>JARWLC010000017.1:61067128-63635725 GCA_033318265.1 Phyllotis vaccarum
CAGGGCTTGTGGGGGGGGGGTCTCAACCAGTCCATCAACACCTGGTGGCTTCCCCAGACAGACCCTCATGCTGAGCACCAGCTGCCTCTCACTCTAGACCTCCAGCCACCAAGCCAGGTAAGGAGTTAACTAACCAGAGGCCCCTCCAAAGCAAACAGCCAGCACTGAGTCCAGCCAGCCCTGAACTCAAAACACATGGGGAGGAAAAGGGCCTGCCCCCTTCTCACCTCCATCTCCTGCCTCCATCTCAGGCCTTCAAGAGTCAGGACTTCCCCTCTCTTCTGTGTTTTCATCTGTGACTATGGCTTGTGGGAAGCCTGCTCCCCACCCCTAGGAGCCCCACCTGCAGGGAGTGCCCTTTCCTGGACCCATAACCCTGCCAACAGAACCTGGAGCAAACCTGGACACAGACATGTTCATAAAGTGCACACAGTGGGGCCAAGGTTGGGGAGGATGGCTCAATGGTTAAGAGCATTGACTGCTCTTCTAGAGGACCCGGGTTCAACTCCCAGCACCCATTTGGCAGCTCACAACTATCTGTAACTTGAGTCTCAGGGAACCTGAAACTTTCCAAGGCAAAATACTAATGCACATTTTTTTAAAATGCACACAGCGGACATCTGAGCTTCTGTGCTCTTACAGGTACACTGGGTGTCTCCTAGAGATGGGGCCCAGCAAGTAAGACAGCAAAATCTAAGTGGGGTGGCTATGCAGTCTGGACCCTCCTCATAGGTTAATTGGAAGCAGCCTGGTGCCCCATCAGTCCCTCAGCATGCTGTCTTCTGAGGGGGAGGGGATGCCTCAGAGGAAAGGGCTGCCAAGACCATGGGGATGTCTTACTGCCCTACCTACACCCCACTCTGACTTTTTCCTATGTTCTTCAGTTGAGAACTCTGAAAGAGGAGCCATGCTTTCCATTTTACAGATGAAGAAACCAATGGTCAGAGAAGTTAAAGTATACATCTGTGGATTACTCTACAGAGTCCTAAAAACCCCCGTGCTATCTCTGTCTCCCTCTTAATTTACTGGTCACCAAACATAAATCATGACCTATTTATTTTCAGTACCCAGAGAGGTTCTACAGCCAGCAACAGGGATGGGGTGGTGGTGGCAACTTCCCAGTCCCTACTTAAGTGTAGGCCTGCTCAAGGAACTCAGTTATTTCCACATACACAGCAGAGTCTGAAAGAGCACCTCATCTGCCCATTTTACAGATATGAGAGCTGAGGCCCAGCACACGGAAGCCATTTGCTTGGAGGTCCAAGTCAGTTGGCAGGAGGCAAAGGAACTATGAAGACCCCCGCCCCTGAGCTCCTACCTCCTAGGATTCTAGGGTCAATGTCTTTGAACCTTGGAATTCTGGAGAAAGGGCATGCCCACTGGCCTACTTTAGAGTCCTGATTCTGAAGGTCTGGATGAATCCAGGAATTACACCTCCAAGCTACCAGGCTGACGCTGCTGGTCAGGGCTCTGCCTTAAACATGAGCGACTACAGTGAGGTGCATTTCTGAGTTCAGAAGGAGATACCTGGGGGTGGGCTGGAAGGATGACTTCAGTTATTCTATGTTGTGGCCAGCTGTGCTGTTTTGTTCTGCAGCTGGAAAAACTGAGTTCCCAAGAAAGAATGGGACAGACCCCAAAAGATATTATCATAGCTATGAGCCCTAGGCAGAACAGACTACAGATAGAGGAGAAAATGCTTTGTGGGCACTCTATATTACAGTTGTCCTGAGATCCTCAGGCCACAGGCCATGGACACCTACAGAGTTCTGCATCCCTGAAGCCAGCCCTACCCCTTTATCGGCCCTCAATGGACCATCTGGGGCCATCACAGGCGGGTCACACAGGTGACCCCCAAAGATGTCCTGATAACAGCTGCCTTCCTAAGAGCAGCTGGTCACATGTCCTCCAGGTCCAGCCAGCCACCTGCTCTGGATTTTGGCTTGCTTTCTTTAGATAGAGAATTGGGAAAACTGATGGCCACAGAAACCCAACCACTGAAGAATGTGGCCTGGCCTGGCCTGGCTCCCTGGCCCACTAGACCACCGCCTCAGCCAACACCATATCTGAAAGCATCTCAGAAAGTTTTGAGAAGGGGGCAGCTGTCAAAAGGAAGGATCATTCTCAAAGTCAAGGACCAAGGAGAGACCGCCCTGAGGGTCAAGGAAGAAAGGCATGATGTTTACAGAAAAACTGGGGACCAGGAGATGCTTCAACTAAAGCTCCACCCATCCAGCCGGGGCCATTGGCAGCCCTGTGGGAAGGAGAGAGGCCTTATCACTTCCTAGATACGCTGTTCCGGATGTCCAGGCACCATCAGGTTCCTCCAGACCAGCAGCTGAGAAGAAAGCCAGCTGCAGGCAAGACACCTCCACTACCTGATCCAGGTACCACAGCAGTCACTGACACCCGCAGAGGGCGATGGGAGGGAGGAGCCTCTGTTGCTGATACAAAACCCTCTTTGTTATCTGAGCTTTTCTAAAAATATACAGATTTCGTATGTTTATACTAATTTTTAAAAACACTGAACATTGGCTGCTGAGTAAATAAAAAGAATGTGGTATGTCCATACAGCAGGATATTATTCAGTCATTACAAGAAATGAAGCAATTCACGCAACAAAGAGACTAAGCTTGAGAGCATGATGCTTGATAAAAAATGGCCACACATACACCTGCAGTTTTAGTTTGTGGGAGGCAGGAGGTTCAGGAGTTCAAGGCCAGCCTCTGCTATATAATATGTTTGAGGTCAGCCTGGGGTACATGAGACCCTGTCTTAAACTAATAATAATAAATAAAAACATCCAGACGAGGCAAATCCAGAGATGGGAAGACACAGAAAGACAGTGAGACAATGAGAGAGGGTATGAGATATAGAAAGACAGAGACAGAGAGAGAGACAGTGAGAGACACAGAGGCGGGGGCTGGAGGTGGCCAGGGTTGAAGCACAGCAGCTTAGTGTGTGATTTTATTTTCAGAGTAATAAAAGTGTTTGGCACTGGCTGGGCATGGTAGCACACTTCCGCTGTTCCAGCTCTTGGGAGGCTGCAGCAGTGCAGTAGGAGGATTTTCATTCTAAGTCAGCCTAGGCTATGTATTGAGACTAATCCCCCAAACTAAAAATTTTGGAGCAGCTAGAGACTGCTGTGGAACGTGGTGATGACCCTGATGGTACTGCACACAGAGACACAGCATGATGTCACCCTGAAGCTACCACACACAGGACACACACACCCCGATGCCACGGTAGCATGCACTTGGCAAGGACAATCCGTAGCCTAGGACTTTCATCTCAGCTTTAAAAGTAACCTTAGCCACTGAAGCAGAAAGTGGACAGCATGTCAATCTGGAAGCCCTCTTGACAACTCCTGCCAAAGCTAGCCACATCCCTACCCCCAAGAACCCTCAATTTGTCTTCTAGCAAACACCTAACAGGGAGCATGTTTAGTCTCCAGGACCTCAAGAAGACATCACCAGGGCCACTCTTTATAAGAAACTCTCAGATATTATCAGAGGCATCAACATAGACATCGGCTGCAGAACACTCATAGGACAGAAAAACAGAGTCCAAGATCTAGATTCAGCCATGTGGCTGACCTGATGGGGGCAGCTTGAGCCAGAGAAGATCCATAGAACATACGCCCTGATTCCTCTGCTCTAACGGAGTAGGAACATTTAAGTTGAGTATGGAGGTAATCCTAGGGAACCTTAACAGCACGGACAGGGACTGTTGCCTCAAGGTAGAGCATTGCAGGGTTCCCACGAGCCAAGCACTGTGTATGCTTGCTGCTGCTCACGAGTGTCTCATGTAAAATGCTACCCATTTCACAGATATGGAAACTGAGACTCAAAAAGATAAAGCTTCTGTGCTCATGTCAGAGGAAAAGTTGCATGGTCAGTATGCTCCAAAGGCAGCTCTTTCTGTGCCTTTAACTGCCATGCTGAGGTGGGTCCAAGTAGGACCCAGACACTGGACTTTTATGAAAGTTGAGACTAAATACCCAGCCTCTCCAGAAGGTACACACACGTGCTCCCACAGCATTTGGTTCCAGTCTCATGAATGACTACCACCTCTTATCTAGCAAATGGAATGCAATAAGGGGTATCCTCATGGGGAAGCAGTCTTGGGTTACACAGTTGGGACAGATGCCAGAGTGTCCTGGTCAAGTAGGGGTGGCAGCTTGGATACAACCTAAGTGTGAACTTCAGTACTCAGTGTGGCTAAGGGTGATGGCATCTCTAAGAGGTAGTGTTTGGTCCTGGAGCTCCAACCTCATGCATGAATTAATGGATTCATAGAGTCCTCAGGAGAGGAGATTGTTGAGGGTGGCTGGGCCCTCCCTGCTCTCCTATTTTCTCTGAGGCCAACACCACAGTTTGCCATTTGCTCCTGCCACGCTCTTGGTGCTTCAGAACTTAGAGTTAAACCAGCATCTATTCTTTATACAGTCACCCAACCTTGAGTATTCTCTTATGGTAACAGAAAGCATTCTAAGACAGAGCACAGAGCAGCGGTTCCCAGGCTTCACTCTCCTGCTGTTTTCCTGACCAGCTAGACAGGCTCACAAAGCATACATACATACTCCACTAGAGTAACACACAACTGGGTTTCAGGATTAGTGCCATGAATGTGTGTAACAAACATGTGCAGACTGATGGGATGCCTGTGGTCAGGCTCCAGGGACCGCACACACCTCATTGTCCACACGCTCCCTTAAACGTCATAAAGGGGCACTGAACACCTTTGTTTTCCTCCCTGACGGGACTGGAATAGGTTGATTTCTCACAATGGTGGAGGTGAGCCAAGCAGGCAGAACAGGTATAAGGTTTAAATGCATCTATCTCAGTACTTTCATTCTGTAGATAGGGAAACTGAGGCCAGCAGAGGACCTGTATTTGCGAAAGATCAAAGGAAAAGATGGGGGGTTGCAGGATAAGAATGCCAGACCTAAACATTTGGCTCATAGACAGATCCAACCCACATCTCCCACTATACAGTCTAGAGCCTCTGACCCAAATCATTTGAATCGTGGTTGGTAACAGATTGCCAGTGAGTCACCAGGCTCCAGCGCAGCAGTGACCACCCAGGGCCTCCCCAACTAGGGCTTCTTAGAGTCCCAGCTCAGGCCCCAGCCAGCCTAGCTACCCAAGAAACTCTATCTGAGATGCAAAGACCCAGCTGCCTCTGCCTGGCACAGTCTTGGGGCCTGAGAATCATGCCTTGCTTTGCTTCTCAGCCTCAATTTCTTCATCTAGGAAATGGGGACAATTACAGAGCCAGTCACCGGGCTCTTGTTGGTCTAAGCAGAGATGGTGAGCTTCCTAGGCTCTACAGGCAGCATGGAAGAAAGGCTGGAAGTTGGCAATAAGGAAACATGAAGAGCCTGGATGCCTGAGGGGATATGGAGCACTGGCCAAAACCCCTATCCTGCTTGAGTCCCAAGTTACAATGAGGGTGCAGCCCTTCTCTGTGCACACTGCACCTGACAGCAGCTTCCGGCTACAACATAAAGTCACAGGCACCTGGGCCAGAGGGAACTGTGGGGCAGGCAGAGCTGGCTTTGATTCCAACACAGCCAGCCAGGTCTGTCTCTATGGGGAGGTGATGCCTGCTAGCATCCCATGGTGGGTGAGGGAACCACAAAGAGCAGCCAGAGGAAGCCACTAATCTGTTGATCCTGCAGATCTTTGTTTCTACTTGGTTTGACAATTTGAAGCTGCCTAGATGGCCCTGCATACCAACAGCAGGATGTGGAAAGAATGCCCTATATGAGCTCTGGCCAGCACCTTACTTACAGATAGGGGTCTGGGTCAAGTCTCCCACTCTACTACCACAGGGGCCTGGTGACTCAGGTGAGCTGTCCAGAGCATCTGGCATGTGTGGAGGATATTTCTCCACTCCAGTGGCTCTGTGGGTCCCACCCCTCACATGCATCTTCACCAGCGAGCAAGGGTGTGGGTGGACTCACTTGTGAGAGGGTGGGCTAGGAAGAGAGGCAAAGATTCTAGAGAGGGGGAACACTGGGAGGGAGAAAACACTGGACTGCTGGAGAATGGGCAAGTGTTAGGAAGGAGAGGTGCTGGGGAGGAGGCCTCTAAGGGAGGAGGAGGAGGAACAAAGTGTCTTATTCAAAGACTTTGTTCTCACTGCAGAGCTGTAGAAAGTTTGGTCTCCACACTCCAGGCTAAGCAGAGTGTCAAGAGGTCAAGAGGCCTGGCAGACACATTACTTGACAGGCTTGTATCCCAAGAGGGTGGCTGTGTGGTTCCCTTTTGCACCTGCCCTTGTGTGCACCCAGCCAAGACACCAGGCCTGAGGGGTAGGAGCAAGATGCTTCTTATTGAAGGCACCGGAATGGCATTGTGTTCATGTTTCACCATCAGTTGCACGCCAGCAACGTTACCAGTTTCCCCATTTATAAAAAGGACACATGGATAGTCCCTTCCGGGCAACATGGCTAGAACGTTAGTGGGATGACTGTTACTACTCCCCATTTTCAGTGAAGACCAACAGCTTATGCAAAGATCTCAGGGCCATGAGAGTGCCTGTCTGATGGGAGGGGTCCACAATAGAAATGCCAGGTCCCTTGTTGAAAATTCATTCAGGAAATAGAGCCACATGGCAGAGGCTTATTGTGATTCAGGGGGCTTCCCTCAGCCCTGACTCAAATCTGAAACATGGCAAGAGGATGGGTTTCCCTTCTCTGTGATCATCTGAGATACCTAAGAGCCATGGAGGATTTACTACTATTCAGCTCACCATTTCAGGGGGTTTAAATGATCCATCATGGCAGAAAGAAGTGAAGTTTGAGGCGGTTGATGAATGGTGGAGACTGTTCACATCACGGAGGACCTAGAGTCTAACCTGAAAGCCTACCCCTAGCTACTTCCTGCAGCAGGGAGGAGGGGCCACCTCCTAACAGCGCCACCATCTGGGGAGATAAAATAGTAGCCTGCGGGAGACAGCTGGACACAGCTGCTCTTATGAGGCCTCGACAGCCCACTAGGTACAAGAATTCCGTTTTTATTAATTTTCTGTGTGCTGTGCTGCAACCAGGAACCCAGAGAGCAAATCAGGGGCCCATCTGCTGCGGTTGGGTCTCTGAGGCTCCACACAGTGATGCCTGAGAAGTATAAGTTCAGTGCAGCCTGGTTAATGGGGTCTGGGCTTCACTCAGGACTGTAGTGTGGAGAACATCCAAGCTAATATCACAACAGGATCGAGGTGTCTGTGAGCTCGGCCTATCCCTGAGCAACATGTCAGGGTAAAGAGTGACTCCAAGCTCTAGGTATGCAGG
Organism: Phyllotis vaccarum; assembly: GCA_033318265.1. Lineage (NCBI taxonomy): Eukaryota > Metazoa > Chordata > Mammalia > Rodentia > Cricetidae > Phyllotis > Phyllotis vaccarum. The sequence continues at coordinate 61,074,426 of JARWLC010000017.1, forward strand.
AGGTTCCAATCCTGGGACCAGGGTGGACGGCCATCTGTCCCTCCTACCCAGAAAAACTGTGTTTTCATGCTGTACGTTGCTCCCATGGTCGTGAGTGGGAGACCCAAGTGTGTTCCAGGATGGTGGGAGATGACACCAGGAGTCACCTGAGTTCAAATCCCAGACACGTGGCCTTGGGGTGAGTTGTGTAGGCAATTGAGTAACAAATGCTAGAAGTAGACAACTTGTAAAAAGAACTACCTGGATCACAGGTTGGAGGCTTCAGGTTATGTCTGCTGGATTATGGATTTGCCAAGGTAACACATTATGGCCAGAGTGTGTAGCAGAGCAAGCCTACTTACCTTATAGAAACAAAAATGAGTAAAGGGTCCTAGGCTTTTCAGGCCATACTCCTGTTGCCTTTAGATCCCCACCAGGCCCCACCTTGCAACAGCTCTGCCCTGAGGACCAAGCCCTAACTACACTGGCCTTTGAGGGGGAGGGGCGCAAGACAATTCAGATACAAATGGTCACAGGTGTGGCAGACAGTTCCAGCTTCCTAGATTAACAGTTCAGACTGGGCTGTCATGTACACAGGCACCCTGCCCCTTGTAGGAATAAACAAATGCTTAGCCATTATGGCCTTTGGAATGATCATGGCGTCTATCATGTAGGGCTGGAACCACATACACCATGCACCTGGGCAGGTCACCTTGGTCACCTTGGCTCTGCTTCTCTGTGTGTGTGGGGTCATTGACACAGGTGAGAAATTTTATCAAGTCTTTAATGTAGTGCAATGATCACTGATACACAGGTAGCTGGAGGGGGTGTAAACGATTACAGCCACCTGGAAAACAGGTTGGCAATGTAGTCTCAGTGGAAGAGATTCCCCTCCCCCAATGTGCCAGCAGTTCCTCTCCTGAAAACACCCCACAGAAGAATCTGGCCACTGCATCCAAGAAACATGTATGGACACACACAGCAGTGTGCTCATGACTCTGAGCCCAAAGCAACAGAGAGCAGATAGCAGACCAAGGAAATCAACTGGGGGAGGGAGGGAGGGAGGGACTTCAAAGGATGAGATCGTGTAGCATTAAAAACAAGCTGGTCACACTATCCAGAGGAGACACGGGCAGCTTTCATGGACCTGCCTCTGCTCAAGCCTTGTCCAGTCTGCACTGATGCTAAGGAGAAGTAGCCCTGCCCCGAGGGGACAGAATCACACCTCTGTCAGTGTTCTAGTTTTGATCCCTTCTCCATGTTTTGTAAGCTCTGCCCGGCCCCTTGGAGCCTTACATTCCCCAAAGTGCTCAGTTAATTACAGTACAATTAATTTAATCTGGGATCCTAGTACCTGGGAGGCTGAGGTCAGAAGACCAACGCATGTGGAATTTGAGGCCAGCCTGGGCTACGTATGAAGCCGGTGCCTAAACAGACCACAAACTAGATAAGTAAATAATGAGGAGAGCTAAAGTATGGTGTCCATCTGTGTCAGTCACAGCAGAAGAATGAGGAAGAAAGCCAGCCGGACCCTGAGCAGCCTCCTGGGCAGCCGGACCCTGAGCAGCCTCTCTGGGCAGCACGGAGGCTGTTGCCACAGAGACACCAGGCTTCCTGTGAGTAGCTTGTCTTCTGACAACTTCCTCCTACATCTCATTTTCTTTTCATAAAATAACATGGGAGAAGATAACTTTTTACTGCAGTAGTTTGGCCTTTGGAGGCAGAAAGGTATAGTGAATGCTTCTGGTTTTACCCTTAGCAGTCGAGTGATTTGGCCAAGGGCAGCTACCGCAGGAATGGCGTCCAGGGAACTCCCAGCATAACAGACCTCCTGTCCTGCATTTCTGTGGGGACTCCTGGAAAAACCTATGGTGACCTCTTTCCCCATGGTCCTTGGAGGGACTTACCAGCTCCTCTTTGGTGTGACTCTGGGGTGTGCAGAGCTCCATGTTGGTGACAGGCAATGTACACACACCCTCTCCAGCACGGGTATATGAGAAAGAACTGAATCACCCAGAGATGCTTTGATATGAGACAGAGACAGCTGGAGGAGAGGTCTCGTCCCCACACAAGGAGCAGCTAAGTTGCCTCACCTCAGTTCTTCTCAGGGTCACTCCAACCAGTGCATGTCTTGCTGGCTTCTCTCTCCTTTGCAGCCTCAACCTTCATCCACAGCAATGCAGGGTTCACTCCAGCCCCTGACTTCCTTACTGCCTCCCTCAGGCCTGTTTGTTTAAAGCCCTGGCACCTGGTAAGGAAAACCAGAACACAGTCACCAAAGCAAACCTCAGTTTATGTCATCCACCTGCTTCCAGCTCTAAACACATGCACATACATTCACACATATACACATGCATACATGCGTACATGCATACATATACACATGTGCACATACACAGGCCAGACAATACACATATTCACATGTAGCACATTTATATACTTGCACACATATATAGCTATAGTGATATATATTTAATAAAATAGTCTGGAATATCAAAGGACAGAGCCATTTTTCTAGCCTTCTGTTGTTATTTGGTTTTTGTTTTATGGATACAGGGTTTCTCTGTGTAGCTCTGGCTGTCCTGGGTCTCATTCTGTGGACCAGGCTGGGCTGGAACTCATAGAGATCCTCCTGCCTCAACTGCTGGGACTAACAGTGTGCACCACCATTGCCTGGCTTTCATGGCTTGGCTTTGTGGTTGACTCTCTGATATTCCAGACTAATTTTATTAAATATGTATCACCACATACACATGCACATGTACACATGCCAGACTATACACACATTCACACATATATACACATGTGTATATGCACATATCAGACTATATACATGTTTGCATGTATACACACACTACAGGCCACTGCATCCAAGAAACATTCACACATCACACATACACACATAGTAGAAGTTTCTGGTCCAGCTTAACCCCACAGTCTGGACCCCATTGCCGCTGCTTAGCCCCTCAAAAGTGACTCAGACACTTATATTAAGTACATGCTGTTCGGCCTATGGCTCGGGCTTATTGCTAGCCAGCTCACACATCTTAACTCAAGCTATTTCTATTCATCTGTCTTGCCACATGGCTGGTGGCTCACCTGCGCTTTTACATCTTGCCCTCTCAGAGGCTGGATTGCTTCTCTGTCTGACTCCGCTCTCCTTTCCCTTTATCTATGCTCAGATTTCCTGCCTGCTTCTAAGATGCCCTGTCATAGACCAAAACAGTTCCTTTATTATCCATTGATAATTCACACCTATGACATCACATACCACATACACACACACACCAGACTATACACAGTTCACATATACACACATCATACACAACTATATGCACACACACCACACACATTCACATATACACACATTTATACACACACAATACATATATGTGCACACACATGCCAGACTATATTCAGTTGTGCATATATACTACACACATTCACACATTTATACACACACACATTCAAGCCAGACTATGCATACATATACCATATGCGTGCACACACACACATAATCATGTGACACTAGCTGTTCACATTCAGGAGCTGGAATTCTTCCTAGTGGGAAAGAACAGGGAGCAGCTGGCGAACCCAGGCTATGCCTCCTTGGGCAGTGAGCTTGGGGCAGCCATCATTATTCCTGACCCCTACACCCCAAAATCCCATCAATTCCCATACTCCACCCCTACCCAGCCCACAGAGAGCCCCTTCCTCCTCAGGGACCTCGCAGTTCACAGGACTGAGGGAAGAAGCCGGGCCTTCAGTCCACAGCAGGTGAAGGAGGGCTGGGTGGGTTGTCTGAAAGGCATGGCTCACACTGACAGAAAGGAATACTTAACCTCATCTCCAGCCACACATACATCTCGATGAGCACAACTATTTTTAAAGATTTTTTATATTTATTTTTTAAACCAACCACAGTTCCTCCTCCCATCCCTCCTCCCACTCCACCCCCTCCTCCACTTCCCACTCCAAACTCACCCCTCATCCCCGCAGCCAAAAGGGTAAGGGCTCCCATGGGGACTCAGTAAAGCCTGGTGACCACCCCCCCCCCATATCAAGGCTGAGCAAGGCATCACACCATAGGACACAGGCCCCAACTCATGCTCCAGGGATAGATAGTGATCCCACTGCCAGGGGCCTTTCGATGTATCCAAGCTACCAACTGTTGCCCTTATGCAGAGGGCCTAGTCCAGTCCCATGCAGGCTCCACAGCTGATGATTTAAAGTTCGCACGTTCCGAGTAGCCAGGTCAGCTGTCTCTGTGCGTTTCCCTGGCCTCCCTTTCTCATATAATCCTCCTCCCTCTCTTTGACTAGATTTCCTGGCACTTGGCTGGTAGGTCTCTGCATCTGCTTCCATCAGTTGCTGGATGAAGGTTCTATCATGACAATTAGGATGGTCACCAGTTTGGTTACAGGGGAAGGTCAATTCAGGAACCCTCTCCACTATTGCTTGGAGTCTTAGCTGGGGTCATCCTTGTGGGTTCCTGGGAGTTTCCCCGCACCAGGTTTCTCCCTGACCCCCACAATGGTTCGCTCTATGATGATATCTCTTTCCCTCGCTCTCACTCTCCATCCCTCCCCCACGTCAACCATCCGGTTTCTTCTTGTTCTCAAACTCCTCTCTTCCCTTGATCCCAGTTTGCCCAGCAGATCTCATCTCTTTCCCTTCCCAGGGCGATCCACGTGTTCCTCTTAGGGTCCTCCTTGTTACCCAGCTTCTCTGGAGCTGTGGGGTATAGTCTGATTATCCTTTGCTTTGGATCTACTTCCACTTATGAGGGAGTATACACCTTTCTGGGTCTGAGTTACCTCACTCAGGATGATATTTTCTAGTCCCATCCATTTGCCTGCAAATTTCATGATGTCATTGTTTTTTTTACAGCTGAGTAATACTCCATTGTGTATATGTTCCACATTTTCTTTACCCATTCTTCAGTTAAGAGGCATTGCTTAGGTTGCTTCCAGGTTCTGGCTATTATGAATAATGCTGAAATGCACAGAACTCTTGTGGATGATACAAACAGCTATATCAATAACAGTGAGGCTGGTGGGTCATGGTACTGTGGTCTCCAGTAAAGCTAAAGTGAAAGCCACTGCTGTCCGTGTCTTTAATACACATTGAAGAATCCAGTCCTCTCTCACAGGAGGCCAGGCTCCCAGGAAGTGGTCTGGGTCACTCCCATGGAGACAGCTGCATGTGGGCCTGTGTTCTGAGTTACCAACTTAGCTCCAATCCAATGATCAACACTTTGTGGAAACAGCAAAGTTCTCCCTAAATGCATTTCTTGATGGCTTTCCATGAGCTGAAATCCTTACTAGGTGACCCAAGGCCCCAAATGGCCTCCTATCCCCCAGTTTTTTATAAAATCCCAAAATTTGCAGCCAAGGCCCATCTGATGGGCTCTATTACAAAAGTCACTGCCTGCCAAAGCTCCAGCATGTGGGCTACCTCATCTTTGTAATATTAGAAATATTGAAAATAGCTCACAGACACACCATCTCACATCACAGCTGCCACAGCACTCCAGGCCTGGCTCTCTGTGCCCCACACAGCCATCATGCTGCCTTAGGTCTGGTCTAGTGAGAGCATCCATGGTGCCAGAACCTTCTGGTGTGTTCGAGATTTAACCCCTCTAGCCAGAATCAGCCAGCCAGTCCTCAGGGCAGCGAGGTGGGGGAGGAGGCCCACTCAGCCAGAGCCATGGATCCCCCTTCAGCTGGCGGGACATCAAACCTTCCCAAAATGCTTCCATGTGGTGCCAGGCCTGCGCCCGAGTCTTTCACATTGGATTAGTCCCGGGGCTGTCGGACAGCCGCGTCCTCACAACTCCGCTTTCATGCTTGCCCACAATTTGAATGTCATCACACAAAATCAAGGCTAATTGTGAACAGGCCTGCCCCCTCCCTGCTTCCCCTCCCCCTCTGCCTTCCCAACCACATCTGGATTCCACAACCTCTCCTGGTGCCTGGAGACCTGCTCAGGCTGCGAACTCTTAGGCTCTAGCTTAATTTCCTTTCCTATCTCCCAGCCTCCCAAATACACACCATGGAATGTTTTTTTTTTCCTCTGCCTTTGGCCTTGGGTTGCCATTGTCAAAAACGCCCTGCCTGTGAACCCTGCCTTTATGGGCTTGCTCCCAGCCAATGCTGAGGCACCTACAAAGTCCAGGGCCTCCCTCTGCTCAGCTGGGTACAATCTCTGCCCTTCAGACAAACTGTGTCCCTTCAGGCTTCACCCTCTGGCATAATACTTCAACATGCCATACCTCATAGTCCCCTAGCCAGCAGATGTCTGAAGCAAAGGGGATACGATCCTGTATGTCAAGGTTTCTAGAACAAAAAAAATATATTTGGGGCAGAAGAAATAGAGATTCTTGGTCAACCGTGGTGAACCCCCAAAAAGGCAACTGGGGTGTCTGCCAAGGACCTATTTCAGTGGGTTAAAGAAAGACAATAGATGCTCTCCATGGGGTAAATGTACCCTTAAGGATCCAGGGCTCTATAGAAAGGGTACAGTTTTCGAAGCAAGGTTTGGGGGTAAGCACTTCTTGGTGCCAAATATGGGATCAAAACTCCCCCCAAAGGGGGTACTTGTTTTAGAGGGACATTAGTTTTCTCTACTGAAATAGTCATATAGTCTCAGAGGCTGTGGGTGGCCATTTGAGAACCCATCATGTGAAAGGAAAGCTGTGGCCAAGGAAGGATACTCACCCAGGGCTGAGCAAAAGGGGGTCCTGTTCTTGAGGGATCTCGCTAATGGTGCTTTCTGGTAGACCCCAGAGAAGATGGCCCATTCTAAGGAAGTTTAGGAAAGACAGAAGTATCTGGGTCCCCTTGGTAAATACAGTTCAGGGGTAATTGCCGGGGGGGGGGGGGGGGGGGAGGGGTGTGCCAGCGCAGTCCACAAGTCAGAGGTTCAGAAGAAGGCAGTTGGAGGGGAAGGATCAGAAGCCAGCATTCTACAAGGCTTACAACTGTCCCATCAGCCTGTGACTTGAGCTTGCCTTACAGGATGGGGCTCCCTCTTCTCTAGAAGCAACAGCCCATTTGAGCCTGTTTGACCTAGAACATGGGGTTAAACTAAGGGGTTTATCCTGATCTGGCCTATATACTTGCCATTCTCATTTCCAAAGGCAGAAACTTGGGCTACGATGGCCCCAAGCAGCCAGGAAACACCAGAGTAATAAGAGAAAGATGTGAAAGACATATGACCTGTTTGATACACACAGAAGCTAGGAGCTGAAGGAAGAACAAATTAATAATAAATAATAATAAATGAACAAAGAAATGAATGAAACTTTCTTCCTCCCCTGAGCTCCGGGGCTCAGGTGGCCTTTTTACTCTTGGAGGCAAGTACAGCACCCATCTACCTTGATAAGGGCTGTGACAGGAATTTCAATGCAAGCTCCTTTTCAGGCATCTGCTGAAGATGGGGTTCAAACAAATAGTCCCGACAAAGCATTAACTCTGTCCCTGGGTGAGGTACATTCTGTGGAATGACAGCTGTCCCTTCTTCCCACAGCAGGCCTGCCTTTACCTCTGTCCTTCCCGGCCACATCATTGATTTTCCACCATATAGCTGAGGCAGATTTTCCTGGGCCCTTTGGTTGGCCAATCTCTAGAACATAGCATGAGATTCCACATTCACCTACAGCCTTTGGGTCTCCCTGGGCAGGAATACTGTGGGACGAACTGAGATTCAAAGAGCACTTTATAGACTCGGAAACTGAGGTACAGCAAGAAGAAGCATGCTGGACCAAAACTTCTGTCTTCTTTCCTGGAGCCCAAGCAGTGGCTGGCTGATGGATGTCTGTGATGCTTCAGTTAGATAATCACCATGGCAACTACAGAGCTCCAGCCTCATCCCCCACCTAGAAGGTGTAGGGGCCACATGGATCACAGAACTGGGGATGGACCCCATCCAGCTTCCAGGATGTGTCTCTGGAGGAAGCTGCTCAAGTCTTACAGCTCCCAAGGAAAATGGTGACGCCATATTGCAGAACAAGGTTCTGAGGGTCAGCTGGCTTTGCAGGAACACAGAGCCCTCCTGAAGTACAACTCCTTGCTGAGGTCTGATACAAACTCTAAGACCCCCTATCCTGCTGAAGTCCAAGCATCCCTGTGCCTGACCCCAACCCCTGCACATGCAACCAATGTTAAAAGCTTTAGCCTTGTATTTCCCATCATCTGTGACCACATTTATGGTTGCAATAAAAGCTAGCAAGTGCTGGAAATTGAACAAATCAGTCCTGGCCCACTCCCAGATGCCTGCCACTGTCTATCCTCAACATGGCTTCTCAGAGCCTATAGTTATCAAGGTCACCAGCCATGCACACAGTTGCATTTGCCTCACATGATGGACAAAATGGACAGTTCCTGGAATTCAAGGCTGGAAGTGTAGGTGACAGCCTGCCTAATGCCCCATTTACAGCATGGACACTGGTATGAGGCTGTAGTTGGCTATTTCTCTGGATTTGTCCTTTGGGGTTCAACTGGATGAAGATTGGGGATCAGTGTGAGGGGCCTATCCAGCCAGGGTTGAAATTCATCAGTCCTGTTTGGAAGGCTCACCATACATCCCAGTAAGACCTTTGATACACCCCCACAGACCAGTGTGGGCTTCAGTTTCTATATCCATTATGTATGGTAATATATTGTATATTTAATTAAAAAAATAGTCTGGAATATCAGAGGACAGAGACCACAGAGTCAAGCCATGAAGGTCAGGAAGTGGTGACTCATGCCCATCACTTGGGAGACTCTGTGAGTCTCTGTGAGTTTAAGGCCTAACCACCAGGCAGTAGTAGCTCACACCTTTAACCCTAGCTCTAGGAAAGTTTAACCAAGAAGTAAAATATTTGGGCAGAAAAAGAAATATATGGCAGAAGAAGGCAGAAGTTCAGACATCCTATCTGAGAAACCAGTCAGTCTGAGGACCCATAAAGATAGGACTTACCCTGTTTAGCCTGAGGAGTTGGCTGGGTGAGAAGTAACAGTGGTTTGTTCCCTGTTTCTCTGATATTACAGCTTTTCCCCACTATCTGGGTTCAGGTTTTTATTATAATATTAAATAGAATTTGTGCAATAGTTATGTGTCAGTTACCATTCACAGTAGTATGGGAACAGGCTGCCTTGTCCACTACAGGACAGGAACAAAAACCTCTCTTCTCCCTCCATTTAAAACCAAAGTGGCACTGGACCGTACCAGAACCCTTGGCCCTTAGCTTCAATTGTGCCAGTTGAAACCTAGGGAAGAGAGTATTTAGAAAATCAGTGATGTCTCTCAACATCCCCCACCACACCCCTTTGTCTGAAGCTTGTTCCTTGAATTTTATACCTCGCCATGTTCCCTCAGCACAGGGTTCTGTCCTTTGCATTTCTGCCTGTTCAAAGTTCCCTCAGAGATCAACCCAAACATCAATTCCTAACAGAAGCCCTCTGAGCGCAAGCTACCTCTCCCAGCATGCCATTACATCTGAGATTCTGTGGAAAGCAGGCACTGGACTGACTGTCCATCTGGTTGGAAGTAAGGTCTCTGGGCCAGGAAAGATCTGGGTACTGGGAGGAGATGAACGGGATCCAGGCGCTGCCTACAGCACCCCACCCCCACCCCAGTCAGAGTTGACATTGATGGAGTCACAGCCAGCAGCTCATGTGGCCAAGGGCCCATCCTGGCCATGTGTGGGTTCCCTGCCTGTCTATCATCAGCTCCCCTGAGTGGAGCTGCAGCCACTAGGTACTGGCATGCTCTCTTCATGAGGGTTCTGTGGCAGGTTGGAGCTGCTCACTGCAGGCAATATCAGTTATCGATTTTGCTCACCATTTATTTTCAGTACAAGGAAGCCAGGAGCATTGTTGGGTTGCTGGGGTTTTTTCCCTTTGTCGTAGGTGGTATTTATTTGTTTTCTCAGCCTAAAGCTTTCATCCTGAGGAAGGGAACCCACCTATCCCTGCCCACTGTCCTGGAGGTTCTGCAGAAGCTTCCCTCAAGGTCAGCTACTCTTAATGGCCTGTACAGTATGTCCTTTGGATTCCATTTTAACTGCACTAAGGACTACAGATACTTCCATATTTTTAAATACAGTCTAACTCGCACAGGCAACTGCTGGTGCCCAGTGCAGGGCTTTCTGGCTGTATCATCCAACGCTGCTTCTTAATCCCTCTGAGCATTGGTCTATGGTTCATGGAGTGTGAGATGCACTGAGATGTTAGATTGCACTCACAGCTCGGGTCGGGGTGGGGGTGGGGGCACTTAGAGGAGAGAAGAGAGGAGAGAGGGAGGGGGTTGAGAGGGAGAGAGAGGTGAAAAGAGAGAGAAGGGGAGGGGAGGGGAGAAGAGAAAGGGAGCGAGGGAGGGGGAGGGATGGGGAGGTCTTTAGTCCTGGCCTCTTGGTGAAGGCTAAGTAATTGGTTGTCTGGTGTTGGAAAAATCTGGTGATGAAGGTGACCTTGAAGATGTGCTGAACCAGAGAACCACGACAAGAGGCTGGCAGGGTGTGAGGAGCCTTCAGAGGCGTACCATTGGGAGACGGAATAGGCACAGCCCACAGCTGTTTGCCTATGAGAAACTTGTCTGTACTTCCCACCCCTGATGTCCCCACCTTCTACTTTGTCCACTCTCTATCCCATATTGCCCCAGAGTTTAGGCCTTAGCCCTAGACCTTGAGGCACTTGGCCAGGATCTGCCTTTGACCTGCTTTATACTTGCCCTAAGGATCTCAAAGACACTTCCTCCAGGAAGACACTCAGGACTTCCACAGTCCCTGCTTCCCTGTTACCATCAGCAATCCAACTAGACCATGACCCCTTGACCCCTTATGAGACGTAGCTTCTCCCTCCCACATGCAGAGTCCTCAGTACCAGGAACCACAAATACAGAGGCCCTGGAAGTCCCTCTTACCCTCTGCCTCTGGTACATAGCACATAACATGAGGACAACCAGATAAGGAGAAAGGCAGCCCACGGGGCCATGCTCCACTCCTGTTCAGAACCCCTGGTATGTGTTCCCTGGGTCAGTCTTATCTGAGAAAGATGGCTGAGTGCTAAACCTGAGCTCCAGGTACAATGACTGAGTTGATAGAAAGTTTCATCTCTTCATTGTGTACAGGAGACTCCAAAAGGCTGCAAGCTGGCCAGACTTCCACCATACACCAGTATTGTGCTAAGCTGAGATCCAGATGCACTGGGATCCATGCAGGCTTGCACTTTACAGACTGTGTAGAAGCAAGCACCCTACCACAGGAACATCCCAGCACATATCCAAGATGCTGGGATGCAGTAGAATTGCATCACTGCATTGGCCTAAATTGACAAGGAATGTATTTCTTAGCTGTCATGAATTGTATTTGCTATAGATTGATACCCATGCAATGAAGTCTGTAAATGTCTCTGACACTTACAAGCAAGGAAACTGAGGCTCACTGAGACCAAGGAACTTGGCAGGTGGCCGAACTGGGAGATATGTGTCCTTGTAATTGTAAGCAACATTCCGAACAGCCTGCATAATACACAGGTTGAGTCCCCACTTGAGTCTGGGCAGCTATAAGTTCTCTGAGGATGGGGAGAAGGTTTAGATTCACTGCTTTAGAATGAAGGACACATGTGTAGTCACCTGGCCACATCACACAGGCCTTGTCTATAGTCCCTTGGGTAGCTAGCAACCCCACCCTCCAAGTACCGAGCTCACCCTGGGTGTGAAGGTCCCCTGCCACTGGCCTGTGGGGACTGGGTTTCCCTGTGTAGCCTCTAACATTTTCTATTTAAATGCAAATTCTGACTTTTCCTTGGCAGCAAGTTAAAGTTTTCTGCACTCAAATGAGGGTCAGTATTATAATTTATCCACAGGCCTTTTCTAACAATTATTATTTATTCAAGGGGGAGGGCAGAGACTCGGAGCCAGGGAGAAGGGGCTCCACCCTGAACCCCTGGGAACAGCTGACAGAGGCCTGGGCCTCCTTCTTGAGGAGGAGCTTCAGACTGAGTACGAGAGGGAGGCCTCCCCAGGGCAGTAGAAGGGATGCCAGACCAAAGGAAGCAGGACCTACTGACCAACTGACATTCCGAATCAGGTGTGGGTGACTTGGACTGCCACCATGGGACATTAATGATGACAGTGTAGACTGCCATAGGCTGGGGAATGGGGAGGGACCCAGAAGAGGTGTTTGGGCCAGTGTGGGAGTCCAAGAAGGCTTCCTGGAGGAGGTGAGAACTTCCCACAGACCTGCAACATGCTGAGTGATTAGCTAGACTTCTCATACACCAGTGTCATCATCCATGAGGGACAAATAAATAAAATCTACCTGTGGGATAGATAGATGTTTCTAAAGAAGAAATTTAATCTGTCTGCCAATAAATGCATAAGGTTCATCGGTGATGGGTTTTAAATCACAGCAAAAAAAACCCTCAAAACAAAGAAACAAAATCCCTGGCAATAATTTAGGTATTCAGCATCGATGGGGTGGGGCTAGATGGGTGAATTATGTTGAGCCACACAGTGGAATACTAGGCAAACATACAAAAAGACAAGTGCTATATATGTAATAAAGATGATTCCTGAGTCGTGGAAGGAAGCAGCCAGAGGAGGTAAGCGTGATGTTTGCAAAAGGCTGCAGACTACTGCCATTTTGGCCCAAGAGGGCAGAATTTGTCCATGACGGGGACTCAGAGAGGCCGGAGGTCAGGGATGGAGGGAGGGACTGGCTATACAATGAATGCAGACTGACCACAGAACTGAATTTAGAAAATAGATTTTCAAGCTGCCCAACCGAGTGACTGAATGAGGGACTGACCAGGGTGGATAGTGACCTTCCCAACACATCCTGGTTTTAAGGGACACCAGTGTCATGACCCTGGAGCTTGGCTGGAATCAGTGGACCCAGCCCCAGTCATGATCCACAACATTCCTTGACAGACTATGACAGGCCTGGCTGATGATATTCACTTATTGAACTGAGAGCCCAGTAGGTAGGGTAGATGCAACTGCTATTCTGAGGCTCCTACGATTGCAGGAGGCCAGCATGAGGTACAACAGAAGAGCTGTTGGATGCCTGGCAGGGTGGCAAATGCAGAGCTAACGGCTGCTGGCTGCAAGGGTGACTGTTGGAGGGAAAGGGAGATGGACCAAGTTCTGCTTTGAGAGAATCTAGCAAAATGATTTGAGATCCACAGTCTCCCAAGGGTCAGTGGGTCTAGGCTTGGCCCCCTGACCTCCTGAACCAACCAGTCTACTTTAGGGTTGAAAGGTTAGTATCCATACCAGCATTCCCAGCCCCCAGAACCCAGGTTTCCTGAAATACAGTAGATACTTAGTAAACACAGCTGGGTGCGTGGATCACAGGACACACAAGAGACAGCCTGCCCCTTCCTCCCTTAGAAGGAGGAGGCTGTCAAACCTTTCTCCTGTATACATAATTTAAAACTCAGCGCATCCATGGAAGTGTCCACAGCCTGGCTGGGCTGAGCCAGTATGGGAGACAGCACTGGGAGCCGCAGATAAGGGGCCGCTGCAGACAGCCTGTCGCTCAGCCTATTAGACACTGCCTCAGCCCTCCCCTCCCCTGCTCATTAATACACAGGGTGAATAGAACACTGAATAAAAATCAGCCGGGCCACAAATGGAGAATTGAAAGGTAACTGTCAACAGGAGGATTTGCTCCACAAAGGGGCTGGCTTCACGCTCAGCAAGTGATGCTGGCCCGTGTCTCCACAGCTGCGTTTTTTCCAGAGATTGCGGGTGGTTTTTTCTCTCTTTTATTCTTTCTTGTTTTGTTTTTTTTTTTAATAGCATTTATTCCCATATTTTTGAAAGGCTTGTGTTCTCTCTGATGCATACACACTCCTGGGTGCGTGTACACATCTGTGTGTGTATGTCTGACTGTTCTCTCTCCTGTGTGCTCATCTGTGTGTGTTCTCTGTGTGTATGCATATTGGTATAGATGTGTCTGTGTGTTCTCTCTGCTGTGTGTGTGTGTGTGTGTGTGTGTGTGTGTGTGTGTGTATAAGGGTCTGTGTATTCTCTCTATTGTGTACTCACTCCTCTGTGTGTGTATGTATGCATGTCTGTGTATATGTGCCTGCGTGTTTTCTCTAACGTGTACACACTCCTGTGAGTATGCACATGTGTATGTGCATCAGTCTGTAATACCCTTCATCATGGACACTGCATGCGTCTGTCTCTGGTCCAATAGGTCCATCTTTCAGAAAATAAAAGATAAAATGAGTCACAGTACAAGTGAATGCTGGGGTAAAATGTGTCACTGGAGGACTGGACAGTGGCACAGAGGGTCCAGGAGGAAAAGGGGGACACAGAGCTGGGATCCCACACTGGTCTGGTCTCGGAGTCACAGACCAGCTCGTATGAAGCGTATTTACTCTGCTCTAGCCACACCCTTATACTCAGGGAGCTATGAGAGCCCTCGGTATAAAAGGGGCTGTGCATAGGCAGTGGCCCAATGGTCACCCAGAATCCCAGAATTCTGCTGTGAGAACTTGTCCATTGAGAGCCGGAAGCCAGATCTACATTGCCAAGAACACAGCCCACAAGAAAGCCTTTGGAAGAATGTGTGTGTGAGAGGGAATATCAGAAGAAAAAAGTCCGCGTGAGCTGAAAGAATGCTCAGGAAGACAAGCCAGGAGTCAGGGGAACCTGGGGGATCTTGCTGCCACCAGTCTGCTTCTGTTCTCTGCACTCAGTTTCCCTCATCTGCAAAATGGACCATTTCTTCCAAAGCATCATTGTAGTATGAGGTTTCTGGCCTGGACTTTTGGGCCTAGCCTCAAGGTTTAGACCCGCAGACCTGCAGTCTCACAGAGACACACAGACGCTTACATTAATTGTATGCTGATTGACCTGGGGCCCAGGCATATAACTTGCTTACTCTTTACCCTTAAACTAACCCATTATTCTTATCCTGTTCAGCCATGCAGCTCGGTACCTTTTCTCAGAGCAGCATAGTTGTCCTCTGTATCTTCTGGCTTCTCTGGAGTCTCTGTGGCATTTCTGCTCTGTTCTTCCTGTTCCCAGAGTTTTCTTAGTCTGGTAGCCCCGCCCATATTTCTTGCCTGCCTTTGGCCAATCAGTGCTTTATATTAAACTCATAGGTGGGACAATTATTTACAATGTAACATTATAAATCCACTACACATCATTCTTAGCTACATAACAAGTGCTCACTGCAAAGAGGAACAGATGGAAGCTAGGGAAATGTCCACCCTTCCCATGGCAGGGAGGCTGAGGCAGAAAGTCAGGATCCCACCAAACACTGGTGAGCACCAGGGGGAGTGAGGGGGAGTGAGCACCAGGGGGAGTGAGCACCAGGGGGAGTGAGCACCAGGGGGAGTGAGGGGGAGTGAGGGGGAGTGAGCACCAGGGGGGGTGAGCACCAGGGGGAGTGAGCACCAGGGGGAGTGAGCACCAGGGGGAGTGAGCACCAGGGGGAGTGAGGGGGAGTGAGCACCAGGGGGAGTGAGCACCAGGGGGAGTGAGCACCAGGGGGAGTGAGCACCAGGGGGAGTGAGCACCAGGGGGGGTGAGCACCAGAGGGAGTGAGCACCAGGGGGAGTGAGCACCAGAGGGAGTGAGCACCAGGGGGAGTGAGGGGGAGTGAGCACCAGGGGGAGTGAGCACCAGGGGGAGTGAGCACCAGGGGGGGTGAGCACCAGAGGGAGTGAGCACCAGGGGGAGTGAGCACCAGAGGGAGTGAGCACCAGGGGGAGTGAGGGGGAGTGAGCACCAGGGGGAGTGAGCACCAGGGGGAGTGAGCACCAGGGGGAGTGAGCACCAGAGGGAGTGAGCACCAGGGGGAGTGAGGGGGAGTGAGCACCAGGGGGAGTGAGCACCAGGGGGAGTGAGCACCAGGGGGGGTGAGGACTGAGCAGAGAGGGCCACTTGTAAGTTGCCAGAGGAAATATCAGGCAGGAAAGCAGGCTGTTAAACAGCTCAGCCATCGCGTGCCTGGGCATTCATCCCAAAGAAACAAAGACTTATGTTCCCATAAAAACCTGTACAAAGTGTTTATAGCAGTTTTATTCACAGAAGCCCAAACCTGGAGCCAACCCACATGCCTCTTTCAGCAGGTAAATAGAGAGACACATGGAGGAACAGGCATGCCAGGGAATACTACTCAGCCAGGACAAGGGAACAATATTGACCAACACAACCAACCTGGAGATTCCAGAGACTATGCTGAGTCAGAAAAGCCCAAACTCTGGAAGGCTGGAGAGAGTACTTTTGCCTGTATGCCTTTGCTAATGTGGAAAGTTACCTGAGCAGAGCCCATCTGAGGCTGAAGGAGCTTGGACAGGGCAGCATACAAGGGAATGCAGGTGCCCTGTGGCTCTTACCCACCAAGGTTAGGGTTTGTCCTAGTACCTGCCAGGGTCAGCATTACAAACTGAGTAAGGGCCACATGTGAACTCTGAGTCCCTCTAACCATATGTCTATCCCCTGGGATTTAGTTGGAAGCTTTGTTTACAAAGAGTGACCATATACATGATGGTCCCTGGAATGTAAATGTGTGTCTATAGACAGGGCTCCAGGACCTCTTGGTCACTCACTACCTCAGTTCTCTTCAAGACATGCCACCCTGAAGTTTGCTGACATATGGGTGAAGGTTCGTGGGTCTGCAAACCTTGATTTTCCAGAACATCAGAGCCTCTCTGTACCTTGGTTTTTGTGGCCAGTGGCCACCTGGAGCCACTGTGAGCATTACAGGCTGGAAGGGACTGGACAAGCCAAGTTAAACTGGGGAATGTCTCCTGGAATACTGGAGTCCACCTATTACTTCTTCCAATTCTGGGCCATGCCTCTGCCACACCCACATTCAAATAACACCACTATACCTTTTCCCATATCACACCCTGGCATGTCTACCTGATGTTTCCTGTCTGCTTTCACAAGTGAGTTCAAAGCCCCTGTCTCCCACAATACCTCTGAGCCTAGGAGAGAATTCTAGAAGCCCCCAGAATTGGGACTACCCAGACCTCAGGTCATTTTGGAAGTTGGTCAGAACCCTGGAAGTCCCTCCTAAGTGGAAGCCTACTGTGGCAGTTAATGAATGATTCAAGCGGCACCCAGGTTGCTGGTCAAGTATTATTCCAATACTAAGCTTATCTAGAGGAAGCTTTTGGAGAGACAATGAGGCAGACAGATCTCCCCAGTGCAAATGGCCTCATCAGCCTACTGAGGCC
Organism: Phyllotis vaccarum; assembly: GCA_033318265.1. Classification (NCBI taxonomy): domain Eukaryota; kingdom Metazoa; phylum Chordata; class Mammalia; order Rodentia; family Cricetidae; genus Phyllotis; species Phyllotis vaccarum. The sequence continues at coordinate 61,091,600 of JARWLC010000017.1, forward strand.
TGGAGAAAGCAGAAGTGTCCTTCCTCACTGAGATGTGAACCAGCAGCTGCCAGGATACCTCTCCCACCAGAATAAGCCCTTCCTTCCACAAACTCCCTCTTGTTTAGCATTTTACCACAGCATGACTGATAAAAAACAGATGAGTAGAGAGATGATGGGTGGGCAGATGATAGATAGATAGATAGATAGATAGATAGATAGATAGATAGATTGATTGATTGATAGATGATGGATAGATGATAGATGATAAATGATGGATGGATAGAGATAGACAGATGATAGATGATAAATGATGGATGGATGGATAGAGATAGAGAGATAGATAGATGATAGATAGAAGAAAGATAGATGATAGATAGAAGATAGTACAAGACGGTAAATTGATAGCTAGATGATAGATGACAAATGATAAATGAATGGAGATAAACAGATGAAGATGGATAGACAATAGATGAAAATGGATGGATAGATGAGGCAGGTAGATAATCATGATGATGATAGAAGATAGATTATTGGTAGATGATAGATATATGATAGATTAACAGATGATAGATTGACAAAAAGATGATAGATGGCAGGTGATAAATAGATGGAGATAAACAGATGATGTTGGATAGATGGAGAAGAGTAGATGATAGATTATAATGAAGATAGATAGATGACAGATAGATGATAGATATAGATAATAAATACATGACAGATAGATGATAGACAGGTGACAGATAGATAGATAGATAGATAGATAGATAGATAGATAGATAGATAGATAGATAGATAGATGATATATGATACCTTCCTCCATATCCACAGGGATTGATTCCAGGATCTCCTGCTAACACTAGCTTCTGTGGGCACTTGTCACCTCATGTTCTATGATGCACAAGCAAAACTCACAAACATCCTTCAGATAACCTATAGACAACTTGCCCTAATGCAGTGGGAGGGCTGCAGGAACCGCTTGTACATGATCAGTCAGTGAAAGTGTGTGTGTGGTCTATGGTTGGATGATTCTGAAGATGCAGACCTTGTGCATGCAGAAGGCCAGCTCTATATGGGTCCATATCCACAGAACTTATAGCCTTGGAAAAACATGACACGGAGATACCTTTCCCATCTTGGAGTGTGTGCCTCACAGCCAGGGCCCAGAGCTCTACCCAGGGACAGGACCCAGGATCTTCAGCTTTAAGAACTTTCAGGCCTCTCTCAACACACCCACCTAGGCATCAGCTGCACTGTAGTTGTGTGATCCTCAAGCCCCTGATCAAGACCCAAGAGTCAGGGGCTGGCAGTTAAGAAGTTTTCTATAGCTTGAGAGTTTTCTGTCCTCCACATAAGCCATCTTCCCAAGGCCACCTCATGATACGGCACACCCATAATCTCCATTGTACTACCCACAGGGCACAGCAAAGCTAGACTACTCATCCAAGGGTGCACAGCAGATATATGCTTTGGCTATAATTTGACCTAATACTCACTTGACCTTGAGTCCAGTCCCCAACTACCTCCCTACAGGGGGCCTTTTGATAATAAAACTCCTAATCACAATTGATTCCTGGAAGATGTGCTGAATGAGGACCTACAGGACCCTGAGTCACAAACATGAAATGTATGGTCCAGATGGGGAGGAAGAAAACACTTCAGCTTCCTAGGAGAAGAAGAAGCAAGATGGAGCAGAGAGATGTGGTAGGATGCTCAGGTCCAGGGCAGAAGGCAAAGGAGGAGAGGATGGACATGGAGGTAAAGCAGGGAATAGCTTCACACTCACCCTCCCTGAGAACATTTATCACTGTTGCTGCTCATCCCCATGTGTCTTCTGGACTATTCGGATCATCATTGGGTACACAGCATCATTCATTTTGTTTTGAGGCTGATTCTCATGTTGTCCAGGCTCACTTTGAATTCACTATGTAATTAAGAACAACCATAAACTTCTGGTCCTCTTGACACCACTTCCAGAGTGTAAAAGGGTACAGGGGATACAGTGTGCACCACTACACCCAGTTTGCAAGGTACCAAAGACAAATAACAGGGCTTCATAAATTATAGGCAAACACTGCACCACTTGGACCACACCCCTAGGTCTAGTGATTGTTCTTCTAGAAGCTTGGACACTTGGTGAGAGACAGAGAGAGTGACCATCATTCAGATGGTCTGGATTTGGCTCTGCCCTATCCTTGCTTTGGAATCCTACCCTCATTGCCTCAAGCCTATTTCTCTACTTTGAAATAAGAAGGATCACACTCTCTACCAAGAGCCTTCCTTGGGCTTTTCCTTGAACATAATTCGGTCAAAGCATCCTCATAAGTAGGGACTCCAAAGCACAGAATGCATGGGCCTGGGAATGTTGGCATGGTGGACTTTGTTCTCCACTCACAGATATATATGATGATTTGTTGGGCTGTGATTGTGACACCTTCAGCCTGGGCTCAAGGTACCCTAGAAGTACCTAAGAAGAATGTTACCTAGAGGGAGGTAATCATGGCAAGGGTCAGATTCTAAATAAGGTAGCCCCAGGGGAAATCCTGGACTCCTTTCTCATTCCCAAATATCACTTAACATGGCTAAGGGTGACTCTTACCAGGCATGGCTTAATTAACATTGGATGCATGCATGGGTTGGTGGGTGGGTAGTTGGATGGATGGATGGATGGATGGATGGATGGATGGATGGATGGATGGATGGATGGATAAATGGGTAGATTTATGGATGCATGGATAGACGGACAGACAGAGAGACAATGTATGCACTGGATAGATGTATAGATGACTAGGTAAGTGGTTGGGTGGGCATGTATCACATAAATAGTTGAATGGTGGGTGTGTGAATAGATGCTTGGTTGGATGGATGCATGAGCTGATGATTAAGTGGATGAAATGATACATAATTAGGTGTTTAGTTAGATAGATGCATGAATGGATGAATGCATGGATAAATGGGTGACTGCATGGATGGATGGTGGATAGAAGAATTGAAAACTTGGTAGATGAATGCATAATGGGTGTAAGGCTCAATTCCATTGTTAAATTAATTGGATTAACAATTTTTAGGGCATTGGGGAAGCATACCTGTATATCTGTAAGAATGTTTCCAGAAAAGACTAGGAAAGACACCTTCCCTGAGTGGGTCATGACACCCCATTGGTGGGGGCTCCACAGTGAAAGAGAAAACGGTATGCTGAGTACCCCCTTTATGTGCTTCCTCACCCACTGGGATGTGGTAATCGCTTCTTAATGTCAAGTCTTCCTCACCATGAGAGGCTGTACACTCAAATAATGAGCTAAGATAAACTCCTTTTTCTTTAAATTGCTTCACATCACAATAATGGAGAAAACCATCTGAGACGGTGACCTAGAGAATGAGTCTGTTGTCAGGACCCTCCAGAACTTTGACTTTGAGACCCCAGATCACCCAACTCCGGAATCCCTTTCCCTGTGAAATTCACCCTGCTGGCAAGTAAAGGAAGCAGGTAGAAGCATAAACCTGTTTACGCAGAGCTGTGGAAGACCCCACACCAACCCCTGCCCCCTTGGAGAACAATATTCCGCAATGGGACCCCTTGTGGGATCTGTAGGATCCAGGACAAAAATAAAAGCAAGCAACCCTTCTCCACCATCAGCCCCCCCAAACTGGAGACAGCCAGATTGTGGAAGCAGGATCCAAGGCAGTAGATCTGCTTCTCTAGCCACCAGTAGAGGGAACACACGGGGTTCTAGAATGTCCACAACTACTTGTCTCAGGAGAGTGGCGGCCTAGGAGTGAGCCTTAAGTGGCAGTGGCCAGCCCCTGGCATCCATGACTGAGAAGGGAAAGACCGTTTACCATGTGAAAAGTTCAGCCCTCCACTCATCAGGTAACAGGATCACCCAAGAGAACCATTCTCAAAGTACCAGGAGCCCTGCTGGGGAGACTTGTCACACTCAAAACCATTCTATCCCCACGGACTACCCCAGACCTTCCACTCAATCCTCCCAGAATAATGCCACAGAAAACATCTTCTCTAGTGTCCTCCAGCAGGGGCCCCAGGGTACAGCTCTCAGGATAACAGGACAATCCCTGAGTGTGAACAGCAGTAGGGAGATGGGTGAAGAGCCCAGAATAGAATTTCCCGCTGTCAACTGGTGGTCTATTTCCCCGACACCATTTGCTTGTACACAGATAAGGAGTTATCTTAAATGGCCATGTCTTTCTCAATTTGTCCTTAACAGTCAATCCCACTTTCCTTCCATGATACTATCTAGGCAGGATGAGAAATGCATTCAGTAATCCCCTGGGATCTTCATATATCAATATCAAATGGTCTGAAATTGACCTGGTATAAAATCCAGTCCTTCAGCCGGCAAGAGGCAAAATCAGAACAAAGTGAATTTTAGTGCTCACTGTGCCCGGCAGAGGTTGGGGGTCCCAGCACCAAAGCCTGTGTTTTCTGGGGCCTTAATGAGAACAAAGCCTCATACTCCCTCTGAAGATGAGTCCTTCTGGATTCAGCTGATGGTGGGCTTCCTAGTGGGCTGTGCACAGCAGGGGATGCTCTGAGAATCCACACTTTGCACCTGAGGTCCAGGGGCAGGGCTTGGATGTGGAGGAAACCCTCCTAGGACATGCCTATCATCTAGTCCACCTTCTTTTAGTCTGTCCTGCCAGCTTGGCGGGCAGCGACTTAGAAAGGATTCTACCTGCTGGCAGCTCCGAAGTTCAGCAGGTAGCAGCCTTTTTCTGTTTCTATTCTGAAGTCTCCTGGATTTACTTGGCTCAGAGTTATGATAGAAGCAATGACCAAAGTCTACTTTATTTCATCCCCAGAACAACCTTCTTTTGAGATGATGAAAAAATTAAAGCCTGTGGCACTGGAAGAACTTCCCAAAACTGTGTATTGCAGAGCTGGAAGTCAGGCCTCCAAACCCAGAGTCTGCTCTTAGCCACTGCTGTCTGGTGGTCAGGGCAGAATGTGGGAAAATGAAGAAAGGCAGAAATGGAGGAAGAGAAAAGGAGGAGGGGAGAGGAGGGAGGGAGACAGAGAATGAGGAGGGTCCTGAAGAAGACCTAAGCCTCTTGGGTACTTTGGGGACAGAGAGAGGAAGGTGAAATTCTGCAAGGGGGCAGTTAGGCTTCCTGCGGGCATGCTAGCCAGGCTGATAAGCAAGTGCCATGGGCTTGGTTCTGCTGGGCTCCTCATTGCTGCCCCTTCCACAGGTGGGAGGCACAGAGGGACAACTCAGGTGGAGGATGTGGAACTTGCTCCAAGAGAAGAGACAAGTTAGGAATCAGGAATTGGGCCTTCTCAAATAAACTAGAGAACAGCTGCCTCTGTCTCCAATATGAGACCCAGAAACATGAGACAGGATGGACACAAACTCCACCAGCATCCTTGAGTATATGGTCATCCATCTCCAGTCCTCACATGTCTGGACCTGGAAAGCAGGTGACAATAATAGCTTTGGGTGGTTAGGAGTTCAACGAGCCATGGGGTTTCCCACACCTGTCAGCAGCTCACAGAGCATGGCCAGCTCTCATCCTAGAGGGATGCTCCGAGGTCAGAGGCAGCAGGGGGTCACTGGTGAGTCCCCAGTGCCTGGGACATAATTGCCTCATGGATGGATAGATGGATAGACAGACAGATGAGATCAATATAGCTTATTTCTAACTGCAAACTGCCCCTCGGAAAAGCATACGTCATCCCTTCCAAGGGGAACCAGCCTCCTGTAGTCCCAGCCAGGTTCTCATCCTAGAGCTTCCCAGATCCCTTCATAGAAATCACTGTCTCAGTCCACAAGATCTGCAATGTGGGAGGAGCCAGGTCAAGGAGGCCACCATGAAAAAAGCTGAGAGACTGTAAGAATCAGAGGAGGTCCCACCCCGAACTGCTGGTGGGCACAGAATAAAACAGGTCCCAAAGGACAGCGTTGGGGGGGGGGGGTGCCTCTTCTCAGGCAAACACTCTCAGAACCAAGGAGCACCTCCCCGGGCCTTGGCACCAGAATGAGAGTCCTGTCAGTATTTCCCAGGGCATCATAGCAGTCCACCTGACCAGAGACTTCTCTATGTGAGAAACTAAGGCACAAGAGAGTTAAGGAGTCTTTCAAACTGAAGGCAGACCCAGGATTTGAACCTGGGCACTTCGCCTTCGCCCACCATGCTGCACTCATGTGGTACACTAGGTGGGGCCCAAGCAGAGTTTCCCCCTCTGAAGGGTCACCACCCAAAAAAGCAGTATGGTTCTATGAGCAGATTGGCGTCTTGTGGTTGATCAGACATTCATAGGAAGAGCAGGGGCTTTAGGGGCTGTGGCTGGAGACACATGGAAGGCTTCCTAGAGGTGTCGCCATGTAAGGTCCAAGCCAACAGTTGTGATGGTTGTGTTGAGCAGAAGGTTTCCAGGAAATAGGTCACCTGACTCCAAAACAATGTTTTCTAAGGTCTTCAATTTCTGGCCAAACAACCCAAGGCACAGTGCTCTGCCTCTTGCCAGCTGCACTCCATGAGGGCATTTTATCAGGAGTAGTCCTTGCAGTAATTCCTCTCTGGTGGGAAGGTAGATGTTTAAAATGAAGACAGTAGGAGCTTGGGACATGACTCAGTGATTAAAAGCAGTGGCTGTTCTTCCAAAGGACCAGGGTCTGGTTTTTAGCACTTCTGTGGTGGCTCACAACAGTCTAATCCCGGTCCGGAGGGAGAGGAGGGGGATCTTACACCCTCATCTGGCCTCCAGGGGCTCCAGGCATTCATGCAGTGCACAGACAAGTGTACAGGGAAAATGCCCATATACATAAAATTAAAATAAATAAAACTTTTTAAAAAAGAAAATAAATGCTGATCCCCAGGCTCCAAGCCTCTGAGATAGATAGAACCTTTCAGGGCCTTCAGAACATCTATCTGCATTCTCACCTACTTCTCTAGAAGCTCTGAACCCTCTTTTTTGTTTACTCAGGACTCAAGAGTCCAACTGAGCCATGCAGCAAGCCACCAACAAGCTGTCCATCCGTCATCCCTCAGCACAAGCTTGTCCTTGGTCCTTGAGGTGTATAGGTCAGCCTAGCCCAGCCCAGACCTTCCTTCTGGGCACAAAAGATCTCCAAAGAACTTGGGCTGACCCCATCTTCTCAGTCATGCTGAGTCATGGACAGAAAACTGTAAATTCAGTCCAAGCATCATTCATGGAAGACGGGCATTCATTGCTGTTGTTGTTTTAAGAGAGAAAACAAAAATCTTTATTACTGACTTCGTTCCTGCCTCTTGCTTCTACCTGTTGTCACGTGACAGAGACAATCATCCAACTGTCAACAGAAGCACAATGTCATCCACTTCACAACATCATGCCTTTATCTTGCCCATTGAGAGGTTCCATCTGCACACAACACAGGGACAGACATCCAACACCTCTTCTCCCAGGCAGTTATTAGTGTCCCAGAGTGGAGAATCTGGTGAGGTGAATGATGGGGTCCCTGGAAAGGTGGGGCAGAAGGCAGAATTTGGAGTCTTGTAGGAAGTCAGTGGGGACAGTCAAACATATCCATAGCCTCAGTTTCCACATCTATAGAATGGGAGCCCACTCTGATCCTCTTACAAAACGAGATTTCTCTAAGTGTGATGCTCTGGGGCCATTTCCAGTAACCCTCCTCGGGTGTCACTGCAGCTTCCTGGAGCTCCTCTGAGGGATCCAACCTCTGCCTGTTGGACAGAGTAAGGCGGACACAAGATGTACCTGACTTGAGAGGTCAGATATCAGACAAACTGTCAGAACCTCTGTCTTCCTCTCCCAAATGGTTTAAAGTGGCTGTAGCCACCTCAGGACCCACTGAAGACAGAGAGGAGCCTCCATCCACAGAAACGGCACAAACTAATACCCGGTTATTGCTGCTTCACGGTAATGAGTCTCAAGTCTTGGGGCTGTTTGTTTCACAGTTACAGACAACTGACACCCAGAGAGGGGTAGATAAAAACACACCAAAATACGGTAATCATTCCCGGGTGTTTACTGCTCCTGGGTGCCAGCCAGACTCTGTTCATGGTTTCCATTCATTTCCTGGGTACATGCAAACACAAAGCTGCTTGAACACATGAGAAAAGTGAGCTCAGAGACAGGAAGCTATTTGCCCAAGGGCACACAGCCTGAAAGCGATGTAGGCAGGTCTGACAGGCTCTGAATTGCTGCACACCCTGCATTCCAGGCGTGGATATGGATTTTTTTCCCCTGTCATTAGTGTTACCTCCTAATGGTAACACTTTGTTTTTCCCAGTGGAGAAGACATAAATGTCTGTGTATCTGTGTCAGCCATCCTCCAGGGTAAGTCAGCAGAGACCCCAGCATCCCCTCCTTCTAGGATTGCAGAAAGAAACTATGTTCTAGAGAAAAGCTGCGGTCTGCCGGAGCTGCAGGGGTTAAAGAGAAAGGCTAGCTTGAAGAAATTCTCTAAACTGTGTTAGAGCAGGGAGGGAAAGGCAAAATGCTTGTAAATTCCACCCGGGGAATTGGGCCCCGAATCGGCTCACCTTTCGTGGACACCCCCGCCGCCCCCGCCCCGCCTGAGAGGACAGCTGACCTTTGGAGAGAAATAATGAAAAGAAGAAATTCCTTGGAGAAAATAATGTGTCCGGGCCTCAGTAATGAGATCGGCTCCTTTCATGTTGCCATGGCGACGGCAGTCATCTTATAATACAAACCCATGAATGGTGGGGCGGGCAGCCTCACAGCCGAGGGGCCAGGGAGGGGGTTAGCCTCTTGCAGGCTGGGGTCAGGGGCCACCGGGCCTCATTTCCCCGAGATGCAGCCTGACTCCGGGGTCTCCAGGGCTGGAGGCTCAGGCCTAGCTGGTAGCTTACACCAGAGCCTAGGTTCATAGGAACTTTGTGATGTTGGTGGCACCTTCATGGCTGAGCAGCAGCAACTCACAACATAGGGTTACTTACTCCGCAGCTGACACACAAGGAATGGATGGGAGCACCACTGTCATCATTTTGGCACAGGTGACAAAATGACCTTCTCCTGATTTAGTCGTGGCCCAGGCCACTGTAAGTTCAGACTAGGATCTCTCCAATCAACGGTGATGCTGAAGGGGAAGAGATTAGAGACTAAAAGGATCTCCTCTAAGACTGACAGGGTGTGAGGAGGTTAGCCTGTGTGAGAACATACTGTTCTGGACTAGCCCAGTGGCAGAGCACTACTTGCCTCTTATAAGGAAGGCCCCGGGTTCCATTGCCCGGAGCCTCTGGGTGATTGACACCTAGCAAGTTACAGATGCTGTTGCTCAACTGGATGGAGATAGAGGGGCAGTTTAATGGTCACAGAGCTTTTCATGAGAATTCATGAAAAGCCAGGCTAGGTCCCCAGAACCCATACAGGGCCCAATGTAGTACAACAAGGGTTTGCCAGCACAGGGCTCCTGCTTGGGGAGAGGGTAGGACCCACAGAAAAAGGAGGGTCCTGGACATTCTCTGATCAGTTACCTAGCCTAGAATACACACAACACACAAGAGATCCTGCTCAAATAAGGTGAGAAGTGAGGACTGACAGCTGAAGTTGTCCACTGATCTCCACACACACGTCATAGCACCCATGAAACACTCGCATGTGCGCGCGTGCACACACACACACACACACACACACACACACACACACACAGGGTTGAGGGTGCTCTGGATAGATTGGTTATTGCAGTTCCAGGACACTGGGAGAGACTGGACTTCCTCCAATGGGTTCTGACAGGGACCACAATGATGAACATGGCAATTACAGAAGACTTGGGGGGCACAGAAAAGTGAGTGCAGCACAGGGGTGAAGAGAGGTGTCAGGAGAGGAAAGAGGAAGAGGAGGAGAAGCTTGGAGAGAAGAAGGCAGCGGGTGGCAGGAAGGTGTTAACAAAGCTATCTGAGGCATCAGAATTGGGCACCTGGGGAATTGCCACTTTTTGCATGACCTTCAGGAAAATACAATCCCACATGAAGATTGTCCCATGAGATCCTGGGTGCGGGAGAGGAGAGGTGCTGGCAGAGCTATGGTGGGGCAGCCCCACCTCTACACAGCTTTGGGGCCCTCAATCTCCTTCTTACCCTTGGAAGCCACCGGCCGTGGGAACCAGTCTGTTCTAACAGAGACCCCCAGACAGAGACATAGTGATGACATCCCTTAAAATAACAGTGTGGCTCAGCTTTTTATAGGTCTTTGTCTGACAGGACAAGTTATAGGGATTTCTGCCTGCAGAAAAATTTGGATAGGCCTGCAGGCACGTAGGGTCTGTAGGAAAGCTGAGCATGGTGTGGTATCTTGCCAGGCTTGGTTGTCAGTTTACTTGGCGGAGCTGACCTACCTCAGTCGTGTTCCTTCTTCTTGCCTTTTTAAAAGACACCTCAGTGACTCAGTGCTGCCCGGACCAGACCAGCCCTGCTGAACATCATCCCATGTGGCTCCTCACTGAAACCTCAGGGCACAGCCCATTTCACATGTGAGGAATGGAATCAGAGAAGTCAGGTACTGAGTCCAAGGTCACCCAGATTCTGACTGGGAGTGTGGGAGGCTGGGCTTCTAACACTATGGGACTCTACACATGGCGGTGGAAGTCCTGAGGCCATGGGCTAAATGAGGGACATTGAAGTCAGCTAGAGCTCTTCAGGGGAGTCCCACCCCAAGCTACAGCTCCTGAGAAACACCCCAAACAGGAAAAAAGTCAGTCCAAGGCAGCTAAGAAGATGACAGGTGTCTTACTTACCCCCTGTGTCTGGCTAGATGGAGCTGCTGCAGTTAAGTGGGAAACCATCCCAGCTCTAGCCCAGGTAATCACCATGACCTTGGGGGTCCATACCACATGGACACAGCAGGAGCAACCATTCAGCCTCCTTTGATTCTCAGCACAGTGGTGCCATGACTACCTGGTGAGGCTGAGATGGCCCTGCCACCAGCAGCACAGACAAGAACACTCAGGGTCCAAAAGACAGAAGCCAGTCTCTGGTCTCACAGTGTCTTCAGCCTTAGGCTGCCAGTCCTTCTGTGAAGTGCATAGCTTGCCTGCAGGCTGCTGTAAGAACACTCTGGTGTCCCTGTGACCTCCTTGGTGGTAGTCCTTTCTGCCTGGGGCTGGACAGTGTCATACAAATATTTGAAAGTTGCCCCAGACCCCTCAGCCTTCTAGTTCCTGAGAAACTGGTGGTGCTGAGCACATCTGGCCAGCTGGCCAGAGTTGTAGCCAACATCTGGGAATAGGTGGGAGGGATGGGAAGAAGGAGGGAAGGAGGGAGGGAGAAAACTGGGGCTCCCAGGGTCTGATGGACAGGACCCTGGACCTGCTCCAGATGGCCAGGTGAGAGCTGTAGCTACAGGTCCTAAAAGTATGTGTTTGTGCATGCAGGTATGCATGGTGTGTGTGTGAGTGCATGCGTGCGTGCGTGTGTGAGTGTGTACATGCGTGTGTGTGTGTATGCTGTGTGTTGTATTATGTTGTATTGTTGGAGAAGGGGTTACACACATGTGTGGTTTATGTACAGGTATTCCTGTCTGCGTGAGTGCCTGTCTTCATCTATCTGCGCAGAACTGAATGACTGTGATGAAGCTACTTCTTGACTGTGTGTCCCTGGGTCAGATCACACAACTCTCTGAGCTGTTTCTTGCTGTGGCTCTGCTGAGACAGTCTGCGGATACCAGCCAGCCAAAGCTGAACAGCCGATCTTCCTGCCCAGGCACCTCTGGTGCCTCAGAGACCCTAGTAGAGGCCTGTCTGCACACTCACCCACCCTGGGACAGCTTGCTGCAGGAATGTGGGATTCTGTCTTCTCCCAGACAGCATCAGCCATTCAGGGCTCTTCCCCTCTGGCTTGCAGCCAGGTTTAAGAATTTTACAGAAATTCCCAAGACCTTTAGCCGCCTTGCGTTGAGAAGATAGGACTGTCGACTGCGAGAAGGGAATGGCTGGCTGCTGAAGGCAGGAAGCAAAGGCAAACTCCTGCCCCAGCCCAGGGAGGTGCAGCCAGGGCCACAGAAGGGCCAGGACATTTCCCTTGGAATTAAAACTAACGCATTTCAGCAAGGGCCCTCCAGGCATTTCTGTCTCAAAAACCAGAATGGGGGCAGTAGGTACTAGGGATGGGGTGGGGGACCGCATCCTCTGCACCATGGCCCCGGAAGCTGTGTCTCTCCTTACCAGGTCTACCACCCAGATTCAGACTCCAGCTCTGTCCCTTATTCACCGCATCTCCTCCAGAGCCTCTTGGCATTATGTCTCTGAGGTTTAGCCCTTTAAACTTTAACAGAAGAATTAGACAATACAACTAAAGAGCTGCCTCTGGGGATACACAGAATGGTGTCTGTGAACTTATCCCGGTCTCCTTCCACAACCTGACAGGGCCAACATTGCTGGAGGGACAGGGTTGACAGGTACAACCCCCAGATCCCAGAGTAAAGCTCCCAGACAGCCTTCTCAAAGCTGTTCTGCTTTGGGCCATGGTAGGAGTTGTGTATCGTATGTGGCTTCAGACAAACCAGGGACCATCTCTGGACCCTGTCATGGCAGAAGATGGTTCAACTTCTGTCCTTTTCTCACTGAGACAAAGTATCAACACGAACAAATTAAAGATTCTTTTGGCTCAGGTTTCAGTTCAAAGCATGCAGCTATGAAGTGGGGGCATGGGGTGTGGAGAACGTGCCTCAGCAGGCTCTGTCCTTATGATTCTGTATTCCAGCTTAGGTCAATGGCCTGCGGATGGTGCCACCCACATCCAGGCAGGTGGCCTCGTGGGGACACATCATCACAGAGGACACTTAACCAAGTGTCTGGGGCCAGATTTCTCCCCCCATGAGGATGACAGTCAAGGTTGATCATCACAAGCAGCACTGTCATAGTCTATTGTCTGTTGCTATAACAAAATACCTGATGTTTGTTTATTTATAAAGAATAGAGGGTTGCTTGGCTCATGGCTCTGGAGGCTGGGAGGTCCCAAACATAACTGGGTTCTGTATCTGCAGAGGCTTTGTGCTGTGCCCCAGCATAGCAGTGGCTGTCCCATTCCATGAGGGTAGGGCAAGTGCGAGCCTCAGGCCTCTCTTCCTGGCCTTATATTCCTCTAACCATCATGGGTCCCCACTCTCAGGACCCCCTTGAGTCTATTCCACCTCCCAAAGACCCCGCTGTGGATACCATCAGCATAAGAATTGGAAGGTAGGCCACCAAGTTGTGAACTTTGGGGGCCACATTTAGTTATAGCAAGGACTTTTAATCCTAGAGTCTGGGAAGCCTGGAAATACAACACACAACATCAGTACAACAAAATGTGTTTGGAAAATTCTCAAATGTGATTTCCACCTTTCAAATGTCACCATAACTTCTAAGCTGGGTGGGGGCCTGCCTCTGAGGCTTAGGCTGAGGCTAGGTGTCAGGATCCTTCTGCTGAGGCTGGGGTCTTTGATTTTTATTAGAATATGTACCAGTTTAGGTTTTTAAAACAGCGCTGGACCTCTCCTGACCTGAGGGTTAAAGTCAGGAGCAAGCTGCCATGCCTCCCCAGAGGAAATGGGCATGATTAGCTCCTTGCCTTTCATGGAGAGGATATCTATGAACAAGGCTTGAAGTGCCCCCGAGGAGCAATTGCATTCAGAGAGACCCCAGGAAGCTATAGTTTTTTCCAGTGCTGATGCCCAGTAACTATAATAACATAACTGACCACTGCTGCTTGGGGAAGCCATGCTTTGTGGGACGTATGTCTGTGCCCACCTTGCCATGAGTATATGTCTGAACCACAAGCATGCACACCAAGAAAATGCCCCAGAAGCAATTACAGCACACAGTCCAGGAAGGGCCCTCAGCAGGTTTTCAATTTTGCCTGCTTCCAGAACCCTGAGTGTAGAGAAGAGTTCTCTCTCCACTGAGTAGTTGATGTCTGAGTGTGGGACTTGTGTGTACCCTCTCTACCTGTCACTCATTGCCTGCCACAGACAAATGAGACTCTGGCACTGGAGGAATAAAGCTCATGGGGGGCAGCGGGGAGATCTGGGGTCTTACTGAAAGTCCTTGGACCTCAGCCCTGTGTTCCGCTGCCTGGGCCTGGGGACAGGACACAGGGGCAGCAGAAAAGAAGAAATCAGATGGTGCCAATCCCACAGCACTTGGCAGCACCTCCCCCGTGTGTGATGACACTGTGAATGTAGAGATGGAAGCAACAGCTGGGCCCTACCCCCGTCCAGATGTGGGAAAGACAGTTTCTCCCAAAATACCCTTGGCTGTGAAGTCAGAACACTCGTGGTGTAAACAAGGAGGCTGCTCCTGTCTCTGCCTGACTGTCACTGAGCTCCTGGAGCCTCGACCCTTATCTCCATCGTCTCCTTGATCTCCTAGGAAGGAAAAGCCTGTGAAGCACAAGCCTGCGCATCTGTATAAAGAACCACTGCTCTGGATAGGGCAGGAACAGGCCTGGCCATGATGCTCAGTCCCTTCCCTGCCTTCCCTCAGCTCTGCCTCTGCCTCTGCCTCTGGGTAGATTGTCAACTGTCCAGCTGGGTGTCTGTCTCCTATGGTTGCTGTTTCACCAAGTTGACTCCAAGGAATCACCAGAAAACAAGGAATCATCTAGAGTCACAGTATCGACCTAATGCCAACTTTGGTTGGGAAACTGAAGCCCTGGAACAGGCATATGACCTACTTAAAGCTTATGACAGGTTCATTTAATATGACCCCACCTGCCTAAGCAGGTCTCTTTGGGATTAGCACTGACCCACTGAGGAGGGAGAGCTGACTCTGGGTCCAAGTTCCCCCAAGATCCTAGCTACATGACTCTTGCTGGGAGAAGCTAGAGGGTGGGTGTTAACAGGCAGAGAACAGTGACTCCTTAGACAAGCTGGCCCTAAATGAGTGTTGTCACAGGTAGGATCTGAATTCAGCCAGACAAAGCCTGAGTTTTAATAAATCCTACACAGCAATTGGAGTCAGAGGGGACCAGGGAAGTTGGAAACACCTCGATGATGAGTTTCCCACACAGGGAAGCCAGAGGGAGAGGCACAGCAGCTGCCAAAACTGAACTAAACAAAAGCCTCATCTGACTTAAAGGTGGAAAGTGAGTGGACTTGTGGGATGTGGCCCAGCATCACCCGGGCAACCCTGGACAACAACCTCATAAACAGCACTTGTCCCCTCAGGGAGCTAAGGAAGGAGGAGTCTTCTGTGGTCCCCAGCATGGGAGTACCTGATAAAACCAAACAGGTTTAAGAAGCCTGAGACCAGTGTGACAAAGGCTGGAAGTGAAGACAGAAGTGGGCTCTAAGCCATTGAGCTCTGGGCAATGCTGAGGGATCCTGACCAGCTCCCAACCCAGTTATAAACACCCAGCACAGGAGCACTGGGAGGGGCCTGAACAGTCTGGGGCTGTAAGAAGCTGTCTAGAATCTGTTTACCTGCCTCCTACACAGGGAGTCCACTCCTCATTTTAGGGGCAAAGTAAGCTCTCTCTAGAGCATAGTATTTTCTCCCTCCTGCGTCCCAGGCTGAAAAGAACCAGTTGCTGCCATTAAATTCCTTGATCTGCTTTGGCTTTGGAAAAAGAAAAAAGATAAATCCCCTGAAGGTCACTGTGTGTCCTCATTGCAAACACCACCCCCCCACCCCCCCCCCACCCCCCACCCCCACCCCCCCCCCGGTTCCCAGCCTGCCTGCCTTAGATGCCCACTGATTGGGAGGACAGCTGAGGTGAGCATGCATGTCTTCTTGGTGTCTCAACCAAAGGTCCCCGAAGACTGGTCCAAAGTAAGACAAGGTAGAAAATGCAGTGGGTTTCACAAGGCCAGACACATAGTCCTGCAAGGTGAGTAATCAGACCCTGAAGATAAGGACAGACAGATAACCAGGCTACTGCTGAGATTGACTCAGAAAGTAACAGACAAAACCAGAGCACAGGTCCCTCCTCCCTATACCCCAAAAAGGAAGACTCTGAACTTGGGGGAAGAACCTCTGGGGCAGCTGAGTAGGCTGGTCTAGGCCAAGGCCTAACTATGGATCTTTCCCTTGACAGAGTGGTGGATTTCAACAGGTCACAGTAGCCTGGCATATTCCCATTTTCTTACTGTGCAGCCTCAGGTAAGTGAATGAACCTCTTTCTGCCCCTTCTCTTCTATCTGCAAAATGTTCATGGTAAGAGGCAGATGCCCCACGGAGGCAGGACTGGATGTGATGCGTGACAAGTATCTACTCTGCCAGACTGTGTGCAGGCACTGGTAGATAGGAACAAGACCACGCATTCACACTGAGGGATACACACGTGTCAATCAAATCAATGCACTGAGTGCTACCCTCCAACCCACCTACTCTGGTCACACTAGACACAACAGCCCTAGGGTGGGACAGACCATCACAGTCAGTGCTGCTGAATTCAGGCTGGAGGGCACAGACCTGAGAAAGCCAGGAAGAAAGGGGACAAAGGGAGAAGAGCCATCAATCACCACGGAAGCAGCATGTGGTGATGCAGTGTGTGCGTGTGTGTGTGTGTGTGTGTGTGTGTGTGTGTGTGCATGTGTGCACGCGTGCATGCGTGTTCATGCGTGTGTGTGTGCATGTGTGCACGCGCGCATACGTGTTCATGCATATGCGTGTGTGTGCATGCGTGCATGCGTGTGCGTGTGTGTGCGTGTGTGTGTGCACGCGTGTATGTTTGTCACTCACTGAGGGGGTGCACACCATTAGTCCCAGCACTCAGGAGGCAGAGGCAGGTAGATAGATCTCTGTGGGTTCGAGGCTGGCCTGGTCTATAGAGCAAGTCTCCAAAGCGGCAGAAAAACCAAAACAAAACAAAACAAACAAACAAAAGAATTGACAAAACCAAGAAAAAAAATCTGACTTCTTCCTTTGGTTTCCCCACCTCTGCCCATATCCAGACCCTCCTTTCTACCACCCACAAGGTGTCATAGTCTCCTAACCAGACCCAGGAACCCACTCACCTCCAGGCCTTCGCACGTGCTCTTCTTTCTGCTGGAGTATGGGACTGTGCGCCCTGCAGTCCAGTGACCTCCTATTTTGAGGATAACTAACAAGTAGTCCTATAGCCTCTGAACCAGGCACAAGAGCTTTAAAGCCAACTCACTGCTCTGGGGGTGGGGCAAATCTTCTTCATTCAGCAATAGAACACCTGTGACCAGGCTACCACCCTTCAAATCTACCTTTCTTCTGAGACTTCTGCATTCCAGGTTATAGGGGAAAAAATAGTGGTTCTGGTAGCAGACACAGAGGTGAAAGTACTGAGTTGGGGTTTGAACCCCAGGCAGAGGCCTCACCTCCTCCACCCCATTTAAGGTTGCTGCTCCTGAAGAACTTGGCTGAACCTTCAGCTGCTTCTTCCATGGGCAACTGAAGCCAGAGCCACAGGGCACCAGGCAGTCAGGCATCCCAGCTGGAGACACACCCTTGGCCCCAGCTCCCAGCCTCTGGCTGTCCTGCTGTGCACCTCACATTTACTCACTTCATTAAACACCTTCTTCATGATGCCCTCCCGGCCTCCCTGCTGAGGAAGAACAAATATCACAGCCCTGAGGGCAGGGGCATAAATCACCAAGGTTAGTAGACGCACCATGTGCATGGCTCATCTCTGGAGAGAGTGGCCTGGCCCCACCAGGTTTCCTGGGACATTTTGGGGAGCAAGCTGGGCTGCGATGCACATTGTACATTCCCCAGGGCTTGGAAAACAGAGCTTGCCTCCACAAGGTTTATCATTCAGAACCTCAGTAAGATGGATGCTGTGTCTATTGGCATCCTGGCTGAAGTCACACAGCAATTTAATCAAAACCCAGTGTTCTACAATCATACAGAAGATGCTACCTCAATCTCAAAAGGTATCATCATCGGATGGGTGTGGTTTGTAGTAGACCACTTGCCTAACAGGTTAAACCTCAGGTTCCATTTCTAACACTGAGAAAACTTGCCACCATCCTCATTACTGTCATTAACACACCACTACTGTCAATAACCATATGCCATCATCAGCACCACCATCACTGTCACCATCACCATCATCAACACATCATCACCACTACTATTAATGCCATCGTTATCACCAATATCACCATCACCATCATCTACACCACCCCAAAGGCCAGCCTGACCCTGACACCAGCCAAGTTCTTCACACATCTCCTAGGAAAGGTGAGATGCCATGGTCCTCCATCTGCTTTCAAGGTTTCTATCCCCAATAAAAGCTCATTGTTTCTTATTCTTAGGCTTTCAGGGAGCAATACCATCCTTGAAATCACTATAAAAGAACATACACATTGAAGATAGAAGTTTAGAGAAGCCCAAACCCTCAACATGATGGCTACCATCAAGCCTTGCTCAGCAATTATGAAGGATGGAGATAGAAGGGTTACCTGAATTGGGAAGTTATTGGTTGTAGCATAACAGTGGACCACTACCACATCAGTGGGTTCATCTTGCCTGGATTGTTACTATTGTCTCACACGGACACAGATGAGCTGGAATACTGTGACAATTCCCCCAGTTGCCTACATTGTGCCTCCTGGCTCCATGGAAGCTAGCCAGCAGGAAGGAAGGTTGTGGTTCATTCCAATCTCATTTCTCCATAAATCAAAGATGGGAGTCTTGGACAGGAGGGTTTCCCATTTAGTTCTCAATGTGGCCGCAGTAAGTGTGAAGGAAGCAGCCAGCAGATCTTGTTTCCAACAGGGTTGTTGTCCCAGGAATGATTAAAATTCCTACATCAGGGACAAGCGGCGCCCTTTCCTACAGCAGAGAAATGCACACAGCACATGCTGGTAGGGACAGCCGCCCGTGTCAGGACTACTTGATCTCTCTCCTGCATCTTCCTACTTTGCATGTCTCCCACGAACTGTTGCTCAGGTCACAGACATCCAGTGAAGTCATGAACACTGTTTGTCTTCCTGCTGCTCCCCTCTGAACTCCTTGGTACGTTCACCTTCAGGTGATGAAGACAGACCATTTGTCTGCTGTGCCCACTCCCAACCCCTTCTGAGTGCTTCAGCATCTTCCAAAGATGCCAGAGCCCTCATACCTCACAAAGATCGCATTCCGTCACAGGCTCAACTAAGCCACTAAAGGCCCCCTTCTAGCTCCAAGGTCCCTCTGAATCAGACTCTTCCTCAACTCTCCTGTGAACACAGTCCTGTCTGGTGCAGTGAGCTCTTCCCAGGCCCTCAGCAATCCCAAGGCATCCCCAATCTGTCACCTGTATCTAAAGCCTCTAGTAGGAGGAAGTTGTAGCCTGAGACTGTGACTCACTTCAGACAAATTCTGCCATAAGTCCTGGCCTTTGTACTCACCAGGATGGAGGATAGTTCTCCATGGCCACATTCTAGGAGAGTTCTGGTGCCACACTTCCTTATCTCTTCTATCCAATGAGGTTTCTAAGTGTGAAGGGTCCAGGCTGCTCTCAGCGCTGCACCCATAGGAAGAAGCAGGTGTCAGCCACTGCAGTCCCCACTGGCCCTATTGAGTCATGTGGAAAGCATTGTCCCTAGCATGTGAGGCTGGAGGTACAACCTTGAGAGTTCACTTGCTAACCTATAGAATACAGCTGGATGAGTTGCTGCCAGAGATTGAGAAAGGGATAAACAAATGTGCAGATGAAGTAACAGGCCTTGTTGGAAGCCTGAGGGGTGAACGGTGATGTTGGAAAGCCCTCTTGAGCATGGCATGCTAAGACTAGGTTTTTTGGACTAATAAGGACTTTTCTAGAGATATGCATGAGAAAGGCATTCTAGGCAGGAAGGAGAGAGGCTTGCGGAAAAGCCAGGTAGTGTAATAAAAGGGTTCAGAGAACTGTAAGAAGCCCCAGGTGCTAGAGAGCATGTTGCATGTGGGGCCTGGAGAAGGAGGCAAGTACTGTGCCTGAGCAACAGTGCATCATGGTGTGTGTGTCTGCCTGTCTGTGTACCAGCATGTGTGAATGAGTGTGTGTGCATGTGCACGCATGTGTCTGCCTTGGACCATTATGTGCTTGCCTGGGCTGCAGGTGGACATCCATTGGTGAGTACTGTGTCTAGGATGCAAAATATATGCATGTGGGGGCCCTTCAGGTGTGTGCTTGCACATGTTAGGCCAGACAAGCTATGCACTGAGGGTAAAGGGGTTGCTGCCTCCTTACTGCTAGTGTAAATTTGAATAGGGACAATATACATACTCACTGCCAGAGGGCGAAGGCTTTTGTTCCCCGGAGGATGTCTGGCCACAGATCCTAGACAGAAACCGCAAACTGGTTCATCTTTCTCATTTAACTTGCTTCTTATAGATCCCAGAAAGACAAGCCTAGGAGTGGCACCACCTACAGTGTGCTGAGCCCTCCTCCATCAACTAAATGTCCCACAGTCTTGTTTTATGGAGGCATTTTCTCAATTGAGAGTCCCTGTAAAGTTGGTATAAAAGTAGCCAGCATAACTGACACACAAGCATGTTGCTGTTATGTTTTATTGTAATATTAATTTCAGTAATAAAGGCTGTAAGTAATTACAATAAAACATACCATCAAATGTCCTACAGTTCTAAAAAATTCAAACACTCCCAAACCAGTACCTTTAAAATCTCCAAAGCCTCTTTCAAATTCCTAAGTCTCTCTAAAATTCTAAATCTCTTTAAAAGTTCAAAAGCCTTTCAACTGTGGGCTCCTGAAAAATCAAAAATAAGTTAAATACTCCAGTGAAGGGTCTCTCACCCTCAGAGGCTATCTGTAAGCCCTGTGAGCTCCCTAATGTCCTGAGTCTGCAACATCCATCTTCCCTCCAGGAGCAAATACTTCAGTTCTGAGGACTCAGCCACCCCACAGTCTGGTCTCAGCACACATCTAACCCTGCATCCCTCCAAATCATAGCAGGGCTCTTCCCAAGAGCCCAAGAAGCTTCCCATTCTAAGTGGCCTTGTGGTCACGGTGAGTCTGAATCTAAACTTCCCCATGTATTGAAGGATGGGGCACTGTTGCAGGCAGTGAAACCCTTAGGAGGTGGACTATGCAGGGCAAAGTTAGGTCATTGCAGGTGTACCTTGGAAGATGGCATCATGCCCCACGCTCCGACAAATGTACTCACTAATCACCCACTGCTCACCTTTGTCCTCACATTCATTATTTCTCTGCAGCCTCCGTCCTCTCAAGAGGACACTTTTGAGTTACTTGTCCATGCTCCCTACCCTCTGGAAGAAGGGAATCCTGATTCCCCCTCCTCCCCTTCCCTTCCTCATCCTCTCCTCCCTCTTCATCCTTTCTACCCTGTTTTGTAGGCTACAGCCTGCAGACAAGCCTCCCCCCACATCTAAAGCCTGGCCTTGGCAGGCAGGTTGCCCCACCTTTCCAGCTGAAGTCTCAGAGGTGACTCTCACCTGTGTGGTCCTCCCTCACTGTCAACTGAAGTCCCTATCTCACAGGCTTTTCAGAGAAATTGGATGTGGATGTACATGTGAGACAGCCAGCCTATGCTTGCTCACAGTAGGTGTACGGATCATGCTACTGTGTTCTCCAGCCATGATCACCGCTCTCATCACCCTTAGTCAGGATGCACAAGAAAGGGAAGAACTCCCAGCAGAGTCCCAAGTATGTAAGGGTCTCAGGGAGTAGGGGACAATAGCTCAGAACTTGTCAGAAGTCTTCGTCTGTCCTTTATTTTGATGCTACATCCCTAGCACGGTGGGAAAGGCTTGGTTTCCCCTGGGAACTAGAACTACAGCTGTAAATCAAATCCAATTACATGCAGCCTGGGGAAGTCCTTTCCTGTCTTCCCTCAGTTTTTTCCCTGTAACCTCCTCCCAGGCGCCTCCTCAACTTGGAGCTCAGATTCCAAAGCTGGGAACGGTGGACAGCCAACTCTGGAATGCAGGCTCCAAGGGCTGGGGGCCCCAGATGATGAGTGTCTATTCTTCCTGGGAAAGAACCAGGCATTTTCAGCATAGCCACCCAGAGTGGAATCCATCTCCCCATATTATTCAGGCAAACAGTCCCCAGGAGGCCTGTTCCTCCCTACTCAAGGATGCAGCAGGTTTCCTAGAACCATGTTCTTCACAGAAAGAGCCAGGAGCCTAGATGTGTTCACAGAAGCTGCATATAAATAAATTATAATAGGAGTAATTTTATTCAGAGTTGAGATGTACATCCAGAGGCACAGCTGAGGATCCTAAACTGTGTGTTAGCATGGAAGAGGGCTCAGAGGAAAGAAAGCCAGCCTACTAGCTTGGGTATCTCTTCCTCTTATTAAAAACCCTCTATTGCCACCTCAAGGGCCTCACACCAGTGACCTTATGAAAGCCTGATGGCCTCCCTCAGGCTACATAACAGAAGTTCATCATGTGATCATTTTTTTCTTATATTGTGTGTGTGTTCATGTAAATGCATAAGCATGTGCGTGAACAATGTATGTATGTGCATGTTCAAAGAGGCCAGCAGTCAGTATCATTGTCTTCCCAGGAACTTTTTTACCTTATATTTAATTAAATTAAATTCATAAGATTTTATTGACTTGTGTCTCTGTGCAGGTATCTGCATGGAGGGGAGAGAAGGTCATTGAATGTGGATCTGGGTTTATGGGTGGTTCTGAGTCCCCTGGTGAGAATGCTGGGAAGGACCTTTGGAAGAGCAGCCAGTGTTCTTGATTGTTGAGACCTCTCTGTGACCTCCTCTATCTATGTATGTGTTTGTGTGTGGGGGTCAGAAGACAACTTGCAGAAGTGAGTCTTTCCTTCCAGTCCCAGTGATCAATCTTCAGTGATCAGGTTTGGAAACAACTGCCTTTACCTGTTAGGCCATCTAGCCTACCCCATCTTATTTTAGGGGACAGATCTCTTCCTGAATCCAGAGCTCAAGAGATCCAGGAGGGCTGTCCAGGTGTCTCAGGAGCCTCCTGGCTCTGCTTTCCTGGGGTTATAGGTTTGCACTGCCTCACCTTGATTTTGCAGTTAGGTGCTGAGGATCTAACACAGGTCCTTAGTGCATGACAAGCACTCTGCATGGCCATGGAGCATTTCCCAAGCCCCACACATAGACACCATTGGATCACAGCAGGTTATGTGGCTCAGCCACAGAGGCTGATGGGAATGTGCACTGTGGCTCACCTTGAGTTTTCTTTGACTGGTTCCTCCCAAGTCAGGGCCCAGATGACCCCACATATTTAGTGTCCACTCTCCTGCCTAGTCATCACAGAGAAAATGGCATTCTAAAAAGTTCTGGGCAAGATGCCAGGAAACCATTAATCAGCTCTGATTGGCCAGACCTGAGTCATGTGATTATACCTAACCAGTCCCTAGAGCCAATACCATCTGCTGATTTCATTAGCCAGTCCTATATCAGGTGATGTGTTCTGGAATTGGAGGTAACCTGACAAGCGATGAAAAACAACTGTTCAAGGTAAAATCAGGACATTGGTTTCTAAAAGAGAATTCAGACACACTCCCCCAAACTAAAACTGCCATCCTCCAGAGCCTTTACCTGCCACCTCCACCCCCCTTCAACTCCATGATACTCTCATGTCCTAGATCTGGACATGTTCTGAGAAACACTTGTCTGCTTCCATTTGACAAGTGAAGACTAGAGAGGGAAATGAACCCATCTGAAGTCACACAGCTCACTGCACCATCCTGCTCTCAGCTCAGGGATGGGCTGCACTTCCTAGACAGGCTCTTTCCCCTGACCCACACTGTTTCCAACATCAGGTTTGGAAAGGATCTGTCAGTTGTTGGCTTGCTTGTCTAACTGAATTAGTGTTTCACATCCTCCTCCAGTTTGCAAACTTTAAAAAAAAATTAATCCCATCATTTCAACAAGTGTAACAACTAAATTATCATCTTTACATGATTAAGAAGTCCACTGTGTCTCCCCTGGCAAACACCACGTGCACATAATTTCGCTAAATGTAATAAGCCAACCACAGAACTATTAATTTTGCCATGGTACTCATAACAATTAGAAACGCGTGAACCTGGAAAGATAAAGAATGAATAGAATGCTGAAGTCACAGGAAATCCCCAGTCCTTCCCTGCAGGCTGAAGGCACACAGTGAAAACTAGATGACATCTTCCTTATAATGTGCTCAAAATGAGACAGACCAGGGTAGGAGCCCTTGGCATGCTCAGTGACGCTTTCTCCCCAATCTAGACATCTCTGAGGAGAAAAGAATCAGGAGGAAATGCCCTGCCACTTCAGAGCTTCAGTCAGACCTTAAGAGTGCCTGGTCCTGAAATAGCTTAAGTACCACTAACCCACTTCCCACATCCATGCCAGACATTATTAATCAATCACAGAACTTCCTGCCAACATGAGTAATCTCCACAGCCCTCTAGGCAGACATTACCTATCAGTCACAAAGTGAATTGTTTAACATTCCTGATGTAATCCAATATTGGTAGTTTACAGGAAGAAGAGTAGACTGTAGACAGAGAAATGGCTTGCTCCCAGTCAGAGTGTAGACTCAAGGAGGACTTGGGATGCTGTGCACAGGGACTTGAGCTCTGATTGACAGGTGGTTCCTTTTGAAACCAAGAGTTTCTGAGAGAAGACCAAGAGTTGGCTGCAAGTCCCATGCTTGTCCTTGTTCCCTCAGTCTCTGGGAACTGTACATGGGTACAGCTTCTCCAGACTGTACAGCTTCTCCACACTGTTCAGCTTCTCTACACTGTACAGTTCCTAACAGAAGTGTGAGGAGCAAATGACTTCTTGCTTAATTTCTAAGATGTTCACCCAGGTATTATTATTTTACATGTAATGAAGTTGGAAACAACCTGATAAGTGAAATGCTTTAAAGCATTTAAAATTGAGGTACTTGTTAACACACACACACTATGATTCTTTTTCATGTGTGTGAGAATGGCAATTTTCAAATAGTACACGCAGGCTGTGAAGAATGAACAGAAAATACAAAGCCAAAGTCAAGATTGCTGTTTAATTGCCCAGACTGTGCACTGAACAGCTACCATCACATAAGTTTGGATATGCATGGTGCTATCTGAGGCTTGGCGCTTGACATCCCTCTTTGTAGCCTAAAAAGTATGAAAGATTGTTTACCAAAGCAGTAACCGGGGTTTAGCACAGCTTCCTGCAACAAATGTGGCCCCTTTACAGAACACGCAAGTGATAATCCCTCTGAAGCATTCTGTAGCGTGATAGTAAACTGGTATTAAAGAGGGGCCTGGGTACAGAAATTTGTTAGAGGTCAAGTTGTCCTTGGGAGTCCAGCCCACTGAGAGGGGTCCCCATTAGGTGTGTGTCCTGAAAAGCCACAGTAGCTATGCTAAGGGATGTAACACTCTGTTGTGTTGCAGGGAACAAGTTCCATCATCCCAGGGATGCAGGGAGGAACATGTGCTTGGGAGCCTGGTTTTCCTGTAAAACAAAAATTCTGGGTGTGACACCAAGTCTCATTAGCATCCTTGGACCACACAATTGAGATAAGTACACAGACCGAGACTCTGCCCCCCCCCCCAGGCCCTTTGGATTGAGTTGTATGCTTCGGGGCTTTAAAATCTGCAACTCGCAGCTGAACCTCGATTTCCCCTGAGAAATAGAGTCCTAGAGAAGCCACTGGTGTTCCCTTCCTTGGTGCCCATGCTTCCTTTAAGCCAGGAATACTCGCTCCAGTCTAAAAAGCTAGGCCCAAGATCCACCCTCTGCTTCTCTACCCATAGATACAGGGTTAGATGTGACACAGTGTGTTTCCTTTCAGCCCCACATCTGACTTTATGATTCTGTGCCCTCTGAAGCATCAGACAAGACTCACTGTTTGTCTTGAGCCCGAACACCTGCACTGAGGTAGTTTAGTTAACACTTTATACTTCACAATGAGTATGATTCCCATAGTCCAAATACCTCAATTTTAAGATAACAATTTATGCTATGACCCCTGCCCCAGACAGCTGGAACTGTAGTACCCCAGCTTAGGGCTTGGCTTTCTGTCAAAGAGGAGTGATGTGCTGAAATCTGCAGTGGTTCTGACAAGAGAAGATAGAGTCTCATGTAGTGAGGAGGCTGGGATCAAGAGCAGGAAGGTTCAAACAACCTGTAAATCAAAGGTAGAGTTGGGTCCTGAGGGTAGGGTGAGAGTGGTCTGGCTGTGGGCCACATGGGTAGTGATTAAAAATGGAGTATGGGTGGGACTAACAGTGGGTAGGGTTAGGTGATGGGCAGGGTCAGTGGTGAGATAGATGGAGGTTTAGAAAGAACGGTAAAGCTGCTGGTGGGAAGAGCCTGGACCATGTGTCATCCATCACAGAGTCTTCAGTTGCCCTTCAACATGTGTGGGAAGTGGGCTGTGGGGGTGACAGAGGAGTCCTGAAGTCCTTGGAGACCACAAGAGGAGAGTGGATGGTGGCCTCTGTTGGGAGAGGCTCTCAGGGCCCACGTAGGAAGAGGTGGGACCAGGAAACCTAGTGGACAGGGCAGCCACTGCTTATGGAGTTACCCCCAAGGTCTCTTTTAGCTCCCTGAGCCCCTGACAGTTTGAGGAAGGGGTTGGAAATAAGATCATGTGGCAAATGCGCAGAGGAACAAGCCAACTTTCCCAAGAGAAAATGGAAGTACTATGTAAACAGAGAGCACAGAGCCTTGAGATCTGTCTACCATCCCTCCCAGGGCAGAGGTGCCCTGCTGGTGAGCAGCCCCATCCCACTCACTCCAATGTAAGGTTGATGTGGGGGTCTCCACTTGTGGAGGAGCAAAGGATCTCAAGGAGAATGGCTGACAGACAGACGCCGGCCAGCCGGCCAGCCGTGAGGCCCAAGCAACCACTTCGCTCCCCCACCCCACCCCCGTATCCAGCAGTTCGTTCTTCAAAGTGAGTGCTCTTCTTGCCCTGAACCCAATATGTCTTTCAGGTTGATTCAGAACTCCACATTTTTCCTCTTTAGAAAAATGTCACCCACATTCCTTTCTCATTACTCTCCCTTGGAGCTGCTGGGACCCTGGGGAAATTGTTCTTGGGGAGGCAGCCTGTCCTCACTGTCACCACAGGAGGACGGCCTCTGTTGGTTATGGCTAAAGCTACTGGCTGAGCCTCCGCTGGACAAGCCTTCAGAGGCCTTGACCTTGAGCCCCAGGCACAGGCACAAACCCAGAAATGTGTGCACAGGCTGGCTGTTCTAAAGCCCCCAGGGCTCTTGGCTGAATGTCAGCTGCTCATCTGCTAGACCCTCACCAGGTTGCTGAGCTGTGCCGCCCCCTCTTCTGGTCTCTGTCAAAAGTCCCTCTTCCTGTACTTTTGTGCCTTCAGTCTAGCTCTGCCTTTTATTCACTTTGCCATTTTTATGCCCAGACAGCATGTATTAAGTACCTAATGTTTGCCAGGCACCAGTCCTTAAGTTGGGGGTATGGGGGTGAAATGAGGCCACTGCTCTCTTGAAGCAAATAGTAATGGGCTCCTCTCCATGATGATGAAGAATCTGAGTCTTTGTCCTAACCTCTGAACCTAGGCTGGTCTTTATGATGCCCTAACTAACCAGGAGTGGCAAAAGGCTCACCTTTCACAATGCCCCGTGTGTCTACCTTATTCCTGGGAAAATTCATGCTTACACCCAAGGCCACTTGTTGGTCAAGTCCCAGATGACTGCCCAACAAGGGGAGCTGTACCTCTGAGCCCTGTTCTAATAGTAGTTTTCCTGATGTTACTGTTTTAAGCTACCAAGTTCTGGGAGAGTTTGTGGCACAGATAACTGGGACAGAGTGCAAAGGAAAGTGTAGTAAGGCCAAGGCAGGAGAGGAAACTACAGTGGTGGCCAAGGAGGCCCCATGTGGCACCCAGTCCTGCTCATCCTGTTACTGGAGATGTGCTCACCAGGCCTACAGACACACTGGAGTGTTTAAGTTAAAGAAGGCATCTCCAGGGATGGCCCACTCTAGGAGTGGCCATTCCCAATCCCAGTCCCCTGGCTTCTGTTCCTCCTGGGATGGGGCACTTTCTCTCCATTAGGGGAGAAAAAAAGTGAATGAGTAACTTTGTTTCTATGACAAGCCAAATTGCCACCTGTGATCAGAAAGGAGCTAGAGAAACTGAGGCAGGGGCTGGGGAAACAGTTCCAACAGAGGACCACCTGCCCCCCCCCCTCAAGCAATGGGAACTAGTTTAGTGCCCCTGCACTCAATGGAAGCTGCTCCATGGTGCACACTGGAACACCAACAGTGGGAGATAGAGATGGGAGGCTCCCTGCATGCAGCTCACTGTTAGCCAGTCTGGCTGAACTCAGGAGTTCCAGACTCAGGAGTCTCAAAAGATAAAGTAGAAAGCAACTGAGGATGAAGTCTGGTGTCCACCCCCTGCCCTGCACATAAGAATGCAAATGTTGTTCAGTAATGAACTCTTTAACCACCCTCCCCTCTGCCACAGGTGTCTCAGCCAGCCTTAGAGAAACATTAAAGACAGTTGCCAGGGACATGCTAAGACTCTCCAGGCTCTGCAGTTGCAGCAGGCTCAAAGGCCTCCCTCTGCCTGCCCCAGACAGTTAATACTATGCATATTGACTCTACACCTCTCCTGCCTCAGAAGGAGGAAGCACTGGGAAAGGCCAGTGTCCTGTCTGCAGTGGCCCAGGAGAAGGTGTGATGGAAAGGCTCCCACCCTTGAGGTTTTGCAGGGCCCTTAGAAGAGGAGAGCTGGAGCAGGACACTGCAAGGGATAACAGCAGATGTTATTCACCTAGAGTCAGCTTCTCAGGGACAGTAGGCAGCTGATCTGTAGATTCTGGGGGCCCCACAGACACCAGCTAATTGCAGGCAGCCCCAGGCCAACATAGGGCCCTTTGCCATGCCAGGCTGCTCCAGGATCTTTTGGGGACTCACACTTTGAGCTTTGATGATTTCATCTCCTGTGTCCTCAAAGGTCCTAGGGGCCTGATCCATGGGAGCCTCAGCTTTCTCCTAGTGCCTCAGCTGTGCCCATGTACTAAGCTGACTCATTCAGGAGCCTCAGCCCACTGCTCTTGGAGAGTTGGAAATGAATCAGTTTCCTTTGAAAGCCAAAGGATTCTTTTATAGATTTTACTTTTATTTTGTGTGTATGGGCACTCTGCATGCATGCATAAACTGTGCATCACATGTGTGCCTTGTGCCTGTAGAGGTCAGAAGAGAACATTGGATCCCCTGGAAGTGGAGCTACAGAGAATTGTGAGCAGCCATGTGTGTGCCTGGAATTGAACCCAGGTCCTTTGGAAGAAGAACCAGTGCTCTTTAACACTGAGCTATTTCTCCAGCCCAAGGAGATTAAAATTTAATTACTTTATTTAGTGTGTGTTTTTGCATGGGCATGTTAACAGGAACACTCATTTTTATAGCATACACGTGAAGGTCAGAAGACAACTTTTGGGAGTGGGTTTTCTCATTCCGTGTATACTCCAGGCATTGAATTCTGGTCCTTCCTCGGGCTTGTTGGCAATTGAAGCCATCTTACTAGCCCCAAAATAACTTTTATTTTAATAAGAAAAATTATTTTTAGATTTATTTATTTTTTGTGGGGGTGTTTTGCCTGCAAGTATGTGTGTGTACCATGTGTGTGCCTGGTGCCTACAGAGGCCAGAAAAGGGTGTCAGACCCCCTGGAACTGAAATTACAAAGAGCCATGAGCTGCCATGTGAGTGCAGGGGACAAGTCTTCCACAAATGCTTTTACCCAGTGAGATATCCCTCCAGGCCCCAAAACAAACTTTTAGAAGAGTTTCATAAATGCTAAAATTTATATATTTATGTATCCAAATTTCCTTCTTTGTGCTGTGGCCCTGCTGCATACAACACTGAGGAGTTGTTCTGTACAGAGAGGTGTCCAGGAGAGCTGCCTATGGGGACAACCTGCTTTGGTGCATCAGGAAGGTGCCAGATGCCTGGAGTCCCATTGCCGGCTAGTATTGCTTTTTCAGGTGGTACCGAGCTCACGGGGACGGGCATGAGCTAGGCACAGGTTCCTTCTGAGACTTGTGAAGGTGGCCTATGCTGGCCTCAATTTCCCTGGTCTGGGGTCTCTTTAAGATATGTAAGTCTGACATCACCAGCAGAGAGCTCCAGAAGGTCCCTTCCACCACTCAAATCAGAATTACAGGTTCAGACAATCACCCTCTCCCTCCCCATTCCCTCCCTCTCTCTTTCTCCATGTTTATTTTTTTAATTCCAGGATGTTTGGTTTGGCTAGGCTCCAGCTCATGGTGTTTTCACTAGGCCATCTCAGATTCCTCCTGCCCAGGCCCCAGTTTTTCCTGTAGGGGGGATAAGACATCTGTCATGGGATTGTAGAAGAGCCTGGACCCTGATGGAGCCAGAGTGTGCTGGTGCATATGTATGTAGCTTCTCCTTCCAGGCTGTTCCAGGTCCTGAGATGCCCGGATGAGAGGAGTCTGAGAGCTCAGGGATGACACTGGAGAAGGCAGATGAGAGGCCTGGAAGCCTCTTAGAGTTGGCAAGGTCCCCACAGGGCCAGAGGGTCCCTGGAGGATAGCATTTGGTGGGCTCTGGATCTGTATCCAGCACCACAAATCACGTTCCACTAAAAGCCAGGCATGATACAGTCCAAGAAAGGCTGAGGCAGGAAGATTTCTGTGAACTAGAAGACGCCTTCACCCTACATGTGGGGAAACTGAGATCCAGAGAGACCACCAAGCTGCTAAGTGGCCCTGATATAACTTGAACTCACCCCTGTTCCAAATTCTAGACTGCCCCCTCATCCCCCATCTTTCTCCTGTTTCCTTTGCTTCCAGGGAGGAGTGACCAGTACCCAGGTCACCTGCTGTGCTCTGTCACCTGTGTAAAAGTAGCTGACAGAAAGTCAAACTCTGCTTTCACAGTTGGAACTTCCCTGTAATGACTTTCTCCAACCAATGATGACACAGGCTCCGGCCTCAGGACCCAGGGGAAAACAGGCTCTTTGCCCAAGGTTGCCCAGGCCAGGAAGAGAAGCTGCTGAGGCTGAGCCCCCAGCAGCACTGTCTGGGGCTGAGCCCCTCTGCAGCCCCGTT
The DNA here is from genome assembly GCA_033318265.1 of Phyllotis vaccarum. NCBI lineage: Eukaryota > Metazoa > Chordata > Mammalia > Rodentia > Cricetidae > Phyllotis > Phyllotis vaccarum. The sequence continues at coordinate 61,122,483 of JARWLC010000017.1, forward strand.
CTGGGCCCCAGCCCTGCCCACTCTTCCCTTGGACAATGCAGCCTTTCAGGGCCAGACAAAGGCGAGTTTAAAAGGCGAGAATTGTGTTTCCATGGCGGAGGGGCGGGGGCCGCCGGTGGGGAGGGCCCAGAAGCACAAACTGTGGTGTATTTATGCCCGTCTGACACAACACAATTTGATTTTCCACATAAAAGATCAAATAATATTTCGGTTACAGTTAATTACGCAGCCCAAAAGCCCATCAAAGGCCCCTCTGCATCCACCCAGCCCTTGCTCTGCAGCTCCGCATGCGCCCAGATTTCACGGCTTGCTTCTCAAATTCTGCATCTCTGCAACTCTCATTCACAGGGGCCGAGGGGCCCCTCCAGAAGCTTCTAAGACAGTCCCCATCTCTGCACACGATGCTTGGTCTCTCTACCAAAATAGCAGTCCAAAGGTTTGACAAGGCAGCAAGTCTTCCTGTGCCCTCCTGAGCCTTATCCCCCTGTGCTAGAAAAGGAAATGGAGTCCAGTGAGGGCAAGAGCTCATGGAGCTTTCTGAAGTACAGCCAACGAGACAAGTCTGATAGGTCACATCTAGCTGACAGCCTTCTGTCTGAAATGAAATTGCAAATCCCCAACTGTGTTTATTGAATGAACAAATCACTTGTAAAAGGAGTGAAGGAGGCCGATGATGGATACGAGGGAGGAAGAGAGAGAAACAGAGTGGAGGAGAGAGAGGGACTAGAGAGGAGAGGCAAAAAGGAGAGCGAGAGGTGGGACAGCGGAGAGGGAGCAGTTCTGCCCTGGGTGGTGACAGTCGTGATGGAGGGCCAGAACCAGAGTAGCTTTTTTTTCCTCACAGGTGCCCCCACAAGCTCACAGGAGACATTGTCAGGAGGCCTGCAGGAGCCAGATCAAAAGAAGGTCACCTTCAAAGTGAGACCCTGGCAGGAATATCCCAGTCTTCTCAGTGCCCAGCTCACCCTGCACTGTATTGTAGAACAATCTTCTTAGCACATACTTGAAAAAGTTCTAGAAAGATGGGATCTGAGACTTACGGACTCTTAATCAGAATATTCACAAGATAAATTCACCAACCCAGACAACTGACTCTCAAAATCAAACAGAGGGAGAACTCATGTTGGTAGCCTGCCCAGCTCTGTCAAAAGGCCCAGAGATGGTACAGTTCTACGAAAGATCACACAGCAGCTGGGCAGGCTGGCTTTCCAGAGGCTGGATGCCCCCTGGTGTCCACCCTGGAGTATCACCCCTTTGTCCTTTTACAGGTACTATGGGGGGGGCACTTAAGTTTACAAGGCTTGTTAGAGCTGGGACATGTCCACAGCCACATTGCACCAACCTTCAGGACAGCTTCCTCTAGGGAGGGTGCTCTAAGCACCTAGGAAGGATGTTCTCCTGTAACAGAAAAGGGGGTGCTTAGGAACTTGCACTCCCCAAAAGGAAACTAGATTTGCTCCCCAAATGCAATTCTTTTACACCCAGCCTGCAAATGGAGGTGGGGTCACAGGAGAGGAACAGGCAAGCCACTTCCTCTCCTGTGGGGAGGCACCTTTCTTTTCCAGGCTCAAGAGCCTACAGAGCCAAAGAAGACTCAGACCACAGAGACGCTAACAGCCCAGACCGAGCAGGGGCACAGTGAGGGCATGCGACTATTCTAGGCATCAAGGTTCTGTGGTGGTGGTGTTCAGCCTCAGCAACAGCAAAGGTGTTTCCTGCATAACTATAGCCCTGTGCCCACTGCATCCCTTCCCAGAAGCCCTCAGTTACCTGTCAACTGGAATACTGTCACACACAGTATTCAGTATTCAGCCTCAGTGCCTGGCATTCTATATCCCAAGACAGAGACAGATAATACAGTCATACAGGCAAATTCCAGATGGAAATTCCTGTAACAATATATTCTCTTTCTACAACCTGTGGAACCCCAGAGAAAAGAAAGAACTGGTGCTGGTTCCTGGCTGTAGGCTGTGCCATCTCCATACTCACTTACTTCACTGGTCCTGCGCGTGTCGAGGGCCACATGTTCTTCTTTCCCACAGAACTGTCAACACATTCCTTACTGTGGGAAATGTGTTTCATCATCTTCTACAGGATCTTACACATATCTGTGCCTTACAAATGATTACTGAATGTGTAGATGAATGAGATGATGGATGGATGAATGGATGGATGGATGGATGGATGGATGGATGGATGGGTGGATGGATGGATGGGTGGATACAATGGATAGGTATGTGGGTAGACAGATGAGTGGATGGATAGAAAGATGTAATGAATGGGAACATGGATGAGATGAATTAAAAAGGTGTATGGGTAGCTAGATGAGTAAATAAATGAATGGATGGAGGACTTAGTGGCTGAGTGGGTAGATGGGTAGTGAGTGTATAAATGTGGATGATGCATGCATGAATAGATAAATAAATAAATGGGTATAGTGCATGGGTGAAATGGTGGGTTGTTGAGAGAATGACTGGAAAGTTCAATAGGTAAATGAGTTAGTTGGTAGGTAGATGGATAGATAGGCAAGTAGGAGGATGGGTGGATGGATGGGTGGGTGGATGGATAGATGGATGGGTATATGGGTAGGTGGATGGATGGGTGGGTGGATGGATGGATATATTGTGGGGGATGGATGACCATGGATGGAAGGGGAGATTATCATTTGGAGAAATGAATGTATGAGTAGATGTGAGTGGATGGACAGATGAATACATATCTGAAAAAAATGGATTGACACATAGATGTATTAACAGACAGATGGATGAATGGACAGATAGATGAAGTGGACAGACAGCTCTCTTTAAGAAGAATAAAAGGTCATTTATTCTAGGACTCAAGAGGTCTAGTTCCAACTTCTACTGCTCTTCGGCCTCAGCCAGTGAGTCACCCTCTCTGACCCTTCTTCTTCCTTCATCAAATAAAAACAGTAATTAGATCCCACTGGTTTCCTATGAAGTCTGGAAGATTCAAAGGCCAGTGGGAAATCCTTCATAAAATATGAAGTTTCTTCCCTTGGATGGGAGACAGCCAGTCGTTGGTCTCCTGGAGAGGTCAGCAAAACACATCATGTAGCGGGTCATCTATCAGCTTGTGGAGATGCTGAGGACTGCCACCCTTTTGGGCTCTACCACTTTTCAGTCTCCAGTGGATAGCACTTTCAATGTAGTCTACACTGGCCTGTAGGCAGGAGAGCTAGCAGGGTTTATAGCTGTCCTTTCTTAATCTAAAGCTCTCCCCATCTGCCAGGAAAAGCTCCAGAGACCTGCCCTCATCTTATTGGACAAGGAAAAGCAGATTGAATTAAGGGGACTCCATAACGATCATTGAGCTCCATAAAGATAGGAGCATACATGTGGAGACTTCACTGAAAACTGGTTGATACTGTGACAGGCTGAAAAATTGCTGGGCAGTTTTGAGTCCCTTTTGGAAAAGTAGGGGACAACACTGAAGTAACCCCATATTCTCCTTCACCCCCTAAACATACCTGCACCCTCCCACCAGAGGACCTTGGTATATACCGGATTTTCCAGAAGCTGCAGGTTTACATGGTTGACCAGATGCAGGTGTTGGTCTGATGATGATTATGTATACTGGATGCTTAAGTGTATGCTCCCGGCATGTGTGTGGATTCCTGAAGATCACAGATGTGATGTCTGTTATAGTTTGCTTCCTATTTTGATAAACATCATGATCAAAAGCAATTTGAGGGCAAAAAGGTTCATTTCAGCTTACACTTCCATGCTATAATTCATCATTGAGAGAAGTCAGCGTAGGAACTCAAGGCAGGAACCTGGAGACAGGAACTAAAGCAGAGGCCATGGAGGAACACTACCCAATGGTCTGCTCCAAATGACTTGTTCAGCCTGCTTTCTATATCATCCAGGATCACCTGTCCAGGGTGACACCATCCCCAGTGGATTAGACCCTCCAAATTCAGTCAAGACAATGTACCCACAGACTTGCCCACAGGCCAATCTGATGGAGGCAATTCCTCACTGAGATTCTCTCATCCCAGGTTTGTGTCAAATTGACAAAAGCCAATCAGTACAACATGTAAAAGCGGAAGGAGAGAACCAACTCCACAACAATGTCCTCTAAGCCCTACACATTAACCCAGAACATACATACGCATACTGCAAATTATAATGATGATAATAGTAATAAACATTAAGAGAATAATGGTAAGTGCACAAACATGCTCACAGGCCAAACTGACGAAGGCATTTTCTAGTTGAGGTTCCTTTCTTCTCAGGTGTTTCCAATTTATGCCAAGTTGACAAAAAAAAAAAAAAAAAAAAAAAAAAAAAAATCAACTAGCATGCCATCCTGTAGGAGCCAAGACACTTCCCAGAGTGTGGGGTGGGACTAGGGAGGGACTGTACTGCACTGTTGTGGAACCTGAGGTTTAAAAAAAAAAAAAAAAAAAAAAAAGAGCCAGAAGCTGGAAGAAGAGATACAGAGAGGGCCAATGGAGCACATCAGGGACAGAGGGACAGCCCTATGAACTCGCCTCGGCAGTCCCCAGCCTACAGACTGCGGGAAGCTCTTTCTTGGTCAGTGCCCATCAAACTGATTTACGGGTCTTGCTGTCCGCCGTGTGCCGGCCATCAGCCACTGCCACCAGATCTATTATTGATGAACTTTCCAGGACCTGCTAATTAACTGTGCGCCCACGGCGGTCATTGGGGCAAGTGGCAGCAGAAACAGGAAGCCCAGCCAATGTCATGGCCACAGCACCCTGGGCAGACCACAGACTGATTCTGCCTCCCGGGTAGCAGGGAGCCCAGGTAACTAAACTACAGGTGCCCCCATCTGAGTTGGGGAAAGCAGACTGGCTTCTCTATGGGTCCGATTCTGAGTTTGGGCTATGTATGTATGGACTCAATCTCTGCAAAGCCTCGGTTTTGTTGGGAAAATGGAAATCAGAAAAGCAGTTGGGGTAAGATCTGAGAACTCAGATTCCCTGAAATACATGTGGGGTTCTGAGAAGAAGGTGTCTTAGAGATGAAGGGCCCTCCTGGATTGCACAGGAAACTATCTCCTGCCAAACGGAGCCAGTGACAGGGTGGGACACAACCAAACACCCTAGACTGTTTGCTTAGCAGCTGAGGCTGTACCACCAAACAACACTATCATTTTCAGAATCAAGCAGGGACCCCAGAACAAAGGGACACTGAGGCTGTCAAGACAGAGGAACGGGCTTCAGGTTGGGGTCTAAAGGAGTCTCTGCAGGGAGCTGGAAGCATCCGTGCAGAACTGCAGAAGATTACCAGGCAATAGGGACAGTTGGAGGAAAGAGGAAGGCAAAGCATGACAAGAGCCAGCACAGACACCACCAGAACAAACATACTAGGACAAACGAGGCCACAGAGGGGAGAAGAGGCTTAGGAAAGATGGCCAGGGCTACCAGGGACATGAATATGAGACCGCAGCTTGGAGAGAGAGACCCAGAGCTGCTCATCAGCAACTCCTGGCCTGATGCTAATTCAGCAACTATCTGACTCCCCACCCCACCCCACCCTACCCCTGCCTAACTTCACCACAAACTTTCTATGAACTTCACCACCTCCCATTTCTGTTATGTCCCAGATAACAGGCCAGGACCCGTCCCCCAACCCCCAAATAGGGTTTTCATTTTACACGTGAGGAAACAAGAACTCAGAGAGTGTAAGCAACTTGTTTGAGGCCACATAGCTGAAACTACCGCCAGCATCACATACCCTGGGGCAGGTACCAGGCAAGCCTGTCCCCTATTTCATCGGTGCCCCCACCAAAAGGTAGGGAATCTTTTCACGGTCCTTATATGAGCTGGACTCAGGCAAGCCAGGATGAGGTCTTGGCCTTGAACCTGTTTGAACCAGTAAAGAGAAGTGAATAGGCAAAGTATGTGTGCAGAGCTTTTCCATTGGCCTAGGAGGTAGCCCTTTTCTGTCTTGATTTGCATAATCTTTATCTTATTGGTTAGGATTGACCCCTTTGGCCTACCTGATGTCCCTAAGCATTACCTGGGTTATTTCTGTAGGCACAGCAGATCCCTGACCACCTATATACACCTTTATCCTTGGGCACAGTATACCTGAAAAAAGATCAGGAGCCCAGCAGAGCCAGGGGACAGCTGAGGGGCACAGGAGAGGAGTTCTGGATGGAGTTAGGTCTTAGAGGAGACTGGCTCTGTGTCACCACCATCCATGGGGGAGGAAAACTTTAGGGACCTAGACAAATGTGTCTCGGATTAGTAAGTCAGAGACAGTTTTCCTGCCAATGCCACCTCTGTGAGATGAGATTCAGGACATGTGACCCCAAATGAAACAGTTGAGGTCCCAAGGTCATTCACTTTCCTTCTTCTCTGACCCTTTGAATTAAACAGGCTACTGCTAGGTGAGGTCCTCTGCACCCATTGACAGCACACTCCACCCCTGAGGACACAGGAAAACCTGTCACACAGGCCAAGTCACCAGTTCACATCCCAGGCCTGGTGCCAGCTATGAGTCTCCCAGATAACCCTTCCTCATCACTGAGTCTAAAACTACAGAAGCAGGTCCCCTGCCTTTTGGCATCCCCTTTCTGCAGGAGTCATATAAGGCTTGTTAAATAAATCCACCTGTATAGCTTGTTACTCTCTTTTCTTCTGGGGTCCTCAGGCAAGAACTTCTAGTTTGAGGGGAAAACGTCCTCCCTCAAAGCAACAGGAGATAGAACAGAACTGGGTCTGGGATTTTCTTAGGAAGCCTGGGTTGTTTATACCTCACCCCCCCCCAAGACCTCTCTGTGATTCTCTCTAGCACAGCCCTGGGGTTCATGTGTCACAGTCAGGGATTACCTCACGACTCTGTTCCTCTGTTCAGTCAGAAGATCTGTAGGGCAAGCCCTTTTCTGGCCCATTGCAGTGTCATGGGGGCCAGTCCAGCACTGAGCACACCGCAGGAATCTACTAAATGTCACCAGATAGATGGTGAAAGAGCACATGTGTGGCTCCCTCCAGGGGCAGGTGAGGCCTGAAGACCACCAAAGCGTCGAGCCTGGGCAAGGAGAGAACATACTTCTCCAACCGCCATTCCTCCTTCCCAAGCTCATATATGGCTTCACTTGCTACCTATATCTTTAAGGGGACCAGCCTTTCATTTTGAAAAGCAACTTTCTATCAGTGCTTTTGAATTGCAACTTATAAGCAAAAATAGTTCAACGTTAAATTAAGGAATCAAAGATCTTAGTTTCCTGGCGGTCCCCAGACCCTGTTGCCTTGATCGCAGGGCACCCACTGCAGGACGGAGTGTCCCGGAGTGTCCCGGGGTGTCCCGGAGTATCCCGGAGTGTCCCGGAGTGTCCCGGAGTGTCCCGGGGTGTCCCGGGGTGTCCCGGAGTATCCCGAGGTGTCCCGGAGTATCCCGGAGTGTCCCGGGGTGTCCCAGGGTGTCCCGGGGTGTCCCAGAGTGTCCCGGAGTGTCCCGGGGTGTCCCAGAGTGTCCCGGGGTGTCCCGGAGTGTCCCGGGGTGTCACGGGGTGTCCCGGGGTGTCCCTGGCCTCCTTTTTCTCTAAAGCTCAGTGGCATTTGCCTCCCTGTGTGTAAATGGCCTCAGCCCAGTTTCTTCCAGAACCTTCCAGCTCTTGGAAGGGACAAAGATAGAAAGTCATCTTAGCCCATCATGGTCCTCCTACCTGGATACCCGCTTCTGTTCTGAATCTCCCGGCTAGGAATAAAGTTGCTGGGCCAGAGGGATGTCTGCCTTTCTGACTGTAGGAGAGCAGAAAATGGCTCATCCCACCTGAGCAGAGACCTGTAATAAGGAGATCCTGTCCTAATGGATCTGGTCATCAGAGTACAGAGAGACCTGCTATGCTATGCTCCTGTCTAAATCTGTGATACACATTGATGCTCAGATACTCACACAGCCTCTGGCCACCATACTCATGCTTTCTCCTCACCAACTTAATTTATGGAAGTGATCTTGTCCCTGAGGTGCCCAGACTCCCTAGTGATCCTTTAAGAAGCCCTGTCCAAGCAAGAGCTAAGGATGTATCCTTGTATCAAGTGACATTTGAATTCGTTTTTCTACCAGTTATGCATAGAGAGCTAGGAGAGTGAATAGTTACTATGCACCTGACCTTATGCAGCATGAAAAGGCTGTACCATTGGCATTGCTCTATGACACCTGAGGCTGTGGGACCCATGGTGACAAAAGTAGAGCCCTGTTCAAGACTGGGGCCCCGCTCACCTGGCCACTGAGTGGCTGGAAGCATTTAAGCCAGTTATTTGGTAACCCTCATCTGCTAATAGAGTCAGATGCACGGGGCTGGGTGGGGCTTCTTTTAGGGGTCAGATGGGCCCTGCTGCGGGTTGAGATGGAAGGAAGAAGCTGCCCCCAGGCCCCCTTACTCCAGAATTCTAGGATGTGTCTAGAGGTCTGATTGTACTTGGATGGGAGGATCTGTCTGCATGCTGTTCTGGGGGCTGGGCAGAAGATGATGAGAAAGACCAAGACTGTGAGAGCTGGCACAGGGGACAGGTGTTTATGAGCAAGTGAGTGGGTGTGGGTGTGAATAAATGAATGAGTTAAAGGTTAGAAATGCATTGTAGGGAAATGTTTGCTGGGATAGATGCCAAGCCCCAAGGGTGGGCAGGTGTCTCCAGAGAGGAAACAGCAGAAGGGCTGGTCTGAGCCCTCGAAGCCCATTTAGTGAGACACGTGGGGCTGGGAGATCAGTGATGGTGGACTCACCTAGTGTGCTTGGGATCTGGGAGAGAGGAGAGGAGGGGAGGGGAGAGGAGGGGAGGGGAGAGAGGGGAGGGGAGAGGGGAGGAGAAGGGAGGAGAAGGGAGAGGAGAAGGGGGAGGAGAGGAGGGGAGGGGAGAAGGGGGATGAGAGGGGAGGGGAGGGGAGGGGAGAGGGGGGAGGAGAGGAGGGGAGGGGAGAAGGGGGAGGAGAGGAGGGGAGGGGAGGGGAGGGGAGGGGAGGGGAGAGGAAGGGAGGAAAAGGGAGGAGGGGAGAGGAAGGGAGGAAAAGGGAAGAGGGGAGAGGAAGGGAGGAGGGGAGGAGAGGAGGAAAAGGGAGAGGAGAGGAGGAGAGGAGGGGAGAAGGGAGGGGAAAGGAGGGGAGGGGAGAGGAGGGATAAAGAGGAGGAAGAAAAAAGCCAGGAAGAAGGACATGCTGTCACCAGCGTCTGCAAGGCCTTTATTGGGGTCATCCTTCAAGCACAGGATAGACACTGATGGTGTTTGGTAAGGTCCCTGGCACACTGACCAGGGCTTACTTAATTTCTGTGTTAACAAGCAATGTCCCACTTCTCTGAAAGGTTTCTGCCTCACCTGCTGGCCATGGGCTAAGGACTTAGTACTCTGAAGTCCTGACTCCCTTCTTTCCAGCCTAACCAGGTTCTGGGGAACATGGAGCATGACCCCTCTGGCAAGAACAGGACTCATTCCAGCTCTAATATGCCAGGTATGTGTGAAGAAGCAGTCTGGGCCTCTCACACAAGAGGCAAGTAACCTAGATATGCAGGCACCAAGACTCAGCAGGGAAAACCACCCACTATGCACCCTTTCTTATCCCAGAAGGCAGAAGCGCCATCTGCTTCCACCCCTTCTAATCTGTAGGGCTCTCCGAGATTCCTCAGTACAACACTGCCACGGAGCACAATGAGAGGGCTGGGTGCGTGGCTCAGACAAGCAACACTTGCCCAGTGTGGGCAACATCTTGAGTTCAATCTCCAATATTGACAAAGAATGGTTTCTTCCTCCAGAGGGCAGGATAAAGAGATGCCTCGAGGCTGAGAGGTTCCCTGGGACTCCACACATGGGTATTGCCTCCTGCCATAGCCTGGAGCTTAGCTTGCTGAGTGAGTGTCACAGAGCCCCATCTTTTGCTGTCCCCCAAGGCTTCCTATAGAATCAGCTGGTAATATAGAAAGGAGAAGCCAGCAGGGATAGGACACCACTGGACACATTGCCCCTATAGAACATTCAGAAAGTACATTTGATAGCCAGGCACGCTGGCAGCAAAGCAGGACAACTTGGAGTTTTAGGTCAATAGTCAATCAATCAATAATCAATCAATCAACCAATCAATATAAGCAAAAGAGCCCAGGTATCAGCAGCCTGTGTGGAAAATGATCATATGTATTCCAAAATAAATGGGTTCTCCAAAACCTAGGACAGAGGGGACTGTAGTGGGATTATGTTGTTACATTGTATATAATTGTCCCACCTACTGGTTTAATAAAAATGCTGATTGGTTGAAGGCAGACAGGAAATGCGAGCAGGGGGGTGTTTACCAGACTAAGAAAATTCTGGTAACAGAAAGAGCAGAGTAGAGACCCCAGAGAGATGCCAGAAAGACACCAGCAGACCCAGAGGAAAGAAGCAGGATGCTGCTCTGAGAAAAGGTACCAAGCAGCATGACTAAACAGGGTAAGAATCATGAGTTAGTTTAAGAGCAAAGAGTTAGCAAGTTGTATGCCTTGGTCCTAAGTCAATCAACATAAAATTAATATAAGCGTCTGTGTGTTTCTGTGGGACTGCAGGTCTGTGGATCTGGACCACATACCACATAAGCCAGAAAGAAACTTAATACTACAGGAAGCATTGTTCCAAACATGCATTTAAGTCAGGAACTGAATCAGTTCCTTGAATTCCAGAATCTGCTGAAAAGATTCCAGAGACAGATAAGTAGATGTCCTGACCACAAGTGCCTGCAAGGAGCCTGGCTTATTGGGTACAACCCACTTTTCCAAACAATGTCACTCCAGCCGCTTACAATCATGTGAGGGTCCCTCCAGAGACATGTGACATGGTTAAGATGTGGACAAGGTGAGACAGAAGTGTTTCTGGGGGCTTTGGCCTGGGTACTTGCTGGGCAGACCCTGAAGCTGCACACAACCTTTAGTGCATTCAGACTTGAGTCTGAGCTTTCTCTGAACATCTTCAAGTCCCAAGATAGAAGGAACAGAAAGAGAAGAAGAAAGCCCTGGTGAGATTCCCCTTTATCTTAGTAGGTTTTACCCATGAATGAAGGAAATACCATTGCACTTGGGGGGACCAGGGTACTTCCAACTCCTTCTGTACCTACTACATATAGTCACTCTATACCTCTCTTCTTGTTTCATGGCTGAAACTCCTTTAAGAAGTTGGCTGGCTTTGTCTGTTTATCAGGTGTAAGATCACCCCTTAGGGTAACCTTCTGAATGCTTGCACAGTAAATACAGTGTACACTGAACCTTTCTGTGATGTGGTCACTTGTGTCATAGGTCCTGGAGGACCCACAAGGACCCTGGAGAGTGTATGGCAGACAGTGGTCAGTGATCAGAAAGAGATGGGATAGAGAGGGAGGGATTGTCACAGAGGAGGTTGACATCTTGGTTTCTACGACTTTGGGGAAACCGCCAGAGAATCATCTATAGCTGACTGTGGAGGCTGCGAGTGGCCCCTGAGAATCCAAACCACATGTTCCTGGTTTGCAAGTTCACAGTAGAGGAAGTCCCAAGGGCTTTCAGGGTGTTACATTCACTGTCTCCACACAATGTCACAGGCCCCAAAATAAATCGCTGTGTCGCTTTCTTATTTATTTTATACACAATCTATTTATTGAATAAATGTTAGAAGACATCAATAAATGAAGAGTCAAAAAGAAAATCACCTGGTGTCAGCAACTCCACCTTGCCAGCTTCTCACTCTTAACCTTTAACCCTTTCTTTACTATATATTTAGACATGATTTCTCCATGTTTCTAAGTATGCATCACCCCCTAATTTACCAATAAATTTGTATTCATCATGCACCGAGTTCCAGAAATGCCATAGATCCTGGGAAAACAACAGTAAGCCTCCCCAGAGGCTGGCAACCTCATCCCTGAGAGCTACCACCATTGTTACTCTCGCACATAGACCCTACACTCATCTACTGTGGGAATCAGCTTCATCCCATTTTTGTGCCTGGGCAGGAAGGTTGCTTTCAACATGTCTGTTCCTGGGACAGTATTTCCTGGATGCTGTGATGAACAGGGTGGAACCCTGCATATACAGCTCTGCATCTGAGGTCTCTCTTCTCATCAGTATGAGATCACATCTTTGGGGCCACCGTGCTGCCCATTTCTATAGCCAAAGACAGAGCCAGACCCCTCGGTGGAACACAAGAGGCCTGTTCTTTTTGCTTCAGATATATTTGCATCCCACAGCTTTGCAACCCTCTAGATCCTCTTAACTGCCCATCAGCAGGAACAGGTAAATCTGCTGAGATCTGCAGCAGGAATCCAACAGTTGCCCAGAACTGCTAGCTGCACGTAGAGCACCTGAGTTTATTCTACCAGATGCTAGGTATGTATCTGCAAAATGGAAACACATCACAGCTAGTAATGCTATGCTCACTGGCACTTCTGTGCCCCTGCCTATGGGCTCTGATTATACTCAGAATGGTACTAAAATGCAGGGTATGTGGAGCCCCACTAGAGAAATTGAGGCTAGAAATCACCCTCCAAGGAGAAGCCCCAGTGACCTTCACCCTTCCCTAGCTCCATCTTTTTTCAGCAATACTAGGGACCAAATCCCTACCCAGTGATCACTAATTAGAAAGAACCCACACACACCTCCAAATCACAGCAGCTAAGAATGGGCTTGTCTTGTCCATTTTGGAGGTGGCAAGACTGGAAACTCTGTCCACACACAGGTGATTAAGTCCTCTGGGCGTAAAAGAGCTAGCAGGGAGGCACACTGGGTCTTGGCCCCCATACGACACAGATAAAATGTGTCTATTGGAGGTCAAGCAAGGAGGCAGTCAGGACCTCTGAACCCAGTAACAGCCACCTCTCTGCTCCGACAGCCCCAGAAGATAGCATTGCCCATCTCACAAGTGGAACACCTGAGCCCAAGCCACCGCCACAGCTGCCCTGTGAACCCCATGGCTGAAACAAAACCACCAGTATTCAGAGGGTTAAAGCATCACAAGTAGGGCCATGGGTAAAATCTTTGCTGCACAAGCACAGAGGCCTGAGTTTTATCCCTCGGCACATATACCAAAGCTGGAACTATGGCACACACACGGAACCCAAGCGCTGGGATTGGAGTGGAGACAGGTGTGCTGGACTGCCATCTAAGCCTGTTGAGTGAGCTCCAGGTTCGCCAAGAAACCATGTCTCAGAAAAATAAGGAGGCGAGCAATTGAGGAAGACACCTGACATCAACCTCTGGCCTCCAGACACAAACACACATAAACACACACACACGCACACACGCACGCACAGACACACACACACACACACACACACACACACACACACACACACACGAGCAGACAGTTACAGAGTTCTAAAGTGGGACCTATAGTGAGCTAGGGGAGAGGGGACAGTGTTCTTCCTGGTGTTCTAGAAGCCCATTCTTTGCTGCTGTGGTTTGGAGGTGATACGGGGGTATCCCCATTACCTATGGGATGGGACCCTGGTCCTTAGTGTGGTGATAAGGAGGAGGGGGCTAGTAAAGTGTGGAGGTCTCAGGGTGGGGTCTCCTCTAGGAGGTGTAAAGTTAATTCTGACAAGAGGGTTTGGGGGCAATCCTGGCTGCTGCCACACTCTAGTTTCCTGTCTGGTCATGTGATTTCTTCCTTCTCTCTGTCTCTCTGCCTCCCTTCCTCCCTCCCTCCCTCCCTCCCTCTTTTGCTCTCTTTCTTCATGTAGCCAAGGCTCACCTGTAATTCACATGCAGCCAAGAAAGGCCTAAACTTCTGATCTTTGATGCTGGGGTTACAGATTCATACCACAACACCTTGGTTACACAATGTTGGAGACTTAAGTCAGAGCATGCGAACACATACACACACACACACACACACACACACACACACAGCCTCGGAAATCACTTCATTGTAACAGAAAACAGACTGCATACCAGCTCCTAGAAACACTGTCTCCAATCACTGTGCATATTGTTCCCAGTTACTCCCTTATCTCAAGATGCCTGCCAGGTTAGATAACTTCAATCCCACAGCACTTTAGATGTGGCCCCTGTGGAGGCACAAAGCTCTGCCATCCACCTGAAGAGACCAGATTCCATACAAGACTGACGGGTCCCAATCTCTGTTTTTCTCTGCCCCAACCTCCAAGACCCGTACAAGTATCCATGGATACACCAAACAAACCATCTTAGCATAAGTTTATCCCAAATTCTTAATAAGGACACATTCATGCTATTTTATTCACTGTCTACTAGGAACTTGAACGTACTAAAGAAGCCTGTGTTTCCACAGTAACCTTGGACATCAAAACCAAAGAAACTCTCAGCTGAAAGGCAGCAGGCTATGAGAAATCTCCCTTCAGGTCTTAGGTACAATCAGGGTAAATAGCTTCATTGCCTTTCTGATCTCAGTTTACCAATCTGCAGAATGGGGGTAGAAATATCAACCCTCTCAAAACACAGGCTCTGCTGGTGGCTGCATTGGAGTATCCAGTGCCCAGTACTGGGGCTATAAATGTAATTCCTATGCTGGACAGATGGGGCCTCAGCCTGCTCACACTAGAGCCAATTTCCCCAGCTCATTGTCCCAAACCAAATTAGGGGCTCACAGACTATGCCACTCAGCCTTAATTGGGACTCACAGATGCCCCACCCGGCTCTGCCTTTCTTCCCCTGCTCCCCTGTCCCCAGCCAGGCCATGCCTTGGGGGAGCCAGAGGCTGCCTGGGCTCTGCCACCTGGGCCCTCACAGACGCCTCAGTGTAAGCAATTAGGGCCAGGCCAGTCCTGCTGGTAATAGGGAGGTACTGGGCAGCTGGGCCCGCATCGATCCCAGCCTCTGGTGACCCTAGGGAACAGAGACAGCCAACAGGCAGGCAGATGGTGGTCTCCAGGGCCTAGCCCCACCCCCAGTGTAGAATAGTCACTGATGGATACAGGCCAAGAAGGGAGGAGGCCTGTGTTTCTGGGGGCCCTGTGTGAGTCTAAACACTGGTTGGGGTGTTTTGTCCTCACATTGCAGACATATTCAGAAATAGGCGCTTGTTAGGGTCCTCGCCCTCCAAGTACCTGAAGCTGCTTGGTTTGTTCTGCCCACGTCTAGCCTCTTGGGTCAGAGGTGGGACAATTTTCACGAAAGAGGACCCCTGCCCAGGACTCCCTGTGCCCTGCCTCATCAAAGATTGTACAGGCTGGCAGGGTATGGGGTGACTTCTGACAGCCACAGGATGGCTATCTGGGGATCCTAAGGAGGCCTGAGGCAAGGGAAGGACCCACCATCCATGGTGTCTGAACCCCACCTACCCCCACCAGAAGCAGGGATAGGGGCTTTGCAAACAGGAAACCTGAATGGTCTGGGGGAGAGGTCTCCTGAAACTGCAGCTCTGTGGGATTCAGAGGAACAGGTGCTAAGGGGGTCCTCGGTGTCTGGATTGCACAGGGCAAGTGTTCACAGGACATATTCTCTGTGGAGAATATGTTGTGAATCTGTATCTGAGTTTCTTTCCCGACTGAGAAAAATGGTACACATGAGTATGTGTGTGTCTGTGCCTGGGTGTGTATACATATAAATGTGCATGTATGTGCATGTGCATGTGGGTATACATACAGAATGTGCGTGTGTGCACACATGTGCATGCATGTGTGTGAGGGTATAGCATACTGAGTGTGGAATATGTCCATATTTTGTCTGCTGCCTTGAGTGAGGGCAGAGCAAACTCAGGGGAGATGTTTTGAGGAAAGGAGAGACTAGGGACTGCCAGGCTTTGGGCTTTATTTCTATGTCAATTGCTAAGCATGAACATGTACAAGGAGCCTATGAATGCGGCCTCCAACAAAGACCTTCAGTCACCCTTCCCCCACCTCCTGAGCCAGGACTCACCACAGCCCATACCGTAGGAGGGAACAAGGATGAGGACTTGTCTAGATGCCGCTCACCAGGTGGGGTGAGCCCCTCTCCCATCCAAAGTGCAGGGTGTACCGCCATACTGGGAGGGTAAAGGTTCAGACTTGCCTACCTTGCCACAAAGGGTGCCTCAGTTTCCCTAACTATAAAATGGATGGAAGAATAAGAAGTTGATTTAAGATTGCCTCCTACCTTCATTTCCTACTCAGGAATGGCCGTGTCCGGGAGTGATCTGGGGACTTTGCTGACTGGCACATGGAGATACTTAGAGCATTTATGCGTGCCACCTTCATCATACTTACGGTCTCCCAGGTGCCACCCTTAGGTTGAGCTCTGCCCCTGTGCTACTTACACTTCATTCCTCAGAAGACTTGGTGTACCCACTGTATACAAGAGAACGCAGGTCCAGGGGGAAGCTCCGCCCACCCCCAGCTGGACTCTGTAGTGTGCCTGGGGTCCTGTGCATAATTCTTCCTCCATCTGTCTCTAAAGGGCACTGACTGGGGACAGAGAGAGGAGAGGGCCAAGCCCCCTGCCGCCCTGCCAGGCCACAGGGCTGGGGAGCGGGCTGCCGTCCAGCCACCCAGCACAGGCTGGCTAATTGCTGCCGTGAGGCCACTGCCCTGGACCGTGACACGGCCCCTGACAGATGTGATTTATGAAGGCCCTCGGCAAAGCGGAACCCACTCAATGGCCTATTACCTCACTTAGCAGACACCTTGTCACCGCCCGAGAGCTGGGTGTTAAAAATACAAGCCAGGCTGCCGCTGGCCGTGAGCAGTCTCCACACCTGCTGTAGTTCAGATCACGGCCCAGGGCTGCTGTTGTCCTGACCAGCTGGGCTCTGAAAATGCCTAGGCCCTCGCAGATGTCATCAGCCTGGGTTCCAGCAGCAGAGACGGAGGGCAAGGATAAGGTTTCTGAGTCTGACTGTCCCGACCATGGTCTGCATCCCTATGGTGACCATGCATCTGAGGCCTATCCAGTTGACCAGAACCAGGTTCCTACTACCACTCATCTTACATCTGTTGCTGTGAAGCTACAAGATGCTCCCAGGACCACTGTACAACGCTCTGACTGGAGTTCCACAAGTATGTCCCTCCCTGCCACAAAGGCCCCAGGGCCCCAGGGGCCACCCTCTATAATCTACTCTGCAGCTCCTGAGGCTAACAGTTCCTTAGGGGCTTCCATACTGTGTCACGGACCCCAAAGTCCCAATACAAACCAAGATCACAAAGCCCTTGGCCAAAAGTGGCAAGCATCACATGGTCAGTGACTGGGAGCGTACCCGGTGCTAGACTTCCACACAAGCCTTGGGAAAGATCTGTTGGAACTCCTGATTCAGAGCCCAAGCATACGTGTGCAATCTATGTATTTATGCCTATGTGCCTATCTGTAAATTCACAAAGGTTTACAAACAGTTAAGAAACAATGTGGCTGATCTATGGGGGCGGGGGACGACTTGTCAGCCAATAGTCTTCATTTCTGTACTATCTACATTGGGCCCTGTGTCCTGGCCGGGCCTTCTAGGAGGAAAAGGAGGGATCTGCCTACAGGTCCGTGAGCACCAGGCTGGGCAGCCTTGACCCTGAGTATGGAGGCCAGCAAGCGCCCTCATACCTCCATTCATCACTCACTGACAGGGCCACAATAGCATCCATAGCTGACTGTGATCCAGGGAGCTTGTAGTCCTCTGGGCAAGTCGGGAGGTGGCAGAAATTGTGAGGACCCAGAGGAGGCCACTAACCCACCATCCAACTTTGGCAGGCCTTCCAAAAATGATTCATCAATGGATATCCAAAAGTAGGTGGTAGCCAGACAGCAGACAGGGGTGTCCAACCAAGCTCAGGCCTGGGCTGGGAGGAGCCAGGTCTTCTGGTCTATGGAATGTCTTTCCCAACATGTTTTTTCTAGCTTCTCTGCCTTCTGCCCTTTCTCCTCCAGGCCTAGGTTTAAACCTCGCCCTGACTTCACACATGCATGCACACCAAGCCTTACAGTTCTGGGGTCTCTTCCTCAGGAGCCAGGCAACGCTCAACTCCAGAGACTCCTCCTTCCTCATGGCCTTTTCTCTGAAGCCATATTTTATTACCAAATCCAAGAAAGGGCCGAGCAAATGTCTGTTGATCGACTATGAGTAAAGACAGAAAGACCTTCCCGTTTGCAGAGGAAGCTGGCGGCTTTGGCTCCCGTGACTGGCCCTCAATGCAGGCCTGTGACTAACCCTGACACCATGTGTCTCCGTAAACCACAGAATGAAAGCCTGGTACCATTCCACCTCTGCCTCTCTCTCTCAGCCTCTCTGAGAAACTCATCTATACAGCGGGATCTCCAGAAGGGTTAAATGCTGACGTGCAGTAAGCAAGTGTTGTTTACAGTCCTGACGATGTTTGTTCTCTACTCCTAGGAATGTTATCTCTGGTTTTAAGGGTCAGAGGGGATCCTACCATCATCATCATCACCACACAGGGAGCTGGTCAGGGAGAAGGAGTCACTTGTGTGGTGGCAATGGAGCCACTTTTGTTTCCAAGTCATTTCCCATCATCCTCTGCCCTGAGGGAATCTTCTGGAGCTCAGTATGCTTGCAGGGGCCCTGAGATAGACTCAGACCCTTTTTCTACCCCTCCACCTCACCTTGGGACCCTGGTTGCTTCATTCCCTCCATGAGCTATATGGCACTTGGGTGGATCTGTGCCTAGGGGAGCAATGTAGACTAAGTCTAGAAAGAGTTGCTGCACAATAGAGCCTGCGGCCCTGGCTGAGAGTCAGCCTTTCAAAGAATTCCAGAGATGACCCTGAACTCTTTATGGCTCACACACCTCTATGGAGCCCCTGCCCAGGTTCCCTAGCAACAGT
Organism: Phyllotis vaccarum; assembly: GCA_033318265.1. NCBI lineage: Eukaryota > Metazoa > Chordata > Mammalia > Rodentia > Cricetidae > Phyllotis > Phyllotis vaccarum. The sequence continues at coordinate 61,141,179 of JARWLC010000017.1, forward strand.
TGAGACCAGCATCTACATTAAAAGAAGGTTCAACTAAAGTTGTTCAGCAAGATCAAACATTCATTCAACTAACATTCCCAGCTCATTTAGAGGCATGAGAAACAGAGGTGGCATCAAGTGACCACCACCTCCTATGGCCCACACTTCAAATACATTAGGTTAGGATATAGAGCTCTGGAGTTGGGTGGGGGCTTGGGACACCCACAACAGGCTCAGAGTACAGACAGGTGCAGCACAGAGGCCTCACACACCAAATCATCTGCTGTGCTGACACAGTCATACAGGTAGGTACTTGGGTGACCCATCACCTGGTCACTCGGCAGCTCCTGATGTACTATGGGTGTGGGTCTCAGGGAAGGCAAGAAACAGAATAGTTGTAAGCCTCTGGAATGGACCATAGTGTGGCTAAGCAGAACCAGGAATCCTGCCTCTGCCCCAGTCAGAAGAAAAGAAAACCCAAGGTTCTCCACTGTCCACATGTCTGTCCACCCAATCATACACTTACCAATCTACCCATCCATCCATCAACCCACCCATCCCATCCATCCATTCATCTATCCAATCCACATCCACCTTCATAACACAGATACCTCAGCCCAGCCCCCAGGTTCACAGACCAAAGTGGAATAGATTGGTGTAGATAGGTGGGAGGTTGAGGGAAATAGCCCTTTTCGAAGCCAATGGCTAAAGTGACTTCTAACCCAACTCTCCAGACCCATTTAAGATGCTGCCTCCTGGGCTGGGAGATCTACTCACTTAGCCCACCATCTTTGGAACTTTGCACAGAGTTCCCAAGGAACTGGCCAAGTCAGGTGGGTGCTGGGGACAGGGCACAGCTGATCTCAACTCTATTTTAGCTTCTGGTGTGTCCCTGGAAGGCCTGGGCTTGGGAGGCTGGAGTTTTATGAGGGGGATTTGTGAGGTTATTTTCAGTAAGGATGAAGGATCAGTGGGTACTTTGCCAGTCCAGCAGGCATAGAAGCTCAGAAACCTAATCCCAGCCACCACCCACCCAGGAGCTGAGCCAAGCTGGCATCGGGTTCCTGAACAGTTCACAAGCAGGGCTCCAACTGATGAGGTTGGGGCCTGGACCCATCCCACAAACAAGGACACTGAGGCTTGAAAAGGCCAAGGATGGCTTCGCAGCCCGACTCCTACCCAGGTCCCAGGACAATAAGCTACTTCTGCTCCCAGGCTTGGCCAATGCTGCGCCTAACCACCATTAATCAGAAATGGCGATAGATCATGCTGCCGACAGGCAGGACGGTAGGCGCCTGTGCGTGCCAGGCTCCACTCCAAGCACAGTACGTATTTCACCATCAACCTGTTTTCACCCCCAGACCACCCGGGGATGGGCTGTGCCCATTGGATAGAGGAGATGCTGTCATCACAGCCCTAGGAACCAGGCAGAAGGCTGGAAGGTTGGCAGACTTGGGATATTCCCTGGCCCTCCCAGCCCCACCTGCCCTGACACTGCGCCTCATGACTGCAATCTGAGGGGTGACAAGACCCAAGACATCCTCAGTTCACACTGAGATAGAAGGCAGTCTGGGCCAATGAACTATGAAGTGGGGCCATAAATAAAAGTCTGGGTTCAAATCCCACCCTGTCTTGGCTTGGCTATAACCTCCTGTGAGGTCACTGGCCTTTCTGAGCCTCAAAAAACCCCTTCTGAGAATTAGGCTCCTCTCTCCCTACCTGATGTGCACCTCAACAAAAAAATGATCCTATCTGTGGTCAGATGAGGAATCTGGGGCCCAGAGGGACTTGTGGCAGATAGGCTGAGGCTAAATGGACACTTATAAACCATGTCTCAATCCAAATGACAGTTAAGAGGCAGGGACTGGGTCTCTGCCTCCCAGACAGCCCTTCTTGGGAGCAGAAATTGGGGGAGCATGAACCTGGGGTTTAGCCAGTCTCCTGTAACCAGCTAGATGGCCTTGAGCTATAACGAAATCTCTCTGAACCATCTTTGCTCCATCTTGGAATAGAGACACTCACAGCAGGGGCAAGGGAGGGAGGCAGTGAGAAGCCAATAGAGGGCACCTGTAGAGTCAGAGAGGCACAAGCCGTTCAGGAGACAAGGGGACAAGTCCCTGCAATAGTTGAGCAGAAACACCCCCACTGCTCTCCATGTCACCCATGGGTCTCAAGGAGAGATCTTGCCAATAAGAGGGTCAAAGTTGGGTCCCCAGGTCATGAGCACAGAAAGATGCAGGGCTGCACTGAAAGGTCAGTGGGAACAGGACTACCCGGCACACACTGAGAATAAAGGCTGAGTGAAGGAGTCCGTGCAGCTGCAGCCCATGTGGAACAGGAGGCTCTTCCAGGCTCGCAGGCTTGCAGGCTTGCTGGAGTGCGTGAGTGTTTTCTCTGCCCTTTCCCATTAATCTGTTTGCTGTGTCCTGTTCCCGCCCTCCCACCTCCTGTGCCTGTTCATCCTGGGCTCACTCCCTCTCCTGAGGGCTCCACGGGTCATTAAAACCGAAACAAGCCCAGCTCTGATGGTTAAACCAGATGCCAGGCTAGTCCCGCTGGCCCCCTCTCGGGGTCAGACCGTGGGGGGCCTCGGTTCCCAAAGCGGGCAGGCCAGACGAGGGGAAACCCAACCCGAGACACATGGAGATCATTTTCCAGAAGAATGGGATCCGTGACCAACTCCAGCAGAGGGCAAGGAGGAAGAGAAGGGATGAGAGAAGTGAGGCCAGCCCAAACTGGGCGCCACCCTGTGCAGAGGCTGGCTCAGCCCACTACAGGCTTCTTCCCTCCCCCATCTCACCAAGCTCAGCCAGACCTCCAGGCCCTCAGGGTCCTTGTGTCCTCACTAGTGTGCCAAAGACTGAGAGAAAGCATTTGCAGCCTCTGACCCCATGCAGGACAGGGCCCTCAACAGACAGTCGATACACAGAAGATGAAAAACCAAGGCTCAGAGAAGTTGTGCGACTTTCCAAAGGACACACAGCAAATTAGCAAAGGCATCAACTAGGAATTTCCCAGAAGGTTCTGAGTAGCTTGTTCCCTAGGAAGGGATGAAGTCAACTGGTCACCATTTGCCAAACTGGTCACACTGTACTTTTGTGCCCCCTAAGGCAGATAGATCTCCTGACAACAAGTATCTTCCATTTGTTTGTCTGTTACTTTAACAACAGTTGTATTCAATACAACTCAGGCCCCACCCACCCAAGTTGGATGGTTCTTCTTATACATTATTTTTTAAATTTTGGCAAATTTACAAATACAAAATTTTTATTTGAACCCCACCCCCACCCCAGCCTGACCTCAGACCCATAGCAATCCTCCTGTGTCAACCTCCACAGCTGGTGGTTTTTAATCCTGATGGCCTCAATACACTCCTGATAGCATCCAACTATCAGCTCCAAGTGTTCCCACACCAGTCCCCTGTCTCCAAAGTGCCAAGTAGTAATTCTCTTTTTCTCCCTTCCGTGGCTCCTTCAGGCCCCACTTTCTGTCCATTAACCTTCAACAGATGGATACCAGGTCATAGCCACCTTTCCGGTGTCAAGACCAGTGTGGTAAAGACACAGCTTTTTACACTTGCTCACCCCTTTGGACCAAAACTATGAAGTCACATGATAAATCTGTACTCAGCGTCTTTGCCATCCCTGAGCCATGGCATAAAGTGGTGGGGACCACCCTCCATTGTCTCTTGCTTGGACTATTGCAGGACACACCTCACCACACACTGCCTCTGCCTCGACTCTTCCACAGGTTTGTCACAGCCAGCAAGGCCATCACCAAATCCTATGACCCCTGCCTAGACCCACACTGCTTTCTGAAGAGAATTGCTAGGCACCATATTCTTAGAGGGATTCCTCATGTCTCCTGTGAGGTCCTACTGCTGCCTCTGTGTACCCACCATGCCTGTCCCTTTTCTGTCTCTGTGGGTGCCTTGGAGTTGGACACAGTGTCTAATGTGTGTCTCCCCAAGGTCCTGAGCACAAGAAGTCCTCTACAAGTAAGCATTCTTTGTTAATAAAGAAACGGAGATCAGAGAATGGCCTGAGGATACAAAGTGACCAGAGATGGATCTGTCTGCAGAAACATGTTAGCAAGATACCCAACAGGTGCTCCACACACAAGGCCACTTTTCTTCTCCTAGTCCTGAGCATCCCGACTTCCTTGGAGTTAGCCCAAATCCTGCTTCTAACTTCTTGTGTGACCCTTGTCAAGACTGCTGTTCTCTCTGGTCCTTGATTACCCTGATCTGAAAAAGCATGTTTCCTAGTCTCTGCATAGTGAAATTTGATGGTTAGCTGCCCACATCTCTCCCACTTCCTCAGATCCCTTGTTTCAGCTGCCCCTCCTGCCTGCAGGTAATTAGATGGACACAGTGGGGTCGCAGGCAGGGGAAGCCACCACCGGCAGCTCCTTCCCCTGAAAGGAGCCCTCAGTCCCTCCAGCCCAGCTCCATATCAGGAACAAAGGCCTTGTGGACATTCAAAGCAAAGCTCTGGGCTGGAGGCCAGAGTGGGCGGCCACAGAGATGGCCACAGGGCTCGTGGCGGGACGGCCAGTGACTGGAAGCTGTCCTTATCCATCAGTCAACAGTGACAGCTCCTGGGGCCTTGCAGCCCCCCTATGGTCCAGCCAGCTGACCCTCCTCCTTCCCTGCCTGGTGGCCCCAACCAGTGACCTGAATAGGAGAGCCTCCTTGAGCAGTGACAAGTGAGTCTCTGGTCCAGGCTTCTGTTCCTTCCAGGCTACATCCCAAACACTGAGAAAGGAGGCAGACACACATGCCACCCTCACCCTGCCGAGAACTCAGTGGGTGACCCTGGGCACGCTTTGGTTCCTATCTGGGTCTCAGTCCCTGCCCCGAGACACACAGACATACACTTTGAAGTTAGAATGTCATCTTCAAGCCTTTGTGAATCAGATGATGTAGATGTATTTGGTCGCCTCAGAGACGTGATGGTGATAGGCTGGTTTCAAGCCTGTCTCTGCTCACGCTTGCTGTGGTCCCCCAGACAAGTTATGGAATATCTTTGAGTTGTGTGTTCACCCTAACCTGTAAAAGCAAAGGCCAGCCTTTCTTTGTGCGGGGAAGATGGGGCCGGATGTGAGAAAAGCATTCTGGGAAGAGGGGAAAAGCTGGAGACAGGACCACATTAACAGCATCTCAGGCATGCAGTGGAAGCCACTCTACCTAGCAGAGGGAAAGAGACTGTGACCATGAGCCTGAACTTTCAGTCTGCTTCCTTCCTCACTTGTATCTTTAGGGAAACTGCTTGGCTTCTCTGGCCTCCAGGCCAGAGACTGGGGCATGAGAACAATACTCGAATGTCTCTTAGAGGGAAAAAATGCCTGAGCTATGAGCCTAGCATGTTCTTGGGTGAAGGAAGCCCAGACCTGTTGTCACCATCGTCACCATGGGCCATGTGGAGCCATTTGGCAGCTGTTATTGGCTTCCTGTCATCAGGTGCTTTTCTTTAAGAAGCACAGAAGCTAGGGGTGTCAACTGGTCCAGGAGTTCCTACAGCCTGGGTGGTAAAGAGGAAAAAACCCAGCTACATGCCCATCACTGGAAAGATGACCCAATGCGTAATGACACATGCGTGCTGTGGAATAGCCCACCACCATGACCGTGTGTCAACTGGAGCATCACGTATCAACAAGGATCAGTCTCAAAATAGGACTTGGAGCCAAAAACATGCCCACAGGATATGCATGTGGGAGGAGCATGCCATGGAGCACTTTAAGACAGGTCTAACCTCACCCCATTTCCTGAGCATGCACAGAGGAGGAGATAGCAATGTGGGAAGGGGTGGGAACCAAGGCAAGAATAGTAGGGCTGCCTAGTGGTTGCTATTACACTTGCTCACCTGCCCTTTATTCCAACTATTGTCCACACATGCCCAGTGTTGTCCCATGCTTGCCCCTCATGGCTCATCTGCCTGTGCTAGGAGACAAGTCCTGAGGCTAAGTGTGAGGCTTTGCCTGTAGCTCTGTGTCAACCCCTTGGCACTCTAGTAGTTTCTCACAAAGTAAATAGTTGGCGCTGGAGGAAGAAACAGGAGGAAAATATTCCCAAGAGGGAGGGGTCAGCAGTGTGATGAGTCCACAGGCCTCAGTAGCAGCAAAGACCGAAATGGAGGTAGAAGGTCACTGGCCCCTACTCTTGACCTCTATGTCCCCACCACCCTGGCCAGGTCTCCAGGACTGTGTGGAGCAGGAAGGGACCCTGTGTCACCAGGGAAGGTGGAAGGTCTGAACACAGCCATCCAGCACAGGAGGCACATGACTGCTGTCCAAACCAGATTCTCCATCTGAGTAAGAGAACCTAGAAAGACAGAGATGAACAGAGACTGGGCCTGGCACCATGGAGCCTCCTGCCCACCACGGCCTCCTCTTGGAGCCCACGGTGAAGACATATCTCACCAGGGCCACTCACTGCATCCTGTCAGCTCCCACATCACTCTGAGCTTCCTCTTAGGGGCCATATCCTCCTGCCCAAGTCTCTCTGTTCCCACCGTTGCCCTCGGACCGCTGTTCCACTGACCCCAAGCCTACTGCTCCAGCTGTGCTCTCTGGTGCTGCCATCATGGACTCCTCCTCCTCCAACCCAATTATCAATCCTGGGCATTCCCTCTTTGGTCACTCCTCAGACAGTCTTATAATCCCTGGCACAGCCTTCCTAAATGCCCGGCAGGGGCCCCCAGAAGCTCCCCATGAGAGCGGGATTCTATTTTCTTCAGAAAGGTTCAGCACTGAGACCAGGGCAGATACAAGCTTAGTACCTGTGAATGAACGACCAAGGGTACTGTAAAGAGCCGCGTGGCCGCACCTTAAAGATGGTGCTGGCTTCTGCCTTTCACCTTCCCAACGGTGAGAGCTCTCTGAGATAAACAACTCCTCATTTGGCTAAGGCTAAGCTCGTGGCTTGCTTCCAGGTGTGGCTTGCTTCCGTGCACCTGGATCTATTGGCATGGCCCACATGGCGCCCCGTGACTAGCAGTCCAGAGGGTATATAGCTGGGAGCAGGTTTTCCCCAGTAGGAGAGGCAGAGCAGAGGCAGAATAAGTTTCAAGGTCCTGAATAAACCACTGAAAGAAGAGCCTGGTGTCGCGTCGTCCTTGCTAGCGAGGTTGCGCGCGACAGGGTACAAGTGAATCAATGAATGGGGGATTGTGTGAACAGAGTCGTCAATTGATATCTGAACAGGTGAATGAATGGATGAGTATGTGAATAAATGTTGAGCAGGTGAATGAATAAGTAGGTGATCAAATGAGTGAATAAATGAGCAATGAATAAATGAACTGGTCAGTGAGTGAATGAATGAATGGATAGATGAGTGAATGAATTAATGATTAATGAATTTGTGAATGACTAAATGTACAAATTAGTAAATGAATGAACAAATGATGGCTGAGTGAGCACTTGGCTGAATGACTGATTGAATGGGTAGATGAGCTAATAAATTAATGGATAAATAAGTGAATAGGCCACATGTGGCCCTTCTAGGTCAATACAGACATCCTTTTAGGAATCTGGTCCCTTCCATGGGGACTAAAGCATCTGTCTGTAGAGAGTCCTGTCCTGTGTATCTACAGCCTCCCTGTAGAGGGCTGGAAGAAGTAAGAAGAGCCCCAGGCTGACTTCTCTGCAAAACAGTCAAAGAACGAAGGACACTGAGCCCCAGTGGACATCAAACATCTGGGTGGGGAGTGAACAAGAGCCAGGATTCCAGAAAGAATGGCAGCACCTATATGTCCCCAGTAGTTCAGTTTGGGTCCCCACTGAGGCTCAGCCACGGAGAGGCTGAGCCCAGGGTCCCTCCCTTCACAGCCCAGAGAGTAGATGAGGGCCAGGACATCAGGGTGGAGGGGCAGCTCTCTCTATCAGAAGGCCCAGCCCACACTTTCATTGTCTCTATTTTCAAAGGAGGAAATCAAAACTCAGAGCAACCAGGCTACCTGATAAGAGACAGCTAACAAAAGGCTCAGAGATGGCTGGGGCCAGGCCAGCAGGCAGGTGCCATGGAGGAGGCATTGAATAAGATGTTTATATCTCCTCATTTGGCCACATCGTTAGCAGCCCTGACGCTTCCTTCTCTCCTTCCCGGGGTGGGGGCACAGGGGGAGCGGGTTGGGGTACAGGCCTAAGGTTCCCCAAAAAGTACGGTGCTCCCCTGTCAGTGTCCTGATCCCTCTGCCTCCCCCATGTATTTGAGGCTCCTGTCACTAGCCTGAGACCTGCCACAGCAGTTCTCAGAGGGGACAAAGAACAATCTTTTTGTACACTGTGAATATTTGTTGTTCTCATTAATCTAATAAAGCACTAAATGACCAATAGCTAGGCAGGTAGGGGGGGGGGCTTGCATACAAAAAGAGAATGTGGGAAGAAGGAAGGCAGAGTTGCCAGCCAGACACAGAGGAAACAGGAGATGAACGTGCCATGCTAAAAAAAAATTAAAAATAATAAGAAAAGAGGTACCACCATGTGGTAGAGCATAGATAAGAAATATGGGTTAATTTAAGACCTAGTTAGTAAAAAGCCTAAGCTATCAGCCAAACATTTATAACTAATAATAAGTCTCTGTATGGTTATTTGGGAGCTGGCTGGTGGGATAGAAAAATTTGCCTACAAGGTACATTAGGTTCTACTTGTACGGCTAGCAGATCTTCAGGGGTGGTGGGGGTAGAACAGTTCCAAGTTCAACAAGGAACTTCTGGGTGAAGGAGGCAGCAAGGTAAAGTCTGTGTAGGGACAACTTGGAGAGCTAGGCCAGCCTAGCCCAGGGGCTCTGACTCCACATGAGGTATTTCTGTCTCAGGGGCGCTGACTTCAGGCTTCTGACATCACAGGAGCTTTAGCTCAGGGGCCATCTGGACCCTGCTGGGAACTGAAGACCGCTACTATTGCCATACAGGCCCTGGGAGTAGCCAGCAGCAAGCCTGCAGGGGTGGGTCTTCAGTGAGCTCCAGAGAGGTAGAGACAGGGGCAGGAGGAAGAAGAGGAGGATGGAAATAAGGAGGAAGAGAAGATGAGGAGGAAGAAGACGAGGAAGAGGAAAAAGAAGAGGGGGACAAGAACAAAGGAAGGGGAAAGAAAAAACCAAGATGAGACATGATGTGGCAGAAAATTGAAGGGGAAAGAAAGAAAGGGAGAGAAGTAGAGAGAGAAAGAGAGAAGCAGAGAAAGTGAAGAGGGGTGAAGGAGAGGGGCATCCTGTCCACACACAGGCTGCTCCTCGGAGCACAGAGAAGTCTGCCCTGTGCTTCTTGGGTGGATAGGAAGACAGGTGCATGCATGTATCTACATGACTGGGTAGATGAGTGGATAGCTATGGGTAGTTATATGAATAGGTGGATGGATAAGTAGAAATAAAATTGTGTGAATGGATGGATGAGTGGATGAACTTGTGGGTGGGTGAGTGAATAGATGAGTAAAAGGATCAATGAATGGATCACTGAGTTTATGAATCAGTGAGTGACTGGATGAACAGATGGATGGATGATGAATTAGCAAGTTGATAGAGAAATGGAAAGGCAGGTGGGTGCATAAATAAATAGATACCTGAAAAAAATGGTGGATGTATGATTGAACTGATGGATGGTGAGTGGATGGATAGAAAGACAGCAAAAGATGGACAGATGGGTGGATGAATGGTGGATAGATGAGTCCACACAAACATATATGAAAACACTGATGGGTGGGTGACTAGGTGAATGAATGAGTGATGGACATGTGTCAGGGAACATTGATGGATGGGTGACTGGTGGGCACGTGGATGGGTGGGGAGATGGATACATAGATACTTGAGTGGAAGTTTAATGGACTTCACAGGCCATGCTGGTGAAGGATCTCTTCTCTTGTCTCCGATCATTCCAGCTATCCTCCGGCACCTGCGTCAGGGCCCAGACCTGATGGTGAGGACTAGAAGACTGACTAGGAACCAGGCCAAAGCTGATGAATGGTGAAGCAGTTTGGAACACAAACAGGTCAGGTCGAGACCCAAGTCTTGTCCAAGGAGAAGGAACAAGACCACAGCCTCGTGAGCAAGCCAGAGTGAGACATTACAAGTAGGGTAATGAGAACCAGCATGGCCCCTTGAGCTCTGCCAAGCTTATCTGGTGGGAAAGGTGAAGGCAGCATTCAGATGGGAATGCAGTGGAGAAGGGATACATTTTGGAGCTGGACTTGAGTCTTGGCAATAGGAATGTCGTAAGAAATGAATGATGAGATTCCCAGTTCATATTTTAATATCATGAACAGAACCTACATTGATCTGTAAGACTGACTGCCATTTTTAATGGGAGAGTTAAGGGCCCCTTTGTTTATTCACAGGAAGATGTTCACAGAATGTCACTGTGCCCTCTGTCTTCCCGTTGTGCCAAATCTAGAGACAATGTACCAAGTCCTCTGCTTCCCAGACACCAGCACAGCATGTACCCAACCAAGCTCACCCACGGCTCACCAAATCCCCCCAGGAGTGACAAGACCAAGTGTCTGAGGGTGTCAGGTTCTCCTGTCCCTCCCCAGAGCTAGCTGACCCAACAGCAGCCAAGCCTGGTCCCCCAGGGGGCAGGCAGTCTCCACCAGTGGTCATGTGTTAGGGTGGTGCTAATCTCTCACCTCTGTGTCTGGACAAGCACATACAGGGCTTGTCCAATGGCAACCCAGGTCCACGACCTCACCAAAGAGAGTGCAGCCAACAGCTGGCCCTCTCTGCCTGCTTGACCTTGGGTGGGCTGCATTCCAAAAATGATGACCCAGGAAGGGGTCATGCTTGAATTCCTCTAAACCCCTGCTGACCCCAAGGGTCTCCTGAGTGACAGACTAACAGAGAAAGTCTGGGAGCAAGGGCTTCTGGGAAGTGCAAGATAGGCCTAAGTTAACCACAGATCACAGACACCCTCCATCCAGTTAATCTTCACAAACCTCAGGGACATTAGGAAATGAACAAAAAACAAAAACCACTATGAAGGTGGGGAAGCTAAGCCCCTGGAGCCAGGACCTTGCTGTAGACCACATAGACACTGGGCTAAGCTAAAGTTAAACCCACAAGTCCTAGTTTCCAGCTAACTTCCCTGTCTTATCTCCAAGTACTTCCCAGCTGGGTAAGGCTGCGAGGTCGCTTGAGACAGAGAGAATAGGAATGATGGAGACATAGGACTCCTTCACCCTCCTCCACTCCCACATCACTCAGATTCTATCTCTCTCAGAAAGGTTTTGAGAGGTCCTCACATGGCCCCCAGGGGCCAGGTCACACAAGGCTTTACAAGAAGCTAAATTTAAAACTGCAACCCAGACCTCAGGACAGGGGAAAAACACTCGGAGGAGGGGGCCATGGGTGAAGCCAGAGCTGCAGGCACCTGCCCAGGCTCTCTGAGTCACTCAGTAACCCAGGGAGGGGTTTGGAATCAACCACAAGGCTTGGCCTGACTACCTGATACCTGGAGCTTTCTAGCTCCTACCTGGAACCATTGCTCCTCATTGGTCAGGAGGAGAGAGGAAGAGAGATACCTTTGCAAAGGGCCATGACTAACACTTCCTGCAAAGGAGCAAAGTGTGCTTCCTGTGATGCACTCACTCGCAATTAAGGTAGAACTCAGTCCCACAAACACAGACAGAAAATGTTCAGAGCAGGCACAAAGTGTCTCTAATCTCCTGGGTCATTGTACAGGAACATCTCACATGCAGCATTCATAGTATATGGGAAAAAATAAAATAAAAACAGGTTAGCCCATTCCAGCTAATAACTGTGCACACAGATGTGCATTGTATGAGCTTTCTGGCCAGGACTTTTGGGTCTACCCTCAAGGTTTGGATCCGCAGACCCACAGTCCCACAGAGATATGCAGATGCTCACATTAATTGTACACTGATTGACCTGGGGCCCAGGCATATAACTTGCTAACTCTTGCTCTTAATCTATCCTATGATTCTAATCCTGTTCAGCCATGCGGCTCGGTACCTTTTCTCAGAGCAGCATAGTTGTTCTCTGCTTCTTCTGCCTTCTCTGTGGCATTTCTGCTCTGTTCTTCCTGTTACCAGAGTTTTCTTAGTCTGGTAGCCCCGCCCACACTTCCTGTCTACCTTTGGCCAATCGCACTTTTTATTAAACTCATAGACAGGACAATTATTAACAATGTAACATCATAAATCCACTACAGATGTGTCTAAATATGCATGTGTGCAAGAGAATAGCACAAGGATGCTCATATGCTCACATAGGACCAGGGACCTCACTTGCAGCACACACATACATACACATACACATATACTCACACACACACACACACACACACATACACACACATACACATACACACATATACTCACACACACACACATACACACATATACACATACACACACATACATATACACACATATTCACATACACACACATACACTCACACACATACATACACACACATACACACACACAAACACCATGTATACATATATTCTCTGACACATATACTCATACACATATATACACACATACACACATCCTCACACATTCACACACACACACATGCACAAGTAAACTTCTTGCTCCACAGTGTTATTCAGGAATCTAAAGGAAGAAAGAACTTTGGTGTGCAGTGAAGAATCAAGAGAGAATTCTGAGTGGGTCATAACCAGAGACTGAAGGGAGTCACAGGGTTGGAAGCAGGCTGCAGGCTCCAGCATGCATGTTTTCCTCACACCAAGTCACCTCAATGTCTTGCTCACAGAACCCCAGTCTCCCCAGATTAAACCAGGATTCTGCTGAGCCAAATGTGGCCTGTTGGAACAATGCTGGAGGCTCAGGAGCTCCCCAGTAAGCAAAAGTGTGGTTTGTATCCTCCCAGGCGTGGGGGAGGGGCAAAGCATGGGCTAGAGGCTGAGCTTGGGTCTTCACATCTTCATCTGTAAAGTGGGCAGAGCTGTAAGAGAGAAGGGCTGGATTCCATGCAGTGAAAGCAGAGAAAAATACCCCAGCTTCTAGGGGTAGAGTCTACTACCTTGGGGAAACTGAGGCCCAGAGACAGGCTAGATGGACACAAGCTGATCTCACAGAGGAGGCTGTAGCAGACAAGCAAGTGACAGCTGGGTCACCGTGAAAGGGGCCCCAATAGACACAGATAGGAGCAGGAAGCCAGAGCCACCCGTGGGACTGCAGCATCCACAGGCTCCCCCACAAGCTCAGGATGCTGCTGAGAAATAGTCATGTCCCAGAGAGGGAAACAGAGGCACACGTCTCCGTCACCTGCAGGGATTCCAGAGCCAAGTGCATGACAAGGCTGGGCCTGCAGCCAGTTCTGACACTTCTGAGATCCCACTGCAGCCAGCCAGGCCCTGTCCCTCTGTCACAGGCTTCCCTAGTGTCCAACTCCAGACAGTGGTGTTTCTTCCCCTTCCTACAGCCCAGATGGTGGCTGCCTCCTTTGTCCTGAGGGTGCTCTTACTTTGCTTTGCTTTCCTTGGCTTGCTTTCTTTTTCTCCCCAGCCCCAATTGGAAGGACGAAGGAGCAATTCCCTAGATGGTAAGAGCAAACAAAAGAAGCGGCTGTCAGCTAGTCCCAGGGCCCTGCCACCCAGAGCTGGGGAATATGGAAATGAGCTGGTGTATATGTAAATGAGGCTCCTGGTGATTTGCATGGGGATGCAGGATACGGTGGAAGAAGGCAGTGGGAGGCTGTCAGGTTCTGCCAACCCCCCTGTGGGGACTCTTCTTAGTACTTGGCCTCTGCAGATAACCTCCCCAGAGACAGCCTCTCTGAATGCTGGTCCTTTATAGTATAAAGGATCTGGGCAGCTGTAGGGTTTCATCCTTCCTATCTGGGTAAATAAATTGAATTTTCTGTTTATTGCCTCATTGTGCCAACATGCTGTTGGTTGGATGTTTTATGAAATGCAGAGAAGTTTGAGATTGTGTGCTTGGTGAAACAGTAGACTGGGGAAGTACACAGAACAGGTGCTGTAGACAGGAAATATGCAGAGCAGACTCCTCCTGCCCAGGCTTCGTGGTGCACTTGATGGTGTGTGTGCAGCATACTGTTGACGGAATCAGGCTACAAGGACCCTCCCAACCGGGCATTGGCTGGGTGGAAGATTGGTAAGGGTATGGGAGAGAAAAAGAAATAAGAAAGAGGTTGAAAGATGATGGATGGTGGATGGATGGATGGATGGATGGATGGATGGATGGTGGATGATGGATGGATGGTGGATGGATGGTGGATGGATGGTCGCTTAGTAAGGGTTACTATTGCTCTTATGAAACACCATGACCAAAGCACCTTGGGGAGAAAAGAGTTTATTTGGCTTACACTTCTTCATCACTGTCCATCATCAAAAGCAGTGAGGAAAGGACCCAGAGGCAGGAACTGACACAGAGGCCATGAAGGGGTGCTGCTTACTGGCTTGTTCTTCATTGCTGGCTCATCTGTTCTGATAGAACACAGGACCACCAGCCCAGGATGGTACTACCCACAAGGTCAAGCACTCTCTGACTTAGGCCCAGTCCCCATATTTTAAAATGAGACTGACCTGTTTGCAGAAACAAGAGGTACGCCGGCTTCCGCAACCAAGCACAAAAGAGTATAAGCGCTAAGGTCATGACTCAACACGTCCAAGACTTAAAGGAAAGCAGATCTCGTGCATGCTTCCTCATTGCTATAATACATTGCCTGGCAAAAGCAACGTAAAGGAAAGAGGACTTATTTCCACTCACAGTTCTAGAGAGATAGCAGGGAAGGCATATGGCTGAAACAAGAGGCTGACTGATCATGTGACATCCACCCTCAAGAACAGAGAGGAAAATATGGCTGCTCAACACTCTCTCTTCACTTCCACAGTCCACAACCCTAGTCAGGGAATGTCACCACCCACAGTGGGCAGGTCTTCCCACCTCAATGAATACGATTGAGATGGTTCCCACAGGCATGCCAGAGGCCCACCTCCCAGGAGATTCTGAATTCTGTTGGATTGGCAACTAACACTGATCATCACAGCAGGTGTGTTATCCTGGCAAAAGATGGACTTACTGCACCACAGAGGCTATGTTGTCCCACATAAGCTGCACAAGAATATAACAAAAGGGCCTAGCTGCTGCTCAGATCATTGGCTGGATAACTTTATATAAACTTAACTTGAGCTAAAGTCACCAGAGAGGAGGGCACATCAGTTGAGAAGATGTCTTCATAAGGTCAGGCTGCAGGCACACCTGTAGGGCATTTTCTTAATTAGTGATTTAGGGAGAGGGCCCAACCTATTGTGGGTGGGGCCATCCCTGGGCTGGTGGTCCTGGCTTCTATAAGAAAGCAGGCTGAGCAAAGGAGTAAGCCAGTGAATATCACCTCTCCGTGGTCTCTGCATCAGCTCCTGCCTCCAGGTTCCTTTTCTGTTTTGAGTTTCTTCAATGGTAATTTGGAAGCATAAGCCAAATAAACTCTTTCCTTCCCAGGTTGCTTTTGGTAACAGTATTTCATCATAGCAATGGTGACCATTCCTCAGGCCACATCTGCAAATAGCCCCTCTTGTTACACAGATACTGATAGGCACCTACTCTGACGCTGGCTGTGAAACTCAAGCTAATAAAATCCCTGGTACCAGGATCTCTCACCTAGGAAAGTGAGTTTACATCAAAGAGACGTTGGCACCACACACCCTGCTCCCCAACCGTTCCCTGACTCCTGCCTGGAAATCAGAGAGCCTGGCTGATGGCTTGTGCCATGAAATCTCCCCCTCCTCAGAAAAGTATTTAAACATACCCCACCTCTGGCATGTGTACCCTGACTGCTTTCTGTCTGTTCCCAATATTAGGGGTCTGAACTCTCCTAAGAGAGCTTTTGTCACTCTATGTGTTCATGATATTAATAACCCTACTCATTACTTCCACCTTATAGACCTTACAGAGCTGTGTGAGACTTGGACCCAATCATTCCTGGCTTTCCCCCGATGGAAAGATCCTGCAGTGTCCCCCTTCATCAAATCCAGTAGATGACAAACAGCATCAGCAGATAGAAGATCCAGAGCCATCTGTTATACCTTGGACCTTGGCTGCTACTTCTTTACTATGCCTGTATACCCTATATAGACAACCTTGGAGAGAGGAAATTGTTTTTTAACTTGAGAATTCAGTCAATCATGGTGTGTATGTTAGAGGGAGGGAGCATACCAGCCAGGAAGCTGAGAGAGATTACACAGCTCCAAGGAAACATCCTATCCCAGTTACCTGCTTCTTCCAGAGCGATCCTAAAGTTTCCACAACCTCCCAATATAGTGCTACCCTCTAGGGTCCAGTCAAACAAAAAACCCACAGGGTTGTTCATGGAAGGGGGAAGCTAAAAGGACCTGAGATTCACTTCTCTTCTGTGGACATCAGCTTTTCATCTATGAAATAAAACTTAGATAAATACCAATGATAAGCTGTGAGGGTTATCATCAGCTGAGAGGGCTGACTCTGCTTCCCTTATTCCCATTTCCAAAAGGAGCAGCCTGCCTGATAAGGCAGGTGATGTGGGAATGTCTTTCTGTATGCTGTGCATATCAATCTTTAAATAAAGGAACTGTTTTGGTCATGGCAGGCACCATAGAAGTAGGTGGGGAATCAGAATAGTTAGGAGAAGGAGGGTGGAGTCACATCAGATGGAGCCAGATGCCCAAAGAAGAAACATGTGAGGAACATAGGTGAGCCATGAGCCACATGGCAAACAGATTAATGGAAATGGGTTAAGATGAAAGAGGTAGCTAGCAATGTGCCTAAGTCATAGGCCAAACAGCATGAAGTTAATATATGTCTGAATCATTTTGGGCTAAGCAGCTATAGGCGGCAAGATGGTCTGGAGCGTCAGGTCTGTGGATCTGGACCTCTGGCTAGCCAGGCCCAGAAACCTTATTGTAACAGACAAGAACTGACATTCCCCAACTTATACACAGAAAAGCATGAACTGAAATTTAGACCTTCTACCTCCCAAGACTACCCACCTGAATCCCACTGGAGCCCAGAAAAACACAGGTTAAGGGAATAGGCCTCCCCTCATCTCTCATCACTGCCTACAGCCCTCCATTGACCTCCACTTGAGAACTTCTATCCCAAGATCTCCATCAAAGAACTCCCCTCCATTGACCTCTACTTGAGAACCCTGCTCCATTGACCTCTATATGAGAATTACCCTCCATTAGACCTCAACCTGAGCAGCCAGCTCCCCTTAGTTAATTTCAATTGAGAACAATACTCCATGACTTCCACATGAGAACCCCCTACAATGACCTTTACTTGAGAATTCCCCTGCATTGAACTCCATGTGAGTATCCCCTCCATTGTCCTCTGCTTAAGAACCTCACTCCCATTGACCTCCACATGAAAACCCCATCCATGGACCTCCACCTGAATACCTCCTCCACTGACCTCCATGTCAGAACCCCACTTTATTGACTTCCACTTGAGAACTCCCCTCCATTTACCTCCACGGAGAATCCTTTGCCATTTACCTCCACTTGAGAAATTCTCTCTATTGACATCAATTTGAGAACCTCCCTCCATTGACCTCCACCTGAGAGCCCCCACTGATCTCCACTTGATAACCCCCTACACTGACCTCCACTTTATAACCCCCTTTGTTGACCCCACTTGAAAACCTTCTTCCACTGAACTTCACGTAAGAACCATCCCCCACTGCCTTCTACTTTAGACCCCTTATCCATTGATCTCCACCTGAGAATCCCCCTCCATTAACTTCCAATTGAGAACCTTCTTTCTGACCTTCACTTGAGAACCTCACTCCATTGATCTACACTTGAGACCCTCCCTCCATCGATCTACACTTGAGAACTTCCCTCCATTGATCTACACTTGAGAACCTCACTCCATTGATCTACACTTGAGACCCTCCCTCCATCGATCTACACTTGAGAACTTCCCTCCATTGATCTACACTTGAGAACCTCACTCCATTGATCTACACTTGAGAACCTCACTCCATTGATCTACACTTGAGAACCCCCCTCCATTGATCTATACTTGGGAACCTCACTCCATTGATCTACACTTGAGAACCTCACTTCATCGATCTACACTTGAGAACCTCACTCCATTGATCTACACTTGAGAACCCCCCTCCATTGATCTATACTTGGGAACCCCCTTCCATTGACCTCTACTTGAGAACCTCCCTCCATTGACCTCCATTTGACCCACTACTAGAAAATGTAGCTTCTTGAACAGAACCTACCAGTAACTGCAGATTCCACTGGCCCGGGAAAGAGCAAAGATACAGGTCCCTGGAGACACACAGAGCCCTCTAGATGCATTAATCCCATCATGCATCCCATTGGCCTTGGGGAAACTTAGCCCTTCTTGGCTGATGTGTTGGTCAATAGTAACCTCACAGCATCAGCATCCCTGGGATGTGACCCATGTTGGTTACCCTCCTATTGCATATGGCCTCTGGAGCCATCAGGTGCTGACATTTAAATGACCTGATCTGTAGACATCACATGCATAAGAGCAAAAAAATAAAAATATATAAGTAAATTTAAAAAATTGGAGCTAGCCATAGAGATTATTCCAGGCCATTTTACATTTTGCACATTTTACAGCTTTGGAACACAAAGCTCCAGG
Organism: Phyllotis vaccarum; assembly: GCA_033318265.1. NCBI lineage: Eukaryota > Metazoa > Chordata > Mammalia > Rodentia > Cricetidae > Phyllotis > Phyllotis vaccarum. Next base: position 61,159,756 of record JARWLC010000017.1, read on the forward strand.
GCATTGCTTACCTTGGGGACTCCTGGGAGATCAGAGGCTGAGATATAGGAAGCCTGATTTTGAAGGTGAGGAGGGAATCAGGAGGGTCAGGATCCAGAAACCCACCCTGGTATGAATAGATATATTCTTATCACTACTGCTTCTGATGTGGAGAGATGGTCTCATCTCTGCCTCCCTTGTGTCTGTCTCAGAACAACCTCTTCACCATCAATTCTACCAGTGAAGTCAGCAGCCCCATGGGACTCAGGACCTACACCAACCCAATTCCAGTATAAGTACTGCTTCCCCATGTCTTTCCTGGGGTTTAAGTTCTCCCTAGAAATTCCATCACTAAATGAAGTTCTCGGGCCTATATATTCTATGAAAATGGTCTGGAGCATTAGAAAAGCAGGGGGGAAAAAAACCAGTTCATCTATGGAGCATAGCATCTTGTCGGCTAGAATTCTTGACTTACATTTCTCTCCCCTTCACACACTTAAATATTAAATGTAGTATTAATAGCTCACTTTTAATTACCCATCAGTAATGTACTAAGGCTCAGAAATTAATGAAGGGAAGAACCTAACCCAGAATATTTCCTACTCCTCTGGGTGCTAAGGGCCTATGGGAGGGAGAAATTTGCATATGATTTGCATGTAAGGTTTGGTGGCCCTGGCTGGGAAGTTGGAAGACATTCAGGCTCAAATGTGAAACCTGCTGTGGACCCAGCCAGCTTCCAGCACTTTCCAGTGAAATTACATCTTTCTATCTCTCAAAACAGAAGCTTCTCACAGCTTTGAAGACACTGGTGCCCTTGTATGCTGGAATATGGATACCCTCCTCAAATCACCTTCCGATTAAATTTCCATTGTGATGGCAGAAGTATCACCTTAAGAGATGCTTGGGTGCTGAGGCTGATGGACAATGACATTCTTGCTCTCTTGATAAACAGCAAGGACTGGTCATGTGGCTCAGTTGTGGAGTGCTTACCTAGCATTCATGGGGATCTATTCTGTTCCCCAGTACCACATAAACTGGTATGGCAGCATATTGGTACTGTGTTATCAGCATTCAGAATATGGAGGCAGGAGGGTCAGGACTTTAGGGTTACCGTTGGCTACAGAAGCCTACTATGATTCATGAGACCCTGTCTCAAAAACACAGAAACAAAATAAAAGATTGATTCCAGTCAGGCATGGAGACATACACGTTTCCCCACAGCACTCCAAAAGTTGAGACAGGAGGATTGTGAGCTTGAAACCAGCCTGGGCTACTTCATCTCTAAATGAAAGTTTCAAAAGGTGCAGCTCTATCTCAATGGAAGAACACTTGTCTACTACATGTGTGAGTTCAATCCCCAAAAATCAAAACAAAAATACTCTTCAAAAAGCAGTCTGGCAGCTCCTTAATAGTAACAGAGCAACCATCTGACCTAGCAGCTTGATCCCAGAAATACTGTGAGAAAGAAAAACTTGTGTCCTACAGAAGTATAAACCACAGTGGCCAGGAGTAGGAAGAACATCTACCAAGGAAGGAAGGAGAATGAACTCCACCCATGCGGGGGGGAAGGGGGGGCAGCATGTGGCCATGGAACCAAACATTGAGCATGCTGTGATGCTGACAAACCTCACAGACACTGCTGTGAGAGGAGCCAATTACCTCTGAGTACTATATTCTATGTTTTTAGATTAAATTCCAAAAATACACAGATCTCTAGAACAGCAGATTCCTGGTTGCCAGGGCAAGGATGGGAAGTGGAGAGAAGGAGGTCAGGACAGTGAGGAAGGGTTTGGGGTTTCTTTCTGGGGTGGAGAAAATGTTTTAAAAATTATTGTGTTGATGTTTTCAGAGTTCTTGAATCTGCTAACCCCTTTGGGTCTGTGCCTCTAGTGGATGGGCTTTGTGCAGGGTGAGTTACTTTAGTGACCTCATTAGAGACAAACCATGAGCTATCCAACATAGCACTAGGTGGATGCTATCCCCACCAGCAGGAACGCCTCTCAAGGATTAAGGAGTCAAGTCTGTGGTAAAACCATTAGGAATCTGAGGAGACCTATTTTGTCTCACATTACACCAGATATTGGGGAAAATTTATTAGTAATATATTATATAAAGTATTAATATTTATTAAGGGGTTATATTAAACACTTATTGATATAAATTGAACTGAACCTTAAGACAATTTTTGGAGAGTTAAATGTTTCATGATGGATGGTTTGATCTGCTCTCTGAGAATGTAAGAACAAACAGTAAGAAAGGTCAGTGACTTGGTATCTCAAAGGGGTCTGGCCACGCCCCATTCAGGCTACTGGTACTCCAGAGACATACTTCCAAGCTTTACCAAATAATACCTGAATCCCACTACAGACCTATGCTGTGGGATTATGCTTTTGCACATTGTAACTATTTATCCCTCCTACTGGTTTAATAAAATGCTGATTGGCCAGAAGGCAGACAGGAAGTATGGGTGGGGCTACCAGACTAAGAAAACTCTGGGAAGAGGAAGAACAGAGCAGAGATGCCAGGGAGATGCAGAGGAAAGAAGATGAAATGCTTCTCTGAGAAAAGGTACTAAGCCACTTTGCTAATTATGGGTTAGTTTAAGAATAAGAGTTAGCAAGTAATATGCCTGAGCCATAGGCCAAACAGCATGTAATAAATATAAGACTTTGTGTGATTATTTGGGACTGTTGCTCTGGATCTTGGGGCTAGACTGGGCCAGAAACTCGTACTACAAAGCTAAGTGATTGTCAGAAACACTTCTGGTAAGTTATGTAACACACACACAGTGCTCTTGGAAGTCCTGTGTGCAGAAAGCTGCCAGGACATTGCTGGCCCCCAGATTCTGGCTCCTATATTGTAAAAAGCCTCACAGGTTGCAAAAGTGTGTATACTTCTCCTAGCTCCCCTCTCCCCAGAGATAGACCCCACAAGGACTCTATTAATCTCTGCCATCCTCTGAGGATGTTACCTCAGGCTGACCAGAGAGGGAGGGAACACTGCCTACAGCTCACTGGAGCCCTTAATGATCACATCAAGTAGCCAGCCTCTTTAGTGGAAGAGAGAGAGAGAGAGAGAGAGAGAGAGAGAGAGAGAGAGAGAGAGAGAGAGAGAGAGAGAGAGAGAGAGAGCACTAAGAATCTTCAGCACTTGGGGATCAGTGGTTTGATTTTTTTTTTTTTTAATGCCTGCTCCAAGCCTCAAACATTGAGGGGGATGTAGCTGGATAGTGAGCCCAGTGGGGGCTCTGTGCTAAGCCCAGCTCAGGGGGCTGCATGTGGATTGAGGCTGTGGAGACCATTCTTCCCCAGGGGGCCCTAAAACTTCCCCTTTGCATGTATATTAACAGATCCACAGGATCTCTTCACATAATCTTGAACTCTTCTATGGAGACAAATGAGACATATGTTATTCTTTCAGACTCACTGTTCTCATCCAGAAAATGGGTAGGACCAGAGCCAGCCTTGGGGATGAGAGGCCCTATGGACATCACTGCCTTGACATTCTTAAATTTATCTTTGAACTTATATGCTTCCAGGGGACACAGCAGATGTGTCCAAGACAAGGGGGGACAAACAGCAAAGTCCTCTCTCTCTCTCTCTCTCTCTCTCTCTCTCTCTCTCTCTCTCTCTCTCTCTCTCTCTCTCACACACACACACACACACACACACACACCTCCGGAACACTGGAGTCATGGGCATATGTCAGCTTCAATTCGTTTACTGGCTACTTTTTTGTCCTAAATTTACTTCCTACTGGTCTGCCATAGTGTGCAACACTCTGGAGACCTTAGGCCTTACGAGACTTCTGATACCACACAGCCTTTCTTCTCAGGGTTCTGGCCCCCATCAGAGGACACTGGGTCATGGTTACCTCCCCCTGTTCCAGGCCTGTCACCCAGGCACACAGGGCCTCTTCTCCCACCTAGTTCCAGCTCTGGGCAGAATCTTACCACTACCCCTTAATTACCTGCCTTCCCAACCTCTTTCTTGTCACAGAAGCAAGGGGTGGCTCGCCAAGGTGTCCTTAGAGATATAGCCCAACCTTTGGCTCTACATGTTTCCTGACCACCATGGTCAGATGGCTCCCCAATGCTGTACGGCATCACAGGTGTGTACATGTCCAGCTGTGCTCTTCAGTGCAAACTGCATCCCATTCCATTCAGGACCCCAGGACCCCAGAATATAGACACTATGAAAATCTGCATCTCCCATGCAGGAAACAGGCTCAGAGTAGTTCATTCTCTTGCTCAAGGCCACACAGCAAGAGACTGAGCCAAGATAAGATCCCAACAGACTGCCCACAGCAGTAAGCTTAGAAACTCCCCAGAACTCATTTATATTGGCACCCAATTCACACCTGCCAAGTCACAGCCTGGGAGAGTAATGGAGTCTCTTGATAGCTATGTGGCTCTGGATAAGTCACCTCCCCTTTCTGGGAGCAGACCCACTGGTTGGCTGCCACTGCTAAGGAGTCATCCATGGGCTGTTTCACAGCTAAGCCCATCACTACGGGGAGGAGACAAGGGTCCAGGTCCCTAAGCTAAGACCAGGATGACAGATCCCTCACAAAGGGAAGTGCCCAGCAGGACAGGGCGGCTCACATGCCTCCTGCCCTCCAAGACCTCCTCACCCCAGGACCACAGCCCTTTGCCCACACCCTTCCTTCCTAGGCAGGAACTGCCAGGAGGGGCTGGGCTGGTCCCAGCTCACCCAGCTGTGACCTTGAATTGAACAAAGTCTTTGTATGGCCAGAAGCAGATACCATTGTCCCAGTGACCCTGATGGCCCATGTTGGATGCTACCCACAAAACTGTGAGGTGATACTCATGTCAGATCCACACTTCCTGGGAAACTGAGGCACAGCAGACCAGGACCAACTGATGATCACACAGACCTCGGTGGCAGCAGTATGGCCCAAAGCTGTCCTGCTACTTTCCTGTGTCTAGCACATATGAGCAGCAGGCACCCAGGGCATCCAATGCTCTCCCTCACAGGCTTCAGTGAACAGTGCACTTTCTCAGATGGTCACATGTTCCTCTAAGCCAAAGGCACCTGTGCAAGAATACAAACAAGTGCCTGCTACCCACCCTCACCCTCAGGCAAACACGAGACATCATAGCTGGATCAAGCTGTGTGACACTGACCAACCACCTTGCTTCTGGGGATGGCCATCTCCTCACAGTGGACTACACATCTGTTCTGACTGAACCCCACACCCATCTCCAGAGCTGACAGATAACTCCCTCCAGATGAGGAAACTGAGGCTCAAAGAACGGGAAGCTGTGCACCCCAAGTCAGGAAGCACATTCAGGGCTCAGCAGAGGATGTGGGTGTCCATGGGGCATAGGTGCTTCCTGCTCAGAGCTGGAGGTGGGGGCAGGGCCAACCCAAGGGGAGGGGTAACTCTTTCCTGCCCAGGGCCTCCCCTTCCACTCTCTCCCTCCCCCCTCCCAAGGCTGCCAGACAAAGCGTCCTTTATCAAGATTGTGGCTGCATTCTTTGGTGACACATGGGGACAAAGGAGGGGACCAGGAGTGACAGGAAAGCCCTGCTGTCCCACAGCAGTCTGCAGTCTTCCCACGCCCCACCCGCCTCACAGGCCTCCCTGGAGCCTTCCAGCTTCCCTCCCCCCAAGGCTCCGGAGGGTCTCCTGGGGCAGAGCACAGCCTCCTGCCACCAGAGCCTGATAAAGCTCTCCCCTTAGCCTCCCAGGCTTCTGACTGTATTTGGCGGGCATTTGGAAGGCCTCCATGCCAAGCACACCGACGGGAGAAAAGGCAGGGCAGCTAGGACTGTTGTGGTTCACCTTCTTCAGTTCCTAGAGCTTTGCCCATGCTGTTTCACTAGCCAGGACTCTTCCTCCCTTCTCCAACAACTACCATTGTATGGCCTCCTCCAGGAAGTCCACCTTGACTGCAGTGTATCTGCAGGCCTGGGTGATTTGTTGACCACATGTGGACACCTCTGCCCTTTGTACCTCCTCACAGCCCACAGTTCCTTAACTGTCTCTATCCACTGATAGTTACCCATTATCAGAGCCCCTTAGGGTGAAACCAGGCCTTGCTCGTTCCTTCTTCGAACACCTGGGACAATGCCCAACCAAACTCAGACCATGGTTTTGAGATGGGTGTGTGGAGGCATAGGTGATGGATGGATGGAAGGATAGAGCTAGATAGGTAGATGAATGGATGGGTGGATAACTAAGCGATAGATTAATGGATGAGTGGATAGGAAGGCAGATGGATTATAAGTGGATGAATTTATGGATGATGATGAATGAGTGGGTGGCCAGACATATGGGTAGAGGGTGGATTAGTAAGTGGGTATATGGATGAATAAATGGATGGGTGGATTGTGGGTTGGTGGCTGGATGGTAGGTAGTAGATGGATAAACATGTGTAAATGGAGAGATAGGTTGGTTGAGGGAGGGAGGGGAGGTGAATAGAAAAATGGGTAAATAACTGGATAAGGGGTAAATGGATAATGCACTGATGAAGGATGGATGAACAGATGAATAGGTAGGTGAATGAATTGGATAGCTGTATATGCAGATGGGTGTATGGACAGATGGGTGAATGATGGAGGGGTGATCAATTGATGGATAAACGGGTAAATAGACAGATGAATGGGATAGCAAATGAACGTGTGGACTGTTTCCAGAATTTCTAGGTTAAAAAAAAAATGGAGAAAGGGGAAGGAGGTGGTTCTGGGAAGTAAGAACTGTATCTCCCGGGCCATGGAGAGGCCAGGAGGACAAGAGAGGCTGCTCTATGACAAAGCCATGGCTGTTCCACTAATCCCAGCCAACCCTCATGTGCTTTCCTTCAGAGACTGGAAGGTGAGGACAGCATAAGCCTTCAGAGGCTCCACGATAAACAAAACCACACTGGGGTTTTAAAAGATAGCTTAACAGTTAAGAGCATAGATGCTCTAGTAGGGGACCCGGGTTCTGTTCCCAACATTCCCATGGCTGCTCACAGCCTTCTGTTGTTCCAGAGTATCTGACATTATTTTCTGCCCTCCAACAAGAAGAAGCACATGTGTAGTGAACAGACATACATGTAGGCAAAACATCCACATGTAAAGTTAGAAGGAGGAGAAGGACCATCCCACAATCTCTCTTCAGACACCCTGGTTCAGATCTCTCAGCAGAAGAAAAAGCCACACACACCCCAAACACTATTTCCATCAGCCCCCCCAACAAAATCTGCAGTGTAGCACCCAGAAGTTTCCAAAATCCCCCTCATTTCATTTACATATTCACCTCAGATATAGTCTACCAGGTGTACGGAAAACACACAGAAAAGAGAGACAGAGTCCAATTCTCTCTGGAATAACTTGAACACAATTTGAGAGACCAATGTGCAGATGACTCTAAACCAGAAGACAGACAGCTGCCCAGAGTCACAGAGCAGGGCCCAATAAGAAAGAGCTGAGACCCAGGGTTCTAGAATCCTGACCAGAGCTCTCCTCTCTTTAGTTCACATCCAGACAGGCCAGAAGCCAAGTAATACAGCATCTAAGATGAGGAGAGAGGAGAGGGGTAAACGCCTCTTCATCCCTGGGGGTGGGGAAAGGAGGAGGAAGCACCTAGCTACCCTCAAAAGCTGGCTTTGTCCACTCCATACCCCTGAATAGATAAGGAAGCTGGAGCAAGGTTGCCCAAGACTGGAGTTGAGCCAGGACTATTCATTTCCAGAGCCTGCTATTGAACTAGATAGAGCCAGGGCACTGGGAGTGGCAACAGCTGGCTCATAATTCAGAAAGAAGAGATGAGTGGGGGCGGGGGAGCATCCTCCCCGGTATGGAAATCTTATCCTTAGACCAAGCCAGGACCACCTCAGCAGGAGAGCCCAGCACTCCTTCCTGAGCCCCTGCTGATCCATGTCTACACCTGAGCACCCAGGCCCTTCGCCAGGCCCAGTTCAGAGGGTCTTTGTTGCTTTAGCTGGGATCTGTGGCTCCAGGGAGGCCAGTTGTATCCTTCCAAGCTGGACAGAAAAGGCGGCCTCTCAAAACAAACAAACGACTTCCGGGCCAGAGGGCAGAAACGAGGTTCCAGGCAGGCCTTTGGGCTGCACGCGGCCCATTCAGCCAGCCCCGCCTGGCTGTGTGATGTACGCAGAGAATCAATCACAAGCCCTGTGTGTTTGCAGAAGGGTGCGTGTGGCTGGGAGGTGACTGGGGACACGTGTCTACTACTTGGGCTCTCAAGCCGCTGGACCCTGAAGGCTTTGATACTGAAATAGATTTCCAGGCCCAAACATCAGTCTGTGGCCATGCTGTCCAAGGCTGGATTGAGAACTCTATGGTTTCTTTGTGGGTCTTCTAGATAATTATAGAAAGTCGGTGAGCTTAGAAGGCCTGCAGGTTGTGACAGAAAGGCAAGAATTTAACAGATTAAAGGTGAAATCCTCTAGCTAGGCACTCGTACTTCTGGAATGTTCTGCTTAGTTAGTTAAGGGTCAATGTGCCCATTTTCCATGCCATGTACCTGCAGATCTATGGAAATATGAGAAACTATCTTTTTGAGCTGGCCTCTCACCCAGACCTGCCTGTGGCTTGCACTTCACTGTTCTCTAGGTCGATGGTCTAATCCCCATTCCATACTTTCTCTACTTGCTCACCTATGCTCTCTGAAAGCTGACTTGCTGTGGAAGTTGTCACCTGCCTGTCCTCACTCGGAAGTAGCATACCTGCTACCTAAACCTCAGGCTTCATGTGCTAACAGTCACCATCACCCCAGGCCACATCTTCCCTCCAGGAATCAGTTTCATCCTCCACTTCCTGTTTCCCTCTTTGTATTTTAGCTGTTTGTTTGCTACAAGATTTTGTCTTGTAGCTCAGGCTGTTGCAAACATGCTGTGATATTCCTGTCTCCACCTGGTGCATCCTGAAATAGTCATGTGGGTCACATCTTCTAATATAGTGCTGGCCTGGGCTGTTGAGCGGACTCCCTGGTCCCTATCTGTGTCCAGTACCAGCCAAAAAAGTACCAGGACTCTGCCCCCCCAAACACCACACCATGGCACAGATTGGGTGACCAGCCAAGGAAAAGACAATGGCTTGAGACCACTCAGAGAGCCTGTAGTAGGTAGCCTTTGCTACCCTCTCTACAGAATTGTTTGATCTCATAAAGTAACACAGATGCCCGTTTTGACCAAGTCACTCTCCCAATTTAGTAATAGAGACACTGGGCCAGCAAGAGGCTGCAAAGGGTCTGGGCCTCCAACACTGATGACTCGCCTTCTGTCATGCACATGTGCACTGTGCTACACATGCACATACACACACATAAAAATGCATATGCACACACACATTAAAATGTGATGAAGTTTTTAAAGCAAAAGAAATTAAGACAGAGACTCCACAAGAGAAACAGTCTGTTTGAAGAAGGCTGAAGGGTGGTGGGACTCTCAGGAAGTAACCACCAGTTATCTCTAGTTAAGACTTCAATACGCTGGTTTTCCACTGTTCTTGAATCTGCATTAATTGAGTTCATCTAGTTGGGGTCAACATAACCCACCAAACACACTTGTCACTTTCCCCAAAGGGTAAGAGAATATGTGAGAAGTCCCACCCACCTCCAGTGGAGGGGGCTTCCCTTACACCCCTGAGGTCCCTGCAGTATCTCACTCTGTTTGTTCAGAGTTCATTTTCTCTTGCAGGTAAAACACCCTGACAGAAGCAATTTAAGAAAGAAAGGGTTTATTTTTAACTCACACTACCAGGTTGCAGTCCATCGCTGTGGGGAAGTAGAGGCAGCAGGAGTTTGAGGCAGCAGCTGGTCACACTGTGTTTGTGATCAAGCAGAGCCATTCATTAACATCTGCATGTCCAAGTCAATAATGCTGTGTGCATGCTTGGCTTCCTCTCTGTATTCATACAGTTCAGGATCCTCTGCCTAGGGAGTGGCGCCTCCCACATTCATATTGGGTCTTCCCATATCCGTTAACCCAATTAAAGAAATCCCTCCAAAGTTTGTCCACAGATCAGTCTAATCTACATATCTTATTGAGACATGCACAACCACCCCCAGCTACCCACCCCCGCAACTTAACACTGCAAGCATGGCAACCAAATCTAACCATCATGCAACCTCAAAGCTCACTGCATGATGCTTTCACAACACACGAAGTATAACCAGAGGTTAGTGATCTTCCCCAGGGTGGGACATGCTGTACTGCTAGGTTTATGGAGAGGTTGCATTTCAAGGAATTGGCAAGGGTGTTTGGATATTCTCTGACTTTCTCCTTACACACTGTCCTCCGTGTGAGGACCCAACCCAGGACTGTCCAGGGATACAAAAAGAAACGAGACTGGGCCTGTTGAAGAAATTTTTGGCCTGGGAAAATGTGGTGTGCTAAATGGTTTGCAAGCCTGATGAGCTCAGTTTGGATCCCAGAGAAGCATCAAGAAAGAGAATTCCAGAAGCTCAGAGGTCAGCCCAAGAGAGGATATGTGAGCTACAGGTGGCTGAGCTGAAGGGGTGGGGTTACTCAAGTCCACTGAAGCCTAAGTTATGGTACCCCAAGCTTCAGATGCTGGATATGGAACTGGGAGGTTCAGTCTGACCTTTTCTCTCCTTCCGTTCCTCCTTTTTGGAGAGGATGTGTATACTCCATGCCGCTGCCTTTGGGGTAACTGAAGAGGGACTTCACCTCTGGGGCTATGATGAAGCCATCATGAGACTGCTTTGGGGTCACCCACTCACTTTTAAGCAACCCCTCACTTCTGCTCTGGAAGGAAGCCCAATAAATCAGTTGTTTACCCAGGATGAACTTTGATAGACCCATACTTCAGTTTGTCATTGGGACCTTGCTATGTCTCCCAGAGGAGGAATTCTTCAAACATAGGATTCACATTGAGGAGATTACTTAGAGACTCTGGATTTAGGGCTTTTTGAGATATTAGAATTGTTAGGATTTGGGGGATTCTCAGAGTGAACCTAACATAGTGTTCACTAAGAGATGTCCATGAGGCTCTGAAGACCAGGGATGGAATCCTCAGGTTGACAAGCAATGGACTCGTGAGGGTTCATCTCTGTTGTCATCCTGACGGGCTTTAGAATGATATGGAAATGGATCTCTGACCATGTCTGTGAAGTTTAGAGTGGATCAGTTAAGGTGGGGAAAACCAGCCTGAATGTGAGTGTCATATCCAGTGGGCTGGGTCCCAGTCTGAAGAAAAAAGAAAAACCAATTGAGACCAGCCTTCGTTTCTCCATGCTTCCTAACTGGATGCAGTGTGACACCTACCTCATGATCCTGCTGTCTTCCCCACCATGGTGGGCCATAAGCTGTGTCCAGAATAAACTTCTCCTTCCTCCTGTTACCCTCACTGGGTGTGCTGTTACAGCAACACAGTGAGCAGATCTCTTAGAAAGCAGACAGAAGTGTGCAAGGCTTTTCGAGGCTTTATTAACTCTATTACCTTCCATTGACTACAAAGAGTCCCATGACCAGCACAGACTGCAGGGAGAAGACACAGACCCTGGCTTCTTACGGGGTCAGTATACAAGACTTTTTCACTGAGTGGTTTTCAGTGTTCAACTAAGACAACTAAGTATGCTGTGAGCATCCCACTGCCTGCCTTTCAATGGCCATCAAATACACTTCAGGCAAGACTACTGTTCCTAAGAGTATAGTTTCCGGGTGAGAAGTAATGCCTTTGTACCAGTCTTGGTTACTATAGTTAAATTCTTGAGGCTAGAAAACATTACAGAGAAGCAAGAGCCTCACAGTTCCAGAAGCTCAGGGACACAGGATTGGCATTCCTCACAGAAGATAAAATCAGAATAACATGAACTCACTCAGCGGAGAAAAAAAGAATAGGTGGATGGGTAGATGGGTGAATTAATAAATGGATGGATGGATAAAAGAGTATATTGATGGATGGATGAGTGGATGGATGGATAAGTGAATAGGCGGATAAGTAGATGGATGGATAAGTGAATAGATGGATAAGTAAATAGGTAGATAAGCAGATAGATGGGTAGATGGACAGACCCATGAGTGAGTAGATGGGTGAATGAGTGAGTGGATGAATAGGTGGATAAGTAAATCTGAATGGAGATAAAAGTGAGTGGGTAGATGGGTGAGTGAGTGGATGAATTGGAGCAATAACACACAATGGGTGGGGCTCTACACCAAAGGAACCCCATGCACAAGAAGAGTCTAGTCTAGGGGCCCCTCATTAGGCCCCTCCTCTTAAAGGATATGCTGCCTCAACACTGAGGGTCAAAGCTTTAGTCCCTATTGAATGTTTTAGGATAAAACAAAGCACAGTCTTCGTTCAGGACATTCCCATGAAGGCTGCTTGTTGCAAGGAGCCAACACCATTTTAAGAGTATTTCTTTTCAGGAACTGCCTGAGGGCCATGTGCACATTCTCAGTTCCTCTCACTTCCAGGACCCACCCCTCTATTTTCCATACTTCCCCAAACTGATATTCACTCAGTCAGGCTGTGGCTGTGGTAGCTGGTATTGTGGGTGTAGCCATGTTCAAATGAGGTAGGAGAGTGAGGGCATCATCTCTGCTGAAGGAGGCAAACTAACTTGGCAACACATGCTGTGAACCCAGCACTCAAGAGGCCAAAAGGGTCACATCCCCAGGGACATCTTTATCTAGGGCCTCTGTGCACCAGAACAGTAAAGAGCTACTTGTCTGTGGGCCTATGACCCCTCTCACAGCATCCCAGGAAAGTAACCCTTCCTTCTGCCAGCACCAGCTCCACCCTCCAGTCCAGATGGGGGCAGAGGGCAAGTTCCCCATTGCCCCTGTACTTGACCTCTTATACTGTCTGGTCCCCAGGGTCACATGGTGCATGTGTCCTGGAAAAGATTTATCCCACAGCAACGTGCAGTGCCGGCTGGTTTCCAGTAATTTAGTCTCAGAGTCCCATCTGACAGAGGGGCACTAGCCGAGGAGCCTCTGCCGTATATCAAAAGCAAATTGTGAAGACATCTCTGTAAACGCAGCATGGGGTAGAGAACCTGCCATCACCATAAACTCGGCAATGTGGCAGCGTCAGGCGTGCCATCTGCCACACTCCCCATCCAGATGCCTGCAGCGGCTAACTGGAAGACTCCATTCTTTGGAAGCTCTGGACACAACCCTTCTTGCTACCTTCTTGGTGACCAGGGAAGCAACTGAGCCCATAGAAAAGCACAGAATCTCACTTCTTACCTCCTCTGGGGACTTGAGGTAAATCTGAGTTATTGCACAACAGAGACAAGGTTGGATCCAGGCCACACCCCACTAAGCATAGGAACCAGGATGTACTTCCAAATGAGCACCATCCGCCCTGTATGTCAAAGTAGAGTGGCCCTTTAACTCTCCTATGGAAGCAGAAAAGCCATTGGATCCATAGCGCTCCCCCATCCCTGGTTGGTATTTTCAGAGCCCCAAAGCTTGCAAGTGATGGGAACCTAACTCATGGTGGCTTAAGAAACTGATAAGTTTCACAGAAATGGAAAATTATTGAAGGAACAACATCAGGCATGGTTGAATCCAGGGTCTCAAAAGAAGCTGCCTGTATCTTTCAAGTTAACTTTGCCCTGCCTTTGTACTGCAAGGTGATTCCTGCAGCTGACACTCTGTGTTGAGCCAATCTGGCAAAAGAGATGTGGTATTTTCAGCATACTCTAGACTTACAAGAGAAAACATTGATGAGCAGAGATGTGCCGTGCTGCCTAATTAACCAGTGAGTCCCTGTTTCTGAAGGCAAACAAGCAGTCTGGTAGAAACACAAGAGGATCCAAGGATGAACCAGGTATTTTCTTTCTAGAATACAGGTGTCAGGACAGCACAGTACCTGTTTGTCTTCAATGTTTAATACAATGCATGCACCATGAAAACCCAAAAAGAACCCTAGTAGGTATTTTAGTCCATTTTCTGAGACTGATAGGTTTATCTGACTCTGGGAAATCCCAGAGCCAGGTGCCAGTATATCCCCAACTTCTGGCAAAAGCCTGGTGCTGCTTCAACCCAAAATTGGAAGTTCAGCAAAGTTGACATGCTCAAAAGTGAGGAAAAGACTGAATTCCCATGATGGTAACCCCCTCTGAAGAAAAGCATCAGTTCAATTCTGAGTGCCACCCCCTTGATCCAAATGCCTCCTACTGGGCTTCACTCCGCACATCAGTTATGGTATGAAGCTGAGGCCACCACATGTGTGCTTCCCATGCGCTGAGGTTACAGCAGCCAGTGTCCACTCATCTTTCTTTGATCTCCACCGTCTCCCCAACCCCAGCTCCAGCCACCTGGTCCCCTCTGATTGTACCTCAGTGCCTTTGTTTGGGCTGCGGGTGACCTAGAAGGGCCTCCTACCACACCTGGCAGCTCTCAATTTTCAGGAGAGATATTATGGTCTCTTCTTGAGCTAACCTCCCTTTGGGAAGTCCTCTCCACCTCCAACCCATGATCTTACTTTCTCTTCTGTTCCTATACTTACAAATATGTGTGTGTGGGGGGGTGTTATTTACTATGTCTCTCCACCTGGCATCCCAAGGACAAGCTTCATTGTGTCCTGCTCTGGTTCAATAAACACCTGTCCGGTGTATCTCCTCACTTAGGATGGTACAAACGCTGAGTGACAAGTTATCAGCAGTATCAGCAATATCATTTTGTTCTGCTCCCAGAGAGGTTTCTGTCAGCCAGGAGGTCTCAATGCCTCCTACTGGTGACTCTTCTCTAAGGTCTCAGAGCCACCTGCTTTCTGCTGGCAGAAGGAGAGAATGGGAGACATGAGTGTTGGTCTATGGCCAAACTCAATATGATAAAGCCATATGGGCACAGCCAAGGAAGGACAAAGGAGACGGGAACATTTGGGGCAAGAGGGTAAAGATGGGCTTAGTAGCAGCCAGCATCTGCCTCAACAGTGGGATGTAGAAGCGGATGGTATATGGGGAGTGGGTGGATGAGTAGGTGAGTGGATGGGCAGAAGTGAGTGGATGGGTGAGTGGTCAGATTGATGGATGGTTGGATAAATGGGGAAGTGGGAGTGTGGGTGGATGGATTGGTGGGTAGATGGTTGGTAGGTGGTGAATGGAAGAATGAATGGTGAATGGTTGGGTAGGTATGTGCATGGGAGGACACTTTAATGGATACATGAGTGGATGCATTGATAGATAAGTGGGTGATTGGTCAGTGGGTGACAGGTAAAGGGGTAGCGGATGGGTGAGTAATGGGTGGATGAGTGGGTGATGGTGGGAGGTATGTGTATATGGGGAAGAAGGGCAGATACAGTGCTTTCAAATGCCTTTCAATTTATGATCTTACAAAGGCTACTGTTCCAAGAACTATCATGTCCGCTGCTGCCTGTCTTGCTCGATCCCTACCGCTGGGAACATAGAGACGAAGGCCAGGATTCACTGCCCGTGAGACATCTGGTTTTCTATGTTGTACCGCTCTTCCCAACACACTGCAGAGAAGAGTATGGAATCCCATGGCAAGGAATAATCTTACACTTAGCTCCACCTGAGTCCCAGCAGGCCTGGCATGAACAAACACCCATTTCATGTCTTTCCTAAGCTGTCTACTCTCTGGAGCTTCAGGGGTATTCATCTGTCCACGGTAATACTGAGTGTCCTTTCATCTCCATGGTGACTCCATATGTTATTTCCTTCATCAAACTATGCACTAGGTTCTGAGATTACAGTAACAAGTGAAGAGTCTCAGATAGCCCGTGATAGGGGTAGTTTACATCATTGTGGATGAGTATCCGTTCTAGGGGGACGGTATTGCACAAATTGTACTTGATCTTACAATAAAAACCTGGAGCCAGATATTGGGGGAAAGTTGAAAATCAGAAAGACAGAGGAACAAGCCACAGCTACTTCTCACCCAACCATCTCCTCAGATTGAAAGGGATAGATCCTGTCTCCAAAAATCCTCAGACTCAGTACCTCGTCAAATGGAAAGGGGTGAACTCTGTCTTCTCCCGCCTTGTATAACTTTCTCTGCCCAGCCATATCACTTCCTGGTTCAAACATCCTAATGCTGGAATTAATGGTCTGTGTGTTTCCCAAGCACTGGGAGCAGAGGTCTGGGATCCTGAGTGCTGGAATTAAAGGTGTGTACCACAGCTGCCTGGCTTTGTTTCTCTCCTAATTGGATCAATCTCATGTAACCCAGTGTGGCCTTGAACTCAGATCTCTGTCTCTGCATCCTAAGTGCTAGGGTTAAAGATGTGTCACACCACTCACTGACCTCTATGGCTAACTCTGTGGCTGGCTCTGTCCTCTGATCTTCAGGTGAACTTTATTATATATATAATATATCACCACAGGATAGAAACATTCCCCCAGCCACAGCATTAAAGAAGAGCTCTGCCTAGAAAGGGCGCTGGAGCTTACAGGAGATCTGGGCAGAGGAAGGCTTGGCAGGACAATCCATGCCTCTGGATTTCTGAGGTTCTGTACCCATGTATTCCACCTTCCCTGAGTCCTCACAGTTGAGTGCCCCTATGTGTGGACACATATTCCTAACAGAACCAAGAAACATCCATAAATCAAGGTATAGCGGCATCTACAAGCATAGCTTGGTGGTCTCCACCCACAGCTGTACCCTCTGGACTGGGAGAGCACCCATAGAGAGCTGTAGGAACAGCTGCAGAGTGAGCACACTACACTTCTGAAGTCTGGATCCTAAGCCAGTGTGGTCCTGTCAAGGTACACAGAAGGTGGTGTCTGGTGGGCTCCTCGACGCGGCACCAAGAGCGGCAGTCTTCCTTCCGGCATTTTCTGTGAAGGAGGTTAAAGGCCAGGTTGCCCTTCTCTTTGTGAATGAAAGCAGTTGAAGATATGGACACCAGGACATGGCTGGGTTTTGGGAATCTGGCATTTTAAGGCAAAAAAAAAAAAGGAAGACCGGCCTACCTCAACCAGCACTCAGCAGCATTTCAAGCAAAAGTCACCCAGACAGCTATTATCAGTGAAGGAAAAGGAACTCACAAAATTCTAGAAAACTATTGACTGTGCACAACCACAATCTGCTCAATGATCTGATTGTCTTGTATGGCTCTCCCCAGATAGGGTGTACATTCACCCCACCCCCACTCCTGTCTCTCAAAAATGTGAGCCTCATGCTCAAATTTTAGCCATTTGAGTTTGGAATCATGATCATAGATCTGTCGTGAATGAAGTAGGAACAGGGCTTGGGGTCTTCAGCAAATGAGAGCCTCAGAGCTCTGGAATTTCCCAAATCTCAGAGTCCCTGAACCAGTGTCAGGCCACCAGCCCTTAGAAAGGCTCTTGAGGTGAGGGATGGCCCGGTGACATAGTCCCCTGGCAACAGATCACCCCTCTAACCCTTACCCTCTGCAGGAGCAGGTAACAGTGGCATATACTCCCAGATCAGGACAGATGGGGGTGGGGGATCAGATGGAGTATGGTTGGAGGGACCCTGCATATCCTCCTCAAGAGGCCAAGGGCACCCAGGACGTGGAAATTAAAAAGGAGGGGGGAGGCCCAGCATATTAACCTCCTTAATCTTTCATTTCTGACATAGATTGTGGGCCTTCATTTCAAAGAATTTCCAGCTAATGTCTGCAGGGCAGAAAAATCTATTTCCCAATACACTGCTGCAGCTTTTGCCCCAAACGACCGCCCTTCCTGCTACAATCAGCTGCTCATTGATTTCTCTCTCTCTCCCTCTCTCTCTCTCCCTCTCTATCTTTCTCTCTCTCTCTTTCTGCTAACACATCATCCCCAAATATATCAATATAAACAACATCTTTGAAGGAAATGCCAGCATCCCAGGCTGCCTCTTTGTTAACCCTGAAGCTGCTGGCTAGAGATAGATAGGCCGCGGCGGGGGTTCCTAGGGAAACCCACCTCAGAGATCCATCTCTGTCTTTTCCCCAAATGACATGCTTTCAATACGACTGGTGTTGGAATCTTCAGCCTCCATATGTTAAAACACCTTAGGGTGAGAACTTTCATGAAGAAATCATTTAAATGTGAATTAACTAACTCGAGACAAAATGAAAAATTCTATTCCTCAGTCACAAAAGCCACACTTCAATACTCAGTAGCCGTGTGTGATTTGTGGTGAGTCTGTGGTCAGCAAAGCCTTGGAGCATCTTTGTGGTCACAGCATATTCTGGTTAAGAAAGTTCCATTAGAAAGGGGTCAACAAATATGTTCTAATTGGTGTTCTGACACTGAACCCCACCATACACAAAAGTGATGTTTTTGGCTTTGAGAACCATTCTCTGTCAAACTACCCATCTCTTGCCATCATAGAACAAAGCAACCATGTGTATTATATATAAAATGGATATAGTCCTGTTTTAGTACAGCCTTATTGACAAAAGCAGAAAGTGGTTCCCCAGCTTTGGAAATCCCAGAAAGGATTCTACAGGTCCTAGCTGGTTACAGTATTTAGGGGCTGTCTGGGCCAACTTGTTTTATTTTGTTTTAAGACAGGGCTTCACTATTTAGTCCAGGATATCCTGGAGCTCTTATATACCTCAAATACAGAAATCCACCTGGCTCTGCCTGCCCAAGGCAGGCACTAAATGTGTGAGTCACCATGCCCAGATGATGGTTCTTTCTTGAGGTAGGGTGTCACATGTTATCATACAATATTTGAATGATCTATCCCCTAAAAGAAGAATCTTTAGAATGTGAGACCAGACAGGAAGAGGCTTCAGAAGGCCAAGATCTGTTCTGGTACATCAGAACATCTCTATCCTATAGGAGGGAGCACAGTAGGGCTTTGCAGCCTAGAGGAGGGAGCAGGAAGGGCGGTTCTGGGACTCTCTCCTTCTGCAGCTTCTTCCATTCTAGCATTATTTGGGATTCCTGGGGCTGAAAGTGTATCAGCAGCAATAGAGAGGTGAAAAGCAGCAGTTTCTAACTCTTAGGAGCATGTTGAGGTCTGAGTAGACACAGTCAGTGAAATATTTACTGCGCAAGCCTGAGGCCCTGAGTTCTATCCCCAGCATACATGTAAAAGTGTCCAATGTGGTAGTGCTCACTTGTAACCCAAGCACTGGGAGACCAAATCAGGAGGAGCCTGGTACTTTGCTGGCCAGTCAGCCTGGTCTAAGTGGTGATCAACAGGTTCCAAGGAGAGATTCTGTCTCAAAACACAAGATGGACTGGACAGCTCCTAAGAAAATTGCCTAAGGTTGACTTGGCCTCCACATTGGCACAGGCACACACAATACACAGAGAGAGAGAGAAAGAGAGAGGGGGTTTGCCTGAGACTGATGGGATGAGGTACAACAGATAACAGAACCAGATAAAGAGGTCTCTACACACCATGGGGTCTCTAACCTGCTGAAACCTTTTGGTGGAGTTTCAGGAACAGGAGTTGGTGGCTGAATTCCAGCACACCATGTTTGCCAATAGAGTCTTAACAGAGCACACACTCCTGGGACCTGGGAGGAGCAGAGTGGTTTTGCTGTTCTTGTCACAGGTTGTAACCTCTGCCTCTTCATCGTAGAGTAACAGAGAAGAGAGCTGGAAGTTAATCCAGGCAGCAGCTAGGGCCAGTAGGCCAGGTTCAAAACTCACCTCTGGCTATGTAACCCTAGAGAAATTATTTCACTTTTGTGTGCCTCAGTTATGAGTTCTGAAAAAATGGAGGCAATAATAAGACCCAATTCATGGGTTGTTAGAAGACTAAAAGGAGACGTGACTACTTCAAAACACTTTGCTTTTTTTTTTTCTTTTTCCATTTTCACACATGTGGCACGTGTCCTTCTGTGCATACATGCTTGTATGTGTGGGATATATGAGCACATGGAGACCTGAGGTTGCTGACACTCCTCCACCTTATTCTTTGAGATGGAGTCTCTTGGTCAAATCCAGAGCTTGCTGACATGACTAGTCTTTTTAGACAGCTTGTTCTGACAGCTCGTTCTGAGGGATCTGTCTCTGTCTTCCATGGCTAGGATTACAGGTAGGCTACCAGGCTCACTGGATGAAGGGGGCTCGGGGTGGTCTGGACTCTGCTCCTCACAGTTACGTAGCAAGTGCTTTACCGCTGAGTCTCTCCTCGGCCCTCAAACGCCTCTGAAGCTTGATAAGCATTTTGCTAAAGAAAAAGGGCCTGATGTCTGCCAGGGCCTCCCTTCATCCCTTCCAAAAGAGCTGAGGCACATGCCAGTCTGAAAAGAGGCAGCAGCTGGGCTGCACCATGGCAAGTGCCCTCTTTCCCAGCTCAGACCTCAGTGGGTTGTCACCATACATCTGCTCCATGACTAGGGCCTGGTTGCCCATCAGGCAAGTCCCAGAACCTGGACCAAAGCCAGTAGCTTGTCATAATGCCCAGGCCACAAGCCAGGAACTATCTTCCATCCTGAAGCCAACCCAGTGCCCAATGTCCTGTGTCACAGAGAGGCCAAACTGTCCGCAGCCTGGCCTGACTCCTTCAGAGCTTGGCCTCTCTCCTGATGAAGCTGAAATCCCCACTACCCTCCCCATAACTGGAAGATACCAGACTCTAGATCACACAGGTAACCATCAGACATTGTCTCCACCTCCTTCCATCTTGACCCAGAAGCCATGCTTCTCAGTCAGTCATTCAAGAGCTATTTACAGAATACCTACTATGTGCCTTGCCACATTCTCAAAGGTAGAACCTAGAGAGAATAAGAGAGCTGTACTTTGTACTCAAAGAAGTCACATGTCCCAGGGATGAGACACTTTTAAAAACTTTTTTGGCCTTTTAAGAACTCAGCCCAAAGAGAAGACTTTGGAGGGTTAAGACATGCAGGGGAGGTTTCTCAGAGGAAGCAATAGCTGTGGAAAAACCTGACAGCCACAAAAGATGAAGACAGGCAGGCATCCCTAGATGAAAAGCATCCTTGGAGGAGGGGCATGCATGCCCTTAGGCAGCAAAGGGGGGAGAAGAAGTTGGAGGAAGAGAAAGAAGGGCCTGGAGGTGCCAGTAGGCAGGTGATCAGTAGGCAGGTGATCAGTAGGCAGGTGACCAGTAGGCAGGTGACCAGTAGGCAGGTGACCAGTAGCGCTCACTCAGCATGTGAATCTCTCCTTCCTCATCTGGTAACACCTGGCTTTGACCTGGAGATGCAAGGTTGCCATAGGTGACTGATGGCACATATTTACCAAAGTTCTCCGAGTCTGGGTTTAAATTCAGCCTCACCTCCTCCTACCTGAGCACCCTCAACAAAGGCTGACCCTCCTGGGCATCAGTTTCCTCAGTGGAAAAACAGAGCAGTGAGGGACAGCTTTTTGTTGGATAGCGCAGGGGTCAGAGAGTCAACACAGGGCTTCACTAAGAGCCAGGCTTGGTTATCTCAGCCAAGCTAGAGAATGAGAATCTGTTGGCCCTGACTACAGGCAAGACCTAATTATAGATGCCTGGAGACTGTTCTGAACCCCTTGTGACTCAGGATAGGGGCCAAGGAAGCTGAGTTGCCTAGTGAAGGAAGGGTCTCCAACAATCACATAGTCTTTGCTCAAAAGCAGCCAGTCTGCTGTCGGCTCCCAGCTCTGCAGGACCCAGATAAGTCATGGGCAGTAACACAAAGCAGGCATAGTGGGGCAACGAAGACTCAGACTGGCTCAACACCAAGAAGCCATGCAACACCTTGGTTCTCTGTCTAAGTGGAAACATTGGTGGGATCTTCCTCCAAGGCCAGTGAAACTTCAAGATCAGGGTCTGGTACCTGCACATCCCCAGACAGACAGACAGACAGACACACACATGTACGTGTATATACTGTGCACAGTCATTTGGTGTTGCTTTTTTTTTTTTCTCAGCAGAGCCCTGCCAAGTTCTTTGTGTGCCTAACTTTATTAAACCGGACACAGAGATGTCCATATACACCTGACTGAACTCAGAGTCAGCTCAGCCCACCAGCAGGGTCACTGGAACCTTCATAATGTACAAAGAACAGCTGGAGGCTCGACAAAGCTGCCATCCTTGGCTCTTTGGCCAGTGGCTTAGTGAGCTATCTTATCTGTGGCTTTCCTGGGGGAGGTAGATGGTCCCTTCCCCCACCTGCCTGTGTCCCCATTCCCTACAGTGTGATCCTGTCCTCCAAGATGACCATATAGAGGGTTATACACACCCTAGGTCTGCCCCCATTTTGTGTGAAACTTTGGGCAAGGCATAGAGCCATACTGAACCACTGCCTGAACTGTGATGTGGGTGAATGTAATAGAAAGAAAATGCTCTGAACTAGACACGGCCCAGGCTTGCCACCCCAGTTACTCAGCAGGCTGAAGCAGAAGGATTGTCATTTGGGGAATGGCCTGAGTGAATTTAATGTCAACCTGGACAAGTTAGTTGACTCAAATATAAAAGTGGGTTGTAGTTCAGTGGCTTAGCACCCCTCAGGATGCACAAAGTCCTGGGTTCAATTCCCAGGACAGGGAGTATTCTGTTGAGTCTGTTTAGAGTTCATTGTAGCCACAAGGTGGCATGTACTGGGTCCTGGGGATACCTCTGGGGGATACTGCCTTTGTCACTACTTATTTAAGGATTTTTTGGGTCCCAGCACCAACATCATTCCTAGTTCACAGTCCCAGCTCTGACTCACTGGAAGGGCCCTGTCAAGGATGCCCCAATCTTAACCTGGAAATGAGGGAGTACTGTGCTCAGCAGAGGAAACCACCAAGCATTTCTCCTTGGAACAGAACAGAGATGCCTTGTACCCAAACTACATTTCCCAAGTGCCCTTGCAACTGGGTGGTGTCGTGTGATTACCTCTAGCCAATAGACTGAGAGGAAACAATATGCATAACTTCCTTTCATGGTTGATATGCAGGTTTAACTCCTTGGTCCCTTTCTCCTTCCTCCAGCCAGGTGAGGACACCCTAGTGCGTATGCTGGAGGCTGCAGAGCTTGGAGATGAATGTATCCTGGGTACCTGATGACTGCAGGAGGGAGCACAGGCTAGCCAGAGGCTGTGGTCTCAGTGGAAAATCCATCATATGCAATATCCAGTGTGGACTTGGGACAAGTCATGATTTTCCCACTTTACAACTGTGCAAACAGGAGACCTGTTCAGTAGAACATACACATTGAATTTGCATCCTTCTCTGGGCCAGTGAAATATAGGGTCCTCTCTGGCAACCCTGGATCACTGCAGTGTGTAACAGCACAACAAATCCCACTAATCTGCACTGTGCCGTGTGTTAGGTGGCCAACATCTTGGATAAAGCTGTTCCAAGAATTCCATGCACTTTCCAATACTTCAATAGAAAATCAGCTTTGTTGGAAGCCTTCTGCAGACTGAAGCAATGTATGGGAAAGGAGAGGATTAAGCCATAAATGTTTTACATCATTTCAACTAAGAATACTTTGAACATTTTAACATGTGCAACCCCATCATAAACATGAATGTTTTTACAGCTGTGCATACATTATTTCATTCAGCATTGAGATAACATTCAGTAGTTTCTAAGACCACTCACACCAGCTGTTTCCTATGGACACTCAATGTGTGCCAAACCCTGAGCTGAGTCTTGTTCATATTCAATTTACTCAACCATAGTTCCATCTGCTGAGCTCCTGGCTGATGTTGAAGCCCATGATTCAGAAACATGGGATGGGACAGGGACACTCGAGCATTCAAAATGATGATGAAGCCTATATTTCGGGGTGGGGGAACATTCAAGCATCCAGGGTCCTGCCAGGTCACAAGCTAGTGAGGGCAAGTAGCAAGGTCATTACCCACTCAGATTCTTCTCTTTGTTTTTGCAGTTTTAAAACTGGGTCTCACTATGTAGTCTTGGCTGGCCTCAAATTCAGTATCCTCCTGCTTCAGCCTCCTGAGTGGTGAAGTTACAGGCTCGTGCCACAATGTCTGGAGGCTCTGAGAAGCCCCACAACATGGCCATGGCTATGAGCATTAATAGTTCGGTAAGCAACAATGGCTGGCCTAGGATTCAGGGCTGCCAGCACCAGGCATGCTGACTCGGTTTCTCTGACTCTGCTTCTATCCCCAGTACCATAAACAAACTTGGCATCTGCAGGCCTGACATGATACTAAATACATTTTCTTCTTGACAGCCTTGTATCTTATGCTCCTTCAGGGTAGCTTCTGCTTCTTGCCACCCAAAACACTCCTGCTTACTGTCTTGAGGGAAAAGATAGCTTTCCCTCAAGGTGAAAAAACAAAGACAACTAAGAAGAGAGAGTTAGAGAAACTGAAGCACTTCCCTGTGGAGGAATACTATGCATCCATTAAAAAGAATAGTATAGACTCAGGTGTGGTGGTGCATACCCTAAGTTCTAGCACTGGGTGGACAGAGGCAGGCAGGTCCTGTGAAATCCCAGCCAGAAAGGTTGCAGAGTGAAAGCCTATCTTTACAAAGAAGGAGGAGGAAGAAGAGGAGGATAAGGAGGAGGAAGGAAGACATGGGACCATGTGGACTGATATATCAAAACCATAATCCTGATGTCCAGAGTGTGTGTCTCTCAGTTGATCCCAAATCCAAACAGACTGACAACCAAGATCAATTGTCGCACCCAGAGTTTATATCAGGGTCCTCTAGAGGAGCAGACTGATTAAATGAATATATACACATGTATGTGTGTGTGTATATATATATATATATATATATATATATTCATTTTGACATACATTCATATATATGAATATATGTATCAAAATGGGGATTATTATAATGGCTTACAGGTTGTGGTCCAGCTAGTCCAACAGTGGCTATCTCCTGATGGAAAGTCCAAGGGTCCATCAGTTGTTCAGTGTACAAGGTGCCCAGGTGGTCTTCAGTATATGTTGGGATCTTGAAGAAGTGGGCTCCAGTACCAGTGAAAGGATGCCTCAACAGTGAGACAGATGAACTTAGCAGTGAGAGGGCAAGCAGGCAAAGAGCAAACCCTTCCTTTTCCATGTCCTTTATATAGGTTGCCACCAGATGATTCGGCCCAAATTTATAATGGGTCTTCCCACCTCAAATGATCCAATCAAGAAAAATCCCTCACAGGCATGCCCAGATGTTGGGGTTTTAGTTAAATTCAGAAGTGGTCAAGCTAACTACCAAAACCAGTCACCCCACTCAAGAAGTCTAGAAGTCATAGCTGCCCACCTTATACTGGCATCCTGATGGGTGGATTTTACGGTCTTGGAAACAGGTGACGTGTAGCGTGGGAAGCCAGGAGTTGTCTAGGAGTCAAGAGGATCAAGATGTAACAGACTTACAGGGACAGGAACGTTGTCACAGTGGTGTTAGACAAGGGCCTCTGCTTAAGGGTGACATTCTCAAAGGCAGAAAAACGTCAGGGCAATGTAGGTGGGTGTGGTGACCCACACCTGGGACCGCAGCATGGAAGAAGTAGAAGCAGAATAATCCAGTTCAAGGTTATCCTTAACCACATAGCAGGTTTGAAACCAACCTGGGTTCCACGAGACCCTGTGCCAAGGATTATTTTTAAAGAAGAAAGAAAAAAAAAGGAAAGAAGGTAGAAAGGCAGCAGGCATTGTGTGTGTCCTGATAAAGAGTAAGAAAACCTTTCCTTAAAACTGAGGAAGTGTGGACCCATTTCCACAGAAGTTTGATGCTTTAATTTGTACTATTGAGTAGAAATGATGTCCCAAACAAAGGCAATCACAAGCCCAGAGCAAGGGTCCTCTATCTCTGCAAACCAATTGTCACCTCTCCTGTAAAAGCAGGCACACACTGACTGAGGCACCCGGAGATACAGCCACGCCACCAATATGAGCTTGTATGTGACCATCAGAGGACACAGGGGAAATGAAGCTGCTGTAAAAATTCCCGGAAGGTCTCAGGACAGACCATCAGAGTGCCCATCTCTGCGAAGGAGTGAGCTGGATTAAGTCAGAAGTGCAGTTACTCATATTTTTAAAAGATTTATTTGCTTTTATTTTATGAATGTTTGGCCTGTACATTTGTCTGGGTACCCACATGGGTTCAATGCCCATGGAGACCAGAGGAAGGTTCAGATCCCCTGGAACTAGAGTTATAGATGGTTGTGAGCTGCTATGTGGGTGCTGGGAACCCACATAGCCGCTCACAAGAGAGAACCCAGGTCCTCTGCAATAGCAGCCAGCGCTCCCAACCTCAGAGTCATCTCTCCAACCCCACTCACATATATCTTATATTGTTAAGACGGTTAAAGCAAGTTCACACTATTTCCTTCTTCGGTAGTAAAATAAAACCTCTGAAAAGGAAAAAATAAAACATAAGAAGGAGATGGAGAAAGGGAAGAAGGAAGAAAGCCAGCTTCAGTAGCTTCAGTGGCCTCCAACACTGCCCCTACCCATCCCTAGCCACAGGACATAGACAGGGCTAGACCCTTCTGACTGCCAGAGACCTTTCACACAGAGAGTCATCAGCTGCTCCATCCAAACACCTGTGCTCACATAACCTTGGTTTTAATTTGTACTTTATGCATAGAAAGGTGAGGGACACATGCCGTGGGTGAACTGGAGCAGGGAGACTGTAAGAGGCCACTCTACTTATTCTGTAGGAATGGGATAGAGAGTTGTTCGATAGACCAGTCCAGATCAGCAAGCTTTTTCTGGTCTGTTCGTATCAACAGTGAACTGATGATCAGACTTTCTGGTACATGGTGTCTACACCAGACTTCTCCCACCCATTTTTTTGGTTGGCTATGGGGGCTTTTCTGTTCTGTGCAGGTGTCCCCCCTGTGCACACCACAGCAGCCTGCATTCCCATTTCATTCTGCATCTCATATGGGATACCCAGCTAAAATGTCCTCCCTCCTGAGACCTCTCCCAGCCCTGCATGTATCCCTGATTCTTTTTTGTCAATTCTGAACTCCACTTCCCCTACTGGACTGGAAGGCTTCTGTGGGTGGGGATTGGGTGTCTTGTACTAACCAGTGTGACAGCCATCAGTACCAGGTAGTCTTTTGGAGTCTCACATTGGCTGGATAATGTGATCATCATGCTAACCCTATAGGCCTGCAGTGAGACATTTGAAGAACTATGGGCAAGAACAATGCCCATCTCTCCCTTGCAGTGGACCTGAGGACAGAATGGTGTCAGCCCCCTCCCGAGCATCACAGGAAGAAGCAGAGGGCAGAAAAGATGCTGAAAGACACTCAAAGTCTCCCTCTCCTCCTGCTCCCCACCCCCATCCCACGGAGGGAGCTGTCTCTGCCAGTCCCCTAACCAACACCGCTGCCCACCTAGAATCTCTGAGGCTCCATTGAAGGGAAAGGCTTGTGTCACCTTCTCTCATGACTCTGTGGCCTCACTCAGCAGCCATTTCTGCAGCTTCTGGTGAGACTGTTACAAAAGAAAGCAGGTCACGCCTCAGAGACACCCTGCTGTGTCCAGTGGATTCACTGGACGAAACTGGTATATTCATGCAGCAGCCTGGAAGGTCGCCTGCAAAAGGTGACCCTGAGCTGAGAACAGGACATGAGGAGACAAGGGTATGGAGAAGCTCAGGAGAGGAGCCCAGTGAAAGCAACTGGTTTTCTCCATGCCCTTCCTTATTCGGTCTTAAGCCATAGCCTCACTGTGTGCCCCAGGCTAACCTCAAACTTCTGATCTTCCTGATTCCACTGAGTGCTGGGATGGCAGGTGTGTGCACACCTGGCTTCCACACCACTCCTGATACGGGTGGACGTATCTGGACTAGGGTGGGGATATATCTGGGTGCAGGTTCTTCTTTTCCCACTTCCCCACATTCTCCAGCCCAGGTCTGGTTTAGAAAGTGTGTGTTGCTAAATGCTTTCTGCCTCCTTGCAGCTACCTCAGGTACAAGGACATGGAGACTCAGAGAGGCTTAGACAGAAAAAGGTCACCCAAGGTCACACAGCCAGCCCAGGTCCCCTGCCTCCCCAGGAGTCCTTCCCTTCCCCTCCCAGGCCTATGGACACCTCAGGGGAGGGTAGACAGCTTTGCTCCATACCAGCCCATATATAACCCTTGCTGCACACCTTCCCCACATTAATAAATGGGAAACCGAGGGCTCATAAATCCTGGAGCTGCCAATGTCCCCGGGACCACAGCTCTTTCTCCGGCCACGCACTAGTACTTTTTACAACCCATTAATTAGTCCCTCTAATAAAGTTTGACAAAATGATAACTTGCCCATGAAAAGCGTAATAAATACATTTTCCCTAACTTTCGACCATTCGAGCATGGCCACCTCATAAACCCTCTGCTACGGTTCACTGCCTGATTGTCTCTGCATTTCTCCATCAGTGTAGAAGTTGGGGGCCTGGGGCCTACTGGACCCAAGATAGGCCTGAACAAGGGTCCCCAGCACCTCCAGAGAGGCAGCCAAGGTCGGCACCTCCCTGCTCACAGACCTTCAATGGCTCCCAATACCCATCAGGTCAGAGGCTCCTAATGCTTATCTAACTCCCAACAGCTGACTCTCGTCACAGGCTTTAGGCTCAGAGATCCAGAAGGATCCATTTCTGGGTGTTATGATTTATTCAGATCTATTCCCTTTAAAAGTATTTGTCTGGTTTGGTTTTGAGTTTTCGATTGTGGTAGGGTTTTTTGTTTGTTTGTTTTACAATGAAGCTTAATATCATCATAGAAAAATAGAGAATGCATACAACAAACCCAGAAATGAGAAGAAACATGAGGAGCTGGGGTGTGGCTCGGTGAGTGGAGTGCTTCCTGTATGCCTGAGCCCTGAGTTCAATCCTTAGCACTGCAGAACACAGCAAGGTGGTGCTCACGTGTAAGCCCATGACTCAGGAGGCGGGACAAGATGATCAGAAGTTCAAGATCTTCCTGGACTACACAGTGAGTTAGAAGCCAGCCTGGGCTACATGAAACCTTGTCAAAAAAGACAGGAAGGAAGGAGAAAGTGAGTGCAGTAACAAGAGGAAAGGAGGAGAGAAGATATAAATGAGCACAGAAACAGGTCACAAAGTCTGCCCTGGTGAGCTGAGCCTTAGGCAGCCCCCTCCCCTCTCTGTCTTTGTCACAGAGAAATTTGGACTTGTCAAAAGCCATGAATGACATTAGCAAGAAGCTGACTTTGTAGAGCAGGTTCTGGAATCAAGTCTGTGGAGGGTAGATGGGCCTGGGGTGGGGTCTGAGGGGCACAGGGTGAGTCAGCAGCACACTGTGTACTTCAGACAGGATGTACCTGAGCCCCTCCCACTTACACAGATTCCAGAGGACTGTAGCTCATCAGCAGAGGAAGAAGAGTATTGTTGACAAAGGGCAGGCTGTAGGTGAATGTGATGTTCACTCCACCCCATGTCCAAAGAGAACCACTTCCCCCTTCCACACTCACTCAGCTCTGAAGCCTGACCAGGATGGAGACCCAATCTAGAGTTCTCTATGCCTCAGTTCCATCCCAGCTGAGAGGCCAGGCCCCATCCCAGTGACCTGCCTGGAACTCCTGGCCTCTATTGTAAGGGTTCCTGGCAGCTGTGAGGTAAATGTGCTAGTCCAATAACTGTAATGTGCTAGCCATGGCACCAGGTGAGATAAAAGAATTCCTGGCATGTAGCAGCCATGTGGTAAACCCAAAATGGTGCTGGCAGAACACACCACATATGGAGGGCACACCCCTAGGTGTGGCTAAATAAATCTGTGCCCACCCGTTCTCTTATAAGGAGATGCGAAATGAAAGTCTGTCTCTTCTGTTCAGCTTCTCTTCCCTTATACCTGCCTGGCAACTCTCCTAAATAAACTCTAGTGTGGCACTGGTAGTGTGTGTCTGTTCTCACATGCGAAACCAACATCTATCCCTCCCCTACATCACCTTTCTTATAGAACTTTCTGTGGCCTACAGGCTCATTCAAACTTTTGGTTCCGTTACAAAACAGATGTTGTGACTCCAAACATCTAAAACCAAAATCAAACACAAACAACACTTCCATAATGTTAAGTCGGTTTATGATTTTGCACTGCATGGCATTTCCAACTATCTGTGTCCACATGTGTCCCGGCTGCAGGCAGACTACATATGCCTGCTGGGGGTCTCATTCCCTCTTAGTCGGCATCCCAGCACCTGGCTGGACTCAGCCAGTATCAGCTTAATATGTGAGTGAGTGGAATCAGGACGTCGGAGAGCACATCACCTCATTTCACAGACAAGGTCTGAGAATAAAGGATTAGAAGAGTCAGAGGAAGCCAAGATCCTGAACCAGACAGAACCCCTGAATCACCTCAGAGCACTCACCCTGCAGCTTCCCAGTCAGTACAGGCTGCAGCAGTGGGGGTGTTGTCTCGCCTCTCCTGTCTTCTGGTCCTGTCATGTGTTGTGACTGCTTGGCTCCAGTCCTGACCTCTGTGTTCCTTTCTTTTGTCTTCTAAAAGCTCTGCCCTCCGATCCCATCTCGATCCAGTCTCTGCGACACTCTGCTGGCATTGCTCCTGGGAACGTCTAAACAATCACCTTCTTGGATCTTAGGAGATGCTGTGCACACAGCATCAGTGCTATTGGGGTCAAACAGAAGCCCTGTTCATCTTGCCTACACAGAGGAACACCCAGAGCCCGCTCCCCACTGCCCACACTCATACCCTCATGAAGGGGCCGAGATGCCTCTAAACCCCAAGCTGGCTTGCTATCCCCCTTTAATTCCAGCAGAAGTATGAACTGGCATCAACCCCCCACAGGCCTGGGGATCCATCTCTTTGAAGGAATTTATGGCCATAATTTTGGAGTGAATTATGCCGGCTGGCACCAGGACACTGAGAATTGCTGGGCATGTTAAACCCACCCCAGGCGCCCCTCAGTGCTGAATCTGCCCTTTCAGAGCCTGTAAATAGAATAGCAGAGATCTGGGGAGCTGGGGCAGGTCCAGGACCATCCTGGTGCCAGCAGCCCCACAGACACAGGTAGAAAGGTACTCAAAAATTTATGTCCAGCCCAGACTTACAGGTATGCAGCCTCCCACCCAGAGATGTGTGCCACAGGCAGGTTAGGGGTATTCAGACTGATGTGAGGAAGAACCAGCCTGAGGGAACAAGGGAAGATTATGGTACACACTGGTGGCCCAGAGTCTAAATTCAAGGTGACACAGACATCGGCTGAGATACCCTCTCCTTGGTCACAGACAATGCACCCCCAGGGCCCGTATCTGATGGAAGAACCTCTCCTCTAAACAGCTCTGGAAGGACACTGATCTGTCTCCAGACCTGCCCACTTACCCAAGGCTTTTTCTCTGAATGTCAGTGGCTGGGCTTCTACTAAGAACTTGGGGTTCACATGCAAACCACAGCCTAGTAAACTCACACAAGCCCAGCCCCTGTCACCCCTCACCCACTCGGCTCCTACCACATGCACATGGACTTCCATTTTATGACTCCTGGAAGTGTGCTCCCCAGGTGTCCCCATATGGTGTTGTACATGCATACACATACATGTATATGCATATACACACATGCACACACATACACTTGAATGCAGACACACATGTAAGACACGTAAGACACACATGCACAACTCACATGCATATTCACACATGCACGTGCTCACATACACAGAGGCACACAGATAACGCCCATGCATGTGTGCACGCATGCACACATTCACATGTATGCACACACTTATATCCACAATCACATACACACATGCTCACACACACACACACATACCCCACACACTCACATGTGTGCACACACTTGCATGCATGGACACATACACAATGCTCTCTCTCCTTCATACACACACTCACATGTATGCACACACTTGCATGCAGTCATGTACACACATGCACACACACATATACACACACGCACAGACACACACACGCGCGCGCAGCTCCTGCCTACCCTCATTGTTGGTAAGTTTTTGTCACTCTTGAAAGTTTCCCCTTGCAAGTTCATTCAGGGAGTGTATACCAGCCAAAGTGAGACTCATGCCAGGAGGTTCGCAGGTGCTGGGGTCTGGAGACAGAAGCCGATGCAGAGACCATGGGGAGGTGCAGTTCACTGGCTTACTCCTTTGCTCAGCCTGTTCTCTTATAGAATCCAGGACCACCAACCCAGGGATGGTCCCACCCACAATGGGCTGGACCCAACTATATCAATCATTAAGTAAGAAAAGCACCACAGGTCCCTCTTGCCAAATGACTCTAGCCTGTGTCAAGGTGACATCAAACTAGCCAGGGCAGATGGCCCCGGGCTGAGAGCTGAACAGCCTGAGACCATGTCTCAGAATGAGCCACCATAAATGGAGGCTGACGAGCCACAGACCAGTGTCAATCACAACTCTTCAGGCTGCCAAGTCCAAGGATCAAAGCTCTGGAGGTCCCAGGTGCAGCCACTTCCTCAAAGTTGTTAATCTGTTGTGACCTTGCAAGTCAGAAGAGTCAAAGGCACCCAGGAACTCATCCCATCGCTCACCCTCCCAACCTGGTCACCTCCAAAGACCCTACCTTCTGGACCTCACTATGGCTTCTGAGTTCACATTTAGCAGCATGCAGAAGTGGATGTGACACAAGCAGAGTAAAGGTGACTAGAAATGTGCTGTGTGTAGAGGTAAGTGGCCCGTGTTAAGGAGAGGCTGGGATGCCTGTAAGGGTAGGTAGAGGTGTAGCTCTGCACAGAACTGTGTAGTCATGAGGTCCTCCAGCAGCACCTCTATGCATATAGGTACAGATGCTTCACATTTCCTTGCCAAAGGACCACCATCCTCAATATTCACCATGGCCACTGTCACAATTAACATAAAAGGACATGTGTGGCTTCCCTGCAGAGCTTACAGATCCCATGTGTGGGTCCCACAGGAAGTAAGAGATAAGAGGAACAGAGAGAGAGAGAGAGAGAGAGAGAGAGAGAGAGAGAGAGAGAGAGAGAACACATGGATCCAGAGTGTAGACAGGAACAAGCCCCAGTGGCTGAGCTGTGCGGAGGTCTTTGGTTGCTTATTACTGAGGCATGGCACATCCTGTACTGACTGAGAGACTGTGAGTCCCAGAGAATGAGAAAAAGAGAGAATAAGACAAAGCCTGTGTGAAACTCTGTGGGCACTTTTGTTACTGCAGCATGACCCACACCTGTACTGACTGCTGCAGGACTGTGAGTCCCTGCTGCTGAGGAAGGTTGAAGCTGTGAGGTCTGTAAGGGAGGTCTGGAAGAGGGATTAGGAGATCCAAAATGACCCTTGCCCCAAACCTGATGTTTCTAGGGCCCACACACATGCATGCATGCGCAAGCACTCTGGACATCACTGCTGTGTCCCTCCTCATGTCTCTCCTCCCTCTTAAACCACATAATCTCCACTTGTATGGTCAGCTGCAGCACCTCTAACCATACTCATTACACAAGCCTAGACTTCTCTCTCCAGTCACCAGAAGGCTCTTCCTAAACAACTAGAGAGCCCTGTAGAGAAATCCTGAAAGACAACAGAATGGTTCAGGCCATCAGGCCTGCAATGTTGGAGGCTGGGGCTTGTATAAGAAGTTGCAAGACAGAAACATGAGTTTATAGGGCTAATATATGTTGAATAAAAGAGATAAAGGGAAAGAAACAATGTTTGGGCTCAAGATTCCAATGCCCATGGCAAACTGTCCTTTCCTCCTCTGAAAAAAGGCTTGTCAATGTCACTGCCATACCCAAAGGATCACTATGGAAACCAAATAGGTGATTGTCATATGAGGTTTCTGGCCCAGACTTTCTGGCTTAACCTTGTGGTGTGAACTTTCCAGCCTAGCCTTGTGGCCCAGACTTTCTGGCCTAGCCTCAAGGTTTAGATCCATAGACCCGCAGTCCCACAGAGATACACAGATGCTTATATTAGTTGTATGCTGATAGACCTAAGGCCCAGGCATATAACTTTCTAACTCTTTACCCTTAAACTAACCCATGATTCTTATCCTGTTCATCCATGCAGCTCGGTACCTTTTTCAGAACAGTATAGTTGTCCTCTGCATCTCCCGGTTTGTCTGGCAACTCTGGAGTCTCTGTGGCATTTCTGCTCTGTTCTTCCTGTTCCAGAGTTTTCTTGTCTAGTAGCCCCGCCTACACTTCCTGTCTGCCTTTGGCCAATCAGCGCTTTTTATTAAACAGTGGGTGGGACAATTATTTACAATGGAACAACATAATCCCCCTACATATCCCATTTTCTCTTTTTAAAACAAGAAGAACCCCAAATCTAATACCCTTCCCCCTCATTATCTATAACAACTTATTGAAAAAAAAAAAAAACACTGTAAATAAACACAAACATCCTTTACCCATTTTTTTGGGAATGTGAGTGTCGTTCTCTAGGCTACTTTCTGCCAAAAGGGAGCATTGGCATTTCCATGGGGATCCAAAGAAAAATTTAGGATTATGTACAAGTCTTTAGTGGAGTACTCTCTAAGGCTGGGTCATCTCAGCCAGTCTCCTTGAAGTTGTTTTGGATACAGAGCTCAGGAAACTTCAACAGAGGTGCTCTGAAATGCTGAATCATCAGGGCCATCCATTTCTACTGGAGACTTCTCAGGGTGCCTTTCTCTATCAAACCTTATTTTTTTTTAACCAGTAATAAAAAAAATCCACATTTTTTTTATGTGGAAATAAAAAGAAAACGTCTTCTCCAAAGTAGCATATCTTTTTATTTCAATTTTAAAGTCAACTCATTTACAAAATATATAGGTTGGATTAATCCAGCAGTATTTATAATCAAATATCTTTTAGCATATTTTACTCCTTCATTTTCAGTCAAAAAATTTAAAGACAAGACAATAGCACACAGTATTTTTGTTGTTGCTGCTGTTTTTGTTTTTTTAAGACAGAGTTTTCTGTGTAACAGTCCTGGTTGTCCTGGAACTTGCTTTGAAGATCAGGCTTGGCTTTGAACTCACAGAGATTCTCTTGCCTCTGTTTCCCTAGTGCTGGGACTAACAGTGTTAGCCTTGACTTCTTCTGCCTGCTCTGTCTTTCTATACCTACCTTAAATACTTTCTTAGCTCAGTTAAGGCATGGCACCACCACAGCCTGCCTGGGAGCCTGGAACTCCCTCTGTAAACCAAGTGACCTCAAACTCAGATTGGATTAAGGGTGTAGGTCACCATTCCTGGGATATTCCCTGTGTTGGGATTGAAGGTGTGAGTTACCACTGTCTGATCCTCTTGGACTGACTGTGGGTTGATCCCTCTGATATCTCTGAATGTTTTTTATTTAATTTGAAACATATCCTCACAGGTGATGATAGGAAAATAGGTGGAACAGGAAAAATCAGAAATCAGCAAAACCCTCTTCTAGTTAAGATGCCCATGTACTCATTCGGGGGCCTATGTTCTCTCTGCTCAGGGCTCTAAGCTCTGCCAGCATGGGTGCCCTGGGCAGACTTAGAGACAGTAATATTTTGGTTTTGTGTTCATTTGGTCAGTTTTTGAGATGTGATCTCACTGTGTAGCCCATGCTGATCTCTAACTTAGCCTCCTGAGCGCTGAATTCTAGGATAAGTGGCATGTGCCACCATGGCCAGTATTTAATAATTACATTTATGAAGCTGTATTTATCAGCCCCTGGATTATGACAAATGTCAAGGCTTTATTACCACCCCTAGTGTGTCCTCCCTTGACTCCAGATTCTTCTTACTTTTATCTCAAATCCACAGAAAGAAAGGAAGGAGAACAGTTAGTTCTCCTGGTTCCTGACCTGCACTAAAAGGGTTAATCTCTAATACCTGTGCACTAAGGTATAGAATGGTTTTCTTATACTTCCTGAGTAAACACAGCATTTGCTCAGTGCTAGATATGGGAAGTCACCTAGATGGTAAGGGTACAGATGAGCCACAGGCCCCCGCACAGGCTATTTTATAAGGAACATGAAGACCTGCAGATTCGGTTATCTACGGGGGTCCTAGATCCAATTCCATGTGGGTACCTTGACATACCAATCTGTAGATAGTTCTCTTGCCAACATACCCACATGACACATTTATGTCAGACACGGCTAATCAACCCCTGCATGCTCTTCCAGGGAACACTGATTTCAGGCCCAAATTCTCAGACCAACATTCCAGACAATCACTGTCTCCTGGCACTATCTACCCATAGAAGAAACAGACGTTACTTTGGTCTGTTCTGTGTAAGAGAAAGCTAAGGATGTTCTGTCTTGGAGAGTCTGTGAGGCCTGGCATGTCTGACAGCCCCAGTAGAGCTTTGCTGCAGCGGGTGGGGATGGGGAGACATAGGGCACAGCTAGGCAGCTGGCACAGAGCACCCCATGTTCCCCTACCCTTGCCGACTGGGCTCTGCCTACCGGCTCCCCACGGCTGCTCTTTTGAAAGCCTTGTATGGGAAGCCATGGATGTGGCTTCCCCATTCCCTTTTCAGGCCATTGTCCCCTCAATGGCGTCAGCCATGCTCCCCACTCAGTCGCTTAATTAACAGTATTATTAATGCCAAGAGGGAAGTCATAGATCCTCCATGGGGCAATTCCAGTTCTGAGGATGAGCCGAGCCACAGGCCTCCAGGAAGCATGGCTGGTGCCAGATGATTCCCCCTCCCCATCTCAAGGGCCAGCCCTCTGCCAATGCTCAGCTGTTCTTTTTGGCTCTGCCCACTAGGCTGCCACCGAGGCCAGGAAGATTTCACTGGCAACAGCAGATCTGGCTGGAGACACCAGGACTGGCCCATCAATACTTCTCTGGGCAACGGATGCAGGGCAAGCATTATGAGGAAGGACAACAGGACCAGTCTGCACTGGGCTCAGAACCCAGCGAGCCCATCTCACCAACCACACAGTAGCAGAAGGATGCTTGCATGCTACATATTCAATGCTGTGTGAGTTTAGAACAACACAGCATTGTCTCTGCTTCAGTGTCTGCCTGGAGTGGGGACATTGTCTGTTCCCTGCTCTGGTGCAGCACTACGTGCCTTCTCCTGACTGAGCAGCCTAAAGCACACCGATGACAGCCTGCATTCATGCAGGACCCTGCACTCCAGAGTCAAGCTGAAAGGCAGCCTCGATGGTCTACAATACAGTGAAGATGGGAGGTACTGTTGTGAGCATACCAGTAGTGAGAGAGGCCAATTAGCAGTCTCATTTGATCAGGGATTCTCAGAGACATTAAATCATTTACTCAAAGTCACACAGTAAAGTGACTGAAAAGCACACAGGAGCCTGGCTGGCTTCACTGCTCAGCTGACTCCAGATTTATTTTATAGCTGTAACATCTCCTCCCAACACAATCTCCACTGCAGGCAGAAGAGAGCAAGAAAAGGCAAAGTGACGGGGCCCTACCACGCGCCTGGGTTCTCTCTAGAATTCAAATTTCCAAGGAGTGGTTGAAAGCACATAAGAAACTGTCCTGAGCCCTTCATCAGTGGGTCAGTGTTTTCCTCTATGGCCCTCAGGTCCTGTTGTCTTGTTTCCTGGTCCTCTGACCAGTCCAGGTTGCTGTGGCCTGGACACATCTCAGCCCCAGTTCTAGCTGGAGATGTTTGAGATGATAAAGGATGATGTGGAGAGTGGTGGGCCTGAGCCAAGTGACCATCAAACAGGGCCATGAACAGGAACAGCGGAGGCCTGAACAGGGATGACGGGGCCAGCAAGAAGACTGTCTGCGGCGGGGGAGGGAGCTCCTTCTGAGGAGGAGGGGGAGTATCAACACCGTGGTCAGGTTTGATCCATGTGTCTGTCTGTGCACGTGCATGTGTATGTGTGTGTGCACATATGTGTGCATGAATGTGTATGTGAATATGTGTGTGTGCATGTGTGTGTGCCTGTGTGTGTGTGTGCATGAATGTGTATTGCATGTGTGTGCATGAACGTTTATGTGAATATGTGTGCGTGTGTGTGCATGAATGTGTATGTGAATATGTGTGCATGTGTCTATATGCACTTGTGTGTGTGTGCGTGAATATGTTTGTGCGTATGTGTGTGTATATGCACTTGTGTGTGCACAGGAACAAGTATGGAAGCCAGAACACAACCTCAGTATAATTTCTCAGATACTGCCCACCCTTTTTTCTTTTTAAGAAGTTTCTCTCTCAGACTAGGCTGTCTGCCAGTGAGTCCCAGGGCCCCTCCTCTCCCAGTGTTGGGGCTACAGTTCATACCACACCAGCTTTTGAAAGATGTTCCAGGGATCAAACTCAGGTCCTTACACTTCCAAGGTAGTCTCTGTTGCAGATCACTCCAGCCCCGGTGACAGTGAGTTCAGGGACAGGTGGGATTATGGGGTTGAGTGACTGAAGCAGGGGGAGTTATCTGTGCATGGTCTCTGGGTGTTCAGAACACCCAGAAGAGCAAGGGGACAGTCAGTTTTTGCTGGAAACGGGGTCCCTGTCCTGAAAAAACTCCCTCCCAAGGAACTCTTGGGAGCCACAGGGAAGGTGGGTGACTCAGGAGCCCGACATCACTCTGCCTGAGCGTCATCCTCAGAGTCTGCTGTGCTCTTCCGTGGTGACTGTGACATGAGCATGTTTCAACTATAAAAAGCAGGATTAAAAATAGCTGGCTTGACGTGAGGCACAGGGAAGAGAGACTCCCCCGCTCCACGCACAGGAGTGACGCGGAGTCACCCAAGCTTCCAGAACGGGTGCCCGTCACTGTCATTGCTGCCTCCTTCTCCCAGCCACAAGGACCTCAGCTGCATGGATTTGCTGACACCTTGCTTAGAAGCCCTCCTACCACTTCATCATCTCCATGAGACAATGTGGCAGTGGTATCTCCCAGCTGCCATCTCCCTCCCAACTAGGCTCCTCCAGGCTAAGGAAAGCATGCTGCTCACCTGAGGGTCAGGGTGGTCACCCAGGAAAGTTCACAGGGCATTGTTAATAGCCTGGCTCTCGACACTCACATACATATGCCCAAATTCTGTCTCTATTTCTCTTTTACTGTGTGGTTTTTTAATGAGTTCATTGACCTCTCTGGGCCTCCATTTCTATATTCATAAAAAAGTGGGGTCCAGAACACAGAAAAGATGAAAGGTATAGTAAGGAACATCATCTAGCAAGCTGGTTTTGCAATCCCTGTGGCTGCCACAGACATTTGGTGAACACTTACTATTGCCCACAGAGATACTTAGCAGAGAGAGGAGCCAGTAGGAAACAGCCAAGTGCCTTCAGACTGACTGATTGGCGATCTATTTAGTACAATAAAAGACATGACTTAGTGTCTACCCCTACAGCCCCTCACTGTATGCTGCACAGAAACTAAGACAGCCTCCCTCTGTAGTACAGAAGAGGGACAAACTGCATTACAAACTTCCCTGCCAGAACTGAACACTCTAGACCTCCACTGTGATTCCTGCAAACACCACACAGGGGCAGATGGTTGAGGTGCACTTGCTCTCTTACTGCCCTTTGTCCTTGTCATATCAGAATGAAAAGTGATGCCTGATTTAGGATGTCTTTCTGAACACTATGGATACCATTGGTTAATAAAGGAGCTGTTTTGACCTGTGGCAAGGCATTTTAGAAGCAGGCAGGAATTCTGAACATAAAAGGGAAGGAGGACAGAGTCAGACCAAGACGCTGCAAGCTGCTGCCAAGAAAGCAGTGTAGTGGATTTATGATGTTCCATTATAAAGAATTGTCCCACCTAAGAGTTTAATAAAACTCGCTGATTGGCCAAAGGCAGACAGGAAGTGTGGGTGGGGCTACTAGACTAAGAAAACTCCGGGAATAGGAAGAACAGAGCAGAATGCCAGAGAGAAGCCAGAAAAAACAGAGGACAACTATGCTGCTCTGAGAAAAGGTACTGAGCCACATTGCTGAACAGGATAAGAGTCATGGATTAGTTTAAGGGTAAAGAGTTAGCAAGTTATATGCCTGGACCTTAGGCAAATCAGACTAAAATTAATATAAACATCTATGTGTCTCTGTGGGCAATAGTAAGTGTGGGTCCCAACCTTGAGGCTAGGCCCTAAAGTCCAGGCCAGAAACCTCTTACAACAAAGCAGGATGTAAAAGTACAAGTAAGGCACCAGCCATGTGGCAAAACATGGATTAGTAGACATGGGTTGAGTTAAGATGCAAGAGCTAGTTAGCAATAAGCCTAAGTCATAGGCTGAACAGTTTGTAATTAATATGAACGACTGTGTCATTATTTGGGGCTAAGTAGCTGTGGGACTGCAAGTCTGGACCTCGGGCCAGATGGATTAGAAACTTCTGACTACAGATGCCACATCCTCAGGGTTCACAGGGCTATGCACAGTTTGCATGACCAGGAAGCACCAGACTGGGCTGCATCTCATTCCCGGGGCTATGTGGAAGCTCTGAGAGCTGAACAAACTGGCTACAGCACCAGTAACTGTAGACCTGTCCTTTCGGAGATGGTGGAGTAGAGACAGAGCTTCCACAGACTAGCTTTCAGTGTCTCACCTTATTGCGCACAAGCTATACCACTGAGCCATGAGTGTCCAGGACATCATGCTTAGGGGAACAAGTGTGAGTCTACTTACAACAGGGCTTCTCCCCTGATAAAATCATCTCAAACTGAAAAACTTGGAAGGAGCACAGCCCCCTGAAAAGCCTAAGCTTACGAGTCACTCCAGACCTTGCATCTCCATGTGCATTCAATCTCCATGTGTTTATGTATCAGCTAAAATAATGTGATGCAGGGGCTGGGGTGATGGCATGTCTTGTAAAGACTTGCCCTGCAATCTGAAGTCCTGAGTTCAATCTTCAGAATCCATGTGAAAAGCCATGTGTGGTGGTGCTCACTTGTCATCCCAACACTGAGGCAGAGATGGACAGACCCCTGGGTCTCACTGGCCAGCCAGCCCAGCCAAATCATTAGGCTCCAGGACAGAGAGAGACCAGGTTTCAAAGTGAAGACTGACAGTAACTGTGGAATGCTAGGCACAGCTGTGGTTGACCTCTGACCTACACATGTGCCCAAACATAAGTTCTATTAAACTTAGTAAATATTTTTTTAAGGAGCAAAAAATAACCAAAGTGGAAGTTAGTAGACTGTGCCTAAGTCATAGAGCACCCCAGCTCAGTAGCTCAGTGGTGGCTGGCATGTCCTGGGAAGATTGCAGGGTGACAGAGTTGCAGCTACTTCCTAGGCCCAGACCAAAGTCCAAGACACCAGTCTCTGCTGAATGTGTACGTCATCTTGTTTCAAAGCCTAAGATGGAACATTTTAAACCAAGCCCTGGTAAGCTAAGAGCCGTCTTCTCCACACCAAAGCTAGCAGAAAGGTCATTATTACATTGGTCTTCTGACCGTGCGCCCCACTAGACTGCTGGCCTATAAGTGACCCTGGGGAGGGAGAATGAGTGTCCCCAGCCTCCCAGAAGGAAATGACTGACACCCAAGGCCCAGGATGAGCAAAAGGAAGAGAAACAAGGTCTCTCCACCCAGCAGCACTGAGATTTCAACCCAAGTGTTCCAGGCAGTTCAAAGTCAACAACCCATTAGGATTTTGTCATTTGGGCCCCTCTTCTGGAGTGCCTAGGTGCATGCTGTGTGCCATTCATGGAGGAGCCCACACCTCTACTAGAATGTGACTAATCAGCGTGGTCATCCCCTTGCAGGGAAGTCATCACCCGGGACCCAGCAAACTGAGACTCCTGCTACCCACTGCAAGGGCTCCAGGGCAAAGAGGAGCTCCTGAATCCACAGCAGAGTGAGTAACATTGCTCCTATTTCCTCAATGAAACTGAGGCCACTGATGGCACCTGGACCTAAAGCCAGGCAGGTGGATATTGAGGTGTCCCCAAAGTGCCTGGGGCTTCCCTGATAAGAAAATGAATGGAAATACAAGTATCCAGTCTGTTCCATGCAGAGTCCCGTATCTACTGTGAAGGCATGTACTTAGCGGTACAAAACTTTATTTCAGGGAAAGACCATTTAATGCCTGAGGGCAGGGCCCAGATCTAAGAATCTGGGAAAAATCTCAGGAATGCACCTGACAGCCAATAGATTTAAAACTTAGTTTTGCACCCAAAGTTTAGCCAGTAGATTTGGGGCTTGGGTTTGCACCTAAAGTTTAGCCAATAGTTACTGTACCCCGTACCCCTTTACCCAATCCTGAAATGCCAAGACCCTGCTTACATATGCTTTTCTTTAAACACCCCCCTCACCTCTAAGCGCATGGCCGAAATCCTCCGCTGCGCCCGAACAAAGGGTTTGCACCGGGGGTTCATTTGAACCTGTCCAAAAGAATAAGCTGACCCTCGTGTGTTTACAATAGAATCCAGCTCCCTGCTGGTCTTTGAGGGTACCTTGACATGGGTACAACACTACACATTTAGCGAAACAGCCTGGCTCAGTGCTCAGAGCTGGCCAGAGTGGACACTCCTCCACCCGACTGTGCTCACTGTCCTTCCCCCGGAGTGTCCAGGTGTATAATGCAATCGTGCACCAACATGGACTACACTCTGTGAGAAAGGATGATCCCAGCACCACCAGGTCACGGTACTGCACAGCTGTGCTTGGCTCACAGTCTGAAGGTTCACAAAGGCAGGGCAGCATCTGCCGCTGGAAGGAGAAGAGTGAGGCTGTTTCTCAGCTCGCTTTCTCCTTTGTATTCAGCCCTGGACTCCAACCCGTGAGACGCTGCTGCCTACACGCTGGATGGGTCTTCCCACCTCAGTGAACAATCTAGAAACTCCTTCATAGATGCACCTGAGGCTTGTGGATTTGATGGATCCAGATCCTGCCAGGTTGAGGATCTATATTAGCATCACAATTCACTACAGAGCTCAGGCTGGTCTCCAGCTGGCAATCCTCCTGCCTCTGCTTCTTCAGTGTTGGATTTACAGACATGTGCACCAGCCACCATCATTTACCTGCTCTGTAAGCCAAAAATGCATGTCACCATGACTGTACAGCTTTGCACCTCACGTCCCTGCCCACCACCTCTCCTTGGCCTGACCCCACTTCCTTACCTCTATTAAAACAGCCCTAGTTGGACCTCTCCCAGGCATGTGTGAAAATTCGTGCAATGTTTCTGGACAACAGACCATCCCCAAACCTCCTGGATGAGCTGGTCACTCAAATGTCTGTGGTGTGGATGAAACCCTCTCAAGGTCCTGCTCGGAACCGGAACAAACCCACTTTTGCCACATGTGACTGGCTAATAATACATGACCAACTCAGCACTACAGACTTGCCCCCCATCCTCTACTCCTTGACAAAAAATATGTGTCAAAGGGTTAAACTCCAATGGGATATCTGGGGATAGGAGGTTAGAAAGTAAAGGTTGATGAGGTCATATCATAAGGGTTTGCCCCTGATCAAATATGCCTGTGGCCTGATGAGACTTCCCTGATACTGGATTTCTCTGCTGAGTTAAAAGTCCAGGTTCATTGAGCAAAGCACCCAACCTCCAGGAGATTCTCAAGGGAAGAAAGCAGGAGAGAAACCATGAAGCAGGTCTAGAGACTGTAGGTGTGGTCTTGAGCATCTCCAGGGGAGGAGTCGACCCTTGGTGGGCTTTCTGAGGGGCAGGGTCTGAAGAGGAGGAGGAAGACCAGAGCAGAGCTTCCCAACACTCCCCTGTAGCCAGAAGTTTCTGTCCTATCTGGGCTCACAGTCCCAACAAAGCTCTCTCACTAGCAGTCCCACAGCCACATATAAAATAATTACTCAGAGGCTAATAGTAATTACAAACTGTTTGGTCTATGGCTCAGGCTCATTACCAACTAACTCTTACAACTAAACCCATTTCTATCAATTTATTGTATTGCCACGTGGCTCCATGGCTTTACCTGTGTCCAATTACATCTTGTTTCTTCCGGAGGCAGCTTCATCTGACTCCACCCATCTTCTCCTTTATGCTTGGATTGCCTGCCTGCCTCTAAGCTGTCTTGCCATATGTCAAAACAGCCTCCTTATTTATTTTTTTTTAAATGGTAACAAAGTATATTCACAGCGTACAGAAAGACATCCCACATCCCTCTTCCACTCTCCCTTTCTTCTAGTGTCTGTCATGAGTGGCCCACTGTCATGGGTGGGTGTTCTCCAGG
This sequence comes from Phyllotis vaccarum, assembly GCA_033318265.1. NCBI lineage: Eukaryota > Metazoa > Chordata > Mammalia > Rodentia > Cricetidae > Phyllotis > Phyllotis vaccarum. Next base: position 61,203,517 of record JARWLC010000017.1, read on the forward strand.
GTAAGCACCATGTCTTGGAGACTTCATCTTGGGGAGTTGCCCCTTGCAAAATGTCATCCCAGCTGGCTGGTTGGCAGAGCAAGGCACAAGATCCTTACCTCAGTATCCAGTTGCTGTGCCTCCCGGCAATACTCCTCAGGAAAGACTAGAGTGGAGGACACCTGTGCATCTGCAGGAAGCCCTCTCCCTGCTGAGTAAACACTCCCTGGTGTAGCTGGTTTAGAAAGGGCACCCACATTCCTGTAGGTAGCTCCTCACCTATGGTCCATGAGGAAGCCCAGTAAACTCAACGATTGCCCAGAGGGAACTTTGGCAGAATCAGGTTTTCATTGGGACCTTGGGAGGAGGGGTAGATGTTTTACCTCAAGACGTGCACTGTGTGGCATTCTCATTGTTTGGGGTTTTCTGTGAGTTTGGAGTTTTCTTCTTTATGAACAGATGAGTTTCACTGGAATTGTTAGTATCAGCGTGGACATCTCTCAGGTGGCTAGCCCCAGCTGCCATTAGCCTCACAAGGGCAGCGTGGACATCTCTCAGGTGGCTCTCCCCAGCTGCCATTAGCCTCACAAGGGCAGTGCTTCACCTTGATCTTGGGGGTGCAGACCCCACCAAGCCAAAGGAAATGTGTGTGTGTGTTGCCTACACTTCCTTGTCTGTGTCCTGACTGAAGCCTGAGTGTGCCTAGATTCAAGGAACAGAAAGCAGATCCCCTGTCTCAGCAGAGGAGCCAAAAAGCTACAGCACAAGGAGGCAGGCCCGGGGCAGGGGACTTTCAAGCCTAAAGTCACCACCCTATGCTGCAGAGCTCACACAGGCCAGCTTTGAGATAACACAGGAGGGGGGCCCTGTCTTCTTCCAGCCATTTGGCCTTTGGTAGGTCACCTCTCAAACCAAATGGGGATTAAAGGGTGTCTTCGCATGATGCCACCAACTCTGCCATAAGAGGCTGAGGTGGCTGGTATTCCATGAACTGAGTGGTAAATATTTGCGCACTATCAGGGACCTCTGGAGGAGAACCCACGGCAAGGGGTGGCTTCAGGATAAATGGCTTTCTCATGACTTACAGTAAATGTCTTGACAGCAAGATGCCTCTGTATCTATGTTTGTAAACTGGAGGGTGACAAACACTTGCTCCAGAGCCCCTGTGGGGTTAAAAACCTCCAGAGCAGTAGTTCTCAACCTGTGGGTCATGACCCTTTTGCAGATTGAACCACATTTTCACAGGGATCAAATATCTGATATTTACATTACCATTCCTAACAGTAGCAAAATTACAGCTCTGAAATAGCAACAAAAATACTTTTATGACTATGGAGTCACCACAACATGAGGAACCAAGAAGTGCTGCCCTGAGGCTCAGCTACTGCTGCGTTGTGTAGAGTTCAGGGACACGGGTGGTTCTGACAAATAGCAAGTACTTATAGGAATGTTAAGACAGGCTTTGAAAGGCTTGGCAAGCCAAGAGCCACCACAGTGTTGTGAATGCAAGTACCCTCCTCCGCAGCAAGAGTCCCAGAAGGCTGACATGGGGTCAGTCAGCTGAGGAGAAATGGCTTGGAGTGGGCGAAGTTCCTGTAACCCCAGAATCTGAAGTCTGACACAAGGTGGTGAATTGGAGTCCTAACTGGGGGGGGGGGGGTCAAAAGAGACAAAAGACATTATGTTTGGGCTCTTACCACCCAGAGTTCCATAAGGAGAGTAGGGTGGGGCCACTCCCAAGCACATCATCATCTAGTGGGTCACCATCACTCAAGGCTCACCTCTGTGAAAGAAAGCTCATTATACAAGACTCCTACAGAAGGGCTCCAGTTGGTTCATTGTGAATCATTGGCCTCAGGACCAAGCATGGCGATGGCTGGAGAGTGAATAAGGATGCTTCTTAGTCCCATGGATCTTGGGAGAAAGGGAAGGTTAGCAAGGAGGTGGATTGGTGTTTATCACCACCATCACCGTCAACACCGCTATATTCACTGCCATGCACAAAGCCTAGTTGGCAGAGAGGCACTTGTAACTTCATCTCAAAGCCACCATTCTGCCCATCACCATTGCTTACCAGGGATACTGGTGGACTCTTTCCAGTATCTGCCCCTATTCCCTCTGTGTTCCAAACCGTTGTTCCCGCTCAAAGCCTTTCCGCCACCCATACAGTGGAACCCACATATCCTCACGTAAAGCTGAGACTTGCCTCGAGACCTCTTCCGCCTTCTCACCCTACACAAGGACTTCCTTTTTCAGACACGCCCATCCAGTGTGTTCTTCTGCCTCTCATAGGTGCTGGCCTCCTGCGGAAGGGAAGCCCAGCTTTCTCCCAGAGCTGCATGCCAGTGTGGCTGCCCAGCAAGCCTGCAGAGGCTTGAGTGTGTAAGAGAGGTAAGCAAGTAAGGAGATGTTGTTAAACACCTTCGCAGGGGCACAGGAGGAACCAGACAGGGCTCCCTTGGGAACTAAAGATTATCACAGTGGCTGGGGTGTGGCCCCACGGAAGGGCAATTGTCTGACACACACAGACCCTGGCTTCCATTCTACTACCACAAAAAAAAGAAAGAAAAAAAAAAAAGTTCTCTTGTCCATCCCACAAGTTACTGACACAGTAACTTCACGTGGATACTCTGCACCCTTGGTCAGTCTTGTCCAATCCTTCAGAACCCAGTGCCCAGGGCCATGTGACAAACAGGCCCCTTGGAAGAGTCTCCTCTGTCACTTCTGAACAGGGAAGCCTGTACTTTCAGGGAACTTGCCTTTTTATGGCTGAAGTGACATCATTTCTCCTTCTCAAGCAGACATTCCCATGCAGATCTCCCCCACCCCTTCCTGTCGGTTGGGAGGACCAATTTCCTGGACTAGACAATGGCTGCTTGTGCGCACAGACTTTTAGCCGGAAGACAGTAGCCTGCACAGCCAACAGACCTGTGCCTCCCTCAGCCCTCAGCCCAGAATTGAGGACAGAAACAGGTCAGGTCAGGCGTTGGCAGTCCTGGGAGTGGGGGGCGGGGCCTTCAGACATTACCTATGCAGATATCCTGCAATCCTTCCTTATTGGGAACCCAGCCCTTGTGTGTCTGCATGTGGGGAGTTACAGTTAAGAGGTTGGCTTGAGTCTCAGAAGAGGCTTTGAACTTTGAACAGTGTTGAGACTGTGAAAGACTATGGGTACTTTTGAAGTTGGACTAAACACATTTTTTGCATTACTATGTAGCTGCAAACCTACGGAGGCCAGTAAGACTAAACACATTTTTTGCATTACTATGTAGCTGCAAACCTACGGAGGCCAGTAAGAGATTTGAAGGACAATGGCCCCCGATAGGCTCATAGACTCAAATGTGTGGACTTGCTGGGGAAGATGTGTTATTAGGAGTAGACTCTGAGCCTTCAAAAGCCCATGTTAGGCTCTCTCTCTCTCTCTCTCTCTCTCTCTCTCTCTCTCTCTCTCTCCCCATGGATCTGAATGTAAGCTCTCAGCTACTGCTCCAATTCTGCCTGCCTGCCTTCTGCCATGATGGTCATGGATTCATTCTCTGAAACTAGAAACAAGTCCCCAGTTAAATGCATTCTTTTATGAGCTGCCTAGGTCATGGTGTCTCTTCACAGCAATAGATGGAATATTATTGTTAACAGTACTATTATTTGTTCCTGATAACTGCTAATTAAAAGCATGAATCAACATGTAACTGGGTAAATAGACTGTGGTATGTCCATACAGTGAAATAGTACTCAGCATTAAAAATAAAGAAATGATTGTGGGTACAATGACATCAAAGCATTATACAGAGAAGGCAGACTTAGATGTCACCAGGCTGTCCCTGTCCATGATCATGCCAATAAAAGCCCTAAAACAGACTCAGCTGCTCCACAGTGATGAGAACCATAGTGCTGGTGGTGGGGGTAGTCAGGAGACAACTTTCTACAGCTCATTGTGGTGGTTTGGAAGAAAATGTCCTCAGAGGAAGTAGCACTAATGGGGGGTATGGCCTTGTTGGAGGAAGTGTGTCACTCTGGAGAGGGGCCTTAAGGTCTCATATATGCTCAAGCCACACCCAGTGAGTCAGTCTACTTCCTCTTTCTTTCTCCAACACCACATCTGCCTGCATGCTACCATGTTCCCCGCCATGATGATAATGGACTAATGCTGTGGGACTATGATCTCTTACATTGTAAATTTTTATCATTCCTATTGGTTTAATAAAATGCTGATTGGTCAGGTAGCTAGACAGGAAGTAGAGGTGGGGAAACCAGACTAGGAAAACTCTGGGAAGAGGAAGAGAAGACAGTGAGATACAAAAGAAGAAGGATGAGAATGCTGCTCTGAGAAGAGATACCAAGCCCTCACATGGCTAAACAAAAATAGAAATGCGGGTTAAGTTGAAGTATAAGAGTTAGCAAGCAATAAGCCTGAGCCATAGACCAAACAGCTTGTAATTAATATAAGACTTTGTGTGATTATTTGGGACTTCTGGTCTGGACCCTGGGGCTAGACCAGGCCAGAAACTTTCGACTACAGACTGAACCTCTGAAACTGTAAGCTACAACCTCAATTAAATGTTTCCCTTTATAAGAGTTGCAGTGGTCATTGTGTCTCTTCACAGCAATGGACACCCTAACTAAGATGGTGGTCTGGACTCTGCAGGTATGTTTGTGAAGAGAGTGTATTACACACTTAGGATCTGTGTGTTTTGCTTTATATAAATTATACCCCAGCTTTTAACTTGCTTTTCTTTTCAATACTGGAATTGAACACAAGTGTGTGCTCTACTGCTGACCTATATCAGAGCCATAGCTCAGATTTAAGATGTGACATGGGTACCACTGTGTTTAACAAACAAGCAAAGGTTGATGAGCTGGTTGGGGACAAGACTTACAACCCAACTACAGTCCCCAGAATCTGCGTAAAGGTGGAAGGAGAGATATGGCTCCTCAAAGTTGTCTTCTGACCTCGACATACACATCATGGCACATTCAACCTACCCCTACCCCCCCACACACACATGCACACAAGCACACATGTGCACACACACATGTGCACACACACATGCATGCAAGCACACAAACACACACGTGCACACACACATACATGCACACACACACACACTCATGTACACACACACATCTTATTCACAAATTTAAAAATAAAAATCAATGATAAGCATGATGCACATGCCTATAATCCCAGCACTGAGGAGTCTGAGGCAGGAGGTTTGCGAATTCAAGGCCATTCTGTCCTATACAATCATCATCATAATAATAATAAGATGATGATTCCCTCCAAGATTCATGACACAGAGCCATGGACAGAAGTTAGCACTGTCAAAAATAATATTTCCTAATATATACATATTTTAATTAGAAGCATATGTACTGAAGTGAAAATTTGTCAATAAATAGTAATTACAAGATTTTTAGGGTCCAAAGGGTAAACTACAGTCAAAGTTTGTCAACAGATGAATAGGTAAACACACTGTGGTATAGCTATGCAATAGAATAGTATTTAACTCCACAAAGAAAACACTGCCCCACTTGCTCAAAAGGACACATCATGCTGAATGAACCTAGACGGGTACCAAAGGCCACATGGTACACTGTTCTCTGGAACCAGAGCAGGGATAGAAAGCGGATTAGTTGGCATATGAAGGAGGTAGTTGCTAATGTGTCATGGTTCCTTAGGGTGAATCATTTCTGCGAGGCTGTGAACATCCTGAGGCTCCTACCTGATCTCCTCACAGGCAGCAAATTGCTGATTTTATGTCATACTTCAGATACTCTCTCTCTCAAAAAAAAAAAAAAAAAAAAGATTCCGGGGTCCTCAGGACAACTCCTGAGGCTATTGTGACTACAGACCTGTCTCACCCTGTCTGTGTGGAGACCTGGGTGTCTGGCATATCTGGGTTTCTTGTGTTTTAAGAGCTGCAGGTGAAACAGGGTTACTCGGAATCATGAGATGGAGAGCCACAGTTGCATTGGTGGCTTTTTAGAAAAAGGAAAAATCCAAACTGCCACCGTGTGCTGTCTCCCTAGTCATTCCTGACCAACTGCAATGCTCAGGTGTGAGCCCTTGACACTCATCTTCCAGCTTCCGGGGCCATAAAAAATGAGTCACTGTCCCTGGTCATCAGTTTTGGTAAAGAGAAAAGGACTCTGAGAACTGAGATCCGGGAGGTTACAGCTGTGTGATTCAGTATTTACTCCAACTCATCCTGGGTGGAGACAAAGGCTGGTCGTTGCACTGACCTGTGGCTCAGCAGTAGTGTCCTAACACAGAACCCTCACTACAGAGACCCTCACTAGATACCTCTGCTCCTGTCTGGCCTTGGGTCCCTTTTCTAATCTTTTTAAAAAGAAAAGTGATACATCTTCTATGTACCTACACATCCCTCCAAGGAAAGAGATTAGGCTCTATGTCCCCCATGGGATGACCAACTGCTCAGGTGCCCAGAGTCCTTCTTCCCACCACCCTGTATGCACCCCCACCTTTACTATACTCCCCACTTGCTCCATTAAAAAAAAAAAAACAATGTTAGTATTATTTCACAAATATGGAATAAAGAGTGCAGACACTGGGTCCCTTTTCCCCACAGAAACAAGCAGAAATAAATCTCACACCAATGCACCTGCACTGCTGGTTCATGCTGAAGACCCGATGTGCCATAGTCAGGAGACTCCTTGTTTCCTGAGCACCTACTAAGTGCAGAGCACTCAGGTAAGGAACATTCTAGAAGCAGACCTCAGCAGGTGAGGGGATTGACCTAGAGATGCTCAGCAGATGAGGCCCCAAGCCCTTCCATCAAGAAGGCCAAGTAGCTTGAGAACCCACCCACTGTTTTCTTGCAGACAGGTGACCAAGGAAGACCTTGAACTCAGATGCCCATGATGTTCTGAGTCTGTGCAGGACACAGTGTATCCAACACCCCCCCCCCCCCAGATATCCCCCAAAGTCTGTGTTTCCTGCTCATTGTGCACAGGTGAGGCCTTTAAGGGGCATTTAGTGTCCTGAGGAACCAGTCCCAGGCTTCCCCTTTCAGCAGCCTGTGGTGGTGGTTGTAAGACTGGGTGGGGTTTCTGGGACTGGGTTAGTTCTCACAACAAAGCAAATTCAGTCTCTCCCCTTGTTTCTCCTCCCCCTTCTCCCTTCCTCCTGCCCACCCTCTCTCCCTCACTATTGTCATGCAGTGGTCACTCTATGACAGCAGAAGGGTCTAAAACTATAAGCCAACCAACTCATCTTGCTTTAGAAAACATCCAGACTTGACTACTTTGCTATAACCATTGGGAGCAGAGACACACAGTAAAAGAAAATCATTCAACCACATTTTAATTGAGAAAAACAGGTGAAATTATTTTATTAGGATATTCAAATTGTTCTTTCAACATTATTAACTTAAAAAGAACCCTCAATTTTAATTGGTAAGATCCTTTTCCTGGTCTGGCTTTGAAACCTGAGCACACCTGAAACTGACAAAAGATCTCAGCATCCAGAGCCAGCACAAGGATGGACACATAACACAGGGACAGCCCTACCTGTACCGTACCCTCCTGCCCCAGTCCCAGCACAGGGCAGGGACTTCCAGGAACCTGTAAGTACTGGTGTTCCTCAGACTGGGCATTTCCAGTCAGCTTTCTGTCTACGTTCCTTTTTGCTGCTAACTGAGTGCAGGAAAGGGTTTGCCTTACACATACCGGTCTGCGACAGTCTGTCTTTTCTATCACCTGGATAAAACACCAGCATTTGATCTGGGGGCTCAGGGTTCCAGATGGTTAGAGTCCAAGACTGTCATGGCAGAGAGCATGGCAGCAGGTCGGCAGGCAATCACACTTAGCAGTAGCTGAGATCTCACATCAGAATAACAAGCAATGAGAGGGAGGGAGGGAGAAAAGAAGGGAGGGAGGGAGGGAGAAAGGGAGAGAAGAGGGAGGGAGGGAGAGAGGGAGGGAGGGAGAGAGGGAGAAAGGGAGAGAAGAGGGAGGGAGGGAGAGAGGGAGGGAGGGAGAGAGGGGAGGAGAGGAAGACTGGGCCAGGCCTGGCATAGGCTTTTGAAACCTCAAAACCCACCCCTAATGACACACTTCCTTCAACAAGGCCACACCTCCTAATCCTTGCCAGACAGTTCCACCAATTAGGGACCAAGTATTCAAATATATAACAGGATCCATTATCATTCAGACCACCACACCATCTCTGAGGGAAGTCAGGACAAGAACTCAAAGGCTGCTTACTGGCTAGTGCCTGCCTGGCTCTCTCATTGGCTCACACCCTCCTCCTTCCTTGTACATCTCAGACCCACTCACCTAGCGTGGCACCACCCAGCCCTCATCAATCATCAATCCAGAAAATGCCCCACAGGCTTGCTCCCATACCAGTCTGATGGGAACCATTCTTCTAGTGAGCTTCCCTCTTCCCAGGTTGACTCCAGATGGTCAAGCTGACAATAAACCACGGACAGTTACTCCTCCCATATAACAGAAGCAAACTGAGGCACAAAGGGTGGGACCTGAGCTGTGATGCACCCACCCATCCTCTATACCTCCCTCCCCCTCTCACTCCCTTGCTGCTGCTGCTGCTGCTGCTATTCACCCCAATCCCGACTAGTAGGGCAGGGTCACTGCAACCATCTGTCCCTCATCCCCAGGCCTGTCAGGGTGGGGTGAAGGAGGGAGCCGGTCTCTGAGCTGACACTCTCCAGCACCATGCTGTCCTCCTGTTGCCTGCTTGTGTCTCACCCCAGTGATTGCTTCCTGGGCCATTTGCAAGATGACTCAGCCCCTCCTAGCACAGGCACAAACATGCTCCACACATGTACCCTGACCATGATCGCAAAACAATGTCACTGTGGAAAGAGTCCTTTAAAGACTGAAGGATCTTTAAGCTAAAGACTGACGGTCTGTCCTTGGGCTGCCGCACTGAGGAGAAAACATTAAGACCTTGATAAAGATGATTTCAAAAAGTCAAAAAAAAAAAACTGAACAAAATAAATTTATACACTGCAAGAAGTTGGATAAATTCTTATTCATTCTTCAAAACCCTATTAGGACATGCCCCGCTAGGGGAAGCCTTCCTCAAAACACTTATGCCACTATGGTGACTGGATTCCTCACTTCAAACTGCCAGTTTATTCCCTGTGTTCCCCTCCTAGACCTGGATAATTTATAGACAGGGAGGCTGTGGTGTCTGTTGCATCAAATGACCACAGAACACAAGGAGATACCAGTGGTCTGGAGCACGCCTCACAGGACCCCACCTCTGGATTTTAGGTCTTTGATGGTTAACTGACCACAGCAGGAGAAATAAACAGGCCAGAGGTCAAATACAATGCTGATTTCCTTGTGTTAGTGATGTCATTTGCAAGGGGATTCGGGTCTCCTATCTGCCCCACCCACATCTAGCTCTGCTCCCGTATGCCCACAAACCAGCTCTGCGGGGTCAGTAGTGAGCTCTTTGTACAATGCACCACTGAGGAGAGTGAGGCTCGGTGAGGCCCACTGCCTGCTAGAGGACCAGGTGAGCCTCAAAGCCTGTGGGAAACAGCATTCATTGCTCCTGAGGGTAGAGGTGTGGATGACCTGGCTGGGCTATCTGTGCATCAGCTAGATAATATGAACTTCCAGGATGAAGGCAGTAGAGGCCAGGCTTTCAGGAAGTAGCCCGTGTTACTGCTGCCTGTAGCAGACTAGGAGAGAAATCTAAGCACTGTTATAACTCTATGGTCAGGGTCTGGCTCTGACCAGCAAGCTGAAGAGAATAAGCCCTTCTAGGTTTCATGGAACACACTATAGGGGACACATCATTAAAGCCGAAACAAATTCTGGGCCACAGACCATGGCGGGAGACCTGCACCCCTGGAACCCAAGGCCTTGGGGTGTTGGGACAGCAACCCCACCACCCTCTACAGGAAGAGAACATGTCTACAGCCCTCCCTCGCTCCGTTTTGAAAGAAGGAAATGGAGGTTGCCCTACGTCCTAAAAGCAGAGGGATCGGCTTACCACACAGACATGCAGTTCTTCCCCAAAGCAATGCCAAAGCCGCAGCTGTGCATCCAGAGCCTTCTTCCTCATGGCATCTCACTCACTGTGGTGACCCCTCACACCACACCCATTTCACAAATGAGAACAAGAAGGTGCCAAGACTGCAACCACAACCCTCCAGAGCTTCCCACACCCCTGCCCCAGCACAGGGGTTCCTGGCTGGGGCAGTTCTTCCACACCAAGCAAAACTAGAGACATTCTGGCTGTCACTATGGGGGAAAGGAATCCTTCTGAGACCCAGTGGGTAGGAGCCTAGGATCTGTGAGGTGTGAGCACCCACCCTGCCCTGTAAGAGAAAAAGTGGTCAGTCCCAGAGGAGATGAGCATCAAAGCTGTCAGTGCCTGGTGTAACCTGACTCAGGACATGCACATATGTACACACATATGCATATGTTTACATGCATTGCACAGTGTACACATGCATTTATTTATTCACTCAGGACAGCACCTGAACCTCCATTCTAGTGCACCCCCAGACATTAAAAAACCATGGTGGCCGGAGAGATGCCTCAGCAAATAAAACACTTACTGAATAAGGATGACTGACATGTAAGCCAGGCAGGTGTGGCAGCCACCTATAATTTCCCATCCAGACAGAGATGGGGATCCTCAGAGCTATCTGGGTAGCCAGACTAGCCAAACTGGTGAGAGTTGGACTCTCCTAGCAACAGGGTGATGGAGGAAGGACACCTGATGTCAACTTCAGGTTTCCCCAAGTACGTGTGCACACACAACTGAACAGGCAGGCACACCAAACACAGTACATGTGCAGGTGAGGATCCTATGGAAGGAAACAAGCCCCGCCCACAAACATGCCCAGACACCATTAACGTTGTATTTATTGTTATTTAAGCGCTCAGCAAAACATATACACGTATATACAGTATGCGTGAATACGGAAGACTCAACTTTACATATTTTTTTTAAAAAAAAGAAAGAAAAATACCACTCAGTTTCATGAGCTATTGTCACCGTCTTCCAACCAAGCATTTCAGAAATGGTTTTCTTAAGAGTCAAAAAAAGCTTACAGGCTCGCGCACCGCACCGCAGGGTTAAGGGTTCATATTTTACATGTGCAATAGCGATTTTCTTCTCTCTACTGGAGTTGGCTGCATACCGATTACTGTGTCCCAGGCTTTCGCCCTTCAGGTGTGGTTTTTGCTCACTTGTATTCGTTTCCACTAAACCAAATTTAATGACATAGGCATCCTTCTGCTTAAGGCTATTTTAAAAGTTCTTTCACTGTGGTCGTAGGGAGTGAGGATATAACACTGGACACTTCCAGGGTTTGGAGGTGACCTGAGCCATACATTGGTGGCTGCTGCATGTGGAACTTGGTGGTGGGAAGTCTGTTGATGGATATTAGGACACTCATTTCCCAGCCTTAAGCAGTGAAGGAGAAGTCACTCTTGTTTGGGGAGTGATCGGACAGCTAGACATCGCAAACTCTGAGGGTGAATGTAGAGCCTGGAGGATGCTCTTAATTGCCCGTAGAAGGGGAAGCTCATCGCTTTGGGCACAGAACAGAGGGCCCTTCCCCCTTACCAGCCCATGTCACTGTTTCTGTCTATGCTCTGAGCCCCAATTCATTGCCCAGGCAACAAGAGCAGACCCTGGGGGCTCATGCTTCAGCCAAGAGGAAGAGGAGGACACTAGGGATGGAACCAGCTTTTGACAAGTGGCTCCCATGTTGGAAAGTCCCTTGACCAAACAAGATGGGTGTCTAGAGAGTCCCAAGCCTTCCTTCAGGCCTGTTGCTAAAAAAAGGAAGGGGGAATCTGTCAAGTTGGGGTTGGGGGCTCAGAAAAGAGCAATTGGGAAGACGCGCTGACCCTCCCAGGGATAAATGGACCCCACAGCAGTGGGTCACACAGGTCGGTTGGGTATAGACCACACCCTAAGGTGTTGTCCACATCAGCACTGAAATCTCTGCTCCTCTCTGCTAAGGGGTGTGGGGGAAGTGCCTCTCCCAGGGGACACATTGGACAGGGCTCTGTTATTAAATCAGAATAAAATGAAATCAAAAAGGCAGGAGATATCCCACGAAGGGAACATGAGGCCCGGAAATAAATGTCAAAGCTACTATTTTCTTCTTCTTCCCTCCTATTCCTGTGAGGGAACTACAGGATCAGAGAGAGTGCCTCCTCCGAGCTGCGAGCTGCCTTCATCCTTCCTCCCAGGGTGGACCCACTTAGAGCGGCACAGGAGGAGGTGGGAGAGCTGAGGCCCCCAGCTGCCACCTGGGAGAGCAGGGCTAGGGAGTCAGACAACTGACCGCCTCTCCCTTGTCCCCTTAGGGGGTCACGAGGCCACCCTGCTCAGCACAGAGAAGGCAGAGTGTGCAATGGTGAAGTCAGTAAAGGAGAAGTGAGTTCGCAGCCCTGGAAGGCTCTTTCCTCAAAGTGGCTGGACATACCATCCCGGCATCCAGCTTACAACCCAGGAGGGACCAAGGGACAGTTGCCTGTGGGAGGGACGGGAGCTAGCTGAAAGCTAAGGGCCAGTCAGGAAATTACCTCTCTGCATTCTCAGGGAACAGAGAAAACCCAGTCCCTGGCAGTTTCTCAAGCTGCTCATCACCCTGTCTCCTAGCGAGACTAGCTAATTGCAATGACCCTGCCCCTTCCACTTAGGAATATTCCAGAACACTATTCTCCAAGATTGTAAGTGATGAACAGGGCAAAGGGGAAGGAAAAGAGGGAGGAGAGAGAGGACCAAAGAGAATAAAACAGAAAGGGATAACAGGTGCATTCTGCCTGGGCTTCAACAAGGCAAGGGCCTTCTAGAATACTCTGAGTACAGAAATCAGGAGGCTCTCTAGCAGGAAAGCGGCTTGAGCCAGAGTTTGCTGTTGGCTGAGGACTGACACTGGTGTCACAGTGTGGCACAGTTTGTTTCTTTAAAATAATTTTTTGAGGTTCTTTTTTTTTATCACCTTCCCCAGCCTCTTTCAATGAACCCTTTTCATTGCGAGCGCCACTAAGCAGGTACCAGCTTAGACAAAAACATGAGTCTGCTCAGCCACAGAGGCCCTCGTGGGTGGCGAGGGCAGGGGCTACTGTGGGCTCAAGTCAGGGCGGCCACAAATGTCCCGAATCTGTTGGAGATGTCAGAGTGCAGAGACCGCCAGGTGGGTACGGAGGCGCGAGCTTTGGGGTCGCCATCTGTGCAGTGGACAGTCAGGCACTGTAGGTGGCTGCCGGGCTGGGTAGCTGAAGCCTTGTTGGTGGGGAGGTCATGGGCTGTGGAGAAAGAAGAAACAAATTAGTGGTCAGTGGGAAACCCTGCAGGTGACGCAGAGAGGGTAGTGAGAGGCAATAGTAGCACCTGGCCCTCTTTCATGGCTGGAGATGGTCTCAGAGGCTTGGTTGTAAGAAAAGCCCACCACACCACGCCCACAACACCTCTAGATCTGTTGCCCCATGGAAAGTAGGAAATGAGATGAAATGACATCAGAGTTTGCCCATCTCTGCTGGACAAAGACTACCAGACACCAAGGAGCTAAGAACCCATCTAAATGCACATCCGAGGGTGCACAGGATTTCACAGATATTCTAAAGGAGTGGGGAAGGCTGTCTAGTCCTCTGGACAGACACTTGCTGTGGGTCTACTTTACACTTTGAACATCCTTAAACAGTCAGACTCATACACACCTTAAAGCTGAGAGTGGTCATCCACTTTTATAACTAAGAAAACTGAGGTCCAGAAAGGAGAATGGCCTGCCTCAGGGCACCTGGAGAAGAGAATTCTATTGGCAGGATGGAGAAGACAGTAGAGACCAGCATGGTACTACTCATGACAGGCAGAGATCAGAAGGCTCTGTGATCAAATCCCCACAGCCTCCTCCCATCCAGAGGCTTCTGCCTCTCTTAGGACACAGGGAATGGGCTCAGAAGTGGTGGTTTAGGGGATGGACTGGCAAGAGAAGAGCCTATGGACATTTACTATGTCCCTTGCTCTCCCAGCCCTGCAGTTTACAGAGAAGCATCTGTAACCCTGAGAGTCACAGAAACTTTCCTGAAAGCATACAATTCTGAGACCCCTGCTCTGGCCCTACAAAAGAACCCAAGTCCTGCCCTCTGAAATAGAATGACCCAAACACGTGGGCCTCATATGCATCAGTTATTACTATGTTCAAGTGTTTGTATAAACTGTAAAGTACCATGAAGTACTCAAGACAAAGTTGAGCTCCCAGACCACATCAGCCATTGCTGTGGAAATGCCAGTGGGTGAGGCCTTTCCACAGTGATGGCTTCCTCCACACCTTCACCTCAACCCCCAACTCACTGAGTTAATGACACAGAACCAGATCTACTGCATGTTACAGTTGCCTAATATGCCCAAAGAAAAGGGCATTGAACAACCACTAACATGCCAGTAGGAGCTAGGACCGAGAGTGGGGTGTGTGTGTGTGTGTGTGTGTGTGTGTGTGTGTGTGTGTGTGTGTGTGTGTGTGTGTGTGTGTGTGTGTGCGCGCGTGCATGCGCGCCCTTCTCCTGCTTGAGGCAGAGATGGGACAGATCAATTTTCAAAGCACATGGCCAAGCAATGCTGGGCTCTGACGGCATCCAGATTCTCCTTTTTTCAGAGGGTCAGGTACCCTTCCTGAGGTTATACTACCAGGAAGATTCAGAAAGCTAGGATGGAATATGGGTGAATGGTGAATTCAGTAGAGAAGCAGAAAGATGAAACTGGGGTGGGGGCCCAGCTGAGACTAAGGAGGCGCACCCAGATACTAACCTCCATGACCTGCTCACCTTCATCATTATAGTAGAAGTTGCCCACTGACCCTGCCCAGTACCTAGGATTAGGAGATGGCCTCTGCCAGAGCCTGGCCCTAACAGGGTCCTAAGCCCCACCCCATGGGCCAGACAAGTCTCTAGGACTAAAAGCTCTGCTCCAGGGCTTCAGGACCTGCAAAGTGGGGAAAGTACCCTGCCTTGGCTTCTGCCCTCATTCTATCAATAACAAGCACTTACCTGGGACCTATTATATCCTGGCAAGGTAGCCCATGGATCCTCCTGAGTGACACCAGGCAGCACCACTCTATGATCAATCGGGGTGGCTCAGGAGTGGCAGCCTCCCTGCTGACTGACACAGCTCTACTGCTGTTTCCCTCAGTTCTGTGGTGGCCTGATATTGAGAGGTCCCCAGTAGGGCTACTGGGCATGACCCTGGGAAAGTCAGAAGGGAGCCATCCAGAAACCCATGAAGCCCCTCATTTCTTAAATCTTGGTAAAGATTTCTCCCTCCTACCTACACATGGACTCTTCACTCATCTTGTAAAAGAAACTGAGGTTTCAAGCTCCAGTAAGTTGGGTTTTTGCCACTGGACTCATTCCCTGTGCACATTAGAATATCCGGGTCCCTGAGCATATGTGGTCCCAACTTGTAGCAATGCAGTCCTCACTCTGTTTGAGCTCACACATACCTTGCTCCCAGCAGAATCCCTGCTTCATACCCTGGGCTATATTATTCTAGAGTACAATATCCCATGAAGGGCAGATCATCCTCTTAAGACTCACACAGCCATGCCTGCATCCCTTACATACAGAGAGAGACAGACAGAGACACTGAGAAACACAGCCCCTCATCAAAGCAGAAATGAGCCAGGTGGGGCTCAGGGCAGAAGAGACCCAGGCCCAGGTCTGACTGCAGGCCCCAGGAAGGTGACAGGACATAGGTATCACTTAAGCATGTATCACTCAGGCTCAGATAAATCCATTCCTGCTCAGTCCCTGCTTCTGGTCAAACTCTGCTTTCATTCCCAAGCCTGTCACTTCCTAAATTATACTGGGATCTCAGAGTCAGACAGTTGCTGTATCTGGGGTGGAGTCCAGTATTTTCTAATTCCATCCCCTAACAAGCCAACAACACACTGTTCTTCCTCCATCTTGGCAGAAGCACCCATGGCTCAGAAAGGGCAAGGGGCTGGCCTAATCCTAATCATGGGTACAGGTACAGAATTCCCCAGTCTTATCAGGACCTTATGAGGCCACCCACCCCAGTCTAGTATCCACACATAGTGCTTTTAGGAGAGAATGTCATGCTTCAGCTATTAATTTTGCAAACATGATTATAACCATCCTGTCTACAGAGCCATTACAGTGGAGGGACCTATCATGCTCTAGAATGGTGGCCCCTCAGGCTGTCAACTCACAGATGACAAATCTAACCCACAGAAGTCATTCATGTCCCAGCCTGTCCCAGTCAAGAAGACGCTGCGTCTCCAAGCCTCAAGTTGTGAACACACCCAGGCCTCTATTTCAGCAATCTAGAGATAACGCTGTACCCTCACCAAGCTTCTTGAGCTGAGGGACACCTGGGAATCCCTGGGTAGCCAGTGCTGGAAGATGCCATAGGTTGGCTCTATCTTTCTAGCCTGAGGTTCCTGGTAGGTAAGGAAACCCCACAGCTAAGCTGCTGGCCTATCTCCTGTACCCGTTCTTCCACTTGTTACTGGAGGTGCCATCCTGAGTGAGCCAGGCTCATAGCAGCTAAGGGACCATAGAGCAGAAGGGCAGGCCTCGTGCATATAGGTGTGGGTTGGTTTCCAAAGGGAGGGGTACCATCGTCTCTAAATATAACCTGAGTCTCACTGACGGTGGCATTCCAGAAGCGAAAGGCCAAGAGAGTTTGAACTACACCTATGAGACAAAATTCGATTCCTCCTGTCCACAGCCAGAGTCAAAGCTGGCTCTAGGTGGCCCCTGCATGAACTCTCAAGGCCCTTCCTCAGAAGACCAACCCTTAATGGCCACAGACCCTGCAAAGGGTCATTGTTACTGATGGCTTTGCCTCATGGCATTGAGGTCAGAACCAGTCCTGCTCATTCACTCTAGCCACAAAGACCCATATGGGCTTCTGTCTGCCTGGCTTCAGGCCCCAGTGAATCAGGGAGAGACATCAGCCACAGAAGTGAAGGAGGAAGTTGTGCAGTGAGGCCAAGAGGTAAACATCCACGTCTCTTTGCTTCTCCTGTGGGTCCAACAGCAATGTCAGGCAGCACCTATGCACTGGAGTATCTGTGTGCATCTCAGTCCTGTCCTTTTAGACCCTGTCTATGAGGTGGGATCAGCCATGCAAAGGGACCAGGGATGTAAAGGGCCTGACTTGCCTTGAGTAGCTACTGGAGCAAACTGGCTGCTGGCTGCCTTTCTTCTTCTAGGTCAACATAGCAATCCTGGCAGCATCCTGCTCTGTACTAAAGCCCCAGCCAGAGATCCAACATGGGGGCCACGCTCAAGGCAACAACCAGCAGCTTTGTTGCTCCTACCTCAGTGGTTCTCCAGATCCATTCTACCTGAGTTCTGGGACAGGGATTCTGGCCTGGCCTTATGTTCTCTGCCCATCCAGAGGGATGACCAACGTGAGGGAAATGGATAGGGTCTAGTTGGTGCCCAGATAGAGGATAGGTACAGGGGGATGATGGGTGAATCCACCTTTGGGCAGGTCTACACAATACCCAAACCTCCAAAGGTCCAGAGCCTGCACTTGCTACTCAACAGCCCAGGATTTGGGGGCACCAGACTTAGAACAGCAATCTTTCATCTCTGTGGGGGTTCCCTACGGCCAGCATGAGGCAGAGTGGGTATTTTTAACTCATGGCTTATGTAAGAGGGAGTGTGGGCCTGAACAACAGCTAATGCCGCCCCCCACATTCACCTCGCCCGATTTCCACAAAGGAAAATATATTTTGAATTTCCTTTACTTGGACCTAGAAAGGGTAAAAGTGAAAGTGCTGCCTTGTGTGACTTCTGCTGGAGCAGAGCTGTGGGGTCCCAGGGCCAGGCCACTTCCTTTTCTTAAGACCGGCCACACCAACTGCGACCTGCAGCCAATTTGCTCTCATGGGCCTAGGCAGACCTTTCCAGAGCCCCCCAGTTCCCAGGGCTGAACCCTGACTTTACAACCTCCTGGTCATACTTGGCCTCTGGTACCATCTGCTCTCTCTCTCTCTCTCTCCTACTGTGTATAGTCCCTACACAAGCCCTGTCCCCACCACATCCACACTCACCCGTGCACACTCTGTAGCTCCCTCCCTCTGTACTCCTGCTGAGTCCCACCTTCCTGCCCAGCTGTCAAACCCATGGGGGTCCCCAACCCAAGGTGCCCTGCTGTCAGGCACAAAGGGAGGCAGTTGTGTGTTCATGCCCTTTCCCACAGGCTACCAAGGACCAAACACCTGGAGATATGGGGCTCAGGTGGGCAAGTTCCCTACAGCAGAGCCAGTCACGTGCCTTTAGATGGATGATGCCAACAACCACCAGTCTCCTGGGTCTGCCGAAGAGCAGGAGCTTAGGAAGAGCTACATAGTTCAAGGCTTTAGACCCATGGAAGGGCCATTAAAGGTTTGTGTGTGTGTGTGTGTGTGTGTGTGTGTGTGTGTGTGTGTGTGTGTGTGTATCTGTCTGTCTGTCTGTCTACATGTGTGTGTGTGTCTGTGTGGATATATGTTTGTGTGTGCACATGTGTGTGTGCATGTGTGACAAGAGGTTATGTGCCTATGTGTGTGTGTGTCTGTGTGTCTTCTGTCTGTGTGTGTGTAACTGTGTGTGTTTGTGTATATGTCTGTATGTGTGTGTGCCTCTGTGTGTCTGTATGTGTGTGTGTCTGTGCCTATGTGTCTGTATGTGTGTATGTGCCTGTGTATGTGTGCCTCTATGTGTCTCTCTGTGTGTATCTGTGTGTATGTGCTTGTGTTTGTGTGGGTGTGGTTGTATATGTGAGTGTCTGTGTGTCTGGGTGTGCCTGTATGTGCCTCTGTGCATGCACATTCTTAGTTTCTGAGACAGGAGCAAACTGTTTGGCTGTACTGACTGAGCAGCAAACCCCAAGGACCCTCATGTCTCCCCTCCCAAACACTGTGGTTACAGACATATGATACCATGTCATGGGTGCTGGAGAGTAACTCAGGTCCCCCATGCCTGCATCCCAAGCACTCTGCTAACTAAGCCGTCCCCTCAGCCCACAACTCCCTTTACCACAGCGCTAAGCCTTGTCTCCATGAGCCTGCTTCAGGTCATGGTGGGACACATTTATCACCCAACACTTAGGTGGAGGCAAAAGGACAGTAATTCACATCCAGTCTAGGCTACATACTGAAATTGAAGCTGAGTTGTAAAGAGCCTGAAGGTCAAAAGGACCACCTCTGCAGATGGAGGGACCCAGCCTTAGGAGACAGTCATCTGGACTCAGAGGCAAGAAGGGCAAACCTTAACCAGATATGGGTGGCAGAAGGTCTGGAGATCCCCACCTGGCAGAGCCAACCAAGAGCCCTATAGCCCACCCTCCCCTTAGTCTGCAGTTGGGTAGCTTGGCCCCAGTCCCTGAATCTGAATCTTGGCTCTTTCCCAGCCCAGCTCTGCAACCTCACTCAGAGAAACTTGCTGAGACTTGGTTTCCCGATCTATAAAAGGGCTAAGAGTGTGAAACAAAACTTTTTGGAGACACAGGCCCTCTTGCTCCTGGTACACAGTGAACACCTATTAGGTATCTGTTCACTATCTTCATGACACCCCACTTGTTATGTGGTCTTGAACAAATCTCTCCCCCTCACTGGGCCTGTCCAGCCCTCTATGATGACTGTAGCAGGTGGATGCCCATCTTTTCCTTTTATAGGAGGGAGTGGTACACACCCACTTTATAGCTCAGACTGACCAAAACTTACAGCCCTGCCTCAGCACCCTGAGTGCTGGGATCATGGCATGCACCCCATGCTATCTGTGGTTAACACTGATTGTCAACTTGACAGGATCTGGAAACACCTAGGATGTAAGTCTCCAGGACACCCATGAGGGATTATCTGGATTGGGTTTAATTAAGGAAGAAGACTCGCCCTAAATACAAGCAGCACCACACATGGGCTGAGGTACTGCTTTGAACAAAAAAGTAGAAAGTGAGCTGAACACCACGTCCATCTCTCTCTTCCTGACTATGGTGTGGTGTGACCAGCCGCCTGGCACAACCACACTCCTGCCACCGTGCCTTCCCCACCATGACAGACTACATCTTTTGAATGGTGAGCCATGGTTCAGCTTCCCCTCCATCACTGTTTCTTATCACAGCAACAAGAGAAGGAACTAAAGCCCTGGCTGACCTGTGGGAAGACGGAACCTTCGGTCCCATCTTACAGGCAGAGGCTGAGGCAGGACTGAGACCCCTGAAACTAGGGCCGGAGTTCTCAACCTAAAGATTAAGGGACAGGAGCCTGCTGGTGACACTATATGGAATCCCACTGGGAACACGGCAGGTAGCACCTGACCTCAGCTACCTGCCCAGCCCCACATTCGGACCTCAGCTCTCCCTCCACCGTGTCCAGCCCCAGTATCATGTGACAACAGAGAAGAGTGAGAGAAGTCATCCATGCCTCTGTAATGCCAGTCACAGGCTACCACAATGACAAGAGCCACAGACTCTGCTGACCGTGGGTCACCTCAACAGCCAGGGCACAAGGTCCCAATCGACAGCCCATTTCACAGCACTGGAAACTGAGTCTGGGGAGACTAAACTCACAGCACTACAGCCATAGAGCTGGTGATCAGTAGAGCCGGCCACACCCATGCTGTCTGGTAGGGAGTCATTTGCAGAAATAAAAATGTCCTTGCCTGGGTGGCAGAGGCTGTGGCCCCGAGCCTCCATCACAGCCATCCCCCGTTCTGGATTCTCACACCCTCCTCAGGTCACTTCCCCCCTTGCTCACTGGAAAGGATGCTCAGGCTCATACGTGATTTAAGAATCACCAAGGCTGACAAACACAGAGCCCCTTGGAAGTTGCCTCATGAACACTACCTCATGCAGGCTGCACCCTTTGTCGTGGGTCCTGAGAGAGGGTCTTGCATGCCCTTCAGTCTCAGCACAGGGCCAAGCTGGATAAAAGCCTTGCTGAGGATCAGGAGTCTGTGAGCCCAGCTTTTCAGAGCCCAGAATAGTGATGGAAACCATTGTGGGGAAGCTGGGCAGCCCTTTCACATTGCCTTTGGGACAATGGCGGCTGTCAGTCAGATGGCCCAGCTGAGGACAGAAAAGGGCAAAGTAGGGGGGAGGGTGCTGGGAGAAGGGACATGGGGTTGTTTGTATGTGTTGGAGGAGTGTATACATGTATGTAATGTGTGTGGTGTATGTAGAAGTATTATGGTGAGAATAGGGAATGGCAGTGTGTTAGGTATGTGTGTGTAGTGGGGGGGGGGGGTATCTGTAGGTGTGTATTCCTGAGAGCATACTTGTGGAGGCCAGAGGAGGATGTCTTGCTCCATTATTCTGCCTTATCCCTCAAGACAGGGTCTCTTGCTGGAGCTAAGCTGGCTGGCAGCTAGGCCCATCCATCCTTCTGTCTCCATTCTGCATGGTGCTTGAGTTGAGGTCTTGTGTATACCTGACTAGCTCTCTCCACCTGGTGCAGAGACCTGAACTCATGCCCTCACATTTGCATATCACGTTGCTGTGCTCACTGAGTGTCTCTTCAGTCAAACAACATTCCATCTATGGGGATAAATAAATATAGCCATTTCTTTAGCAATCCAGCCTCATGGCTTCAATTGCAAGTATGGATTTCAGAAAATACGTTTTCAGAGGGCTGATGCTCCAGATTAAAATCCTTGGGGATGCCTGCTCCTCTGTGTGTGGCTCTTCAGGGGAACATTGAGGATGGTAACTGCATGACAAAGGGGGTCTATATGAATAGTCATTCACTATGCTGACAAAGATCTGGGTAATCTATACATAAGTGCCAGACAGTGGGAAAATCAGCGCCCTATATCCCTGCCTCCTACCCCAAAAAGCAGGACTGGCTATTCCTGCCTGGCAATGAGAGGTCATTAGGTCTCAGCCCATGCTATGGGATCTGCATAAGAGCCAGGGCTCAAGGAAGACTCGGGGTTAGGGGAGGTGTGGGGGCAGATTTAAGGATGAACACAGAATTTTGCAGGACAGGAAGAAAAAGGCATTCAAAATTCCCTTGAGGCCTCTTTCTGGAAAAGAGGGAGGGAGGGAGGGAGGGAGGGAGGGAGGGAGGGAGGGAGGGAGGGAGGGAGGGAGGGAGGGAGGGAGGGAGGGAGGGAGGAGAAAAAAGAAAGAAAGAATGTTAACACAGCTTTGGACATCCAGGACTCAGATTTATGCTCGGGGAATGGGTTAAGAGAGCAAGCTGCTGCAAGGTTCAGCGGGCTCAGTCATGGAGTATCTAAGAAGGAGCTCCGTTCTCCGGGAAGCAACAGGGAGTCAGGGCAGATTATTGGGAATATGTCAAGGTAGGTAGGAGTTAGCATCTTCCGTGCCACAGTCTTGGCACAGGATTCTTGACACAGAAATCACACAATCCCTGGTGTTCTTCAACCCTAAGCAAGCTGGATATCTAAGCTACCTTCACACCATCTGAATGACACTCTGGAAAATTCTTGCCTAACTAAGCCAAAAGGGAAACCAGGGCGGCTTCCAAGTCACACTGCAGCTTCGATTCCCAGACCCAGGGCAGTCCCCCAGCAGCCACGCCACCACACCTCCGGGCACAGCACATACAGACATGGTGGCTTACACCTCACACCAGCAAGTCCTCAATGAAGGCTCAGAAAAGGAAGCACTGAGATACTCAAGCATGGTGCACTAACAGGGTGGGGCAGCCACTGCTGCTGAATCTCAGCTTCCCTGTGTGCACAGGGAGATCAGAAACACGGGCAGGGCAGATATTTGCAATGACAGGCAGCAATTGGGGCTAGCAGCATGACAGTCTACTCCTCAGAACTTACTTCCTGACCAGACCCAGTCACAGAGGCTCTTGCTTACCCCAGGCTAGTTGATCTCAGTTCACACTCGCAAGTAAGGCTTTTCTAGCACCATGACCTTGTTTGTGGCATGAGTCTGGACTTTTCAGAGAAACAATAGTTGACAAAAATTCTGGGCACCCTGTGATCCAAGCAAAATGAACTGCTGCATTGTATAACCCACAAATGACAAATATTAACTGTTATCTGTGCAGAGAAAATTTGCCAGCCTTCAACCCAGGGATTCAAGTCTATTCAAGGAGAAAGTTACCAGTGTCTAGTGGGCACTGCATACATGCTCTAGACACATGAGGCTCTCACACCATGACACTTAAGGGGATCTAAAATACCCTTATCTGTCACTGTGGCCCACCTTTCTCCTGACTGTGGACACTTTCCAACATCCAACCTAAAAAAAAAAAAAAAATCAATGAATTTAAGGAAGGAAGGAAGGAAGGAAGGAAGGAGGGAGGGAGGGAGGGAGGGAGGGAGGGAGGGAGGGAGGGAGGAAGGAAGGAAGGAAGGAAGGAAGGAAGGAAGGAAGGAAGGAAGGAAGGAAGGAAGGAAGGAGGCAGACGTACATTCCAGGAATTTCCACAGAAGAGAAATGGGTTCTCTGAGACAGAACAAGACTACCACATCAGGCCAGATAAGCATCCTGGAAAACCAGCCCTAACTACAGAGACAGTGATGCGCGGACAGCCTGGGAATCAATGAGCAGAGCACTGCCCAGACCAGCTGCAAATCTCTCAAGGCTGATCTCCTTTATGAGATAGTCTCACACGGTCCAGGCTAGCCTTGAGCTCCTGAACTTGATCCCCCACCGTCCACCTCCCCAGGGCTGAGGTTACAGTTGTCTATAACCAGGCTGTTGTAGTAAGGATCGAACCCAGGGTTTCATGCATTCTAGGCTGGCATTTTGCCAACTGAACCACATCCAAAGCCCCAGTGGATTCCCCTGACAGCCCATGAGAACTAGAGCCACGTGAATAAACATGGACAGGCTAGATTTGAACATAGGTCTATATGAGTCCAGAACCTGTTGTGTTAAACAACCCTGGGCTTAGAAGCAGAGCCACCACTTATGTCCACCACAGCAGAGGCGACAGACATCTTCGGATGCCTATGTTCAGAGCATTCATCCCCAGCTCCTACTTCCCAAGGCTTCTGTGATCATGGGCTTCTACTCTGGAAGGAGGAGTACCTGGTTTGATTTCCCCCTCACCAGGCTCTCCTCTCCCATTATAGAAAGTCAGGTGCCAGTTCTGCCTGAAGCTGGCAGTGTGACCTCATCCATTCTGTAATAGGAAGGTGAGAATCACCTGACAGAACCATGTCTCCATGACCTGCAGAAGCCCCCAGTGGGTGTTTCCCACCTCCAACCACCCTGTGGACTTCTGGGAAATGTTCCTTAATCTCTCCCTTGGGGGTGGGATAAGGCTTTAAGGATTGAGCCCTGGTGAGTGGCTTAGCTCAGAGGTCCTACTGGGCCTGTAACACCCAAGTGCAGTTTCTGGTATAACCCTGGAAGGTGGGGTGTGGACTCCTAGGGGAGCAGAGGCTCTAAGGGAAGAGGCAGATTCAGGGGTGGGGGACAGTGACTGAGTCAGCCTGTCCTCATCTTCTGACAGATTTTCCCCCCCTGGACAAGACACATTTTGTAACACCCACACTCCACCTCAGGAGGGATTTTCTCTGTTTGGCTATGTCTCTAGGACACACGCACTGGATTAAAACCCAGAGCTTCTCCCCCAAGGGCAGAGGTCAAAAGTTCCTTGTCCCTATGACCTTCCAGAGAAGACAGAAAAAGACCCCAGAAGACAAGATTGGTAAGTGCTGTGTGGCAAGGAAGCCAGGGCCAGGCTGTTCAAGTCATGGCAGAGCAGTGGCTGAACAGATCCATCAAAGACACTCTGTGGGCATGACGGTGGGCTTCGCAGTCCACAGTCACCAAGGAGTGGCAACACTATTCCAGCCTTCATTCTCCTTGTGGGGGCACTGCTGTCCCCTCTCTCCACCTGGCTTATTCTCCTACATGTCTCTGCCTTAGCAAATTGTTCATGCCCTTGTCATCCTGGTATCATCTCTACAGTAACAGGATACCCCTGTTTCTCATACTCATGGAAACAACCCAACAGAGTGACTTCTATATACCGAGGGCTTTAGTGCTGCACACAGTAGGTCTTGTAATTTGTCAATTCATGAGGAAGCTTTGCCACCACTCTGGACCTCCAGGCCAAAATAAGTAGGAACTTGCAGAGGGTGCTGCCACTGGTGGCTGAAGACTCAGGACTTCCTGAGGGGCCACTGTGCCTCCTCAGGCTCACAAACAGATGGAGCCTGAATCCTAGAATACTCCCTGTGGGCTTTAGATACAGAGAGGAAGAAGAGAGTAGGCTAGACCTCAGCATGGGCTGGTAGGTGTCCTGGGAAGACCCTGTGCCCAGCCTGCCTGGCTGTGGCTTGGGTCCCTGGGATAATGTTCTCTGAGGGATATGTAAGCTGATTTCAGGCAGGAGAATTAGTTCCCCAGTTCTGAAGCCATCTTTAGACTAGGGGAGTAGAAATGGAGGTGGGGAGGGGGGGCATTGATTCTGAAGAACAGGGAGAGGAGAGACGGGAAAGGAAGGAGAGAGGGAGGGAGGATGGACACATCTGAGTAGAGGGCATTCATTTAGCTGACTTTCCCAGAAATGGGTACCACTTTCCCCATTCCTAAACATGATGTACACACAACTACAGAGCAAGAATTCTGTTCTTTTTACGGTCTTCAAACTCCCATCAGAGAGACAGGACAACTTTCTCAACACAACATATCTCCACCACATACTGACATGACCTGGCCAATTCCTTCTCAGTCCCTCTTCCAGCACCATCCCACACCAGAGACAGGTGGGTAAAAGGGAAGCTGGAAGAAAGCCATGGGTTTCCCACTGTTCTAACTCCAGACACCCTGCCTTCCCTCAGAGCTACCCCCTGCATAGCTGAAACCACCAGGCTGTTTACTGGGGCCCTGAAAAATGAAAGCCTGCACACACCACACGGTCCCTGACACTGTGCGTCAGATTCAGGCTCCTGCTCCATGCAGCTCAGCATTCTGGAAAAGCAGCTCTCACCCCCAGAAAAGGCCATGTCCCAGAAGAGAGCAGCAGGTCCCAAGCACGCAGCCACCCACCCAGGACACATGCAGAGGAGCTGGCTGTTGGGGGCAGAACTAGGACTGTCTATCTCTGTTGCCAAGCAACAGGCTCTCACCTTAGGACCCTCCTGAGTTCTTGGAGGAACACTACCAAGATCTTAGAATCAAGAACCCCTGGAGGCCAGAACTGGGGTATCCCAAGATTGCCCCTCCATCCCTACATGCCCACACTAATTGTTCTGATGATCAGTCATGAAATGTGGAAATGAGATTCAAACCAGCCAGCCGGTGCCACAATGCAGGAGGCCAGAGGATCATGACAGCAAAGGGCATTTCCACCAACCCAGAATAATCTGCCAAGTTCATCCCAATCTGTATCAATGACAAACATTTTTCCCACAAAGAAGTGCTGCCATTTCCTAACCAGAAAATTCTTCCACTGAACCATGCCTGAGGCCAAGAGGCCCCAAGTGGGGGTGGTCTAGGGTTTTCAGACATCCTTATAAACCATAGCACTGGCTCCTATGGACCCTAGATCCAGCTTCAATTTTTATCCACACAGTATAATAGGCAGTCAAGACTAGTCAGTCTAAAGTAACACATGGCACTGAACCTGTAGTCTCCCCTATGCCTATCATAACAAAGGAGACATTGAGGTCTAGAGCAATAAAATGACCAAGCCAAGGTTAGCCTGTAGGGACATACTTCATGAGCCAAGCATCACTAAGAAAGCATGCCTGTAATCCTAGCACTCAGGAGGCTGAGACAGAAGGGCCAAGACCAGCCTGGCCCACTTGCTGAGTTAAAGACAGTCTAGGCTATATAGAAAAGCTCTCTTGCAAAGCAAACAACCTGATGTCTTCCTCCTACTACCTCATTATGCCCAGCTTGTGAAAGCCTTGGGGTGACTTAAACCTACTTAGCAGAGTTGGAGATGCAGAGGCTGAAAGGCGGTGATGGTGATGATGGTGAAGATGATGACGTGGTGATAGGGATGCTTGTAATGGCGATATCAGAAATAATAATGGCAGATATCACACCATTACCCACCATGTGCAACTCATGCTGCCTACTCGATGCTCGTGACAGCCTCTAACATCCACCTTTTGAGAGAGCTGAGGGGGAGGACTATTGGGTGCAGGAAGGGAGAGTCCACAGCTGTTAAGTCATCAACCAATGACAACGCCCAGGACTTAAGCAGCATTATGCTAAGCCTATGAGCTGCCCCCCACTTGATCTTAACATAACCCTGTGGTGGTACCAAGAATGGAGCCCTGGTGGCCAGAGTTGGGATCAACTGCTACTTTTCCTTATCACTCCCTAGCCGTACAATTCTAAACAAGCTGACTTTTGGGGACCTTGGTTTTCTCCTGTGTCAAAAAAGAATCACGATAACAGATATCCCCAGTGATTCTGGAGGCATCGCAAATGGCAGTCTTTGCTGCAATTGCTACCATTGTTGTAACCATGGTTTCCATCATACTAATCACTACCCCATCAGTATCATCATCAGTGTTACCATCCTTACCTCCACCATCAGCACCATCATCAAAATCATCACTGTGTTCTGTCACAATAACCCACTGAGCTGCAGATTGACCCAGCCGCCAAAGAAGAAACATGTAAGGAACACAGGTGAGCCACAGGCCACATGACAGACAGATTAATAGAAATGGGTCGAGTTAAGATAAAGGAGCAAGCTAGCAATGTGCCTGAGCCATAGACCAAACAGCATGAACTTAATATAAGTGTCTGAGTCATTTTGGCGGACCTAAGCAGCAGCGGGCAGCTAAGCGGTCTGGGACCACAGGTCTGTGGGTCCAGACCTCTGGCCAAACGGCCCCAGAAACCTCACTGTAATAGTGTTCATTAGGATTTGTATTGCTGCTACAAACACCAGAATCATGGGGTAAAGAGTTCATTTCCTTTTATACTTTCACATCACAGTTCATCATCAAAATAAATCAGGAACTCAAGGCAGGAACCTGGAGGCAGGAACTGAAGCAGAAACCATGGAGAAACTGTTTACTGCCTTGCTCCTCGTGGCTTGCTCAGCCTGCTTTCTTCTAGCACCTAGGACTATTTGTCTAAGAGTTCAGAACCATTCATAGTGGGCTGGACCCTCCCTCATTAATTATTAATCAAGAAAATGTCCCCATATTTACCTATAGGCCAATCTTATGAAGTCATGTTCTTATTATGAAGTCATATCTTCTTCCAAGATATGTCTAGGTTTGTGTCTTAGAGACAAAAACAAACCAGAAGAATCATTACCACCACCATCCTATCATCATCACCAAACAGTATAGTCTACAGGCTGAGGCTTCCTACCTACCCTGAGCCCGATTTAAGACTGGATTAGGGAAAATCGTGGAAAGCTTAGCTTTCTCAACCTGCCCCAGGAGGCCTCATACACAGAGCCCTGTAGCCCAAACAAGCCCCCAAACAGGCCGCCCAGCCCAAGCTGCAGACCCCTTCTGGCCCTCCAGAAGCTCCACTGGGGAAGCAAGTCCCCTGGGGAACCAGAAAGAAAAGGGGACCCTTGTCCCAAAGCTACCACTGTTGCCAGCCTTCCCTGAGGCCCAAGGGGGGTCTACAGCCACTCTGAAAGGCTGCTGGGGCTCATTCAGCTGCATGTGGGTGGCTCCAATGAGTTCATTTTACCACAGTGGAATATTAAGCAGTTCCCAGGGAAATGTGCTGAGCTTGATTTCAGAGCAAGTGAGGAGGGAGGGAGAGAAACCAGTAAGGACCAGCCAGGGGAGACTTTGGTTCTGTTTCTGCTGCTCCAGATCCTCCCAGGCTGAACCAGGCAGGAAACTGTGTCCCAAGATGGCAGAGGCCGGCCTCTCACATGCCAGGAATCACCTAGTCCACCTGGGTAATGCATGGGGAAACTGAGTCAGAAAGGAACAAGTGATTTGCATGGGACTTCATAGTAGAGTGATGGGATTCAAACCCAGGCTTGCAGATATCATTTTGTTCCATTTATTGTAGGCCTTCACCGTCTGCGTACTCAACTACCCCTGCACTCTGTTATCTGTTTAAGCCCTTTCATCCAGCCTGCCTATCTGAGTTTAGCAAGGATGTCTAAGTGTTTTACTACAGCTTCTCCATTGTAGAGGGGGAAACTGAGGCCCAGCTTATAGCGTAGCTACTGCCCATAGCTGAAGGTGGAGACTCCAAGCAGATTCCCCTCCTCCCAACCACAAATGCATTACCAGCTCACCAAGGAAGCCAGCATCTCCTTCCTACACAGAAAAATAGGCTATGAAGTGGCTTACACAGTGAGACACAGCTCCAGACGAAAGGCCAGCCCAAAGGCTGGACACCTCCAGCTCTCACTGGCTCCCACTGGATTCCTCATGCTTCTGCCTATCCATAGAGGGCTTACTCCCAGAAGGACCTTCTTCCCAATGCTCAGATGGGGAGACTTAGATCTGGAGAACAGCATCCATAATTACATATACAGAATGATGTACAGAGAGAGGCTTTACCAGATATTGACCTAAGCCACTGGCAAGCTGGTCCCAGAGTCACCCTGGCAATGCTCCACCTGAGTCACATTTCTTAGACCACTCACCTCCAATTTCCCTTTGATGCCATCTCCAGGCCAGAGGAGCTTAGTGCTGCCATAGGCTGGCCAAGGTCCTCTCACTTGGATCAGCATCTTCATCTGTAAAATGGGTCTTGGTAATAAGGACAGTGAGGGCA
Organism: Phyllotis vaccarum; assembly: GCA_033318265.1. Classification (NCBI taxonomy): domain Eukaryota; kingdom Metazoa; phylum Chordata; class Mammalia; order Rodentia; family Cricetidae; genus Phyllotis; species Phyllotis vaccarum. The sequence continues at coordinate 61,233,140 of JARWLC010000017.1, forward strand.
ACACCATGTGCCCCGCAGTCACACTGGCCAATTCCCACTGAGTGACTACAGAATGACTATGATGTCCACCTGCGAGTCAAGTCCCCTCTTACAGGATTCGGGGGGGGGGGGGGTCCAAGAGAGGGTCTGAGGACTGAGACCTCACTCAGTGCAGTCCCTTCATGTATTGCACACTGGGAGACTAAGCCTAGCACCACCCTGTCAGGACCTCAGATTCCTCGTGTCTAAATCAAGCCTCCAGTGAGGGGTGGATGTCATCTGAGCCTTGCATGTGATGTAGCCTGATGAGTTGAAGAGGTGGATGTGACCATGACTACCCTGCACAACCGCAACCAAGTCTGAATGGTGACCAACAGTGCACAGCACATGTGGGAACCTTCTGCTAAGGGGAGCCGTTGGGCCTGATGCTCCCACTGTAACGTTGATTCACAGCTTAGACTCAGTTCAGTGTCAAAGGTCAGATTCTAGGGAAGTGGACCCTGTATGCCAGAGTCACAGGCAGAGCTGAGCATTCTCTTGGCCAAAACGGCCAATATAGACACAAGCATATTGGGGAGAAAGGAAGTGGGAAGGCAGGCAAAAGGAAGAGAAGCCGTAGATTTCCTTCAGCGAAGCTCAATTACCTGCACCAAGCAAACTTAAGAAATATCTAGTACCAGGCATCCTCTGAGACCAGCTGGTGCTGGTGTGCTTTTGAAGAATTAACTTTGGCAAGGTCCTTCACCTGGGTCTTCCTGGGCAGGAAATACACCATTCGCAAGCCAAGATGGCCTCTCCAGTGGAGAAATCTAGTTGTCCCATGTTGGGGGTGCTTGCTCCATTTGAGGCCCTCTCTCGCTAGAGCCAAAGACAATGAGAAATTCAACAAATGCAAATTCTGCAAGGGCTCCCCTGATTAAGCCGTGGGTCCTGGTTTAATTAATCAAGTGCAGTCCCGGTCACACGGATTTCAACCTGACCCTGTTAGACAGTAATAACCAATAAAATACACGGGGAGGTCTAACATCCAGTAGGAGGCTGGCCAGCTTCAGGACAGGCAGGAAATAGTGCCTAGAGCAGTGGTTCTCAACCTTCCTTAACGCTGTGACCCTTGTTAATACGGTTCCTGGTGTTGTGGTAACCCTCATCCATAAAATTATTTCATTGCTACTTCATAATTGTAATTTTGCTACTGTTAGGAATCATAATGCAAACATCTATGCTTTCCAATGGCCTGAGGTTAACCCTGTAAAAGGGTTTCTCAAGGCCCCAAAGGGGTCGTGACCCACAGGCTGAGAACCACTGGCCTAGAAGGCTGGGTATCACTGGCCTCAGGCTCCTCTCTCTTGATGCTGTATGGCTCCAGGCTTCCCAAAGCCCTGGCTGGCCTCTTCCAAGTCATCATGACAGTCTAAATGACACAGGCCTGGTCATCTGGGGTGCATACTGATGGGGGGGGGCAGTCAGAAGAGCATGATGGGATGGCTGCTGTGGAAAGGAAAGAGAAGGGGTGGAGCCCTGTGGGGGGGCATCAAAGACTCCTGGTCAGCTTAGCTCCAGCCTTGAGAGTGTGAGCTAGCCTGAGGCTAGCCTGGGCTATGTCTCATAAGAGAAAAGACCTGCAGGGTGCTTCTCACATCTTGCCTTGGTAACCAGGGCAGGTGACAAAGCCCCAGGGGGCCCTGTGATTGACAGATCTGTCTCATCACTGCCCACACCCACATGCAGGCAGCATCCTCACTCTGTAAGATGTTCGTAGTCTCCCAGGAAAGCGGTAACACAAGCAGGGATCGAAGAAGTAGCTACAAGGAGCAGAGAGTTTAAAACTAATGGACTTGGGCCAGCAAGATGGCTCAGTGGGTAAAGGCACTTGCTGTCAAGCCTGACGATCTGAGTTCAATGCCCAGGACAATAGTAAAAGGAGAGAACTCATTCCCAAAAGTTGTCCTCTGACTTCCAGGCATACAACTGTAAAATATGTATACACACACACATATACACACACACATATACACACACATACACACACATACATACACATACACACACACACATAAATACATACACATACACACACATACATACATACACAGATACACAAACATACACACACATACACACACATTCATACACATACATACACACACATACACACCTACACACACACATACACATACATACACATACACACATGCACACACATACACAAACATATACACACATACACAAAAATACACATACACACACACACAAACATACACACACATAATACACCTACACACACATACACACACATATACATACACACATAAACATACACATACATATACACATACACACACACACACATACATGCACACACACGCACACACACAAATGAAAAGCAACAAAAATAAAACACCATTTTTATGCCTCAGCAAATGCACACAGCAAACCTGGGAAGTCCCACAGCCCAGAACCTCTCTCTCTGTCCTGCCCAGCCAGGACCTGGGATCAGCCTCACCTGAAACTACAGACTGACCTCACCCAGTCCTGTCCAAGGCTCCTACGTGGGAACTCTGGCTCCCTTCTTCCTGCCCAGTGATGGAAATCATGTTTCTGTCAGGGCCTGGAACAGCTGAGCCACACCAGGCATCTGGATGAGAACTCCTTGGCCTCACACACTCCATGTAACCCAAAAGGTATTTGAGGAAACTGAGGCTTGTGGAGCTGAAGGATCTATCTAGTGAGATACCACAGCCTTTAATTTTTGTCATGGCCTTCCACCCCCAGGCCTGGGACACACAAGCCAATGCTGATGAGCAGCCGGCTCCAAGTGAGACAGGAAATCCCACCATAGTCAGCCAGGTCCAGAAGATGGTAAGAAGCTGAAAAGAGAAAATGGGAGGAGCTGTGAGGGGCAAGGTTGAGAGAAGAAGTATATGGGCTGGGATGGAAAGTATCTCCCTGGCAGAGATGGATGATCTTGGGCTCTGACCCAGCTCTCTCTGGTGGAGGCTTTGTAAGCTTCAGGGGAGGGGGTGTTCAAAGACAGAAGAGTTGTGCTCAGTATTATATGTGACAGGCACAGGCCCACCTGAAATCAACAGGAAGCAGCCCTGCCGGGATGGCCCTGTGCCCCCTTACATACAAAAAGCTCCCTGCTCATTAGGAGAAGCCAGGATCTATGTCTTGAATCCCAGAGGCCCAATGACGAGGAGATAAGGCTGTCTTTGCCCCAGTCGCACCCCATAATGACATTGGTGCCCAGGGCTCTGAGCCCTGCTCTGTCTCCTGTGGGGAATACTCAACAAAAAATGGATTATCCAGGGCAAGAGTGGGAGAGCGGTGTTACCTCCAGTACATTCTAAGGAAGTGCATGCAGCCTCCTCCTGTGCCCTTGCCTAAGCATGATTCAGAAAAGCAACAGTGAGTCTGTGGTATACCATCCCTGCAGTCACAGGTCACACTCAGAGTCTCGTTTGTCCCTATCTGTAAACTGGGGGTTTAGGCTGAGGATGCTCACATTCCTTTACCACACAGAGGTAGAGCTTGGAGGAAAGCAAAAGAGCTTCCAGAAGGTGGAGGCCAAGGCAGTGACCCGGGTGGAGCCCGTGCCTCTCTGCTGGTGACCTCTGTGGTTCTCAAGAACAATGACTGAGGGACAAGGGTGCAGGAATCTGGACCAGCAAATCTATCCCTGCTTGTCCTGAGCAGAGGTGAGGCAAGCTGGGCCCCACCTGGGTGGTCCAGTTCCTCCTCCTAGGGATGGCAGGAATCCCCTGTCCTAACTGATGGTCTGTTTTGGAATGAGGAAAATATTATGGGTCACTTTGAATTCAAATAAACCCCAGTTAACTGAAAATGTACAGAGACATTGGCTCTCACCTTCCAGAGCCCAAAACTTCCCCGGCTCTCATCACAATCACTGCTGTCCCATCCACGTCCACCAACTCTCTGGACTCTGACATCATACCCTTGAACCTGCACAGTTGGACACAGCGGGGTTTCAAGACACGCCGTCCATGTCACAGGCCCAGCAATTCTGTGGCTGCAACATCAGCTAAAGAGCATTTAGCATCAGCCGCTTTGATCTTACCCTGGAACTCAGCATTATGCCTACGTCTCCTGCAGACTTTCCTGTGGCCCAGATTGAAGATTTGTGCATGTCCTCTCCTCATCTCCAGGCTAGCCCACCCTATGACTCTGTCTTTATTGCTGTCTGTGATCTATCTCCTACCCTAGAAGGCAGACTGCACTAGAGTGGAGCTCTGGTCCCCCATGGCTCCTCATGGCCCTGCCACATGGAGGGGGTGTGCCTGTTCTATGATCTGAGGTTTATTCTAAACCCAGACCACTCACTGCTGTCCAGGATTTTCAGCTTCCTGGGTACTACTGATGGGTAAAGCTGGGGGTAAGGGCCACGCCTCACATTTAACAACCTACCAGCCCCCTAACCATTAAACTCCAGGAAAAGCCTGACTCATTGGGACAACCAGAGCTGTATCTAGATGCTGCCAAAATTCCCCTAGGGGACATTACCCTGGGAGAGATCTCCACTACATCCCAGTTTGCAGCCATGAACACTGAAACTCAGAAAAAGAGGCAACTGAGCGGAGGGTCAGAGAACCATCCCTTCCCTCTAACTCTGCACCCCAAGCTCTCTGCCACCTCTTTGCTACTCAGCTCACAACCACCTTTGAGAGGATCACAGAGTTATATCTGTCTACAGAGGAAAGAACCAATCTTCAGAGAGGTAGCGTTCCCACCCAGAGTCACAAAGCACAGGAGGGATCCAACTCCTAACACCCTGATCCCAACAGGAGCAGAGACCTCACTGTCTGTCAACACTCTGCCCTCAGGTCATTCTCTCTGTTGAGCCCCAATTCTGCAGGTTGCTGAGGCCCCACCTGAGGTGCTAGACACCAGGGTTTTGCCGGTATACTGTCAGCTCCCAGACTGTTTATGGCTGGCTTTGGCTCCTTGCCCAGAACTGGGAGGCTAGGGTCGGGGGGGGGGGGGGGGGGGGGGGGGGGGGTAGCTCATGAATTCCTCCAACAGGAAGGGTGACCGTTATGCACACCAGGGACAGCTTCCCAGCCGGGTATTGCTGTCAGGAGAAAGAAAAACACCTCCGTGCTCCCAGCTGCCAGCGACCAACAGTGCTTGACAGTGCCTGATAGCGCCGCCAGCCCGCCAATGCCAGCATGAGGTCTGTTCAACAGCCTCAAACAAGAGGGTCTGTACACAACTTGTCTCCCACCCTCCAGCCTGATGGTGAGGCTGAATTATTATTGCCTCAGTTTCCCTCAGATCTGATAAACAGTAAAAGCAATGCTTTGTGTATGTCTTACATCTCTGAAGGTCTTAAAGTCAGAGTCCGCCACCATTAGCAAAGGCTGGCGTTGTGTGGAAGGTTCCTGACTGTAGCTCACTCACTCGGGGGAACTATTATTAGCCTCTTCACCAACGGGAGCACAGAGAGGCTAAGTAACCTACCAAAGGACACACCAATAGGAAGGAAAGTTGCTGGGTTTTGAACCCAAGAGGTCTGGCTTTGGAGCCTATGCTTCTGCGACATTATTCCAACACCTGTCACCCTCACACTATATGGTCTTCACAGGACTTCTGTAGAGAAGATACTTTTCTCCTTTTCCTCTGTGTCGAGGATGCCAGACAGGGAGGGAAGAACTGAATGTCTGACAACATGGTTCTGGTTCAGAAAAGCCAGAGAGCCTGTCCTGAGGCATGATCTCTCACCTGAAAGGACAAGGTACCTCACCCTATCTGCAAAAGCAGAAAATGCGGAATGCCTCTGGGAGATGCGTGTCCTAGGGCGGTCTAGAAAGGTTTGGAAATTTCTAGTTTGAAACTTGCCCTTGGTCTGTACAAAACTTAGCTGAGTGAGAGCCTCCACAGTGAAAAGGGCCACAGGAAGGCTCAACTGAGGTCCATCTCTGACTGGGAACTAGGCTGAGTTTTAGGACAGGCGCATTAAAGACAAGTTTCTCTCACGTTAAACTTTTGCTTTAGCCCTGTTTCACACACAGAAACAGCACAGAGGTGTATTCTGGGGTGTTCTTCAGCAGCAGCAATACCTCCCAACGTGATCACCTAAACGAGGCAAGCCTGCGAACCAATCCCAGGGAAGCCAGGGACAAGCTCACAACACTTGTCTCTCTGTGAGTCGCCTAGCCTGTACCTGATCCCCTGTCCAGATCAGTCATTCAGGCAGGCGCTGTGGGACATGGGCCCCAGAGCAGCTCCTTGCTGGGTACTTGGGACAAAACAGTCTCTTTCCCAGCTGTCACCTATGAAGGAGCTGGCCTGCAGGCAGGCAAACACAATCAAAGAGAATCATGGGAACTCCCCAAGCTGGAGGAGGAGGGGTGTGTGAGGCCACTCTCAAAGGCCAGGCCAGGGGCTCAGCCTCCAGAACTCAGGCTTTCAGGCTTTAGGGCTAATTGCTTTATGCATCGAAACCCCTATCACCCCAAGTCTACAGGAGAAAAAAGGAAGGAAGCTCAGAATGGGCAAACATAGTCCTCCACTATCTGTCTTGGCCTAGGGGGTCAGTCCCTGGGCTCCCCAGCAGGGAAGGGCCGGGGTACTGTATCTGTCTGCTACCAAACATGTCCACTCTTCCCAAGTTCAAAACGAAACTTGTTCCTGTTTGGGAAAAGAATTTCATTAGGGGGAAAATATAATATGAAAATACCCATTTAGAAGGAATGTGCTATTAATTCTTAGTACTCCATGCAGAAGGGAAAATTGCATTTTTATCTAAATGGTTTTTCTGCATAAGCCATTTACAATGTACTTCGCGTCTCTGTAATAGGCCCTGCTAACCATTAGTGCCGGGACACCCGGGCTGAGAGCTGAGATCGCCCTCAAACACATTTACGGTAACCCCTGAAATGCTGCTATTCAGAGGGGGGACTCAGCAAACGGGCCCCAAATCCTTTTAAAGGAAGAAACAAAATATTGCTGTACAGGGGAAATGATGCCGAAGAGCCGAAAGCAAATGTCCTGGCTCGCTCTCACCAGGGGCCGTGCCAAATCACCATCGCTTTATGGTTGTGTGGTTCTAACCATGCAACCACTCCCTGTCCATGCCCGACGAACCACAGTACACACGTCTCCATCAAACAAGCAAATAATGATAGGGATGAAACTCAGAACATCAAAACAAACTATTTTTAAACACTGAGCAAACAGCAAGACGGTGAGGCTGTTTCCCATTAAACCACATTTCTCTCGATTTGGAAGGCGAAGGTGTGCAAACGTCACTACCTAATGCCGAACGGAGGTGCCAGGCTGTTCTGAACTGTGCTACTCCGACTCTGTGAGAAAGACGTGGGATTGGTGGGGCCACCTCGGGCCTCGTGACACAGGTCTGTCCACACAGTCTCCACATTATCTCACGTCAAGTCAGTTCAAACTTCAAAAGCAACATTTTTTTTTCTCGAAGCGTCTTTTCTTCTCTTTCTTTTTAAAAAATTCTCCAGCTCTTTCTCCCTTGGATTCCCAAAATAACTACTGAATAGCAAGTGTGGGGAGCCAGATTAATTCATTAAAGAGAAGTAAGGCTGTGGTAGGAGCGGGATGTAGGGCTCCCTCATGGCCACGCCCCTGGCTGCTGTCTTCTGGCAAGACCTTGCCCATAAACTCTTACTACCTACCAACCAGGAGCTCAAAATGTCAGAATCATATTCGAGAGAGGTAACAGGTGTGCCCCCCCACCCGACATAGCACCCCAGACAAGGGAGATGGGTACTGTAATTACAAGAAATGACTCTAGTTTGAAGGGTTAGATAAAGACCCTCTCCAAATTTAAAGCCAGACACCAATGTCCATTAAACTCTAACAGACCCACATAAAAAAGAAATCGTGTCCTCATCATTCCAAACGCCCGCTTCCTCGGAGCCTCAAGTTCACTGAAGGTTGGCATGGTGCCAAAAACACCCAGGCTGGGCCTGGCTATGAAAAGATGGGCCTTAGGAGAAAATGACACGTGAGAGTCAAAGCAAGCAGGAACCTGGGGGACCCTCAAAAAGATGTTCGCTCAAGAATTGCCATCGCCCAACCTGTCTTCTAGTGGATTCCCTTTAGAGTGTGAAGTTTTCAAACATTGTCTTAGAGACACGCAGGTTGTGGGGAGCCCATGGACGCCCAGGGAGAGGAGCAGCCATTGAAATGCCCACCACCGACATGACGTGTACATCCTGCGGAGTCACAGTGTTCAGAAAGGCTCTGGGTCAGTCTGCCATCTTCTTTCTTTTCCCGGTTTATGAGGCATGATTTCCCCTCCTTCTTTGGAAATCGACCCATACATTACTGAAGTTAAACACACACACACACACAGAGGCCCACAAATCACTGTCCCCACTGCTCGTCACAGCAGCAGAATGATACAAGGAGCCTTGAAGCACTTTGAGGTACCTCGGCCCAGGGTCATGTCACTTAACTCCCAGTCTTTGAGGAATTAATTCTCAGAAACTTCCCAGGGTCCCAGGATGGAGGCAACACAAGAGGCCAAGTTCTATAGCTGCCTCCAAGACCCTGGGTAGTGGAGACAACTAAATAATGACCTTCTCTGGGACAAGGTACAGCTAAAGGCCACTTATCCCCTCTTCCCAGCTTGTAAAGGGATAGAAGGGTATTCTTCTGTGACTAGTGACTGGGTTCCTCCATGAATGCATATATGTAAGCATGCACACGTGTGCATGCATGTGCACACACACACACTACACACACATAAATGTGTGCACAAAAGCAAACACTTCAAACCTCACATAAATGTTTCTCACAGCTCAAACACAAAATAAATGCTTATTAACTAAACCAAGCCAAATAATGAAATACACAAGGAAATTCATGGCTCTTTCCCAGAGGCCCAGCAGGATAGCCAATTCAGCAAAACTTGATCACAACAAGATCAGTGAGCCTCTACCTCACAGTGAATGAGACCAAACTTTGAGCTTAATGGGGCAAAAATTATCTTTTAATTTCTAGTAAGAGTTCTCAGACCTGAGCTAAGGACACACACACACACACACACACACACACACACACACACACACACACTATTTAAATGTGCCCAAAACACAACCTACAGAAGACGCCCAGAGCCTAGATCATTTAGAAATAGTCACAGCCTAAAGATCATACAATCTCTTCCCTTAAAAAGAGCCAAATGCCAGCCTCTCTTGCCTCAGCCACTAGCCAGCTATGCAACAGTCTATGCTGCAGAGATGAAAAGATGGCTTGTTTCAACTAGTCAGGCCTTTCACCAGGGCACAAGGGTTCCTGGTCCTTTAAAGGCTGAGCATAAGTCTCTTTGCCGTGGCTCTTTCCTATACGTGGTTTATCCAAGTCAGGAAATGTCTCTTCTGCTGAATCCGTCATTAACTAAGTTCCCTTTTGCCTCACCATTCAGAAAAAGGATGAAAATATCTACTGAGTGGGAGGCTAGTGAGGGCGTGCTGACTCTTCAAACTGTGATGGACCTGCCACAGGGACCGGAGAAAGTAAGACCGGTTCACTTGGTCTCCAAGGGAAAAGACACCCCCATCGCATTGTTCCTGGCTTATGGAATGACCAAGCACATCTTCACATTTCACTTGACTTGACTAGATGGACATTTCTATGCTCAACCCACCTAAGGCCTGTCTGCGGTTATTACCACTCTGTACTGGTTTAGCAGCTAGCTCACTGCTAACAGACCTTCCAAGCAAGACCCTCCATATCTATGTCCTCCTACATCTATAGCCCTGTGGGGAAAGTTCAGCTCTCTCATTTGTGACGAGTATGTCAGTCTCCATGAAAGTTCCACACCCTTGCCTTGTCCGGGAGGCAGAAATGATTTACACCATTAAAAATTATTTTCTACACCTAAATCTTGAGATGTAGTAAATAACATTGGACTCTTAGGGGGGTACTTTAGCCTGTCTGTCACCTTTTTGGCAACTGCTCCCTTCCACAGTAAGAAACTAAGCTGTATCTCAGTTCTGCAAACTGAGAAAGGCCTTCTGGCTCCTGAGAAAGGGAGGCACCCACGTCAAGTGAGCCTTAAAACAGCTAAGAGTTTTCAGACAGGAAAAAAACCCATCAACTTCTCAGCCTAGCCTAGCTTCCTTCCTAGGCTGCTTGGAGGTCTTTGTAGCCTTGCCCACCTCCTCTGATCTAAGAGATTGTCAGAAGTATCTTATTCCTGGTGGTCACTGTCAATCACTTAACAATGCTGTGTTCCAAGATCCAAGGACATCACAGTGACTGGGAAGGGTCCTATGCCTTGTGCCCTGAATGACTAGACTTGTGTGTGTGTGTGTGTGTGTGTGTGTGTGTGTGTGTGTGTGTGTGTGTGTTGGGAGAGGGTCACATGAGCACATGCGTGGGGGAATTCATTAACTGTCACCTCATGTTCCAGGAACTCTCAAATACAACCACCAAAACTAAACATGCTGGAGTCCCCAACTTCAAGACAGACTCACGGCCATGGTCATTTCATATGAAGCCCAAGGCATCAGAAAAGTCAAAGCATCCTGTCAGCTGAAGAAAAATGCCTTTCTCGTTTGAGCCTGTTCTGTCCAAAGATTCTTTACATACGTATCAGCACCACAGAGGAGAAAGTAATTTTAATTCTTAGAATTCAAGCACAGGGATGAGCCACTGTGTTGCTGCAGACCAGCTGCGGAAAAAGGGACTCCTGGATGCCTCAAAGTCAGTTCTCAATTTCTCCAAAGCCTTTGATATCTGGGAGGGGTGCTGGAACCAGTTCTCCTCTGAGTATCTTTACAGCATCCAGCGTCCCAAAGACCCTCAAAGGCCACCTGTCCCAACATGCTTTTCCAACTCACTTCAGCTCACCCAGAGCAAACACCAGCCCGGGTAGAGGAGGCTATAAACCCTAAACTAGTGACTATCGAGCCATCTGAATTCTAGAGTGTTTTTGTGAAGAGCCCAGAACTCTCTACAGAAAGGACAAAAATGGGAAGAAAGACAAGAGATTTCCAGTCACACAACTGATCCACAAGCTAGAGGGAATAGGGTCTAGCAGCATGCCAAACCTTGGCACCTTAAGGAAGACTGTGAGAATCTGTTTCTGCCTCCACAGGTATGAGCTACACTGGGTTAAACTGACCAGGTATTTGTACCTTTCTTTTTCAGAGCAGTTCATTTCATTAAAAAAAAAATAAAAATAAAAAATAAAAAAATTTAAAAAGTCTCTTTTGGGACATTCAGAAGGAACCAGCAAGCAAATAGAAATGTGTTAAGACCTCCAAACCATTCAATTCAATCGCCTTCTGTTTAAAGGGCATCTGGGTCCCTCCGATGATGTATAAATTGTGGAAGGATTCGCAGACGATCTATAAAGGTCTCTCTCTGATCTAGCTTTGTAAGGAAACAGCAATAATACAGACCACCCAGCTTTCTCAGCCCTGGATGCTGTAGCTCCGCTCAGTAGATTCAAAGATATCTACAATGAGGTTGGTAGGTCCAAGCTGAAATCACTGGAGACTTGAAACAGTTACAAGACTAGGGGAAATCTGTGGTGCCTCCTGGACCTGGTGCCTCAACAGGGCACCACTGTCTATAGCAGACACTCATTTGGCCTTCCAAACATCAAGCCTGATGGTTTAAATGCAAACGAGAAAATGCAGCCGGCTTCAGCTCCCTCTGATCACTATACACCAAGAAAATGATGGTTCTTAAACCTGTTCCCCACCCAAGAAGATTAAACTCAACTTCACTCTCCACTTCTGAGCACATCCCTGTAGAGTTTGGATCCTAGGAGGGCCACACTCACAAAGCATCCTTACACTCATACTCAACAGAACAACCATTGTCTCCAAATGAGACTGGTGAGCAGCTGTCCCATAGGAGACTAGGTGTTGCACTCAGGCCCTTGAAAGATGGCAGGAAATGTCAGCCACCTTAGGCTGGCAACCCATCCAGACAGATACGTCAGGATCCCAGCAGCTAGCTGCTTGTGCTTAGACTCCCATTCTGGACTTCACAGTCCCTAGAGAAGCTCGGTATTGGGGATGTGAAGGGACTGCTGTGCCTTTTGACATGGAGGGTCCCTGCAGGCTAAACCGTGACTAATTTGAAAGGCCGGTACCATCTCTGCCACATCATTGGTACCCAAAGATTACAATAAAGGAGAGGAATTTCCATACAACCAGCAGTGTCTGATACCCACAATTAGGGAAGGGGAAGTCAATGATTCAAAGATTCCCCCCCCCAAGAAGCCAGACATGGCTGAACTTATCTGGGAAGACACTTCCATACCACATACTTACACATAAAACCCAGCAAAGGGTGCATATGTCTATTGCTGAGATACACCAGTCTAACGCCACCCACCGACCAAGAAAGTTTATAATCAGGATCGTCAAAATCAATGGTTTTGAGATCTGTGCCCATAAAGTCCCTTTAAAGAATCAGAACCTGTCGACTATGGCCACTGAGATGAAGATTATCTCACTTTTGGAAAAGTAGATTGGGGACAATAGACAAGAAGCTACAGATCTGAGGGAAGCACACATAGACGTGTGTCTATCAGCATATGGGCAGAAGCTGCACAGAGGCCTGTCTTCCTTTGCTTGGCACCCCAAGAACACCAAATCCCACTTGGGCTACACTTTATCCAGCAAGCCCCCCAGACTACTTATCTGGTCTCAGTGTGAATGAGGAAGCCAGGAAACTTTACTCCATCACACACTGAGGGATGTATAAACATGTCTGCCGTGAGCAATCAAATCCCACACTCCAATCTATCTATTCGAGACATATCTAAAAATAGATGCATCCTAACAAACCTACCCTCACCACACAGATGCTGATTTAAGTGAAGATGCTGATTTAAGTAAGGAAGCTGGGCTATTCCAGCTCTTCCTGGCCAAAGAACAAACAGAGAATTAGCCAAATAGGCTAGAAAGCAGGCAGGCATGCTGGTTACAGAAAAACACACTAGTTGAGGACCCTTGGGCAAGGAAGGAGTTGGCCGGTTCTCCTGCTGCCTGCGTGTCCCCACACACTCCCCAGACATTTGATCCCATTATACAAAGCTGCAGGCTTTTCATCTCTAAAATTAGCCAAACAGAGGTAAATACAGTATTCCTAACTGACAGTATTTATCTCCTAAATGGTTTTGGCAAAGGAGATTGTTCCCTGGGCAAGGAACACAATCCAATGATACTGTCATTCGAGTGGAGAGGAACGGGCCACTAGTGATTCGCTGGGTTCCACAGCGTTGAGAAGCCCCTGGTCCCCTCCAGCCAGCCCTTCCCCTTCCACTCAGGAGAATCTCACTCCTCTCCTCTCACCCGGCCCTTTAGCATGGCGTATTAAAGATGCATATTTTATATCAGGAGAGTGGATCGAGTAGCTTGTTGGTGAGGGCGGCTGTATTCTCAGGACCGATTAAGATTCTTTGTAGAAATTTAAATACCTCTGTCAGGCAAACAAAATCATATCAGGAATCACAGAATTTCATTGCTAGAAAGAGAAATGAGATTAAGCCACCCACGCTCCTTTCCTAGAGCCCTCAATAAAACAGGAGTGCATTTCAACAGCCTCTTACTTCCGGTCTGAAGGGGCCTCGCAAGGAATCTAAATGAATTTATATGAGAGAAGGCTATCATGAGGAATGGCTTTTCCATCAAGCACAAGTTGTATGTAACTGTAAGTAAATGGTGCATACTGGAATGCGCTGGTACTTAAAATAAAAAAATTAAAATTAAAAAAAAAACACAACAGAAAAATAAAGGAGCAGAAAGGGTGGCAAGTTTAACTCTACTGAGCTTCAGCCCCTTAACAATCCGTTATCCTTTATTAATATTTAGTAGAAATGTATAATTGCAGATGTGTGCTACTTGGGGTTTTATGTCGGGAGGCGGGCAAAGAAGACAGGTTTATTACAGCCATGAAATATTAAACAAGCGTAGAGGAACAGTAGTTATGTGCCCTACACTAGCCAGAGAGTGGGCAGCTAGAGCGCCGGCTACACAAAGGGGGCCCCTACCCATTTACAGTACCCTTGATTAACACCTGAGGAGCTTGGTGTTATATTTTCTGAAGACACGGAAGTCACAGGAAGGTGTGCAAACCCTGCTGGTTAATATGATGGTGCAACTGTAATGCCAGTTTATTTTCTCAGGGAAAGTCCAGATGAGACTTCAAAATGCTTTCTCTAGTATAGAATGATAGACACAGAGCTCCATCAGCCAGGGCTTAGCCAGGACAAGCCTCACCTCCTCAAGTCCACCCTATATCCAACAAAATCTAGCACTTCATCCCTGCCTGCCCAGTACTTTCTCAGCCCTGCCTGTGTCCCTACAAGAACACAGAGGAGTATAAAATTCAAAAAAAAATTCTCCCAAGTCTTTGACTTCCAAAGTTGTGGGGTAAGAGGAACAAGGATTGGGTATGAAGTACAGACGGAGGCAGCCCCAGCCTCACTGTGTTAAGAAGACCCTCTCGCCACTGGGTTTAATAAAGAGGGCTACTACCAGCAGAAAGGGAAAGTATGGTGAGAACAGACTAAGTACAGATCATGGAAAATTCCAGTCCTGAAAATCATGTGAGGCAAAGGAAGAAGGAAAACAGATTTTCCCAAGTCAGTATCTACGTGTATCATCTGTCATCAAATTTTTTCCTTCCTTTGTGTCTTGAAATTCTCCAAATCCACACTATGCCTACTACACACGGTAGAAGTCTGGCTAACTATCTTAAAGCCATGTCATCCTTGTTGACATAACAGATATCTGAACCCCTCAAACTCCCCTTGGCTCACCCCAGCCTTTCCTCCACTCCTCCTTGTGGATAGAAGTGGTGTTTGCTTATGAGGGAGTATTTGTCCAGTTGGTTGAGAAGTTAGGGCCGTGTCATCTTGAGAAGCTTTCTCCCCTCATCACCACATGACCTTCTGGCCTAGACGTTTTAGGAACTACAATGGGCCAGTCAACTTCCTCTCCCAGAGACCATCTCCAGCCCAAAGAACAAGCGAGACACATCGTCCTGGCTCCATCCTCGCGAAGTTCTAGAGTTTGCTCCTTCCAGCATAGATCACTTTGTAAAATACTGACTAGTATTTTGTCATCTGAGCAGAGAATTTCAGAAACGGAGTTAATATTTAATCACATTAGTATGGGCATGTTTTGCAGCGAGACAAAATAAAATATCATTACAGAAATGCCCTTTTCCTGAGAGGGTGCTGGAGGGAAGTACCTTCTGGGCTGGTAGTTCGAGGCCCACCAGACTCACTGGTTATCCCTGTACCAGCTAATGGGATTGTGGGACTTTTAGAAACAGACCATTTTTCTTTTACTTTTTACTTTTTTTTTCTGACTTATTTCAAAGTGGCTCTTTTCGCTGGTTTTCAGCCAGGGCTCTCAGAGGCTGACAGAAAGCTGTGTGTATTTATTTGTACAACCTATACAGATGGAACTGTGGGGTGTTATCATAATGAAAACTTTAATCATCCTTATTTACTACCGGTAAGGGAGACAGAGTCGGGGAATCCCTATTAAAAGCCCAGCCTGGAGCCCATGCAGCGCACTCAAAAACTGTCAATTGCTCAAGCTATCCTGGGGACTATCCTTCTGTATCAAGAAGAGGAACAAAGAAGGTCAAGTGAGTACCCCCCCCCCCAGCCAGCCCCAGTGGGCCCCAAGGAAGTCCCTGACTCCTTACAGGCAGGAGAACTTTCCTCCGATTTGCAGGGAGAATCAACCCAAAGGCAACTGGCATATGCTTCCATATATGTATGGCACCAGCACACTGAAACAAGCTTTTAAAAAAAACTCTAATGACATTTCAGCACTTGCAGCCTGCACCTTTTCCCAATGAGGCTGACGTGGGAAGACACACTAAAAAGAAAAATCTCATTAAAACTTCAATACTTCTTCACCTAGTAGGGTCCTTCTAAAGACTGGAAGAGAAAATACTAACAGGTTTTCTTTATTAATTCTCTAATTTTAAAAAAACTTTTCACACCCCATTTTGGCCAATATGCTTTTTTTATTTCTGGGTGGGGGTCACATGCTGGACCTGGAGAAATGACAGGGCCGAGTTCTGTGCTAGCTGAGTATTGATCAGGCTAGATCGACATTTTACATACAAGAAAATAAAGGAGCAGCAGAAAACTATGTCCAACTCCATTTTAAAAGCCCAAGCCAGGAGAGCTGAGGGTCCCAAACTAACCAATTTCTGGCCTTGCTTGGGAGTAGTCTGTAGAATGCTGATGCCGGGCTTGGTGTCTGCCATGCATGCTAAACACCAGCTTCAAATGAGAGTGTGCATCTGGGCATCCCAGGCTGGGCAGTGACAAGGAACAAAGAAAAGCATCACATTTGTGAGCCAGAAACCTAGGGAAGACTTACCCAGAGTTCTAACTCCTACCTACCTCCTCCCTAAAGGGGCCTGCCATATTTTCTTAAAACCTACCCTCCCCAGATCCATACTTAAGACACAGTAAGCTGTCAGAGAGGGTTCAGCAGAAAACTGAAGGAGAGTGGCAATCAAGGGTACATTTTTTTAAAAAGGCGGGCTTAAATGACCAGCCATGCTATGGGCACCATGGTAATATTCTGTTCAGCAAAACCTAGTGAAGCCAAGTAGGATTTAGAAGCAAAGTGGGGAAAGGAGGCAAAATGATGTTACCAGTTTTAAAAAGCTACCAGCTATGTTTTTGTAAAGAAAAAAAAAAAGCCTCATTCATATATATGTAGCCTGCTCATCTTTAGCTTTAAGAGCCCTTGGACTTTTTACTGCCCCTCCCCCACTTTAAAGGCCCCCCAGGCCTGTTGGGAAAGAGGTGTTCAGAGTGCAAATGAGACCTGGGACTGGACATCTGTCACCAACGCCAAGTGAGATATTGACAAACGAAGGTCCTTTGTGTGTTAAGAATACATAGTCATATCCCCAAACACAAATGATGTCCTGAAGAATGATGTGGTCATTACCAGGAGAAACCCAGTCCAGCCCTCATGCCCAATGTCAAGTGGATATACTTGGGATTGTCGTGGTTGCCTAGATCCATGGCAGGTCCCCAGGTGAGAGCTATTCTCTAAAAACAAATGTCCAATGAGGCCTGGCCTCTGAATGACGCTGCCCACACCAGGGCGGGGACTTTGCAAAAGTATTGCCACCTAAACCAACTCCTGCTGAAGGCTAAGGAGGAAAGGGGGTTGCAAATGTAGCCTTCCGGGTGTCCTGCCAGAGAGGAGGCCCAGAACACCTAAGTAGTGGTACTGAGTGCTGAGAGCAGTAAGAATCTTAGTGTGAAATGCAAGGGCAGTTTCTCCAAGGCCTGAACCCTGAAAAACTCAACTAAAATCAGAAGGTAGAATGCATAACTACAGAGGATCCTTCAAAAGAGAATCTAAGTTCTTAACACCATGAAAACCAAAATCTACCTGACAGCCCAGCAGGGTGCAGCCAGAGGGTGCCGGGGGTCTGTGGAGATGAAGGCCAGCCCACACTAGGGCTAGCACCAGAAAACAGGGAAGGCGTGTACATATACCTTCTTTGTTGTTGGGGTTCTGGGGCTTGGCCTTCTCCCAGGGCGCCAGCGTCTTGTCCTCATTACCACCATCCACCAGGGCCTTGTCAGGCGGCATGTACCAGGTGGTGCTGTGCTCGGCCATCAGAGAGTCCAGGTCGATGGTGCTCATGGCGCTCTTGACTGCCTCGGAGCAGCAGCTGCCCAGTTCACTGTCACCATTCTGTGCTCCTGAGGCCCCTAAAGCACACTCAGCCTTTTTACCACCCTTGAGCCCCAGGGGCTGGTCTTCCGAGATGCTGAACTGCTGTCTCTGCAGCTGGATCTGGGCTTGGAGGATCTCCAGGGGATGAATCTCGTCGGGGGGCGGCGCACCATTGCTGCTTGTTGGGGTCCGGACCTGCTCTAGGCCTGGAGTGCCAGGGTGGCCGGTGCCCACACCCCCACCATAGCTGTCAGGGGTCGAGGTAGAGGTAGACAGGATACCCAGGCCGAGTGCAGGAGCCTTCGGTGCATGTTCCCCAGCACCCACCCCTCGAGGAGGGAGTTTGGGTGAGCTGGTCACCAGTGGGCTTCGGCTAGCTTTGGCCAGGGCCGTAGTGTTGTCAGAACTGGAGGACACTTCGTCCTCATTCGCATAACTTGTGCTCACCTCATCAGAGGCGAACTCACCCACGTGCGGGGAACTACCATCCGATTTGGCTGTGCTGTCCAGGGATGCCATGAGGTCCGGCTGGTCCCCAAGGAGCAACTCGGCTCCCTTTCCCCACGATGGTGACGTGAGGGCTTTTTCGTGGGGCGTGGGCCCGCGGGCCTCATTCACTGAGTTTCCCGCAGCAGCTGAGCTAGGAGCCTGCTGCTGCCCTGGGCTCACCCCTGGTGCTCCCCCACTGTCAGGAACTGCGGAGTATTTGTCGAAGAAGGTCCCGGGGCTCACGTGACCACTGTCTCTTTTTCTGCGTCCCCTTCCCCGGCCACCGCCCCCGGGAACAGGCTTGCCATCGTTCCCCGATGTTGATTCCAGGGTATAATTGGGGGAGAGACTGGTGCCATCCCCCTGAATTGGTGGGTTGGGCGGTCCTGAGGATTTGGAGCCGCCGCCACTGGCCCCAGACGGGCCACCCGGTCCAGGGGCCCCAGTAGTCCCTCCAGGGAAGTAATCCGAGCCCGGGTTGCCGGCTGCGGCCGCGCTGTCGGGCTCGTTCTGGCTCAGTTTCCTCTTCCCCTCGGGTGGGTTCTTCTTGTTGAAAGTCACGTTGAGGTTGGGCGCACCCAAGCTGGCGATCATGTTCTGGCAAGCGGTGGAGAGTGCAGCCAGGCAGCTCTGGCCGAACAGGTTGTCCTTAGAGCTGGGTTTGTTGAAGGACCCCAACGACAGCGCGCCCAGTTTACTGGCCGAGTTGCGCTGGCTGGGCTGGAAATCCGACTGCGGCGCGTAAGCTCCCCCGCCAGTGGCGGAGTTGCCGCTACCCGCGCCCGCACTCGGGGGCGAGTTCACGCCTGGAGCGCTGTGCGGCGTGGCCTGCCGACTCCCTGAACCAAATGGAAAGCCAGGCTGGCCCCCGAGAGCTGGCGCAGGGAAGTCCGGTGGCGGGGGCCGCCGCTCCGACGGAGCGTTAGGCAGTCCCACACCAGCCCCAGGCGACTGCAACTGGCCTAGGCTAGCCAAGCTGCCCCCAAACTGCAACCCCGGCGAAGCCAGCGCGGGCACGTGGCCTTCCCCCGACATCCTCAGAGGCTCCTGCAGAGAGCCACGAAATAGCACCCCTGAGCCACCCGGAGCAGGAGGAGGCGCCAGGCCAGGGTCGTGCGGGCCACAGTCTGCTGGCAACCCCGTACCGCCCATCCTCCGGGGCAGCAGGTCTCCCGGCGGGTGTGCACCTGGGAACCATGCGCTCTCCTGCGCCAGGTGGGGCGCCTGCTGCTCAAAGCCGCCCAGGCGCCCAGCACCCGCATTGCTGCCTTCGCGTTCAAAGTTCGTCTGAGCCAAGCCGCTCACCGAACCTCCATGGACTAGGCCGCCCTGGCCCACGTCCCCAGGATGGCCTAGCTGGGCCAGGTTGGGCTGTCGCAACCGCTGCTGTTGGTTCCGAGACGCCATCTGTTTAATTATGAGGGCCGCATTCTGGCGTTGCTGCTGCTGTTGCTGCTGCTGCTGCTGTTGCTGCTGCTGTTGCTGCTGCTGCTGCTGCTGTTGCTGTTGTTGCTGTTGCTGCTGTAGGGACTGGTGGTCCGGACGCGGGTGCTGCAAGGGCGGTCCCGAGGGGAAGCTGTCAGGCACAGGCGGTGTGAACTCGCCTGGGAGGCCTGGATAGGCAGAGGGAGAGAGTTGGTTGTCCAGGGCGCCGTTATGCATGCTGCCATTCCACGAGGCGCAACGGTCCACGCCTGCGCTGCCCGGAAAGTCAAAGCGCGGCCTCTTGGCCACGTTCATGTAGGGGGGCGCATCAAAATGCTGCAGCCTCTGGTTGGGCGCCTGCTGAGGAGGGGGATGCTGCATGCTGAAGACAGGGTCAGAATATGGGTGCATGCTCCGGTTCTCAAGCCTGTGGATGGGGTACTCGAACTGTGCGTGCTGACTGGGCAGCATGGGGCCCCCGTCCTGCAGGCCGCTGCTGGGTGTGCCAGCTTCGCCCTGCTGGGGCCGCGGAAGAGCAGGAGGGCAAGAATTCTGCCGGACCAAAAGCCCGGGTGGTGGGGGCTGCTGCTGCGGGGGCTGCTGCTGCGGGGGTGGTGGGGCCTGCTGGGGAGGCTGCATTAACGGATGCCGGGAGCCCACTGCAGGCTCCAGACCCACAGGCATCTTCCGTGCCCCGCCAAACCTCTCGAAGAACACTCCGTGCTGAGGTTGCTGCTGCTGTGGCGGCGGCTGCGGTGGCTGGCCGTGCATTTTGGGCAAACCCACCATGCCTGCAGCTCTAGGCATGGCTGAAGCACCCGGGAAAGCACCCCCGGGAACCTGGCGACCCGCCGCATAATGTGGCAGCTGCCCTTCGGAGTCAGAGGGCGAAAACATGTCAAAATGTCCTGAGGGCGGTTCGCCCGGGTAATTGTATTCCATTGAATCTACAGCTCCTTGGTTCGTCACTCTCCGGGACTCAAGACTGTGAGAATCCGAGCCGCTGGAGGAGGGCAGGCCGTGGAAAGAGGCAGCCCGGTTAGGGCTCTGGTCCAGCGGCAGGCACGGGGCAGGCACGGCATGGCTCGAGGTGCCCGAACTGTGGAAGTCCGGGAGGTTTCCTGGCCGCTGCGGGCCGAAGCCCTCCGGCCCCTGGCTCTCCGCCATGTGCTCATAACTCTCTGCGAAGGGCGGCTGGCTGCCCAGGCCGCCCGCTGTACCTCCGTAGCCAAGCAGCCGGCCCCCGTGCAGACACGAGGCACCTGGGTCCGGACCACCGAAGTTGCCCCCGAAGTGGGGGTGATGCTGGTGCGGGTGGTGGCCTCCAGGGTGGCTGTGGTGATGCTGCTGGCCACCGAAGAAGCCATGCACTGGCTGCGCCTGCAGCCCCCCTGCGTGTAGCTCGGAGTGGCCGCGCGCGTGGAAGCCATAGGGCTCCATGTTCAAACCCAAGATCGGGGGTTCACCCAGAGCGCTTATGGCAGGGTCCACCGGGCCAGGAGGGGGTCCAGCGTGGAAAGAAGGAGCCTTAAAGTGGGCGTTCATGCTCAGTCCGGCTTCGTTAAAGTTCCCCTCGCCCTGGCCAGCGTGCCGGGTGTTGATCTGGGGCTCGAACTGGTCCAGCCCAAACATACTTGGCGGGGGAGAGTCGGGGAGGATCAATAGGGCATGACAGCCTGCTCCGCCGCGCGCCTGGGGCCAGCTACTCGCTTCAGCCGCGGCTCCGGGGCTCCCGGACGTTCTGCACCGCGCGAGGCGCAGCGCTCACCGCCACCAGGCAGGCGCGCGGGCGCTGGCTGGGAGCTCTTGGGTGCTCTCCGGAACCTCGGGATCTACCCAATTGGGCCTCTCACGTTTTGTGAAGCCGCAGAGCCTCCTGGAGCTTTGTTGGGGGGCCCATGCCCCGGGAGGATGGCACGGCCGCGGGTGGGTACGCGGAAAGGAGACCTGGCGGCCGAGGAGCTGAGACAAAAAGTTAAGTGAGGGAGAGGGAAAGGGGCGGGAGAGCAAAATGATCACCTTCTGGAGTCCGCGGCGCGGCGGCTGGGGCAGTAGGGGAGCCCCTAGGTCCCACCCCTGCCCCGAGTCCCCGCGCCCGGGCCGCACGGGCTCTCGCACCTCCGGGCGATCGGCGGCGAATGCTTCAGTGGCTTGAAAGACAGGCAGCTCTGCTCCTCATCGCCAGTGCTGGCCCCGCAGCAGGAGAAGCGGGCGCCAGAGCGGGAACGCAGGCAGGCTGCGGGAGACGCGCGGCTCCGCGGCTCGGGCTCGTCTGCCAGTCGCCGCGCGAGTTCGCGGGCGTCTCGGGCCGCGCGCGGGCAGGGAGGCGTGGGGCCGGTGGTTCCGAGGCTGCGGTTCCCGCCTCCGCACTCCGGGGTCCCCTCGGACCCAGGAAGGGGGCCTCGCGGGCGAGCTGAGCGCTCGGGGCGGGCGGGGCGTTACGAGGTCCGGGCACCCGCTCCGCGTCTGCCTCTAGCCGGCGCCGGGAGAAGCAGCAACAAGTTTTGCGTTTCAGCAATCCATTCCAGCCATTACCTCTGCACCAATCAGCGCCGCCCGAGCGGGCCCGGGGGCGGGGCTCGCTCTTAAGGTGGTCCCGGGTCCCGGCAGCACAGGCCTGGCCACCGACCCGCGCTACTCCCGGTCCAGCCTACGGCGATGGGGGTGCGCCCTGAGCGTCCCCGGCTAGGGAGGGCGCTAGCAGAGGACGACGGCGGGAGCCCGGCTTTGTCCGCCCCTTCCCATTCACAGTTCCCAACTCCCCACCCCCAACTGGAGTCAGAGCGACCTGCCGGGTGGGCAGGGGGCGGGGAGGTGGGCGGCGAGCTGTGCGGGGCGCAC
This sequence comes from Phyllotis vaccarum, assembly GCA_033318265.1. Classification (NCBI taxonomy): domain Eukaryota; kingdom Metazoa; phylum Chordata; class Mammalia; order Rodentia; family Cricetidae; genus Phyllotis; species Phyllotis vaccarum. The sequence continues at coordinate 61,255,567 of JARWLC010000017.1, forward strand.
AGACAATGGGGTCGCCTGGCAGAGCCCCGGGTCTCGCCTGGAAAAGTCGCTAAGTGTCGGCTACGCCGCAGCCTAGGGCGGCGCCCCAGGGAGCAGCCCTGAGAAGTTCATGATGTGATCACCGAGGGGAAACACGAAGTGAGGTTGTCTCCGAGAGCCGAGACTGGCTTGCTCCTTCCCGAGTCTCCCACCGTCCGCGTCTTCCGGTTCTCTGCCACTGGCTCCACCGGGAAGAAGCCACGCACACTCGGCCGCTTTCTGGGAACACTTTGGGTGAGCCTGGCGAGTGAGTAGGGAGGCGAAACAATAAGAAACCCCGAGAAGAGAGACGCGCGGAGCGCACCCAGGGGGGCCGACACCTTGCGGCGGCCACGGGCGCCCAGGCCCAGACCCAGACCCTGGAGGGCGCGAAGTTGGACTCCTTAAGAGATCAATAAACTGAAGAGGTCAAGGAACAGAATTGGATTATGATACTAAAATCAATAGGAATAATTTAATATCGTCCCTGATTCTTATGAAATATTTATCCCAATAATCTTAGTTAAAATGTTTAAATCTTCCTGATCCTCACGGAGGCTGAAATCTGTTTTGCAATTAAAAGTTGGAAGTTAAAGGAGATGGGAGGTGGAGGTGTTTATTATGTGGACGCGCGCGCGCACCTTCGCGCCAGCACGCGTGTGCGTGTTTTCCTCTCAAAGTGTAAGTACGGGAGGAGGGACAGAAAGGTTTTTAATTTTCCGTGCCATGAAATAAAGAGAGGCAATTTTGCTGGCAGGCCAGGATTTTTAAAAGAGGAAGGGGAAAAGAAAAAAAAAAAAAACTTTTTCGTTGAAGTGCCCTGATATCGCTATTAAATCTAAATAAAATTAAGCATGGTGTATAAAATGCCTTTTCCCCCCACAAAAGAAAGTGTTTATCGCCCAAGTCTGTCTAGCGTTTGCTAAATTACGCATGAAATCTGAAGTGAAATAAACGTTATAATAAAACCAACCCGGAGCCCTTTTTATTTAAAAACCTCAGATTAAGCACTCCACTGTCGCGGGCATGAGTTAAAAGTTACCGTGTCATTCCTGGTGGATTCATTACTCCCTGGAGCTTCCAGTTGGAAAATGGGCTCGATTTAGGAAGGGGGGGGCGGGAGGCCCCAAGGGACTTCTGAAGCAATCACCCCCTCCACACACACTCACTCACCCAGCCCCCCCAACCCCTCCCCACCACCCCTCCTTCACTCCCCCACACACTCATACCCCACCCCACCCCCCACACACACTCTGAAATAATTCAGGAAGATGCAGAAGCTCAGGCCTTTCCTGAAGTCTACAGATTTTTTTTCCTTTTGAAATTAAAAATGAAAATTACCCCCACCAAAAACGGGGCCCATAAATAAGCATTGGGAAGAAGTATTTGTGCAGGGTGGTGGAGTTTTAAAAGGATTTTTCTGCAGGATCAGGTTGTTGGTCTGTGATTAAATATTGATTTTGTGTAATTAGTTTTCATGCGAACTATCCTCTTGCTGATAGCTTAGAGGTTTCAGAACTAGAAAAGAAATGGAATTGGACATGGAAATTATTACTTAGCAAAGTGACAGGGAAGGAGAGCCAGGGAGAAGACAGGCTTGGCCTGTGTAGGCACAAAGGAATAAGGACCCAGTTAGACACCCCCAAGTGTACCTCCAGGCCCACAGCTAGGGGCCCTGGGATCTCCTGGGCAGAAAGGGGGAGAGTTCAGGGATAGATCTCAGGAGGATGCCCCAAGTAGCAAAGCTTCCACACCTAACCTTGTACCCATCTTGGGGATGGTAGCCTTCTCAGGACGCAGGGATGAGATACTTGTGCATCATGTCAGGAGGAGACATGTGTGTCAGGAACTGTGTGGAGAACTAGGCAGGAGCTGGGAAGATCACACAGGCCTGCTCTCTGATGGGCACTGGCTTGAGGTGTTACACTCCTTGGGTAGGGGTCCCCACATCTGATTGAATTTCTATTTGCACTGAAGGGAGATGTAGGCATATTTTTTCCAGGCTCTTTCAGAGTCAGCACTTGGGGGGGGGGGTGTCTGAAGAGAAGATTTGGAGGGGAGAACCCCTTCCTTAACACTATACATGAACTATGCCTGCATTTGTATCTTTGCCCTGGAAGGCTAGCTGGCATCTTTGTGTTTCTGTACATGGCAGGTACATGCATCTTTGGAGGTCACTGTAGTGTGGTGTGGTGAGGTATGGTGTGGTATGTGTGTATGTGTATGTGTTGGTGTGTGTGTGTGTATATGTGGATGTGTGTGTGTTGGTGTGTGTGCGAATGTGTGTATATGTATGTTTGTGTGTGTGTTGGTGTGTGTGTATGTGTGTGTATATGTGTATGTGTATGTGTGCTCACACCTCTGGGAGTGTACACCTCTATAGTGTGGACACCCTGTATGTGTGTCTGTGTGTGCTCACACCTCTGGGAATGTGCACCTCTATAGTGTGGCACCCCTGTATGTGTCTGTGTATGCTCACACCTCTGGGAGTGTGCACCGCTATAGTGTGGCACCCCTGTATGTGCCTGTGTGTGTCACACCTCTGGAGCTGGCTTCTAAGTTTCTTTCAAACAGACACATTGCCCCCTAGTGCTCAAACAAACTCAGAGTCCCTCCAGGCAGCAAGCCAGGAGCTGCAGAGCCTCCTCCTTCTTCTCCCCCTTCCTGTACCCCACCACCACCATTACTAAGCATGTTGGTACCAGCAAAGGAAGGAAGGGACACAGATAGTCTGGGGCCCTGGGGCTGCTAAGGGTGCTCTGAGTTGGGAACAGATGGGGAGCTGCCTGGAATGTGCTCCCCCCCCAGCTGCTCAGAACAGCCTCCAGCTGGGGCCAAAGAGGGGCTTGTGGCATTCACATACAACAAAATGTGCACACTCAAAACCCATGGCCCTGTGAGCAAGCAGAAGACACAGGGCCCACACAAACACACAAGGGGGACCTGTCAGCACACACACAGTGGACAGGCACATCAGAACCCAAGTGACAGGACAGTGAGGCTTCCTATCTGAGGTTCTATTTTATCTCAGTGGCACCCTTCAAGGTCCAAACATGACCCATCAGGATGGAGGCCTCTATTAGTCAAGGAATTTGCCCAGAACCAAAATAATAGTAGATCACAAATTCCAGTCCATAGGCATCCTGAACCTACTGCTAGGTCTGTGTTACCATGGCAGTAGCTGTGCAAGGCTATGCTGGGAAGGGCAGGGGAGTGGCAGGACTCTTCCTCCAACAAATTCTCTTTCCCTCCCCCCAAGTCTCCCATGAACTCTGGAACTTGAACACTTGGCAGAGTCCTCCAAAAAACCTGGAGGAGCCCACTTCTCCAAGATCTTGCTGTGAAGCAGCCCTGGGCCCATAGATTTAAATCCTATCTTTACCTTCACGGGCTGTGTTACCTTGGGCAAAATACTACCTTCTCTGAGTTTCTATTTGCTTTGTTAGAAAGAGGCATGAAAGCCCATTTGTGTAGAGCGTAAGGGTGATTGATCATGTTTGCAGAGTCAACAGACCTCACATGTAGCCCATGATTAAGTGCTTGCTCCTCTCCCTGTCACGCAGTCATCAAGTCTCCTGCATTTGAATTGCAAGAAGACAGGAAAAGCTCAGTCCTGTTCAATAGCCCAGCTATCGGCTCCTCCATTCTAGTGCCCGCGAAGCATCTAGATGGTACCCTCGAAAGAAACCTCCAGAGAGGCCTAGTGTGGCCAGGAGAGAAGACAGTAGAGCTGACTAGTGGGTAAAAGGGATCTGACCTTCCTGTAGCTACAGGCTGCTGGTTGCTATGCAATAGCAGTTCCCACCTCTCTACCCACAGTGACTGATAGCTTCTAGCTGTCTACTGAATACCTACTATATGCCTACAAGGTTCCATCTGAAAACTCAGAAAAAGGAGACTTGAAAACAGTTTCAACTGTCAAATCAGATTACAGGAGTCCCATTATTTGACATGAGAAGGATTCTGTCAATATAAGGGTTTGAAATAGCTGTGATGTGAGGGAAAGAAAATAGAAAGGGTTTACAAAGGTGGGTTTTGAAGGTAGGATAGGAGTATGGAAACCAAATGAGGCCAAAGGACCTTTCCAGACGTAGAAACCAGACTGGGAGGATGTGGGAAGTTTCCGGCAACAATGAGAAGAATAAAAAGGGTCCGAACCTGGATCAGGACTCCAGGGTAGGTGGGCATGTGGGGGCCTTATGAATACCATGATAGACCAGAAGCAAATCATGGAAAATTGAGAGTCATTCCTTTCTTGGCCTTTCAAGGTGGTCCTAGAAGTCATCCTTACCTTGTTTCCTTGGAAACCAGGCCTGGGAGAGAGGAAGTCCTGTGTTTGTCCCTAAGCAGCTTGCCCAGAGCAAGCATACTGTTTGTATGGACTACAGTTCCTCTTGTGAAACAAGATACACTCCCTGGGGACCAGATCTGCCCACCTGTGCCTCTTAAGAGCAGCTTGGGTATGAGAGTCCTAACTCTCAAGTTCAGAACCATTGCCCCTGACTAGGCAAGCAGTGTTTGTTTGCACATTTGGGGGAGGAGGGAGGAAAAGTACAAGAAAGAACCTGGCTCACAGGGTAGATAGATGAATAGACAGATAACTGAGAAAGAAACAAAACTGGACTGGATGGATGATAAGTTAATGAAAGAAAGGAAGGAAGAAAGAGAGAGAGATGGTGAATAGATAAATGGATGATGAGTGGATGGATGATAAATAGTAGATGGATGAATGGATGGAAGATTAATGATAGATGATAGGTAGAGAGATAGATATGTGAGAGATTATAGATGGATGAATGGATGGTAGATAGATGTGTAGTAAGAGGTTTCTGGCCTGGACTTTCAGGCCTAGCCTCAAGGTTTAAACCTGCAGACCCAGAGACCCGCAGAGACACACAGATGCTTACATTAATTTTAGGCTGATCAGCCTAAGGCCAGGCATATAACTTGCTAACTCTTTACCCTTAATCTAACCCATGACTCTTATCCTGTTCAGCCGTGTGGCTCAGTACCTTTCTCAGAGCAGCATAGTTGTCCTCTGCATCTTCTGGCTTGTCTGGCAACTCTAGAGTCTCTGTGGTATTTCTGCTTTGTTCTTTCTGTATCCAGAGTTTACTTAGTCTGGTAGCCCCGCCCACACTTCCTGTCTGCCTTTGGCCAATCAGTACTTTTTATTAAACCAGTGGGTGGGACAATTATTTACAATGGAACAACATAATCCTCCTACATGGATGGATAACGGGTGGATAGAAGATAGATTGATGGATACATTGAAGATAGATAGATAGATAGATAGATAGATAGATAGATAGATAGATAGATAGATAGATAGATAGATAAGTAGGTAGGTAGGTAGGTAGATATGTAGATATGTAGGTAGATAGATAGGTATGTAGGTAGATAGTAGGTAGGTAGATAGGTAGGTAGGTAGATAGGTAGTAGGTAGGTGAGTAGATAAATAGGTAGGTAGGTAGGTAGGTAGGTATGTTAATGGATAGACACATATATGATAAATGGGTAGTCCATAGATAGAGATAGGTGACTAATAGAGGTTGGCAGGTAACTTACAGGAGAAGAAACAGGAAGGTAGACTATTAGGTCACTGTAAATATATTCAATAGCTCCATTACCCTCCTCCACATTATAAAGGAGGAAGCTGAAGCACAAACAGGTAAGACAATGTGCCCAAGCTCACAAAGCAAACGAACCAGAGCTGGCAGGTAAGCAGCTGGTACCAGAGCCAAGGCTCTGCTTTGCTCCTCTGGATCCCAAACTGTGGTCTGCAGGGAACAACCTGACATCCTGGAGACCCTCAGCTCTTTCCTACTGGACAGCCTGACTTCAGCGTTTCAACATGGGAACCTGCCAACTGCCCCCTCAGATGGCATTCAGGAGGATGGTTGTTGGGGCCTGGTGGACCCTGTGTCAGAGAAGGCCCTCTTGTCACCATAGGCCATTTAATTGCCCGTACCCAGCCACTAGGGGTGTGGTGCTCCATAGCTGCTTCAAGCCTCGGGTTGTGTTATGGCTTTCTGCTTCACACAAGGCAGTTCAGCATTGCCCACACCTCAGCTGCCCAGCTGACTGACTCAGATTGGCACTGACGCTCATGTTGCTGGCACTGGGTTAGAGCAGCCCTGGGCATACAGAGGCCCTGAGCACCAGATTCACAGAAGGAAAATGCTGAGGAGGATCACTGTTCAGAGATGAGATTCCAATAGCAACCAGAGCCAGTCCTTTCTTTGGGGTTTTGGTTTTGTTTGTTTATTTTTATTTTGTGTTCTTGTTTAATGTTCTAAAAGAGTCTTGCAAAATAGCCCTGACTTGAAACTCACTAGAAAGACCAGCCTGGCAATGAATTCCAATGAACTCCAAGGCCTCTGCCTCCCGGAGTACCAGAATCATAAGTCTGCACCACTGCCTGGGTGGGTTCCTTTTCTGAGCATACAGATTCTTCTGGATTCCTCTGAATCTTGAAAGCACCCCTCATTCTCAGCACCCTAGTTCTGGAAGGAGTGGTGATCTGCTCCATGCCTCACAGATGACCCAGGCCTTCTGGTTCTACAGCCTTCCCTGTATGGATGCCTCTTCCCCCAGACAGTTACCAGCCAGGAGCTTCCATTTTCCATTCTGTAAGCTGAGTGTGATGAACCTGGCTCTTGTCCCAAAATAACTCACGCCAGCCCCACAGGCTGGAAATGAAGCCCAACAGCTCCAGGGCCCAGCCTAGCCTCCCTTAGAACTCTCAATCCGCAATAAAAAATAAAGCAGACCTTGTGTACAAAGTGTCACATAACCCATGATGAGGACAAAGACAGCAAACCTAACCAGCATGGTCATGGCCCCCTCACCTTCTATTCCCGCCAGGTGGCAACAGGGCTCCCTGCAACTAGAACCCAGAAGCAAGCTTCCAAACAGCCTTCACACATCCTTCCAAATCGTGCTATCCCATTTCACTGACCCTCCTTTGTCTCTGTCCTCCTCAGCTGCAGGCACTGAGGCTGTTATGTCATTCCTGTGCTCAGGTCAATTGTAGAGAGAAGTTCCCCACAGCCACAGGGAGGTCATCTCAGTGGCTCCCAGGCCATTGTCCTATGGTCTTCGACAGACTCATGGTGGGTGCTGGACAGGTGGGACCCGTGCTCTTCAACATCATTCTCCTCTTTCTACCGGGGAGGAGATGCTGTGTGACTTAGAATAAATGCCCCCTGTGCCTCAGTTTCCTTTGTAAACCTGGCTGAAATGGTGCCTACAGGGAGAAGTATTTGGAGCACGAAATGAGATGGTAGGGTATGATGGTCCTGTGTCATCCCAGGAGTATGGAGAACCTAATGGCTCCCTCTTCGGGATTCCTGAGCTTATGAAAGTAGTGGTGACTTTGGGCATCCTTTTGGGAGCAACCTGGAAGGAAGTGATATTCCTTTCCATGAGGGCCCTCCAGAGGTCAGTCCTAAGTCCAGAGCCAATCACAGCTCAGTGACAGAGTGCTGGCCTAGCACATGCAACACCCAGGACAAACCCAAAGGCCTATGCAGAACAGGAAGCTCTTCAGGGGAGGCTTGGGAACATCCCTTGCCTTGTCAGGCTGCCAGGATGGGACAGGGTGGGACAGTGGCTTTGAGAAGTAGCCCAGAAAGTCAAGGCCAGGCTCATTCCCTGGATATTCCAGGTACCTGGCAATACAAACACCTATTCTCTGAATGCTGTTTTGTGTCCAGCAAGAAGACAGTATGTCAGGGTGGCAGTGGTTCATGCCTTTAATCCCAGCACTGGGGAGACAGTGGCAGGGGGATCTCTGTGAGTTTGAGGCTAACCTGGTCTATAGAGTGAGTTCCAGGACAGTTAGGACTGCACAGAGAAATCTTGTCTCAAAAACAAAACAAACACCACCAACAAAGACAGTATAGCTTCCATGTTGGCCATTCACAGTCACCACACCTGTCCTGGCCTCAGTTTCCCTATCTGTCAAGTGGGAAGATTAAGACTTCTTAAGAACATTAGGAGAATGAATGAGGCCCAGGCACTTTGCACGTAGTTAACACTCAATAAAAGGCAGCTACTGCATTGGAGAGAGGCCCTGCAGAGTGGGTAGCTCCCTGGGGTAGGCCCAGGAAGGACTGTGGCCAGGCTGCTCAGCATGGCTTCTCCAGACGCTGGCTATGCTGCAGAGGCTCCTGGCTCTGAGGAAGGGCTCTAAGCAAAGAACCCACCAGATTCAGGCAGACCCAGCTGTGCCGAGGCCCACCCTGTTTTGGCTGCCTTCTTCCCAGCTGAGGCCTAGCCGCCTCCACCATTTGCCACTGGGCCACCTGGGGAGCTCTGGGCGGGCTCCAGGCGCCAGCTGCCCCCACCTCTGGCTGCGATGAGCTCATCTGGGTCTGGTAACTTCTAAAGCGGCCAGGAATGTTTGCTCAAATGTTCCAGGCTCAAGGAGCAGAAAGCAACCAACGGCCTCCGCCCCTTCCCCCACACAGAAAGCAATCTGCTATAACTCAGGCGGCCTCACCAAGCCGGAGATGGATGCTGCGTCTCAGAATCTATATCACCCTAAAGGAAAATGCCTCTTAAATCACAGGGAGCCAGGAGAAAGTGGGGGCAGGGTGCAGGGACACTGAGACGCTCCAAATGGGAGGGCTGCGGAGGAGGGTTCTCCAAGCCCCGAGTTCCCTCCCACCATGGCGACAGCCACCACTTTAACGGTAGGGGAGTCTCAGATGGAGGGAAAGAAACCTGAGACACTTCTCCACTCTGACATTTGCAAGGTGTGCATTCACATGCACGTGTGCCTCACATGCACACAAGTACACACGAGCGTGCACTTATGAACACACACACATGCTACCCACCCATTCCCACGTTCTCAACCCCCTACCACCACCATCCAGTTTATACTTAGACAGAAATAAGATTTGTGCGTTCGAGCCAGGTCATACAGAAGCACTTGTGCATCCCAGTGATACCCCAGGAGGTGACAATCGGGTTTTTCAGTGTGTAGTCTGTGAGACCCTGGAGACCTCAGCACTGCATCTTTGTGGTTTCTCAGTTCCGGTGCAGCCGTCTGTTCAATAGGTCACATCCTCAGACAGTCCTACACTTGACCTCAGCTTTGAATTACCCTCCCTCTCGACCAAAGTTCTGGGACACCTCTGGGAAGACCAGATGTAAACTGGGTCTTAGTAAGGGCCTGAGATGGGAAAACTGAGTCCAAGGGAAGAAGGAAGGCAAGAGACCTGCTATAGAAGGCAGGATGTTTTCACAGACTTTAACTGAGCCTACAAGGACTTAGAATAAGAGCCTCCTGATTAGCCCTGGGTTCCAGGAAAATGCACATACTCTCTGGCTCATCCTTCCTCACCCTGTAACTGTATTCTGCCTCTATTTGACTTTTTCTCATAAGGGTACCCTAGATTCCCACACACAGACACACACACACACACCAGCCTCCGCCATATACACATATAAGGTTTTTGTTTTTAAGACAGGGTCTCATATTAGCTCAGGCTGGACACAAACCCAGCAGCTGAGGATGGTCTTGAACTTCTGACCCCTCCTGCTTCTGCCTCCTCACAGGTGTGCACCAGCACCACACCTGACTTATGCAGTGCTGGGCCCTGAAACCCAGGGATTCATGAACATTAAGAAAGCATTCTATCTACTGAGCCACACCTTTCTGCCTGTGGCCAAGTTTGGGTGTGACTTCATCTGCAAAAACCTATCTCTAAGTAATGCCTTACTCACAGGTTCTCCATGGACATAAATATTGGGGGACACTGTTCAGTTCAGCACATGCTGATTCTTTTAAATGCCCTGGAATGTTTCCCAGGGGAACCAGCTTCTCAAAGAAACACTACATAAAATCTAAGGCAAAAATGTCAGGCCATTTTGCCTGGATTCAGCTTGTGCTATTCAATTCAATGTTCAAATGTAATAACATCACAAAATACTCCATTCCTGTTACTGTGGGTCTGCCCTTCAGCTGGCACAATTTTTAATATATCCACCCCCAGCTGGCTAAAGAGTAGCTGGCTGATTTCTAATGGAAGGTCTCAATACCACACGTTTGACATCAGTTCAAACTTGAGCATAGGCTCAGCTCCTAACAGGATACATTTTTTTTTTTTTTTGAGACAGAGTTTCTCTGTATAGCCCTGGTTGTCCTCGAAGACAGGCTGGCCTTGAACTCACAGAGGCCTCTGCCTCTGAGTATTGATTTAGTGGAACTAAAGGCGTATACTACCACTGCCCAGCTCAGGGTACATTTTTTTTTAAAGCAGCAATTATTTTTAGAAAGTAATTAAAATTATTTTATTATACTTGTATGGTATTCCTAATAACATCTTACAGTAACTGAATACAAATGTAAGGTGAGTGGCTTAGCTGGGTGCCAGTGCTGAGTGCTCATTCAGTACTATGATACATGCATGCCATCCGCCACAACACACATATACATAATAATTCTTATTAAAAGTTCTAAATAATATGAAAGGGTAGTGGTGGTGCACACCTTTTATTGTAGCATTCAGAAGGAAGAGTTCAAGACTAGCCTGACCTACAGAGTTAGTTTCAGGACAGCTAAGGCTACATAAAGAAACCCTGTCTTGAAAAGCAAAAAAAAAAAAAAAAAAAAAAAAAGCATAAAGCTGTGAGGAGACTAAGTGACAGTTGAACATTCAGCCCTAAACAGGGTACTCAGGCCACACCCTCTCTAATAAGGAAAGAACGTGAAAAAAATGTAAAAGCTGGAGGTTAAGAGGATGCTCTGAAACATTGCTCACTTTTCCTTTAATATTTGGTTTTTATTAGATATGTTGTGTTTGTTTTTTGTTTTTTTGGTTTTTTTTTTTTGACAACTTCGTATTCATGTATAATGCAATCTGGTTATTCTTATTCCTTACCCCATCAGCCTCACCCTCACCTTGTCTCAACCTCACCCATCCCTACCCCAGGTTCCTTTCCCATGCTTGTGCTGTTTTGTAACCTACTGAGTTTAGCCAAAGCTGTCTTTAGAGTCTAAAGCCTTGCTACTATTATCTTCTAGAAAGTTTCCCCTTTCCCAACCATTGGCTCAACAGTTGGAATGAACAGTTGTATAGGCTCAACTCATATCAGGATTTTTTTTTTTTTTTTTTTTTTTGAGACAGAGTTTCTCTGTATAACCCTGGTTGTCCTGGAAGACAGGCTGGCCTTGAACTCACAGAGGCCTCTGCCTCTGCTTGCTGATTAAAGTGGAATTAAAGGTGTATACTACCACTGCCCAGCTTAGGATACCTGCCTGCACGCTGTGATCCTTTGCAGAGTAGTCAGTACTGGGAGAGCATGGGTTAAGCACTGAGATAGCTCAGGCTCAGGTTCAAATACAAGTTCATGGCTGGGCCATGTCCATGTGGGTAACCCAAACCAAGTTCCTCACCTGCTCCACTTCAAGAAATAGAGAGTGGAGCAGGAGTGGCTGGCCTGAGGACAACTGTGTCATGGAGCTGGTGACCTTTCCCACCAAGCAAAGGGCCATTGCGACCACCAGGCAATGGGAGAGATTTGTGGCCAGTGGCTGCTGAGCAGGGTTAGGGTAGAATCCCCCACACTGGGCTGCTGGATCAGCTGACAAAGGCCTCTTGGTTACAAATCTATTTTTAAAAACCTTGTAAATATTAGCAAGTGCAGAGCCTCACCTGCAAAACCTTCAGAAGGTGCTTGAGGAAAGAGCTTGGCTGCCCTGGCTGAGAACTCTCTAGACTCTCCTGTTTGCCACTGTGGGTGTCCAGATGCTGCTGGAAGCTCCTTCCCCATCCCAGCACCAGGTTCAGGGGAAGCTCCACCTCACCAGTGGAAAATAGCCCACCACAAGCCTGCCTGAGCCTCACTCTAATGATGCTCTTTCTAATTTGATGACCATGGGCAGGTATCTAACGCCCACATGCACCTATCCAATGCCCCCATGTCTGTCCATGTCTCTCCCATGTGCTATCTGCTCTGCCATTGAACACTGAGTTGTGGAAGTGACATATGGATGTTTCCCTAACCCTCAGGACCAGAGTTGGAAAAGCCTGCTTGACCTTAGTTTTGGAAAACTAATTGCACTCCTTGGGAAGAGAAGCTTTGGATTTCCACTCTTGCCAACCATCCCAAGGAAAAGGGGTGTTCCAATAAAACCCACACTCAACTGTTCCTACAAGTCTCCACAATAGGCCATACTTCCATCCACAGGTGAGGAGTAAGCAAAATATGCCCTATCTGTGCCTCGGAATAGTATTTGCCCATGGAACAGTATGGATGGAGCTCTGATACAGTGTGCCAACACTCAAAGGTGAGGTGTGGTATGAGAGATGCACAGGTTGTTTCCTATGCAGTTCTGTTCAGAGGTGATGAGTAGAACAGACAAAGCCAGAGACATGGGAAGGCCTGGAACTGGTGCCAGCACAGGGGACAAGCAGAGAAGAGAGATAGGAAGTAATATTTGGTGGATGCAGATGGTGGCTGAGCAGCTGTCAGCTATGCAACTGACAATGTTAACACTACTTTACTTGCTATTTATCACAATTGAGAAATTAACACAGTAGGGTGTCTGGAAAGGCCATATAAGACACAGGCAAGTTCGAGCCAAGTCCGTCTCCATCTGCTGGTTTACCTCAGGGGCAAAGGGAACTTCTCTGGCTTTCCTGGGTGTTGGAGTTGTTGCCCCTGGGCTGGCAGTCCTCATGTCTCTAAGGTATGATGGTGTCTCAGGGTGTGGTGTGAAGGGCCAGTGAGGCCACCGTATTAGAAAGGGGATACACTGCCAGGGAGCTTGGCACAAGGCTTGAAGACAGCAGGCAGCATGCTCTGACAGCTAATCTTCTTCCCTCTGTCAAGGGCCCTTCCCCTGGTGTTTTTTATGGATCCTCTGGAAAAAGGCACTTTTCACATCTGATGGGCCAGAGCCTCATCCTTGTCTGACCTTGCAAAGTCCACTCCTGAAGTGTTAGTCGGGAAGACAAGAGCTCTCTAAACTGTTTTTGCCCCAGACCTGGGCTAGAAAGACAGGGGTTATAACAATAGCACCCCTAAGACACAGCCAGGTCCTTTCTTATCCCAGGACTTGGCAGGTGCTGTTTCACCACCTGAAACTTCCTTCTGTGACATTTGATACTCATCACTACTGTAACCAAGAGCCACAGAAGTTTAACTTTAAACAATACTCATTTACTTTTTTCCCCCCATATTACTAGAGGTCAGAAGTCTGACATTGGAACATTGGTCTCACGGGGCTAATGTCAAGGTGGCAGCAGGCCACATTCCTTCCTGTAGGCCGGAGGAACTATCTCTTGCCTCTTCCATCCTCCAGAGGCTGCCATGTTCCTTGGCTGGGGTGGTCCTTAGTCAGCCGCTAACCTCACGTGTCTTGGAGAAGCATTTCCCTTTCTTCACGTAGGAACGTTCTCTCAGCTGATCATTCCCTGTTTGTTTTGTTTTTTTAGTGGGGTCTTGTTGTGTAGCCCAGGCTGTTCTAGAATGTGTGATTTCTCTGCTTCAGCCTTTCCAAGGCTAGGACTACAGATGCACTTACCAACCCTGGTTGCCAAAGGCTTTCTGTTAATGTTAGACTCTCATCATACTGGAACCCCAAGATGATACACGGCAACCTCATCATCCCAGGTCCTTTAACTCTCACTCCACCTGCAAAATGTTCTTGCTACAGAAAGAAATGCTCACAGGCTCTGTGGACAAAGGTGTGACATTTGGGGGCCTTTATCATGTCCTCTCAAACTTGGCTAGATGCACACTCACTGGGTAATTAAAGAGATAAGTGTTGGGGTCTACCAGGTCCCAAGCACCATGTTGAGGACCCTGTAGTGACAAAGTCACATCCAGCCTCTGCCATCCTAGACCTTCCTGGTTAGTAGACTACCAAGAAGCCCTTCCTGATGGCTCCCTGGACCGTGGACTGCCCTATTATGAAGCCATTGGCTGAACCAGAACTCAGGCTGAGCAAAGTGAATGGATGAGCCTAGGCTCCACCCAGCTCTGCCTCAGAAGCCACTTTGAAATTTGTTCTAAGAGAGAAGGCAAAGTCTTCACATGCATAATAGGTGTTGACAGGCCTTTGGAGACTTTGGGCTGTTTGGTAGAGGCCAGTTTTGAATTATGCTACCTTTGGAAGTTGATCAAGGTCTTAAGGATCCCCAGTAAAGAACTTGGATCTAGGAACAGTTGTAACAGGCCCAAATATCCAGACACTGTGTTACTAAAGGACTTTGGTAAGACCTTTACCACTACTCCTCTGTCTTTAGATGGTTGCTAAAAAATGGAAAGCTGAGTCTTAGCTGGATGTTTGGCACCATGAACTGTCAGCCAAGATCGATTAGGCACTTGTACATGGCACCATGTGGTGATGGACACATGGACCAAGTTCAAGCCCTGTTCTCCCAGAATCAGAATCAACAAAGCCCTTCTGACATCATTGCTTCTTGGAACTTGATTTACCTCTTAAGAGAATGGGTTTAATATAGCAACACACTTGTGATATGATACCAAGATTGGGGAGCAGTGACTCGGGCATGGAGTAAGTGCAGGAGTGCAGTGAGGGAGAAAGATCAGGAGGGATGTGGCCAGCACACACCCTGAAGCTACATGAGGTCAGGTTCCAGTTTCCCGTAAGGGTGACTCTACTCACATCCTGACTTCGGAAAATATTCTCTGCATTTGCCGTTCTTGATCTGGGCCCAGTGCTGAAATGATTCCAGGCCTTTTCTCTTCCCTGAGTCTTCTTGACATATTGAGCAGAAGAAGCTGGGTTTTGTTGTTATTGTGTTGTTTTGTTTTGTTTTCCAGAAGGGGAAACACACACACACACAGAGACAGAGACAGAGAGATGGAGAGACACATACACACAGAGACACACACACAGACATGCAGGCACACACACACACATACACAGAGACACACACACAGACAGACACACACAGACACACAGAGACACACACAGAGAGAGCCATTTCTACAGGACAGAATGTCCCCTGAGCTGAGAAAGCAGAGGGCCCACCTCTTAGCCAACCTCACTCACTCAGCATCACCATGGGTTACATAAGTGTGGTTTGGACTTGGAGATTGAACACAGCCTTGGATTTTGAAAGGAGGCAGAGGAGTTTCGTTGAGGAATGGCTTGGCTCAAAATAAATCCAGAAACTCAATGCAGGAGGAAAAACCCAGCAACAACACAAGATTCTGATGGATGGGATATTTAGATATGCAGTCTAGAAGGTCTGGCCATCACGTGCAGGAAGGAGATAGTCAAAAGGGAGGGGTGGCACAGTGTGGCCCTTGAAGAGGTGAAGACTGACACCATTCTTATTCCCTTGAAAGGAAACAGCCAATTCTTCATGTGTTGAAAGCCAACTTGTGCTTCTGTACAGAACCTGCAGCCCATGGGTCAGACTTTGGACATACTTGGCATTTTCCAAGTTCTGGTCTGGCAAGCCATTTATTCCAGAACAAATAAGGCAGGAGATGGAGGCTACTAATTTATCCTGCTGGGCTTGACAATCCCGGTTTTGAGCCTCACCTTCAAGAAGACCTTTAAGTCCAGTGCAAATGGAGACAGTTAATCACCGGTGGAGAAAGAACAACGTTCCATCATGGTGGCTAGGGAACAGTGTCTCTGACTCACTGAAGATCACAGAGTCCTTGGCTGCTTCTCCAGTTAGGTTTCATATGCCCATTTTACACAGTGGGCAACTGAGATGTGTGGAGACAGAAGGGAAGGAAGATATGTTGTCTTTTAATATATTTTTTCTATGATTTGGACAGGTCTTTCTTTTTTAATTTATTTATTTATTATGTAATAAATACAGTGTTCTGCCTGCATGTATGCCTGTAGCCAGAAGAGGGCACCAGATCTCATTATAGATGATTGTGAGCCACCATGTGGTTGCTGGGAATTGAAGTCAGAACTTCTGGAACCTCTTAACCTCTGAGCCATCTTTCCAGCCCAAAATAGGTCTTTCTATGTAGCCCAGGCTAGCCTCAAACTCACCAACCTGCTTCAGCCTTGAAAGTTCAGGAGTCACAGTGTGTACCCTAATAAAATCCGAGCTTCCTTAGCTCCATCCCAGAGAGCAAGGCTTCTCCTTTGAGGTACCTACATTTATAATACATTCCTGAGGATTCTCTTAGCACATGGCTTTAGTGTCACAAGCCCAGACTTAAATTGTTGGGGATGGCATATGTCAATGGGAACAGACTTTTGAATATAGGGTAGGCAGGAAGGACAGCAAGGTATAGCGCAATATAGTAGTGAAATAACATGCCCTTGTGGTCAGGTAAGAGCTTAAAGGATTTCGAACTTCATCCTGAAGGAACTGGGGAGGTGTGGGAGTATTTACACAACACTTACAAGGTGACTGCAGCTGTTAGCTCAGTAGCCATATTGGAAGGACAGTTGGAGGCAACAGGAAGCAAAGATGGTACTTTAACTGTCTGACAGGAAATAGAAACCAGCGCTTCAGAGATATCCATGGTTAAGAGCACTGGTGGCCCCTGCAGAAGACCCAGTTTCAGTTCCCAACACCCACATGGCAGCTCCCAACTATTCCTGACTACAGTTCCAGGAAATCTGATGCCCTCTTGTGATCTCCTCAGACAGCAGGCAAGCTCGTGGTGCACACACATACACACACACACACACACACACACACACACACACACACACACACACGTTAGCAAGCAAGAGTACATATACATACATATTGGCAAAACACTCAGACACATGAAATACAGTCAAAACTTCACAAAAAGGCGACAGTCTTATAACAGTACATTCCTAGGCTCTGGGCTCCAAGGAGCTCCGATCACCCTGTATTGGATACACTCTGAGGAAAGTATACATGGTGGCCTTTAGTGGGCAAGGCTATTGTGACTTCTTGACTGCTTTGGGGCACTGCCCTCACTGTTCTGCACAGGCTGGAGCTCTGGGAACTGCACGACTGAGGTAAGGGTGGACTGGGCAGGCAGGTTCTACCACATGTCCTACTCCAGAGACAAGGCAGAAACAGTCTCAGTCTATGCATCAGAAGCCCCATCTAGAATTTGCTTAACTAACATGGATTGGATATAGAGCTCTGTATGCCAAACTGCACATGGCCAGAGAGAATGTCTTTACCAAAACAGGTGTAGCCTCTACCCTTGGAAAGGGAGAGATAGTACTCATCTGCCAGAGTCCACAGTGGCATGATGGCCTTGGGGCACTGGCTGAGATGGGCTTCCCTGAATGCTCACCGGTAGGGAAGGGAACAGCATTCAGGAAGTTTGTGCAGAGGCATTACAGCAGGCTAGTCCTATAAGTGTCTCAGGAATAAAACAATACTCTACAGAAACAGGAACAGCAGTGTGTACTTAATCTCAGCCACAGCAGGCTGAGGTGGGAGAAGGCCAGAACCTCAGTCAGAACCCTTCTTTTTGGTGGACTCCTAATGTTTGCAAGGAGACCATTTGCACATTGAGGCTGGATTCCTACACATGAGAGCTTGTACACATGGGCTTTTGTAGGAGAGTATCTCCCTCATTTATAGTAAAAGGGGATCAGAATGTGGACCTCTCATGAGCCTGAACCTGTACAACTCTCTGGGTGTTACTCTGAGTAAGTCCCCTCTGTGACCTGTGACACAGGGTTCATTTCAGAGGTTCAGAAAAGCAATGTTACTCACAGTCCAGGAAATTTGAAACAGGGCTCCTGTAGACCTGACTCTGAGCCTATAGTTTCTTTGCATCCTGCAGCTTCTCTGAGCCCATATGCTGGCTCATGGCTGCCACAGAATGTGTAGGGTTTCTTAGGCTCCAGCATCATGCTGACCTATGTGTGTCTACAGCAGATCCACCAGCCCCTAACCTCTAGGCTCTCAACAAGCATGGACACACAGTATTGTGGGTCCTTTGGAGTGAGACCACTCTTATCCTCTGTCACCACCTGTTCCTTAGGTGTAGAGGCCAACTTCACCACTGTATCAAATCAGATCTCTGGCAGAGATTTGGGCAGGATTGTCTTGTCAAGAGGTCCCAAGAAGTTGAGTCAGGGGCAAAGACGTAATGGGAAAGCTGTGTAGAGATGTTGCCTAGGACATTCAGGTGCAGGAGTGCTAGGGACCTTGGGAGATTGTGTGGGTTGCACCCCAGATGCTCTAATGGGGGATTGGGGAGCTGGATCATTTGTCCACCAATATCCCTCTCCTTCTGATAGGATGTGTGTGAGGCAGCCAGAGAGAATGAGAGAGGTTGTGGTGGCAGGGGGGGGGGGGGGAGGTGGGCGGAGCAATGGTGACTGGTCTGCTCACCCATGGATTCCTTCCAGCCACCTACCTTCCCACAGCAAAGAGGCACTTACTATGTTTCAGGTGGCAAACTGAAAGTGTAATCCTGCCTTTTCAAAATCTGTGTGCCTGTGTCAGAATATGTCACTGGGAGTCCTGACCTATTGGTCCCAGGGCTCATTCCTGAAACTGGGTTTTCCATCCAAATGCGCAGGGTTGTTGAGAGGATTCAGCAGCAGGGTTTATGAGCAGTAGCTGACATGTGTTAAGCCCTACATAAGTGATTGTCAGTCTACTATTTTTCTATTACCATGAAAGCACCCAGCCAAGACATTGTCAGTTGCAAAAACCATATTGACTTTACAGATAACAAAAGAGTACTTCTTTGAACAAATAGGCCATGATACTGCTCCTTGGTAGGCTATGGCACTGCCCCGGGTTAAGATACTATTTTTGTTATGTCTACAGCACTGGAGATAAAACCAGTGGCTCACATGTGCCAAGCCGGTGTTTCCCACTGAGCCCCAGTACTACATCAAGGCATTTCTGAGGCCTGTGTTGTCTTTAGCCGATCACTTTGGTGGTACTTATGTTGTGAATGTCAGGTTACAGGAGACTGAGTACAGAATGAGCTCAGCTAGTGCTGGTCTGAAGCAATCACTACAGGGCCCACACCCACCCAACACCCTCCTGGGCCTCCACCAAGATGATTCAGCCCCAATTATCCCCTAATTGTCTCAGCTTGTGGACTCCCAGCTGCACACCCCGCCCCCCCTTCTTGAATGCATCTTGCAGGGCTATGGACAGGCAGGGAGCCCCTTTGCAATGGAATGCTGCCTTCCAGGCTTTTCTAGGCTCACAGGCCCCTCTGCACACAGACCTTTGGGTCCAAGATGTTTGTGAAGTTACTGTTGCAAAGCACTTCTTGCTTTGGGAAACCCCAGGCCCCTTCACTGGCTTTGCTTTCTACTTGACCTGTGTTTTAGGGACAGTGGTGACTCTTATGCCTCTTGGAGGAGCTACTTTTACTCAGCATCTTTACATGCAGCAGTGCTGCTGGCAGAGGGACCAGGAAAGAAGGAAAGGGGCTGCCTATGGATGGAAAAAGGCTCAGGGAAGGGTGCCAGAGCTGGAGAACAGAAAAACCCAGTACAGGGAGCTCCGCACAGACTATCGGGTATCCTAGAATCTCAGGAGAGGAGAAAATATGCGAGAATACAGATTTTCATCTTCTCTTGGCTAAGTACCTTTAATGTGAAAACTCACTCTCTGAACATGCTTATGTTGATCCAAACTCTGTAAATACTTGGGTACCTAGGAGTCACAACACTGCTCTTGGTAAAAAAGAGTTCTAGGTTCCTAGTATTTTGTTTTGAGATTTCCATATTAAGGATGTTGGCTGTGTGAAAACCCCAACATTGAAAAATCAGAAACCAGAAGTACTTCTGGTCCTAGATATTATTTCCAGTAAGGAACACTATACATACCTTTATGTTGGTTTGATGAGTGCAGAATTTCTGAGAATTTGAGTATTTTTTTGTCATTAAAAAAATTAGTTTTATGTATGCCTGTCTGTGCAAGTATATGTGGGTGTCCTCAGAGGCCAGCTGGAGTTTCAAGTAGTTATGAACTGTTTGGTGTGGGAACTGAACTCAGGTCCTTTGGAACTTGGATCCTTTGGAAAAGCAGCACTATTAGCCCCTAAGACATCTCTGTAGCTGCTCCCTGCCATATTATTTTTAGGACTCATTGGGAAGACAGGTTATGGTTCATGGGACCCTTACTCTTTTTATCACCAGGGACCCAACTGAACCAATTTCCTCAAGGACACTTGTCTATGGGTGAGCCAGTGTCCTCATTTGACAGCTCACAACTCTAGTCTGTCCCCTCCCCTGCCACCCACCAAGGTCTCACCCTTCCAAGTCACCTGCCATGATCTATGCACAAGTAGTCCAGGGTGACAGGCACCCTTGGTAGATGGCTCTTAAGAACACGGATGGCATTATCCCCTACAGTTCATTGATACCTTTCCCATTTCTGAGTTTCATTCTTTCAGGTAGCTGACAGCTCACTGGCTTTTATTTGGGAAAGACGAAGATCGTGGCCATGGAGGAAGCTCTGCATAGGGCCTGGCAGTCTGGAAGGACAAGTGAGGCCAGTGAGGGCTAGCTGGATGGAAAAGCTGGTGAGTGCACCTTAGATGATGCCATCTGGCATTACACTGCCCTGGTCCTCTCTTGCAGCCTAGGCTGGACAGCTTCCTGCCCCAGCTGAGTATGATGTGCCTCTCGTCTCCTGCTGGGAATCTTCATTTATATTATGCTAAGTCCAAGAGATTGTCCCTTAGTATACAGCCCACTGTCTGGAGACTAAATTCCTTTAGCGTAAGCCTCATTCCCAGTATTTCCCTGTAGTCCAGACCACAGGGTCTGCCTTGAGGGGATCCAGATTTGTTGTTCTAGCAAAAAGAAACCAGAGCTCACGTCGAGTAAGCTCGGAATCAGATCTCGGCCCAGGGAAACACTGCCAGATGCTTAATTGTGCTCCAATTACACAGAATGCTCCAGAATGGCTGCTCTGGGCAGAGCAACACGGATGGCCATTATTGCATTTGGATAGCCCTGTTCAGTTGTATGTGATCTCTGCGCTACCGAGACTCTCCCTGAGAGTTGCCAGCACATTCTGAGACCAAAGACAGTAGCTGCTCATCTCATATGTAACAATTACAAGGGCAGGGATCTCCTGAAACTTCTGGCCTGGCAGGAAATGCTCCCCTCCCCACCCTGTAATAAGTGTTGGAAAAAGCTATGACTAGCTATAAGAGGCCCCAAATGGTGGTTCAGGAAGAGATAGACGAGAGGCCATCAGACTCCGTGAGTCAATGGAGGGGAGGGGATATGGTGATAGACCATTCCAGGGACCAGGATCGGCCATTGCTGAAGGGATCTTCGTGATGAGTTGCAAAGTAGGCAGCAGGAGGCAGAGTAGCTGGAGCAGAATGGGGGCAGAATGAGAGCAGAGTGGCCTGGAGAGCCACCAAGGAATCTGCACATGACCCTGTTTTGTGGGAGATCATCGGGCACAGGGATGTGGCCTGTCTACTTAAAGAGTTAGGGGACTCCTCTGAGAAAGGGAGGGAGGGAGGGAGGGAGAGGAGGGAAGGATCATGGCCAGGCACTGAGAATGGGCAGTGTCTCCAGTTTCCACAGCAAGCACTACTGCATCCAGTGCTAGTGCAAGAGGTGTGTCTGACGCAGCCAGGACTGAGCTGTTGTCTTACTTGGCCCCACCTTTGCCTTCCTCCACTGCTGCCTGCCCCTTGGAGCTTTAGTCAGCCCACCTGAACAAACATGCTGCCTGAAGCCAACGCCAGTGGCTCCAGCCAGAGGCTCTGATCCTGCTAGATGGACCCTGGGCTCCTTCTGGCAGCTCCCTGTTGGTCGACATTCGCTTGCCAATAATACATTTCGAGGGCCCACTTTAAAGGCTTTCCATTTGCAGGCAGCCTGAGCATACAAGGCAGAGGCTGCTGTTAAAGCACATGACAGCCTGGAGCGAGTGGAAACTGCACACCTGAGTCTGCACACAGCCTCATGTGTGATGGGTAGAGGGGCCCACAATTCCATTGCTGCACAGCCTCAGATCTGTGCTTTATTTGTTCCAGCTGGAAACTTTCAAGATTGCTTGGTTGTTGTTTCCTCCCCCCCCCCCCCCCCAATACATATCCCTCACTTCTTTTGGTGATTTGAGAAAGGGCCTCACTATTTGATCTGGCTGGCCTGGAACTCAGAGATCAGACTGTCTCTGCCTCTGCCTCTGCCTCCAACGTGCTGGGATTAAAGGTGTGCACCACCACACTTGGCTTTCTCCACCCTCTTTAAGTCTGTATCTAATTCCCATGTGACTAGAATCTCCTTGATCTAATTGCTAATTAAGTCTACCCAAAAACTTTGAAAATGAAGGTGGAGAGTATGTGTAGGCCACATTCCTTCCTATCCACAAGCACTTCCTTGTGTTCAGTTCTTCCTTCTGTCAGTCTTTTGAGTGCCAAAAGGTAGGCAGCACAGATGAGAATGGAGGCAGGAAGAAGCCAAGACTTTGGTGATGACATTGTGGGTTAAATCCATGCAAAATGCCCTCTGCATCCAAAGGCACACAGTAAAGTGGCAGACTGTGGAGGTGCTTGAGTTTCACTCATGTGGTTCCCAAATTCAAGGTCCCATCGAAATCACTCAGAGAACATAGAATAACACAGGACCTTCAGAATGGGCTCCTGTCTGCAGGTCCATAGGGTGGGCAACTATCTGTTTGTCCAGCTCTGAGTGGTGCACAGGAGGTGGGGCTAAACCAGATTAGCGCTTGGGTAAACTGGGTTGGAGGACCCATCTGGTGTAGGGGGCCTGCAGCTTTAGCACTCCCAGGTGGTGAGATATAGGACTTTAGACATTCCTGCGCCACATGCTGAGGCCCAAGAGTTTAGGGGGCAGGGCACACATACTGCCAATCCCAGAGGTAGTCAATATTCCCCAGAGTGAAAGCCACCACCACCCTCCCAAGATCTACCTCTGCATCCCCCAACATAGCAGGTGAGCATGATCAGAAATAATTAAAAAGTGTTGATCAGCTTGTCTGGGTGGGGACAGCAGACTTGTTGGTATTTCAGGGCCAAGTTTCCCAGCAGCCCCCAGCTGGGCACAGCTGAGCTTCAGCTTCTGTGAGCTGCAGGGTATTTGGAATAAAGGCTCAACCTTGGAGAAGTATTAATGAAAATGTCACAGGCACTAAAGTCAAAGCAGATGTGAAGCCAGCTACACGGGCAGACCTAGCTGATAAGAAGCAGCCCGGGAGAGAACAAAACCTCTTGAGATTAGGTCAAGGACAGACAGGGGTGGGAGGTGGGGGGCCGGGAGGGGCACCCAGGGGTCCCCTATGGCAACTCAGGGGAGCCTGTCATTCCTGCAGAACAAGCTGACATTTCTGTGCTGCTGTGTTATATATTGACATCCCGACAGGGCAGCGTTTGGAGGCCTCCACATCAGCAAATAAATATTACGTCTCCATCTTCAGCTAAGCAGAGCCATGGTGCATTCCTATTACTTCATGTGGATTAACCATCTGGAAGTTGAATCAAGCCAGAGAGTAAAGAATGGGATCCAATTTTGCATTCACCAAAATAAGCCGTACTAGTCTCAATTTATGGCAGATGGTTATGCAGTCTCAGCGGGCCAAAGAATCTCTCTGCAAAAGAATAAAGTTCATGCCAATTACTGTAATAGGAACCGGTACAACAACTGTGTGGGGCTGACTAAGATCGCAGTGATTGCTGTACAGCTCATAAACTGCAGGGGGCCGGGGAGCAACGGGCACCCAGTTAATTCATTAAGATAACGGGAGAGAAATGAGAGCAGGACCATCATAAAGCAGAAATGTTTCTCTGCAAAATGGGGGAGAGCTGAGAGGCTGTTGCTGGGTCATGCCACAGGCGGGGGCAAGGAAATGGTTAATTTCAGGAGGCAAGTTAGCAAGGAATGAGTTAAGGTCTGAGCCTCTCTGTTCCATTCATTCAAAACAGACCTATGGGTTCTCCAGTCTCAGAATTTGGAATGAGACCATTGTGGGTGGAGCCTAGGGGTGAGTGGCAGAAATGAAAGGGGTGGGAACACAGCAGGCATGTCTGTCTAGGGAGGCCTGTACTCCTTTAGGAAGGGGTCCTTGGCTGCTGGGAGCTCTGTGAGCTTGGATATACTTGTCCTAACCAACCAGGGCAGCCTGGGGAGAACAGTGCACTGTGAGGAAGGAGCAGAGACCTTCTGTGAGACTGGCTTTATAGTCTCCTGCTCCTACTTGAAGCTCTGCAATCAGTGCCCTGGTGGAGCTGGGGGCAGTCAGGTTATAGCATTGCTTGTTCTCCTATATAATGGTGGTGGTGCTGGTGTTTGGGACTTATAACAGGGTGATCATGGCCCCTGTTTGTTCAGGACTGTCCTGGTTAAAGTGGATTGACCAGTGACTAGCTAAGAGCTCAACCAGGGCACAAACAAAGGCTTGTTTTCATATGTCCCCTGTCACAGAGCCATGTTCCATGTTGTTGCTGACTACTCAGACTTCCACTGGCAGAACACCAAGGCTCAGAGGGGCCAAGGCTTCATTCTGGGCCTATTGTTCCGTTAAGTAGAGGGGCATGCATGGGATGCATTGTATTAAATGCCAAAGCCTTCTGACCCAGCATGGTCCTTTGCAGTGTGGGCAGCCAGGTCCATTCTATGACTCCACGGTGTCAACCACACTTACAGGGCTCACTAACAGGACAAGGGCAGCAACACTAATCCCACCGTGCAAGTATGGGGTCACCATCTCATCCCAGCACATCCCCACCTCCACCTCCCAGCATCCTGGAAGAGAGACCTAGTGTAGGGGTGTGAGACCCAGGGCAAAGAAGTCCAGCCATGGGCAGCCTCAATCTCACAGGTGGAAAAGCTGAGCCAGTCACTCATGAGGGACTAAGAGGAAGACTGAAATCCCACTAGATTTCTGGACCCCACATAGCAGGACACTGAGTTTATGGCCCACAAGATGCCCAACTGACACTGTCCCAAGCCAGAGAAGGCAACGATACAGACATGTAGGGAAGGTAGCCTCCAGGTCTTGTGCATTACAAGTTCAATTATAACACTTTAATAAAAGTGGGATGACCAGCCTACAGCTTCACCATTGCTCCCTCCAGATCTTCATGGGCCAGGCCCCACCCAGCATTTACCTCCCTCCACACACACACACACACACACACACACACACACACACACACACACACACACACACACACACACACACAAGTGCACTTAGAAGGGACATACCACAGGCTCCTGGAGACTCCTTCATGGTCCAAAGCACCAACAAAGCCAGCTGGGGGTAAAAGGGACAGAGATGAGACAAGGTCCCACTGGGTTGGGGGACTTAGCAGAGGCCGAATGTTGCTCTCCCTTCCTGTGAGGCCTCAAAGTATGGAATCTTAGAATAGACTTAGTTGCTCACACTCTGCCAGAGGCTATGCTGGGTGAGGGGCTCTGGCATCTAGCACATACCTCCCATACCTGTCCCTCTACTTACAAGGGTTTCTATGCCACTATGGGGAGGCCCAACTCTGCCTCAGAGGACTTTATGAACAAATGCTCTTAAGATGCTGGTGGCCCTTGGGCTGGAGAGATGGCCCAGTGGTTAAGAGTACTGGCTGCTCTCCCAGAAGACCTATGTTCAATACCCAACATCCATGTGGCAGCTTTACAACTATCTGTACCTCAAGTTCCTACAAAACCCAACACACTCACACATACATACATGCAGGCAAAACACCAACATACATAAAATAAAAATAAATTATATGGTCTGGAGAGACAGCTCAGCAATTAAGAGCACTGGCTGTTCTTCCAGAGGCCCGAGGTTCAATTCCCAGCACCTACACGATAGTTCACAACTGTCTATAACACCAGTTCCAGGGTACATGACATCTCCATACATATATACATGCAGACAAAACACCAATGCACATAAATAAAAGTTTCTTTTTTTTTTTTTTTGTTTTTCTTAAGGTTTTAAAGATGTAATCCCAGCATTCAGGGTGGAAGGCAGAGGCAGGTAGATCTCTGTAAGTTCAAGAACAGCCAGTCTACAGAGTGAGTTCCAGGGCAACACGGAGAAAACCTATCTTGGAAAACTAAATCAAACCAACCAACCAACCAACCAGAAGACAAAACAAAACACGCTGAGCATCCAGGCTGTTGTCATAGCTTAGAGTTCTGCAACTGGGAACCCAAGTCTGGACAGCAAGTGATCTGTGGGAGGCAACCTGGCTCCACTTTTAGTAGATATGCAGACATTATCATCTGCCTTCCAGGTAATGTAAAGCCGCAAAACTGGTGTGAGGTCTACTTGGATGGCAGTGCTGGTAGACATTGGCATTGTTTTTGAAATCAGATTATACCTTAGAGAATTATTAGCAAGATGTCATCTGGCCCACGTGGAGCCACACCCTTCATTCTGTGATGCTCAAGGCTACCCTCCTGCTACATGGGCAGCATAAGGCAACCACTAAGACTATAGCCTCAAAATCTCAATGAACACCTGGTCCTTTACAGAAAGCTTGCAGCCCCAGTTCTAAACAAATGAACAGCCATTGCTGACTATAGCTGTTCTGAGGTCCTTCACAGATCCTCTTCTGCAAGGACACATGGGAGTGGAAAGGGAAGTGGGCACGGCACCTTTGGGTGAGTTAGAAAGCAAGAGTGGGGCTAATATGATGTTGTTAGCATTGAGGGATGCTGGGAGCCATCTTGCCATGGGCCACCCAGAGGCGAAGCTTTTCTCACCCTGCAAGCCACTCCCCTGTCGTTTCTCCATGCCTCCTGGAGTGTAAGGGTATTTTGCTATCAACATAGAGCTAAAAGATCAACAAACAGGCATCATGTCAGGTGCCTCATAGCTTCTCAGAGACTAAGGCAGACTCCACCAAAAACCAGGGCACAAAGCCCAAGTCAACAAGTTGCGGGCACCACAGTAGAGGAACAGCACATGTCAAGAATTAATCAGCATGGTCTTCAGTGCTTTCTGTGAACTCGGTGTAGTACTACCTTGCAGCTTTGGGTTTGTGCTGGCTGGAAATGAAATGCTTCCAACTATTTCTCTGAATGTCTTAGCTAGGGAAGCAGACTGCTGTTGGCTCTGCTGGTTAGCATCAGAATGAGGCACCTAATGGCGACCGGCATTCTGGATCTCATGGAGTCAGGGACATAGCACCATCACAAGGGTTCCAGGGAGCTTGTGGCGGAGCCCAAGACTATCCATACAGGGTCCCACACTTCTGACCACTGGTCAAACCTGACCTACCATGAAGACTTTTGGGGCCACACAATAGGAAGGTCATTGGCTGTTTCTGCACGAAGCATAGAGACATACAGCTGTCAAAGATATTGACACATACTGCACAACCCTTTAAAAAAGAAAGCAATGTTTTAGTGTGTAGCTATGGCTGATACAGAACTCTCTACGCAGCTCAAGCTGACAAGAGACCTGAGTGCTAGGTTTTTAAAGGCGTGCACCACCACATCCAGTGAGCTTATCCATTCATGTGTTCATGGTCTTCTTCCTGAGATGAGGGTGGTCCGAAAACAGCTTGGCCTCAAAGACAAAGGGCAGCAGGGGCTCACTTACGTCCAGGGACACTCTTTGAGACTGGGAACCAGCTAGGCTTCCTGCCTAGAAAGGCAATTAGTGATGCACTGTCATTCTGGTGAAGCTTCTGGCTTTGGCAACTGGGAAGGAGAAAGGGTCGATTCAGAGCTCCCTGGACAGCTGCCAGAACTGCTGCCCCTGGTGTTGTAGGTTGAGGGAAGAGACCAGATCTTGTTCCTCCTCTCCTAGGTCCCAAGAGTAAAGTGTCTTCTCACTGGGCTGGCAAACATCTGCTGTGGGAAAAATGACATTCATGATTGAAACTTTTATTACAAGAGGTGTCTTTGAGGCACAGTATGACACCTGCCCCTGAAGGGTGCCCACACTAACACAGGGTGTGAAATATGAGATTTAAAGGTGTCACCCATCAGCCAATGGTGATGGCCAACCAGGAATGGACTGTGGCAGAGAAGCCATGTCACAACAAGCAGCTTCCTGAAGGCGTGGCACCTGGCCCAGGTTTTCCAGGAGCTTATTATTCTGGGAATGGTTTTTTTTTTTTTTTTTTTTTTCCCCCCCTGGGCTCCTTTTCTGCTTCTGAAGTGAGGGTGCACCAAGACCAATCCACAGAAAGACAGATGGGTAAGTAACATCTATAAGGGTTTTCATTTGTTTTGTAGGGTGCAGCTGCCATCACGTTGGCCTCTAGCATTGATGAAACATTGACTCAGGATATGGGAGTTGCATAGGCTAGCTGAGACAGCCAGGGGACCTTCGCTGGAATGGAGACATTCTTAATCCAGTTACATCTGAACTCAAGATTTAACTCAGCAAAAGAATGCACGAGGTACACAGGGAGGATCCTTGTGTGAAATCTCAGCCTGTGGGGGCAAGTCTGTCAGAGTGTAAGAGGCTCGTTTTGTCAGAATAAGGCTGGTTCTGAATGCCGATCCAGCAGAGAAGCCCTGCACCATGGCAACATCAGTTAGGCGAAAGCATGCATATCACAGTGAGTTCAGGAACATCTACCTTTCCCCCTTTTCCAATGTAACCCGCTCAAGGGGATGTAAAGGCAGCTGCAGATAGCCTGGCCCGGGTGTATGGGTAGGTCGGTCCAAGACGTCCCATAAACAAGATGGGCTGGGACTTGGTTCCCCTGCTCTCCTTCCTTCTCGGCCACAGCAATCCACAGACCTTGAGATTCACCTCCTAACTTCCTGTGGTGCTACTGACCTAAGAACAAGGTCAGCACGTTCTCCATGAGGGTGGCTGGGGAGACATGTCTGCAGGGGATGGGGCTGGGACACTTGAAACACCATCAGGTTGAGGGGAGGAGGGGCAGGGGGGGGATGGTCCTGAGCAGCCTTGGACATACAGGGAGGCAGCATGGGAAGTGAGTGTGGAACATCAAAAACAGGCTAGGGAAGAGGGCTGCCTGTGCCCTCCATGGCAGAGCAGAAGACTCTGTAAAGTCTCAGGGCTCCTGGGGTCACAACTGCTGGATCTCCAAGGGCTTCTGTCAATTTCTTGCTTGCCAAGTGAGTATATAACATCTGTTCTCCAGCACTACTCCTGCCAGGAGTTACCATACCAACTTGTGCCATGCGTGCTCTGTCTCCTACACTGAACTGCACATCTGCCCTTACTTGCCTCAGGACCTCTGCTGAGCGCCAGGTGCCTGTGTACAAACACGCAGGTTGATAAATGCGAGAGACAAGGTCAGCACACACGCTGATGCTGTATCTGAAACAGAACGCCAAGAGAGGAACGTCAAATGCCCTGGAAACAGCCTGAACATTAAATCTGAGCCCAGCAGAAACTGACCAAGTTCTAAAGGTCGAAATATCCGGGAGCCATGCTCCTGAGACAGTCAGGCATAACAGCAAAGCCTGACAAGAGCAAACACTCTTTAAAAATAATTTTTACAGCCTCTGTGGTAAACAGTACCCAGCTTCCAGTAAGGACAGGAAACCACATGACAACTTGAGCGGCACAGGCTCATGTCAAGAACAAGCCACCTCACAAGACCAGCAAAACACCAAGAATCTTTTTGTCATCTTCTTAGAGTGGAGTTGCTGAAACCCAGAGAACTCTTGAAAAGCCAGCATCCAACTGGTCTGCACTGTTCCGAGCAAACGGCACCAGGGAAGCAGCCACTCAAGCACACAAGCGGCATTTTGTGATCAAATTTATTTTTGTTTCAATTTCACTTACTTTGTTTTACTGTAATTTACATAAGACTGCCCAGTCAGCGGGTATTTTACATTCACTGCACATCCCCTCAATTTCCACAGTTGTTAGAAACACATCAGAGTCCATACCAGGCTCTCACTGTGTGCCCAAGCTCCCAATAAGACTGCAGATGTCCGTGAGGTGGTTTCATTGGGGGAGAGACTGGGTTCTCCAGTGCCTGCGGTTGGTGATGACCCTCTTCTGGTGACTTTCCCACTGATATGACCAAACTCATCTTCCAACAGTGCCAGAAATAAATCACCAACCTTATCTTGAATAGAGGGGACACATGGAACCCAGGGTTCACTGCTGAAGATGACAAGGCATTGTTGCGATGCACTGAGAAGGACACGAGACTGTCAGCGTAGGGGCTACTAATGGGCTGACAGCAGGGGTATGTTCTGGGAAGGATGGAGGACTGTGCGGTGGTGTGTTTGGGTGGGGGAGTAGAAGCTAAGACAGTGTGTGACCTGAAGACTTTAACAGTATGATTCTGGTCAGGCTTCCAGGACTGTAAAGGGAAAACAGCATCAGACAGAAAAGTTGAGCTAAAAAAACAAAACAAAAAAAAAATCTTGCTTAGCTCTTGTTCCTTCCTTGAAAAGAAAGAGAGAGAGAGAGAGAGAGGAGGTAGGAAGCAGCATCGGCAGCAATGATCAGGATCTTGGGCCTCAAAATGTTCACAGCCCTGGGCCACATTCCAACTGTTCCTACTTGCCAGCATTTCCCCCAGCTTGGACTATAACAGGTAAGGAGCTAAATGTCACTGCTCTGCCACCCTGTGAGCAGAGAGCAATGCGGACGGTCTGCACAGTCTCCACACTGAAACTTCACAGAAGTGCTCTGCACAACCTGCAATACTATCATCAAGGTTACTTCCTTTTAATGCCTTTAGCTTAACCAGAGCCTGATATTGATTCTAGTGTTTATTATAAATCACAAACCGTCATCACTGTTTTTACTAGATTTGATGTAGAAAAATACTTGAAATTCAAAATACAAAAATCCAATAAAAAGTGGCAATTTTAAAAAAAGAATTTCCCCACCCCTTGGGCAGACTAGTAGAGCTTTAATTTTACTCCTCACTTGACAGATATTGTTGGATTTGCTGCATAGTGGCCACCCAGAAATAAATAGTTATAAATACATCCAGAGTTTACTTTCCAGATTCACTGGAGTATCTAAAAATCTGAGGAAATCTTTCTGTAGGAGTCTGTAGCTGATGGGGTGAAAATAAAAGTATATGTGTGGTGACTTGAAAAAACAGAAACATAACCACACACTACACACACTGGTCCACACCTGGCATTTGTGAAACATGCCAGCTAGCACCGCACGGCAGTCCATTTATCCATCAAGGGCATCACATTGATGATTATTAAAATCTGTTCCAGGTATATATATTGAAAATATTTTCTTTAGTATTTTTGCTGAAGATAGGTACAGTACTTTGGAGAAAATTGTACTGATCCCTTCAATGTTTTGCATGTACATATATACACTTGTGTGTATCTAGGCCTGTAGCCATGTGCTTTACAAACAGCTACAGACATACACACATATACACACAGGCGTGTATGTGTGTGTATGTGTGTGTACACGTGCGCTTGAGTCATCAGAGGCACACGCTGAAGACGTCAGCACTGACACTGGTTGCGCGTCCTTCACTCGTCACAGGCGGCACTTGTTCCCCTCACTTGACCTTGACTCCGTAGCTGTAAGAAAGTAAAAAACACGGCATGTTAGGCTACAGGCTCTAGCAGATGCTCCCCAAACTACTGCACCCTAAAGCTTTCTGTTTAAAAAGACTGGCCATGCTAAAGGCAAACACTTTATTTCATCACAGAGAAAGTAAATTCGAAGCAGGAACAAATAGAAAGTTAGTTCTTAATCAACGTGACAATAATTGGGGTAAAAAATGGCTTTTGTTTTTAATGAACATGAAATAAAGCGGCTCCTCCTCATAAGCAAACTCCTTCCTTAGCTGATGTGGGGGAGCAAGGAGGCTCAGGGCAGGTCCAGGCATATGACCCTTCCCGTCCTTATGGACTCTGCACAGAACAGTAGCTATGATATTCTTTGTCTATGGCTGCAGGGAGGATTTGGACGTTCTATGCTCCATCTATGGAAAAGTCACGTGAACACCACAGAAAAATGCTGGGTTTACAAAGTAAAGTTAACGATAGAGCAAACAGGGAGACTGTGGCACACAGAACACACTTTACCTACAGTGAGCTACTGAAGATGGCCTGATGGTGTGCCAGGAGAAATCCTGGATTTCCATAGGAACCACTGAGAAATGGTCCCACTAATTGGCTGTCAAAGGTTACCCAGCTTCCAGGACAGGGCCACTAAACGATCCAGTACACTGACAGAAGGACAGAGACTATGACATTCAACCTGGCCCACAGAACACACATGTTCAGTTTCTCCAACAGGCACCTTCAATTCTAAAAGGAAAATCCCGTCAACACATGAGCCTGTGGTGGGCTCAGCAGTTAACTCCCCATCACCAAAAGGTGCAGGCTTTTAGACATTCTTTAACCCAGGTCTTCACTTACACAGTTTGAAAATGTCTCTGACCTACAGGGGACTCATCTAGGCATCAGCAGCCGACGTGCCTCGGACGGAACCCTTCTTACGCATCTAAATGTAAAATAAAATCGTGAGCTGCTAAAATGATTCTATGTAGGAGTTAGTAAAAAGTGGAGAAAAAAGATCTAGCAATGATTATACAGACTGTCTGCTACTCATGTATCCCCAGAAGGGATGGAGTTTTGGGGCCTTCAACTAGTCCTGGCTTCAGCAAACATGTGGGGCTTTCCTTCAACAGCATCTGAACAAAGGCCTCCAGTCTAGAAGCAAATCACCAGGGAAACAACTGCAAGGGAAGTGCTAATATGCTTTGAGAAAATGTTTAAAGGGTTGGGGGCTCGGTCTGATCCACCTCTCACTATCCTGGACCAGAAGGAAGCCGTGAAGGGCTGCTCTGCTACCTTGGCTGTTTTGAGAGTAGTTGTTCAGTGCTTTCATTCAGGTTTATTGAAAAGAGCAGGTTCAAAGGAAGAGACACACAGAGGAACAGGACAAGGCAAAAAGAACCAGCAAAAGAGCAGGCATTTTTAAAAGCTACAAATCACAAACAACAAACAAACCCCACAAGTCAAAGGAGAAAATCAAGAGCAGACAGAAAACAGACAGTACTCAATCTCCTCAACCCACTGCAGGGCCTGGCCAGTTAGTTCTGCAGACTGCAGGCCACACACGCATGCATGCATGTGCACGTCCTTTCTATACCCAACTTAAGGTGCCAGACATTCTCAAGTCTAAAAGAGATTTAAAAGAAAAAAAAAAGCCAATTCTTAAAATATTTGTGAATTACGAACATTACATGTATGAGAGTCCTTGGCTAGGCATGACAAGAAATTCCTGCAGAACTGGTTCTTGGGGAAGGAGCTGCTTGCTGGGTGCTCCCAGCCACAATGATGTTGCTGCACAAGGTCTGAGATTTTGCATAACCCAACCAATGGGAACAATTAGCAGCTCTACAGGAATAAAACACTCCTATGATCTCAGAAGGAGTAGTTAATGTGAGGATGGTCAGCATGGAATGCTGAGATCTGCCTAAAGGCTTCCCAGTATTCATAGATCAAACAGCCCCTACATCTTAAGCCTAGAACAGAGTGCAGCAACCCACAAGGACCTTGTTCAGTCCCAGCCCTGAGCTGCTACAGTGCTACTTCCAAACGGCTGGCAGAGCCAATGCTCATCTTCTCACAGGTGGGAACCTGTGTTCCTGGAGTTGGTACCTCCAGGTTAAGGGCTCTCATGCTATCTGAAGACCTCAGCCACATTCTCTCCAAGGGGCTGGGGACAGGGGTCTGAGTTCACTGGTCACCAGCAATCAGTTTTCCTCAACTGACAATTCAACACAAAGCACATAGCTAGGGCTTCCTGAGGCTGGTTTTCAGCCACCCCTAAGTTCTGGGAAACACTAGCTGGAAGCAGCTGTATGCAGCTTGAGGGCATGTCAAGGGAAGGGTCCATGCTGGGAGGGAGGCACCAGGACTGCTCCTTAGAGGGCACCTAACTAATGAGAGAACTAAGCATGGCAGTGAGAGGTGTGAGGGCTGGAGCAGTGTGAGCTGTGCTCAGCTGCTTAAATACCCATGGCTACTCTCAGGACAAAGGGGAAAGGGAGACCCTTCCACTCTGCGATTCCATCATTCCACCATCCTATTCAAGACCCTGAACTCAGAGCTTTAGTTGCAATAAGAGAAAAGCCAACTCTCTTATAATGTTGTCTCTATGGAAAAGTACATTCCAAACTCAATCAGCCTAAAATCTGCAGCAAATCTATTTATAAGGTATCTGCTAAAGATTGGCTAAAACATTCTATTGCCTTATTAACACACAGCATATGTCTTTCTGAAGATTGGTATAAGATAATTAGAAATAGGCCTGCCCTGATCACCCTAAGTAACCAGCTGCAGATAGCATTATGCTATCTGCAAAGACAACATCCCTACCCTATCAAAGGGCCTGACTTCCCACCACTTTCCATGACTACAAGGGGCTAGTCTCACACAGGTCATTAGATATCAGACCTGCAGGGCTGTGTGGAAGCCCTGAAGGTCCTGGACATGCCTGGGATTTATTTCCCATATCAGGAATGAACTACCCCGAGAAAAGCAAGGCTCGGGGAAAAATCAAAACCAGAGAAAGCCAGAGAAGATGGCTTTGGAAGAATACGGACACCCACTGGCTACAGGTAGGAGCTAGGGCAAGTTTAGCCATGACCACCAGAATCTGCCTAGAGCTTTCCAAGGAAGAAGAGCTCACTGCTAGGTGGGAGAGGGGAAGTGGCAGCGCTGGACTCAGAGGACTCAGCAGCTTCACCTTGCCTACAGGGAAAGCTGAGCTGAATGCTGAGCAGGTTGACCAACACAGGTACTGTCACGGAGAACTGATGCCCGAGACCCAGTACAAAACATTGGGAGATTTTTCTTTTCTTCTTTTTTTATTACAATGAGCACATTCTAGGTTAAGAACGCTCTAGTCCATCTTCAGGAGGATGAAGAGCACTAATGTCCAAGAAGTTCCGTTGACAGAAATAGACAAGGTGAGAATCACCTGCAGGCATGCCCTCCCCAGCTCCAAGTCTGCACTTGCTAAGCATGCACACAGTTAGAAGGGAAATCACAAGAAGCCTTACTGTTTCTAGCTCTCTCTGAGTCTCATCCTCCATTCTCCTAATGTCTTCCATTGTCAGGTCAATCCACTTGTCAATCCAACAAAAGAGCTGGCGATGTAAGTTTGTAAATATCCGTTTTTCTTGCTTTTAAAACAAAGTGGCAAAAACATCCAATTAGTGACATATTAGCTTTACATGTCCCATGAACTCAAGTTTGAAAGATCACTTTATACAAGTGCTCACACCTTTAACCCAGCACTCAGGAGGAATAGGCAGATCTCAAGAGTTCAAGGCCAGCCTGGTCTCCATGAGTTCCAGAACAGCCAGGGCTATATAGAGAGACGTTGCCTCAGTAAATAAACAAAATAAACAACAACAACAACAACAACAAAACCCCCCAAAAAACAAAAATAAAATAATAAATTCTTTACATCAACATTAATCATACAGGAAAATAAATTCCCTGTGAAGGGGAGGCAAGATAGCTCAGCAGGTAATGGTGCTTGCCTCTAAGCATGATGACGCAGTTTAATATCCAGATTCATATAAAGGAGAGAACCAACTCCCACAAATTGCTCTATGGCCTCCACACCCATGCAGCTGGTACACACAACCCTACACAACAAACAAGCAAACATAATTCAAAACTTATTTTCAAAGTCCTGCAAAATGGCAAAGAATCTTCACTGGCAAAATAATTAAGGGTCTGGTAGAAGCCAAGAGCACAAGGCATGCATAAATGGATTCCGTATGCTCCTTCAGGGCCCCAAATACTGACACTTGTTTTAATGACAAGGATCAAAGGTCAACTATTCTACAATAAAACTAGACTCAGTCTTCACATCTGTATCAAAGGGCACACTGCATTGAAGGAAAGTCAGTGCTTAGAGACACAATGGTGAAAAGCATTAGGTACTCTGCCCTCATTCTTTTCTGCTCTACATTACTGCTCACGTGTATGCATACACACAAATATATAAATGAAAACCATGTATAATTTACTGGCTTTAAATACCCAGCTATTTAAGTTGTATTCAAGTTTCCCCAAAAAGAGAGCCAAGTACATACAACAACCAATCTTTTGGGAACAATTTAATTTTCCCCTATGAATAGAAAACTTGTTTACACATGTGACTTCTCTTTATAATGATGATGGGGTAGGGAACCCTATAGGAAGAGTAAACATAGGGTATTTTATCTCCCAGTGATTTATAACACCTAGTGCATTGTTGTTCTGTGTGGTGTTGGGCAATACTGTGATTCCTCTTCTTAAATGCTTAAGCTAGCTTTATTTTCTAAAAAAGGAATAGGACAGGGATCCGCAGATCATGTCTCTGCATTCTTGGCAAGACCTCTACAGAAGACACATAAGTGCCAGGTCGTCATGGGAGAGGCTGTGCACTCGAGTACTGAAAATAAGGAAAGCACACACTTCCAACAAAGTCCCTTATGGACTGGAGAGTGGCTCAGGGAGGTAAAGAGCACTGGCTGCTACTTCAGAGGACCCACGTCTGATTTCCAGTGTCCACATGATGGCTCTCAACTGTTCCTAATTACAGTTCCAGGGAAACTGACAGGCTTCCAAAGGCACAGCATGCATGGGAAGCAGAGGTACATGCAGGTAAAACATCCATACACAAAACATAAAACCGCTGTGGGATAATGTTCTTGTACACTATAAAGATCTGTCACTTGTATCCGTTTAATAAAATGCTGATTGGTCAGTAAGCAGGCAGAAAATATAGGTGAATTTTGAGAAGAGGAAGGCAGACGCAGCTGCCAGACAGACACGAAGAACGCAAGATGAGAACACTGGACTAAGAAAAGGCAACAGGCCACACGGCTAAACATAGATAAGATTCATGGGCTAATCTAAGTGTAAGAGCAGGTTAGTAGTAAGTCTGAGCTACTGGCCGAGCATTTATAAGTAACAGTAAGCTTCTGAGTCAACTATCTTGGAAGAGGGAGGGAGGAAAAAAGAAAAGGAAGAGGCTTCTTAAAATCGTGTCCTTTTTGGATTTCATGTTTCCAGGAAATCAGACAGACACACAGACAGACACACGGGGACAGCAATTTTCAGGTCTTAAAGGAGAAAATGCTGGTCATAGAGAGCATTTTCCAATAGCCACCTCCTCTCAAACTTCCCACAGGAAGCAGATTTACCTTCTGAATGAAGTTCTCCACTTTGCTCTGCAGCCCCCACCACTTGAACTTGATGGTCACCAGCTTATAGGCACACATCTTAGGGCAGTCAGGGGTGTTTGCCAGCTCCTTCTAGATGAGAAAATGGAAAAAATTGTGACTTCATTATTTAGGTTTTGATTGAAACTGACTGCTATATAGCAACATCACAGACACACAAGGAAAACCAGTTTCACATGTTTAATTGGGAAATTTGTAATAATTTGAACAAAAGAACGCATCAAGTTACTTCCCAGCTGTGAGGCCTCATGAGTTCATTAGCCACTGTAGCTTTTTGGTTTTGGTTTTTCTGTGGAGAAAAGGGCCTCACGCTGTAAAGCAGGTTGGCTTTGCACCCACAGAGGTCGGCCTGCCCCTGCCTCCTGAGTGCTGGGAGTTCTTATGTTTGGTGCAGTTCTCCCAAGTCCACCATGGGGTTTCCCCGGCAGCTCCTGAGAGCAGAGGGTCACAACCAGCAAGGTAAATGCACACCACTAACCAAATGGCCTGTTACATGCAGCTTTAATCTTCAGATACACACTGGTATTCAAGAGAGATAGATGAAAAATCAAAACGTGCTTGGAGAAATGGGGATGTTGCCAGCAACTGTTGCATGAGCCATGTAACTGTCATCCTGGGGAGTTTAGCTGTACCCCTCTTGAAAACGAATTACCGCAGCTGGGATTCTTAACCCCCCCTCCCCACACACACTTACTCACGAAGAGTTGGGGAGAGCAATTGAGACATTCACCTGGGTATCCAGCCTCTAGCTACCACTTATTATACAGAACTCTGCTTTAACTACACATGGCTTTGGGGAAAGGGCTAGTTGCTGTGTGAAGTGGGGACACATCATTTTGGGCTACATGCTGTCAGGCACACAAAACTAAAACTTAGAAAATATATGTGTATTTTCTTAAAAATTTTAAAAAGATTTATTTATTTTATGTATATGGTGCTCTATCTGCACGTACACTTGCATACCATAAGAGGGTATAAGATCCTATTATAGACTGCTACGAACCACCGTGTGGTATCTGGGCATTAATCTAAGGACCTCTGGAAGAGCTACCAATGGTCTAAACCACTGAGCCATCTCTCCAGTCCTTATAATATGCATATTTTCAATAACAAAACACAATTGCCCTTAGTGGGGACTGTTCATCCATCAAAGACTCTATAGCACACACAGATCTTATCAGACATGTGGAGTCACGAGTAATGTCAAGTCAGGCCTGGCCACCCATCCTCAAGCCAATTAAAAGAGCCAGTTTAATAATGGGAAGCAGAAAAAGGAGTGTTACTCAATGTGGTCACATAGGGAAGACGGACAAAGATATGCAGCAAACCCCTCAAGTCCATCTTTGGGGTCCTATCGTGAAACTGAAGTTTAAAGAGGGCCCGGCCCATCAAGGTGTGGTGCCACTCATCACTGACCCATCCTATCTGGTCTTTAGTATCATCCTGTAAGGTGGTGACAACTGTTAGAAGGGTGTGGATCTTTCTGAGAGTCATTTTTCCTTCCCTTAGCATGAGAGCCCACTGTTCTAATCTGAAGTCAGATGGAGACAGATACAAGTGTCTCTCTAGAGTATCCTCATTTCCACCAGGCCAGATAAACTGACAGGAGCACCCCTCTCCTTGATGGTAAGCCTGGTTCTAGGCTGGACACCTCGTATGGATGAAGTCAGGCAGCTTCTACTGGACACCCTGTCTCTGAAGTTCTATAGAAAAGATGGTAAAGTGAGCCTTCCACAGACCATCCTCAATAAGCAACGAGCCCATGCTGGGGCCGCTGACCCAGTAAGTGCTGCTGAGCATGAGAAAAATGTGGCTCAAGTATTCAGGCAGGTCTAGCTGGCACCAGATCAAAATCAAAATCCTGAGATCCAGCTGTGGTTCCTACTGTAAAAACCCTTACCTTCTTCCCTCTCTCCACTCCTCTAGACTATGATCTCTCCATATTCCGCTGAGGTAAACCAGAGCTAGCAAGCTTAGCTCCAGGGCTGCAGATGCTAAACCAAACATAAACATATCCTTCATATCCAGTGGCTTTTGAAGCTCCCTATACCTACACATGTCCCTGTCCCACATTCAGGCTAACATTCTTCTACAGCTCAGCCCTCCATCTCCTACAACACCAATAGCTCTAAGCACTTTTCAGCTTCGACAAGTCCTGATAACCCCAAGCTACAGACAGCTTCATTACACCTTATCCTCCACAAATCTCACCTGTTAGAAGAACAGCCCTTCAGAATTCGCCCACAGTTTATAAAAGCAAGGGGAAACCCAGCATTAATTAAAAGTGAGCTAAATGCAATCTAGGCACCCTCCATAGGCTGGGCTCAGCACACAGCACACTCTGACTCCATAATGAACCAGGCGGTTTCCCACATGCTTCCTAGTGATGCTGGCAAAGCTACTTAAGCTAATTAACACTGCACTGGGCTATAAAAATTATTTTAAAAAATAAGTGGGACAAAAAAGTCCTAGTTCTCAAAGCTATGTCCCCACATCTCACATGGACGTTTATTTCCCACCCAATTTACACGTAGTTAGCTATTAAAACAAATAAAAACCTACCCTACCCTACGAGGAAAGAATATGCAAACCCACTCAAACCTGCTCAAGCAGACAAAGGCCTGCTGCCTCACCTATCTCGCTTAGAACTCTTGGTAGATATCAGGATCTCACCCAAGTCACTGGAAAACAATGGCAAAGATAATATCAAAGACAACAATACGTAAGCTACATGTTTTCCTTCAGTAACTAACATACTCATGGTATTTTAAATGTCATTCCTGATTAAAAGTGACTGATAGGAAGACATTCCTTAAACCAGGCTTTGAACTAGTGATTAAAAATAGGGTTTTACGGGAGATGGTAGTGGATCTTTGAGTTTAATGGCAGCATGGTCAACAGAGCAAGTTCCAGGACACCCAAGGTTACAGAGAGACCCTATCTCAAACAAACAAACAAACAAACAAACAAACAAAGCATAGGGCTTTAAACATTTCCACTCCATTGTTCTGGTAGGAAGAAAAGCTATTAACATCTTATCATTTCTCCACTATCAGAGACATTTTTCAAGACCAATGCACTCAGTAACCAATACCCTCCACATCCACAGCGCCCTTTTTAGACCTTCTAAACAACAGCTACATCTATGCACAGCCACTAAGGACCATCGAGGCCAGGATGGTCTTAAACTCAAC
Organism: Phyllotis vaccarum; assembly: GCA_033318265.1. Classification (NCBI taxonomy): domain Eukaryota; kingdom Metazoa; phylum Chordata; class Mammalia; order Rodentia; family Cricetidae; genus Phyllotis; species Phyllotis vaccarum. Next base: position 61,295,850 of record JARWLC010000017.1, read on the forward strand.
AGCAGTTCTGCCTCTTGCACACCTTTAAGATCAGCTACTATGTGAGAAAGGAAAACCAGTAGCAGCATGCACTTCGGAGAGCTACAGAGACCTGTAAAAGAACCAGAGTGAACGCCAAATAGAATGAACGGCAGAAATGCAACTTGGAACAACCAAGTTTTATTTCCTTTTAGGCACAACACTTTATTTTCAAAACTCACATGATTTTATCAGGAAGGGAGGGAGCTACCTTGTTATTAAAAAAATATTTGACTCAAAGTATTTTGCTTCTCAGTCACATATTTTAAAAGGAAGGCTTCCGTTGACTTAACTTTTGTGAGAACTTTTCCAATTGTCCTCTTGCCTATGACAATCTAAACGTTTCTGGGCTCCCCCACTACATCAAAGGGAAATAGAATGAAGTAAAAGCTCAGTTAGAACATAAAACATTTGAGACTTTACTTATTTGTATAAGTGCTTACAGTATCTACAGAGGCTGGAGGAAGGCACTGGAGTTATAGGCCTGAGTCCCCATGTTGGTGCTGGGAGTTAAAACTGTGTCCTCTGGAAATGCTCCAGGCCTAAGGTTAGGACCTTTAATAGATAACTTTGGTCCATCTCATGTTTAATTTTTCTTAAGAGTAAACAATAAAAAGTAAAGCGCAGGTGTTCTTGGGGTTAGCAGGTAAAGGTGCCCACCCGCTGCCAAGCCCGACTGAATTCAACTCCAACCTCTCGGTGCCATGTGATAGGAGAGAATCAACTCCTCCAGGTTTCCTATTCCTGAACATGCTGGGCAGGCAAACACATGCATCTGAGTGCTTGCTCAGTACACATCCTCATACAACAGAATTTTTTAAAAAATTCAAAACTTGTAAATTTTATGTGCATAAGTGTTGTATTTTCATGTATATATCATGTACCACATGTGCCCGGTGCTTTCAGAGGTCAGAAGAGGCCAGAAGAGGCCATCAAATCCCATGGAACTAGGGAACTGGTCACGAGCCACATGTGGGTACTGGGAACCAAACCAAGGTTCCCTGCAAAAACTAGTGCTCTTAACTGATGGGCCATCTCTCGGCCCCTAATTTAAAAGAAAAAAAAATGGGTTGGAGAGATGGCTCACAGGTTAGAACACTGACTGCTCTTCCAGAGGTCCTGAGTTTAATTCCCAGTAATAACATGGTGGCTCACAACCACCTATAATGAGACCTGGTGCCCTCTTCTGGCCTGCAGAGATACCTGCAGACAGAACACTGTATAGATAATAAATAAATCTATATATATATAAAAAAATTTAAAAATGTAATTTTCAGAACCGTAAAATTCACACTATGACAGAAAGACGTTCTAGCATGTATCAGTCCCCGGAGCTTAACAGCTGTAGCCACAGATTTCTGGTTCTTTATAAACAATATATTACCCGTTTAAAACAACTGCTTCTCAAAACAAAAAAGGAGGGCAGGGAAGGGAATGAAAGTCTTTCACACACTGCTCCAGGTCTCATTACCTGCATCAAGGCAGCTCAGGCTAATTCTTCGAGTTCACAAATACCATTATTCTGCCTGAAGTGAGTTCTAAATAGATTAAAATTTAAAATGGCCATTAAAAAGGGTGGTGGTGGGGCACTTGTTAGCTAACAAAAGAGCAACCAGAAGTTCTGTAAGATGAGAGGCCTGAACTAACAAAAGAACCCCACATTATGTTTTTCCCCACATAATTTAAATTTCATCCATAATATAGCATGCACTAGTTAGCTGCAAAATGTTTTAAAAATTGCATTTAAATAGTTTGTATAGTCCCAGGATTCCTTACATTTCATGTTGCTAAGTATAAGTGGAGCTTCCCAAGTCAAATCATGTTTTCAATTAAGAGCCCATATTAGGTTACTTTGAGGCATGTGGCAGAGGCCTTCAGGGAAACAACAGACACAGCAACCACATCAGGACGGAATGACTTGCAGCATGTGGAGCTGGGCAGTAAGCAATCAGCTAACATTAGCCTAAAGAACAAATTTTTTTGAATCTGTGACAAATAAATATATACAAACATATGAGAGAATTAAGAGAAGCATCTGAGGGCCTTTCTCTGACCTCATCATGTGGAGAGGGTGGGATGAGGTGCACTGAATCTGAGTAAGTCAGCGCTCTGCAGCAGCAGCAGAGCAGTCTTCTGTGGGGTTCACACTCCCCCAGCATTTTAGCTTTTCAGTGGTAGGCAATTAGAATGCTCAGTTTTGGCGGCCAAATTCGTAGTGTTAAGTTTCCAACTGAAATCTCACTAAGAAAGTTAAAAATAAATGTGCAGTAAGGGCTGCCAGTGTGTGCACCAGCAAATGTCAACACAGGATCACAAAACACATGCCAAGCATGTGCACCACTATCTCAGGCAAAGCCCCATTCTCCAGCGTCCACTGTCTTCTCTACATGGTGGTTTCACTCAAGACAGAGGTAGAACAAGGAGACCACTCTGACCTGAGGCACCAACTGCACCACAGAGGTGGTCCCCGTGCCTCTGGTGAGGTGGGGTTCACGGTAGGAGACTCATTCAAATAAGTTCCAAAGGGTATGAACTAATCATAGGTAACTTAATAAAAAGAGGAAAAAAAAAATCTTAAAACAGGAAGGCCCTTGCTTGTGAAGGGATCAACAGAGTCCATGCTCCCTTGTAATAACCTGGCACAGTTCACACACTTCTTCATCGGGATGGAAGCGAAGTTACCATGTGCAAGTACAGCTGCAAGGTCCTACGTCACTGGACTCACCAAGAGTCTGGCCAGAGGTCTGCTCTGCCAAGTCACTCCCCAAACCAGGCAGCACACATTCCAGAGGCCCGAATCCTGCAGGTCTGCCTAGAAGCGGAGACATTCCACAGCCAAACCAAGTCAATGGCTCGCAAGTAGCCCAGAGCATCCAGACTCTTGAAAACACGGGCTCATTTGGGAGAAGCCCTACATGTATAACACATACTAAACACTAAATGTATTTTTAAAAATTTCAAGCTAAAACTCAAGTCACCTGTATCACCTTACAATTGCCCACAGGGAGGAAGCATGCTTTCTAGCTGCTTTGGGTCTCAGAAGGCAGCATTTTCCATTAAGAAAGCCAGGAAAAGGACCCACAGGAGGAAGCTCTAGGTCCCTTTCCCACTAGGCTACCTGGTACAAGACTTTCACAGATAGCAGGTTCTCTCTCATCACTCACTTCCGCTGTTCCTATCCCAGGCACAAAACCTTACATTTCATCTGACAGCCAAAGCTGTTATCATCTCTTCACACATGCAGGATAGAATGATTGTGAGGGCTACTCTAGAGTGTGGCCGAGCAGTGTGGATTATCAGGAGTCTGAAGGCCAACTTCCAACCACCAGCACTTTGAGGAAGAACACTCTTGTACATATCAAACCACCATAATTTCTGGGCCACCTCCTTTACCTGAGCCAATTACCCTCTGCTCTGATGTCTGAGCACTGCAGAATCAGGTGCTTTGGCAGAGCCTCCTAGCTAGTAACAGTGATCCATTGGTAGACACAAAAGCTTAACTCTTCCAAAGTGTCTGGCTTAAATGAAGAAAGATATAAGGCTTTTTACTGGTTAAAATGACACCATAAGCTTCACTGTGTGAAGTTGACACTCCTTGGAAAGACAGAAGGAACAGGCATGTGCCACAAAACATACACCCTCTCCAGACAGAAACCGAAACCTACACATATGTATGCATGCATGTGCATGAATTTTGTGCCACGAAGATGTTAGTCAGCAGTTCTATCTTGAAGCAAAATTCTTAAATTAGGTTATAAATTGCTCTATTAACATGCACAAAGTTAGTTCACGTTGAACTATAAGTAACAAGGTATAATGCATGTGCTTTGAGGAAAAGTGGCTTGTGTATTCCTTTAGTGTACTCCTGGTTTTGTTTGCTTTAAGTAAAAAATATGCATCATACCATAAGGGGGAAAAAATAAAAGCTCGTTGGGAAATGAGAATGTTGGGAAATGAGAATGTTGCTTGAGCACACTACCACCTGGGCTGGGGAAGACCCTAAACTCTGGCCTCTGATGGCTGACCCACACCATGATTCACTAAACACTGTAAGGACAAGGGACATGGACTGGTGACCCAAGATAAATGAATCCTCACTACTAGTGTGCAGGGCTGCTTGGTCCTAGAGAATAACTGTGGTGTAAACAACACAACACACACACACACACACACACACACACACACACACACGCTCACATGCAAAGAGGTGACACGATTTCCTGTGCCAAGGCCTTGAGTTTGGTGCCAATGATCTCATTTTAGAAGTATGGAAACTGAGGCCCAAGGCTTATGGTATTTGAATGGGTCTCCTTTTTGACTCCATCACTAGAGAAGCCCTGACCCCACTATGCAGAGCTGTCTAAGCACAGAGTTCAACAGTTAACAATGTACCATGACAAATGTGGCAGAAAATGGCCTCCAAGTCACTGGGCTGAAGTAATAAGACCTGTCCTATGACACCTTACCCCCGAGAGCAGCATGGACCCAGACCCATGAACCAGAGGGCACCAAGGTCTCTCCTATCTTATCTGGTTTTTTGTTTGTTTGTTTTGGACCACATTTCCCATTTATAAACAAAGCACCTGTATCTGCCCCACAGTAAAGTCTGGAAGGTCAAATGTGACCTCTATAGTGCCCAGGATAAGGAATCGTCTCCACTCAGTTGATTATAGCCAGTAAATACAATATGAAGTAAGTATCCCTGTATCAAGTAAAGGAAGTGTCAAAACACACACGGGTATAACTCAGTAACAGAGCACTTGACTAACATGTGCCAGGACCTGCGTCTCATTCCTTGAACATCTCAAGACACACAAGCAGATCCTGAGATTTTTCACCTCGCCTTGGACAGCAGCATGTGGATGGTACCTCTCAGCCTGCACCCACTGGCAGTGGCACAGCAGCCGCCTCGTTGTGCCCACACACATTTCTTCTGTCCTCAGCCTGCCACCAACGTCCCTGGGCACGCCCGATGATCAAGTCCAAGTGTGCTCAGCTATGTCATGCTATGTCCTTGCCCATCAGTAAATGGTGGTTTGGCTCTTCTTATCCCATTATTCCCGAGGTCACAGCAGCTCAGTTGGCAGCTGTTTGCTTTTTAAGAATCTGTGTATCTACCACTGTGTGGATATAGTGAGCAAGTAGTCAACGAGCAAGGAGACTGGAGGAGTTTTCTGCGTGGGCAGTATGAAGTCACTGCTGGACTTCTTTGCTAGGCACGGCCCCTTATGGCTCCTGCCTGTCATCTCAGCATTATGAGGCTGAGGAGGGCAATTGCTCAGCTTTAAATGCTGCCCGAGCTGTACAGCGACCCCAGGTAACATGAGTCCCACCATGAAACCATGTCCCCAGAGTTGAGCTACACCAGAATTTTAAATAATCATGAACCAGAGATAAAGGACCATGGGCAAACATACATCACAGTAACAAAGCATGATCAATCAATGTTAGTTACACACATTCTACCTTCCTAAGAAGCAGAAAAATGAAACAAAAGTAAAAAACATCAAGCAATCCTGTAGCTTGTCAGAAAATCTCCCAGGAGTTCCAATGGGGAAAGCTCTGCACTCAAGCAGAACAGGCCCACCATGGAACAGGTGTGTAAAATCTATACTCCAAACACTGGTAATTGGGTGAAAGAACTCAGTATTTTATCACGGGCCTTCTGCTTCTTCATCTCCTGTAAAACACTGTTACCAAGATCCAGTCCCAGGGACAGTAGTGCCACCTCTCAACAGGGATGGAGCTCCACCAGCCTGGTCTAGAGTAGACTCAAGATGAGTGATGATCAGAGGGCATTTACCACTTCCTGAGTACTAAGTCTACAGTAATGGTTATTAGGTTGGAAAGATTTTAAATTCTACCCTAGAAACAATTGTAAAATAAGACAAACTATGATTCTTTCTTTGCTTTCTAAGATAGGATCTCACCATGTAGCCCTCCCTGGCTGTCCTGGAACTCTACATAGACAAGGATGGCCTTGAACTCACAAGCAATCTGCCTGCCTATCTAAGTCCTGGGATTGATTAAAGCTGAGAATGACCACACCCTGCAATCACTCATTTCATATGAAACAAAGTCAGACCCCTCCTTCCTTTTATTGAAGCTCAACAGTTTACAATACAGTTATAACAGTGTTGTTCAGGATCCCCTACAGAAACAGCCAGCCCTGCCCTTCCCTGGAGTTGTAACCAGTACGTTAGATCTTAGCTGCCAAGAAAATCCTGTGGGTTAAAAATCCACTCATGTAGATTTGGGTTTTAATGTGCCTCCTGGTCCAAACTAATCAGAATAAGCTGCTACCAACACTGCAAGGCTTGTTAAGGGATTCCATTTAGTGTAACACAGCTATGTTGGAACTGCCTTTCCTACTTCATGAGCAGAGTGAAGGTATGTATGTTCTACCTAATACATCCAACTATCAAAAAGGTTATGGAAACAGCTGTGTAGAGAGAATTTGTTCAGAGATATTGCTGACTAAACCCCATTACAAACTTCCATTTAACCTGATTTCTGTGCTGACTGGAGTCAGAAGATATCACAGTCCCCCATGAGCACACACTCACAGGCCAACTGCAAATGGTCCTAAGTCCTTATTGCAAATAAACCCCCTGATTTTTACTTTTCATTTAAACATTGCCGCCTCTTGTAAGAGGCAGAACCTGTCAATTGTTATGCTGCCAAGACTCTACTTGTCAGCAAGGTCAGCAGCCAATACCTTCCAGTTAGGTCCCAGGGGGCCTCTCTTGGTCTTGACTGACTGGAATAATGCAGGGTCTTCGTCAGCTTTGTAGTCCTGTAAAGCAAAAGAGTCAGAGATGAAGAAGAAAACCAGAAACAGTTCCTTAACCTTGCCAGAGCTTCCTGCGCTTTTATACACAGGGAATGGTCCACACAGCCTCTGCAGTGTGCACTCCACTCCTTTTTAGAACATCCATCTCAACTATGTAATTAGGAGTGCTGAGTGATAGCAGCCCACTAAGACTAGCTACTGAGCTGTTGAGTGTTTAGCAGTTTTAGAGCTGACAGTTATGTGGACACGCTCACCTCACTGTTGACAACACCTGCACATGGTGACCCTGGGCTGCTTCTGCCACCGTGAGCCACCACTGCACTAGAACAGACCAGAGGCCCTGCTCCTGCACTTCCCTCCTCCCTTCCACAGATGACCCCCAAATCTCTAACTCATGCATGTAAACTCTTGTTTCTTTCGGTGCATCCTGCCTGACAGATTGTAGAAAAAGTGCTAAAGTCATTTCTGTCCTCCCCTCTCCCACTCTCTTCACAGAAGTGAAGTTGTCTCTGGAGTATGTACAGATGATGGAAACTCACTGTCACAGGCCTAGGGGGCAGTCTAAAGCCTGGAGACAGGGCTTCTTCCAAGCTGGCTTCAGGGCCCAGGTGCTCCACAGCATTTGTGAATGGCACAAACACTGTGGAGAAAGTGCCCAGATGGGGGGCTGAGAGGAAACTCTGGCTGGAAACCACTTCTCAGGTAAGAGCTGTTCAAACAATACAAACTTTACCAAATCGTAGGAGACACACTGGCAAGCGGCCATTTACAAGTGGTCAGTTAGTAAATGCATACAGCATGCTAATAATTCCTAGGGAGCGTTATAAATAAACCATATGAAAAAGAAAAAGAGTGAGAATCACGGGGGAAAAACCCTTAACTTTTAAGAAGCATACAACCCTGGACTGAAAGGTCTTCTCTATACTGTCTCAAAGCTAGAGAAAGGGCTGACATTATTAAACCCGTGAACTTAGCTGGCTTCAATAGGTTTCAATGATTTGAAATAGTTAATGTGGTATGGCCAGGACATAAAGGCAGTCAGCATTAAGCAGAAAGGACACACAGGGATGAGCAGCCCTTGAGGAACAGGACAACCTGAATCAGAATCACTCCACTTGTCTGGGTACAACAGCACTGACGTCAATCTCTGCCAGCTGGGATGGATTCGTAAACTCCAACCCACACCTACATCATAAAAACTGGCCTCTTCCTCAGACTCAGTGGTATGATGTGGCCATGGCCATAACAGATATGGTTTAATTTTTTTTTTTTACAAAACCCAAACTGTAAGAGAATTGAATAGTAAACAGCACAGCACTTTTCTGCAGGTGAGTAGTTGACAGTTATAGGTTGTGCGATCGTTTTATGTGACACTAATAACAACAATACAGAGGGATACTACATTTCAGCGGGGAGAAAAACCTTGATTTGGATGCATCAAACTGAAAGGAAGAGGGGAGCAGGATTTTACAAGTGAGTGTGGAAAACTGTGGACATGCCATGAACCTTTAAATTGGAAAAATAAGTAAGCACGTAATAGCGTTGGGTGAAGGAATAAACCAATGGCAATAAAGGCAATCCATACTCTAGGGCCAAGCAACTCACAAAAAAGGGAGAACTCCATTTAAATTCTGACCAGTGAAGGTATCAACTAGAGAAGGGTCAGAAGAGATACCCAGCTCTCCTCTACTCCAGCTCCATTCCAGGCAAACATTCCCACATCTACAGAACCCATTTGAGTAGATGCAGAAACTAAAGAAACTGAAAGCCTGTGAAAATATCAGTCTAGACCTTAACTATTGCAGAAGGCACACCTGCAGGCCTTCCTTATCAATTCAAGGAGCCACAGCCGCTTTTCTAAAATACATCCTGAAGCTTTACCACCCAGAGAGGGAGGGACACGGCTCCCTATACCCAGACTTGGACGTCAACTGGACTCTTTAAAAGAGCTTTGTTCATTTTATGTATATCTGTGCAACTCACATGCATATACTGCCCTCAGAGACTAGCAGATAGCACTGGATCCCCTGAAACTGGAATTACAGAAGGTTGTGAACCACTATGTGGGTGATGGGAACTGAACCTGGTCTTCTGGAAGAGCAACCAGTGCTCTAACCCACTGAGCCAGCTCTCCTGCTCCTACTAAAGTCTTTGATCTCTATTCTGACTCACAGGACTATGCGATACAGGGCAGCCGTAGGTGTCAGCTCCCAGCTCCTGGGGTATCCAAGGACGTTCCTACCTGAGGTGGATACATGAGGAGGAATGAAACCTCTGTTTTTTTTCTCGAGTGCAAAGCAACAACAGATATTATACTGAAAATGTAACATGACCCAATTATTAACAATAGTATCTTAACTCTGACAGGTGAGAATGTACCTTGTCAAAACCTAGACATTTTGCGTTAACTAGTTTGATCTGTAAATGTTTAATCATGTATTTCTACAATAAACATTAATTTCTTCTTTGAATAGTATCTTTGTGCTGGGTTTTATTGTTGGGTATCTGATTTGGTCTCTGGATTTGAAAACTGGTCGATTTATATCCGTATCACAACGAACAAATATATTCCTTCATGTATGACAGTTTCAGCATACAGAATGCAACCTCAGCTACCAATTACAGCTGCAAATGAGCAATAGTGTGGAGGGAGACAGCCTGCTGGCTTTGTTAGTATTCTGTCTCCTCTGGGGTCCCGGGGGAAAGGAAGGCTCTGATGAAGAGAAGCCCCTGGCTCATGGTTTATTGTGCTTGCCACCAGCTGCAGACTTCTCATCTCATTAGTTCTTTTAGAATACTGTGGGTGAAGACAGCTGCAGTCTACTAGAGTCTTCAGCTCCTGGGTATTCTCAAGGCTGAATCTGCTATGCACTTTCTGTAATCCTTGGGAAAAAAAAGAGCAAATTCACTTGGCCAAGGGAATACATTTGAAATCCAAAACAAAACAAAACAAAACAAAAAAAGGTTTTAAAATCAGGTTTAAGTGGGGCAAAACCTTATTATACTAAGGTGCATTGTACTTAACATTTTTGTGATCTAATTTTAATTATCTAGATAATGTCCAGAGGCCTGAGGGCCTGGTGAGACCATCATTATCTAGCCAGGTGCACCTTCCAAGACAACACTTGCTCTACCAGCAACAACACCGGAATAACACAAAAGCACAGTGGCATCAGCATCAGACACATCTGGATTAGTGCTATCCAACACTATGTCACTGTAGCTTACTTATTTAAGTAAGAATGAAGGCAAATGGAAGTCAAGATCCCCTTGGAGAACAAAATAAAGTATGATATGGTAATAAGTAGATTAGTGTCTCCATACTGGAGTCACAGAATGCAGTCATTAGACTCATATAAAGCATAGGAAGGCTTCACTACCTCTTGGGTACATATCTGTTACTGACTGCCTCTCTCAGAGACCCTCAACAGAAACCAGATTAATTTTGAGGACAAAGAATATTCGTTTTATGAATCTTTTAGTATAGTGGCTGTCCCCTAAAATGCAAGTATAAAGCCTCTGCTGAACCGACCTAAATATGTCCCTGAGTTCAGACTTAACTCATGCTTATGAATGGGGAAGGAAGTAGGAGGTGAGTTTCTTGACAGCTTGTGGAAAATCAAGATGAGCCCCAGACACCAGAAACTGCTCAAAGTGCTACTGGGCTAGCACAGGTGAGGGTAAGCAGAGACAGGAACAGCTACTCAACAGCACCAGCCTTAGCAACTGCCTGACACCTGCTCACAAAGACCAGGCCCAGCCCATATAACCCTCTGTCCCACAGGGAGTTTCACAGAAGCAAACATGAGGATCCTGCAGCCTGCTACCAAATGTTCTACTTTAGCATATGATGATTAATTAGGTGTCTATTCAAAGAGCTCAGAGATAACCACTAGGTTTAAAATGCATGGGGGTACTACTGCTCAGCTTAGCAGAGCTTGTGGAGAGAGGCTAAATGACATGTGAAGATAGACATGGAGCATTCAGTCATCAGCACTCCACCCACTTTTAAATATTATGACCCTTAGGGAGGAAAAAAAAAAATGTTTTAATCCCAATGCTTACTGTATGCCTGGAATTGACAAAATACAAAGCCTTACTCTAGGCCAGTCTGTTTTAAAAAGGTGTTTGCATTGAATGTTACTACTGCAAATACAGAAAGAAACAACATTTACTAACTTGCTTAAGAAACTCATTTCAACAGTTATTTTCCAATCAGCAGCCCTCTTTTCTGTCTTTAATTACATCTCCCCAGTGGCTCCTCACCCTTGCAGGTTCCCACAGAGTACCATTAATACAGTATAAGTAAATCTCATTAATTCAGGTCCTACCACCTTGGAATTCATAATCACTGGCATAGGGGCCGGGCTGAAGTTTATCTTTGCATGATCTATGAAAAAAAGATTTGCTACACAAATTAATAGAGTAACAAGATCTCAGGAGGGCTGTTCAAACAGTTCAGAAGTGTTTTAGAGCAATTCAGAAATCTTCATTTGCATATAATTATTATGCTAATTACAAATCATTCTTATCTATTCATTAAAGCAGAGTCCCAAAGGACCACTGATTGTCAATAACTTGTTGGCCTAGTTTCTGTTACTGAAAGTACCTCAGAGGACCAAAACTGCATTAGAATACTCTATGATGCACACTCTCATGAATCCTAAAATTGCATTTACAAACACCTGTATGGAGATCCCAGACATGCAACCAGAGAGTGGTTGAGAAACGCAGACAAAGCAAAGCATTTTGGTCTTTCTAATTCTACAGAGACCCTTCAAACAGTCTTGGAGTAGCAAGACAATCCCTAACGGATGGGGCTGTTACCACAGCCTAGAAAACTTACAAGCACTGGGTGGGTCACCATAGGCTGTTCTAGGTTAGAGAACAACCAGGCCAAAGCTTCTTCCTACCTGCTTTCTAGTGCCACCCTTTCCTTGCCAGAAGTCAATGGATGCCATGTTTATGAGGGAAAACCCCCACCCCCAAAGAAATAGCAACGTCAGAATTTCAGCTCTGGAAAAAAAGTTTACTATGGAATATGTAACATGACACTGTACATCTGACAGCAGGGCAAGGAAAGCAAATGGCACTCCCAAATGACACACACAGTGTGGATGCCTGGGCTGACAGGGCCTGACAGAACTGCCTGGGCTTCCCTCTCCAGCCCTTCCCCAAGGAAGCTGAGTTTACTGTTTTTGAATCTGAGTTGGATGCTACTCTTCACAGTGAGATACTGTCTCAAAAGAACAACAAAAAACACCCAAGAAACATCCAGGTGGTGGTGGTGCACAGCTTTAACCCCAGTAGTCAGGAGGGAGGCAGTAGGATGCCCCTGAGTTCAAGGCCAGCCTGGCCTTGAGAATAAGTTCCAGGACAGCCAAGGCTACACAGTGAAGCAATGTCCTGAAAACCCAAAATATATAAATAAATCATCAAATTCCTAAAACACACCCAACAAAAAATGAAGGCATTTGGACTGGTAAAATGGCTTAGCAGACCAAGATGCTTGCTTGCCATGTAAGCTGATGACCCAAGCTCAATCCCAGAACCTACGCAAAAATGTTAAGAATTGACTCTACAATGCTATCCTGACTTTCACATGTGCACTACGTGGCTCCTCATCTCCACATATATATATTTGTGTGTGTGACAATTATTTTACTTCTAGATACCAACCAACAAAATAAGTTTCAGCACATTAGCAAGTCAATGTCAGCAAAGGTGCTCAAACACTCATTTTAGAACCGAATCACATCTGAAATGTCCTGCTGTGTTTTAACACTTCTGTTCCCTTTTAACTGATGGCACATCACAGAAGACATCACAGCAAATGCCACCAACTAGACAGGAAATGCCCTTTGCTGAGCTCGGTATACCCTACCTGCCCTGCAGCTCCTCAATCTAGGGTCCTTTGGGCTCTGTTGGCACTAAAATTACTAAGAACTAGAAAGCCATTTCCAGTCTGTCAAAGCAGACTCCAATCCATCATCATTCATGCTGGTGTTTGCAGAGCTCTCCTGGACTGAGCTAGGCAGCACAGCAGCCAGCAGGCTGCTCAGCCATGCCCCTGGGGTAGGAGAAGGGTGCTTCCTGCCTAAACTTGTTACTCACGACCCCAGAGCAAAAATTAGGCTGCTGCTCTCAAAACCACTCTGTCCAAACAGGATTGAAAGACCTGTGCTCCTGCTATGCCTGGGGAACAACAGTCTCAAAAGTATACCACAGTCCCAGTGCTGGGAGACAGGGACCAGCCTGGTCTACACAGCAAATTCTGGGCCAGCCAGGGCTCCAGTGTAAGTCTCCTCAAACAAATAGAGTAAATAAATAAACAAAAAGAATAAAATTATTTACATGCCACACACAAAAAATTTTTTTAAAAAAACTGCTCAGAAACACTTTCTGGTTCTCAGAATCAACCCCCCCCCACATACACACCCTATTTTTCTTCTAAAACCTGGTTAGAAAGTACTTTTTATGAAGATGTCTTTACAGACTGATTTTTAACAGAAATGTACACATGAAAAAAACAGTATGTTATTTTCCCACAAGAGGGCACTGCTGCCAGCCATACCTCCAAACACAACAGGCATTTCCTAAATCCATGCTGGAAGTACTTGACCATGTAAGGCAGCAGGCTAAAGTGGGAAAATATTTTCACATTTATTTTTAATGGTAACCATGCTTACATTTATTTATATCCTCTTTGAAGATGGTGGGACGGGGGAGGGGGATCCTTTACAACTCACTACAAAAGAAGACCCTGTCAAGGGCTCGCTTCACTGTGCAGCACAGGCTACTGAGATGAATAAATGCAAAGTGCATGTTTTTCAAGCACAAGCCAGACCAGCCAGCTCAGATCTGAAGCTTTTTTCCCTCCATTCGGGAAGCTACCATACGTGGCATCCACACTGGCAGCTAGGACATAATCCTCCCATGTACATTCCTGCATCATGAGCAGAGCTTCTGAAAGTCTCTCATAAGATAGAGCTAACTCCCACAAGCTCTCCCTCACGTGTACACACACACAGTCAAATTGCAGCTATATGGACAGAGATGGCTGATCCCGGCCACCATCAGCTCAAAAGCTGACAAGTAATAACGATCCCATGTGGTTTGAATATCTATTAACCTTTTCCAGCCATATTCAATTCTATCTAATTTTTAGGGGGAGGACCCCTAGTACAGACTGTTTAGGAAGTATCTCTTTAAAAATCAGTTTTCCTCCCCTCCAGAAACAGTGCAATAAAGTATATGCTATCAGGACTATCCAAGTATATGCTGTCAAGACTATCTATCCATCATCAAATATATGAGTAGACAGTCTAACAGAATCAAAAAAAAAAAAAAAAAAAAAAAGACCATGCCCAGGCCTTTCCAAAAAGCTCTGAGAACAGGGAAGATGGACTGATGAACCAGCCATTGCTCCGTTGCTCTAATTAAGCTAATAGTGCTCTCTTAATCGGCTCTAGAAAGTGAAGCTGACAGCCTGCCTTGGGGTCTGTTAAACCCCTCCCCGCAAGCCAAGGCTGGGGAAATGATAGCCCTTCCTCAGGCTGAAAATTCTTTAACAGTAAAATAAAGGTTAAGTAAAGGTTGGGCCTTGACTTCCAACTGAGCCTCTTCCTGCTTCCAGATTCCTACAGTCTCACTCGTGTGCTAGAACACAACTTCCCACAAGTGAACAGGAGCAGAGTCATGGGGAAAGCTGGGCATTCTGTGCCTCCTGAGATTTTCTACAGGAAGGTGAGGAGTAGTGAGCACTGTACTTCAAGGGAAGGTGGGGGGAGAGGATGTCATTAACAACTCACCTCCCCTGAGGAGGCCTGTGTCCTAAGAGGGCCTCAGGTTTGTTGCCAGACTCTGCAAAGAAAGGTGCTTACAAGGTTTTCTACTGGAAAAAGATCTATGTGTACAGTGGTCTAGAGCCCATAATCATTGGCCCTAGGATCCTGGTCCAGGCAGGGAGGACTGGGAGGACCCTACTGTGGGGGGCCCTGTGTGCATCCTTTCCTGTGACCCAGAAAGAGGCGTCTCTTCCTGTCGAGGAATACCATCTTCAGTGATCTATCACCACGGTCTTAAAACTGTGTCATTTTTAGTTTTGAAATGACCCATTTGAAAAACTACTTTGACCACAGATAAAAATATCAGCCATGATGAAACATGAGAGGTAAACACTGCTCTCTTTGAACGCGCTGCGTTTACGATGAAGAAAAACACTGTGCGTCACTGTACTGAGCTGTATTTTTATGTTTTAAAAACGGCATGTATGTGTAAGTGTGGGTGCTTGCATACCATACCACACCACATATGGGGAGCAGGCACTGGCTCTCCTTACACCATGTGCATCCTGGGGACTGAACTTGGGCGTCAGCAAACTCCATTATCTGCACAGCCATCTCACTGCACTAGACAGTATTGTTAAACCACTTCCAGCAATTTAACACTTCTGAATCACTAATATGGGCTTCTTAATAAGGTCTTTAAAGCATATTAATATGCAGTACTTTAGATTTCAAAAATATGAATGATCATTTTATCATTTCTACTACAGAAAACAGAAACCCATCCTGAAGTTATAAAGTCACACAGCATGTATTAACTCAAGAGAAAAGCTGACAAACTTTTTCATTTCACATAAATGCTTTAAATGTGGTTCCAATTTCTCTTTTTAAAAACTGTGCTCGTTTCTTTCAAATTACTTCCAAACTGAAGGTCTCTGCAGTTAGTGGTGTGCACACTTCAAGCTCATGAGCACTCCTTTCCTGGGAAGTGACTTTTGTATACAAATCATGGAAAGCTACTTAGACAGAGTGCTGGGTATGATTAAAAGGGCCACATTCACATTTTATACCTTAGGAAACAAAGCAGAAGCAGATGTCAAGTGCTGCATTTGTGTACATTCTGGAAATGAGCTGAGGCTATGCATGAGCATCTCATCAGGGCACTTAAAGAAGCCCAAACATTTTGCTGTGGTTATGTATCAACAACAACCTTAGAAGGAGGAAATCTCGAAATTTACATTTGGATGTTTTATGCTGCACATACTGACTCTTGACAATCTAATAAGATACTTTTTAACCTGAACGAAACCAGCTCAGTCTCTGCAGTGCAGGAGGCATCACGTGTTCCCATGGTGCAGGATCAGGAAACGGCTGTAGCACTGTGTCCATTACTGTCTGCACAATAAACCCAGACTCTCTGGGTATTTTCCTTAGTTCCCCCCCCTTTTTTTAAATCTTGTTTTTCTGAGATGGGGGTTTCCCTGTTCGTTACCCATGCTGGAACTCCTCAGTCTCCTGATTTCCTCCTTTAAAAACACGAGCAGTAACAACAAAACTAGCAAATGACTACAGGAAAAAAATCCAAAACTGCACTGGAGGCTCACTAGACTTCAGAAAGTGTGCCTCTTTCTCTAGACTGATGAAATACAATGAGCACAGCGCTGCCCAAGGCAGGGAATGTGAGTGGGACACTGGGGCTTTGGGGGCTTTGACAGGGGTGACTGCTGAACTCCAGAGAGAAGGGCCCTTACCCTCCTCCTCCTGGACTCCACTTCAATGCACCTTTCTCTCAAATAATAAGTCAACAAACCAATGATCAAAAGAAACTGAGTGAGATATTTATACAGAAATTCAGACAGCCCGCTGGTTTCTTTAAAAATAATGTATCTAAACCAAGTCTTATTAAATTTTTCCAAAAAGCATCAACAAACACCCCTAATAACTCACATACTTCTCTGCACATGGTTCCTATAGCAACTACGCTATGATCCTAAGTCACACTGACAGACTTTTACAACAAATCTTTGCTTCTAGAGTTATTCTGACAAGGCCACTTCAATTACACCAGCATGTCAAAGCATTCAGCCTAGTATGCAGATACACCATGGGTCAGATCATAGTCCCTCCAATACATGGTGAAATACAGTTCCTAAGAGGGAGCAGACACAACAAGTCAACAAGAGGGGGAGCCCTAAAGCAAGCATGAGCCACTCCGGGCAGATCTGCAATGACAGAGAACTCCCACTAGATGGAGCGAGAAGATCCAAGCTTCCCTTCAAATTCTTGTTCCTTCTACTATTAGCTAGTTTACATCCGCCCTGACTCTGACAGGCCTTCGCTACCCATTTTCTTAAAATTACTGGTGCAACTGTTTCAGTTCTTATAAAGTGAACAGCAGGAAGAAAATAAATCAACCATTCTGAAGAGATGGCTCTACAGTGAAAGTGCTTGTAACCCCACCAGGACATCCATGCAGTGTCTCTCACGTGCCTGTAATCTCA
Organism: Phyllotis vaccarum; assembly: GCA_033318265.1. Taxonomy (NCBI): domain Eukaryota; kingdom Metazoa; phylum Chordata; class Mammalia; order Rodentia; family Cricetidae; genus Phyllotis; species Phyllotis vaccarum. The sequence continues at coordinate 61,312,949 of JARWLC010000017.1, forward strand.
GCATTGAGGGCCAGAGAAAAATCTCTGAGGCTTGTACAGCTCAAAACAAAATCACCAAGCTCTAAGTCAGGGAGAGTTCCAGCCTCAAAAGGAACTGCATACAAGAAACTGAAAAAGCAGTTTCTAAGACAGAGAAAAACAACAGGAAAGCATGAAAGAAAGAAGCTGTCCACCCAACGTAAAGCAAAAACACCAGACTTCCAACACTCTGATCTGAGGGTAGGGGCAGGAGATGACCAACTTCTCCGGGAGTCTGAACTTGGAGAATCCCACTGCCTTCAGAGGGCTCTTGAATTTCCTTTTCCAAGCCACCACCAATACATTCATTTGTGGTACAGAGTTAACTCCTTGGTCATGACTTCACACAGGTAACCAGATCTGGTGGGGACTAAGGAAATAAGAATCTGTGAGTTACACGACCCACATATAGTGCAGGGACTGTGAATGTAAAGTTTTATTTCAGAACCATGAAGGCAGAGTGTGCTGCCTGCCATTGAAAAGCCCACACAGAAACAGATTCAAAGGTGCTTCCTTCTTTACAAAGCTGGGAGTGAAGCCTGCTTCTAGGCCACAAGGACTAAGCTGGGGCAGGACCCCCACCCCATCTCATCCCCGTCTTACTGGCTCTCAATTCTATCACCTTTCCATCTCCAAAGAAGCACGTTTTCAGCCCTAGAAACAGGTGGCTGGTATGAAATGCACTCTATGGACAGCCTTGTCTGTTCAGGGAGTCCTACTCTGCAGATTCTCAGGAAACATCTGACTCAGTTCTAGCCCATAAATTACTGAGAATTTGAGAAGACACCGAGGTTACATTACCTGGTCACTGACTGGTTGGTCATATGCAACATCATGCTAGAAACCTTATACAGCTAAAAAGGGCATCTCCAAATCTATTTCATGTGTCCCCCTGCCCTGTCTGGTATCTTCAGGGAGTCAGTAGTGGCAGCTTACAGACACTGTATCAGGATCGTGATCTCCTTTTTCAGATACTAGCTATCGAAGTGGAAGCACCTCAGATAGATCCTTCCTTATCATCCTCCTCACCCCTCTAGACTATTTTAAGAAGGGCTCTCTACTGGGACAGAGTACTTCCCTCCATTCAGTAAGCACGTACGCCTCCATGATTCTAGCCATCTCCTGACTGATACTAAACACTTAAACTAGTTTCCAATCCCTGGTTTCAAACCTGTCACACAACACTGGACAGACAACCACTAGAAGTGAAGTTTTGCTACGTCAAAGGGTATGCACAGTGGTGATTGTGATAGATCCATTCTACCACTGCGATAAAACTGGTAACAGACAAATGTTTATTCCAGTAAAAATTGTTGCTTGCATAGGTTCATGTTAAGAGGGTACCTTCACCTTTCTTTCCTGCTCTTCCCTACAATGTAATAACCACAGGCATAGTCCGGAGATCCAGCTTCTATGAAGAAAAGACAAACACATGAACCAAGACTGAGACATGGGAGAGAGATGTGGGCAGGAAGCAGGTGGAACGCAGCCCCTTCAACCACTGCAACCCTATCCATCTTTCCTTTCGGGGCCTGAGTCCTTGGTGACCTTCTGTCCCTGCAGCACTGTGGACCTCTACTACTTAGTACCATGGTACTGAGCGGGTCTCATCCAGACTGCAAGGAACAACCATCAATCTTGGAAAGCTACCAGAGGGCTGAGCTGGCAGTAGGTGAAGTAAGTGTACAATGACATGTTACCTGCTGTGACAACACTGCCCTTTTTAAAACTTCAAATACATTCTTTACATTCTTTTAAAAAATATTTTTTATTTATTTAATGTGTATGTGGGAGTATTTGTGTCAGTTCGTAAGTGTACCAGGTACTCATGGAGGCCAAAGTGCATTATTAGATCCCCCTGGAAATGGAGTCAGACAGTCATGATCTGCAAGAGCAGCAGCTCTCCAGTCCCTCAGTTAGGCTCTTTCAATGTCAGGTCTGACATCCTACATGGTATCTGTGCCACTTTCAGGAGTAAGAAAGCACACAGACCAAAAGACCCAGTATGATAGCAACAGTGATGAAAGCTGGAGCTAAATATTGAATATGGGGTGTCACCAGTGTGATGATGTCAGCTGAAAAGAAGAGGTGAGCACCGACGTGCTACAATACAGATAAAGCCTGAAGTCATGAACGGTCTAAACAACACCCAGACACAGCAGGCCAGAGTGGTGTAGAAAATATCCAACAGGTTGTAGAAAGGTGGAGCTAAGAAGGAGTGGGGAACAGGGGACAGGTGATCAGCACAGTACAGCCTCTTAAACTAGACAGTGATGCATGCCCATGAATACACAACATGCCACTGCACTGTACAGTTTTAGAGGATTCAAAGGTTAACTTTTATGCTGTGTGCATTTTATCACAATAGAAAGAAATAGTATTGCAAATTCAATGCTTTAAGTTTGTGTTCACTCATACCTCAAGTATAAATCTGCAAACAGTAGTTAAGAACACTGGAACACAAAACCACAGAAAATTGACAGTTAAAAATGCTCACCAGAGTTTCCTACACCAAGCAGCTCACACTGTAATTCCAGAGCCAGAAGACTTGACACTTTTCTGGCCTTCCATGGTAATCACATGCACATGCACGCGCGTGCGTGCACACACACGTAAATAAATAATAAAATCTTTGCACACACACAATTTAAAAAAGAAAAAAAATTCAGGTGACCACTCACACAGTGTCTAGGGACAGGGGCAGACACTCAATGTCTGACAATGACAGCCAGGCCTACACACACTAACCTAGCTGCTACAAGGTATCCATATTTAGTGCTGTGTGGTGGTCAGTCTTGTTTTGCACAAGATTAAACAGCTGTGCACAGGGATGTCACAAAACCTTGTGCAAGATCAAAGAGCCAGTAGATGGCAGAGCCTCAGAATCGGAATCTAAAACATGTTTTCCAAATATGCATTCTTGGCCACATCCACCCCCACCAAATCCAATCTATTCTTTCTATTACCTATCTAGCCCAGACAACATCTCCGCAGAACCACCTGTACAGCCTTTGCAAATGCAGGGCCTTCTCACCTCAAGGTAGCACAGCAGAAGGCCGCCTTGACCACACTCTTAGACACTGTCTACTTTTGTCTTAGAACAAGAACAAAAAAACTCTTCATGCTCCTAGCAAAGCCAGGTGTGTCCTACACTCTACAAACCGTGAAGGCCATGATGATGCCACCATTCAACTCTGTCTGGCCAACCCCTCACTTCAAAAAGCAGTGTGTTAATGCTGTTCCCAGGCTCCCAGTCCTGACCCGCCACACTGCTCTTCCACCTTACCTGTGATCAGCACCCTACTAACTGCCTCTCTCATCCTAGATACATCTCCTTCCTCTCACCATTCCTTTACACACAGCAAATAATGGTTAAAAGACACCGCCAACAAAAAGAGCAGACACCATTTGATTGATCCCCCTTGAAAAGATTAAAATAGCCTCCTTTATGTAATTTCAAAGGTGGAAGTATCCTTGAAATTGAGGTAACTTCAAGTCACAGCACAATTAAAAAACAAACAAACCAAAACCTGGGATCACCCTCACAACTTGGTGCTCAGACATTTATTATTATTATTTTATTCATCCATGTGTGATGGTGCCTGTATCTACAGAGACCAGAGGTCAGCCTCAGGTACTATTATAGTCTGTCACTGGGACCATACTCACTAAACCATCTCCCCAGCCCAGCCAGAAACTTATAAGCAGGGAGGGGCCGAAAAGAGTGGTGTCCAGCCTAGTCATGATCACTTCACCCTCAGGTGTTCCCAATAAAGGTTATGAACTTTTGTTTCAGAAGATTTACCTTTAAATTTCAACAGTAAAACTGGACGTTTGTATCTGAGTTTTTTCTGTTCTTTTCAAATTCAGAGTCCACACACTAAAAACAGAAATGATGGGGACACTGAACATCCTGTCCATGAACAAACCAAACCAGGAAAGTGCCAGCAAAGCAGAAGGTGATCTTTGGCTACCCTAGCTATAAAATGTGCACTGCTGCACCTGTAAATCAATATGGTACCTGCATCCTACAGGCCTGAGTTAGTATTTACCAACCTCAGGAAACCAAACAAATGAGGGTCTTCACCTGTCACAGGGCCACAAGATTAGGTCAGAAGAGGCAAGTACAGACACTTAGAGTAAGTAAGAATGGAAACAGAGCTAGTAAGATGGCTCAGTGGGTAAGGTCCTTGCCACCAAGTCTGATCCCATAACAACCCATGTGAAGGTGGAGAGAGCCAACTCGAGAAAGCTGTTCTCTGACTCTGTGTGCCATGCAATCATATTACACACACATAAACAAAATATCAAAACAGCATGCTAGCCGATTAAATGATCTAACAAGGCTAGCCTTAACTGAGCTAATGAAAACTTGCTTCTTGCTCATACATAGGAAGTATAAAAGATCTGTGTGACTTTAAAGTAGCAAACAGAATATTTTTGGAAACATTTCTAGAGCAAGCACTCTCCAACATATGCAAGGTACTCTTCGCCTTCTTAAAAGGCCTGCCAACAGCACAGAAAAGGACCGCTTTCTCTTCCAGACCTGAGCACTAGGATTAACTATCTCAGTGTAGAAATGCAGACTATGCCAAAGACAGGAAATAACTCTGAGACGTGAAGGGACCAAGATGCCATCAATACTCACTGCTGGTTCAACTTGACTCCGATCTGCAATGTCTATGTGGACAATTTCAACAGTTTTCCATGTGTTTGGATCTAAACCATGAACCTGTGAGAAACAGAAAACTTTAGTGTGTTTTTCAGGAAAGTACTACATCTCCATGTCATCTTAGCTCGAGTCCCTCAAGATAGAGGATGGGAGTGACATGACTACTCGGTAAGCAGCAGTTGGTAGTCTTCATGTTGCTTCTGTAACGAGGGGTAGATGTACGCACGAGAATCCATCAGGCTATTTTATACACAAGAGGTGATTTATGTAACAAAATGTACCGTGCTTCTTCAATGCAAACGATGCTCGGTGCTTGGAATCTTTACATTCTGTGTTGGCAAAGGTAACAACCTGCCCCTGGGGCTGAGCAGAGGCTTTCAATGCTGCACACTTCAGTACAGCTCCTCATGCTGGGGTGACTACAACCACAAAATTATTTTTGCTGCTACTTCATAACTGTAATTTTGCTACTGTTTTAGATTATAATCTGAGTATCTGTGTTTTCTAACTGTCCTAGAAGAATCCTGTGAAAGAGACTTTTGACCTCAAGGGTGTCTTAACCCACAGGTTGAGAACCACTGGGCTAGAGAGATGAGATCTTGCACAGGGTCAGAGTTCAGTTCCCAGTACCCATGTTGGTTGGAGCACAACTGTCTATCTATAACTACAGTTGCAAGAAAGGGACACGGAAGCTTGTGACCTCCTCTAGCACATGCAATCATGTGCACCCACACCATCAAAAATAAAATAAAATAAAAACAAATCTTTTTTTAAAAAGAGGATAACTGTTCTACAGCTTGTTTTTAGTTTGTTAACTGCTTTAACACTTTTTATTCTCAGACCCTGTGAACTGTTTTAAAACGATAAGCCCATTTGAAAACTAGAAATGGCAGGATAAGAAACAGTATAAAGCATATAAAAGTAAGTTCTGTCACATGATCAACTGACAAGTACACAAATTAAAGTTCTATGAATGGGCACCAATATTGAAACAGCACAATAACATAACATCTGTGACTAGAATTGAGCCCTCCACCAACTCACGCTCCTATAGGATGAGAGCAGAAACCCTGAATGTAGGTGTGCACTGGAAGGCTGTCTGCTGGCGGCCTGAGCACACGCATTCTAATGACTAATAGATGCTGGTGCTCCAGAGCTACAGACACTTTCTGAGACTCATGGAACCAAGGGCATCAGGGCTGGCCAGATGCCTTCCCCAGCTCCTGAGCAAGCCTTCACGGCCACCTTCCCGAGTCCTGGCAGGTGTTCTTGAAGCTCAGGTATAAATGTGTCTTATCATACTTATCATAATGTAAGTCTGGAGCTTGTCAACATCTTTGCAAACCAAGTACCGTCTTATTCCTGCCCTCTGGTCATTTCTCTGACATCAACCCATGGCCCAGGAAAGTAAATGTAAGGAAACATCAGAGTGATCAATTCTGCTAAGAACAGCTGCTCTGGTGAGCAGAGGGAGATCAATCTGAAACCACCAGGTAAGAATGGGACGCAGAGCATGTGAGTGTCACCCACAGTCCTGCAGATAAGAGCTGCTGATGAAAAAGCAGTGTCAGAAGAATCCACGGGGGCAATGGAGGAGGCAGACTGGCTTGCCTCTTCCCAGTGGAATAGCCGGTGCTGCTAGAAGCCTGTTTAATCGGGGTCATCACTGCACTAGGAATGAACTGTCTCCAGTACTCCCCATTCCCACAGCATTCTCCACTCAAGTACAGAGCTGGTGCCATCCTTGCACATGTGGGTCAAGCACTCACAAAGCAGCTATCCCCTGGCCGGCCTTTTTAGTGCAGAGTGAAAACTTACATTTTCTAATGTTCCTAAGTCAGGTTTGTGCCATGTTTCAATTTTGATGAAGAAGTCATCTTTCATATATTCATTCTGCAGAGAACACAACAAGAAAGTGATGCTCCCTTCACAGCTCTTCAGGAGTCTCCCACAGCACCCCAGTGTGAATCTCTTTCCAAATCCAGAGCAATTAGCTCCCCATTTTATTTTAGATTTATTTTTATTTTATGTGTATTATGTTTTGCCTACATCTATGATGTGGGTCACACATATCTGGTACCTGCAGAAGTCAGAAGAGGGTATCAGATTCCCTGGAACTTGGTTTATGGATGGTGTGAGTCCCCATGTGGGTGCTAGGAACCCGATAGGGGTTCTCTGGAAGAACAACCTATGCTCTTAATGGCCAAGCTGGATCTGCAGCCCCAGCTCCCGGCTGTTGGAGGCTTTTACAGAGTTCGAGCACCCGCTTGTCATGCATCCCAAGGGCAGAGAAAAGGCCGTGAGGTTTGCTGAGCAATTCCAACATTCAAGGAAGTAGCAAAAGCAGAAAAGAAGCAATAAGGAGTGTGAAGCCTGGGATATGTGAGGTGGGAATGCAAAGGAGGACACAGGACAGGCCAGGAAGCAATGGGCGCGTAAGCAAAAAGTGAGCAGCAGTTGAGAGCCAGATGCGAAAAACAAAGTTTAAGGAATGGTGTATGCTACTCACCGTTACAACTGAGGCAGAGAGAAGAGGCGGGCAGCAAAACAGGAAAAACTTCAATTAGATGGAGTCAAAACAGCCTGTCCCCGTGATTATGTGAGGTGGACTAAGCTATCCCAAACATATGACACTTAGTAGCTTATGTCTTCAAATTGGTCTCTACACAAGTGACACCAAGAGATCCTCAATTTAGGATAAGGGGTACAAAGACAATGTAAGAATAATCTACCTTAATTTAAAATAATGCTGGTAAGAATATTGCAAAAGTGTGACATCATTTATGCAGATGTCTGGAAAATAAATCTGTAATGTTTTCCTGGAACGTCTACGTGCTCATGACCTTTATAAGAATTTCTGAATTACTTTTTCACCCCAAAGCCAGTAGTCAGCAGGACTTCTATATGGCTGTCATTTGGGAATGAACCTAAGGAACACACACAGTGCTGAGGAGTAAACCAGTAGCTCCCTGGCCATCACCCACGCAGTGACTATCTGAAGCCTCAAAGAAAGCTTTGTTTGTTCTAATTCTCAAGAACCCTCTCCTAACAAGGGCAGCGGGGTGCAACGCTACTGGGGACCAGCTTACTTGTTCTACAGTAGGGGTAAGCATTCCAGGCTTTCTCATGAAACACCAAGGAGCCCTCAGGAGCGATCATCCTTACAAATGCAGGAACTTTGCTGTGAGGAGAAAGATATTGAATACATTTTCAATTGTACCATCATTTTTGGTCCTATCAAAAATGTTATCACATTCTAAGTTGAATGAGCTATATAGCACTAACAGTTTATTTCAATCCCAAAATAATCATGTATCAAATTAATGTTAAAAAATGATTAAGAAAGTTTAGCTATACAAGGGGCTTCAGTTTTTTGTGTGTTTTATATTTTGTGGTACTGGATACAGAACCAAGGGCTTTATGCATGCTAAGCTTCATCCGTGCGTCTGTGCCTGCATGCATCTGTGTGTGTACACAGACCACTGCCCATGTGGAGGTCAATATGCAAATACAGTGTTGGTCCTTACCTTCTCTCAAGTGTAAATCAACTTCCTGCAATGAAATCCAGCAGGTGACTGAAGCTACCAAGTCTACACAGTGCTGCAACACTGGTATTCACACAGTCAGGCTTCACCACAACAGAAATGCAGGGGTATGTCTAAATAGTCACTTCAGCACCCAGGAAGCTCAGAAAGGAGTATTTCCATGAGCGAGGCTAGCATGAGTTAGAGTGAGACTTTGTCTCATTTAAAAAAGGCCAGGCATGGTGGTACACACTTTTAAACTCAGCATTGGGAGACAGACATCTCTATGAGTTAGAGGCCAGACAGGCCCACATAGTAAGTTCCAGGACACCCAGGGCTATGTAGAGAGATCCTAACTTAGGAAAGAGAGAAAGAAATTCTGTAAGTTCAAGAAATGGCTGTCACTAGCTGCCTCAAATGTGACCTTAAATGTGACAAGCTTGTGAAAACTACCCATCAAGAACAACCCCTGAAGACAACTGACTTATTATAAACAGAAAGCACTAGTCATTAACGAGAAGAAAATGGGATCTTTGCAGTTTACACAGAAATACCAATGAACTGGACATGCTCTAAGCACATCATCAGTACACACTGCCACACAAACTGGACTCAATTCCCAAGTTCCACCTTCAAACCTGTCCACACTGGGCGCACTGCTTGGATCTTACCTGGAGTTTTGTATTATCTATAAAAATTGAAACAGAGTGTCTATGATGCATCTACAACATTGAAAGCCCGCTCTCCAACTGTGGCTGCTGAGGTCAAACTTTAAACTGTTTTCCACAAGCCTTTCATTTAAATATCCCAGGAATGCCATAAGGCAGGTACCGTTTCATCACCTCAGATAGCTAATTAAGACGTTAAATAATACATCATGCCAACTTCAAGCACTCTATATATTCTTTACATATCCTAGTAAATTTCAAACTTATTTATTCAATAAGACAGAGAACAGACTCAGTAAGCAAACTTGGGAGCCAGGAAGGACTTCTGATTGGAGCTATTCCTAAACTCAATACCAGAGTCTAAACAAAACAGCTGTGAGACGCCTCCCACCAACCAGAAAGCTGTGAAATGCCAGGCCCAAAGGACATGACATGAGTACATAGTTGGGGAGCTTCACAATTCGGACAATTACATAACAGGAAAAAAAATACACTTTGAATGTCAGGGCAAGTGACAATCCTAGAGCAGAAATAAAGAAGTTTCCATGTCCCTTCAAGTCCTTCAAAGATAACAATGAATGATGGTCGACTCTGAACATTTATTCTTTTCAAATTGTAGGGTGCCTCACACCAACTTCAGATTGGGGAGGTAAGTCAGTCGGAGAAGAGTCTTGCCATGTAAAAAGTCTAGCAGGAGTTTGTAATCCCAGCTCCAGAGCTGGAGAATGGGGGGATCCATGAGGCTTGCTGGAGAGCCAGCATAACCTGATGAAAATAGGGTGGGGCTGGCAGGATGTCTCAGTGGGTCAAGGTACTTGCCCCCAAGCCTGATAACCCAAGTTTGATATTTAGGAAGAGAGCAGATTCCCAGTTGTTCTCCAACCTCCCCATGTGTGCCATGGCACACATATGCATGCCTCACTGATGCCTTGATGTCTCTACACATAATGCACACTTACGAGCATGTGAGCATGACCTACAAGTTCAGCTACACATAGAATGTGCACACAAATAACGTCCAGTGTAAACTTCACACAGCCAAGAACCGGAACTGACAGCCCTTATGCAATGTGAGGTCCAACAGAGCATAATGTAATTCCTATGTATAGTTAGGATATGCTTCGTCTCAGAGAATGGCAAATACCTGCCTATGGTTCAGCCAGTCGACTTAGAAAAAAAAGGTTGGGGAAAAATAGGGCTGGCAAAACCCCCTATAGATTACATCAAAAAGTTTATCCTATCGGGCCCAACAGTAGAAAAACTCTAATATCCATAAGCCAGTATAAAACCCACTGTGCACACTTCTAATGTTTTCAGTAGGCCTCACCTCAAGGTACCCTGACTAGACCTGGGTTGGCTAAGTTGAGAGTTCCCATAGCCCAAAGCCCTAGAGCATGAAGGTTCTCTCAGAGGGCAGGTCTCTGTCACACATTTTAAGAATATTCAACCTGGGGATCAAAGTCAATGTGTTGTATTAAAATCTGATCATAATGGAACAATGATTATAAACCTATTTATTCCCAGGCAGGGCAGCTGAAAAACAAAAATGCTACATGTGAATGCAGCTGCCGTCACTGTACAAACGTGGATGGTGGTGCTGTTAGAAGCCAGAGGCACCCGATTCTCCAGAGCTGTAGCTGAAATTAGATGTCACTGTGAGCTGCTTGACATGGGTGCTGGAAACTGAACCCAACTTCTCTGCAAGGACAGTACATGCTCTCACCACTGAGCTTATCCATCACAGGAGACGAAGAAAAACAAAAGAAACTTACCCGATTCCAATGACTAACTGCCTTGCCAAGGGGCTTGGAAAGAGTGATCCAAATGGGCAATCCTAACACAGCCTGACCTTCCAGGCAAGGAAGCAGAAACAATGTTAGACAAGACCAAGACCCACCCTGCAGCTCAGCACAGGGCTAGGACGGAGCCATGACAGTCTCCAGCAAGGCCAAAGACAGGAACCCAAGGAAGACTAGGACAAGACGGGGGCCGCAGGGAGTGAGGCGCGGTCCGTCACAGAAGAGGGGGCCGCAGGGAGTAAAAAAAAAAAAAAAAAAAAAAAAATGATAAGCTGTTTAGGTGTCAAAAGGCACTCCTTAGAAAATGAAAATTTAGCCTACAGAATAGGGGAAGATCTGCAAATCACCTCTCTGATAGAGTCCTAGCACACAGAAATCCTAGGCACCACAGTACAGCTTCCAGTTTTAACACTCAGGAAGGCTGAGGCAGGAGAATCACAAGGAGGACCATAAGGAGAATGACCAAAAAAAAAAAAAAAAAAAAAAAAAAAAATCAAAATTATTTGAAAAGCATTTCTTCACATATAAGTATCTATATTAAAAAGCTAAGGAGTCTAGACTTCGGTTGTTGTAGGCCAAACACAGAATTTCTCAATAAGGTGTTGGGGGTCTCAGCTAAGTATCTTCAATTCTGCTGTTAAGTGGGCCAGGGCATACAATGTGGCTTAACTGAAGAATTCTATGCTATGCATATAAACAAGAAGAGTGTCTACCTTATAATGTTAACACAAGGCCTTCGAGGAACCTGACTCTGAGGGGCGTAGGTTGACAGCCTTTCCTGACATCAAGGCCTTACTTGCTGTTAAGTGATGAATCTGAGAGGCTTGCCTCAGTCAGCAGCAACAATGGCCCTACTGGTCTGGTCTCTGTTAGAGAGGGCTGTGGCCCTCTCCCGTTCTCCTTCTACGCTTCCCTGTATTCCTATCAGTTCCCATTTTTGGACAGGGGCTCAAGGGACAAAATGCCAAGTATCCTGCCTCAGCGTCCCTTTCCTGCTCTGTGCTCACCCTCAGTGGGATCCTCAGGCCTGGGACTTCATCTTCTAAACAAGAGAAACTAAAAGTCAGAGTAAAGGAGTCTCTGTCAGTTACTGAAATGGCCAGTGTGTACTCCCGTGTCTTCTCCCAAAGAACTCTTAACCTGCCTCCATCTTGGGACTGGGACACAGAAGAGATACTGCGGGATGACTCTGGCTCCTTTCGTAATGAAGATGCTGCCTCCAGAGACCCTACACCAAGCCTCAAAGTTCTATCATGCTCAAATAAGAGCTTGAGAAATAATATCACGTGCAGTGACCATATTTACAGCTCTCTTCAACTAAGAGTCATTATTTATGGCTGGAGAGTTACCTAAGTCAGATGTTTCAAAAATGGTATTTAATAGCCTTCTTTCTCACAAAGAAGAAATCAGCCATATCTCAGCAGGAAGTGATAAACATTTCTAACATTTTAATGACTTTCCGGGCTTTTTATCTGATTAGGTTTTAAAAACATGGAACACCTAATGACCCAGTAATAAACCTTTTCTACATAACAAGGTGCTATTTTTCTAATATCTGAGCCTTTAGGTTTCAAACAAAATATATTACACATTTATTTCAAGAGGTGTCCCGTTGGCTTTTTTTGTTTGGTAGGTTGTGTTTTGTTTTGTTTTGTTTGTTTGTTTTTGTCAGCTTGACACAGTCAGTCATCTGAGAAGAAAAACTTTGAGAAAAGGCCTTGACCAGACTGCCCACAGGCACGTCTGTAAGGGTGTCTTCTTAATTAATGAATGACTGATGAAGGAAGGGCCTCTAACCCACTGTAGGTAAGTGGTCCTGGGTGCTGCAGGAAAGCAGGCTGGTGAGCTGTACTCCTCCATGGCCTCCGCTTCAGTTCCTGCCTTGGCTTGCCTCAATGACACGCTGTTCCTTTTTAGCCAAATGAACCCTTTCCTCGCCAAGTTGTTTTTGGTCACAGTGTTTTGTCACAGCAATGGAACAAGCTAGTGTTCTCACATCTGGAACAGTCATCTATAAAGGGATATCACAGACCAACATAAACTTACACATTAAACCCTTGGGCTTATGCTAGCACTCCCAGAGAGTCCAGTGCTTCCAATAAGGAACTTCTAGTTGTTTATAGAACTGAATTAAGGGATGAATCAAAAACTATACTGAAAGAGGCTGCAGAAATGGCCGAGTGGTTGAGAGTGCCTGCCATGGTTCAGTTTCTAGCACACGCGGCTGGTAGTTCACTACACCCTCATACCCTGCAACCCTCCTCTGGCCTCTGCAGGCAACTCCAGTCTTGTGACACATAACACACACATATACGTGAGTAAAAATATAACTTTATAAAAGAAAATGATGGTAAAACTTAAGCTTAACCACCTAAGCTCACTTGACTTATGTGAGTATACAAAGACAACCGAGACAAGCAGGGATGCTCTCCCAAGCTCAACAGGTAGGTAGCTGGCCACAAAAGGACTTGGGGCTATCTCTACTCTCCAATATGCATTTCCTATTGTAAAATAGCTAAAGGAAAAGGTACAGATAAGACCCAAGTTTAAAAGAAACACACAAAAGAACTTAGGACAAAAGGAAGAACCAGCAGTTACACAGACCTCCCCACCATCACACATCCTGCCACACTCATAAAGAATCACAAATGGAACCTCATAAAAATTCAAAACAGAAAAATATGGAAGATTACTATATGGAACTTTGAGGAACAATTTATACCTTTCCAGCAAAACTTTCTTTGTCCTAAAAGGTATAGGATCTAAGACAACCAGAAAGTATGCTGTAACTACAAAAATATTCTGAACTATAAATTACGTAAAATGTGTGAATCTTTATCTCCTACCCTGTAAGGAACAGGCACATAAACTTTGCTGGGTCTACACCACAGACTTTTACTTGGGCCAGAGGCTACTCAGTTGGTGAGGTTCTTGTCTTGCAGGCATGAGAACCTGACACCGTCCCAGAGCTATGTCAACGTGCTGTGCTTGGACACAGTGACCTACATCCACAATCCCACTGTCAGTCTTAGTATAACTGGTAAGTTCTAGGACAATATATGCCTTATCTCAGAAGGGACCATCACAAACCGAGCTATACTGTGGCTTCCCCATAAACACTGGCACACACACCTACTCAAGAACTTCCACACCCACACACACCCACACAAAAAAACCCTCTCTACAGCTATCAAATAAAGACACAGATGAACCAGCACTTGGAAGGACAAGCTCAGGTGTTTATCTTTTTAAGAAGAGGATGAATTATCCATTTTTACTTTATGTGAGTGGTTTGCTGCATGTGTGTATATGTACTATATGTGGGCCTGGTGCACATGACTCTGGATCTCCTGGAACTAGAGTGGCAGATGGCAGTGAGCACCATGTGAGTTCTGGGAGCCAAACGCTCCTGATTGCTAATCCTCTCTCCAGGCTGAGGGTGAAGGTTTAATTTTTATGACCCTCCCACATATTACAGCTGAGCAGGCCTCTGGTCACCACGCTGGTGCTGCAGACCCCAGGTGGGAACCCCACTTGCCTCTTGAGGTGGTAAATCTTGTGAGTGTACTGTCCCTTCTCCCCATCCTTCTCATAAGGCTCGTTCTTCAGGACTTCGATCCCTTCTCCACCGCCGGTCTCATTCTTACTCGCTTCTGCCACCGAGTAGAGCTGTCCGACCTGGTACTGAGTTTCCCAAGAGCGAGTTTTAACTGAGTCAGTAAAAGCTGCAGAGCTTTCCTATGCTAGAACTTTAATAAAGGTACAGGAAAGTCCAAGCAAAGCATTCAGCATGTGCTCTACATGAAAACAGAACTCAGGCAACATCACGTGATTTCCATGGTTCACAAGCTACTAATATTTTACTTAAAAACATATTAAGAAAATGTCAGCACTTGGTTCAACTTTTGAGTCCGTATCCTGTGAAACAGTTTTACTTCTTTCACATCTTAGGAATGTAACCTTACGGCTGAGTAAGCAGCTAGCTATCCGTTCTCAGGAATGAACAGTATGTTGTGTGGTAGGAAAAGCCTCAAGACTTTTTTTAGCACAGCTCTGGGGTCTCCTCTGGGACTGATGAAGCAAGAGCCAATTTGGCCCTTGCTCATCTGAAAAGACACAGTATTGGGTATCCAAAATCAGAACTTTTCAACAAAATTCTCCAATAAGCACAAACGTATGGAAATATGAGCATGTAAGCATTAGCATGAAGAAAGCCTGGTGAATGCTCGGCCATTCCTAGTGAACCTTGGCTCAGCAGTTCCCACAAGTCAGCAACGTTGGACTGCATACTAACAGTCACCTGAGAAGCAAAACTGAGGCTCTTATGGTCTCACTTGTTCTGGGGACTAAACCACGAGACTACTGCCAACCTATCTCTCCAAATTTGATTAAGGAAGTTTAAAGTGGCATTTTTCTTCTTTATAAGCTTATTTTCAAAGAAAAGGTACAAAATCTTAAAGAACTCATAATTCAAAAGTAAAATTTTCTTGAGAGAGTAAAAGGATTACTTTCAAAAGCTCAGGAAACACTCCCATCTGAAATGCTCATGGGGATGCAAGGCTATGCTGCCTAACTTAATAGTCCTCACCCCCACTCATGCATTACTCAGTTTGATTTGGAAGTGTCTAAAAGACTGGAACTAAAGAAATCTCTCAAGTGCTCCCAAGGAAGTATATCTACTTAGGGCTTTGGACTCAGCCAGGTATGGTGGGCCATGCCTTCAGTCTCAGCCTATGTCTATGGAGACACAAGGCAGTTGGGCCTCTGTATTACATATGGACCAGCCTGGTCTCCAGAGTGAGAACTACAGAGTAACTTAGACTCAGACTCGGGGGAGGGGCATGCTTGTGCTTGTTAAGTCTAAGTATAAAAAGCTTAAAAGATCTGGGATGACAATATCAAAACTCCAGATTTCATCAAGTTGTTTCAATCAGCTACCCTCCCCCAAATAAACCCTACAAAAAATAAATGTCAAGTTCTACCTCTGGGTTCAATTAATCAATTGTACAAACAAAGGGCAGGTCTGGTGTACCCCGTGCTCTGAGCGATATGGTGAAACTCCAGTCCTACTCAGTTACCATGCAGCTGGACTCAAGTGCACCCGGAAGAGAACCATTACTTTTCTCAGTTCTGCTTTTTCTGTCACCTGTCTTCTTAGCTTATCCATTTGTTTTGCCCAACTTCCAACTATCTGCTTTGATCACTGGTCAGCTGAGGAGCTACACTGTGCTCGTTCACAAAGGTCCTGGGGGTTGACATGGCCCCACTAGCCTATCTCTCAGCCTCTCCACTGCTTCCCCACTGGCTCTCTTTCAGGTAAACTAGATGGACGGGAGAACTTAGGTTCTCCACTATGTGATCAGGACCATAATCTCAATGCTAGTTGATGGTAAGATCACATCTGGAATACCATGTCAGTGCAGAGCAACAACTGTGGTGCATGAGGCCAGCTGTATAAAGTCATAAGGTCACACCACATTAGTACAAATAGACGTGCTGGGAATGTTTAACTCTGTGATCTGAACAGGTCTTGGAGGTGGTGAGGTTGACAAGCAGAGCTACCACCAGAAAAGCTCAAGTGTTACCACAGGCAAGACAGAGAAAGCTTAACTTACAAGTGAAGAAGAAAAGCAAGCTCTGTGGAAGGACAAACACCCAGTGGTAAAGGACACTGCCTCTTTCTCTCAGAAGGAAGCTCTCTCACACAGGAAATACTTAAACTAAGGCTGGAACTCATTTTTCTGTGACAATGTTGAAAGAATTTCTACACCGGCTGAACTATTTTCTACAGATTTGTCCAAATGAGAAAATTCAACAGAAATATATCTACAGTTATCTCTAACATATGACTCATTTTGTCACAGAAGCTGAAATGAAAAATAAAGTGAAGGCAGAGTATATATAGCCCTGCTTGCCTAGCATGTATGAGGGACTGGGTCCAAATTTCAGGACTGTTCTACAAGGGAACACAAAAGCAGATGCCTGTTAGAAAAACAGCACAGATTAACATGAGTAAATCACATAAAAAACAAGAACTTACCTCCTGAACCGAACACGGCAAAACCACACGACTACAAGGAAAAAGAAAACATACATTACACATTGATATGGCTTTAAAACAGAGATCGACAGACTCAATGGAACTTCTTTTTTTTCTTCAGTTTTTTCAAGACAGTTTCTCTATGTAGCCCTGGCTGTGCTGGAACGCACTCTATAGACCAGGTTGGCCTTGAACTCAGAAATCCAACTGCCTCTGCCTCCTCAGTGCTGGGATTAAAGGCATTTGCCACTATTCTGGCTTGGAACTTTAAATCTAGCGACAGAGTGGACAAGAATACCATCTACAGGAGAGGGTGTTTATAAGCCTAAGGGTCTCAACTACAAGACTAAGGCTGCCACTGTTGAACTTTGAGGACTACCCACCTCACTGCCACAGAGCCGGCATGCAGGCATGCAGAGGTATGATTCTTATGCAGAGTGAGAAAGTATGAACAAGGTTTGTCACCTGTAGATTCTCTCTGGTCAGGACATCCTCATGAAGTTTTTAGTATAGTTTCATTCACCATGTATGTGTTGTACATTTTTATGTGTATGAGCGCACCCACAAAAGCTAAAAGAGGGCATGGGCTCACATGGCACTGCAGGTACAGGAGGTCATAAGCTACCCAACATGGGTCTTCTGAGAGAGCAGTCAGTGCTTTTAGTCACAGAGCTCTCTTTAACCCTGTGCATATTTTATTTTTGATACTTCTCTCAGAATACAAACTTGCCGGGAAGCCCCTAAGTGAATGTTTCCAGAAAAGCCCCTCCACAACCCAATTATTCAAGTTTAGTGAGTCAAAAGTATAAGAGGGAAGGTTTGGAACGGGAAGAATCAACGTGCACCTTTCAAATACCATATCAGCTAGTAAGGTGGTTCTGTGTTTGATCCTGCCCAAGTATGTGCTACTGAGCATCACAAAGGTTATCTCTAGTCTCATTATTACTACAACGAAGGACAAGACAACTCAAAGTCTACAACTATGGGGCTTCTATTACAAGATTGCTTTTTACCTCCAGATTTTTAACAAGATGACCCCTTATTTCTCTAAAACAGGCTTCCTGTTATTTCCCCTCCTCCTACAGGTCACTGTCACCCTGAATATCAGCACTCCAAAGTCAGAAAAGTACAAACTACTTCTCCCGGAAAACAAACCTGCTGTTAAGTCCCTCTAGTGTGCACAGTAATTTGCTGTCTCGCTACACAGAACATAATTTAGAGAGGAAAAAGATGGAGGGTGAGATGTAACATGGTATAAAGAATGTATTAAGTTCATTAATGGTACAATAATTGGAGGATTCTCTCAAGGGTGACTTAGCTACGGCTGATCTTGAGAGGTCATCTGTAAGTGGCTGGGAACATGGAGAATGGGGTAAAGCTCTGAGGAGCTCTTCAAGAGTTAGTATTGTTAAAGGACTGGACCAAGATGTAGGGCTGTACAGAAAAAAAGACAGAAGAAAGAAGTTTTCACCAAAGCTTTACAAAAAGAAAATCAAAGAACCAGAGCTGGGTAACTTTAACACTTACTAGCAAAAGATGCCCATTTTTGTTAAACAACACTCTCAGAGAACTATCTCTCATAAGATAAGTGACTATGACATTTAGAATGATAAATCAAATCCACAAACTTCTCCGAAAACTCTCATCAAAGTCTTTTTCCAAATAGAACCAGCAACAAATGTTTTAAAACCAAGATACTAATGGCAATTTCATCTATTGTTCAATAACTGAAGGGACCAATATACCCTGAAGGTCGTTTCCTGTTTTGTGTTGTTTGAGACAGGGTCTTACTATGTAGCCTTGGCTGCCCCAAAACTCACAAAGATCTGCCTCTCTCTGTACAGGTATTAAAAGCGTGTATTACCACACTTGGACCTGGAAGCAACTATTTAATCCTTATAAATAAATTTAAAAAAATAGAACAAACTTCTATAATAGTATTTTACTTTACCAACATCTTCACATAGGTACCACCTATTCACAGTTTGTGATTTAAAATAAATAAATAAATAAACAACTGAATAGTTGACTGCAGGAGAATCACTTCTTCATTTAATGGCACTGAGTACTTACACTGTGCTGGACAGAGAACATATAACAGGAAACTATCTTTATCTTAAGAGGAGGAGAAAAAAAGGAGAGCCCTCCTTGAAGAAT
Source organism: Phyllotis vaccarum (assembly GCA_033318265.1). Classification (NCBI taxonomy): domain Eukaryota; kingdom Metazoa; phylum Chordata; class Mammalia; order Rodentia; family Cricetidae; genus Phyllotis; species Phyllotis vaccarum. The sequence goes on from JARWLC010000017.1 coordinate 61,331,827, forward strand.
AAATAAACACCAGAAATTTACACAATGCTTTCAGAAAAACCACTAAATGCTGAGTAAATATCAGCATTTGCTAACTTAGTAGGTTTAAATGTTCACAAAGTAAAAGCTTGTAAGACAGGGCTGGAGAGACTACTCAGAGGTACTGACTGCTCTTGCAAAGAGCCTGAGTTCATTTACTAGCATCTAAATTAGGCAACTCACAATCACCTCTAACTCCAGTTCCAACTGGATCCAATGCCTTTGGCTTCCATGAGCATCTGTATATACACACATACACACAATTTAGAATAAAGACAAATCTTAAAAGACTAGTGTATAAATTCCCACTAGGGATTACTCTGCCTGCAGACCACTCACCTGTCAAAGAGGGCTACTCAACAGTTAATTCTCATTTTGAGAAGAAGTAACCAATACATTAAAAAAACATCTAAACACTTTATGTTCAATCTATGCTGCATCTCTCTTGCTATGTGGCTTGGGACAAATCAATTTGTCTCATATTCTTCTGTCTTAATATCTACCACTAGAATAAGGTGATGCTTGCAAGATACACTGCTAAAATTACTTGGAAGAAAGTTTTAATACAAATTCAAAGTTCAGTACTATGAATATACTTTAAAAGAAATTCTTTGCACTGTGCAGAATGAAAAAGTATTACTTTTTTCAGGCTTCCCATCACAATAAAAAGCAGTAATTTGTTTTAGGGCCAGAGATGGTTCACCAGGCAAAGGCACTTGTTTCTACAAGACCTGAGTTTCAGCCACAAGACCTAATGGGAGCTTAGCTTACACCTATACCCGTACTTACACATACACACCACACAAATTTAAATTTTTTCCATAAAGTAATTTGTCGTCAATTCATTCATTAACATGTTTGCTGAGGGGCTGGATAGATGGTTTAGTGGCTAAGAAAACTTGCTGCTCTTTCAGAATATCTGAGTTCAGTTTCCAGTACAAACATGGTGGCTCATTACCCCCTCTCAATGCCCTCTTCTTACCTTGAAGAGCACTGCACCAGTGCGATGCATATGCATACATAAGCAGGCAAACACTCACACATATAAAAATAAGCAGGCAAACACTCATACATATAAAAATAAACCTTTAAAAAAACACACGTTTACTGAATATCTTCTAAGTACTAAAGACTGTTTCTAAGAGCTGGAGGCATCAGAGTAAATATAGTATGCAAAGTAGAGAGATCGAGAAGAAAGGCAAATACAAACTCCCTGAGAAGGTTAGCTACTAATTTACAGAAAAAAGATCCATGGAGGCAGAAAGAAAAGTAACCAGACCGGTCCTGGGTTAAGCCTATATGTCGAGCAACAAAGGAACAGCAAGGGGTCTTGTGATGATGGGATGGGCAAGAGAAAATTTAGATATGAGCAGAAAATGCAATCTGGGCAGTGTTACGTAGAGGCACGGTGTTAGTGATTTTTTTCTTTTTAATACACGACTGACATTAATACAGACAAGCTGTGTACTCAGCTAAATTAGGGTTTAAAAAAAAAACAGAATCTGAAATAAAATTAGGGGTGGGGGAGAAGAGGAACAAAATGGGTCATACTTGAAATCCCTAACTGCTACAAGGAACAATGATGCAGGTGTGACAGCCGAACATTCCTTCTGCCACCACAGTTCCCTGTAATGTTCACGTTTCTTAAGAGTGGGGAAAGCCAAACTTTTCAACAAAATCATGGGACCAGCCCGATGCACCTGGGGATGTCTTCATTTGCCACACCATGTGTTTAACGCCGAATCGCAACCCGGTGAAGCAGGTGGGGCCAGTGTTGCCTCATCTTAGAGGTTCGGGGACTAGGGATCGATGGCAGGAGATGTTCTAGGGGTCAGGTCCCCTGAGCTTGGCGGCGTTCTGGCATGAACTTCCGAGCGACCCCACACCGGGCACTCCTGGCTCCCATGGGAGCTCCGGCCGCATCGCCGAGCCTGGTAGGACTACGGAGGGCGGCGTCTCCGCACAGGGCCTCGGGCTCCGGTAAAGAGCTCGCAGCGTCTCGGGAGGGTCCCCCACACCGAGCCAACCGACCCTCCCCACTCGCGTCCCGGAGCCTCCACTCTAGCCCACCGATCCACTCACAATTCCTTAATCAGCACCATCTTCCGGGAACCCCCGCACAGCTGCCGCCGCCGCTGCCGCCACCACCGGGCCTCTCAATACGCCTGCGCAGCCCGGCCTCTCAATGGGCCGAGTCCCGGCCGCGCATGCGCGCCCTCTCCCTTCCGCCGCAGGCCATTGCGTCAGCGCGCCTAAGGGCTAGCTCCGCCTAGTCCACGGCCCATCCTCGGCGTTCGAGGCCTCCACTGCGGCTGCGCGGCCGATTAGTGCGCACGTGCAGTTTGCACCGCGCCTGCGTACAGTCGGCGAGCGCTGAAGCTATGTGCTGTCCGAGGTCTTCCCGCCAGACTTGGTCCTCCAGGCTGAGGGCGCTTTCGAGTGAATTTTCGAGTCAGAGCTCTAGACGACATTGTGCTGTGACTGGTATTGCATTCTCTCGCTGCTCCCAGAGGAAGTCCGCCTTCCTGACAGGTGTGGAAGCCAACGCCGCCAGGCTTTGGCGCCTCAGATTTAGCAGGAGGGTGTTCTGGAAATCCAGACCAGTGTTAGAGCCCAGATGTGTTCGCCCATTGTGATAACTTTAAGAAAACATTTTTTTAAAATGTGTATGGCTATTTTTGCCTACATAAATGTCTGCTCCACGTGTGCCATATGACGCCTATTGTGGCCATTAGAGGGCACTAGATCACGGTTGTGAAATGCCATATGGGTGCTGGGAACCAAACCTGGGCCCTTTGATAGAGCTGCCAGTGTTTATAATAGCTTAACCCCTGTCCAGACATTTAATCCTCAACAGATGCAAATTTGCACGACAGAGACCCAGGTGGGTTAGACGAACTTAACAGCCTTACAGCACTGTTTTCATCATAATGTACTTCCAGGGCAGAGAGCTCAGTATAGTAAGAATGAAAGTTAGATTTTACTGACACTAATCCAAAGATTCCTGAACACAGTGTGTCCAGCTTGGGCTTTGTGCACTAGTTGATAAAATACAACTTTGATCAACTGTGAATTTGAATACTACACTTGTACAAAGCCTTTCTTTCTGCCTACCTTTACTTGCTGAGATTCGTAATTTGGGATTCAGGGTCCTTTTGGTGAGACTCCCAGGGAACTGGTGAACTGTAGACATGATAGGCATACTTTAATGTCAACACACATTTTAGTCACTTTGCTTACTCTGTATTGTCAAACCATATTTTTACCTTCCCAGACGATCTTGAGAATATTTTCATGAAAACTGGAAATAGCCTCAGTCATTCTTTAGTTTTGTTATGTATCAGAACACAGATTAGCTATACTTTTCCAGAGTAAAAGACCTGGGCCTAATAGGTGCCAGCAGTAATGTGGATGATGCAACCTATCACATGGCAATGTTTTTAAAACGGGAACCATATGAAAACTTCTAGGGATCAGGAACAGTAAATTAAAATATAAAGCCAGAAAGAGGACTGGAGAGGTGTTCAGAGTGTGTACTGTTTGTACAGAAGACCAGCACACACATCAGGTGACTCAGAACCACCTGTAACTCCTCCAGCTCTGGGGTCTGAAACTTCTGGCCTTTGAGGACATGTGCAGGAAGGTTTGCATATAAGCTTACACATAAACTTCTTTTTAACCACTAAATGTTTTTATTCTTTGAGAATTTCATACAACTCTTAAAATATAATAAGATCATTGCTTCCCATACCCCTCCCATGTCCAACCACACTCTCCTTCCTCAAAGTCAGGGCTTTCTCTTATTTAACCATTATTATTACACATACGTATAAATGAATGAGCACATAAACACAACTTGTTAATCAATTTTGCCTGCATGTTTAAGTTTCTAGGGCTGATCACTCGATATTTGGATAGCTAGTCAGGGGGCTCATCCCTAGGGAAGACTAATTCTCTCCTTACTCCTGTCTGGAGCAGTAGTTAGTTGCTCATATATCTTCATCTAGGGGTGGAGGTGAGATTTTCCCCATAACTTTGGGATAGCGAATGTTATTGGAATTGTTCCAGTCTTAGGCAGTCATCTTGTTGAGACTTAGGGGAAGGTACAATCTCACCAGGCTGACTTCCTGGTCCTCTGGCTCTTATAATCTTTTTAGCTCCTCATCATGTTCCCCGAGTATTAAGTGCGAGAATTGTGTTGTAGATCTATCAGCAGGGCCTGGGTGCCCGTGGCCAGTGTTCCCTGCATTTTGACCATATGTAGCTTTTGATGAGGGGTGAGATAACACACACAATTTACCCAGAGTGGCTCACTGGCTAGGGTCTGGCTAGTCCAACAATGGCTGTCTCCCAGCACAAAGTTCCCAGTTGTTCAGACCATGAGGCTGGGTGTCTCAACTGGTCCTCAGTGTATGTTGGAATCCTGGCTTTAATGCCATTGAAGTGAGAGCCAGAGCAGACAGGCAAAGAACAGTTAATGAAAATCCCTCACGGGTGTGCCCCGTGACTTGGGTCTTTAGTTAATTCCAGGTGCAGTAAAGTTGATTTCTAATAGCCATCACAAGTTCACCCCTTGTCAACTTGACACACAATCACATCTCCTTATGCCATGCTTAATTTCCAAATGAAAATAACCAAGTCATAATTTATACCTAACACAATGTAACTATCCTCATATAACCACAAATGCATTATGTATTTTAGAATAGGTCACAGTGTCTTTTTAGGGACATTTTTTAGTACTCAAAACTTAATGTGATAATCACTGATGTTGCATGATAAGGAAATTAAGGAAAGAAAACATGTATCTGTACAAACACATTAACAAAATATGATGGGAATTCTCATGTCTCTTGTAATCCTTGTTTCTGCAACTGGTCACATTAGCTGATATTTATAACTACCTTCCTCTACTACCCATTCTGCATTTCTTCCACCCTCAGCAAGCACCTCAGCAGGTTCTTTTCCTGGAGGAGTGACCCACGCCTTCATTCCTGAAGGGTCTGTCCCCTTTGTCATCCTGCCTGGGTTGGGTTGCTGTCGTTTCTAATAGCATCAAGAGACATCCTAAAGGTCATCTGTACCCCAGACATAACCTTTTTTACTTCCATTATGGAGAAGCAATCTAACTTCTTGGTAATCTGCATCAGTTACCCTTCCTGACACTGTTATTCCTTTCTTAGCCTGTTGCCTAAAGGGCACCAGGAGCTCAAAGTGGCCAGGGGCCTGTCAGAGCTTCCAGTTCAGTGGACTTGTTTCTTGTGTCTCCTGGCAAAAATGCTCCCACCTCTGGAACCAAAAGTTGTAGGCCAGCAGAATTTGAGGACACAGGAACAGGAAAATTTTCCTACTGGGTCACTAGGGATGATAGTGAGTGAAACCATTTTCTTTTCCATCCTGATTCCTGCACATGTGGATCCTGGTTATGAGAGAAACTATACCATATAGTGGATGCTGATTCAGAGCATGTACTGCCTTCTGGAGAACCCTGCCTTAGCCCTCCAGGCTACTGCCCTTCTCGGCATTGTAATTGTATCTTTAAGAGGGCATTCTACTTTTCTGAAACTAGCTGCATCAGGGTGTTGGGAAACATGGTAAGGCCAGTGGATTTCATGAACATAGGTGTAGTATAAGTTTTTGGCCCTGTCTAGCTCTACAGTCTGAACTCACCTGCAGCTTAGCCATTCAAAATGACTCAGACACTTATATTAATTACATGTTGTTTGACCTATGGCTCAGGCTTATTGTTACCTAGCTCTCTCATCTTAACTCATTTTTATTAATCTGGCTTGCCATGTGGCCCATGGCTCACTTATACTTTATTCTATTTGTTTCTTAGGCAGCTGGATTGTCTACACCCTTCTCCTTTGTCTATGCTGGTCCCAAATAACCAACATGGAGACTTAAGATTATTTGTAAATGATCTGCCAATAGCTCAGGCTTATTATTAACTAGCTTTTACATTTTAAGTTAACCTATATTCCTTATATCCACTCTGTCACGTGGCAGTACCTTTAATTAACATGGCATGTTCATCTCCTGCTCCCTCTGCATCAGGCTGGCAACTCCAGCCTCTGCCCTTTTTCTTCCCATCGTCTCATCTTGGCTCTCCTGCCTAACTTTATTCTGCTCAGCTATTGTCCAGTCAGCTTCTTTATTAAACTGATCATAGTGACATATCTTCACAGTGTACAAAAGATTATTTCACAGCAGTAAGATATCCTGTAATTCCATGGATGCTAGTTTTGGCAGAAGCATTACATGCAGGAAGGCAAACCCATTATCAGAATGAATATCTACTCCAGTAAGGAAGGATAAAGCATTGTCCTGTCCATGGAGAATTTGTCCAATGTAGTCAACCTACCACCAGAATAGTGGTCATCCTGGAGAATAGTGCCATAGTATTGGTCTCTGCTATTGGCAGATCTGGCACTAGCAATGGTTGTAGCCAGATCAGCCTTGGTGAGTGGAAGTCCATAATGTTGGCCCCGTGTATAACTTTAATCACAGCCACCATGGCCACTTTGTTCATGGGCTCACTGGGCAATGATGAGGAAGGCTGGGGATTGTCCACAAAGTGGAGCATCCTATCTACTTGATTACTGAACTTGTCCTCTGCTGAAGTCACCTTTTGATAATCATTTACAGGGGATACAAGTGTTTTCACATCCTTTGCTCATCCAAAGAGGTCTATCCACATACATTTTCCCTAGATGTCTTTCTCGCCAGTTTTTCAATCAAACTATTTCCAGATCCTCAACCATCTACCCAATCCATTGGCTATCTACAGACCATGAACCAGTAAACAATCACAGACCTGGCCATTTCTACTTCTAAGCAAAATGTACAGTCACACGTACTGCCCAAAGTTCTGCCCACTGGAGATTTTCCTTCGTTGGTTTCTTTCAGAGTTGTCCTAGGGGTTATCATGCTGTAGCTGTTCACTTCTGGGTGATCCCTGAATTAACATGTAGAACCAGGCCCTCACATTCTCTTCCTCTGTCAGCCTATCATAGGGCACACCCTTGAGGCTATAGGTGCATGCTTGGCAGCAGACAGCATTATAACAGGAGTAGAAACCATAGCATTTTAGGCAACTTCTTTATATAACCTGCTTTTGTCTTTAGGATCTGCTCAGGCATGGCCACATATATACCACTTTCATTTGATAGTGGATTGCTGTTGTGCAATCTCAATTTCTGGCTTGGTGGGTCAGATAATACCTAACTCATGAGCAGCTCCGGTCATATGACAACTTAGTGGCCTACTGTCAAGTATTCAATTTCTACTGAGGCCCAATAGCAAACCAGGAGCTGTCTCTCTAAGCGAGAATGGTTGTCTACAGTATGGTAAATCCTTGTTCCTAAATCCCGAGAATCTCCTCCATGATTCTCCTATAGGGACCTACCCAAGGCTTCAGATAGCATCCCTGCCTGCCAATGATACTTCAAGTACCATCAGGTCTGCTGAATCACACAGTCCAAGTGGTAGAGCAGTTTGGACCTGTTGAAGAGCCTTCTGGTCCATGCCCCACTCAAAGCTAGCACCTTTCCTTGTCACTTAGTAGACGTAGTCGAATTGACAACCACAAATATCCCATCACAGTTACTGCCAAGATATTACACCTTTAAATGGGGTATCGTGCTGTGTGGGTCATTGTGGTTCATAGATAATGCAGCTGGGCAGGTTTGTTGACCACTTTCCTCCCTCAGCACGAATTCCACGTTCCACTACTGTGAAAGCAGTACTTGGAGAGGAGACTTTCTGGTCAGTTCCCGCATGATGTCTTCAGCAATTGAGGCAACCAAGCACAATAACAATAGGCTGTATTGTTTTGAGAGGACTCCCCGACAAACAACTCAAAAGGTTTCTCATGCCCTGTACTGGGGATTTTATTAGATAGTCTATGACTCTTGGCAGGACTTGGAGGTAGGAGGGGGGATTATCAACCTAACTAAGGTAATTTTATTTAAGACACAAATATGTATTATATGTAACTTTAGATAAATATAAAATAACAATTCCTTATGTCTTTCTCAGCCATCTTTAGTGGGATTTTTTCCCCTTTCGTTCCTTTCTTGTGTCCTCTCTCCCCAGTTAAAGCTTTCCTCTTTTTTTCCATTTCTCCCTCATATCACCTACATCCTCTGCTAGTCACCTCTCTACTATGGTCCCTTTGCCAAGAAGTGGTTTGGCCGAATCACATAATATAGATTTAGTTTTGGTTTAATAGTTTGCCTTCCCACCCACAGTAAGGGAGTCCCCCTCCCCCACAGCTCACAGCCTCTGTTGTTAGCTGTTTTGTTATCTTTGCATTCTGACTGGGGTGAGATGAAATCTCTATTATTTTCATTAACATTTTCCTAATTGTTAAGGATGATGAACACCTACTGAGATATCTTTTAACCATTTTTTTTCTTATTGGGTTGTTTGATTTCTCTATTTCTTTTAAAGCTCTTTACATATCCTGAAAATAATGTTCCTGCAGATATGTAGCTAGCAATGTTCTCTCCCATCCTGTGGCTTTCTTCACTCAATTAAGTTTTAGTATGAAGTGTTGCTTGTTAATTTCTGGGTTTAATTCCTGGGCACATGGAATCCCGTGCAGAAAGTCCTTTCCTACACCCATGTCCTGTACGGCGTGGCCTACAATTTCTTTGAGCAGTTTCAGTGCTGTGGGCTTCTCACTAATGTCTTTGATCCCTTTGGAGCTAATTTTTGTGCAAGGTGATAGATCCAGGTCTATTTCATTGCTGTGGTCACCCAGTTTCCTCAGCAACGTTTGTGGAAGACCCTGTCTTTTCACCAGTGTGTATTTGGCATGCTGTACTTAGGTGTTCTCATGCTTGGCTCTTCTGCTTGACCCCATGCTCCCATGTCTGTCTGTGAGCCAGTGCTACATGGCTCTGAGCAAATCCTGAAGTCTGGAATGGTAGTCCTTTAGGCTATCTGAGATCTATGTATTTTTATAATAATTTTAGGATTTTTAGTTCCTATTTCTGTGAAGACTTTTGTGGGTGTTTTTATTGGGATTTTGTAAAATATGTAAATTGCTTTTGTAGACTGATCATTTTCACATCATTAATTCTACTAATCCATGAGCATGGATGTTTTTCCATTGTCTAGTATCTCCCCCAATCTCTTCAGAGGTTTAAGATTTTTACTATAGCATTTTCACATTAGTTATGTTTATCCTAAGATACTGTATTTTCTTTCTGTGCCCGTGATCTCTTCCTCACTGTGTTTGTGGGTGGTGTGTAGAAAGGACACTGGTTTTTGTAAGTCAGTTTTGTTGTTGTTGTTCCCCCCCCAAGACATGGTTCCTCTTGGTAGCCCTGGCTGTCCTGGAACTCACTCTGAAGACCAGGCTGGCCTCAGACTCAGAGCTCTGCCTGCCTCTGCCTCCTAGTATTGGGATTAAAGGTATGCACCACTATACCTTGTTACAATGAGGTTTTTTTGCCCCATTGGCCAGAGGTCCAGACCCACAGACCTGCCATTCCAGAGTGCCTAGCTGCCCGCCGCTGCTCAGGCCCCCAAATGACTCAGACACTTATATTAACTTCATGCTGTTTGGCCTATGGCTCAGGCACATTGCTAGCTAGCTCTTACATCTTAAATCAACACATTTCCATTAATCTGTCTTCCACGTGACCTGTGGCTCACCTGTGCTCCTTACATGTTTCTTCTTTGGGGGTCTGGCTCGATCTGTCTCTGACTCCGCCCTCTTTTCCGCTCCCTATGCTCGATTCCGATTCCTCACTTACGTCTAAGGTGTCTGCCATGGCCAAAACAGTCCTTTAGTTACAACATATAGAAAGGCATTCCCAACCAATACCTGGCTTTATAAGTTGGATTTGTATCCTGCCACTTTGTTGAAATTGTTGATTGTTTCTGGAAGTTTTCTGGTGACATTTTGGAGATGATTTATATATAATATTTTGTCCTCTTCAAGTAAGGATAATTTGACTTATTTTCTTATTTTTATCACTTCAGCCTTTCCCCCTCTGCCCTTACTGTCCCAGCTAGTACTTAAAACCCCGTATTTAAGGAGTGGGGATAGTGGACAATGCTGTCTCTTGATGTTCATGGGGTTGCTTTGAACTTTTCTCCACTTAGGATGATGTTGAGCATGGGCTTGTCACATATAGCTTTATTATGTTATTATGTTCCCCCATCCCTTTATCATGAAGCATGCTGGAGATTGTCAAAGGGCTTTTTCTGCATCTCTTGAGATAATCGTGTGATTTTTGTCTGTAAGTGCATTCCCATGTTTTTTATACTTATTGACAATATTTATTGAACCATCTCTGATAGAATTCCACTGTGAATCCATCTCTGCCTGAGCATTCTTGTTAGTCAGAAGGGTTTGTATAACTGCTTCAATCTCCTCCTTTCCTATGTTCATCTCTTAGTTTAACACCTGTGGTGTGGGTGAACCTAGAAGTTTGTCCACTTCTTTTAGATTTTCAACTTCATGGACTACAGAGGTTCAAAGCATTACCTTATAATATTCTTTTTAAAAAAAGGATTTATTTACTGTGTATACAATGTTCTGCCTACACACCAGGATTGGGCACCAGATCTCACTATAGATGTTTGTGAGCCACCGTGTGGTTGCTGAGAATTGAACTCAGGACCTCTGAAAGAGCAGCCTATGTTCTCAACCTCTGAGCCACCTCTGCAGTCCTATATTTGGCGTCTGTTTAATGTTTACTTACTCATTCCTAATTCTGATAATTTGTGTGGGCCAAGGGTCTGTTAATCTTGTTTATCTTCTCAAAGAGCAAGTCTTTAGGTTGATTTCTGCCCTGATGTTTGTTACTGCTCGCCATCTAGTGGATTTGACTTTGGTTTGTTCTTGTTTTTCCAAATACTTGATTTTCATCATTAAATCATTTATTTGTACACCGACTTCTTTTAGTGTAGGGATTTCTCTCAAAGGACTGCTTTTAGTGTCTTGCACAAATAGAGGAAACTCAGAGCCAGATCTCAAGAAAAGGCTGAAATATCAAAGGGAGGAAACAGCACAGTCAAATCTCACCCAGCTGTCTTCCAGCTTCTTAGGCCTCACTCCTCCTGGCTTCTAGTGCCTTAGTCTATCTTTCTATGCCTGTTTTAAATACCCTCTTTGCTCAGTTGTTTCATATCTAAGTTAAGATTAAAGGCATGGCCCCACCACTGCCTGCCTGGGAGCCTGGAACTCCTTCTGTAAACCAAGTGACCTCAAACTCAGATTGGATTAAGGGCAAGGTCACCACTCCAGGATATTCCCTGTGCTGGGATTAAAGGTGTGAGTTACCACTGTCTGATCCTCCTAGATGGACTGTGGGTAGATCCCTCTGATATCTCTGACTGGTTTTTATTAAATTTGAAAATATCCCACATTAGTGTGTACCGGAAGTTTTGTTTTCATTTTCATTTATTTCTAGGAATTTAAAATGATTTCTTTTTCTAATTTTGTTTGTTTGCTTTTGAGACAGGGTTTCTCAGGATAGCTCTGGTTGTCCTGGAACTCACTACATAGACCAGGCTGGCCTTGAATTTGTTGCCTCTGCCTCCCTAGCACTGGGATTAAAGGCATGCACTGCTGCCACCGCCCATCCATAAAATTTTTCTTTCTTGATTTCTTCATCATTTATGTTCATTCTTCATGAGTTGTATACCCACTAGAGATTTTTTTGCTGTTGATTTTAAGCATTATGGTCATATTATATGGAATTATTTCAAAATTTCTGAGTTTGTCAAGATTCATTTTGTATCCTACAGTCCTGCAGTTACACAGAAACTGATGCTTGTATTAATTTTATGCTGATTAGCCTGTGGCTCTGGCATATTGCTAGCAGCTCTTGTTCTTAAACTAACCCATGATTCTTATCCTGTTCAGCCATGAGGCTTGGTACCTTTACTCAGAGCAGCATTTCAACTTCTGTCCTCTGCTAGTGTCTCATCATGGTGTCTGTGGTGCCTCTCTGGCATCTCTGTTCTTTCTGTTCCCAGAGTTTTCTTAGTTTGGTAGCCCTTCCCACACTTCCTGTCTGCCTTCAGCCAATCACTGTTTTTTTTTTTTTTTTAACCAGTAGGTGGGACAATTATTTACAATGTAATATAATCCCACTACAGGAGGAGACCAAGACGGTGGGGAAGCAAAGCCTCAACCTTCGAGGAAGACCTTAAATACTTTTTCCCAGACCCTCCCAGTAGCCAGGAAAGGCTTTGATTTGCTGGTGTCTGTGGCTGCAGGTGGTGGTCTCTCACAGGTCTAGGAATGCTACAAGCCCACCCCACCCTCCTGGAGGCCCCAGGCTGACCCCAGGTTGGCTTATGTGTAAGTGCTTATGAGCCCATGTTTTAAGGCACTAGTTATCACTGGTTTGCACTGGCTGAGGCTGTGCTGGTCTCCAGGCCCCTTAGAAGTCATTACAATATTGTTTTGTATCTGTGACAAAATACGTGACTGAACAGCTTAACATAAAAACAGACCACAAATTACAGCATAAGTCCAAGACCATGTAGCTTTCATCGAACCTTGTCTAGGACTTCATCTCCTTACCCCAACAGTCCTGCCTCTCACTTAAGAACTGTCTTGTGTATTTCTCCATCTCCATTCCGCTATTCTGCTTACAGCTCTACAAAATTATGTAAAGTTTTAGTTTTGCTACTCTTTTTTAGTGATTTTATGGCTCTCAGATTTTTTGCTACAAAATTGTTTTAATTAATTCTATATTTTGAAAAATAGCAACTTTAAAATCATAAGAGTTGCTAGGCAAGATAGCCTGCACCTGCAATCCCATCACTTGGAAGGTGGCTGCAGAAGGATCCAGGAGTTCAAGCTCATCCTCTGCTAAATAAAAAGTTCAAGACCAGCCCTAGCTTCATGAGACTCAAAAACAAAGTAAATCACATGATTTTAGCAATGTGTAGGATAATTTAAAGGGTGTAGGACCTGCCTGCTTCAGCTCCCATTTTAAAGGAGAGGTGCTGTTTGCAAACACTGAGTACTATCTTGAAGGAGAAGAGAGTGGACATCTTCTGTCCAAAGCTCATCCGAGGCTCTTCTGTCTTCCATGTGCTCATGATGTGTGATCACACTGGTAGATGTCCATGGAAGGGGTGTCATGCTGTTTCACTGAAGGGAAATTTTTAGTGTTATAGTGAACATCTTATTTTCTCCATTTCATTCTATGGCTGCATGTGGTATAAGCACATATCTAGCAGGAAGATGAGATAGCTCATTGAGTAAAGCGCTTGCTGTGTGACCTGAGTTTGATCCTTGGAACCACATAAAAGTGGACCCTTCCCAGTATATCACATGTGCACAAGCTCATGCACATAACAGACAAACACAATAGTAAATTGATGTTAAATTCTGAGCGGTGGCTTGAGAAGACTTTTGTGTGCTCTGCTTTGCTTTATTTTTGGAAGATATGCAGCTTTGGGGATCCCCTGTCCCAGAATGGGGCTAGTTTGGGTGAGGCTCTTACCCACTGGGTTGTGTTCAAAGTTGATTTTGTTGTTTGTTTGTTTGTTTGTTTGTTTTGAGACAAGGTCTCTCTACATAGTCCTGGCTATCTTAGAACTCACTGTGTAGACCAGGAAAGTCTGGAACTGCCTCTGCCTCCCAATCAATGTTGGGATTGAAGGCATACATCACCACGCCTCTAGGCAAATATCTTTTTAAATCAGAACCTATTTCTCTAGTCTTCACACATACACATGTGCAATGGTAGGTATTTGTGGAGCTCAGATGGAAAAGGGTTTTAGGGCTCTTGTTTCAGGGCTAGGGCATATTTCTTTCACTGGCTCTGGTTCTAGGGCCAAAGTGTGTTTCTTTGGTGCTGGTTTCAGAGTCAGGGGGCATTTCTTTTTGGTTCTGGGTTCAGGGATAAAGTATTTCTTTCACTAGCTCAGGTCTTAGATCCAGAGTGGGTTTCTTTCACTAGCTCTGGGTTTAGGGCCGGGGTCAGATTCTTTCATTAGCTCTGTGTCCAGAGCCAGGGTGCATTTCTTTGGCTGGACACTTTTCCAGCCTTCTGAACAGCTTCCATCAGTCAGTGTTGCCTTTGGAGCCAGAGAAATAGGTTGTATATGACAATATACACCTTCAGGACATTAGACAGATGAAGGTAAAGGTGGGGGTTTTTATTTGAATTTTTTGACCCTTGGTAAAATTTTATCCAAAAAGCCAAAAAACATGTATATTTTTAAATCATGGATCATTAAAGGATGACATATGAAATGGAGGGTGGTTTTCGTTTTGGTAGCTTATTACTGAGTCGTTTGAGAACAAGTATGGAGTAAGAAAGCCTATCTCCTCCACACTCAGAAGGAATGATTTCAGGGCTTTGAGTTAACAGTTCCAGGTTCATGTTCACCCCCTGCCTCACCACTGGGACTCCAGGGTCAGGCTTATAGACATAAACTCATATTAAATGGAGCCTGGTTTGTCAGGAGTACCGGGAAAGAATATCTTCAACTAAAACAGTTTTCCATTCTTCTATATTATTGTTGAAGTTGCTACCCCTTGGCAAACAGCAAATTTCCAGAGAGTCCATCTCCATCTGTGGTCTCCCTTCCTCCACTGAAAACACAGAGACAGGCGGCCATCCAGCCAGTGATTTGGCCTTCACTGAGAGAGAGAGAGCAGAGCAGGGTGGGCAGAGAGAAAAGGCCACTAGACAAAACCGTAACACACACACTTCAGCATGGAGTGGTTTTCAGAGTGCAGGAGCAGGAAGCATCATTTTAGACAAATGAAATAGCACGGCAACCCCAGGCCACGAGTCCCTACAGACTCTCAGCCTCACAAACACAGAGACTGCAAGTGCAGCGTGCTGTGTGTGGTTAGGCTCCGCAGTATTCTTACCCACTGGCTGCTGCCTCGTAAGTAGGTTCAGTCCTAATGTTTCCACTGTATAATATCAATTTCACCATCATTTATCTCCCAAATTAACTTCTACTTCGGAAATATGTGATGGTGCGTGGGCAGAGGTATCTGTTTCTCTGCCTGAGGAGATACAGAGTACGAGGAGACAAAAGTAGTGTGATACTTTCACCCTCTGTGAAAGATGGGCCGGTGGAGCCCATTCATGGCTCTGCTCTCTCTCCTCCAAGGGGGCTCACCAGCCTGCCTTGTCCCTGCAGGAGCTACCATTTCAAAAGCGATACACTTCTACATCCCGAGTCTAAAGAGTTTAGCTGTAACCTTTTAATTTTTGCTTTAAATTATTTAGAGTTTTTTTGTTACTGATTTGTAAACAAGCAGTTTGTAAATTTACTTTGGTAGGCCACAGAGGTTTGACCTGATGGTTGCCTTTATTTCTATTTATTTTTGGATTTTTTTTATGTTGTACATCTTGAGTGTTTTGCCTACATGTATGTATATGTACTGTGTGCACGCGCACGCACACACACACACACACCTCTATCTTAGGGAATTAATTGAGTCAGGCATGGTGACACACATCTTTAATCTCCAGTATGCAGAGGCAGGAAGATTTCTCATATTTCTGTGAAGCTGAGGCCAGCCTGCTCTACCAGGCTAGTTCCAGGACATCCACAGCTACATAGAAATCCTGTCTCGAAAAAAAGAGAAAGGAAGAAATGAAGGGAAGAGGAGGGGATCCCTCACAGGAATGCCCAGCAGATGAGTTGTATTGATTCTAAATGTAACAAGTTGACGGCCAGGATTCCCATCACATAAGTATTTTATTCTGTCTTTTCTTCTTCCTTGTCTGTTTGGCTCTCAGAGCTCTATCCTGGTTCAAATCTCTGTCTCCTCCGTGACTTAGATCTGTGCGTCTGATATATAAGAACTGAAAGAAGCATGTCTTAACTCTGATGTTGTGACAGCTCCTCACTCTGTTGATTTTTTTATTTTTTCTTTTCATATACATTTGAGGCCCATGCTTTTAGGTGCAGAAAAAAAAGTAGGATGTTTTAATATTTCAGGCCTCTTGGTTCTCTCGTCATGTATGATGTCTTTCCATGTAATCTTACTTTGGCTCATATGCAGATAGCTGTTGTAGAATGAGGTTTCTGGCTCCACTGCCAGGGGTCCAGACCCACAGACCTGTAGTCCCTGACCGCCTAGCCCCACTGTCTGGACCTGCTCGCCACTGCTTATCTGGACCAGCAGTCCCAAAGTCCAAAAAAATGCACAGATGCTTATATTAATTTCGTGCTGTTTGTCCTAAGGCTCAGGCATATTGCTAGCTAGCTCCTGAATCTTAATTCAACCCATTTTCATAATCTGCCACATGGCCTGTGGCTCACCTATTAATTCCTCACATGTTGCTTCTTGGGCTGCTGGCTCACATCTCTCTCGACTCCACCCTCCTACCTATGCTCTGATCTCTCCACCTACTTCTACAGTGCCCAGAATAGGCCAAAACAGTTGTTTTATTTCACAGCATGCAGAAAGACATTCCTAAATCAAACTGTACCAAGTTATTTTAATTTGGTGAGAGACAGATTAACAGTATTGACAGTGGAACTCTCTTGTGGACATGTCTGTGATGTATAGTCACAAGTTTCTGGGGTCTAGATCAGCAGTCCCAAATAACCACATAAAGTCTTACATTAATGACAAGCTGTTTGGTCCATGGCTCAGGCTTATTGCTTGCTAACTCTTAGACTTTAAGTTAACCCATATTTAGCCACATGGCTTGGTACCTTTTTGCTCAGTGCAGCATCTCATTCCGCTTCCTCTGTGTCTTACTGCTGTCTCCATATGCTCTTCTGCTCCCAGAATTCTCCTAGTCTGGTTGCCCCGCCTCTACATCCCGTCTAGCTACTTGACCAATCAGCATTTTATTAAATTAATATTTACAGGGTGCACATGCATAATCCAACAGCAGTGATGTTTTTTTCCAAATGATTGGATCTTGAATGCTATGGCTTGAAGGATGGATTGGTATCACTGAGAGGTGGTCAAAGGAGGTAGGGCTGGGCTGGAGGGTGTGCTCTTGAGGCCTGTGTCTTCCTTTGCCTCTTGGTCACTAGGATGTGACCTGCTCTGCTCTGACACATCTTTCTTGCTTATGCCTATGGCATATCTGGAAGTAGGAGCCAAAGCAAACCTTTTCTTGATTTAAATTATTCTGTCAGGCATTTTGTCACAGCTACAACACAGTATCTCACCCCCTTTCTGCTTGGGTTCTAGCAGGTCTTCCTCCGTGTTAGTGGGCATGTTGACAGACATCTAGGCTGTTTGCATTTCCTGACTATTGAAAACAAAAGAGCAGTAAACATGGATAAGCAAGTATCTTGATAGTAAGATGTAGAGTCCTAAAGGGTTAAAGGGAAATGTAACAGGAGAGTTAAATTGGGGTGAGGGATGGGAAGACAGGATAGATAAGGAACTGTGGAGAGGGATAATGATACCAAAGACCTTTTAAAAAGGTCATAGACTCATAGAAACCACTATAAAAACTTCCATTGTTGCTGGTTTGCTCTTTGTTGCTGTGATAAACATCATAACTAAAAGCATTTGAATAGAGGGCTTAGTTTATCTTTACTTCCAGGTCATAGTTTATCATTGAGGGAAGTCAGGGTAGGAATTGAAGCAAGGACAGTGGAGAAAGGATGCTCACTGACCTTCTCTCAGGCTCACATCCAGGATCCCCACAATGGGCTGAGCCCTCCCACATTGATCATTAATTGAGAAAGTACTCCATAGACACTGCTGCAGGCCACGCCCATTATAAGAGAAAGCATTTGAATGGGGGCCTCCTCACAGTTTCAGATTTTAGTCCATTATGTAGAAAGTATGGCAGCATGCAGGCAGATGCTTGAACAGGAGCTGACAGCTACACCCTGATCCATAGGCAAAGGAGAAAAAGAACTGAGCTTGGCCTGGGCTTTGGAATCCTCAACACCACCCCCAGTGACTTCTTACTACAGTGTTTTCTGACACAAAGTTGTGTGGATCTGGGAAGAGTTGAGGGTCGGGGTTACAATGGTTAAAGCACGGATAGAGTTCTCAAAGAACTAATAAAAAATTGTTTTGATAGAGAAGTTGGCAGAGCTGAAATTTCTTACCCCTCCACAAGAGGGTGGCACAGAGTTTAGTTGGGTTGTACATCCATATAGGGCAAGAATACGTCCCCCCTGCAGGCTGTCCTCTGAAACAAAGTCTAGACTTTTTAAGCCGAAGTTAACTTTGATGCATGGTATGGATTAGAGCCTGCAAAAGAAGAAGAAAGTAAGGTACCCACTACCATCCAGCAGGGTTGTGTTTTTGATAGGGTGGTTTTGGCCTTGACTTTTGAAATAGTATATAATTTAAGGAAGATGTAAGTGACTTCACATGTGACATCACATGACAAGCAGTAATAGCCCTTCTCCCCTCTGTCTGGCTTTTACATTTGACCACAGTCAGGGACCAAGGCCTGCAGACCTATGCAGGGAGTGCATTGTATTTTTCTAGAGCCAGGAATATCGCATATTGCATGAGTCTTACTTAGTATTATAATAAAACCCGAGACCACATATGGGGAGAACCTGAAACATCAGAGAGACAGGGAACAAACCATAGCCAGTTCCCACCCAGACATCTCCTCAGGCTGAACAGGATAGGTCCTGTCTCCAGGAGTCCTCAGACTGGCTGGGCTACTGGCAAAAGGGGAAGAAGTTCTGCCTTCTCTTCCTCATCTTTCTTTCCTTTCCTAACTATTTTTACTTCCCCACACTACATTCCTAGAGCTAGGATTAAGGGTAATGCCATCACCTTCTAGCTCCAGAGGATCTCTGCCTCCCAAGGGCTGGGATTAAAGGTATGAGTTACCACTCCCTGACCTTCATGGCTTGGCTCTGCCCTCTGATATTTCTGGCTATTTTTATTGAATATACCACCACACAGGAGTTTCAACAAATCTTATTTCCTTTCCATATAGAACCTAACTAGGAAAAGGCCATGTCATGTGGTCAGTAAGTTTTAAATCATTATGAAAAACAGCTTGAGCTGTTATCAGTAACTCCAAAAGAAGATATAATTGAGAGTGGTGGTTGATTTGGCTGTGCCCAGGGAAAGGAAAATCGCCTATAATATTAGGAAGTTCATGACAACCATCTGTGGCTTGATGGAGGGGTATAACATAAAGATATATGAAGCCATTTGTAAAACTAATTTCTCTTTCCATTTAATCTCTTGTTGCCTCAGAAAATGCGGCTAGTAATTAAGATACCATTTTGGTGTTGCTTGTAAATGCTGCTGCCTCCATTAAACTTCACACTTGTGAAAAAGAGCTATTAAAGGCGGCCTGAGGCAATACTTTTGAATAGCTTAACTTTGTTAAAAATATGTTTTCCAAATTTCTTGCAATAAAATGTAATTGCATTTCCTGTTTTCACTTGCATAGACTTCTCACACACTCCCAAGTCTGTGTGCTAGAGGGAGGGTTTGTTGTATTGGAGTAGCAAAGTGACTCTTGAAACTCCCCCTTCCTTACCATTCATAATTTAAAAGTTTTCTGGTTTCTCTGCTAGATTTCTTTTTTTTTTAAAGTTTACTTGTAAGGTTAAAGAGTGACAAAGAGAGATTTCAGAGTGAAATGCTATTGATGCCACCGTTAAAAGTTACCGAAAGTTGCTAGGAAGTGATGGGTAGCTCAGCTGCAGCTTCACTGGGCACCAGACTGCTCTCAGGAAATGTGTGAAGGCAGGAAATCTGGGAGCAGGTGTGGAGGGAAGGGAGACATGGGAGGGCCATCCTGTCTTTTATTTTTGGTGATGCACAGTCGTGGCCAATGCGAACATGTTCTGCTTTAGAAAATCTAGCTTAATCAAATATTGTTGGTGTGAATAGCAAACTTCTGACATGTCTGACATCATGGTCAGAATTTTCCCTCTGTGACTCACCTGTAATGACCGAAAGCACTGGGTTGTTTTAGACTAGATGTTATCACAACTTTTAAATATCATGGATCTGTCTATCCTAAGACCAATCTTAGTCACTTCTGTGTCCTAATTTAAAAATGACAGGGGCCAGTGAGATGTGACACAAAGGATAAGCTTTTAAATAGTGAGTGTTCTCAGCTTTGCACTAGCCGCCTTCCTGACCACCAATCCCTGGAGCTCACATGGTGGGGAGAGAGCCAGTTCCTATAGATGTGCAGTGGCATGCACACACATTCACATGTACACCCACACACAAATACATAGATGAAATATAAAAATAAAAGGAATGCTGGGCCCCAGAGATGTCTCAGCTTGGGACTCAAATTCAATTCCCAGTACTGATATAAAAAGCCAGGTATGTGGTGTGAGCTGTAATCCCAGTGTTGAGAAGGAAGCAGAATGAACCCCAGACCAACGAGAAACTCTGGCTGAGTGTGGTAGCACACAGTGGATCCTAGCAAACAAGAAGCAAAGATTAGTTCTCGGTGGGTTGGAGGTCAGCCTGGTCTATATAGTTACAGGCCAGCCAGACCCTGACTTACAAAAACCAAGTGTGCAATACCTATGACTGTTATCTGGCTTCCATTTGCACAGACACCCCCCCACACACACACACACGCACCCATGCACCCACAAAAGAAGTTCCAGTAGTTGGCTGCTCACCAGAGTTCTTTCTCCAGCTGCTGATAAATGTTATTGGGGTGGATGAGGTGGCTCTGTGGTAAAGGTACTTGCCATCAAACCCTTCGGGCTGAATTTGAGCCACATGAGCCACATGTTGGAAGGAGAGAACTGACTCTAAAAGTTGTTCTCTGACCTACACCTACACACACACACACACACACACACACACACACACACACACACACACCTGCCCGCCCGCACCCATGCATGCACGCGCGCACACACACACACACATGCAGCATGCATGCACACACACTCATACACACAATGTGTGCATACACACATTGACACAAAACATAATTTTTAAAAAATAAATATTCTCAATTTTGCACTAATTTTAACTTTAAAAGATCACCTTGAAGAATGTATAGTTTTCTGCCTAGTTTGCTTTTTTGGTTTTTTTAGTGTATTTATTAGTCAGGGTTTTCTAGAGGAACAGAGCTGACGGAATGAATCTATCTGTCCATCCTTTCCTCCCATCATCATCTGTCCGTCTGGGGAATTTATTAGAGTAGCTCACAGACTGTGGCCCCATCCAACAATGGCTGTATGTCTCAGCTGGTCTTCAGTACATGTCGGAATCCTGAAGAAGTCGGCTCTGATGTCAGTAAGGAAATGAACTTACCATGAAATCGAGGGCAAGCAAGTGAAGACCAAGTGCTTCCTCCTCTCAGCTCCTTGTTTACTGTTCCAGGAGAAAGTGTGGCTCAGCTTTAGTTGAATCTTCCCACCTCAAGTGATCTGGGTTTAAGATGGGCTTTCCTATCAGATAAACCAATTAACAACAACAACAAATTTCTTCAGGTAACCAACCCAGTGGCTTGAATTTTTAGTTAATTACAGATGTAGTCAACAGACATCATACCTGGGATTGTTGGCAGACTGTAAATTGTCGTGGATGACTGTGATATTTTAAATCTCACAGATTTAAAGGAGGGAGGGAGAGATTGAGCCTGGGGTTTTTGAAACCTTAAAGCCCACCCTTAGTGACATACTTTTTCCAACAATGCCAAACCTCCTAATCCTTTGCAAGCAGTTTAACTAGGAAATAAGAATGCAAATATATGCGCCTGTGGGGCCAATGTTAGCCTTCTGAACCACCCATGGAGTCCTGGCCAGTAATTCCCTGGCCCAACCAGCGTCCAGACCTCAAATTCCCTTTAAGAAAAGACTCCTCCCCTTTTGCTCTCTCTCCCTCTCCCTTCATGGAGTAGTGAACCTCTGCTGTTTTTGCCCTCCCTTCCTTCCTCCCTTCCTTTTTTTACTCCATGTCTCTCTCTCCCCTCCCCTCTCTCTTCCCTCATCCTCCCTCCTCCTCCAAATGAAAGTTTGATGTGAAGCACTGCATGTAGGTGTACCTCCACCTGAGGGAGGGCTGTCTGCTTGGCGGCTTTATCTCTTACCGTGGGGCACCTTGGCTTTTACCCACCTGGATCTCTCTCTCCCACCATTTTTAAAATACAACATCCAACCTCATTAAACCATCACGAGGGGATAGCAAATTTGGGGCAAAACTGAGTTATACAGATTTCTCTGCTAGCCTGGGTTTCATAGTGAGGCTCTGTCTCAAACATTGAAAGAGACGAGAGAGAAAAGAAGATATTGACAAATATGACTGTGTAAAAAAAATAAAGAACATTTAAATCCCCCAGAACTTCAAATTGGTAACTAGGAAAGCTATTTCCTGGCAGCTCATTAACAGCAGGGGCTAATTTCCTTAATATACTAGGGGCTCTCAGAACAGTCAGGGTGGCTCAGTGAGAAAGTTGCTTTTTGCCAGACAAACCTGACAAACTGAGTACAATCCCTAGGACCTACATTGTGGAAGGAGAGACTTCTGAATGGTTTTCTCTATCCTTGATACACAACATGGCACAGGCAGCCCTGCTCCCATGTACACATACACACAGAGGGGGCTGGATGGGGCAGGGACCTAAAAAATGACTAAGAAGACATTTGAATGCTCTGCTTACAGGATAAGAAAGCCAAGTGGCATATGACCGTAGAAAAGATGATCCCTCCCCCTTTTACTGTTTTTGAGGTGGTGTTTTTTGTAGCTTTGGAGCCTGTCCTGGAACTCCCATCTGTAGTCCAGACTGGCCTCGAATTTAGAGATTTATCTGTCTCTACTTCCTGAGGGCTGGGATTAAAGTCATGTGTCACCACCACATGATTTGAAAACCCATTTATGAGCAAATGCAAACCACACAAGAGTGACAAAAGAAGACACAGGCTGTTCCTGCAGCGGGCAACACCTGAAGAGAAGGTAGTCTCAGTAGTTGTAAACTACTAACAATTACACCCCCCCACCCCCCCCCACCCCCACCCCCCCCCACCCCCCACCCCCCCGGGAGAGCTGCCACAGCTGAACTTTGCTGTGCCCTCCTTAAGGGGACTTACAGCCGAGCTCTGTTTCTTTCTCTCTCTGGCCCAAGGTGTTACTTTTTTGCTTAGCTCTGCTGAAGGACAAACTCCAACAGAAACGCAGCAATCTTTTCCTGCTCTGCCTTGCTGAGTCCCCTAAGGGATGTCTGTCTCAGCAAGGTTCTGATCTGCTCTGCCTTGCTCAATCTTCTAAGGGATGTCTTAGCAAGTTCTTCTCTGTGCTTGCGAATGAAGATCTTCACCCAAGACTCTTTTGAGAGATTTATTTCAGAAGGAGGAGCCTAGGAGAGTGACTTCCTCTACCAGGGTGGGAAAGAACAGCCAACCACCGAACAGGAGGCAGAGGGGCTTATTTAGGGGCTTTTAGGGGTGGAGTTTCTCCAGGGATTCTCAAGGTTAGTTTTTCCTGCTCAGGGTTTGGTTAGTTTTGTTAGTCAGGAGCAGAGATGGCTCTGATTTCAGGGCCAAACTGTGTTTCCTTCACTGACCTTTTTCTAGCTTTTGAACTCTTAATTCTAAGGTCAGGGCATATTTCTTTTACTGACTCTAATTCTAGGGGCCAAGTATGTTCCGTTGGTACTAGTTTCAGAGTCAGGGCATGTTTCTTTGGCTCTGAATTAAGGAATAAACTGTTTCTTTCACTGGCTTCAGTATCAGATCGAGGCTGTGTTTCTTTTGCTAGATGTCTCTGGTTTCAGGGCCAGGCTGGATTTCTTTGGATAACCCGTTTTCCCTACAGTAGTCTCTGCTTGTTGGGGACAGCAGATTGATCCTTAAGAATGCTGTGTATAGTGGTAATAGTGTTCAGCATCCTGTTGGTGGTGCTGACACAATATATATGTGTCCAGTTGCACTATTCACTCGGAGGTGAATGGCTTTATCCCTCAGTAAACCCCAAATTAAAAAGCATCATGTAAACGCTGCACTATGAAGCCATTTCTTACTTAACAGCTTACTGGGAGTCCCAACATTTTGTAAATGTTGAAGATGCTGCTGGGAAATGGGCACCAGCACGTTACTGTGAAATGCAAACCCCCAGCTATGCCTGGGGGAGGCCAAGGCAACTGCCAGAGGAATGAATGCCCTTATCCACTGACCTGGCCTCTCCATTTCCAGGCACATTCCACACACACTCTATCTTAATAATTTCCTAGGGTCTGCCTCAACCATAAAATTAAAGCGATGCGTCTGTTTTGTGTGACATGAAGACCCTAACATTCTGTTTTACTATTTTTAGGTATTTCCTTTATTTATGAGATTATAACATAATTACACAATCTCTCCCTTCCTTCCCTTCAACTCCTCTTTGCTCTCTTCCAGATCATGCCTTCTTTCTTCATTAATGTTATATAGCTATGTGTGTGTGCGTGTGTTTAGGATATGTATATATATATACACATCCCTAAATACATACATACAGCCTGCTAAGTCTGTATAATAGCACCCTGTATATCTATGTTTCAGGGATGGCCATTTGGTATTGGATAACTAACTTCAAGTTAAACAAGACTTCTCAGTGGGTAGACAGGAAGATTTATTAGGGATCAGACAGCCAAGGTGCACTGTGGGGGGTGCACCTTAAGAATCTGCTTTTCTGTAAACAGAAACTTGCCTTAATGCTTATTTAGCCACTAACAGTTCTGTTTTCTGGGCTGGGCAAAGTCCTTCTGTTTAGGACAATGTCATCAGCACAACCATTTAGGCAAAAGGCATTGGACCTAAAATTTCAACCTTCTGTGGATAATGGGAGAAGAGCCCTCTGAGCATCTCCTACTGGTTGGGGGCTTGAAAATAGGGGAGCCTGGAATGCTGGTCCAAAGCAGAGGCTCAAGTCAGTGGGCAATGGTAGAGCTGAAGAAATCCCATCAGAATCATCTGGCTTACTGACAGGTAATGTCACCCAAAAGAACCTGAAGAGATAATCATTACGAGAAGGGTAGAGACCGGTGTGCTGAGGAGAAGGGAGTGAAGGCTCCCAGGGAGACCACAGGAGAATCGTGGAGTTGGCCTCTGGAGCCCTTAGTTTTCACTTGGCCACACTGGTTCACATTGGTTTTCAGCAAGTCCAGAGTCCACAGGTTCCACAGGATCACCTGAGGATATCCTGGTGAGCCTGTTTTGGAGTTGCAGGGCTGCAGCTGATTCCAGGGTGGTGTCTGTCAGCTGAGTAAACATCTGCTGGGACAGATAGATGGCCTAGGGACAGAAGGCAAAGTTAGCCTTGAAGGTCTAGAAGACAAACAGACACCCAACGGGGAGGAAATGAAGGGCCCCTTTGACTTATGACAGATGGATCCAGGTTGCAACACTTTAAAGCTTTCACAAATCCTTCAAGGTTGTCAAAGGAGATACAAACTTTCCAGCATGATGGTGCATGCCTTTAATCCCAGGACGTGGACAGTTGGGATGGGTGGCAGAGGTAGGTGGAGCTCTGTGAGCTGGAGGATGTCCTGGTCTGCATAGCAGACATCTAGGGCTACAGAAGACAAACCTTGCCTCAAAAGAAAGAAAGAAGGGAAGGGAAGGGAGGGGAGGGGAGGGGAGGGGAGGGGAGGGGAGGGGAAGGGAAGGGAAGGGAAGGGAAGGGAAGGGAAGGGAAGGGAAGGGAAGGGAAGGGAAGGGAAGGGAAGGGAAGGGAAGGGAGAAAGAAAGAAAGAAAGGAAAAAGAAGAGTTGACTTTTAAAAAATATATTAGCATGACCTCGACCACTGTCTACAATCTGCACTGAAATCATAGTAGAAAAAGCAGTTAATAATTGTCTATAAGCAATTGGAGTAGACTCATGCTTTTGAGCCATAGCAAAAAATAAATCCTGAAAAGTTATCATGATAGAAACATGAATATTCACCAATAATAAGACATTTTCTGGGGGGGGGGTTGTGTGTGTTTGTTGTTAAGTGTTTTGTTTTTTTGTTTGTTTATTTTGTTTTTGAGGCTGGGTTTTTCTATGAAACAGCCCTGTCTATCCTGGAACTCACTTTGTAGATCAGGCTGGCCTCAAATTTACAGAGATCTGCTTCCCTCTGCCTCCCAAGTGCTGGAATTAAAGGTGTGCACTGCCCCCCATAAAAGAAATTTTAAAAGTTACATTTATTTTGAGAGTGTGTATGTTGTTTGTTGTTTGTGTGTGTCTGTATATATGTGTGTATATGTGTATATGTGTGTATTTGTGTGTGTGTGTGTGTGTGTGTGTGTGTGTGTGTGTGTGTAGGCATGGGTATGAGTGCCACAGACTTGCATAGAGAGATCAGGGAACAGCTTGTGGGCTGTTGTGGTTTACCCTTTTGGGGGTCCATCACTCAGCTCAAATCACACAGAGGCTTATCCTTCTTTATAAATGCCTGTCTTTTGCTTGCCTCGTTTCTTGCCAGCTTTTCTTAACTTTAAATTGTCCCATCTATGTTTTACCTCTGGGCTTTTCCTTTTTTATACTGTACCTTTCTTTGTCTCTTTGTGTGTGTAGTTTCTTTGCTGTGTAGCTGGGTGTCTGCCCCTGGGTCCTCTCCTTCTCTGGCTGTTTATATATATATTTGTATATTCTCTCTGTCTGCCAATCCCACCTATTCTTTTTCTTGCCTTGATATTGGACATTCAGTTTTTTTATTAGGCCATAAAGTGTTTTCGATGGGCAGAGTAACACAGCTTCACACAGTTAAACAAATGCAACATAAACAAAAGTAACACAGCTTAGAACAATACAATATTCTACAGCAGAGGGCGTCAGCTCACTAACCATTGTGTGGGACCTGACAAGTGAACTCAAGTGACCAGCCTCTCCTACTGAGCTGTCTCCAGCTCATCAGTTGATTTTGCTAAGGTGCTAATAGTATACAGCAGTCAGTTTCCTCAGGCAGGCACACAGTTCTTCAGAACATGCATTGAGAGCTGAGTGGACAAATGCCAGCATGTACATAAATCTCTGGAACTTTGTCAGATTACTTTCCAATTTTTTTTTCAAGATTTATTTTATTGTCTATGTGCAAGTGTGTCTGTGTATGAGTATGTGTAGTGCATGAACCTAACTGCTAAATCCTTTCTCTAGCTCCCTGAAGTGTTTTATTGTTGACAGGACAGTGATGTCTGCTAGGCTGTATCAGTTGTTTCTTTGTGACTGGATGTAGGTTGTAGGTCTTTGACAAGAATATTGCAATGTGTGATATGGCCCTTTTAATGTGTCTGACAAGACCTCTTACTAGGACGTAGCAATGATCCCAGGTTCCTCTGATTTCTGCTGATGTTTATTCCAGCTCTTCATTGAAATGCTGCCCTCTGGGCTTCTCTGTTAAGTTTTTCTTTTTTTCTCTCCATGTTGGTAAGTACCTTGACAGTCAGCATGGAATGAACTCGGATCAGAACCATCTTAAGTAAATTCCAACAAGAACTAATGAAAGTAGGTTATACAGACGTCAAGGCCTGAGCACAGGGTCTCCACAGAGCTAGCCTCTGTAGTGAGGCACAAGGCCTGGGGAAGATGAAATCGTGTGGCCAGGGGAGGAGACAGGCTGATCTGAGCATGCAGGAAGGAACCATAGAACAGCCCACAGGACTCATGGGTACAGGAAGGCTCATGTTCCCAACAGCCAGGTTGGAGTCCCAGGTGGCCTGTGGAAGGAGAGAGAATGTCAGCACTGAGGGCTATCTTGGTCCCACAGAACTGTAGCCTGACCAACCCTGACTCCAACAGATACAGAAATGTGAGCTCATGAGACTTGGCATATGCCAGCAACACCTTGCTCTCCACCTTTTCTTTTTTCATGTCTCTGAGCAGCTGTGATGTTGCATTGCCACCAGCATTTGACAGCGACTTTGTGTTCTGTGACAAGACTTTTCCTGGGGAGATGCAGCACACACATCTACTCACCCCAGATAGGAAGCCCATGGTAAACCAAAGTACAGATACCACCAAGTCCAACTTGGTGAACTGTGAGCTTTATTGGGGTTACTTGTAGAAAACTGGGTGAGGAGTTAGTTACAGGAACAGAAATGACTCCCACTGCATCACCCAAGTCCACCCTATCATGGGTGATGACAACTCACAAAGCTGGGCACACTACAAGCAACTCAGCAGGCTGGAGAGTGAGTGCCCTTCTCGGGTGCTTTAGTCTCTAAACCTCTTCAGGAAGCTCTGCTGGCCTCTGCTTCCTCCCAGGAGCTTGACTTGCAGGAAGGACCTAGTAAATCTGTTCAGCTTCAGAGACTTCCTGAAGCTATTCTGCATTGTTTACCTACCTGCATAAGGATTGTTCCTTCAGGACAGAATGTTTCAATCTCAGAATGTCAGGAGCAGGTTCACTAGCCAAGAGTCAACTAAAGAGTTCCCTCCTTTGTCACTCTTTAGACTAAGACAGTCCTTGGAAGAAACTCCTAGGGAACATACTGACCCTGGCTCCTAACTGCCTAACACTAAGCCAAGTTTTGCCCCCTCACTAACCCTCCCTTCTCTTTGCACCTGCAGCCCTGCAAAAGCATATATAAGCAGCCTGGAAATAATAAAGACAGACCATTTGAACAGATAGACCTTGTGGTCATTCACCGGGACCCCACTGAAGTCCCACGGGTCAGGACACATCAAAGGAAACTTAAAAGTTACTAAACTCATTTCTAATTAGGCCAGACTTTTGGATATAATGCATCATCTCACTTTCCAGTAAAGTCTCCCAACTTTCTCTGTAAGGGCCTTGGATCAGCTTCTTTCTTAGGCCATCCTGCCCTGCTGTGTGTTAATACAGGCAGGGTTGGAAGCAGAACACCAGTGTGCATTGCACTAACTGGTGCCTGTCATCTGGACATGAGGCAGTCTTTTGGGAAGATGGAGCCTCAGCTGGGGGTGAGGGGAAAGCCTCCATAGGATTGGCCTATAAGCAAAGCTGTGGGGGCATTTTCTTGATTAGTGATGTGGGAGAGCCCAACCCACTGTGGGTCCTGGGTTATATAAGAAAGCAGGCTGAAACCACTGTGATAAGCAAGCCAGTGAGCAGTGCTCGCTCCTCCGTGGCCTGCGTCAGCTCCTGCTTCCTTCACTGATGGACTGTGATGTGGAAATCGTAAGCTGAAATCAGTGTTTCCTCTCCAAGTTGTTCTTGGGCATGGTGTTCGTCACGGTACTAGAAACCTAAATAAGACATCGTCTTAATGGGCTGCTGGTGGCAAATTACTTTTTAATTGTATTTTTAAAATGTTTTATTCTTGAGAATTTCATATACTTTGGTCGTATTCTTCCCCCTCTCCAACTCCTCCCAGATCCTTCCTCATTTCCCTAACTCCATTTTCTTTCTCTTAAACACAGACTTGTGGTCTGATTGTGTTGGCTCACTGTCCCTGAGTGTGGGGCCTGCCCTGGGTATCAGGCTACTGGTCACTGCTTTGAGGTGCAGTTTCTTTGGTGAAGAAAGGTAACGCTGGAGTGAAGACTCATGCTTGTAGGGTGCTCTTTAGGAGGATAGGAGGAGGGGGCTTCTACAGCTGTGCAGAGCCTGGGAAAGCCCTGAGGCGCTGAGCCTAAAGGAAGGGTCACAGGTGTGAGGTCCGTTATGGGGCACAGCTGAGGAATCTGAGCAAGGCTGGGTCACAGGGGCTCCACTGTGCATCCCACTGAGGAAATGGGGGAGGTGGGCTGTTCTGGTGCAAAACCCACTCGACTGAGGGAAGGAGAAAGGCTCAGACTAGGGAAGAGGTGGGAGAACCCACGGGCTCTGGAGGTTCCTGTGTGGTGTGAGGGAAAGGAAGTAGGGTGTAGCTTACCTGGATTTTGTTCTGAAGAGCTGGCCCTGACGTCTCTTGAGCTATGGAAAACTTCAGAGGGGACAGTTCTGGGAAGGAAAATTGAGTGTGGTTTTGTGGTATTGTAAGTGTTCTTTGCAGTGCTGAGGATGAAAATGTCAGGTGACCACTCCCAGGCTATTCTCTGGGTGAGCATTCACCACCAGCTGTGTCTCAGCTTTTTTTTCTTTTTGTAAGCTTTGTACATAGTAACAGAGAATATATTTTCAGAAAAATACATAAATTATAACTACATTGCATGAACTCTCACCAAGTCAACCTACCCAGGTAGGTAAGTCCTTGGCCCCATCATAAGAGTGACATCCAGATTGCCACTCTGTAGACCTGATTTGCTGCTTTGGAATGTGGGATTAGTAGATGTGTGGCATACAGCATTTATCATCAGGTCCCCTCTGTGTTGTTAGGGACACTTCCTTGAGTATGCTGTCATCAGCCCCACAGATTATACCTTCCGGGTCCTGTTTGGAAAGGGTAAGGAGAAAGTCACTCCTGTCTTTAGCCTTGGCTTTCCCATGTAGGTATGTGGTCCATGGAGAATGGATTTATGCTTATGGTATGAACTGAAGTAGGGATCAAGGTTATTAATGTATGTGTGTATGTGGTGTATGTGCACATGGTATCCATGTTTGAATGTGTAGAGCTACGTGCGTGTCTTGTACATAGCACCTGTGTGGGGTTAGTGGTTGCAGCTTTCCTGTCTGTTTTGGGAATGGCACTATGATCTTGTACTTTCTTGGCAGGGTCTCTACCCACTGAGTTCTCTTTCCAGCTTCGAGTTGAACTTTTTTCTATATATACATCCAGTTGACCTGGAACCACTTCCCTTCCCTGCCCTGCTACTGTGTTCTCTTTGTCAAAGTTTTTCAAAAATTAGGTGGACTGTGCACAGCTGTGGGAGCCTTGTGTCTGGGGCGTGGCTATCCTGTTGTACTCGTCCAACCTGAATATGCCAGGTCTCTTTGCCATCTCCACATATAATTGGGAATCAACTTGTTAATTTCTACCAAAGAAAAAATACTGCTGGGGCTCTTAATATAATAATAAAAAGCATGAGTCTTGAGGACGTGAGTGAATGAGTTTTGACAGATGTCTGCATTCATGGAGCCTGTGCCAGCCTAGGTGGAGAGCTGTCTCATCATGCTAGCCTGTTCCCTCAAGTCAGCCCAGCAGGCTTTATGTCCCTTTGAGTCAAGCCATCCTCATTCCTGTCAGAGAGATGGGTGTGTGGAGTCTGACTTCTCTGGTTTCCACCACGTTTCTCATGCTTGCTCTTGGCCAGTGTGTCACTCATTCTTTCTTACCGTTGAATGGTTCCACGAAGCCACTAGAACTCACGTGCGGCTCATTGCAACTTAAGTTTGTGTAAGTAAGGCAGCTAGGAACATTTTTGAGCAAATCTCTTTGTGGACAAGTTTATTTCGCTCGAGAAAGTGCTGAGGAAGCTTGTAGCTGGGTCTTGGGGGGGGGGGTGTGCATACTGTCTTATAGGGAGCTACCAAACAGTTCCAGAGTGGCTTTACCATTTGACACCCCACAGGAGTTCTAGTTGCTTTGCTTACTCACCGGATCTGCCACCATCAGTCTTTCCAATTTAACTATGCTGATGGTATAACAGTCTTTGTCTGTTTTTTAATTAGAGTAGTGTAATTGGCATTTTCATAATACACTTTCACTGTAGAGTCCCTTCTGCTTCCCCATTGCACATGCTCTAGCACTGCCCTGTCCCGCTTCCTTAAAGCCTCCTTTTCCCACCTTGCTTGAGCCCACACATAAATACATAAGCACAAAAGCCGGAAGGTAGAGGTTATGTGATGTCTGCGCCTGGTTCTTTAGGTAATGTTTTCTTCCTATTTTCCAATGGCTCTGTTTTCATTCACGGCCAAATGCACTCTTGTGTGGCCGTCTGGGCTGCTCCTTGCTGTTGTGATGAATGGGCAGGAATCTCTAGTGAATGGTAAAGTCCTGTGGGTTTATAACCAGGGTGGAATAGCTGGTTGTAGGCTGGTTCTGTTTCCAGCTTCCCACAGTCTTCCCACCTCACTTCCTCAACAGCTTTGCGGTTGTTTTCCTCATGGTTGTCAGTCTGACTAGGGTGAGACAGCTCTCAAACTTCTGGTATGCTTCCTAGATCTCCAAGAATGTGGACGGACACTTTAAAAGTATTTGTTGCCACCTGTAGTTCTTCTTTTGAGGACTATGTTCATTTTCTCAGCCCACCTTTCTGATTGTATTATTTTCTTATTGTTTAATTTTTAAGCTTTAGGTATGCATCCTCTATCGGGGTACAGCTGGAAAGGATTTTCTCCCATTCTGTAGGCTCTTTACGCAATTAACTGTTCCCACTGGTGTGCAGAAAGTAACTTCATGAGGTCTCACTGGGCCCCTGTCACTCCTTCGAGAAATCGCTTACCTGTGTGCCTGTCTCTGAGGTGTTTTTCTGTTCTCAGTTCTGGTTTCAGAGTTTTCTGGTCTCTTCTGAGGTCTTTGATCCACTGGGAGTCGGGTTTATGTGTAGAGGGAGAGAAGGATCTAGCTCCTTCTTTCATGAGCATCCCATCTCCCAGCACAGCCGTCTGTTCTCCGGAGTATTTGGGCATCTTTATGAAAAGTTCAGGTAGCAACACTGTGTCTTGGCTGGATCTTCTATTCCACTGGTCTGTGTGTCTGTCTGTGTGCCAGGACCATATTGTTCTTGTTACTAAAACTCTGTGGTTCAACTTAAAATCAGCCATCCTTCTCCCCTGAGGTGATGTCTGTCCTTGATGCTAAGGTGTGTCTCTTGGATTCAGCAGAAGGATGGATCTTGTTTTTGTATCCATAGTGTTAGTCTGTGGGTTTGGGTTTTTTTTTTTTTTTTTTAAATTGGGGAATTTAAACCACTGATGTTGAGATATCAATGAGCAGTGTTTTTTAATGATTCCTGATATTTTGCTGAGAGTTAATTTGCTGAGAGAGAAAGAGAGAGAGCAAGCGCACATGTCCTTTTGATTTGCTGGTCTGGGCTTATTTATTCCTTGTGTTTTCTTGGGTATAGTTAGCTTCTTTTGGTTGGAGTTTTCCTTCTAGCATCTTATGTTGGGCTGGATTTGTAGATAAATTGTTTAAATTTGTTTTTGGGGTTTTTTAAAAATCATGGAATGCCTTATTTTTGCATGTATTGTGATTGGAAGTTTTGCCTGGTATAGTTGTCTAGGGCCAGCATCTGTGAGTGCAACTACTCACATCCTTGACCAGAGGCCATCCCTTCTCTATTTAGGGAAGGTCCGTCTTTGAGCAGCTTCAGGACAGATGCAATTGGAGCAGTGAGGGAGAAAGGGGACACCCACCTCGACAGCCAGATCAGCTGCATCAACCCTGGTGATTCATGGGGTGGTAGACATTACAGCAGATCCACCTCCGTGGTCTCAGAGTCTGTGGAATATCTGTCCAGGCCCTTTTAGCTTTTAGAGTCTCCAATGAGAAATCAGGTATTATTGTAATAGGTCTGCCTGTTTATGTTTACATGGTCTTTTCCCCTTGCTTCTTTTAATATTCTTTCTTTGTTCTCTACATTTAATATTTTTATTATGTGACAAGGGAACTTTGTTTTAATTTCTGTCAACTTTCTGCTTGCCTTTGTTTGCTAGATTTTATTTATAACAACATCCTTTAACAGAAAATATCTTAATGATAGGAAAGAATTTCCTTTTTCCTGATTACATATTAATTTTATTTACAATTACATTGTTGGTTCAAAAAGAAAATGTCTGTGTTTCTAAAAGCTCCATACAGGGGCTGCAGAGATATCTCAGTAGTTAGGAGCACAGGCTACTCTCACAGAGGGCCCGAATCTAATTTCTAGCATCTACACAGTGGCTCACTGTAGAGAGCCGCGTGGCTGCACCTTAAAGATGGTGCTGGCTTCCACCTTCCACCTTCCCTATGGTGAGAGCTCTCTGAGATAAACAACTCATTGTTTGGCTAAGGCTAAGCTCGTGGCTTGCTTCCAGGTGTGGCTTGCTTCCGTGCACCTGGATCTATTGGCATGGCCCACGTGGCGCCCCGTGACTAGCAGTCCAGAGGGTATATAGCTGGGAGCAGGTTTTCCCCAGTAGGAGAGGCAGTGGCAGAAGTGGCAGAGCAGAGGCAGAATAAGTTTCAAGGTCCTGAATAAACCACTGAAAGAAGAGCCTGGTGTCACGTCGTCCATACGGGCGAGGGTGGGCGCGACAAGTGGTGGCCTGTACGGGGAGAACGCGACAGCTCATGGCTGTTCGTATCTCAGGGATCTGTTTCTCTCTTTTGACCTCTGTGAGTACTGCACATACATGCAGGCAGAACACCCATACAGATAAAATAAATTTTGAGAGAGAGAGAGAGAGCAAGAGAGAGAGAGAGAAAGAGAGAGAAAGAGAGAGAGCCCTGTCTATAAAAAAGGTCTGATGTTGGCATAATGCTGCCTAGCAGAAGTCAAATTCATTCCCTTCCTGGTGACTCAAAGACAGGCCATGAGCTCTGCTTCTGGCTGTTGATTTAGAAATTTTTATTTAATATAATTATATTGAGGATATTTATACAATGAAGAGTATTGTCCCCCAAAGCCCAAATGCACATCTGCTACCAATTTAATAAATATGCTGGCCTGGGTGATGGTCATGGGAAGAGTAACATACTGTCTAGATGCTGCCATGCCCCTTTAGTGTGTATGGACCAAGATGTTTGACCTAGTTCTCTGGAACAGACACAAGACGTGTTCCCCTGCTGCTTGAGGGCATTTAGTCTGTGCTGGAGGCTGCTTACCTGGGAATGCCTGACTAGAGGGTGTTAGGGAGAAGGTGCCATACTGTGGAATTGTCAAAGCATAAGAATCTGGTTTTAAAGAGGAGCCCTAGCAAGCAGGTGTGCAGGCTTGTCAACTCCTCATGCAGTGGCCCTAAGCTTTGGTCTGTAGCTCAGGGCAGCCATGACAAAATGTTATGGACTGTTTGCCATCCCAGGACTTGGGAAGTGGAGGCTAGCATGGGCTACAATGAGATGCTGCATCAAAACAAAAACATAAGGGAGGGAAGGGGAAAGTAGCTTCTCAGAGGCAGACTTACATCCACACATCCTGCATTGCTGTCCTGTACAGCTTTGTCTTCAGCCCTGTCAGAGTGGACTACACAACCGGCACTGTGCAGGGCCCCAGGACTGCCCTCTAGTTAATGCTGCCGGTTTCTATATCTGAGGACTTTTAGAGATGCTCCCTCCTTTAGGGGCAGGTGCTTGTCAGTAACATCATCCCCTCCCCCTTTTTAGCATTTGTTTGGAGACAGAGTCTCCTGTTGCCCTATATAAACAAGGCTTGCCTTGAGGCCTCATCTCCTCAGTGCTGGGATTTCGAGTAGCACCTCCACCCTGAACTGCTTTCTCAGTGCTTAAATACAGAAGAGGGTCCCAGTGTGGCTGGGTTTTCACTTTTTGGAGGCCTACCACCCAGCTCCCAGATACCTTCCTCTCTCTGTTCTGCATTTCCTCTCCTCTTCTCCTTGACCTTTAGACCTCTCCTGTCGGTTCATTCTCTTTGCCTGGCAGCCCCACCTATCCCTGTCCTCCTCCTGCCTCTCTTTGGCCACTCAGCTCTTTATTAGACCATCGGGTGTTTTAGGCAGGCCAAGTAATCCAGCTTCACAGAGTTAAACACATGAAACACAGCCTTGCATCATTAAACAAGGATTCCACAGGGTGTAATACATCTTTAACTAATATTCTACAGCAGCAGAGGCAGTGGACAGATGGTTCAGTGGTTAAAAGTGCTTGTTGATTTTACAGAAGACCCAGGTTCTCACAACCACCCACTACTCTAGCTCCAGGGGAGCCAATACCCTCTTCTGTCTTCCCCAGGCACTTAACTCTTGTGTACTTAGTCTGCCGGTTCCCATGCACACACATAAATATAATTAAAAAAATCTTTAAAGGCCAATGTTTCTGTTCATAATAACATGGACCTATCTTTTTTTTTTATGTTCTGTACTCATTTTGGAATAGTTTGAACATGATACCATTCTTTAACTTTCTCAATAAATTGGAAAGACAGAGTAGCTGGCGTTTCCTTTGGACGCTGTCTGTTGGCCTGAGGACACGTGACCACAACTGCCCTTTGACTGTCTCTGGCACTCTTTGGAACTTTCACATCTTTTCTAATTGAAGGTTAGTTTCTGCCCGGCCATCCTTTTCACCTGGAAATGGCAGGATTATAAGGTGCTTAGCCACACTGCTGTGGCTCTGTTTCCAACATCTCCCAAGGCTGCCTGGTGCAGGAGGAGAGCTCCCTCCCTTTATCAGAAAGTGATCAGGGTTTAGGTCCTTCATGTACGTTTGCCATGATGTGTCTCCTCCCCATAGGCTCAGAGTAGAGGCCAGTCAAAATTGAAACTTAAGCCAAAATCACCCTTTTTCTTTATAAATTAAAGTCCCGGGTGTTTATTACAGTATCAGAAAGTGAGCTAGCAAGATGTTCTGTATCTGCCACTGTCCTCTCCACTCTCAGCTACTGTGCCTCCAGCTCAACCTCTGGAGCTGCATTTCTGCTTCCCCACTGCATCTCCGATGTCTATTTTGACTGTGTGAGGAGTTGGAGCATTGCTCAGTTGTGTCCTCTGGTGATGGCATTTCCTCCTGCCTATCCCATTGACAGCCCTGAGCTGTTCTGAATTGTTCTCTCCTGTCTTCTCTGCCTTAGCATCTTTTTTGATTTCCTGAATTGTCTTCCCTCATGCCCAGGCAGTCCACTTGCAACTTAGAGCTGCAGCTGTGCTCCAGGGCTAAGGGTGCAGCCTCCTCCAGAGTTGGGGGCCCTTGCAATTACATATAGACTTTTTAAGCACCTATATTCGAGCTTGTTCAATGCAAGCTTTTTGTTTTTGTTTTGTTGTTTTTAAGACAGAGTCCCCTATTATGTCTTGGAATTGACTATGTAGGCCAGGTTGGCCTTAAGCTCAGAGATCCACCTGCCTCTGTCTTCCAAGTGCTGGAGTCAAAGGCATACACCTCCATGGCCAGGCTGGTTTTACTCTTGTGATTTTACACTCAGCTGGCTTTCTGCACCCTACCCATGGGTTCAGCCAACCATGAATTAAAAGTATTTTGGAGAGAGTGTTCAGATGCAGCTCATGCTCTTACTACTCCCTAAATGATAGCTCAGCAACTGCCATAGCAGTTCTCAGGCCAGTGAGTCACAGCAGTTATCTCAGAGTGAGGGTTACAGGAAATCATGTGCCAAGTCCAAGGAGACTGTGATGGCTACTACTTCTAACTTCCCCCAAAGAAGCACACGAGCATACGTTAAAATGCTGTGTTTTATTGAAGCCCAATGTGTCAGCATCCACAGCCTGGAAATAAGACATATACATAAGAAACACTCTTGACAGGAGCAAAGAAGCAAGCCCTAGGGACCCCTGGGTGGCTGGAGGTCTCTGCTGACACTGTGGTCTGTGGTGTGTGAGCTTTCACTCCATAGTGCTGTGGGTGGGATCAGGGCTCACACATTCTAGGAAGTGCTATACCCTACTCTACCCCAGCCTATATTTTTCACTTTGCTTATTTCTGTGTCAGATAATATACTTTAATAATCTGCTGAGTGATTGTAGCTCATATGTATCCTTGCCATCAGATGAACTGTACAGCACTGCGGCTGTGTGGTGGGGACCAGTGAACTGTACTGTGTTGTGACTGTAGTGGGGACCAGTGGTCTGTGATGAGCTGTACTATGTTGTGACTGTGTGGTGGGACCTGGTGTTCTCTCCTTCTTTGGGAATAATTATGTGGTCTACATACTATTTTCCTGGTCACTGTATTATCTAACCTACCACACATTCTGGTCTTTGAGCTATTTGGGTTTTGGGTTGAAGTCTCCCCTTTTGAAAGGACATTTTTCAGAATTGAACCATCTTGTACTTCCTTCATTAAGTTTTTAGGCTCTGTAGTCAGTGGCACCCAAATTTAGAGTTTTTCCTCTTTGCCAAGTTCATTGTGAAACAGCAGGCCTCTGGATTCTTGTTTTTTACTTGAGGATGGAGTTTTCCCCATCTTTATCAGTCATGTGAGGTTGTGTGTTGTGCTGAACTCTGCAGTGTGGGGGCTTCCATCTTTGTCAGGCTGCAGCTGCCTGGCTTACTGACTTTCCTGCTACTCATTTCACCAGAACTTTGTTCTCCTTCTCCTGTTCTTTCATTATCGTATTTCTCTCCCACTGATATAAGCTCCTAGCCGGTGCTTATGCATATTTGGTGCATTTAAAGAACAATCTACATCTGTTCTGACACAGCAAATTAGCATCGATGTCTTGTGAATTGTTGTCTTATCACTGGGACATCACTCCGTAGAGGGCTTGTACCTCACCTCTCACTGGCCCCACTCACTGGCCTCCACACAGAGGGGTTGCTTTCTTCTTTCTGAAAGGCTTCCTGAGGCGGGAGAGGCTAAAACCTGTTCTGTTTTTCCCTTTCCTAAGTAATTACTCAATAGTAGACATCTCTGGCAGTGCACCGTTATTCTAGAAGAGCCGAGGTGTTGTCAATCTAAAATTCTGTGTCTGTCTAGAGTGCCGGGTGCAAGTGTCCCTTGCTCTCCTCCTAATGTCCCCTAGCAAGGTTACAATTGAGGTGTACTCAGATGTGTGCTCATTTATAGCACAGCCATTCGGGAACTGTGGGAAATGCACAGAAAGAGACTCAGAGACACCATTTAAAATCGTCAGGCTCATGCTTTAATAGACACAGAATCACAAAGGAAGGGCCAAGCGCCCGCAGCCTCAATAAAAATATGAAGTTCTTTTTACATGGCAAATTTCATAATATAAAAAGTTTAATGCTGTCTGGAAACTGTGTAATTTACAAAAAGGTCCATGTAGGC
This sequence comes from Phyllotis vaccarum, assembly GCA_033318265.1. Taxonomy (NCBI): domain Eukaryota; kingdom Metazoa; phylum Chordata; class Mammalia; order Rodentia; family Cricetidae; genus Phyllotis; species Phyllotis vaccarum. The sequence goes on from JARWLC010000017.1 coordinate 61,370,465, forward strand.
CAAAGGTGGCTAACAATGCATATAAGGAGCGTGAATGCCAAGTGGGGAGGTGCCCAGGATGGGTGTGTATGTGCTGGCGTGGACATCTCTGAAGGATCTGCTACAAACAGGCCCAGTTCACAAGTCAACCCAGATAAAAACATGAGGAAAAGCTGCAAAGTGCACAGCTAAGGACCACTGAAGCTGCTGTGTGTGCTGGGGGGCACCTCACTACCTATCAGTGTGAACTGTGTGCTGGGCGCACCTCACTGCCTATCAGTATGAACTGGCTTTATTTTTTTCTCTAAAAGGGAGGAAGGTGAGACCTGCACATTGCTGCAGAGACAGTGTAGGTCAATATATAAGTTTTGTAGGTGATTCTTACGTTACTTTGCAGTTAGCAATCATTTCTGCTGAGAACTGGGGCAGCCTATGACCTTGCTCTGTGGTCCCACCAAGCTCCCAGAGGAGGCTGTTGCTTATCTGGGGAATGTCTTTGTCTGGTAGAGCAGGGTAGAACAATTTTAGAAAAACTTTATTAAATTTTTTTTTTCATTTCCTGAGCTTAAGGGAACATCTCTTTACTACCAGCAAAGGGGAAACAGACTACTTCTGTAACTTTGACCCACATATGTTGGCTCCTCCCCATTAGGATGAAGAGCCAAGGCTCAGTAGGAGCCACCTACACCAAGTGTGAGCCCTCAAGGCTCTGGGCCCAGTGGGCCCACTGCTTCCTTGAATACTCCCTGGCTGTAGAACATCTTCTGCTGCATGGACCAGGAGTCATCAGCCTTTCCTTTAAAAGGCTTGATAGTAGGAGACTTCAGGCTTTGTGAACCAAGAGGCAAAATCAAGACTTGTGTTGTACTTATTAACCATTTTAAAAGGTAAAACCTGTCACTGGCTTATGGCCAAAATAAACAAACCAAACTTCAAACTCATTCACCAGCTTTAGTCTGTGGATCATGGCTGCCAGCCCTGATCCCTACAGAACTCTTATGATGTGAAGTGTCCTTTTGACAGTGTAGCTGGAGATGTCACTTGAATAGCTGATGACTCTGATCTTCGTTTTCCTTCATTGAAACCTATATCTAAGATAAATAAAAAGCATCCCAGGTACTGTTTGGCTCTTCAGTGTGAATCAGAAAACAATCATGTACCTAGGAGTACACCAGGGCAGCCTTGGAGTCCTCCATGGCTTGGCAACAGCACATGGTCTGAGGGGTGGAGGCATATGCTGATGGTGGGCTGCACTGGATAGAGCACAAAGAGCCAGGCTCCTGGGCACTTGGGGGAAGAGGCTGAGGTGGTGGCTGAGGACAGGACCCAGCCACCTGCATTTGTGCTGAGGTTGATTCTCGGTTGCCGAGGACCTGATTTTGCAAGTGGAATGCACAGTGCTGGGTTTGGTTTTCATTTGCTACATGGCAAGTTAGCTCCCTGCTAACATAAGATAGTACATGCTGCTTTCATGAAGTATTTCTCTCCCAGAAATGGGGCCAGGTTAAGTATGATAGCCTTATTACTGTTTGTCAACAAGGTTTTTGGGTCAAATACAGACTCCTGACAAAACTCACTAGAATAACATGGAGCCAGCCAACAGTATCAGTTTTTAAAAGAGCACACCAAGGTGGAGGTAGCAGTCAGTGGCTACAGAGTGAGGTCATGGTATAGTGTTGTGGTGCAGGCCTCAAGACTGAAGCAGGAGGATTGCTGCAAATCTGAGAGGCTAGTTTGGGTTAGAGACTCTCAGAAGCAAAACCAAAGTCAGATCCTACTCAAGGTGAGAAGTGCCCTTGGTGGTCATGATGCCAGCCCCGCCTTCCCTGTGAGGGTGGGGCTTGGCCCAGATGACTGCCCTCATAGAGGAGTAACTGGATCTCAGCAAAACATGGAGTGGTACTAAGACACACTGTCACAGTGCATGTAAAGACAGATCTGGTTGACAGTGACTAAGGTGGTAACAGGCAATCACAAGAAACCAGCTTGGCTGTGGGGCCTGTGATGGGCTGGGAGAAGAAATGCAGCAAGGCCGCTGATGTGGCTGGGGTCTGGGCTAGCTAGCCAGGGAACTTTTTTTTTTCTTTTTTTTTTTTTTAAATAAGTAAACTGAATAATTTCAACCATACCCCCAAGAAAACTTGATTACTACTTATGGATGAATATTCAAAATTTGACATTTAAAATTTTTTGAGCTTTTAAAAATAATAGCTATAAATGCAAAGTACTATTGATAATAAAACCAAGTGTTTATCCATGTACAAAAAGGTCAGTTATGTTTTAAAAGCACAATGTTGTGTTTTAAACCACAATTGCATAGTTCTAAAATGCCTGGACAAGAGTACAGATTTTTTTTTCTTTTAAGAAAATTCAAGTTTGGCCAATAGTGGGGTCAAAAGGCCCCGGCCTAGCTCGTTGGGAGCAGCTGGGGATGCAAGCGCTTTCAACATGAATTATTGCATTGTGGCTGTGATTTCCGTTATCCACCATAATGGCTACAATTTAATCACAAAGAATTGGCATTTTAAAAACCATAGTTCTCCTTTTGGCTAATGTAATGCATCAGTGCAGAACTTAACTTAGAATGTTCTATATCCCATCAGCACCTGGAAGCCCAGCAGGAGCTGTCTGTGCTCCTATAGGAAAGGTATGCATAGAGACTTGGTAATAAACCGGTGCTGCCTCCCTCCCACAGGTCCTGTGGCAGACGCAGGAGCAAAGAGGCAGAGAGGATACAGCCATTCCCACCCCATGCAGGACCTGCTTTTGGTGAATCTGGCCCAGGGGAGCTACCGTGAGTACAGTGGTATTTGGCATGGCAGCGACCTTGCCCAGGGAGCCCACCTGTCTGAGGAGAGATAGTATCAGTGGCTGTGTGGGGACTGCACTAGATGACGGGCCCAAGACTCTGGCTGTACTGTGTTCTGAATCAGGGCCAAGATGCTTTACCATTTGGAGGAAGGGAAGAGCCTTCCTGGGGACAGGAACTTGTAACCGTTGGCCAAGGGCAGTCTCAGAGGGCGAGTGGCAGCTGTAGTGCTGAGGCCCCCAGATGTCAGTGCCGCTGTCTCCGTGCACCAGTGGCCGTTGGTAGGGACTTTGGGTGGCACTTCCTCACGCCGCTGCACAGGCAGCTCCTTCAGTTCCAGTCTGTCCACCCCACCCTCTTCTTTGCTGTGCCGAGGGGACAAGTTCAGGAGGCTAAGGACATCTCTTTTGGATGTTAAGGCTCCTGGTGCGCCTCGGCATATTTTCCTTGGGCCCCTGGGGGGCTGGGGTGTGCTCTGCCAGAGCATCTTGAGGCTGTGCACGGCCTGCACCTTCTCATCGGGGGCATCAGCTGGACTGGAGCCGGCAGAGCCAGTTGAAGAGTAGGAGAGTGCAGGAGATGGCGCACTGCACGCAGGGGACTGGTGGCCTGAGCCAGGGGACGTGTTCTGGGGAGACTTAGAAATGTGAGCACTGTAAGGAGAGCTGGGATACTTGAGTCTAAAGAGTGGTGGGTCTGCAGGGGAGGCTGGGGTCTCACGGCCAGGTGATGGACGACTGCTGCTGGGAGAGCTCAGGCCATCTTTGCCTGATGCCTCTGACAGGGCAGGACTGCTCACCTTGGGGAGTGAGGAGCTCCTGGCTGGGGGTTGTGGTTTGACAGTGAGTGGTGATAACTGACTCCTCTGATGGGAGAGGACAGGCTTGCTGAAGGCGCTGGTTTCTGAAGCTCTGAAGACTGTGGTGCTGTTGGGGGCTGCTACCATGCCATCCTCTTGGTCAGGACCCTTGCCTGCTGGGCCACCACTCCTTTGAAGGCGCTCTACTGCAAGGAGGTGGCTTTTGGTCTCCTCTAGGATCCTCTGGGCAAGCTCCTGGGGGTCGAGCTTTGAGGTGCTTTCCTCTTGGGACTTAACGGTGCTGTCGGTCTCTGTGCTGGACTGGTCTGACTCACCTGTGTCTGAGCTTGCCAGTTTTCCCACTTTCTGGAAGGGTGAGTTTGGGCTGGGGATCAGGGTCATCTTCACAGGGGAATTGGGAGTGCTAACACTTCCCTTGGAGCTGACTGAAAGCCTCACACCACCCGGTGCTCTGACACAGGGCTGCTTGGGGTCTGGGGAGAAGCGTGCCTTCCCATCACCTTGGTAGGTTGCCAGAGGTTCCATGCTAATGATGGAGAACCCCTCATATTCTTCTTCTTCCTTGCTGCCCCCACGTCTGGCCTGAGGGGACAGCTGGCGCCGTGGCAGGGTGGCTCGTTGTGGGTGGGTGCTTTTGGACCTATCATAGTCCTGTCGACCTCGGGGGCCCCCGCCTTCCAAACCCCCTTCGGACTTGGAGACAAAACTCATGGAGGAGGCAATAGAGCTGAGACTGTACACTGAGATGGCATCAGAGGCCATGCTGTCTGCCCCAGTGGGAGAGAAAGGAGGGTGCTGGTAGCCCAATGGCAGAGCATTGGACACAGACTGTGCTGATGCCAGTGACTCCAGGGAGGATGAGCTGTCCAGGCTGAGGCGCTTGGGGAGCTCTGTGGAATCTAGGCGCAGAACATCCAGGCCAAAGGGCAGTTAGGATTTTACAGACTGACATTTTCATAACGAGACATTCCTAATGTCAGAAACTTACTGCATACAGATAACTTGAATTAACTCTCTGCCCTCATGAACAAGAAACAGAACCCCTAGGATGTCCTAGCCACGAGCCACAGGCCTCAGCTTGGGCAGTCTTGGCTCCTATCATCTTCCAGTCAAGCCTTAGTCCTTACTGCTCTTGTGACTGTCACTAGTGAGCTCATACACCAAGTCCAGTGCTCATGGCTGGTTTGCAGTGGACCCACACCCTCTGCTAGTGCCCTCTGACCTGCAGTGCTCCCGGGGCACAGAGCTCCTCCCCTTCCTGCACTGTCCTTCCAGCCCCCACCTCAGCATATGCTCTAGAACACGATGTACCCAGGACAGCACTCCTGTTGCTTCCTTCCTGGTGTTCCTTCAATGTTGTCACACTCTGGTACCTGTTCTGAAAGCCAGGCATCCCCTCAAGCCTTCCTGCCACACATGCTTTAGCAGGACCTGTTGGGTTGGTTGCCCTCAAACCATGGCTATCATCCAGTTGCCAACTTATCCCTGGAACAGTGGCATTCAGGCTAGACATGCCCTCAGGTACCACGCCACATCCTATCCACTCCACTGTCCCCAGTCTTGTCCCCACTCGGTGTTTCTTAGGCAAGATAATAAGCTGGCTGTCTGTAAACCACCTTTCCCCACCCCCAGGAATGAAGTTCTCCAGAGTAAGGAGCTCTGTGGGTCCCTCCCCAAAAGATTCTACTAACACAAGCTGTCCTTTAGAGGGACAGGGTGGTGCTTACCGAACAGTGACAGCAGGGACTGGAGTGCAAAGTGGGTAGTGCGCCGACTAGCCTGCTTCCCAGTTTTCAGGATCACTTCCTCTTGGCCCACTTCACACAGGTCAAACCCTAGAGCAACATGGAAAATGCCACATGTTGTGCATGGTTTCCACCATGGACAACATGGCAGAGGTGCCAGGGAGTATCTAGCTGTGGGATTTCCCAGCTGACTGTGATCAGGGGTCAGGTTGCCTCTCTCGGAACAGCTGCTGGGCACAGCCTTACCTGCTTCTTCAGAATTTTGCCTGACTATTCTGCCATTTTCCTGGAGTCAGGCTCCGTGAGACTAGATGCTTAGCCCCAGAACAACCTGTTCATTCTCCAGGCAGATGTGCCCAGGAGGTCTTAGCTGAGCATCACAGAGGGCAGAGGCAGCCAGCAGGCACTCTCCCAGGCACTGTGGCCAAAGACTGTACCCAGAAGAGACCGGCCAGAATTCCTACTTGAGACATCATTGAGCCTGCTAGGGACTGTGGGGTGGGGAAGGAAAGGGAGCTTGTATGAGGTTCCTGATGTTAGGTGATGGGGACTGGAGGGCACAGCGCTCCAAGACTGAACCACTGGCCATTCCCTAAAGGGGGCTCTTGTTCCCTTTCTACTCTTGGTTGGGATTTTGACATACATTCCTTTCAGAATGTGGTTCCTTGGAAGACCCATAGGTCATGCTGGTTGCTGTGGGAAACTACTCTCTAGATTAAAGAATAAACAGGCATGCTTCATGGAAGTCATCCTTTAAAGGGATATGTGTTTGTGTAATGAAATGCTTCTGATAGAATCTTCTGCTTTTGCCAGAGACTAGAGTCAGCTGCTCCCACTACTGACAGCCCTATGCTGGGTTGGCAGAGGGGGCTCAGTAAGGATGAAAGGGCCCACTCTGCCTCCAGGAAGGACCAGATGTGTGTGTGTGACCTCCTGAGCACCAACTTAGACATGCAGGACACTAGTGGAGCCAGGGCTGGGATTATTTCCCTTCTGGACGGGTCTCCATGGCACAGATGGCAAAGGGGCTGGAAATGTGGAGGGCTGACCATGCCATACTACATCATTTGGGTTTGGCCTTGCTGAGAGAAAATATAGAGCCTCATCTTCCAGTGATATACCTGTGTCACTGCCACAAAGGCAGCTGATAGCCAATACGGAAATAAAGACAACCATACGGCCTAGAGCCAGTCTTTCCCATTTGCCTCTACTGTTTCTGGTGGCATTTGTGTAGATACCAACTCACCAGATTTGGTTTAATTCTGGACAAAAAACATGTAGCCCAGACCATATAGAGCAGCAAGTATGGGGTTTGCCTTCTACGTTATATATGACTGAAAACCCAGGCAGCCAGCCCCTAACAGTAAGTAGACACCCAGAGAGAGAACGCAAGGAGGCACTGTCCTGCAATATCTAGTGGTCCCTGTGGTTGTGATGTCATAGTGACATCTTGGCACGGGTGACTCTGACATGAGACCTTATCTGGCCTAGAGGCCCTGCCCTAGGCCCTGCCCTGCCTTCAGCCTGGTGTGTCCCCCTATCCTAACCGTCTGCTCTCATTTCTTCTCTGAGGTCTGGCCAGGTCGCTATCCTTCCTCCAGCCAGCAGCCCCCTGAGATGTGGTAAAGCTCTGTCCTTCCTGGGGAGCTAAGGACAGACTAGCAGGGACCTTGTGATAGAGGGAGGAGGCTGAAGCATCAGCATCTTTGGTTGGTGTATTTCCACATCACTAGGCTTTACCCAACACAAAACAGGAGGGAAGACAGCAAGGGAAAATGAAGTTACTCATGAAGTCAAGGGTGCTTGGTCCTACCGAGAGCTGCCAGAAACTCATGACACCCTGGGAGCCGCCACAGCTGGACACTGAGGGAAACCGGAATGGGAGCTGAGGCAAAGTCCTGTTCCTTCTCGCAGGCCTGCAGCTGGACCAGCACCTGATGGAGCTGAGGGAGGGACAGATAGATGTGAGCATAAGCTGGCCAGACTTTGGATCACCCTGCCATGTATCCCTGGTTCTCACGACACCTGCAGCCTCCGGAGGGCCCTTACAGTATGGTCATACCTACTGCCCTCTCTGCTGGTCATGGACAGTGGGGCAAGGATCTCCTGGGGTCCCAGCTCTGCTTCAATCTCTGCCTTCCCTAAAGCACAGGATTGGCTGTGGACATGGAAGAGGGGAGCTGGGATCAGCTCCCTTTGTTTCCACTTCTATACTTAGTTAAGACTGTCTTTAGGGCTTTGCACAAGGTGGGGAAGATTTGAACACCCCATCTTGTGACTTCAAGTTCACGGAAGAGCTCGTGTGACCCACTTGAGTGTCACTGTGAACTCTGCTTCTCAAGTGGGATTGTTCTGCCTCTGCTGTTCTAATGGAACCTAAGAGGTCAAACAAGGACAGAGTGCAACAGGAAAGGGGTAGCAAGAGCACAGGAGGGGACAAGTCCCAGCCCAGAGCTCTGTGTCAGTGTGTTGGTATGTGCACAGCCAGTGAGCTCAGAGCAGCAGGGTCCTGGGGTGGGTGGGCAAGGCGCTCACCTGACAGCAGCTGCTATTTAATGTTGTACTCACCATTCCCACCATATTTTTAACAGCCTTCAGCCAGCAGAGGATAAGAAAAAGGAAGAGAGAGAGAGAAAGAAGAGAGTTTAGATTCAAGCATAGCAGTTATGCACACAAGCTGATTGCTGCCATAGGAAGCACTGCACCAGCCTGGCTCTGACCAGGGAGAGGAGAGGCAGCAGGGGACACAAGGAGACAGCCCTGCCTCCGCCAGTGTCCAGTTGTCCTGGGGCCCACAGTGAGAAGACCCAAAGTCCCTTTGTTCCATGAAAGCCAGAAGCATAAGGAGCTAGCACACTTTGTCTGTAGAACACAGACCTGCATTCTGGATGTTTTAACATGCAACATTCTGAAAGTGTTCCCTAATGCTATACAGCAAGCAAGTGAGGCATGCTAATTATAAACCAGCAAGAGCTCAAGGAATTTAGGTCCCTGGCTGTTAATAGGCCCAGGGCAGAGGCATCTCCAGGAGCCATTGAAAGTGTCTACCCTGGTGAAGCTCGCATAGGGTACCCATACTGGCACATGGCTGAGACTGACTTACATACCTCAGAGCAACATGCACTACTGCATCAAGTTATACCCTCTGGAATGACTGGGAAAACCACTATGCACTTTTGGAAAATGTCATCCAGAGGTCTCCCACACATCCTGCACCTTGGCTTGACTGACTCAGTGGCCAGAAGGAAAGTCTACGGGATCTTCTGGGAATGGGGATGCTCCAGAGCTCAGAACTGAAATTCTCACAACACCTGAATTCCACCCACATTTCCTCAAAGTAGTCTCTTATTTAAAAGCTGCCATGCAGCTGGCTTTGTGCCCGGTGCTGTGCCTCAGGGGCTGGCCCAATGCCTGCTGGCTCAGGACAGTGGCTGAGATACTGGTCAGTTAGCTGAGAAAGCTGGTTAAGGTGGCAGTTCAAGAAGACAGTGAATGGCAGGGCTGTGAGCTCAAAGAACCTGTGTATAGATTCTGCCTATATGGAGATGCCATTTTCTAAGGCAGGGAAACCAAACTACTCCTGACAGGCCTGTTTGGCTCTATCCAGCCAGGCTTTACTTACCCGGCTGATAAGCTGCTCTCCAGTCTCAGAGGCCGTGATGAGCTTGCACAGTGCTTGGAGGGCTGGGTTGGGCAGACCTGAGTCAGGACAGGAGCAGATGTTACTCAATGAGTCTTGACATCTCCCAGACAAAGAGTTTCAGATGCAGCACTGAGGGTAGTTTGCTGCAGGTTGGCTCACCAGAGACATGTCGCCCTGTGGCTTAGACCAAAAGCATGTGGCCTCCAGAGAAGAGGGACTCTGACCCTGCACTTCACTCTCCCATAGTGATGTTTCCAGGATACCCTAGTTCCCAGTATTCTGTGTGTCTCTCTGTCACCCTAGTTGGTCTTTGGTTTTGCCAGAACCACAGCTGCTGCTGATGTGTGGCTATTATTTGCCTAGGACCACCCAACACCCCTAGGAAGGGACAAAGCTCAGGTGACCACCGTAGACAGAAAGATTGGGTGAGGCAGACATCACCCATGCATCAGTGGATGTCTGGGACTTTTTTACTTCTGGGAATACTTGTAGCTACAAGCCCAGCATTCTTATGACTCTTGGTCACCTCTCTGCTAGCTCCCACCCTTGCCCATAGCAGCTTACCCAGCAGGGCCTGGAGGGTGCTACTGCACTGCTGCAACCTCTCGCCTGGATCTGAGGTTGGGAAGAAGACTGCTGCCGGAAGGCCACTGGCAGCAGGGTCCAGCCGGAAGCCCACAGCAGTGAGGAGGGCCTGCCATCCAGGGATGCCACCCACTTTGTTCTCTACACTCTGCTGGGATGTGTACATGGCATTGCGCTGCCCATTCTGGATGCGCTGCAGGGACTTCTCCACCTAGTGGGGAACAGGGTAGGTAAGACACTCAGGTCAGCCTGGTTCCTCCCCTGGTGCTTTGGGGGAATGTCAATTTAGTGCTGACTACTACCACCTAGAAAGCCCATTTGACCAGGCCTAAGGATGTGATATAGAAGTCACTGGGCCTTAGGCATAGGAGGGTATGACTGTGAGAGCTGCAGGGCTGGGGCAGAGAAATCTGCCCACAGACACTTTAGCATCACGTCAGGGCCTGCCAGATCCTCCTCATTTTCTGCTCCCTGGCTGGCCTGTCAGGCCACTTCCAGTAGACACCTGGCTTTGTCCTAAGTTATCACATATCCTGAGGCACAGGTCTCCACAGAGGATTACAGACTGTCACATGTCACCTGAGGCTTCTCTTAGATCAGACATCTGGGAGAGAAGTGGCTGCCCATGGAAGAGAGTCTTGGAGGCACATTGCCTCCTAAAAGGAAAACGGGCATTGTTACAAGAAAGTGTAGCAGGGGAGCCTGATGTGTGGCTCTGGTGGCTACCATGGATGAGGGAAAGCAAGTAAACATTCATGCAACCTGAGGCCTTGTAGGGCCCCAAGAAGCCTGGTTAGAAAGAGGCATCTCACATTCCTAACAGAAGTCTGCAGTGGGATGGAAGAAGTTCTTTGGATGTGGTGGGGTACTTGAAAGGGCCCAATATTGTAGCTTCCAGATACACGGTGACATCAGAAGCCAATCTCTCAGCATCCTCAGGGTCTGGAGTATAGTTGCTCACAGTAGGGCTAAGCTCCCCTATAAACAGAGTGCATGCTGACTGCCTAAGGTTCAGAACCTCCACACAGATCCAAGCTTGGAGAATGGATGTGCACAGAGAGCCACCAGGCCCAGGGTGTGGGGTCTGAAGCACCTGTCTTGAGTCTTTCCCTTGGGATAAGAGGTTTACACAGCCAAGGTGGCCACCTGGACTCCAGCTTACTTCCAGCTCCATGGCGTGTGTTTTGCAGGAGCTTCTGCAATAATACTTGGTCATGAGGTGACCAAAGATAGTCATGTGTCCATGCTTCATGGATCCCAGCCTGGGCCAGGGCTGGGTTGGAATGACTGGAAACTGTTCTCCATACATCCAGCAAAGGGGAAAGATGGGGTGGATTTTGTGTGACTTTTATTTTGGTCTTTTGTAGTCCAGGTCAGCCTTTAACCCATGACCCTTCTAGCTGTCCCTTCTGAGTGGCTGTCTTAACTGGCAACTTCCACTATACGGACAGCCTATGGCCTCATGAAGAGTCACTGAAGTAAGGCTTGCCAGCTGCTGGGTCTTACCGCACTCCTGGGACTCATTCCCACTAATCCTCCCAGAGACCTTCAAGTGTCAGCATCTTGCCTTCCTCCAGGTAGGAAACTGAGCAGTTGGATCTGATCACTGGGTTCTCGCTGGCACCTTGCCCAGGTCCCCCACATCAGCTCTTACCAGGTGCAGTAGTACTCGTAGGGCATCCCGTGCCCGCTCTGGGTGCTGCAGGATCTCCGTGAGAGCCTGGCCGACGAGTGAGGAGGGACTATTCAGCTTCACGTCACTCCCAATAAGCGTGAAACCTGAGGACGGTACAGAGGGACCTTAGGAAAGAACACTGTGGTCCTGCCATTTCCTCCCATGGGGTCTCAGCCCCTCCTGGTCTCTTGGGCACCCGTATCACCTGGCTGTTTCAGTGAGTGGCAGGAATGTGCCTCCAGAGCAGCCCCTAGCTTGAGCACCCTGAAGCTTCCTTGTCAAGAGGCCTTGTGGGAGAGAACTTGGGGGAAGAAACCAGCAACCAAAGGGGTAAAGAGTTGTTCCTCCTCCAGTTCAGAAGGAGCAGCTTGAGCTAGCAGGAAAGACCAGACCAGCTAAGCAAGAGGAGCTCATCCATCTCCTTCCTGAACCCTTAGCTCTCTTGCCTACCTAGGTTGTCCATAAGGAAGAACAAATGAATGCCACTTTCAAACAAGTGCACTATATACCCAGGAAGCCAGCACAGGGCAGGGAGCCTCTGTAGGAAGGGAAGGGCAGGCAGAGGGTCTGGCCTCCTACATAGATGCTGTGGGGTGTGGACAGGACAGGTGTGATCTGAAGGGACTAGGGGTCACCAGCAGTTCAGTGGCACAGTCACGCTATAGCCTTGTGCTACCTTGGTGGATGGTAAAGGCTGCTGTGAAGGAAGCCACAATACCTGCCAGGGACACTGAACTGCAGAGGGACTGGTGACCTCCATGGTGACGTCCACGTGGTACACAGCCCTATCTACATAGTCCATAGGCCACATTAAAGTCTTATTTTTCCCCTCTATCACAGGATTTTAAATTAGATGCCACTGTGACAGATGCCACTGCTGTCCACTGACACGGAAAGCCGTGCATTCACTCTGAGGGTAAACTCCTTAGTCCAGAAGGACTATGTCTCCAGAGGCTGAGTATGAGGGCTTTGGCACCCAGACCCCACTTCCTGCCCTTCCCTAGCTGCAGAGTGAGACTGAGAGGACCACCCAGGGCCCATTGGCAGGCTTCAACTGCTTACCTGCCCAGTTGGAGGGGTGTGAGAAGGCCTTGCTGCTTTGCACTGCCTTCATGGCCTCACCTAGGGAGGCACTGGCCTTTAGGCCATTCAGTAGGGATGAGTAGAAGGCATGAATAAACATCTTGGAAGCTGCTACTGGCACTGGCCACAGAGCCACTAGAACACACTGTGCACCAGCAGCTAGGAAGGCCCGTGTCAGTGCCACCAAGCCATCAGCTGTGACTCGGCTGTTGGCCTCCTGGGAAGAGCTGAGCACCACCAGCTTCACAGACAGCCGCAGGTCCAGGAGATCAGCAGCGGTGAGGAGCAGCTCCCGCAGTGGCGGGCAGTCTGAGATGCTTTCCCCATCGCTTGCATCGTCTTGTACCCGCAGTGACTCGGGGATTGTGTAGGGGTGGCTGAAGGGGCTCTTGCTGCCAGCAGGGTTGCCCTCCATGTTGGGCGTGAGGACTAAGGCTGACAGTTTCCAAGAGACATGGGTAGCAAAGTGGACACACTCTGCCTGGGTCAGGGCGCTCATGATCCTCTCCTTGGTGGCCATACTGCCCACAAGGGGCTGACAACCTAGAAGCTCTGATACCATGTATGCCTCCTCTTCTGCAGAAGGCATTGGCCCCCACAGCCACCTGTCCATTACTGCTGATGGGAGCTTGGGGTTGCCTATGACAGCTGCCATGGCAGTGGAGCTGGAATATGAGGGTGGGGTCTTCCTCAGGTGACTCTGTAGGGGAGGAAACAGCACTGTCAGCATGGCATGTATCCCTGAGAACATCAGTCAGCCTGCTCTCAATACCTTTGTGACCCAGTGCAACCCACCCCTCAGACTGGCATCACCCAATTGCCCAATGTGCTGGGAATGCCATCTCATTTCCTATCTGGGACATGGAGTCAGCCATGGAAACTTGAGAATTTCCTTCTTTCTTAGCTAATTCTGACTCAAAATTATAATTTAAAAACAAACTAAAAATTAAAACCTTCAAAACCACTGAGGCAGAAACTGTCCCATATGGATTGTGCTCTGGGCCTGGGTCCTAGGTGCTAATCTCACCCTTTCTTCAGGCTACAGGGTCTGGGGATTGACCCCAGAACCAGGCAGTATGTTACCTTGGAGTGTGGAGCAAGCGAGCGGAGGGCAGGCACAGCTAGGAGAGTGAAGCGCTCATAAAGGTACTCATTGGAGGCGCTGCCCTTCAGGAGAGCAAACGGGACAAGGTAGAGCTCCCCCTCCAGAACCAGGACAAGCTGCCGGTGCCGGCCCACAGGGCCACTTGAGTGCATCAGGCCCTGCAGAGTAAGCAGAGGGGCTGACTCAGGGTGGGCAGCACATGATCCAAGGTCACCCTGGCCAACTGTCAGGGCAGGTTGGTAGAAATGGTATTCTGTAGAAGTGTTAACAGGTGTGCCTGCCTTGGAGAGCAGGTTTTCTGTATGCCTCGCTGGAGATAGAAGGTTAGGATCTGTCAAGGTCTGCAGGTGAAGGGGAATGACACCCAAAGAGTGAGCAATGCCATAGATCCAGGTGTCTGCCCTGGAGGCCAAGAACGAATGCAGCAGGAGCTGCCCCAGAAGCATCCCAAGAACAGAGGGAAGAGGCTGTGTTGGTACCAGGACTGAGGAGTGCATGCAATGATCCTCCTTGGCATCAAGGATTCCATGAGCCTGGCGACCATCCCATTTTGATGAGTACAAGGCTAGATACTCAGAGCCAGGATGAAAGATTTGGAGTCAGGGTACCTGTGGTCCAGGAAATTTTGTGATGCTTGGGTCTCAGTACAGCTCCCCAGGGCCTGGCTCTGAAGGTGCTGCCTCCATTTATGGCCTCTGGAGATGAGAAGGGGTCAGAGAGGTGGTATCTCTCCTGATAGAATATAGGGTGAGGACCTCAGGAGGTCTGTGTGCAAGCTGCAGCTGCTCATTCTCCTTTCCAGAAGGGCCCTGGTGAAAAGTGAGACTCACACCAGGAGGATTGTCATGAATTCAAAGTGAGCCTACACTACAGAGCAAGACTTCAAACGTAAGAAATCTGGAAGGAAATGGGGAAGAAGAGAAGGGAGCCTGTGAGTGAGCCAAGATGGAGTGGAAGCCGCTGCAGCAGTGGGGCTTCAGGCAGGTCGCCTGTCTCCTGGGTCCAGCACTCTGCCTGCCTCAGTCTGACTTGATGAGGTTGACAGGCTCTACCCCCAGGAAGTGAATGTGCTCATCTGACCCAGCTGCCTGCTGCCAGGGGCACCTGGCTGAGGGTGGCAGAATCGTTTGCTAACCCAAAGTGACATGTGCCTAGTGGGAAGTTTAGCTTCTACAAACCTCAAGGCATTGTCTCCTTGTATAATTCGGCTAAACCGAGAGAGTGAGCAGGGAATCAAAATCACTGAGGTTTTCATTTGCTTGACAAACCATTTCCCAAGAAGAGTTAAAAGAGCTGTTATATGACCCAGGGAGTAGAAAGTATGGTCACTGCTGCACCAGAGCTGCCCAGGAGGTTGTGTGTACTCACAGAGAGTCAATAGGGCTGTAGGCATCTAGGCCTCATGCACACCGAGTCCTGGTCTGGACATCAGTGGCAGCAGGGCTGACAGGACCCTGACCTCAAGGAGGTTATCAGCAAGGCTCAGGCAAATGAACCCACTAAGGTGAGAACATGTGAGTGCTTGTGAGCAAGAGCCACACAGCAGAGGACCTGGGCTGCAATGCCCTATTGAGCATCACATGACTGAGAAGGACTTTGAAATAGCCTCTTATCAGTCAAGCCCAACTGGAGACAGACCAAACAATACATTCAGAGGAATGAGGGAAGAGTATGGCCAGCACATTGTGGCCAGTCACCTCAGGTGAGCCATGGGGTTGAGGATACTCTTGAGCCTCACATCCTGACATTGCTAAGTCCTCTAGGACGTTGCCCCACTGGAAAGCACCAACTCTAGCACAGTCCTACAGTTCTGGGCATATGAGAACCTTACTCTGGTTGTGTGAGAGGAGGCAGGTGGGAGGTGGTTTAGCTGACCAGTTAAAGCCAGCTCAGAAGATGTGGGGAGCTGAGAAGCCAGGTGGAAAAGATGTCCCATGGACACTACCCTCACTTTACCTGGGCTAAGGTCCAGCTTATCCAGGGTGGAAGGGAAAAGAAAGGTTGTAACCCACACAGGACCTGTGTGGGGCTGATTTAGAAAGGGCTCTGGCTTTTCTAATCTTCTCTTTGAGAGACAATGACTTGGATACCAGCCTTCACCTAAAACTCAAGAGTCTAAGTGAGCCTGTCAGAGATAGACTTTCCAAACCTTAATATTTTTAGGACAAGCGTCCTAGAGTCTGCCTTCTCCCTTGATGCAGCCTTTTGTAGGTCTACATAGTGCTATTAAGCCTTGCTGCAGGCTGAGCTGGTGCAGAAAAGGAAGGTACCACCCACAAGAGCAGCAAGGGATGGGCTGTTCCTGTTGATGGTAGATGAAGTAGCCCTGTACTACTATGGTGCCTCAGTATTCACTCAAGGGTAGGCTGCGTCCACTGAGGATAGAGGTCACTGAGGAGGCAGACATCCTGCAAGACAGAGTTAGGCAATAGGAGGATGGATGGTGGCATCTCATTCACAAGCCCAGGCTGTTCCTTAGCCACCTTGCCATCCACTCTCTCTGTAGTGCTCCCCATGCTGGTTGCTGCTGGCCTGCCTGCTCTGCAAGGTTGCTTAGCTGCAAACGTGTGGGTTGGC
This sequence comes from Phyllotis vaccarum, assembly GCA_033318265.1. NCBI lineage: Eukaryota > Metazoa > Chordata > Mammalia > Rodentia > Cricetidae > Phyllotis > Phyllotis vaccarum. The sequence goes on from JARWLC010000017.1 coordinate 61,386,486, forward strand.
CACAATCTTTCTAGGTTTGCTTTTTCTTCAGCATATATCCACAGCTCTGGGGAGTCTGCAGGGCTCCCTCATACCAATGGTTCATCTCGTTCCTAACTAACCCCTTTCCACTACGTTCCTGTGAGCCCATGGTGGGTCTTTACCTCCTGACCTGACTACTATGATGGAACCTGCGATCGGGAAGAGAGGGCGTTTCTAAGACTAAGGAGAAATAGCAAGATTTGGGCGGCTTTGCATGGCATGGGCAGTTCTCGGATTGATAATGTCAGCATCTCTTCCTCATGGCCCAGAAAGAAAAGGAGACAGTAGCATGGGCCACAGCATATATGGTCAAGTGTGAGCATGCAGCTATCCATGGTGACTCCTGACCACACGCCATTTTTCCATTGTGCATCTTCCCTCTGGCCTTTGCGGACAGCTGTGTGTAACAACCTTTGTGGAGCATCCAGCTTTAAAACTTAGCCCCAGTTCAGTTGAAGCAAAAGGATATAAAAGAATGAGGGTGACTGGTTATAACTAGAGCAAACCCAAAGTCTGAGGATCCAGAAGGCCTGGGCCTCCATTGAGTGCTACAAGCCTGCCTCAGTGGCCAGAGTACCTGGCATTAGGTGACATTTGTCTGTACTGTGAAACATGTGCATGTGGGTAGAGGAGTGTCACAAATGATGCTGTTAGGTACAGGGCCAGACTCCAGGTCAGCCCTGGTCAGGTTCTCTTGTTCTCTCACAACAAAATAGGCCACAACACCGGTAATGAAGCATGATGTGGGCACTTCACCCCACTCCCTTTACACAGGATCTGACTTCGCATTTGCTGACAGCTCCTGCAAGACTGATAGAACAGTATATCAAAGGCTGGTGTGCCCCACACTATTCTGTCCTACTTTCCATATTGTTGGGCCAGGTCTCCTAGCAATAGGACCACAGCTGAAGGAAATAATTGCATTCCCACATGAAGAGGTCAATGGTTAGGCTTCAAGAGTCCATGTTTCCTAGTCACCAGGTTTCCAGTTCTGATCTATGGTTTCTGTGCAGATGTGGGGGATGGGCTGTTTCTGGACACTGGCAGTGTCATGTCGCCCCCTGGTGGTCTCTATAGATGTGTGGCATGTTTACAGGAGGAAATAGGATCTTTCTGGGCCTGCTATAGGGCAGCCATAAACAAAGGGGTTCCTGGAATTGATGGGTCACTTTAGGCCTGGCTGCTAGGTTAACTGCAGACAGGGACATGGAGTGCCTTGTGTGTCTAAGGATGTGCTAAGTGAGTAGCTGTGACTAGGCACAAAACTGGGTCCCAGGTTTTCAGAGCTCTCAAACACCATGGATTCTTTTGTTTTTAAAATATACTTTGAACAGAGTTTTGACATGTTTCTCACTGAGAACTCCTGGCTCATGCCATCTTGCCCCTCCACATCCTGAGTACTGAAACTGCAGGATAGGCCCCAGTCAAGGACAACTCTGGCTAGTAGGGGTCACCCAACTCTCAGTTTATTTCAGGGCTTTACACAGATTTCACCAGATGCCCTTTTTGAAGCAGCTGAACTCATCTAATTGTGTTAAACTCCTGACCTACAAAGGAATCTTTCTAGAGTCAGAGATGCTTTGAATCATGACATATGGACACAGGTGTTGGGTCTCTCACCTGCAGGGGACACAGTCTTGGTTGGTGCCAGGTGAACAGCACTGTTCCCCGACCAGCAATTTAGCATTTATGGGGAGCGGGAAGCCCGTCATGGAGTATAAAGGACTTCTGATCGCAGTGGGAGGCAGGAGAGAAACACATGTCTTCCTCAATCAGCAAAGCTCAAGCCTTATCAGGGCATTGTGGAGAAGGTAAGGATAAGAAAAAACAAGGAACAGAGGGGCTTGGCCTTTTCAGAAGTGATCATATCCAGAAGGCTGCAGTTGGGAAACATTCAAGAGACCTCGAGGAAGGGGCTTGAAGGGGCTTTATCCCTGTACTAATCAGATATCTGCTACAGATGGTTCTTACTTCCTACAGAGAAAGACATCAAGTGTTGTGGCCAGGGTCACTTATCAGAACAGGGCAGAGAACACAGGGTACCAGCAACTGTTAGGCCAGTTGAATGACTGTTGGAAGGCCAAGAAAGGACCCATTCTGGAGATGGAGGAATCATACACAAACTCATCTTCAGATACACAGTGCCTCTGTAGACAGGTCCACTGGCTCTGACAGTCTTGCCTGCAATAGTCTCCCTAAACTTATTTCAGGTCTACCAGGGTCCCTGTTCCATCAAAGAGCACTGTCTGAATTAAGGGATATGTCAAGGGTGGCTTGGACGTTCTAGCCAGAGAGCAAGGTGACGCAGAGAAAGAGCAAGGGACTGACTGGCATGGGTGATGAGGATGAACATCTAGGATTAGGCTGAGCAGGGAGGCATTCACTTCTAGTGATGACATAGGTACCTCTCTGAGTTTCATGACCTATAGACCAAGCAAGGAACCCATGAAGGCATTGAGGCTGAATGCATTCAGTCTGCATAGAGTAGCTAAGTACAAATGTAGACCAGCCAGTTTGATGCTCAGGACCTTGGATATAAGCAGCCAGCCAAAAATGTGTGTCCGTTGAGTGCTCTAGGGGGACATGCATGGGCACTGACCAGTAAATGATGTATTCTGATACCAAGGAGTCTCTGCCCCAGGAGGCACTTACCCCTTCCATGGGTGCGATGAGCAGATCATACAGGGCACGGAGTGGGGGCTTGGCCAACGAGTTCTGCCTTCTGGAGAGAGAGGAAGTCCCGTCTTTGCTGGGTGACACGGTACCACTGAATAAGCTCGTCATGCTCTGGCAGCTCCTGGGGAGAAAGGGTAGGAATAAGGCTCACCCTACGTCACTCTGGTTGCCTGCAGGGCCTCACAATGTTCTTGCCAACTCCAGTTCATGTTTATCCCTTGCATGTTACTGTCATACAATCCTGAGTTCTGTACATAACAGCAAACAGCATACACCTCTGTGCTGTCAGCTACATAACTGAGCATCCTAGGGCTGGTTCTGTATGGAGCAATTGTGCTGTCGAGCACAAGGACCAAGGAAAATGCCATCCATACCCATGGCAAGAACACACTGGCCAAGCCCAGACAGGCTCTGGCAGGGCCCCCTGCTTCATAGGGTGCCCTGAGAGCTGCTGATTGGAAATCACTTGTAGAGGAGCATCTTGTGCAGCTACTAAGGGTCATTTCACTAACACAGAGGCACCTTCAACCCTCAGGACCTCATGACTCATACTCTCAAAGGATGACAAGGATAATTGACAAATGATTCATTCAGAAAATGTGTTTAAGCACTAGATGCCTGCTAGGCACATGGTCTCCAGAGCCCTAAAGAGCACTAAACATATAGGTAAATGGAGAGGAGGCCACAGAATCTGCCAGACAACCTGACTCATGCAGCCTCAACATGGCCTGCTGGTAGTTAGCACTTTCTGTGAAACTGCTGAGCACTACAGTGTGAGGTTTCCACCATATGTTGCAGAGCCTGCACTGGCAGGGACAGATGCTAAGCAAAGCAGCAGCAGTAGCAGCAAGTACTCTGCATGCCAGTCCTCCCTAGCTGTGGCTCCCCTGTATCCATCCCTCTGTCGGGTCTTCACTATCCCAGGGACACAGCAGCACTGCTCCTGGAGGTTCAGAGACCTGGGCAGCCACTACCCTCTGGCTCACTCAAGAAATATAATGGCTTTGGGGTCACAGTGACACTCCATATCCAGGGACACATGGAAGAGAAGCTCTTCCCTGAAGGTGATATGTGCAAATTGTTCTCTGAAGAGATACTTCCAGAGAGTGGTGCATGGCACCAGGGCCTATGAGGCTACTTGTTCTTCCTTCGCAGGAAAGGCACAGAATTTCATAGGCAGGGCAGGGGTCAAACTTTCTTCTGTGGCACCAGAGCAGCTGAAGTCACGAAGCTCCAGAAGGTGGCGCTGGATCACTGTCTTGTCATTCATCTCTGCCAGCTACACTTGGGCTAAGTGACAGCTCAGCTCTAGGCAGAGGGTTTTCTTGGGCTGTATAGTCTTTATTAGCTGGCTTCTCAGAGGAGTGCCTAGCACAGCAGTATGCTTTATGTGAGGAGTTGGTTCAGACTCAACCCAGGACACAATGGTTATATGCACTGTTGTAGAACAATGGGGAAGGACCCTTAGGTGGTTGGTGTGACTCTTCTTCTGGGGAGGCAGTGATTAGTGGTTGCCGGAGCTGGAACTATGCTGTTAGCTCTAGGCCTTCCTCAAGGCTGGGCTCACAGAAATGAGGCCTTCCCACCGTGGATGGAATTCTTTGAGGCAGCTGGGATGGCCTTCCCTATGAGTGGGCTCTTACAAGATTCTTGGTCCAAACTGGCATACACTGCTTGCCCATAGAGCTAAGAAGCTCAGAATGGCCATGGACCTGGTCTCTGTCCCTCCATTTATTCTCTGTACTATGCTTGAAGCCTGGCTGGTTCTTCCTGCTGACACTGTTCATGAAACAGAAGGTTGCCATGCACCACTCTGCGGTCCATCAAGCTTACTGGTTTGGGCATAGAGAGACAAGACTGCATGTCTGTGCAGCAGATCTTACCTATCTATGTGGGTTCACAAAGGACCCTCAGATGTGTTGGGCAGAGGGTGTCCCTGGAGTAGCCTAACCAAAAGGAAGTGAATGCTTGCTAGAGCTGTAAGAGAAGCCCAGGCTGAGGCTTTGAGGTGAGTAGGGTCTGGAAGGCTAGACACTGACTTTGCATCTGACAGGTCATTTTGTGGTGGTTCTTCACAGCCTAGCTATATGAGGCTCTGGGCTGCCTTCCTTGTAAGCCTGCTAGTTGTTAGAGTAAACCAGAAGGGCTTTCCCTCAGGGTCAGCTGGAGAGGGCAGTGCCCTTTCACAGCTATGGGAAGGTCAAAAGAGATCAGGGGAGCTCATAGTGTTGGTACTTGATGGCGTTAGCTGAAGCTCATGGATGCTTTCTCTTTGCTGGGACGGTGGTGAGGAGCTAATGTTTGCTTTTATTCTGAACAAAGAACCCCTTCCCCTCAACTTGCTTATCAGTTCAGTGAGTCAGACCTATTTAACAGTGCAAGGTAACCAGTACCTCAGGGATAGAGAAAGAAATCCTAGACCAGACCCAGGCTTTAGTGAGTGTGTACCCTGGGGTGAGAGAGCAATGGGACAGGCGGTGACCTCTAAAGACCAGGGGATTTGAAAGAAGATAGTTCTCAGCTAGGGTGTCCCAGTGCCAGGCAAAGGCCTCCAGGGAAGGCAGTTAAGACAGGCCCAGGAATCCTCTGGGTCATGCAGAAGGGACAGAGAGTGGGAAAGATGGGGCAGGATGACATGGTCACCAGTGTCCTGGAAGAGAGTGAGGTGCTTTCGTGAAGGTCAGGTGACAACCACTTGCCTCAGAGTGGGGGTGAGAGAGACAAACCCCATCTGGCCACCAATCTACTGGGAGACCCAGAACCTCTAAGGCCCCCTTCCAGAATTACATCATGCCACCATTTTCTTTGAGCACTGAGTGCCAAGGCATGTGGTGGGGGCATTCAGAGTAGGGACCAGAAGGGTACAGGTCACAGCCTGCAGTCCCATTAACACAGCGGTTCCCAACTTTCCTAATGCTGTGTCCCCTTTAATACGGTTTCTCAAACATAAAACTATTTTCATCATTGCTTCATAATTGAAATTCTGCTATGTGGAAGTATCTAATAGGCAGGATGTCTGGTATACCACCCCTGTGAAAGGTCATTCAGCACCTCCATATGGAACTGGGGTGACTAAGCATGGGATGTGGAGAGCAGGAGCTAGGCTTCCCACTGCAGTCTGGGTATTGTCATCCCAGGCTCAGGCCTGGGAGTCCGAGGTGGAGCCAGAGCATCAGGGCTGGAGGCTGCTTATCCTCCTTTCCCAGTCTTGGGGGATTAGTATAATTTGGACAAGAAAGTGAATTAAGTAAAGAAAATACCGCCTATTAGATTATGCCTTAAAAATAACCAGCACAGTAGAACTAGAGGTAGCTTGTGAGCCTTTTTGTAAGTGGCTTCTGACAGGTCTTTCTTAATTTCCCACCTATATCTCAGCACTCATACACTGCCTGGAGGGAAGACAGGAAGCCACAGGAAGTCACTTTTCCTGCCTTGCCCAGGCACATGTGGAGGCCTGGCATCCTGGCACTGTCAGGACCAGGGTGGGTGCTGAGCAGACAACACCATGCCTACTTATGGGCCAGGTTCCTGGATCCAGCACCTGCTGCGGGAGTGGAAGGTTGACACACCTCTGGGATGATGTGGGATGTCTTTCTGTATGCTGTGAATATCACTAGTTAATAAAGAGAATTTTGGCCTATGGCAGGGCATTTTAAAAGCAGGCAGGAAATCTGAGCATAGATTAAAGGAAGACTGAGTCTCTCTTGACTCGATCTAACCACCCAAGAAGCAAGATAGAAAAAAGATAAGCCATAGGCCACATGACAAGACAAATTAGTAGAAATAAAATAAAAAGGCTAACTGGCAATAAGCCCTAGCCATAGGTTAAACAACATATAATTAATATAAGTGTCTTGTCTAAGTTATTTTTGAGAGGCTAAGCAACGGCAGGAAGTCCAGACCACAAAACACATACTACACTGGGCTCCCCTTGAAGTGGGCTGTCTGATCTTTATTAGACCTTGCCAAGGAACCTAGAGCAAAGAGACAGATAACCAAGGCTCTAGTGCCTACTACCTCCCTTTAGGGGCACCACGTTGTCTGAATGAATCAGCAAAAACACAGAGTATGGAGGACCTGTCTCGGAGCCAATCCAGACATAAACCTTCTTTTCAAAATTGACGGTTGCAAGCACATTCTGATCTCTTGTGTTCTCAGGTATCCAGCCCCTGGTTGCATCAGCTCCTGAATATCGGAGTGGTGGTGTCCAAAGGTCCCCCTTAGTGGATCTCACATGAGAGATGTAGTGTGATGGGAAGAGCACAGGTGCACTGCACAGAGCCACTTCTAACCCTTCCAAAGTCGTCACCTCTGCAGTGCTGTCCATGTATCAGAAAGCCGGCTACGTCAATATTTACAAACTAAGTTCTTAATTACCACACTGAAGGGTTGGAGTCTGTCCCTGTGTTAGGATTGGGGAAACTGTCTTCTCGGTGCTCCCTGTACTGAATTACAACCCTAGCCCAATCCCACACCTCCTGCAAGGGCAGAAGAGGTAGCATCAACTTGGTTCTCCAGGTGCTGGGCCCTGGGGAGGTGAACATACTCTTGTCACCCTGATAACACAATGACAGTAACTAGGGTGCAGCAGATAAGGTAACATGGCCACAGACCCCGTCCAGCCTCCTGTGGTCCCAAGGTACCCAGCAGCCCTTGAACTATAAATTCTGACAAAATACGTCCAACCTCAGGTGTGGCAGTTTCACCCATGACCCACCCACCTAGCTGGGTTCAGGACAACCTGATGTGGACAAGGTCATTTCTGGGCTATTCCCACCCACTGGCTTCTTGGCTTTTTTCAGCCTTCTGAGTTTCAGACCAGAGCTGGCACAGAAGTAAAACCTCCTTGGGCTCCATAGTGTGTGGAAAGGATGGTGAAAAGCCTGCCCCCCCTCGGCTGTCTGACATGCCCCATGACACATGTTGCTGGCAGCACCCCACCTTAGGGCACGTACCATACCTGTGTAGGAGGTTATTGTGTCGAACCATCCTCAGGAAGCCGGTGGGGTCAGTTACTGAGTTAAGCTGTTTGTTCATTTCCTCCAACTGCTGCTCCATGATGTCTCCAGCTTCACTCTCTGTCTCACTGGTGGCACAGGCCCTATGGGGAAACACCAGAGAGCCATCAGCCAAGAGACACACGGTTGTGGAGTCAGCTTCTAATGCCAAGGGCTCCCCACTGCTTTCAACATTGTGGCTTACTTGGGACTGTAGCCTCCACACAGCTGTAGACTGTACAGATGGAACAATGTATGAACAATATGTGCCCCAGCATTTAGCACACGCCTGGAGAAGCAGGTCCTCTTCCCAGGCTGTGTGGTAACATGACAACGATAGTACAGGTACTACATTCTAGAAACATTTGCTAATCACCTACACTATACCAGGCATGGGGCTAGGCCCAAAACACAGCCAAGAAGGACATCTCCAGGTGAGGAGACAGACTCATGGGTGGTTTTTATGGATACTACAGGCTTATTGGGCCCCTCCCCCAGATGGAGTGAAAGGATGTAACTAGTTTGAATTCATTTGTATCTCTTCTGTGGCAGATTTTAATGGACACCTCATGACACATTCTAAATAAACAGAAATGCCTATCAGAGCCTGATTTAGGAATAAAATTACTAGAGGCTTATTTAATATACATGCTGTTGTGTGGGGAGACAAAGATGGTCATAATGGCACCCACATACCACCATACCACCCTCCTCCACCTAATGGTCTCTTGGACAAAGATCCGCATCAGGCCCAAGTGACATTCACATCTGGAAATGTCAGAATGAGACCTTGAGGCTCATGGGATGAGGGCTGAGTCTCTAGACTGTGGCTGTGTTCAAATGACAGAGTTGTCTTCTGTTCCTGACCCCAGCAAACTGCTCATACCCAATACTGACTGACTGGGATTAAGGAAAGTAAGTTATACAAGTGTGCTCATTCTGAGCCACATGTGATGTCAAAGTAGGAAAAGTTTTAGGTTCAAGGCCTGCCGAGACCCTGAGTAAGAGCTGGCAGGTGGATCTCTGGATTCCTGTTCTACTGTTCTAGAGTGGGTTCCAGGACACTTTGGGCCACACAGAGAAAGCCTGTCTTAAAAAAAAAAAGACTATGTAAAAAGATTTTTCTTCCTGTTGTGCAACTGGTGTGTACCGGATCTTTGACTGGAACTGGTTTGACTGACTACAGACAGCCTCTGTCCTGGAGAAGCTCCGAGAAGGTGCCAGATGGTCATGGTCACCTCTATACATGGATAATAAATTATAAGAGAGTGAACACTGTAGGAACAGCTAGGGTGGGAATGAGAAGGAAGCATGCCAGCAAGTGTGCAGGAGTCTGCCACAGGAGCTATGCAGAAGGCCTTCAGCACTGGTTTCGGTCACTCTTCCACAGTGGAAGGCAGCAGGACCTTCAAGAAGAGCCGGTGTTGTAGGAGGAACTAGTACAGCTTTGTGAGGAAGCTCCCATGGCCTCAGGATGGGTGAGGACAGGAGCAGTGGCAGGGAGGCATGTTGGTCAGCTATGTCCTGGGCACCAGGACCAGCCTCCCTTCCTGTAGTGCTCACTCTCTGCTCTATCTAACAAGCTCTGGCCCTACTCATCAATGCTCTTGAGCACCACACTTTTTCTATTTCCTTTGTGAATCTCTTTGCCAAAGGATTCTAGCTTGAATTTCTTGCCCTGGTCTTCTCTACTCCTGTCTCCTAAGGGATGTTCATGAGAGCACTGTTATTGCTGCCTATCATGAGGCTAGCAGAGGTTGATCTTTAGATCACCACACTATGGAGGACAGAGGGCACCAGAGAGCACTACAGAGTCAGCACCAGCCTCTCCAAAGTGCCCACCTATTCTGCCTGTACCTACTCCAGCTCTGCCAGAGCCCCATACTGGCTAGGGATGGGCTCCAAGATGCTCACTGGGGTGATCCCCATGACACAACCATGAGTCAGTGTTGTGGAGATCTGTCAGGGCTCATCCAGCTCTAGGGACACACAGGGGTTGGCAGGAGGCTCCAGAAAGGATTTCCACCTGCAGACATGGCTTCCTGGTCACTGTAAGTACAAGTCCATTAACTGGGCTGGAGTTTTGCACAAGCATGCCACTGTTTATGTCAGAGAATCCTTTGCTAACTCTGATTTTTCTGCCTCAAAGCTCTTGTGCCAGTGAGCAGTCACTTGCTGAAAACCGACTCACAGTCCTGAGCGGAAGACAACAGCAAGAAAGCAGCCTTCAGCCCTTGTATGTAGGGTGAAGACCCACAGGCTAAGCCCCATGGTCATGGAAGGATAGTTCTTCCCACTGAGAGACCTCTGTGCATGTGCCTCTGACACCACTGTCTGCCCTCAGGGACGAGTACCTTGAATCTTCCCTGGGATGCTCACAGTTCTGCCAACAGTTGAGAAACCACTCAGAAGAGTGCAAGAAGTGAAAAAGGCTTGGTATCAGGAGTGCTCTCCTGGGAAACAATCCAGCCCCTCTGCTCTTTCATGGTTAGTCTTAGCAGACCTTTAAGATGGGAAGAAACTGGCCTCCATGGGCTGTCTCAGCAGAGTATCATACTGGAGAGGAAAGAAGGGGTGGTGTAGTTGACACCTGATGATAAAGATGTTCCCTTTAGCACCCATATTCAGGAAATTTGGTTGAGGCTTCTTGAGCCAAGTTCTAGACTGTGTAAACACAGAGCCACAGAAGGTGGCCATCTTCCCGTTCCAGAGCTGTAAACTACAGTTCCAAAAGGAAATAGTTGAGCAGTGATGCATGATCCTGCCCAGGTTTCCTCTTACATTGCAAGGCTGAGCTGCAGTTCATTGAGTCCCATCCCTTACCTTACTAAAAAATTTCTCTTCTGTTCAAGCATTGGAGAGAACTGGCATGGGGGATAATCATTCCCAGAGACCTGTGTGTCTTTGGTGCACCAAGCTGGGGAAACCATACCCAGTAGTTATACTATTTAGGACAAAGACATGTTAAGAGAAAGTCCATAAGTGTACACAGAAGCAGATGCAGGGATCCCCTGGACACAGACTGCTCTTCTCAGCAAACATCACATCCTAGACCTTATAGCTGTACACATGGCACAGTAGATTCAGACTCCCTTTGGTCACAGCCTCGCCCTCAGCCTAGCCCGCAGTTACTAACACACACCTCATCCCCAGATCTCCTGGGAAAGGCTTCTGCTTCATGTTACTCTAGAAGTGACTGCTCTCTATCCTCAAGGAGCTTTTAATCTTTTTCAGTAGTACATGCACCCCTTGGTGAGAATAAAACTAGTCAGAGATCAGTGCGGTCACCTCCTCTGCTGCATGGCCTTCTTCTGGTTCCTGTGGTAATCATTTAAGACTGAGATGTGGGCAAGGGAAGACACAATGTTTCCCCCTCCCACAGAGTAAGCAAGAACTGATAACCTGAGCCAGTCGCTGTCCACACAAGAGGAGTATGTATGTGTCGAGTGCGTGTGTGCCTGCACCATTTACATAGAAAATGGAATGCCAATATGGAAAGAATGATGCTGAGCATCTTCTCCCCTCTGAGAGAGGAGGGAGCAAAGGCAGAAGAAACTGCTTGGATGAATGCTACCACAGCCTGCCACTGCCCCACCCTCTGGGAGGTAGAAGACATACTCTCCCAGTCCACCAAACTCTGCTTATCCCCTCCCAACTAAGCCGCCTTCAGCCATGTACCCCTCCTTACTGTAGTGCCAACCTAGTTTCCAGATATTTCCTCCACTGTTGCCTGGGAGGAGCCTGCTCTGCCTAAGCCACAAACTCTCCATGCTACAGACAAATTTCCTAGATGTGCTCTAGAGGAGCTAATCAGCTCCTTACACAGAGACCAGGAATGAGCCAGTGAGTTCTAGGTATGGAGGCTGGTGCTCTGGGTCATTCAGCTCTGGTGGCTGGGCCACTACATAGACTTCTGAGGGTCTTCTAGATGTCACTACCTGTGCCTGGAACATACATACTGCTCAGTATTGTGGGGCCAACACAGCTATGGAAACTCCACCACACAGGGAGCCTTCAACGCCCAGGAGAACCACGTTGGCCACCAGAAAACAAAATTCTACTGGTTTCACAATTCCAGGATCCTTTTATTCCAGTTTCTCAGTAGAACTTGGAAGATGCTTCCTGTGAGGTGACTTTCTGGAATGATGTTCACTTGTTTTTATAGGGTCTGGACATAGATGATGCTGCACATGCCTCAAGTCCATGGCAGTGACTTTTCCTTTCTCTGCTCTGATTGGAGACTTTAAGGGTTTGTGACAGCCCCATATCACCTCACAGCGGAAAGGAAAGGTAGGTGTGCATATGTGAGCATGGGGACCATCCAGCACCTCTCCAGGTTAGTAGCTCTGAGCCTCAGACCATAAGCTCCAAATCCCAGTCCAAAGGACTTGAGACAGTTAGTAATAACAGCCAATCATCAAGGCCCTCCTTGCATGTTGACATTAAGCCTTGTGGCAAAAGCTGAGAAGGGCACCTTACCCTCCTTACCATGGGCTGCCTGCTCCACTGAAGTAGTGGTAAAGCAGTGGCTTCCTACAGCACCCTCCACCCTCAGAGGCTCAGAATCACTCACCAGGCACCTGCCCCGCTCCCCCAAGCTCTCAGCAGCAGACCCCTCACTGTTCATTAGGGATGGATTCATCTTCATTAGATTCTGTCCTTCTGCAAAGTACAAGGAAGCACTGTAACTTGAATGGTCTAAGTCCCCACAAGGCCTAGTGCCTCAGAAGGAGATGTGCAGGATGCTTCCAGGAGCTACTTAGGGGCTTTAACATGGGTGTGGTGCTGGAGCCTGTTCAAGGCCTTCCATCCCTATCATCTCCCCTAGGAAAGGCACAGTAAAATGCTGAATGACTTATAAAAAGTGAGAAAGAGATGCTTGGGAAAGGAGCGGAATCCCACAGCTCACCACAGCACATACGGGGTGATCCCATCGAGCTGCTCTAGATACCACTGTGTGTCAGCGCTATTCTAACATACCAAATAGAAGCCATGGGGACCTCTCGTGCCATTGGCTCTTCCCTAGGTTTTCCTTGGAATAGTTAGTAGGATTCACACACTGGGAAAAAGGAGTCTGGGGACAGATCCTTGGGAGGGATCTGGAAAGGATGGACACTGATATCTACTCTGCACTTTGGGTAGGGTTAGTTTCCTGCTTGCACCGCCTACTTCCTGAAGGCTGAAGCAGTCCAAGCCATGCAGAGTCTGCTTAGGGCCTGGGGGGGGGCATGCATGCTGCTCCCCTCTTTCCCTCTAATTGGATTTTCTGAAAGGACCTGCTTTCTCTTCCCTCCTCCAGATGCTGGAGAGGCAGTGCTGCACAAAAGCTGCTGGCTGGTGCCCTTCTTGTCTTTTTCTGCCACATTAACCCAGTAGGGGGTTTAATAGCCCAAGATTTTGAGAAGCTGTTGTCAAGTCATGAAAGCCCCCAAATGCAGCTTAAATGGCTATTAGCTGGCAGGAAACATCCCCTGCATTCTAATACTTCCATTTAAATAACAATAATAAAGAAAATAATAACAATAAGTGTAAACGCCTTGTCTGCACAGCCATGATTACACCTACCACCCACAGTCCACAGGGCCCTGTGGATTTGGGATTTACTTAGGGCCTGCAGCAAGGGCTTGGCTTTGATTTGGTGGACACCCCTGATTCTATCACCAGCCAGCAGATGTCGCCCAAGTCATCTATCAGAGGTTCTGGGAGCTTCCATGGATAATTTCTTTGGACAACACACACACAAACACAAGCAACAACCCACTTATAGACAAAAGAGTCAAGAGGCTCCTTGCTCTATTAAGAGCAACAAAACATATATATTTGCCAAATAGAAAAGTGCAGAATTAATTGAGAAAAGAAATGAATTTGTATTCCTCAGCCCTCTTGGGGGTTTTATAATTAACAAATATTTGTGAAGCCTTTGATTAGTATTAAGGTATCATAGATGAGCCAAACAAAGCAAGCTTCCACAGGCATAAGACACTCACAGAGCTTCTGCCTAGGATCAAAAGAGGGAGTGGAAGGGGCAGTGAGACAGCCAGTGCCATCGCTACTGTGGGCTGGGCCCTTCCCCAAATTACTGCCTCCTCACAGAGACCAGAAAGGCGGATCTTTCTATTATATGCAGGGAGTGGAAGAGCCCTGGATAAAATGGCATCCTTTCCCACCCTTCTCAATGCCCACACTGTTTTCTGCTCCATTGTACAGCCAGCAATTGCACAGTTGTACAGCAAATATATATTTGCCTTGTGCAGGGACTCCCTAAAGGAAGAGCCCTCACACAAGACCACTGTCCTCAGAATAATCAATGAAGTACAAACTGTGGCTTTGAGTGTCTAAAAAACAGAGTAGTTTTTACCTCTCATGTCTATTGGATACTTTGTTAATGTCCACAAATATGGACACAGTAAATGCAGCCTGCAGCAGCCGCCGCCCTGCTGCTTTATTCATCTGAGAGAAGCAAAATTGCAACATCTTCCCCAATACAACAGGTTTCTATGGTTACACAAGACATAAATATATTATATGTCCTATGTCACGTGAAAGGCCCAGCCAGGCACTGCATGCAGGAAGACCCCCAGGGGGACAGCACTCATGTGGATGGCTCTCTGCAGCCAGCTAAATATTTGTTTCTGGGTTTACAGCAGGAGAGGCAAGGGACTTGCTTGAGAGGTTGTCTACAGTGCTCACAGATGCATCGGAATGACAGCCATACTGCAAGCCAGCTTCTGCTTTGTGGGGCTTGAAAAGTGGAGTCTGGTGAGCCCCAAGGGGCAGGAGCCACGCATGCCATTCCTACTAGAAACAGTGCGGCATGGATTTTCTTGTTGGTTCTATATTCATCAATGCCTGTGGATCCAATTTACTCTATCAGGGCTCTGCAATTTTTTTTCATGTTTAAAGAAGCATAATTGGGTAGTGACTGTTAAAAAAACAAATAAGAAGAGTAGTTTCCGTTTGGGATGGGTCAGGGTTGAGGACTTTGCAACCACGAGTTACTATTCTCTACCATTCTACTAAAGGCAGGAGAAGCTTGAATTTCTGCCATTGTTTTTGTTGTGTGGATTACAAAGCAAAGCTAGATGAACAACTGCAGCCATCTTTGCAATCAATCCATCTTCTCCCATTTACTTCTGGGGTCATGAATTGTTGCTGTCCTACCACCAATATTTCTGGACCCATGGGTGCAGGGCAGTGGTTGGTCATAGTCTAGTGGGGTTATGTTCTGTTACATAGTCAATAATTTGTCCTGCCTACTAGTTTAATAAAAATGCTGATTGAACGAAGGCAGACAGGAAGTGTGGGTGGGGCTACTAGACTAAGAAAACTCTGAGAACAGGAAGAGCAGGGAGAGACACCAGAGAGACTACCAGAGATGCCAGTAGACTCAGAGGAAAGAAGAACCATGCTTCTCTAGGAGAAGGTATCAAGCCTCGTGGCTAAACAAGGGAAGAATCATGGGTTAGTTTAAGAAGAAAGAGCTAGTTAGCAATTTATCTGAGCCATAGGTCAATCACCATAAAATTAATATAAACATCTGTGTGTGTTTCTGTGGGATTGCAGGTCTGGACCACATAGGCCAGGAACCTCGTATTACATCATAGGGCAGTTGAGATCTCACTCTTCACCCTCTTTTGTTCTCCCTACCCCCAAAATGGTCTCTTTAGGGAACGGCTGAGATATCAGAGAGAGGAAACCCCACAGTCAGATCTCACCCAGCTGTCTTCCAGCTTCCTCAGCCTTGCTTCTCATGGCTTTTACTGCCTGCTCTGTCTTTGTGTGTCTGCTTAAATATGCTCTTCATCCAGTTGTTTCACATCCAGGTTAAGATTAAAGGCGTGACACCACCACTGCCTGCCTGGGAGCCTGGAACTCCTTCTGTAAACTAAAATGACCTCAAACTCAGATTTGATGGGATTAGAGGGCTAGGTCACCACTCCCGGGATACTCCCTGTGCTGGGATTAAAGGTGTGAGCTACCACTCTCTGATCCTCCTAGACTGACTGTGGGTAGATCCCTCTGATATCTCAGACTAGTTTTATTAAATTTGCAACCTATCCCCACAGGGCTCTTTATTACTTAGGCTTGCACTGAACTCCTGATCCTCCTGCCTCAGCCTCCTGAAACTCTGTTTCACTGTCTCCCTATTGATAATTAGAGAGAAGAAAGTATAGGGCAATCATGCCTAGGACAGAAAGGAAAGATGTGGTTTGCTTTGAGGAGCTGCATATTGATGTTCATCAGAGCAGAGGGGCTAGCCTGCTCCATGACACATTTGTTTTCAGCCTCAAGGAGCTCACTAAGGATACCTCTGTTAAGTGTGAATGTGCTTTGATGTGCAGTGACCAAGGCTGGCTGGAGCATATCTCTGCTAGCCAGTGAACTAAAGATCTGAGCTAGTATAGATTGCTCACTGAGATGAGTCCTCCCAATGAGCCTGAATTGACTTGAAGACATGCAAATATCAGTCTGAGGCTGTGCCAAGGTTCTCTCTGGGTCTGAGGTCATCTCAGCTGGCTGCTATGTATGCCACACATGATGCAAAGCCAGCATTTCTAGGCTGCAGTAGAGCACGCCAAGCATGGCATTTGGATTTGATTTTAGAATCTGAGTCACAGCCCAGATGAAGGGGGTGAAGATCAGATTAAGGGTAAACCGGAGTTCGACAAAGGGTGGGATGGGGAATGAGAATGACTTCCATCCTGCCATTTTGTCCCATGATGACTTTGATGTGCAGCCAGCGTCTCGGAGGACTCCCTGTTGGCACCACCAGTTACTACTTATGTCATTCTATACCACTGGATTAGACAGCCCATACCTCTCCCCACCAATGACAGCTCTCCCGGTAACTCCTCCACAGGGAGGTTCCCTTGCTACCGAATGGCCAACACTTCAGGATTTAATTAACTAAAATCTCAGATCCCTTCCAGCTCTCAAATGGGATCCACAGTGTTTAAAAAAAAAAAAAAAAGGCTGAAAAGAGAGCCCACATTATAGAGAACTTCCCTGTCTTTGAATCTAGTGTGCTTCTGTGGCCACATCTCAAGGCAGAGCTGGGCCAGGCTCCTGCTGGTGCATGTTTGTGGAGATGAGCACAGTGCTGAGCAGAACCAAAGAAGGCCATGGAGTGAGCAACAGTTCAACCACATGCTTCACAGACTCCGTGAACAAAAGACAGGAAGAGCTGGCAATGCCCACCCACTGGAGACACAAAACAGTCACAGTCTCTGTTCCAGGGTGTCCAGAGAGAGAGTGGGGGGCAGCAGGGGGATTCTTAGTGCAGTGGCTAGAAGAGGCACGAGACAACTTCTAAAGCAAGGGCATGGGCTTCAGACGGGCCACGAGTCCTGGAGGGGCAACAGAAGAGGCATGTGCTGTAGAGAGGGCGGGGAAGGTCAACCTCTGATGAGCACATACTGTGGTCAGGGCTGTGCTGGGAGGGTCATAGGATGACCCAGGCACATGATTCCTGGACACACTATACGGTGAGGATGGTCCTCACTGGGGCATGAGAACGGGCCTTGATGAACAAGTTGCTCCAAGCAACACAGCTAGAAACTAGTGGGTCCTGAGATGGAACTTTAGGATTCGCACTTTTCCACGGCCTGCTTCTCTCTCAGGACTTTCCTCACTGTCCCAGTGGGCTGTGGAGGCCTCTCTATCAGACCATCTAGCTGGCAGGGGTCTGTCTCATAGGTCCTCCTGGCAGCTATTATCTGTGCTTTATACCACTTGCTTGGTTTCCCCCCTGAAATATGCATATGCGCAACACTGTCTTATAGAAGTCATTCACTTCCTGTTTCCTGCTACATGCCAGTCTGACCTTGAACTTGGGTCTCACCTTGGTCGGTCGTACCTCAGCCTCCCGGGGCTGTTGTGGTTGCACTTTGGTTGTATAAATATCAAGTCTAGGGTGAGGAAAGGATTCATTTGGCATACATTTCCAATCGCAATCCGTCATTGAGGGATTGAGGCAGAATTAGAGGTAGAGGTTAGCTTTCTTACAAAACCCAGGCCCACAGTGTCCCTCACAGACACAGCCACCCTCTAACCTCCTTGCCTCTTCCCAAACAGTCTTCCTTCTATTTTCATGTCAGATATAAAATCTAGACTCTAGATGTAAGAGAAAACATTTGCCTTTCTATTTCTGGCTTATTTCACTTAACATGATGGTCCCCAGTTCCATCCATTTTCCTTAAAATGGCCTAATTTTATTCTTATGGCTTTATAAAACAACGTTGTCATATGGACAGCCAGGCTGGTTATACATCTTGGCTATTGTGAACAGGCCACAGTGAACACAGCCATGCAGGCGTCTATGAAAGACTCATTTAGATTTCTTTAAGATGAACCTAACCTTCCACATTTATAAGATCATCTGTCCACACTGCCTTGTATATTTTACAAAAGCTTAAAGATTTTTACAGTGAATACCGATGTGCCTCCTAGCCTGATCCTGACATCCCTGATGCACTGCCTGTCTACCCTGCCCACTTTGCTCTTCCAATCATCTGCTTACTTCCCTATCTGGAGGCAGGCTAAATGACACAGTGAATTACATTAAAGTACAGGGCATATTAGTAGCTAAAAAAAACTTACACATTTTAATATAAAAATGTATACAAAACTACACAAAATAAACTTCACAAATCCTAAACATTCAGTTGAACAAAGACATTGTGCTCAAAACCCTGTAAAGAAGTAAAAAGAAAAAAAGAATAGAAAGTTTTTTCATGACCATCCCACCTCCTTTGCTCTGCCCTTTCCCCACAGAGATAACTGATGTTGCTCTAGAAGGTACATGACCGTAGTCAAATAGCATCTGCCCTCATGTGGCTTGCTGTCACCTCAGGCTTTCTGGGCTGCTCCTGTGATGTTTGCATTTAGTTCATACCCTTTACTGCAGAGAACCATAGCCTGCAGAGCAGCTCCGGGCTGATGGCTCATTGCAGACTAGGCATGGCCCTGATGTCCATGTAGAAGTTCTTGTCATCAGATACTTTCCTTTCTCCTGGGCACACAAATCATGGTGGAATCGCATGCCCACAGTAAGGGTCAAGGTGGAATGACAGGTCCACAGTGAGGGTACTAGCTTCACTGCAACTACTGGAGGCTTCCCAGGGTGATTACAGGGCTACAGTCACCAACAGTCCACAAACCTCCTTCTCCCCCTCCTTTTCCTTCTCCCCGGCAGCTGTGAGATCAGTTTTTACAGCCTTACCCTTCCTAGGAGATCCTCATGGTTTAAATCACACATCTTAAATGACTAAGATATGAAATATTTTTGATGTGTCTGTTTACATTTCATCACATTTTAAAATTGAACTGTTTGTAGTTTTTGAGTGATAAGGGTCTTTGAATATTTTGAGTTCCTTGTCAGCCTCACCTCTTCATTTCCTTCTGAAGAGTGTGTGAAAGTGTGAAAGTGAGGAGCCTAAATAGTTCTGGTCATTGTGTGGTTGTTGTTTCCTGTTACCCGTTGCTCTAATGCAGGCAGACATTCAGTGTGCTGCTCTTAGTGCTGTACAGCATCAACTGTTGTTTCTTGGGTTTGGCACCAGAGATGAGAGTAATTTTCCCCAGATGTAGCTCAGCACATCAGCACCATTTGTTGGAGAGACTGTCTTTTCCCCAGTATATTATGGGATGCCTTTACCCAAGTCAAATAACAGTGTAAATGGGACCTGTGTCTTGACTCCCATTGCGGTGTCAATAACTTGAGATGCATTCACTCACACTGTCAGCCACTTGTCCCTTGGAGACCTGAGCTCACTGTGTAGCCCAGGCCTGGTCCTCCTGTCTGAATCTTCCAAATGCCAAGATTCTGAGGCATTATCCATGATTATCATGGCTTTAGTGAAGCCTGGAGTCAGGTCTTGTGTGTTTGACAATGGTTTGTTGTTGTTGTTTTAAATAAAGACTGATTTAGATATTCAGGGTTAAGGATGGTTATTATTTTATTATGTATGGTGTTTTGCCTGCATGTGTGTCTGCATCACATACATTCCTGCTGCGTGTGGAGTTCAGAAGAGGGCATCGGATCCCCTGACAGACTATTGTGACATATGGGTGCTGAGAATTGAACTCTGGCCAGTGCCCTTAGCCACTCAGCCACCTCCCTAGTCCCAGGACTCTTCCTTAAAGGACAGATAGTATTTAGGATTGCAGACCGCAGGGCATATTTCACAGCTATTCATGCTGCTGTGCACGAAGCAGAAGGAAGCCTAATGCTACCAGTAGAAGGGGCCCCACTCTGCTCTTTTCTGGAAGACTTCGTATATATTGTTTAGTGTTTTTCTTCTTCTTCCTCATACTGGAGACTGAACTCAGGCTTTTTGCACACCAGCTAAGCACTGATATGAGCTACAATCTCAGTCCCGCGACCTTTTTTCTGAAATACTTCACAGAATTCATTAGGAAAATTGCATAAGCCTTAAGTTAATTTACTGTAGTTTACTTCGTGATAAGGACTTTGATTTCTGTATTTGATCCAGAGCCATTTACATTCAGTTTGATGCAGTGTTGGTTTTGGTAAAATGAGCTTTTTTAAGGACTTGGCATTTCATCTTAGTTGCACATTTGGTTCAAAGTTCATCATTTTCTCCTACTCTCATAGGCCACACACAGTATGCTGCTTCTCCCAGCCCCATGGTCCTAAAACATATTTTCTCTTTCTCCTTTTCCTACTTTTCATTATGAATACCACAGGGAAATCTGACTTCTGTTTTATATATACTTAAAAAATAAGAAAATTACTCTTAGCAACATTCTGCTAAAGCCATAGATCAATGCCTTACTCCGCCCGCCATCATCAGAAAAGCTGATAGCAAGTGTAGTTGGGAACTAACATGGAGAATGAGACTTTGGAGCAGTCAGTCCTAAATGGGATATCTCCATCAAACCCCATCCCTCAGGGCTCAGGGAGCTGTGGGGAAGAGAGGGAAAGAGTGTAAGAGCCAGAGGAGACATGCATTCCCATCTCTAACCTGGAAACTGCCTCCAGCTGTCAGCTGCTCACAAAGGACTGGAGTCTCACTGGGCATGCAAACCACACTTAAGGACAGGCCCTACACACAGCAGCTGCTGACTCACAACCAACTCATCATGTCCAGCAGTAGATGGACAGCACAGAAACTCAATGCTATATTTGTAGGCCTTTTGACTCATACTGCTTTGCTTGGGCCTTTTTTTTTTTTTTTTTTTTTAAACTGCTCTTTTGCTTGTATATCATGGTTTATGATTTTGTGCTTTTATAGACTATGGATTTTCATGTGTATGTTTTTTCTTTGTTTTATAAAGAGAAACAAAGAGTGTGGAGTGGGAGGGTGGGGGGCTCTGGAAGCAAGGGGTTAGGAAAACATCATCAGAATATATCATATGTAAAACATTTTCAATAGAAAAAAAGGAAGACAGCCTTTAGCCTTCTCTTTTAATGTTCCTTTTTGAACACTTGCTCTTCCTGATTCCAATTTAGTTTTGGTCTGATGAGTGGGTGCTGCTGACCAGCCTCACTTGTGCTAAGAGGAGCTCCATTTTGTTTTTGTTCATCCTTTGGCTGTTTATAGAACACTTTTCTTTTCGTCCTGTTGGAGGTGCCCTCCACCACATGCTCCTGATGACAGCAGCACCGCCCAGGTTGTCTCCCTGCTGCACTCAGGACCTGCTCAGCCTCATTTACAGAGTCCAACTGTGACAGCCAAGCACACACAGATGTTTGCTGCTGTTCTTCTTGCGGGTTCTTGGGGTTCTTTGGCTTCTTGGGTTTTTCTCTCAGCTCTGAAGGTTGGTGCTTGTTCCCATGTTACTTCTGCATGTGCTAAACACCCGTTCACTGGACAATTGGAGGCTTTATTTTTAGACATGAAGCTTTCATTATTATTGTTTTAAGGTTTGGTTGTGTGATGAAGCCTTTGGCATTTGTTGTTCACTTGTGAACAAACTCCTTGTATAGAGTGATAACTGCTGGGAAACCTTGCCTTCGATTTCTCAACTTCTGAGTCATCTTGGATGACTTTTTTAAAATATGAGTTATATTTTCTCAGATTCCTTGTAGTGCAAGGACTTTTATAATTGCAGGCAAATGGTGTTGTTGTCATATGACTTCTGTTATATTACTCTAAAAAGTATCACTTTCTATCTGAAGCAAGTACTGACCCTGAGCGGGTTCACTCTCCGGGCTCTTGTACACTATAAAGATTTTTCAGTTGTATTGGTTTAATAAAACACTGATTGGTCAGTACTTAAGCAGGATGTAGAGGCAGGGCAACTAGACTAGAATTCTGGGAAGAGGAAAGACAGAGAAGCAGACAGACCAGATGCAGATGAAGCAAGATGAGAATGCTGAGCTGAGCAAAGGTACCAAGCCATGTGGCTAAACATAGATAAGAAATATGGGTTAATTTGAGTGTAAGAGCTAGATGGTAATATGCTTGAGCTACTGGCCCAGCAGTTACTATAATAGGAAGCCTCCAAATCAGTTATTTCATAAGCTGCTGCGGGACTGGCCAACTGCAGGCTCCAGTGTGAGTGTTCTTCTGGGAAGCAGCTCATACCTCAGTCTAGTTTGTATATCCTTAACTAAGATGTGTCCCTTGTCTATGACTGTGGGCTCAGCGTGGTAGCTGACAACCATACAGTAATGCTGCTGAGGGCCATGGGAGTATGCAGCAGATGAGGTTGTCTGTGTTGCTGAATTAACTCTGTGCTGGGGACCCTGCTAGGCAAAGTCCATGGAGGAGCCTCACTATGTAAAGCCTGTGGGGTGACTGTGAATACAGGTTGTTTTCTGTCTGTAACTTTCTCAGCTGCCACTGCTATGTCTCCCTAATAAGAACAGCTGTGAGGTTCTTTCCACAGCCTTCTGGCAGTGTGATTTTACAACTTTGGACACACATATAGTTGTGGATAGTCAAGTCTGATGTATAGAAATATACCAGCATATTCTTCACTGGCACAGGAAAGTAACAGTATTTTCAGTTTCAAAGACAACTAATCCTAGACTCAGAACAAATTCAAACAGACTAAACTGCCCTACAGAATATACACAAAGTTTATTTCCCAGGGGATGTTTACTGCTAAATCAAGGCCAGGCTGTTCTGAGACCTACCCCCTTGCAATAGTTGACTTTCTGCACCTTCCCTGAGCACTCAAGGTTCAACCTGCTACTGTTATTGTTAAGTCCTGAATTTCAATGTCATTCGCTGGGAAAAAGTTACATGCAAGGTCCAACAGTTATTCTGGCCAGTCTTTGTGACCTTACTACCCTGAGAATAACTGTATGACTTCATGTGTTAAGAGAATGGGTTAGGCCCTGAAAATGTAACATATAATCATCCAGAGTTTGGCTAAGGAATCAGGGAGCAGCAGCAATGTGTGTGTGGGGGGGGTAGGAATGAGTGTGTATGAATGAGAGTGTGTAAGAGCAGCAGCAATGTGTGTGTGGGGGTAGGAATGAGTGTATATGAATGAGTGTGTAAGAGCAGCAGCAATGTGTGTGTGGGGGTAGGAATGAGTGTATATGAATGAGTGTGTAAGAGCAGCAGCAATGTGTGTGTGGGGGTAGGAATGAGTGTGTATGAATGAGAGTGTGTAAGAGCAGCAGCAATGTGTGTGGGGGGGTAGGAATGAGTGTGTATGAATGAGAGTGTGTAAGAGCAGCAGCAATGGAGGGATGAAGCTGTGCAGAGTGTGAGTGTGTGCGCTGAGTGAGAGGTATGTGTAATAAGAGGTTTCTGGCCCAGTCTAGTCCCAAGGTCTGGACCTGCCCACCACTGCTTAGCCCTTCAAAAATGACTCAGGTACTTATATTAATTGTATTCTGCTTGGCTTATGGCTCAGGAATAGTGCTAGCTAGCTCTTGCATCTTAATTCAACCCATTTCCATTAACCTGTCTTACCATGGCTTATCTATTCCTTTACATCTTGCTTCTTGGATGTCTGGATTGAATCTGTCTGACTCTGCCTTCTTGCTCCTTTATATAAGCTCAGATTTCCCAAGCCTAAGATGCCTGCCATAGGCCCAAACAGTCCCTTTATTAATGAATAATACTCACAGCATACAGAAAGACATCCCACATCAGATATGTGAGAAAATGAACGTATGAGAGAGTGAATGGGCAAGAGTGTGTGAATGAATGTGTGAGAGATAAAGCTGTGTGAAAGAGCTGTTGCTACATGTAGGAACGGTGCAAAGAGCCGAATGAGGGTGTGTAAGAACAGTGTACAATGTTATATGTGAGGGAGCTTTGTCTGTGAGAGGAACCGCTATGGCTACGCTGAGATTTGTAACTGTACAGAGAGGTATGGCCAAAATGTATGGAAAGTAAGATAAGTAGTTGTATGTACATAAGGCAGCAATGTGGAGATGTGTAGCTGAATGGAGACAGAAAGAGTCAGAGCATTTTTAAGTTGAAGTAAAAGAGAAAGTCACCATCAGAAGACGTGTGTGTTTCTTTATTTTACCAGTTAGGGAGAGATTTATTCTTAATTATCCCAGATAAAAACGTTTCTTATTCCTTTGCTGCTGAGGCATTTCTTTTATTACTCAGAAGTGGATGGTGGGAGTTGGCCTCTCATGATCCGTGTTATAGCACCCAGAGTCTACTGCTGAAGGACAGATAAGAACTGTTGTATCAGGTGTGTGGGGACACTTTAATCCTCTGTGAAGTTTGA
The DNA here is from genome assembly GCA_033318265.1 of Phyllotis vaccarum. Taxonomy (NCBI): domain Eukaryota; kingdom Metazoa; phylum Chordata; class Mammalia; order Rodentia; family Cricetidae; genus Phyllotis; species Phyllotis vaccarum. The sequence continues at coordinate 61,410,851 of JARWLC010000017.1, forward strand.
TACTGTGAAGTTACTGCCACAATTGATAACTTGAATGAATTAGTAGCCTGTGCATAGTGACCCCATTCTTACCTGTGTGGATAATTGTGGGGACACGGGGACACTTGGGCAAATGCCCAGCATAAAGCACAATGTCACAGAGCAGTCCCCATGGCACATCTTGGATCTCCATGCCTAACTTAAGCACTATGACCAGCTCCTCCAAGCCCAGCTCAGCAGCCACATTCCGTCTTCCACTTCCATGAGTTTAGCTTCTTCAGATCTTACTTATAAGTGAACTCATACAGCATTTAAAAATAGCCATGTGGAGCATTGCAACGCAGAGGCCCAGAGAGGGCAAAGTGAGCCTGAGCTGTCTGCTGGGAGTAACTGTGCCCGCCTCCCTCCCCTGCAGTCAGGAGTGGGTGCCCTGTGCCTGGTCCCTCACACCTCCTAAACCACAGGCAAATGTCTGCAGCCTTCTTCCAAGCTCAGCTCTTGTCAGGATTTCTAGGTCTATCTTTGTGTATTTCCTCTCTCTATACATTATTGCTTCAAAACCCCATGAGAAGTTAGTTCTCATTAAGAGTCATTAAGAGTCATGCAGCTAGTATATGGAAAGAGCCAGGACTGCGCCTGTCTGTTTCTCTCCCATGAAGAAACAAAGGTCCATACATCAGGGTGTGCACTGGCTCCCCTCTCTGCAGATGTAAAGGAGCAGAGTGTGCATGTGGGAACATGTGACGATCCTAGCAGACTGACCACAATGTCTCCTGTGATCTGAAACACTGAAGATGGAGTCAGAGAAGCAAGGTGGGACGACTTGATGCCATCATTCAATAAACAGTTGGGTTCTGTGATTTTTCCTCCACGAGTCACCTCTGACCTGTGAGCACAAAGGTACCTTGTGGCCCAGCCCTGACCAACAGAGATGGCTGCTCACCCCACTGGAAGAGCTCTCCTAAAGCCACCAATGCCACTCAGAGCCCCAGGTTGTACCCCACTAGCTGCCCCTTGCTGGCATGTATCTCCTCTCTGCTGCCTGCTTGGATGCCGGTTTTCTTGTTTCTGGGACCAAATACCTAACTTAATTAAGAAAGGGAGAATTTATTCTGGAACAGTCCATCATGGCAGGACTCATGACAGAAGCATGAGGCCACTAGTCACGTGGCTTCTGTCAGCAGGAAACAGTGGAAAGGAAGTAGGGCCAGTAGACTACCAAACTTCAAGGCCCACTTCCCAGTTCCCCACGTCTTCCAGTGAGGACCCACCTCCTAACTGTTCCCACTTCCTTCTTAAACAGCAGCACCAGTTTGGGGACAGGTGTTCAAACACATGAGCCTATGGAGCATAAATTTCCTATTCAGACCACAAGTAGATTCAGGTTTACTCTAGCTGCATAGGAGCTGAGTAAAAAACAGTGTTCCAGAATGGCTCCGATCCCCTCTCGGTTCATACTGCTGCCAGCCCCAGACAACACTCGAAAGGTCTCAAACGCAGGCATCCAAAGAGCCTGGTAAATCATCCTATAGATGCACATGCATAGCCAGGGCCCCAGACTTGGACTCAAGGCCTGACTCTGACCTCAGTTGACTACAGTGGATAAAGCGGCAGCTCTGGCACTGTGATGGGGACCTGTCCTGCTTGGTGCCCCACATGTCCTCCAGTCCACAAGGGCAAGGGCTTAAAGTCTCCTCTACTTTGAAATAGCTGCTGTCTTTCAAATATGCCACATAGCCCAGCCCATTTCAAGGCTGAGCAAAGATCCCCAGGGTAATTATGCAGGGCAGCCCAGGGAGCTGTGTGTAAGACTGACAGGTCCTGTCTGTGTCTCAGTGAGAACAGCGGATCCTGAAGGCTGAGGCTTCACAGGAAATATTTTTATTTCAAGAAATATCTAGGGCAATACATTTGCATTTTGAAAATAATTCTTCAAATTACAGAACTTCCTCTTCTCAATGAGAAGCCATTCTCCCATTCTCAGACTCCTGTCCTGAGATGTTTTAATTAATGGATGGATGTGACTGCTTAGTAACAGGATATTTCTCTATTTTACCATCTTGCACATTTTTCTTTCTTCTGCTATACTAAGGTCAGTGAGACAGAATAATAAATACCTAGTAGGCCAAATGGAAGTTGCAGAAGAGGAAAATGAAAGTCTGTCATAGTTTGCAAATGGATAGCAGCAGTGTTTGGGAGGGCGGTGGTGGAGGCTTTGTACTTGGCTTCCTTTCTACCCACAGCAGCATGTGAACATGCGGCTCCCTAGCCTGGAGATCAGAGGGTGAGGACGGACGGCCACTAGTAACCATAGAGCGTGGAGGGGGGGGCGCACACGGGGAGGGGGACTACACAGGCCTTTAATACTAGCTCTTGGGATGTGGAAACAGGATTTCGTTCCCCATTCAGCCTGGAGAGGTAACAGGTCTCTAGTGGCTTCTCCTTTGCTTCTCTTTCAAGTTATTTATTACCTTGAATATCAAAAGATATTTGACTTCCGATTTTTATTGATAAGACTAATTAGAATCACACTATAGCCGTTTATCTCTTCTCTATCCAGAAAGAATAAAAGGGGTCTCAGTGGGGAGGAAGAAGCCCAGCAGGAGCACTGGCTGGCCACAGCAGGCATCACCCAGCCAGTTAAGTCACTAGAGCATAGTGAGGTCAGTGCATGGTGCTACTACAGGCTAAGAAGAGAACTAGCCCATGTTTCTTTCCTTCTTCACAACACTCTTCCTGCTTTATTTCTGTGTCTTTTAAAGGCAGCCGCTCAACATTAAAGACCACTGTAGTCCAAAGTCTCCATTTGCTTTAAACCTCTAGAGATTAAAAAACTCAGCATTGAAACAAAGCAAGAGGAAGCAGGCCGGAAGAAAATTACCCCCCCAAAATCCCACATAACAGCCATGCTGGATTGACACTCAGCACTCTGAGCATACTCAGACACCCCTTGCTCTCCTTCAGTTATCTTTACCTGTAGCCTGCTTTGGAAATGGTAGGTTTTTTTCTTACTTGTAGTCAGGCCCATGGCTCAGAACCTTCCCAGCCTCAGCTGTAACTCACTAAATACACAGTACTGCTGTGGGTCAGGAAGGTACAGTCCAGGCCAGTGAATATTCTGAGTGACTGTTCCAGGCCCTGCACGGGAGGTGGGGGGAGTGGACCAACCTCATCTCCATGGGCTCCACTGAGGAAGCAGCTGGAAGGGCACGCAAGGCTGAGAGAGGACACTGGGCAGGAAATCCACACAGAACAAGTGCCCACCTAGCACAGTCTTTTCTACGACAACCCTTAGATTCCCCGAGTTCTCTACCTGGCTGTGGTGTGAGAAGCAGGAACAGTACAGAAGAGAGGAAAGATGGCTTGTGGTGGAGCAGTGTCACCTGGTCTCCTCAGCCCCGTGGAGGAAGGAGGAAGGTGATCTCCAACCTGAGTCAGCAGCTAGGCTGGCCGACAGACTCGCCCCTTCAGTCTAGACTGGAGTTTATGTCAGTGCCAACGGCCAGGCCCCAGTGCCAGGGTATGTTAGCCGCATCTGTTTTGAGCAGGGCTATCACTGTTTCTCAGTCTACCTGTGATGCAGGAGATGAGGGTACAGAGACCAGACATGCTCGCACAGCAGAAGTGGGAGGGTCTTTGCTCTTTTCTAAAAGCAGTCTTCTTTCCTTAGGGCTGCCCAAAATGGAGTCTGACCTCACAGCATCCCTAAGTTAGCAGGGAGTACATATAAATTAAGAAAAAGACCAGCTGTGATCCAAAGTTCATCTTCACTGGCCAGCAGTTTTTAACAAAGTGACAGGACCCTAAATCAGTTCTGCGTGGCACTGCTTATTAGCTGTGAATTGTCACTGCATCTGTGTTCATCCATCAGAAGCAGGAAGGACATTTCATTGCTTCTAATGCCTCAAGTCCTAATTATATAGTGGGCATCAAAGGGCTTCCCATGCTCGCCTTAGAGTGGAGCTCACTGCCTGTCTGTTCCAGTCTGCCCACCTTGGCACATGTCCAGGAACCAATGTGCTTTCAGAGGAAGGTGGGTTCTCAGTCCTAGCCTTCAGTGGATGGCTCTTTCTCCCTCAGTACCTCTTCGGGGCCTTCCTGCCCACCTGCATTACTGACTTCTGGCTCCATGTGCTATTTACTGCCTAACCTGGCTGGGACGGAGGGGTGATGCAAGTATAGGTTAGATCCCTGGAGGCCTCCTCTGCTTCAGCCAGCTTAGCCCATGTGTGTGAGCAGTCCTGCCTTCATTACATGCAGAAGACTTCTAGAAAAGGCCGCACCATCTAGGCAAGGATTTTAGTGAGAACACTGGACTCACACCGTAACCCCTACCACTGTATATTATTGGTATATTCATTGAGATGCTATGGTTACTCTTGGACAGCTGTGCCCAAAATACCTGTGAGAAAATCTTACGGGGAAACTGATCCTGGCTCATAGCTTCCGAAGCTTCAGCCTGTGACTGCTTTCCCACTCACCATGGACACAGTCAGAGAAAGATTCTTTGACTTTTGAAGACGGGAAGTAGAGAGTAAGGGATACCTAGTGATCACCTATCACAGTCAAGGTTTCCTTCAGTGACACACACACCTTCTAAAGCTTCCAAGGTTTCATGAACCGGTGCCACTAGCTGGGGGCCAAGTGTTCATCACATGAGCCAATGGGGGGCAGTGCAGAGCCAAACCAAAGAAGATAACAGAATGCTAGTTACAGATCTCTAGGCAAGAGGTGAGAACCCTAAAGACCCTTAATAACTTGGATGGGACTAATGACCAGAAAGGATACAGTAGCCCTGGTGCCTGCTGAATAGGTTTCAGCAGTCATGTGACTTGGCCTGTCGACTTTATTGGCAGGTCTCACCTGTAATCTGAACAAGGGGATGACACTAATCACGACACATTTCCCTCGTTTCTTGCTTTATTTAGTAATTTTTAAATAATGTAATAAGCAACCCTTGACACACACCTACTAGGCTCTTGGGAATAGTATGCACTGTTAGTCCGTGCTGAACCCATCCCTGTGGGACAGTGCTCTTGTACACTGTAAAGATTTGTCACTCATATTGGTTTAATAGAACACTGATTGGTCAGTAGCCAGGCAGGAAATATAAGTGGGGTGACCAGACTCGGAGAATTGTGGGAAGAAGAAAGGCACAGACACAGTTACCAGCCAGACACAGGAAACAAGATGAACATGTCTTACTATGAAAAGGTACCAAGCTGTGAGGCTAAACATGGGTAAGAACTATAGGTTAATTTAAGCTTAAGAGCTAGACAGTAATATTCTTGAGCCACCAGCCCAGCAGTTACTATAATATTAAGCCTCCAAGTCAATTACTTGGGAAGTGGCTGCTGGGTATTTGAGAGTTTCTGGCTGGGACAGAAACTTCCAACTAGACTACATATCCCCTGCCTGTCAAGCCTAAAGTAAGGACCTGGGCTAACTTCAGAATCTTCACTTCCTGGTTGTACCTTCTATACAAGATCATGGTATCTGTCTGTGCTCTGAAAGGTATCTTTGTACCTTGTGTGTGTCTCTACTAAAGGATGCTGGTAACTTGGGGACACTTCATTTTCACCTCTTTTGAAAGCTGTCTGCTGTTCTGCTTTGGGTTACTAGCAGCATTTCCAGCACTTGGGATATTGTTTGTAGATCTGCTCTGCAGCCTTTGTTCATGTGATCACACCTAAGAAATGCCTTCTAAGCAGTTATCTGTCCTCCTATAGCCCAGGGATTCAGCATCGAGCCTGCCATCACCTCCCATTGACACCATCAGCTCTGTCAATGTGCATCCTCATTCTATAGCTGCCTGTGTGGACCAGCACAGTCCAGTCGGTGCCTGAGAGAAAATGCATTGACAAAAGAACTTGACACCAGGAACCTAGAAAAACAGGAGGAGGGAACTGGCAGCAGTCGCCTCCTGAGGCCTGACATTTCTCTACAATGGAGGAATACATCCCCCTTAGCAGGGCAGGACACCTGCAATTTAGTTGCAGCCCATGGGAGTCCTTCTTCCTACCTAGCCACCCATGCCCTCATCAGTCAGAGGCCCCAGACGGTCACAGCTCTATTCCAGGTGTCTAGGGAGCAACTTTTATGCAGCAACCCTGTCTCCATTTCAGAGTCAAAGTGAAGCTGTCTGGAAGTCTGGGCATCTCCCCCCAGAGAAGTGCCATCTGAGATTCCCACCCTGCCTCCTCAGAACTAGGGTAGAAGTTTTAACCAAGCACTGAACAAATCTGTTCTTTCACTTTAAAAGTCATGTTAGAAATCTTCTGTTCAGCAGGGAGGACAGAGGCAGGTGCCAGGGCTGCCCACGCAGAACTGCACCAAGGTGTACAGAGGCAGGTGCCAGGGCTGCCCACGCAGAACTGCACCAAGGTGTACAGAGGCAGGTGCCAGGGGCCACAATGAGAGAGAGAAAACCAAAAACCATGAAACTATGCCAGCACGAACAGGTCTGCATATAGCATTTTCTGGTAATCTAATTTCAAATTCTTGCCACCTTTCTATCGGTCAGGCTCTACCCAGTGAATAGAAGGAAAGAGGCCAACTCCCTTGGGCACCACCAGCCTCTTGGGAGATGCATACATGCCATTTATAAAGCAGTCAGTGCGGTTATTAGGCAGCATACAGGATGTGCGTGCTGCTGTGGACTCCGCAGATCAGCTCACCCTGGGGAAGCCATGGAGATTTTTACTCTGAAGCTTGCTGGACTGTCACAGGGTAGAAGGAAGGATGAGCAGACAGGATGGCATCTCCCTCACTTTGTCAGTCAGTTCTTCACACACTGACCAGCAGAGCTTCAGAAAGCTTCACTGGAGAGCAGCTCTGAGGGCTATAAAGGTGGAGATTGTGTGCTCAGCATGACTGGGACATTAAGTGGAGAAGAAGAGCTGCCCGTGTGGCAGGCTGGACCTCACCACACGGGTGCAAAGGCAGATGGAAACCCAGAGCCCATCAGAACCCTGGCATCAGTCAGCTGTGTGAGAGAACAGGACTAAGAACTATAGTTCTGAAAGGCTAACCTGACAAGGGGGTGTCAGGAGCTTACAGGAGAGTCAGGAAGAGTCCGGCCCAGGCTGAGGTATAGAGGATAATGGAGTTACCTGCACTGGTTGGATTAAAAGTGCATCTAAAGTGTGTTTTCACTAGAGGATAATGCAAATAACACACACACACACACACACACACACACACACACTACTTTAACTAGCATGCTGCACCAGCTACAGGGTAACTAAGTACCACAGGCAGCAGCACACTGGCCATCTTGTGGAACTGCAGCTGTAAACATCCCCTCCTCCTAATTCCACTTGGTGCTCTGGTTTCAGCTTAATGGTCTGCTTTAGCTGTGTCACTTACATAGATCGGGTGGCATTTGTCTCTGTGCTCAACTATTTCATTAGCAGACTGTGGAATATAACAGGACTTTTTTTTAAAGAGTGGATAATTCCGTTGAGTATAGATACCACATTTTCCTACATGTTCGCCCCTAGGAGGACACTTAGGTACCTTCTCCTCTTGAGTATGTGAACAGCGCTAACACCCATGTTTCTTTCAGGTTGTGTTTCCAACTTTTATGATTTAATACCTAGGAGAGGGATCGTTGTGTTCCTTTTGGCTATGTTTAGTCTTCCGAGGGCCCCTTAGCAGTTAGACTGTTTCACTCTCCAGTAACCACCACACACTTGTTTGTTACTTTTTGAGTTTGTTCCCAGTGTGTAAGGTGGCTTCTTACAGACATTAGATGTATGTTGCTCTATACAGGGCATCTTTTAATATGTTTGTTGGCTGCTTGTATATCTTTTTGGAGAAATGTGATTGGATTGTAGCTTTTGGTTTATCCTGTATCCACTGCCCTTCCCCTGCAGCTGTTCCCCTGGTTACACTCGGTTTTCAATCATACTCATCCTCTCCAGATGTTTGCTTCCTTCACTTTCTTCTGTCAGGTCCCTGACTTCTGGGTGAGTCTGTGTAAGGTACCAGGAAGGGCTCAGCTGCATTCTTTACAAATGGAACTTGGGTTCTCAGGTTTCCATGTACTGGTCTTTCATTCCTTTCAATGTTTCCGGTGCTGGGTGTGGAGACCTTGGTCCCATCAGTGTATTAGTTGCTCAGATGTGACTGTAATTGGGTGGTCATGATCTCCCTCCCGGACAGTCTGTGAAGACTGCACAGAGATAGCCCAGAACCCTGCAGCCTGCCTGAATCTGTGCTATGTCTGCATTACCCTGGCGTGAACTGCCCTGATGAAATTGTCAGTACCGTTCTGGATAATGGCATCTTCTCTCCTCTGACTCTAGCAGGCGTGCTGGAGGTGATGTTAGCGGAGGACTAGCTTCACGTGTGGAGATAACAATGTTGAGGGGCCCTCTCTGTTCTTCTTTCATACGTTTATCACTAAAGGATGTCACAAAGCATCTTTTCTACATCAGCTTGGCCTCTGCCCTCCTGTTAATGTGTGTTAACCATTCTTGCCTTCTGTAAATCAGTCCCATTTGGTCAGGGCATGACATCCTTTCCACGGATGTTGAATTGGTTCTAGTGCTTTCTGAGGCATTTGCAGTCACAGTAAGGACATCAGCTCATAGTTTCCTCATAGCAAGCATCTATGTGTTGTTTTGGTGCCGGGATAAGTCTGACCATATAAATGTGGACTCTTCTCTTACATTTTAATGGATGCCTTTGAGGAGGGGCTATTTGCTCCTCTGTATGAGGAGGTGGCAGTCAACAATGAAATTGTCTGAACTTGAATCCTAACACTATTCAGTCTCATAACTACCTATAGATCAGCCCAGGTGCTTTATTTCCACCATAACTCCATGGCAGCTTCTTCATAATTAAGTGTTCTAGGGAGAACCCACATTTATTTATAGATTAGAAAGCAGGAAGCTGATGACCATTTTGTCTCAGCCACCTGTTTTGTGACAGTATAAGAACTAAGATAAAGCCTGAGGCAGACTGGGGACACCACAGGCTGGGCCTCTGCATATAGCAGACTGGGGATCCTTAGAAGGCAGTTTGTTCTGTCTCTGCTCTCTAGACAGGACATGGCCCCTACTGTGTTGAAATCAGAGCAGCTGTGAGTGCCTGCAGATAATCTGAAGGAAGGGGGTGTCATCTGACCCTCACCTGAGGGTGCTACCACCACTCCAACTGGCTCCCAAATGCAATGCACATGGTCTTGGAAGCTAATGTATACTGGAGGTGGAAGATTAGCTGGAGTGGGGACACCAGGGATGCAGCTTTCATGAACTGTCATCTATGTTGGGATGGATCCTTAGTGTTGTAGCTGTCAGAAGTCACCTGTGTCCCTTAGGTCACTGACAGACTCACTGGTTCCCAGATGTACATGCATGCTCTGTTGTGTCCTGTCAGCATGAAGAGACATGTTAACATGATACTTGAAAGTTGCTGCAGCACGCCCAGACAGAGGTGTTCATAGCTCGGGTGAGACGGAGGTGCAGTGGTGGGGGCAGGGGCAGTGGGACAGGAGGAGGCCATGGCAGCTGAGGCATCTTGTTGGACAGAGGCAAGAATGGAAAAATAAAACCACAACACCCACTAGGATTGGAAATTGTGATGGGATCCCAGACTTGTGTTTTCTACTTTGTGCAGTAAAATTACAGGAAGGTTTCTGTGTTTTCCTTTGGATGGGAGAGGTCTTGTAGTTATTTATTTCTGACTTAACAGCAATCTTGAAATGATGGAAAGGGTAATGAACACAGCAAGCATCTCTATCCCACCATCTTATGTTTATATGTGTATACTACATATGCACACTTCATTCATTACATTATATAATTCTGTACCCTACTTCCCGTCTGGTATTCTATCCTCCATCTGTTCAGCTTTATAAATTAGAACTGATTTTGCAGAGGAAATCCCTCCTGCTTCAAACCCTCTTATTGTCTTCGTGAGACTGCAGGAAAGTCTCCCCAAGACCCCTGCAGGGCTCTTCTGCACCATATACACACTGCCAACAGGATCATTCAGGCCCGGGGAAGCCTGAGGTGGGAGCTGAGCTACTAAGGGCAGTCCAACAAAGCGACCCCTAAGCAAGAAGCTGATTAGCAGCATGCTGGAGAGCCTGAGGGCTCCACTGCTCACTGACACAAGAACATAGGAAGAGCCATCCCCTCCCCAATCTCTCACTGTTCCAGTATCTGACCACAATGTAGACTGGTCAGTAGGCTGCCCACCCTGGTCATCACTGTCACAGTATCTTACATAGAACAGAGAGACACGTCCAGAGCAGCCACCTCAGTCCTAGGGTGGGGATAAAGACAGAAGTGCAATGGCCTCATGCCCACTGTGAGAATAGCCTTTTGTCGAACTTGTCTCTGAGTCGTCAGACACTGTTATAGGTGGACACTGCCTGGTTTGCCATGCTCTCTCTCCCTTCTGTATTTCCTCTGCTAGTCAGCTCTTCCCTTTACTTCTCACTTCAAGCATGAAATCCTGTTGGCCAGGGAACAGCCCAGTCACCCTGCACATGCTGACTGCAGATACAGCAGCTTTGTCTCCCTTTGCTCTGACCTAGCTCCCAGGAATTTATGATTTAAATCTCAGAGGGCATCCATACTTCCATATCTTTGTAGTTCATTACAGTGCCACCTCCTGTGACCACTAAAACATAGGCCATGGCCAGGCCTGCCTAGGATACAGAGCCACCACAGAGTGCATATAGCAATGCCTGTTCATACTTCATAAAAACAAAGCTAGAAAATGCCCTTTTTATATAATTTGGCTTTTTTCTCAAAATATGATATTAATTTTGATTATGAAGGACAGAATGGGCCCAGCTTGGAAGTCTGTGTGAGGGTAACATTGGATCGATCCTGGCTCTGACACTAGGACTGTGAGCAAGTCCCAGTTCACTTATGTCACTGAGCCACATTGCCATTCTGTCCCCTTATAATTTTGTTGCTACACTGTCCAGTGGTTATTCTGTTTCTCATGCAAGAGATCCTCTATAAGTAGATAGGCACCCCAATAAGCACCCACATTTGGAGCCAGGCAAAGTGCCATAGGAGCACAGAGACACCCTGGGCTCTGTGGTCCTAGGCCATTTAGGATAAAAGCAGAGGTTCTGCCCAGACCCAATGGACGAATCCTTGCCACTGAGACTCTGGGCAGCTGGTACTCTGGAGCACTGTCCAGTACTGTCCAGAAGCTGTGGTGACCCACTAGACTCAAAAGATGCTCCCTCATAGAAAGAAGGCTAGTGGTCACTCTCTGGAAACTCCAGCCACTTTCTTCCCCATCAGCTGTAAGTAACCCCACCCCTGCTGCACATGGTCTTGGGAGGCCACCAGCAGTCTCTATGGCTCTCCTGGGATAGGCGGAGTATATGGACCACAGGTTTTACATGCCCATCTAGAGTGTATAGAAGGCAGAAGATAGCTGAATGGGATGCTTTGGATCTGCTATGCTTTTGTGAGTAGCCCTTACCCATGCTCTGTAGGGCACCTGTAAATTCCTTCAATTGCCAGTTTGTTTGGACTTGGGTGGAATACATCTGTTGGTGGCACCCTATCTGGACTGAGTAGATGTTTTTCATGAGGAATCAAACATTTGGGCACCACTGTCTGAGGACTTGAGTGCTTACAAATACACTTTGTTCTTGTTTGAAGGAAACCGTTTCCATACAGAAAATGATCCAGCATCGCAGTTAAACAACCAGAAGCACATTCCTCTCAACAGCCATAGAGGCCACCTCTGTGCTGAGCCCTGAAATCCGAGGAGGCCAACTCTCTCTGCTTCACCCTCTGACATGCTGATTGATACAGATTCTGACTGTCAGTTACAGTACACACTCAGTATCCTATTTATAGACACATACAGCCATTGTATGTCAGCTGCCACGTTACCTTCACAGACACACTTACAGTCAGTGCCATATCCTGCTCAAGAAACCTCGAGTCCTTCCCAGCTTGGGATTTAATGAAAGAGCAGAGACTGCCCTGCTGGGGTCATGGATGCCGGACACTTGACTGTTGGCTGCAGTGACTGTGCATGTGATTCCTACAAGGCTTCTTTTTCTACTTCCTGCCGCCAAATCCCCAGCAAAAAGCACCCAAACTGGAACAAAGATGAACGAGGCACATCCTCCTACCTGGAGTAGTAAGACTCCACCCCCAGGGCCTCCCGGACACTGGCAATGTGCTGCTCCAGCGCAGAGCTCGTTGCTATGGGCAAAGTTGCATTGCTGCTGGCTTGGAAGTCATTGGAACCTTCCACTGAGTTATCACCCAGGTACTGTTCATGAAACTTCAGGATTCCTGCAACATGGGAAGCACGGCAATATCATGGATGGTTGGTTAGTGGGAGAGAGTGGCCAAAGGGAAGACAGGAGAACTTGGGTGCTGTGTGACTTCTTTGGATCTGTGGTTACAGGCTCTGTAAACTGGAGCAGTGTCTGATCACTGTGAAGACACAGGCTAGCTTCTGATGATGTGCAAAAGCCCCAAGTTCGTATTGCTTTCTGTTCACTTTCAGAGTGACATTCTTTGGAGTCCTGCTTCATGATAGGTGTGTGAGTATCTAGATCAAGCCCTAGCAGAGGCTGAAATCCTGAACAAATTCAGAGCTAGGCAAGTGGAAACTGTCAAAAAAGACCTTTAATTTCACAAAAGCAAACTATGCTAAGCATGTAGCCATTTTAAAATAAAACTAACTGCTCAATGGCCACTAATGGCTTAAGGGAGTGAAAATGTGGTTCTGTGAAATAAAGGCAGCCCACAGTGGCTTCTTGGCAATAAGCATAGGCTGTGCCTTCATATGGTAATGAGGTATGCTGGTCCTCTGATTGGACCACAGCCCTGACAAAAGTTTCGGTCTCATTAACAGCACAAGGAACAAAAAGGGCACAACAGGCGCCTCGTTACACATGGCTCATTGTCACATGGATCACATGCCACCTGTCAAACATGTCCCCAGCAATGCAGCCTCAAAAGAGAAGGCACTTGACAGTTGCCAACTCTGTGTGTATTAAGTGTGAGCCCTTGCTTAGGGGACATGGATGCAGACATCATTCATTAGGTCACTAGAAAAACCACAATTTAAAACATAGCATTAAAAGGTTAGGGGTCAGGGTAAGGGTTTTGTTTGTGGAAGCCCAGGTGAACATGGCCATCAGAGGAAGATGGCCAAGCTGATGCAGAGCAGGCACAGGCGCCCAGAAGCCACTGCCCGGATACCTTCGCCTTTGTTGCAGATGGAGAGAAAAACTTGTCACTTTTCCCTGGCAGCTGAACTTTTTACAGATATGCAAGAAGCCCATTTTTCAGGATTCCCAATTATGAGACCCACTTCTCCAGTCAATAAACCCTAATTGGATCTGGTGTGTCTCCAACATGGTGAAGCCATCAACATTTTATTATGTAAAAAACATGGCCCTACAGCCAATTAGTAGTTTCGTACTCAATGAAACTTGTATCCTGCATGTTTACTGCTGATTTAATCAAAGAGGATTTTTACTCCTAAAACAGATTTTCAACAAAACTAGTTAAAAAAAAAAAAAAAGTTCTGTTAAACTCAGAAATTCTAGCTTATGACTTTAGTTCTGAGCCAAGAGAGTCACCATCACTTTCTTTATCTGACTTCACCAGGGGTTGCAGTGACCCAAATCACATGGAGGAAGAACTCAGTGTGTGGCCTTTACTCAATAGCTGATGCACAGCTAAACCCTTCTCCTGCACCCCTGTTGGGTGTGTCCTCATCCATGCAGGGGGATCAGTAGGATGCCCTCCCATGGAATATCCACTCATCTAGGAGATGGCACCTTTCCCCCCCTCTCCCCCTCCCCGGCCTCCTCACTTCCTGTGCTTCACAGAGACCTCACCTGCCCCGGGAGCCAGCAGCCAGCTGTAGAGGTAGCCTGCAGCCAGGGAGTAGTACAACACTAGTCCGCGTTGTGTGTTAACCATCTCTAAGATCTGATCGATGGTGATGGGTGAATATGGGTCAGAGTCCTGTTGTCCCGTCTGTCTTTCCACCAGTAGGTCAGCAAATGCCCTCGTCCGGCCTCTTTCCGCTACCGCCAGGGCTTCATCATGGTGGCCTAGGGGACAAAGGGACAGGTGTGCTCACTGAGGGGGCAGCTAAATACCCATGTGATCTGGGGAAGGAAATCTGCTGCCTCTGTGCCAGCTGTGGTGGGATTGCAGGCACACTGCTTCAGGTCCACTTGCAGAAAGGGATTATGAGAGTTGCCCACCTAGCTCAGTGGATTAAGTGAGGGCCTGAGATGCTGGGGAGATGTTTATCACCACCTGTGTGGGCAGTGGCTTTGCTGCTGTTACAGCTGGCAGCCTATCCCATGCTGTGTTCCTTTCATCCCATGGGCAAAGGGCTGAAGCCTCTGAGATCTCTGGAGATTTTAAGCCACACCTCTTCCAAGCTTTCCTCTGGCCTTTCAGTTTACATTCTTGCCCCATCTCCTCTGAGCCACTGTGCACACTTGTCACTGTTGCTTGAAAACTGAAGCATCAGTGTGGAGGCGTGACAACAGGAAGCCACAGGCTCCCAGTGAGGAATGCACTGCAGAGGACCAACTTTAGGATAAACACCAACATGGAATGTTGCCAGAGCAAGGATGGAGGAGACAGAAGGCAGGGAGCTCAAGCCACAGTTCCAGTGGGTCTTCAAGGCAGTGTCGCCTGCTGTTCAGGCAGCGTTAGGAGGGGTTTACGTGAGTACATGCAGATAGTCTCTTTTACTCTCCTGACTTATTAACTGCAACAGCAGGGACAGTTTCTGTGCACACTGGAAAATTAGCCCCAAAGTCCTGGACGTGGTAGGCAGTGGAAGAGCCAAGAAGGGGACACTGTGGCCACTGAATCACAGGAGGGTGGCTATAGACTGGCTTGGTGCCTTGTAATGCTGGGCTGGGCTGGGCTGGGCTGGGAAAGCACCCTAACTGTAACACAGCCCAGGGCACAGGCTCACAGTACAAGCGATAGGTAGCGAGAGCATGAGGCTGAGAAACAGAAGAGGCCAGTGTCCTCAGCACATGAGAACTGCTCTCCTGTCACTGCCAACTGTGTCCACGACAGACAAGCTGAGCGCGTGCTCACCGAATGCACCGGGGTGTCACTGGCACGTGCACCCAGTGCTCTGCCAGTCTTTGCCGGGTGTGGCTGCACACTCATACTGATAGCTATTCCTTTCATTACTGAACAGTGTGGGAAAATGGACTTTGTGTACACAGATGCACACACACAACACCCGCTGCTCTCACCAAGGCTGACGAGCACCCGCTGCAGGGCCTGGTAGGATGATGTCTGCAGGTCGAAGAGGGAGAGCTTGTAGTCTGTGCTCAGCTGTGCCTCATGCCGGATGGTTTCAAACAAGGCCGATGCCCTATACAGCTGCAAGGGATAGAGAATGTTACCCATTCTTCACAACCGATGCCCAGCCATTGCTCATACCTGGGCACACAACCTAAAAACACCTTTAAAGGGGTTGAAAGGATGATGGCCAGGCAGGACCGTATGGATCTGAAGAACCATCCCTTAAGCCACAGTTAACTATAGTTTACATAACCAGTCTTGGGCATAGGAGGGGATATGGAAGATTAGGACTTGTGGTCTGAAGTTGGAAGCAGACATCTCTGTTCCACTCAGAGTCACCAAAGTATCTTCAGCCACCTCTACACATGTGACAATAGGGGCTTACAACCCTCTCTCCTAACCAGAGACCTGCAAGGACATTAAACCCAACAGCCATGCGTCCTGATCTTACCTCGCTGCTGAAGAACGTGGTTTGTATTAACATTAACCATGGGAACAGTGCACAGTACAAGAATCCAAGAAACCATTGTGAAGTATGCCCTGTGGGTGGCTGGTAGTCTTGGCAGTTTTCAGGCTGGGAATCTTATACATCAGCAGAAGAGGCTGCCAGCCATGGCGGGTATTTTGGGTTCCTGGGCTGGAGCTTGGCTTACCTGGTGCTGAGCTTCCTCCAGGTTTCCACTTGCCCAAAGGGAAAGCCCGAGACCATGGCGAATTTTTGCCTCATCTTCTCTTCGGCCCAATTGCTCAGCTAACCTTAAACCTGAAAATAGACAAGGACATGTGAGAAGGGAGTGGGAGCAGACTGTAAGGAATGTTAACAGTACGGCTGTAGGAATGCAGGCCAAACCAGGGGATGCCGCAGCAGGAACCCAGGTGATGGCTGTTGGCAGCAGATAGGTTGGTAGGGCAGGCAGAAACAGAAAAACCAGTGGACCCTAACCTGGCTGCCCTCAGAGATACAAAATGCTGAGCTTTGCAAATGAAAACTGGCTGATAAATTTATCTCCCCGATTCCCTGCCTGGGAAAAGCTTTTTCTGATAGGTACAGAGGCTAAGAACACACACCCTCCTGTCTCACCCTGCAGCATCTAGTCAGCAGATGAAGAGACACATGAGGGTCCCTTGAAAGTGGAATGGTGCACAGCTGGACCTTGCTCCGGTTACTGAAGCTGCTGACATGCTCCACATTCACTCTCCCCTCAAGCCTGAGACTGTGATGTGACTCAGCAGTGTTGGAAAGCAAGCACTATTATGAACCAGAAGGCTTAATGATGTCTTCATTTTGATAGTCTTCACATAGGCACCTGCAGTGTGGGTCACTTACAGCAGACTTGGGAATTTCAGGACAGTAGCCACCTCCAGGGCTTTGTGGGGGCAAAGTCTGACGGTAACCATTTGTTGTACTGGTCACTTTGCCTGCATTCCAGTGTTGCCTGCACAGAGCAGGAGCTTCTGCAGGAGACACTGTGCGGCTCCCACAGCTCTACTATACACACAAGCCAAGACTGCCTCTCATCTAAGTCAGGGCAGGAAGCCAGTGCCAAGCCTCTAGATCTGTGATTCCTGACTTTCAAAGGTCCTGAGTCAGCTGAGTGGTGGCTGTGAAGTGATGCTCAGGGCCAGCCTCCTAACTCATGATGCATTTCAAAACACATGACTCAAAGGTCTCAGAAATAGCACTCTGAATTTAAATCATGCCAGTGGGCAACAGAAGAATTTGTAAATAATTCACATGAAAGACATGTGTTCTCGGGAGAAACAGGATGGTTCTGGTTGTTCTAACCTGTAAAGGGCCTACCAAACGGACCCTTCAATGCAGGTGTCTGGCAAGTCCTTGCATCTGAGTCAGAAGTCCTTTTGGAAACTCCACCGGAGGACAGATTCTTTGAGAAATGGACCTTGCCAGGTTCCTGTTGTGTCCCCAGCGAGAACGGTATCCACAGGCCACTGGGCAGATAGATGCACTAGAGCTGCCTCCTGAGAGCCTGACCATTCCACTCTTGAGGACCAGCTCATGGGCACTCTTACAAAGTCACTGAATTGGGCGCACTTGTGATGGAGAAAGAGTGGAATGGAAGTGGGAAGTGGCCGTGTTAGTCAGCATCGAGCCACACCATCTGGGTCTGTTTGCACAGGGCAGGCAAGAGATGGTCCACAGCCCCACTCAAAGCTGGGGTGACTTCAGCTGAACTGCCCTCTGCTTCAAGAGGCCGCGGGACCTCCTGCTCGGCACATTAGAGACACCTGGTTAGGCCCAGGCAGAACTCTTGGTCACCAAACAACCACTGTGGGGGAGTTTTTAGATCTCTATAAGACTTATCACAAGAAACAATGAAATTGAACTTCAGAGTTTTCCATAAATAGAGAGTTATGTGACAGTGCCCCAGTCAAACCAGATGCTGCATGGATGCAGTATTTCAGGAGGGAATAAACAATAAAGTACTTGTTGCAAATGCTGGATGCTGGGTCTCACAAATTCAACTGGAAACTACCCCTAAGTGGCTGGACTGTTATAATACTGGAATTTAAGCAAAGCCAGGGGCTCATTTTTATAGCTAGAGAGCCCCACTTGCACAGTGGGAGCCACATAGGGCCAGTGGCTCCAGCTTCAGGACATCTCCACTGTAGTCTGTACAGGGTACCAATGCAGACTCCAGCCATTCTCCACTCAACCTCCTGCTTCCCCTGGGGCTGGGGAATAACAGTGTACAATTGTCCCAACCCTGTAGTTTCTGTGAGGTCAGAAACAACTCCAGACAGGGGCTGAGCCTGCTCTGCAATGAACCAAATTAATAATCAAAGTCAAATCATTGTTTTTTTTCAAGCACTGGTGATGCAGCTGCAAAAGTGGAGATAAATAAGCAGTTCTTGTGCTGGGGCTACAGCTCAGTGGCAGAAAATCTGCCCAGTATGACATGAGCTTAACATGTGCTTGGTTCTCAGCATTGTCAAAGAATGATTAAAAAGAAAAAAGGCCGTAAAGTCTGAGTGTGCTGTGAGAACTCAAGTCTGGCCAAAGGGCCTGCAAGTGGACCCTTACAAAGGCATTTCCTGGAGCCAAGTCCTTCACTAGTGTCGAGCCCATCCCACAGAGACACACCGTAAGGTGGGGAAAGAGAGGGGTGGTGGAGAGACCGACCCTGTGCACCTCCAAGTATGGAGGTGAAAGGCAACACCTTTGTTATGAGACTTAAGCCCATGTAGGAAGGACATGTGTGAGGCCCCACTGGCTTCGGGTAATTGACAGACTCTGGTAGCAAAAGAGAAACCGAGGTCCAGTTCTGTTCCTTGACATAAGTCTGTGCCCTGTCAGAGCAAATACTCAGAAGCAGCTTGGCTGGGCCCCAAGTAGACATACTGGGCTCACAGCTGCTGTGCTTGAGCTGAGAACCATACGCTGTGATGTTGTGTATCTCCTAGAAGGTCACCAGGGCTTGGGGCAGTTGGACATGTTTCTGAAGTAGACCCTCATTATTTTACACCCCCCATGTCTTAAGGATCCAATTGGTGAGGGTGTGTCATGTGCCCAGGTAGTTTCTGCTCTGATAAGCAAAGAGAAGAGTATCAGCTTTGGTCAACAGGCTAATGGCAGGTACCAAAACAGGGAGAGGGAGGCAGTTGGAGTCCAGAGAGCTGGGGTAAGGACACCTGGTGGGGATGACATGGTCTGTGAGACCCCCACTTATTAGAGGTAACTGAGTCTCCCCAGGTAGAGCCTTTCACCTACCTTCCTGTAAGTACATGACTGCCTGGGAATAGTTCTGCAAGGCATGATGTGTCCTTCCCAGGCTGCTATAGGACACGGTCTTGGCCACCAGGTCGTTCATCTGCGCTGCAATGCTCAGGTGCTGTTCTTGATAGACCACAGCCCTTTCAAAGGTGCCCAGGGACTCATAGGTCAGACCCAGGTTGCCATAGGCTCGGCCCTGGCAGGTGGGGTTGTCAGTCTCCTCTGCAATCTGCAGGTCAAGTTGGTGATACTGCAGGGCTGTGTCATACTCCCCCATCTGCTGGTAGACGCCCCCCAGGCCGCAGGCTGCATCGCTCTCCAAGGCTCGGTCCTTCATATCTCTGGCAATGTTCAGTTGGCGTTCAAGGCAGGAAATGGCTTGTTCGTAATTCCCTAATTGGCTGTGGAGACTTCCCAGCTCTCCATAGGCCTGAGCTTTATTGGAGGCCTCCCCAAGCTCATGGGCCACCACAAGCCTCTTCTCAAAGCACACAAGGGCCTGCTGCAAGCTCCCTGTAGCCCTGTGGGGATGCAGACAGAGAAGCAATGAGGTCATTCTGTGCAGGTGCAGACATGCTAAAGCCCCTGAGAAAATGAAAAGCATTCGTCACTGTCACTTACTATAGAAGCTCTTAACTCCTTCTCTAGCTAAAATCTATCATGTGCCCTTAGAGTGAGATGCAGAGGAATTTCATAATCTGGAAAGCAATTCAAAAGTCATCCCTTAGTGACCTTCCCAAGAGCCTGCAATTCAGTGGGATGAGCACCCCTGAGGAAACATAAAATATATTAATAGTCACGATGATAGCAAGGTCTGGGACTTGGGCCTCCCAGCCTCCACTACTGCTTAGAAGGGTGCTTTTGAAATCACTTTATAGGAGCTGTAAATCTCTCAGTCTGAGTTTCTTGGAGCAGGCCTTGGGTGACAATTTAGTCTGACCTTTTCCTCCACTCCAGGGCACAGACAACTTCTTGGGTCTCCCCGTAGGGAAGCATCCCTGGGCCAGCAGAGCCCTTTTTGTGCTGCTCAGAGACAAATCTAATCAAGAGCAGGAAGAGCACAGCTTCTAGTGGCAAATGGAACCAGTTGTCTGGACATGTGGCCTTCATTGTCTGGGCCTCAGTTTCCCCCATCCCACAGAAGATAGACATGTTAGTGCCGCATTGGGATACTGTTACAACATCTATGCAACTGCCCAGCACGGGGAGGCTTGATGCACAGGACCAGTTTCCCTCTGTTACTAGATGGGGTTGAGTAACTGGTGGCTACCGAATGCTGTACTAATAAACACATTCATAAAATGGGAAGGCACTCACAAAGGTCTGTATGAACTCCCACATCTTGGTTATTGTGTTCTAAGTGTGACTCTCAGATGGCCCTGTAAGGCTGTGTAACCTTAGGCACTAACCCACCCTCTCTGGGCTTTGGTGTTTTTTCATATGTGACAACAATATTATTACCCACATAACTCATGAACTGTTGGAAAGCCAGATGACAAGTGTGGGAGCACACAGCCATCCTTCCCGCCATGCTCCTCCACGCTCCTCTCCTTGCAATCAGATGTAGCCCCTCCCCTGTCCCCATTACCTGTGTCCATTCCCCAGGCCCCGGTAGGCTTTGGCTTGGTCTTGCATGCGGTTCAGACTCTGAGCAACGGACAGGTACTGCTCATAGTACTTGATGGCCTCCTCGTAGTCCCCCAGGGCTTCATAACAGTCCCCCAGGTTGCCATAAGCCCGGCCCCTGTCCAGCACAGACTCATTCCCGCTGAGCTGCTGCAGCATGGCCAGCTGCTGCTCAAAGTAGCCAATGGCGTCCTCCATCACATTCATGTTCATCTTGGTGATGCCCATGTTGCCGTACACCTGGGCTTCCAGACTCGGCTCTTTCAGCTTCCGCCCCAGCTCCAGTTGTTCCTGGTAACACTTGAACGCCATTGTGTATTTTCCAAGGGCCATGTAGACAGCTGCCAGGTGCCCATGAGACCGGCACTCCCCTGCCAAGTCAGTCAGTTCCTGATAGACCTCCAGCTCCTGTGTGTGATAGCCCAAGGCCTTGTCGTACTTCTGGATCATGCGATACGCAGTACCTAGAGCAGCGTAGGCACTGGCCTCCAGCCTTCTGTCTTTCACGTGGTGTGCCAAGCCGAGCTGCTGCTCATAGAACTTTATTGCACCGTTTACATCCTTTTTACAGATGAATATGTCACCCAGGTTCCCCAGGGCTCGAAACTTAGCCTGGGAGTTATCCAGGGACTGGGCTAGTGACAGAAGGTATTTCTGACACTCCTCAGCCTTAGTGAAGTTCAGCAGAGCCTTGAAGGCCAGACCCAGGTTGCAATAGGCTTTTGCTTGGCTCAGTTTGTCATGAAGGTCTTTGGCCAGGGCCAGGTCCTGCTCATAGTATTTCACAGCTTCCTGGTAGTTCCCAAGGCAGTAGTGGGCATAGCCAAGGTTGTGGCAGACCTTACCTTCTCCCTCCATGTCCTGGAGGTCAGGAGCAAGGCGGAGGTACTGCTCATAGTAGGGTGCTGCCTGGACATATTCTCCTCTCGAGCAGTGAAAATTCCCCAGGTTGCTCAGTGCCCGAGCCTCACTCTGGATATCTCGAAGCTCCCTGGCAATGTTCAAATGGTTCTGGTAATGCTGCAGGGCCCGGTCGTGGGCTCCCAGGGCCTGGTAGGCGACAGCCAGGTTTCCATGAGTTGAAGCCTGAGAGGCACGGTCATTCACCTCCATGGAGATCTGCAGCTCCTGACGGTGGTACTTGACAGCCTGGTCATACATGCCCAGGGCATTGTAGGCATTGCCCATATTCCCGTAGGCTCGGCCTTGGGCCGCGTAATCCCTCAGCTCTTGGGCGATGCACAGGTGGGTCTTGTGGAGCTTCAGGGCTGTGTCGTAATCACCTTTCATCTGGTGGATGATCCCTGGAATAAAGGGAACAGAAGGTTAGAGAAGGTGTGATTTACAGCTCAATCTAAGATGAGTGCAATCCTGAGTCAAAGGCTTGAGACTGTCAATACTAAACACGTGTCAATACCGCAGAGGGGGTTGGCTTCCCATGTCTCAAACCATCAGGAAAACCCAACAGATTTGATGACAAAATGAGAATATTTTACAAATGAACATGCAAAATTAAAGGGCAAACATAATACACTAGAAAATATGTGAGATATATATGAAACATTTTAACAGCTGCTGTGAAAATTTGTTGAAAATTCAGTTTAGCTTAAAAAGAAAAAAAAAAAAAAAAAAAAACAAAAAAACCCCCAGGATCCCAATTTTCTAAAATAGGCAAAGAATGATAAATGTCAAGACAACCAAAAAACACAAAGAAAAATGGGGTCACTAATTTTCCTTAATAATCAAAAAAATACAAAATGAATCAGTCCTATAGAACCATTTCACCTACACTAAATTAGCAAATAAAAACTTTATGCACCCCTATTACAGATGAGGTTGCCCAGAAACTGGTGAACACACCAACTATAGAAGCCTGGTGCACACAAGTGGACAGGGTTCTGCTCTGCAGGCCTGTGCTGAACAGAAAGGAATCAGCTCCAATCCCACAAGACAAGTGACATTTCTGGAGTTGGTCTAGTCATGGAGCTGGAGATGTTACCAGCTTGCACTCTGGAAGGGGCACAGCTTTCAGACCCTTGCAGGGTTGGAGACATGGAGATTCCCAGAAGTGCCCATTCAACATGGTGGTGCGTCCTTTAATGGTGGGAACTTGGAGACATTGCAGTTAAAGATCCACTTAAAGACTCCTAAGCATGGTTTGAGCATCCTTTACAAAATGAACTATTTACCATCTTTCTTCTCTCTTGCCCAGCCAGGAATCACTATGCATGAGTGCAAGCCCTGCCTGGCCCTGCTCTACCTTGAACCCAGGGCCACCTTTGCACTCAGCAACCCCTATACAGCCTTTGTATTCTACTGCAGCAATTGTGTACAAGTCTATATGATCACTTGCTGGTTGGGAAATAATACAAAGAAAGAGTGTAAGTCCTTCAGAGAAGGCTGCCGAGGGCAGCATGCCTTCATTTGGCTTTCCCTATTCACCCAAAAGTAGGCCTTGTCTTCCTACACAGCCAGCTGTACCAAGCATCAGGGAAGCGCCCTATTATAGAAAAAGCATGCAACTTTAGACAAAATCAAGAGTCCTGTTTTATGAGAACACTCCATTTGGCTGAGAGTCCTGTAGACAGACAGACATATAATATATCTGAGCCTTTACTTGTTTTTGTTTTAAAATTGAAAGTCTTTGCCCCCCCCCCATTCTTTTAAAAAAAATAATAAAGTCAGACTGTAATCATCTTAGAGATTTAGAGTGAGAGCTGACCATAGTGGCACTTGCCTATAATTCCAGCACTCAAGGGACATAGCTAAGTGTTGTGAGTTCAAGGCCAGCCTAGACATAAGACTGTCTCAAAAACATACAAAGAAAAACATAATAAGCAACATATATGTATCATGCTTTGTGAACAACACCTAGGATAGCTTGGCTAATGACCAAGGCAACAGAAGGGGAGTCTATTTCTCTTACTCTGGCCCAAGGGTCTGGGTAGCAAGCAGGGAGCAGTTGGGATGATAATGGTTGCCCAGGGTCGCCCTGATTTGTGAAGGAAGTTGCCTGCTGGTTATGGCAAACCCATCTGGTCCGCAGCCAGCTGCTGCTTCCTTATCTTCCACAGGCCCACAAAGGACCAGAGGAGGGCTTTCAAAATTACAGCTTCCACACACAGGCAAGGGCAGAGGGGCTGGCCAAACTGAGCTGGCCTCTCCCTCCGCTGTGTCCGTCATGGCAGGTTCCATCTGCTGCCAGCCTGGGCCATTCTGTAAGGACAGTGGCTCACTTGGCAGCTGTTCTCTTTGTGGAAGAACATAAAAAAGCTGCCAGCACATGCCGAGGGGGGTGATCTGCTCCTCCAGCCCTTTCCAAAGTGTCACTCAGATAAAGACTTACAGAGGGCCTGTCAGCAGGGGCCCTAGGTGACAATGGGCTGTGGCTGCAGGGAGAGAATTAAATGAAGATTAGTGGGCAGAAGAGCCTCACAAAGCTGAGTCCTCACCAGGTATGTGGGGAAGAGGATGCTGTGTGGTTATGAATGTATACATTACCATGTTTGGTCTCCACCTAGGGGTTACCTGTGTGAAAATAATGTCTACCTCAGAGGTTGTGGTGAAGACCATGATGGCATGCTTAGCACACTCTGTGGAGGCCAAGGCTGTACGACTAGGGACAGACCAGGCAGAAAATATTTCCAATAAAATGATACAAATTATAGATGAGCAGTGAATTCTGACAGCTTCTTGTCTGAGCTCTCTGGAAGCAAAGCCTTGGTTCTTACACACTCAGTGGACCCTATTTCTCATGGCTATTAGTGCCCAGTCTAAGCTGGGCTGATGGAGGCAGCCTACTCTTTCCTCAGCATTCAAACACAGAGTTCAGCTGTCCTCATAGGAAATGAAGGGTCTGGGAAACAGGAAAGACGCCTTCCCACTCCAGGCTTACTTTGTGAATGTTACAAGCAAGATTTAGAGGAGTTATCAGTTCTTTTGGCTGAAGGAAGCCCATATGCTTCTTTGCAGAGAAAGCTTGGCTTGGTGTGGCACCCAGGCTGGGTAAGGTTCTCAGGGCGTGCAGATGGAACACGTAAAGCAGCTCAGTGTCCCAGCTGTACTTTCACATTTCTTGGGGGAGGGTGGAGAGGGTGTTCATGCAAATAGAGGAAACAAGCTAACGAAATCAGGCCATCAGGGTACAGGGTTGTTACACTATTCTCCTAACAGTTAAATAATAAAGCTAGGCAGACAAGCTGGCATTGTGTGCTCTGTGTAGCCCTCTTAGGATCAGGATTCCATGTAACCAAGGCCTGATGGAGGTCTAAGCACATTTTTCCATTTTGGAGACCTTAGCAGAGGGAGTGATCAGCTGGCCTGCGGTGCAAGGGCATAGTGTGCAGATTGGGATAACAGTACTATGTCCTATGTCAGCTCATGGTCATGACCTTTACACTATCGGCTGGGGCACACTTTCTTTAGGGTGGGAAGGGACATGGTGTGATGGCAATTTCTCTTTCTGATCCTTTTATACACCAGATGTGGCCTGGAGCCCTTGTCAACTTGAGATTTCTGGATCCTCCTTTCAAGTTTTCACATACATTTGTTCTACATGGTTTTGAAAATATCTCAAAGCTTGGGGTGGGAAGGTGGGACAGTCCTAGTAAACAAATGGCTAAAATCAAAGGGCATGGGAAGAGAGTATTAGAACTAGCCATGTCCTTATAGAAAAGTTTCCAGCAAAGTATATTTTCAAATGGGGGACAACTCCAAAAATCGATGACCATATAAGTGTCTTATGGGAAGGCAGGCTTTTCTAGGGGCTGCCTCTGCCTGATTCAGAAATGCCTCAAACAAACCGAGGCCCATGTGCAGAGGTACAGCCTAGATCCCAGATGGTGGTGCTATTAAGTGAGACTGGATCACTGGTATGCTAGCCTCATTAGTGGATTAATACAACACCAAATTCATACCTGGTAGACACTGAGGACTGTGCAGCAGACACACTCCCCTGGATCCTTTCTGTCTGTGCTGGGAGGCCACGGAGAGGTGAGCATCCCTTCCCCAGCATGTACTCCTGCTGCTGCGGTGTTCTGTCTTTACCAAAAGCCCCTAGTGATGGAGTCAGTTGGCTGTGGACTGTCAGCTGTCACTAAAGGAAACCTTGAACACCCCCATTGCCTTCCCACAATCACACTCTGAGGAAACACCTGTCTTTTTATATAAGCTTAAGAAAATTGATCATGTGCTCCATTGTCCTCTCCTGACACTGTCCCTAAGTCTAGGGCTGTGTAAACAGTGACAAGAAGGTACCCTAAAATCCATATATATTCCATGTACACACACCACTTCCTACTCCCCTTCGGGTAATCAGAGACTTGGGCTGCAGGTAAATTATTCGAAAATCTCCTGGGGCCCCGTGGTTGTAAATCTCAGCTACAGGGAAAGATTAATTGTATTATGAAGCAGGAGAAATAGTAATTAAACCTATGACAAGGGGGCGGCTGGGAAGGGATGTTCCACAATGATGATGAAGGAGGAGGAACAGGCACTGACTGTCATCCCTAACAGTTTGGGCTGGACGCAGTGAGAGCATCTGATAGGCCCACTGTTAGTCCCTGATGGAGAAGACAAAGTGTGCATGGGTGTCATTTGGGATCACAGTAAAAGGTGGTCGCCTTAGAGCAGCTGCACAGGGAGTTGATCTCAAGGCCTAGGGTGAAATTACTGTGACACTGAGGAGTTCTTCTGCCTCCCTAGCTGGACCTCAGGGCTGGACCAGTTCTTTCTGACCTGCAGAGTGAACCACTTAAAGTGTCACTTACCACCTCCAGGCCAGATGTCTTTGCTAATGCTCCAGGGCTCTGCCAACCTGCAGGCAACCCTGCATGCCCTTCCAATCTGTGCTGCTCATCTTTTCTGCATTGCATGTGCCTGCCTTTATTCCCTTGCTATGGCTATAGTTGACTTCTAGTGAGTCCACCCCCACCCCCTCCACACCACCCCTACTCCACCCCCACCCCACTCCACACCACCCCTACTCCACCCCCACCCCACTCTACACCACCCCTACTCCACCCCCACCCCCTCCACACCACCCCTACTCCACCCCCACCCAATCTGGTCTTTTTCTTCATCCAGGTGTGTTCTTCCCTATCCAAGGAAAAATGGAGCACAGTCAAGGACTTGCATTGCCAGGGTGTGGAGAAGTGCTGAGTGCCCTTGGGGTCAGGAGCATTAGGAGCTAGAATGCAGCATCCCAGAGTCCCCTCATACCACCTCACTGTCACTTCTCTCCACGGTGCAGATGCAGGAAGATGGGCCACAGCTGGCTGGAACCAGGGAGCTTCTTGAGAGCTGTATGACCACCCTGCTGGCCACTAAGCTTTGTCATGATACCAGAGCCAGTACTACCTGATGGATGGGCCACTGAGATAAGCTGTCCAAGCAGAGTAATTTACACTATATCCAACGAAGTTTGTGGGGACGGAGGGACATCCAGTAAGAGAGGTTTTCCCAAGAAGCTTTTGGACACCTGTGCCTCTGGATGCTCTAATCCCTACCCTTGACCTAGTGAGACCATGGAAGTCTATGCCCTTGACCCAGATAAACAAGCTTCAGTAGCATGAGTGTTGTCTGATGGGGAAGGTTTTGATCAAAATTTGTTGTTAGGAAAGGAAAGGGGTGGAGCTTATAACCCTGGCACTTGGGAGGCAGAGCTGGGAGGGTCAACACAAGCTCCATGCCAGCCTTGACTGTAGAGTGAGACTTGGATTTTCAGTGAATTTTTACTGATATCTATTCCACCCCCAGAATCACTTACATGGAGACTTTCTGAGAACTCCTTCTGCTTCAGCTGCCAGGAACTCCAACCCAAACAGATGGTTCTGTGCAGCAGCTGTGGCAGCCTCTTGGTGTGGCACCTAGACCACTGCCTTGGCCTTGGCATTTCACTTTTGTGCTTTCCCTGAGCCCCGGCTTTCTGGTTGCTGCGTCATCATTTGATGTTGTAAGCTAAGTAGAATCCCTTATGAGGTATGACAAGTTACAATCGGGCAATGGAACCTTCATACCCAGTGCATGCTGGTCAGGCTCAGCCTATCCACAGCCTGCCAATTCCACACATCACACCCCACCATCTGAATAAGCCAAGGGGGCCAGTTATAAAGCAATGGCAGCTTTCTAAAGTAAGTCATGGGTCCTGGGATTGCAAGATCCCTTCTATGGCTCCACTACTTTATTGCACATGTATTGGGCCAGCTACTCCACCTCCTGGCCCTGGAAGACCATCACAATGAAATTCAACTGAAAACACCAGCATGGTGCTCCACCTACTAGGAATGGCTGTTATTTCAAACAGTGTCAGTCAACATTCCTCAAAGACCCACCTCCTCTGGAATCATTTTATAAAATGTAACTTAGTATCACTCTTAGATGCAACCATATTTCCACCAATGGGATTTGACATCATCATACCTAAGGATACAAAGCATCTCTGAGAGTATCACAGCCTAATTGTGTGTGATGCGAGAAGAACCTTCATTTCCTATTGGAGAGTGTGTGCAATGGATGGAAAAAAAAAGATCTTCTGTCAGGTTTTTGGTAGGTGGGCACAGTGGCAGGTTGTGGGGCCAGTGATTTGAACCAGCCACTGCTACAGCTTGGATATGGTTTGAAGGTCCCCAAAGGCTGCTAGTGCTGAGATCTGAATGCTACTATATGAGGTCTAAAGCTAATGAGCACAGGCAAGGCCATCAAATGTCCCCATGCATGATTGAATTTGGATCACTTCCAAAGGGAAGGAACACCACACAGACACATAGCTCCACTGCCACAACTTTGCCAGCAAAAGGGGACTTTCCCTCCCATAATGCAGCCAGTCCATGCTAGTGTGCTGTAACAAGGAAGTGGATAAATCCAACCTGCACAGTGACAGCATCATAGCCAGGGGTTCCCTCTGGAAGTTCTAATGAACATCTGAAAAGCATCTTCTTTCTATACTGTTTTCAAGCTGAAACTCTCCAGTCACTAGCCCTGGATAACTGGAAGCCTCTGGGCTGTCATCAGTAATTAGAGCAAAGGTCTGAGAAACTGAAAAACCTTCCTTTTTCAGCCCTGAATCTGTCAGTAACCATCCTCATTGTGAGATGCAATTCATCAAGACGATAAATTAAGGATGGGATGTGGCTTAGTGGCATAGCACATACCTAGCAGGCTCAGGGTTCTAGGTTCTACTTCAGAACTTCCTCTAGACCACTGAGGAAGTACCACCAAAAGGATATGAATATATGGCCTGTCTTCCGGTTTCATTATTAATAATGAAGAAACTATTTTAGAATGCAATGTAAAATAACATTGCATTTACTTATTTGTTGTGTATGTGTGTTACAGCACTTACGGAAGTCAGGGGACAATTTATGGGAGCTGGCTCTCTCCTCCCACTAAGTAGGTCCTGGAAATCAAGTTCAGACCATCAGGATTGCTGGCATCTATCCAGCCCAAGGTACATGTCTTAACTTAAAATGAGTAGTGAGGGGAAGAATAACTACAGCAACATATAAACACCAGGCCCAGTGATGTGACTGCTGTTTTCAGCATTAGGCCTGTAACTCTGCATAATATATCTTTTCAGGTACACTCTGGAAAACTCTGATACCTTTATTCTATAAATGCCTGCTGTATTGTGGACTCAGATTGCATCTAAGTTTTATAGTACTGTCCATTTCCAAAGCCTCCTCAACATCTCATTTGGCTACAGGACAAAGGGAACACGGCGGGGCTACCACTGAACCCACTCACAGAAACAGTAGCAATTAAGTGATGGATTTTAGGCTTGAACCACTACCACACACTTTGCCTGGGTCACTCTGCTTTCTCAGAGGCTGGCAATAGCCACTGCAGAATCCAGTCCTGCTAGCTGGGTGAGAAGCAACGTTGTTCCTTTAGCAGAGACCAGATGAGGGTAACAGGGTCTACCCAGACCAGAGGGGACCCTGGGAATGTACAGGGGAGCAGAGGAATGGAAGGACAGGCCAAGAGGACACTACTTTACAACGGCTTTACTCTGTAAATTCAATTGTCAGGATGAATGAGTTTCCTAGCAAGGCTGAGATCAAATTATGGAATCTGCTTTCCTGAAGCCATCAGATCTCAAAAGCTTCATTTTAAAATTCAAATTGGATTGAAAATTCAAACTGAGTGGGTGAAGTCAAGCCATTCTGGGGAAATGTTATCAAAACAAGTGACTCAGGCATTCTGCTCATTTGCTCTACTAGTTCATGGGCTTCTTGTTAGGGCAACATCAAAAACCTGGAAAGGACTCAAGGAGATGAGCTGTCAGCTTCCCCCTTGTTGATGGATTGAGAGGGGTTTACTTTTTAAATGCTTGTGGTAGGTAGCAAAGGCTCTTAGCCAACACTCATTTTTTCCATCATTATCCCCACCACCATAACCATCATTATCCCCACCATCATCATCTCCACCATCACCATCATCACCATCATCATCCCCACCACTACCATTATCACCATCATTATCCTCACCATCATTCCCATCATCATCCCCACCCAGTCACTGTCATCAGCAGCACAGAACACAAGGCCTCATTCACACTAGACCCTTGAGGCATATCCCAAGCCTCTAACACTCAGCTTTTACTTCCATCCCTTTTCTGTCTGTCTTTGCTGGTGCTGCTATAAAGCTAAGCATCCATTTCCCAACCTCCCTTACAGCCAAGGCTGGATAAATGGTACTTCTGACACCAGTGAAACAAAAACAGAGGTCTTCTGGGGTCAGAAAGGCTTCTGTGCTGGGTGATGTGGCATACACCTTTAATCTTAGCACTCCAGAGGCAGAGGCAGGCAGATCTCTGTGAGTTTGAGGCCAGGAGGGTCTAAACAGCAAGATCCAGAACAGCCAGGTCTACACAGGTCTATCCTGAATAACCAAAAAAGAAAGGATTTGCTTCTGACACAATGCAACAGAAACAGTTTCCTTCCACTGATTTGAATGATATACTATATGGAGCATCACAACCACCCTAGGGTATGTGGTCAAAGTGAGTAGAATGGGTAAAGAGAAGGCACACCTTTACTTAAGCTGTTGTACAGGAGGATTAGATTGTTCATTTACAATGGAAAGATTTCCTGGTGCATATCTGTAGCCCCAACGCTTGGGAGGCAGAGGTAAGGGAGTCAGAAATTCAAGTCAGCCAGTCAGCCAGTCTGTCTGTCTATCTATCTATCTATCTATCTATCTATCTATCTATCTATCTATCTATCTATCTATCTATCTATCTATCTATCTATCTATGTGAGAGAGGCTACAGATGTATGTGGTATGTTTTTGTGGGTGTGTAGGAAGTACATTTGTGTACACATGTGCACGGAGGCCAGATTGCAAGGAGCTACAGGACCCTCCTGTCTGACCGACCCACCCACCCCTAAAGTACTGGGATTACAGACACCTGATACCACACCTGATTTTTACATGGGTGCCGGGATCTGAACTCAGGTCCCCATGCTTTCATAGCAGGCACCTTATGGATGGAGCTGCCTCCCTGGATCTGATACAGCCCATATTGGTGACTGAAATGATCATTTCCACCTTTGGGGGGGTTGAAATTATATTCTATGTGTTGAATTTAAAATGAAGCCAGGTTCTTCAAGAAACATAGGACAATCTGATGACTGTCACACAAAAGCTATCTGTGCCTTGTCAGGCCAAGGCTGTTAAATGTGGGTGTAAAAATTACAAAAAATGGTTCCTCAGGTTTCTCAGTAATGAAAGTGGTATAGCAAACAGAGCTGTATACAGATCTGTTTTTAAAATAAAATAAAAGTTTTTTTTTAGCTTAGTTCTGCTAGTATTTCATCTCTCACCACATAACCATAACTGAGCCATTTACAGAAGGGCTGGGATGGAACCGCATGGCCATAACAAGCAGGACAAGACATATTTGAAGTGGCTGATACATAACCAAACATCTCTTGGTTTTTCCCCATTTGATCTTCAACTAAATGAACCTAGCAGCTGTACCTGGACCTAGCAGCTCCCCTTAAACACGGGGCACTGCTTGTGAGCCCAGTAGGGCGTGCCTCTACTGTCCAGGTGCCACATCCTTGTCTCACAGCTGTGGCTCATAGGACAGAATAAACACCACAGCTCAGTTCCCAGGAGTAGTGACATCCATTTTAACAGCTCCAAGGACTGAGGCCTTACTCTGCACCAGGACCAGCTACAGAAGGGTGAGAACATCCCTGTAGCATTTCCCTGAGGCAGGTTTCAGGTGTCAAGCTGTCATGTGCCCCTGGGGCAGGAATAAATGAGACAGATAGGTGACTCTTGGGGAAAACGCCTTCAAGTTCCCAATACTGAAAGAATGAATTATAAACTGGCTCGCCCACCTCCCAAACCTTTCCAGGGGAACCTACATCAGTAGCTCCCCTCTACGTCACCACTACCTAGAGGGCGTGCAGTGGCAGCTATGGTGACTGGCTTTTACACAGATAATTCCTCCAGGGGCTCTACCAGCCTCATATCTCACTTTCTTTATCTCTGCGTCACCACATGCAGGGACACAGTCATTAATCATTCATTTTCCAGATGGAGAAAGTGAGGTACAAAGAAGAGAGACTCAGCTGAAGTCCAACAGCTGGTTACTGTTACTGTTCCACCTCAGTGCCTCAGAGTCAGGGTCTGCCAGGCCTGTGCGGTAAGGAACAGCTGGATTTATTAGGCTCAGTCAGCTCTGACATAAACTGCTACAAAACCTTTAATGTTTTATCAGTGAACACTCACTGTGTTACCAGAGTGCACACCACAAGTAAGACGGAGCTCAAGGCTGTGGCTTCCAGCCTAGAGAGGGTACAATGACAACCATGATTGACAGGTGTAGGAATGGTGCCTCCCCCAGCTGTGCCCAGCTGTGGGTGCTCACTCATAACTCTAAAGCTGCTCAAGATTTTCTGAGTCAAAGGAAAAAAAATAATGCTTTTCTGCCTTGTGCTCTGGTAACAGGGAACATACAGCTGGCTTGCATCAGGAGATCTGTATTTCTTTGATGATGGGCCTCTTATCTGTAGTCGATTTCACAGGACTTCTTTTGAGAGAGGATTATCACCAGTCATTAATAAGACATATCCACTGGTTTAACAGTGATTTAAAAAAAAATCATTAATGAAATTTATTCAGTATAAAAATGTTAGTCACTAATTCAGAAATGCCTCATCCATTAAATTAAAAAAAATATTGTTGCACAGCTCATTACAAGAGGCTGGGGAGAGACAAAGGGTGAGTTTTCTCTTACAAGGCATTTGCATAAATTAAGTGGGAAAAAGCTACTCCACCGAGGGCTTTGTGCTGCACATCCCCGTGTACAATCCTGAGAGGATCCAGGAGGCAGAAATTAGAAAGCACGGAAGGGGCTGCTCACACCATTACTGAAAGACACAACACCCACAAGGCACAGAACAAGAGAGACAGCGTGTGCTGGTGCAGAGAAGGTGCAGTGAGGACAGTGAAGTGGCTGACTGAGGCAATAATGAGCTAGAGCCTTCCACTTCCTAGAAACAGCCTCCAACACTGATGACAGACAGTGCCAGCTGCGTGTGCCATAGGGAGCTAGTGAAGAGCCAGTGTGTCCTCCAAGGAGCAGGTACACAGTCATGGGGCTGTCATTCTGATGGACCAATGTCACAAGTGTAACTTTTCAGGGTTCTGTCAGGCCGCATATCTCTGTCTCACAAGTGCCAGCGCTGACATCCCCACTCTCAGTGGCTCATTAAGGATACAGTAGAAATAGACTAAGAATGTAAGATGTCATTAACTGTGATATTGGTTACTTGTTACAATCCTATTTTTAGATACTTAGTTGATAAAATATCAGTTTCACTCCTTTTTACCTTTAAAATTTCAACACTAACAAAATGTAAGTGACCTATAAGGCTCACTGTTTCTGTTAGTTGTGTGAACTGGGGAAGAGGTCACACCGTCCTTCTCCAGCCTTGAGACTGGCCCATGTCAGAACCTGTGCCCCTGAGCCAGCCTTTGTGGCACTAACTTCAGTTCCCAGGGTTTGACTCTCTAGGGCTTGATCCTTTGCCTACTCTAAAGTATAGTAAAGAAATGGGTTGTCAGGGATTATTTCAGTTGACCTGCCATTCTAGTCACCAAGTGATGGAACAGGACCAGCACTGTGTGACCTGTTCTCATGAAGAAGAGGCGAGGCGAAGAGCACAGACCTATGAAAGAATCAGGGTGAATATTCTTGATGCCAAGGGCTGAGCTGTGTGGAGAACAATGGTAGCTACAGAGACTGCAAAGCAATGTCCATCTGCTGTGACTGCCACGTCTCAGGGCTGAGTCCCAAGTCTCTTCCTGCATCTTGACTGTAGCGCATATCAGTGCAGCAGATGCTGTAGGTGAAGGTTCCTCAACATTCACAGCGACAGAAACAGGATCAAAAGTGAAGTCGTAGAAGCCAGGCACTGTTGACCTGGGGGACAAGTAGAATCACTGGGGAACAGTTGTATGTGCGACTGTGTGCCTGTGTGAGGGGTCAGAGAACAATTCTTGGCAACCAGTTTTCCCCTTCCACCTTGGGTTCCAGGGCTCATACTCAGGTTGTGAGATTCCATGGCAAGTTCCTTTATCCACTGAACCATCTAATCAGACCCTGGATGGGTGTGGAGGGGGGAGGGTTTAAAGCCAGGTCCAGACCACAGAACCACAAAATCAGAATCTGTGAGTTAGTATTGATGATCAGGCAGTTCCAAAATACAGCTGAGGCCAAGAGCCATCTCCACATCCTTTCTCATTCTAGTCCAGTCTCCGGTGCTTAGGAAGAGCGGCAGCTCAGTGAGCAGAGGGTTCTTGGAGCTCTAGCATTTTTTGGTTGTATGATCCCGGGAGCCTTATTTGTAAACTATGGCTATCCAGACCCCTGTAAGGCAGTGGGAAGTTCCCATGGGGTACCTGGCACTTGGTGGGGGGACTCAGGCACAGTGGTGGCTGTCATCCTCTGTAGAGAGCCGCGTGGCCGCACCTTAAAGATGGTGCTGGCTTCCGCCTTCCACCTGAGAGCTCTCTGAGATAAACAACTCCTCATTTGGCTAAGGCTAAGCTCATGGCTTGCTTCCAGGTGTGGCTTGCTTCCGTGCACCTGGATCTATTGGCATGGCCCACGTGGCGCCCCGTGACTAGCAGTCCAGAGGGTATATAGCTGGGAGCGGGTTTTCCCCAGCAGGAGAGGCAGTGGCAGAAGTGGCAGAAGAGGCAGAAGAAGTTTCAAGGTCCTGAATAAACTACTGAAAGAAGAGCCTGGTGTCTCGTTGTCCTTGCAGGCAAGGGTGAGGGTGCGCGCGACAATCCTCCTCCTCCTCCTCCTCACTTCAGTGGCAATGATTTCTGCACATGGGGATGTTCGCACGTCCTCCAGTGACTGGGCTGTGCTGGTCCCAGTGTGGTGATGACATCTGTGAAGGATGTAGACTGAGGCTCCTTTCAACTTAATGTCCGAGGGTCTCAGGGAACCTTGTTAACACATCAAGACTGACTGATTGGGCCTGAGGTGGGGCTTTCTGAGAGGCCAAATCTGTAACAAGATCTTGGGGGATGAGACCAGGACTAACTGGAAATATCTTGCATGGAGGAATAGTTCCTCAGGTGTTCCCTCAAGTGGCTTTGAGATGTGGGCTGGCCAGGTCTGTCCAGAGCTCCTGGCTGAGAACCCCATGCTTATGCTAGTTCAACACTTGGTCCAGCCTACTCATAAGTGAGCTTCTCTTTCTCTGCATTTAGATGTGTTTGCCTGTGTTTACACCTCAGGAAGAGCAGAAGACTCAAGATCATGCCCAAGGAGCTTCAGGCTATGTACTTCAGGCTATGTCTATGGCTTTGGAGAAGCAGAAGCACACTATCTCCTTGATGCTTCAGAAACATCTTGATAATGCTGATGGCATTTCTCCACAACAACCATGGTTATCTCTATCCTGTGAGCACTATCAGAAGGATAGTTGAGTTTTGCCTGAGCACAAGCATCCAGCTTTACATATCAATGCATCTCTAAGTCACTCATGAGGAGTTTCTGGGGATATGGTGGATTCAGAACTATCACTGCCTATTTGGGGTTTCTCGTGAATGATAATGTTGAAGACAACCTTGTCATTTAGAAATCTGGATTTTGAATTCCCCATCCCCATGGGATTGGATCATCTCAATCTCCCCACAGAAGCTCCCATCAGCCCCATAGACTGATTTTTACATTCTTCTTTGCAGGACACAATGATTTTTATAGAAAAGGGAGTTCAAAGATTTTCATCCAAATTAAAATACGTAATTCAAAACCGGGCATGATTCTGCCAGAGAAACAGAGTTGTTTCTGTGCATCTCTTTGAAGCACTTAACTTTCACTCCTACCAAGATGTCCAAGCCGAGAGTTTGGGTAGGAATGTTACATAGACGGCACACAGACAGTACCTGTTCTATCCAGGGTGATCACCTACTTCAGAGACCCCTGCAGATAAGCAGCTAAAGTCTGTGGATCATAGGCTCTGTGTAGATGTGGTTCCCCTCTATGACTTGTGCCGCCAATGTGTAGTAAGTGTTGTATTGTTCAGGGAATAAAAACCTGTGGGGTGGGGAGTCCACACATGTTACTACACAAGCGCTTCCCACTGTTTTCATTTCAAGGTTGAGTCTTCATGTCGGATCCACTGAACTCCAGCAGTGTATAACTGCACTTGTTACTGGTGTGGGCAGAGAGCTCCTACCCCACACCTTGTAAGAAAGGTTCATTTAGAAGCTTGTAAGAAAGGTTCATTTAAAAGCTTGTAAAGATTCTTTACAAGCTTGGGTATTTCAAATTTAAAACAAAAACTTTTCCCAGGAAAATATCTTAGCTAAAATTAGTTTCCTGGTGAATTTTGTAAAGCACAGAGACTCACCATGTGCTAACTGTGGGTACAATGGACCTTTACTAAGCCTCAGCTTCATCATCTGTCAGGAAGGTGTTAGCACAGCATCTGGAGATGGAAATGCAATAGTGTCCTCTGTTTTCATCTGTCCCTGGGCTAATTCCTAAGATAGTGTTAGAAGAAGCCACATCTTTCACTCAAAAGATTCAGAAAATTTGATTTCTTGTATTTGTATCTTTTATGCTTAAAATGCTAAGGGTAGATAGTTTCACACTCCAGGGGAAAGGGAAAATGCCCAACACTTGCCATGCACAGAGAAAAAGGAGATACACACACAGGAATGTGGCTGCTGTGACCTGAAAGGTCAGTGTGGGAGTTGGCATGGAGACAGCATGCAGTATTAGGCCTGCAGTTTCACAACATTGCACATTTTAATCAGCCGGCACCCTTGACAAGCAGAGAGGCAGCACAGTCCTTGGCCTGGCAACTTCAAGATCCTTGTGCTTTGTACCACAACTCTGACACTGTTGGGAAGTCAATCACAGGTGAATGGATTCAAGGGCAGGGGGCAAGTCCAGCTCTTCAGTAAACAACTGCAGAGAAATACAGAATCTGTCCAGGAATCAGATAGGTGAGGAGGGAGGAGACCTGGTCAGCTCTGGCATCTAGGTTATGCATTTCTGAGATTGTGGAAGGAAAATGAAGTTGCTTGATATGTCAAAACCACACCTAAGCTTTGGATAAAAGCCCAAAGACCCTGTTTTTAATTCTGTCACTTACCTTTGCCGACCATGTCCTTCCCCCTTTCTTTTGGCTTTGAAATAATTAGTCTCATAAGGAGTTACAAGGACAGTATGGGGACCTTTTAGTTTTCCTAGGCTAGACACCTAGGAGGGGATTGCTATGCCTCCTGTTCCACCTGTATCCTGTCGGCATGGGAGGGCACTCCAGCTGCGGGGCGTCCTCACCAGCACTTGATGTTTCCAGGTTTGTCTGAATCGACTTTGGTATCCTGAACCTTCAAACACATCTAGTGTTTGCTTTTATAATGTTGACTCTGTCTTCTTCCCTGGTGTGGCTGCTGCCCTTGGTCATGGTATACAATTCTTTCAGTATGTGGTTGAAGCCTATTCACTAATAGTCTGTTAAGAAGTTTATATCTAGCCTACAAGATGGCTCAGTAGGTAAGATAGCCTGCCGCACACGCCTGGAGTCTGATCCTTGAAGACACATAAACAGAAGAACAACCAATCCCATAGAGCTATCTTCTCCCCTCAGTGAGCTGTGCACATTTGGCTGTGGCACACACACCCACAGCCACCATGCCTATAATAAATTTTAAAAAGAATTTACATTCACAGGTCTTACATATGTATGTGTAAAATACTATATAATAAATACATTTGGTATTTGTACATACAGCCTTTGCCTGTTAAGGGGACCAGAGATGATGACATGGGCTTTGTAGAGGAGGTTGGGGATCTCTCCTTTAGTTTTCTAAGAGAGAATGGACTCTTTAAGTGTTCGGGGCATTTCTACTACAAGACCATCAAACCCTGACTGAGATTTAACTATAAACTTGGTTTTCTTACTACCCAGATTAATGCTTTTCAAAGAAGTTGTCCACATCATTTCAGCTGTCAGATGTCTGTGTGCGGCGGCGTCCTTTGCTTCCTTCTAAATGTCTGCAGGTCAACAATGATGCCCTCTGCATCATTCTAGTGTGCGTATCATGTGTTCACTGCAGATTTGTGAACTGTATCGATCTTTTCAAAGAAGCAGCTTTTATTTTTATTGACCACTGTTTTCTGTTTCCTATTGCTTGTGGGCTTTGGTTCACCGATTTCTGCTTTTACTTTATAATGTCCTTTCTCTTGGACAGCTGTTTGCTTTGCTGGGGGGGGGTGTCAGATGATGGATTTGAGTCTTTTTCTGTCATAGTTCTATGAATCACTTCATCGGAGTCCCACAGACTCCAGCATCTTGTTGCTTTCACTCAGTTCAATGCATTCTTCCTTTCCTTCCAGACATCTGACCAATGGATGATGTAAGGATGCTCTTCAGTTTGTTAGTGTTTTGGATATTTCTCCAGATCTCTGGTTTGGGCCCATCAAATTTGGACAATATACTCTGCATAATCTCAATTCTTTCAAATCATATTTTCTTGATTTGCCATATGGCCTGGGATGTTAGCCACCTTAATAAATGTCTGTGCCTGCCTGTGTTCTGATGGAACATTCTAGAAGTGCCACGTCTTCTGTTGCTCAAGGTGCCTGCAGAAAAGTCTGTTCAACTTGCTTGTATTTTCTCACAATATTCTTCACCCCTTGTTGATGCTTCAAAATCTTCCCCATCACTTCCTTCTGTATAACGTGCCTTCTTGCTGCTGTTCTAGGGTGGGTCTACTGATGACAAGTTCCGTTGATTTTCCTCTAGATGAGACTATCTTGGTTTTCGTTCCAGTTGGATGCAGGATTCCAGGCTTCTTGGTCCATTTCTTTTAGCACTTGGGAAACATTCTTCCACACTCTTCTGAGAACTGTGCCGTTGACCTCTGCTGCTCTTTTTTCATTTCTTCTTGGGGTCTAGCTCCAGTTTCCAAAGCACCATGTGTCTTGTGTTGCCCTTTGGGGACAAAGGATGGAGCTGCATCCGAAAGACTCCTTGTCTTGCCAGATTGTCCATTCCATGACTAGAACAAGCTTTTCCTAAGATCGAGTCTTTCTGGGAAAGGAACCAACTACTTCAAGGTGTGAGTCAGATCCTGCATCAGGTCCTGCTTTGTTCACAAGATAACAATAGGAAGTTTCTGAGGCTGGCAATGTTGCTCAGTGGCTAATATGCTTGCGGCTAAGCCTCAAGACCTGTGTTGTCTCCAGGATCCATAGGGAAAGAAACAATCCCTGTAAATTGTTCTCTGACCACATACATCTCTCTCTCTCTCTCTCTCTCTCTCTCTCTCTCTCTCTCTCTCTCTCTCTCTCTCTCTCTCTCTCTCTCTCACACACACACACACACACACACACACACAAGAGCACACACACTAGTTCAGGTCTTTATAAGAGCAGTCTATGTTCTTAACTGCTGAGCTATGGCTCCAGCTCTGTGAGTGTGTTTTAAAACTGCAGCCCTCCTTCAATGCTTTCTGATGAGTTTAATTCATTCCATGGAACAGACCATAACATTAGCTAGCTAGTCAGAAGCAAACAAATGTCTCACACAAAAATCGTTATGATCGCAAGGTACTGTCAAAGTTGTTAGAACTCGTTTATTATGAATGTTTAATAATGCAAAGAGGTGTGCTGCTAGACTCTAGGGACAGAGCTCCAAAATCCTTCAAATGTTCCAACAGATTTCTCACTGCCATAAATTAAACAACAACAATGCCAGGCAAATGTTTACAATCCTTGTCCAGGGGAGCAAGAGCAATAGAAGAGGGATCTGACTGTCCCCGTGTCCTCAGTACTGAGTCACCATCAAGATGCCGCTCCGAAGACTCCTAAGGGATGGATGTCTAGAGCTGAAGGCAAGTGGGGGAACCGCACTTTAGATGTGGTCAGTGGCGCTTTAGCCATAATCATTTGAGAAAATCCTGTTCTTACTGAGGCCAAACAATTTTTCTGCAGGTCACCCCAGGCAGAATGTGAGGCCCTGTGTCCACTGCCAGCCACACCCTGAGCTGTTCATCACTAGGTGGCATGCCTCTCTAAACAGCACACAGCTCAGTACACATTAAAGATCTGATGGGGGCTCGTATTCCATTAGGAGGTAATCAATATTGCTGAACTGAACTCAAAGGTATGAGCAAAGAATAAAGGGCAGTTTAAATAAATGAAGATAACAATGGCCATCAGTTCCCAAAAAGCAGAACTCATGGCGGCCACACTGAAACACATTCTCCTGTGTGACTGGCCAGGAACAGGATGCTGCCTTTTCCTGAGTTTGGGGAGAAATGGGATAGATTTGAAGGGATTTAAAGGGTATTGAGTATCAAGATGCTACCAAAGCAATCTGGTTAATAGTGGTCTTTTGTGAACTTGTCATAAGGGATGCATAGACTCCAAAGGCTGGTTCTGAGTATGGGGATGAGCTAGTATGGGAAATGGGCCTCCAAGCAACTCACAGGCTTGAATCGAGGGGGATGTGGAAGGAAATGTGAGTACCACAATGTGGAGCATGAGGTAACAGAAAACAAAGCCTGCTTGTGAGTGGTAAGCAGCTACTCCTAGAGCCCATTTCTGAGGCCCATTCACAGCTCAGGGAGACCTTGGAAGGCAGACAGCCCTGTGGGACAAAGCCCGGACACGCCCTACCACCAGTCTCTTCCTGAGTGGGCAGTGTAGGTGGGGCTGGCTGTCAGAAACATGAGCATTAAGAAAGCTTTCAAAGTACAGAACAAGTTAGATGGCTCCCTCTGAAGGAGAGAGGAAGCCCACATGCCTGGAGCCTCGCCCACTGGCTGTGAGCCAGCTCTGTGGTTCAAATCCCGAACTCTGAACTGAGGTCTGGGGTCTAGGGTCTCTGCAGTCCGGCTGGCTCCACCATGTTTGATCCTTCCATGTTCTCAGGAAGGTCCCTTTCTCCTCTGGGGCACTTCCCCCGTTCTTCAGCTTTCTGTCCCTGAGTTCTTACAGAGGCTAGGACCACACAGCCAACGACACCCACCCAGATGATCTGTGTGGATAGACCCACCACATGCCAGGCATGCCCTGGGTAAAGGGTGGCCAAGGAAGAACTCTTATTCTGGAGAGAACTGGGTGTGGCCTCAGCTATCTAGGACACCCTGAATAGCATGTAACCGCCCCACCCCCAGCTCAGAACCATTGGTC
The DNA here is from genome assembly GCA_033318265.1 of Phyllotis vaccarum. Classification (NCBI taxonomy): domain Eukaryota; kingdom Metazoa; phylum Chordata; class Mammalia; order Rodentia; family Cricetidae; genus Phyllotis; species Phyllotis vaccarum. The sequence goes on from JARWLC010000017.1 coordinate 61,452,177, forward strand.
TGAGGAAAAACAAGTGAAGTAGCTATAGCCTAGGGGTTGATGTGTCTCCAGAGCTGAAGAGGCTGCACATGACTCTGTCTAAAGAAACATTTAATGCTGCTATGAACTGAGTGTCCACATCAATCCACCAAACTGTAGCCTCTGGAACATCTGCTTTCTGATTCCATCCCTTCCTGTTAGGGCTTAGGTTAACCTGAGTGCCACTCAGTGTCCCAGCTCCAAGGTTCAGCTCCAACTGTTAACACTGTCTTCTGGGCCCCCAAAGAGTTTCACAGGCTATGGACACACAGTACAGCCATGCTGTCCATGGCCCGGACACTAGAAATATCTGTAATCTTCTCAATAAAGGCAGGTTAATTAAACACGTATGCACGTATGTGTGGCTTTATCACCCTCTTACTTATTCATATAAACGAACCTATAAATCAGAAATATGTATTTTTTTTTCAGGTCAGATTCCTGACACTTGACTTTTAAGTCAGAGAAAACAGTTACTGTAAATACTTTGAGTTATGGGTTCATTAACATGGCCCAAAAATCTAAGGCTAAAATTATTTTTTCAAATGCAGAAGAGAAGGAGGAGGAGCCCTATTAGTAAATGACCTGAAAACTCCCTGCCACCGGGTTTCCAGACTGCTGTTCTGCAGATGGATTAGGAGTAAAGAGCAGTGTTGGAATTTGAACCCAAGACAGGCTCATTCGTTCTCTGTGTAAAAGCCTCCTTGCAGAGGGTTCTCTCCACCACGCCCCTACAATAATGCTTTCATGTCTGTCAACATGCGTGCATGCGCAGCTTTATGCCACCCCCTTGCTCAGCTCAGCCTTGTCTTTCTTCAGACTGTGTCTTTGTTTAAAAACATGAGCAAGGATTTTGCTTTGTTCACCCTGCTTTCTCTTTATGTCTTAGCACAGTTGATACAAAATAAAGAAGTGAAGGGCAGCTGGAAATACAGGAATGTTTGTGCCTTGTGAAAGGCTTTTGTCAAGAGAGCAGAAACAAAGCCAGCCACACTCCCATCCTCTCCGATCCTTTCCATGATCCCTGTGGTGATGTGGTCATGAGTGATACGATTTGTTAAGAGGATGATCAGCTGTGTGCTGGACTAGAACTCTGCCCACAGTAGTTGTTCACCTCTGCACGCCCACAGCTGTTGCTTCCTGTCAGCTCCAGCCCCAGGGGAGTCCAGGAATTTGGTCAGATGATTTTGCCTCATTTTTGCCCTAGGAAGGACAACTTAATAACAAGACAAATCTCCAGACATTCAGTTCTACAGTCACCAAGCCACTGTGACTAACAATAGAGCCACACCAACAGACATGAGGATTCATTTATTAAAACAGTCTAGTCAGTACTGTGACTTTTTCTTTTTTGTCATTTAAGTGATTTTTTTTTTTCACTTAAAGTAGATTCTGCTTCCAGAGCTTTCTAGCATCGCTGGGTAATGTCCTCATAAGGACGGGTCACAGGACAGCAATTAATCACTATGCCTGGTCCCAGGATTATGCCTTTGGTGCTTGGGAGTTTCCTCGAGATTTCACATTCACTGCCCACTGGATGCTTTCCCTGGGGTGCCTCTTGGGGCTCACGGAGAGGTCAGATGCCTGCTTTATTCAGGCAGGGAAGTGACCAGAGGATCCTGATCAGCACGTAAGATTGGGATGGAGCTATTCTGCCTGGCTAGAGGGCAGGAGGAGACTGCTCTCCCTCCTGGTGCACGTAAGCGCAACACTGTTGATGGACCTATCTGTGCTTTTACAGTCCCAATTCTCTCCCTCTGTCAGAATCCATCCTGGGCAACAGCTTGAGCAATGCAGCAATCATGCTATGAAATGACTTGCAAACCACAGACACAAATATTTGGGCCAAGAATGTGGAATCCATTGCTGTCACATTCCATTATTTCTGGTGGAGCAATTCACTAACATTTTGGAATCTAGATCATAAATTATGCAGAAGCCTCAGCAAAAGGGTTGAGAACACAAACTGCTGTGATGAAGCTCCTGTTACTGGAGCCGTAAAAGGAGAACAAAGAAAAGCAAAGAAGAAAACCACTGTAGGGCTTCCCTGACATTCCTGTCCACCTTCACAGGAAACCGTCAGACAGGAACACTGCCACACAAACACCATCATCCTGGAGTCCCCAGAACACAGTGAGCTTTTTGAAGAATGCCTGACGCCCCACTATGCACATAACTGAGCCACCTGCACATTCCCGTAACTCACAGGGGTGACATGTCCTTGGCCACAGCCTTTGGGTCATTTCTGCTGGGAAGTGTCACGCTCTTAAAAGGTGTGTGGGGGAGGCTACATCACAAGTGGCCTGTAGAATCACTGGCTCTCTATGAAAACAGGCAAAAGCAGAGCCAGGCCTCCTGACTCTCAGCCCACTGAGTTTGGTCTCACAGCATAATGCCTCTAAGAATGGCAGGTGTCCAAAGATTATCTGAAGGACTGACAGGAGCTGAAATGTGTAGAGAGTGGGTAGACAAGTGGACAAAAGCGGACCAATAACACACGCCCACCCATGTGGGTCAGAATGTATAGTCACACAGGTCAGAATGGTCATTTCACCAAAATGCTTTATAAATAGTGAGCCGGGATAACAACTGTTCCTAAAGCACCTTGACAGCGTGGGCTTCCCTGTCAGTTACAACACTGCTGGAAAGCACTGCTGTTCCCATTCCCACAGGAAATCTATCACTTGGCAACCATTTAGAATGGCTTCCCCCTTTTAAGGTGCAGTGTAGGTAATAGTGGCTGAGCTGTGGGGGGTCTCCTAGGACTTGAAGCAGGGGATGCCAGCAGACACTGTGAGCATGCTGCTGCTTCTGCAATTATTACAGACATGCTTAGAAGCAAACAAAACAAGATCACACAGAAGGCCCAGAATGTTAAGACAGAGAAAAAGGATTCGCAGTTTAAGCTTTAAGGAAAAGAAGTTATTTGTTCAGGAGACTGGAAAGAACCTTCTAGTAAATCATGATACAAATGGAGAGCTGGCTTCTTTCATTTGTCTAGGTCAGAATCTTCAAGGTTTTGGGGTTCTGCTTTGTTTTCAAAGAGCTACTTTAAGGTTTCCCAGAGCCTTGGCATCACTGGGGGAACCAAGGGAAGGGATGGATAAGGGAAAAACCTAGTGACTCAGGGTCACTCCCAGAATGGGAGGTCTCAGTCCCCCTGCCTTCGCTGGCTAGGCCTGCACCCTGTCCCCCAGGTCCTTAACCTTGTTTCACATCTGACACAACTCTTTCCATACCACACAGCTAGTGCTATAATTCAAACCAGAGCAGGTCTGGAACCAAGATCCAGGTTTTCCTGTCCCTGGCTGCCTCCCACCCCAACCCCACCCTCACCCCCTCTTCCCCCCAGCCATGCCCAGGCCTAATAGAAGAAGCCTCTTCAGATTTGTTCAAGATGATACTCTGAAGTCAACAGTCACAGTTTCAGACAGCTGGGTCTGTAGTGCAAACAACTGGCTGTTGTCATCTTTCTCTGGTGAGAATCCTCTAAAAAGCAAAAAAGATAGTGTGCAATGGTTGCTCCTTCCTCAAGCCTGCTAATTGAGATGAGTGGAGACATCTGCAAGCTTATTTTAAAAGAGACAAATCTATGGGCGTATAATAACAGCAGTACCATTCACTGTCTGCCTGTGATCCCACTAAGCACTACTCATCAATTCACAGAGCATCAAAGATTAACACACTGAGAGCTAGCTGGGAAGACATAGCATCTGTCTGAAAGGGCTCACAACCTGCGGGGACTGGTGAGCAGATCCCCAAATAGGGGCAGGCAGGGTGTCTCCAAAAGCAACAGAATTCTGAAGGAATCTAATCACTTGCTGTGAACTTGATAACCTAAGTTTGTCCTCTTTTGAAGGCTATGCTGTCTACTTCTTGCTGTGGCCTCTAAGGAAAGCATCTTAACAAGGAAACCACACTAAGGCATGGATGTTCAGTTCAGTCACACTGATGCCAGTCTTTAGTCATCAAACATTCATATTCTTGTGTGGACTCAATGACAATCTCATGAAAAACAACAAATATCCAATCCAGTGGTTCTCAACTTCCCTAACACTGCCACCCTTTAGTACAGCTCCTCATGTTGTGTTGACCCTCCCAACCATAAAATTATTTTCATTGTTACTTCAGAAGTATAATTTTGCTGCTGTAATATTAAGTATTACAGTAAATATCTGTGATGCAATAATGTATCTGATATGCAGCCCTTGTGAAAGGGTCGTTCGACCCCTAAGGTGTTCGAAATCCACAAGTTAAATTCTAATCATTCCCCTGATTTTGAAAACAGATCCTGTAGGTGAAGGGACATAACCAAGGTCCCACAGAGGAAAGGACTGGACTCAACTCAGGCGCTAGACATCTAACCTCACTCAGATATCTCCATGCTATGGGGCACTAGACACTGCATCTACTTGTGCCTGCCTTGCATAATACCCAGGATAAAGAGCCTTCCTCCAAAGGTCTGTTACTGGATGTAGAGCCAACATTGGAACCAAGACCCCATCCATATTTTTATCTAAATTATTTTACAGGTCTTTGTTGTTTGAAATGTTTCTAACCAGAAGGATGCTAGCCAGTGATACTGGAGTGTGAACAAAAGAATAAATAAACAGCAACCTGTACCACTGTTCTGGTACAGAACAGTCTGTAGATCACAGTCTTAGGATGGGTAGATATTCTGTATTGGGTAGCAGTTTACCATGTTTCATCATTTTAGTTTTGTGTTAACAAATTCTATTTTTTTCCCACACATGACATAGTGGTGGTAGTATCTGTGGGTCCTTATGTGCCTGACATTCGTTCTGAGGAGGGCTTGCTTCACAGGCCCACTGGACCCATGGGGGAGATCATTCACTTCACCTATTAACTGCTCTTAGAGACAGCTTCCTTCCCAGAGGACCTTAACTTTTCAGTATGGCAGAAGTTTGTACATATTAACACATTTAGTTAGTCCTGGCCATCCTTGAGGATGGGTGCTGTAAGTGAAAACAGCAAGGCCATAACATGAGCTAGCCTTCAGATCCACAAGTACCTGCCACCACTGCTTTCTCTGCATTCCTGAATTCTATGGTGACCCCAGCTACAAGACACTATACAAACCTGCTCTAAATGTGAGTCCTTTATCAATGGGTAGCAATCAAAACAAGAGAAATCGACACCATACACACTCAAGTAGTCCCTTTTTCTACAAGAAGAAAAAGAGCAGCCAGCTCAATAGGAGCATATACAGAACTCCAAAGCCCCAGGGAATGGAGGCCAGAGAAAGATTTTGTATAGAGTTCAGCATCATATCACAGCCCCCCCCCTTATCACAGTCAGAGGTTTATGGGTTTTCATGGGCACAAAGACAACATGGATTTTCTCCGTCAGGCATGTGAGGAATACCAGAGCTATAAAGGCAGACATGCCAGCTTGCATGATGGTGCCACGACCTGGGGGCCACCATCTGTTTTGTTAAGGCGACAGTCTGGAATTCCTGGTTGAACTCCAGGTCTCCTTATTGTGAGGCTTCACCAGTTTTTACCGAGTCACAGAGCAGATTATGGGTCCCCCAGAGCACCTCAGCAGCTGGGATATGCTTTAAGCTGCCTTTGTCTTATTCAGTATTCCATAACAGATTTGCTAGAACATACCATCTAAATCAGGGAAATGCAATTACCGACTGCTGCTGCTTCCAGTAAGTGGCCAACTCTGCCAATCTGGCTTAAAACTGTAGCCTGTTAAGCTCTACCACAGGGACCATTCTGAGGATGGCTTGTTTCACAGGCGTTGGGCACATGGCACAGCACTCACTCCACTTTTTAACTGCTCTTAGAGACATTCTGACTGGCACCAATGAAGTTTTCCTTGGAAAATGAAAGTGCTCCCTTCTGAGAGTAACCACTCTCCAATGGGATGGACAGGAGAGGATTCCTGCTCCCACTCAGCAATCCAAGCTGCCTGGAAGTCAAGTGGGGACAGGCTGAGTCAGCAGCAGTGACTACAAGTTGCCTCCTGGCTTTTCTCCAGTTCCAGGGATGCATGCTCTGCCTTGGAGATCCGCCTCTGGAAAGCGGCTTTTTGAAGTCACCATGAAATTACTAATTATGCTGCAGAAAGTCTTAACATGGAGGCTCTGTGAGTCTCCCTCTAGAGGAGAGGAAACAGCCCCAGCGTCAAGGCCAGGGGGGTCTCGTGGTGCTCAGGCACAGCCTAAGTGAGATGGGATGAGAATGAGTAGCCCAGGAAGCTGTGGGTTTTCTAGCAGTCACATCATCCTCATTCCTTAGATGTGCTAGAGCCTTGAGTTTTCCTAAGAATTGAGCTCCTTCCTCAGGGAGGTATAAGACAGCCCCAGCCCCAGCCCCAGCCCCAGCTCTTCCCCACACGTGCGGCAGGACCCTGACGATTTTACCTTCCTGCCTCTGTGGCTCTCCTTCCTAAGGGTAACACGCCTGCATTTTAGATGACATAATGAACACTTCGTAAGAAGGTATGCCAAGCACAGCATGGCACTCAAGAAGTGTCATTTCTTTATTCTAAGGGACCTCAAAGGTATATGTGGCACTTCCACAAAGGCTTTTCATTTTTCCTTTGTGGAACCTGTTATTTCAATACCTCACAAAGCAAAGCCAGCATTGGTTTCCTAAGGCTGGATGTTAAACACAGGAGAGAGCAGACCATTAAGTTCATGTACTTGAAACAGTGTGCTATCCCAGTGATTTTCTTGTCCAGAAGTCATAAATATTAGCGCTCTTCAGACTTGCACAAAGGCCCCATTGTAGTATGTGTTGAGAACTTCTTGGATCAAGATCCAAAAGGTTAATATATTATTTAGTTAGCCTGCTAATCAGACTGTCTTACACAGCTGTAGGGCAAAGGATTGTATAAAGGGAGGAGAAAAATCTGCCTAATTTAGTACTACTAACTGAAGGAGATTAAACTAAAGTGGTATGATAAAATTCAATTGCTGCTCGATGATTTAACTATTTCTCATGTTCATCATATTCCTGGTTCATTCACAAGTTTTAGGCTGGGTAGATAGCTCAGTAGGTAAGAACACATTTTGTGCAAGCAAGAGGACCTGAGTTCAAATCCCCAGCACCATATGAAAAAAAAAAAATCAGATAGTGGTGGCTCATTCCTATAATCCCAGCACTCAGAAGGCAGAGGTAGGTGAATCTCTGTGAGTTTATGGCCAGCCTCGTCTACAGAGTGAGTTCTAGGACAGCCAGAGCAATATACAGAGAAACCCTGTCTCCAAAAAAAACCAAACCAAACCAAACCAAAACAAAACAAAAAAACAAAAAAACCCCAGCATGTCTGTATACACCTGTGACCAAACACTAGCGCTCACTGCACAAACCTTGCTCCAAGATCAGCAAGGTCTCATCTCAAGGAGATACGCTGGACATCTGCAGAACAGGGCATCTGACTCCCTCCTTTGGTTTCTGTGTGTATCTGGACATGAGCACCTGAACATGTATATACCCATGTACCATCCTCACACTATAGTGTATGCCACACGCATGCACCATATACACTCAACACAACAAACATACACACAAAAGTTTGAAATGAACAGAAAGTTGGGCTGGAGAGATGTATCCAGTGTTAAGAGTGTGTTTCAGCTCTTGAAGACCCACAATTGTTTCCTAGCACTCACAACATCTGAAACTCCAGTTCCAGGACACATGACAGTTGTGACCTCAGGAGGTACCTGGACTCACCTGTACACACACGCGCGCGCACACACACACAATTTAAAATTTAATAAAAACTTAGGAATTAAGTTCAGCTTCATATACATTTTCTTTCCATGGGGAAAAAAAATCATGGGATTTGAACTTTTTACAATTGGTGGGAAGTAAGGGATGTTTACACTAAGAACAATGTCAAAGTGTACAACACAGAGTCTGAGAATCTGCTGTTCCCCAGAATTCAGCTCTCAGGCTCTGGATCTGCCTGCAGCAGGAAGGACAGGATGCTGAAGTGGAGAAGGAGGCACAGGTGTGAGCACAGGTGTGAGCACAGGTGTGAGCACAGGTGTGAGCACAGGTGTGAGCACAGGTGTGAGCACAGTGAACAAGAAAGGGGAAAGAAAGGAAAGGAAATGCTCTGCTTTGGGCTGGTTGATGATGGGCATTACCCAGAATGCTTGGCTTCCATTACCTCTCCCCATTAAGACAGACACTGCAGTGACTTTGCTGCCCTCTGTGGAGGCCTTAGGGATGAGCAGATTACTTCTGGAGGGTGGGGTTAGAAGTGGGATGCAGTGTGCAGTTCTTTTGATTGGACCGCTCATCTTCTGACAGCTAAGGATACAGCCAAGGAGGTCCTCATCAGACTTTGCCCCTTGGTTTTAGGCTTCCAAGTCTCCAACAGGATAAGCCAAATCAATTTCTATGTTTTATAATTTACATCATCTGTGGTATTCTGTGATGGGAACAGCAGGGAGACTATTATCCATACTCAGTTGGGACCAAATACTAGCCACTAGGTGAAAAGGACACCAACAAGCTTAAGGCACACAGCGCCAGCCTTAGAACGCATGGTCTAGCTGGTAAAGAAGTGTAATACTTAACGAGTACTGTGTGCAAAACGTCCTGGAACTGGAGATGAACACTAAGACTTCTAAATCAGTCTTTTCTGGCTTCAGAATAACTAACATACAAAGAATAAGGAAGAGCTGAAACTCCACATGTAAGAATGCTATCTGGAGAGGAAGACGTAGTGTGAAGAATACCAGAGGCTTGGGGAACTGTGAACGGGTGTGGATGAAGTCACTAAGGCAACTGGGGCCAGCTCCTGAGAAGAGAGGGTAGTGTTCATCCCTCTGTAGGGTAAAGGGCAGGTCATGAAATGCTTGCTGAATTTAGATGCCTGTTTTTCCCACACATGGAAGACATTTGAGAGATGATGGGGGTGAGGGGCTGCAGGAGAGATGAAAACAGCAGGTGAGAGACCCAGAACAGGGTCCTGAGCATAGATACAATATGATGGGATTGAACAGCTGGGAGTTTCTATAAAGTTGCCATGGAAACCATATGGAACATGAATTCAAAGAGCAGCTAAGGGATTAGTAAGGAACTGTTGCAAGTGACCCAGGTGGGCAGCACTGAGCCATAGCTGTGAGCACACATTCAAACTGGCTTTGGGAGGTTTTGAGACATGAGACCCCATCTGGGATGTAAGGGAAAGGCACGGGGATGCCAAGATGACTTCTGTGATCTCCAGGCTGTTGCCTGATGAAATCTGATCCCATTCTCAGGACAGGATAGATGGAGGTGTTTAAGGAAAGGGTTCAAAGAAAACTTAGTCAGACCTGGGTAAGAAAAACTGGGAATGGAAGTGGGATCAGTGTGCCAGACTTCCCTGATGTACTTCAGCAGTGTGTGTGACAGTGACAGCCAGTATATGCACCCATGTGCATCATATAGACAACCGGTGTAGCAACATATTGGGATACGACACAGTCTCACAGGAAGTAGGAAGCCTGTCATCAGAGACAGCATAGATGAACCTAGAAGACGCTATGGACAGTACCCGGGCATAGAAGACGAATACTATGTACTACACTTATTATACGTTAGCCTCACAGGAACCCGGGAAGAATGGTGAGTCAGGGGCTGGAGGTGGGAAAGAGATATTGGTCAAAGCATAACAAGCTTTGTTAGGTCAGAGTAAGTTCTGATCTTATATTACATAGCAAGTTAGCCATAGTTATTAATTGTTATATATGTCAAAACTGAAAAGCAGGTGAGTTGTTATTAGTCTTTTTACTATATATATATATATATATATATATATATATATATATAGCTTAGATACTACATTATACCATGTACATATTTATAATTGATATTTATAGATAAAAGGTTAAAGAAACAAAAAGAGTATTAGATACAGTCAGAAAGATATAAAATCCTACACATACAGCTCAAACAATTTTACACCAGGACAGCTCAGATGGGATGAGCTGTGAGGCAGCGAGGCAGACAAAGGCCCCAGGTCCCAAGCCCAACAGTTGAGTTCACTCCATCCCTGCAACCTACAGACTGCATGGAAAGAACAGACTCCCACGAGCATCCTCTGACCTCCACTTGTGGGCCGTGGACCACTCTCTCACATACAAGATAAACAAGTAAATACATGAAAGTAATTTTAAAAATGAAACATTGGTAGTGTTCTCCGTGTGTATTATTTACACAGAGGGTGCTGCCATAGTCCCTCGGTGGCTAAGAACCACAAAATCTTCACTGTAACCTCTGCTGTCTTCATGGTGTTACATCAGAGGACCCTTAGGGGCCCAGGCAGTCACTCACTACATCGTCCCCAAACGTCACCTCGCCTTATGGAGACATAATCTTAATGCTTTTCATTCTCCTGCTGTTACTTCAGTTTTCTCAAAAAACAAATCAAAGGAACCAGCCAAAAAAGCAAATTCTCCCAAAGTCACCCCATACCATTGGGTCCTGAAAACTGAAGCTGAGATCTGAAAACAGAGCTACAAGATTCTGGAAGGAAGTTCTTCGTCCTTGCCTCCTTAGTTCCGACAGTCACATGACATGGGGCCAGCAGGTAGAGCCCAGAACAGACAGCAGGTACCAACCACAGCCATATCTGCTTTTGCAACTGTTGGCCAAGCCAGACTGGCTATGTGGCTCCCACTCTGTCAGATGTGGGAGGTGCAGGGACCAGGTGAGGGCAGCAGGTGCTCAGAAAGGGCCACACAGGAGGGCTAAAGGAAGGTGAGTGCCAATGGGGCACCTGCTCACCTGAGTCTGAGAAACAAACTTGTGCTCAGAAATCAATACCCTCTGTCGTCCCTCTGGGGCCCCTTTCTGAAGTCCCAGATGAAGGGTGCTCAGTGCTCAGGACAGGGCCACCTAGTGGGAAAAGCCCCCACGGGGGCTTCTGACTCACAGACTTATTCAGCCTCACATGTTCATAATCATTTGTGTAAAGAAGAGGAAACCCTCCAAGCACTAATTAGAAAGATAGAGCTGTTGTGTTTTCCTACCCATCACCTTATCTTCTTTATTCAGTTCTTGAAGACTCAGCTATTAAAAGAAATTAAGTAATTCATCAAGCCCATTTCAATTACCTGCTGCTGATAACATCAGATTACAATTAGCATCTACAAATGAACCAAGTGCCAACTGCCAGGCTGAAACATAAGCTAATTTACTGCTAGGCTCTGCTTGCTGGAGACACAACTCTGGGACCTGGCAGTAGGCACCTATTCATTATTCCAACAACAGTTGTGCAGTGTCCTGCAGGTCCAGGGCACACTCTGTGGGGACACACACGCCCCACCCACCTCTGCTGGTGTTGTGGACACCGTATCTGCCAGAAAAGCACCTTTTAAGCAGCAATGTCTGGACAAGCAGGAGGACAAATGTTGACCCAAAGGTGCAAGCGAATATTATTATTTATCAGACACTTTCTAGTCGTCTAGAAAAAGAATCTGTCTTAGGGCCTGGAAGTATTCATTCTTTTATATTTATTTTTTTTCTTTTCATCTTGAGGTGAGAAACAGAGGTGTGTGGTGGCGTCCCATATTAGGGCGATCGTCAGGCTGGGATAATCTACTCAGTCTTGTCTCTCTTTTCACACATCTGGCTCTACACAGAGGGTGGCAGTGGAAACATCACAGTGCAGAGCCCTCTGCAGGTTCTGCTTCTGGAGCCCGATTCTGGATAGTTGACTGGCACCTCCTCTCTGCTCACATGGCTCAGAGGACTGGTGGATCCTCTGAATGACCTGGCCCAGCATAAGACATCTTCAGCCACTTCTCCAGAGCAGCAGACATTTACAATGGCTTTGGTTCTGTGAAAAAGCTTGCTGGCCTTGGACTTGGGAAGAGCAGCGCCATTGATCCAGGCTGGTCTGTAACCTAACTTACTTATCTTTAGGCTGGTGGGTATAGCAGGTATGTGGCTGTAGCCTGAAAACCAGTGGGGCTCTTGTTCAGGTGCAAAGTCTGAGGCATGTGAAATCCAGAGAGTTAAGCAATTCTGACCTTTACCCTATGACCTTAGCAGAGTCGCACATGCTCCATACTCTTGGGATACTGCTAAGTTTGTCTCACAAGGATATTGCCATGACAAAAAGTCCTAGAAAAAATAAGCATGGGGTCCATGCTACCATGGGAAGATCTTCCAGTGAGGTCTCACAGGCTGGGGCAGTAGAGACATTACCTCAGATCTGGCCCCATGTGCCATTCTGAGGATTCCAGAGAAAAACACTTAACTGGTCTAGAATCATTACTGCCTGTGCTCATATCTATAAAGCCAGACCTCTTTCCTCTTGAAGAAAACACAACATACAAACTGAAGCGTAAAAAGAGTGAAAGGGGGTGATTATTAGCAACACTTTTCCTTTTCTTTCTCTTTTGCCTTTTTGTGTTTTATTTTCAGAGATATGGCTTCTTTCTTTGTGTAGCCCCAACTGTCCTGGAACTCACTCTGCAAACAAGGCTGGCCTCAAACTCAGAGGTCCACCTGCCTCTGCCTCCCAAGTGCTGGGACGAAAGGTGTGTTCTACCATCTGCCCGGTAAAACATTTTTACCTACAAAATAATTTATAAGACTCTGACCTTTGCCCTAAGGTTATAGGTCATAGGGCAAAGGTCAGAATTGCTTAACTCTCTGGATTTCTCGTGCCTTAGACTTTCCACCTGAACAAGAGCCCCAATGGTTTGCAGGCTACAGCCACATAAATTTATTATCAGAATACCAAGTTGCATAGGATTATTTACTTCATGAAACTCTTCAGACATTGCAGATAGCTAAGTGTATTTATGAACAGTATAACTAGGGTGTATAGCATACGAGTATGTTATGCAGATAATACCTAACAGTATTCCAAGTGACTTCAGGAACTGAGAATTTTTCTGGTTCAGATTGTGAGGTTTTAATTGTAATCTTTAGAAGCATCATCTAGGTAACTTTGCTTAGACTCCAGAACTAGCATGACAGACAGCCACAGTTTTTGGTTGCCATCATTTGCTGTTGATGAGGAACAATTCAACCCCCTACACACACACAAACACATGTGCACACACACAAACACACACACTCACACTCAACCAATTGCTAACATGACTCCCAGAAAAGATAACCAACCCCAAGGTAGGGACATTGTCTTTTGAGATCTTATAAGCCCTGTATGCTACATGTCTCTGGAATCAAGGAATTAAAAATGTCACATTTTACATCAGTTGATAGCTTTAACGCCCGGTTTGTACGAAGGATTGACTATGAAATTGAACACAAGCATGTGGCCCAGAGCAACTTTGTACATACATTTGAATGAAACCAAAAGCTCCCTGGAAGGAACACACTGTTTTTACTCACGGTAAGGGCATAGGACCTACTCTGTAACTAATGCTCAACAAAACTTGTAGAGGAAAGCATATGTCACAAAGGGAGCAAATGAATTACCGAACACTAGCCTTAGCTCCCTCATTCCCTGAATAAGCTGCTTCCTGGACAAAAGATGCCATTAGGTAAGAAAGGACAGCTGTTTTCCAGATAGATTACTGGATAGTTGACAGACCTCCAGCCTCGCTGGAACACACTTCTCACCTCTCACTTTAGACTCAACAGTGGTGACAACTAGGAGGCTGAGATGTGGGGTCAGTGGCTTCCAAAAAGGCCCAACTTTGCATTGATATCGGGCATGTAGCAAATTAAGTTGTCACCTTCATGACAGAAATGGAGACGGGATGGATTTGGGGGTGGGGCTAGGGCTGGAGGTGAGTCAGGGCAGAGTGGGGGGTGGGGATGGAGGCAGGCAGGGGATGGGGAGAGATGGTCACTCTTCCTTTCTTACTTTCCTAATTGCTTTTTATCCTAAAGCGAGGTGGAAGCAATTCTGCCTGGCTTCCCCGTCAATGAGAAGATTTGTGACAATGGAGCGAGAGAACATTAACTGGAATATCAGTCTAGCAACCAATTCCACAGAACATCAGAGTTTGACTTCAAAGCACCTAAATTAGAACCCTCAAGGTGATATAAACATTGTCCTGTAAGCACAGCTATTTGGAACTTAAAGTCTGAAGAGGTGGCTGTTCCCAAAGTCATTTCCATCAGCACCAAGTCACAGGTGGAAGTTAACTCACACAACCTCCAGCCTGCTCTGCTGCTCACCACAATCCCAAGAGTTACCATCAGCTCTTTCTAGTGAAAAGTAAGTGGTAGATATCAGTTTCCCCTCCACCTTCTCTCCAGTGTCCCTCACAGATACAGGAAGCATCTGAGATGGAAGGTCTTGGGAAGCCACGCTCCCTTTCCTTGGTTTCTTTGATATAAACATATCCACCTGAAGCTTTCTTCTCTCTGAGCTCCACCTGACCACCCCTCCTGCGGTCCTGACTCAGTCTCCCTGGCTGCCTTTCCTTCCTGTTCTCCAAGATGTCACCGTGACACTTGCTTGTAGTCCTATTCACCAATGGTCCTTAAAGTGGCAGAAGTCATTACTGGGAGTGCACAAAACTGGACTCACATGAGCTCCCTCCCCCACCCCAGCTTCTTTCAAAAGGCATAGCTACTCTCCTGGTCATCCTGGCACACCACTTCGCATTTGAACTCTTATCTGCTTGTTCTTGGTTGTGGTGGTTTAAAGGAAAATGGCCTCCAAAGGGACTGGCACCATTAGGAGCTGTGGCCTTGTTGGAGGAAGTGAGTCACTGTGGAGACAGGCTTTGTGGTCTCATATATGCTCAAGCCATGCCCAGAGAGACAGACCACTTCCTGTTGCCTATGCATGATATAGATAGAACTCTCAGCTCCAGGCCCATGTCTGCCCGGATGCTGCATATCCCACCACGATGATAATGAATGGAACCTCTGAACTGTAAGTGAGACACTCCAATTAAATATCTTCCTTTATAAGAGTTGCCATGGTCATGGTGTCTCTTCACAGCAATAGAAACCCTAACTAATACATTAGCCACTCTGTGGGTTCTGACACAGACGACAAAGTACAAGGGAGCTCCTACAAGCCATGAGCTCCAGTGCCTCAGAGGTGACTATGCCTATGCAGGACCACACACAACAGTGATTATATTTGAATAGAACAGAGCAAGAGACAAGTGTTTACATACTACTGGACTCACAAAAGGAAATCTCTTACAATAAAAAGAGGCTATAAGTAGTGAATGATATTTGGGGTAATACTGAAGTGATGGGTAAGTTGCAGACAAGGAGAAGGCCATGGCTGGAGGAAGAGCACACACGTAGGAAGGCATGGCCACAGTGGAAGATGGTGATGTCAGATGGGCTCATGGCAGCTGCAGAGTGTTCAGGAGAAGTGGCAGCAATAAAGACAGAAGAGTGGATGTGTCTGTCATCAAGAGAGTTTAGATTGCAAAGTAATGACTGACTATTGTGTGGACACAGAATGTCACAGCCAACAAGTAGAGTTTTAAGAAGAAAAATCCAGGGGCTAGAGTGGTTAGGAGCACTGGCTGCTCTTCCAGAGGACCCTGCTTCGAATCTCAGCACCCATGTGGCAGTTCACAATGTCTGTGACTCCAGTTTCAGGGCATCTGAAACCCTCACACCAACATGCATAAATTATTTTTTAAAAAAGATAAGCCTAACTGCTGTAGAAGATGGAGGGGACATGGATGATGCAGATGAAGGAGTTTGGCTGCTGGGTTCTTGCAACACACTGGGCAACTAGGAAGAGCCAAAGGCAGAGAACCAGTAAGAGAATAGTTAGTTACTGGGCAGCTTAGACCAACAGTGAGCTGAAGCAAAGAAATTGATATTAATGTGCTGTCAGGATGGTGTGGTAGGTTTAACAGTGTCCCCCACGGTCCTTCCCTGGAAACCTTCCATGGGAGTGGGGATGGTTACTCTGATCTACGAGGCAGGCCTGACAGAGCCTAGCTGTTTGTACTAGAGGAAGATTGTGACCTGGGGTAGGAAGGACTACAGCATGAAATCAGAAACAAACACTACCATGGCTGGTGTGCTGTAGGTAGTCAGGAAGGCGGCCCGTAGAAGGAGGGAAAGGCAAAGAAACAGACTTCCCCAGGGCACTGCAGATGGACTTGCCTTTAGCCCAGTGAAACAGATGTCAAGCTCTTAGCAAGCTGCGAGAATATACATCTGCACTGTTTAAGCACCAAATTTACAGCATTTAGTGACATCAGTCTCAGGTACTGATATACATGGCCACAAGGCAAGATGTTGTCAACAATTCAGCAAAACTCAAATGGCCAGTGTTGGGAAGCTAAATTTCACGTTTGGATTCGGTAATATTGAACACTAACTAGTGTGAGATGAGATTCATTCACTAGGTACCCAACACGGGAGACAGCAGAAAGGTAAGAAAGAGTAGAGTTGGAAGCAGCGTACAGAAAGCAGGGGTCAAAGGTTCGGGGTGATAGGCAGAGATGGACAAAGAATGAAACCCAAGAACTCCTACCTGGAGGAGAGGCACCTCCAAGACACGGGGGTTGCGAGGCTGGGAAGAGAGGCAGGCTCTGGGGAAGTGTGTTGTGACTCCTTTCAACACATGGAACAGGCTGCAGCCTCCGAGCCGAGCCTGCATCCATAGATGTATGAATCTGTGCATATGGTAAAGGGCCTGGAAGGTTCTGCCAAACCACTAACTGTAGTTAACCCCGAGTGTGGGGCAGAGAAGTTACGTGAGGAGACAGGTGTCCTTTTCCAATTTACTCACGTTTGTGAAAACTATTTTCACAAAGGCATACACCACTATCATAACTTTTAAAAAAATTAATCCGCACAAAGAGCAGCCAGGAAGAAAGAACAGTGTCCTACAGAGAACAGGATAAGGGACTTCAGCAGTTGTGGAGTGACCCAATTCTGGAACCCCAAAAGGCCTCTCAGCTCTACCTGAGAAGATCCCTAGGGAGGGCAAATCTTTATAAGTATGGTTGTCACCAGCCAGACCTGTCTTAAGGGACAAGGCAGAGAGCAACACAGCAGGACACAGAATCCTCTGGTTTCACATGGGCAAATATAGGCAAGCACCCCACACAGCTGTGCGTGTCAAACACATGAAAATTTAAAACCTGAGTTTCCAAGACACTGTATTGTCATTAAACTTAGGTCTTACTTTCCTGTGCTCAGAGACTTCCATAAGGAAGGACTTCCAAAGGAATGACACTTGGAGATTGTCACCAAGCCAAGCAGCTGGCACTGCTGTTCAGCTCATCTGTGTCTTTTGGATTTTTAAAATATACATATATATGTTTACCACCCGTTAAGAATGGCCATTTACACTTGGGGGGCGGGGCAGAGGTAGGCGGATCTCAGTTTGAAGCCAGGCTGGTCTAGGGAGCTAGTTCTAGGACAACCAGCATAACACAGAGAAACCCTGTCTTGGGAGGGGAAGAGAAAATGGCCATAAAAGAAATTTCTGCCTGTGCTGCGGGTGTTTGTTTCTTCCTTTAATTCTACAAAATGTTGTATTCTGAGGCTCTCCCACAGGCTCACTTAGGACTCGGTTGTTCGTTCTCTCCTACACCACCCATATTCCTACCTCAGCAAATCAGTTTAATTCTAAAATGAAATCATCTGTACTTTCCTGAACATAAAACAATTCTTGTTTTTTTCCTGAGTTGCCTCACTTATTTTGATATAATGAGGATAAACTGGCTGCAGTTATGTGCATGACACTCAGGATGCTTATGCTGCTGTGATCTGTAGTGTGCGGAATTTCCAGGTAAGCTGATTGTGATTCAAACTGCTCGGATTTTTTAACACTGATTTTCCTTTGGCTCTTTTTATTATTTGATGATATACCTTTCTTTGAAAGTCTACATTATCAGACACTAATATGTCCACCCCCACTTTCATTACATACAGACAACACAGAGTTAAGCAGTGATTTTCTGTGACCTTCTGTTTCATTTCTTAAAGTTTTGTTTCATATGTATGAGCATTTTGTCTGTGCACTGTGTGTGTGCATGGTACCCATGAGAGCCAGAAGGGGGCATCAGATCCCCTGGAGCTGGGGTTTCAGTTGTGAGCCACCACCTGAGTGCTGGGAAATGAAGGAGCAGACAGTCTCTTAACCATGGAGCCATCTCACCAGCCCCTTTCTGTGGCCTTTTAACATTTAATGTAATATTCATTGTTGGATTTTGGGGTCACCATCCTACTGTGTCCCTCACTGTTTTCCTATTGCTCGCTTGGCACGTGTACCATTTGTCTCTTAGAAGGTGCTCTGAAGATTTTAAGTGTTCCTCACAGTCAGGAGCTTGCTCTGAGTGAATACCAGAATGTTTCCTGTGAGATGCATCTGCTCCCACCTGCTGTATTACATGCTGCAGCTGCCACATGCATTACTAGACCTGCCTTGTTTTTAAATACCTGCCTTATTTTTAAATACAGTATTATATTTTTGTTTTGAACCATCATTTTAATTACATAAGAGGAAAAATTGTTTTGTTTATCCATGTGCTTTCTCTCCTAAATACCTGAGCCTCCATATGGCATCATTTTCTGCCTGTCCAAAGGACTTCACATTTCTTACGATTCTCTGACAATGAGCTCCTCACTGTGGTCCACCTAAAATACACTGTTTGCCTCCGTTCCTTTTAATGTGTCTGTTTCTCTCTGTGTTTGTCTGTTTGGCTGTTCTGTTGTGACAGGGACTTGCTCTAAAGTCCTGGCTAAGCTGTGGGCTCCTGGGTGCTGGGATTATAGGCACACACACGTTCACTTGTGTTCTTGAAGAATAGTTTTTCTGGACATGCCACTGTAGGTGTGATGGAAACTCTAATCTTCTTTTAGCAGCAGTGGGTGGTTGTCTGTGAGTGTGAGGCCAGTCTGGTCTACATGTGAGCTTCACACCAGCCAGGGCTACACACCAAATGTCTCCCCAGTGTTATTGACCCTTCCGTTTCTGACAAAGACTCGGTGTTGTATACACCTTTTTATTTTCCTTGACTGCTTCTGAGATTTCCTATAGTGTAGGTTGAAGCAATTGGATTATAATATGTCCAGCTATGGCTTACTTTTTAATTTTCTTTCTTTCATTTTTTAATTTGAATCTATCAGATTATCCATCTGTCCATCCACCTATCTATGTATCTATCACATTTTTATCTTCTATGCATGTGTATGTGTCATTTTATCTAACTATCATATGTAAGCAACTTTTCCCTATTAGTTTTTCAAATATTTTTTTTTGGTCCATTCATTCTGCCTTGTACTTAGGAGAACTTGAACATGGTTCCTAAGTCTTCTTCATAACTTTGAAAAATTCAGTCACCATATATATTAAAATTCACTAAGTCAAGGCTGGAAGACAGCTCAGTGGACAAAATGTTTCTGTCACAAGTGTGAGGACTTGCACTCGGATCTCCAGTACCCGTGTCAATTCTGGTACTTGTGGCAGCCTGTCTAGTGCTCAGGAAGCAGAGACAGAGGAACAATTGGGCATGCTTGATCGCTAGAGGAGCCAGATCAGGTCAGTGAGTTCTGGGTTCAGTGGGAGACCCTGCCTCAAACTATAAATTAGAGCTACTGAGGAACCCAATGTCAGCTTATAGTCTCTATACATGTGCAACTTCACACGTGCATGCACATTATGTATACCCAAGAATGCACAAAGTCTCCTGTCATCTCTTATTGCCCATTGGTGATTCAGGGACCAATCCAGGTGTCTGTCAGACATGCCCCCAGCCACCCACCCCACCCCCCACTTAGTTCAGTCATTCATGAGTAGGCCTCTGAGTCCATCAATCTCCCAGGACCTGCCTATCTTTTCAGACCCCTCTCTCCCAGATCTAGGGTTACAGGCTTGCAGGACCATTCTAAAACTCAAGTCCTCATTCTTGCTCAGCAAACACTCACCCACTGAACCATCTCTCCAGCCCAGTGTTTTGATTATTGATTTTTTTTTCCTGCATAGTATTACAAATTTAATCACGGACCTCATATTTGCTAGGCAAATGTTCTACCACTAAGCCCCACCCCAAGTAGTTTAAAATTAAAAAAATGGACCAAATTTTTAAAAATCATAAATGATCTTATAAGTTATTTAAGTTCAATGAAAGAGAAAACATAATGCAGAAATTATGTGGTAGGTTAAGGTAAAGGAGATGTAAGAGCTTTACAGGACAGCATTGAAAAGAAAGGGCCATAGTTAGTGCCTAAGGTTTGACATTTGGTAGCCAAAACAAGGACTCAGGAGCAGGGATATACTTACATAAGACACAAGCATAAACAAATGGAATAGCAAACACACAGCCAAGGCACTCACAGAAGCAAAGACTGGGTCTTCTTAAATCAATAACATTGATAAATTTCCAACTGGAATGATCTACAAAAACATCTACATATGAAGAAGGGATACAGCATGTACTTCCCATTCAGTAATGAGGAGAATATATGATGTAATCTCTAGAAAACTACTGAAAATATAAAATGAGGTTAAAAACAGCAAATAGATAAACCCTGCTCTGTGTGTGTGTGATGTTTTCCCAACTTATTATATTATTAGCTTTTTAAAGGCACAAGGCTTTGGTGGTGTTGGCATACCTTAAGTAAATGATACAGGATTGATTAATCACGTAGTAAGAAGCCAATAAACACCAGTAATCGACAGAATGAATATAGACAGCCAAGAACTTTTTACTTTGGTTCTTCCAGAAACAATGAACCCAGGACCCACAGGTCACATGCAGCCAAGGACAAACCATGAATGCATCCCCAACTAAAATGAGGGACCGGGGCTGTGTGTGACTCAATGGATCGGGATGACAACATCATGTCCTCATTACAAATGGCTGGAGAGTTCTGCAAGCCAAGGCTCTCGTTCTGGCCTGCAGGTTTTTATGGCACACGGGGCAGCGCAGGTTTTACAGAGAATGCACTACAGGCAGCAGAGGTGGGGGAGGGGAAGAGGGGGAAGAGCAGTGGCATCAGTGGGATGAAGACATCCTTGTGGCTGTTCACTCAAGAAAGGGACAAGCTACAGTCGCTGCCAGTGGTACCCGAAGCCCAGGCAGATACCAGTGGGGTTACCTTATCCTGTCCCTATCCAATCCTCCAGAGCTCACAAATGGTCAAAGGCTCTGGCTCAGCAATGAAGTCGATTTACACTTTCAAGCACACTGCATCTTCTGCCACTGCATAGCTTCCTGTGATTGGACCAAAGTACCTGCTTCTCAGTGACTCATGGCCTTTCACCAGTCACATTAAATTGTTTTGACTACCACCAAATACCAAAACAACTGCAGATACATCTTCCTTATGGGTCTTCCACAAAATTATTTTTGCAATTATACTAAAACTATCAATATTATTAATATTATTCTTTAATACACATAATTTTGAGGGAAAGATACACTGTGGATTAATTCACCAAGTAAAGTCATCCCTGTTATATCTTCCTCAGGCCCTTAGTCACACACAGCTCCCTACTACTTCCATGATCCTCCCTCTGTTGCTCTTCTCTCTGAATGGGCTGAAGGGTGGGGTGTTTTGTTTCCCAGCACTACAAGGTTTTCACTCTCAGAGCATGAAAGAGATGATGTGATACTTTGAGTAGGCAGACTCAGAGTATGGGTGAAGGAGAGACACAAAAGGAGTTCTTTTGAACAAGAACACACAAGCACAGTGACTACTTGAGCCATTTCCAGCCTGGCCCAGGGGCATAAAGGCAGGCCCTTACCCAGATTGGAGGATGCACGGCCCTCTGCAGCCCGGTCCTTGAGGTCTTCCGCAATACCCAGCTGTTGCTCATGGTACTGTTTTGCCCTCTCCAAGTCTTGCATGCACCTGGCAGCATGGCCCAGGCCAGCATAGGCCCGCATCTCAATGGACTTCTCCATCAGCTCCTGTGCCAGCTCCAGCACACAATTGTGGTAGGACATAGCCTTATCAAAGTTCCTCCGGTAGTGGTAGGCACTGCCTAGGTTGCTGTAGGCACGGGCCTCCTCCCGCTTGCTCCCCAGGTCCTTGGCTATCCGCAGGTGCTGCTCATGGCACTGAACGGCGTTCTCAAAGTCACCCATGGCGATGTATACAGCCCCCATGTTGCCAAGTTCTCGGGCCTCAGAAAGTTCATCTTTGGACTGCTTGGCAAGAAGAACACACTGTTTGTGACTGGCCAGAGCGTTGGGATAGTCTCCGATGGCTGTGTACACATGACCCAGACTGCTCAGGGCTGACGAAGCTGCCTGGAGAGGAAGGACAAGGCAGGGAAATGAGAACACAGCAAAAAATGGTTTGGGTTTGGTTCAGATAAAATATGAGAGTTGTCTGGAATTATCAGTCCAGCTTCCAGTGACCCACACAGAACTGACAAAAAGCGCATCCCATAGGAAGTCGCTAACAAGACCATAGCCATGTCAGCAGTGGTGTGCTGAAGCTGATATCATAGAAACAGGTAGTGTTTCATGTAGTTTTCATCTAAAAGACTTAATAAAATTCCTAACTGTCACTGTTATTACAACTCTGGGATGGAAGAGAATGTCAGAGGATGCCCAAATTCTATGACAAGCACAGGGCACTGGAGGACCCTGCATGGCTCTATTCCCATGTGTGGCTCTGTGGCCGGAGTAGCTTGTGCCCCAGAACATTTTTCTCCTGAAGCCAATGGCATATGTTTAGGGGGATAGTTTCTACCATGACTGATAATAGTGGGGTCAGGACTCTCTGTTCTCTTATCTTGCTTCTCAAGTGACTTGCGGCTTAGGTCTGGATCAAATCAAGGGCGAACTCTGGGTTAGGCCCCTCTAACACCTCAGAACTGGCCATGCTCCTTCGGCTCACATAGAGCTCCAGATTTCCTTCACCTTCTGGAGTCTGAGCAGCAGCCTCTCAGCACAGAGAAGGGCTACCAGGACCCCACACACTGCACACCAGTCATCTATATTAAATCCTGTTTGTCTTCAAGGTCTTAATGGGACTGGTGGTATAACTCAGCAGTAGAGCACTTGCCAGTAGCATACACAGGTCCTGAGTTCAATCCCCAGCACGTGGGGAAAAAAAGAGATTAGTGAAAATGGCTGTCTACAGTACAGTACGACACAGAGGCACAAAACAAACAGAAAACCAAAGCATCAAAGAAGACGCCATCTACCGTCTAACCCCCTACCAAGTGCAGTCTTAGACTCTAGTTTTAAAGTCCTTTGTGTAGATAAATAAAAGGGAAGTCACACTAGGCTTTTCCTTCCCTTTATTCTGAAACTTGGAAGCTTGCCCCCTTCCTCTCCTTTAGTACACGTGTGCGTCTGAGGCATCTGGCATGTGGCCCCTTCCTTCATGCTACTTCCACCTCTGTAACATGAGCACGTGCCCCTGGAAGAACAAAGGGCGCTCTGGTCTGTGACCTCCAGCTACAGGGAGGCGGTGCCATCCCTGTAGAGAAGGACCTTCCTTTCTCAGATGTGTCCTTCTGTGCCCTTCCGAAGGCTTTTATTAATATTTCATAGATATGAGTGATGTGTTTTTCCTGTTCACTCTGCTTTGTGAAGTAGCAGTTCTTGCTAAAAGGGGCTAAGACCATTTGCACAGTGCTTCTGAATGACGTGTTTGCAAAGTAAACTATGTTAAGTTGCTGTTATTAACACAAATGTTTCCACAAAAAGATTTAGAAATCAGAAAGGAAATAAATACTTATAAATTTACTTTTTTGTTCTAGTCCGAGTAGGGAGAATAGATATAATTCTAGAGATGTTAGGATGCTGTACCAGTTGAACTCTGGCAGAGACAGCAATGACGTCACAAGCAACATGCCACGAAGACAGTGTTGGCCTCAGGTCCCACTCTGAGCCTCTGGGGGCAGAGGGTAGGTACCACGTCAGCCTGAGCCTCACTATCTTTTCTTTGACTACTGCAGGCTTTGGCCTGAGAATCTTCCCTTCTCCATGTGGTGCTTTTCCCATCCCTTCCTCTACTTGGCTTCTTTTCCATCTAACCCTCACTAGGAAGTCCAGACTACAACTGCTGTCTTTTTGGTAGGATGCACAGGCCCTTCTCTGGGAAGCCAGGCAGGTAAGGACCAGACACACTGAGCTCAGCTATTCTGGTACCCTACCTCTGGGACTTGCAGCAACGGAACAACTCTGAGCCTTAGTTTCCAGATAGACAGTTCAACCTTCTACAGCAACAAGCTGGGAGCTGAGCATTTTCAAATGTAGCCCCGAGCCCCTGTCAAATGAGTAAGCCATAAATAATTCACTAGTTAGCTTCACAAAGCAGATCTGGTTGGAGGCAATAAGCCTTCGAATAGTGTAGCCGACAGATTTATAGGACTCAAGAAGGCACAGCACCCCAGGTGTCACTGTGCTTGGAAACTTCTGGTTCATGGCAACTCTAAACAAAGATCTCTTGCTTGAGTCCTTATTTCCCTCCATGCCAGGAAGACACAGGAGCTTTCTCACAGAAGCTCTGTGAGCATGAGGAGAGGAACTACCGTGCACCTCCCTCCCAGGGTGTGTGGAGAGGACCGGGGTATCAGCCTGTTCCTCCCTTCTCCCCTTAGCTCTACAAAGGCAATGTCCTGCCCCCCTCACATCTCTGGGAGGTGTGATGACAGAGCATGCATCATAGCTTCTGAAGCCAGGGCAGGCTCAGCCCAGGACAAGATGGAGCAGGGCTGAGCATCAGAGACATTTTACTTCTCCTGTATTTATAAGATGGTGCCAATGACAGCATTACACACACTTGGAAGGGCTGAGCTGGCACCCAATAGGACCATGCGTGATAGCGCCATAGCAATGGTGCAGTGCTCTGTAAACCCACAGCCAAGGTGCTGGTGACCGCAAGCCACTTGAGCAGCCACTGAAAACATCAGTAATCACGACTGAACATCTACATTCCTATCAGTTTCACAGGAAATAAAAGCTAGTGTTTTATAGCCCCTGGACAAGTAACATGTGACGGTATTTATCAGCTAAGTGTGTTTGAAATTAATTACTTGAATTTTGTTCCTCCTCCTGAAGAATGAGGGCAAACCTGATACCATTTCAGGTTATGAAGGGGGATATGAGGGGCCCCTGCTGACTGGGAATCCCAAGCTCATCACGCACAGACACTGAGGCTTATGATGCCTTTGTATATTGATCTTGCTGAGGTTTCTGCACCAGAAAAGCAGCAGCTGCTTCCCACAGAGGACACATCTGGGAACATCTGTATTGAACACTAAAGCACACAGAGAAAGCTCCACCAACAAACTATCTGGACAGAAGAACACAATGGTTTTCTCTTTCTACAAGGCAGAAATGAGTCCTGTTCTTGCCAAAGCACAGCTCTTAGCTGCAGGCTCAGGCACTGCACCCCCCACCCCCACAAACGTCAAGCTTTGAGAGCCCTGGGCTAGAGCTGGAAACTCTGCCTATCTTCAAGGGTTTTGAGTTTGAGAAATAAAATAAGATTTAAACACCCAAACCAGAACCACACTGATGACATGACCATTAAATAAGGTTCTCAGGATGTACACATTTTCCTCCCATCTGGCACGTGTTTCACTTAGTGTGTGCATATTTTTCATGGTGGTTATATTTTGCTCTGTTGCCTAAGAAATATTCAGGGTGATTGCCAATTGATTAATTGCATGTACTTGGGGAAATGGGGATTGTATTTGCAGCTAGTAGCAGAAATATTGATTTTTCCCTTTTACTACCCAAATCCATGTGTATGATGTATTCCCCGGCAGCTCAGTGCTCATAAACCCTGGGTCCTACATTAAATATCCAAAGCCCAGCCAAGGAACACAGAAACATGGACAGGCTCTGGATTCAGACATACAGAGATTTGCACGTCAGACTGTGAGGCAGTGTGCACTACAGAGCGCTGATGAGCCTGAGTTTCTCCTCAGTGAGAGCTTGGAGAAACCAGGTGAGGGTGTGGCACTGAAAGGCTCGTAAGCTTGTAGACCTTAGTTCTCCCTTTGCTCCAACATACTCTGCCTCAGTGGTTTCAAAGATGCTGTAAAAGATGACCACGAAACATAACACAAATTCTGTCACCACAACTAAAGAGACAACAGAAGTGCTTGGACCCCTGATGGCAGGTGGTACCATTCTCTTCACATGCAAAAGGCAGCACAGTGCTCAGGTTACTGCTCTAATTAGTGGCGGACTCCCTTTGCTGTGACACTGCACTGGAGGGGGGAAGAATTGGCTTTGGCTTAAAGTTTCAGGAGATATGGTCTGAGATAAACCATCACAGTAAGGTTGGAGAGTCCAGGAAGCAGAGCAAACAGGAAGTGGAGTGAGGCTGGTGTACTTTAAGGTCCACCCCGAGGGACCTACTTCTTCCAGTCAGGTTCCATTTTCTCAAGATCTACAACCTCCCAAATCCCATCCTGTGATTCTGCCACTTAGCTGGCTGGCACACGAGAATTAAAAGTGCAAGTTTAGCCCAATCTACACAGCAAGACCTTACCCCAAACCAAAACAACACAGCCAAAGACTTTCAAACAATTAATGGTTAAACTGTGGCATTTATATGGCAGTATGAGGCTAAACTGGTTTCCTATCAAGCCACAAAAAGACACAGATGAAACTGGAGATATACAAATTGTTGAAAGAAGCCAGCCTGAAATGGCTCCTGTCTGCATTCTTTCAGGACGAGGCAAGTTTCAGAGTGAAGTTCCAGGAGACCGTGAGTAGGGGTATTATCAGGGAGAGCACAGGATTTTTAGGGCACTGAAGGCATTCTGCATGATACAATAACAGATATGTGACATTTACGTTTATAACACAGAATGAATCCTAGTGCAAGTATCAACCTCAGTAAACAATATATCAACGTTGGCTCGTCTGTGAGACACATACCATGCACAAGATGTCAATAAAGACGAAGAAAATGGGAGGTGGCTGCGTAGAGCTCTATTTCCTCAGTTTTCTGCTCTAAAATAAGGCCATTAGATTAAAAAAAAAGTTTATCCATAAATTAGAGCTTGCCCTCTTGGGAAGAGGTGTGGGTGGGTAATTCCAGGAAACAGCCCACATAAGGCATGACACAGATGTATATGCTGAGTCTAGGAAAGCAGGTTGAATGAATCTGTAGCTAGTGTGAACAATTCCGGTCTTTTCCTAAACGTATCTGCCTCTGATCATTGTCAAGCCTGGCATGTTAGAAAAAGCTGCACACACAGAAATGTAGTGATGTCCCTAAAGGTATTATCTAATAAAGTTGCAGGGAGGGGCTACACACAGCAGCTCGAGCCCTGGGACTGGGTATGTGTGGTGATATTTTCTGCACCCTCTAAGAAATGAAGTTTGCCTGAAGATCAGAGAGTTAGCCATCAAGGTCAGGCAGTGATGGCACACATCTTTTATCTTAGTACTCAGGAGACAGTGATCCATCTGGATCTCTGAGTTCAAGGCAGGCCTGGATTATATGAGATTAATCCAGTCCAAAAAGAGAAACAGAGCCAAACAGTGGAGGCACATACCTTTAATCCCAGCACTAGGAAGGTTGAAACAGAATGTGATGTGGCTGGGCAGAGAGAAGAATATAAGGCGGGAGGTGGAGTTCAGCCTTCCCCTTTGCACCTTCCCTTTACTTCCCTTTCAACTGAGGACTTGAGGATTCAGTTGAGGACTAATGGAGACAGAATCTTCTGCTTTTGGCCTGAGGATTCAGTAATGGTAAGAAGTTTCTCTAGTGGCTCGTTCTTCTGCCTCTCTGATCTTATAGCATTTATCTCAATATCTGGCTCTGGTTTTTATTAGAAGACCAACTAGGACTCATACAACAGGTATGTTCAAGCTCTACATGGAACGGGCAGCAGAGACTGCAGGGAGATTGTACTGCCTCACACAGGAGGAAGCGCCACACAGATGAGGAGGAAAATGCTAACTAAAGCAGCATGGCCTGTGTTTGGAACAGTGTAAGAACTAACAGAGGGCGGGCAGTCTCCAGGGCTTCTCTTCTCCCCTGCCTGTGAAGCCAACTGCAGGTGGCTCTGTACCCAGCCTCAGCTAATCAAGGTGATTGTTTCCTGGGAAACAGCAGGCATCTGTAATGGAGGGCACATAGCACCACATCCTTTTCTTTATTGCTACAGATGGCTCATGTGTCACTGTGTACAAGAGCTCTGGTTGATCTGTAATGAACACAGAATGGGTACAGGAAGTAAAGCTCTACTTCAAGCTCAGATACTGGGATTGGTTGTTATTAGCACATAACCCGGCAAACCTGACTAATACGCCGCTGAGCATAAGTTAGTAATGTCACTCTTGGGAGACATGCTCCTTTGAAAACTAATCATCTAGTGACACTCATGTGTCAGTGACAGAAAGTTCTGCAATGGAACTTTAGTCCATTCTGTAAGAAAACCACATTTGAGAAGAACTGGTACCTAAATCAGTGTTAGCTAATCTTGACAGCTGTGGGTGTGTCTAGGTGCGAAGGTCAAGCAGGCTTCTCCAAGTCACGGAGAATCAATACTTAGAAGAATCAATAGCTGCCCAGATACGAGCCCAGAGAAAGTGCAGAGTGAATCTCCCTCATAAATGGCATGCATATCTTATTTAATGACTGTATTATGGCTTGAGCACCCAAGCTGATAAAGTAATTCTCACGAGTAAATGATAGTCAAGAGCTCCTGGAATGTTCACTCCGTGCTCACATTAAGACACCTGAACAAAAACTACAGGCATCTTGTCACTACCTAATGACAACTCCACAGGGTGGGGGGGGGGAAACGGTCAGAATACAGTAAGTACTTCTGTGAACAGCTGCTGTGACTTCGTTCCAAAGAAAGTATCAGTCTAGCAACCACCACACTTAGCTCTTTGTGCCACTGGGAAGCTGATGGCCAGACCACAAGCTCCCCTGTCAATAGCAGATGGAATATACGAGTATGTCCACACTGGCCCGGCTGCAGCCTCTGAGATGACTGACCCTAATCCCCTCATTAAGCCTGGTGGCTCCTTTCATATCCTGGTCCTGCTTTCTACACATGCTTCTTGGAAGAAAGTAGAAAAATCAATGAAACAAACAAAAGCAGTTAAGATCTGAGTACTAAGTAGGAAAATACTTCCTAGATGGGGTCTTGGAAAACCGAACGAACTGTGCTGCGCAAACGGGGAGGCGCGTGAGGATCAAGTCATTTCCACGATGCCCGTGTTTCATGAGCGGGGTCAGATTTATTCATAGTCAGTCCAACCAGAGTGTCCCAAACTCTAGCCCTCAGCTTGCAGGAGTATTATGCAATTCTTGTATAAACAGTATGCAGAACTGAATACCTTTCTAGTCTGATACAATAGTTGGTTTGAGTCGATATTCTGGGCTTACAGAGTCATTAGTAACAGTTACGGGTTCTCATGGTAACCCGGCAGCCAGAGGACTTTCATAAAAATTATTTTTATCCAAATTATATTAGGGTTGGAAGAATAATATAATGTCACAAAGATCTATTACCCAGGCATAAGAACTTCCATCACAGGTGATGAATTATTTATAATGGCCGGCATTATACGGCAATGTTTTCAAACGAAGGATTTGTAAATGTCCTTTGCAGATGCAAATGAACAGATTAATAAGGAAACAAGCTTTCTGGTGTGAGAAGCCGGGATGACAGATTAGCTATTAAGAGCAATTTATAGGTCATAAGATACGAAAGCTGGCAAGAAACACTGCCACTGTCGGCTCTGGAAACAGTAAAACTGCATCTGGTTTCCCAGGGGTTTCCTGTTAGACATTTTAATTACACCAGAAAACTGCCAGAATTTATAATGATTTCATTTTTAGAAAACTTGATGCCCTGTGTAAACTTGATGTAATACAACACATCGGTGCTGTGTGCCTTCAGTGCCATGCCACAATGCAGCCACTGAGAGCCAACAACTTCCAAATGGCAGAGAGAAACTTCTCCCTTTGCACCCTAGTGTCTGGAGGAGCTCATAGCCACTACTCACTGTATTATCATGCCTGTGCAAGTCCAGTTAGGCAGGGAAAGTACCAAGAGACATCCTAGTCTCAGAGGAGCTTCCCGTGACAGAGGTCACTCTAGAATGATGTTGTTCTGGTTCCATGCCATCACTGCCAGACATCCTGCATTTATAGTCATTTCAGTGACTATAAAACACTGTTATGAAGGGGTTGGAATGTAACAGATCACCTCCAAAGGCAGTATTTACACTGAGTCATAAAACCTGAGTTTAGCAGGATGGAATATAAGGAGGAATGTGGGGCAGGACAGATGGAAACATACATGTACATGAGTGTCCCAGAAAGGGACAGCTTGTGCGCAGATGCTAGAGGATAATGGGAGATCTTTAAATTGAGTGGGAAAGGACCCTCAATAAACAACTGAGAACTTCTGCTTCCATCCGTGAAGGAATGCTCCCACCAGAAAGGCCAGGCTGTAATGGTTACTGAGCCCCTCTGAAACACACCAGAGACATGTGACCTCAGCTCTCTGTGTGCTCACTTACTCTAGCAGCTTCATCCTCTTCCCCTTTGGGAAATGATGATTCCAAACCCAGATTTCAGTGCAAGAGACAAGAGTGTTTTAGACCTGAAGGAGGGTTTATATCCATACATCACCCAGGCTATTGGCTAAGTGTCATGTAACCACCTGACCTTACTAGCTTGAACATGGGATTGGAATGACTGAAGGTATAGCCATTGAAGTACACCCCTGTGGTCCCAGCTATTTGGGAGGCTGTGGTTGAGTTGCTTGAATCCAGGAGTTTCAAGAACAACTTGGGTAGTGTACCAAGACTCCATTTCAAAAGAAACCAAAGTGAAGTACCACTGCTCAGGTGGACCTCTCCTGTAGTAGCCCCAGTGGGTACCCAGGACAACCTTGGGACTCTTTAGAGCACTTAGAAAAACACTGGCCAAAAGAATCTTTCAATCTCCTTAGATATGGGTAGAGGTCCATCTTAGTAACTAAGGAAGGGTCTCTAGTCTCAGCCACTGATCCTAAGTCTCCAAGGCCTTCACTGACTCTGCTGATTGGTACAAGAGGCAAATCTGTATACATTCCTACAGCATCACCCCTGCTTCCTCATCATGACCCATGCATTCAGCAGCCCACCATGTTTAGCATCTGAAACCAACTACTAAAATTAGAATATATTGAAACCAACTACTAAAATTAGAATTACACTAGCTTTTATTTAGCAATTTTTATTTCAATATATATACACTAAGTTTATCTAGAGTTAATTTCTCACCATTTTATTCTTAATGATAAATTTAAATATTTTTAAAATAATGCGGCAAGAGGTTTGCAACATTAATATTGAAAACACATTGCTTCATTCTCTGAAATCCTCACTGCTGTTCAATGTCAAATGCAAAGGTAAATTCTGATAATTTAAACAACTGCTAACTTGGATGGACAGGTCAGTGTGCCTATGAAGGTCACTCTGTCTGTGCCCTTACACAAGGTGGGGAAATGACAGCAGTGACACAATGTGCCTGGTGCACAGGGTGTATTTAATTACGTGAGCACCAACGGAATTGAGTAAATCAGCAAATGCTACTGTTATGTATTCATTTTAATTTAATCTGCTTTGAACATTTATTTAAAGTGCAAATGTACCAAGTCAGTATCATCCTTTTCTCATTATGCCAACTGCAAAAAATCTGAAAACGTCAGCTCCTTGATGTGACATTTGTCATTACCCTGTGGCACATGAATTATTCGGCGTACAAGCACATGTATTCATATTTTGAAATCTCCAAAGAAATAAGATACTGTGCAAATGTCTGAAAGTTGAATGTATATATGCTCAATAAAGAAAAATTAAACTTTTAATTTAGATTCTACACTTGGTTTATTTTAGTTTATTATAAAATATGTACAATGGCATTAAATAGGTTATAGTTATTAGATGAATTTTCTACTACAAAAGTGTCTAGTCCCCCCCCCCCCCGCCCCCCCGGGTCAGGGCCTCACTCTGTAGGCCTGGCTGGCCTACATGGGATGTGGCAAAGGAGCCTCCCATGAGACAGTGGAACAAGGCCTGCATGAGGGCATACACAGACAGTGCTGCATCCTCTGAGGTAAGAATGTCATGGCAACCTCTAGCCCACCTCATGTTCTCATCCCTGGGCCTCGAGGCAGCTGCTCTGCCTGACACTCGCAGCTTTGTTACCTTCTTGCTTTTCTACCTGCTGCTCCTCGCAGACTTGGTCCTCACTCCTGTCAGATCTTTAAAATTTACTCCCTTTGACCTTTGTTTCATGCACATGAGCATGAAATGGTCAGAGAACACAGTTCCACAGCAGCATGGCTGGTGTCCATGCAGACAGCCACTGTTCCCTGCAGCAGAGCCTGAGAATATGATAACATGGATTTCTGGGTGGTGTGAAGGGGAAGAGGGCGCAGAGCCCCCTCATTGACTGATGGCCATCTTGACTCAGACATGGCTCTCAGGAAAACATTGAAAGTGTGCACCTCAGAGCCAGTGAGTGATGGACTTTCAGGCATCTCATGTTCACTGTCTCAAATCTCCACAAGGCCTGTCACAAGGTAGAAATGTTTACCCTCACTTTTCAAAAAAAAAAAAAAAAAAAAAAAAAAAAAAAAAAAAAAAAAAAAAGGTATTAACTAACTGGCCCGAAGTTAAACAAGAAAAGGTAAGGCAAGACCTGACAGGGAACAGCCCCACATAAGGAATGGGTCAAGGACAGACAGGTCACCACACTGTTCAGTAAAGAGCCTAGATGGCAAGTGTTCCTAATTTGCGGTATCTTATAAAAGTGACTCATCAAACTGTATCACAAACTGGACACAGATTCAAGCATTTTATTAACATGGAAAAACCCCACAATAACATCTACAACAATCAGCAACTTAAATTTTTTAACCCTTCTGCCTTAGATATAAAAATTACATTTTACATTTGGAAGTCTTCCAGTCAGTTGGCCTGCCCACAGACATCAACAGAGATGCACATTATTGGTATTATCATCACCATCAATAACATTTATTGGTATTATTGGTTTGTCTGTGTAGCCCTGGCTGTCCTGGAACTCATTTTTTAGACCACACTGGCCTTGAACTCAGAGATATGCCTGTTCTGAGACTAACTGCCAGTCTGAGATGCACATTAGTGTAGTGTTGTCTTTAGGATTATCTACAGATGTGGAACAGGTCTAATCTAGACCTGTCCCACACACCTGATGTGCCTGATGGCTCACAGAAAGCTGGCCCAGTCACTGAATGACAGCTACTCCGTGGAGGGACATTCCCAGATAGCTCCAACCAGCATACCACGCTATGAATTCAAGGGTGCTTAAATGAAATTTGACAAGGGTGTGCTCTTAGAAAAGAGCTCCACAGAAAAGAGCGGAGTCAACTCCTCCAATGGCAGGGCCCATTTCCACAAGGTTCCACTCAATGTACCACGGATTAAACAGGCACCATGAGAAATCACAGTTTTATGGAAGCCTCAGGGGTCTCTTTCCGAAACACTCTAAAGGGAGTAGGGTATCTTGCTCTGGGTCAGTGATGGGAAAGTGGGAAGCAATGGCTGGACCACAGAGAGCCGGAGGAGCAGGGTGAGGTAAAGGGTAAAGGGTAAAGGGAGGTGACTCAGCGCTTTCATCCAGGTTGGTGGCTGCAGCCCATTCTACTCCAGCTCCCAAGAGAGAAACACATCCCCTGTGATAAGCCTATATTGGGTCATCCTGGTCACATCCAGGGTGTATTTTGCCTCATTTTATAGTTTAGAAGAAAGAGAGGGAGGGAAGGAGGGAGGGAGGGAGGGAGGGAGAAAATGAAGGGGAAACAGGAGGGCAATATGCATGTTCATTTCTCGAGTGTGGCGGGGTCTCAGCTGGCAGCAGTGATGAGCTCAGTCAGGCTCTAAGAGAAGTGAGCAGAAGGGTGGAGAGGAAGGAAAGCAGTGAGCACAAATAACTCCCATTTGTCAGGGGGATCCATGGGGAGGACTGCTGTCAGGGGGATCCACGGGGAGGACTGCTGAGTCAGGGGGATCCACGGGGAGGACTGCTGAGTCAGGGGGATCCACGGGGAGGACTGCTGTGTCAGGGGGATCCACGGGGAGGACTACTGAGTCAGGGGGATGCATGGGGAGGACTGCTGTGTCAGGGGGATCCACAGGGAGGACTGCTGTGTCAGGGGGATGCACGGGGAGGACTGCTGTGTCAGGGGGATGCATGGGGAGGACTGCTGTGTCAGGAGGATGTATGGGGAGGACTGCTGTGTCAGGGGGATGCATGGGGAGGACTGCTGTGTCAGGGGGATCCATAGGGAGGACTGCTGTGTCAGGGGGGTGCATGGGGAGGACTGCTGAGTCAGGGGGATGCATGGGGAGGACTGCTGTGTCAGGGGGATGCATGGGGAGGACTGCTGGCAGATGTGAAGATGTGAAAACTGCAATTTCTTGTACAAAAAGCACAGACTCTTGATTGTATTTATAGGGTTCTCTGAAGGAATATTCTTTATAGTTATTTATTTTATGTACACGAGTGTTTTTCCCGGTGTACGTATGTGTACTATGTACATGCCTGGTGCCCACAGAGGTCTGAACAACCTGGAACCGAATCCCCTGGAACCAGAGCTATGGATAGTTGTAAACCCACTTCGGGTTTTTGGGTTTTTTTGTTTTTGTTTTTGCAAGAATCACATCTGCTCGTAACTGCTGAGCCATCTTTCCAATCCTCAAATAGTTCTTTAAAAAAAAAACAAAAAAAAACAAAAAAAAAAAACACTACTACCACCACCAACAAAAACTCTTTGATTATTTTTCAACCTAATTTTTGGTGTGATGAACTTAAATTTGCTAAACTGGCAGCTAAAGGAAAGAGACACCCCAGCCTGGGTTTTAGCTTCTTTCGTTAAAAAAAAAAAATTATTTTTAATTTTGTAAGTATGTATGTTGTGTTTCAGATATGTTCATGTGTGAATACAGTGCCCGTGGAATCCAGAAGAGGGCATTGGATCTCCCAGAAGTGAACTTAGAGGAAGTTGAGTCACCCAACATGGATGTATGGGTGCTGGGTGCTGAACTTGAATCCCCTGCCGAGCAGTGTGTGCTTTTAACCACTGAACCATCTCTCCAGGCCCAAAGTCTCCCTCAGACTATCCAAGTGGGCCACAATCCCCCTGGTATACTTTTTCTAATGCTGCCAGCCTAACAAGATAAGCAGTGGTTCTCAAAGGCCTCACAAGTGCCATCAGAGGCAGAACCATAGTGAATGGGACATTTAACACATGGTGGGTACTTAAGAGAAATACATCGATTAAGTCAGTCAAGGACGTACTTCAGAGGCTTGGGAATAAGAGTGTGGAAGATGTAGTCATCATTAGGTTCTTAATTCTCTACATAACAATGTCCACCGCACTCTAAAATTAGCCCTCTCTGTGAATGCCAGCTGCATTCAGATATCAGCAGTGCTGCCGTGGAAGTCTAGGCTTGTGACAATGGTGGGGACTTTTCACATCAGCCTGCTGCTGTGGCAGAGTCTAGGCTGGCACCTTGCATTAAAGAACACCAAGATGGCCAGGCATGGTGGTCGAGCTGCCTTACATGGTTGCTCTATGTTTAGTTTATTGAAAACCCGTACATCCATTT
This sequence comes from Phyllotis vaccarum, assembly GCA_033318265.1. NCBI lineage: Eukaryota > Metazoa > Chordata > Mammalia > Rodentia > Cricetidae > Phyllotis > Phyllotis vaccarum. The sequence continues at coordinate 61,487,689 of JARWLC010000017.1, forward strand.
CCATGATGACTGTTAGGAGTTGACACTGCTTTCATGAGTGAGTACATGTTCTTCTCTCCCATATCCTTGTGTCAGAATCTCAAAGTCATTTTGATTTGCTCTCCCTGATGACAAGGATGCTGAAAACTTTTTAAAAATATTCACTGGCTATTTATGCTTCTTTTGAAAGGTGTTTAGTTCCTTAGCCCTTTACTGTATGGCAATTTGAGGTTGTATTCTGTTTTGGGGTTTTGATGTTTAGGTTTTGCAGGTTTTATCATTATCATCATCATCACCTTGTTGATATCAAACTGTAGTCTGAGGTACAGCTGGTAAAGATTTTTCTCCTATTCTGTGGCTGTCTGTTCCCTCTTCTGATAGGTTCCTTTGCTGTGCAGACAGTTCATGGAGCCCCATTTGTAGATTCCTGTGTTGGGTCCTGTATAGGAGGCTTTGACTGCTTCTGTATCTTGAAAGACATTCCCTATGCTTTCCTTTGCAGTTTCAATTTTTAAATTAAAACCTTTAATCCATTTTGAATTGATTTTTGTTCAGGGTGAAAGATGTGGGTGGAAACATGGCCGGTACAGAAGGATGCCAGTTGGGGGTTCCAACTGGTGGCCAGTTGGGGGTTCCCACCTCCTTACAAGCTAGAGGCTGCAGGCTGCTTCTCTAACAATGGGCTTCATTTCTACTCTCAGACATGACTCACTCTTCAGTCATACTTTAAAAATAATATTTACTTTATACTTTAAAAGATGGCATTTATTTACTTAGTGTGTGTGTGTGTGTGTGTGTGTGTGTGTGTGTGTGTGTGTGTGTGCGCGCGCGCGCGCCATGACTTGTGGAAGTAGAGGAAACTTTCTGGATTCTGGTCTCTATCTTGTGGGTTACAGGAATCGAACTCAGGTCATCATATTTGTGGTACAAGTGTCTTTACCTGCTCAGCTATATCATTAGCCTTGGGCTAGAATCATATTTAAATGTAGGTTTATTTGTTTCAAATAATGCCAAAGGCTTCTTTAATAGCATTAGCTATAAGAATCATAAAGAAATAAAGCACTTCTCATTAAATGGGAATAAAAACTTGGTTAAAAATACAGGTTTTAAAATAATGTCAGGTGGACAATAAAACGGATAAAAAAATTAAAACAGAAACAAATGAAAGTCACTATTTTAATGTTTGAGTTGAGAAGGGCTTCCTATGCCTGACAATAGAAACCACAAAGAAAAAAAAGATGTCTATAAAAATTTTAATTTAATTATGTCAAAACATGGAAAAATACCACAAAGAAAATCATTTTTTCTGAAGGGGGGGAAAAAACTGCCATGTGTAAAGAGTCCATAACAAACACATACAATTCACCCAAAATATTTTCAAAACTCCAAGATATTGAAAACGTAAGAAAAGAAAATAAGATTGTACTTTATCTTTCAAATACTGAAGTGTAAAGAATAATTTTGAGCAGAGCTCAGCAATACCAGTGAGGTGGTCTCAAATACACTACAGGAGCCAGCAAAGCCTCAAAGCCACTTGGCAGAACAAAACTAAGTCCTAGAAATGTCCTTGGTGATCATTTCTTTCTAGACTTGAATCCAGAAATTGTCAGCTTTGGTTCTATTAATATTTGGAGCAGGGGATTCCTGGCCTGGCCCTAACTCTAACCCTCAAATCACATCACCAAAAATGTCTCCTAGGACAAAAGCAGTGTTTCCCAGGTGACAATTGTTACTTTATACAAACAAAATAATGCAAAAGCTGGGCAGAAGGCTGCTGTGGAATTATGCTCTTGTATGTTGTAAATATTTGTCACTTCTATTGATTTAATAAAACACTGATTGGCCAAAGGCAGACAGGAAGTGTGGAAGTGGAAGGATGCACACTAAATGGGCAGCAGGTGAGTAGTTCCCTCTAAGACGTCACTAGTGGGAAGAATGTGTCAGAACAAAGGCTGCATTTGTCTTACCTGTAATGTTTGTAAATCCTACCATGAAAATCTACCCATATTATTTGTATGTTTTTATTTTTTAAATTACAGAAATACATTAAAATAGTCACAGTAATTATTTTGAGTGGTGAAAACTGGCTGATGTACTGCATTCAAATACTAATATTAAAATTCTTTATTCTTAAAGAAAGGATCAAAGAACTTTTTTAAAGATCTAGTATTATTGCTTTTGAATTTAACAAATTGTGACAGGATGGGACTCACAGCTAGAGGGCTCTGCAGCTAGCTCTTCAGAGAACTTAGGGTAACAAATCATGAGCACTGGGGATTAACCCAGGGCCTTGCACGGGCTAGACAAAGGCTAGACCACTTAGGGAGACTCCAGTCCAAACCACTAGGGCTTCTTCTCAGAGACAGGCCCAACCTATAAACTGAGCTGCCATGTACTGCTATTTAGATACACAGTACTTATAGATTGTTTTTAAAAACCTCTGTTGCTCTGGCTTACCCACCTTCTTAGCATCTTCTCTGTGAGAGAATGCACACTGATTGGCCACTGGCAACCCAAGCACACGGCTCAGACATGCCATCTCACTGTGGAGACTATTAGCCAGGAGCACACAGTGAGTGAATACGAGGCCCAGTGTTAGTACCTAGACACATCACCACAATGACCAAATTGATACTTACTGAACGTCAATTATCTGCCATGAGGCACTGATGAGCAGTGGCTGCTTTGATTTTATGAAGTGCAAGGACAGAACAGAGGAAGACAGGACTCAAGTAAGGACAGAGGACGAATACTTACTCTTGCCAGGGATGGGGTAGGGGAGATTGGGAACTTTCCAGGTTCAGTGCAATAGGAGATGGGAGCCTGGAGGAAAGGCCCCGCCAGATGCTCACCTCCTGCAGGCAAGAGGAGTGGCCTGACCAGAAATGTCCTGGGTCTGGAGTACAGGAAATGGGCACATAATAAGAAATATTCAGGACATAGACCTGTGTAGCACTGATACTGTACAGAGCCAGAGGTCAACTAACTCAAACTGTTAACACCTACTATGTGTGCACCACCGGTGTCATATGAAACACCACAGAAACCATGTGAAAAGACATCTTCATTTCACAGAGTGAGCTGAGCTTGGGGAGGCTGAGTACTCTGTATGGGGAGCATCAGCCTGGGCTGGTTTCAGAGCTCTAAAAGTGTCACATGGTTTCTGGAGTGGATTAGTCACTGCAATCCCCACCTAAAAAACAGGAGAAACGGGAGTGGAAGGCTCTCCTGGTATCTTAGACTTATAAAGCTGTAGTGATGTCACTGGGAGCCAGCAAGAGGTAGCTTTATCGCTGGTGCAGAAGGACTTCAGCAACTCAAGGGTTCTAGTTCTTTCCTCCCAATGCAAGCACCGTCCAAGCTTTCTCCACAATATTTAGGTTTTCAATCTGCTTTTCATCATTTTAAGCACTTCAAATGCAGAACACTAAAATGGCAATTACCTTTGACCTATTTTAACAGATTTTAACATTCTTCCATACTTGCTTTGGAATGCCTCCACCTCTCACCTCAACCTCTAGCAGTAGAGGTCACAGATACAATCCCCCCTTTCCCTTTGCAGAGTCATTACTGTGAGAGTTTGATGTCTTCTACTGCCCCGAACATTTGGTATCATTGCTGTATATTATGAATTTGTAAAATCTGTCGTGTTTTGTATGTTTTCAGTTTTTGTGAATGGTGACAAACTGTAGTAGGATTATGTTGTTATGTTGTAAATATTTGTCCCTTTTACTGGTTTAATAAAATGCTGATTGGCCAGAAGGCAGAGAGGAAATGTGGGCAGGGCTACCAGACTTAAAAAAAAAAAAAACCTCTAAAAAGAAGAAAAGTAAGAGAGAGACACCATCAGATGCAGAGGAAAAGAGACCAAGATGCTGCTCTGAAAAAAGTACCAAGCGGCATGGCTAAGCAAGTTAAGAAGCATGGGTTAGCTTAAGAATTAAGAGTTAGCAAGTTACGTGCCTGAGCCATAGGCCAATCAGCATGAAGTTAACATAAGCCTTTGTGTGGTTATTTGGGGCTAAGTGATAGCAGGGCTGAGACTAGGTCTGAACCTTGGGGCCAGGCTGGGAAGGTGAGGCCAGAAATGTCCTATTACAACAAACAGTGCACACTGTTCTGCCATTTAGTTTCCTACTGATGCACATATTTGCATTTGTGACCGGAAAACAACAAGGTGAGCAGGGATGGGGGGGGGGGGCAGCTTGGCTGATGCTTCTCTCCTACACTTCCCAGCAAGCTACTGAACCTTCCAGAACTCTTTTGTTTTGTCTTGTCTTTTGTTTTAAGAAGAGGACACCTTTAATCCCAGCATTCAAGAGGCAAAGGCAGGCAGATTTCTATAAATTCAAAGCCAGCCTGGTCTATAAAGCGAGTTCCAGGACAGCCAGGACTGTTACATTGAGAAACCCTGTCTTAAAAGAAAATGAGGATAAAGATCTGCCTTGCAGGACTGTTCGGAGTTGTAAGACAACACCTACCTCTTGTCCTGGCACAAAACAAATATTTACTAAATGTTGTTACCTGTCACAGTAAGATAGCACATAAGCAGTAGATGGTAGCTAATTTCATGTGAACCTTTAACAGATCATATTTGTTTAGGAAACCTAAATCTTAGGGTGGCTTTAAGATCCCCAGTGCCTGACTGTGTTCATAAAAAGGAGCCATGACCACTTCCAAATCAAGTTATCACTGTTATGAACTCTCCTACTCAGAAAGGCTTTACCTAATTTTCCTAAATGGCATAATTAAACTCCTAATCCTTTGGTCACTACTTGATGCCACTCTAGAAGCCTGTGACCACTGCTCTAACCCATGCCTAACCTCTGCTCTCTCCATTTCCTCTGTGATCTGTGATCTGACACAGCATAGTGCTCACCTGTAATCCTAGCATTCAGAATACTGAGCCAGGAAGATTCTGAGTTCCTGGCCAGCCTGGTTTCTGGGGCAAGACTCTGTCTCAAAATAATAATGAAACAAAATAATGAAAAAAAAAGGTGCATTGTGGGTAAGTGCTCAGGCTCAGGACCAGGACCACAGTGCTGTGCTTATACAGTTCCTGCCTTGCTCATGAGGGCAGATGCTATGCCTCAGAGCACCCTGGCCATGTTTTAGTGTATTGGTTTAAGGCAGAAAGAGCTACATATATTCATTGTCATATTTTTAATGCCTAGGCCAACTCCCCCAAACTAGCCTTGCTCATCAAAATTTCAACCATTCTTCACGATTCCTCTCAATGGCCAATTCTTTGATAAAAATCAATGCTGACCTTTCCCTCCTTCCGCTGCCCCACCTTCCTGGACAACAGAGCATGAGCTGTTGAGTAGACATAAACTGCACAAATCCTCTGTGCACAGTACTGAAAGGAACATGGACAGTTGGGGGTACCAGCCACTGGGCTAGAGGATCCAGTCTATCTGTGGAATGGGGATCAGAAGAACTGTCTTGACCAGAAGCCTTAGCTGCCCCTGGCCTTTTACATGCAGAACCTGAAGGAAAAGACAGACTGTCCCCATTTTCCAGATGGCCAAGGAATATCCATCATCACCCAGCTCAATCCAGTTGCAGGCCATGCTCTTCCTGCTTCATGTGTCTAAGACAATAAAGGGTGGCCTGGCTCAACAATCCCAAGTGAACCCTCCCCAGCAAGGGGGCTCTTGGTACTCAACACCAGCCAGTAAATCAAGATGCCCTCAGGCACAGGGAAATAGAAACTCATAAAACAATACTTTATCATTCCCACAGATTCCTGAGCCTCGGTCCCACCATCCCCCAGAGAAAACCCCAATCCATTTGGGATATTAATTATGATAAAAATTTATTAAGGACTCATAAATGTTAGGTGCTACAGGGACCACTTGAAAACACAGCCACACATCTGTGCTCATTCGGAGAAGATTAAGTGTCTAATGACAAGGGCTCCCGGGAGCAGGAAGTGCTGTGCAGTGACTTGTGCTTCCCGGTCCCTATCTTACAACTGTTTATTATTTATTTAGTCTCTTGGATTTCACACCAAATGCCAAAAACTAATATGTGTTCCAGGTAAAATATGACCTCAGCAGAGGTGCACAGTAGCTCACTGCCAGCCGCATCCCCACAGAGCCTGTGAAATACTCTTCACAGCACTTCACATTCCCGTCTTTCTCAGGTGAAGACCGTGAGAGACAGGCACTCTTTTATTGTAATGTGGAGGTAGAAAGGCTCAGTTCATTTTCATTTATTTCTCCATTCGGATATTTTTTTCCCTTGTAAATGTCCTCAGATCTCTAGGTCCTACCTTGCTCGGAGCCTGAGGTGAAGGTGGGACAGCACAGTAATTAACACATGTGAAAAAAACAGCAAAAAATGGGATGTGCCTAAAATCCCGAGAGATTTACACCTGACCATTTGGCCTGGCTACCCACACTCCAGGGTCAAGCTATTACATTTTAATAAAGTGGAACTTCCAGTGTGGAGCCCCAAGGACCGGGAGGAAGAGATGAACACAGGAAGACAGCAGGTCAGTGAGTGTCTCACTGAATGGAATGAATTACATTGGATATCAACTATAATGTTAAATGAACAACAGAATGTACAGCATAAATAAGTACAAATTAGCCTCTGGAAGGCAATGCCAATTCTGAAACAAAGGTATGATTCTATAAGCTGGGGAAGAAACCCACACATCCCAAATCTTTTGTCCCTCACCCACCGCCATGCATGCATTCCTTATACAAACTGCACAATCATTTATTTCATTTCAGAGTAAGCTTACATGAAAATAATCCCCCAGAAGAAGTAGTGCATTGATTTTCATGCTATGACGTCAATTTCCCTCCCACTGATTCATGGGATGGTTTGAATATCTGAAGAGTAGATGAGGCCTAATACAGATCCAACTGCACAAACCCCTAAGCAGCTGTAGGGAGGGAGGGGTGAGTGTGTTATATTTTGGAATATATAACAAGCAAAGCATTACTTTATGACTCTCCTCAAAGCCCTGGAAGCTGGCCTGCAGAGCCTAGTCTCCCCAAAGCTGAGATACTCTGTAATAACTGCTAAGTAAAAGGTAATATGGATCACAGACTGGAGGGTGGTATTAATACAGCATTGAAAGAAGGAAGGAACATCAGAGATTGGTTAACAAAGGTCTGAGCCTCTTTGGTTTCCTTTATAAAAGAAAATTTCAGTTTCCTTTACTAGTTCACTGGAGTCTAAGCAGACTATAGCCTGACGGTACCTCCAGACCTTCCACTGTTTAATTCTGGGAGAAGGGAAGATATACATCCACTTTCTAATCACCTTTCAACTTTAATAAACTTCAATGATAGTTATAGAATTTGTGCTAGGCCAGCAGTAGCTGAGTGTCCAGAGCCAGTGTGAGAGGCCAGTTCATCACAATGCTCAGATCTCAGGCCATAAAGGAAAATTTAGCCCAATACACAAATCTGCTTAATGTGCCCCTGGTAGTAGATGGATTCTGTTTAGTGCTTTCTCTGTTAAATCATTTAAGATCCAAGAGCTACATTTTGCCTTAAGTGGCACTGGAGTTTCATAGGCAGAGAGGATGGGTCATCTCACAAGGGATTTGAAGTCACTGAGTTCTGGCTATGAGGAAGGCAGACAAAGACATTCCTGATGAGGGCGGCCAATCATTCAATAATGTTGATTAAGTTCTTACTATACAGCAGACCCAGAGGTGAGGCATCAGGGACACATCTGCTTGAGTTCCAAGGGCAGCACTGTGGGTCACTGCTTCCTCAGTACCCATAACAACAGTAAGATAGAGAGGTACTCAACATGTGCAGAACGAGCACCTGAGATGGCCCCTGGAAGGGTAATGGAAGCCTGGAGATCTGACACATGACAAGCACACTGACTACCACAGCCAATGGGGAAGAAGCCCTGATGCTTTGGGAATGAAGAAGTGACAGGTTACACTTTGACTGGGTCCAGTGAGGTAATAGACAGCGAGGAAATACCTTCATAGAAAAGAGTTTACACTGAACATCTGCTCTATGAATTCAACCAGATCAACATCTTTTTCTGTGAGGTACATGGAGTGAGCGACCTGTTGGCATAATCCCACTGCACTGAAATTAGGTTTAGGTGAGTGTTCCCCAAAGGTCCAGGGGTAAAAGTTTGGTTATCAGAGTGGCATTGTGGGGAGCTAATGGAGACCTTTAGGGAGCAGAGCTTCATGGGAGGTCATTGGGTCACAGAGTTCAAAGGTACTGCCATTATGGTATGCTGCCCTTGCAAGAGGACCAAGCCATGGACCACTCAGTTACCTTGTATCAGAACCTCGAACTGTAAGTTCATTGGCTCAGATACTTCCTTAGAGAACACACAAGGTTGACTGGGAAAATTTGAAAACCAAAGCATGAGGCAGTAAGTGAGGAACATTTGCAGTTTCCACAAAATCCCAGGAGAATCGCAACCATTGTCAGTCCTGAGGTTCCTAATTTTGTGGATGGTAATAACATCATTTTCATAAACCTCAGTTGATAGAGGGTTTGCTTAAATATGGAGGAAACATAAAACATTCTCAAATATAAGAAACAGGTGGCCCTCAAACCGCTCTGCTGTGCTAGGAAGCCGCACTGAGTAATCTAGAAAAATCAGCGCTGCCTCCAAAACTACAAAACTAAAGAACAATTCCAGGGCTGAATTTAATCGCCTAAGCCGATCAGTAAAATAAACCTTACACCATTAAAACTGAGGGTTAAAATACTGAGGGGGGAAAAAAACTACAATTGACCAAATAGTAAATTCAGACAGGAAGTTAGATATCTCACCAGGTACTGATGAAATGAAATGTCTAACTCATGGATTCCATTCAGTGAGAAGAATCATATTGAGGGAGACAATAGAGACCAACAGTGTTAGATCTATGAGCCCAGCACTTGGGAGATGGAGTTCAAGGTCATCGCTGACCACAGAAACTAGAGTCCACTATGGTCTCCATGACAGCCTGTCTCAAAACCAAAATTCAACAGCAAAAGAATAGCCAGAATAAAGTGATGATATCAAGCAATACAACTGAATCAGCAAATTACTATTAATAGGTAGAGTATGTCCTTAATCAGCTTAACATGCTCCTGAACTTCCAACACCATGCACTGCCAACAGATCTTTCCCATACAGACGTTCCTCATTATGCGATCCCGCTCACCCCTGTCCACCACCATCTCATTCAGAAAAATCCCACCAAAGTACTGGAAAGTTGTCAAGCACAATCATACTAGCAAGTACAAATTCTCCTTGTATTCCAACTTTTCCTTAGAACTTTGAATTGATGACAAATGTCATTTTCTTTAAAATGATAGACTCACTAGCTTTTTTTGATAAAAAATTTCTTAATATCCAAATCAAGAAAACCATTTCTCTGCCATTCGTTCACAGAAAAACATGTCCCGGAACTTGCTGCTCACCTCCCAACACTAACAGGCCCAGAGAGGTTGTTTTGTCTGAGGCAGCTTTGGGCTTTGGCTGGAGTGCAACAGAGGGAAAGGTGTACTGACCAACTCACCTGGTCACTGAGAATATTAAAGAGACCTGCTCATCACTCATGAATTGAGACCATCAAGGTCCACATTTTTATTACTTCACAGAGGATCCAGGAGTTAGATCCCTAATAGGCCCATGTGTGGGGATTTAATAAAGTTTCAGAAGTTTTGGAGCTATCAGAGGGAATCTACCCACAGTCTATGTGGGGGGTTAGTAAAAGCTCCAGAAGTCCCAGAGCTCTAACCACAGTCAGTCTAGAAAAATCAGAGTGGTGATTCAAACCTTTAATCCCAGCACAGGGAGTATCCTGGGAGTGGTGACCTACGCCCTTAATCCCAACTGAGTCAAGGTTACTTCAGATTATAGAAGGAATTCCAGGCTCCCAAGTAGGCAGTGGTGGAGCCACACCTTAATTTATGAAAGGGTACTTAAGACGGGATTGAAACACAGAGGGAAGCATTTCCAAGGGAAGCGAGGCCGAGGAAGCTGGAAGACAGCTTGGTAAGATCTGACTGTGGTGTTTATTCCCTCTAGTATCTCCAACTTCTTCAGAGATCTATCCCTGAGTCTCATTCTTTCGTGCGACACCCATGGGTAGAAAGAGTGACCACGGCCAGATGACAAAGATGTCAACAAAGATGTCAAATGTCCATACTCCTGACCAGAGGCAAAGGCCTGCAGGCCTGGCAGCCTTTTTATCTGATCAATAGGGTCTCCCAACCTGTAGACAAGTCTGAGAATTTCAGGGCCAGAGCATGTTTACCCCAAAGTAGGGAGCCTGTCAGTCTTGTTCAAGCTAGCCAATCCTAAATTGGGGGGAGGGGGGAAACAGAGACTCCCAAAGAATCTCAAAACCTCCAACCTCAAGGAGCAATTGGACTTTAGCTTCACAAGCCCCACCTCTGCTTTATGGAGGGTGTTTCTGGGTAACGTGTGTGTGTGTGTGTGTGTGTGTGTGTGTGTGTGTGTGTGTGTGTGTGTGTGTGTGTGTCTGTGTGTGCGTCTGTGTGTGTGTATGTGTGTATGTGTGTGTGTGCTCACACACTGTTTATGTGTGTGTGCTCCGTGTATGTGCACTGTATGTACCCCATGTGTGTGTGTGCCATGTACGTGTGTCCTGTATGTTTCCTCATCCCCAATAAGCCCTTCTTGACTGGCTGATTCTGTCTGTTGGGCCTGAGATTTTCTTCCTTACTGCTTGCTACTTATATAAAAAAATTTTAATATATCTATTTTTTCATTGTCTTTTTAATTATTTAACTGGCAGGGAAAGTGAACCTGACCGACTCCTAGACGGTAAGGTGAGGGCATTCTCAGGAGAACACCATCCCCCGCCCCCAAACACACACACACAAGTTCATTGCAATAAAGGATCAGAGCTTTAGCCTATGCAGCCACCTAGGTGCACACTAGGCCCTTCACAGGTGTCCCATCCTGGCTTCTGTGCCAATGTCCAACATAGTTTTGCTTTGCATTTTTAGACATGCAAATAGCCTCTTTTTATTTATGAACTGAGCATAGTTCTAGCCAGTAGATCTAAACATTGTTCCCAGGGTCACTTGCCGTGGGCTCTTGGCCATGTAGATGGGACACTTTGAGCATTAGATTGCTCACAGAGACCTACTGTGGAGAGGCTGAGAGGAGACAGGCAATGAGTAACAAAGCACTCGGTGTCTACTGAATTATTTCTAGTCCTTCTTCCTTAATGTAACATGTAGTTTGTTCTATTCCACATCTACTTGGAGGTCAAGAGAGATAAACAGCTCAAAAGACTGATAATAAACAGGACCCCCCCCCCCCCATCTGTTAGGCTAGTACACAAATAACAGATCAAGCCTCACCATTATGGAAACAGGGGATTCAAAATGCTTTAGATGTATTCTGCCAGTAACCATGCCAACCGCCTCAGTTTCTACAGAAAGGTGGAGGTACCTCCTGAACCCTCATTACCATCATACAGACACTCCCCCGACACCACCCCTAGAAAACCCACCTTTCTCTTTTCCTTTGTTCTCTCCTGCACAGAGTTGCACTCAACATCATCTTTGTCATTTCAGACTTTCCTGCCCCAGCTGCTGTATCACATCTGTGACTATCTGGGACACCTGCTTCACAAGTTAGACAATCAAGGTGATGAATCAGTTCTTTTCAGAAAATAAAACTTTCTCATTTCCTTAGGAATGTTAGAAGAGAAAAAAATGTTTAATAGAGCACAATTACACATATAATTGCCAGATGCCTGGCATTTAAGCAGAACAGGCACTCCAATTGTGGTCTCTTGCTCTGTTCCACGGAGACACTGTATTAGCTACCTACTGCTACATAACATTTCCACTTCCATAGTCACTTAAAACAACACACATTGGTTACATCTATCTTGTGAGTCAGGAGTTCAGGCACAGTCTCACTGGGTCCTCTGGGATGTCAGAAAGCTTTGTGCAGGTTTGAACTCTCCTTTAGAGACTAGGATTGGAGGAAACATGCTCTCTACCTGAACAACATTTAGTTCATAGTGATTATAAACCTGAGGACTTCAGTCTTTTGATGGCCATCAGTGGAGACTTCCCTCAGCAACAGACAAACAGCAGTTCTCTGCCATCTGGAAATCCTAGACATGGTTACCATAGCTACTGCTCCTTTGTACCTAGTAGGGATGGGGAGATCCCAACAGAACAGGTGCTACACCCTTATAAGGATCTCTCTCTCTCTCTCTCTCTCTCTCTCTCTCTCTCTCTCTCTCTCTCTCTCTTCTCTCTCATACACACACACACACACAGAGAGAGAGAGAGAGAGAGAGAGAGAGAGAGAGAGAGAGAGAGAGAGAGCATAGCATGCATATTCTGGCACTTTTGAGGCACATGCCTGTGTGTGTGCTTGTGTCTGTGTGAAATGTGTTCTGAATAAGCATGGGCACATATGTGTGTGTATACTCCTGGATGTGCATGTATAGAAGCCAGAAGAGGATGTCAGGTGTCCTGCTCTATCAGTCTTTACTTTAGTCTCTTGGGACATGGTCTCTCAATAAATCTAGAACTAGGGTAGGTGGTGGAGAGCCAATCCCAGAAATCCTGCCCCTGCTCAGCACTGGATTACAGGTGCATGGCCTCACCCCACTTTTTACAGATACTTGGATCTGAACTGAACAATCATTCCCATTCATCGGGTCATCTCTGCAGCACAATTTTTGGCATATTTTGTTGGCTAGAGAAAGTCAAAGCTCCCACACACTCCAGGAGAGAGGATCATACTAAAGCACTGTATTGGTTTTCTTGACTGGCAACATGGTTTGAGTGAGAAACACTGAGGTTGATACAGAACACCTCAGTGAGGATTAAGTCCAGGGAAAAGACCAGCCCTCCATATAGCCAGCACTGTTCCACAGGCTGGGTGCCTAGGTGGAAGAAAAGGAGGAGATGGAGAAACACGCCTGCAGGACACTGTCTCCGTATCCTGACTGTCATGACTGGAGCTGTTTAGAGCAGCCACAACCTCCCTGTCATGATGGAGTGAATCCATGAGCCAAAATAAGTCCTTCTTCCCTTAATGAAACTTTCTCAGGCATCTGTCATCACTACAGTGGTCTCCTAACACAGGTGCAGTCAGCAGAGCACAGGAACCATGCCATCTCCTTAAGAGCATGGTTGGCAAGCTACGATGAAGCAGGTTGCATGGCAAGAGGCAAGTCTGAAAAGCTGAGAGGAGCCAAGGTTTAATGAAGCTAGCTCTGAGGCCCACTGATAATCTGAGCCTATACCCAGAGACACAGCACATCCAGATGGAGCTGAGATATTGTTGACATGTAAGAAGGTTGATCTGGTGGACCAATGTCATGTAAGCGTTCTCATGCATGCACCGAGCAGGTGCTGATGGGGTGACTCCAGGAAAACTGTTGATTGCAGCAACATCATGGTCAGCTGCTAGAATTGCCTGAGAAGGATGTGGACCATGTGCCTAGTCTCCTGTGTTTCCTGGATGACTTTGAAGGGTCTGGTGCAAATGCTGCCAACTCTGTGAAAAGTGCTTGGCCTCCAGCGTCTACTGCAGCTCTTCTCACCCTGCTCTGCTTGGCTGGCCTCTATGCCCACACCCAATGGACTATGACAGCATCTCATTCTATTTGAACTCCTTCATACCTGGAAGAGGAGCTGCACCCAGTGGTTACTGAGTGATGACTGAGGCTGAAACCCCACAATGCTGAGCAAGTCCTGTTGGATCACGTCTTCTCTCAAAGCCACCATCACCACCATTTCTGTGTCACCCAACATCACATCCACTGATGGCAGCTCGTGTGTGTTGCTCACATGGTCACTCTTACATGCAGATCAGTACAGCCAAAGCTTAACACAGGGGGCTGAAACAGCCCTACATCTGTTGTGGAAAGGCTGACAGGACAACCAGACGTCCCCTGCTGGCCAAAAACTCTGATGAGCAAGTGCCAGAGGTTAAACAGAGCACAGCATCATGTGCTTTTAGCAGACAATCCCAAGTGGAACCCTGGGTGCCACAGTGAACAACAGAAGTTGATCTTTAGCCCTCTTCCTTTGCTGACAAAAAACCAAAACCAAACCAGAAAATGTTAGTCCTTAGTGACTAAAGAGACAGTTGTCACAAAGTACCCATGTATGAGACTTCACAGGGCCTGCAGACCCAGCAGGTATCATTTCTGAGGCTGCATCTGTGTGTTCAGCTATAAGGAACGTTCCACGACTGTCTGCTTTCTGTTAGGCTCATGATTCTCAGACATGTACAGTATGGCATCTGTTGATCTCTCTAACAGGCTGTTGGTGTTCAAGACAGACCCCAACAGGGACTGGTAGAAACAAGGCCTCAGCTAATCAGCCCAAGATCTGTTCAGCTTCTTAACATGAATATTTAACCTAGGAAATGGGAACAAATTATGCATGAATATTTGTATTTGATTTTAAAATATTCATAGATACATGTTTTAAAGTGGACCTTTGGCCTAAGACAATGAAAGAATTCCATTCATAATGAAGGGCAGCCATTAACTTTCCTGACAAAATTAAATAAATAAATACATTTGCCTAATACATCTTAGCGTCTGACTTGAGGAAGAAATACATCTGAGACTGCAGATGTCTTCTGTCCAATGTTTTCAACATGACGCAGCTCACAGCAGGCGTGTCCCCCAGGGAGAGTCCAGAGCTGGCACTGGTGTAGCACGTAACACACCTGCTTGCTCCCCTGTCCCTTCCTTCTTTGAACAGACTGCTTGTGAGCCTACTCAAGGCTGTTAAGTCTTCCTCTGAGTTCTAAATGAGAGACGCTTCACTGCAGTGGCTGAAACTAACAAAGGGCCTTTGAAAAGCCTTGCTTCTCAAGAGAAAAAGAAAGAAAGAAACTGAGAAGATATCCCCTCCCTTCATTATTAGATGGCTACAGAGACTGACATTCACAATGATGAGCTTCAAGCGTCTGCATTAGAACCACATTCTGAGCTTGGGCCCTGACTTGCCATAACTTCATGGTTGGCCACAGCAATGGAACTTCCTGAGCAATCAGAGCCTAAAACATCCCCAAAAGATTTCTTTGGAAAGGTCTTAGTGCTCAGTGACAAGAGATATTTTATAGCAAAGACATGCAACTGCATAGTGGCCAAGGTCAAGACTTACTGTAGATTTGACACCTACGTAAGTCCCTCACTCTAAACTCCAAAATGGAAATTGGAGAAGAAATGGCTTTCTAAATGAATACAGTTAAGCTTGTAAGAATTGTATAAAATCTGATGTGATGAAGAAATAAAGGCTTTCCCAAAGCCTGATGGTAAACCTGCCTCTAAATCGCATTGGACTAACATTTCCACATGAACAGTGCATAGAACATTCCATGTGTTATTTCTTTCAGACTGGGGAAATGCCTCCCCATAGACAGCTGCCAATGTCTGTAGCCATGTTTTGTCACACTTGGGAGGATTTGCCACAGACAGTGGGCAGAAGCTACGATGCTGCTAAATACCTGCCATGCCATACATAGGCCACAGCCCATAGCCACCTGTCAGCAGAGCAGCAGCCTCTCTGTGTTGCTTCTTGGCTGGAGTGTATATGCACACACATGAGGCCTAAGATTGCATGCTCTCACCAGGTCCAAGTGGAAGCTGAGCTCACAGAAGCTTCGGGTCACATAATTTCTGTTCTTTCTTCCTGCTATGGTCACGTCAGAGCCACCAGCAGTGTGACATCCAAGACAGACAGTGAAGTATGTGAGTACATCATGCGGCCACAGAAAGACTGTGCTCCGGGACAGGCCTCCATCTCTGGGAAGATGTGACTCTGTCAATGTTCTCCACTAACGCTAGAGATTCAGAGTGTAGATTACACCTTGGCACAAGCTGGGTGTGGTGCTTTAATGCCTTATTCCGCACCCCACCCCACTGAGGACCAAACCCAGGCACATTCCTAGACAGGCACTTAACTTTTCAGCAACAACAGTAACTGAGGTACAAGTGTAGCCAGCCTGAAGACATAGCTTCTTTTCCTGACAATTACAGCAGAGTCCCAAGCCTCACCTTCACATGCCAAGACAGATTCATCCAGGGTCTGTTCCCACACCACACTAATGTTAGGGGACACAGAGAAAGCCTGGGTGGGGTTTAGCAGAAGTGGAATGTTTTGTCTTGGAAGTATCCCCTGTATTGCCAGCTGGAAAGGACCTGAACATTAGTCAAGTGTGAGCTGTAGCAAAGGCAGAGGGGAGGGCTTCCCACACTATAAACTATTGCATTCTAATCATTCCAGTCCCAGGATTTTAATCTTCCTCAGCCAAGAGAAATGACCTAATGGAAAGTCTAAGCTCATTATTCAATTCAGTGCATGAGAGTTGTTTTATTTATTTTTTTCCAAAAAGAAAAAAAAAAAAAAGGTCTAAGGAAGAGAGATGTGTATGCCTATGTGGAATACTTTTATGGTGAAAAATGCACTAAGCATTTTGTGGATGAGTACTATAATAAACACCCATCTGTAACCCCAGTGAGCATTCTGTCTACACATAGTTAGATGTGCTCTAATGCTAACATTTCTAGATTTTCTTTCAACATATTTTTCACACCACAACTACTGACTGAACGAGAGAGACATAAGTAAATGACAATGCAAAACGCTAAGTGCTTTAATAAAAAAGCAAGGAAACTTAAGGAGACCAGAACATCAGAGCCTGTAGTTTTTGTTATTGTTGTTAGTAGTTTTGAAATGAAAGCAAGTAATGCATCCAGAGTCCTAAATTTTAAGTCTAAATCTCTGCAGAAGTCAAATGCACAGCTCGCATCTGTAAGTCTTCCTGGAGTCACAAGACCCTCTGTAAGGGCGGCTGATGTCTTCGGATCACAGCTGGGAACAGCTCTGCTCAGTTCAGCTTATAAGTCCTAAGGGACAGTGTGGAATGTGAGTTGCTTACACATGGCTGATAGGGGAGCCTTCAAGAGCTCAGCGCTCCAATAGGCCAAGCATGGCCATTAGGAAAAATCCATGGAAACCAGAATCTAGAAGGAAGACATTTATTTGTTTTAAAGAATCAAAGTTAAACATCAGGTCATTTATACATCTAACTATAAAATTACTGCAACTTTGATAAGGGGAGAATGAATGAGAAATGGGTGATTTCTGTAAAACAAAGAACAAACATATGGCTGATGTAACATTTGCTGCTGAGCTGATACCAAGCTTCCTATTTAGTACGTACAGGTGCCACAGTTGTCAGCATTTCTATGTGAGAACTAGGAACAGAAACAATTTTCTTCAAATACTGGCCTTCAACAAGCAGGCACTGGTCTTCTTGTATGAAGCAGAGCAATGGTGAAGAATGCAGGGCCACAGCTCCTTTTCACCCTCGCCGAGAGCCACAACTTAGCTCTGTGAGTACCACGGGGTCCCCTGACAATCACAATCGTGGGAACCAGGCTGGACACTCATCTGCAGGGAAGCTCACCCGCTGAATAAACTCCCTACTTTTAGAATGAAGAAAAGGTTTCAACCAAGAAAATGAGTCTGTTTTTAAGGAATTTAAATGGAAAAGAGAATGAACAGGAAGGGCATACTAAAGGAAAGCTAACCCTAAAGGAATGTATTCAAAGGGAGAGTGGGGTAGTCACTGGGATGGGGTGGCTAACAGGCAGGCACCCTTAACTGCAGAGACCTGAGGATGTCGGAGAATCTGCCCAAGGTGCATGAGCCTTCTGCACAAAGCCCCCGTGTCTCATCAGGTAACTTATACAATTCTGTTTCTTGAAATCAAAATAACCCAGGTACAGTCAGGACTGGAGGACCTGAGTTATCAGTGAGAAGGCTGGAGACTCACCACAGGCTCACAGGGTTCACAAGAAATAGCTAGTTACTCTTTAGGCAGAGTTTCTTAATCTGCTTAGATTTGTGATGATTTTTATCTTTTAAATGTAATTCTGAATTGTATTGCCATTTTTTATCCATCATTATAAATGCACATTTAATTTGAGCATTAGTGTGTACACTGTGTGCACATGAGGAAACCAGAGGGAGAGTGAACTGGTGTCTACTATCACTGTCCACCTTGTTTTCTGAGATGGGACCTCCCACTGAACCTAGGTTCATGACTTTGGCTAGGCTAGGCTGACTTGCCAGCGAGCCCCCCAAATCAGCTTGTCTTTGACCTCAAGCACTGGAGCTAGGGGCATGCGCCAGCATAGCCTGGCTTCCTCGTGGGCATTGAGGACTTTAACTCCACTCACGTTAGCACAGTGAACAGCTTATACACTGAGTCATATCCCTGGGCCCCACTTCACTGCTTTTAGGTGGTGGAGTAGTCCTGTATTATCATTTAATTTTGTTATATTTTAATTATTTTCATTGTTATTCACTTTAGAGACACATCTCTACATCTATCAAAATACATACATTTTTATTATTGAGCTATTTATCTACGCTTTTAGAATACTGTCATATTGCTTAATAAAATTGTTAATATCTGCCTACTACACAGCTAGTAAAACAGTAAAAAGATAACATTAAATGGTGATTTTATTTTAAAAAAAAAAGACAACTTGGGTTGGTTTCTCAGTTGAATATATATCATTCAGGCACTATAAATGTACTAGCAATAACATCAGAGTCGTGAGTTGTATCTGGATCATAGCTAACGGACATTCTACAGCTCCATCACTGCCTAGATGACAATGAAGAATCCATGAGATCCAGTCTCCTCTGCCCAGTGCTGCTTCTCTTTGGGACTGAAGCCTGCACAGTCATAGAGAAGCCGAGTTCACAGGCAATGAACAAAATCTCCAGACTCAGAGATATACTAAAGAAGCATCTGAGAAAACAGGATTTAATTCTAAACTGGAATTTCAACGCTGAGTTCCTCCAGTGGACCGTGAACTTACAGATGTGAACTCCCAACCTGAGCTGTGATCCTGCACGTTGTCCTCTGAGGAGCAGGCTACTCTGAGAGCTCCCAGATGCAAGCAAGCTTTTATGATGGAATAGGAGGGTTAATGGTGCTCAGTTAGCAAAGGACCACAAGAGACAGGCACAGCACAGGAGAGGAGCCCAGAGAGAACACCAGCCCTGTATCATTTTTCTTAGTCTGGCTGCACTGAGTTTCCAGTTATTCCCACATTATTCCCTCTTTTCCTCTATCTATCGCCTTCTCTTGACCTCTCTCTCACCTCTAAAAGATCAAGAGGTCAAGGAAAGAATGAGGGAATGACATTCATCTTGGCATCGGTGCCTGGTCTGCTGCCTTCATTCAACTCACCACCGGAAGATCCACGGTCCCTCTTGGCAGCTCAGCAGTAACAAAGGCTTTAAATCTTGACTGTCACCTCGACTAATTTTATGATCAAGGTGAAGCATTGCTGTAAGTGAGCCTTCAGCTATCATGAGGCAGCAAGGAGTTTAAATATGGACATTTCTCAGCTAGGTTGGTGATGTGTTTGCAACCCCAGCACTCGGGGCTAGGCTTGGCACAGAGTGAGACACTGCCAAGGAAGGAAGGAGTGAAGGGGACCTTGAAGCTGTAAAGAAACTGACTTCATTACGCCTGAACAGTGGGACAGAGTGTGAGACCTGACAGAAGAAACACATGTGCACTGTCAGCATCTCACAACACTGAGGTGGAGATGGGCATCTCATTAAATGCGAATAGAGAACGATGCAATTAGATCCTTCTGTGTGACTGTCCGTAAGAATGAACTCATGATGGATGTCTCTCTCCCACATCCTGCTGACCAGTAGCAGCCTCAGGTCATCACCAGATGTCCAACAGTAGTTAAAGGGAAGCAGAATCCTTTCCACAGATCCACCCCACAAACACCTCTCTGAGTTCTGTGCCTGCATGCAGGTTCTTAGGCAAGCTTCAGAGTGGGAACCTTGGGAGGGCAAGTTAGGATCCCTGACCCACATTTGCACAAGGTCTGATTAATGCGTTAGATCCCGCACCTCTGACATTCATGATGGATCTGCCTTCACATTGGGCATAGCTCCTATGCCACTCACAGTTCATCTGTCTGCATGTCAGGATGGGGCTTCAGGAGCAGTATAACGGGGGAAAGGAATGTGCAGTGATGTCAGGAGACTGGATACACTTAGTTTGCTGGTGGACAGGATGTAGGAAAGATAAGACAGTGTTATCTTTAGTCATCTGAAGCCAAGGGCAATAAAAGGCCGAGTTTTGGTGAGATGTAAAGTACATATTAGTGAAGCTCTAAGGATGGAGGTTTTGGTGACTGCGTTCTAAGCACACGAGTGAATCTGAAAGAAGAATGTGTTTAGCTCTTTAAATTGTGATTCCCCAGGTCAGGGTAGAGAACAAGAAAGCTTCTAGAATCATCCTGAAAGAAGATGCCAACGGTTCAAGGCCTCTCAAAAATAAGTAGGGTGCTCACCAGGAAGGGATGAAAGGAACCCCAACAAGGTGATAAGCACCTACAGCACTCTGATGACATTGAAGACTAGAAACAGCTCCCACAATACTCCGCATGCTAAGTGCATCCTTGTATCTCTTCCATTGACTTTCACCACCGTCCCACTCTGCCTCTGTCATGGTCACAATTTAGCCCTGATGCTGTATCAGTACAAGGTAGCACTAACACAGCCTCCTCACTGAGCTGCCACAGCTACCATGCAAATCATGGTCTGCGTCTGTGGGTGAGGTGGAGACACCCACAGTGGCTCATCACTACAATCACCATTCAGTAATCTCCTTGCTGCCTGGTGTTCACCACCAGAACCTCACAATATACCTTTCCTTCAGCTTTCCTTTCAGGCCTTTATTGTAATACATCGCCAACCTATAGCTGCCAGCCTATAAGCACACATTCTCTCTCTCTCTCTCTCTCTCTCTCTCTCTCTCTCTCTCTCTCTCTCTCTCTCTCTCTCTCTGTGTGTGTGTGTGTGTGTGTGTGTGTGTGTGTGTGTGTGTGTGTGACCTTCATGTATATACATTCCAAAGACCTTCCATTCCTCTGTGGAGATATGAGTTTATCTCCTTTTTCTCCCAACACTTCTTGAGTGCAATTCTACAAGCAACAATTTTTGAAAATATCTTTATCATTTTAAAAGTATATTTTATATCTTTTTGCTAGATATTTTTACTAGCTAGTGAATGTGAGGTTGGCAGCTTTTTTTCTCTTAACACTTCAAAGGTGCCACCCACGGACTCTGGCTTACACAGGCTTTGAAGAATAGTCTGCTGTCTTACTCATCCTTGGTACAGGTACTCTACTAATCATGCCTGGATGTGTAGTCAGTGAGTCATGTGAGATGACCAGGGCCACTGTAGTTACACCTTTGTTTTCTGGTTCACTGTCTTTGTGTCTTAACATCCCTGAAGTTGCAGTTCGGTTCTTCCCACTATACCCAAAGGACCATATGCATCTGCTGACCCACATCCTAATAGACAGGGAAGAGACCATGATGTGAGAATGCCTTTCTGTATGCTGTGAATATCAATCTTTAAATAAAGGAGCTGTTTTGGGCCATGGCAGGTACCATAGAAGAAGTAGGAGAAGAAATCAGAGCATAGGTAAGAGAAGCAGGGCAGAGTCAGGCAGATCGAGCAAGCCACCCAAGGAGCAACATGTAAGGAACACAGGTGAGCCACGGGCCACGTGGCAGATAGATTAATAGAAATGGGTTGATTTAAGATGTAAGAGCTAACTAGCAATGTGCCTGAGCCATAGGCCAAACAGCATAAAGTTAATATAGCATCTGAGTCATTTCTAAGGGTCTGAGCAGCAGTGGCAGGTGACTAATGGGTCTGGCATACAGGTCTGTGGGTCTGGGCCTCTGGCTGCCCGGGACCAAGAAACCCCATTGCAACAGGACCAAATGCAAGGGCATCTTGACGGTGAAGAGTGCACAATGGTTGGCGTTGGAGGAATTTGACAGTGACCTCATGAGATGAAGAAACAACAGAAATATCTTCAAAATCTGCAACACAAAGCCCTGCAGGCTTTGCTCCCCCTTTAGGCCAAGCACTCCAGCTGCTCCTTGGGTAAGCTTTACTTTGCTAAAGAAGTATGCCTGCTTAGTCTGGATCTCTTGCCTGAAGTCTTTGCTTCAAGAGGCAAGAACCAAGGAGAAACATTTACACAGTAACAGAGTTCACGGGCATTCTTTTCTTCATAACTAGGTTCCAAACATCTGTGTATCTGTTAGAACACCTGGCCATGTCCAGTAGACTCTTGGATTTCTCTTCTGTCTCTTTGGCCTCTTCACCCTAGCTTCAATTTGGATGGCGGATGGCTTCCATAACTGTGTCTTTAGGGCCCTTGATTTCTCCATGTCTAATCTGTTACTATGCCCATCTGGAAAAATTTCTATTTCTTAAACTATATATATATATTTAACCTAGAAGTTAATTTGGCTCTATCTTTTGATCTTTATTTCTTTCTTCTTCGTATTAAATTTTGTTTTTAAGTATTTTATCATGTTTATAACAGCTATTCTAAAGGCTTTGTATATGAAGTCTATTGTCCAAACTTTTGTGCAGACTATGGTGTTGATTTCAAGCCTTGTTTTGAATGTAAGGACTGGCTTTTCCCAGAGATGATAAGCATTGCCCTTAAAACACAGCCTCCCAGGATCTGCCCTAGACACCTTGAACCATTCAGGCTGGCCCCTAGTAGTTCTGGTGCTTGCTCATCCGTCAGGTCATCATCCTTTACCATGGTAATGGTTCTTTGTCTAGATTCATGAGAACCAGTCTCCAGCTGAACATTCCTTAAAGCCTAAAGGGACCACACATACATCACCAGAGATCATTTTCTCTGTTGCCCTTTCCTGTCGCTGACCCACAAATTCTAAATACTTCAAATTCCCCTGGCTATGACCTGTGTTTTCCTAGTTCAGTGACATGGCCAACACTGTGAGGCTGAGTGCCTCTAGATGGAGCCAGTGCCCCCATCTCAGGACTCTCAGCCCTGCCCTCTTTGCCCACCGCCTTAAAATCATTTCTTCATAGATGTTGGTCAGTACATGCTGTTTGCAAAGGAGAAACCGGTGTGTGCTTGTTCTATCGTGACTGAAACAGGAGTCTACTTCTCTTTCCCTTCCGTCTTCTGTTTGCTTCCTGCCTGGCACAGGGCTGGGAAGTAGAACATAGACACTAACACTTATGCTGTGACCTCTGTCTAGTACAGAAGCCAGAGTCACATGTGGCTATCAGAAGCTTAAGATATCAACAGTGATTGGAAAGCCAGAAAGGCATATAATGGAGATCATTCCTCAGCTGACCAGGCAATTGAAGTCAGAGTAGACACTAACCTAGCATCTAGGGAACAGTGGTGTTAAGGTCTGAATGTGAAGCATCCACACAGGCTCATGTGTTTGAACACTTGGTCCTCAGCAGGGTGCTGTCTGGAGGACATGGAGCAGCAGCTGACACAGGTGACTGACTAGGTTGAGCCTTGCTTTGAAGGTGATGGCCTGGTTCCACTTGTGGCCCCAGCTCTCTGCTTCTAGGTGGCGCCCTGTGGGGAGCTGTTCACCAAGCAAGCCCTTGTTTGTTCCTGCTTCTCATGCTTTTTTTGCCATGATGAACTGATGCCCTGTTAAGCCGTGCCCTCCATTACATTGCTTCTGTCACAGCCATGAGAAAAGTAACCGATACAGAGAGAAATTGGGGAAAAGGACCTAGTTCCTGCTGCAGACATTGCTGACACCACAGAGGCCAGGATAAAGATAAAACCAGAACAGCTGTGGTGCTTGGAATGAGAAGGGCTCCGTAGGCTCCATAGGCTCCGTAGGCACAGCTGTGGGAAGCTTGTGGGAGAGGTGTGCTCACTGCGGTGGGCCTTGAGGGCCCAAAAGCCTACGCCCCAGTCACTGCTGTGCTTCTCTCAAAGCCTACATGCCAGTGTGCTCTCTCTCTCTCTCTCTCTCTCTCTCTCTCTCTCTCTCTCTCTCTCTCTCTCTCTCTCTCTCTCTCTCTCTCTCTCTCTCTCTCTCTCCTCTCTCTCTCTCTCTCTCTCCTTCCCCTCCCATCCCTGTCTTTTGCTTGTGGATCAGATGTGAGTTCTCAGCTACTGCTCTGGCACCATGTCTGCCCGCCTGCTTCCCACTATGATGGGCATGGACTAACCCTCTGAAACTGTAAGTGCCTTCTCTTCGAAGCTGCCTTTGCCATCGTACATCTCTTCACAGAAATAGAGCAGTGGCTAAGACAACAGCATTAATGGACTGCTGATGCCTTGGCATGGACAACCGGGGGGGGGGGGGGATGGGACTGTACAGACAGAGAGAACTGCTCCCTGCAAGTTTATCCTCCAGAAGAAATGTTTGTCAAGCAGGGAATGGAAGCTAAGACACAGGGCTGCAAAGATGAGGTAGTGAGTCCAAAGCCCGTGAACCTGGGGAGGCCTTGAGAAAGAGGCTTCTCTTCCCGAGGTCTCTGCTTCCCCAGGCACTACTGACTTCAAGGACACAGGGCAGACTGCAGTCCCAAAGGCTGATTAGCAGCATCCCTGGCCTCTGCTCCCTACAAGACAGAAATGAGTCTGTCTGCACTTTGAATGAGTCGCACAATCATACCAGAGAATGGGAGCTGAGCCACGAAGCTCTGGAACGTAGTATTTTGATGACTTGTTCTCAGACAAACACAAACACAACCCCAAACAACCCTAAACTCCAGCTGGGGAGTTAGTTTTTATAGTCTTCTAAATTAGTACTTCTCGAGCTACTTTGTGTATATTATAGGACTGAGAATGTACACTGAGATGACGGAAGGCAGGTTTCTCACTGTTGGAGCAGAGCAGGGAGCTGGAAGGGAACTCGGCAACAGAGGCATCTGGAGGGACTGGGTTTTCACACTTAGTTTTAAATGTAATTAAATACAGAAAAGGTTATAGGCCAGCAGGAGCTATATAGTAAGACCCTGACTCAAAAAGGGGAGGGAGGCGAGGTATAGATACATATATTGTTTATATCTGTTTATATCTGGGAGTACATACATAGTAACAGGAGTCTCTTTGCATGAATCTATACAGTCTATACCAGACACATACATACCCATAGATCTGACTCTGGTTAGCTTCCAGAGAGGATTCCCAAAATACCAACACCTCCTTAGCAATAAGAACACCTAGTTTCTTAATTCCTAAACTCTGTTTTTCCCAGAAGGACTCGGGAAACAGCTCATTTGGGGGCCTAGATAGGGAACCAGCCCATGAACCTAGAACATCTTTCGGCATCAAGGAGTAAAGAAGAACAATGGAGACTTGTTTACAGGGACACAGGAGTCAATGGGAAGGCTCCATTCCAAAATCAAAATCGTCAAGGTAGGAACATCAGAGAGTAAAATAAGGATCCATGCAGTAATACACATTACTAGATGGCAGGAGAGGAAAGTTTGTTTTTATATAAATATCAGCTAACAAATGTACACTGATTCACATCTGTTCTCAAAGGATCTCCCCACAAGTTATTTATAAACCACAAAGGTTTCTGAGACAACAGAGCTGGGCCCAGCACTGAAGCCCAGCCCCTGTTGCCTTCTCCAACCAGCTCTCTTTCACAGCCCAAAGCTCCCCCAACCTCTCCCAGCAGTGACACCAGCTTGACACCAAGGGACATGAGCCCACGGAGACACCTCACATTCAAACCCCAGCACCGCCTTTCCCCGTGTTAGGTTAGTGTCAGCCCTGCCGAGTCAGCAGACCCAACCTGAGCCATGTACAGGTTCACCTCACTGACAACACAGCCAACATCACTTCCTCTGTGGGATTCCTGAAATGTATCCCTGAAGAAACTCCAACAAATGAGCACCTATGGAAGCACATTCTATGTAAAAGTGCAAGGTCAAGGGTGGCTAAAGAACTGTTTGATTCAGGGACAGCATCTGGAACATGAAAATTAAATGCAAAAAAAATCTTGGATTAGATCTTGTGCTGCAAAAAAAAAAGTTGTTGGGGTAATAAATAAAATGTTAGTGACTACACATAGCAGCAAATATGCAATGTAACTTTCCTGAACTTGACTGGAGTGTAACTCAGCAGTAGGTACCTGGGTACCTGCTCAGCACATACCAGGCTACACATCACTGGTGTTAGATATACATTCAAGAGAATGTGATATTCTTCTGTATTTTAGATTCTTACTTTAAAAACCATTTTTATTATTTGAAAATTTCACATATGTATACAATATACTTTGATTATATCCACCCTTTTGATTCCCCTAAGAAGGTAGCTTGGCTAGCAGAGTGCTTGCCTAACATGCCTGAGGTCCCAGGTCCCTAGTGCTGTGCAAACTGGATATGATGATACACACGTAGAGTCCTAGCACTGGGTAGTAAGGCAGGGGCAGGAAAGCCAAGGTCATCTTTGGACCATGAGTGAAATGGCTAGGTGAAGTGACAGGGTTGGAGAAGAAAGAGGCCCTCGAATGTGACCCAGAGTCTCCTAGAAGCCACAAACTTGATTTTAGAAGAGTCACTGACAGATAAAAAGGCACCAGAGGAACTATCTTCAGGGATCTTCACAGAAATCCTTAGGGATCCATAGCACTGGTTTCTAAGAACACACAGTGTCTGGGACTGTAATGTCCTCTCCCACCTCATCCCTGGCTCCACACTCCTCTCAGTGGTCTAAGGGTGTACTTGCCAACAATCTGCCTATATTGAGCCCAAGCAAGTTCAGCTCCCAGTTGGCTGTAATTATATAACGCAGCGTAGGCCGACAAACATGAGCACAGACAGAAGACCTGGATCTAAAGACTTCAGAAAGATAGTGAGATCAAAATGAATTTGATATACAGGTGATGACCATAAAATACTGAGAAAAAAATCTCATGAAAAATTTCAAAAATCCAGCCTTTAGATTTCTCTGTAAACATGTACTCAATCCTTGTTTCTCCCTGAGGAAAATGAAATGTAAGCTGTTAACATGAGGATGAGTTTGCAAATCCTATGGGCTGACCTGGTACCTTAAGATCACAGCACCAGCTGTCTGCTTGTTCTAGCTGAGATAATACATATGAACACGTGAGCGCGTGTCATTGCCATGATCCCCACTCCAGATGATTCCCCTTTAGCCACCAGTTACTGATGCCACCTAAATGGCATGAATGGGGCAGATTTCAATTTTACATAACCTCTGTGACCAATAACAACACAGTAACAGCCTGGAAGTGGTAACAGCTGGATAGAACTGACATCACAGTTCACACATGGGACCTAGCAGACCACTTCTCACACCATGTAGACTGTTCATCTGTTACAGTGAGGTGATTCTACACAGATTATAACTATATCAAAAATTGAAGAGTTAGCAACCTCCAAAACTGCAACTGGACAGCAATTTTATATCTAATACCATAAAGAAGGCTTATATATTTGACTCTTCAATTTTGTCTCATTTGCATTTTATAAAATGCCAATTTGCAATAGATTAGAAATTGAGATGAATCCTTAATTGTAGCGAGCACAGCAAGCCCTTCCCACTGAATCGTCAGTCTTGATGCTCCAGAGAGGCAGACAGGGGAAGGTCTCCCTCATCCCTCACTCCATGGAAGCACAAGGCTCTTCAGGCTGGAGCATGAGGGAATGTTAACTCACAGCTACACAGGCAAGATGGGGCCGGAACACAGGAGAGCAGGAGGCGATGAAGTAAGGAGCCGGGTATAAGAGCAGCAAAGATAGAGAGCACAGCATGAGCTTCCGCTGCTCATTCAACACATGTTTATTGAACATCTATTGTGTGGCAGTCACTACAGATGTAGAATACATAATGGAAAAGAAGGCTCTGCCATGTGGAACCCATGTTTTAGATGTGACAACAAACAGTTAACAATTATACGTACTTAGATACAGCAGCTTGGATGTCAATTATTGTCAGGTGTACTCATTTCAGACAGTAAAATAAGAAACAAAAGTAGGCCAAGAATCATAGCAAGAGGCTAGAAGGCTTCAGTAGGGAAGAACAGGTAGTAATGAGGTGGCTGCTCAGAACCCCTGGAGGGATGAATTCTCAGGAGGCTCACAGTCTACCCAACCACACCTCTCCTGATTCATCTCAAATGAGTGTGTGTGTGTGTGGGGGGGGTCTCCTTGATTTTCTAATCAGAACAAAGGCAATTGTTATTTATCTGTGGAGACAGCACCACACAGACAGACAGACTGTCCCCCTTCTTAGCAAAGCCACGGGGAAGGCAACTGAGATTGGGAAAGGTGTTAACAGAGAAACAGCTGAATTCCCTGGCTGCTTTCTCAGAATGGTTACACCTCTGTTTGTAGGGTTCTTATACATTATTCAATATTTTTAATTCATTACAAATTACATCTAAATTTTCTTGCTCATGTTCATTTATGGGACATTTTATCTTGTCATCTTTTTTCATGTACCATGCAAGCAAGAAGAGACCATCCAGTAACATACTCCTCAGAAACAAGCTAAGGGCACAATTTGGTGTCAATTTCACAGCTCAGTGAAGTGAAAGGGATCTAGCAAGCCATCCACACGCACCTAGAAGGAGGTCTACTGCAGGGGCCTAGTCTTGATGGGGCCTGTGCTGTGCCTACAAGCAAAATAAGCTCCAGTGGCAACATTATATATTAGGAGAGAAAGCGGTTATCATTCAAACGCCCTTAGAGCTCAATAAACAGAATACGGAAAAAGCTGGACCAGGCTTCATTTTCACAGTGTGCAAAGATGCTCCTCAAAAATCATGTTTCCCTTTAGGGTCTGGATAATGTTCATAAAAAAAGAATTTCGTTTGAAGATGCATAAAACTGAATTATTATTTTAACAGTTTTTTATGAGGGTAAAAAAAAAAAAAATCACAAATTTGCAGGGCATGGTGGCACCTGCTTATAACCCCAGGGTTTGGGTAGTGAAGGATCAAAGGATAAGAAGTTCAAGGTGATCCTGGACTATGAAAAGTAACAAACCCCAACAAAACTTCAACCCCCATGCCATAGCCAAAACAAAATAAAACCACAAAAGACAGAAAAAATTCTACTGACAACTATATTAACATAAAACCAAAACCAGTTCAAAGACTATATAGCACTATTCTTAATAATTACAGCAATATCTATTCTTACCATTTATGTGTGCAAATTCACAGTATATGAGTGGACACATATGCACATGTGTGTGAATGTACATCAAGATCATAAAACACCTTAGGGTCAATGCTCAAGAGCCATCACCTTGCTGGGTCTCTCATTGGCCTGGAATTCTCCAATTAGGCTAAGCAGGCTGGCCAGGGAGCCTCAGATCTTTTAATTTCTATCTCCCCACCACAGGGATTATAAGTACCTGGCACCATGCCTAGCTTTTAAAAAAGAACTTTGATCTTGTGTGTGTGTGTGTGTGTGTGTGTGTGTGTGTGTGTGTGTGTGTGTGTGTGTGTGTGTGCGCGCGTGCTCACAGAGGTCAGAAAAGGGTATCAAATCCCCTAGTGCTAGTTGCAGGTAATAGTGAGCTGCCTAATATGGGTGCCAGAAACTGATGTAGAGTCCTCTTTACTAATAAGTCACTTCCCCAGTCCCAATCCTGGCTTTTTAAATGTGGGTTATAGGGCTAGAACTCAAGTCTTTGTTTACTGACTATGCTACCTTCTCTTTCCCCTAAATTATTATTTATTAGGATACATTAATGATTTCATTTTATACTTAGGCTAATTCTATAAAGAGAGGGCATACTAAAGATGTTATCAGTTCTTAAAAATCAAGTAATATAAACATCATGGTGCAAACCTTTAATCCCAACATTCAAGAGGCAGAGACTAATGGATCTTTGAGTTTGAGGTCGGCCCAGTCATCAGAGTGAGTTCCAGGACAGCCCGAACTACATAGTGTAGTATTAGGTTTCTGGCCCGAACTTTTGGGCCTAGCTTCAAGATTTAGACCCGCAGAGCCACAGACACAGAGACACACAGATGCTTAAAATAGTTTTAGGCAGATCGGCCTAAGGCCCAGGCATATAACTTGCTAACTCTTTACCAGTAAACTAACCCATGACTCTTATCCTGTTCAGCCATGCAGCTGGGTACCTTTTCTCAGAGCAGCATAGTTGTCTCTGCATCTTCTGGCTTCTTCTCTCTGGTATTTCTGCTCTGTTCTTTGTGTTCCTAGAGTCTTCTTCGTCTGGTAGCCCTGCCCACACTTCCTGTCTGCCTGTGGCCAATCAGCGCTTTTTATTAAACTCATAGGCGGGACAATTATTTACAATGGAACAACCTAATCCCCCTACAACACAGAGACCCTGTCTTTAAAATAAAAAGAAAAGAAACAAGTATATTTTCATTAACACATAATTGCCCATGTTTATATGATACAGCATGATATTTTAATACATGAATACAATGTGTGAGAATCGGATCAGTGTAACTGGCATGTCTGTCACCCATTAATTTTGTCTTCATGTTGGGAGCATCTAAACCTTCTATATTAGCTACTCTGAAATGAACAATTATCTGAATGTGCTCCTAGCCAGCTGCATCCCTAAACCAATAACATCCTTTCCCCATACCTAGGCTCTGTGACCACACTTCTCATACTTCCATGGAGTCAACGTCTTAGTTTTCACATATAAATAAGATCACACAGAACTGTATGCCTCTGATTTCTCTTAGTTTCCTCTATCCAGTTTCATTCATGTTACTGTAAATGATTGAATCCCATTCACTTTGTAATGCCTGATAATACTTTGTGTGTATGCATATAAAATGTGTGTACACATTTTCTTTAATCATTTGCCTGTTGATGATCATGTAAGTTGAACCATTGTCTTGGCACTACGAACAGTGCTACTATTTTCCCAGGTGAATGGACAGACAGGCTGAACCTGAGGCTATTTATTAACATGTTAATAAATGGTAGAGTAACAATTTAAAGCTGTTTTATAGAAGACTTCAAACATCACCAAGGAAACAAACTTCTCACTATACTGCAAACTTATTTTATTAGTCAAAATTATAGTTTTCTAAGCTATGGTACTCTGTATGTGCTGAATGCTTTCCTGTGATGCTCCTTTGAAAAGAAAAGCAGCTGGAACATATATGGGAAGCACATGACACTTCTGCCTGGAGTGTGGGTATGCTGGAGAGGCCACCTTGGCTATCTGTTGCTGTGCTGGTGTGAAGAGGAAGTTACTAATACAGAAGCAGGGACTGAAAAGGAGCCTGGCTGTGGGCTCTTGCTGCCAGGTTAAAGACCTTGAATTTCATCCTGTGGCGACTTCTCTGTACAGAGCAACAAATACACACAAATGTGCTTTTTCTCTATATTCTCATTTGTATCCCCAGAGGGTCTCATGTGTACCAGATTGGCCTTCAACTTGCTCTGTAGCCAGGACTTATATTTACTTTCTAATCTTCAAATCTACCTTCTGCATCACTAAGATTACAGGTATGTGCCACTATGTGATTACATGGTCCTGGGGGTGGAATCCAGGCATTCATGCTAGGCAAGCATTCAACCAACATGCCTATTTCTCAGCATTCTATTACCTCATCTGAAATGTTTTCTATATTATTCTTTATCCAACTATCACCATACTTTAGCATTGAGCTTTTAAGTGTGTGTGTGTGTGTGTGTGTGTGTGTGTGTGTGTGTGTGTGTGTGTGTGTGTGTGTGTGTGTGTGTTCATACATACAAGCACACTTGTCCACATGAGTACAGTGTCCTGGGAGGTCAGGAGAAACCATTGGATCCACTGAGGCTGGAGTTATAAGGTATTGTGAGACACCTTATATGATTACTAGGGACTGAACTCTGATTTTCTGCAAGGGTGCTTTGTACTCTTAACTACAGTCACCCTCCAGCTTTGGCTCCCCTTATTTGGAAGAGCAGTTCAAATCTACTTCCATGAAGCTGAAACTGAAAGTAAATACTGTTCTTACCACATGTTGTTGGCTTTAACGGCAGGAAATTTTCATCTCAAGAGCCTACATTGTGCCTTAGATAAATACCCGTACCTACCTCTGCTAAACAGAGCAGTATAATGCAATAGAAAAATGGCGGTGCCTGAATAAAAGGAATGTGGGTTTGAATCTCACTTGTCACTTAGTGAATGAGCTGTTTGACCTTTGGATAAAATAGGAAATTTTCTCCCTGTGTAGTTTTGTTTGTTTGTTTGCTCTGTTTTTCAAGACAGGGTCTCTCTCTAGCCTTGGCTGTCCTAGAACTCACTCTGTAGACCAGGGTGGCCTCAAACTCACAGAGATTTGCTTATCTCTGCCTCCTGAGTGCTGGGATTAAAGGGGTGTACCACTACTATCCAGCTCTAAGTGTAGTTTTGAAGACTGAATGGGTTACAAACTGCAAATCTTCTAGCCAAAGGTCTGGTGTGGGGTGCTCTCTTTAAGTTCTGTGCCGGGGAGTCCTGCATGGATTCTTGCAAGGGCTAAGGGCTCATCATGCCACCTTTTACACAGTACCTTATGCTACCTGCTTCATGTGTTTGTGTGCTGTGCTCTACAGGCTTCCAGCATACTGCTGTGGTAATGACTGGAGTGCCTGGAACCTTCCACTGAATCCACGCAGCACCTAAGGCACAGAAACATGGGGCTCAGCTCTCCTTCTGCTGACTTCAGAGCTCCTGTATTACTGGCCTTGTGACAAAATGACAAGAATCAGAAAAACCAAGTATCACAGCTGAGAAAAATCAGACCATGTGGTGGGCTATGCTGTGTCAGACCTCAGTGGAAATGATTCTTTGAAAGGATGAAGACTGCACAGCCCAGTACCTGACCAGGAAGGAGATTTAGCCCTTGGACATGTACAGTGCAGTCTGGGAAGCAGGCAGGCAATGTCACAAGCACTAGGCCAAGTACAGAACACTGCTAAGCAGGAAGTGTCAAGGGCCAAGATGCCAGTACTCTTACAATGTGAAGAGTGTGTGGCATGGCTCCTAGGATCTGCCAGGCTCCCAGGGTCAACATTCATCAAGGAGCACATCTGGTGACAGCTCCTGAAGATGGTAGTCTATTGGCCAGCTCTCCGGTGTGGGGTTTCATAAGGCAAGGATGTATGAGGCGCTGGCATAAGTACGCTAATGAGAGGCATCTGGGACTGGCCTGAGCAGCTCTAGGGCTACTTCCTAGGCTGTCCTGCTTAGGTCGGGAGGCACCAAGGCTGGCTGTTGATTCTGAGACCCTGGGGAGAGTAGGACAGTAGGACAGCAAAGTGTCGCATTCAGGACACACACAGAAATAGAGGACAGTGTGGTGAGAGCTTCCTGGGACTGAGCACACACCAGAGGACATCAGATCCAGACTGGGAGGGAGACTTGGTGGGACAGCTGAAAGCTGAGAGTGATGTGGGTCCTCATTCTTATATGAAAATAAATAAAAATAAATGCTTTACCCTGACAAAGTGGTGGGGGGGGATCTTTTCCACAAAGGTAACAAACAGATCACAAGATGGCCAAAGATTACACATATATAGGACTGAAGACCGCTTAGGCTTCTAGAGGCAAGAGAAGTGGGTGAGGCAGGCACCCACAGCGTCCTTAGACTGTCATCGGAAAGCCTCAGCAGAGTGGGCATGTGGTCAGGCCTGTGGTGCCCCGTAGAAGTAGCTCACAAGTGCTTCTCTGCAAATAAATTTGTAGAGTTGGGAAACACTGTCGCTGTACAATAAGCCTCTAGAAGCTCCAGGGCACACTGTTTACTGCTTACTTGTATGAGGGCCTAAAGCCCAGTCAGTATCAGTAACTGGCTTGTGATAAATGACCCCTTCAATTCCATGGGAAGGCTGGGGACAGAAGGGTCTGAAGTGTCCCTAATGGAAACAGCATGTGTTCTTGTATTTGTATTCACTGAACACAACACATGTGGTGCCCACACATGGCTGGAAACTCCAGGAAACCTTCGCGCCCCCATCTATCTCCCTGACAGTTCTCACTGTAGCCAGCCTTGAGATCAGGGGCCAGGCTGGGGGCTGAATTTACTTTAATCTGCACAACTTTCTCAGGCTTTTATTCGACATGGAAAAATGAGTTAGTTCCAGGGGTGTTCCTAAATTAAGGGAGACATTAAAATTCAAAATGGGATGCCTGCAACACTCGGTGCTGCCAGACCCCAACAGTCAAAAGATGAGCCATATTTAGCACCGTCATGACCAACGACATAAGCAGGTCATTTGGTCTCAGGAGTTAGTAACAAGGAAGAACATGACCCAGTGCTGGTTACAGCTCTGTCCTTCATGAAATACTCAAGTCATAGCACTGGCTTTCTACGGATGCTCACATAGGGAGGGGGAAGCAACTCTTGTACCTGAAGCTGCAGGATCTCTGTTCTCAGAGCAAAGGACCATACTCTTAATTCAAACCAGAGTTCGCTGGCAGGTCTGTTTCCTAATGTTTTCATGCTTCCCTGCTTTTCAATGTGGTAAGGACAGGCTCTGTGTCTAGCAAAGGGGGAAGGGCACAGTGAAGCCACTGGCAGCTTTCTGCTAGCTCAACAGTGTGAATACTTCCAATTAGGAAGACTGAGCATGTTCATTCAAGATACGCACGACTAGGGGAATTGTTCTAATTCCATAAGCCTCCAGATCCGTGTATAATTCTTACAGATCCTAATAACTGATCCCCCAAAGAGGAGCACAATGGTGAGACAGGAACAGAGATCAGGAGCACTGTGTTCAGAGAGACAGCCAGCTTCCAAATCCCAACCCTGTTATTTAGAGGATTTGACCCTCCAGTCCTCTTCTGCAAAAAAACAGGACAAGAGCAGTATCTGCCTCACTGCAGCTCTGAGGACTAAGTAAGTGAATGTATAAGGCTCCATTTCCATATCACTGCATGTAAGCTCTAATTACCCATATCACCATTACTTTTCACAGTGCCAAGCAACCCGCCAGCCCTAAAGATCTTAGGAACAGGTAACACTAAAACCCCCATGGGTAATTTAAAAAAAAAATTAAATTTTTAATCATGCAAGTTGAACTTAAAACATTCTCCTCTGCAGAGATAATTTGAGTGAATTCCTACTTGGAGCCAGAGGGCTGAGTGAGATAATGTCTTATAGTCTCCAGTAGTTCTAGAAGCTGATGACTTTCTCAAGGTCAGGGGCAAGAGGTCAGTGTTTCCACCTGGACTGTGCCAGTTCACGCTGCACCAACCCTGTTTTCCCCTCTAGGCAGGTTGCTGGCCCTCACAGCTGCCTGGAGTACTCAGAGTCAGGCAGCCCTTGACAGCAAATAGTCCATCTAGCAGAACAAGGGGATGGATGTGCTTCCACCTCGAGAGGCTGAATAAAGACACTTTATCAATTTTACTGAGAACTCAGTTCTGAGACATTACCTCAGAGGTCAGGCCTGAGGAGTCCCCACTCACTCCACCTTTCTGAGACTGATGCACTTTCTCAGAATAGAACCTTTGAGGATTTCAATTCTCTTGTTATTAAATCAAGGACTGTCAGCTATTTAGATGAATTGTTAATTAGCACACAGCTAAGGAATTCACTTGGTACATAAAAGAAAAGGGCCTGATGTAACCAAGTGGCAAAGTGTGGTTCTTAATCTCTCCTCAATACTTTAGAAATGCTCTATCTGCAGAAACCACAATCCCTGCGGTCTAAAACAACATACCACTCTGCCGTATCTACAGTTCAAGCAGACAGGCATGGCACTGGTAACTCACATGCTAACTTTAATGTGAGCTTTCCCTTTGTAATGCTCTAGAGGACACATACAAAAAGACTCCTTTGTTATCTTTAATCATTTTTGGTTTTTAATTTGAAATTTAAAAAATTTTAATTTAGTTGTCTTATTTTCTTTGTATTTTCATTCTGTGTGTTTGTGCAATGTACGCATGTGTATTCACCTGTATGTGAATGTTTCAGTGTATGTCAGTGTTAACATTACTCACTCAAATTCACCAGATTTAAACACTCACGTATGTTAAGAATCAATCAGAGGTTGGCTCTTAACTGAAATATACAAACTATCTTAAACATTGAAAGCACAGCTCTCAACACAAACACATCAGCCCTTGGGCTGGATGGAGTCCCATATACATTCAATACATAATCCTAAAGTGCTACTTTGCCTCCTGACCCTGTGGAGAATTACTTGTGCCAGGGTTGGAGATTGTCCCGATTTGCTTTCTACTGTTGTGATAAAGACCAATATTAAAAGCAACTTGAGGGGGAAAGAGTTTTCCTGTCTCAGAGCCTGAGTCACTGTCCACCGAAGGAAGTGAAGTCAGGAACCCGGACGCAGGAGCTGAAGCAGAGACCACAGAGGAGTGCTGCCCACTGCCTTGTTCAGTTTCTTTCCTGAAACACCCGCCCGGGGTGATCCACAGTGGGTTGAGCCTCTTCTGCATCAATCATCAATCAGGACATTGCCCCACAGACTTGCCCATAAGCCACTGTGATGGAGGCCATCTTCTCAAGTGAAGTCCCCTTCCCTGAAGTTGACATAAACTAAACAGCACAGAGGTAGAAGGTTTTGTCTGAGTACCAGTGCTGAGGTGTGGAAAGCAGAGGTAACAGCCGGGAGAAGCTAAGAGAGGCAACCAAGTAAATGGGCCCAGGTCCAAGGCACTCCACTCTCTCAATTCCCAGTTGTCAGTTGTGTCAACTGATAAAGACCTGGGCTGGGTATGTCACAAGGTCACTTAGATTGATGGTCCCAGCTTGCTATGACAGGTTTTCATTGTTTATTTGTCCCTACAATTAATCAAAAATGGAGCATGAACCTATTATTCAATTCTGGATTTGCCTGGATATCTAACTTTCTTTATTTTCTTCTCTTTCTTTCTTTTTTGAGACAGGTTTTCTCTATGTAGCCCTGGCTATCCTGGTACTCAAAAACCAGGCTGGCCTCAGATTCAAAGATCTGCCTGCCTCTGCTTTCCAAGTGCTGGGATTAAAGGATACCACCACCACCTGGCATGGAAATATAGCTTTCAAAACATAGGAAAACAGAAGAAATCACATGCAGTAGTAGAAAATCCTCCTGTGTCAGGAAATTTGAAAGCTGCTATATAGAGCACAGGTAGACAAACCCTACTTACTAGATGCTATTGTAAATAAGACTGTATTGTGTGGGGATTCAATAAAAGTTTCAGAAGTTTTGGAGATATCAAAGGGAATCTACTCACAGTCTATGTGGGGAGTTAATAAAAGCTTCAGAAGTTCCAGAGCTCTAACCACAGTCAGTCTAGGAAAATCAGAGAGTGGTGATTCACACCTTTAATCCCAGCACAGGGAGTATCCTGGGAGTGGTGACCTACGCCCTTAATCCCAACTGAGTCAAGGCCACTTTAGATTATAGAAGGAATTCCAGGCTCCCAAGTAGGCAATGGTGGAGCCACGCCTTAATTACTGAAAGGGTACTTAAGACAGGATAGAAACACAGGAAGAAGCCATTCCAAGGGAATGGGTAAGATCTGACTGTGGTGTTTATTCCCTCTAGTATCTCCAACTTCTTCAGAGATCTATCCCTGAGTCTCTTTTATTCGTGCGACAGTATTGGAACATAGTTACCTCATCCATGCATCATCTACCACACAGATAACCCCATCTACCCATCATCTACAGCATGGTCACCCCACCCACCCATCATTTACCACGGAGCCACCCCATCCATGTTTATCAACCACTGCACAACCACCATATCCATCTATCATCCACAGCACAGCTGTTCCACTTACCCATGATCTACCTCCCTGATACAAAGGCAAAGTGAATGGTTATGATCGCAGGTCCTAAAAGCCCTCAAGTGCTTGCCATCTGTCCCTTCACACAAAAAGTATGCCACCTCTAGGTTATGGGTATAGTCTGAAAATGAGTGCCAGGCTCTGTATCTGCCCTGACAGTGCTGGAAGAAACGGAAGTGGGAAAACGTATGAGTTAACAACTAAATTCATAGTGATTCACAGTAATTAACTTATGATCTGATAAAAGTGATTTAAAGTTTATAAAGTACATTTCATGGTCTAGCATATAGAATATCAATGTTATGATATGAAAGCATGAGAAATGACATCCCACAGAGAAGGACCCACATATCTACAGCTAGCCTTGAAGTTTTTATAAGGTTTGGGTGACCGTAAACTTTTGAGCCACGTTATGTCATCACATTTGGTTTCTTTCATATGAAACTAGGGATCAAACCAAGGGCTTCATGTAGGATAGGCAAGTGCTCAATCAAATGGGCCAGACCTTGGTCCACTGTCTCTAAAATGTTAAAAGTTTATTAATTAAAACAAATCTTGAATCAGAATAAACCAGCCTGTCTCCCACATTCCATCTGACTAAGAGCAAAGCACACAAAAAGACTACAGACATTTGTTGTAGAGTTCTAGAATACCAAATAGCCACAAGATAGTCTATTTAGATGAGCAGACTAAGTTGAATTATATACAATGGGCACACAACTTAAAAACTGCCACACAATCATTTGGCATCATAAACTGTACACATAAAATGGCAATGTGGTAACACACTACACTATCTTCCAGAGCAGCCCCAGGGTAACATATGTCCCTTCATTTCTCTCTGATGCCTAACTTATCTTACATAGCCATCCCAGTAGCTTTTTGACAGCATTCTGTCCATGTCCAGGAGCAGCCATAGCGACCAGAGACTTTAAGCTGTAACAAAACCAGAAGCCCAGTGCCTCACAGAGATGATAAGGTCTCCACTCCAGGTATGGTCAGCCATACCTGGGAGTCTCTAACCCAAGCCTGAAATATGCTGGTTCAGAATGGTCACAAGACTGGGGAAGGAAAAGCATGACTCCACAGTAGTGGGCATTTCTACAAACAGCCGACCCACAGTTAAGCTGTGACCGTTATGATGCCAGTGGTGCCACGTTGTCACCCCAGAAACACACAAAACTACAGTGTGAAAACCAGGGAGGAGCTGATCATTTGCACTGAGTTAGGTACTGGATCTCACTCCACATCTAGATAAGCTTACTAAGGAACAGCTCAATGCTGCGTCCAACAGACTGCTAGATAGAATAGGAAAGGAAAGTGAGAACTTAGAACTCTGGTCTGGGTAACAGTTTTCATCCTGAAAATAAAATGGATCATACAAAGAAAGGATGTTTTGGGGCAATAATGTTGAAAACACAAGCATTTGGTAAGCAAGTATTTAAGAAAGCCTCAGAAGGGAAAGTGGGCCAGGCCTGGGGTGCACCTGTGACCTGTCAGTCACTCAGGAGGCTGAGGTGAGCAGGCAGCTTGACTGAGCTCAGGAGTTAAAGTCCAGCACCGGCGACCCATGGAAAGGCCATGGAAGAACTACATTTGTAGGTCTATACAGTGGTGCAGAAAGGGTGCAGTCAGATAAGAAGCTGAAAGTATCCTTGGGGATTGATGAACTGGAAATAGATTAAAAATGATTGAAGAAAGGGTTCACCCTAGAAGAGCAAACTGTTGCTGACGCTGAAGAGTGACTGAGGCCTACATTGGACCCTCATTCCAAACACAATCAGAAATAAAGGCATGCTCATCCCACCCTACAGGCTGGAAATCAACATGGGAAACCAAAGCATAGCACAGAGCCGCCAATAAGACTGGCTTGATATAAGATACTGGGACAGGAGAGTCTGCTGCTTTTTGTTTTTTTAAATGGGTGCTCAAATCAAAGAAATAAACATTAAGTTCTTGACTGGATTAAAGAAAGAAAAGGTTCAAGTGTAAGGTCACTTGAAAGGGGCTCCCCCCACCTCCTGCCCACTTAAAAGTTGGAGATCTCAGTGA
Organism: Phyllotis vaccarum; assembly: GCA_033318265.1. Classification (NCBI taxonomy): domain Eukaryota; kingdom Metazoa; phylum Chordata; class Mammalia; order Rodentia; family Cricetidae; genus Phyllotis; species Phyllotis vaccarum. Next base: position 61,527,308 of record JARWLC010000017.1, read on the forward strand.
AGTATCCATAGCACCTACTCATGGGGGGGCATTTCCCATGAGCAAGCAGAAAAGACGATGCATGGAGAATGAGCACCTGTCTATTACCAAATGCAACAGAACTGTGGTTTTTATCAGTGCCAACTCTAAGTACTCTTACCCAGCTGCCTTCTGGACACCTAAGCTGTACCAGTTGGTCCCACTGCAGGAAGGTCTTATGAAGTAAACCCTCCTTTCCCTTTGTAGAGCAGCTTGTGACATTCAGTATTGCGGGAATTTTCAGGCTGAGTGTCCATGAGAGCGATGAACAGAGCTCCTCTGATGATCCACACATATCAAACACTCTTTTGCTCTTTGAGTTATTACTGCAGCTGTAACCTCATCTGCTCTGTCTGATGGATGAGCAGCTCATGAAGCCCTTGTGAATATGTTTAACGTGATTAAACAGATTTTTAACAGAGGACCAACTAGACGTGTTAGTGCTAAATGTAGGTCAGATTTTCAAGAGATGTGGCTTACTTTGTAGGTGAAGGGGGCTGAGAATGTTTGTTGAAGAAGAAAGTATTCACACAAAGGATAAAGGCAGAAAAGAGAGAGACTTCACACAGTGTATCAGCCTTGCCTCAATACACAAACTAATCTCAGGGTTGGAGTCAGCTTTTACACTCTCTTTGCAGAGAAATCTTATTCTTTTGTGAAAAACTATTCAGTAGGAAGTCTCCAAAGTTTACTCCAAAGAACAGACAGTCCTCTGTAATTTCTGTACATCCTGCCAGAAACCAATATTGTATGTGCAAACTATGCTTGATCAGGCAGTGCTTGTCCTAAGTAATAAACGTCGCTTATCAGCATCTTGGCCTCGAAGACAGAGCTATTCAGGAATTAGGATGCAAACTTTGTTACTGAAAATGTGAGCAAGGCTGAATGTGCACGGGGCAAACCATGAGTTCATGTTAGGATGAGAGGACCCTCAAAGCTCGGGGATTAATCCCGCCCTGTTTCTCATTACCAGCAGAAGTCAAAGAACCATCCAAACTGAGGATAAACACATAACAATTGGAGCAGGGAGGAGTCAATAATTTTCTATCCTTTTCTCAATTGTATTAGAATATAAGGCTTATTATTGGCATTTTTATATGTAGAAATATTGGTACTTTTACACTTATCTTTCAATTTGTTTTTACATGTTGGAATAAAATGGAATAAAACAACTTCACAAACTCACAACAAGAGAAAAAGTTTGCAGTGTATCGAGTAGCAAGTGATCTGAAGCCTAGAAGATGCCAGAAATACTGTGTATCACGTCACAGACACTTAAAACTTTTAAGATGCAAGAGAAAAGAGTATGTGCAAAGATGTAGACAGTCTTCACTTCTCCATAAAAGGACAATTTGACAGTAGCTACAATAATGGTATCAATTTGATATTTTTCTATTTTAACTTGGATTCGGAATACTGGAGACAATAGAGTAATTGATGCTAGTTCAGAAAATACTTAGGTATGGCACAAAACTATGATAAATGGCCATGTCTCTAAGATACAATATAAATGCTATAAAAAGTGAACATAGACTGTTATAGATATCTTAAAACCAAAGCAAATCACATTTCTAAGAAAAAACAATGTGCTGTGTGTTCAGTGGGTAAAGCATCAAATATAAAAAGGCAGCTCAATGGTTTTGCATCATGAGGCTTGGGGGGAGTGGGGGGGGGAACTAGCCAGCCACATTTATGTGCGATGTCTAGAATCCACTAAGAAGAGCAGTAATGGAAACGCCAGATGAAACACTTTCACTATTTGCCTTTAAAAGTGTTGTGCTGCATTTTAAAGACACTTAGATATGTGGCATTCAAAACTGTGGTGACATGATCACATGATTTCTTTCAAAGGAAATTGCAAAGAGGGGAAAGGGCATTGCGAACACAGACAAAAAAAAATGTGCTGAGCCTCGACCTTCCACTCCTGTGGCTTTCGACTCCTCACATCAGAACAACTGTCTCTAAATTTATTGGGACAATGTCTCCACAATTCTGTTGTCTGGGTGGAGGCTGTGTTCTCTTGCATGGCCACTTCAGAGAAAATGCAAGAGCAGATATGGAAGACATAACATTCATTAGGAACTCATGGAGTCAGTGCTTTGTTGGGGACCCAATGTGAGGCTAAGTAAACTGGCTTTAACTGAGCAAAGACAGAAGTGGAGAGAGCCAGCCTCTCAGGGGACAGTTTGTAGTAATCTCTGGGCATTACTGTGCCTGCTCCATCCTAATGGGACAGGAGTGTGTCTTTCCCACTGAGAGAAGAGCTGGGCAGACCTCTTACTTTCATTCTTCTTGATACGCTTATGACAGAGAGGAAGCCTGAAAGCCTGGAAGGAAAAATATCAATTTCTCTGTGGAAAGAGCTGGAACTAGTAACCTGGCCTTTTATTATTTCTAAAAGACAAAGAGGGAACTTGTTTTTTAATATGATGGACCTAGAAAATAAAAGGGAAAATTTCTAAAATCTACAGACCAAACAAACGTAATGAAAACATCCGAAAGCTTCTTACTGGAAAACAGTGTCCACAAATGAATGTGCAATGTGCCCCTGTGCTGAACTTCTTCACCGTGACTCCAAACCCAGACCAGGGGTCACTGTCAGGCCAAGCCAGAGCACTGTTCTGCCAACTCCTGTCTCTCTAGCTGTAACTCGGAGGGTGTAATATAGTCAGACAAACACTATGGCCTGCTATTTCAAGAACCTCATTTTCTAATTTACCCTTACCTTGCTTGGGGTCCTGAAAAAGAGTGCCCCACATTTATTGTGCGAGACAGTGATGGCTCTCCATTCCTCCTGGCCTCTTAGGAAATGGTGAAATTCAGCTTATCTTCCTAGCTTAGGCTTATTCAGACTATTGGTTTTTCACAATGACAATCAACTCACTCAAGACATGATTCTACTGTGTCCTAGATGCTAGGGATATGATATGGGCCTAACGATACAAAATTTTGTTATGACAGAATAGCATTGTAGTAGGACAAAGACCACTTGAAAATAGTAACTGGGCAGTGATATAGTGAGCACTGGAGGTACCAAGTGCCATGAAGTGGACGGTGCCTGTCAGCCATCTGCCCTGGCCTCACAGAGAAGGCTCAGTCCCTCTGGGCAACACCAAGTCCAACAGTCCCATAGGCCTACAGTATGGATTTTATCTTCAAATAGTAGGAAGATACTTTCCTTTTATTTATTTATTTATTTATTTGGTTTTGGCTTTGGTTTTTGGTTTGGTTTTGACTGTTCAAGACATTTCTCTGCGTATCTTTGGAGCCTGTCCTGGAACTTGCTCTGTAGACCAGGCTGGCCTCAAACTCACAGAGATATCTGCCTGCCTCTGCCTCCTGAGTGCTGGGATTAAAGACATACAACACTACTACCAGGCTATGAGAAGATATTTCAATGGACTGTTTGCTGTGACAAGGTCTTGCTATATAGCTTAGGGTGGCCTGGAATTCTCTGTGTAGCCCAAGCTTCATCAAATGCATGATTCCCTGGCCTTATCCTGCTGAGTATGAGGAATAAAAGCATAGCCATCATGTTCAGCTATTTCAGTGGTTTTGAACAGCATACTCTTTTTGACTTGCTAAAGTAGATTTTTTTTTCTTCTAGTTGATGTTAATACACGGTCCACATAAAAATAATTCAAATATTTGAGCAGCTCTTAGCTAATCTCTCCCTTTAAGATCAATAAAATGCCATACACACATTAGGCTCATAAAACCCTCTTATCATCAAGAACCAAGAATGCAGGTCAGTGGTAGGAGATTGCCCTACCATGCCCAGGACCTGGGTTCCAACCCTAGCGAAGGTCCCACTCAAGAGGAGGGGAGGAAAGGCGAGCAGAGAAAAGAGAAAAGTATTGGTCAGAAACCTTTCCTCATTGGGATGCATTCCAGCAGCTCACAGGACTCAGGTCAGGAGACCTTGAGTCAGCTGATCCTTCAGGTCCTTTTCGATCTAATGTTTAAAGATTCTGTTGCAGAGACATTTGACAGGGAACTGGAGTGGATAGCATAGTTAACAGCTCTTACTGCTCTTGAGGAGGAACTGGATTTGGCTCCTAACATCTACTTTGGATGGCTCACAACCACCTTCGGTTCCAGGTAACCCAAATCTTCTTCTGGCCTCCACAGGTGTACACACCCACACCCATACCCACATGCACACACATGCATACACTTGCATACACACACATGTACATATACACACATATGCACACAGACACACATGCATGTACCTGCAGATATACACATGAACACATACATATATAAACACACATGCACACATATACACATGTGCAGATATATACATATATATACACACACATACACATATCTATATATGCACACATACATGCATACAATAATAAAATAAATAAATAATTTTTTTTAAAGAAACATTTTGACAGGTGACTCCCATCTGAACTGTCAGGATGCAGGGTCAACACAGATGTTGTGAAAAGCAGATGGAATAACTTGTAGCCTTAATGTGTCCCACACCGCCACCCTTATCCCACTGTCTCTCTAAAGTAAAAACAAGGACAAAGAGACCAGGAAGACTTGGAAACAAGGTCTGGGCTAATGTCCAGCCAACTGCTGTGCTACTAGAAAGGGTCAAAACCAGGGTCATCACTGTAGAGAGGCCCCACAGAGTCAACAGCTACAGTCATTTGTACCTGATGCAAATGTTTATTTCCGCTGAGTTTGTAAATTAGACTTTATGCAAATGGCGGCTTTGGAACAGTAAACTAGACAGAGTTTTCTGCACGTTAAGAAGGCAAAATTAGAGCTACAGCTTTACAACTTGTTTGCTGATTTCCTCTTATTCGGACTAAAGTATCCCAAATAAGCTCTGTATGTCCATAATACCTCAACAGCTTGACCCCTGATACAATCAAACATGAGACTTTCTCCCTCAAACTAAAAAATATATATATGTATGTAAAACACAGCGGATGCTGATGAGGGGCCTCCTGTGACAGACCCAGGAATGGCTGCTATCTGCTGAGAGTCCATGGAAGAGCAACTGCTTCTCTCTAGTATAATAGATTCCATGATGCTAGGTGTGTCAGACCACAAATCCCAAGCGGCAGTAGGCAATTCTGGCTTCCTCTATGGGAAGGGCCAGTTCATGAGTCATGAGAATGACTTAGAACCCGACAGTTATTAGGTCAGGCTGGCAGACCAGGTGCAGAGTAGAGACCAAGTTACAGAGTCTAATTAAGGAGTGGAAAGTGAGTGTGGATCATGAATTAGAAGGTATGGGTAAGGAGAGAAGGAGGTCTGGAAGAATCCAGAATCAGTTTTAAGATATTCAAAATGGTTTTCTCAGAATTGTGCATGTGCTGCACAGAGAGACAGGTGCACATTAGCCCAGTATGCGTGAGAAGGAAGCAATCAGGCCTGGAAGGAAAAAAAAATCTGAAACACTGAGAAACTTTCATGGTCAAGTTTATGGTGTGTGTTGACCAAGTAAGATAACAAGTCAGTTTCAGGCATCAAAACATCACTAACCAAAACACTGACATCTGTCAAAGCATTCATCACATCTTCACTCTGGGACATGCGTGGTGGTCAAGTGCTGAACTGACACCGGTGACATCTAATAGTCCTTTGAAATATCTTTTGTTTTTTATTCCCATTTAACAAATATTTAGAGAGTTAAATAGCTAACTCTACTTTTTAAAACAATAAAACCATTCTACTTGTGATGCGCATATTATATACCAGAGCCCCAGAAAAGCATCTGCCACCAGGTGACAAGTCAGCAAGCCTCGAGCATGATGTATATCCTTTAATAACAAATTTAAGCTAAGTTCAACACAGAGATGGGGTCTGATTTTCCTTTATTACACTAGTCTCTAGATTCCTGTGCCAACTCTTATGTAAATATAGAACAAAAAAAAGTGTTTTGTGTTATCAGTCAGGTAATAGTGACAGATGTTTGACAAGACACTATGTTGACCCAGCACGTATGAAAGGTACCCCCATATGTATGTGCGTGTGTCTGTCTGTCTGTCTCTTTTGTCTGTGGAAATGGAGCTTCACCTAATGTTGAACTCAAGACAAAAGGAGTAGGAAGCTGTGTAAGGTAGAGGGCCAGACCTACAAGCACTGCTGTTGGAAGGGACAGTGGGAAGGTAATTCAGGACGGGTCATGGGGGCTGTGCTTAATGAGCTCAGACTGAGCTGTGGGCTTCAGTGAGTCACCACACTGAAATGTTTGAAATTCTGCTCTCAGGTCTGAGTGATCAAGAAGCGTGAAGAGGGAGAATAGGAAGTTCCGATGTCCCTTCCGCTGCTTGGGAAGTGACATGGGCATAGACAGGGTGTTCACAGTGGCTCTCAACCTTTAATACACTTCCTCATGTAGTGGTGACCCCACCATAAATTACCTCATTGCTACCTCATAACTGTAACTTTTCTACTGTTATGAATCATGATGGTAATGTCTGATATGCAGGCCATCTGATATGCGGCAGCTGTGAAAGGCTGTTCAACACCCTTTCAGGAACCACGGGTTGATGATGATGAGGATGACATACAACTTCTAAAAAGAAAAAGAGGGATATATTAAAGAGATAGGAAGGTAGACAGACTGACTGACTGGTATTTCATGTATGATGACATACAAATGCATGTGTGTGTATATGACAGAAACACACAGAGAGAGAGAGCGTGCTCAAACAGATCTTTCCTGGCGTTGCTATGGAGAATGGAGAGGCTTCACACCTGATGACAGGGACCAGAGATGGAAACTTAGGATTCAGACTTCCTGAACTGAAGACACCTATGACATAAATGACATCATATGCAAAAAAAAAGTCTGTGGCTTAAATCTCAAGAGATAAATCCAGGGTGAACCAGATTTCTCATTTTCTTCACAAGTAACAGCATTGAACGTTTAAAATGATCAATATTCTATTTTTACCTATGTTTCAAAATAATAACAATGAGCTACTTGAGAAAAACACAATATATAAATACATAAGTATTTCTAAAATAGAATCTGTAACAGTGACTAAGACATGAATGTACCATGTGCTCATTGTTTTTGTTGATGGGTTTTGTGAACAGTTAGGATTTGCAGCATACACCGTTAATCAAACTACGAGACCCAAGCCCTGCCCCATGCTGGTAGCAGTGCTGTGTGCCTGTGACCTGCTGTCCAGGTGAAGGACTGCAAAGCTGAGGTTTGTTTTTTGTTTTTTGTTTTTTTTTTTAATCACCACTGCTTATTAATTTAGTTCTTTCAATCAGTCTTTGTTGGGAGAGAAAATGGAGGGATGCCTGCTAAAATGTCTTCTGAAGGGTACCTCATGTCTCAGGTCCACAGGGCAGAGGTGGTGTCAGCACTTTCTGTGATAACTCTGGCATCAGAAGAGATATGGCCACATGCCCGAGGCACAGAGAGAAGCTCTGTGAATGGGTCTTTAATTACCACATCAGATCTGCCAAGTGACCAGCAACTACTATCACAAAAAAGATCCCATCACGCCAGCCTGTGGGTGACTGGTTTATGCATACACTTAAAATCCTTGGCATAAGACAAATATTAAAAAGAGTAATATTCAACCAAAAGCCAAAATCACCCATAGTGAATGAGAAACACTCAGAAAAACTATGATGACCATAAAACCAAAGAGAACTGGAACAGAAAATATCCTCAGCAACACCTTTAACTATGGAAGAGTTATGGAAGCCTAAATACCTCAGGAATAGCAGCAACTCTAGTCAGCACTTACTCTCCCTTTGTCACCTTCTCAAAGGGAATCAATGAGAACAGCACAGGGAAAGGGCTGGGTGCATCATTTCCATCACAGCCCGTATCAGATGTTGATGCCACCACACTCTGGAGTAGGGTAGCAATGACAGTCCCCATTCCTCCCACTGGGGATGTGGTGACAATGCAGAGCTTAGCGATCAAGTCCATTTCCTTAGTGAAACAGAATGTTACTGGGTGGAATGAAAGCAGGTTAGTAAGTATCTGTTGTTCTGCCTTGCTCAAAAGAGCATGCTCACAGAGACCTGCTGCTGGACAGGCCTGATGAGTATGGGTGTCCCCGGGGAGGCCTTAATAGGGAGGCTAGGCAAGATCAGGGAAGCCTCTAGCTGCTGACAGACTGGTGTCAGCTGGCTACAGTTACTTAATAAACGCACTGAGCCCAGCATGCATCAAAGCTGTTAAATGGATGTGTGCTGTTTCAGGCAAATGAGGTTTTATAGTTGCTATGGCAACAAAAAACAGATGCACATGACTATTAAGCATTGGAAAAGTGTTTATTCACTAGCCCTACAAAAACCCAGATACTGCAGGAATAACCACATGATGGCAACTTTAGGACATGAGTTTTGTGGGCATGAAGGTTTGAGAAGTCAAATGTATTGGAGAACAATTAGGTTTTAGGACAGAGCTGACCAAATCCAGGACCTTTCCTATAGCACTGTATTTAAACTCAAAATTAGAAGGCATCCAGGCCTTAGGACTGGGGGAATGACACACCTGAGAAAACTACATTTAGGTGCATGTAGGAACTATGCTAAATACTGGATCACATGACCTACATTAGGTCTCCTCATTCTAATCTCTGTTGTCTATAGATACCAAACTAGGCAGAAGTTTCTGGAAAGAAAAAAAAGCAGTTCAATTCTATCCCTATTCCTCCAGGGCTTCTCCAGCAGGCACATCCACAGCCTTGGGATATCGGCAGTCTTGACATATCAATGGAGGAGACATACTATCAGCTATAACAATCCATTCCATTTAATAAACCATCACTCAGAACACTAAGGCAGGGAGATGCTAACCTAGACCACACTGTGGCAAATGAGAAGAAGTCAAGCCATCTACTGTGGAATCTGGGAGAAGGACCCTAGTCATTACCTTAGTTTGATCCTTTATCAGTGTCTAATTCTTTTTGCAAATAAAACAAAATATAAAAAGGGTAAACATGGCTTCTGGATGTCTGATAGGTTGAACATGCAGGTCAATAACTAGGCTTAGTTCTTCAGAGGATTATCACATATACAAAAGCTGGACTAAGCCCTATTATCCAGTCACAATGCAGAACCTAAACCGGAGATACCTCAGCACAAGTGGGCATCCCTGAGCATATCAAAGCCAACAACATCAGTCAGACTGTTACTGAACATGTCTTTGCTCATTGCTTTTGTAATGTCTCTAAAATGACTTAGCTACTACGTTCCATGGTAACGACAAAGAACAGATCACATTCTCAGGGGCCCATGCTGGTCAGCTACACTGAAATCATTTCACTGAATTCTTCACAGTTTAGTATCAAGTATTTTATCTTATTTAATGGGCATGCTGAAGCTATGTGTGCCATCAAGAAGGCTCTTTCCTTCCACTGGCATCAAAGATGCACACTCAGCATATGGCAAAAGGACAGTAAGGGAGGGAGGTGCTGAGGTCCGGAAGTAAGTGCACAGGTGTGACAAGGTGAAGGGGTAAGTGTATAGGTGTGACCTAAGTCAAGGACTAAGTACACAGGTGTGCTGAAAGGCGTAGGTGTGCTGAGGTCAGGCCCCAGCTTTTGTGGGGGTAGAACTCACAGAAATAAAATCTTTATATTTAGCCAACGTTCTCACTCGCATGGTTTTCACAAGAACAGAAGGACTGACATCATCTGTTCATTCTTTCCAACATTTGTAGAAACAAGAACACAATAGAGAAATTTAATACAAACTGCTACCTGTGGTAGCACAGGAAAAGGCCCCACAAACAGCTGCAGAGACACATGGATCCACCACCATGCATCCTTCTCGGGACTGATTCATGAGGTTAGGTAGAATGTTTTTCAGCCAGGTCACCAAGAAGACAGACTGGCTGTGAGGCTCATCTGTGGTAATGATGTATGTGGAAGGACAGCCATTGCCATGGTAATGCACACTTCACAGTGAAACCACTGAACCACAGCAGGCCCTGTGACACACTAGTTTGAAAATATTTGATTCTGAAAGAGAATCAGCTTTCCTTTCAAGTAGTAATGAGAATTCCAGATCTTCCACCAGAACATTTAATTGGAAGTGCAAGGATCCTTGCCAGATCTCACATCGAATTCCTACCTTCTCCTTTACAGATTAACAGGGAGTGGGTGCTAGGCTTCTGTTGCTCATTTAGACATGGGTTCCATTGTTCCTTAGGCCCTAGTTTATATGGTCTGTTCAAGACATGCACTATTTCTTCTCAGGCGCAGTTACACAATCCTTTTACTTAGGTGGGGAACGTCACATGTTCGCTTCTTGTGGCAACCCCTTTTCTGACCCACTTTTTATTACTTAAAAGCAACACTTAGCACTCAGGAGCATAACAAAAAGCTGCTACACCTTTAATAAAACGCCTCATTCCAGTCTCATGTTGGCCAGCAAGGTTTTGGTGACTGCCAACACCCAGCGGCCTTCTGGCAGCACCTGGCCCTCTAAAAGCTATTCCCTGGCAATAGCCTTTCATGCAAGCACTAATTTTATTATAGCCAGTTTATGATTTTCCCTTATTTCCTTGCTATTTTTAAAATCAAGGCTGTAACTCGAGGCTTCCGGAGGGCCAAGAGATGAAGGAGCCATCGCACACTGTGGGATCTCAGTGGCATCAATGGCCTTTGGAAGCATGTTAAAGAAAATTTGAATTTAAGGTCCCTCGGGGAATCCAGCCCAACCAGAAACAAGTTGCCTTCCTCTCTTTATTCTTTATTCTACTTTTAATTTCTCCTTTCAAGTGCTTGGTCTTTCAGCACTCTCCCCAGACTTGTTCATTACCGTTATTTTTGTACATTGGCTATCCTCACCAGACCTATTTACAGTACTTAATAACCGTGTCTGGGGATGAGCTTTGGCTTTTAGCAGAATGTCCCAACACTGACTTCTAGTAGGCCTTTAGTAGGCCTCAGATTTAAAAATGCCAAGTTTACTTGAAATTCTTTCATGTACAATTCTGGGATGTGGGTTTTTAGAAGCACAGGCTAATCAGGAAAGGCTTGGGAAAGCAGAGTGATTCCAAAGATAGCTTACTGGGATGCAGAAAGGCATGTGTGAAAGGGGCTGTAAGCCATCCTTCTTCTCTAACTGTAGGATGAGCAGGGCTAGTATACGAGAGAACAACATGCCCATCCCTGGGCCCCACCAGTCTTTCCATCAAACCCTCTGAGCAGAAGTGAAGCCTGGGTAGGAAGCCTGTCTGAGGGACTGAGGGAAGTCAGAGGCAATCCCCTGATGTCATACAAGGTGAGGAACTCTGTGAGTATCCCAAGACCCTCCTGTATCTGAAATGTGGGTTCTGGGCTCTCACTACTTTATCATAGTAGTGACAATCTGGACTAAATACCTAAGAACTATTGAATTATTTCTTGTTTACTATCTTCACTTAATATCCTTTAATTCTTGGGGACTGGAAAACAAACAGAAAAAGACACACATTGAGGAGGAACATTTGATTCTAAAACTGCATTTTAAAAAAGAGACAGTATTTCAAATGTAACCCTTGAGAGTTACTTTCTAAAAAGCCACAGCACAGGAAATTACAGCTCTGGCAATGCTGTTACACAGCCTCAGGATGAGATGTCACCTAACACCTACGGTGTGTCTGGAGAGCCTAGAAACCCACAGGAACCTTGTGGTTTGTGCCGACTGTTGGTAAGTGCAGGTTACACTCTTCACCCATAAATTTTAAAGTAGCTTTTGGAGTACAGAGGTCAGGCATTAAGTAACATTTATTCTCCATTAATGTCATTTTCTATTTATCTGTTTCTATCACCTGTTTTACAAGACACATACATACATACTGAGGGGTAGCTTTATACATTCCTGTACCACAGGAGACACTCTTAGTCAAAAGGTGCTACATTAAAGCCACCACTCACATCTCCTCTAAAGATCTTTAAGACAGAGTCAGTTCCACATTTCAAAGATCATGTATAAACAGATTTAAAAGCTGTTGACTTTACTGATAGGAAACAGGGTTAAATACTCTCAAAGTAAACTGTAAGTGACATTCAAGACCATCATCACTGTCACAGCAGTAGACTGTGGTGACACACACTGCTCTGGTTGATCAGAGATGATAAGCCATCCCTTATAGTCTTAGCTACATGCATGAGGTGTAATATCTACAAATCAGAGCCTCAGAGACAGATGTAAGGTGTAGTGCACTATGAATTATGGCCTCACAGATAGACAAAAGGTGTCCTGGGCTGTGTCACCATCTCCAGACTGGGAATCCTTGCTCACAATGGGCTAAAGATGACCTCAGAATTTCTCATGTACACACACTGCTCAGCAGGAATGGGGCTTCCAGCATTCATGAGACCCCACTTCTCACAGAATGAAGTCCTTCAGAGATTCACACAAATAAAATCATGGCAAGGTTGAAGTTTTAAAGGGTGCTGATTTGGTAAGGTTTATAACCTCAGGAAAAAGGGAAAAGAAAAATATACTAAATCATCAGTGAGGCACCATTAAGGGCCAATGGGCCAGAAACGGGAACCCCTGGCTCAACAGACCAGGACTGTCTGTTTGTCCTCTGGTGGGTCTGTCAGAGTCTTGGCTGTCTTTGTTTAAAATAGGGCTAGGTATTCTCTAAGATCTTCATCTGGACCAAAGGATGTGATTTTAAATAAATAGCATCAGGAATCAAAACACACACATATTCACGCTAGGCAGAGGAAACCATCCCCAGGAATGATAGAACAGACAGACCTTCATAATCAAGCAGCCACCTAAAGGCAACAGCATGCTCTATGGGAATTAGAGACGGGATGGGCAGAGATCCTAGACATAAGGAAATACCCAGGTGTTCAGTTATCCTGTCCAAAAGGGTAAGTGGAATAAGACTGCAAAGTGAGCATGAGGTGGCTGCCATGGAAGGGACAGACATTTACCAGAGTGCTTAGCATTCCCACACACCTGGCAGACAAAACTAGCTCTGAGTTCCTAAGGAAGCCATGATGTAAAGGGGAGGCACTACATGCAACGCAGCAGTGTTGAGCCATCTTTACTGAATGACACACCTTTCCTAACTGCACTTCACCATGCCCTGTGACTTTATAGGCAGCGCCCATCCAGCTGACAGGGAGACAAATAGTGTACAACACTAACAGATCATGCTCTTGGCATTTTTCTGCAAATACACAGATAAACACGAAAGTCTCAAGCTTCTAATATCAGCATTGTAGGTTTAGGACTAAGCCTACGGGCAAAGCTGGACGAGACAGTGTTAGGAAAATGGATCCATGATCCTAAGACAGAGATGACCTTACTCTAAATGCCTGTCAATATCAAAGAAGATGTTCCCCCAGAAAAAGACCATTCTACTGAGCTGAATATTTTTAGATATAATGGTCAATAGTATGAAACCAAAAGAAATGGGAAGAAAATGGGAACAAACCCATGAGTCATTGGAGATAAAATATAAAATAACTGATATTAAAATATTCAACTAAAAACAGTAAGACAGGCTAGAGAGAAGACTCAGTGTCTAAGAGTACTGACTGCTCTTCAAGAGGACTTGGGTTTGATTGCCAGCACCCACATAGTACTGGGATAACAGCCACCTGAGCTCCAGTACCTGATGCCCTCTTCTATCCTCTGCAGGTACCAGGCATGATATGGTGCACAGACATGTGTCAAAACAAACACTTATATATATAAGTTAAATAAAATAAAATAAGACAAAATTTCCTCTGAGAATTAAAATGTACTTAAAAATAATCAATTTCAGGGTTGGGGAGATGGGGTCTATTGACTAAGAATGTGGACTGTTCTTGCAAAGGACTTGAGTTTGTTTTCAAGCACCCATGTCAAGAATTTCACAAATGCTTGTGACTCCAGCTACAGGGATCCTACACCTTTGGGGTCCAAGTTACCTGTACCCATGTGTGCATCTTCATAAACACACATATGCACACACATTTACACACAATTAAAAATAAAAATAAATAGGTGCTAGAGAGTAGCTAAGTAGTTAAGAGTACTATCTGCAATTTGAGACAGCAGATTTGATGCCCAGCATCAGTGTGTGTGTGTGCAGGTAAAACAACATAAAAGCCAGACATAACAAGAGAGAAAATGTATGATCTTTCGGGGTGGGGACACAGAAAAGCAAGAACAGAAAACAGCCTGAATTCTAGAGATAACTGCAGACTGAAGGGACAAAACCATGGGGGAGAAAAGGATTTAAGAGGTGATGTCTGAGAATATTGCAATAGGGTAAAAACACCAAGCCACACATTCAGGAGCCTCAGTGAATCTCACAGTAGCAATGATAGAGCAAACACTCCCACGTGAGTGTGTGAGAAGTGCTTATAAGGCAGAAGAAAAAAAAAGATGAAGAAAAAAATTCACAACAGTAACACAGAGACATAGAGTTTTCAGTAGGGAAAAATGGAAACCTAAAAGAATCATTAAATAGTGGAGATGTTCATGTAACAGAGAAGCTAAACTACAGAAATCAAAAGGATTCTAACAGAGATAATGTTGAGAATAAAACCAGGCATAAGAGAAGCTTAAAACCAAGAAAAATTAGCCCAGTCAGAACAGCGGTCATCCTCAGGGGCAGCTAACACTGGAGGGCACCAGCATCAGACTCCTGAGTGGCTGAAACATGGATTGAGTACTTCTTAGAATAGTGTGTTTACCTTGCAAAATTCACAGAAAATCCATTTTTAAAATTATTTTGTGTACTTCCCTTATGTATAGTACATGTCAATATATGTTAATTTAAACACACATGTAGTAATAGAAGCCTAAGTTTAAAGTACATCCTGCTTCAAGGTGATCTACACATAGTTCTTCCTCCTGCTGCTCACTAGTTATAGGGCTGCCAATCACTCATCATTCCCCTTCTGTATTTGAAAGACACTAAGGAATGAGATAGCCTAGTTCATCTATAGAATATTATCCAGAGATAATTTAAGATATTTCTATGGGGAACTGATTTTAGAGATAAGCAAACATAAAACAAAAAGATCTCTAAGGGAGTTTTTATTTAAGAGTGTCCCCAAGAATAAGGCAGAGTGTAGATGGCTACAGTGCACGGAAAACACAGTCACTTGACAGCTGGGAGCAGAGTGCGTGGGGGATGGGCACATGGGGGAAAAGGACTCAGGCTGCTTTTAAAGAGATTGACTTCTAACACGGAGAGCACAGTAGGGTGGCTACGGATCCTAACAGTTAATAGTGTATTTCAGAAGGGCTGGTAGAAAGCATTTTGAATGAAACCAATACCAAGAAATGATGGCGAAGCATTTGACTAGCACCAGAATTGTGAGAAGAGAAGGGCTGAGAAATGTCAGACAAGATGAACACAGTGCTATCTAGTCTGATCAAACGCACACTACACCTATACATTTGTATGATTATTATGCCAAGTAAAAGATATGCTTGATATTTGAAATAGGGAGGCCTCAAACTCACCATAAAGTCAAGGACACCTGGACACCTGCTTCTCCAGTGTCTGCCTCCCATTGATGGGCACCACCAGGCCTAGTTTTGCACAACCCAGGATTTTGTGTGCCAGAATACTCTATTTATTTAAAAAAAAAAAAAGAGAGAATCCTAAATTCTATTTATGGGGTTCTTAAAGTCCATTTAGGAGAAGTACACATTTAATAATAACAACACTTGAAAATATATGGACTCTGCAGGCTACACCATGTTCAGTTCTGTGAACACCTCATTTCCAAAGCAGCTTTCAGGACAAACATCAGTCTGGTCTAGGAGCTTTCAGACCTTTCCAACTGCTTTTGTATTTTACTTTCAACAAGGAGAAAGTGTCCTGAAGTCGTGATTTGCTTTAAACAGTAGCACGGGCATACGGTTCATGATACACACTGCTAAAGCAATCTTACTGATTTGCTCTTCCTAACCGTTTTCTTACAGGATCTCACAGGCAAAGACAACCAGAAGTCTAGTCCAGGCTCACAGCAATGTGGCCATGTGACTGGATGACCGTCCATAGACTCTAGTCCAGGCTCACAGCAATGTGGCCATGTGACTGGATGACCGTCCATAGACTCTAGTCCAGGCTCACAGCAATGTGGCCATGTGACTGGATGACCGTCCATAGACTCTGGTCCAGGCTCACAGCAATGTGGCCATGTGACTGGATGACCGTCCATAGACTCTGGCAAAGACTCACATTTACTCATGTTCTTCTTATGTAAAGTGCACTCTCCTCTCCTGGAAGGAAAGACACTCCAGAGCTTCTGTTGGAGGGAGTAAAGGTACTCTGTAGTGAACAAATGTACAGACCCACAGAGAGAGGAAGAAAGTAGGAGAAAATCATAAACCATGTGGTCTAGCCTTCCACCCCCGGCTATGCAATACAGAGATGGGGTCAGTGGGCAGAGTGTGGGGCCTGAGTTGGGAGTGATGGCTTAGAAAGGTTAAGTATCTCTGGCCTGTAAGCTGGACAGATGCTTCCCAACTGACCTTCACCTCGCCAAGGACTAAAGCAAGCAAAGTAACTGAACTACAGCAAACTCCACACTTGAGAAGATGTTTTTCAGAAACAGTCAAGAGAATAAGACAACAGGCATCATCAGCTCTGCAGTCCCCGGGATCCACTTCCTTATACCAATAGTCAATTCTTTACTTGTCTAGGCAACTGGGACAATAGGAGAATAACACCAAACACATAAGGAAGATAGTTCTCACTGCTTTGCCTGCAGAAGAAAGACCTGAATTTGAAATGATATCTGCCCAGATGGGTAAGCAGAGTTACGACACTGCCCAGTATACTAGTAGGGAATTCTAACAGAATCTTTGGTGCAGGGATTAACGGCATGACCACCACTGCCAGGCCACCCTACCTTTTTAATGAAGCAGGAGACTGAAGCTTAGAGAGCTATATCATAATGAGCTTGGTGTGAGAGTGATGACTTAAGCTCACTCTGTAAGTTCTGAAGACACAGGCGATTCCTCCTTTCTGCTACTTCAGGAGCATCTGAGAAGTATTCACACATGTTTTATTCATGCTTCGTCTCTTGGTTTGACTAGTAAATCTTCCCAAAAGATAGTTACAAGAGTAAAATGTATGCTCTCCAGGAATGAAAGCCCTGAGTGAGCTCAGTCCTGAGTGAATATTTGCTGGGAAGTGGTACTTTATTTTGGAAAAGATTCTTGATTATTGCTTCAAAACAGACTGCTTTTAGAGAAATAAAATTGAAATTAAGAAAGGATTCTGAGCTCAGCTCGAGTGGCAAGACAGTCTTACCATCTATTCAAATCACATCACAACAACAGGGACTTGACCTGAACAGTCTTAGTGTCCTTACAAAGGGAATTGTCTGCCGTTGTCCTTCCCAGCCTCTGCCCAGGCCTGTGGCCAAGAACAGGACCGTGTGTCCAAGGAGGATACTTGGGAGATAAAGGCAGGAAGATCTCTCTGAGTTTGAGGCCAGCTTGAGCAACATAGGAAGCTTCAGGACAGCCAGAGTCACATAGTGAGACCATGTCTTAACAAATAGATAAATAAGGGACCTTTGGGATCTTTAGAAATACCACATTTTCTTTTGAGGCCAAGTCTCACGTATCCCAGGATAGCCTTGAACTTGCTAGGTAGCTGAAGACGACCTGGAACTCTTGGTGTTTGCTTTGCTCAGCCAATAGCCTTTTCTAAGGATTCACCATGGGAAGTGAGCACCAGCTAAAGCATTCACAGTAGGTGTCTCATACTCTAAAGCAGGCATCCTCGCACACCCGGCCTGTGTCCATGTGTACTGTACTCCTCAGTGTTCTGGGTCATTTACTTGGCCATCAGTCATCTATGGGCATTTTCTGGATTGTCCTAAGGTAGCTGTGTGTATAGCCAGGACAGAGGAGATGCTGTGGAGTGTAGGGATGGGGTACCTTGTAACCTATACCACGTGGATCGGGTTCCACGAGAGAGCTAATCACCAGAACTACTCATCCTTCTACCACCAAGTTGTCTATCCTTTATTTTCTATGGTATACAAAAGTATAAAAACATTAATGTCAAGAAAGCAACATGCTGAATACCTACATGTTCTATTAAGAGTCTAGGTTCTTCATGTTTTACTGTCTTCTGCTAAAGATATTTTTATTGGATCACTTTTCATCAGCCCACCTGCCTTCCATATGGTTCAGAGTATACAAATATTCCTGCACGTATAAACAGAGTCCAATGTATTTTGCACACAGGATGTGATGTACACATTTTAGTTATATTATCAGTGAGCTGACAGACCCAGGTACCTAGATAGTTCAGAGACAGTGTTCACCACAGATCAGTGTTGCTTTCTCTAGACATCTTGCTGCTGAGTGCATAAAGCATGTTTGCTTCTGTGCCTGAGCTTCCTCCCACAGTCTAACAGGTTTGAGATTAATTCCTTTGCATTTATTGTATCAGCAACAGCTAATGTATCTGTCCTTCCACTGAGAAAGGCTTGGCTATTTCCAGACTTTGCTGCTATGAGTAAAACTGCTAAGAGCATCCTCAGTCACGTGGAAATGAGTTCTCAGGTCCATGAGGAAGCTAGCTCATGGCCACTATGTGTCCAGATACAATAAAGCTGTCAGACACACAGATTCCAGAACTTGTGTTACAGGTGGTTGTGGGTTCTAGGAATAGACTATGGGTTCGCTGGAAGAGCAACCAGTACTCTTAACTGCTGAGCCATCTCTCTAGCTTCAAGCGTATGTTTTTAAAGCAAAGAAAGAAGAGGGAAAAAAGTGCATGGAATCTTTTATATCCAGCAATATGCTGACGAGCTCTGCTCACTTCTGTGTCCCTGAAGACATATCCCGCTTAACGTTATTTTCTTTCATCCTGAAAAATATTCCCCAGCACTTTGCACAGGGCAGGGCTCTTGATAACCTCCTTGGCCACCACTTCTCTTAAGATGTTTTTATTTTGCTTTCACTCAAAATTAGTTTTGGTTATTGAATTCTGGGTTGAAAAAAATGTTCTCAGGACTTTAAAATGCTTGCCCCAGCCTTCATTATTTCTGTTAAAAAGTCAGAGCCTGTCTGTACTGTCTGTCCGCTGTGTCATATGTCATTATTCACTAGAAGCTTTCAGGATTTTCTCTTGTAATTGGTTTACAGCATGTGGCTTTTATTTGCATTTAGCTCGCTTGAGGTCACCTAAGCTTTTAGAATCTGTACATTTATTTCTTTCTAATTAAATCTGAAAAAATGTTATCCCTTATTTCTATAGACATTACTTTTCCTTGAATTTTTTTGTCCTTTCTTCACCACATCTATGATCTGCAGCTGCCCCACCCACAGAGCACGGGCTCTGACAGTCACGCTGTGCTGACCAGCCCCATCGACCCATCTTCAAGACTCTCTCTATCACCTAGAATGTTCTAGTAAATTAGCCCAATGGGTGCATTTTGTCAGGTGTTCCATTCGTCAGCCCAAATGTTTCTACTTTACTTGCCTGTGGTTTCTGTTTTGCTGTTGAGATTTCCTATTTTTCATAAATTATGAGCATATATTATTTTATATATTTGTACACACTTAAAATCTTTAAAAAAGAGAACTCATAATCTTAAGCCCAGGTCTCTCAAGTGTCTAGGAGCACAGATGACTGACTACTTCTATGGTCTTTTCAATTAATCCCATCACCCTGACATCTTTGGGGCTGGTCTTATTTGGCACCTTTTATCTTGGGTTTGAGTCTGTCTCCTAAGCCCACACCTGAAGTTTCTTCTACTCATCACAAGAAAAACCACAGAATGCCATGGCCAGAAGAAGACAGCCGAACACATGAAGACGATGAAGCAGCATTTCAGAAAACCCAGCAGGGAAAGCGGAGTGGCTGCACAGCGTGCTTTACATCAGCCTTATGTAGACTTGCTGGACGTGCTGTTTCTTTTGAGGTCATCGCTATTTTATCAGCAGGCTGAAAAGAGGTCTTTATAACCTGCCTCAGGTCTGAAAGGCCTGACTCAGCTGATTCATAATGCAAAGATCTCACCCCAGAATTGGGTCCGATTGCCTTTCTCTGTAAGTCCTGCAATCCAGGGGTGACCTGGGTTACTGTCTAACTGTCCTGCTCATTTCTCAAAGGCCTGTGAGACACAGAGAGGAAGTTGCCAAGCCTTCCCCATGAACTCAATATTCCCTGTGAGGGTACAGTTCTCTGCTAACATAGAATGTTTTTAACATTTTAATCTACTCCCTGTACTACAAGGAGTAAAATAATTACCTTAACTACATTCTTTCTTTCTTACACATGCACACACACACACCACAAGCCTTTTCATGGATTTCACATTTCTACTAGCGCACATTACATAAAACACACTGTGTAGACGGTGGCAAAAAAAAAAAAAAAAAAAAAAAAAACCCTCTGAGGAAGTAGCATTGTATTGAAGACAGTGCTGTAGTGAAAGTGATGTCATCTGGAGTCATCTGGTTAATTTCCTATAGCCCCATCATAAAGGAGACCCAGAAGCTCAGTTTTCTCCTGGTCTGACAAACCCGCATGTGTCATGAGCTGGTGATAATCATAGAGAATCACCTTTACTGAATCATTTGAGAGTAGCATGAGACTGAAAAGGAATCCTCATTGATGTGAATTTTAGAATTTAGTCACTAACAGCCAAGACAATTGCAAAATAGATAAGAAATCAAAATGTGGTTGTTTTTAGTTTCTAAAACTTGCTCTCCAGCTTTGGAGGCTTCTGCTCCCAGCGTCCTCTGGACACTTCTCCAGGCTACAGCATCACCAGTTATGTAATGACAGGACCAACAGAATCCCCATCCTCACAGCATGTGGTGAACCACTCAATAGAGCCCTCTTCCCTTCAGTTACCAGGGCAGAGTGTGTGGTGTGTGGCCACTAAGGACAAGTGACCAGGAGCTCCAGCCCTGGAGCTTCACTCAGGACCAATGTGCCTTTTGGTTTGAAAACAATTCCAAAATATTAACAATAGGTGTTGCTGTGTCCATAACAACTACCGTTATGCCAAATTCGGGAAAATATTGAATAAATACCAAATATGATACAAACACAGTAATAAAAATAAGTGGAATTACATCAAACTGAAAAACTTCCATATAGTAAAGAAAACCACTAAAAAATACAGGAGCAACCTATGGAATAAGAGACATCTCTAAACTATGTACTAGGTCTAAGACATATAGAGAATACAGATAATCCAATAGAAAGAGAGAGAGAGAAGAGAGGGAGGGAGGGAGGGAGCAAGTAAAGAACCTGAACATGTGTATTTATTTTTAAATGTTTGTTCATTGAAGATTTCATACATGCACCTTCCCCTGTTCCTCTTTCTAACACAGATCACCTCATCCCTTCAAATCTATGTCCTCTCTTTCAATCCCGGCACTTCCAATTTGTGCTTCCTATGTTATCACTGGAGCACGGTCAAGCTAACAGTGGTCATATGTACATACCACATGCAGGTGCTTGAGCAGATGAGAAGAAAACGCTTCAGATCACCTGGGACAGGATCTTCTGTAAGAGCAAGTGTGTGTGACTACATATGAAAAGGTGTTGAGATTCAATAGCCATAAAGAATATGAAACCAAATGACTATGGGTTGTCCCCTGTATCTACTAGATATGAGAAGAAGCCCCATAGGTTCATATATTTGAATGCTTAGAGAGTGTGGTACAATTAGGAGTAGGTGTGGCCTTGTTGGTGAAGTGTGGCACTGGGGGTGGGCTTTTGGGATTCCAAAGGCTCAAGTCAGCCCCACTGTCTCTCTCTTCTTGTTGCCCAGGGATCTAAATGTACAACTTTTAACTTCTCCAGCACCATGTCTCCTGCATGCCACCATGCTATCCTCAACGACAAGAACAGACTAAACCACTAAAATTGTATGCAAGCCCCAGTCAAATGCTTTCTTTTAATAATTGCCACTGTCATGGTGTCTCTTCACAACAACACAACAGGGACTCAGACACATGGCTATTTTCAAAGAGGTGAGAACGTAGAGAAAAAGGGGCGTGGCACAGTGTGGTGCGAATTCAAATCATACTGCACTTGTGAAAGGAGATAAGAAGCCTTGAAAAGTTAAACTCACTTGCTGGTTTACATGAAAGGAAATGCCATCAATGCATCAATGCCTAAACATCTGTGTCTACCTCAACATTATTCACTACAGTTATGACCTGGAGGAAACCTAGGTACCTGCCAACGAATAGATTTTTTAATGATAACATAGACACTGTCATAAAATGAGCAATGCCATCATCTATAGCAGATGGATGGAATGAAGGACATTTTGTTAAACAGAATAAACCTCTAAGGAAGGACAAACAGCAGCAGCAGGTCCTCTGCTACACCAAAGCAGCGTAGATTCAAAAGGGCTCCACACCACCACCAACAGAGGGATTGGCCCCATGTTCCACAGTGCAGTGTAAACATGTTCTACAGAGTGTGTTATGAATTTTAAAACAGGCAGAAAAAAGTTGAAGTTTCTCAATACATAGAAACAATAACATATGGGGCTGGTTAAGAACATGTGTTGTTCTTGCAGAAGACCCAAGTTCGGTTCCCAGCAATCATGTCAAGCAGTTCACAACTTCATATAATCTTAGCTCCAGGAGATCTGACATCCTTATCCCCAAAGATACTGTACTCATGTACACAGCCTCCTGTGCAAACACATGCACATAATTAAAATAAAATAAGAATTAAGAATAGAACAATGTGCAAGAACAAGGAATTACTGACTACTCTAACTTGATCACGTTTATATTTAAATGCACAGAAACTGGGCCATGTCCCCACTGTCTAGTAAACATATAAGCCACTGTTCTAACGATAATTGCAGCTGGATGTTTAGAGAAAGAAGGACTAGCAAGCTAGCCCTAAAATATGTCACATCCACAAATGGAAGAGACTGGGATGCCAGCACAGTCTTGACCTACACCAAAGCTACAAGAATGACAGTGTCCGAGATGGAGACTCATTAGCAAGCTGTAGAAGTGAGGCAATATGCCGTTTGCACAAAGACAGAAAAATGGGATGGAAATCAGCACGGCTTTAATACTTAGTAGCAATAAGTGCTGAGTCCACTGGATCCATGGGAAGAAACCTGACTTTGTCCTCTACCCCAGACCAAGCATGGCCACAGATCTAAATCCAGATGCTGAAACAATAAAGCTGGGTGAGACTGATAAAATGGACCTCAGCGGCAGATGGGATGGTGCCAAGTTGAAACAATGAAGAAAGGAAGAGAGCTTTGGTGAGCAAGAGATGTTGAGCCACATTTAACAGGGCCAAAGGTGGGATTTCCACACAGGAGAACCAAAATGAGCTAATATGCAGAAGCAAACCCGCAGGGCTACACACAGGACAGTTGAAAACTCATAGAGATGGTTATAAAAAGCATTTAGACTCCCCCAGAGGCAACTGAACTGGCAAAGCTTCTCCAACAGGTAATTTCACAGCCTGAACTAAATTTCAGAAGGGCAACTGAAGGAACTCTGTAAGAGATGGCTGCAGAAAGAAGCTAGAATCGGGGTAAACTTAAAGCAGGGCTCCAGAAATTAGAACATGTGTGTGCTCCAGTGAGACAGGAGAAGCATATGCAAAGCCCCTTTGCAACAGTATCCAGTTCACTTGACTATTTGGGACACACATGGATGACGCAGTGAGGAAAAAACAGTAACTTCAGTAACAATAACAGCATCTTTTCAGGACCCTACAGCTGTAGGCTCTGTGCTCTGAACACTGTTTCTGTGAAATTATGAAATAACATTTAATTTTCACAACAGCATATGAACTACCTGTAACAACACTCACAGTCACTCACTCAAATGGATGTGCTCCCTTTTTACTTTTTAAATATTTTTGTTGGAGTTTAAGATTCCCTTATATTGCTAATGACAAACCTCAGTACAACCACTTAGGATAACTAGCAAAAATCTACCATTCAAGACTTATGTATCAGCAAACACCTAAGACACAAGTATTGATGTTCATCAAAAGATACAAAGAAAGCTACGATGCAGCCCCAAAATGAAACAACTCATATATCAGTCCATCCATTTAAAAAAGTTAGGCAGTTTCAGGGCCACACAGTAATCACCAATATAGGCAAAGTTCTAACTTGTGGGATACTTAAGCTCATACTCAACCGCGACACTAGGCTATGCTCACTGACCCAGGAGTGAACACCTGTTCTCCACAACTTGTAGAAAAGAACGAAGGTGTGGAGAGTAAGCTACTGAACAGTTCAGACTAAAAGAAGCATAGCAGGAGAGGGGTGGGTAAAGAAACAGAAAACAGATTTCTTCTACTGAATAAGGAATTCAGTCACCAAACTGACGTGCGCAAGACAGGGAGAGACGGCCTGGGCAAAAAGCCAAGAATGGTGCAGCAGGAGGAGCTGACGGCCGAGGCAGGTGCAGCGAGCCAAAGGGGAGTCCTGGGGGGTAGATGGGTAGAGAAACATGATGCTCAGGAGAGAAAGGGGGGTGGTAAGACCTTTGTAGGCATTGGTGCATTTGCATATCAGATTTCCTGATGAGAGAACATTTAATACAATGTAATTTATGGACCCTCCTGACAATTAATATTCACTCACAGGAAGGCCTCTGTGGGTACCTGAAATTAATTTTGAAGCCATTAAAGGAGACAGAAGGTTACTCTCAATGAAAAATCCTGTGGCGAAGGTATCACCTCCCCTATTAAGTATCTGAGAGTAATTGCATAAAAGAAAACCCCATTGCTGCTAAGGTGAGAAGATTAATGGGTTTCAGGTTGCTCTCTTACTGTTGGATAAAATCCTAGAATTTACTAGAGTTCAGAAGTACAAGGTGGAAGGGTGCAGTTTGTTATTGCCATTCTCCCCCCAGTGTTTACAGTGGTTACCTTTGCTTCAGAGAGTATTTTATTTCAATATAAAAATAACTCAACAGAACATGTAAGATGCAACTAAAGATCACAGACACAATGTTAGGTTAAAAATGACTTTATAACAGTCAAGTATAAAACCAATGTAGGTGTCCATCAAGAGAGGAATGGATGAAGAGAATGTTACATTTGCAAGAAGATTGATATGAGTGCAAATGTCCTTAATAAGTGAATGAAGTCAGTCTCAGAAATCACATTTTCTCTCATGTAGTCCTTAGATTTTATACAGATACACAATATCATTGATGTGTATATGGAATGGAAGGAAGACAGAGAGAGTTGTTAAAAAAAAGAGGTGGTGCCTCAGAGCACAAGTGAACTTGTGTGAGAGTCCTGCACAGCCCAACCATCCACAGTTAGCACGCACACAAAAATTATCAAAGTAAATCACAGGTTGAACTGGATGCTGGAGGGTGTGGCTGCCACTCAGAGCACTTTGAATTCTAATCAGTGCAACAATTAAGAAGAAAGGGCTACCTCAGCCATATGCACAAACTACCAGCACCTGGAAGACAGTCTGTACTACTGGGAATCCAAAGCATCAACAAAACCATGCCCTGGTAAAATTACTATGAGAAAATTTCATATGGCAAATTACAAATAAAGTGTTAACCTTTTTCTGTGCTAGTATACAGGAGAGACCAGTGGGCCACACACCACATCCACGAGACACAACAAATATGCAGAAAACTCCATTTTAATGTAACTTAGTGAGGAGCACAAAGAACAAATGGAGGAACAGAGCAGGCTCCTGAACTGGCGACTCCCTACACAGTAAGGAGACCACTTTCCCACAGTAGCATTTAAAGGAACTCAAAGGGAAACCCAGAAGGATGTTTCTTCAGGATGTAACAAACAATGCTGACGTACACTGGTAGGCAGAGCAGGATAGAAATCTTCCAAAGTAGCAACAGTGGAGGCACATAGCAGGTGTGCGTGTACCACATGATAAATAACGTAAAACTGCACTAGCAGTTTTAAAACACTGTTTCCAGATGTGTGTGTAGGTGTGGGGGGGGGGCGACGTGACAGAGAATCCACTCCACACAAAATATCTAAAACCACTACAGGAAACACAGACTAAGATATGAACCTGATCTGGTGACACACACCTGTAATCCCAGCACATGGGAGACCGAGGCAGGAAGGGTTACGAGTTCCAGGCCAGCCTAGGTAGGCTACAGATTTGAGTTCCAGAATAGCCAAGACATTGTCTCCAGCCAGACAGTGAAGTAAAAACAAAGCTACATATGTAAGAATCAAAACCAATTCACCCAATTGGTCAAAGCAATACAAATAAAACTACATGCCCTTAATACCAGAACTCAAAGCTTAAGCAGGCAAAGCTCTGTGGATTCAAGGTCAGCGTAGTCTACATAGCAAGCTCCAGGTTAGCCAAACAGAACAAGCCTATAGAATATCAATCACTTAAAAAAACAAACAAAAAAAAAAAAAAAAAAAAACAAAAAAAAAACAACTTTCAAGCTAAGTTTTGCATTCTAATATTAATGCCTCATGTTGGTAAATGTAAGAAAGCAAAACCTAGGCCCCATTGTTGGTGAGACTAACAAGCTCATGTAGCCAGTGGGACAAATGAAACATTAAACCTTTTACAGGCTTAGCTACTATGCTACTGTCTCACATTTTATAATGCTAAATCATTTGAAACAACCTAAAATATGTAACAGTGGGAAGGGCAGGAGAGCAAAATAATTACAAAGAAAACTTTAAATTCAGTGGGAAAAAAGGTAAAAAGTAAAAAGCTAGGTTTCAGTTTTGATTTGAATCCACCCAAGCAACTAAAACTGCATGTGGCTAGCAGAGTGTGACCAAAATGGTACCGGTATGGTAGGCGAAAGCTTGGTTACTTCCATGCACTTCTTGCATAATTGTACAAAGTTAATAAATATTATGTCAGCAGAATATGACAGATAGTTCCAGTGTTTCAGTTATTTCCTGAAGACCCTTTGAGTCTATAGTGAGTCCCTGTCTTAATTCATATACAGTCCTGGTATCGATTAAGACACTGCTCACTGTTGGTTGCTAAGCAGCATTGTCACATCTCAGTGGACTCAACACCTCAGGGGGGAAGCTGTAGTGTACATGCTCACTCTGAGCCCTTCCTGTACCAGGAGCTCCTAGAGGAGAATGCACATCTAATAATCCCAGATGACTGGCCTATTAGAATTTTGGACCCAAACAAAGGATACACTGGTTCCCTTGAGACACTTTGCCTAGTTCCCTAAGTTCTGACCACAGTTAACTTCTGGTTTATCACTTGGCAGTCAGTGACATAGAAATAAAGATTTTTAGCTTACCAGAATAAGGTAAACAATAGTACTAAGAAAAAAATCTTAAAGATTCAGAGTGGGCTAGGAGATGGTTTAGCATTAGAATGCTTATCTAGAATGCACAAGGCATAGGTTCACTCCCTAATGTTCACTGCAGCATGGTTCACAGCCTAAGTGTGAAAAAGTTAACATCAGGGCACAGCAGCATGTGAGAGTGTGGAGGACATTGTGTTAAGTAAAATAATCTGGATAGAAAAAACACTATGATCACTTAGACACAGAACCTAGAAGTCAAACTCACAGAGGCACAGAGAAGATGGCTCTGCTTGTAAACTCAGCAGGCTTCTCTCTCACAAGTCAAAGCTCACATGAGTGACAGTCATAACACTAGATAACAAGTGAAGCTAGTGTGTCATAAATACAGCTCTGCCATTTGCCTGTGTGTTTCATGGCACACTTGAAAGAGAATCAGAACAGTACACCTGAGCATGCTGCTTGCTCCTGAGGTCAGGGACACCATGCAATAGACATTCAATATGTAATCATGCATGAGAGACTCAATAATTATCAACTTCTGAAGAAGAATGGTAAGCCATCCCAGACACTTCCTGCACAGATCAAGGGGCTCTGTGTTTCTAAAAATGTAGTCTGGTTTACAGGTGAGTTTCCTACCTCCCGATCCTTGAGCTTCATGGCGAGCACCAACTGATGCCTGTGGTTTGTAAGAGCCTCTCTGTAATTTCCTTTGGAGAAGAACGCAGAGCCTAGATTCCCGTGAGCTCGGCATTCTCCTGTGTGGTCACCTGATTTGGATAAGGAGAAAAATTCTCTAAGTTACAGCATTATTTATAACATGCACAGTTCTCTTAAAAGCCACAATTTACTAGGTAGGACTTGGTGCTAATTTCCTTTAGACTCTATATGGGGAGATGGGATCCTAGAACTCAATTCTCAGAACAATGTTATTGTTGTAACACACACATTCACAGTGGGGATGGGGGTGGGGGTGGGGGGGTCGCAGACCTCGACACAAACCAGCTGCTGCTGGGAGTCTCCTCCTTGCTCTACAGATGACCTTTGATTCTGAGCAATTATCAGCTTGCTGGTTCAGCCATTTGATTCCAGGCCTCCTATCATATATCACTTCTCTGAGTATCTGCTGGCAGATCCCCACAGTCCTTCCTGCAACCCGAGAGCCCCTGAAAAATCACTACAGTGATGGCTACAATCACAAGCCATGCCTCTCCTTCCTCCCTGAATGGAGGCAGGAGGCTCATAAGATAAAGGCTAGCCTAGGCTACAGAGAGACCCTTCCTTCTTCCTTGCATGGAGGCAGGAGGCTCATAAGATAAAGGCTAGCCTAGGCTACAGAGAGACCCTTCCTTCTTCCTTGCATGGAGGCAGGAGGCTCATGAGATAAAGGCTAGCCTAGGCTACAGAGAGACCCTGTTTCCAAAACAGCAAGAAACAAAGCACCAAAGTCCCTCCAGCAAGGAAATGACACCACAGTCATAATACAAGTTCTTAACCTCTATGGCTGGCCTGGAACTCAGAGATCTACCTGCCTCAGCCTCTCGGTGTGGTCTCATGGAGGACAAAATTAAAATGAGGATAAGTCCCCCAGAGAATCAGCACCTGGGGCATTAAAACTGTGGAACATGAAAAGCCTGAGGACGCTTATGAATAATCTAATCACCCTGCTAAGCCTTCTGGGAGCCTCAGGCCCTTGTATGAAAATCCTCAAGACCTGAGGGCTCTAAAACTGAATGTCCTGTTGCATATGCTAGTCCTGCCAAAATCAGGGTAAGCAGCTGACATTCAGGTGAGATGCATACCTAAGGTCTTGGCTACATCCAAGTCTTGTTGCATGTACCCAGTGCTCTTCTCTGTGTTCCCGAGAGACCAGTGTGCACTGCTCAAGGCGGAGAAGACAGAGCCTCTCAGTTTGAGGCTGCAAGTGCCAATCTTCAGAGCAGCCTCTAAGACAACCACAGAGGCCCCGTGGTGGCCAGCTGTCAGGAGTTCCTGCCCAACCACAGACACGACCACAAAGGGACTCTTGTCCAGCTTCATTTTCTGAAGCTGCTGGTAAGTGGGCTCCAGGGTGTCTGAAGAAAAAGAAAACAAGAGAATGAAGATTGATAGGCACAGCAATCTTTTCCTTGTTCTAGAAACATGTCTGCTTCAAGCACAAGCTGTCCAACCTAGAATCCAGCACTGCCCGATGGCCACATACTCTACAGCAGTTTCTTTCTCTGCAGGCATGGCCACACTCACCCTCTCTTCTGGCTTCCATTGTTCAGATGTAACACATTCCCTGAACGTGTCAATCCTGCTCCTCCTCAGAACACAAGAAGCCCATCCTCCAGCCGCCCTGCCCTGGGTACCACCCTCAGCCCTAGCCCTCTTGCTCCTAACCTCTCTTCATTTCATGGAATTGTACAGGTTAGCTGGCTGTTATTTTATAGTTGTTCCACATTTGCCCAGTAAAGATATTTTTCTAAATAAAACTGTTGAATACTGTGAATAAGAATTCCTTAAAAGAAGCTCCATCTGCTGATACATGATTAAAACTATGGCGGTGTGGAGAGGCCCAGAGCCTCATTCCATTTATCTTGGATGATCTTTAGCCCACTAAACTTCTCTTCTCTGCCTCCCCCCTTTGTGTCAGAACAAACACCCTGTTATTAACAGATAAAGCTGGACTTAACATTTTGATAAACAGATCATTTAAAAACAAATACCAAAAAGTCTGTTGGAAGGTATTGTATTAGCCAAACTGTGTATTTTCACCAACCAAAGAGCAGAAGACAATGTCAGCCAACATCTAGCCTGTGGCAGAGCCCTCCCGACCTTGTTGCTATCACCCGCCTACCTGATGCAACCACCAGTGTATTTGAAAAGTGTCGTGATTTCTGGCTAGAAAAAGTTTATGAAATTACTGCTTTGCTGAAACATGAAATTTGAAGTAATTTGTGTTCCTAGGCCACGGTCACTCATATTTGGCTCCAGAATAAACTCTCTTTCCTCTTGGAGGGAGAAATGAGGTTTTGTGTCAACAATACTTTATTCTAAGTAGTCAAGGGGTAAGTGCAGGCTCATTATAGGTGATTGTCCCTAACATGTCTATCATCAAAAGCAAATGAGTGGACAGACTAATAAAGCCTGCTCATCTCCTAGGAGATGTAGTAAAGGAAACGGTATCCACAAAATACCAACCATTCTCAAGAACTACTTTGTACACTAGTTCACAAACACACAAAAGACCAGCAAGCAAAGCCATAAGGAAACCATCTCCTGCACTGTAGTGAGTTATCAGGTGGTAAATGAATGTCGGCCTCATTTTATGTTCAAATGGCAACAGTCAGGTTAGAGGTCAGTAAGCCATGTGGGATTAGTTCCGTTAGAGGGGGCTGGATGCAGATGACAAGCTCCTGTCTTCCCTTCTCTATTTTCTCTAAAGATAATAAGAGTTATAACTGTGCCTCTAGTGTTCCTGAAACCTCCTTCACATTAGTGGTTCCGATAATCCACACATCAAGCCTGTGACAATGCTGGTCTCTTTAAATCTCCAGCCTCCTGGCCACTGTGCTGTTTTAACACGAAATCTCTGCAATTTATGACTTTTCAGTTCTCTGTGAAAGAGCTCTCGCCTGAGTCAACACCACCAGGGAAACCTTGGAGCTTGCTGGAGCCTAAAGCATTTTCCCTTCAATCAGATCACTAAACAGAGAACAAAGAACATTTTTACTCCTGTCAAGATCAAGCAGCAGAATGCTAGTAAGCACTGGCTAGCCAACATGGCTAAGCAGTCAGGAGAAAACACTGCTCTAACACACAAGGAGCAGGGCTTTGTTGGCCCCTGGGTGAGGAGGCAGCAGTGGCTTCAGAAGCAGTACCCCACCTCCAATTAGCAAAAACAGACACCAACGTTTTAAGAACAAAAAGTCTGGGCATTTATCTATTCATCTATGGTGAGTCAGTCAGGGCCAGAGGCAATGTAAGAGGCTACATGATCACCACAGCAGGAAGACTTTCGGGACAAGCTACAGAGTAGGAACCCACTGCATTATGCTACAGAAGGTGGAAATGCAGCCTCTAGCCGGAAGGAAAGCCCTGCCACTGCACACAACCCTCAGAAAGGAATGTTATGCCCCCCACAACAACAAACTCCAAAGTTTGGATCTCAGATGCAAAGGAGGGTGGGAAAACTGGGATTGGATGTCTCAGCCTTTATAGTGGAAGGCAGAAAACAGAGAAGCAGAATGGTAATTCTTGACATACAAGGACAGTGTTCAGATACGCATCCTGAAATGACGGATGCAGGCCCAGCCCGTGCTTTAAGATGAGGCAGTCTTTCCCACAGCAGCTGTGGGGCCCTGGAAACAACTGCAGGAAAGACAGAACAGCACTGGACAGTTAGAAGACCGAGGTTAGAAGCTGTCAAGAAACTTCCAAGAAGAAAAAGAAAAAAAAATTCACTTGGGCAACTTTTTGGTAGATAAGAATTAAATTAAGAAAATTATAAGTTAAAAAAGAAGAAGTAAATTCCCACTCAAAGTGTATGGAAAGAGAATATAAACACACTGAAAACCAAATGCCGCTACAAAGATAAAGCGGATGTGAAAGCTACTTTTCAGGGTGATTCAAAGGTTCATGGGAGTAGAACTTGACTCATTAAACAAAGGACAGCATTTAAGCGAGTCGCTGCTTTTATCCTGAGTGGGAGGCATTTTAGGAGAAAGGACCGTTTTACATAGGGAGCTAGCAAGAGATGGACAAATCTCTGCAAGAAAAACAGATTTCCAACAGGCCAGTTTGAGTGATCAGGAAGTATATGAAGTGACAAAAGCTGATGTGACTTAATGGAGAAAACAGTGAGTGGTGGCTGAAAGGCCATGTCTGTCCTTCAAAACTACTAACCTCAGGTTTGCTATACAGCCAAGTGCATAGGCTAAAGCTGTGGTCATGGTTACGCATGCATACATATGTGCACAAATGCATGGTCATGTGTATGAGTAAATGTGTACACAGACACCTATTTATGTATTGACATCTCTGCCTATATATACAGCAATGTACAAAGTGCATCCATTTTACTGTATGTAATTTCCTTTTTTTTATGTTAAGTTTCTCTGCTTAAGCTGAGATTACATCTCAAAGCTCACTAATCAGAATCTCTAGTCAGCAGTTGGGTTTGGGAGCTTGAGTTAGGGTTTCTGATATATTGCCCAAGCTGGTGTCAAGTTCCTGGCCATGAGCCATTCTCTCCTCTTAACCTCCCAAGTAGCCAGAACCACAGGACCATGTCATTGTATCCAACCAACTGTATTTGCTTTTGATGAAAAGATGCGTAGACCCTTTAAAAAAAAAATCTATAGATAATCTCTTTCCAACTCTACTGCTTTATTTTCTGTTCTAAGATAAACTTGTGCTATCGTTAGAGGGACTAATTTTGTGATTTCTAGCAGATTAGACAGAACAGAATGTTGGCAGCCTGTAGCTATTCAGATGTTCTTTCTAGAATGTATGCATAATACATGAAATAACTGGTGTCAAACCGATTCCACAGGAGCATAGAGGCCCTTTGCAACACTGACTGATCCCCTGTTGCAGGTTTCTGAAATGTAAAGTCTTTAGGAATTCAAGAAGAACAAAGTTGCATTTCCTGACACTTCAGGAACTTGTGAGAATGTAGCAGAGGCTGATAATAAACAATCACCCTCTCCAAGAAGCATGCGACACTTGCCAGCTCTGAGATGCATACCTTTCCATGTGTGAGCAGTTCTGAACTAGGGACTCCACACCTTGAACTCACAATGTCCAGCCACTTCATCTAAACACCTAATCTACATAAATAAGAAGTGAGCAGCAAGGAGAGACTGTGTGAGCATCTAAGCAGATGGTGCAGCTCCCAGCCAGAGTTCTGAGAACTGTCAGCTGAGCTGAGGAACCCTGAGGAGGGCCCTTCACAGAGGAAGGAGCATCAAATACAGATTCAAATACTAGAGATCGTGGTGTTGTCCAGGAAGGGTCAGAGCGCTCTAGGCAGGAACTAAAGAGAAGACCTGAAAGACTTCCAGAAGTGCAGGTGAAAGGGACCCTGTGTACTGTCGCTCCCTGAAAGGAAGTGTCAAGCCTGCAGAGGAGGCTTCTGCAGGGCTGGTCTCACTCCCATGGGTGGCCTCCAGATCATTATGGGATGGGCATTATCACTCCCCCTCACAGAAAGGCTAGCACAGGAGAAGCAAAGCCATCTCTCTGTCAGTGAGTCAGCAAATGGCAACGCTAGGCTCAGAATGCACTCTTATGGTGAGGAAACCCATGTTCCTCACATAACTTTTCCAGAGCTCTTGTGAAAAGTTACTGGACCTAAAAGAGCCACTGAGGGAGAAGGTTCACAGATGAATGCAGGTGAGGCCTGCAAATAACTAAGCATTTGCCAGCCACTTTCTTGGGCACAATAAAGCAGCCTCCATGGGTCCTTCCAGAGCTGATAGAGTCACAACAGATAGGCAGCTCCTAAGGGCAAGCGTCTTTGGATGAGATAGATACATGGGAGTCCTCAGCACAGTCCGGGCCAGCGTCTCTAGAGAATAGGTCAAGGAACACAGCAGACACAGTTCCCTTAGCATCTTCACAATCCTGAGCTCATGTACAAAACAGCAAGGATATTAAAAGATTGAGAAATTATATCAATTTATATTTATCTTTATTTCTATATTTTTGTTAATGATTTAAGGGAAATATATGTATAGTAATGTCATCATATCCAAAAGAAAATTTACTTGCATCTGGTTTGTATACATGGGTTAAATTTCAAAAATAAAATAAATCAGAGAGTTTGGTTAGGAGTGTAGAGAATAATAATAATAATAATAATAATAATAATAATAATAAAATTAATTTTAATATGCACAGGGACAGTATATTTATGTAGAAAAAATCACATTAATATAGGCTGGACCTTCTTTTAAAAAATGTAGCAGACTTGAACTCAGGACGCAATACACGTTATAGCAACTGTGTTCTAGTGCTGAGCCATATTCCCAGCTCTAAGATGAAATCTTGCCTTAAAAAAAGATCTAACTGGGCCTGGAGACGGTTCAGTGGCTGCTAGCACTGGGTGCTCTTCCAGAACACAGGTTCAATTCCCAACACCCACACAGCAGCTTTCAATCACCTATAACTTCAGTTCCAGAGGACCCAACATCCTCTTCTGGTCTCCATGGGTGGTGCATTCTTGTGATACACAGACACACATGCATGCAAACAAAACACCCATAAAATTAAAAACATAAATTAAGTTTTTAAAAAGCACCAAACTGTAGGTGTCCTTTGAGTCATGAGAATTTTGTTTATTTACAAAAGCACCTTGGCTAAGAGTTGTTGTTTCTTCCTGTGGCTCTTGGCACATCCTGTGATCCCAGCACTTGGGAGTTAGAGGCCAGGCTTGGCTACACGACACCCTGACTCAACACACAAAATAATTAAAACAACATCGAAAGGACACAACAGGTCAGATATATTTGTGAAGAGTCCAAACCACAGGGTTGGGTCTCAGTGTCAGACACTTAGAAAACGTCAGGGGGATAACACAGTCTGTAAGCAGGAGAAGCAGAGCAATGGCCCCAGAGTAAGGCTACAGAATGCAAGATGGTGCACAGAAGCACAGCGTGCACAGCACAGGCCTTAGAAAGTATGCTCAGACAAGGATCACCTGAAGTAGACAGAATGGGGAAGGCAGTGCTAAAGTAAGCCAGATTTATTAAGTTTTGGGGAGAAGGAAACCCTGAAGTGCCCCAGGCTCTAGGGTCAGTCTCAGGTCACTCACTGTAAGATGGACTCTGAGGGTGACTGCTGCTCTGAGCTGCTTTTCACGCAACAGGGAAGATTTTTGATTTTTAATTTTTCTCAACAAATTGCTTCAAAGTCAAACTGGTATCATTCTGCTGGTATCAACACATCCAGGGCAACATCTTTTGGCAGAAATGCCTCAGAATGAACAGGTGTTACCTTCATGGACTAAATAAAGATGCTCTGTGTATATTCTTTAAAAGATGTTGCTAGTTTTTAGAGAACATCCATGCACATCCTTCATGAAGAAGACAGAGAAAAAAAATGGGGAAAAATAGAAAATGGTAAAGAAGACAGGTTGGCTTTTTTATTGTCTACTTTCCCCCAAAGTCCTGAAGCCCCAAGTGCATCAGCTTTGGATCACGGCTTATTGACAAGAAAGCCTACCCTGGGAAAGCCGTTGGTCCCTGAAGCAAAGACATGGCTTTGTGCGGTTTATGAAAGAGATGGAAGAGAGGTTTCTTACTGATTTCCCCTGAAGATATAATGTCCAACTTTCAGGAAAAGATCTCTTATATAAAGCTATGAATTTCCTAGAGACATCAACACTAGTTCATCAGATACTTACTTAGCATGTACTTTGAGCCAAGTACAATAACAGGCAGCAAATTAAAGCCACCTAATGCTGTAATGTTTCAAAACTAGACAAAATGTTCGATCTCCCACATAAACATTTAAAAGACAGACCATTTCTGTGGCAAAGATAGAGTTCTGATTGACATAGCTAAGGGCATAAAAGAGCAGTGGCCTTGTCTATTCCTCACAAATCAGCTACCAGGACTCTCACTACCCTAAGATAACTACTGGTGTGTGCACTTAACCAAATCTTCCCAAGTGCACATTCTTCAAAGCTCAGTGTTTTAGGTGCTTAGTGAGTGGAGAACTCTTGCCCAGTACTCTTCGGATCCTAGGTGTGACCTCCAAGGACCACAGAATAAAAGAAAACAAAACCATTGCTCTTCAAAATGAAGACCCTCTGCTCGAGGCCTTAAGAGTTCCTCCAGCCTTGCACAGTATGATTTCTGTGTGTTCTCCTGTTTTCTCAGAAGATCAATTAGAATAAAGCAGCAGAGGAAATAAACAATTTTTATCTGTCTTGCTTTTCATCTCTTTTGAGTGCAAAACATGGCCTCTTGGTGCTCTCCTAAACATGTGGGGTGCTGCCCATGGCTAAACACACACTTGCTTTAAGAAATATATGAACAGCCAGGCATGGTAACTTGACACCAGTCAGGAAGATAGGATTGCTGCCTGGGCTACATAGTGAAATTCTGTCAGGAAGAAAGGAAGTGTGACTGCCAATTTCTGAAGGAAGCTGTGTCTACAGAGGCTAGGGAGTTGGGAGCCTCATGAGTTTTTTTTAGTCCCTATCTAAGGAACCACCCTTGCCCATCTCTGTATAGACCTGACATACTGATAAACAGATAAAAGCCTTCAAATGCACTAACAACAAACTGTACCCTCCACCACGGGAAGGGCTAAGGATGTGAGCAGCTGACATCTGAAGCCCACAGTGGAGAATCCCCCATCTTGCTGATATTTCCCCCACCTCACTGGTATTTCTGCCAAGGTAAGCCTTGACTTATAATGTTCTCTATTCTCTTGCTACAAAACTCCATAAAACTACATCCATACTTAAAAATGTGGAAGTAGGAAGATCTGAACTATATTTCTGGATTTATTCCCAGAATAAACTATCTCTTAATTCCTTTGAATTGACTACGGTGTTATGTATGGAAAGATGAAGGGATGGAGGGAGAAAGGACTGGCTTAATGTCTTCTCTTATTTTATTATTTCTAAAAGCTGTATTTATCCATACAAGGAAATCAACTTGTTGTTAGAGGTATTGTGGTTTAAAATATTAAATTTAATTTCACAGCTGCAATGATTTAAATACTTCTAAAATATATGGAAGTATGCTCACCCACCCATATCAAGGCCTCCTCACCACCCACAGACCTAGCAGCTCTCTTGTATCATCAACAATAGCCATGAAGGGGCTCACCTGTCTAAAGTGGAAGCTCTTGACCTCTGAATCCTGAGCTGACCTTAACATCCTGGAAGGCTAAGTGTCCTTCATCAACCCCAAAGAACTTGACCCTACCTACCTCTCATGGGGGATTTCATCGCAGCTTCTACCATCCCCACCAAAAGCTGGAGACTTTTGGGGTCTTGAGCCAGCCCAGACGCAAAGGCTGCCAGGGCATCTGCGTGACGTCCAAGATACTGGAGGGCAACACCCTGTCGGAAGTATGCCTGGAAAGACAGAGAAGATAACACAGTTTTTATTATCACATTGCTGTCTCAAGTGCCCATGGGGATTCTTTACCAGGGCTCTAAACAAAACGCCTGTGGCTCAAAACACAATAAAGGACTCAAAACCAAAGAACTCATTTTTTCTAAACATC
The DNA here is from genome assembly GCA_033318265.1 of Phyllotis vaccarum. NCBI lineage: Eukaryota > Metazoa > Chordata > Mammalia > Rodentia > Cricetidae > Phyllotis > Phyllotis vaccarum. The sequence goes on from JARWLC010000017.1 coordinate 61,564,748, forward strand.
ACAAAAATTCTTTTATGAACTTACATTTAAAATTGTCTTTTATTTCTCAGACACAATGATTGTGTTCTATTTTTGATAATTATTCTCATACTGTTTCTAAATATTTTAAGACACAGTTCTTGGGCTGCAGCTACAGCTCAGTTGGTACAGGGCCCACCTACCAAGCATGAAGCCTGAGTTCCACCCCAGCACCACATAAAGTCAGGGTGGTAGCCAAACAGAAATTCTGAGTCTCAACTGGCCCTGGTAGCACCTGAGAGACACGGGAAGAAGGATCAAGAGGCCAAGACTGTTTTTGGAAACACAGCAAGTATGAAGCATTCTCCCTAAGGATGGCTATGTGAAGCTTTCCCGGTATCTTACCGAGGTGCCTGGTGTGGCACATTAACAAAGGAGAGTGAAATGCAACTTCTGTTACGTGTCCTGTCACCTCACTCTGTAGGTGCTTCTCTTCTAGGATAAACTGATAGAAAACAACTTCGGGGAAGAAAAGCTTTTATTTGGCTCATGAATTATAGTTCACACACACAGAGCAAGCACACATCGTTTAAATGAGTTTGGATGTCCACATGTATTGCTTTATTTGTTTGGGTTTTGGCTGTTCTAGTGTTTGGAACACGGCTTCACACTGCAGCCTGGTCACCACATGCTTCGTGGAGTGTTGAGCATATTTAGGATTACCTAAATCATGGGTGCTGTCCTCCAAGACAACCAAGCTTACTGCCCTCTGGTCATTTAAAAAGTTAGCTTTAAAACTGATTAAAAGGTGGACCTCTTCCCTAGAAAATACTATCACAGTTGAAAACGTTTAACTATACAATTCTTTTTCAATTCTGTTTATAAGCTGAGCGTGTTGGCACTCAGAAGACAGAAGCAACCGGGTCCCTGTGAGTTCAAGGCCAGCCTGGTCTACAGAGTGAGTTCCAGGACAGCCAGGGACACACAGAGAAACCCTGCCTTGGGGAAAAAAAAAAATCTGTTTATGGTTATGCTCCAGTGTACATTGGTATGCATGAATGAGGGCGGAGGTCACACTCAGGGGTTATTCCTCAGGCAGGACAGTCTCTCTACCTGGTACATTAAACTCAGTGATGAGGCTGGACTGGCTGTTCAGTTTCTCCACTGTGCACACCACAGGCAAGGGCCATCATACCCTGTTTCTTATGTGGATTCTTTACATGTGGACTAAGGAAAGTTCTGGAGCTTTCCAGGTAAACAAGTTCCCCAGACCCTAAATGTAGAGCTTATGTCATGATCTGAAGCCAGTTTTGTGAAGTACAGTGTGCTTTTCAAGCTCACAAAAAACAATCTACTGAACAATCAGGGTGTCACTCCGGCACATGCATACATGAAGGCAAACCCCTCACATAAAATTAAAAATCTAATTCAAAAATTACTAATTTCTAATATCCTTCTTATATAACATCTGTCTCTAAAATAACTGGCTTCTTACTCTACCCACTCTTATAGGACTGTTTACAACATAAATTTAACTTTGTTCAGTTAAACACACTTGACCATTTTCACAAATGACATTCATGAGATCTAAATGAACTTTCAGACTCTGAAAACTGCTGCTTAAAATAGATGTCTGTACTTTTTTTATCACACAGAGAGAACATGAGAGCAGGTGATTCTCATGTTCCCACATAAATCTACTTATTTAATTTTGTAGCAGTATGTTGAAGTAATCTGAAGAAGGTGGAGGAGGAGGATTCTAGGCTTCTACCAAGAACTAACCCATAAAGAAAATTAATGCTCAGATGATTGTGGACTATGGCGTCTCTATGGGCTTAAACTAGCAGCAGCTGTTAAAATGAAGGTGTAGCGGTAAGATGGTAACCCGGAGTGTGCTTCCCCTGCTTCCTCCCACAGCTTGGCTATGTTTCCATCTTTAATGTGTTTACAGTCATTGCTTCATTACTTACTCACGTCATACAGTTCCAATAACACAGGACACCTAGAAATAACCATAGTTCTGTGGGTCTAGAAGGGATGTATAAGGCTTAAATACTGCTATGTCCTGGTTTATAAAGATACACAAATGTAGCTCTCATTTGGTGGCACAAACAGAAAGTCCCAAGACCCAGGGAGGCTGTGCAGGAAGGAGGATTACCAAGATTCTGAGGCCAGCCTGATCTACAAAGTGGGTTCCAGAGTGAGAGCCTATCTCAAATTAAATAAATAAAGAATAAATACTTGAGAGAGAGAGAGGGAGGGAAGAAAGGAATACACACATAAATGTGTTTGGTATCAATACATAAGAAGTACTGCTTATGGGGAATAAAGAATATATAGAGTTATTGGTTTCAGGCATGCATTATAAGAAACAAAATATTACATTTTTAGTCTTAATTTTGAAAAGTTCTTATATTCTTAAAACAAACCATCTATCTCATTTCACTGAGGGATCAATGACTTCGTGGTTTCTGAAGTAAAATTATTCAAAGCGTGTCTTACATTACCCCATTACTCTAACCCCAGCGTAGAAAGTCAAGGTCAATAACAAATGCAAACTGTAAACAGCAAATTCTCTGATAAGGTGGAAGGCAAAGATGGGCATTCAAGGTTGTCTTCTGCTCTGACACGCATACACAACATGCCTACACACATACACACAAACAGACAAGCACACGCACCCACACACAGAGAGACATACACACACATACACACACAGACATACACAGACACACACATACACACACAGACATACACAGACACACACATACACACATGCACACAGACATACATACATACACACACATGTACACATACACAAACATACACACATACACACACATCACACACATACACACACACACACACACACACACACACACACACACACACACGGGGAAGGGGCATGTACACACATACGTAGAAGCATGTAAACACACGTACACATACACACACCATTTAACGATGAAGTTGTAGTCTCAAGTGACATGACAGTGCTGGGGACTCTGCTTGTTTCATTTCCTTCAGACTCAAAAGGAGATGAAAAGAGTAACACAGGACTTGTGCTTCTCACAGCCTTCGGTTCCTTTCTTCAGGAGCAGAGAGAAGGCTTCAGGGCCTTCCTCAGTTTCCCACACCCTCAGGACACAGCTAGTGCTCAGCAGTGGTCAGATGGCATGAGACGTCATGTATGAACAACATGTGCCACATTAGGTGGGCACTAAGTGGGGCCCTCCCAGCTCTTTCCCAGCAACAGGCCACTACAGAATAAAATTAATTCTTTAGATTCTGTGAGGGAAAAGCTAATAATGATGAGACCTAGATTGCAGTTTATTGTGACAGATTAGAGAATTTAGCACAGTGCCTGACACGATAGAATTGCCTTCTTTGCTAGTTAATGAGAAAAGACTTAACACAGATTCCAGATTTAGAGAATATACAGAATTCCAACATACACTTAAGTTTTAAAAATATTAATTACCCTTCTGTGCAGTGTAACTAGGTGAGTCTACCTGATCCTCCCCACCACATACCCTCCAAAACAGGGAAAAGTAGCCTGAGGCACAAAGCAAATCTCTACAAATTCAGAAAGATTGAAATAATTCCATGTATTCTATCTGATCATAATTCAATAAAACTTAAAATCAATAGCAAACAAATCTCTACTAAATGCACAAACTCATGGAGATTAAACAGCCCATTACTGGATGAATAGGTCAAGAAAGAAATCAAGACAAAAAAAAATATTTCTCAATGAAAAAAAAATACAACAAACCCTTTGGGACACAGTGAAGCAGGTCCTGTGAGGGAAACTCACAGCTCTAAGTGCTCAGATTTAAAAACCAGAAAGGAGTGACTTAAAGATGCAACTCAAAAATGTACAAAAATAGAACAAACCAAACTCAACCCCAGTTGATGTCAATGAATAACAATGAATCTCAGAGCTGCTGCTCTGAGAAGATAAGATCAGCAGACTCATGGCCCAGCTGACCCAGAGAAAGCAGAGAGGATTCAAGACAACAGAACCGGAAAGGACCAGGGAAACACTACAATTCGGAATGTTACAAGGGTACAGCTAGCTGTGCTCCAGTAAGCTAAGAAACCAGAAGACATGGATGGATTTCTAGCTTCATCAAAACAACCAAGATAAAATCAAGAAGTCAGCAACCTAAACAGACCCATAACAAATGAGAAGACTGAACAGAAGTAAAAAGCCTTCCAGGTAAAATACATCCAAGCCCAGGTGGATTCATACCAGACTTTAAAAGAAGAACGGTAGCCAATTCTTTATAAATTATGTGAGAGAGAGAGACTCCAAAACGCTATGAAGCTAGTATTGCTCTAATGCCGAAACCAGGTAAAGACACAAAAATAAAAATAAAAACAAAAACAAATAAAGCTACAAGGCAATATCCCTGATGAACCTATGTTCATTAAAAGTTCTCTGTTCTTGCAAATGAAATGCAGACATACATTAAAAAGATTATCCACCATGATCAAGTTGGCTTTATTTCTGAAACACAAGGATGGTTCAACATATACAAGACAATAAAACTAACAGACCGTATGAATGGACTTAAAGACAAAAATCATATGACCATCATCTCAATTGACAGCAAAAACCTTTGACAAAATCCAATATGCCCTCATGATAAAAGTCACAGAAAGAACAGTAACATAACCTCCACACAGTTAGAGCTACATACAAGAAAACCGCAGAAAACACCATCCTAAATGGAGAAAAGCCTGAAGCAATCCTGACATCACAGAGGAGCACTGAGGCAAGAGAATGGAGGGATATGAATAGGGAGAGAAGAGGTCCACCTGTCCCTATCTGCAAATGACACGAGATATTAGAGATCCCACATTTTCTACCAGAAAACATCTAGAAACCATAAACAAACTCAGCAATGTAACAGCAATCAGATTTTCTATATACCACCATCAAATAAGAGAAGATCACACATACCCCCATTCAAAACAGCTCCAAAGGCAATGAAATATCTAGGAATAAACCTAACCAAAAAATGTGAAGGACCTTAAACCTCTGAATAAAAAGAGATTGACACTAGAAAATGGAAAAAGACCTCATGCTCATGGATTTATAGAATATTATTAAAATGACCAAAAGACATTTACTGGTTTAACGCATTCTCCCTCAAAATCCACTTCTCATTCTTTACAGCAATATACGTATATTTTTAGAAACTATCCTAAAATTCATATAGAACCATAAAAGATCCTGGATATCCAAAACTATCCTGAGCAAAAAGAACAATTCTTGAGGGATCAGCATCCCAGATCATAGCTATCACAGATCCACAGTATTAAAAACAATATGGTACCAGCACAAAACTAGACATGTAATACCAATGGTCCAAAATCAAAGACCCAAACATGAGCTCGAATAACTTCAGCCATTTAATATTTAACAAAGTCACCAAAGAACACTGGAAAAAAAATTAAAAAGCATCTTCCACAACTGGTCCTGAAAAACCTGGATGGCCAGATGCTGAGGAATGAAGGGGGCAGTCACCTAGACCCACATCTATCACTGTACAAATCCTAAACACTGAAACTGAGAAAAGAAAGCAGAGGCAGTTACCAAACATGAAACAGCTCTAGAAAAGGACTTCCTTTACAGGACTCTATTTATCCCAACATTAAAGCCAGCAACTGACAAGCAGGACGCATAAAACCAAACGGCTTCCTAGCTAGAGAAATAGTCAACCATGTAAAAGACAGAGAAGAGAATTTGCCAGCTACACGTCTGCTACAGGACTTGCTGTGGCACACTGCTCTTGTACAGGGTAAAAATTTGTTGCTCAAATTGGTTTAATAAAACACTGACTAGTCAGTAGCTAGGCAGGAAGTAGAGGCGGAACAACCAGACTAGGAGAATTCTGGGAAGAGGAAACACAGAGAAGCAAGTGCCAGCTAGACACAGAGGAAGCAGATGAGAGTACTGGCCTGAGAAAAGGTACCAAGCCACGTGGCTAAACATATATAATAATTATGGGGTAATTTAAATGTAAGAACTAGATGGTAAGAGCTAGTTCTTGAGCTTGGCCCAGCATTTACTATAATATTAAGCCTATGAATAATTATTTCATAAGCAGCTGCTCAACTAGCCAGGCAGAACAGAAATGTCCAACTACAAGGATTAATATCCAGAATATTTAAAGTACTCAAAAAGCAAAGAGTCAAAAAAAAAAAAAGCAGTAACAATAAACCCGCTCATTCAAAAAAAAAAAAAAAAAAAAAAAACGGGCTGTAGCTTGATCTGAAGAAGGAGTTCTCAAAAGAATAAAAACAGCTAAGAAATATCTCAAAAGAAAAAGAAACAAAAAAACTATTCATTGTCCCTCACAATTAGGGAAATGAAAATCAAAACATGTTTGAGGTTTCACTTTGCCCCAGTCAGAATGGCAAAAATCAATAAAACAAGGAACAACAAATGTCAGAGAGAGTGAAACAAAAGCATCGCGCACATTCATTGTTTGTAGGTGCTGTCGGATATCTGTTTAAGGTATGCCACATTCTTTTATGCTGTAAAATATGTGATGCATACATACATGGTATACACACACTTACACAGGCAAAACAATCATATGCATAAAATAAATCTCAAGAAAAGTTTTAAAATATTAGCTGATTCCAATCTCTGCTTCATTTACTTCTTCTCTTGCTCCAAAGAGACCTGAGCAACTGGGGAGCCACATAATTGAGCAACCTCTTGTTGCTATAAAACTTACAGATAAAATCCATCATAGCTGACAAAAAGTAATTTGTACTAGTGAGTCCAATGAGGTAACAGCAGCCACCCCAGGAGCCACTGCCAACCGGAACCACAATCAGGGTCAGGTGAGCAAGGATGTGGCTGTTAGCCATGGCATCAGGAAGTTGGCATGACATCCCAGAGCCTGCTTTCCCCTCTTTTACCACAGTCTCCACAGGAAGCCACTTCATCTGAGAAAGGGGAACATTTGATCCCTTCACAGGGAGCAGAGGCAGCATCGTGCCACATCATGGGAAGGTGAGCCTGTGAGGTAACATTAAGTGTCTGGTGCACAGTCACTCTCATAGGCGTTAGGACATCCCCCTATTCCACCGTGGGCACCACTTGTGTGGCAGAGGTATCACAGTCATAACCGCTGTAAACGTGGCAAGCTGAAAGCAAATGACAACTCACAGGATTGTCATTGTATTTCAGCAATAGTAAAACCTATCTAATGACTAAAGAAGCATTTGCTATTTGTTGCTAAAATTGTTAGGATGGTTAGTATTTTGTTTAATTAGGTGGTCATCTAGTGGGTTAAAGGGAAAACAGGGAAACACTGACCAACAGCAAACTATTTGCCCTGCAAGCGCCCCTAGACAGAGCAACAGACAAGTGTGATGTTACATAGGATAAAGAGCAAAATTCACATGCACAACACATATTTACTTATTCTAAGCATTTGCAAATAATTTGCCTTTCGACAGGCTTACTCTGCACTTTCAGACGCTGCCCTTTAAGACTCCCAGGGGCCTTATCTAATGTGAATGTGAACGCTTCCTATGCTCTGATCAGTCCTTATCTCCAGTGTGATTTGATGGTGCCCCTGCCCTGTCACCTCTCACTGGTGCTTTGTAAGCCAATGACTAACAATTTTCTTCTTGTTTTATTTCAGGAATTAGGGAAAACAGAAGTGCTGGTCCTCACTCTTTAGAAAGAAAGAATATTGACTTACAATGTAAAACAACACAAAACAGTTGGGAAGACAGTGATGTCATGAGGCCAGAAAACCTGAGAGCCTCTAACACTGGTACAAATGTAAATATGACAACCTCATGCACCTGTTGGGGGGGGGGGTGACACAGGACACGACCTGAGAATATGTAAACTGTGATTTTAAAAGGATAGGCATGGTTTGAAGTTTTTAACACTCCTTACTGAATGGGATCCATTTTCATACCACATAGGTCTGGGTGGGAAGGAACGAGGCGACAGGGATGGAGACTAAAGACCTATCTGTAGGAACATGAGACACTCTGTCCTTTAGAGGCTAGCCTAGTGTGCACATTATTAGTACTGAGTCTGTATACGATGAGGCCCAAGCCTGATAACTATTTTTAAAACAGTTCATTATTGTCCTATTAAACCCCCTACTACAAATTTTCCTTTTATGGCATACATGCATTTCTTTTAAAATTTTTCCCAAGCCTTCCTAAGTTATTCATCTATTTCCCAGCCCTGTGTCCATGTGCTATTACTTTACTAGCCTTTACCTCTGCCTTTCTGTCCCATGCATGGAGGCCTTCGGATAACCACTGCACACACTGTTGTTCCCTGACACTGAGCACATGCCGACCATCCTGACTGTCATACTCTGACCCACACAATGTCTTTGATGAAAGAACTAATGCATGCAATTAGCCTCTAAATCAGCATTTTGCGGGGGAATTGTTTGAGTTGTAAAATTCAAACCATGGAGGCCAAAATGAAGGAAAATCAGAAATGACACAGACAATTTATGAACATGAATATTTAATCTCTATTCCATTACAACCCTTGATTGTAGAACAATTTTTAATGAATCGGATAGGGAGAAAATTCATTTCATTAACCTTTCATATAAGTGTATTATTATTGAACCAAACGGGCCACTGTACTTGCAACTCAGTTCGATGTTAATTAGATTGTGAGCACAAGGCTTTAAATCACATAGAAACAAAAGAAGCCTTCAGCAAGCAGGCTTGCTTGTTTCTGGCTACAATAGAATTTGCTACACTTCTTTTATTTTCTAATATTTTCAAATGAGTTTTCTCTTGCTTCTATTTGCTGATACCTTAATATTTAAAAAAAATTTTAAAGCCTGGATAATCAGCAAAGAACACGTGGTGAATGTTTTCCCTGCTTAGCTAACAGTAATCTCTCTTAACTCTCCAAAAATTACACTTCTATTTTTTACTTTTTTAATGACCTGCCTTATTCTGTGTTGAAAGAACATTTGAGAAAACAGGAATCGCTTTAGAAAACACCACCATGTTTTCTGGAACTCGGGATCAGCAGGCCAATGTCCTAAACACAATATTCCGGCTGAATCTACAGCTCTGAGGCGTTTTTCTCTCGCTCTTGGCTTTCCGTTTGCCCAGAATCAGTATCTAAAGGAGAGCTGCTCTCCATTCTAGTTGTCCCATCATGTTAACTATTTATTCTCCCAAAATTCATTTTAGATTAATCATATCAAAAATATTATTAACTGAAGAGTTGTGCGGGAAAAAAAATAGCTTGATAAGGAGTTAAAAAGAAAAGTGTCAAACCTCGCGTTAAATAAGTGGGCGCCACTGCCCGCACTGCTCAGCTCATAAACATGCAGACCTCATCTGGGGTTTCTCTTCTCAGCTTCAAACACACAAAGGTGTCCAAGCCCCCAGCAGTGGTTTTGAACTTGTAGTAGCTTGGGTTTTCCTTCTATGGCTATGGCACAGGGAACCTGTAAATTCAAGCCAAGAAGAAAACCAGGGGATTTCCTGACCTCTCAGCCTGAGTCTGTGGTCTGCCACCCTCCCTCCAGCCAGAACACACATAGCCTGGGTGGGGGTGGCTACTGGTGGGATTAAAATGCCTCAATTGTCGCTGGTTTCAAAGGACTCCTGGCAGTCTGCGTCCATATGTAGCTGATGCTGCCAGGTTTCTGTGAATCAGCTCCTTCTGGAATTGTCTATGAAAAGTACTATTAGCAGCTACATACCAGATGGGATGCCCGGAGCTCCACACAGGCTTCCCTGGGCAGAGGTGATTCCATCACTAAGATCTTGCCTCTGCTCTACTCTTTGGCTAGCAATTCTTGCTTTCTACTCATACCAATTCAGATGAGCATCCACAGCGCTGAGTCCACAGCACTGCCCCAGGGAGATGTGCACAGCCACACTTCTGAGATAGCAGAGTTACTTGAAGTTTTCGGAAATGAGGATTTTTATTAATAAACTTCCAGAATTATTTGTGTGCATGTTGATCAGAGGACACATTGATTCTTTTCTCCTGCCTTCACTTGGGCTCCAGGTCAGCAGGCTTGTGCAACAAGCACCTTTATCTGTTGAGATTCACAGCCCCATAAAGGTGTCTAGGTTCACAGGCAAACTGAACAGTAAGTACAGTCCCTCCCCCCTGCTCCTGCAAACTCCTCTCAGGGGACAGAGCACATGTTATAGAGAAACCTCTTTGTATAGAAAATGATAGAGCAACATAAAGAATTCAAGAATGTTTTTATGGCAGGCAGTTAATAAGATTTTATTATAGCCGGATACATAGCAAAATTTCTTGTTTTCAACATTTTAAACACTAATTTGAACATAGTTTTTGTAATTCTCTGGGAATTGCATTTGTGCATACAACTATTTTGATCATATTCACCCCTCACCCTAACTCCTTCCAGATCTACAGCCTACTCTGCTCTCGGCTTTGTGTCATCTTCTCTGGGGCTGTTTTGTTTTGCTTGTTTTTCCAAGAGCCCACCAATTTGTGCTGTCCATATACTTGTGGGTATGCAGCCACCCCCTGGAGCAGCGCTTCTCAGCCTTCTTAATGCTGCAGCTCTTTAATACAGTTCCTCATGTTGTGCTGACCCCAACCATAAAAGTATTTTTGTTGCCACTTAATAATTGTAATTTTGCTGCAGTTATGAATCTTAATGTAAATATCTGTGCATTATGATAGTCTTAGGTGACCTCTATGAAAAGGCCCTTCAACACTGCCCCACAAAGGGATTGTGACCCACAGGCTGAGAACTGCTGCACTGGAGTGTGGTGGGCCAACCAGGAGCCACAAAACTTAAAGAAAACCAACTCCCTGCAGCCACCCACTATCAACAGCTCCCCAGCTAGGAGGGGAAACTCATGAACCCCTGTCCACTCTACGCTGCAATTTTAATCACCCTGACACAGCTGCTTTGAGCTCATGAGTGCAGGGTCCTTTCTTGTCAGATGGACAGGGTTTGCACTCACAGTAAGAGGATAATCCACAGCAAATATACTGTGCATGGTCCACAGAGCAGAAGCAAAGGGAAAACAGGGCAGGATCTAATGCTGGTGACAATGCAGAGCAACGTAAGTAGTGAAACACTAGAGAAAGGGTTGGCGGTTTCTTATTTGTTGAAATGATCCAGACATACCACTCCTAGTTTTTATCCCAGAAAAACAACACTTTATATCCACACAAAGCCTGTAGATGTTTATAGCAGGTTTACTCATAATTTCCCTCTAACTATAAACAATCTGAATGCATGTGGGCAGGTAGATGTACAATGGTGCTTAGACAAGGAACAACTCAGAGTACACAAAAGCAGGTACCAGTCAGAGGTCAATGCTGAGGAAAGAACCCTTTTCCAGTGGCCATTGCCCTGCACTGTTCTACTTACATGACATTTTGAAAGTCACTCTGTCATTGCTACGCACACACATGTGCGCGCGCGTGCACACACACACACACACACACACACACACACACACACACACTGGCTCGAAAGCACTGGGGTGGGGCCAGGCAGCAATGCAAACCTCTTTATGATGAAAAGAATACAGAAAGGGAACATATGCCTTATATAAACTGGAGGGGGGTGATAGAAAAAAAAAGAGACGTTATATGAACGTTATATTCTTATTCATGTGTATTATTCAAAGACCAGAGGTTTTAAGATTATTTAAGATTAAAAAGGATTTAAATAATAGGGGTTGGCTTGATGCTTAAATACTTGTGATGCAAACAAGAGACAGATCCCAAGAACCCACTTGAATGACAGCTGAAGCAAAGAGTCTTCCTGCAATGTAAGCCTCAGAGGTAGAGATGGGATCCCCAGAGGAAGTTAGTGAGATGAGCTACATGAACAAACCCTGGGTCTGTCTGGGAGACAGTATCGGAAAGAGTAAGTAGGAAATGATGGAGGAAGAGGCCCAGTATCCACACCTTGGGCTTCCACGTGCACTTGCACGCACGCACGCACGCTCACACACACACACACACACACACGTAACCACAGCAACACACATGTACACATGAAAAGAACGAAGGTATAGAACTATGTATAGTCGATCCCATTATCCACAGATTTTGTTTACGAATTTGCTCAATCACAAAACTTTATTAATAACTCTAAAGTCAGTTGTGAAATATGTGAGTTACAGGAAATACATGGTACCAGCAGAAGTCAACTCAGCTGATGGTCAGTATTCCTATGGGTGCCTTGCTAAAGCACCCAGGCACACTTCTGGATGCAAGAGGAGCACAGTGTCCCTTACCAGGCACAGTTAGACATGCTCACTCAGGCTTCAGTCATGGTGTTGCTGGCAATGAGTACAATGTTAATGAATCAACATACACACTAGATAATGTAACAGAAACACACTTAAAACAAGGTCCTTTAAAAAAAATAATGTATTTATTTTTCCTTTACGTGCACTGGTGTTTTGCCTGCATGTATGTCTGTGTAAGAGTGTCAGATCTTGGGAGTTACAGACAGTTGTGAGCTGTCATATGAGTGCTGGGAATTGAACTTGGGTCAACTGCGGGAACACCCAGTGCTCTTAACTGCTGAACTACCTCTCCAACCTCCTAAAACAAGCTCTTATACTGACCCATTGATGAAAATGCTGAGACTAGAACCTCACAGGAACTCAGCCCTGCATTTTTACGCAAAGCAACAGTTCAATATTTGATGACTTACTGTTTGCAGCAGTGTCACAGAACATAATTATCATAAACAAAGATTACTATATGTTTTAATTATAGGGAAGAAAACCTCCCCCTTTGTATTTGTCCCTGGTCCTGAAGCAGCAAGTGGGCAGAGCCTGCTATTCACTGCCATCTCCTAGAGTTCTGAGGCAGGAAGCACACAGTAGTGGCGCAGTCACTAACAGTTAACAGAACAGCTACGTAGATTAACACGCCAGCACTCTCCTGAGCACTCCTTCAAACAGGCACCTGTACAGCAGCTCTGAGGCCCCATGCCAGGGAAAGCTGACGGGAGACAGACAGGACTCTAGCCTCACATCACAGAGACATAGCTAAAGGAGGAAGACAGAAACACATACATAGAAATAAACTAACAGATCATTCAAGGAGGTAGAGAAATGAGTCCAGAGGCTGCAGCACTCACTCAGGAATTAAGAGCACTGGCTGCTCTTGCAGAGGAACAATGTCTGATTCCCAATACCTACATGGAAGCACAATGTGCCACAGTTATAACTCAAGGTGGGTCACTTCCAAACTCTGTGCACTTTCACCAATATCTAGTTGCTTTCATTCTCAGCAAGGCAGACACCCCTGATGACTCCTGCAAACTGTATGTGCTAAATACACTTACAATGTAAAGAAGAAAAGTACAGAAACTTATAACTGGGACTCGATGCCAACAAGCATGGTGGATATTTGCTTGCTGCTCTGCCAGTGTATACTGAGGACTCTGCAACTTCTAAACATTCCTGTCTACAACTGGGTCTGGAGAGATGGCTCAACGATTAAGAGTACTTGCTCCTTTTCAAGAGGACCAGAGTTTGGTTCCTAGTACCACATCAGATGGCTCACACTACTTGTAACTCCAGCTGTGGGGACAGGACATCCTCTTCTGGCCTCCCCAGGAACATGAATGCACACAGAGAGAGACACACACATAAAATTTTTAAACTAGATTTAAAACACCCTGGATGTCAGAGCATTATGTCAATCATACTTTACCCTGTGAGGCACAAAAGGAAAATGGTTTCTATTTTATAAAATCAGTGTACAGGGATTTGCACAGGCTTCCTCTGCATATGCCCATGCTCAGGACTCAAGTTTCCTTCTTTCTTTTGTTTTCTTAGGTAGTTACATATGTGACTGTCCTCACAAAGTGGACCAATTGAGGCATAAATAGTTTATTGTAGCTGAGTGGATAACACCTCATCCCAAGCCCAAGACCTAAGGGCATGACAAGTTGAAAGTCTTTCTCTCTTTTTTGGCTTTTAGAGAAAGGGTTTCTTTCTCTGTGTGGCTCTGGTTGTCCTAGAACTCGCTCTTTAGACCAGGCTGGCCTCAAATTCACAGACATCCACCTGCCTCTGCCTCCCAAGTGCTAGTATTAAAGGCATGTACCATCTCCACCCAGCAGAAAGTCTCTTTCTAACCTAAAATTTCATACTTAATAATCAAAAGATGGTGCCAAAGAGCCAGGTCTCTGGACAATCTATACTATTGTTTAAATAGCTCTGCTAACATTCAGTGCAGTTCAATTTGTCGAAAATCTACTTTACCCTATTGATGTGGTATTCTTGTGACGTTTATGGCATCAATTCCAAAAGGGAACTAGCAGGGGTGGAGCAAATTAATTCTTCTAAAGAGAAAAGGGGCAATTAGAATAGTATAGAAGAATCTAATAGAGAGTTAGCTATTTTGATTGAGAAATATTCAGAAGTCTCATTCAAGGTTTCTATTGCTGTAGCACTGATTTCCTAGGGTTAACTCTAGTTTTCTAAAATCCCCACAAAACAGGCACAACTGCACAATTTAGTTTGTAACCCAGGTCGTGAGTAATGGTCACACTGGCCAGGGCCTCGCTGGCTAACCAGGCCTGAAAGGAGGAGTGCTTTATGAAAGGTAATTTTCACACAGCCACAATGCTGTCCCATGCCTTTTCCAGAGCTCACCACCTGCTGATGTCATGCCTTTCTTTACTGATGATAATCAAATATACCGTTGGTGTACTCTCCTGAAACAATTTTGTTTTCACAAGAATGTTTTATACCCACTGTCCCCAGACTGAGCTCAAAGCTTCCCGGATACACAAGAAGAAATAATCTTGGTAAAAAGCTCAGTTGGAGACTTGTGTATGTTAATAACAGTTTTCTGGGAGCAAGTTAAAAACAAGTGCAGGTGTGACAGATGAATTTTCTCCAACTTACAGAAAAATTCTTCTAAAAATTCATTCTGAAGTCAGAGGGTTTAAAAGTGTTTCCCCAAACTGGCCCTAGCTTGTAAAGGGTAATTATATTCTCCAGCCAGTTCACACTGGTGCCTCCCTGAGTCACCCACAGAGGGAGAAGACTAGCAATACTACAGAAAGGAGAAGTAAACCTGTACTTATTAGGTTAAAAATCCTGTACAGCGCTCTGTCTTCCTTTAAAGGTAAAAGGACCGGGGACTGACAAAGGTGACTGGTCCACAGCAATAGATGGCAACTATAATAAATTTGAACCCAGAGCCACTTGTCTCTGAAGCCAAAGCTCCAGTTCTGTAAAACACTGTCTTTAAACAATGTTTACAAGTGGGGCTTTAAATACTTCCCAAACCGAAATATAGGGTCTCTCTTCCATGACCCCAAAGACCCTGTAGTGCAGAGACAAGGCCTACACAGCCCTGAACATTCAATTACTGAATGAACAAGGAGACAGAAGGTGAGATGCTCCAAGGCAGTGTTCAGCTGAAACACCTCCGGTTCATTACTTAAGCTCCATCTTTGCAACTCTCAGCTCTCTGTCCCTTTCTTTTAATGCCACAACCCAAAGGAAGCAAATCCACACTTACATCTTTTCTGTGACTGCTCATGCTCCATAATCAGGACAGATAAGAATTTAATCACAGCTGCTTTGCCCCTAAAGCCCTGAGCTTGAAAATAATGCTTGAAATGATGGTTCCCCTTGAGGAGAAACCACGCACACTAACATCAACAAGGTGGATTTTGACTTGTCCTAAGGAAATGCAGATGATGCTTAGTTGCATCAACTTCTGAAACGATACTTTTGAAACAAATGAAGAAACTAATTTCAAGCTGTTTGAGATGAATGTAGGCTGACACTTGCAAATGAGTCTTCTGCGGAGAGGTCGCTGATTCGCCAACATCAGTTCAAACGCTCCTAGAGATGAATATTCAGAGCTCAGACATCAATTTTTAATGTAATAGAATCCCGGATGCTTAAAAAGTAGGTTCCACTTCATAATCTACCATCCTTCCAAGATACATTAATTTTTAAAAAGTTCTTTAAACTTAGCTCCTAACAGACAGTTTTAACCGCTGCAAGTTCAAAGCTGCTGCATACACAAAGCCTCTAGTTTAATTGATAGCTCATGAGGAATCCTTATTAATTATAAAGCTGCAACCATAATTAAATACTAATACGAAAGTGACATAGTGTGGGTTCAGAATGTCTCACTTTGAAAGTCCTTGAAAAAAAAGTCAGGTCACTCTCTGAGGCTCTCAGAAAGTACATTTCATATTCTAATAAATTAGAATAGGTACAGATAGCAACCAGGCTTATCATTCCCAGCACAATCCAGGTTATGACTAATGAAAAATGTTAAATGGCCACACACTGTGTGACACTAACTATTAGTAGCCTCTAGAAGCATGGATCAGCAGTTTCAGTACAAGCCCTGGTGAAGCAGAATACCCAGACAACAAAATCTTCACACCCTTCAGCGCACTGGCTCACAGCAACGAAAAAGAAATACTTGTTTTAAAAACTTACTTTATATCCACATTTAAATGCCTAATTAATCCTCATAATTAAATGCAACCACTTTCTTTGCAAGATCTTTTTTATTTCTGCAAACTCTAGAAGTTAATGGAAATCATTGTGTCATTATGGCTGGGGTAATAAATGCCTATTGGTCAATATGCTCTGAACCTTAACAGGCAGTTAACTAATTCAGTTGGAAATAAGACCAATAGTTCTAATGGCCTCTAATTTCACCACAAGAGTCCACCCTTATGAACTATGGATGGCTTTCATGAGCTCTTCCTACAGCAGAGAACAGCAATTTAAATGTAAAAACACACACATTTGAATTCAAATGCTCACCCTGATTTCATTTGTAAGGAAAAGGTCCTTCCCTGGAAAATATTTAAGTGCAATAAGCAGAGCCAATGCAAACAGAAATAAAGCGATTTATATTACAAGAGACAATTTAGTCTATTTGAAAATCATTTACATTTTCTTTTGCTTATTTTAAGCAATCTGAATATTTTTAAACCATACAAAATGAACAACTGTAAATATACTTTGCAATAAAAGCAAAAGGGGAGTCTCAGATTCTTGCAGGTCTTGCTGGTTTGCTCTGGGGAGCGAGAACTCATTGGAAGCTGGATAGAACTAGTCCTTATATTAGCAGCACCCTCCATACTAGAAATCCAGGAGTCAGGAGAGCACCCACTGAGAAACTCTTCTTTCTGGCCTGTCACATTCTCAGCAGTGGGGTAGTGCTGCCTCGGCCTGTAATGTCAGGGGAGAGGAACTGTTGGGCTCATGGCTCTGCTAAGTCTCTATGAGCAGCTTTAGCCCCATTCCCTAGAATGTCTACTACACTGCATTTGGGCTCCTTCCAAACCTGGCACTTACCCATTGCCTGTTTTGTTAGCCATGGAACAGCAGTTAAGGCAAGGTCCTCTGGCACAACTTTGTATCAAGCTTTTGATAAATCTAAGGGAATAAGATCACTGTATTTCCTAACCTCAGTTATGTATAATTACATTTCCTGAAGAATATTAAGCCTGACCCTCCTGCTGGCACTGGACAAGGTGCAAGAAAACCCTGAACTGGTGTGGACTTTCTTACTGGACAGTTATGTGAACCTCAAGTTCCATCATTTCTAAAGTGGGCGAGTCAGGTGACTTTTGAAGGGTCTATACAGCTACACCATTGTGTGGTTCTTTTTATAAAATGTAATCTTCTTTACCCTTAATTATTCATACAATAAGTAATTGCTGAAGCATCTCACACTTCCCTCTAACACTTCTAAATTCACTACCAATGGGAACTGACCCATCAACATCAAACACCATACTCCTAGAGAAGCCAGTCTACCATAAAGTATTAAACATGAGATCTGCCATCATCCCCCATCGTCCAAGTACTGAGCAGGAGATCTGCCATCACCATTACCCAACCCCCAAGTACTGAGCAGGAGATCTGCCATCACCATCCCCTCTTCCCTTTTAACAAAAGCATAGGCAAGGGTGTGAGCTGTCTATCTCTTCCCATGTGTTAATGAACCACCTATTGCCAAATGGAACTCTTTCCTTAATTCAGCACACACCATTTTCTGGTGATGTAAAATGACAAAGTACTAATTAGAAGGCATCTAATCCGAGTCACAATTCTCATTAATTGCAAGTTACTACAGTAATTATTAACAAGTCACATTATCATTAAACTAAAGAAAATGTCAAAATTGATTTATGTACACAGGTGAGCCTGACAACAGGCATGCAGGTACAGTCCTCTACAGGGTTACCAAATAACAAAACAACACTCTGTAGATTTAATGAACCCTCTGAAAACACCACGTTTATTTCTCTGATGCCCTTTTCCAGCATTGATAGGTCTTAAAAAGAGAAAATATCTTAAAATCCTCTATGAGAAACCTGGAACAACTGAAGAACACATCTGTCTTCAAGGCCAAAAGGATCCAAGTTCAATAGACACATAAATGCAACAGTAACTGAGGGCATCTGGAGACCAATACATCAAGGGTAAGAAAAACTTCTCAGTTAACTGTAAATCATAACAATGTTGACACAAAAACACAGCTCTCACCTCAAAGGAAACAAGACGGTTTACCCCAGACCTCCCTCTACCCAGAAACACACCATCCCACTTGGTGACAGTTTCCAGATTTTTCACAGGCACAGAACAGGCAAGGGTCATAGCTGAAGGCACTGCACTGCCAACCAGCCCTCCCAGAGGCTGCGAGGTGACGTCCTTGGCATCTGGGCTAGTGGGACAATGGAGTTAGTACATTCTGAAAGGTTTCATGGACAGTTACAAGGATGTCGGCTCTGACACATGACTATGAAGGGCTTTGGCTCTGAACCTGCAAACACTCTAACTCCACTGCGTTCTCATCAGCTGACCAACCCTATGAGAATGTCAGCTCACAGTAACTTCTGCCATTTATTTTGACATCTCAGATATCTTCATCA
Source organism: Phyllotis vaccarum (assembly GCA_033318265.1). Classification (NCBI taxonomy): domain Eukaryota; kingdom Metazoa; phylum Chordata; class Mammalia; order Rodentia; family Cricetidae; genus Phyllotis; species Phyllotis vaccarum. The sequence continues at coordinate 61,583,638 of JARWLC010000017.1, forward strand.
TTTTATTACATGATTTCACACTAACTCAGCTATATAAAAAAAGAAATTTTGATGTCAATAAACTGTGTTATTATAATTATTAATTAATCAAGTGTGTTATATTATGAATATAATTTAAAATTTTAATGAAAATTTTCTGTATTCTGGTTTATAAAAGATAGCCTCATGAGTACTGCTCCCTAACTGCTGCACACGGTCTCAGTGTGTGATTGACATGCAACTGTAATGGTGAAACATAAAAACAATGCACAAAATTATTTTCATACTCAAGTCTGAGACTCTGAATCTTAAGTACTTATGCTAACATCACATTTCTCAACAAGAGGACAATATAAATAAATTTTAAATATTTTAAAATTTTAAACCCCATATTTTAAAGATGTATATTATCTAATTAGAGAATATATGCTCACTCTTAGAAATTTAGCAAAAATACAAAACAAAATGGAAATTAAGTAAACGTAGCCCTTAATCCCATCAGCCAGAAACCATCAAATACACGTTCTTGCCTCTTGACATACTTTTATAGACACACAAGTTTAGGAAATTTAGAATTTTTGAGGCCACTTAATTTTTAGTGTAAGTTGGTTTAAGTAGTCAACTAGTTACATATGTCTCATGTAAATGATGACAAAGTTATGATCAATATTTAAGGGAGTTTTAAAAGTGAGGGCAAAATTAGACCCAGAAAAGGAGATTACAAACAGCTTTCACCTCCAGAAGTGGAGGCTTCCAGAGCCGGGTGATGCCACAAGGAGAAGTGTTTCTTCCCTGACAGTTTCCAGCTCCACAGAGAGACACAGAGAAAGGCAACACCACGGGAACGACGGATCCAAAGCATTGATAACGTTCCCTAGAAGCCTGAAAGTGTCTCCAAAATGCATAATTCACAAAACATTGAATTTTAAAAGAAAACAAAAGCAGACTGGAAATTAGAGGAAAATCTCAGGTGCAGACATTTATCTTCAAGCTTCCAACATGAAGGACAGCTCTGTCTGTCTACCCCTTGTATGTGGCACAGACAAGCCCTTAACACACATGCCAGAGACAGGTGCTCCTCAGCCTTCCCAAGTGGATGTAAAAGGTGCTCCTATTTATTTAAAGAATTTGTAACGTTTTAGTATTTTGAATTTCCTTGAGAGTTAGAGAAAGCATAAGAGGAATCTTTGTTCCGGTATTAAGTGTGTGCTACTATTTACACATAAAGGTAAACACATATGTATGCACTGCCATGCTTCAGTAGCAGCAAATGCCACCCTCAGAGTTCATCACTGGCATCTGCCTTATGCCTATGGCAGACCATGCTCACAATACACGGACCGATCCTTTGATCATAGTCTAGCAATCTAGAGTGACATCTCCCAGTGTGACGCAGACATCAGGCACTCTCAAGCTGAGTCTTGAAGAAGAGCCATGGCCACACAAGCAGTCAATGGCCACACAAGCAGTAAGGATGACAGATGCCTGATTCAAAGAATCACATTGCAAAATGTGGAAAAACAACAAACCCCACAAAAAATCCTTTATCTGAGACTGAACAGTGACATCCAAGAACCTGGAAGCACCAAGGAGATTGTAGGAAGGTCCTGGCATGCTGAAAGTACAGCTGATAATAATCAACTTGGCCTTCTGATTGTACTAGAGGTAAGAACTATTAGAAGAACAGTCATTTGAGTGTTTCATTGACTCCCCAATCATACTAATTCTTTTTTGAATTTTTTTATTTACTTCTTCTGCAAGTCCTTTGCTGTATTTTGTGTGTGTGTGTGTGTCATGTGCATGCCTAGTGCCTAACAGAGGCTAGTAGAGGGCATAGATCCCTTGGAAATGGAGTTACAGACAGTTGTGAGTCACCATGTGGCTGCTGGAGATCGAGCCTGGATCCTCTGGAACGGCAACTAGTGATCTAACCATTTAACCATCTCGGAAGGTCCTGTCCTAATCCTACAACACAGAGTCCACCGCAGAAACAGCAGTTTCCCAGGGCAAGATGGGCCTCCCTGACCACCCTTTTCTCACCTCCAATGCTGCTACCCAGACTATGCTCCAAAAAACCTGAGAGCGAGTTATTCTTTATAACTAGGAGAGAAAGAAGAATAGTAAGTGAAAGTCTAACATGAGGACACCTTTATGAAGCAACCTGGTGGCATCCACCACATTCTCCACCACCTTGAGATACTTCCCAGGCGTGGGGATGGGAGGCTTAGACTGAGCCACCTACCTACAGCTCCTGGAACAGAGACATGTGCAAATTCTCTTCAGACTTGAAAGCCTTATTCCCCTGCAGCCTGTCACCTCCCTGGCTGAATTTTATTCAGTATGGTTTAGTCATAATACCTTTCTGTATCAAAATAAATAACTTTAACCAGCTGGTCTTAATTCATAGGAACTGAAATTAAAATGAAAAATCCACAAGAGCCACAAATATTTGGGATCACAAAGGAAAATGTCATGCTACAGCCAGTAGAGCTCTAGTTAACAGAAATTTCAACAGTAGACCCTAAAATGAAAATCACAGGAAGGAAGGAAAAATACTGAGGGCAAACGCTAATGCTTGCCTCTAAACGCCCTTTCTAGCATGGAAGACTGACCCACATCAGCCATGTCTTTCTCTTTCCCTTCGCAGTCTCTCTTGGCCCGATCCTTGGAAGTAAAGAGGCCGGCGGCCAATGTGCCTGGAATGACCTTTTATGGATCTGTTGTGCCTTAGGCGGAGCAACTTTGGGCTTTTGGCAAAGAAACTCATTTTCAACTGTTTTTATTTTTAAGAGGAAACATCACCACAAAAACATGAATGTTCCGGTAACAAAAACAAGAAAGGCTTCTTACGAAGTGCAGCTTTGTTTTTAAAGACTCACTATATAGAAACCAGAACTGAAACCCAGGGAGGAATGCTGTATTGGTTTTGCCAAAACAATAAAGAGCCATAAAACTACTGGGCTTTAAGGTCTGGAGCAGTTACATAGTCCCTCCTTTTCACTTCAAACAAAATCATGTTAAATATTTAAAACAAATGAGAATCCATCCTTCCCTTAGAAAAAAGTTGCCATTCAGAAGCAAAGTATTTCTTGCGTTCCCGTGTCTCTAAGTCCTTATTTAATCTTCAGGATGGGGGCTGGTGGTCAGGCAATTTGTATGGGGGAAAAATGCGTGCTAGCAAAGGTCAGGGGCTGCCTCAGGCAGAGGTCTCCCATCTCATACAACAGAACATGAGGGTCAGAAGAGTAAACAGCCCAGCTCGGGGCATCCAGTCTCTGCAAATTGTTGGAGCCCTGGTGTTTGTGGCACCCTCACCCTCCTGTAGAACTGGCACACAACCTGAAACATTGTATGGAAGACATTGCCTGCTCTACAGCTTTTGTCTGAACACTGTTACTACTCCTGCTTACTAGAAATTTCCGCGGGGGAGGGGGGGGTGAGGAGGGGCGGGGCCGACAGCAACTCCAAACTCTTGCCAGATTTTGAGAATAGGGGATCCAAGTGGGCTGACAGTGGGCCATGGCTGCCACCTGCTATGGCAGGAAGCTGACAGCAGCTCTTGCTAACAGTGAGGAGAAGTTGCATACCATCCGTTGTGTGCCGTGAGCACTTCTGAGCAGTCATCCGGGTGTGAGCTCACCCTGCATCAGTGTGAGGCAACAGGAGAGAGAAATGGCGAGAACCATGAAGGGTGCGGACAAGCACACGGCATAGCATGGTGGCAAAGGACACAGACACAAAGGGCCATGTGGGGATATTTTGTAATATAATAAAAACAGTCGGAGATATCAGAGGACAGATCCTCCTCCTGTCTCCCCCCCACCCCCAGTGGCGCTCAACGTGGGGCATATCCCCACAGGGCCACACAGGAAGGAGAAAAGCACAGGTTTACCAGACCGCCATATTCTTACCAATCAAAAGCAAAACCCAAATCGCTTTCCATTCATCAGTAACAAGCAGGAGAGAGGCAGATACCTGCCTTCCCATTACTCCAAGAACCATGTAGAATTGGTACCCTAGCCTAGAACAAGTCCACCTAATGCCTGAGGGCTCTGGCTAGTCATTACCCTAAGGATAAAATCTGTGGAAGAAAACAGCCATTACTCTGGAACGCATTAGGAGGGGCACCCTCAAGCCCACAGACAAGGACTTAAGAGGGTGCTGTGGTCCTCAAGGCTTCCCTGTGCTGCTCATCCCCAAAAGGCAGAGTGTGGCTAAGAGGCTGGGGAGTCAACTGCTGCTGTTGAGGTTTTCCGGACTTCAGTACAAGCTCACGTAGAAAGACTCTAGGCATTAACTCTGTAGAAGTCATTGGGTTTTCCTAGTCTACTGTGTGAAGAAATGGAGCCCAAGAAAATGCACAGGTTCTCAAATCCTTAAATGAGCTCTCACCTGAGAAAAGGTGAGGTATCCCTGAAGTCATGATGGTCGATTTCCTCACAGTTGAGCCGGTAGAGGACAGACCCCCCCACAGTGAATGGACCCCATTATTAGAGGAATGACTTTCAAACACTCAGGTCTTCCACTCACAACCAAATGCTACTTGAGAGTTACAGACCACTGCTAACCAATCGATGGTTTCTAATTCCACAATCCCTGCCCAAACAAACACAGAGAAACAGAATGTCAGGCTCTTGAAATAAAGTGACATGCTGGGGGATAGTGGCACAATGTCTCTGCAGTTCCCTGACACTCACTCTTAGAGGCAGCAGCTCATGCTTGCCTGTTTGACATTTCCTTCCTAGCTCAGGCTAAAGTGGGTCCTGTGCATAATCACTAATGAACTAAGTGCCCACAAGACCACCTCAAGTGACACACATACTGCCCTGACACAAAAACAAAATCAATAATCTGCTGCTCTGTCACATGGAAATCCTGACTGCTGTCAGCAGACGGGAGGAGGAGCCTGGGGGCTACAGTAGGGACAATTAGAGCCTTCAGAAAAGCAATGAATCTTCCCCAAATTAACACACACACACACACACACACACACACACACACACACACACACACACACACACACAAGTGTATGAAAAGCAACGAAAAGGCCATGTAGCCAGAGGTCGTCTTTTTCCAGCCTGCTAAATTAAAATGACTCAAAACCTCTGTAATTACATGGAAACAGATGAAAATGTTATCTTAACTAAATTGTAAAAGCACTTTAAATGTCATAAGTTTTGATGCAATTTAATATTTTAAATGGACATTGCTCAATGTAGTCACTGACTTTCTACCAAGCAGATGGGGGCATAATCCATGTCCATTACCAAGACAGAACAAACGCCCATCCATCTGCCATAGCGGTATGAGGAACAGTGAGGCCTAGAGTCACAGAATAAGCAGCAGAGAGGCCAGAGAGGACAGAGTTTCCACCTCCACCCGACAACCTATTCTGTGAAATAACACCAGTCTCTGCCACATCTCCAGGCACTGGAGAGATAGAGCAAATAAGTGTTTTATAAATGTTTACATCAAAATGTAAGAAGTTATGATAATCTATCTCATCATGTATTGGGGGGAAATATGAAAATCAGTAATTTCTTACCATAACCTAAATCCACATTTGAATTTACTTCAACAAAATGGCAGCCTCAAAAGTGAGTGCATAGCAAATCCAAATGCATTACTATAATGCTTTCAAGGCATTAATTAACCTAACAGTGTTGGTGAGGTAAGACTGCCAAGGCTCACCTGCTTACAATCCTACACCCATCCTAGAGGAACAGAAGTACCAGGAGAGAGATCCACTATCCCTCTCCTCTCTCTGTGTCTTCTCTCACACACTGTACATAAAACAGTAACTAAAGGGTACTGGAAAATAGTCCTAGGGTAGTTTAAAGATTAACTTCACTTCAGATAGTACACGTTACTCACAGCTATATGAATTATCTTCCTACTATACATTCTGTGTATATGGCAGGTTCACTAGAGATTTTATGAATAATCTGGACCTTTAGTCTTTGGTTTTTAGCCTTTAAAAGAAGAAATAATAAATTTAGTCATTAATTAATTTTTTTTAATGGTTCAATGTTGCTGTGGGATGATACTCTTGTACACCATAGATATGTGTCCCTTCTACTGGTTGAATAAAATGCTGATTGGCCAGAGAGCAGACAGGAAGTATGGATGGAGCTACCAGGCTAAGAAAACTGTGGGAAGAAGAACAGAGGAGAAACGCCAGCAGACACAGAGAAAAGAAGACCAGAATACTGCTCTGAGAAAAAGTACCAAGCCACTAAACAAGATAAGAATAATGGGTTAGTTTAAGAGCAAGAGCTAGCTAGCAATATGCCTGAGCAGCCACAGGTCAAGCAGCATTAAAAAGGTGATTATTTGGGGCAACGTGGCAGCAGGTCCAAACCTCAGGGTTAGGCCAGAAAGACAGGCCAGAAACAACATACTACACAATGTGTTTGCTCAAACTCTCAAAAAAAAAAAAAAAAAAAGCCTTGGGGTTAATTATAGAAATGCAGTTTTGGCTTTGATGGAGTATTTTTTAGGTTAGGAGTAAGATAAACTAGAAAATATACTGGCTTTGAGCTGTAAAGAATATGGGTGGGGTTTGGTATATAACTGAATCAAACATACACAAGACCCTGCATTCTGTCCTCAGAACATGGATGAAACTATACTTCTCTAGTCACATCTTTTGAATCATAGGCTCCACCTGACTGTGACAGAGACCTCTGCTGTAATCACCACATGGAAGCACACACAAACATGTGCTCAAGAATCCGCCAGTTATGGACGGCCACAACAATGCAGCCAGAGACGGGCAAACACAACAGAACCAGGGTGTACTCAGGGGTGCCCTTTGCTTGCTCTGGTCTTAGAACAGCATTCTGTGCACTTACAGGAGACCCAGCGTTTCTCAGAGCAACAGGGAAAAGACAGGAAAAGACTGGCTGCGCTGCGCTGCAGGAGAAGCACAGCTGAGGTCTATGCTTCCTTCGTAAACAGAAGCATTCACACCCTTGGCCAACAGAGCTCAGCCTTTGGTACGGAAGAAGAGCTTTGGAATCCTCCCCAGAAGGAAAACAGCACCCAAACAAAAAGACCACGTCTAAGCAGTCACCATCAGTTCAACATGTGCCTACATGACCTCAAGAATTCCATATATGCTTTGAGACGTGAAAAGCCTTTATGAATAATTGAAGGCAAAATAATGAGACCCAAGAATGTCAGAGACATAATATAGTTTTGTAGAATTCATCATGGAGCTTTTAAAATTCCCAAATACTACATGATGAATAATTTATTCCTGTGTCAATATGGGGCCAGCAGATGTTCATCCAGAGTCAGTATTAACCCTTCAATCTGAACAGCAGAACACAGCTCCACCCAGCACAGCAAAGCACTTCATTTAAGTGAGATTATCTTGGTGTTTATGGGGAAATTAAAGCAGCCTTGGAAACCAAGAAAAAACAAACTACTTACTTGGCGATCTTTTATCAGAGTCTGCTTATGAAGATAAGGAGGTCAGCTAAGTGGGCGAGCGCAAATGGACTGCTCTCTCCCTTCACAGTGTCCCCGGGGGTGTCTACTGGTTCCATCTAGGAATATCTGCTGGCAGCTTATTGATATGGACCTTCCCTGCTGATATACAGTTCAATTTTAAACACCAGGCATTTCACTTTCTAGATATTCTTCATCCTTTGATCCATCCTCTAAGTGGGTCCACTTTAATTAATACAAGTGTGTCACTCATTTATGAATAAAGGAGAACTGCAGCATCATGCAACAGCAAAGCTTAAGGTACTTATAACTTCAAAACGGAGACCAGTGCATTAGAGCTCATTCATTTATCCCTCACTCATCAGCTAGTCACCAGCACTATGTGTGAACAAAGAGGAATTGTTTAATCACAGATCCTAAAGACTTCTTAGGGATATGTTAATTCCTGTGTTTGTGTCTAAGCATGCGCAGAGGCCTCCAGGCAGTATGTGAAAACCATGCACTGGGCCAATACTTAAAGACACAGCTCTCAATCTCAAAACCAAGAATAGATAAAAATATATAAAAATAATTTTAAGTGATGAACCTGAATTATATCCACTGAAGAAAAATGTACAAGAGCTAGAAATAATGAAGAAATTAGCAGAAAGGTAGGCAGAGGCTGGAGACAAAGGAACTCCCAGGAAAATAGAGAGTCCAGGACTGAGTTGTGTGCTTGGTGGCCATGAGATACCCGAATAAAACAGGAGTCATCAAGCCCATAAACAGAAATTGGAAAGGTGAAGCCATCACCCAGAGCAATGACATGAGAAAATCAAATGTAATTCTACAAATCATGAGTTTAAATAACTGTGTTTGAAGCAAAGCGAGATTAAATAGTCTAGAAAACGCCAAGGCGGCCTTAAGAAAGAAAAAAAAGCAGGCTTGAACAGGAGGGGCCTCAGCAAATAACAAAAACAGAATGGTTGCTAACAATGGCAGGGAAGATCACCCAAAGGTCACAATGGAAACCAAATTAAATCTAAGTTGCAAGACAGACAGGAGACAGGCATGGGAAATGAAGCTAAGAGAAGGAGGCCAGAATAAGAGAATTCTGAATGTATCAAACAGGAGTTCAAAGAAGCAAGTAAGAAATACATGGGACACAAGTGAGGAATCCAAGCTGTAAAGATCTCTTTCCACAACGAGAAAAGCCTGTCTCTAGCCTTACAACCTGTTAAAGGCAAAGCAGGAAGAACATAAACGGCTAGATGCTCACTCTTCCACTCAGACACCTGCCAAAGATGAACAATGTGAGTGCTCTTTGAATATGTCAGACACTGCAGAAGCCTTATGGTCCCAAGTTATCACACTGAATTTTCACACTAGCATTACTTTCATTTCACAGAGATAGGAGCAGGCTTAGCAAGGGGGAGTTTGCCTGAAGTCATACACATAAGCAGTGTAAATAGTAAACAGCTATGTAATTCTAATCCTCATTGGCATCATTGTTATGGGACAGTGTCAGTATACTGATACTGCTTTAAAATAATGAGGTGTTCCTACAGTGACTCAAACCAACTATACCCTAGAACAGCTTCACTGCAAACTAAGAGTCTCACTCAAAGCATTACAGCTGAACTCAATATATTTGGTATAGGTTTACATGTAGCATTTTACAACCTTAAGGTGGGTTTTTAGTACTAATGTATTAAAAATATTTTTATTAATTCTTTGAGAATTTCATACAAAGTATTATTTTTATATTCACCTCCAGCTCCTTCCAGATCCATCTTTATCTTCCTACCCCTCAACTTTAGGTTGGGTTTTTTAATTCATCTAATAACCCATTCACTCCAGTTTGTACTGTCTATAAACTTCTGTGTTTGGTGAATACCCACTGAAGTGTAGCCAACTACCAGGAGCCATGCATGCCACTAAAAAAAAAAAATACTGACTGCCCTTTCTCTAAGAATGAACAACTGCCCATAACTTCTCACTCAGAAGGCTCATGAACCTTCCCCTTATTACAGAATGTTGACTCACCTTGTGCCATCCATGAGCTCCTGACCACAGCAATCCTGTCATGCCCACTCCAGACCTCCCTGGTTTGTGGCTCATACAGTCTTTCCACCCCATCTTCCTTGATAGTTCCCGAGCCTTGGGAAGGGGATGTGACATTAATGTGTCATTTGTGGCTGAGAACCCCATAGTTACTTATTCTCTGCAACTCACACTTTTTTAACCTTAAAAAAACAAAAACCTAAATAGATATTTCAAAAATCAGACAGAACAAAATCTATACTAAAACTCATGTGAAATTTCAAATGGCCCTGAGTAGTCAAAATAATCATGGACAAGAACAACGTTGAAAGTCTCCAGTTTCAGGATTTCAGAATTTACTTTCAAAGCTGCAGTAATCAAAACAGTATCATACAGCATAAAGACAAAGAATTAACGGAAAAATAGAAAACCTACAAGTCAGTCTTTGCTCCATATGGTAGACTGCCTTCAACCAAAGAGCCAAGGCATTTGATGGAGAAAGGCAATCTTTGCAGCAAAGTCCTTGGGAAGTAGATACCAACATGCAAAGAAATGAAGTTGGGCATCTTTCTAATACCATATGTAGAAGGTCCTTCAAAGTGGATCAAAGTCCTAATTGTAAGACTTAAGCATAAAATTATGAAACACTTAGAAGAAAAAAAAGGGGGGAACATTTATGGCAATGGATTTGGCAATCTTTTTTTTTTCCTTAGCTATAACACAAAAAGTTTTGAGGTACTTTCTTCATATGATATTAGGGAAATGCCCAACTTCATTTAAAGTCCCAGTTATAAGACCTAATGATGTGAGAAGTCTTTCTGTATGCTGTGAGTATGCTTTATTTCCATTGGTTAATAAAGGGACTGTTTTGGCTATGGCAAGCAAACTTGGAGGCAGGTGGGAAATCCAAGTAGAGATAAAGGAGAAGGGCAAAGTCAGGCAGATGCTTCAGGCTACTGCCCAGAAAGCAAGATGTAATGGAACACAGGTAACGCCATGGAGCCACGTAGCAATACATAGATTAATAAAAATGGGTTGGGTTAAGTTCTAAGAGCTAGTTGGTAAAAAGCCTAAGCCATAGGCCAAACAGTTTATAATTAATATAAGTTTTTGTGTGATTATTTGGAACGCAGGTCTAACCTGTGGGATTGCAGGTCAGAACCACAGGGCTAGGTCAGGCCAGAAACTTTTGACTACAACCTAATTATAAAACTATAAAGTTTTAGATAACTGTAACTATACACCTAACTATAAAACTTTACACATATACAGTAATCAAAACAGTATCTTATGTCATAAAGACAGAGCTAATGGGGGGGAAAGAGAAAAACCCAGAAGACTTATACACACACATATACACACACACATGCACACACATACACACATACACATAGGCACACATACATAAACATACACACACACAGGCACACATACACACGCATACATACATACACACAGGTACACATACACACATGCACACACACACACACATATACACACACATACATATATACACACAGGCACACATACACACACATGCACACACACATACACACCATACCACAGACACACACACATACACACACACACAATGACCAATGAGCATAGAAAGAGATCCCACAATATAATTCATCCCTGTGAAAATGCCAAACCACAGTGAGAAGCCACTTTGACTTCCTAGGATGACTACTGATACGTTCTGCTTTTTAAAGTAAGGAGAAAACAGGTGTGGGCAAAAATATGAGGAAACTGTAGTGGTGGTATGTAACAGATATGCAGAATGATGTGGCCATTTTGGTTTAGTGGGTCTTCAAGAAGGTAAATAGAAAAATATCATATGATCCCACAATTGCACTTCTAGGTTTATGTCTGAAAATGCTGACAGAACTCCCGCAGACACACACATACCATGATCAGAGCACTGGTAACCATGAGAGCTAACAGATGGAAACCAGTCAAGTGTCAATCAATGAATTAATAAGCAAAATGTGAATCAGCCATAAGAAGGAATGAAATTCAGATGCATGTTACAGCATGGCCCAATCATGAAAATATCAAGCTAAGTAAAACAACCTAGATATAGAAGACAAGCCCTGGCCATCCTCACGGAAGGCTCTGGAAAGCAAGCTCATGGAGATGGAATTGTGGAATGAGCATTATCAGGGTCAAAGCCCACTGAGTAGAACTTCTGTGTGGGGGGGAGGGGGCTGAACAGTAAGGATGTCTGCACAGCTATTAATGTGCTTAATGCCAAACAGAAATGTTTACAATATTTTTACTACATTTTTAAAATGACAACTTTTATGATAGCATATTTTCAACAAAAAGTAAATAAATATATAAACAAGCAAGAGGAGAGAAATGGCATGTGACTCATGGTGTTCCTCCTTCTAATAATACCTACTCACATATCAAAGCCATGGTTAATGTAAAGAATACTTTATTTCATAAAAAGGTATAAATATTTAAACAAAGTTCCATCATTTTTCACACTTTACCTAATTTAATCTACTCTTAAGTAAGGTAGGAATTCCTATTTCCATTTTATAGTTAAAAGAAAAACCCAAAATATAATAATCCTAAACATATATTCACAACTTTCAAATTCTGATAAATATTCTATCCATGTGGGAACCAATTAATTCAATTCCGCAGGGAGTCAAAGAATATTAGTCACTGCCAATGGCCTCCAAGATACAGGAAAGAGCCAATATGACAGCTGCCCCAGCATGCCACAGGGCCCTGAGCCACAAGAAAGGCTCACATAGCCCTTCCCCATTTGGACTCAAAGAACAGAATAGAAAACACCACTTGGTGTTTTGGGAAAGGAAAACTTTTGATCCGTATCTGAAGAGTGAACAGCAAAATCCACACAACACATTTCAGTAACATTTTAGAAATGATCTTATCCAACTTCCTTCTCGAGTTCATCTTGTCAGTATGTAAGAACTGCTCAGTGTTCTCTGCGACCACTCTTGAGCAACCCGTCTACTCACTAATTTCTTCCCTATTCTTCAAGCCAACCTTTCTTTTTAGTGCTTTCTTTAAAATTACTGATAAGTAAGATTCAGACTCAGCTGGAGTAATTATAATTCAGCAAACATGTTTAATGGAACAATTTCTTCTAAATTAGCGTCACACTTCCTTACCCTTCACTCATTCCTTAGGCTGACATCTACTCTACTTTTCCCACAAAGGTCTTTTGTCAATGTCATGATTATCTATAGCATAGAGGCCTTGACAGGGCTCTTAAAAATTCCAAGGGCTCAAGCCAGGTTGGTTATATTTTCCGAAGCATACAATTCATGGAGCTCCATGCAAAATAAAAATGTCCTCTTTATGTCCTAAAAAGCAGAAAGAACCTCCTCTTCTCTCTGGTTGTATCTCTCTCAGCAAATTCTGTTGTTTTTAAATCTTATTTGCGATTTAATGTTGTGATGCTCATGGGTACCCAGGACATCACTCACAGATTAGTGTGCAGCATATACCCTCAATGTGTCTACACCCAAACTCTGCCAAGAGTAGAAGGCAGCACTGAGTAATAAAGACAGGAATGGCAGGAGGTGTGAGGTGCCTGGTCTAGGTATATACTCCCTATCCTACCTGATGCCACCTACTAAACACCCAAACACAATTATTCAGAATTTCATGCCAGCAATAGTAGGAAGTGAGAAATCCCTGAAATAATTTGTAAAGAGCGGATAAAGCCTTGAGTGACTGTGTATTGGTAACATTGGCACAGCCATGTCAATGACTAATGTCTCAGACCCCTAGGAAACTTGCAAAGCTTTTCTCCGGTCAGGCTCAGAATGGCAAGACCTTCCTTTACTCCAAGGATGAGTGTTTACAAACAAGTGACTGTACTCTATGCAACTACAAGTGTTTAGGAATGAAAAGCAGAGTTTGCAAAAGCTTACAACTACAGGTTCCTCCTCCTTGATGTCTTCAGCCGGATACTGCTCATCTACACGTCTCCTACCCAGAGCAGCTGACCCTCCTGTGCTGAGGTTCTAGGTTGCTCCAGTCGTTGGTGACACTAACGGTGTGTGCACAACCCACCTAAGCCCAGCTGTTCTCTATGTACGTGTGTCTTATCTTCATTCCCTCACTGCCCAGTCGGGTTTCCAGACCCACACATGAGACATGGCAAGCAAGCACCCAACATTAAACTCTAACTACAGGAGCCGGTGAAGAAGCTCAGGCTAACATCTACAAGGATCCTGTATCCATCCCAGAAGAGTCATCTAAACACAAGGTCTCCTTGTCAAGGTATGGCACTGGATGGGTGAGGATGAGGAGACACAATGAGGAAGGGAAACTCTGATCAGAACACAGTGCATGAGACCGTTTTATTCTCACTAGTTGTGATTGGGCAAAGGCAGGATTTGCTGGAGGAAGTGCAGGCATGAGGATCACAAACATTAAAAAATATTTTATTTTTAATTTAAAAATATTTCCCTTCTCAGAATGGCACCCCATGCAGCCATGCTGCCACTGGCCAGAATAGTGACTGGACTATATTCCAAATGATCATAATATCTACCTGAAACAAAATTCAAAAAAAAATTTCATTTCATTTTAGTCCCACTACAAACCACACATATGTATACATGTATGCACAGGAATGGATATCCTCATTTTACAACTGGAGGACTGACTGGGAAAAGTGTGTGCCTTACATGAAGCATGGAGTAGAAGCAGATGCCAAACTTCCTGCACAAGGTCCAGGACTCTCTTACTGTGCTTCCTGAGTAAAGAGCAAAATGGGAGAATGAACATAGCAACCATTTGCTTACACGAGCATTGGTTTAGCTATTAGGGGGAATTATCTCTATCATATTTCTGTCAATTACAATCAAGATTTTTAATTCAATTGATTTTTTATATTCAACAATTTGAAGGCCAGTTACCAACATACAATATAAAACCAGGAAGTGCTGGGCACTTAAATTTTCACCAGTATTTTTATCCAATAGACACCTTGATGTATCTTTAATCCAAAGACTCTGGAGTCACAGGAAAGACTATATGCTGTTTTAGGTTACAGTACAAGGGCTGGCTTCTTGACAGTGTAGGAAAACCTATCAAGAAGAAGATAGTAGAAACATGAAAGTTATTGGCTAGAAGTCACCAAAATCAAGGGGTGGGGTGTGGCTACTTTCTTCACTTCAGAGAGAGAGAGAGAGAAGTGTGGCCTGGAGCTCATCAAGTAGGCTGAGAAGCCCCAAGGATCCAGATCCACCTGTCTCTTCCCCGCCCCCCTCCCCAGGGCTGGGGTTACAGTTCATCAGTCTTGGTTTTGTTTGTTTGTTTTTCCCCTGAGATCAGATACAATTCTGCAGATTTGACCAGTGCTTTACTGGCTGAGCTGCCCCTTTAGCCCAGCTAGTACACACACTATGGATGGATGGTCATCCTTCTAGACATTGAGATTTGCTTAGCTTTCCTCATATTAACGCAGAGTATGCTATTCTGAGAAGTGAACTCTCAATACATTTCAATTCTTCAACTCATTCCAATTAATCCCCCAACAGCAAAACTAGAGTATTTGCTGTTGTTGAATTAATGAGTTTGCTGCAAGCATTTGCAGTCTTGGCCCCTCCCTCACAGACACTGACCACTTAGAACACATTGGGGGCGGGGGAAGAAGCACTCACACATATTAGACCTGAATGTACAATCTCTCAGCTCACCAGAGCATAGCTGCCAAAGCACTGCTCACGGGCCATCAGCCTGGCTCCTTTTATCCTATCTCTAGGTAGAAAAGCCATAATTTAAACTGACAGCATGGCTTGTCATGAAATCTATGGGTTTACAATTTCTAAATGTCAGTTTGAACTTCTGACTGGCTCCTTAGAGCACTGCTGTTTGTTTCTAGATGAGGTGGTGTGTCGGCTCTGCACACATAAAAGCAGTTAATCAGCAATTTGCACTGCAGCACAAGAGGGATGGCTGGCATGCTAAACTTGGTCCCACAATGTGCCTCCACTTAGAACAGAAAGCCTTGTCCCGAGCCAGTAACACCCTCATATATCACAGAACTCATTCTCTACTCCAAAGATGAAGTATCTCATGGCAATAAATTTGTTATTTTGAAGTAACTGTTTGCATTCAGCCTGGAGGTCCTCTGGTCCACAGACAGTGTGAATCAAGACCCACCATGACTCCTGATGCTCCTGCCATGTAGCTTCATCCATTTCCCAGGTTCCCACTTTTGACTCTTTGTTATTTACTACCTCACATCTAGGTATCTATTCGGCTTTCTGAGTAAAACAGGGCAGGTTCTTGAGAATTACGCTGGGTCCTCTGCCCTTTCATGTTAAACATACAAACAATGGCCCCAATAAGCAGATTCTTTTACTAACAACACTAAAGCTGAGGCAGTATTTAACATAACTTTACCAACTAATAGGCTTGCATCTAGGGACTGAATTCTAGAATACAGGTTACAATTTTGACTGAGATTTAATATCATAAGACTTCTGGGAATTGGACTAGCTTTTCCTCCAGAAGCTACCTCGAGTACCATGTCAAATTCCTCATGAAGATCAGGTCCTCTTCACTGTAGCCATGAACTTTGCCTACTTCAACAGTGGCCTTTGCCTGTGAGAGCCTCTTGAATCAGACTGTAAATTGACCAAGCAAACTGGTTTAGTGATAGGTCAAAGAAAATGAACACCCAACTAGAATCCAAGAGTCTGTTTCTCTTCACTTGACATACATTTTACTAGAGTTAAGAAATAAGTGCTTCTCATGGTTGGAGAGATGGCTCAGTGGTCATGAGCACTGGATACTCTTGCAGAGGACCCACATTGGAGAGCTCACAATTGTCCATAATTCCAGAGAATCTTCAGGACTGCAAAAATACATGAACACCTGTGTGCATACACACAAAGACATACACATCAAATAAAAATAAAATAAAACCTTCCAAAAGACAACCAGCAACAAATCCGCTGTAGCTTTATTTCAATACCTTTAATGCAAACAAACAGCTCTAGTGTTTCATCTGATGTTCAGAATGAGGAAGTGGAGCCCAGCAATGTTTCATATCTATAATCCTACCACAGGGGTGGGGCTGCAGCATGGTGGGCATAAAGCCAGCTTGGACTATATAACAAACTCTATCTAGGAAAGAAGGGAGGGAGAGAGGGAGAGAGGCACGGGCAGGCAATAAAGCCATGAAATGACAGACAGGTATGAAATGTGTCATTGCTAAAAGCTTAGCTACCAGGAAATGGGAATATAAGCCTGTAAGCACAGAAGCAAACTCTGCAAAAATGGGATTGCCACATGCAAACAGAAACCATCTCGGGCATCTCCTCTGGTGATTCTTGTCATTAGTGCTCTCTGCTCAGAACTATTACTACAAACGTCTGAAGAATACAAATATTGTCCTCTGTGGTAAAGTCCATTCTTATTTTTTTTAAAAAAAAGGAAAGGATGAAATCTACGTGTAGTTATTAACTCATTTGTGTACATACAGTTATTTGTGTACTTCTTCTAATCGCATCTGCTTTACTCTGAATTTGTCAGCTTATTAGAAAGTACTGACAAGTTTTATTGAGTAGTGCAATACAGAAACGACCAAAATTAGATCCTTTGAACATGTCCAATTAAATCTATTTTTAGCAGTATTATAAATAAAAACGTTATGGATGAGAAGGCAGTGACAGTCCATGCCACTTACCATGGTGTGGTGGCCTGCAGCAGTGTGAAGGCTTTGAAATGTATAATAAGTACTGTGCCTGGGGACAGTGGGAGCCTGAGGCCAGAGCTAGCACTGCTATGCTGATACCACAGGTATGTGTCAATGCAGAGTCAGATTCCACTTCTGTCCCAGGCAAGGGAAATGATTCCTATTTCACAAATTCCTGCAGCCAGGAACCCTTCTATAGCTCAGCTCAAACTCCTTCTGTCTATACAGAGCTCTAGACTTAGCAGCACAGGGACAACTGTCTGGTCTGCTGTTGGAATGCTACTCTCGGCACATCTGAGCACTGGCCTCCTTTCCTGTCATTTACTAACAGCACTGAACTGTGTAGAGAAACTATGTCAACCAAGAATCCTGTATAAATCAGATAAAGTAGCTGTGGAAAATGACACATTTCTAAGGTAACATGGGCCCCATGATCTGCTCAGGAAAGAAAGAAAACCTAAACCAAACTATATTTTCCTTCAACACTCAAGTGTCTACTTATACATCCCCATGTCTTTCTACAGCCCTTTCTCTCAGCAGTTCCTGACTTAGAGAGTTCTGGCCCATGGATACAAACACGAATTAACTTGGGTCTTTGTAGAAAACAGCAGTTAGAAAAGACAGATATGCAAAAAGAAAATCCACAATCAAAGTGACAAACACCCATCTGCTGTGTGTTGATGGCGCCAAAAGGACCAGTTGATGCAGACATCAGGAAGTTTCTTAGAGGGACTTAGAAGTGGGCTTGACAAGGGGAGGACATCCCCACTCAGGAGAAAGGCACAGAGGCCAGATCATTGGGGCCTTTTTATAAACTCCTGGGAGTTTAGTCTTTATCTGCTCCTTTGTTTTCTCAGGGCTAAGAAATTCAACAGGAAAGCAGACAGACTCGCCCACAACAGCCACTGGCCTGAAACAAAAGCAGAAAGGCAAAGGTGAGGGGAAGACAGAGACTTTTCACAAAGGGGCCAAACAGTCTGAGCACCACAGGCCTAACCAGGAGAAAAAGAGGACGGACGGACGGGGACAGAGAAGGCACCGGAGAGGGAAGCGTGCCACTGCACTCCATGAACAAAAGCAACTAAAAAGTGAACAATGGACCTAAATATGAACCAAATTAAACCATGAAACCTCTCAAATAAAACTCAGGAGAAGTTTCTATACTTTTGATACGTCACCAAAAGCAAGCTTTATGAAGTAATAAATTGATAAATTATACCTCGTAAAAATAAAAGACAAGCCACAAATGGAAAACAATAAAGTGTGTCTGAGAGAAGATGTGGGGATATTTTCAAATATAATAAAGACAGTCGGAGATATCAGAGGACAGATCCACAGAGTTTTCTGTGTAACAGCCCTGGCTGTCTTGGAACTTGCTTTAAAGACCAGGCTGGCTTTGAACTCACAGAGATTCTCTTGCCTCTGCTTCCCAAGTGCTGGGACTAACAGTGTGAGCCATGGCTTCTTCTGCTCAGTTGGTAGAGCATGAAACTTTTAATCTCAGGGTCGTGGGTTCAAGCCCCACATTGGGTATCAAGTGTTGCACGAATAAAGGAAACTCAGGGACAGATCTCTTGGAAAGGCAGAGATATCAGAGAGTAAACACCACAGTCAGATCTCACCCAGCTGTCTTCCAGCTTCCTCAGCCTCGCTCCTCCTGGCTTCTTCTGCCTGTTCTGTCTTTCTAATGCCTGCCTTAAATACTCTCTTTGCTCAGTTAAGGCATGGCATCACCACTGCCTGCCTGAGAGCCTAGAACTCCTGTAAACTAAGATGACCTCAACTCAGATTGGATTAAGGGCGTAGGTCACCACTCTAGGGATATTCCCTGTGCTGGGATTAAAGGTGTGAATCACCACTGTCTGATCCTCCTAGACTGACTGTGGGTAGATGCCTCTGATATCTCCACTATTTTTAATATATTTGAAAATATCCCCACACCACATCCTATATGTTGACTCTCAAAAAGAGGCGGGTGAATAAAGTGCTTATACATAGATACATTTATCTATGAGAAGCCCATACCAAAAACTGCCTGAGTCCAGTAGAAGGTGGTGTATCCATGAAACACCAATGGAAATAAATAAATAAATAAATGAATGAATGAATGAATGAATGAACGAATGAACGAACGAACAAACAAATAAATAAATAAGAGAAAATGAAATATAAGATAGGTAAGTGACAGGGGGCAGACACAAATGCAGTATATACTACATTTTTATTCAAATAAACAAATATTTATATACATTATAATGTATATAACATATTTATATACTATGTATGTATATACAGATATACATACGTGTGTGTGTGTGTGTGTGTGTGTGTGTGTGTGTGTGTGTGTGTGTGTGTGTGTGTGTAACAGAAAATATAAGGAGGAACCAGGGGGCCACAAGTGGCACAAGAAAACTTTTAGGAGTGAGAGAAATGTCTTAGTTAAGTCTTAGATGGGGCTCAAGAGCTACACAAAGAGATGGACTGTTGGGGAGTAAGGAGTTTATTAAGAATGGAAGACAGACATGGAAACAGCAGCATGGTTGGGGCTCATGTGGCTGAGGAAGTTTCGTGAGCCTTCATGCAGCTTGGCTCTCTGTTCCAGGCAGGAGGCAGGGAAG
This sequence comes from Phyllotis vaccarum, assembly GCA_033318265.1. Lineage (NCBI taxonomy): Eukaryota > Metazoa > Chordata > Mammalia > Rodentia > Cricetidae > Phyllotis > Phyllotis vaccarum. The sequence goes on from JARWLC010000017.1 coordinate 61,603,411, forward strand.
CAGGTAGAAAGCAGAGTGCTGGCCACTAACACCCATTTTAATGCACGTTCACTTCCTCTGGCACCTGAGAGTCTGCCAGCTTGGGATTCAAGTGTTTCCACTAGGGCCTGTGAGTATCTATGAGAGGGAAGGCCCAGAGCAGCAGCTGGATTCTTTTTTTTCATATAGTACAATTCTGATCATGTTTCCCTCCCTATCTATTCATTCTTACATTCTTACTTTACATTCTCTCTCAAAAGAACAAACAGAAACACACACACACCAGCAAAAGGCTAACAAGACAAAAAGTGCTAAGGAGGCAAATGAAACAAAAAAATCCACAAGATACCAGAGTTGGCTGTGTGGTGGCCACTTCTGGGCACGGTTAATGTAGCCAGAGACTCTCCACTGGAGAAAACTGATTCTCCCTTTGCTACCAGGTATGAGCTGCAAATGCTCTTGGTTAGGGATGGGGACCTGTACCTACTTCCCGTCAGCAGCAGCTGAGCTTTTACATTGTATTCTTACAATTATGATATTTTCATTGGTGTATATCAAAACAACAGATCATGCAATTTAAGTATGACAATTAGATCTCAGTAAACTTATTTTAATGGTGTGAGAGAGAGAAGAGAAAGAGTTATATGCACTACATGTTTACAGGAGACAGTGAAGGCCCAAAGAGGGCCCTGGATCCCCTGACAGAGGTAAGAGCATAACAGAGGAGAGTAGTTTTTCAGCAATTTTCCATTATTTATGAGAAGTCACATCTGACTAAGCGATTAAGTGGGGGAGGAAAATAGCTGTTTGGCAGACGGTTTTCTATCACATGATACTAAAAATTTATGCATTCCATCGCTTCAATGTTGGGTGAGACTTAGAAACTCCTTCTCTGCCCGTTTTTGACTTTCTTTTCTTTTCTTTCCTTCTCTTTGGGATGCATATTCTCCAGCATTAGGCACGAAAGCCATTACTGAATTCGCTCCACCCAGCTCTCATCCTAAAAGGAATAAGATATAGTTTATTCTGGAGCCACATTGAAAGACCATTGCCCAGGAACACAGATGTAGGTAATGCCAAATTCCATGTTCCAGTATGGAGGAAGTTTCATGAAATTTATAGTTTTACAGAACAAAGAAACCAAGGTATGTTTAAAAGACACCAGTGAGCATACCAGAGAGGTGGGTACAGAAAGATGGAGGAAGCTTTTCTACAAGACCAAGATGCTGTTCGATGACGTTGTCTGCTAAGTTAATAGATCCCAACGAGATTTCTATCTGTAAGTCATAAGACATTAGTTCCTACACAGAAGAGAGCAGGAATAGCTAGCTGTTCCAGAGAGCTACAACTAGTCCAAGATTCGTGACGAGTCCCTGGACCTGCAACATTCCAATCGCGCCACAGTGCTGAAATTCTAGTTAGTCAACCAGTCTCTGTAGACACAGCTTCTTCCCCGGAGCTTTCATTAACACCCACCCACCACTTGTTTTTGTTTTACTGTAAGGATACAACACTACAAAGAATGTTTCCACACTATTGTGGGAATGTGATGCTCCAACATTTCTGTGAAGTCACATTAGAGTTGAGTGCACACAGTATGGTATGGAAATTCTCAGTCTAGTAGGACCAGTGTTTAGACTGAGAACAGTGGGTGGTGCTGAAGGAATGTGCAACATTTCCGAGCGTGTGAAGACATACTTGAGAAGGTTGAACAGCATTTCAAGACTCTACAAAATACACTAACAAAATAAATGCCCTTCAACATGGCAGTAAGGTTCAAAATGTTCTATGAAAGATATCCACAGTCTAGAATGAAGCCTTGTCAGTCTAGGACACTTGCCTTCAATGGCACTTTCCACACTATGGTGTTAGTTGTAAAGAGGATGCATTGGCTGCTCAGTGGACCTGCAAGTGCCCCTTGGGTAACTCAACCTGCCTCCATTCGCACCCGCCGCCTTTGGCTTGTTAGCGTCTGAGAACAGCAGGAGTGGTAACCTTGTGACTAGAGTAGAAAGCACTCCACAGGCAATGGTGACTTTCTGACAATGATCAAACTCCCCTCCATCACTTCCTAGCAGGCCCTGTAAGGCTCTAGACAGGCCTAGGGCACACTGTCTCCCTGGAGAGCAATTCTGATAACCCTAATTTGTTGGGTGCTCCTGGTACCCCAGTTAACAAGCAGAAACTCATATCTGAATAAAGAACTAAAAGGGGTCCTGACTATTAAAAGTGACACACCACACTTGCCAAAAAAAAAAAAAAAAAAAAAAAAAGAATTGTGAAAGATTAAGATTATAAAGCTAATTGTAAAATAGTAAACATGTATCTTTTAGAGGCTATAGTGATTGGGATTAGAAACAATCCAGGAGACAGGCAAGAAATCTGGCCCTGTTTTTGCTTCTTCTCAGGGTAGACACTGCTGAGCAGATAATACATGGCCACAGCAAGGTGGAGTGTGCTCATAGCCTGAACACAAAGGCTACATCTTCAGGACTCGTAAACATATTGAGAGCTATTTGGGGCACCGTGTGGTTTCTGTCTTTCTAACACACAACTCTTGCCCAGAGATGAAGACTCTGTGGGTCACCAATAAAGCTGAGGCAGTCAGCAAGTGGGGATCCAAGCTGTATTAGAGATCCGTGGGTTGCAGAAGCCTGTGGAAAAGATCATCCTCTGTGTGATCAGTTGTAACAAGTACGATAATTAGATTAGTAACGGATCGTTCTAAAGGAAACATGGAGTACTTAATGCAGAAAGACTCCTTTCTCACAGTTCACGCACTTCAGAGAATGGGTCATGTTTTAAAAATGAGCTACGGAGGTCTTCAAAGATTCATGCTTAATTTAAAATATCTTTCATCAGCTTTAAAAGAAATGTCAACACCACCAGCGCATCTCCTTTTCTTGAATAAAATGAGGATTTACAGAAGTAAACAAATCTCTAGAGCTGGGCTCAGCTTCTAGCAATTATGCAACCCTCTCTCTTGAAGTGATGCGCAAGGCAGAAAGAAAATCATTATCAATTCTCACAAACAAGAATAAAAGAATTCATATATATGCAGGACTGTACTTTATTTGAAAGTTGAATTTGAGTGTTAATAGACAGATGTCCTTTTTTGTGGTGATGGTGCTAAGTGCCATCCTCACACTCCCCACATCAGCACCCTCTATGGACTGATACCCAGCCCCCCCTGCTCCCCCCCACACCTCCTCCCAGCCAGCTGGGCTCACAGGGGCTGGTCAGGTAAGAACAGAGTGAGGAGCTATGCTCACTCCCATCTCCCCAGCACCTCCCTGCCTCATTAATGCCCAGATGCTCTCTCCTACCTCAGCTCCTACCTCACAGCTCCAAACAAGGAGCTTCTTGCCACAAGCTCTCTATCTCCAGCAGGGAGGTGGCAGTAACCTCACAGTCACCCTGTTCCCAGATAGCTCATCATTCTGTCATCTTCCTGATTCTTCTCAAACCTCTACAAACAGATCTCTCATTGTAGTCTCTTCAGTTGAAACCTGACTTTCTACGTAATACATTTCTTTAAAGCAAGATATACCCATCTTGAGAAATAAGTGGACATTTACATACATTTAATTCTGCATCATGCCCAGTCTTATACAGCCCATACCTTTGAAATTTGAGCGTGATACAATGATTGAATATACATCCACGCTCACAAATCACTGCATTTTTTTTCTTCGTGTATGTTTGTACCCATCTGTGTGTGGTGTGTACCTGCTAATGTTCACTACAAACATGAAGACCAGAAGTCAATGTTACATGTCTTCCTTGACTGAGCACTTTATTTTTTAATGTTATTTTTATTTTATGTGTATGAGTGTTTTGCCTGCATGCATGTTTGTGTACCATATGTGTCCCTAGTGCCCACTGAAGCCAGAAGACAGTATTGGATGCCAGTTGTGAGCCCCCATATGGATGCTGGGAATTGAACCAGGATTCCTTCAAGGGCAGCCAGTGCTCTTAACGCTCAGTCACCTTATTTTCTAAGACAAGGTTTCTCACTAAACATGCAGTTCACAGGCCAGTTAGGCTGGCTGTACAGGGAGCCCCAGGAATCCCTCTACCCTGTCTGTACCTACTTTCCTTTTCACTAGGGTCACAGCTCTTGTGCCTTGTGCTTGCACAGAAAGCTCCTCTCCCACTGAGCCATCTGCCCAGACCATCACTGCAAAAACACACACTTACAAAGGCTTGCCTGAAAAAGTAAAGGGCTTATCTCGGAAAATGGACAGTTAAATAAAACATGTAAATGTTATATTCTGAAATACTAAATCCACGGCTCATTCTTAGTACTGCACCTAATAAATAAGAAAGTCCATCCCAACCAGCACCCTCATTTCTTCTTGGTAAAAATCAAAAGCCCACCATGTAGTTTGCCCTACAGTTACTAACTGTACTTCTAGAAACAGTAAATGTAAACAAATACAAAGTGTTAAAGTCAATCTCACTATGCTCAGCTGTGTAAGCCCCTGACTATCTGTGGTCAAACACTGCCTGGTTAGTGGAGATGCCAACAGCAAACCATTATCAGACACCGACCTGTGCAAAGTCCACTGGGGAGGAGCCTTGCTGCCATTCAGCAATATATTCCAAGATGATAAAATGATACTTTGTTTAGACAATTCCTCATCTCCATTAGTTGGATAATTGAGAGGTTATTATGCACTGATTGATCATCTAATTCAACCAGAGGATATATAGCTCCACTAGGTAAAAAAAAGAAAACCTTATTTTAATGGGGAAAATGATACAAATAAGTATTTGAACAAAAAGGTGCTATTCAAAATATTCCTTATCAAAGATTTAAAAACCCAAAGCCACGGATAAAGGGGGGAACCTAGTGACTGAATTTAAACAGCCAGTTCAAAGAGCTGGCTGGTCTGAACTTTTCAAGCTCGAAACTTTGAGCCATGTAGAAATACAGCTCCTTTAACAGCCATAATCAAATCAGGAGGGAGAATTTCAGACTAATGGATTCTGAATTATCACCCAAGTGTTTTGTAATGGTCACACCAGTCTGGGGGATCGTGTGCTTGAGGGAACCACCATCTTCTCCAGGAGGTCTTGCTGTTCACAATCCCAAAGGTGAATAAAAATGCAGACAACTTCCCAAGGTCCCAGCATCACTGCACAGACAAGGACTCAGATGAGAATGTGGCACTGGCCTCTTTAAGTGCTGGCCACTGGTCTTCATTCTATCTATACCACGATTTGGTCCCAGGTTACAAATAAGTCACAGCTCATCCAAATAATACCACATGTGATTAGCGTTTGTGTGGGAGAGACTGAGGGGTTGGTCAGCCTGGTTTGTTTCCATCTGGTCTCAAACTGAAATGTGACAACTGGTATAATCTCACTGAGAAGTAATGGTCTCCAGGAGGGTAGGGCTTTTGTGAATGGACTATTGCTTTTCTCTTAGAACTGATCTTAGCACTAGGCTTTTATATTCTGCTTTCAAATGCAATGTCTGCAACAGAATCTACCTGACCTTCTGCTTTTCCATGTGAACAGAGAAGCACAACCCTCAGCAAACCTGAGACAGGCCTTCCAGTCACATTCTGGAGCTCTTACAACTTCCAACAGAGAGACCTCTTTCTCTTATGGATCTCAGACACTATAGACAGAAAACCAACCTAGCAGGTTGGCAAGAGGAAGAGAGAGGGATAAAAGGAAGAAGAAGGTAAAGGGGAGAAACAGAAAGAGGGAAAAGACAGAAGAGAGAACTGGGAGACAGGGCTCTCCTCACAGCCAGGGGACCTTGGTCCATTCCAAACTTAAGAAGCAACAAAAGCATAGCTGATGGGAGGCATTCCAATAGAGGGATGCAAGTTTGTCCAAGAGGTGATGCTGCCAACTGCAGCTGAAGATATAAAGGATACTAGAAGTTAACCATTGTGAGCTCTCCCATGGACCCGAGCAAAACCAGCTGCTGACAGTGATGGTGCCCCTCCACTGATCCACACCAAGTAAAAGGAAAGCCAGTCAAAATAGGACCCGTAAAGGAAAACAACTGTCCTAATACCAGAAAAGATAAATAAAACATAACTCATCAGTTTGGTAACTGATGAGTTTGTAAACCATGATGATTGACCAGCTTTGAATCTGAAAACGGTCTCCTACAGGGACACCATGATGAGATCAGAGATGAGGTGCATATTTTGTTATGTTTTGTTTTTAAAAGAACAACTATAGACGATCATTTGTTTAAAACACAGCTTTTTTTCTAGAGAAACAACTAAGAAAGCCCGTGTCCTGCAAGCTATGCCTCCTTTCTTTGTTTAAAATTCCATATAAATTATTCTGAGCTTATTGCTTTGATTGGATTTAGCTGTAAGTAATTATATTTAGTCAGACATTTGATCTATAAATAGAATCTACTAAAGGAATTATTACAGCTTCCATGAAATTGGCAAAGAGCAGCTCCACTTGATGTGATTCTAGAAAAAAAATTTGACTGAAAAGAAAGTGATATGTGTAGTAGCCACCAAAAAAATATTTGCTCTGGAAATTAAAATCTACAGAGACAGTTACATATCTTACAGAAAGATTTAGCATTAAAGATGATCAGATCTGGACTTGTTATTTAATAATCACAATAAACTTGATGAAGTATGCACTTGAATAAAAGTTATGTTCTAATGTTCACAGATAGTGTGTTTTTCACACAACATCCATACACTGAACGTTGCCAATAACTAAAGTAAGAAGAGTAGGGGGCTGCTGTGTCCTGGGGGAGAAAATATTGTCCATTGTGGTGAACTGTAGGTAGTAAGATGTTTCACTAGGAAGCAACATAGACAATATAAAGAATGATTTGTTAGGGGTAAGGTGTTTCCAGACTGGTGTCCAACTTTGTCTATTCACAGATGAAGCACTGAAGCCAGCTGGGTCTAGTTATGCAGGAATCTGCTATATTTTTGCAAGTTTTCTATAGGTCTGATATTTCTAAGTAAAAAGGCCTCATTGTCAATAGGCAAATAAACTTCAAAATGACCACACTTTAGATCTCCCTCAGCGGAGAGGGACAGTTCTGTCTTGCTTTAATTAAACAATAGTATACATGAATAATAAGTCCAGTCCACACTGTTGGAAGGGCCTAAAGTTCATGGTCTACACAACAAAATAAACCTCCCCAATGCTGTGGCATATGTGACAATAGTAAATCTCGCCCAAATCCAACCAACAAGAGTGTCAGGCATGGATGGCTTGTGTGACTCTACATGACAGTACAAAACCCTACTGCAAAGCAGGCTCATTTCAGGGTTTCCTCTGTCATTCCTGCCCATTGGAAGTCAGCATTTAGTTCTCAGACTCACAGACTTCAACATGAATAGTAGTTTCCTAGAGCAGCTCGTACACACAACACTGAGCACATGCCCGCTATCCTTCAGTCCTCCAACATAATGAGCCATCACTGCCATTTCTATAGCTGGGCACTCCAATGATCAGGGAGACAGCTTATGTTCTGGACCCACATCTGTGAAGTACCCCTTCCTTTCATGGCTGCCTTTCCTACCCAACTGCAAACTCATATAGGATGAACTAGTACTCATCTTGGTCTTAGGCACGTACCTGTACTGGATCTACAACTGTTGAAAGGGGTATGCTAGGTAAGAAAGCAACTTGAAAACAAGCCACTCAACTTTCTTATGGTGATACCATCATCATGTCAAAACTAGTGTAAGGAGACGCAGGGGAAAAAAGAGACTAGAAATGAGTAATTTGTGATGGCCGACTGCAATAGCGATATGAATGTTATGAGGGGGTCATCACAGGTCCCCGGGGAAAACTTAGGGTTGTTATTTGCTAAACATATGTGGTATCAAACTGCCCTCTCAATGTATGTCTCTGCACAAGTAGGTTAGTGGAGCTCTCAGACCTCATTAGAGAAGTTTCTTTGTGCTGTGAATGGTGGTTCACACAGAAACGCACAATTGGTCAAAGTGCAGAGAATAAGCATCTATGGACTATTCAGCCTCAAACAGGTATGCCCCACTGCATCCAGGCCCAGTGATCACTGTGGAAGAGGGGAGAAAAGGACTGTAAAGAGCCAGAGGTCGAAGATTAATTAACAAATAATTAATAGATATGGCTGCTTCACTCATGAGCTCATGGCACCTGTGGTTGCCAGCATAAGAGAGATACCACATGACCAAGTCAGTCAACATTCTACCATGGGTGGGGAGAAGGGTTCATGAGGCTCCCTCCCTCGATCCCTAAATGAGGAACTATGGAGACAGAGGGCTTCTAGAGGAAGCAGAGGCAGCTGTGCCCAAGTAGATGGCTTTGTTTTCACAGCCAGCACAGATTGCACTTGAGGGATAATAAGGAAAAGAGGACGGGGCTAGAGAGATGGCTCCCTCCGGGGTTAAGAGCACCTACTGCTCTCGCAGGGGACCTGGGCTCAGTCCCCAGTACCACATGGCAGCTCACACCCATCTGTGATTCCAGTTCTTGGTCATCTGACACCCTCTTGTGGCCTCTATAGGTACCAGGCATGCATATAGTACGTAGGTACACATGTGTGTACAAATGGCAGCCCAACGTGTGGCAAATATGCCCACATAAAGTCATAGAAAGCTTAAAAATGGTCTAGAGCCAAAAGCAGCCTCTGAATTGTGTCTCCCACAAGAGCCGTGGTACAGAGACACCCTGGTGAGGCCTGTCGGCTTGAGCTACAATGGCGGGCTTTTGGAGTGCAGCTTAAGGTGTAAAATGGCTCATTCCTGAAGTCTCATGGGAGCCTAGATGTAAGCAAAAGGTTGTAAATGATTTACTTAAGGTTTCTGTTCATAAGGAGAAAAAGGGAACAGAATCAATGATGGCTTTCTAGTGGCAGTGTTTTTCTTAGATCAGCTCTGTTTGCCAGAGGCAAACTGTGGCTTGGTTTTAAGAGAAGCTTCCTGATTCAGCACTAGAAGCAAAACACTTGTGAGTTTTTAAAGAGGCCCTGCTACCTAACACTTAAATGGAGTTAATGAGTAGCAGATGGCAAAGCTTTACTTGATAATTATATGGACCCTAAAATTCCCAGACTACCTGGGTTAAAAAGATAAATTCTATAAAATTAAACTAGGAGCTGGGTGGAGCCATCCACCCATCATACCAGCCTTTAATCCTGGCAGATTAAAGGTGTGTTCAGAAACAGAAGAAATAGAAGGATCTGGGTAGTCAATCATCCTAGCCAAGCAAAGGTGTGGTCAGAGACAGTCAGAGATAGTGGCAGATTAAAGGTGTGGCCAGAAACAGAAAAAGTTAAGAAATAAATATACAGTAAAGACAGTTTTTTGTAAAATGTCTAAGTGGTTTAGAGTGTGTTGAAAATATATATACATAGGCTTAGAGAAAGAAAAGAAAGGTTAGAGAAATCCTTTAAAAAAGAAATAAAGTAAAATAAATAAATAAAAAATAGGCCATGTAAAGATGGAAAATACAAAGAATGTCTGGATACTGTATGTTATTGTCTTATCTTTAAGCCTCTTGACTGAAAATGACTTAGTAAAAGCTGCTAAAAAACAGTTAATTATAAATGTTGTTGGAGTAATACAACCTATATATTTTGTAAATGAGTTTACTTTAAAATTGAAATGCAACGATACACTACTTTGGAGAAGAGGTTTTCCTTTTATTTTCACAGAAAATGAAAGACTGTGGATTTATTCCTGGATAAAGAACATAAAGTTTGATAGAGGAAGACCCCCTGAAAAATCTCCAATGGAAATGGATGGACCAGATGATTCAGCATTTCAGAGCACCTCTGTTGAAGTTCCAGAGCTCTGAATCCAAAACAATTTCAAGGAGACTGGCTGTGATGATCCAGCCTTACAGACTATTCCACTAAAGAACTCTACATAATCCTACATTTTTCTTTGGATTCCCAAGAGATTGTCAGCGCCCCATTCAGCAGGAAGTAGCCTAGAGAACAACACCCACATTCCCAAAACATGGATTATGGATGTTTGTGTTTATTTACAGTGTTGTTTATAGGTTGTTACAGATAAAGGGGGAAAAGAATACTAGATTTGGAGTTCTTTTTGTTTTAAGAAGAGAAAAGGAGATATGTGGGAGGTTGTGTTGTTTCATTTTAAATAATTGTCCCAACCACTGGTTTAATAAAAAGAGCTGATTGGCCAAAGGCAGGCAGGAAGTGTAGGCGGGACTACCAGACTAAGAAAAATCTCTGAGAGCAGAACACCAGAGAGAATTCCAGAGAGAGGCCCTGAAGAAGCAGAGGACAACCATGCAGCTCTAAAGAAAGGTACCGAGCTGCATGGCTGAACAAGAGACATGGGTTAGATGAAAGGTAGAGAGCTAGCAAATAATATGCTTGGGCCTGAGGCTGATCAGCCTAAAACTATAGTAAGCCTCTGCGTGTCTCTGTGGGACTGTGGGACTGCGGGTCTGCGAGACAAGAAGTTGGTGGGTTAGGGAGATGGGAGTAGATATGGATGAGTTTGTTATGAATATGATCAAAATACATTGTATAAAAATCTCAAATAATTAATCAAAATATTGTATTTTTTTAAATGAATAATTGAGGTTGTGTTTCCAGTTCTGACACTGTCTGGCAATGTAGCAACTCCCAAGTCCTCTGTATCTGCCAGTCTTGACCACACCAATATAAAGTATGACATCGACTGTGCTTTAGAATTAATTGAGCCTTCCTGGAGGCTGCCTGGAGAGCTAAGGTAGATCACATACGTGAAGTTCCTGGTCTCAGACCAGCACCCAAAGACACCAGGCCCCTCCCTCTGAACCAGAGGACTCCAGAGAACAGCTGCTTATTAGGACATGGAGCCTCCCTGTCTGCAGCCTGTCAGTAACCTGGCATTTTCATTCTGAGGTTATTTTTGTGGTAGCCTACAAATGCTGGTACAGAGAATGATTCATCATGCAAACTAAAATCACGGCTTATGAGGAAATGCGAACTGCAAATTACAGCGAGAAGGAAGGCTTAAAAATGTACTTGAAAATAATAAAAACTCAAGAGTAGTCACTTAATCCAATATTTTATTGGAAATTGGACCAAATCCAATTCTCTTAGGGGCACCACAGTTTGCTAACCAGATGTTAATACTGTTCTGCCAAAGAAAACTGCAAGATTTAAAGACTATTTTTCCATAAAAATTGTCTTGTTTATATTTCCAAACATATATTTCTCTGATGTCCTGATAGATTAGATTAAAAACCAATCAACATGCCCTTCAGTCTACTCTTCAGACATTAGCAATGTCCTTCCAGGAGAACAGAAGAGAAAATGTCTGTTCTTTAAGATTTGGTTAAAGAGCAAAATAGATAGCAGTAGATAGCCGCATCCAGACTTACAGCTGAAAGACAGGCATTGTAAACGCAGCCCAGGCTCAATAGCAGAGCTTAATTACTCCATTATAACAAATGGCATGAAACTCGGTGGTGGATCAGCTCGGGAGTCACAAGGAGACAAGACTGCTGGCATGACCCCAACTATCACAGAAATGTGTCAAACCCATCATCCAGACAACCAAGGTTCAAAGAAAATTTCATACATTTTTACTCAAGATGCAAACAAGAATACAGTGACATGCAGTGATAGCCTCACTGGGTGTCTTATTGCTCTCTAATGGACTTGATGAGAGTTTTGAGCCATTTTTTCTACATCATCATCATTCTATCCATCATCATTCCTCAGCCTAAAAGCTGTTGCTCACAAATGAGACAGTCATCGCATTTATTAGATGTAGATAATAGATAATAGAGTAGGTTTGATTCTTTGTTGGATTATGTGTGGATTCTGCCCTAACAATCCTGAGTTAGTTGGCTATGCAACACCAGGAAGCAACCAAATAAGCAGAGGGCCAGAATGCCCAGCAGACCAAGCTCACAGCCTGGGCAAACGCCTCCAATCACAACCCTAACTATCAAAGGAACTGAGGGAGGGGCCAAAAGCATGACAAAGATAAAGTCCACAATCCGCAGGTCTTTGGCAAATTGAGCTATTAACCTCCAATGAAGCAGATGTTAAATAAAAGAGTAGAATCAGATAGGACAACAGCAGTTTATAATTATAAAAGGGCAAATTCATCCACAATACCCCTTCTCATCCTAAACATGTATGCCCCAAACCTCAGGATCTCAAAAGATACAGAGCTATGTTTGCTTACTGCCACCCGTTCGTTCCTTTCTTTGTAAAATTATGTGCATGTCTAGAGTATCTGGGGTCCTGAGGTCAGGGGGTGTTGGGTCCCCCTGGAACTTCAGTTACAAGTGGTTGTGAGCTGCTTGCTGGGATCCAAGCCTGGGTCCTCTGAAAAAGCAGTACATATTCTTAACTACTGAGCCAGCTCTTCAGTCCCTGCCTCCCATTTCCACAAACCACCTTATGAAAGCCTATCTAAGCAAGGTTACAAATGTCATAGTAATGCTAGCTCCACTCTCAGCCTCACTTCATTGATTATTACCTCAGCTCTGAAGTACCTCTCTCTTTGGGTCTCAGGTCTCACTCTCTCCCAATAATAAAGTCTATCAAGTTCCACACAGGAAGGAGAAGAGAATCAAGATGTGCTGGCATGCACTCACTCATTCATCCACCAGCTCCACCTTAGTCTCTTCTCATTCTTCATCTGTCCTTGGATAATGAAATATGGAAGACTGGTTACAGATCTCATCTCCATCTGATGCATCTATTGTTTCATTTATGCACATTCTTCAAGGAGAACATTACTAAGGATTGATGAACTTGTTTGCCTATGATCCTAAACTGTTCACCTTCCTCCTCCTGTCTCCTCCACTTGTCACTTCCGAGTAACCGGCCATAGTAACAATCTTTAACTCTCCAATGTTTTACTCCATTGATTTCCATGAATGTACTCAAATTCTCATTGACATGTATAATAGTCATCAAAAGTAAACCATTAATTCCAGCTACGTTTCCTAAAGCGTCTCTATCTACATTATTTCCCCTCTCTCAAATCTATGATATTGAAGCCAAATATCTGAGTACCACTGTATCTGTCAAGACCTTGTCCAGTCCTTACAAAACTTCACTTAGCTCTTCTTTCAGAAAAGAACCTAACCATGTCCTAGCACCCTCTAACCACCTTGGTCTATGCCATTATTTCTCACCCAGAGCTGAATTTCAATGGCCTCCTGGGTCTAATCCTTGCCACTGGCAGATTCTTCAAACAGTATCTAGGATGCTCCTTGGAAGCATTGGCTTGATGTCACTATTTTGCTTAAAATCTTAAAATTCCCTCGTTAAAATAAAATACAAAGTCTTTAACGCAGCCTTAAAATCTTAGATGATCTGCCTTCTCCTGGAAACCTCTTTATCTTGATCCTCTACCACCAGAGGCCTTGCACTCACCCAAGGCTAGTTTCACCGTCTCCCCATACCGCCTTAAGTTCAAAAAGCCTATTCTCTCCAATGGTCTTTACCTTTGAGGGTCCCTCTGCCTCAGCTGCTCTCCCCAGAAGCCTCAGGCCTTTCCCTTCCCCTTTTTGCATCTCCTCATCCTCCATTTCCTAAGGAGCACGATTCCATTCTACCTAAGACACTGCTGACAGTCATGCCATCATCCTGCTGCTTCTCGTTATGACTCCGATTTCTTCTAAGTACCTGCTTTCATCTTCCATCCGTGTTTGACTTTTCCTGGAGCATTTATTCCTACTTACGCCAGGCAGAGGCCAAAGAAGCAACTCCATCTGAGGTTAACTTGGCACACAGAGGCAGTTCATAGGAGTTACTTACAGGAGCACAGGTAAAGGGTGGCCCTCCCGCCCTGATTCACACACACAGTTGCTCATCTGTGGTGGATCCTCAGGAGAGGAGCCCTGAGCCCCCTAAGCTCTTCTCTCCTTCCATAGAGGATGTTAGCGGGCCCAGACTTGTGACAGTCTCATCCAGATGATTTCATCTTCACTGATTTCAAGTCGGCAATGGCCATACTATGCCTGGGTGATAGAGTTCCACAGATGAAATACATTTATCCTTCAACAGCAAAGCAGGGACTTTGCTGTTCTTTGTGCTGAACCGTATGGGCAGCAAGTGCACCTTAAATATCTGAACAAGCTCAATGGGTAGAATTAGTGCTTCTGCCATGCTACCTTTTCTGTAGACATTTCACTTCTTTATATCTCCATTCCCATCACATTCCCTCATTTCCCTTTCTGTCTCAACCTCCCCACTACCGCTGCTGTACCCAATCTCAGCAAGTTTGCTCCTCTCCAAGTGGAGATAGTCATAGGTAGGAGGCTCTGTTTGTTTTCAGACATGACCTCACGCTGCCCAGACTGTCACGGAACTCACTATAAAGCCAGGCATGATCGTGAACCCCTGACCCTCTTGTCTCCATCTCATAGTGCTGGGGCTACAGCCAAATGCATCACACTTGGTTTTTCTTTTGGTTTTATTCAAATAATCTGGAGTGTTTCTTTTTTTCCTTTAGTTTGGTTTTGGTAGTTTTTGAGACAGGGTTTCACTACATAGGCCCCCCCTACTCCGTGGTCTTAGATTCAACATTCTCCTGCCTCAACCTCAAAAGGTGGGTCACTATGCCTAGTTCAGTAGATACAGTTTTAAAATGAGTTTTAGGTTCAGAGCAAGACTGAACAAAAGGTACAGAGAGTTCTTACATGCTAACCACATAATAGTGACTTTCAGGATAGTGTGAAGAATAAATACAGAACAGCCATATGTGTACTTGAATAGCTATGCACTTACCCACTGTGAGGTTTTTGCGCCTTTCCAAACTCTGATTAGGTCATTTCCTTGTTCAAAACTTTAACTGGCTTATGTAACACTCTCTAAAGATCAAATCAAATTCTTTAGTCCAATTTCCTTTTTTATCTTTAATTACATTATTTGTTTGTGTGTAGATGAGAATGCAGGTGGGTGGGTGTGAGTTCAACTTTCAAAGTTAGTTCTCTTCCTTCCACTATTGAATCCTTGAAGATCAAACTCAGATTGCCAGTTGCCAGATTAGCGACAAGTATGTCCCGTCTCACTGACCCTTCAGTTTGATTTTTGAAGAGTTCTACAATTTGGATCCAACCTGTTTTTCAACTTTATCTTTCACTGATCACCCCCATCTAACTGCCTCTGTGTAATCTTTACTCCATTCCACAACTCTACTCACTGTTTCTGATCACATTCTGCATCTTGCACCATCTCTGCCAAAAATACATTTCCCTCTAGCCCGTCTACCAAGCTCTCCCAGTCTTTCAGAGCCCATCTGGGACCCCATTTTCTGCAGGAAGACTCACCCAGCTATGCTTGTGATGACCACCTCTGTTTTTGTTATACTTTCAAATGTTAACTTTATTTATGTCTCATTTCCAGTCCTTGCCTCCTAGGCAGTGACCAGAGGACACATGCTGAGCAATACCTGGCATTATGAAAACAGGCTGTTGAGAAATGGAGTGTAACTCATCTACTCGAGAGAGCATATGAGAGATACTTCCAAACTTTTCATCATTCATATCTGGTATCATTCACTAAACATCCCAGAACCTAACAGTTTCTTCTGCTACACTACACACTTCACCGAGACCAAGAGAACTTGGCGGTTACTGCTTTCTGTGTGGTTTTTTTTTTCTTTCCCTATGCAAAAGGAGTAGACTTCTGCTTCAGTGGGCTGTTGTGTGGAAAAGGCTCTTCACTTTATTTAAGGAAAATAGAAAGTGAGTGTCCATACACAAGGTTAAGAACAGTTCTCACCTCACGTGAGTCTTTATTCCTGTTGTGGCCCCTTCAGTGCCCTTGCTCACATTCTGCTGTCAGCTCTTCACATACATTTGTTTGCACTTCCAATATCCTTAGCATTCACACTCATGTTCCACCACATTCGGAATTGTCTATTATTTTTATTGTTGTTTGTTTGTGAGGGAGGGGCACACACTTGCACATATGCATGCACATGCTTCTATGGCTCAATTCTGTTACTTTTTAGTGGACAGTTTTTCAGGATATGTGCGTGTGTGTGTGTGTGTGTGTGTGTGTGTGTGTGTGTGTGTGTACACATTATAGTAAGATAACCAATTAATAGTAAAATGACTAACTAATATCCAGAGCCAAAAGTCTAGTACTTGACTGTATTAACAATGTATGTTACTGCATTCAATTTCAGAAGCAACTGAAAATACTCCAATACTCTCAAGATCTTAAATCTAAAATCAATATTCATCTCCAAATCTGGAATTCCAGAAAAGCCTCACCTAAAACACCTAGTCTTGCTCTGTTTAGGTCCCGTGTACTAAACTAGAAGTCCAAAGGCTCAGCTCTGCTTTGCTATGATCTGATCTGCAACAATGTCAGTCTGACTTTCAAAGCCCCAGTAAGTGGTGTGACCTCTGGTGATATCAAACTATGGAACAAAACCAATTGAAAGGCAAGACAAATAGGGGTATTTCTGAATCCACTCTCTCAGCTGCTTGGGCTACTGCCCAGCCCCCAGAGGGAAGGTCGAAGGTCATCTCCTGCTTTGTTGTTTTGAAGCCGATAATACAAAGAGCACCCAGCACTCGACACTGCCAGAATTTGAGCAGAACATCTGTCACACTGTCCCCATTGCTCAGTATTCCATCTTCTCTTCACTGGGGCTGAGCTCTGACTCCTACCTGAACCTAAGTGAGTGGGACTACTGTCGGCGAGATAAGTAACAATAAACTATTTTACCTGAAAGCCTCCACATTTTTACCCTTAATTCAAGCCTTCAAGCAGGGGGCTGAATTTCAGTTTAAAAACTTGGCATCAGAATGCATTATGCTGTGTGCTCAACCTGGCCTGACAATGTCCATTCACCCAACAGTGCATACACATCTGAGAACAAGCTCAGGAAAGGACCTTTGACATACCAGTATCTTCTGTGTGTGATTCTTTAAAAATGGTGGCCAAATAAATCTGTTTTCCTTTCTCTCTTTCCATTCCACCTCTGTGGGAATACATTTGTGCGTACTGTATCTTTAAATAAAGGAGCTGGTTTGGGCCATGGCAGGTACTGTAAAATAGGTGGGAGGAGAATCAGAGCTTAGATAGAGAAGCAGGGTGGAGTCAGGCAGACCGCGCGGAAGCCGCCCAAGAGACGACATGTAAGGAACACCGGTGAGCTACGGGCCGGGGCCACGTGGCCCGCGGATTAATAGAAATGGGTTGATTTAAAATGTAAGAGCTAGCTAGCAATGTGCCTGAGCCATAGGCCAAACAGCCTAAAATAAATAAAGCGTCTGAGTCGTTTCTAGGGACCCGGGCGGCGGACAGATAAGCAGTCCCGGCGGCAGCTGTGGGTCCCAGATCTCTGGCTGTCCCGGAACCCGCGAACTCTCTACAACACACCTCCTTTCTAGGAAGCAGGGAAAGTACTAGAAAGCAGTTTGCTTTATGAACAGCAAAAACCCAATACTCACTGCTACTGTGCATTCTAAAAGCCCTGTATACATAACCGCACGTGTGCTGTCCCATTCTTGAGATATGCTGCTCATCCAAGTTATTTCACTACAAAATACACTCAAATAAAAACAATAATATTTAAAAGTACACATAGAGTCAAGACCTACTCACCACGTTGGTGTTATCTGTGGCCTATCATTCATCAGGGTGAACCAGGTCAGGAAAGGCACTGATAAGTTACATAGAAGCCACGAGAATCTGAAAATTATTTGCAACTATGACCAGTGCAGACTGAAAAACAAAAATCTAAACAGTTCTCTCAAGGTTTCTTAGTCCCAAATCCCAGTGATGTGGGATGTCTTTCTGTATGCTGTCAGTTATTACTGAATAATAAAGGAACTGCTTTGGCCTATGGCAAGGCATCTTAGAAGCAGTGGGAAATCCAAATACATAAAGAGGGAAAGAGGGAGAGTCAGGGAGAGACTCTGTGAGTTGCTACTGAGGAGGAAGATGTAAAGGAATTCAGATAAGCCACAAACTACATGGAAGACAGATTAATAGAAATGGGTTAAGTTGTAAGAGCTAGCAAGCAATATACCTGAGCCATAGGCCAACCAGCATGTAATTAATATAAGCATCTGTACATTTGGGGGGAACTTTGGGACTACTGGTCCAGACCTCAGAGCTAGGCAGAGCTAAGCAGCCTCGGGCAGGTCCAGACCTTGGAGCTAGGCTAGGCCAGAAACTCTTAGTACAGCTCAGAGTTATACAAGATCACAGAGTTATACAAAGGGCACTTGGAGATCAGTTCCATCTGGTTACCTCACTTGCACAGAAGATATCTTCTCAGAGCAAGGGAGCATCTGGGCTAAGGTCATCAGTAGGAATACAAGTTCACTGACTCCTGTGGTCCTTCACATAGTTCAACAAGTATATCCAAACAGAATCTGAAGAGAATTCAAGTGCCACAGAAGGAAATTTCCCCAGACTTCAGAAATCAACATGCTGATGTATCAGCCGTACTCTGCATGCACTTGGTGTTCTTCCTGTAGGTCACTTCCCATTTGTAAATCCAGGAGGGGATCGGTCTGTTTTTGCAGAATTTTAAAGAGGCCTTTTCTATGTGTTAAAATATGTTTAGGAGCTATATATACTATATTAAATATTTAAGAAGACTCAGGAAACAGATAACTCCCTGAGAAAGCAGATTAGTGGCCTGTGCTCGGTGTGCTGGTACTGTGGTGAGCACTTGCTACTTGTCCCCTGGTTACCCAGACACACTCCTCAGAGGGCATGCTCTCAACCACTTCGCAGCAGGACTTCTGAACACTGCGATTACATATTACACATGAAAAAAGATGAAGTCGTTTTTGTTTTCTCATTTTTGTTTGTTTGTAGCTGGATCTTAGAAGACTAATAGTTTTTTTTTTTTTTTTTTTTTTCCCCAAGACAGGGTTTCTCTGTATAGCTCGGACTGTCCTGGAACTTACTATGTAGACCAGGCTGGCCTTGAACTCAGAAATCTGCCTGCCTCTGACTCTCAAGAGATGGGATTAAAGGCCTCCACCAAAATGCCCAGCAAATAGATTCCATTTATGTAGTGTGAAAAGATAGAATTTCCAACCTCAAACTTCAGGTGTTATATAAAGGTTGGGTGACTTTTGGTGGCAGAATCTCTTTCTAGTCCAATGTTCTTTCATTTTCCACAGCTACTCCCTCTTACTAACACATGGATAAGAAAATGCAGGACTTAAAGTAGCAATGCTACATGTCAGGTAACATTCTAAAGGAAAACCCAACTGAGGGAAATGCTTTAAAAGTGGAGACAGCGTTCACTATGCAACCCAGGCTGACTTCCAACTAGGACTCCTCCGATTTCTAAAGAGGACACATCAAGGCACAATGTGTGTGTGTGTAGCTTAGTGATTATATGGTTCACAGTCAGGAAGGAGAAATTAAACTTGCTTAAAGGAAGCCAAAGGTCCCAGCCTCCCCAGCAGACCACCGGTTACACCAGGCAGGCGGCTGCTCCTGGCCCTGTGGCTACACTCGCAGAGGCTTTATTCCGAGCTATCCGTTTCTGGATCCGAGTGTTGAACAAAGCCCACAGCAGAGCCCAGATCATTTCCTCCTTGTTTTAATGAAGCCACGAGTTCAGTGGAGTCTAGAGATTTAAATTCTAATCATTTTCCCTTTGCCCTTTAACACAGGTGTTCCCAGGGGAAACTTTACTTCCAAGCATTACCACTGCAGGCCCCTGAATCAATAACCCACAGCTCTAAAAGCCAAGTAAATGCTATTTTCTTCCTCCATCTCCATCCCAATTAAAGAAAATGAAATCTATAAGGCAGCAGAGGAGCTGCCAACAGATTCGCTGTGATAATAAAAACCCTCAGAATATCTCAAGCCTGAGAAAAATGGTGCACTCTTCTCCCGCACAGCAGCACTAGCCCAGGACAGCAGGGATGGGCTATGAGAGAAGACTCCCAGCCTGACAGCCTTTCTGCTCTTCCAGGTTTACCAGAAGCAAAGCATTTGCCTTTCCTCCTGCATGTGACAGCTGCACTGCTCAACTGTGGCAAACCAACTCATTACTAAGAACCATGGGTTTAAAATCCTAATTCAATGGATACTTATAGAACATCTATTATATATCAAACACTGGATCAGATGCTGGAAGCAAAGTAAATTTATTTTTAAATCCAGAACTAGGGAAATGGCTCAGTTAGTAAACTGAGTTTTGCTGTGTAAGGATGAGGACCTGACTTTGAACCCTAGCACACATAAAAAGTGAGACAGAGTGGCATATGTCTGCCACTCCAGGAGTGGGAAGGCAGAGAAAGGTCAGTCATGGCTACACAGTGAGTTCCAGGCCAGCCAGAACTACACAGTGAGGCCCTGTCCCCAAAAAATAAGGTGGAGAATGACTGAGACATACCCTGGACATCAACCTCAAACCTACACATATAGACACAAAAGTGTGTGAGGAAAAACATCTAACCCCTGGTCCAGATCATTTCACTGTGTAGTAAGACAGAGGGAACACCTTTACACATCCTTCACAGACCACTGCCCTTGATAAGGTCCTGTGAGGGGTGACAGAGCTCAATGCCTAACCGACAGCAGAGTGAGTTCAAAGTTGACAACGGCTATGGCTGAGTGGCAAGAGGAACAACACCCCAAAGCTGGTGCTGAAACATGAAGCTGTATAAAACCCCAAATCTACCTGCATCATGTTACACAGCCAGAGTGCATGGTGGCCCGGCAAAGGGACAGGGCCCAGCGAGTGTTCCAGGTACTCGGCCGGACGCTTTGTGAATACTGAATGACTGCTCACTTGTTACTGCTACTGGCATTCTTTTTCCTCATCAATTGTTTCACAAGAACTTTACCACAAACATAAGAAGCTAAGGACAAAGATCCAATCGTGGAGTTAGAAGCAGGTGTCTGATCCCTCCTTCCTCCCTCAGGGCAACTGTGACTATCAAATCATTATCTCAGTACATACACTGGAAATCCACTTGGTGCACAGGGCTTTCAGTACAGGGTTCCCAAGAACATCTTATGTACTGGTAAGCCTCATAATAACCTCAGAGTCCCTCTCACCCTTAGAGTTTGTAGACTGGGCCTGTACATATTAAAGGCATATGACAAGCCGGGATGTCTCTGACAGCACAGTGCAGGCACTGCCACAAGAAGACACAAGCTGCCCCAGACGAAGCACCAATCTGCTCAGGGTAGACTGTGGCCCCACACTGCCACCCACCAGAGGAGCAGGTGCATTCCTAAAACAGATGTTCTGAGACATGGAGAGCGAGAATGGAGAGACTGGTCCCAGTTAACTCAGGAGAAAAGGAGCAGACAAAGGAACAGGGGCAGACTGATACAGAAGAAATGGGAAAGCAAGCATGGCAACAGAAGCACAGATATGTGGGCCTAGGCAAGTCGGGAAGGTGAGAATCCACTGTCCTTCATGCAGTCTTGTCTCCAGGCCACTCACAAGGACAGGCTGACTGGCAGAGACCAGTTCCAGGGAAAAGCATTACTATCCCTCTCCTACAGCACCTAAATACAAGCCAAGTACACCTGGGGCTCCGACCCCATGCTACACTGACCCCTGACATGGAATTTCTAAGGGACTGTTTCAAAGCAATTTTGACTGTTTCCCTTTTCACTTTTGGCTCTGACTTTGGAAGCACCTCCCAAGTGAGATTTGTACTTGAGAATGTTTTCCTCGGCTCATTTCTAGTCACCCAAGTACTGACGATCTTTAGTCATTATTCTGGTGCATCAGTTCCACAGCCTCCTTCTTACCTCAATTTAGAAATCTCCGGTTGCAGCAGCCAGTTCAGATGTAAGGTTATTGTTAAGATACAATCTGGGTTACAAAAGCCAAAGCGCTTCAGTTGTTAGCTGGAGAGACTTGGCAGTACAGACTCACTGTGAGATCCCCACCCTGCTGCTCCAGCAGACTCCATTCCCCAGCCAACCATCTCCTGTCCTCCTTTGTTTGAAATGTAAATCCCAGCCTGCCTGTTCTAGCCTCAGCTCACTTCTGAGCTCTTTCAGAACAATTTGTGTAATCTGAGAACAGAAGTGAATTTCATCATCAGTGCTTTTATAATCACACAACTTACCTTAAGCACAATTCAAAGATAAGCTTTTACTCTTACTTGGTGATGTAGAGCTGCACCACTTCCCTTGCCTTACCTGACCTCACAGCAAGCTCAAGAGCCATCCTCACCTACTGACAAGAATTTACCAGCTATTGCTCTCTAACTGCGGACTTTTTTGACAAATGATTACCGTGAACACCTCACCCACCACTACCTTGATGTAGCAGGCAGCTCTGCCCTTTGTCCCACATCGCATACATCTTTCAGTGTTAACATTATGCTCCATACATTCCTCTCTAGCTTCATTTTGAAAGCCCAAATCCTTCATTTTTTTCATCTCTCCATCTCATTTTAATTCCTACAAACTCAAACAACACAGATGGGTCCCAGCTGCCTTTTCTAAATTGGTACCAGTCTGAGCCCCTCAGCAGCCAAGTTTTACTCCAAGCTCTCCTCTCCATGCCAGGAATGACCTTCCTTCTTTGCTGCCAGCCAGCCAGTCTTCCAGCTCAGTCCTGTCACACCCGCAAAGCTGTCAGGTTCCTACCTAAGCCCCATTATACACACTGTCCCAAACAACGGGGCAGTCTAAAAAAACAAGCAATGGCAGCCACCTTGCACTTGCAAAGACGGAAAGGCTCCCTTAGCTCATGCATGCAAAGCTCAGTGCAAAAGAGAACCAGGCTAGCAAGTAGTTCATCCTCAGTTCACAACACACACAGAGACACACACACACATACACACATACACACACGCATGCACACACATACACACATACACACATACACACGCATGCACACACATACACACACGCATGCACACACATACACACACATACACACACACACACGCGCATGCACACACATACACACACATACACACACATACACACACGCATGCACACACAAATGCACCCTTCAACTTTGAGGCCATACTAACCAGAATGATTGGGATGTAAGTGAAGTTTATGATTTAATATGCAAATATTGGCTAAAATATGAAAGGAGGCCCATACGGTAAAGATAATACATGCTAGCCCTCCACTTCCGCCTTATACATCCTAAACAACCATATCTTGGGGAAGGAGGTCCAACGAGAAGTTAATTCAAAGTCTTCAACTGATGTAAATACAGAGGCTAAAGAAATGGATAGTGATTAAAAGCACTGTTGTTCTCACAGAGAACCTGGGTTCGATTATTCCCAGCACCAGACAACAGCTCACAACCATTTTTAGCTCCAATTACAGGGGATCAACTCCCTCTTCTAGCCTCTAGGGGCACCGGGCACATGTGTGGTACATAGATAGACATGCAGGCAAACCACCTATACATACAAAATAAAAATAAACCCTTAAAATGTATAAACACACCTTTAAGTATTAAAATGATACAACTTTTATTTAAAAGTTTAACTTGTTTAATTCTTGCATTTGAATTGAGAAAGAGGATGGGGCAGGAGGAGGGGAATGGGACCAGGAAACATGTGAAAAGAGTGACATCAAAACATTAGGAGAACACAGGCTGGTTAGAAACCAAGAATAGCAAGAGCACAGGCTAGTCAGCCAGGCAAGCGGTGGGAGAAGGTGAGCAACTCCCACCAGAGGTGCCCTTCATTCTCTGCTTCTCATCCAATAGCAATAACAGGGTTGATGTTTCTTAAGTGATCAATTAAATCAGATTAACAAAGTAAGAATAGAAACCAAAGCTTTTAGACACACTTAAGAAACATTCATTGAAGCCAAACGTATTGGTACTCCTTCACTCACTCACCAGGTGTCTGTTGAAACCCCTGCTGTGGAAAGCGCTAAGACCAAGACACCTGCCAACCAAATAAAAGCCATCTATCAAGGAAGAGAAGCCAGATGTGGTGGTACACACTCTTATCCCAACACTTGGGAGGCACAGGCAGAGGCAGGTGGATTACTGCCAATTTAAAGCCAGTCTAGTTTACATAGTAAGTCTGAGCCAGCCTGTTTTGGGAGTGGGTAAGAGGCTACAATGAACTTAATCTGTTAACCTAGTCAAATAACATTCTCCATAAATTCATTGAAATATGTACCATTAGGGCCAGTGTCTTAGTCAGGGTCACTATCACTGTGATAAAACACCATGACCAGAAGCAACCTGGGCAGGGGAGGGTTTATTTCACCCACAGTTCCTCAGAACAGTTTATCATCAAAAGCAGTGAGGGCAGGAACTCAAGTAGGACAGGGACCTGAAGGCAAGAGCTGATGCAGAGGCCCTGGAGGGAGCTGCTTACTGGCTTGCTCAGCCTTCTTATAGAATTCAGGACCACAAGCCCAGGGATGGCAACATTGGCTAGAGCCTCCCATATCCGTCAATAATTAAGGAAATGCTCTATAGACTTGCCTACATGCCAATATTAAGAAGGCATTTTTCTCAATTGGGGTTCCCTCCTCTCAGGTGACATAAAATTAATCAGCACAGCCAGTAAGATGGTTCGTAGGTAAAGGTGCTGAGTATGATTCCCAAGACTCACAACACAGAAGCAGAGAACCAATTCCTTCAAGTTGTCCTCTAAGCATATTACACACACACACCCCACATACCACACAAATAAATATAAAATAAATTATTTTTAAATATACCATTATAACCCAGGCATAGTGAAGAACCTGTAAACCTAGCACTTGGGATGTGGAGGTAGGTTAAGAGTTCAAAGTCAATCCTCTGCTGTAAAGTGATTCTTCCTCACAAGCAAAACAAACCTAAGCCATTAGAACAGCAGAACACAGAACCTAATCAATTACTTTACTGACCCATTATTGTAAAACCTAAGCACCAACCTGCTGGGAAAGATCTGAATTAATTCTGTTGCTACATTTTAGATATAGGACATGTTTATGCTTTTCTCGGATAGAAAAGCCTAGATCTCCTACCATCAGCTTTTGCTCAAGTTCACCTACCCTTAGTCCAAATTTCAGGTCTGACTCCAACATCCATTACCTTTCAATATGGCTCCCACAGAGTGCAGTCATCTGGCGGATGCAGTGGGAACAGCACACTCAGTCTCACCGGCACACAACAAGAGGAAGCCTGAGGTGGACACGGTCAGCAGAATTACAGTTTCCACAAGTGGTGACAGACAGATGAAGGAGAAAACAACTTCCTGCTGCCCACGCTAAATGCCCAATGCAGTGACATGAGACATGGATCCATGAGCACTTACAACCCAAGTCTAGACATCCCGCTTGTTAAGGATCTTGTGGTAGCATTGTGTAAACAAAGACCCAATAATATTCTACTTAATTGTCCTGCTGTTTCAGTTCAGTGACCGGCTTCTAAATGCAGCCCAGATATCACATTCTGTCAGTTGGCAAACTCTGATAATGTGTTGGAACTTCTGCTTTCTGCGACTTTTAGAAATGTTTTATTTTTATTATTTTAACTATATCTGGATGTGCATGACCACATACAGCCATATTCATGTGAGTACGGTGCCTGAAGATCTCAAATTAGAATGTGAGCCACCTGATATGGCTGTTGGAAACTGAATTCAAGTTATCTGGAGGAGTCCAGCAACTGTTTTAACACTACTCACCTCCCCAGGCACAGATTTCTGTGATTTTATGCTATATGAGCTTTGGAAATTTCCAAAACTTCCCTTTAGACTTGTCTATAATTATTCCACAATTTTAAAGCTCAAACACATAGAACTGTATAGTGCACCTGGACTCAAGTTAAAATCCCAGATCACTATATAATAACATTTACTAACCAATTCTTAGATTCACTTTCCTAGCCTGTCAAACAGCCATTCTGAACCTCTCAGTGCTGTCATAGTGTTAGGCAACAGGACTCCAGGACAGTGCCCAGCATTCTGGAGGTGTGAGTTCAGTTTACCCATGCCTCTGTTGGGAATATCCATGAGAATGAATAAGAATTAGACACCCAAGGCTCCATATACCACTGGTCTAACTTAAGTGGCTTCTACACAACCTCACAGTCAAGAAGGCAACTTAACCAAAGGGGAGCCATGCTCAAGCTGCAGGTGGCATGCTCTACACTTCCTAACTGTACATCAACCTGTCCCTTAAACAAGACACACAATCCCTGGCTGAGTTTTGCCACATTCATCAGAGGACAGAATACTATCCCATGCTCTGTTGTTGCACCCGGTGCTGGAACACCAGACCGCATACAGGGGGCACACTTAGCTTGAGTCACAGACAACTATACTATGGATAAAGCTGTCACAACCTCCAAAATATCCATGGTGAGCACAGCTCTGGAACAGGCAGATGAGCTCCACTGTGACAGCTCCAATTATTTGGTGTTAGCTGCTCCTGGTTCTAGATTCGAAGCTTTGCTGACATTACTACTGCTTTAGACCCTAAAACAGGGCCTGAAGGGATGGCTAAGTGGGTAAGAGTGCTTAATGCCATTACTAAGGACCTGGACTCGACTCCCAGCACTTACAAGGAAGTCCACAACTGCCTGCTGCTCTGGTTCCAGAGGATCCAAAGTCTCATGTCTTCAGGCTCATGCATGCATTAGTACATATGCATACACTACACACGCATATACACATAAAACACATTAGTAGTCATAATAATCAACTAAACAGACCCTAAAACAGATGTCACCTGAGCCAGATGTTTCGTGAAGTCAGCAGTGCCCCTTTCCATCTCCACCAGAATGGTTCAAGAGAAGCATTAACGCAGGACTCTTGACTCCTGACACATCTGGGTGGCTTAAAACCGTCTCTTGCTGTACAGAGCACCCTGCCTGCAAAGCCCCCATGCAGTCTGCTCACATATAACAGGTGGGGAAGGTTACAAGAGAATATAGAAGGCAGCTTTAGTGAGCCTCTTATCACTAATTTTCACAGTGTTGTGTGGTCCACAGAAACCATGGCTCTAACTCCCTCCTAAATACAAACTGTGGAACCACTCATTGCCTGGATCAGAGGAGGCTGGTTAAGCTAGAAAGGCAACAGGGACAATAAATTGAAATTTTTTCTGTTAAGAAACATATGTCCCAGATGCCTAGGTAACGAGCTCCTGCTTTCATGTGACTACAGCAGGCAAACGGGGTTGTGGTACCTTTACTTGCCAATGACACTCAATTACAAATAAGAAGATTCCTGCAATATTAACAAGTTAAAGAATCACATAGATTATTTCTTTTTTGTGATGCAAATGAAAAGGGGGCAGATGTGGACTTCAGTTCTCCAGCACCCACTCCCTCCTACCTGTCTCACAACACCTACTGCTTAGCTTCCCTCCCTCCAGCCTCTTACTGTCCCCTCCTCCTCTCTCTCCCTCCTCACCCCCAGCTAATCCATGTGACATCTTATCCAAAACATCAGGGCCATGAACCCTGGGGAAGTGAGGATGGTTAGTAATGATGAAGGAAACAGGAGGAGGACAACAGCAATGGCGGACAACAGCAATGACGGACAACAGCAATGGCGGACAACAGCAATGGCGGACAACAGCAATGGCGGACAACAGCAATGACGGACAACTGATTTGGTCCTACAAGGCTGGGCACGACCAACGTCTGATGGAATAAGGACGTGAAGATTTTGTTTCCCAATATCTATTGAAATGTATGGCTTTTCTGTTTGTGTGGCAGGTTAGCATTTAACACTGTGTATTCTCAAGACTTACTTTAGTAAATAGCTCTCAGTTCTGAACAGCTAATAACAAATTCTGCCTTTGTTTAGAGTTCCCTGAAAAAAGGCTTGATTTGCTTGGCTTTCATGCTGTAAAATTGTTAATTTTCATATGCAGTTCAGCATAAGGAGCTATTCAAAATGATTTTGACTTCATATTCTTCCAAGTTTAGAATAAGTATCCCCACATGCCTAAAAGAAGATTATAGCCCCTTCCATTTTTTCATGTATTGGAGAAGGGTAGTGCGCTTGTGCTACAGTTGTACATATGGAGGTCAGAGGATCGCTTTCAGGAGGCACTTCTCTCCTTCCAGCATTTGGTTCTATGGATGGTCATCAGGAGCAGTGGCAAGCCACTGTTAGCTGCTGACCCCACTTCTGTTACTTAAGACCCTGGAATAGAAATATGTCAGTACTTTCATTTTTGCCATCCATTGTCAAACATGATGAAAAACAGCATTGCTGGAGCCAGAGAGACCTTCACAGCACATGCATGCTGAGGACGCAGCACCGCAAAGACACGGGCAATGCACTCTGGGCTCCAAGGAGGCAGGGATCATCAACTGAACATCTTATGGAAAAGACAGAGGCTGACAATCCAGTGCACACCGTGTTCCAGCCCTGTCTCCTGGGGTTCAGAGGTGCTATGCCTGCCGTTAGCACTGCTGTGGGTACATCATCTTCCCATCCCCCTTCCCATCCCCCAGTGCTGTTCACTAAAATGAAAATGTAAGGGAAAATGGAGATTTAACTCTTTAAATCATAATGAAGTTAATAAAGGGCCTGAAATATAAGCTTCATTTGCTCAGCTAAGCCTCAAACCCTTTGTATCTGATAGTGATAATCCCATGGCAACTAGAAAACACACTTATCTTATTAACGAGACTGGAATTATTTTAATTAGGTATCTCCACATGCACCAACTGTTAGAAATCAGACTGTTTTGAAACAGTTGTTAATGACTTAACACGGCACACGTTCTCCTCAATTTCAGGCTGAAATCTATGTTTGAGACAGATGGGGAAGAGCCTGGCCCTGCTGTGTGGCAGAGAAGCAGCCTTGTGGGCTTGGAGATGCATTTCCCACTGGGATCTAGCAAAACAATCTTAAAGATACCCAGAAAGACAGTCATAAACTTTCACAGCATCTGGTATATTGCAAGTCTGAAGTCTGGTCCAAGTAACACCTAATTATGAGAAGAGATACTTTATCTCAGACAGGAATCTCTGAGCTTCAGTGTCTCACAATACCTAATGACAACCTCAGACAAGTTTGGTGAGTTTACACTGTCCAATAAACCCCCTCCTAACGAAAGAGCCAGGACTGGCTCCACTCTGTGTATCACGACCTATTTAAAAAGGGGGGGGGGGGCCTTGTTTACAGCTTATTATTAATTCATAAAACTACTTGAAATTTTGAAAGGCCTATTCACAAACTTCCAGGATGTTGCTGTGTTTTGGCCCTCAGAGGAACTTGTAGAACAAATGACCCATGACAGAGAACAAGGCGGTAGTGCACTTGACTCCTAGCAACTAGATGGGCACCTCCCTTCCTGACATTTCTTAGAAAATTATTTTTCACCTGCTTATGAAGAAGGGGAAATACATTTATTCTCATTTTCTGGCCTAATTAGGAAGCAGAGAGGTAGAATTCACTCCACATCTGCCTAACATTTGGTAGACTTGAGACAAAGACAAGAAAGTAAGGAGAAAAGCCCACATACGCAGCGATACTAATTTCCAAATCTTTCTTACCTGGCATTTCTCTGATAGCACTCTATAAACAAGTCTTTCCCAGCATGCCAAACTCTTTAGGCTCCCTATTACAGAATATGATATACACAGACAGACATGACAGCAATGCTCTATACAAGGTTTGGGTATTTGGATAAGATAGTCTTTTGATTCCGTGTAAGACTGAGATAGGCATAGCTTAATAATGTGTTTAACTGCTTCACTGTCTGATTAAATTTTTAGAGCTGTAGTCATTTCACAGCAAATAAAAATTATGGTTGTTACAAGGCACAGACAGCAATGTCTTTAGTCATTCTGCAGTGTTGAATGCACCATGGATCACATATATAATGCATGTACAACTGGAGCACCCTGGTGACAAATTCTTTGCTATTTTTCCTAGTTCTCACTTGGACAAACTGCTTCTAATGGCATTGAATGAACAGAAGATCACCCTGCTGGTGATAATGCCATATCTAATATGAAGAAGTTGAACTAGCCACCACACAGGCAGCATCCTTGATGACACATGAGCTCTGTGGAGAACAATCATGCTGTTGTCATTTAGGTGTCAAAATGACCAGCAGAGGTCTGGCTCACTCTGTTAATTACAGAAAATACTTTTGTGACTTCGTAATAACTTGATTGAGATTTGTGGTACTCTCTCACTTTAGTTACATCAAATTCCCTTCATCCTTATTTTTCTGTTCTGTGTACATAGTTTTATAGAGTAAACGTAACTAACAAGATGCTAGAAAGTGGACTCTAAAACATCACCATGTAGAAAACACAACTTTTCAGTCTACAACTCCAGTTGCTCTAGTTTCTCAGGGAGACTGGACACAGTATCCTTTAGCTAATGGGTGGTTGGAGGTCAAACTCAGGGCTTTTCCCATGCCAAATGGGTACTCAGGAAGTCTGTTCTGCCTGGAAAATCCCACATTTCTCATGATGCACAAAATCAGCAGACTCTTTGAGGGCAAAGTCCCACATCTTTATTTTAAAGATTTGATGTTAAGCCAGGGCTTGTCCACATTTGCTCTGTGACGTCCACAGGCTCTGAACACACTGGAGAATAACCTGCAGGGTTGCTGAACTGGATGAACCCTTTATCATTTCAAACCCTGAAAGATATTGTGAACAAAAAGAGCCATTCCCATGTGGAGACAGCAAAGCACGCTCTAGAAGTCACTAAGGATTCAAGAACAGGGGATTCCTCAGCTCAGATCCCATTATTCATTAAACTCTGAGCTGAATCCTTTGAGCTTCTGTAGCACAGAGGAATCAGTTTATGAATCTCATCCTTGATTCTCCTCTTCCCTGCAATGTAACACAGTAGCTGTCTTCGGGAGGTGGGAATGCTACTCTACCTTGCTTTGAAAATCCAATAATCAGGAGAAGAAAAGTAACAATTGTTATTGCAGTTACAAACTGAAGACAGGGTACTCTCAGAATCACATTCTACTAGCCTTATATCATTGAAGAGCTGAGAGAAGAATATCCTTCAGAACCAAAGAAACTCAAAGAGAGGTTCTGAAGATGTTTCTCTCCTTAAAAAGTACATTCGAGAGCAATATTCCTACAACAAATACATAGGAACACAGGCTTTCCAAAAAGGAAATTACATTGGGATTAAGCGATACCTGGAAAAAAGTTCTGGATCACAGCTATAATGTAAGTCTGATGGCCTGCACTATTAGTGATTGCCATGATGACAAAGACATGAAAATAGCAGAGTAAAAAATAAAGCACCAGTTCTAGCAGGTATGTGGCACATGCTTGTAATACGGGCTGGTGAAAGAGGAAGGACCACAAGGTTAAGATCAACCTTTGATACACAACAAGACTTCAAAAAAATACTAACACACACACACACCACTACTACCACAACAACAAGCCACAATATCAAATCACCTCATAATATAAAGCTATACAAATGTACTGGCTAAATCATGAATAATAATAATAATAATAATAATAATAATAATAACCAAACCAATTGTCTTTGCTGCCAGTCTAAGATCAAGCTAACAACATCGTAACAGGCAGATTTCAGGACCCTGATCTCCTAAAGTTCTCAGCTAAAGCTCCCTCAGACGAAGATCTTATATAAGTATTATTTCAAAATAATCAAGTATTTTAAAGCATTGCCATTCAAAGCCCAAGTAACCTAACAGGTTCCATGAAAGATGGAAGCAGAGAGTAATCAGAAATGTTCCCAGGCAAGATGACAAGTCACCAACCTACCACCATTCTACTCTGAGAGGGGAGCTAAATTCTCCACATAAAATCACAAAAAGACCTTCAGATATCTCAAGACTTTTCTGAGGAAGACAAATAGAAGCTGCGTAAACTGGAACCAATGCCTTTGCAACATTTTCCAATGATGGCCTCTGGCTGCTAAGTAAGCCTCCTGCTCCTGCTCTCCCTGGCTGCTCTTCCTCTACCATTGCAGGGTGGGGGATTGTGGTTTTCTGACAAGTTTGGAAAATGTTGGATGTTGTGGGAGATTATGTTGTTCCACTGTAAATAATTGTCCCACCCACTGATTTAATAAAAAGTGCTGATTGGCCAAAGGCAGACAGGAAGTGTGGGCGGGGCTAACAGACTAGGAGAACTCTAGGAACAGGAAGAACAGAGCAGAATGCCAGAGAGAAGCCAGAAGATGCAGAGGACAACCATGCTGCTATGAGAAAAGGTGCGGAGCCCCATGGCTGAACAGGATAAGAGTCCTGGGTTAGATGAAGGGTACAGAGTTAGCAAGTTATATGCCTGAGCCTTAGGCCGATCAGCTGAAAACTATTGTAAACATCTGTGTGTCTCTGCAGGTCTGTGAGTCTAAACGTTGAGGTAAGGCCCCAAAGTCCGGGCGAGAAACCTCTTACTACAGGATGTTTTCTGATTCCCACAGTCCTTCACAACAAGGCTGGGTCTAGCATCCCAGCCCTGACTCCTTATGCCCTCCAAAAAGACAGACTACCTCAGGTATACCAGATGTCTGCCAGCTCTGTGCTATATAGGTTCTACTCTCCCTTTCCTTTTTCCAAGTTCACCCCTCCTATAGAGCCAGTTCTGTTTTCAAAGTCTGTTTTTCCATTATTATTCTGTTCATTTCATAGTTTTAGCATGTACTGTTTGTCTATAATTTTTCTTTCTGCATTTGGGGCTGGTGATATAAGTGAGCTGCAAACTGACTGTAAAACGGCAGTGAACAGACTTTCCCCACATTAAACACTTGATATAAAACATTACCCATGAGCTTTTTAAAAGTGATGACACATGCTGCAAGTCTTGGCTCTGTAAGGCCAAATAGAAGTTCAGGTGGGGCTTAGGAAAGACCTGCACCATATGGTCAGGTCTTAAAACCGGAGTGTTCCTAGTCACCTGAGGGTTATGGCAGAACACTATGGGTTTTATCTTCATGTAGTTGAAATGTTTCAATGAATCTACTTAACCGATACCATAAGCAGCCCGGAAGGTAGTAGCCACAGGACTTTGGTACATGAAAACTTACTTTAAAATTATAATGCAGGAAGAACATGTTTCATTTCAAATAACCTATCTCAAGATTACTTAAGATGACAAAATAGCAAATCTGTATTTTCAAAAGATTTAAATAGAAAATTCAGGAAAAAAAAAAGTGAAAAGCTAGCTGACCCCCCTCCCCCACACTGCTATAAGCTGTGGCCCAAGTCATTAAGCAAAGACAGAATAAAGAAGATTTCTTGCTTTGGGCTGTTCAGAAGCACAATATAATGACAGACAAATGAGATTCAACTAAGAGAGGTGGGGACCTGGGTTATCTTTATGCTCTTGGCAGGTATTACAAACAATGGAGAGCAGAAGGAACTACTGACTAATTCAAATTCAGAAATATTCCTTCTTTAATTCACTTAAACCAAGACACATGTCAAAACTCACCTGAGCTTAAACACTCCTCTTACTTTGACCTGTTCCAGTCAATCATCAATATGTCACATCATCACGTATGCCATGTGCTAATTTCTCTCCCAAGTAAGATGAGGACACAGGAGAGCAAGAGCATCCTCGGCTTGTTCATGTTGCTTGGAATTCACAGCAGGAAATGATCTTTTGGAAACAAACACCCTGCACAGATGCAGCTCTGCTCTCTCAAGAGCAGTAGTAAATCTGCAGCTGTCAGACTAACCTGGGAATGACCACAGGAAGGAATATTGGAAACATCTGGGAGCTAACTCCACCCCTCAAAGACAATAATGCAACATGGAGAGTGTGGGAAGACAAATGGGTTATTCTCTAAGCCAGGAGATGGTTTTGTCAGAGTTCAGAACAGAGAATCACAGCAGAGTGGCCTGCAGTAGGAAGAGTATTCAAAGTGGAGACAGACAAGCTCTGCAGAGGAGCATGCCTCGGGGCTCAGGAAGAGCAGAAGACCCAATGGTGCTCATCCAAACACCGAAACCAGTGGGTGAGGACAGAAAGGAACAGAAAACCAGGATAGAAGTGAATATACAGTGCTCTAAACACCAAAAAAAAAGTTACAAAATTCTGCTAATTGTCCATTAAATATAGTCTAATAGTTCACTTTTCAATTTTGAAGACAAACATAAAAATATCTTCCTTACCTCTACAGGTACTCCAATTTAGACACCTATATCAAAACTTTAAAAAACAACCAAATATGAGAACAGTAAGAGACCACCATGGAGTGAAAGGAAAAGAATGTAGGTGGTATAAATGGGAAATAATGGCGGAAGAAGGATTGAGTGGGTGGGGGATGGGAGGACAGGATAAAGGAGCGAGTAGGGAGAGAAATGACTAACACTAAAGACCTATGAAGAACATAAGTAAAGTTACCCTATAGCAGGAAACAATGACCCTCCTAGATACCATAGGTCATCAACAAAGAGCCCAATACCAAGAATGGACCTATTTTAGAGTTGTTGATGAGTGGGTTCCATAGACCTCCTAATATTACAGGATACCGCCATTATTCTTGGCTATTCTCCAGAACTTAATAGATAAATCCTTCTGCCAAAGACATACACGAGTCATAAAACACGGAGAAATCAAGCTGATACCTACCTTGGAAACTTCATCCCTGACAGCTTTTATACTGCTGAAAGGTGCTATGCACACTACCAGAATAAAATAGCAGTCAGCAGCTATGAATACTCTCAGGTTCAATAGCAACTGGCCTGGCAAGGTATGCTTACTAGTACAACAGTGGCATGAATGTTATGGAGCAACCAACCACTTTCTGATTGAATTTAAGGCCCTTTCCACAAGACAGAACCCTTGCCTGACACTGTTGTTGGTGTCAAGAATCCTTGGCTAGAGAGATCATAGACCCTCAGAGAAAAGGGCATGGCATTAAAAGGACTCTTACTCACTTATGATTAAGCCTATGGAACAGTACATCTTTCAACCTTCTTAGGGAAGCTTCTTTGTGCAGCAGATGGCAATTACTACCAAGTCCCACAAGACTGCAGAGTCATGATCTCTCAACTGGACCTCAATATCACATCCCCTCCTCCCAAGCCTCAGGGATTATCAAGTGAAGAGAAGGCAGAAAGATTTAAAGAGCCAGATGCAGCGGATGACTACAACGAAACACTACTTTCTGAATACAACAGGGCAGTTAAACATATGAAATCACAGCTGTTATGAAAGATCTGTGCAAAATGAAGCCAGAAAAAAAATGCCAGAATGGCAAGGAAGTGTGATCCAGAAGTCCAGTCCTTAGTTGAGGATCCACTGGAAAAGAATGACTGCAGGGCTGCAGGGGAGCTGGTTTTCTTCAGGGATCAAAGACAAAAGCAACTATCCGTGTTCTAGGATTCTCTGAGCCATGTACACATAGGCAGCACCAGGTGTGTTTAGTGGGTTTGAAAAGCAAATCAGTGGTGAAGGGGGCGAGGGGAGGGAATGTAGGGGAGGGAATGGTGGGCCAATCTATGGTATATGTGTGGTTTCCAAGCAATAAAGGGGGAGGAAAAATGACTTCCTTTAAAATAAATGGAAAAGGCAAGTTTGGTGGGTGGTACATGCCTTTAAATCCAAACAATTGAGAGATGAAGGCATGGAAATTTCTGTGAGTTAGAGGCCAGTCTGGTCTACATAGCAAACTCCATGTCAGCCAGAGCTACTTAATGAGACCTGTCTCAATAAAATAAAATAAATGTAACAGTAAGTAATAATTAATACAGTGTTTATAACCTTAAAACAGGTGATCAGTTTGGACAAAACTGGTCAATTTACTCTTAGTATTTGCATAGTTTGTTTTATTAAGACATAGCTAATGACTTAAAACTATTCTATTAAAATATGTGAGATAAGGGCTCAGAATCTAATTCACAAGCTTAATTAAAATTGGCCAGCCTAATATGAACACTGTCAGAGGGACCTGGGATCACATAGGAAAAGATGGGAGTATGCCAAAGGATAAGGTCTTAGGGCATGTGCCATGGTTAGTGACAGTCTTAGTTTATCATAATCCTGAGATGACAGAAAATAATGTTAAGATAGTATCAGATAAATAAATACCCCATGATAATTTTTTTTAAGAAAAAGTTAGAAAGTAGAGGTGCTAAAGAGAAGGCACTTTCTCAGCAGGGAGAGACACTCGCTGCCAAACCTCAGAACCTGAGCTTAATCTCTGAGCCTACTTGGTAACCAAATGTAACCAAAAAGTTTAAAATAAAACCAGAAAAGACTCCCTACTGGAGGCAAGAGTAAGCAACTGTAATTTTTATTAAAATAATTGATAACAGATTTAAAGGGAAATATGTATCACACCACTAAATGGAAATCAAAGATATTTTCAACATAATTCTATTCTCAAATAGTATTTGGTAATTAAAAATTAAACACAAATGTATTTATAATACACCATAGCCACCAAAAGGTAAGTGCTTGGCTGGAATCTCCAGCTAGACCCCCTTATCCCTCTTCAAGCCCCACCATACGAATCCAGCACCTACAGGGTGTTTAAGCCCCTCCCTTAGGCTCACGTTGGGATTTTTCTTCTGCCCTCTTCTCCCCAGCTTACTCTCTGGGACTGGAGGGTTACCCAAGAGTGCTCTGTTCAAATAAACATGGCCTGTTGCTTTTTAATTTGGCTTGATCTGGCTTACTATGTCAGTGGAGAAACCTATTATTGGCATACAGAAAACCTATCAGTAAGTATAATTTGAAGCTTTTATATAAAGAATATATTGCTTTACAATATCTTGAATGTGTATTGCCCCTTGAGGTCCTCACAATACAGCACTAAGGCAGGTAGGGCTCCTTCTGCAATTTTATGGATAAGATGAGAAGGCTGGGACAGCTCCTGAGCAATAATATGGTTTAGACAGGAGCTGCTCCAGATGGAACCTGAGAAAGTGCATTGTTTACTTCTCTGACTCCTCCAACTGAACAAAATTTATACAACAGTGCAACTTATTAAAAGAGCAAGATTAATTTTATAAATTTAAAATTAGTAAATGTCACATGTTCCATATTTTGCAACCCCCATTTAACAAAAAGAAAACATGAGAATGTGTATGTGCAAAATACAGAGTTCCTGAGGAAATCCTTGAAGGAAAACTTATAAACTTCCTTTAAAGATAAAACAATAAAATCAACTCCTCTATATCTCTCTGTCTAGAAAAAAACACTTATTAACAACTGCTCAGAGCTGCTGGTGGTGATGCACATCTTTAATTCCAGCACTCCAGAGGCAGAGGCAGGAGAATCTCTGAGTTTCGAGGCCAGCCTGGTCTACAGGAAAAGTTCCAGGATGGCCAAGGAAGCACAGTCTCAAACAAAACAAACAAACAAACAAACAAAACTATTTGGTTTTTCTCTTCATGAAAGTATACTGAAAACACACACACACATCAAAGTGAGGAGAAATCCAACAGCATTGTGTCCCCACGTAGTTCCATGACGTCTGTGTATAGGGCTTAGCAGCAGAACAATATTTTGTGGGCTTTCTTCCTTAACCCTCATCAGCTTCCCTCAGGAAAGCAACCTGCAAGAGTGTCACAGTTTCCTGTGGACTCTGGCAGTCAGGAGGGGTGTGTGTGTCAGTTGGGAACTATGAGAATTACTTGAACGTCATGTGGAGACTGTTTCCCAGATGCAGCCTCTTGTCTTCACCCCTGAAGAGTTTCTATTTCTCTGATGACAATCGAAGGAAGATTTGCCAAGCTGTGACTAGGGACTTGTCTCCTAGCAATATTCTTTCCTGGTGCCATCAATTTCGTTGCGTCAGTAAAGCAGATCACATTGATATGGCCTCCCCCCCCCCCCAAAGCTTGGCTCAATTTCATGGTCTCAAACTTTGGATAGCCTCTACTAACCTTCTCAGGGACCTTGGGTTGATCAGACAGTGATGAGCTCTGTAG
The DNA here is from genome assembly GCA_033318265.1 of Phyllotis vaccarum. Lineage (NCBI taxonomy): Eukaryota > Metazoa > Chordata > Mammalia > Rodentia > Cricetidae > Phyllotis > Phyllotis vaccarum. The sequence continues at coordinate 61,641,128 of JARWLC010000017.1, forward strand.
AGGGAGCTGGGACATCTAAGCCAAATGGGAAGACAGCAGTGAAAGGAAATATTCAAATTCCAGGGATAAAAACTTTCATTAACCCCACTCAATCAACAAACACTCCCTAGGACCTCTCTATATAAAGAATCCATTCAAAGACGTGGCGCATATACACATACTAACTCTAGAAGGTAGTTTTTTTCAAAGGAATTTATTTGAACACAGTCATTTCTTTCCCCAGTTTGGACAAAATTCTGAAACAGAGGTTTGCTTGCCCAGTTCCAGTGAGACGTACCTAATTCTGACATGGACCTTCGGAAAAAGAATGAAATCACTGTGTTCTCTGTTGGACAGACATTCCCAAAAGGCAGACAACATATGGCCTAGTTAGATGACTCAGAAATTTACAAGGTTTAGAAATTCTCTCTACCTACCAAATACTGTGGTGGGCATGCTCACATAGTTTCATTACCAAAGCATATGCACATGCATTTTCATTACACTGGTAAGCTACAAATACCCCAAGTCAAGGTTCCTGACAGAAAAATGGCACATCTGATTGCTAATCTACATATCATACAAAGCCATGGATGCTCTAGCAGCTCAGACATGAAAACCTCAAGCCTTTTCAGTACACAGATAGGGCAGCTGGTATGAGTCTTACCCCAGGAATGAAAAGCCAGGCATAGCTGTGGCCGGTAAAATACCAGCCACAACTTCTCTGAATGCTGGTGCTCTAGGGCTTCTCAGAAGCCTCACAGCAGCCTCTCCTCCCAGGGTTCTCCTCACAAGCTAAATATAGGTCTTCCTACCTTTTGTCTGACTGAACTAAGAAGACCCAGTTTTAAATAGCATGCACACATAACCTACAACGATGGCAATCTCTCAAGATTTGAGCAAAGAAGAATTAAGAGAGAAAACCTTGAGAAGACAGTAATTGGGCCATTGGAGTTTCTTCTCACTAATTATCCCTGAGTGGCCATTAGCTGTGTAACCAAGGAGGAAAGTGTGTCAGCCTTCAGCGAAGCTGTCTTCAGTGTCTTATGGAATGTACCCGAAGCCGCTGTGTAATTAACTGCCAGGGAAATGCTGAGTGAGTACAATAAAGAAACTATAACAAATCAAACAGACTCAGTTCAACCCTCAGTGACATCACTGGAACTGCTTAGAACTTCAAAATACTCAGTATCACTCCTTTCCCAGAACCTCCAGAAAATAGATTTTGAACTAGTGAGGAAACAAAACATCAGGCCACAGTTACAGATATTCAGTCAGGCATGATGGCTCCTGCAGGCAAGAGGGTTGTCACAAGTTCAAGGCCAAACCTGACTATATATTTAGTTCCAGAACAGTCTGGGCTACAGAGTGAGACACTGTCTAAAAGTAAAAAAAAGTCAAAAACAAAAAGCAAATACTACCAAAGGGGAAGGAGGATACATTGCAGAAACATTCAGCAACATGACTTTTTCAGCTCAATGCCCAACTGAGATATTATAAGAACTCAAATGTTGGTAATGCTCCATGTGAGGCCACAGGATACTTCCAAGCTTCCCAAAAACCTAAGAGCATCATATTCTGGAATCAAACACAGAAGAAAGGGAAGGAGAGAAATGGGGGGAAAGGAGATGGAAGACTCTGGAATTGAACCTTAAGATGTAGAAGCTTATTCTTATTTACTAGCAATTTTTATTATAGAGCATCTGTGTTTGCCTATAGGGAATAAATTCCAAACCCACTTGAATACTGAAATTGTTAGATTCATAACTAAACATGGTCCAACATGTGTCCCGTCTTGTTCAAAGGGGCTAGGCCACTTCTATGTAAGCAGGAAGACCTCTGGAAAAGTTTGTCTTCCAAACTGATTGGCATCAGGTGTGGGGGCCACACCTTTAACCCCAGAACTGGGGAAGCAGAGGCAGGTGGATCTCTGTGAGTTCCAGCCTAGCAAGGGCTACAGTGTGAGGCCTTATTTCAAATTAACAAACAAAGAGTAAAAAGACTGGGTAGAAGAATTACTGGGATAGATTCTGAGAAAGGGTCCAACAGATATATTTTTTAAGACTATTAAAATGGCCATCCAGGTTAGGGGTTACCTTCCACTGAGTGTTTTGTTGCCACGAAGGGCTAAAGACTATGAATCCTGCACAACTACCTGAACACTCTGGACTCCATTTCCTCATGCAAAGCCATTATTTGAGAGGGCAGCTCAGGGAATAGCTGGAGTCAGAAGAGCATGTGGATACTCCAGAAGACCTAGATTCAGTTCTAGCACCCACATTGAGCAGCTCACCAATTCCAGAGAACCTAGTGTCCTCTCTGGCCTCTGTGAGCACCTTGACACATAAACAATATAATGAAATAAAACAAAGTCATTTGTATTCTAGCTTATTTCTCTGTTGCTGTGATAAAACACCCCGCCCAAAAGCAACCTGAAATAAAAGAGTTTATTTCAATACTAGTGAGTGACACCAAGGCACAAACTCAAGGCAAGAACTGGTGACATGAATTAAGATAGAGGACATGAAGACACTGCTCACTGGCTTGTTTTCCATGGCCGGCCTGCCTGGCCACCTTTCTTGTATAATGCAGGATGTCCTACCCAGGAGTAGCATTATCCACAGTAGGCTGGCTGGGTCTTCCTATATCAATCATAAGGCAAGAGGATGGCCCAAAACATGGCCACAGGCCAGTCTGATGGACACAAAACCTTAATTGAGGTTCGCTGTTCCCAGGTGACATTAGTCTGTGTGATGTTAACAAAAATGAACCAGCACAGTTGTGTAGAGCGGTGCATGCCTAACCCTAGCCCTAGAAGGGCACTGGCAGGATGATTGCCAAGGTCAAGGCAGCTTGGGCTACATAATGAACTTGAGGCCTATCTGAGCTACAAAGCAGAAAACACTTTTCTCCATATCCTCTTGATGATCCACTCATTCTTCATCATGACAATTTAAAATACTACTGCTTTCAAAGAAGCCTCTGAGCCGTAGAGCAGAAGCCATGCTCACCCTGTGTTCTATTGTGCTAAATATCCTGATATGCCGGCTTTCCACTGCAGTAGTCAGTGAGCACTTGGTAAGGGGCTAACCTCTCTAGCAGACAGAACCTCTATCTATGTCAGCACCTAATTGCTCATCCAAAGTAGATGCTCCACACAAATTTGTTCAATTGAGCTTTTGTCTTTTTCTTACTGTCTGAGGATATTAGGAATTGCTGCTGATTTAAAAATCTTGCTAAAATGTTTGATATTCATCACCAAACCAAGTTTTTAAGTTAAATTACAAACAAAACAAAACAATGACTTGAAAGGCATAGCATGTCAGAAGTCTAATTAAATGAGAGAACTCCATGAGTGAAATCATCAACAAAAGGAGCCATTTATCTGAAACTCAAGACCATCCAGCGTCTGTCTGTCTCGCCTCCTGAACTGAATATATGCAGTGCCTGAGCTTTGTTTTCCCAACAGCAACTAGGATCTGAGAAGAACAAAGAAGAAACTCGTTATCTCAAGAAAGAGAGCAATAGGTGGATGGATGGTTGACAGACACAGATGGGTGAATAGACAGAAGACGCATAGAAGATCGGTGATAGACAATACATAGGAGAATGATAGATGGCACATATAGAAAATGAATAGGTAATTAGAAGACAGACATAAGACAGGTAGATGGACAGATAGATGATAGCTCCAAAGTGTCCTGAAATCCACACTGCACAGGTTAATCTACAAAATGAATTGGGAGCTAAACATACAAGCTACCAGTTTTATCACAAAAAGCTGTTCTATTTCCTAGGCAGCAACTCTGATTTATGAAAAGTTAGATTTGACTCTCTGGCAGCTGCCACCAGTGTTTGTACAGCCCTTGTCATCACACCAGACGACTGTTGAGTGACAAGACTGGTAGATTTTGTTTTAATTGTAAAGGAGACAGATGAACGCTTTTGAATAGATGATGAAATGTTCATCTTGGCTAATGATCACGTCTGTTACTCTCCCTACTAAAAAATCTAATTTTATTTGCTATTAACTAATAATTTGGGTCATAGTTAGGAAAGTGTGCATACTCAAGCATGGTGGCACATGCTGGAAAGTTGCAGCAGTAGGATCAGGAGTCAAATTCAAATCTGGGCTAAAAAATAAAACGCTATCTCAAAAAACAAATTTAAAAGGGGAAGAGCATGAGGACACTGTCAGAGTACGGTCAGTCTCTCTGAAAATTTATCTTTTTCTAACTTCAATAGCAACAAAAATTGACTAAGCATAAATGGAAGCTGAGTAGGGGACCCCTGGTAATGTTTCTTAGACACAGCAGTATCTCTCAAAATCACACTTGAAAGAGTAAAGCAAGGGTTAACATAATAGCTCAGGGGCAAAAGTATCTGCTGCAGCTGCACATGACCAGAGCTCCATCCCTGGGACCCACGAGGTCAAAAGAGAGAATCCATGAGGTCAAAGGAGAGAACCCACTCCTCTAAGTTACACACACAAACACACACACACACACACACACACTCACACATGGGGGGGCACATATGCACACGCACATACAAACACACCAAGTTAATAAATGTAATAAGCAATCCCTATTAAAAGAACTGGATAGTGGTATCCTTCTTATACGGTATTTTATACTTACTATCTATCTCAAGTCCAAATGTTCACTGTCATGTCTTATCTATAACCTATGTCTTATAAGGTGTTTTATCACTAAATTAGGACAATAACAGAGAGACCACACTGTCCTAGGGAGTTGACCTGTCAGGCTGCACCTGTAGTGACCACATCTATGTTTTCAGTACACAGCCTATGTTCCTCCTTTTATCCAGTCCCAACTGACTACAGAAATGGAATCCGCACACAGTGACCTGCCTTTGTACAATACATCCACAAATATGCCCAATAGAAACTTAAAACACAATTCAGATACATTTGTCTAGCTACAGAGAAATACAAACAATAGACTGGCATCTCTAAAAAGAATGCCTATTCCATTATTCTGTTTTACAAGTTAATATTTGACTTTTTGAAGAAAGTCACAAATGAGCATATCATCAAAAGAAACCTTAAACCCAAAAGAGAATATCAAACTCCTTAGTGACTAATGAAGTTCAAATGTCACTATTTCTTATGTATCTTAGAAATAATTATCAATTTAAGGATGGACCTCCACTCAAAAAAAGAATTCCATTTATGAAAGAGTTGGTGGAATTATATGATTCTTTAAGATACATTTTTAAAAATCTACAGTTGCTATTTCAAATCTAGATCTATAACAAATACCTAAGAAGGAAGAGATGGGTATGGTCATGTGATGTGGTCTAGTCTGGGCCATCACCAGACTGAACATGAATATATCATGTCTGGGTAGTAGGCAAGGGAAACAGAGAGCAAGTGCAAGCATCTCTGCTAAGTCAGCAGAGTGCAGAGGCAAAGTCAGCATGATTAGAAGCACTGCTGCCATGAAAGGAAAGAAAGGTGGCTCCAACCTCACTCTCACTGCTACATGGCATTGATGAGCACTAAGGAATTCCATTTATGAATGGGAAGATATATGTATGGCTTCACAGAAAGTAATGGTCAGCATCCCTTAAATATAAATGACTTAGTCCAACAATTTGACCTTCATATGTTGTCACTCTATATACTTCTCAGCTTTGTACAGTCTGCACATTCAACATCTGTAAAGCTAGGAAGCAATGACAAAACCGTTTCATTCAGACTTTCAGAAACTATGACTATCTGAGTAAGTCTGGGCCAGCAACATTCCATCACAAACTGGGAAGAGACTCACAGGGCTGCATCCTGCCCTGAGAAGCTACTGGTCAATAATGGTTGGTGGTGGGAGGGACAGACATTTTTGTGAGTGGTATACTCACTAGTAAGATGGCTATGCTCCTATAAACAAACTATCACCTGTATACACACATGCACACACACACACACACACACGCACACGCATGCACACACACACACAGGCAAAAGGGAAGCTGGTAAAGAAGGCTCAGAAGAAGTGAAAAGCAGTGGTGGCATATGATCAGCAATATAGATGTCTTAAATGTCATAATAAAACCAATTAAAAGCTCAAACAGTAAGCTGCCCTTCATTCATAAAATCTAAAAGACTGGTTGAGTGTGGTGCCTTTAATCCTAGCATTGGGAGGTACAAATATATGTGAATTCAAAGGTAGTCTGATCTACATAATAAGTTCCAGGCTAGATAGGGCTACAGAGTAAGACCCTGTCCCCAAAACAAAATGAACGCAAAGATCTAATTTTTAATTTTAGAAGCAGTTATAATTTAGGTGTGTTCCTGACATTGTTGATAGTCCCTTACTGTTTCCCATGGATAACACAGTCTCTCCCTTTATTTCTAACCACTTACTTCTTTGCTCAAAATAGTGAAAGCATGACTTAGTTTACTGTTGTTGTTTTTAAACAAATAAACATAAATATTAAACATCATGTTTCTGTCATGTAAGCTTAACAGTTAGAAATTATTGTAGATCCCACATACTCCCAAAGATTTCTGGACATTCTAAATTCCCACATTTTACATGACAGCTACAGCAGCAGCTTCATTAAAGTATTATAAAATTTTGCATAACATTTTTCAGACTGTCAATGACTCTCTATAAAACATTGGGATAAGTAATTTCATAATTCCACTCAAATAAGCAGGGTCATGAAAGAAATATACATGGTTTTGGTACAGTGTCACATTACTCGCACAGCTGTTATTACCCATCTCTATCTGTGCAAACAGGAGCAATGTTTCCAAACGTGGATGTGCTGCCACAGTACAGAAACCTGTGTGACAAGGTGACAAGGTAGTCACATGGCCTTTATTCTTAGTGCAAGTACAAAAGAATAGTAATGAAAGTCCCTAAACAAAACCACATCTCTTCACTGGAGACCAAGCTCTGGTACAGGTCACACAGCCAAGCAACCCTGCATGGGACTCCACAGGACCCTAAGTACATCTAGGCTTACACTGTCAGGGAGGAAAGACTTTCCTGTTTTAAAACTTTGCCAAGTGTACCCTCTAATTTTATACTGTTTTTAAAAAATGAGTCCTTTAAGAGAAAAGTGGAATCTATAGACAGTATTTTTAAGGAAAAAATACAGTGGAAACATGTTTAAAGAACTACCAAAAGTAACTGCTAGAAAAAAATACATTGTCCCTTAACAATTACATTATGTCTTCTGGGAAAATATTAAATCCAGGAGCTTGATCATAGATTTCTATTATGTCACATCATGATCCATTTTCCTGTTGCCTTTCTGTGCCTGTATAAAAAGTCTTCTAACTTGATTTCCTGCCCTTGTCTTCTTCTTCCTTCCTTCATTTTCTTCCAACTAATTTCAACTATGAAAAGAATATCTCTATATGGACAACATTTTGATGCCCAATCCTCAAACAAAGACATGTTAGAAAAGCAATGTCTAAAACTGGCTCTTTTGTGTTGCCAAATAAGGGTCATATCGGGAAGCATCCGGCCTCTTGCCAGCCTAGGGCCTCATATAACCCTACAATAATGAGTCAAGAAATCCCTAGAAGGGAAAAACAACACATACCTCTTCCAAAAAAAATTTTAACAATCTTATAGAACATGGCTTAGAAACTAGTTTTCTAAATTAAAAAAGGAAAAACAATGTGGGTATTGTGGTGGTTTCAAGGAAAATGGTCCCAAAAGGAAGGGCACTGAGAGGTGTAGCCTTGTTGGAAGAGGTGTGGCCTTGCTGGAGGAAGTGTGTCACTGTGGAGGCGGACTCTGAGGTTGCTTATATGCTCAAAATACCACCCAGTGTCTCAGACCACTTCCTGCTGCCTGGCTATCAAAAGGTAGAAGTCAGTTTCAGCACCATATCACCATGTCACACCATGATGATAATGGACTGAACCTCTGAAAATGTAAACCATCCCAATTTAACATTTTTCCTTTATAAGAGTTGCCATGCTTATTTTTTTTCTTCACAGCAATAAAAAACCCTAAGACAGCATTATTCATACATTTGAAAGTTATGGGTTTCTGTTTTTGTTTTTCAGACAGGGTTTCTCTGTGTAACCTTGGCTGTTCTGGAGCTCATTCTGTAGACTGAGCTGGCCTCGAACTCACAGAGATCTCCCTGTCTCCCTGCCTCCTGAGTGCTGGGATTAAAAGCACTGCCCAGCTTCACAAATTTCCTATGACTATGTAACTAAACTATTGGGCAAAGGAGGATGGTGTGCTATAAGGAAAGCAGAAGTTACAGAAATAATTAACATCACAGAATGGGCATTCCTACTACAAAAGTCCAAAATGTTCTAAAATCTCTAGTCTAAGAGTGTCAACATAATGCAACAGATGGAAAATTCCATACTTTAATCTCCCGTGGTGAGTCACCATCAAAATCAAGTAAACGTGCAAAATTACCTTCAGACTACATATTTGAGGTGTATGTAAACAAAATGAACTCTGTGATTAGGTATGAATCCCATTCCTAAGACATCTTACTATGTATGTGCAAATTCTCAAGAATTGGAAAACCACCAAATCTGGGCATATTTCTAGGCCACCAATCAATGCATATTGAAGAAATTATTCAATCTATTCATTCAAGTGTGGAGACAATTGAGATCTTCTGAGTTATCTGAAGTTTTTGTCACCTCCTACCTCTGCCTGCCTACCTGACCCTACCCTGATCCTATCTAGAAGCTGTGGTTTCTGTTAGTTGCTGAGAACTGACAGGCAGAACACCATCCTCCCTCTGGATGGCAAACACAAGAGTGCCTCTGCCACAGAAACATTGTATCCAGGATTAATAAAGAGAAATCTTCAAGCACAACTAACTCAGAATGGGCCCCTAGCTCACATATTTACATGTTTGATTCCAGTTTGTGGAACTGTTACAGGATCAGAAACTGAGGTCTTGTTTCAAAAGCCCACCCCAGACCAGTCTCTCTCTTTCTACTTCTCTCCAATCAGATGTAAGCTCTCAGCTACTGCTCCAGCCCCATGCATGCCTGCCTGCTGTCGTCATGCTCCCTGTGAGGATGGGAATATTCACCCTCTGAAAGCCTCAATTAAATGACTTCTTTTCTAAGTGGTCTTGGTCATGGTGTCTCTTAGTAACGGGACAACAGACTATCTTCAACTCACTGCAACCAAAAGAAATACCTACACAATGCAAAGAACTCACCCCCCCCCCCCGTGTTGTGTGTGTGTGTGTGTGTGTGTGTGTGTGTGTGTGTGTGTGTGTGTGTATGTGTGTGTGTGCATATAAAAGCCAGAGATCATCGTTCCCTTATTTTTAGAGACAGATGGACACCCTGTCTTTGGAACTCAACTCACTGTTTTGGCTAGCCTGGCTCCATTATCATCCTGTCTCTAAGTCCTTCTCTCCTCCAGTGCTGGGGTTACTAATGAATACACATGACTATGCCCAGCTTTTACGGGAGTGCTGGGAGTCCAAACTCAGTGGCCAGCATTTTACTTGCTGTCCATCTCACCAGCCTTCAAGACTTTATTTTAAACATTCCCAGAAATTCAGAGGCCCGAGTTACTTATTTTTGTAGATGACTGTAGCCTAAAAGTAACTTAGGCTTCATAGTTAGCATCACTGTCAGCTATGGAGACACACACCCCTCTTTCCTTTTTCAGTATTTTCCAGTTAATTATATTCTATTTAAAAATTCCTTCTGCCTACTTCAATTTCTCTGTTTTATCCTATATACAGGTTCCCTTTCCCAAATGGCATAATTAAATACTTAAAAAATGAAAGAAGTGGAGTCTGTCTTCCACAGAAATGCCAGGCACACTGCATTCTTTAACCCAGAGCAATTACCTAGAAACCTAACAGCCATCTAATTTAAAAAATTTCAGGACAGTTGGCAGGAACTCTCTCACCATCACTCTGTCACCTCTCTGTGCTCTCCTTGCCCGGTCAAGGTATATTATTCTCTTGGGGGAGATGTGTAAGTTCTGTCCAAAAGCTCTGAAATATGATTTTTTTAATAAGTAAAGACTGCATTTAACAGAAATTCAAACAAAAGTATGAATTAAAAGGGTAATTTCAGATGTAGTGAAAAGCAGTAATGTCCATTCAAAGTAATGAAGGCACACAGCATTAATCTCCTAAAAAAAAAAAAATAAAAAAAAAAAATTCAGCGCTATGAGAAAAGCAATTCTGCTTCTTAGTGGGAACAAATTAAGATGATTTCCCTTACAGAAATTGCCATAATTACAAGTAATTATCTTGTACTCTCTAAATTCACCACTATAGCACATTCTGCAAATATCATTTCGTTCAAATGCTTTATTTGGAAATCCAGGAGCAATTGCTGCTCTGTGAATTGTGCTGCAGCACTCAGACAGATGAGTGGTGCCACATGACATGTAGTAAAGAGGCAACATCCTAAGGCTGCAGGGTCTTGGAATTCCACATCTATGATATTCCCATCATCAGGTAAGTACAAAGTGAGAATGGCAACAAAAAAAAAAAAAAATCAAAAACAGCTGAATCAAATGTGGGCTTGTGAATAAAACAATGGGGAAATCATTCTGATGTGCATAGGGTAATCATGGAAACCATGTAAACAGCTGCTGTCCTTTTTATAAAAACCCTCGCAGAGCCAAGTAAAATCCCATCATTTGCAGCCTCCTCAGTTTTTTATTTTCCTTTAATATGAAAATGTGAAGAAAAAAAAAAAAACTAGTTACTGACGGGGCATTAAGAGGAGAATAAGCATGTGAAGCCTAATTTCACCATCTTTGGGGCCAATTACCATCTAGATTTCAGCTGGCAAGTAAAGTCTCCTCTCTAGCCAAATTGGGATTCCTTACCATAGTGAAAGCCATGCCCAGAGTGTGCCTCTCCCCACATCACTCTCCCTGTCTGGAACAGGTCCATCTGCCTAGTAAAACCAACAGACCCTCCAGCATGGCTGAAATGATTCTCCACATCTTCTGCTCCGCTCTCCACCCAGCGGTGACTTCCCTTCCTCCCTCTTCTGCTATCCTACTGATGTCTGGTATCTGAAGGATTTGTCCACTTGTCTCATTCTCTCTGCTATATTATAAGCTGAGAAATGTATCTTACCTATATGTCTACATCTTGTGACTATACTAAATATTTAATACTGTGATCATTCAAAATAAATTTGATTTTTAAAGTTGCTCCCATTGAAAAACATACCATAGAAGCTGTCTCTAAAAGGCTACTAAGTATACATAAACAGCTGATTTTATTTATAAAAGCTGCATGTTATATTAGTATTAGTATATAAACCCATCTATGGTAATATAATAAGCTCTGTGACTATTAATCCTTCCTGTTACTTGGTTGGTACAATTTTTCTCTTTTAACACTCTACAGCATGCCTGTATACAAGAGCTGTATTTCTGAGATACAACCCTAGCCAAGGCCAACACAAATGCTAAATGCACTTAGATATTTATACAGTCAATAACCTGAGATTTAAAAGCTCACTTTTAAATCTATCTATCTACCGTTCTTTCTTTTCTTTCTTCCTTCTTTTCTGAGACTGGTTGAACTAACTATGTAACTGAGAATAATTTTGAGCTTCTGATCCACCTCTGACATCCTGCATATTGCATACTAGAATTCTAAGAACCTAAAGGCTATCGTGCATGAAGGGCAAAAACTCTAGCTGCTGACTTATATACCCAGCTCTGACTAGTATTCTATGGTGAGAAGTTTTATGCTTCTTTTTCTATACTTTCTTCTTTTATTTTTAGTAATGCTTTGTTTTTTAAATAATTTTATTTTATTATTTTATGTAATAGTATTTTGCTTGCATTCATGTCTGTGTAACATGTGTATACAGGGCCCACTAAGGTCAGAAGAGTGAATTGGATCTCCTAGAACTGGAGTTACAGACCATTGTGAGCTGGGAATTGAACCGGGGAATCTGGAAGAGCAAGAAGTGCCCTTAACCACTGATCCATCTCTCCAGCACTGTTTCCCGATATTTTCACCCTGTTCTAATAAACATGCCAGAAATATATTCTATAGATTTCCAATGTTCTCAATTTTTAACTATAAGAAGTTTACATTTCTAGAGCTAGAGAGATGGCTCAACAATTAAAGGATGTGCTACTCTTGCAGCAGATCTGATTAGGTACCCAGCAACCATGCGAAACAGGACACAGCGATGTGTCACTCCAGCACCAGAGGTCTGACAGCTCTGAGCTCCATAGACACTTGCACTCATTTGTACATACCTCTCCCCAACACACACATAATTAAAAATAAATCTTAAAAAAAAGTTTTACACTCCCACATATTCATTCTTGGTCCAGCATAAGGCAGTGTAAATAAATATTACAGACTTACTTTGGAAATAAAGTCGTAGTGTTCTAACCAAATTAGCAAGGATAATTTGCCCAGTTACATTTCTTTGGGGAAAACACTGGCTCTGTAATAGCCCGGTCACTCTAAATTGTTTCTTCCATAGGCATTATAAGAGATATAGCGTCAGTCCTGTCACCAGAGATAGTGGAAGCAATGACAACATTCAAATAATGACGGCCAGTGAGATCTGCTCCCCTCCCCCTTTCTCACATCGCTCCATATCTACTAGGTGGAGCTGCTTACTCTCCCCTTTCTCTTAGTCCTCCCTGACCTAGGGCTGGTCCTCCCCTTGTTATTCAGTATGTAGAGTTTATGATCAATATCCTCCCCCATCTCTGCTTCTAACCACATTTTTGTCCTGTCTGCAGAGGTGCAGATACTCCTAATGCTGTTTCTCAATGGCCCATCTCTACCTGCAGCCAGGCTTCGGGGACTGATACTGTTGGCTCACAATTCTCTCTTCCTGCCACATCAATTGGCTATATGGAACCCATTTCTTAGCAAGTAGCTGGGTGACTGTCTTAGTTAGGGTTACTATGGCTGTGATGAAACATGATGACAAAAAGGAAGAAAAGATATTTATTTCACTCACAGTTCCATAAAATAGTCAAAAGCAGTGAGTGCAGGAACCCAAGCAGGGCAGGAACTTGAAGGCAGGAGCTCATGCAGAGGCCATGGAGGAGTGAGGCTCACTGGCTTGTTCCTCAAGGCTTGCTCAGCCTGCATTCTTATAGCTCCAAGGACCAACAGCCCAGGAATGGCCTCTCCCCCATTACTAACTAATTAAGAAAATGTCCTACAGATGGATCTTATGGGGGCCTTTTCTTAACTGAGGCTCCCTACTATCTGAAGACTCTAGTTTGTGTCAAGCCAGTACAATGACTCCTTACCGACTTGACACACAAACATTTAACTTTTCATTAGAAACTTTTCCTTTCTTGTTTAGCCTCAAGATGGCACATTAATGTTAATATCACAATATAAAAACATAAGTAACTAAAAGTCCCACAGTCTTTACAAATTCAAACATATTAAAAGTTCAGTCTCCTTAAAAATCCAAAGTCACAAACTAGGTATTGGTGGCACACTCCTTTAATCCCAGCACTGGGAGGCAAAGGCAGGCAGATCTCTGTGAGTTCAAGGCCAATCTACAAACCAGTCTTCAAAGTGAGTTCCAGGGCTACAGATAAACTATCTTTAAAGAATACATAAATAAATGAAAGAAAGAAGGGAAAGAGGGAGGGAGGTAAGAAGGAGGTAAGAAGGAAGGAAGGAAGAAAGGAAGGAAGGAAGGAAGGAAGGAAGGAAGGAAGGAAGGAAGGAAGGAAGGAAGGAAGGAAGGAAGGAAGGAAGGAAGGAAGGAAGGAAGGAAAAATATCAAACCTTTTGTAAAAGTTCAAACCCTTTCAGCTGTGGGCTCCTTAATTAAAATTGAGTTAATACATTAAGAGAGAAGAACAAGGGCACAGTCACAGTCTGAGCAAAGCAAAACCAAACTCCAAGCCTGTAAATAACTTAATGCCCAATACCTGGCATTCACTCATGATCTCAGGGCTCCTCCAAAAGGCTTCGATCACTTCTCCAACTCTGCCCTCTCCAAAGTATCCAGCTTGTCTACTAGGCTCCAGTTGGCTCCAATATACCACTGTTGCTGTTCACGGACTGGCATCTCAAAAATGCTGGGGTCTCTGCTGCAATTGGGCTTCACCTTCACCAACAGCTTTTCCTCTTCATGGTGCAAAGCTTCAGCGTCTCTGTATGACCATAGTCCCACTGAAACACACAGCCACTTGTACTAATTGTAGGCTGATTGACCTGTGGGCCCAGGCATATAACTTGCTAGCTCTTGTTCTTAAACTAACCCATGTCTCTTATCCTGTTCAGCCACGAGGCTCGGTACCATTTCTCAGAGCAGCATTTCAACTTCTTTCCTCTGCATCTGCTGGCATCTCATCGTGGTGTCTCCTTGGTTTCTCTGTGATATTTCTGCTCTGTTCTTCCTGTTCCCAGAGTTTACTTAGCCTGGTAGCCCCACCCAAACTTCCTGTCTGCCTTTGGCCAATCAGCATTTTTATTAAACCAGTGGGCGGGACAACTATTTACAATGGAACAACATAATTCCCCTACAGACCCCTTCAATTCTGAGCCTTAACTGCCACTGAGGCTGCATCCTCACCAATGGCCTCTCCTCACCTCTCACAGTGCCAAGCCTCAGCTGCTCTTCATGACCCTTTCATACCTTCAAAACCAGCACCACCTAGGTGACTCTTACTATGTTCAGATGCATGCTCAAGGTAAAACCTTGGCAACCTCTGAACACAGCCAAGATGAGCACACATAAGCAACCTGAAACAGTTCAAACTAATAAGGCTGCCAGAGTCATTAACAATCATTCTGAAAGCTATTTCAGTTTATCTTTTATTTCTTCAAACTATCATCTTTTAGGGAAATATGATAATAAAATAACAGCCAAGTGTGGTGGTACACACCTTTCATCCCAGCACTTGAGGTTCTACATAATGAGTTCCAGGATAGCCAGAGATACATGGTGAGACCCTGTCTCGAAAGAAGGAAAAGAAAGAAAGAGAGAGAAAGAGAGAGAGAAAGGAAGGAAGGAAAGAAAGAAGGAAAGAAAGAGAGAAAGAATGTCCCAAAAGATCATGGTTCTCACATCACTAATAATTTCTTTATACTCTTCAATCAAAAACATAACTTTGTGGAGAAAGTATCTAGGATAGCTCAAGCTGCTCTCTCAAACCACTATAGAGAGCAGAATTATTTTAAAGTTCTGATCTACCTCCTTCTACCTTCAAAGCGCTAGAATGGCAGGTATGTGTCTCCACGCCCAGTTGATGGTGTGCTAGAAATGAAACCCAGGGCTTCGTGCCCATCGGGCAAGCACTCTCCCAGCTGAGAGCTGCAGCCCTAGCTCTGTACCTATCTTATTTATGCCAGATACTCTCTTAAGTTCCACAAACTTAAGTTCCACAATACACAATGGATATGGCTGTAAGTGCAGCTTTTCAGATACCAAACACAAGATAGTCTTGAATATGTGAATATGTGGTATGCATTCCAGGTATGAAAACATGGAGAAAATAAAGCATGCTAATAAATAATTGTCACAACAATGAGCTCATAATTCAGGTAAGTATAATGGGCAAAGTTCTCATTTGTTCAATGATGGACATTCAGTCTATTTTTAAGTTTAAAATATTTTTCAATCCTGAGATTCATATGGAAGCACCAAGACTCAGAATAAGCCAAGCAACGAAAGTAATGCTGCAGATAACACAAGTCTGACCAACTACACTGCAGAGCGCCATAACAAAGAGCACAACACTGGTATAAAACAGCCCCTAATATTTATTAAGATACAAAAGACATACACTAGAGAAAAGACAGCCTTTCAACAAATGGTGCTGGGAGAGCTGGGTTTGACATGTGATTAGATCCATATCTCCCTTCCCGTATAAAACTCCACTCAAAGTGGGTCAGAGACCTTAATGAAAAGCCTGAAACTTATAGGGAAAACCTCCAAGACACAGAGTCAGCAAGGGCTTCCTGAGAAGGATTCATGTAGCCGTAGGGGCTTCCAGGAGCTGACGATGAGGTTCCACACCATGAGATGGGCAGCACGGTGAAGGAGGAAATCTTTGCCAATCAGACGCTGGGCATCTAGAACCTACAAATAACCAAAAAATACTAAACACCAGAAGAACCAAACTCTAACTGAACAGACAGTTCCCAAAATAACTAGCCAGGAAGTATTTGGAAATATGTAGAATATCCTTAGCCACTGTAGAAAAGCAAATGAAAATCCATCTCATTCCAGGAAGAATGGCAATCATTAAGGACAAGTGACTACACGGCTGCTGAGGTGTGGGCAGAGGAATCCTTATGCACTGATGGTGAGGGTGTAAACTGATACACCTCCTTTGGGAATTGGCTCAGAGACTCCTCAGAATAACTAAAAGTAGGGCCTGGAGAGATGGCTCACTGATGAAGGGAACTGGCTGCTCTTCCAGAAAACAAGGGTTAAATTTCCAGCAACCACATGGCAGCTCACAGCTGTATGTAACTCTAGTTCTAGGGGATCCAACACCAATATTCTGGCTTCCAAAGCAGACAGCAGGCAAGTAGTAGACAGACATACATGAAAGTAAAACACCCAAACACTTTTTAGAATTATCTAGTTGTCAAGAAGGCTAGGTATGTAAAAGCACTTGCCAAACTAAGCCTAACAGCTTGAGTTCACTTCCCAGGACTGACTAATAGCTGGGGAGGGGGGGGGGGGACGACGACACGACTACTCTCACCTACATGTTGATTTAAAAATCTAGTGAAACTCACTGAGTCACACACAAAAAAGAAAATGGGTGGCAGGAGAGAAAAGGAGAAATTATCTGGGAAAAGGAAAGGGATTATCAGGAATGAAATGAGGTAGGTAATGATAAAGAGCAAAGGCAGATACAACTGAAATGTGGTATGTACCTGGCACAGAGGTGTCACATCGAAGTTCATTGTTATGAATAATTAATATATGCTAATAAGGTACTAAAATATAAGGCAAACAGTAATTGAGAAAGAACCTGATATTGAGCTCTGGCCTCTGCAGGCCTGTGTACACACTCATGTACACCTGATCATATACAAACACACATACACATACACCAAACAAACAAACCACTGAGGGCTGAAGAGAATGAAGATTTAATAAGGTAGTTCACGGTCACAGCACTAATGCATTGGTATTTGTCATCAGTAGGAAATGTGTCACTACTCACGTCAAGGTTTCCCTTTTTTCAATTGAGGTGAAGTTCACATGAGATGACACCGTTCACCGGCAAGTGTGTATCTCGGTGACACTTACTAGATGCACAATATTATGAAGCTGCCATCCCATGAATCTGACTATGTTTTTTTGGAAGTGTGACTATATTTTTTTAATCATTGATCAAATAAGATTATCCTTTTAATGAGTCACCTTCACTTCTATGAATTTTGGCATTCTCAAAAATTTAAGAAATGTCCAGACATAATTCTTGTAAAGTAGGTACTAGAATCTTACAAGTAACCCCATAAGTGCATGCATTCATTCAGCTTTTCCTCAGTGCCTACCCTGCCTCAAGACTGTGGAGATGGACACACTGACAGTTGTAGTACTGGGCCAGGACTATGATTTACACAATTATAGTCAAAGGAAGGGATGGTCAATGATGCCCCGCAATAGAATTGTCAAAGGAAAAGGCAGCCTCCATGATAAAACCAATAACAAGATGGAGATGAATTAAGAACTCATCAGCAGGCCAAGGCAGGTGGATTTTTGTAAGGTCCAGACCAGCAAACGAGATCTTTGTCTCAAGAGAGAGAGAGAGAGAGAGAGAGAGAGAGAGAGAGAGAGAGAGAGAGAGAGACACGGAGGAAGAGAGAGGAGCAGGAGGCTTCTAGGCATAGGAAAGAGACTAGTGAATCCTGCCCACTTAGACTTCCCAAGACAGTTGGGCTTCAGTGAAAATGCAGTGAGGATTTTACCTGCTGAGCATTCATTAACATAGCCAAGACCTCTAAGAGTGAGGTCATTGGCCACAGAGCTGAAGCAGAGCTGGAACCTCCCCACTGTCCAGCTTCAGCGTTTCCTCAGTCAGTAGAAAATTTACACTACAGCTGCCCGTTTCCAGGTTCTTCTTTTTAATAAATCTAATTGCAAAACTGCAATTTTAAGGTAAAAGCTACAGTGTGGTACTATACACTGACAAATGATAGGTGGGTGGTGAATGGGTATCACTAATTACCCCTCTGGCAAGGCAGAGAGCAAGTGACAAACCATATCTTCTCTAATATGATGACCCTGTCCGGCTCTATGTCCCAGAGCATGGAGAGAAAAAAGGGCTTTAACAAGGGCAGTAATATAAACATATTTATGTCTTTCAGCAATTACTTGAAAGGAATAAGGAGGAACCAGAGGGAAAAGAGACCAAAAGAAGGAAAATCATTAGGATGCCGTTTACAATAGATACAGAAGGTGGATCTGTGAGGACTCAGACATGAAAGATGAAATGTTTCCCAAGGACATGAGTCCAGGGAGTGGCTGGCTCAGAGCCTGGGTCTCCAGGATGCGTGGACCAAGGAATGCTATAGAGTGGTCCACAGAAGGCTGCTAACATGATCCTGTGACACTAAACAAGCTGAGTCCCAGAGCTCCACCTGACAAGTCACTGAAGAACCGGGTGCTGGGGGAAGGCAGTGGAGGGAGCAAATGAAAACAAATGGAACACAAAGAATGGAAGCATCACAATGAAATTCACTACTCTACTCTGTATGCTTAAGTAAGACACATAAGTCAGATTCCTATGTTCTTAATGTGACAGACATAACAAGTAAATACATCATAAGAGTCTCAAATTACATAACTAATATAGCTAGTGTGACACACTTCTATTAATAATCTTTTATTATGCATGAGCAGTAAAATAACATTGGATAAGCAAGGAAAAGATCCAATCAAAGAGGCTTTCTGACGTTCAGACTGGAGTCTTGTTGACACAGGGCTATCTAATACTAATCCTTGGATTTAGAAAGCAGAAATCTCTTCAGAGTGGTAAACAAACATGCTCCTACGAGACTGAAGTTTTAATTACTATCACTTCTGCAAATACAAGATAAAAACAATGTGCCTCATGATAGCTCCTTATGCAAAACAAGAAACAATGTATTCTACAAGGCCAATTAGGTTACATAAATAAAATAGTCCTGATACTGCAGTGAGTTCTGCTCCTGAGCCTGGTCTGTCTTAATCATAACTTCTAGGGAGATTTTGTAGAGAGTGGCTGCCCCCTTTCTGATGTTGTCTGTAAAGATTAGAAGCCAATGACAAAATATGCTGGTGCTCTTCAATAACCCATTAGAGACCAACCTATGCATCAATTTTAGTAGCAGTTCTAAACACACAAATGACAGTATGAAGTAGTAGTTATTTACTTTTACAAAATACATATTTATTAAGCAACTATATTATTCTTGACACTAAAGAGATATGGTCCCTGTACATAAGGAGCTAGAGCTCTAGATAGAAATACAAGGAGAAGGAACAAGGATTCCCGCCAATAAGATGAAATCAGCCTCAAAAGTCATAGACTACAAACTCTTAGAATTCCCAGGTAGCTTAAGTCATTGTGTTTCTTCAAAAGGAATGGAGATGAGGGATGAGGGAAGCATCTTGGTAGTGAAGAAACAAAGCTCTGTCTATAGTAACATCCTGCTTGGTTTTATCTATCTCAGATACAGAACCCTAATCATCAAAATGTCTAAACACAGTGGTATTGAGGCAAACAAGGCCTGTCTCAACCCAGTTCTTACCCTGCCCTACTGTAGCCCCAAGAAGTCAAGTCACCTCTCTAAACCAGCTTCCTTATCTGTAAAACGCAAACAGCATTGCCCTTTCCTTACTAAATAAGAACTACACAACCATAGGCACCTGGCATACAGCAAGTGCCTACAAAATGCTAGCTGCTACCTGAATGACAAAAAAGAACGTCATCCCACCACAGAACAAGGACAAGTATTCAGAGTGAAGTATGATTGACAAGGAAAAATCTGTCCATATTTAATATATGAAATGTGATGATTCTACAGTTAAGTATTCATCTATGAATATTTCTTTTAAGAAATCATTTAACTCTTCTTTTTTTAAGTGTTTAACTCTTGGTGAGAGGCCCACTATGTTTGGAAGGCCCTCTAAGACTCATCCTGGGGTGTGGTGTGGATCTGATAAATCTGTTCCTTTGTGAAAGTTATCATACTCAAATAGAATACTACAGATTAACACATTCAAAAACCTTGTCTTGAGCATTTAATATACCAAATTAACAGTGTAAAAAGGAGAAAAAAAAAAAAAGCTTAATTCATGTACCCCAGCTCTATGTTCAGTTAGAAACAAAGAAATCTAGAATTTACAATTATTCTCTTACAGAAAACCCAGGAAGCCAGAATTCAAAAAAGCCCAAACTAGAAGGACTGATAAAGCCCCAAGATCCCAAGCTACCAATCTGCCATAGCCCTAAAGCCAAGATGGGTAACTGCTTGTGGTACAACCTAAGGGTGTTCTCCCTGTCTCTGCTCAGATCATATCAATACGGTATCACTCTATCTAGGGTGTGAAGAGTCTTTATGGATCAGTTTAGCATGTGACTGTACAATTACAAATGTGTTAGCAGTGCAGCCAGAAATCATGGCAATGGTGTGAGCATGTGAGTATTCTGGCATGACGAAAAAAATAGCCAAGTCTGCTAAAGGTTTGGTGGTACCCACTGGAGTTGAATAGCATCCTTCCCAGGCAGCCTTCACTTTCAGTGAAGATATGCTCTGAAGCTACCAACAAATGATAACACAGACCCGACAGTCAGCTTCTATGAACTCTGCAGATCCTTACAACATGATGACTTGTAATTGTGAATACAGAAAATAAATACAATCCTCTGGTACAGCCATGTAAGCGTCACGGAGTGAGTAAATACTGCAGTGAATCCAAATGCTTGAAATAGAATCTTCCAGAGTCCAGAAATCTACCTGGCTGCCAAGAATAATACTTCCGTGGTTCAAGCAATACCAGTACCCTGAGGGGTTTTCACTGACATAACCATATGAGTTACTACACATTGGTTAAAATAGAAAAAGCAGGCATTTCTTAATGTACAGTTTGCAGATATCCTTAAACTACTCATAAAGATTATAAAAACACAGAAGATTCTAGGACTATGCAGCATCTGTTTAAGATGTTTTTTTGATTATATGGAATTTTCCTCTGTTTTAATGGGACGGGGAGCACACAAATCTCTTAAACCAATATCGCTGAATGAAGAAGCCCTGTGATAAGAACAGAGAAATATATGAGTGATTCCAGCTTTGAGCAGAGGCAGAAACAACTGCCACAGGACAAAATTGAATCAATTAGATACCAAAGAAAACCTTTCCGTTCACCAGGCTATAATGAAGCAGCGTTTGTTGGGTTGGTTCCCCAGCAGTCAAACAAGCGCACAGTGTCTTCTCTGTATTTCACACATGACTTCTATTTTAGCTCTAATGTCAAACTCAACATCACACATCATGACACAAAGAAAGAAGCAGTTTAGCTAGTTGAGTGAAACACCAGGCAGCTGCTAGCAGAGACAGGTCACGGCTGGGGAGGGGCACAGCACATTCAGTTTGCTGTGTTTTCCTTCAGAAGAATGTCAATAAAAACCATGGCCAAATGAGGTATTGAAGGGAAAGTCTAGCTATGCTGTAAACGGCTGGGTTAACCTAACAGTGACAGTCAGGCAAGTTTGCAAAGGAGAACACTGGTCAAACATATAGGTGCCAAGAACTTGAAGAAAGCTGTCTTTTTCCCTCAGTGTCCCAAAGAAGAGACGGGTCCCGCATTTAGAAACGTTATTTCGGGACCAATAGCAATTTATTTTGATAGAACCACTGGATGTTTTTTCTTCAGTTCTCAACAAAGGAGCCATATTAGGAAATAATCTTGCAAAAAGCAAAGTACCCCCTCCCCCTTGCCCACGATCGATGCACACACGCGGTGCACAATGGCCGGCTAGCCCACACTCGCCCACGCGGCCGCCGAACCCGGCAGCGGCCCCGCTGCAGCCCCTGTGCTGGAGGCCGGGCTGTCGCCGGAGCCTCTCGGCGCTCGCTCCGGGGCTGCCCGCCCCCCAGCGGGGCCCAGGGGAAGCGGCTGCCAGCAGCCCGGACCATCCCCGCGGGGCAGGGGGCGCTCCGACGCCCACCTGCGGGCCTAACGGGGCGGGCGCGGCGCGGCCCCGGCCCAGCGCGCGGGGCTGAGGCTCAGCTGTCACCCTGCCCGGCCGGGCGAGCCCATAGGCAAGAACTTAGCGGGCGGTGGGCGTACGGACCGGGATGGCCTCGGAGGTCCCGCGGGCCCTCCCCTCCCCGCCAACCCCACTGCCGCCGCACTCACCTTCTTCCGGGGCTGCCATTTCATCATATTTGTACAGCCGACCCGGGGCGCATCAAGATGTGGGCTGGGGGCTGGGGGCAGATGCAGGGCGGTGGTGACTGCAAGTCATGCTGCCTCCTTGCACCCCCCTAGTTCTTTCCCGTGTTCGCAGTGAGGGGGAAGAGCCCGGGAGAGGACCGAGAGTCTTCGTCTTCGGTTCAATGCGAAGTGCCGTAGCCACGACACTCTTCCCACGGGGCTAGGAAGTCCCAGCAGCAGGCGGCTCACTCAGGCCGGAGCGGGGCATATTCCCCAACCCGCGCTTACGAAAGGGCCCGCAGCCAGCGACAGGAGCTCTCCGATCGGCCGCAGACCCCTCAAAGCAGAGACCCACGACAAGAGCTTCCACAGAAAACCGGCCGAGTTCCTGCCATCCAAGCCCTTTTTGGCGAATTCTCTTCTCAAAAGAATAGACAAGCAATGAAACCCTTACACGCAGCCTGGAGCACTTCCCAAATTCTGGGTCTATTTCTCGTTTGTAAAATTTAGCAAAGAAAATTCCAAAAATCTGTCATCAGAGCTTCTTTGCGCAGTTTCTGCTTCTTAAACAACTTGGGATCTGATCTGTCCTTCCGAAATGCCTACCGTCCCTGAACACAGTAAATAGGAAAACTTGGTTTGTGTGTTTAGTTTTTTCTTTTCTTTCTTTCTTTTTTTCTTTTCTTTTCTTTTCTTTTCTTTTTTTTTTTTTGTAATTCCCAAGAACCTTAGTGGGGAAAGGCTGGAAGGAAATCCTGCAAGAACCTAACTCCACAGCTCAGTCTGCACTAATGACTTCCTTCCCTTCAGTGTGTGCACAGCCCAGCTCCAGCCACAGAGCACAAGGTTTCTGGGTCTTAGTGCCACGACATCTACTACACAGAAAAGAAAAAAAAAAAGTAAAGCTACACTTCCTTAGGCATCCACATACTCGCTTGGAAAACCTCTCAAGAATTCTTAGATTTATGTAAGCTACATAGAGAAATAAAAAGGGCAAGAATCCAAATCAAACGGCTACAAGAGGGCTGGAGAGATGCTTGCGCGGTTAACTGCGCTGAGGACCCCTTCCCAGAGGCCAGAAATTACTTCACAACCACCAGCCACACTGGTTCCCTGGGATCTGACCTCCCCTGGCTCCTGCACGGGGCTGTGCACCTAGACTCATACAAGCAGACATACTTAGCATAAATAAATAATAAATGAATCTTTTTAAAGGCCTTAAAATTCTGATTTAAAGGAAAAATATTTGAGATATATAACAACTTAAAAAATCAGAAATTCTGCCATAAATGTAAATATAAATCTTATTTGCTTTTCTAAATTAATTGCTTTTTTTAAAAAAAATAACAAAGTCTCACTATATAATCCAGGCTGTTCATGAAGTTGTGGGTTCAAGTCATTCTTTCCATGTCACCCTCCTGAATATCTTAGCTGAACCTTTAAGCACAGACCACCATGCTTGGGTAGCATTAATTTCTCACTATAAAATATTACTACAGGGACATAGTTTTATTCATATTTTGTGTACTGATTGCATCTTATGGATGATGATTAATCTATGAATACAAAATACTATATAATACTACTATCATTTATTATCCAACATGCCTGTCAACTCCCATTCCACCTTACGGTGATTTTGGTAGCTGCTCATATAATCAACAGTAGAAGTTACTATCCATATAATAGATGCAGACAATATTAACTGATGCAGTATGCATCCACCATTCCCTACACTCTGGCAGAACTCTCTGGTATATGTGTCATATACCAGATTATAAATAAGTCATTAAAACACTGAAAACAATTATCGTCAACCTTCAGGGACCACAGAGATTTTTCTCATTCTGTTTTCCATAAGAGATTCACAGTTGCTTGCTCAATTGAGATACACATATAGAGTATGAGGGCTAGAATTCAGACTGTGCACCACAGCTAAGTGCACATAACCCTGTCATGTCCTTACACAGCTCTAGGGACTAGGAATGAAGAAAAGACAGAAAAGCTGGGGTCAGGTGGACTGGGTTCTCTGATGGAGAAACCTCATCACCCCCAGAAACTCAGCAGGTTTGTAATAGAGTTGAACAGACGTAGAATCAGATGAACAAGGAGTCTGTCTTCCGGCCTCAGGTATCCAGGGAGAAAGCTATGGTACACATTTTCTGTACACATCAGCACTTGCACTTGAGTCTCTCAAGAAGGCTTTGCCAAGTCTGAGGCTCTGGGGTGGCTGCTGATGTTGTGCTTGTGTCAACAGCAGACATTCACTCACTCAGGACTCTCTCATCAGTGTGAGCCCTGATTGTCAACCCCTTTCCTGGACGCTACAAATATGAGGAAGAAACTGTTCCAAATCATGACTTCAGCCACCAAGAAATGCCACATTCTCAGTGTACTGACATACTCAAATTATTCTGGGAACTTTGTATACATATCCTACTACAATTGAAAATTCCTTATCAACCTCCTTAAAACCAGCCTCACTTCCTAACTGTCCTGTTTCTTTCTGTTCACTGTTTCCAGCACCACAAACTCACTCCACATCATTTCTCCCATCTAATCTATCACCGACTCCCCTCACTTCTTTCCTAGATGTCACTTTTAGGCTCTTCTTGCTGGCACCTGAAGCCAGAGCCTCACTGAGCAAAGCACCACAGAGGACGGAAGGGGAGGCTGCCAGGAAGCCAGGACAGAGCCTGGTGAGCAACAATCACCGGTGAAGCAAGTCAGGAACTCTGTGCTCGGTAGCCAAGGGCTGTGGGGACTTAGGTGAAGACGTTATCAAGAACAGGAATTAAAAATCCAGGGAGATGAACTAACCCGACCACAGTGCCTGCCTCTGAGCTCATCTCCCTGCACACTGGCTTCTCCCTGACCCTCACCTGCCACCACACACCTTGGATGCCTGGCAGCGGATCAGCCTCCTTGGCTCTTCCTAGAAAGCTGTGTAACATGACTGTCGTCGTCCTCCTCACACTGCCACATTTTAGACCATAGCTCTATCACACTGTCTATTTGCTCCACAAGAACATAAATTCCAATGGAACAAGGACTGTAAAAAAAAAGATTCATTTTTACTTTAAGCATACAGGTATTTTCCTACAGGCTGGCGGAGTCTAGAAGAGCAACAGGTCCCTGAACTGGAGTTGGCGATGTGCACGTCAGCACATAGAAGCGGGGAGTGAAACCTAGAGCAGCATATGCTCTTGGCCATCTCTAGCCCCAGGGACAGATTTTGTTTACAATGCCTAACACCACTAGGCACAGACCGTGGCATTCACATCATTTCAGCACCTGAGAAGTAAAGGCAGAGTCATGATCCTGTCCTAGATATACAAAGACAAGCCAGTGTCCACCTACAGCCCTAATGTACACCAAGCAGCCAACAAACATTTGCTGAATCAAACAACTGAAATGAAGAGTAAAAGAAGATGATGAGCAGAATGAACAAATATATTTAAGATGCTCATGTGTTAGTACACACACACAGATACACACATATACACACCACACATACACACACACATACACACACACAGATACACACATACAGACACACACACCACACATACACACATACACACACAGAAATACACACACAGACACACACACCACACATACACACATACACACACATACACACAGATACACATACATACAGACGCACACACCACATACGCACATACACACACATACATACACACATACACACACACAGATACACACACCACACATACACACAAATACACACATACATACACACACACCACACATACACACACAGATACACACACATACAGACACAAACACCACACATACACACACATACACACACATACAGACACACACAGATACACACACATACACACACACCACACATACACACACACCACACATACACACATACACACATACAGACACACACACCACACATACACACATACACACACATACATACACACACACAGATACACACACATACACACACACCACACATACACACACATACACACACCACACATACACACACATACAGACACACTACACATACACACACATACATACACACACAGATACACACACATACACACACCACACATACATACACCACACATACACACACATACACACACAGATACACACACATACACACGCACCACACATACACACACATACATACATACACACCACACATATACACATACACACACATACATACACACACATACACACACACATACACACATACATACATACACACACGCGTGCACACACACACACACACACACACACACACACACACGCGCGCGCGCGCACACACACATGCACACACACTGTAACTTTTTACATGAACAAATAGAAGACAAGGATGGGGCACCCAGCATGTGATCACAGCACTAGGGAATCAGAGGCAGGAGAATCAGGAATTCAAGTCATCCTGAGCCACACAGTGAGTTCTAGGCCAATTGGACTATAGCACAGGAGACCCCTATCAAAATTCAAAACAAAACAAGAATGAATGAGAAGAGAGCAGAAAAGAATGGGGAAAGAAAACTCCATTCCATATCACAGAAAATACAAGATACTCTGTTGTGGGAACCTAAATTAGAGTTTACTATATATAATAAAAAGCACTGAAAAGATTAAAGGATCAACAGACTAAGAAAACAGGTACAATTTAATCTCTCTCTCTCTCTGAAGAGCTTTCAAGCTGACCTTTAACATCTGTGCTCAGGATGATATCCTGACTAAGCCTCACAAGTTGTTGGAATTACAGGCATGTATCAAGTCCAGCCCAAAGCAGCATTTAATTTTAACCTACCTAATACAAAAGAAAATATTAACTCTGGTTTTATGAGGCTCTTATGAATTTTTAAAAACTATGTGCATGGTTAAATCGCTTATTATAACTCTGACAGATAACAAAACTAGAGCTCAGAGACATTACACCTGTTCAAGGCCACATCATAACTCCACAGCAAGGAAAAACGCAGACTCCTAGACCCTTGCTGGAAAGATGTGTGTGTGTATGCGTGTGAGTGTGTGTGCATGCGTGTGTGTGTGTGTGTGTGTGTGTGTGTGTGTGTGTGTGTGTGTGTGTGTGTGTGCGTGCACATCTTTTGACTGCCTCTGACTTCCTGGTTAACATACATTTCAGAAGGATGTGGCAAGTAGCATGAAAAGATTAAATGGGTCTAAAACAAAGGAGTTATGAGGTCTAGGACTCTGAAGTACAGAAGGTCAGCAGCCATGTCAAAGCTTCCAACTCTCAGGAGGAGCCGCAAATGTCTAATGTCTAGATCTCTTTGCTCAACACCCCCCCTCCCCAGCCCTGCCATGGAGTGTTCTAACAAGCCAACCAAAACACACTCATAGAACTAAACTCCACCTGCATGTCCCAAAGTCTGTTGATTTAACAGAGCAAGGCTCCACTTTCCCATATGAAAATTAGGCAACCAAATAGTTGCTGATCTGTGGGGCCCTTTTCCAAAGGCATCTGCAGTCTACTTCCATAAGACTTTGGTCTATGAACTCAACCTTCTTGCTCAAATCATACAAAGTTATTAAACTGTGGTTAGGAGTGTCTCAACCATGGGCTATATTCATAAGGGATAAAGAAAATGTCTTGTGCTTCTGTCAAAAGAGAATCAATCCAATTATACAAGAGTGGTCCAACACTTTCAGGTGACTTCCAATTGTTCAGATATCTCACCTGTGGGTCACTTCCTTGTGATCCATGTGGCATTTCTTCCCCTGGAGTCTAGTGACTGTTTTAGCTTCATTTAATAGAGGACCAGTAAGCTTTTAAATACCAATACCAACCAGAATTCTTTTGGGGTTTTTTTTTTTCCTCTTTATATCCAATTTACTGGGCTTAATAGAAATTGAAGTGGTATTTATACTTGAGACATTCACAGTTTTACCTTATGCCAATATATGCTCCATTAGGAGTTATTTATATGAAGCTACTAAGTTACCTTGGGTCAGAATGCCCTACACACACATTAGTATTTTTGCTTCCAAGACTCAAAGTGAACATCAAGGATATATTTTCCAGATCTTATGTTACTAATGGGCAGTTTTACAACCTCCTGATTTTAAAAAGGTAGTTTAAATTATATTATGTACATACATTCTTATCTGCATGTATATTTGTGCACTGTGTATGCCTGGTACTCATGGAGGCCAAAAAAGAGAATCAGATCCCCTGAAACTGGACTTACAGATAACTATGAGCCACCATATGGATGCTCTGGAAGAGCAGCCAGTGTTCTTAATGGCTGATCCATCTCTCTAGCCTCAACCTACTTTTTTTTTTTTTTAACACAAACTTCCCTAAATACACAGGCCAGTCTAGTAAATCAAATACTTCAGTAACTACTTGTCTGTCCAAATCTAAACAATCGAATGAGTGGTGGCAAAGGGTCCTAAGACTGGCATGTGTCACACTGATCATTGACTAACTGCCTGAAAATGCCAGCCTCATGCTCATCTGCAATGATTGTGCTTTAAACACAATGTGAAGTTGTATTTGGAGAATACAGTTTCCTGCTGTTGTAGACAATTTAAAAGGACAAAGGTAGAAGTACATCTGAAGAGACATGACTCCATATCATAAAACAAGGTGAGCAACATCTAAAAAATAGCACTTGAAATGGGGTTCCATAAACATGTACATGAATAAACTTTTTAAAACTGTTTTCTTTTAGTTTATAAAGCTAGGAATGCTATGAAAGAATATTAATAATACAAGTTATCATTCACCGAGTAAATTCTGGCACTGAAACATTTTAAATAGTTATTTTATTTCCTTCAAATACTAATATCTTGGTGCAGAAAAGATAGCTGGGTAGTTAGTATGAGGACTATAATTCAGACCTCAACATCTATATTACTATCAAGGTGTGGTCCTGAACATAACCTTAAATCCAGCACTGGGGTGCAAAAGAGTGGTGAAGACAAGAGGCTTGCTGGAGCTAATGGGCTGCCAGTGTAGCTGAAAAATATAAGCTCCAAGAGCAGCAAGAGGTTCTGCCTCAAAGAAATGAGGCTCAGATTGATAAAGGAGGATGTCTCACAGGTGCCATGAACATGCACACATATATATCACATACCATACATACACACACACCACAGACAGAAACACATACTCATATACACTACACACACCATATACACCACACACATACACATACACACACATACACAACATATACACTACACACACCACATACACCACACACATACACATACATACACCACATATACACACACATATACACTACACACTCGCACACACCACACACATTCACTCACATACAAGACACACAAAGACACACACTAATAAAAACGACATGACATAACTTCTTCATGAGAGGAGACTATCAACATTCCATTTTAAGAGGAAAAAACTAAAAATAAATTCCCAGCATGTCCATGGCATCGAGGATGAGCCTGCACAGGATTTCACACAGTGGACTGTCAAGTTTATTTGAGTTTTGTGTTTATGATCCTGTAAATACTCTGAAAGGCAGAATACTAGAACAGTACAGGAAAGAAGATCAAGCAACTTTCTGTGGCAATAAATCAGTAAGGGATGAAGCAGCCTTGAACCAGGGCAGCACAAACAAGAGGAATCTTAGGAGAAGCTGTTTACAAAGGGTTCAGACGCAAGATTTAAGCATCACCTCAGAATGGACCATCTTTCAGAAAAACAAGTACTTCATTAGTTAGAGAACAGCTCACAGAAAGAACAGGTAGACTCTGAATTCAGCTTGAAACCTGTAGTGTCCCAGATACTGAAGTGACAGATGCAGCAAAGGGAAATAAGAAGGAGGAGGTATGGTTTGGAGATGGACAGATGGATGATTGATAGACAGACAGACAGATGATAGACAGATGAAAGACAATAGATACATTACTGGATGGATGGATGGATGGACAGACGGACGGACGGACGGATGGACGGACGGATAGGCAGACAGGCAGGCAGGGAGGCAGACAGACAGACAGACAGACAGACAGACAGACAGACAGACAGAAGGTTTATGGACAAATCAGTATTGAGATAAATGCATACATTTATAAACACAGCTATAAAGAAAGACTGCATTAATAATACATAAAACCTTAGGTTTCGAAAAGTTCTCCAAAGATGAAATGTCAGCCAAGATGAAAGAGATAAAGGAGGGGGCTGAAGCATAGGGGAGAAGGAGGAAGAAAGAGGGAAGGAAAGAAGGTTAAACATGAATTTTGTTTTGTTTTTCTGTGCAACATCTCTGGTTGTCCTAGAACTTGCTTTGTATACCAGGCTGGCTTCTGCTTCCTGAATGCTAGGATTAAAGGTGTATACCATCACCATCCAGATTTAACCTGAATCTTAAGCAATGTTATACATTTAATTTAATGGGGAAGAGGCTGGTCTGAACCAGGTAGATAGCCAGGGATAACCTTGAATTTCTGATCCTTCTGCTTCTACCTCTCAAGGGCTGGAACTACAAGTTTTGGCCAGGCTTCCTGGTCTAATGTATTTCTTTTTTAAAATATAGCTGCCTTCACTGCCAGATGGGATGGGCAGGACAGAAATTGTTATTTCACGTATACTACCTGCTGCAAACTCAATAGCTATCATCTGCCACCTATATGACCTTGTGTTACTCCATTTTGCTATGTCTGAATTGTTACCACACTTGATGGCTTAATAGCACCCACCTAAATATGGTCACTGGAAAAATTTTATGTTTAATTATGTACACACATGAACATATATGCAGCATCTCCACTATAAGGACAAGCTTGAATATTTAAATACAATTATTGCCAGTGTAGTTTACTGTGCTACCTGTTTGGGTTTGGTTTTAAAATTTTCTTTCTTGTCAAACCATGGGTTGTGTATTGGTAAAGTAGTGTCACGTATTGCAGTGGTACCATCATTTTCCAATGTGATTCTTGCTGTTGTCGGTAAAAGAACAACAAGCTAGTCTGTCATAACTAAGACAAAACAAAATAGAGGGGACATGCTGCTTTCAGCGTATGTTAGACAATATGCAGCACCATTCTATGGAAGCTGAGAAGTAGAGGAAGTGCACAGAGCCCTGGGATGACCCTGGCTTCTACTTGGAGGTATAACCCTAGACCCTTGCTGCCTCCTCTAAGTGAGGAAGGGAAGGATAGCTGGGGTCTATATTTCAATTACACTGTATGCCTGTGTGAAGCATGCTTTTGAAACATAATAACTATGTACACTAGAAAAGAGAAAGGCAAACATGCCCACATACACCAAAAAGAAATGTTCCATTGCTAGGCATGATGGCACAGGCCTGTAATCCCAGTACTTAGAATGTGGAGGAAGGAGGATTCGAAGTTTAAAGTCGCTACATGAGATCCTGCCTCATAAAAACAAAAACAAGAAAGTGTCACCTCCAAGTACAATACTAGAATCAAGACTACCCTGACTTTTTCAAAGTTTAAAAGCAATCCATGAAAAGAGCATTCTGAAAATAACTGTCTGCTTGAACTCTGACAGAAAGACAAAGGACAAGCATTCGGTACAAGGGCCAGAACTCTCTTCTCCCTAATGCTCCTCCAGTGACTGCTGCTGGCTAGGAAAGGCTTCTTTATCTGTCTGGCAAGTAGGGAGTCCACTATCACAAGAACGTTATCAATATGAAGTTGGACTGGTGATACATGACTGAAACTCTTGAACTGTGAGGCTGAGATTGTGAGCTTGGAGCCAGCCCAAGCTACATAAGATGTTTAAGACTACCCTGGCCTAGAAAATAAGATGCTATCTCAAAAAAAAAAAAAAAAAAAAAGTAAATAAAGAGCATTCATAGAACTTTCCTTTTGGGAGAAGTAAGTAAGTAGATCAGGCTGGTCAGTTGACACTGTCTGCTTTAGGGGACTTCTGCATGGTGTGATTCATGGTGGGATGCGGGGAGATCTGCCATCACTGCATCCAAAGGTTCAAACAGTGAGTGTTCTCTAGCACCTGACAGCTAGAAACAAAGGACAACACCTAGGTCTGGATCTCTGGTAGAACTGTGAGTGTAAAGTGACACACAGATGAATGGCCAAAGCTACAGAAGATACATGCGGCCTCACAGTGACATCTTACTGCAACTCCAGCCTGAAAAGTTACAGCTCTGACATCCTGATACAACACAGCTACTGTGGCACCATAAGAACATCAACTGGTCTCCTTGTTTTCAGCCACTTTCTAAGCCAGACTCACCAGTCTTATCTTCCTTTTAAATCTGTGTGGCGGTGCTTTTCCTGCACACGTCTGTGCACCACTTGCACATCAGAGAAGCCAGAAGATGGTGTCAGGTCCCCTGGAACTTTGATGGAAAGTTACAAGGCTCCCCGTGGGTGCTTGGAATTGACCTTGTCCTCTAGAAAAGCAGCCAGTACTCTTAACCAGTAAGCCATCTCTCTACCCCAACTAGCCTGATTTCTTAATGATTCAAAAGACTCATAGTCTTTTAATTAAAATAATCACAGTTGCTTTCTGTTTCTTCATAGATATTTGATTTTGTGTCTTGGGGGACATTTTCCTAGCAAGAGCACACCGATGAGTCTGCTGGAGAGCTTCAAGGCACAGTTGCCTTCTTACCTTCTTTGAAGGGCTGAGTGAAGCTCTAGCACAAGCAGCCTCTTCCTTCACAGGCCCAAATCTTCTGTCATCTCTGACCTCTCTCTTATCTTTGCTGATATCCAAGGCCTTAGCAAGCCCTCAACATGCCATACCCTTATAAAATCCAAGCCAAAGCCCAACACTTTTCATCACCTCTGCACCTTCCTTCTCAGTCACCAATGTTGTTAATATCATCTGGGCTCCCTAATGTCGTAGCTTCCATACTGTTGGTCTCTGGGTCCAGCAGAACCTCCTTGCAACACAAATCAGGACCACACATTTCTCCCAGTAAAAGACCTCTCTAAATATTCTCTTTCCACAAAAAATAAAACTCAAGGACCACGAGATGGCTCAATGAGTAAAAATACTAAATAAGTATTTGTGTGAAAGCATGAATTTCTATATTTGCATCCCTGGCACTCATGTAAAAACTGGGTACAGTGATGCTTGCTGGTAGCCTTAGCACTGGAGATGGGCGAGACAAGCAGATCCCAGAGGCTTGCTGTCATAATGTCAAGCTTCAGAGAACAGAGGAGAAACGCCCATATCCACCTGTGAACTCACAGAAGTTGTTCACATGTATAAGACCTGGGGGTGGATCGGGCCAGCCAAAATAATAGCGTGAATAGAAAGAAGAGCAACTCGCAAATGATGGCTGCCAGGAAAGGGAGAATTGGTTTGCTTAGGAATGCAGCCCCTGAGAGCCACGCTGCACCAGAGAGGGCCTACATAGACACATAAGGGTCCACTAAGTGGACTCCACAATTCAGAAAAACAAATCACATTAAGTTGGAAGGAAAAATGGTGGGGGGAGAATTAGATGGGAGAGTACAGGGAGGGGTAGAGTCAATCAAAATACATACATGCCTATTTTAAATTATCAAATTTTAGAGAAGGTCGAGAGCAAAAGAGAAAGACACTCAAATGAATTGTGCCCACACACACACACACACACACACACACACACACACACAGAATAGAAGTAGAAACTCAACACCTTCTCCATGATCTAGACGACTTTTTACCTCATTTTTACCCTCTTTCTCATTGTACTTCCTTTCTCTCTGCTGCAGCCACACCAGCCTTCACAGCATATCTGCAAATGTTCTTCCTGGAAAATAGGCATTTCCCTTCTTTGCAATCAAGTTTTGTTTGGTTTATTTTCTCAAACAGGACCCCACTTGGTCTTCTATACACGCCTGTAGTCCCAACTCTTGGGAGGTGGAGGCAGGAGGATTACTTGCACTAAGGTGTTTATAAAGTCATAGTGAGAGTCCATCTCAATAACAAAATAAATAAGCAATCAGTTTAAAGTAATATTACTTACTTTTCCACATGTAAGCTCTATAGCTGGTCCATTGTCTTAGTTAAAATTACTATTGCTATGATGACCATGACCAAAAGCAAGTTGAGGAGGAAAGGGTTTATTTGGTTTACACTTCTGCACCTTAGTCCATCACTGAAGAAAGTCAGGACAGGAACTCATGGCAGAAATCTGAAAGCAGGAACTAAAAGAGTGGATATGGAGGGTGCTTATTGGTTTGCTCATCATGGTTTGCTCAGCCTGCTTTCTTATAGGACCCAGGACCACCAGTTCAGAGATGGCCCCATCTACCATAGGCTGGTCCTCCCTCATCAAACACTAATTAGGAAAATGTCTTACAGTGTTGCCTACAGACCTATCTATAGAGGAAAATTTTTTTTGAGACAGGGTTTCTCTGTGTAGTTTTTGGAGCCTTTCTGCCTCCACCTCCCGAGTGCTTGGATTCAAGGCATATGCCATCACAGCCTGGCTTTGAGGTCACTTCCTCTCAGTTGACTTTAGCTTGTATCAAGGTGACACAAAAGTATCCAGCACAGTATTCATTAAATATGTGTTAAATAACTATAATTTCAGTTACAAAAATATTAAATACATAGAATTTGCTTTAGCAATAAGACTTTCAGTGGGGTGCCTAAGACCTATAAATTCAGTCTAATAAGGGTGATGCTGGAGGGCTACCACGAATGCTGTTTTAAATGGTGAGTTCCAAGCCAGCCTAAGAATAAGATCCAATCATAAAAAAGAGAAAAAAGAAAGAACAAAAAAAGAGAGAAGAGAAAGGAAGAGAGGGAGGGAGGGAGGGAGGGAGGGAGGGAGGGAGGGAGGGAGGGAGAAAGGGCGGGAGGGAGGGAGGGAGGGAGGGAGGGAGGGAGGGAGGGAGGGAGGGAGGAAGAAAAAAGGTCATTATTCAAAAATGGGCATTAATCAGAAGAATTGAAAGAAATAATTATTTCTTTAAAGATACAAAATAATTATTCTGGAAGAAAATGTGGTCTTTTATTTATTAATTTTATTGTCCAAGTTTTTATTTTATTGCAGGAATGCCAATACTATCACTTTCCACCCTCCTTATTGGGGGAAAATTTTGTATTACCAATGATGAGAAGATAAGATGATCTTTAGATAGTTTAATAAACACATTTAAAACACTCTGAAATTCTTAGATGGAATAGAAATCACTTGTCAAAAGTACAATCTTATTTGTCAAAACATGAAATTGGAAAAAGGGAAGACACAGAAATAACAGGCTTGGAGCTGCCAAGCTGACAGGCTGTCTTAAGTGAGGCAGTCAAAACATTCATATGCTAATTTTTAAAATGCTGCCTCTCTGGCCACTCAGTAAAATCAAGAGAGCTTTGTGTTCCTGCTCCAAAGGTACTGAAAAGGTCAGATGATAAACATCCTGATGACCAAATTAAGCAATTCAGATCAAGGAGTTTCCTTCAGCTGAGTGTATGCATGTACGTTGGTGACTCCCTAATATGTTTAGAAAGTAATTCAGAAGAATCACCTGATAACAATATTCTTCACACCCATGCCACTTTAATGCAGGTACTTGGCAGTGGCACAGATGACAATAGGGATGGAGACACAGCTTTACAAAAAGCCATGGGACCATACTATTCAAGTAATTAGACCATAATAAAGGTCTGTTGCCTCACTGGATCCTATGTCTAAATACTTCCTTAAGCTGGTGTTGTGGAGGCCACGGAACTCTCTGCTCACTGGTAGAGGTAGTGCTGTTGGAACAGGACCCCACTGGTAGAGGTAGTGCTGTTGGAACAGGGGCTGGAGGGTTAGACCTGCTCCCCAGGTGTCATGTGGTAGGAACTGTTTTCAAGCACAAGCCAGAGTAAATCCTCTCTCTCTTTAGTCGCTCTGTCATGGCAATAAAAACATTGGCTTTGTCGAATTCATTTAACAAGTTAACCTAAGAGGCGTGTGGTGCCCACACTCCTGTCACTTCAGGAGGAACACTGGGTGGGGAATCTCCAATCAATCCAGATGCAAACCAACAACAAAAAGCTCACATACAACTGTCTCAGCTGAAATAGTTTCTTTCTTGCCCCAGGCTGTTCCAAATCCTTCCCCCGTAAGCAATCCTATCTCAGCCTCAAGACTACAGGCATGGACTATTGTGTCTAATTTCTCAAAAAACTTTGAAATCATTAACATGATTGTTTTCTACACGAGACAATAAAAATGAGCTAGCAAACCAAACATGAAAAAGACATGTGCTGGAAGGATAGAGTTATCATAGTATATGCCACAGATTACTTTTCTGTAATTATCTTTGAAATGTGTAGGTTATTTTACGTAATTCTCAATAACTTTAACATTGTCACTTCAAAAATAAAAAAAATTTAAAGTCTAATCCTAAAACATGGTGACTATCACATGAAAACCAATTCCAACCAAAAACAAAACAAAACAAAAAACCTAAGGATCTGGGTTTTCTGAGGCACAGTTCTATCTTTGCTGTTAGAGTCACTTCACCTAAAAATCCCAAACTCTTACATTGTTTACAGAAATTTACATCTTTAATCAGTTGATTTTCTTACATGACTTTATAGATGACATAATTATTCAAATAGTACACTATTTAATTAGTGTTTGTTAAAAATTAGCCTTTTATTCTATATTCTTTAACCATTTTGTAAAATAGTTTCTCTTTTTTGTATTTTTTAAGTCTACACACTATCCTAGTTAGCTTCCGCTGTCAACTGGCACAGCCTCGAGACATCTGAATGAGTCTCAATTAAGGGAATGCCCACATCAAACTGGCCTGTGGCCATGTCTGTAAAGGAGTGTCTTGATTGATGTTGGAGGGCTCAGATTACTGAGAGTCCGCATCCTATAAAAACGTTACCTGCACATGCATCCAGGAGTAGCCCGAGAGAGAGAAAGAGAGCAGGTAAGCAGCGTTCCTCCATGGTTACTGCAGCTTCTGCCCCAACTTCCATCAGTGATGGACTCTCACCTGTAACAGTTGTCCTCAACCTGTAGGTCACAGCCCCCACAGGACTTGCACATCAGATATTTACATCACAATTCACAAATAGCAAGATTACAATTATAAAATAGCAATGAAATAATTTTATGGTGGGGGGGTTACCACAACATGAGGAACTGTATTAAAGGGTCGCAGTCTAAGGAAGATTGAAACCACTGACCTGTAAAATGAAATAAATCCTTCCCTCCCAAAGTTGCTTGTGGTCAGTTATTTTATTTTAGAAATACAAAAAGCAAACAAATACACATACAAAATATTGGGTTTTACTATGGCATCTACATGTGTACGTCAATCAGTACACTGCTTTCATTCTTCCCCATCCCATTGCCCTTGCTCACATTATCTACTTCCAAATTAATCTTTTAACCTAATCTATTTACTCTCCTACAATAAATTTGCAAAGAATGAGGTAACAACTCCAGAACTTTCATTAACATCCTACTGTTTCTAAAAGGGCATGGATACAGACTCTAACTTTCCATATATAAATTTATATAAAGGATACATATCACTTACTTAGATTATTTCTAGAAATGTTGGCTTGTTATAAATTCCCTTTCTCCAATTTTTAAAAGTTTTAATTATTTTATTTGTATGTGTGTTTTGCCTGATTGTGTGTGAGTGCAGTAAACGTAAAGGCAGTGCCTTTTGAGGCCAGAAGAGGCAGTCATTCTCCTGAAAGTGGAGATATGGGGGTGTAGGAGGCACCCTGTGAGTGCTGACAATCAAACCTGGATCATTTGCAAGAGTTAGCACTCTTAATCACTGAACAATACTCCTGCCCACCTCTGTGTTTGCAGCATAAATGGAGTGCCATAGAACACTGAGTAGAATGGAGTGCTGTGCATACCATAGAATACCACTCAAGTATTGAACTCTTGTTCTAATTTCTGAGTTAACATATTTGGACTTATTGCATGTATAATGTTTGATGCTAGTACTGTGTCTTAAATGTATATAGAATTTTGTGAAAAGTTTTATCTCAAAAATTCTAGAGTATAATTTAAAATGATAATAATAAAATAAATTAAACAGGTAAGAACACTATCAGAATTCTTTTACATTGTGTCACTATTCAGAGGACACTTGCGGAGCCCTTTCCTTTCACTCTTGGCTCAGAGGATTGAAGGTCACTGTCAGGCTTGTGTGCTAAGGACTTTTACCCACAAATACTCAAAACAGGCAGCAATTCTGTCATAGTAACTATCAGATTCAGTCTGTTTTTAGCACTAGCCTCTAACTTGTGACTCTGGCAATTCACTTTATATTTCCTCACAAAAAGGTCTCCCAGCTCTTTAGATGAGAGTACCAAGCAGAAAAATGTCAGAAAATGCAGGATTATGCTGAGAATTCCAAGAAGAATCTCAAAACACAGGCAACAATGCATTTGCTAAGTACTTTGGGTGTCATCTGAGCAATGAAGAAGTGAAACAATGGAGAACTGGTGCTATTTCCTTCCTTCTTGAGATCTCCTCAGGTGCAGGTACAGATATGGAACAATCCCACCGAAGCACAGCATTAATACACTGTATTAACAGAGTATGTATTAAGAGAAGTTACAGCAACTGGATACAATAAATATCAAGAAGTCATACATAGTACCAAGAATGTGAGATGTGATTGGCACGCTACTAGCAGACAGTACCACAGTGCACAATGAACCCTGCATGGCCACATTTACATCTGTAATCTGCTCATATAAATGCATTGCACCAGATGGTTTTAGAGAAGCGCACTCGCACACACTGGTGGGTCAGCACCCACATCTACTGCAGCACCAACCCTTCATCCTTCATTAGTTTCCTAGCATAAACCACTGTATTCTTTTTGTGTATGCTTCCTAGAACCAGTATTCTCACATCCAAAATAAATAGGTAAGCCACATCTGTGATCTTGTTAAACAATATCCAAAGAACACACAAAGTGCCTTCTTAACACAAAACACACTGGAAAGATCATTTCTCCTATATCCAAATGTAGTCATGCATTTCACTAGTGCAAATCCTAATTCATTTAATGAAGAATAATGCATACTAATTGCAATTTTTGAAAATGTAAATAGAAGTATAAGCTGGAGGTTTTGCTACATTTTAGTACTAGGTTTCAATACTGTACTAGCCCTGTACTTGTTGATCTGTTGGCATCTAGCTCAACTAGACATACAATGCAAACCTATTCACAGAGGCAGCTGTGGCAGCAATTTGTCCCCAGACTAGCAACATACTATTGCATATGGTCATTTTCTTCTGTCACAGTGTCATTCATCAATGATACTCAAATTAGTCTTCATTATGCAACTGTCCTATTAGGAATTGTGTGTAGTAAGAAAGTATAAAAATAAAAGC
Organism: Phyllotis vaccarum; assembly: GCA_033318265.1. Taxonomy (NCBI): domain Eukaryota; kingdom Metazoa; phylum Chordata; class Mammalia; order Rodentia; family Cricetidae; genus Phyllotis; species Phyllotis vaccarum. Next base: position 61,680,773 of record JARWLC010000017.1, read on the forward strand.
ATGCCTTCATTGTTTAACATCATAGCGTTTTTATTATACTGGGGAAAAAAGCAAATATCAAAGATCACAGAAATCTACTTTTTTAGAAAAATAAGGTTCACAATAAGAATGCTAGAAAAAATGTGATCTCATCCAAAAATCAAGAAGGAATGTGAGCATGATTTGGGGGTTATGGACATAATTCTCCCTGAAAGAACTGAGAAATTGCCCATGGGCTAATCCCAGCAAGCCTACAAATGTGGTGGGATTCAGGTGTCAGCTGATAAGGTCCAAAGATGCTTATCCAGGGTCCCGGTCCCCTGAAGGGGGCGTGGCCAACCCAATTGATAAGGGACTGCTGGGACCCCGGAAAGCTGTTTTTGCCTGGTTCCTGGCTGTTGGAGAGACCGGTTTGGAATCCATCATCCACCGTTCCAGACTCCAGTCCCTGTTCAGGCTCCGCTATAAACTGTTACCTGTACCGTGAGTGTTGGTTTATATTTTAATAAATATCTATCCTGCACTGATGCCTTCTAAGTAAACTTCGCCTACATACAAATGCTAGGGGCAGTTACTGGATGGGGTCTTCAGGTCCAAACACAGGTCTGCAATACCAAATCGATTCAAGTGATTGCAAACAGTATGAGAAAGACACAGTCAGTAGCAACAATCTATGGAATTTCTGTGCCTGGCTTTTCCTCTACACAACACTATCACCCCCCAAGTTCTTTTTGTACATACAGAAGAGCTCGCTGCTCATCTTCAAGACTAAGAATAGGACTGGCCCTCATTTGGCTTACAGAGCAATGTAATAATGATAATCACTAAGTATCTATCATTTCATTTTAGAGTCACCTTGCTCAATATAAGCAAAACCCTCCAACTATCATTTTCCAGAGCATGCCCTATTTAGTTGTAGCTAAATTACCAATCTCAGTTGAAATCTCTTTATAGTTTTTCCCCTCTCACTTTCTCTCTTTTAAAAAAATCACATCTCTTCAACAAGTTGACAAGTGTAATATTTTATAATCAAGAGTCCAGACTAGTGCAGAGTGGATGGACATCTGACCAAGCCAGGGATTCCAATTACCATTTGTGGGAACCTTAAAATAATACTCAACTATCCTATATGAGCCTAAGGCCTAAAGCTTTGTGAGATAGATATTTTGAGGCTGAGAATATGATATCCAGACTATGAAATGCTTAGGAAAGGAGCTCAGACATAGATTATCATGACTCTCTGCCGGCCTTCTTTATCCTTCCTTCTCCTGTAAGGCAGGTCATAGAAACCATAATTCCTCCTCCATAAAGAGGAGGAATTTACAGAAACTAGACCCCCAACATATGCAGAAGAACGTAGAAATACTACTCTTAACTTTTCTCCATCTTTCTGTGTAAGAGCTGATTATACATCTTCCAACTTAGCTTGTCTGGAAGTTAGTCACATGAACTTCCTTCTAAAGGTTATATACCATACACAGGAGGAAGGCAGCCACAGAGAGGCCTTCCTGGGTGCCCCAAAACCTTTTCATCTACTGCTGCTACATCATTACCCTTTTAATCCATTCAGCTATATCTCTGCAAGGCTCACTAGTCTCCACTATTCCTAAGTGTAGAAACAATCTACCCTGGGATGTGGATTCTAGTCTCTGAAGACCCCTGTGACTCCTAAAACATGAATAATAAACTGGTTAAACTTCCCTGTACCCGTATTTGTTTCTGTTAGTCTGTCTTTACATATGTTATTTTAAACCTCGCTAGGAGATCTAGAGAATGGAGAAAAAAAATTCCTCTTCTGCAATGTACTTGGCACCTATATATAAAAACAGAAAGAACTTGGGTTCAGGCAAAGAAAGAAGAGGGAGAGAAGCCTGATAGGATCAGATATGCAGACCATAGTAAATTGAGTCATAAAGTTTCTAGTCCCTAGAATCTGCTTTACACAGAAATATTACTTTACAAGTAAGACAAAGTGAAAGACCTTTAGAGAGGGAACATTCTAGATTATCCAAGTGGGTCCTAAACACAAACAGGAGGCGATGTGGTGACTGAGGCAAGAGCCTTGTTGCTTTGAAGATGGACTAGATATGAGTAAAGGATGGTAGGAAACTATAATCTAGAAGATGACAGAGATAAGGAACTAGTGAGCTGAAGTTCTCAAGACATAAGGCCATCCAGACGGATGCTGTGGAACTATGCTCTTCTACACTGTAAATATTGGCTTAATAAAATGCTGACTAACCAGAAGCTAGACAGGAAGTAGAAGTGGGGCAATCAGACTACGAAAATATACATACATACATACATACATACATACATACATACATACATACGTACTATGTACGTACGTACATACATACATGCATACATACATACATACATACGTATGTACACACATACATACATACTACATACATATACATGCATGCATACATACATACATACATACATACATACATACATATGTATGTATGTATGTGATGAAAATAGCCTAAAATATCACAGAGCCAAGCCATAAAGGTCAGTTAGATCAAGCTGAGGACAGAGAGACTAGCAGTTGGATTCAGTTAGACTGGCAGTTAAAGTAGTAGAAGAAAGCATCCAGAGGAGTCTACCCTGCAGACTGTACCACAGAGGAGTTGGCTAGATGACAGATTGATGTGGAAATGCCTTTCTATATGCTGTGATATCCATCTTTAAATAAAGGCGCTGTTTGGGGCCATGACAAGCACCATAGAAGAAGTAGGAGGAGAAATCAGAGCATAGGTAGGAGAAGTAGGCGGAGTCAGGCAGATCAAGCAAGCCGCCCAAGGAGCAACATGTAGGGAGCACAGGTGAGACATGGGCCACGTGGCAGACAGATTAATAGAAATGGGTTGATTTAAGATGTAAGAGCTAACTAGCAATGTGCCTGAGCCATAGGCCAAACAACATGAAGTTAATATTAGCGTCTGAGTCATTTCTGGGGGCCTGAGCAGCTGTGGCTGGTGGCTAAGGGGTCTGGCACGGCATGTCTGTGGGTCTGGGCCTCTGGCCACCCGGGACCAAGAAACCCCACTACTACAAGAGATAGCTATGGTTTGTCTCTCTGATATTTCAGCTTTTCCCCAATATCTGGCTCCAAGTTTTAATTAATTCATACAATAAGACGCAGAAGAAGCAAAACAAGAATGCTGCTCTGAGAAAAGGTACCAAGTCACGCAGTTAAACATGGATAAGGATCATGGGTTAGTTTAAGAGTTAGCAAGTAATAATCCTGAGCCATAGGTCAAATAGTTTATAATTAATATAAGCCTTTGCTTATGGCTAAATGGCTGTAGGATCTCCGGGCAGGACAGAGAAACATCAACTACAGTTGGCTCTTTCCTGATTGGAGCACGAGAATATGTGTTGATAAAGTACTATAGAATAAGTAGATCATAGTGTCAAAGTTATACTGAGCCAGTTTTAGTTCATTTGTAAAGCTATCATTTTCAGCTTTGTGTCTGACCTAGCACATCTGTCACTGCTGAGTAAACTGTACACCTGGATCAACAGACCTTCAGCCTCTAGAAGCCTGAAGGCCAGGAAAGAACGCACACCTGGATTCCATAGGAAACCCCCTTTTCACCTCTCAGCACATCTGAACAGTGCAGACAGAAGGTTCAGATGTCCAGATCTTCCTTTGTGGAGTTGTAGAATCTCTTCTCAGAGATCAAGTCCTCCAAGGACCTGTCTTGCTCTAGGTAACTCGTGTTTCTGCAGCAAGGTCCCTTGTGCTTGGCTGGGAATAAAAGACTTTCTCGTCTCAGATGTTTTTACATGGTGTTATTATATCACTGTGAGCACTAGAAAGATATTCTTTCCAGAGCTCCTGGAAGTAACTCAGCTTGCCAAGGTTCCTGAGCCAGGGTGACAATAAGTTTGGACTTCTGAGCCTAAAGATCTTTGTTACTGTTTTTGCTTTGGGGTAAGGTCACAGCTCTATTTGACTTCAAACTTGCCATGTAGGTTCTATAGCTAAGACCGTGACTTCATGAGTCTCCCGCTTCCACCTCCAAATTGCTGGAATTACAGGTGTGCACCACCATGCTAGGTCACCCAGATGACAGAAAGTAAGTCTGTGTTGTTTAAGCCACTAAATGTCTGGTAACTTATTAAGAAGAAACAGAAAACAAAGACCATGTTGCAACAGAGAGACCATAGGCATCTGCCTCAGCTCCAAACTACCTTCTGCTTCATCCTTTTACACACTGACTTGCACATCTTGCCACTGAGTCCTATAACATAACAATATTGCAAATTTCAACAATTTTCTTAGTCTGTAAACAGAGTTTTAGCCAGTATACAAGCAAACCTAATAAAGCAAAAATAATAGAGGCTACATGAGGTCATTTGAAAAGAATGGTCTCTATCAACAAAATGCATTTGTCCTCAAAGTTAAACTCACAAAATTACTACAAATGGTTGCCATTTAGGTAGACTGCTTCTAAAATGCTCTGCCTTGAAATGCAGGTCTACACCTAGGAGAATTCTTCAATATAATCACATGAACTTGTCAGCCAAATAATGTAATCACAATTTATATTTTAGATCTAAAGAAATAAGATCTAAAGAAAAAAGGAAGTTTGAAGTGATGGGAATGTAAAACAACTGTTTGAAAAAAAGCAAAATTCAGTAGTGTTAATGTAAAAGGAGGTCTATATTCAGGTATGGTGACTGACACCTTTCAGCCCAGCACTCTCATGAGGCAGCATAGGCTACATGGGGAGGAGGAAGGAGAGAAAGCTGAGTCAGCTGGGAGAAAACAATAAGGACCCAAGAGAAGTGAGTATGAGATTAGATTCAAAATAGAGAGATGGGCAGTTAAGAGCACTGGCTGCTCCTCCAGAGTTTAAGTCCTAGCACCGCATAATGGCTCATAACCATCTATAACTAGTCCCACACATTTTGAGGCTCTCTTCTGGTGTGCACATGTACATACAGACATGCATACTATACATAAAAATAAATCCCTAAAAAAAATGTCCAAAGGGCTATAGTTTAGAGGATCAACAAAAGAGCTCAAATTCATCCCACAAACCAAACCTTAGCTCAGACAGCAATGACTCTCTCCCAACAAGTCAAATTGTCTTCCATCTTCAACAGCAAGAAACAAGCACTACCAGTCCTTGGATCCCTAAGCCTGTAAAGTCCCATGTAAGTAAATATTGCTGGAGTCTACCCTCTTTTGAGGTGCCTTTATGGGGCAGCCAGTTATGGACTACAAGTTCTCATTCAACAGTTTATTTGATTAGCAATACAAAAAAGCAAAATCTCCCCAAATGCCAATATAACCCAAATATGATCCAAGTTCAATGTTACGGTTAAGGCATCAAACACAACAATATACTGTTATAAGGAAATTCATCTGTCAAAAAGCCTAGCTAGGATGTTCTTTTGAAAGCAGGTACACCTAATCTGAAGGTGATAATTAATTCTGAGGATAATCCTGTATAACAGCAAATACTGATTTATCAGAACCAACTAACTGACTTGGCACCAGTGGGGAAAGTTTAAACATAAACAATTTATATCATTTCAGAATTCTTTTAAGGTTCAGAAGTGGCAACACCCAGTGCATTTGATATTTGGAATGAAGCTGAAACTCACACAGGAAGATAAAATGGAAGTCTGCAAAAACTAGTTAACACTAGTTAATGTTGAATAACTTAAAGTCATAAGTTAATATGACTTTATTCATGTGTGTTTGTAACAAAGCTAATGCTCTGCAAAAGTCCTAGTTTCTTACCAAGAATACAGGTTGGATAACAGTACTAAAATCTATCTACATAATCTTCTGAAATGGCCTTTGAGTTCCATGCCCACCAAAGGGTATTTCCATCACAGTCAGATATCACTGCAAGAACAAACACTCAAATAAAATAAAAATAAAAATATCACGTCCTCAGAAAACATGATTTGTGGAGGCAGTGGATAGTGTTGAGATCATCTTAAGGTGGTTTCTTGTATGGGTTCATCTTCTCAAGAAGAGGAAGGGGCTCTTAACAAGCTAACAGAACTCAACACACTTAACTATTTCGGGAGTAAAATTATAACTCATTCTCTTCCTATATAACCCTATAGTATCTAGGAAGTGTTGTTTTTAAGCTATCAAAACATAGAGTATAAATTTAATTTTTGTTATATAGAATATATACGTATGTGTATATGACACACACATATAATTCTCTCCTTCAGCAGAAGCCTAGAAAAAATAACTGGTTAATGGCTAGCATGCCAACACCCACAAACAACCCAGCACTCCATCTTCTATCACATCTCAGTCACACTAACTTTCTCCATGTATGTTAGGAATTTAAAATTCTTTTTTTAAAGTGACATATAAAGGAGAAGTGTGGAAAAAATTAATAAGCAGCAACTAATCACAAAATGTAGTTTATGAGATTCACACAAAATGCATAAGAACATTGCTGACATAGTTCATAGAAGATCACTACAACCAAACAGACAGCTTCTCTGAACTTACTCTGTTTTTCCCAGTATCTTTGTCCCCAAAAGGTCCCTATGGCAAATTCTAGTACCCACCATGAAACTACTGGGCAGTGGAACCTTGAAGAGGCAAGGTCTGGTAAGAGGGTCTTTAGTCAACGACAAGATATATGGCCTGCTCCTCCATGCCTTAATGCAGTGGCTCCCAACCTGTGGGATACAACCCCTTTCAGGCTCAAATGAACCTTTCACAGGGGTCACATATCAGACATCCTGCATTTGGGAGGCTGAGAACCACTGCCTTAATGCCATGATGTGATATGTAACCGCAAAAACTGAGCCAAAACCCCTTATTATTCTATAAACTGATTATCTCAAATATAAAGCTCCTCCTAGTCTTACTTTGGCATGGTGATATTTTGTGTATCCTCTAAGAAATAAAGTTTGCCTGAATATCAGAGGACAGAGTCAGCCACAGTCAGCCATAGAGGTCAGGCGGTAGTGGCACACACCTTGAATCCCAGCATTTGGGATCCCATGCCTCTGCTCCCAGTAGTGGGGAAGCACAGACACACTAGGAAGGTTGAGATAGGAAGTGATATGGCTGAACAGAGAAAAGCATATAAGGCAGGAGGAGACAGGAGTTTGGCCCTGTGCTTCCCTTCCTTTTTGGCTGAAGACTCAAGGCTTTTTCAGTGAGAGGATTTTTGAAGACAAGATCTACCCTTCAGCCTGAGGATTCAGTAGTGGTAAGAAGTTCTAGTGGCTCGTTCCTCTGTCTCTCTGATCTTTTAGCATTTACCCCAATATCTGGTTTGGGTTTTTATTCTAAGACCAATTAGGATTTGTGCAACACTTTGATCCATAGGAAAGTTAGCAAAACTGTAAAACCCACTCCCTCTCTCTTTCTCCCCGTAGACAGGGGTGACCTAACATATGTACCTGTGCCCCTTGTTTCCCCACCACCACCTTCAAGCTGTTGTATATATGTGAGCATTCACTGGGGGTTAAATCCAAGGCTTTGCATATAATGGCTGTGTATACCAATGAGTCACAACCTTCCACTTGTCCTTTTGCATAACTGGGCTTGGCTTTTACCTCTCTACCCTAACCATGTAAACATGTCTAAGACTGCCAGGGACAATGAGGCTCTAGACATGTGAGAGAGCCCAGAGAAGATGAACATCTCTTAGTCTATCCATAGCTGATCAGAGATAGCAGTGAGTCCCTTATGCTCTGCCTGGAACAACAAAAAACACCCAGATGATCCATAGATGACACATTTACTTCTGTACATTCTGTGAGATTGTGGCATTGTATGTAATAGTATGTAACTGTGAAAACAGAGAAATTAAACTATAAGTTTAAAGACTAGATGTTTGACATTTTTAAAAGTTCCTGCTGCCATAACGTTAAATGCCTATGATCTCAGCATGGGAAGTGGAGGCAGAAGGAACAGGAGTTTAAACCTGGCTAAATACTGAGTTGAAGACATGAGCACTAAAATAAATAAAATACAAATGGAGACTACTATTTCATTTTAGTAATTGTATCTTCTTATATCATATTATTCAAATATACCGAAATATATTCAGATAAAATGATACCTAGGAAATAAGATGTTTAAATAATATGGGGATGGGACAGGTTAGTACTTACTGTTTTTGTATAGGATAGGAATTTGGTTTCTAGCACCCACAGTGAATGGCTCACAACTGCCTGTAACTCCAGTTCGAAGGGGTCTGACAACCTCCTCTGGCTTTCTCAGATACCCATACACACATGTTCACACACAAAGCACACATACACAAAGAGAAAAATAAATTTTTTAAAGGTTCATCTATAATGATAGAAAAAGGGGTCATGGTTGTTACTTAAACTGGTAAGTACATATATATGAAATTTTCTATAATTAAAAAAAAAGAACAGAGCCTGAAGTTATCTAATCTTACAGAGACAGCTGTTACAGCGTCTTCTGTCTCAATTCACTGAGGAGGCTTAAGTTAAAACCTTGCCTTCTCAAAGACTTCTGACAAACCCCTCAAAATACTCTTAACAGGTTACTATATATCACATCATCCTGATTTCCTATCTTCTTGGGACCCCTGTCATTACCCCTTTTTTGAGACAGAATCTTACACTGAAGTTCAAGCTGGCCTGGAACTCATGGGAAATCATCTTGTTTATTTACATGCACATCCACCTAATTACCACTGCACCTTGACACATGAAGTACACCCATGCAAGGAATTGACTACTGTGTTCATTTCTGACTTCCCAGAATCACATTCAAGGCTCATTAAATACTAAACAATTTATAATAATCGACTGCACAAGTTAAAGTCACATCATATATAGACAAGGCATAGAAATGAAAACCCATCTGTTAGACTTCATACAATTATAACACACTCAACACAGGTCAGGCCATCCAACCAAATTCCCTCACAAACACAAAATGAGAGCTACCTTGGCACAGGTTGCTAACTGCAAGCAGACTGCTTTCTCATAAGGATTACTACATTGAAAAGTCAGGATCATAGATAGCTCCAACAGAGTTAGCAAGACTTCCAGAGATCTGCACATGAACTCTCATAAGGAACTATCAAGAGAACACTCCTTTGGGATTACACAGACTTCCCCACTCATGTGAAGAGGACAATCTGTGCTTAGGGTGATTTACATTGTCATCCAGGCTGCATCTGACGGGATGTCTATTCTGCTAGGCTGCTCTGGACCTTCTGATGACTTAGGAACCAGAGCTAGAGAATCATAATTATTAAACATTTTTAAGAAAACAGTTGTAATAATCAGATAGTAATTAAAAACTCAAGGTATAGATGAGTAAGAGATTCAAGAATGCACATTATAATTGTGGCCTTGAAACAAATGTCCCTATGCTCTCCCTGCTTTCTTTCCCTGGACCCCACCCTTGCTGCTTTGCTGCTTTCGACCACATACTCTCAACACAGTCTTTCCATTCTCCTCCTCCACACCCACCTTATCCTCTTTCCTTCCCCTCCTCTCCAAGGTTACACAAAATAAAACTCATTCATAATTTTTAAATGTTTATTAAATAATGTAAGAACTGAGAAGTAAAGCAATAAAGAAATAGCAGTTACCCATGAGACAGTACATCTCCTTGAGGGAGGGAAAAAGATGAGCAGCAAGTTTGTACCACAAAAGACAGGGTGAAGCCAAGTGAGGACTATCAACATGCAGATTTCCACAGCTCCAGATGTGAACTGTCACTCATGATGAATACCACGGCAACCTGAGGAACTCGCTGCTGAAAGAACTCATTCTAAAAGCATCTGCTTAATGAGAGATGGAAACAAGCACTGTGCATACTCAACAACTCTCAAGCTTTTGGACACCGTGTCTCACGTAACGAAGATATACATAGATCTTATCTCACCATAAAACTAAAAATTTTCACCATCAACTTTCTGGCAACAGTCTCAGGTCAAGAACAACAGAAAGACACAGTTGAAAGCTTGAAATGTTCAGAAAATTAATTAGGATTTGTCGTGCTGAAGAAGAAAAAACCTTTCCCGTGCTTGTCAAAAGCAGTCTGGCACATTGCTCAATCTGATGACTGGTAAGCCAGTGTTTTATTTACATCTCTACAGCACTCGGTGCTTCATTTACATACACACATAAGAACTATGGCCCACTCTGGGGTTCCAGAAGCTCCGGGAGGAGTTTCAGAAACTGTTTCTAAGCACTGAGACAGCAGTGAGAACCTGGAAGGGCAAACTGGGAAGAAAAACAGCCCCTGGCTCACAGCTGCAAACCAAAAACACTCTGGCAACATTTCTTACTCTATTTTCAAACCATCAACTTACAAGAATGCAGCCTTCTGTCTCCACGTCAGGCCCTACTTGAGCTCACTCACTATGAGTGGGCCTCACTGAAGAACATGTTGATCACCCTCGTTTTCTAAAGTCTGAGGAACACTCAGGATAACTTGTTTTCCAAGGCCACACCACCAGCAAGATGGAAGAGCAGCTCAAGTTCCTCAAGCACTCTGCTACTCTCTTATTCTGCCGTGTGTCATACACTACATCACACTATGTAATTTCCTTAACACAGACCTAAAACTGGTAAGATGAGTACTACTTTAACAAAACAAAACTTTCTTTTTAACTGCTATTCCTGTCACCGATGCAACAGGTGAGAGAGCACAGATATTTCTGTCTCTAATTACTAATCTGCAATTTCAGTACAAACCTAAGCTAGTATTTCAGTAATCTATGCAACAGTGAAACCACTCCTAATAATTAAACACGTGAATAGACACTGAAAAGAGACTTTGTAAAATGTGTATAAAAGGCTATACCTAGTTAGGAAAAGTTATGAGTTGAAATAATCCGAATTTATTTGTATTCTGATGAACAAGCTGCAGAAAGTCTGCATATTATAAACACTGGAGAGCTCAAGAAAGCTGTAAGACAAAAATCAAGGAAAACAGGAAATCCACTCTGTTTTGAGGGCATGCTGCTGAAGGAAAAGCATTGCATTGAGTCCTATGTTGAAACTGAATCTGGGCTCTTCCTCACTGAGAATGGATTCCCTAGGAAGCAAGCATGTGTCATTCAACAGTGATAGCTCTAGCCATTAAAGGTTGGTTTGGGGCTAACATTTTGTGTCCACTGCACCCCCAACAGAGAAGGATTTCAACCATGATGTAGGGTCTGCAATAGGTCAAAGTAAGGGAGAGTAGATGAGGCAAGCTCCATCACACAGGCAGGCATTCCTATGGGAAAGGAGAACTGAACATTAGCATATCCGCACTTGACCAGTGAGCTTCATTGCACACAGAAGTCAGAGCAACAGCAATCTTATTCTGCAGTCCCTCATACTACATCAGATCTCTGGAACTATTTCTATTAATAAGTGAGTCCCATGTCAATCAAGGATCTCCCTTTTACCAAGTAAATCAATTAGGACCATCAATGCTTTAGTGTAATCACTGCTTGTTCCCAGGTTTTCATTGTTCTCAGATAACAGCACTAGAAATTGGAAATTTTATATATAATAATCAACTCACAACAGTCTATCCAAAAAAATGATTATATGCAATCATTTATTTTTTTCAAACATTCAAAGGAACTGTGGCAAAAATTCATATAACAAAATTAATCATTTAAAACTGAATAATTCAGTGGGAGTTAGCATATTCACAGTATGGTATAACCAATCTGGTTCTGAGACACTGTCATACACCCACTCTATACTTTCTCCCTGCTCCCCTTAACTTCTAGAAGCCATTGTTTCACATTCCATCTCCATAGATTTATGAACTCTGGACAGTTCAGAAATTATAACTATACAACACATGGCCCTTTGTACCTAGATTCTTCTACTTAGCATGGTTTAGAGTCATCTATGTCTACAACAGTAGCAAATATCAGATCAAAACTCTATTGCTTTTTATATTTATATAATATCCCACTGAATATCCATATCAATCATCACAAACAGATAGACATTTGCTATTACTGTGTGTGGGTGTATTTCATGTTTCGTTTCTAAGTATAGATGCAGAACCGTGGATGATATAATGATTTTGCTTAATTTCTGAGGAATAACTAGTGAACCGTTTTCTACAATCAAACAAGAACTTCTCTCTCTCTCTCTCTCTCTCTCTCTCTCTCTCTCTCTCTCATGTGTGTGTGTGTGTGTGTGTGTGTGTGTGTGTGTGTGTGTGTGTGTGTGTGAGGGGCTGTGCTGATGTGTGTGAGGATGTATGCATTAATGAGTACACATGCTCACGGAGGCCAGAAGTACAAGTTGGGTATTTTTCTGTACCTCACCATACTGCTCACAAACTGGCTAGATGGACTAGCCATTGACTTACTCCCAGCATTGGAGTTTAGATTCATGCCACCACTCTGGGATTTATAAACGCAGATCACTCTGTTTACACATCAAACATTTTACCAACTCAACCTCCAAACAACCATTTGAAATAAAGTTCCAGCCTTAGTGAGGTTTATATTTTTATGAGAAATAACAAGAAGGAAATATTTAATTATATTACCCACATATAGGAAAGTCATGTCCTATCAGATGGTAGTAAGTGCTATAAAATGTATATAAACCTTGCTTATCACCGGGTGGGGAAGAGTCCTCCGCTTCCCTGACACATCAAAGTATGAAAAAAGCATCTCAGTAATCAGGTAAAGGGTTTTTAATAAAATTTACTTATTTATTTATTTACATTCTCTCTTTTTTGAGACAGGGTCTCTCTATATTATTTCTGGCTGTCCTGGAGCACACTACATAGATTAAGCTAGCCTTGAAAAGACAGACCACCTCTACCACCACACATGCACACACATACAACCAGTCACACATACACACACCACAACCTCCATACACTCATACCACAACATACACACACACACAACCACCACTACCACTCAAACACCCCTCCACACACATACACACACCATACAACCCAGCCACACATATAACACACAGAGAATACCTTTCTTCCTTGCTTTATAGACAGCTCTACTAATATTCCACAAATCCCAGATTTTAATAAAAGCTTTATGATTTCATCACAACTACCATATGTCATGATTTTTGTTGTTATAGCTTCTGTAAGTCATTCCTGAAAGACTCAGGGACAGATAACCTCAAATATTTCCCCGATTTGAGACTTTTGAATCCACAATTTAAGTATTCTTCATATTCCCCAGGTTCTATACCAAGGCTCTAACCCATGGACATTCTGAGGTTAATATCATTAGTTTGATGAGATCTAGCATCACCCAGAAATATCTCTCAATACACCTGTGAAGGAGTTTCTAGAATTAACTGAAGTGGGAAGACCCGCCTAAATGACCCAGACTGAACAAACAGGAGAAAGCAAGCTGAGGACACCTTCATCTCTCTCTGCATCCCCTGCCATGGTGAACTCTACTCTTGAACTTTGAGCCCAGATAAACCAATGTGGTATTTTGAAAGAGAAGGTCTCCCATAAGTTCATACATCCGCAACTATTTGGGAAGGATTAGGAGACATGGCCTTTTGAGAGGTGGTCTGACACTGAGGGGTAGGCTTTGAGTTTTCAAAAGACTTGTGACATTTCCAGTTGCCTCTCTCTGCATCCTATTCTTGGAACAAGACAGGAGCTCTCAGCTGTTCCTACCTGCAATGCGACTGATTCGCCTTCACCAGCAAGGGCTCTAACCCTCGGGAACCATATACCCAATTATACTTTCTTTTATAAATTGCCTTAATCCTGTTTTATCACAGCAACAGAAATGTAATTAGTATATTCTTCCTTCCAGAAGTTGCTTTTGGGGGCTGGAGAGATGGCTCAGTGGTTAAGAGCACTGGCTGCCCTTCCAGAGGACGGCGGTTTAATTCCCAGCACCCACATGGCAGCTCACGTCTGTAACTCCAGTTCCGGGGAATCTGACACCCCCACACCAATGTGCATTAAATAAATTATTTTTTAAAGGGGGGGGAATGCCACCACACCCAGAAGTTGCTTTTGTCTGTATTTTATGAGAGCAGTGAGAAAAATAAAGAGACTAAACTCCAAATATAGCCATAAAGGAAAATTTTCCAAACAGTCTAGAATGACAAACCACACAAACTTACCTGAACCCCTCAGTGACAGTTCAAGAAGCTGATCCAGTAAAGCATACAAACAACAGCCACCGCCTCACATCTGCTCTCAAGACTCATTTAGTTATTTTATGAATCCTCAAACATGATTTATACGTCTGATTTGTCTCCTCAGCTTGACAGTATGTATACCTAACAGCATGGTATCTGTGAAGTCTCTCTAATAAAAACATCTGCAAATGGCTCCACAGAATGACCCTTAAACTGTAGTATATTTTGAGTATCTTTGTCAGTTTTCAGCCATGATATTTTGACAAGGTTATTTCATTTAAAGGTTAATATCCCTTCAACTGTCAAATATCACTACTGGGGCAAATGATAAAGAGTATTTTTGTAATCTACATAGGGTCAGTGTATTTAAAGTTAGTAGATTAAATGATCTCAGTAATTCTAAAGCCTAGACTGATCAGAAAATTAGGAGATGAATTTTCATAGAAAAATAAAAACCCTTCCATTGATATAATTCACACAATTGAAGCAAACAGTTCATTCTTAGTTACACCAAGTCAATATTCTTATATGTAACATAAAACAATCTAGAAGCCACAATAAACTATAAAAAGACTTTATACAGCCTTTATTTAATTTAAATATGAGTATACAAACTGCTATCTTAACGTGTATTAACTCCTAATTAACTTCACTTCCATCCTGTATTCCCAAATCTTTTCTCATTCAGTCGGCTTTAAATATATTCTTGCCAGTTCTCCATGCCATTCACGTTCTTGCCAGCACGATTAAAAATTTTATACAACGTTGGTCTGGGAGGTGACTGATAATAATCTTATTCTTCTTAAACTGATTCCTTGCTGGGTCTGTGGGTGGAAAAAATGTTACAAGTAATTTTTTAAATGAGAATCTAAAGAAAATGAGTACATAGATATTCTATCTTTAAAAGGAGAAATCCATAGTGTGGATACACAAACACACATAGTCAAAGAGACTCAGTAACAAGATGTTCTAGCCATCTCTTGAAATAAAATTGCATTTATGGTTGTAATTGTTAAAATTGTAGAAAACAATCTTCTATTCTTCAGAAACTACTGATGTGGATCTAAAATCAGAGACTGTTACTCAAAGAGCAGAACCTGTTGACAAGTTTAAGGTTCCGTAAGACACTCAGTGCTGACCTGGTTCACAAAGGGAAGACTAACAAAGACAGCGGTGAGGGGAATTTGATTAAATCACCTTACAAGAGGCTTTGGTGCAGTGACATTCTTTAGTACCCCATGGGATACTGCACAAATGTCTCAAGTGAGCTAAAATGACAAATATACACTCACACTAAGGAAAATCGCTTTTACTTATCAGGTTGAAAGGAACACGGAGGACTGACAACAGTTATTTTCAGGGAAAGGAAAGCGGGAAAGTGCAGATCCAATAGAAGGACTGTAATCAGAGGTGTGGAAAGAAGACAAACTGCATTAATTAATTTTCTTTAAGAAATAAGACCAGCTCACACTGAGATGAATTGTCTCATTTGCCAAGTGTCCCAAGTGGCAAAGTCAAACAAATAACTCTGAAATTCTTCATTAGTATTTCATCAAGTTTAACCATTTGCAGACTGCACAAAGGGGGAGGGGCTTCACCTACTCTGCTGAGAATTACAAGTAACCAACACTTTCATATGCATTTCACAATACCTTTCTTTCTTGAGATAATCTAATGACAAGTGGAATCACATTAGTGCAAATCCAGGGATAAAAGTAAGAAAAGCTGACTCAGCAGGGAGACCATGCTACCCTGAAGACAGTTTTCACATAAGTGCACAACGAAGAATACACCGGAAGA
Source organism: Phyllotis vaccarum (assembly GCA_033318265.1). Classification (NCBI taxonomy): domain Eukaryota; kingdom Metazoa; phylum Chordata; class Mammalia; order Rodentia; family Cricetidae; genus Phyllotis; species Phyllotis vaccarum. The sequence goes on from JARWLC010000017.1 coordinate 61,696,664, forward strand.
ACCAGAGAGCCATGTGATTAAAAATCACAGCGACATTAACATTACACCTGCCAAGTTCCTGCCTTTTCCCTCAATACTCAGAATTTCTTTTGATAAAGACCATATGCCCAGAATTTCTAACTTACATTGTTGAGATTTGCTATTAACTCATTTAAAAAAAAAATTGAACAGTGAAACTTGAGAATCCAATGACTCCTCAACATTCAGTTGAGAAACTATGTGAGTCCAGTCCTCAGTTTTTATGTACTTCTATGACAGAGCTGACTGAGACTTACAAACAAACAAACAACCCCCACACATTAGGTTTTTAATCTTCACTTAGTCCTATTAAGGGATATATGTGGACTAGGAATATAGCTCAATGGTAGAGCACTTAATTGAATCCTCAAATACATCCCTCCAAAAAAGAGATAAACATCTTAATCAAAGACTGTTTTATGAGAAAGAGAGACACCAACCAGATGCAGAAGAAGTAAGATGAGAATGGACTGAGCAAAGGTATCAAGCCATGTGACTAAACATAGATAAGGATTATGGGTTAACTTAAGCCTAAGAGCTAGATGGTAATATGCATGAGCTACTGGCCAGCAGTTACTATAATATCAAGCCTCCAAGTCCATTACTTAAGAAGCAGTTGTCAGGTATTTGAGAGAGTGGGACAGAAACTTCCAACTACACATCTTAAAAATATTTTTAAAATCTGAGTATGTGCTATGTACCTATAACTCCAGAATTTAGAAGGCAGAGTGAGGGGGAGCAGTAGTTCAAGGTCATCCCTAGCTCTAGTAAGTTTAAGGTCATCCTAAAGCTACCAAAGATTATGTCTCAAATGTTAAAATAGGAAAAAAGATTGTGTTAAAGCTTACCACCCAGAAATAAAAGTGGCTAAGATTTTGATATAAATAAATATAAACTTATACTCTAGAACTCTTTGTATAAATACATTTATTGTTTACAATAAAAAAATATAATTAATGTCTATCAAATTGGCTTAATGTGAATAAGCCATAACCCCAGTACTTAGAAGTAGAGGTAGAAAGATCAGGAGTTCAAGGCCAGCCTGGGCTACATGAGACTCTCTCAAACAATACCCATGTATACCAAGTATATCCTATGTTGCTGCATAATAGCATCAAATCATATATGACAGACTATAAAATTCAAATAAACATCAATACCAAGGTGACCTTCCTGACTGTTATTCAATAGTAAGCCGGCCGGCCGGCCTTGTGTTTCTGTTTTCATTCTCCTGGCTGTGGGTTACATTGGCTAAGACAAGAGGACTTTAGGAGACCTGCTTATCTCAGATATAACCCATCATCATTGCTATTGGAAGACAGACAATGAACAGGGTGTCAAGTACTCAGGGGTGCCACGCCATATGACTTTATTTTTCTCTTTTTGAAACAGGGTCTCCTTCTTCTAGGACTTTCGTTTATGGTGGAAAAGTGAGAGTTGTCCCTTACTACACAACTAAACCTAGCAGGCATGGGGGCAGGGGAGGGGCTTTTGTTTGTTTGGGTTTTGTTTATGTGGGTTTGGGGTTTTGGCAAGTTTGGGGTTTTTCCAGGAAAAACATGTCTGTTTTGAGTCAGAGCTTCTATAGCTCAGGTTGGGCTAAATCTCACTGTTAGCTGATTCTGACTCTCCTGTCCACATCTCCCAAGTACTGAAAATACAAGCTTGTGTGCTCTAGCTTAACAGCACAGCTTTTAGTTTTCCTGAATGTCTGGATCTGTGAATAAAGAACAACAGTTCCGGAGCTTTGAAGGAACAATGAGCTAAAAATAGAAGCATAGAGAGCTCAGCTCTATGAACAGAAGGAAAACAGTCCTTTTCCCAAATTAAATGTCTGAATTATATCTAAGTATTGACAGCTCCACAGAGCACTTCTGGCTTCTGTAAAACATCAGTGTAAATCCTTTGGTTTGTTTGTTTGTTTTAAGTAAGGTTTCCTGTAGCTGATAATGGGCTTGAACTGCTTAAGTAGCAAAGGATGATTTTGAACTCCTCATCCTCTCACTTCTGTCTCCCAAGGGCTGAAATGACAGCATGAACCACCACACCTGGTTTTGTGCCACGCTGGAGATCAAATCTCAAACTGTGTGCATGCTAGGCAAGCACCCTGCCAGCTGAGCAAATTCCTAATCCTGTATTGTTCTTATAAAATAGGCTCTCCTCTGTAACCTAGACTGACCTCAAACTCTCAGGAATCCTTGCCTGGGTCTCCCAAGTCCTAAGATTATAGGCACAAATTATCACACCCAGCCTGTCTGGTTTTTATTTGTTTGTTTGTTTGCTTGTTTGTTTGTTTTTTTGTTTTTAATTTTAGCAGTTGCATGGGTCCAATACTGTTAATTTTAAATATATATAATATATATGTAAATGCATTAATTCAAATCCTCTCTCCAAAGAATACAGATAGTAAGTACTGGGGAAAAAAAAAAAAAAAAAAGGATCAATTTCTCTTAAATCCTTAAGAGAGCCTACAATAAGAAAAACAACTCCATGAAGACAACCATCATGTTAACCTGAACAGCTACCATGGTCTGTCTGACAGCTGTAGTCTGTGTCTGGAAGCCTCCACTCTAAAGCTTGCTGTTAGGATTTTAACACTGATGTTTTAAAATCACTTGTTTCCATCGTTGTGTCACATGGCTTTACCCAGTTTTCTTATATAAAAACCTATCATTACAGAGAAAAAGTGATTACACAACAGTAACAGCAGAAGTACTATAATGTGGGTGCAATTTTTCCTTGATATGCAGATTTGTTTTTATCTTTTGAAATAACATATAATAAAGCTAGAACACGTCTAATTACATTAAAGTCTACAATATGCAGAAACCCCAACATTTATAGGAGACAATTCCTTATCACAGTGATCCATAATTTTCATTAGCAGGAACAATTCCCACTTATTAACAGTAACAGATTTCTGCACAGTCGCTGATAACCTGAGCTTCATAACGGGATATAGAGAATAAGATAAAGATTCACTTAACAATTACATGAATGAGATAAAATGAAGAAAAAGTACAATCAGTACTAGGAAATCCATGACTAGAATAAAAACATATCAGTCACCCATTAAATTGGCCTTTATTTATTTTTTTTGAAATGCCAAAATAGTGCAAGTTTATTTCATAAAACTTTAAAGTCTGAAGAAACAATTCTTAGTGGTGTGAAATAATACACAATGTCTATTTCCAAAGACTTCGCAAAAATTTTATAAAGTAAACACTTATACAGCACCTACTTTATGCTACACACAAAAACATACTTAAGCACTAAATGTACAAAAGTGACTGGTTACTGCTCAAAGAAATTCACCAACAGAGTATTCAATATATAGTGTAACTAAAATGCCACCTGTGCTTATGAAGATCTCTCACAATTCAGGAACTACATTTAAAGCTTTATAAATTAAACCCAAATTGTCTGACTCTGAGACCTGTTACTGACCATATGAAGACATCTGCCTGTAGAGAAGACCATAAGAATGTCTAAAAACATTCCTGAAAAGGAATATTGTCCAAAGGAAACAGATTAGCTGAGTTGAAGTAAAATAAGAGGTTAGAGGCGAGTAGAGACAAGATCTAGAATGTTCACAAAGTTAGATCACGGAAAATGTAAAATATGTTGAAGAAAATTAAGACTCTAGATAAATTAGGCCTATTTATGGATTAGAAAATTGGTTATGACTAAGAAGCTCATTCTCCTCAATTTTATCTACAGAGTCAATATAAAAATCAAAACAACCAGCAAGCTTTTCATAGATTTTGACAAAGTGATTTAAAAGTTCTATGGAGACAAAGGATCTAGAATAGTATAAAATATGGAAAAAAAATGCCTGTGAGATGGTCAGCAGGAGGTCACTATGCACAGACCTTATCTTGATGACCAGAGAGAATCTACACTCTACACCCTAGAGTTGTCTACTGACTTTCACAAACAGGCACACTGCAGCACAAATAGGCCTGCAGGTAGGTACACATATACAGAGAGAGAGAGAGAGGGAGGGAGGGAGGGAGGGAGGGAGGGAGGGAGGGAGGGAGGAAGGAGAGAATAAATAAATTGATACAAACTAGAAAATTCATAATAATTGACATTAAGACTTTCTCTAGAGGTGGCTGAGCATGTAAAAATGCTTGTTATAATGTCTCCTGACTGTAGTTAGTTGTCCAGGACCATCAAAGTGATAGGAGAGAGCTAATTCCAGTTGTTCTCTGGGTTTCCCTGCTGTACACATGCTGGCATGTCTAAACGCGTCTAAACACACACACACACACACACACACACACACACACACACACACACACACGTATAAAATAGTTTTTGAGACAGAGTCTCACTGGGTGACCCTAGCTAGTTGGCCTGGAATTCATTATACAGACTATGTTCGCCCTAAACCCACAGAGATCTGCCTACCTCTGCTTCCTAAGTTTTGGAATTAAAAGATGTTGTAACAGTACATGTATATATAAATTAGCGGAACAGAGTACAAAATCTATTAACAGTTTCAACAAAAGTTCCAAATAAATTCGGTAGAAATTACTTAGCCAGTGTATGAAAAATTAAAGAATTTCAAGTCTTATAGCACACAGGAACCTTAACTGAAGTTGGGCTGCAGAGATATGAAGTAGCACTGACTGCTCTAGCAGAGGACCGAAGTTCCATTCTGTACACTTACATGGAGGCTCACAGCTGCCTGTAACTCAGTTCTGAGGATCTGACATCTTTTTCTGTCTTTTCTGGGTTAACTGCACATATATGGTGCATATACACAAAAGCTGGCACACACATAAAACTTTTAATTAACCTAAAGTTGACCATAAGCTGTACATAAAAACTAAAAACTATCTAGTACAAAATACCTTTTTTTCTCTTTTTGGTTTTTTGAGACAGCACCTCACACTGTAGCCAAAGTTGGCTGGGAGTTCACTATATATAGTCCAGGCTAGCAATCCTACTACCTCAGCCTCTGAAGATAAGCCTAAACTACCCTGCACATTCATAATCTTTGATTATGCAAGGATTTCCTAGACCTACCTTTAAAAGTTCAAATTATGAAAAAGAAACTTGATAAATGTGGTCTGGGAACTAAGGACCCAGGGGCACGCAGTTGACACGTGGGAAAGGCAGAGGACAAGAATGTGACTACCCAGGAGCACAGAATGTGCAAAGGCAAGAGAGCACTGACAACACTGGAGCTGCTTTCTTGTTTTTGTTTGTCCACAGATTTTGAGTCTGGGTCTTACTAAGTTGCTCACATGGGCCTAGAACTGACTCTGTATGGCCCAGGCAGGCCACACCTCCCAAGCAGCTGGGATTATAACCCTATGCCACCAGGTCAGGAGCCCAACACACACACATGCACATATATATATATATATATATATATATATATATGGTTATATAGATGATCTCCAAAGCAGAGGCTGATCTCTAATGTGTGCAATGAAATTTGTAATTTCCAGGAAAAAAAAAATAAAAAACAACTCACAATGGAAAAGACAAAGATCCTGGATAAAAAAGGAAGAAATTTAGCACAGACCCTACAGACAAAAGATATTAGCAAGACCAAAGATGCAGAGAGTTTGCTCAGCTGGACACCCTAGGTTCAAGGATGGCAGGAGTTAATCAGCTGAAATTAAGTGGACAATACCAAAAATGGATAAAGATATAGAAGGACTGAAATTCTCATAATCACTCATCAAAGATGAAGGAGCTAGCTAGCAATGTGCCTGAGCCATAGGCCAAACAACAAGAAGTTAATATAAGCATCTGAATCATTTGGGGGGGGGGGGACGACTAAGCAGCAGTGGGCGGATAAGGGGTCAGAGGGGGGATGCCCAGGACCAAGAAACCTTATTGTAATGTGTGTGTGTGTGTGTGTGTGTGTGTGTGTATCTGTCTGTGGGCCTCAGAGCTCCACCTGTCTCTACCATGCAGAGCTAGGATTATAGCATATGTCATACCGCGGCTGGGACAAACTCTAGTCTTCATGTTTGTATGGCAAGCACTTGACAGACTAAGCCATTTCTCCAGCCCCCAGCATTCTGGTATTTAACCTGAAAAGCTGAGTGGTACTATAAACACTTTCTGGTATTTATAAAAACGTATTTTTAAAGTATACCTATATGTTTATAACTTATGTAGTTAATACAGTATTCTAATACATATTTTCCAAATACAATAGAACATAATTACTGTTTTTGTTAATAGTCTAGAACAGCAGTTTTCAACTTTTGTGTCACTACCCCTTGCAGAGGTGAATGACCCTTTCACAGGAGTCGCCTTAAGCCATCAGAAAACAGATGTTTATATTATGATTTGTAACAATAGCAAAATTACGGTTATTAAGTAACAATGAAAATAATTTTATGGTTGGGGGGGGTCGCCAAATGAGGAATTGTATTAAGGGGCCACAGCTTTAGGAAGGTTGAGAACTGCTGGTCTAGTAACAAATCTTAAAAGTGCATCTAATAACAATCAGTTATGAGGTAACAGTGGCTTCTGCTTCTACAGTGGAGCATCAATTTCTGTCCCAAACAACCTAATCCCATTATCCCCACACCTGAGAGTATGCAGCATGCAAAATGCTCATGTTGACTTCAGACTCACAGAGCTGTCACTCACTGACAACACTGTAGGAGACATGCAGACCCCCTTCTGAGGAAAACACAAGGGAACAAGTAAAGGCAGGATTCCCAAGTTCTAAAGAGCTTTCCAAAAACTCTGACAATAGGCTGTCTCCTCAGTAAGCTCATGGAACAGTCTCCAATGTGATCAAAGTGACAGGGAAAGAGGGTCCTACTGCAAACCACAGATAAAGACAAGCACATCTCGGTCCTCCGAAGTGAGGTTACACACTAATATAAAGCCTGAGCAAGCCCACGGCTGACTAACATCCTACTTCCTCTCTGCTGGCGGGATCTTAGGGTGCTTTTCATTCAGACGGTCTCTTTCATACTGTGTCACAAGAAGCAGACATTTAATAATTTGTTCAATTTTCCTAAAACATATGCTGTGGGACTAGCTCCTGACTAATGCATCAGATATCTGTACTCATTCCCTGTGATCCAAATACACTTGCCTACTTTCAATTTCTAAACTTATCCAGACTTTTCCTCAGTACTGTCCATGCTCTACCTGCGATCTACAGTACGCCCTGTATTTCCTCAGGGACCTTCAGATGTGCTGAGTCTTCCCATACGCACCTCATTCCACACTGTATTCCTTGGCACTACTTATCACTATGATGAAATAATTAATTCCATGATTGATTACTTTAATATCTGGTTCTCCCTCACGATGTAAGTGCCATGTGACTATCCCCAGTGACTTTTTCAAATGACTCAAAATAAGTCTTTGCCAAATAAATGGATGTGAAAATCATTTTACAACTTAGCAGATAAACAAAAGGTTACTTAACATTCTTAGACTTTAGTTTCCAAATCTATAAGATGAAGATAATAAAAACACTGTCTCAGTGAGTTGTTGAGAGTATTGGTGAATTTCAAACTATAAAATGGTATAAAAATATTAATCTTTTATTCTCAGGAAGATAGCTCACAATTAATATCTATATCTGATAGATATTAGATTTAAAAACTTTAAAATGTTACAAATTATCAACAAGATCAAAATAATGGGATTATCTGACAAAAATGAAAAAGCAGCCATAAGTTCCTGTGGGAACAGCTATGACAGGCTCCAAGCATTAACATGAGCCCTGCTTGCTTCATGATGTCACCTCACAAGAAGCCTGCCAGGCCTCCTGTGACTCTCAAGTACACCAGCAAAAGTGCATCAATAGTGAAAGATGACGCTCTCCAATTCACTCACAAATTCACCTGAGTCAATAGATTTGTAAAAATAAAATTGTAAAAGTACATTTATTTACAATAGCAAATAAATCTCTCTTGCAATATACCAAATACAGGATTAATATTTATTAGAGAGTAATTTTAATACTCACGATTACAGGTTACACCTTAGGACGATTCTTGAGTGATCAGAAGATCCAGGCAATGGATGCTGATCCAATCTCTCAAGAAAGCAGGAACAAAACAGGGTGCTCAAGATCCCAGCGGTACCTTTTGAACGGGGCTGGCCACACCCCCTTCAGGCTCCTGGATACATGCCTTCCAACCTTAGCAGCTAACACCTGAATCCCACCACATCTGTGGTATACTTCCTGTGTTGTACTGTAACCTAATCCTAGAAATATCATAAAGATAATGTTCCTCTTGTCAGTATAAACAAATACACATCAAATTATTCACTTAAATCTTTCAGGTATTCCGATAACTTTAGAATCTCTGGTTCTTTAAAAAAAAAAAAATCCTATGCATACAACTAAAAGGCAGATTTAATAAAGTATAATTAATCACATGCAAATTTATACTCTGAATACTATAGTCTTCCAAGGTATTCCTATGATAGTCTAGAGACAAGTGTACATCCATGTGTATACATATGTAATCACCTCTCTATATAACCTATATACAGCTATATATTAAAACCCAACACTTGCTCTACTGTGTAATTACATGCCTTTGTATTCTTGCCTAGAAAGAAATCTCTCTCAAAGCATGGCCAATAGCTCTTCAATCCATACTCAGCCCTGAGATGGCCTCAGTGGACATGTGCAAAAGTCTAATCCCCACATCTTTGTTCCGCCTAAGTCACCCTAAAAGTCAGGGTCTAGAGTCATCCATTCTTTAACTCTAAAGGAAGCACTCCTAGTTGGAAAATAAAACAAAATAAAAAACAAAAACCACAACCACCTTCCTTATATAGGGTTATGGGAATGTAAATTAGCCCAAACAATACAGAGATCAGTATGGAACCTCCTCAGAGAATTAAGAATCAGAGAAGAGGCTTCCATATAAAGTTTGTTTATTCAGTTCTGTAAATTGTGTCAAACTTCTGATGACAGTTGCACTGAATCTGAAGACTGCTTTTGGTAGATGGCCATTTTCACACATTAATCCTACCTATCTATCTCCTGGTGTCTTTTTCTCCAATCAGGAACCAAAACTCTAGGCTAGCAGAGCTTAAGTCTTGGGAACAGAAAGCAAAATTTTCCCCAGTGGGTCATGAAGGGTAATGGTGAGTGGAACCATTCACATTACCAATCCTTGTTTCCCTGACCAGTGAACCCCCACTGTGGGAGAAACCATGTAGAAACTAATTCAGCAGGATAGATGAATTATTACTGTTGAATATTGTTGAATTGTATTGAATATTGTCATAAATATTGTTTTAGTAAAATCATACTATTAGAAGTGGCTTTCTATACAAATATATAATAGTTTATTCAAGTTTTTAGGTATCCAACTTAAGAAAAACAACATTTCATTTTTACTAAAGACATTGTGAACTGATAATAAAAATCAAAGAATTAAAAAAACCAGGCACTTAATATTTTATCTCCATGCATTCTTATGTCACAAACCATTAATTTCTTCTAAAAATCAATTGCATTATACACTTGATGTACCCATTAGTACAGCATTAGAACGTAACATTTTAAATAGGGGTAATAAGAATGATTAAAGCAACAATTATACTCTTCAATATATTATTAATGGACAGGACAAAGATCCACAGCATGAATCTCTGCTCTACTAAAAAAGACAAGAATTTGGGGAGTAAGCTAAGTGAATTACTCACTTCCCTCTGCTGTGGCCATGCACACTAGACTACTCTACCAGCTTTCCTTTGACAGAGAAAAGGGAAGACTCGCTTGGTGTTCAAATCATATCAACAGAAAGAACATACTAAATAAGGCTTTCCAAAGAGACTGCCTCTGGGAGCCAACGAAAGGCTGGAAGCTGGAAAATTAAGAAGAGAAAACTTTGTAGGGAGTATCATACTTGGCAGCTACTGGTGATTGGATCAGACTCAGTACAGAACATTCTTGTCTTACTTGTCTATATTTTCATAGAAATGATTTTTCCATTCCAGCACTTATACACGTCTATGCATGGCAGTAAGAGAGCATTCCTGACTTTCAATACATATGGTGTGCATTCAATGACATCATTCACTACAACATTTGCCAAGTTTAACCTCTTATGCAGACCACCAAAATACAGTTTCACAGTCCCTATGGGACTAAAAATAGTAGTTCCTGAAGAATGGAGAGGTTATTAATGTTTCATCCATATAACCATACCCTCCCTATCCTCTCATAAATAAAATCTTTGTAATCTTATAATGTATCCAACTTTCATTAACCCTTCACTGTTGTTTCATACGGTGACTTGTGAACACTCACTTGGTAGCTGTGTGCTATGGCAGGTGCTGCTTACTGTGCATTTGTTGAAGAGATTACACAGTGGATTTTATTATGAAGACAGATGGAAATTACTATGTGAACTGAAAATCATAATTTATATAATTGATAGTTTCATTAATAACTATGAAATAGGAATCAAAGCAGATTTTCTACCAAAGAAAAGCTTTCACTAATGACCTGATTTTCTAATTTAAAGCTAAGCATCCTATTTGCAAATTTTTTAGATGACTATATAAGGGAGTCTATGATCCTTTAAGATAGTTTAAAACCTTCATGATTATTTTCAAAGAGTAATTAAACATCCCCTAATTTTTTTCTTGAGAACAAGTATTTCCATGTACTACAGATTGACCCCAAATTTGTGGCAATTCCACTGTCTGGGCTTCCTGATACTAGGATTACAAACATGCCAACACATGTGGCTCTTGATTACCCTTAAATAAGTTTTAAAGATGAGTGTGAAGCAACATTATTCCTATCCAGTGTTTTTGGTCCTTGATCCTACATGAAAGTATAGGAAACTTAGTAAGAAGACATAGCTGAGAGATGCCTGGGGGGAGGGGTTGCTTCATATCGCCATGTTTACTGTGGTACTTAAGCAAACAACAGAGCTCTGCAGCAAAACCATTCAGGGTTTTAAGGTAAATGTCAAGAAAGGTAATGTTTGAGAACTGAGAACTCTGAAGCTACAGCATGTCTTCATATAGCCATCCCACAGGAGGCGGGTACTGTCTAACCATTGCCATACATGGCATAACCAGCATCAGTCACAATTTAGTCAACTTAAAAATAAGTCAAATATTATGACAAAATTGAATTGTGGGGTGTGTTTTTTTGGGAGGGGAAACTTTTTTGGAACAGAGTATCACTAATGTATCTAAGACTGTTCTGGAACTCACTATGTAGACCAGGATGGCCTCCAACATACAGAGATCTGCCTAAATTAGCCTCCTGAGTGCTGTGATTTAAATGTGTGTGCCACCACATACAACTAAGACAAGATTCTTATAACTTTGCCTATTGAAGATTTTTTCAGACAAGGCCTGACATTGAGCTTTTGATTACCTTGTCTCTATCTCCAAGTCCTGAAATCATAGGTGTGTGCAACTATGCCCAACCTACATCTTTAAAACTGAAATAGATGCTGAGCATGGTGGTGCCATGCCTTTCTTTAATCCCATCACTCAGGAGGCAGAGGCAGGTGAATCTCTATAAGTTCAAGGCCAGCCTGGTCTACTGTGTGAGTTCCAAGACAACCAGGACTACCCAAAGAAAACCTGCTTAAAAAAAAAAAAAAAAACCCAGAAACAAAAAACTAGATACTAACATATTTCTATTTACAAATGAATTTCAATGATATGATGTAATTTGGAAAAGGATGATTTCATGTAAAGAATATAACAACACCATGAATCTTTGAGGCCTGAAATTTTCTAGTACACTGCAGTGATTCTTAAGAATTGAGTAGTTTGGGGGCTAGAGAGATGGCTCAGTGGTTAAGAGAACTGGTTGTTCATCCAGAAGTCCTGAGTTCAATTCCCAACAACCTCTTGGTGGCTAACAACCAATTGCAATGAGATATGACACCCTATTCTGGCCTCTGGGCATACAAGCAGACATAACACTGTTATTATTATACATAATAAAAAATAAATCTTTAAAAAAAGACTGAACACTTTAGGTGCTGGAGACAAAGTTCAGCAGGTTAAAAACACCTACTGGTTTAATTCTTCGCACCCATGTGTGGAAGCTCACAGTAACCTCTATCTTCAGTTCCAGGGGGTTGAACACCTTCTTCATTTTCCATGAGCACTGTACATATAAAATAAGGATTTCTGGCAACACAGCTCAGCAGGTAAAGATGTTCACTTCCAAGTCTGTCAATCTAAATTAAATCTCAGGAATTCACATGGTGGAAACAGAGAACTGACTTATATAAGCTCTCCGCTGACCTTCATACCCATGCTGTGGCACAGGAGCACTTAAACACACACACACAATGTTTAGACATATTTTTTAGAAATTATTTCAAAACCAAATCTATCTAAAAATGTTAAACAAAAATGGTTCTGAAAACAACAGTGATTCAACTGCTAAGTAGATACCACATTCCAGGATAACATAATAGTTTGTAAATGTTGTGAGTAAAACTCATCACCCAAAAATACGATGAGCACAAGAGATAGTGCATATGTTGCCAGGTATGTTTAGAGATTCCATGTGGTACTTTCTGTCAAAACATCATGTTGCTCATCCAAAACAAAAAAAAAATTATTTGTTAATTGAAAATTAGTAACAATACAACCTATTTACTTATAACAACACTATAATCCTGTAGTGAATAAATAATATTCATAGTAACTCACTTTATATCTTAGAAATTTGGGCTCACAAACAAGTGTCATAGCCAGGGTTGCAGTTAATAAGTGGCAGAGCTAGATTTTCCAGCCTGTCATGTGTATTTGTGCAAATACACATCAATGTTCATGTAGAGGCCAGAAGACGTGGGATGTTATTCCTCCTCAGGCATCAATCCTGTTCATAAGGCATGGTCTCTTCCTGGGACCTGGTGCTCAATGGTGCTAACAAGTGAGTTTCAGAGATCTACTAGGTCTATCTCCTGTCACCTGCATTACGAGACTTTTTACTTGAGTGTTAGATTAAACTGAACAGTACTTAAATAACTGAACTATCTCATCAGTCCATCAAACTATGCTTTCTGACTTTAAAATCCACCGGGTTTGCTCTAAATCACACTGATGAAATTGACAAAGTTAAAGTACAAAGTACAATCTTCTGAGGACTACAGTAGCCCCCTGACCCACAAAGGATACTTTCAGCACTATCACCCATCTTAGTCAGATGCTGAGACTGAACACAGAATCAAACACTAAACATACAATCATCACCATTTATGTTTGAGTTGTGTTTGTGTCAACAACCCGTGGCTTATACAATGGTCCCCTAAAATAACAAAGGAGCTGAAAATTCCTACCGTTTAGTGACATCACAGTCATCATGACATCGCAGTGCAATGCACTATTTAAATATTGTGGAGATGATGGTATAAGCATATGAACTACCATTTATATAAAAGTGAAGACCAAAGCATGGTGTATGATAAAATGCTTAAAAATCATAATAAATAATTGTTCTGCATTACATGTTCACTATAAATTTTGCTCTTACCATATACTTTCTAGACATAAAAAGCTAAATGTGAAATGTACACACTGTTATGGCAGCATTCATCTCACCACATCACTGTACATCTGTTCACCACTTATGTATAGTGACAGATCTACCACATGTAGGCTTGTGTAGAAATACCTTGGAATGCTCCTGCAAGACAGCATCAGCTGAAGACCACAAAGTGATACAAGACTTCAGTAGTTTCTTATGCACGTATGTGTATGACTGATCTATAAATTAGGTGCATTAAGACAACAGTGGTAAGCACAGTGGTACATGCACTTGGGAGACAGAGGCAAGCAGATCTCTGAGTCTGGTTATGAGAGTCACTTCCATGACACCCAGGGGGAAAAATGCAACAGCAGGAACTAATGAGAACAATGACAGTGACACATTGCTACTCCTGCACTTCGGACCATCATGAATCACATCAAGTGTGACCTGAACAGCACACTCTGTAAAGATCAGAGAGTGCACTAGCTAGCCACAGGGCCCAGTGACAGCGCAACTGACAGAGCACCATGTAATTCAAAACAGCATACAGGTTAAAACTTACAAATTCTTTGTTTCTGACATTTGTATGTTCTATTTTAGATCACAGTTAGCTGAAAATAACAAAAACTGCAGGAAACAAAACCACAGACAGGAAGAACTGCTACCATTAGACAGCACAGGATTCTGACAGCCAAACTACACTTTCAGTAACTAATGCTAACAACAAGTGAAAGCCAAATGCTTCCAGAATCTTACTTTTAAAATTTTTTTTAAAGATTTATTTATTTTGTGTGTGTACGAGTGCTCTATCTAGTGTACACCAGTACACCCAAAGAGGGCATCAGAGCTCTCACTACAGATGGTTGTGAGCCACCATGTGGCTTCTAGAACTCAGAACCTCTGGAAGAACAGCTAGTATTCTTAACCTCTGAGCCATCTCTCCAGCCCATTTACAGAATTTCTTGGAGGCAAAAGAATATATTTGTAGCCAGACAGTGGTGATGCATGCCTTTAATCCCAATACTTGGGAGGCAGAGGCAGGCAGATATTTGATTTCAATGGGCAGCATAGTATACAAAGTGAATTCCCAGACAGCCAAGGCTACACAGAGAAACCCTGTCTCAAAAAACAAAGCAAACAAACAAACAGGAATATGTTTGTAAACTAAGGTCAAAACTGAACACAATGATCCGGTGATATATATGTAACTTCAACTACCTACAAAACCACTGAACTCCCCAAATCCATTACATTTCTAAAATTTGCTATTCTATATGCTATCCAGCATTTGTAGGCAATAATCATCTAAAACCAAGACATAAAATTACCTTTTCAAAGATAAAAAATTGCTAAGTCCTAAACATTAAAACACTCAGGTGTCAACAAGTGACTTAAAAGTTGCTTCTAAACAGCCCTCTGTTTAGACTACTGGCAAAGAAGGGCATCAATTAAGACAAGGTCCTGGGACCCTCGAATACAAGACTGCAAAACACAGGATATCCAATTCAGCTCTTACTTTCTGCCTCAAAAAAACAGCTTATCCCGAAAAACAGTTCTGGATCTGGAGAAATCATGCCCTCTGCCTTCCTGCTCTTGATGACAAAAACTATTCTCAGCCCCTGAGTTATATATTCTCCTACATCCTCTCAGTTCACAGGGTTTGGGGCACCAACCTCTTAGATCAATACAAGTCCACTCTCACCATTCTAAGTAAACAGAATCCATTCTTTTATTTTCCTCCGCTAACTCGTTTCTTACAATACCCAACACAAAAGATTTGAAACAGAAAAAGGCAAAGTCTCCACACAAAAAAAATCAAATAGTCAAATAGTGATGTCTGTCTCTAAGTCTCCCCAAAATGGGGAATTCAATGACACAGTCAGGAAATCTGAAGATGGTCCAGTGTACAAACCAATGGCAAGGCCGGCTCTGTTGTACACAACCTCCTGTCGACTCTTCAGCCTCACAATATCTCAGCCATTATACTTCAAGAGAGCCCATTCCCTACTGTCCAGGCAACATAAGGCATATATCATAACTAACTGAAACATTTCATCAAGTTATTTAAGTTCCTGAACACTTCCTAAACATATATTAAAGGGCCTTTCCGAATATTCTATCTAGGACCTTCAGGGTAAAATGGTTTCAACAATTTAATTCCTCAACATTGCTTTAAAATCTCATATTAAATATAAACTCAAACATGACTATTAAGCATTTTTCTCTTTCTGAAATTCATATACAGAGGGTTTTAAAAAACTCATTAACAATGTCATATATATTAGATCCATTATGTTCAGCATTTTAACCAAATGGTAAAATGTTCTTCCTACTAGCTCAGCCTAGATTCAGCATGAGAATTTTGAGTTTCCAAAAATTTATGAATCTTTTATGAATTTCAGTAAACTGAGGGATTTGCTGCCTTGCTTACACTATGTAACAAATCTCCAATCTCAGACCTAAGACCACAGCCCCAAGATCACAGATTTCAGATTTAAGTATTTCCTGGTTGGCCCCTTGGGGACCTGACCACTAAGCAAGCAGGCAGCACTTTGGATTGCTCAGGATCCTGACAATGTCATCTTAGGGAACCCAGTTTTGCATTTACTAAGTTCCCTTATTAAAGGTGGTCCCACCTGCCTCCTGTCTCTTCTTCTTCCTCTACTCTCCTTAGCTCTTCTCCACATGAGAGCTGCTCCACAGTATGAGTGACTTTCTAGGACACCATGGCTCCAACCTGCCAAGTTCACCTCCCACCATTATATAAGAACAGACCCAAGATCATAGAAGATCATAGACACATACCTGAGATCTCAGACTAAAGATCTCAGACTTGTGTAATAATGCTCTTGTACACTGTAAAGATTGTTATTCATATTGGTTTAATAAAGCACTGATTGGCCAGTAGGCAGGCAGGAAGTATAGGCAGGACCACCAGACTAGGGGAATTCTGGGAAGAGGAAAGGCAGAGCAGTAGATACCAGTCAGACACAGAGGAAGCAAGATGAGAATGCTGAGCTTAGCAAAGGTACCAAGATATGTGGCTAAACATAGATAAGAATTATGGGTTAATTCAAGTGTAAAAGCTAGATAGTAATATGCTTAAACTACTGGCCCAGCATTTACTACAATATTATGCCCTAGAGTCAATTATTTCAAAAGTAGGTGCAGACTGGCTGGGCAGAACAGAAAAATGTCCAACTACACAGACCCAAGATCTCAGACCCAAGATGTCAGACCTAAGATTGTAAATGTAAGACACAGACCTAAGATTATGACTGGCTTGAGGTTGAGAAAAGTAATGTGTAAAATAAAATAAGTAAAAGCACACAGAAATAAGTGGATATTGAATTAACATCTACCAGAACTGACCTATGCATTAGGAAAGATGTTTGAAGATCTCTAAGCTCTGATGAGAGCAGGTTTTACACAACTGTGAACACTGCAGAACAGAGTATCATAAAGGCCTGGTTCTTGTTCCTACAGTATTCAGTAATGAGCTGTGTGGCCTAATCAGAACCACCGATGTTGTGGGATTCAGGTGTCAGCTGACAAGGTCAAGGGACATTTATACAGAGCACCGGGCCCCCCCGACCTGAAGGGGGCGGGGAAAAGCCCCATTAAAAAGGGTCTGCGGATACGACACGCTCTCTTCCTGGTTCCTGGCTGCTGGAGGAAGGACCCCGTCGTCCGTCCGTCTGCAGACTTCGGTCCCTATTGTACTCGGTTACCTGTACCGTGAGTGTTGGTTTATATTCTAATAAATATCTATCGAGTATTTGTGTCCTTGTGGGTAAGCTCCGCCTACATCTGGCGCCCAACGCTCCCGGCGGACCCGCGGGCGGGCGGTCAGGTGGGGGCTGCTTCAGAGGCCTCTCATCCAGCGCACCCGGGCTGTCTGCCCTCCCCCAGCACGCGGCTCGCTGCCTAGCAAGGCGGCTGACCCGGGCTGTCTGCCCTCCCCCAGCACGCGGCTCGCTGCCTAGCAAGGCGGCTGACCCGGGCTGTCTGCCCTCCCCCAGCGCGCGGCTCGCTGCCTAGCTAAACGGCTGACCCGGGCTGCTTTGCGCATACACTAGTTATGATATATGCACAAGATGTTTTATATACCTCTGTTTAGATGATATATATGTATTTACATGTCTAAAATGCTGTGGACACTTTACCTGGTAAAATACCCCTGGCTAATGCTCGATAGTTCTACTAAGGGTCATTGTTCAGAGATTGTACATCCCTTATATAAGTATTCTAATTTTTAGTACAGGGTTTATTCCTTAAGACGATAAGATCTGCAGTCAACACTATTTAAGGTATCATATCCCAGTCATTTCAGATACAGGTTAGAATATCATAGATGGACAAGAATCTTCAACCGTTTCATAGACCCAGAGAATATGGCATTTAACATTTAAAATTTGGCCACGAGAGACACGACGACTCCTGGTGTCACTGCTCCCTTCACGAGATGGTGTTGAGCATCAAGGATACTCCATTGGAGTTGGTCCTTTTGGCAAAAAATGGCCGGTTGAGTAAGGAACTGTCCTTACCTTGATTGCTGACAGTACACACATGATGTCAAGCTGGATGAACAAATTGAGATGGAGACTGACAAAACCTGCCTAGACAGGATAAGACAGTCCCTTCAAAATTGTTCTGCTTGTAAAAAGATCTGTCAGATGCCATAGGCCTATAGCCAATCCGATAGATGCTCTAACGGTGCACAAATCCAGAGGTGATTGTCCAGGTAGCTGTGTTGCTGTCCTCTCCCAAATTTTGGAAGTAGCTGCTTCCATGTACTTCTGTCTTTCAGACAAATTTACCTTCCTTCTCAGGTCTTGAAGAGGTTGAAGAATAGATGTTTAAGGTTTCCACCCTAGTATCCCTTAGATAAGAACACTCAGGTGTTAGATTCTCACTTTCCCAGATTAACCCTTTAAAATAATCTATACACCCTACTATCTACCAATATTCTAGAACTATTAGATATACCTTATATAAGTTAGGCTTTGATTAGCAATTATACTTTGACCTCTCCTAGATGCTACCTCATAATAATTCTTACTGTACATAATCTTAGTTTAGAACCTTCTTAGTTAGACAAAGGGGGGAGATGTTGTGGGATTCAGGTGTCAGCTGACAAGGTCAAGGGACATTTATACAGAGCACCGGGCCCCCCCGACCTGAAGGGGGCGGGGAAAAGCCCCATTAAAAAGGGTCTGCGGATACGACACGCTCTCTTCCTGGTTCCTGGCTGCTGGAGGAAGGACCCCGTCGTCCGTCCGTCTGCAGACTTCGGTCCCTATTGTACTCGGTTACCTGTACCGTGAGTGTTGGTTTATATTCTAATAAATATCTATCGAGTATTTGTGTCCTTGTGGGTAAGCTCCGCCTACACACCTCCATTTCATTAACCATAAAATTCTAAAAAGCTACCAAACTATCCACTAAGTTGATATTCTAAGACAACCTAAGCACCCTTAGATGTCAGCTTTGCAAGCAATGCAGATAAAACAGGTGAATGAAGAGGAGAGGACAAGAATCAAAGCCTGGCAGTGGCCAGAGTGGAAACTGAAGAAGGAGTGGACTGCAAACCTTATCAAGTCCAGTACCTCAAAATGCATGGTTCATTAGAAACAGAAGAAAACTCTTCTACTATAAAGAAATCCATGGCCTTGTTTCTCTTTCTGACACTTTAGTTACTCTTTGGTCATTTTGCTAAAGAATGAAGAAAAGCAGAGAATATGGATGTAAAATTTATCATTTCCAAGTGTTCATAGTCAAAGCAAAGCCAAGACTAGTTCCACTCTCAAGAGATTAAAGAGTAGGTGACAGTGAGAGATCTTGAGAGTATCTACAAGTCACAAGTTACCTCAGAGTGCTAAGACAAATTCAGAGTACACTACTGAATTTGAAAGAAACTGACCCACACAAGAAGCAGTTTCCATAGGTCCAAGTGGTTGTATCTGATATTACATGACCTGGATTTGAGGTCAAAAGGAACAAAGGAAAGGTGGGAAAACAAGTTATATTTCCTTTCATCGACCAAACCACATCCCCAGTCTCCAAACTCAAGTCTTATTTGGAAGAGTAAAGAAGACAGCGATGTTGAGCTTCACAAAGACCAACGGGCCAAATGAACTGATTTCTGAGAAATCCTTTAACTAACTAGTCTCAAATACACATCCAATAAATCTATAGAGTTTGCTATATTGCCAAGTGTGACCTTGAAGTTCTGGTTCTCTTATCTCCACCTTCCAGGTTCTTGGATTACAGACACGCACCACAACCTCTGGCTGTGGGCCAAAGTCTTACATTCAGGTTGGATGGAATCATTTGTGGCAAAGCAACTTTCCCATGAAAATATCCTTGTAAAGCCACAAACTTATCTTTTTAAATAGCCTATTTAAAGACACCAGAGAGAGAGAACACACTGAAGAAATCTGTTTGCAGCAGTCAGAAGAAGGTAGAACAAGCAACTGGTGGGTAGGCAGCTTGCTGCCCACCTTCATTGGACCCCTGCTCCCACTCAGACACAAGGCTGCTGAGGAAAACGTAAAAACAAGCAATGCTCTGGTTGTCCCTGAGTAATCAGACAAAATCACAAGCTTAAAGAGTCGAAAGCCCAGAAAGGAGAGGTAGAGAACCACACCTGACCTCCTCCAGTTTTCCCATCAAGACAGTAGCACAAACAAGGCCAAAACAATGGTAACATCAACAGATGTCAAGGTGGAGGGAACTCTCATGGAGCCCCAACCCTAGGGAAGAACTACAGGCAACTAATAAATGCTGGGAGAGGCAGAAGCAGCGTCTCCCATGGTTGAGCCTCCTTGGTTAAACAATACAAAGGAGGTCAGGTCTGAAACCATATATACACAAACAACAAAAACATACTCAGCATGTGGCATTTGTACATTTGTGCATACACAAGCACACACAAAACAATAACAAAAAATAATAACTATCAATGTGAGAGTGGGGACATGAGATGTGTTGGACAGAGAGTACCTGGGAAGGGCTGAATGGAGGAAGAAGGGAAGTGATGTAATTACATTTCAATTTAAAATCTATTAAATTCAATAAAAATATCTCTGCCAAGATACATAAGCAGTAAGACATCAAAAAGTGTGAAAACATTCTCAGCCACTTGAGTAGACTAGACTTTAGAGCTCAGAACCCATCAGGGCAAGAAGCTGAAAATACAATGAGAGCTCAGTCAAAACTCAAGTCCATCCCTAAGTGAGTTAGTAGCCACCCCCACAGGGGGGCCTGCATGACTTCCCTCCAGCCTCTCAGCCTCTCTGGGTCTGTGGACTGTATCATGATTATCCTTCACTTTACAGTTAATATTTCTAAATGAGTACATGAATGTCTTTCTGGGTCTGGGTTACCTCACTCAAGATAATTTTTTTTTCTAGTTCCAACCATGCAAATTTTATGATGCCATTATTTAACAGCTGAATAATAATAATAATACTTCATTGTGTGAATGTACCACATTTTCTTTATCCATTCTTCAACTGAGCAACATCTAGATCCAAATGGGTTTTTATTCAACAGGTAAAGCAATACCCTAAGGTGGTATCCCAGACTGTTGTGACACTCAAGGCAACAAGCAGAGATGCAGAAAAAATGAGTTTGTGGTGGTCTTCCTATGGTAACAGCTGTGCTGCCTTGAAAATGAACCACCACTGTTTGTTATTAAGATAAATATCAATATGTGATAAATACACAAGCTACAAAATTCACATGAACTATTAAGTTCATGAAAAAAATTTTCGAGTCATTACAGTCAACTCTGGTCATACTTCCAGCAGGAAACAGTGAACTTGTCTTAAAGGAATAATTATGTAAGAAAATGAGATGCATTTATGCAATGAACCGTAAGTCCAGTTAATAATTTAAGTAAAGGAGAAAGAAAAGATAATAGCTTTATTATCATCATGATCATCATGTTCATCATCAAAACAGAAATGGAGAGAAGGTAAAAGGCAGACTGGTAAACATAGAAAATTATAAAGTTAAGACCAGGACATAATAAAAGTACCTACTGATATGAGATGTCTTTCTGTACACTGTGAATTATCATTGGATAATAAAGAAACTGTTTTGGTCTATGGCAAGACATCTAAGAAGCAGGCGGGAAATCCAAGTATAGATAAAGGAGAATGAGGGTGGAGTCAGACAGAGACACTGTGAGCTGCTGCCAAGGAGAAAGATGTGAAGGAATTCAGGTAAGCCACAGGCCAAGTGACAAGACATATTAATGGAAATGAGTTGAGTTGAAATGCAAAATCTAGCTAGCAATACGCCTGAACCATGGGCCAAGCAGTATGCCAGGGAGTGGTAGATGTACTTTCTGCTTTTGTCAGGGTTCTCCATACGAACTCCAGAGTGATAGGCCAGAGCGATTCCTCCCCAGCGTTTGCTCTCACTTGTTTTGTTAGCTTTGCCATTCTGATGAGGGGAATAAAATCTCAAAGTTGTTTTCATTTGAAATTCCCTAATTGCTAAGAATGATGAACGTATTTTAAGATATTTAATTATTCGTAATAGCCAGAACCTGGAAACAACCCAGATGAGCCTCAAATGAAGAATGGATTAAAAAACTGTGGTACATTTACAGAATGGAGTATTACTCAGCATTAAAAAAATAATAATGATAGCCTGAAATTTGAAGGCAAATGGATGGGTTTTGAGAGTATTATCCTGAGTGAGGTAACTCAGAGCCAGAAAGATAGAGATGGTGTATACTCACTCACAAGTGAATTTTAGACATAAAGCAAAGGATAAGCAGTTTACAATCCACAACAGGAAGAACTTAAGAGGAACATTCATGGATCCTCCTGGGAAGGGGAAATAGAGTAAATTGGGATCATCTGGGGGAGGAAGCAAGGGGAGATAGAAAGAGATCATGAGAGAATGGGATGGCTCAGTGGGTAGAGCAACAGAGAGGGAGAAAAAGAAATAAATATCTTGACAGAGGGAGCCATTGTAGGGGTAGAGAGAAACCTTGTGCTAGGGGAACACCCAAGAACCCACAAGGTGACCCTGGCTGGGACTCCAAGCAATAGCAGAGAGGGTGCCTAAACAGGACTTCCCTAGAATCAAATTAACGACCACCTTGATTGACACTATAGAACCTTCATCCAGTAACTGAAGGAGGCAGATGCAGCCATCTATAGTTAAGCACTAGGTCGAGCTCCTGGTCTAGCTAAAGAGAGGGAAGAGAGGATTATATGAGCAGAGGGATCAGGATCACAAGAAGACACAAGCTACTGGGAGCTCCCTGACTGAAATGACAGCTGAGGACCCTTCATGGAAAGGAACTAAACCCTCTGAATACAGGTGACAGCCAAATAGCCTCTTACCATCGGACCAGAGTTTATTCCTGGTGCATGAACTGGCTTCCTGGAGCCCATTCCCTACAGAGGAACACCTTACTCAGCTTTGATACTGGGGGAGAGCCTTACCTCAACTGGATATGCTAGACCCAACTGACTCATCTTGGGAGGCCTTGCCCTCCCTGGGGAAAGGATGAGGGATGGGGTGAGGGGAGGCTGGGGGAGGACTGAGAGGAGAGAAGGAAGGGGGAGCAGTGGTGGGTATGGGGGAAAATTTAAAAAAAAAACCCTATACTATTTTTAAAATGATATTTCATAGCCATTTTTGCTTTTTCTTCCAAGAACTGTTTACTTAGACTATTTTTTTTAAGTGAAACTATTTGTTTTTCTTGACTCTTTGGTTTTTGTATATTCTGAATATTAATTCTCTTAATCTTTAGATGTGAAACATATAACCTGGACTAAAGACAGAAACTAGGAAAATGAAAAAGACCATAGAAAGAGAAAGAAGCAGGGCGTGGGTCTAATGTAACATAGGCCAGCCTTGAATTCTCTCCAAAGCCTAACCCTCCTGCCTTTACCTCCACAGCTGTGTACCACCCTTGACCCCTATGCAAAAATTTCAAAGTCATTTTTGAAAAAAATTATGCCACAAAAATTAATAGTATCCAATATTATGTCAATATGTCAAATGTGACCCTAGCTAGAGCCATATTAGATACATTTGCAATTAAATAATAGCTGCCACAGTTAATTCACAGGCTGCTGCGACAGCATTAATCAGGAAAATGATCCGCAGACTTGCCAATCTGGTAAAGGCATTTTCTCAATTAAGATTTCCTCTTCCCATATACATCTAGGTTTGTATCCAGTTGACAAAAACCAACCACTTCTATTATTTTTCTTTACATGTAATGCATCTTTAAAGTAATGGATAGCTACAGTATGTATTGTTTACAAGCTCTTAGTATAATTTTTGCTTTAGTCATTATTGTCTAATACAAATCTTTCAGGAAGAAACACATTTTCTTTTACTGAATAATTAAAATTAGGATCACTTTGGGACTTAGAAAATATTTAAGGACATAGCTTCATTATTTGTTTAAACAGCCAATTATACAACACAGACAGCATAAGCACTACAAAATGAAGTCTGTAGGTCTACACAGGAAGGAACTGATGCTTAGGATTAAAGCTTTGTAAGAACATGAAAATAAATCTTTAACAAAAGGTAATCTAAGAAGTGAGCCAGGCATGGTGGGATAGGCCTGTAATCCCAGCTACTGAGAGGCTGAAGCGATAGGATCGCAAATTCAAGACCCTTTTTGTCTCTAGAAATGAAATTTAAAACATAAGCACTGAGAAGAGGATATTTCTCAGGCGGAACCTCTGGGGACTAGCGCAGGCCCTGAGCTCAGTCTCCAGTATGTAGGGAGGAAGGCTGACGTAGGGAGAACTAGCTCACCTATTAAAACCCTGCCCTGCGGTTATAACACAGACAGAGAGAGAAGACAAGGGGTGAGGAGGAGAGAAGACAGGAATCCGTATACCTACAGTTAAACCTTTCCTAGTTCTAATTCTGTCACGGACATTCTAGTTGTGATAAGTTAGAGCATAAACTTAGTGTGAAGTGTCAAAGCTTCCATCTCAAATGCCAAGTCTAACTGCATACAGGTTCACTAAGTTGTACAGTATGATTGATTGTAATGTGTGATGCTTTAACTTATTTCCAAGGGTTTTTACATAATGAAATTTTAAAAAATAAAATAAAATCTTTTGGTGCATTTTATATAACAATTATGCAATAAATTCTTGAAAATATTTATATGGCTTTTAAATAGATTAAAATAAATCCATCTTTGCAAATGCCTACTGAACATCTACCATGGTCCATGTGCCTCACAAATATGTCATTAAGATGAGAAGGTATATTGTTTCTGCACTAGAGTGACTGAATTCTAAGGAACAAGCCAGGACATTAAGTTTTGAACATTTTTACTCCTTATAGAAAAAGTTTCATAATAAAAATATAGGTTCTAAACTGGGTGGCGGTGATGCTCACTTTTAATTCCAGCACTTGAGAGGCAAAGGCAGTTCTGGATTTCTGAGTTCAGGGCTAGCCTGCTCTACAGAGCTAGTTCCAGGACAGCCAGGGGTTCACAGAGAAACCATGTCTCAAATACCCCCCAAAGGAACAGATTCTACTTAAAATCATGACAGAGAAGCATATATAGAGTCTCTCAAAGATAAGAAATTATAACTCTGGGACAGAGCATAAACAAACAACCAGCTGAAGATAAACCATCACCAAAATGAAATAGAAAAGGAACCAACCTCTGAAAGAAGAAACCTGCCCTTGGTAAGAATGTGTGTGACTGACTGAGACCCTCCCCTCCCTACGGGATTCTAGAAGAAAGCTACAGTCTTTCAGACAAGGGGGGAGGAGGGAAGAGGGTGGGGGAGGAGAACGGATACATCCATTATTAATTAGCTGCCTTAAAGTTCCAAATTTATCCTTCAGATACCCACTATAGTATTAGGTGGAATTCTTGCTTACAATGAACACAATATGGCACTTTCTCAGTAGAGGGCACTGGAGGACTATATTCTTTGATATGAACCAGCTCTCTGGCTGCTAAACAGGGGAGATTGAGCTGAGGACACTTGGTGGTACTTTGCCCAAGCAAGTGCTATGAGCATACAGAACCTTAGTAAACTCCACTGCAGCTGAGCCCAGTGAAATCTTTCTGCCATCTCCATAGACACTGGATACTGAAGCCTTGTCTCCTTTCCAGACAGGTACTTAGTTCATTCTGTTCTTACTGTGCCTCTCGAAATGACACAGCCACGCCAACATGGAACACAATGCACTCTAGACCTCCTGCACCTTAGGCAACCCCCATTTTAATGTGTTTTGTGTTAAGTAATGTTCCAGAAAACTGCTCTGTTCTCTACACGTGACTACAGACCATTACTAGTCACACCAGAAATGTCTCTGTTATAGAGTATATCACATCTCTATCTGAAGAGGTCAACAAGTCTGTCCTTTATCACTCCTCCTCCTCCCTCCATCCTTGTTCCCTACTCACCCCTGCCCCCCAGCTCTGGAATACCCTAGAGTTAAGTTTACAGAGACATTTCATACAATAGCTCAATAATTCTGCATACTAAGCTCCCATTTAAATAACTGGTAGCTGACTAACCAAAAACTACTTGCTACATGGAATAGTCTCAGGAAACAGACCCTTAAAAACCTGGATGCTGTGGCTGGTCTGGGTTAGGCCCTTAGACAGGAGAGAAACAAGATGCTAATACACATGGCATGCAATGCCACAGTTAATCAAAATATTCCCCAAGGTTGTTAATGAAGTGCCAAGAAAACCAAATGCCACTGAGCTTCAAGTGGCTAAGGCACTCTGCAA
Source organism: Phyllotis vaccarum (assembly GCA_033318265.1). NCBI lineage: Eukaryota > Metazoa > Chordata > Mammalia > Rodentia > Cricetidae > Phyllotis > Phyllotis vaccarum. The sequence goes on from JARWLC010000017.1 coordinate 61,722,925, forward strand.
TTTGCAAAAGATGTCTACAGGGGACAGGGTATGAGATGTATTATTCTAAATGTATTTGGGGACTTACATACAGGGTTTGTGACAACTTTGAGAATACTGACTTGGTCCAAATCATAACTGAAGATCCACAGGGCATACACAATAGTCCTAAAAGATAATTTCTTGAAGATTCATGGCAAATGTTGCTGAAAATTAAACATAAAGTCTAATTATGTGGACTGTAGAATCAACAAAGTTAAATTCATTATCTAATCCATTTTATTCATGCAATTTTTAGAAGACTGAGTAGGAATCAGATTCAAAAGGCTAAAAATAGGGAACATTAAATTCCTTTCAAAAACAGTGAAGCCGTCCAAGCCTGGCGGCTCAAAGTTATACTCCCAGCTAGCAGCCAAGATGCAGTGAGAGGGTTGGTGAGCACAGGGTGAGCTCTGCCCACAGAGACAAAAGGCTGGAGACAGAGCTTGGTGGTTAAGAACTTCATCAGCACGTGTAAGTTCTGTGTCCATTCTAGAAGGAGAAGAGGAGAGAGCAGTGGAGAAGGGAGGGCCAGAGAGGACAGAAAGGGAAGGGAAGCAGGGTGGAGGGGGAGAAAAGGGACACCCAAAGGCATCAGGGAGGCTTTAAGTGGATCAAGTAAGAAATGAAGACACAGCAACACAGATTCTGCTCTTCCAGGACCTGACCTGGTCTACTCCCAGCACCTAAATGCTGGGCAAAAATCCTGGGGTCCCGCACCTTCTTGTCTCTGCTGACACTGCACACACATGGTGACATGAAAATGCAGTCAAAACACCTAAACACATAAAATGAAAATAAACTGAAAATAAACATGTTAAGAGATTTATCAGGCTAGATGGAACTGATAACATGAAAATTCAAATATATATAAGAGAATAAAGACAATAAGAAATGGTAAATTCATTATCAGGTGTGGTGATCCACGCCTTTAATCCCAGCACTTAGGAAGGAAAGGCAGGAAGTTTTCTGTGAGTTCATCATCAGTCTGATCTACAGAGCGAGATCATGTCAAAAGAATAAAAAGGGGACGGCATTTGTAAATCAATACTCAAAACAACATATATTTTCTTCTCTTAGTTTTGTAACAGACACATGACTGACTAAAGCAAAAAATAAACTTGTGGAGTTTAAAATGTATTCTACAAAATATAATCACAAAGGGTGGTAGTGATGGTGAAATATGCTACTGGAAAGTTCATCTTTGAATTTAGTGGTTCCATACTCTAAGTAGACCATTAAAAATGCATATGTTCATTGTTAAAATACCACTTTGGTGGCTGGGGAGACAGCTCAGTAATGAAAAGCACTTGTTTCTCTTGTAGAGAACCAAAGTTCAATTCCCAGCACCCATATCAGATGGATCACAATACCTGTAACTCTAGATCCAGGAGATATGACAGACTCCTTTGACCTCCATAGGCACTTACTCTTTTAAAAAGCATGAGGTTGCTTTTCAAATTGCTCTTTAAGAGGAACTGAAGAGGTGGCTCTGTAGTCAGAAGCTCTTGAGGAAGACCAAGTCCAGCCCCACTACACCACATTAAATGGCTCACAACCACCTAGAGACTGCAGCTAAAAGGACTCAACACCCTCTTCTGGCACTTACCTGCACATGAGCATATATACACACAGACAAACATACTGATAGATAGACACACCACAAAAATAAATAAATAAAAGAAACCTTAACAAAATAAATAACAATTGCTTTAAAAGCAAACCTACGTTTTAAAAATGGAATGCCTTGTTTTTAAATCCATTAAACTGCCAAAGTACTTCCAACAATAAGCAAACCATTATAAAATGGAGATGGAGAAAATTATTCCAAATATTAAAGCAACAAAGTGATCTAAGAATATAATTATTAAAAAGTACAAAATCTATAAGGAAAAATATTTTATTGCTACTGAAGTAAACAGAGTAAGTGTATAACAGAATAAACACTGAAGTGGACAGAGGAAGTGTATCACAGAATAAACACTGTCCCATTTTGAGTAAAAACTCAGTGACACTAAGACACCAATGTCTTCTCTATAATGTATTTCTTATAGGAGTAATATAATACCAACAAAATGTCAAGAATTTGATCCTAAAACCCACATGTACACACACACACACACACACACACACACACACACACTAAATAAATACATATAAACAGTTTTTCTAAGTAAATTATTCAGTATGAAGTGGCCAATTGTTAGATGGTTATCAATAAAGAAATATGAAAAAATTAAGCTACAGAAAGAAAGAGGAGAAACATAAAAATACTATTTTGTAAGTGAAGCAATAAAAAAAGATAAACTTGCATTTAACCCAATTCCTAGCAGCGCACTGAATATATTATAGACTTATGTTAGGACTTATAGAACCAAAAGTTATTAATATTTTAAGGTGCATGAGGACTATTACAGAGATTAAGAATTTAATACCTATAAATTCAGTGTATGTCCTGCAGGAAGCTGTTTCTCAACGAGGGGCTGTGCCAACCCAGAGATAAAATTTTACCATCTACTTATATAAAACACTGTTAAAATTTGCAATTTATGAAGAGATACTCATTCTGATATAGAAGTAAAAGTTTTAACAGTATTTGAATCTTTGATTTTTTTTTTTTACTTCATAGATAAATTAGAGATACATATTACCAGAGGTCTGAAACCAAATTCTTCATTTTAGACAATGCTTAACTAGCTGTAGAATTTAGATGTCTGACCTCTAGTAACATTCATAGGTCTAATGCAAATTATGAACTTATGTAACTAATAAAATTTTAGGTCATATCCTGATACACTCTTTCCACCCTACGGAGAAAGAATGAGTATGGTGAAAGACAGGAACAAGCCAGGGGGCCAAGGCAAGGTGAGAATCTTGAAAACCAACCCTCAGACTATATGCCTCAGTCTACACTTAATTTTCCTACTCACATCCCATCACCAAACTATTCAAAAAGCAGCTAAAGATCTGACTTTGTTTGCAGACATCAATAATTATAAAAAGAACAATTGATTTCAGGCAGGGATGCCATCAGAGTCTGAGGTACTAGCACTTAGGAGGTGTAGAGAAAGTACCTTTACTCGGCCACCAACCCGAGGCACAAGCAAGCTTAAATAGACTTTACAACCTAGTGAAACCTTGACTCCCAAAGATTACACTTAATATACTTAGAAGAACAGAACAAAGGGACACAAGGGGAAAGTCATGTTATCCTTATCTGCAGATCCTTATCCAATCTGCACTTAAACCTAGAGTCCTCTCAAAATTCTTAGAAAGTCAACATACATCAACAGCTTTCCTATATACTGATACAGGATCCTCCAACAAAGAAATCTGGGAAATAAGCCTCATTAGTAATCGTCTCCTTAAAATATCTACAAAAACAAACCTAGCAAAAGAAGTGAAAAACCTCTACAGTGAAATTTTAGGGCACTTAATAAACCAACTGGGAGCTGCTGCAGAGATGGCTCATTGGTGAAAAGCACTGGCTGCTCTTTCAAAGGACCCAGGTTCAGTTCCTAGAACAACAGGGGCAGACCAAGAAATATAATGCTCTCTTTTAATCCCCACAGGCACACACATGGTGCACAAATGTGTGTACGCAAAATACTCATATATATAAAATAAAATAATCTAAAAAATTAAGAAACTGAAGAACACTAGAAAATGGAAAAATCTCTAAATGAACTCATGAATTAGCAAAGATAATAATGTAAAATGGCTTTATTACCAAAATCAATCTAGTTTCAATAATATCCTACTCAAAATCTGAATGACATTTTTCAGAGCTGGAAAAAATGTGCTATATTTCAGACAGAAGCACAAAGACTCCTGACAGGAGAGCCACACCGGGACACACACAGCGTGTCGCTAGCATGGAAGGAAATATGATGCAACAAGACGGTCTAGAAACAAAGGCAGATACATTTTAATAAATTTAATAACATTGGGGGAAAAGACAACTTCTAATAAAGAAATGGTGCAGACAAGTGGATTTCCACACATAGGAGAATGAAACAATAATCATTTCTCACACAATGGGGGGGGGGGGATTGCCACCAAAACAAACAAAACGCAAACACCTCAGAGTGAACTACAGACCTTAATCCAAAACCTGAAACACTGAAACTGTTACAAGAAGAAACACTTCAAGACAGTACAGCTAGGGCTTTCTGAAGAGGTTTTCAATAGCATAAGAAATTATCCAAAAACAACGGTCAGGGGATGGTGCTCACCTTCAATCCCAGCACTGGGGAGGCAGAGGCAGGAGGATCTCTGTGAGTTCCAGGTCAAACAGGGCTATATAGAGAGACAGATAGAAGGAAGTGAATCTCTCTGGTCTACATAGCCAGTTCCAGACCAGTCAGGCTACAGTGTTAGATCCTATTTCTAGACAAACAAACAAGTGTCTGTGTGATGATTTATCTTGATTGTCAAATCGATTGGTCGTGGGAACAACTAAATGACACAGTTCTGGAGTGAGTCTGTTAAGCTGTTTCCTGAAAAGACATCCTGACGGGATGACTCTCCCCTTCTGGGGATACCCTAGATCTAAGGTGGCCCAAGGCAAAAGCAACTCTACTTTTCCTGCCTCCTTTTCATCATTGCTGGTGAGTCCACCGGCTCTGGTGGTAGCACTTCTACTGCCACTCTTCACTGACATGGGAATACAGCTTCTTTGCTTTTCCAACATGGACTACCTAGCAGCCCGCTAGGCTGCTCCAAGGGCCAGTCAGGGAGTTATGAAGCATCCAGCCTCATGATCTGAGCACTTCTGAGTCTTTGGCCTCTTCAGTGTTTAGACAGCCACCATTGGACTACCCAGCCTATACCATATAAGCCAATCAAGTAAACCCTCTCTGTGTGGATGAAGCGAGAACTCAGCAGTTGAGCACTTAGTGCTCTTGCAGAGGACCTGGATTCCATTTTACCAGAAACCACATAGGAACCCACAACCACTTATAACTCCAGTTAGAGAAGTCAACACTCAATTCTGGCCTCTGCAGAAATACACAAAATACTCAAAATAACAAATATAAACTATGCCTGAGATATTGATATAATTATTTTAAATCACCTTTATGAGGCAGGGCATGGTAGTGCATGCCTTTAATCCCAACACTTTGAGTACAAGGCAGGCAGATCTCTATGAGTTGGAGACCAGCCTGGTCTACATATGGAGTTTAGGTCACCTAATGTTAAATAATGAGACCTTGTCTCAAAACCCTATAATAGAAATAATTCAATAAAATTACCTTGGTGAGATACATATATATCAATTCCATCAATTTTGTTTCTCTGAAGAACAATAATATGGTTTGACAAGAAAGAAAAACTATTAGTCAGTCTGGTGATTAGTGTTAGGTTGACAGACAAAAAGTAGAGGTGGGTCTTGAGTAGTTTTGTTCATTTCTTCCCACTGTAGTTTGTGTTTCCCTGGATTACTTTATGGGATTTATTCATTTCCTCTTTAAGGACCTCTATCTACCATCTTCATAGTGCTGTTTAGGGCCTTTCTCCAGTTATTCAGAGACTGCGATGGTAGGCTTTCTGTGCTCCAGTGGAGACATACTGTCCTGGGTTTTACTATGTTTTTACACTGGCATCTAGGAATCTGGGATTGGAAATATTGCATTTCTAGGCGCTTGATAGTAAGTGATGTCTCTGTTGAGCAGGTGTTTTGTTTCTTGTTATCTGTTCCCTGTATGCTTCACAGGAGAACATGGTAACTGGGAGTGGGTTTCTGGGTACTGAGACTTCTGACTTAGGAATAGTGCAGTGCAGGGGATCACAAGAGGAGGATCTGACTGAGAGTGAGGAGAGGCCAAAGCAGATCTGAAGAGCTGGGAATGAGACGGGGGAGCTGCTCCAGGAGGGGTGGATGGAGGAAGAAGGTAAGACCTGTGATCTGAGGGTTCACAGGGCCTGGCTCTAGATTTGGGGGCAGGGAAAAGCACGAAGTAGGAGAAATAAGTGTGACAGTGATGGAAGGGTCGGAGAGTTAGGTGAAGGGTGGACTTGGAGGGACGGGAGAAGAAGGAAGGTCTACTGTTAGCCACTTGTTTTCTCAGCAGCAGTGGCCTGAGGCCCCCAGGGAGCCTGCTGGAGCAGGAGAGAGAAGGTTAGGAGGGTATGCTCTGTGGGATCCACTGGAGCACAGTGTTCTGCTGCACTGGGGTGCACACTAGGGCACCGGATCTAGAGGAACCAAGGGAAAAGAGATTAGCAGTTAGCCTACCTGCTTCTTACAGCAGTGGCCCGTGGGTTTCCATGGGGCCTGGGGTAAAGCAACCAGTGGGGTAAGGGTGGATGGAGACCAAGTAGGAGGAGGCTGCTGATAGTGTTCTGCTCTAGGGCCGGCCTGGAGGAATGGAAGGAGAGCTGAAGACCTGCAGTCACCCTACCTGCTTTCCTGGCAGTAGTGGTTTGTGATGAAGTGACAAGAAATTATAACATTTACATACATAATTTTTGTCCTCGCTTCTTCCCCCTTTCTTTCTAATTCTTCTGCCTCCTACATCCCTGCACTTAAAGTATAATTTCATGTGTAATTTATACACACGCATGCCAGTGCAGTTACCCACAGAGTCCCCACCTCATGCTGAATTTACAGGCGGTTGAGTAACTGACTCGGTGCTTTGGAAAGGGCAATACATGCTCTTCATCATTAAGCCGGCTCTCTAGCCTTTCCCCATTCTTTCTTTGCTCTTCCTTTTGTTGGTTCAAGATAGGCTCTATTATGTGATAGACCAGGCTGGCCTCCAACTCAGAGATGCACCTGCCTGCACCTCCCAGGTATTGGTGTTAAAATTGAGCGTCACTGCACCTGACCATCTCTCTACCCTTTAATGCAGTATTCCTAAAGATATTTTAATGCTGAGGCATATGAAGGAAATGCTGTATAAGATAATTCTAAAAATATGTAGCATTAAGTATTCTTAGTAAAAAATAAATAAAGTATACCAAATCAGGTCCAAAAGATGAAATCATCCAAACAAGAACATCTTTTATCATAACCTCCTTACACTGTCATCACTCTATCAAGAATGCATAAAAGTTATAGGTTTCTATTATTCATTTCTATCATTTAATACCACTGGGGTTTTTTTGGAATTATTTTATGCCATATGTCTATATACTAGTTTTTCTATTATTGTTATCTAAATGTCTTTAAAGACAAAAGGCTCTATCAAGTAATGTTGGATTTTAGTCTCACTTCATCATCCCATGCTTCTGACTCACAGAATGAGGTAAGTACAATTTGTAGCTACTCTGAAAGATGTAACCTAACCCTGGATCACTGTAGACAACAAAGTAACCCCAAAGCAAGCATAGGAGTTGGACTCTCCTATGCAGGATAAAGCTGATTCCAACTAAGACTTTAAGGTACACTTGACCAAATGCCTTCACTTTCAGTGCCCACCAAAACATCTTTGTGAATTTGTGAATAGAGACACCTATTGGCACAAGTGAGCACCCCAGCCCTATACTACGGTGGGCCAAAATTCCTCAGGCTCTACCAAACAACCGAGACCCTATAAAGCGAGTATCTCTGGAAGGCATACTCTAAACCAGATTGTTATTATATCTCAGTCATTTTGCTTCTACAATAATAATAATAATAATAATAATAATAATAATAATAATATGGCCAACAATATGACTCCTCAAATAAGGGACCTGCCACAAAAACTGATGGTCAAATTTTGACACCCTAGACCTACATGATAGAGGTAACCCATTCCCAGAAGTTTTCTCTGATTTCCACATCCCTACTCACCTCCATACAAAATTCCAGAGGGGATGGAACAATGGCTTGGAGCTTAAGAGCATAGACTGCTCTTGCAGGAAATCGATGCTCAGTTCCTTTTGTTTGTTTGCTGTACAGGGTTTCGCTGGCCTCAAACTCACAGAGATCTGCCAGCTTCTGCCTCCCAAGTGCTGGGATTAAAGGCATGCAACACTACTGCCCAGCTCAGTGTTCAATTCTTAGCCTCTACCTCAACACTCTAAGGGGAAATCAGACCCCTGACCTCACACAGGCACACTACCCACATGTACACACACACACACACACACACACACACACACACACACACACACACACACACATTTAAAAGCCAATCTTAAAAATATAGAGAGGGGCTCAAGTCAATCAACAATGCTTCAAGCTAGGTGGCTCATATAAATTATACAATTTTTAACTATTATCAGGAACTGCAGGGCTAGCTTAGTTGGTGAAGCTCTTACTGTGTAAGGATTAAGAATAAAAGTCCACAGAAAATGTCAAGTTCAAGTTTACACTTGTAATCCCAGTGCTTGTGAGGCAGAGACAGCAGCATCCTGGGGGCTTGCTACTGAGCTAGTCTAGTTAATCAGTTACTCCAGGTTCAGTGAGACATGTTGTCTCTAAAATAAAATGAATAGTGAAATAGGAAGATATTTGACATGGAATTTTGTCTTCTACAATCACTGTCATACATGCATCCTCCACATGAACCATGTACCTACATATACACTATACACACAAGTACATCATCAACAAGATGTATAATCCTACTTGAAAAGCTTAGGCAAGAGAACTACCACAGGTTCAGGGCCAGCATGAATTAGTTGCATAGGTTATCTTTAGCTACAAGTGTGAGAATCTGACTCTAAACAAGAAATATATACATGCATACATACATACAAACAATCAGTAAAGATAAAATACAAATTAGTAAAGCTAATAGACTTGAACAGCACAAGAGAAAGATAATAGACTTCTTGTTTGTAGAAGAGAAAGTGTGTACCCTGTGAATAACTGTTAGTTTCACTGTTAGAAAAAAAAGTGAATATAGCTTTTGATAAAATTATTTTATTCCATTGTATCTATTAAGTGTTTTGTTACATATACAGTGATGTCTGATTTCGATTGTAAACTTGACTGGATTAAGAAAAGCTTAAGATATAAATGAAGCATAGCTTTGGGTGTGTCTGTGGGAATTTCTAGTGAGGACTAACTCAAAGGGTAGGAAAGAGCCTGACTGTGGGTGGCATTGTCTCAGGGACTGGGGCCGACCCCAGACTGCACAGAATGAAAGGATGAAAGTAAGCTGCGTGCCAGCATCCCTATCTGTGGGGATTTAATAAAGTTTCAGAAGTTTTGGAGATACTAGAGGGAATAAACACCACAGTCAAATCTTACCTAGCTGTCTTCCAGCTTCCTCGGCCTTGATTCCCTTGGAATGGCTTCCCTCTGTGTTTCTATCCTGTCTTAAGTACTCTTTCATAAATTAAGGTGTTGCTCCACCACTGCCTACTTGGGAGCCTGGAATTCCTTCTATAATCTGAAGTGACCTTGACTCAGTTGGGATTAAGGGCGTAGGTCACCACTCCCAGGATACTCCCTGTGCTGGGATTAAAGGTTTGAGTCACCACTCTGATTTTCCTAGACTGACTGTGGTTAGAGCTCTGGGACTTCTGGAGGTTTTACTAACCCCCCTCATAGACTGTGGGTAGATTCCCTCTGATATCTCCAAAACTTCTGAAACTTTATTAAATCCTCACACCTATCTCTGCATTCTGCTCTTCAGTACCCACCAACCATGAACAGAACAACCATTGAATCCCTTATGTTGCTTCTTGCTAGGTATTTGGTCCAAGAAAAGTCTCCAACTCAATACTCATGTTTTTATTTCCAGTTATTGCCCACTGAAACTCATAGATTGGTGGTTTGTTTTTGAAGCAGAGTCTTACCATGTAACCTTGGATGAACTAGAACTTATGACATAGTTCATTCCTGCCTTGAACTATCTATCTCTGCCTCCCAAGTACTGGGACTAATGATGTCCCCACATACACACTGGGTGGACACACAACTTTAAAGAGAGCTGAAAGATCTCTTTTCCTGCTCTCTTAATCTGGATTCCTTAATAAGAACAACAAGCAAGGATAGAATGAATAATTCTTCCCCTTAATAGTCTACTACACAGTTCTAGCCAATCACTAAACTAAAAATACACTACAAACACAGGAAATGATCTAAAGACAATACATAACAATTTCAGGTAAGCTCCAAACCAAACTACAATGCAGACTGGGCTCTCCATGCTTTCTCAAGTGTCTTCTCTGGCCTGCTCCTAACCCTGCAGGGCTCTGGCAATGTTTTCCAAGTTCCACATCAGACTTGCCTTGACCTTCTGCTCTCTTATTCACTTCTCTGTCAATCCTTGGTCCACTTGTAGTAAGCTAAGCATTGGCCTTTTTCTAAAAACAGGTATTTTAACAAATTAGTAACAATGACTCTGGCGCTCAGTGTACTGAAGAAAAAAGATAAGGTAATTAGAGAAAGCTCTATCCTGGTGTCACACATAGTGGCATCCAGCTTACACTGCTTTACTAAACAACTATGAATCATGGGTTGAAATGCTCAATGTCACACTAATTTTCTAGCTTTCACAGGGAAGCCTTACTGACATTAAAAGCATCGTTTCTTACTACCTACATATCTATCAAACTATCTGAGCAATCCGCTGAGAAGCAGTGTGCCAGGCAGTCTCCTGGAAGACAGACATGGTTGGAGGACTAACTCCACCTACTGAAGTTAGTGGTTTCCAGTTCCATCAACACACACACCCCATTTTTAGTCATGATGTTCTCAGTAAGATTTCCATATTCTCATCCAAATCCAGCCAATCCTGTGGGAATTGTTCAAGTCCAACTTCTTCAGAAGACTTTACCTGACTTTGAAGCTATAATTTCTGATAACAGTGCTCCAAATACACTACTGTGCCCTCCAACCTATAATACCTCTAAATCATAACCTGTGGGCACAGAACTGTTATATAGTTTTTGGTCTGGTTTTCTATGTTATCATTCTACCAGAGGGCTTTAACTTCCTTGAGAGCCACTATACAATGACTCCCAGCCACTCATCTACTCAAACAGCATTTACTTTACATTGACTGCTGCCTGGCTCTGGGAAAATACTCAGAAATACAAAATTGAAAACCAACAGTTCAGGGCTGTAGAGACAGCTGAGTTAAGAGCAGTGGCTGCTCTTCCAGAGGTCCTGAGTTCAATTCCCAGAACCCGCATAGCAGCTCACAGCTGACTGTAGCCTCAGTTTCAGTGTACCGGACACCTTCACAAGGAGATACATGCAGGCAAAACACCAATGCTCATAAGATAACATTTTTTAAAAAAAGAGAAAATCAGCAGTTTTATTCACAATAGACCTTGACTCTATCCTTATTTTCATCTTAATTTTACTAATCACATTGCCTAGTATAATGCTAATACTTCAAAACTATTCAAGTATTTTCCAGTTAATTGAACAAGAACATTTTAAAATTGAAAATGTATAACAAGTGTTCTAGAATTTGGTTTAGTGCTTCCTTCTAGTAAGTTGTTTAAAAACAAACAAAATATGTGTAAGTCACTAGTTGGAAATGATAATTGTAGAATCGTGGTCTTCCATGCTTTTCTTCAATTTAAAAAGTCAACCATTTTTACACAACGTAAGTGTGAAGTACTTCACACCCCAAATGCCTACAACCTCATCCTATGCTGTGCTCTGCTTCTCACGCTTCTCTAGTGAGCTCTTAGGTTTCTCATGCTCAGAGTCAAATATATATAGTGCAATATGTACACCATCAGTCCACTCAAACATTAATGATAATCACCTTCACGAATACTTTTTTTGAAAAGGTATTCTCCCAGTAAGAAGATACAAAACTTTACCAGGTGGCATTTTTTTCTGTTTTCAAAGAATTATCTTTATTCCTGGAAGGAGCAAATGATAGTGTTGATATTTTGCAGAAAAAGAAAGTAAGTTCTCTTAAAGGGTTCTTAGGACAGAGAGCCTAAAGGTCAGCTCTCGTGCTTTTCAAAGTATCAAAGTCAGTGAAGCTGTGGCTGCAGTCTCCTCACTCAAACAGCAATCCTTTCTACATGAGACCATTTTAATTCTTTTGCCTGACAGGAAAGTCTCGTCAACCAACCTACACAATTGCATGTCTCAAAATAAATGACAGCTACAATGCACGCTCTGTGAACCACAGTACTGGCTGATCAAGCTATCTCAGCCTACATCTACCCAAATATACAGCTCTTATTTCTGCATAAGAAGATCTCTAACATTATTTGGATCTATTAAAAACTACAAAAGAGGGTTGTGAGATGCTATGAAGAGCTCTGCTTTATAGCATTAAGGATGGTACAGCACAGGCTTAAGAGATGGGCACTGCAGCCAAGGGCATCAGTCTTCACAGAACTCAACACGTGCATTATTATATAACATACATAACATTTTTTTTAATCTTTGTTTGTGTGTTTTTCTGTAGAGTGCTTCAGGGGGCTAGAAAAGGGGATCAGATGCCCAGGAATAGGAGTTCCCAGTTGTCATGGATGCTAGGAACTGACCTTCAGTCATCTGAGCAGTGAGAGCTGCTGAGCCATCTTTTCAGCCCTAACACATGCATTATTTAATGTTAAAGATATTTAATAAATATTCATAACAAATGTATAATTTAATGCTAATGTGTTTAGTATATAAATATATTTAATAAACATGTTAACAAGTCAAATATACCTACATTCAGCATTTAAAATACAATCATACATATTTTTGATATACAAAGTTTGATCTTAAAACTATTTCACCATACAAACAAATATCTGAGATTTCCTGTAAAGGTATTTCCAGAAACTCTGGAGGGAAGGCCCATCCTGAAGAAGGGAAACGCGTTCCCGTAACTGAGATCCTAGACTGATTAAAGAGGAGAAAGCATGGTGGGTATCGGGATCCATCTCTCCCTGCTTCCTAACTTGAGATAATATATGACCAGCTGCCTAATGCTCCTTTGCCACTGTAACCAGGGAAACACACATTTCCTTCTGAGTTTTTTAACTTACTAATGAAAGAATTTAAGGATGAACTGGACAGGAAGCATGGGGACATTTATTAAAGTTTGAAAGAAAAGTAACTATACGGGCAACTTAAAAATTCCTGCAGTTGCCACAAAAGGGGGCGATGGAGAAAGTCAGATCAGATCTGAGGAACTGAGGTGCCCACAGTGTCCCAGAAAGCACGTTGAAGCCTTTGGCCAGTATCCAAGAAAAAGGAAAAAAACATGCTTAGTGGAGAAGGAGTGCTGGATCTATCCCAAAGAGCACTTGATTCTAGGTTCTTATGTCCCAAAGTAAAGGACTGCAGCAAGGACACGTGGCAAGAAATAGAAATAAAGCCAGACATAGCACCTTTAACCCCAGCACTCAGGATGTACAGGCATGTAGAACTCTGTTCATTCAAGGCCAGCCTAATCCACAAAGTCAGTTAGTCCAGCCAGGGCTACATAATGAAACTCCCTTTCTCTAAAATTATATTTAAAAAAATTTAATGGGTATGGCACAATGCTGAAAAGTACTAGCTGTTCTTTCAGATAACCCTAGTTCAATTTCTAACAACACAGTTACAGGGGATCCAACGCTCTCTTCTAACTCCTAATGACCAAACCGGCATGTAGTGCACAGACATACTACGTGAAGGCAAAAATCTCATGCACATCAAATAAATAAATGTATTTTTCAATAAATAAAGTAAGAAGAAAGCGAAAGAGAAACAGCTTATTAACAAAGGAAAAGCAGTAAGAATGTGAACGTCTGAAGAGCTGAGTGTTGGGACAGCTATCTCTTTACAGGACTGATACTTCTTGTTCTGCTGTGCATGCTCGGCTTCCTCACACACAGGTGAGGAAGGCTTTGATGTTCCCCTGCAGAGCAGCTTCTTTTGTATGTTCATCTTAGTGTTTTCTCTGGTCCCCATTTTCCTTCCATGCCATCCTTCACTGCCAAGATGGATGACATCCCTTCTTAAACCCCAGGCAAGAATTAAACCCTTTCTTCTTTCATGACCTTTGTCAGGTATCTAACCACTGCATCATAAAAATTAAAGAATACACAAGATCTCTGAGGCTGACTCCTCGACTTTAAGTGGATCAATGCTATCAGAATTTTTACTGTCAAATAGGTACAGTATCTCTACTAATCATTTTCTTGTTAAAACACAAGTTATTCTAAAAAAGTAAAGATGTCTAGTTTTTCAAATGATATCAAGAAATTTGCAGGCACATGGATGAAACTAGAAAAAAAACCAACATCCTAAGTGAGGTAACCCAGACCAACAGGGATAAATGATATGTAATCTCTTATAAGTGGATCTTAGCCATGAGCAAATGATCGTCAAGCTCAATCCATAGACCCAGAGAGGTTAGGTAAAGAGAAGTCTAGTAGGTAGGGAGGCGAGGGGGGAGAAGGGAAGGTAGATGCATGGATACCTCTGGGAGAAGAAAATAGAATGGATATTATAGACAAATGTAGCAAGAAATTTATGGCCAAGCCTAGCCCTGAGATCCAGACCAGCAGTACCAAATAAACCACCCTCAGTTGCTTAGTCCCAAATAATCACACAAAGCCTTATATTAATTACATACTTGTTTGACTTATGGCTCAGACTCATTAACAGGTAAGTTCCTTCAACTTCATCTATTTCTATTAATCTATGTCTTGCCACGTAGCTTGCAGCTTACCTGTATTTTTACATCTTTCTCTCTCAGTGGCAGCTCACAGCATCTCTCTCTGACTCTGCCTCCTTCTTTATCTATGCTTGGATTTCCCACCTGCCTATAAGGTGGCTTGCCATAAGCCAAACAGCCTCTTTATTATCCAATGGTATTTCACAGTATAGAGAAAAACATCCCACATCAGGCAGACTGGGGACAGATTAGGATGGGAGCTGGGGATATCAAGTGCTGAGGGAAATAGAGGAAGGGAGCTTGGGAAGAGGCTGGAATTGGGAGGTATTTGAGGGGTGGTGTAGAGATATGGTGCAGGAAAAACTTCCTGAAATGAATGACAGTGATCCTAATGAGGATTCCTAGTAATGATGAGATACAGTCTCAACTGGACATCTATTGTAAGCAGGCAAAGCCTTCAGCTGTGTTGTTAGTTCTCTTGTGTGAGATTTCTCTAGGTTTTACATATAGGCATCTAGTGCTATGAGTTTTTCTCTTAACACTGCTTTCATTGTGTCCCATAAATCTGAGTATGTTGTGGATTCATTTTCATTAAATTCTAGGAAGCCTTTCCTTTCTTATCTTATTCCTTGACCAAAGGTGGTTCAATTGAGAGATGTTCAGTTTCCATTAATTTTTAGGCTGTGATTTTTGTTGCTGTTGAACTCTAACTTTAGACCAAGGTGGTCTGATATGGTACAAGGAGTTATTCCCATTTTTTGTATCTATTGATATTTGCTTTATGACCAAGTATGTGGTCAATTTTAGAGAATGTTCCATGGGGTGCTGAGAAATATGTAAATTCCTTTGTGTTTGGGTGGAAGGTTCTGTATATATCTATCAAGTCCATTGGGTCAAAACAACTGTTAGATTCCTTATTTCTCTGTGGAGTTTCTGTCTGGTTGACCTATCCAAGGGTGAAAGTAGGGTATTGAAGTCTCCCACTATTAGTGTGAGGCATTTGATGTGAGGTTTAAGCTTTAGTAATGTTCCTTTTACATATGTAGGCACCCTTGTTTGGGGGGCATAAATATTCAGGATTGAGACTTTATCTTGGTGGATTTTTCCTGAGATGAATAAGTAATGTTTATCCTGGTCTCTTTTAATTGATATTAGTTTGAAGTCTATTTTGTTAGATATTAGGGTAGCTACACCAGCTTATTTCTTAGGACCATTTGATTGGAAAGTCTTTTTCCAACCATTTACTCTGAGCCTGTGTCTGTCTTTGAAGTTGAGGAGTGTTTCTTGTATGCAGCACAAGGATGGCTTCTGTTTTTATGTATCTATTGTGTTAGGGTGTGTCTTTTTATAGGTGAATTGAGTCCATTGATATTACGGGATATTAATAACTAATGATTATTATTTCCTGTTATTTTGGTGGTAGTTTGTATTTTTTCCTTCTCTAGTGGAATTATCAATTTTCAAATGGGTATATCTGGTTTCCTTAGGTTAGAGTTTTCCCTCTAGTGCTTTCTTTAAGGCCAGATTTGTGGGTAGGTATTATTTAAATCTGGTTTTGTCATGAGATACCTTGTTTACTCCATCAATGGTGATTGATAGTTTTGCTGGTATAGTAGTCTGGGTTGGCAGCCATGCTCTTTTAGTGTCTATATAACACCTAACACCTTCTTGCTTTACTGAATTGTCAGGTGTTTCTGTGATGGCGTGCCTTTATAGGCAATTTGGCCTTTTTTCTTTGTAGCTCTTAGTCTTTTTTCTTTGTTCTGTAGGTTTAATGACTTATTATGTGGCAAACAGACTTTTCGGAGGGTCTGGTCTACTTGGTGTTCTGTAAGCTACTTGTATTTTTATAGGCATTTCCTTCTTTAGGTTGGGAAAGTTTTCTTCTATGATTTTGTTGAGTATATTTTCTGTGCCTTTGAGCTGGTATTCTTCTTCTTTGCTTCCAATTACTCTCAGGTTTGGTCTTCTCGTGGTGTCCTAGATTTCCTGGACGTTTTGTGTTATGACTTTTTTGGTTTTTGAGTTTTCTTTAACTGACGTATCTATTCCCACTACTGGATCTTCCACTCCAGAGATTCTCTCTTCCATCTCTTGCATTCTATTGATTATGCTTATACCTATAGTTCCGTTTCATTTCTTCTGGTTTTCTATTTCCAGTCTTGCCTCAGTTTGTGCCTTCTTTATTGCTTCTATTTCACTTTTTAATTCCTGGAATGTTTCTTTCACCTGTTTGTTTTCTTTTTCTTGGTTTTCTTTATTT
Source organism: Phyllotis vaccarum (assembly GCA_033318265.1). Lineage (NCBI taxonomy): Eukaryota > Metazoa > Chordata > Mammalia > Rodentia > Cricetidae > Phyllotis > Phyllotis vaccarum. Next base: position 61,739,722 of record JARWLC010000017.1, read on the forward strand.
TCCTTCAGGGATTTGTTCATCTCTTCCAATTTTTTGTTTGTATTTTCTTCTATTTCTTTAAGGGAGTTTTTTTTTTCATGTCTTCTTTTAAAGCTTCTATTATCTTCATAAAGTTGTTTTTAAAGTCGTTTCCTTATTCACTGTTATACTCAGGTCTTGATGTTGAAGAACCACCAGCTTCTTCTTGTGGTGTCTTCTTGTTCTTTATGTTGTTATATGTATTCTTGCACTGGTATCTGCCCATTGCTTTCTCCAGCTGTTGCGGGGGGGGGGGGGGGGGAGAGGCTGTCATTCTTAGTTGGCTCTTTGTTGGCTCTTAGTTGGCTGTAGATCAGGGGGCTGCAGGGTCTCCAGTTGTCGGTGTAAGATGATACAGCTTGCAGTTTGGGCAGTATTTGGCCCATAGGATGTCCCTCCAGCTGTTTTTTGCTGCACACTGTGTTTGGGGGAGCTCTCCCAGTTTTCTTTGGTTTAGGGTGGAGCTGGTTGTGAGTCAGGGTGCCACTCACCTCTTAGAGAGCTGCGGACCAGGAGGCTTTGGGGTCTCCAGTTGTTCTTGTTCCTGACCTTTTCAGATCACATGACTGATTAATGTCATTTAGTTTAATTAGAAAACATTGTGTTTTAGTCCAATGTTTACAATTTTCAAATATTAGGCTAAGTATTTCATTCATTTAAGTTTTTTAATTTTAAAATATTTGCATTTATTCTATGAGAATGTATACATATATACAACATATTTTGGATATATCCTCCCCTCTCCCTACAACTCTCCCCAGAAGCTCCCCCCACAAGTGTACCCCACCAAACTTCATGTCCACTTTTTTTGTTATTTTTATGTTTTTATTCTAGATATGAGATAAAGGCCCAATTTTACTCGTCTGCATGCAACCACCCAGACTTCTCAAAACCCTTTATGAAAGAGACTGTCTTTCTCACTGGAATCTGCATCCAAGAGTAACTAACTCATAATCATGTGGATTTAACTTCTCAGATTTCTAGTCCACTGGTTTTCATTACTATAGCTTTATAATGTAGTCTGAGATCAAGAATTAAGTGTTATGCCCAGATTTATTCTTTTTATTCAACCCTGCCTTGAATATTCTGGGCTTTTGTAGTTGCATATAAAGGTTAGAATTGCCTTTTTCCTATCTCTGTGGAAAATCAAATTGGAGTTTTGTTTGTTTGTTTGTTTTTGTTTTTCAAGACAGGTTTTCCCTGTAGCCTTGACTGCCCTGAAATTCGTTCTGCAGACAAGGCTGGCTTTGAACTCAGAGATCCACCTGCTCTGCCTCCCAAGTACTGGGATTAAGGGTGTGCACCACCATTGCCAGGCCTAAGAGAGATTTTTTTTTTTAAGTGTATCCATCACTCCACCAAATAAGTTCAACCACTGCTAACATTTTGTACATATTGCTGTGGCAGTCTGGTCACTAAATCCTCCACAACAACAGACTGCTTCACTTTTATTGATACCTGGCTATGAAATCCTAGGAGAAATCAGTAATTTCAGGAGGAAAAAAACATCCTAAAAGTACAAGGGGAAGAGAAAGGTTTCCTTTTTCCTTCGGATGCTGTGTCTGAAGCTCCTGATACACATTTGCCACTGTATAGCAATTCCCTCATTTGATACAGTGAGACTGGAAAAATGATCTGTCCCATCATGTAATATAAACAGTTTGGATTTTCATTGTATTTAAATAACTCATAACAGAAATATTTTTGAGAAATCTTTCCTGTATTTTATTTCTTTAAAATATGTATCTAAACAGATTACATTAATGTACTATAGCATAAAGTCAGAAATAAGGACACACACACAGAGGAATAAGAAAATACAGAGAGAAAAGTATTATGTTCAACCTAGAACTAGTGTCTGACTCACTATTCCTTCTCTGAGACAGAATGGTACTACGTGGGGTTAACAGTAATCTTCTTATGCAGGGCTGTGTCTCACATATTTATCTAGTTCATGTTAAGGCACCATGTCATCTTGTACTGCCTCTTCAGCTCTCTCAACGGCTTTCTGTCATAGTCAATTAATTTGGTCATGACTCCCATTTAACATTTGTGGTGATACATTGTGTAGGCTATAAAGAAAGTTTGCCTGAAGATGAGAGGTCAGGGAATAGTAGGACACTCCTTTAATCTAGGAGGAAGAGGCAGAGATCCAGCTGGATCTCTATGAGTTCAAGGCCAATGAGAGCCAGGCAGTGGTGGCAGACATCTTTAATCCCAGCACTTGGGATCCCAGGCCTCAACTCCCAGTACTTGAAACACAAACACACCTTTAATCACTAGGAAGTGATTTGGCTGAAGAGAGAAAGAAATATAAGGTGGGAAGAGACAGAGTTCACCCCTTCCCTTTCAGCCTGTGCTTGTCTTTGCTTCACTCATGGAGACAGGGTCTACCCCTTCGGCCTGAGGAGCTGGCTAAGTGAGAAGTGGCTGTTCCTCTGTCTGATCTTTCAGCTTTTCCCCAATATCTGACTCCAGGTTTTTGTTATAACACTAATTAGCACCCACACAACAAACATTATTTATTTATTTTATATTCTTTCTATCTGAATCTCTGCTTTTCTTTAACAAATATTATAATTATTTTTAATAATTGGTATGTTGTGACCCCACGTAGAAGAAATGACTGAGTCTTGAGGTTCAATCCTTATAGCCAATTCAAAAGTCTACAAAAGCTGACTTAAAATGCCAAAATGCCAGGAGTTTAAAACTATGTATTACGGAGGCTATAGATGTACTTCTGACAGCAAATTACTACCCTGGTATGCCTGGATTCATTCCCCAGCACTACAAGATCCAGGCACTTGACAGATACAAACCGAAGGATCAGAGGTTCAGGGCTATCTTCTGCTTACACAGCGAGTTCAAGGCCAGCCTAGAATAGATGAGACCCTGTTTCAATTTTTTAAAAAATTCTAAAAATGTGTATGTGTGTATATATGCATATAAGATTGTATGTATCTCTACAGACAATATATATTCACATACAGAGACACTAAATGAAAATAAGCATTATTTAGAGAGTCCTATTCTATTATTGACTAACTTTTCAATAACTATTTCTCGAGAAACAAATAAGGAAAATGTTTACATAAAATAGGATAAAATTGATGCTATTCAATGATTTTGCATATTCTTAACATACCCCCGAATATCATAAAATGGCATTTTGTTTGTAAATTAAGCAGTATCAATGAGCCAGACTGGTAGCACTCACCCTTAATCCAGCACTCAGGAGGCAGAAACAGGAGGATCTCTGTGAGTTTAGTGGCAGTATGGTTTACACAGAGAACTCTAGGTCAGGGCTACTCAAGGAGACCCTGTCTCAAATAAAAAACAAAACAATAAAAACTGAGCAATAGATTAAGAAAAATTCTGTTGATTTAGTAAAGTAACTCATGGAAATGTTTAAGGAAGCAAACAATAATGAGTAAGTATTAAATTCTGAAATGTTAAGGAGGGTATGGTACCAATAAACAAAATTCAATGGTTTTACCTATAAGTATCACTGAATAAACACCTAGTCTGTTGTGATTTTCATGTGTAATAGATCATGAAAATGTAAGATTGTAAACAATACACAGATTACACCTGCATGGTTTCTATATAAGCATCAAGTACCCAATACAAAGGCTAAAATGGGGTAAAGAACTATAAACTTTGAGTTCTTTTTTAACATCTTCTTAAGCACAATTCTTCAAAATAATATTGAGTGGTTTTCTTTTTTAAGAAATTAAATAGTCATCTTATTGCTCTAGTTAAGACTTCAATGGGCTGAAAAGATGGCTCAGTTAAGAGCACGTGGTTACTCTCCTAGAGGACCAAATCTAATTCTCAGCAACCCCACGGCAGCTCACAACTATAACTTCGTTCCAAGGGATCAGGCACTCTCACACAGATATGTAGGCAAAAAACCAATGAACATAAATTTTTCAAAAGGCTTCAAGTATTATATTGAATAGGTTTGGAGAGAGCAGACATCCTTCTCTTCCTGACTGAAGATGCTTTGAGTTTCTGTCCATTTTAGGGAGATGCTGGCTACATGGGACTGTAGATCACCTTTACTACACTGAGTCAAGTCTCTTCTACTCCTGGTCTCTCCAGGACTTTTATCATGAAGGGATGCTGAATTTTAGCAAGAGTCTTTTCTTAGTCTATTGAGATGATCATATGGATTTTGTCTTTCAGTCTGTTTATGTATCTGATTATGTTTATCAACGTGTTCAACAATCTCTGTGATGATGGAATGCAGCCAATTTGATCATGATAGATAATATTTCTGATATGTCCTTGAATTAAGTTTGCAAGAATTTTGCTGAGAATTTGTGCATCTATGTTCATCAGGGATATTGGTCTATAATTTCTTTTATTTTGTTGAGTCCATATGTTTTTTGGTACTAGGATAATAGTGGCTTCATGAAAAGAATTAGGAAATGTTCCTGCAGTTTCTGTTTCATGGATGATTTGATAGGCCCTGCACCACTGGTGTTAGCTTTCTCTGAAGGTCTAATAGATTCTGTACACAGAGAGAATCCATCTGGCTCTGGGCTTTTTTTGGTTGAGAGATTTTTGTTTTGTTTTGTTTCTTGAGACAGGGTTTGGGCTTGTGTGTATGTGTGTGTGTGTGTGTGTGTGTGTGTGTGTGTGTGTGTGTGTGTGTGTGTGTGTGTGTGTGTGTATGTGTGTGTGTGTGTGTGTATGTGTGTGTGTGTGTGTGTGTGTGTGTACTGACTATCCTGGAACTCACTCTGTAGACCAGACTGATCTTGAACTCACAGAGATCTGCCTGCATTAAAGGCCTGTGCCACCACTGCCTAGCTCTTGGTTGGGAAATTTTAAATTACCATTTCTATTTCTCCAAGGGTTATGAATGTGTTTAAATTATTTATTTCATCTTGATCTAACTTTAGTATGTTATTTTTTTAAGCCTTCATCCATTTCTCTTAGGTTTTCAAGTTTTTGGTAACACATACTTTTAAAATATGTCCTTACAATTCCTTGGATTAATTCAGTGTCTGCCTTTTCATCTGTAAGTTTATTAATTTTGATCCTCTGTGTCTTTTGATTTGGTTAAAAGCTTGTCAATCCTGTTTTCTCTAAGAACAAACTCATTTCATTGATTCTTTGTATTGGTTTTCATCTATTTCTATTTCATTGATTTCAGTCCCAAGTTTGATTATTTCTTACGTTGGGGTATCATTTCTTCTTTTTCTACAGATTTCAAGTGTTTGATTCAGTTGTTAATGAGAGCTCTTCAGGTTTTTATTTAGGCACTTGGTACTATGAACTTGCCTCTTAGAAAAGCCTTCATGGATCTGGGTATGTTGTATTTTCATTTTCATTCAATTATAATTTTTTTTTCAAAAGAAAAAACTTAAAAGCTAGGGATGGTGGTGCACACTTTTAACCCCAGCACTCAGGAGGCAGAGGCAGGAGGATCTCTGAGTTGGAGGCCAGTCTGGTCTACAGAGTGAGTTCCAGGACAGCCAGGGCTATACAGAGAAACTGTCTCAAAAAACCAAAATAAAATAAAATAATACCATTTTGGCCCAGAAATTGGAAACGGCCTCCATGTGTGTGCTCATTTTTGTGTCAACCTGATACATGCTAGAGTTATCTGAAAGAAGAGCCCTCTATCAAGAAAATGTCTCCGTAAAATTCTGCTATAAGGCATTTTCTTAATGATTTATTGGAGAGAGCCCACCCAGCCCATTGTGGGTGGGATCATCTGGTCCTGGGTTTCTATAAGAAAGCAGGCTAAGCTACTTGGAAGAGTGGTCCCTACACCTCACCTAGGCAACATAGAGGGGCTGGCCCTGAAAATGTAGATGTGGGAGAACCGATCCAGAGAACATGGTCCTGCCCTTTGCTCACTGTGGCTGGAGGTGAACTAGCCAAAGCAATGCTAGAAAGCCCACCCTGGCCACAAAGACAGGAGAGCTGGTGGGCTGACCAACCCTGCAACTACTCAGGTCCAAAATCAGGGTTATATGTTGCTCCATCCCACCCCATCTGTAACCTGCTGGAGCCCTGAAGCTGGGGACAAAGGGGGTATAGGGGTGTTGGAGAGGTGTCAGTCCTATGGATGGCTGCAGGATCTCCATGACACAGAGCAGCAATGGAATGTCCAAGAAAAGTCTCAGTGAGGCCCCAACACTGGTGGTGCAGAAGAGATGGGGCCTCAGGTTAGACCAATGATTATTTCTGATAAACACCTACAGATAAAGATATATGGATAAAGAAGTTTACTGTGTGACTCACTGTGTCACACTGCAGCTTCAATAATGAGACTTTTCCCTTCTTCCTTTTCCCCTCTTTTTCTCTTAAATTTTATTTTGGGGTGGGGAGGGAGATAGGTGGGATCAGGAAGCATGATGTGAAATACACAAAGAGTGAGTGAATGAGTAGTGAGTAAATAAATAGAAAGCAGGCTAAACAAGCCCAGGGGAGCAAGCTCGTAATTACATCTGTCCATGGCCTCTGCTTCAGCTCCTGCTTCCAGGTTTCTACCCTATTTGAGTTCTCATCTGACTTCCTTCAATGATGGAAGTGTGAGCCAAATGAACCCTTCCTCCCCAGCTTGCTTTTGATCATGTTGTATTGTCACAGTAATAGAAACCCTGACTAGAACAATTTCCATCAACTGATGAAGAGTTAATGTAATGGGATCCATTTACACAACAGAGTATTACTCGGCTGTTCAGAAAAAGGAGATGTGCAGGTAAATGTATGGAGCTAGAAACAATCACTCTGGGTGAGGTGACCCAGAGTCCAAACAGCAAGTAGAAGTTCCATTTTAAGTTTTGGATATGTGTGTTTCAATTAGAATAAACTCAGAGGTTAGGTAGCGAGGTCAGGGAACAGGGTGGGAGAGGGGATCTTCCACGGAAAGGGAAATAGAATATAGTGTTATAAAGAGATGAAGAAAGAACTAGGAGGATTAATATCAAAGCAGTAAAGACAAGCGTGCAAATGAAAACAGCATTGAAACCTGTGAGATAATGTGCTGAGTTTGGTGACCATATGACTAGAAAATGAGAAAATCTAAAAAAAAAAAAATACATTAAGCAATTTTATGTCTGAAAATTGGACCACATCTTTTTTGCAAATTAAAAACAGATTGTAAAGAGAGGCTTAGAGCTAGGAAGTTCCTGCTCATTAAATTAAAAACGAGAGTGTTATTTGTTTAAAAACAAAACTTAATGCTGTCAAGCCACATTCTTTGCTCTGATGTTTTTACAAGGGGAGTCTAGGAGTACATGGCAGGTGGTATGTGAGTAGCAGTTTAAGACACTATAGGAAAGAAAAAACACATTCCCAAGACCCCAAGAAACGTGAGTTCCCAGATCAACAGCTGGACTTGATTAAACAAAAGTCCCAGTTCAGCCTCCATGGTGGTTATATGACAACACAAGAGAGAAAAGCGACATTTCTCACAGCTGTTGCCTAGCGATCACGAGCATGCTCCTTCATCCACCCTAACAACCTAAATTGTGTCTCCTCCCTTTCCTCCTGCACAGCATTTCAAGTCTTTTCATTTACAAAGTCACTTTTTAAAGGGACATCATGAAAGAAATAAAGCAAGAATAAATAAAAGTTCAATTTTACTTAAAATTTATGATTCATTTTTACTTCCACAAAAAGATAAAAGATAAACAAGTTTTTCATATAAGTAATAAAAGTTATAAAGTGTATAACATTACTTTTACAATAGGTCAAACTGTACTGGGATGGTAGAATTGCTGCTGTATAGAAAAGCATGCTATTTAAAATGCAGAATAAAAAGTAGATGATAAGTGTAACACATCTCTCTTGCCTAAAGTTAACTATGTTTACAACAGAAGGTAAACACAGAATGTAGCACTATGGAAACAATATTGTTACTAAACTGTGAACTAAAGAGTTACATTAACTGCTCACAATTCCTTGTGAATCTCTATTTTTCTGCATTTTACAGCTGTTTCTTTTGTTATGAAACTTGTTTACAGAAGCTCAGGAACTTCAAACATTAATGTCAAGAAATTTAAAAACAGCATTGCCAGGTGCTGGTGATGCACACCTCTAATCCCAGCACTTGGGAGGCAGAAGCAGGCAGATGTCTCTGAGTTTAAGAACAGACTGGTCTATAGAACAAGTTCTAGGACAGCCAGGACTACGCACAGAAACCCTGTCTTGATATAGCAAAAAACAAAGCAAATGGCATTAATAACTTACACAGATAAGATAAAACAAAGCCTGACTATCACAGCAGAAGAGTCTAAAGACACAGATAGCCATGTGCAGCCAAGTTTTATGTCAGGCTGATGCAAGCTAGAGTCCTTTGGGAAGAGGAAACCTCAACTGATTGGCCTGTGGACAAGCCTATGGCAATTTTCTTGATTCATGACTGATAGACAAGGGCCCGGGTCACTAGGTCTGTGCCATCCCTGGACAGGTGGTTCTGGGTACTATAAGAAAGCAAGCTGAGCAAACAAATAAGCAGCACTCCTCCATGACTGAAGTTCCTGAGTTCCTGGCCTGACTTCCTTTCATGACTGTGATGTGGAAATGCAAGCAAAATAAACCACCCTTTACCATCAAGTTGCTTTGGATCTTGGTATTTTTATCAGATCACGGTGCTCTTATCACAGAAACAGGAACCCTAACTAAGACAAGCTATTTACAAACTATAAAAATAAAAATATTTCTTTCAGCTTGGCAAAAACATTTATATCAGGGATTGCAGAGATAGTTCAGTGACTAACTGAATGTACTACTCTTCTACTATACCCAAGTTCAACCCCAACACCCCCATTAGGTGGCTCAAAACTGTTTCACTCTAGCTCCAAATGATCAGATACTCTGTCCTCAATGGGCACCCTCACCCACATGTACAAACATACATACACATATGTATTTAAAATAATATCTCTTAAAATACATTTATATCTGTTTTTAAAACAGATTTTTTAATGTCAAATCTGAGGGTTAAGATCAAAGTCCCAAGAAACTATCTGTCAGTTATTGATTTGTTCCTCTAATAAAAGTAAACAGCGTGCTTTTTAAAATCATCCAATGCAAAAAGCACAGTCTCCAGCAGTATTCATTGTATGCTTGTTGGTCCATAATCTAAAGTTAGCAGAAGTCTCTGCACCCACCTCCGTCCCAAGGCTTGCTCTTCGTTCCTTTGTGATCCTGGCTATTATCATGATCCTCTTCTTCTTTTCCTGAGACGGGTCTTACAGAGCCTAAAACTTGCAGTGTGGCCAAGTACGACCCTATACTTCCTATATGCCAGAATTTCTGCCCTGTGCCAACTGGCAGAATGTCTGTAGTGCTAGCGGTGGAACCAAGGGCCTCACAATCTATAAGATGAGATACATCCCCAACCCCAATTTAAAGAAAAGTTCAATTTATAAAAACTTAAATCTACACATTTTTTTTAGGAAAACATTTATACTGTGGTTAATAAAGTAAATTAAGTATTCCCGCGCATACAAAAATCCTTGCTTATCATTATACTCCTGGAAGAGGAACGCTCTCTCTGGGCATCAAACACGACATAATATAGTGACAGAGGAGAGGGAGAGTTTGCAATAGCTCTTGAAATCTTCACATCTGATAGTAAGAAGAGCAGTCACACTGAGTCAGGTACTCAGCTGATAGTAGACGGGGTCTGATGCTTACTGCTGCCTTTGGAGATGAGGCTGAATTACTATTGAGAAACGGTATCAGGGGAAGTACAAAACACAGATGCATTCTATTGACAATATCATACAGATCCACACAGGTTTTAGAAATATCTACCAAGCTTTTCCTAAAAAGCCTCATGTATGCACACACATGTGAATATGAATGAAGATCAGAAGACAACTTTGAATGTTAATCTTTGGGTACCAATACCTCTCTTTTGGGGACACATGGGGTGGTTGACACAGCACCTTTCAGTAGCCTGGAACTCACCTAGTAGGCTAAATGAGCTAGCCAATAACTCCCATCACTGGGATTTCAAGCATGCAGCAGCACAACTGGGCTCTTTTCTTACATGAGTTTTAGAGATCATTTTATTGACTGAGCCATCATTCAAACTTCTAAAAATACTTATTTTTACATTCATGTTGAGGGGAGGCAAAAAGAGAATAACATATCTCCCTGAAGCTGGAGTTACAGGTAATTATGAACTGCTTACCCAGACGGCTGGGAACCCAAACTCAGTTCCTATGCAAGTGCTCTTAACCACAAAACCATATTTCTATCCCCTCAAAATAATCTTTTTTAAAAGCATTATTTCTATTTGAATGATCAAAAGCTAAGTACTGTGGGAGCCCACAAAGATTCCAGCAGCTTGTTACCATCTTGACTCAAGCTCAGAGAGTCCAAGTTTGGTTTCCTCAGCAAGGCTGTATTGACAGGATGTTTGGCCAAGGACATGGCTGACAGGTGTCTTACTCTTCAAGGCCAGATAATAGGGTGTTTTGCCATAGTCTTGGTTAATAGATGTTTGATAATTAAGAAGGTCTCTATGCTTATCTGTACTGTGTCCTGGAGACATAAGCTCCAGGCTTTATTTAGTATTGACTGACAGCCCTCCTGACGCTGAATTTTCTGTCCCCGTCTATTCTCCCTTCTCTGTCTTTCCCCAGTCCACATTCTCCTATACCAAGGACCATTTGGAAGGTCAGGTGGAATGTGGGAATGTCTTTCTATATGCTATGAATATCAATCTTTAAATAAAGAAGCTGTTTTGACCCTTGGTGAACACCATAGCCATAGGCAGGAGCATAGGTAGGAAAAAGAGGGCAGAGTCAGACACAGATCAAGTCAGAGGCCCCCAAAAAATCAACATATAAAGAACACAGGTGAGCTACAGGCCACATAACAAGACAGGCTAATAAAAATGAGTTGAATTAAGATAAAATAACTAACTAACAATGTGCTTAAGCCATAGACCAAACAGCATAAAGTTAATATAAACATCTGTGTTTCTTTGAGACTTTGAGATTGATGGTCATGATAAGCTGCAGGTCCAAACTGTGGGGATGGTCCAGGCCAAAAACCTCATTGATACAGATGGCTCCCAATGTTGGGCAACAGATATTGTAGTACTATTTATTTGTAATATATTATATAAAGTATTAATATTTATTAAGGGTTACATTAATACTCATTGATATAAATAGAACTTTAAGACAATTTTTGGAGATAGAAATGTTCTCACGTTGGGTAATGTGTAAGCACTTAGCAAGGCATAGCAAAGCACTATGCAGTTATTTATTCATTAGTAAGATTTAGTACATGTCATTCACTGTTGGAGACACAGGGGAGACAATGTAAGAAAGAAAGAAAAAAACAGAAAGAGAAATTTTCTATTCCTCCATTCTAAGAAGGAAATGATAACCAATAAACAAAATAAGATAGTAAAAGAGCCATAGAGGGCTAGAGAGATAACTCAGTGGCTAAGAGCACTTGCGGCTCCAGAGGACCCAAATTCAGTTCTTAGTGCCCATATCTGGAAGGTTACAGCTTCCTGTAACTCTGGTTACAAGGAATCTGGGTGCCCAAAACAAGGTGGGATGGTCCTTCAGGTTTCTGCTTCACAGAAGAAACTGACAGACATTTTGAAGGACACAGAGGAGAGTGACTGACAAATTCTTCCAATATGGGCAGGACAGTCTTTCAAATTTCTACTTCAATGAAAAGTCTGCAAGATACTCTAGGCCTGTAGGCTGAAGATGGATGCCCAAACATTAAAGAACTTTGTGTGACCGTCCAGGCAGTCAGATGTCTCTGTCATTTCTAGAGTCTTGAAAGTTGCTTACAATGCACTCCCTGTTTACTCAGGTAATATTATATCCTTCTGGGCCTTTCGTGGAATTGAAGAGTAGTTCTGATAGAAAATAAGTTAGGTATAAGATAGGGTAGATAATACATTGTTTTCTCTGAATATGCTAACTACAAATGGACAGAATAATGTAAATGTAATCCTTGGTGATTGTTGTTGTATATAGTCTTACTATGTTTAAATTAAAACCTTTCATTTCTATTTAGAAAAACGGGAGTAATGTAGAATATTATTTTAAGGTGTGTTGCTTAGGTTCCATTGTTTAAGTCTATGAAGCTGTGTTGCTGTGCCTGTCTAAAATCTGGATGGTGTAATAAAGAACTGAACAGCCGATAGTGATGCAAGAAAGAGGATAATTGGTGGGGCTGGCAGGCAGAGTATAAACAAGAGGAGAAATTTGGGAGAAAAGAAAGAAGGAGCAAGAAAACAAGGAAAAGACTAGGGGCCAGCCACCCAGCCACACAGCCACCCAGCCACACAGCCAGCCACACAACCACCCAGCCACACAGCCAGCCAGCCACACAGCCACACAGCCAGCCACACAACCACCCAGCCACACAGCCAGCCAGCCACACAGCCACCCAGCCACACAGCCAGCCAGCCAGCCACACAACCACCCAGCCACACAGCCAGCCAGCCACACAGCCACACAGCCAGCCACGGAGTAAGACTTAAAGTAAGATACGCAGAAGAAAAGGGAAAATCCCAGAGGTAAAAGGTAGACAGGATAATTTAAGTTAAGAAACGCTGGCAAGAAACAAGCCAAGCTAAGGATGAACATCTGTAAGTAAGAATAAGCCTCCATCAATAATTTATTTGGGAGCTGGGGTGGCAGGCCCCCAAAAGAACAAAAATAAACAACAACACAATAATGCAAAAAATTAATGTCAAGGTCATATTTCACCTAAGAGGATCGTCTGTGCTTCAGAACCCTCCAAGCTTTTGTATCAAGACTAGAGCTATGATGTAGTTACACTTAATTTCATAAATAATCACTGCAAAGAAAACATTATCAGTTCTCATTCTAGGTAGCAGATCTGAACATCTGTTGAACTGCATGTTATTTATACCTTCTGAAATTGGTTTTGTCATGAAAACATGGTAAGACAAGACTCATCATCTTTGCCAATTTCAAGTATTGGGTTCTGTAGACTTACATTCATGTTGTTGTAAAGCACAGAACTTTGCATCTTGTGAAATGAAGCTATTAAACAACATATTGTTTCACCTCATTCTCTCACACTCCAGCAACCATCATTCATCCTATGTCATCCTCTGCCTACTTGGTTTATACCATTTTGTTATGAAAATACACAAACCCTACAAAAGGAACTATACACACACAAATTTGAGTTTGTATTTCAGTTTGATATCTAAAAACAATTTCAGCACTGTTTCCTAAACTAAAATGTGACCAATGAAAGGGGCTAAGATTTATCTTCAATATTTAGGCAAAAACACAGACCTGACCATGAAATATACTGTAAGATACACTGCATATTTTCAATTTGCAGAGAATACCAACAAAATCACAGAGTTCTTACTAGCAATGTGACAACTAGTATGAACTACTTATATGGAAAATATATAACACAGGGACCAGGAATACTGGATTTAAAATAAGACTAAGTTAACAATAGACTAATGTACAGAAATACAGTATTCATGTTTTTAGTCTTTTACATTTTACAAAGAACTTCCACATATACCAATTCTTTTTGTTAAACCACAGTTCCTCCTGATCTCAGTTTTCTTTATCAACGCAACACAGAAAAAAACAAAAACAAAAACCAGTATGTTGGTCTCATAAGGTTTAACCAAGGAGAAAATATGAGACAATGAAAATAAAACTTGGACATTGTAAACAGTACTACAGAAACAGATACAAATACATTTTCTAAAGAGAAATTTCAAATGTACTACATTTTTGGTTCTGTACATGTTTTAATACATGTACTTACTATGTACGTAGGCTGACTTCCTATTCATTCTCCTGTCTCAGCTGTCATAGGCATGTGCTACCATACCCAGATGTTTTAAAATGTATAAATTGCTTATAATCAAGAAATAACCAACATAGTACTACATATGTAACTATTTACTAAATACTGCCATAAAATCTATAGACTATATCAAACATGGAGAGACAGTAGAACTTGACCATAAAAAGATCAACTTTGGAGTGTAAATGTAGTGCAGCAGTAGAGTATTTGCCTAGCATGTGTGAGACATTAGGTTCAATCCCAAATACCACAAACAATAACAAACAACACAATCACTGTTTATCCTAGTAATACAAAGAGCTTATTCAATGAAAATTGTAGTTACAAGTATAAGATTCTTACAAATTAATAACAGCAGAGAAAAACTATATCTCTATGATACTATGAAGCTACAAAACTACACAGAGCAAGGCAATGTAGCACATGCCTTTATTTCCAGTGCTTTCAGGAGTCTAAAACAACAAGACTGTTTAAACCCATTGGTTCAAAACCACCCTGGGCAATAATATACTTACAAGTCTGTCTCAAAAACACAACACAATAAATAAATAAAACCACGCAGGATTTACACAAAAGAGCCCATATCTTGGGGTTGGGGATTTAGCTTAGCGGAAGAGGGCTAGAGATTCTGTCCTCAGCTCCAGAAAGAAGGGGGGGGGGGGTCAGTCCATATCTCACTCACTCCTTTAAAACTTGAGCATAGCACAAAAAACCATATAAGATTCTGTTTTTTAAAAGAAAAAAACAACCATTTTATCCCCATCTAATTGAAGGAGTTAGCCTACATTTTCAAGCCCACAAAGCAAAGGAAGGGTTTTGCTATTATCTAGTAGATAGGAAGGACATTCTCAAATGCTGACCCTTTGGTAACCAATCCTATGGAGTCACTTTTTAATTCCTCTCTACTTGAAAAAAAAAATGCTTATGATGATCCTATTTGCATAATTTTTAAAAATCAACTTGATATAATGTTTCATAAACCTGCACCAAAATCAGCAAAATTCTGATGGATCAAATTAACTCAGCCCATGGGGGTATCTAAAAACCAAGAGTACCCAATGATTCGCATCAAACAAACAAAAAACCACGCTAGATATTGAGACTTTAATTGGCTATCAAATGGCTAAAAAATGCTGTATTTGTTACTTTTCTGTTGGTATGATAAACAGCATGACCAAGGATGGATTTATTTAGGCTTACTCTCCCAGAAGGCTGAGAGTTCATCATGGCAGCGAGTGGCCAGCAGGAGCTCTTGAACCATTAGCACAAAACAAAGAGAAAAAAAAATGGAAAAAAAAAAAAATCCACCTCTGGAGCCAAGCTTCCTCTGACAAGACCACAGGTACTAAATCTCTCTAAACTGCACCATAAACTAGGTACCAAGTGTTCAAATACATGAGCCTATGAGGAACATTTTTGTTTTGTGTTGTCGACTTGACACAAGCTAGTTATCTGGGAAGAGGAACCTCAACTGAGAAAAGGCCTCTATCAGACTGTCTGGAAGCAAGTCTGTAGGTTGTTTCTGGATAAATTATTGATATGGGAGGGCCAAATTCACTGGAGGGTCCTGATACCCATGGACAGATGGATGCTGGGAGATATAACACATTGTGACAGGATAGGAACCATAATATTTAAGCAACTTCATGTGCGTGTTTGCTCAGGACCTGTTCCAGCCAGAACACATATACACCCCTATTGCTGGACGGTTGTGCATGTCTGACTTTATGGTTTGGTAGGTGAGGTAATAGCCTGTTCATAAAGGGCAGCTCAGGTTGCAGGGTAACCTGGTAGCCATGGTCAAATGTTCAGTTTTCACTAAGGCTCCACTAACAGGTCAAGAGCTGTGTCTCAAAAGAGCAGTTATCTACAGATGGCCTTGCTCTAAAATCCTATGGGCTTTTGCTGTGACTCACCTATGGGACTGCCAAAGGTTCCAAACAGCATTCACCTATTTATGGGGTGTATCCTGTAAATTAGATGGCTAAGGAAGAGAGACTGAGGCACAGTTAACTGATGGTTCTCCACTCTATGCAGAACCAGCAATGGATAGTTACAGCATTATAGCTCTTTTCTAGGAAAACACTGAAAAGACTGTGAAGGAGGGAGATGTTCACAGAAGATAAAAACTTCAGGCAGTGAACACAGTTGTAAATTCATTAAGGAGAAATGGCCATATGTGCACTTGTTCACTAATTTGTGGGGTGTAGGCAATGGTTTGGATGGATGGCCAGAGACTGGAAAGAGCACAACTGGAAAACTGGTGAGAAAGACATCTAGGGAAGAAATACGTGGCTAGATTTCTCTGATTGGGCAAAGGATGTAAAGATACTTATGTTCCGTGTAAACGCTTATCAAAGAGTAACTTCAGAAGAGGGAGGTTTTAATAGCCAAGACAGGATAACCCTTCTGTGGAGAGCCAGCTTCTTTCCCTAACCATGCCTGTCATTGCTCAATGGGTACATGAACCAAGGAGCTATCTATAATGGAGGAGATGAAGATTGTGTGTGGTCTTGACAACATGGACTCCCACTCATTAAGGCTGATCTGGCTATAGCTGCTGCTGACTGCCAGATCTACCAGCAGCTGAGGCCAACACTGAGTCCCTAGGGTGATACTATTCCCTGGGGTGACCATCAAGCAACCTGGTGTCAAGTTGATTACAATGGGCCACTTCCATTGAGAAAGGGACAGTGCTTTGTCCTCACAACTAAAGAAGTGTGGCAGTGAGCTCATGCCCTTGGAATTCACTGGTCTGACCATTTCCTTCATCTTCCTGAAGCAACTGGCTTGGTAGAGTGGCAGGTGGGCCTTTTAAACTTTAACTGTTGAGGAACCTAGACTCAAGGACAGAGGACTAGCTCAATTCTCAACTTGTCAGGTGTGACTTAGCTGTTGTTACTATTTTAAAGATGACTTAATAAATTCTGAGATAAATTTTAGTTCTGTTCCTCCAGAAAACTCTGAGTAAAATCAATTGTGGTAACAGGTTCATGGGATACTGCTGTGACAGACCTAACCGTGTTTGGAAGTTTAATTTCAGACAGACATTGGAACTTTGGGCTAGAAAAGCCATCTAGTATTCAGAGCTTAAAAAGCTATTGTGAGACCAGTGTAGACAAGAAGCCTAGTTTATGCAGCTTCAAAGGTAAATTTGAGAGTCCCTTAAACAAACAGTCATCTGTGATTGACAAGATACAAGGACCACTAAAGTGAGATCTTTGCTGGAACAGACTGAAGAGATCAGCGTCACAGAGACATCACCTTGAGAAAGGCTTCCTCAGAGGCAGCACACAGAAGCTTCAGTCCAGAGAGGGGCAAGGCTGTACTTTGCACTGAACTTGATAATGTGTAAGAGTCTCCCAGGTGATTCAGAGATCTGAAGTCATTAGGAGTCCGAGAGAGAAGCTGAGGCTTGGCACCATGTGGAAGAGTCAGAGCCCCTGGAGAGAGCCAGCAGAAGCTACTGATAAGGGTACAGACCAGCTAGCTGTAGTAGAGACTGCAGCATTTTGGAGATGCCAATGCTACGGGATAACCACCAAAAACAGCAGCTCCAGGTGGAGCCAACCAGCCTGGGAGAGGAGCTCCCCAAGCCCTTTAAGATCACAAATGAATCTCAAGTGTTTGACACTGAGCTTTTTATGAGGCTGAACTTCAGTTTTCCTGTAACTGTGACTTGTGTCCTGCCCCTTGCCTCTTGGGTTTTTATTTTACACAACCCTAGTCAAGAGACTTTGAGTATAAACACACAGGCAGCTGTAATCAGAGTTTACACAGCCTTTTAGTTTAACTTCTTGGACATATTTAGAAACTGTGGTGATTTGAAAGATGATAGACACCCAAAGGCTCATACACTCGCATGTTTATTTAATTCCTAGTTGTTAGAACTGTTCTAAAAAGGATTAGGAGATGTGACCTTGTTAAAAGAAGGTGTGCACTGGAGATGGGCTTTGAAGTTTCATAATCAAGGTTGGTTGTCCCAACTGCACAGGTTGTACACACTTATGGAAAAGATACATGGCCAGGAAGTGCTTTCTCCCAATTGGACAAGGGCAGGACATTCATAACCTTGTGGGGTTTGCCTGACTAATGTAATTCAAAGCAATTCTCTGGAAATCCTAGGTACGAACATGACCAGTATCCATCTTCTTGGCCAGTATTTAATAAAGCCTGCTTCAGATTTGGCCCCAAATTGTGGCAGTGGTCTTATTCTCACCCAGTAGGATTAGCAGATGGTCATACCCTCTAAAACAGTAAGCAAGTCCCAATTCCAATTAAATGTCTGTAAATTGCCTTGGTCAGGATGTCTCTTCACAGCAATAGAAAAGTAACTGAAACAGAAGCCAACCAAGTCTTAACACGTTTAATTCTGGGCACCAATAACCAGAGTCATTATGAATTCTGCTCCTCAGAGTTGCCAACTGGTCCCAAATGTTGACTGTGATTTTTACTAGCTTATTCATTTGTAAAATAACAAGCCTCTACCTAATGAGATTTTACACTAAGATTACAAAGATTGTGAGCACAGGCATAATCCCAAAAACTACACTCACCTGTGGTAATATGTTTCAAATTTAATAAAAATCAGTCTGAGATATCAGAGGGATATACCCACAGTCAGTCTAGGAGGATCAGACAGTGGTAACTCACACCTTTAATCCCAGCACAGGGAAAACCAGAAGTGGTGACCTATGCCCTTAACCCCAGCAGATCTGAGTTCCAGGTCATCTTAGTTTACAGAAGGAATAACAGGCTCCCAGGTAAGCAGTGGTGGTATCTCGCCTTTAATCTTAACCTGGATGTGAAACAACTGGGTGAAGAGGGTATTTAATTGGTGCCAAGCCTCAATTTTTCTCCATCTACTGTCACAAAGGCCTCCCCTGGTTCCAAGCCTCAGCTTCTCTCTCGGACTCCTAATGACTTCAAATCTCTGAATCACCTGGGAGACTCTTACACAGAAAGACAGAGCAGGCAGTAAAAACCAGGAGGAGCTAGGCTGAGGAGGCTAGAAGACAGCTGGGAGAGATCTGACTGTGGGGTTTCCTCTCTAATATCGCAGCCTTTTCCTGATATCTGGCTCTGAGTTTCCTTCATTCGTGCAACACTCACCTAATCTAAGATTCAGAACAGAGCAAAGTTTGTCCCTCTTTTTAGTTTGTATCTTACAGCCCTGATGCTGGATGAACATATAAATCATTCTAAAAGACAATTCCTACTCTGACATATCATGGCTGGTGAGACCCAGACACACACACACCCCTAATTCATTTATTTTCAAGATAAGCAATAAAGAGATGAGTTGGCTTCTAGAATCAAGAGATTTCCAAGCTAGCACCAATGCATTACATGTAGCAATGGGCAAAAGCAGAATCAAAAACATGTTTCTCTTTGTTTTACTACAATGGTCAAAGGCTAAGGCACAAACCAAGGCAATTACAATTAAGAGCCAAAGAATGATAAAAGTCTAGTACATCAAATAAGTTATTTAAAATGTGAGTAGGTGATACAGGTTTGATAATATAGTCTAACTATGATACATATAGTCTATATGATACATTTCTTTCTAATTAGTAGATCTGGGCCAGAAAATAAATTATGTTCATAAAGAACATTCCTTAAGCAACCACTGAAATGTAAGCAGGGTCTATGGATTGGATAGCATTGTTATTTTAGTGTTACTGTTCTGGTTTTAAGGCTTGCATTGTGATTATATGGCAGAATGTTTTCAATGTATACTGAAAGATTTAGAAGTAGTAAAACAATTTGTCAATTTATTCTCAACTGGTTCCAAAAGTAACAGTAAAAATGTCAGAAAGGGAACTATCAGCCAAATATGGTAAAGTGTTCAAAGTAGGGGGTCCAAATGAAAAGTATTCAGGAATCACTTTGTAGTATTTGTTAGTTCTCACAAAAGTGGTGGCAGCAGCCAGCCTGCTTTAGCCACTAAGGCAGTTCCGATATCACCTGCTGCCAGGTATCTTTCCACCTTTAGCAATGAGAGCTCACACCCCTTAAAAGTGCTCTGTCAGTCCTTTCTCTCCCCTCCCCATACTCCTACCCCTTCCCCTTTTCCTCTCCCTTGGTTTGTTGAGACCGGGTTTCTCTGCGAAGCAGTCCTGGCTGTCCTGGAGCTCGCTCTGTGCACTAGGCTGGCCTCAAACTCACAGAGCTCCACCTGCCTCTGCCTCCTGAGTCCTGGTTAAAGGCAAGCACCTCTATCACCCTCCTGTCCCCTCTCTTGCTCTTGCTCCTCTCGCATCCCTGTCTGTCTGTCTGCCTCTCTCACGTCCACACTCTAAGACTTTCACCCTTTACTCTCCCCTCCTCCAATAAACCCCTTGCACTAATTGTTGAATATGATGTGTTCTGTCAGGGGCACACCTTAGCAAGACCTATGGGTACTCTCTTTACTGCTTTTTACCCTTTCACTCTCTGCTACTGTGTGAGTGTGTGAGAGTGTGAGTGTGTGTGTGTCTATATGTGAGTGTGGGAGTGTGTGTGTGTACGCATGTGTGTGCATGTGCCCGTGCCAGACAAGACTAGTCACCAATGATCTAGCTACAGAGAAGCCCTCACCCCTGCTGGGTAAGGTTGTAACCCCAACAATCCTACAGAAGTTGAGAGGCAGAGACAGGAGAATCAGCAGAAGCCAATGGGCCAGCCTTGTATACCAAAGAGCAGCAGCCCAGAAACAGGGAGACCTCAGCCAGGTGAGAGAGAGAACTCTCAGGAGTCATGTGTCTCCGTACATACTGTTTAAAGTAAGGACACGACCACTCCAAGGCATGGTTAAGGGTAAGGATTTTACTGTAGATATGAGGGAAAATACAGCCAGAAGCATCTGGAAGAATCCAGAACAGAAGACTGGGGTGGGGGTGGAGGCTGCATGACAAGAATGGCAAAGTTATATAGAAATGAGAAGCTGGAGGAAGAAAGTTCTTGAACTGGAGTTAGGGTAGGGATGGGGTAACAAGAGCTGTGAGAAGTCATGGGGTACTGAGTGAGCCTGGAGGCCAGCAGGGGCTTTGATACAATAATTGACACTAGTTAGCCAATTGTCTGTCCTGGGTTTCTTTCAGAATTATCATAGGCCTCTGAACATCTACCTCAGTAACTTCAAGGCTAAAGAACTGAATTCATTTCCAGGAGCCCACATAAAGGTAGAAGGAGAGAAGACAAAGACAAATCCCCAGAAAGGACCTCTCTTCACGCACAAACCTCCCAGCTAATTAAAACTTCGGTGACTATGGAAAGTTTGAAATGTGCCAGGTCCACAGCCTGGTTATAATTTATCTTTAATAAAAATCTTTTATAATTGCTATTTTTAGGTCCCATTCCTTGCTCACTTTTGTGTCAAACCCAACATCACAGATAAAACTCCTTGAGATATTTTAGCTTAACAAAGCCCTAGTTTCCACCAATAAAAGTGAGTGTAAGGGTTAGACAGACTCCCTGGCAGGCAGACAGACAGGAAGAGGAGCTTTTGCAGTGAGCAGGTGATAAAGACAGTGAACTTCAAAGATGATTGGCTTCTTCCTCTCCCTCCTGACTGGGAACAAAGGGCTGGCAGCTTAAAATAAAAGCCTTATGGGTATTTTCCCCTCAGTACGGCCCTTGGCTGGTGGACTGGCCCAACCATTTCAAGGCCACCACAGTTGTGAACCAATCACCACCCTGTCTTTCTTCAAACTGGCCAACCTTATATTAGGAAAGAAAGACCACTGGAGACTTTAAAATCCCAGCTCTGGGGAGGAGGCTAGATTTTCAGCTTCAGGACTCCTTTGCTGATTTTGTCTGTTCCTGTTTGTGGTTTTGAGATTTCTCTACTGCTACCTGTGGTTCTCAGTATTTTTCTTACCTTTTAACTTCTTAACTGACAGAAAAAATAAACATGACCAAGACATCTAGATGGTAACAAAAGGTCTAAGAATACCGTTAGATAGCATCTAAGGTTTACAGCAAAGTTCTTCTGTGGTGCTATAACCTGCCTATCCAATCTACTCACTGCTGTACTTAAAGTTGCCTTTACTTATAACTTTCTTTATCCTGTTAGTACAGAATGTTTATGAAATTGCTACTCATTGGATTATGGTATTTATTTCTGGGCTATTATCACTCATATTTGTCTCTCTCTCATCCCCTTTGAGGTAAGAGTTATATTTTTGTGTTGACAGAACTGACTTAATTATCCTATGAGATCTACATATGTGATGACACACATGTGCACGCGCACACACACAAGCAATAAACAAGTTAAAAAGAAAAGAACAAACAACATCAAAGCAATTCTGACTACAGCAGAGAACTTTAAACCATCTCCAATATTATTGCCCCAAACAGGGGTATTATGCTAAGCAGCAGTCACTTCCTAGTCAAGGAAGTGTGAACTTAACCACAGAAAGAAAGGATCTACTTTTATTACCAAAATAACATTAGAAACTTCATTTGCATATCAAAATGGCTAGAAGCTCAACAATGACTTTGTAAGTGGACAAAGTTTCCATAAATGGAATCTTCCCCATTAAACCTCACTTGCACAGGCTTGAAGATCCACATATGGTTCTCCAAGTCAGACTTGCTACATTCCAGTCACAACCCTTCTTTTCTACTGCAATCAAACTGGATGTTTGGTGCATTGTTCCAGTAACTCCTTTGCTGGCAAGGAGGATGGGAAGAACTTGCTTTAAAAGTTCTATACTGTTCATTCTTACTCCCCTGGTGTAAGGGAGACCAGGAAGGCTAATCTGGCCTATTTTGATGCATTCACAGTAAAGCAAACAAAGTGAATTTTCACCAAGAATCCTCTATTTATAATCTTATGCTTATGTATTATTGGGCATGCATATGACTAAAATCTGATACACTGTAGGAAGGAAAGTGTGTAACAAGAAAAGAAACAATCTGACAGGATGGCATAATTACTTCTACAGGGTAAAATCTCTTTAACTCTCAAAATATTTATTGTCCTGATTTAACTAAAAACTAAATATGGTCTTGGAGTTGGAGTGTGGCTCCTCCCTTCTCTGAACCTAAGAATGTTGTTAAAAGAAAATTCGAATTCTCTGTCTCACATCAGAAGAGCCACCTAGTATATGGGGCAGAAGAAATCCAAATACTAGGGACTATTGTTATTACAAATCTCTTTCCCCTTGAATTGAATTTGACTCTTTGAATTTTTCCTTAGGTATATTACCATCTTTACAATTTTGATATTAATGATGTTTAAGTTTTCCACAGTGAATGATGATTTTCCTAACAGCGGTTACTGAAATCTCCAAGAGTTTGTTCGGGCCCCACAATTCTACCTGGCCCATAATAATGCCATTGCACCAGTGAACACCACTCAAAGATCGGCCTTGCACTACAAACTGCTTAGGACAGTTCCAAGGTGGCTAGCTGAGATGGCCTATAATCTTAGCCACTTTAGCCAGAACTTCAGATAAGCTTGGCCCTACAGCTAGTTCTCATGAAACTTAACCATTTTTTTAGTTTTTTGCAGGATTCCATAGAGACGCTGTTGCCCCCCAGACAGCAGGAAGTAACTCTAATGACCCCTTTCCCAACAGGTTTTTGGTTTTTCTCAGAGTTATGGATATGTCAACTGTAAGGAGCGGGTTATAAATTGTTATAGGGTTGGGGACAGAACAATAAGTATTAGACTCAGGAATCACATTTAGAATAGAAAGAAGAGGAATAGATATGATTATTTTATCTACTTGTAAATTATAATAACTATAATATATATTATAATAACTATAATATTATAATAACTAACAGTTTTAGATAATTTGCATTGGTATAGATTCTTGTATATTGATACAAATCCAAAATTATTTTTCTTATATTGTATATTTGTTTCTACTTCAGTTTAAAATATTTTTGTATATTGATACAAATATAAAATTATTTTTGTCATACTGTATATGTGTTTCTACTTCTGTTCAGGATATTGTGTATACTGATACATATTAGGATATTTCTGTCATATTGTATTATACATTTCTACCTCTGGTTAAAATATTTTGTATATTGTCAGAATTTTGAGATCATTTTCCTTATACTTTACATCTGTTTACAGGTTTACTTTCATAATGTAAAGCTTTAGTCTTTAAGCTATATAGGTTGATAAGAATTACAGGCTAATAGTCATCCATGTTTATCAAACTTATAGTCATGTTAGTTATATTTTCTAGGTGTGCAGAGATATATTTCACAAAGATAGGAAATCTTAGGATACTTCAAAGACCTACAGAATATGGCATTTAATGTTTTAATAACTTAGTATTCTGTTGATGTGAGACACTACTACTTCTGGCAACACCGATCTATTCCCTAGAGGATGATAGGCTCCAATTACTCCACATGGAGTTTGTTTTCATTTTGGCAAAATTGGCCTAACAGGCAAAAAACTGCCCTTGGCTTGAGTGCTGATAGCATGCACGCTGTCCCATCCAGACAAGCAGGACACAAGGAAAAACAACTGCTAAACCTTGCCAAGACAGGGTAGGACAGTCCTTCAAATTTTCCCTATAGCCAAAGTTGGATGCCCCAACATTGCAGAGAAACATCAGGTGACTATACAGGCAGCCACTTGTTTGTATCATTTCTTGCATTTTTTGAAAGTCACTTGCTTGCACTTGCTGTTTACTCAGGTAATATTATTTTCCTTCTCAGGTCTTTGATGGGGTTGAAGACTAGAAAGATAGTTATAGTTAAAATCCTCTCCAATCTTAGCTAAAGCCGTATCAGGTACAAGACTCATACTTTTCAGGAGAGGACAGCTATTGGGGTAATCTCTGTAATGCCAATTGGTCTGGACATGGAGAACGTGTTTCTTCTTGATGTTCTTCCTGTTGGTTGTAGTTCTATTTGGTTTATGTTATTGCCTTTTCTTTTCTCTGGACAATACTTGATAATTGTCCTTATTGTATATAGTTTTATATGAGAATTAAGACTTTAAAAAATAGTATGCATTCTTAGCCTCTGAGCCATCTTACAACTCTTGCAACTTCTTTTTTTTTTTTTTTTTGAGATTTATTAATTATGTATACAGTGTTTTGCCTGCACACCAGAAGAGGGCACTAGATCTCTTTCTAGATGGTTGTGAACCACCATGTGGTTGCGGGAACTAAACTCCAGACCTCTAGAAAAGCAGTCAGTGTTATTAACCTCTCAGCCATTTCTCCAGTCCCTACACCTTTCTTAATTAGACAAAAAAGGATAAGGGCTGTGGGAATTTGATCCATTAATAGTACTGGGCTGACTAGCCATATGGGCATGGTCTTCTCTGGGAATGTGACATGTAAGAGCTGATGAGAGGGCTCAAGCACTCCCTTGGTTAGAATGGCAGGCCAACAATAGCTGGATAACAGCAGCACCTACTTTCTTCTGTATCATGAGTGGACCTTATTAACTTCTTTCCCTAATATAATTTACCTGCATCAGTGTCCTACTTCATATGACCTAATCAGTAGATCAAAACAGAGAACACCAAAACTATAGCCCTTAGTAACCAGCTCCTCCTTCCTCTGAACCTCATAAAAATAAGCTGCAGGTAATAATAACCAGAAGTCTTGAGGATCTTCACTCATGTGGCCCGCCATTCCTTTGTTTTAAATAAAATAATGAGTTATTTTGAAATCTGTGTGGGCTTTTATTTCATTGTTGAAAAACCTGATCCTAACCCTGAGCACTGGCATACCCAGCTTATCTGTTTTTCACACAATATGTAATGCTATCATTAAGAAGCATCTTTATGAACAAAACAAAATCACCAACTTGTTCCAGGCAGTGCTCAAGGGAATGTAATTAATTATAATTTATTTTTGGTTGAGATTTTCCTGATTAAGCATCATTCTACCTTTTCTTTTCTTTTTTATATTTTGTTTTGATTTTTGAGACAAGGTTTCTCTAGGTAGCCCTGGCTGTTTTGGAACTCACTCTGTAGGCCAGGCTGGCCTCAAAACTCGAGAGATCTGCCTGCCAAGTGCTGAGAGTAATGGTGTGCAATATCACCTGGCTAAGTTAGGTTGTTTTAAATTGAAGAAGATAAATACAGTCATTATACCATATGTAAACATTTGTATGAAAAAAGATGTCTAAAACCTTAATGGAACCTGCAGCACATCAAGAAGACAAATCCAAACCTACAACAAGTAGGGAAAGAATCCAACACTTTAATGTCTTAATGCGCACTTATAAAACCACTAAAAAGGAAGGTGCTTCCTAGTTTTTGGTCATTGTAGATTTTGCTGAAGTATCGATTCCATGAATGGATGGAGGTATGGAGGTATATACACACACTAAATCAATGAAATCTTATTCTAAAATAAGATACTAAAACAGATGCTTCTGTGAAAGTAAATCAAACTGCTACCTTTGGCCATTTGGGATTGAGAAGTCGGGCTTTGATTGCATCATCCAATGCCTTGTGGTACTGCTGGGTTTTCATGTAGGCTGCAGATCTATTGCTATATAAAATGCAGTTCTGAGGGTCAACTGCCAGGGCTTCATTATACAAAACAATAGCTGTGTGGAAGTCTCCATCATGACAGGCCTGGTTACTCTGACGGACTTTCTCAACAAATTCAGCTTTGCTCAGTGATGGTTCATCAGGACTTCTCTGGGCAATAGTCTTAGCACCAAAGAGAGGAATCTACAAACAAAGAGATTGTCATAAGTTCAAAAAGTCCACACAGATTCCTGAGGCCTGAAACTGATGTCAGGTATCCTCTTTGATCTATCTTATTCACTGAGGCAAGGTTTCTTTCTGAATCTGGAGATAAGCAATTCTGCTTGTATAAGTTGACTTTCATCCTTCTAAACAAAAAGCTTTCCTTGAACAGTACCTTAAATGGACACATACAGGAGCACGATATAGCTCAGTAGATAACACACTTGTCATCAAAGCATAAAGACTTGAGTTTTAGATCTCTAAATCCCATGTAAAAACCTTGGCAGACATGATGACCACAGTAATCTTCATGTTCATGAGGCAGAGACAGGATTCCAGAGCAAGCTGGTTAAATAGACAAGCAGATGTGGTCTTTATAGTCTTGGCTGGCCTTGAACTCTCAGAGATCCCACCTGCCTCTGCCTCCTAAGTACACGGATTAAAGATGTGTGACACCACACCCAGCAGGCTATCATATTTTGGAAATATGTACTTTTATTATTTTATAAGAGGTTAAGAGGCTGCTTTGAGACTCAGAAGAGACTTTACACTTAAATTTTTTTTCAATATAATATTTGTAATGATTATTTGGGAATTTCATATCATGCACCCTGATTACACTCACTTCCCAGTCCTCAAAGGTCCTGATTACACTCACTCCCAGTCCTTATGTCCTCCCCCCACAAAAAGAGAATTAAAAAACAAAACAAAAGTTTACTTTTAAGCAGTGTTAAGATTGATAAAGTATAAGGATTTTGAACTACACGCATTTTGCAATATATGGCTGGGAACCTATGAAGATCAAGGAATGGAATAAGGTGGTTTGAATGAGAATGTCCCCCATAGCTTAATGCATTTGAATACTTGGTCCCTATAGTGATATATTGGGTATTTAATAAAATGTGTCTGGAATATCAGAGGACAGAACCACCCACAGCCAAACCTGAAGGTTGGGGGGGGGGGGGGAGTAGTGACTCACTCCTGTAATCCCATCCCTAGGGAGACGGAGATCCCTCTGGATCTCTGTAAATTCAACAGCCTAACAGCCAGGCAGTGGTAGCTCACACCTTTAACCCTAGCTCTAGCAGAGCTGAACCAGGAAGTAAAACATCTGGGCAGGGAGAGAAATATAAGGCAGGAGAAGGGGAAATTCAGCCATTCTGTGAAGATAAGACTTATTCTTTTTGGCCTGAGAAGTTGGCTGGTGAGAATTGGCTGTGTATTATTTCCTCTCTCTGATATTCCAGTTTTTCCCCAATATCTGACTCTGAGTTTTTATTATAATACTAAATAGAATTTGTGCAATAGGTCCCCATTAGATACACTCTCCAGAAACCTCTAGGAGGTCCAGCTTTGTTAGAAAAGTACAACTCTATGGGCAGGCTTTGAAGTTTCAAAGTGTTCTCTCTTCCTGTGCTTGTGATTCAAGATGTAAGCTCTCAGTATTCTGCTTCAAGCAACATGCCTGCTCCTATTCCAACCCTGACATAACGCACTCAACCCTTTGGAACCAAAAGCCAAAATAAACTTTCTGTAAGTTGCCTTGATCATGATGTTTTTCACAGAAAAGTAACCTATGAAGTTAACATCATCATTTTGACAATATTAACTTGGCCAGCCAAAGAAAACCACCCTGGCCCTGAAACCAGAGCCAGTGAAACACACCCTGAATCTGCAATTCAAGCCAATGAAAGAAATCCTTTAGCCCTGAACCCAGAACCTAAGAAACATGCCCTGACCCTGAAACCAGTGACAAAGAAACACACTTTGTCCCTAGAACCAGCACAAGTGAAAGCAATATACCCTAGCTCTAAAATTAAAACCAAAAAGCTAAAAACAAACAAACAAACAAATAAATGGGCCAGGTGAAAGAAACACAGTTTGAGGTCCTAAAATCAGAGCCATCTCTGCCCTGGTCAAAAAAAAACAAAACAACCCACCCAATCCCTGAGCAGAAAACTTTCTCCCTGGAGAAACTCCACCCTAATAAGCTCTAGATAAGCCCCTCTGCCTATTCAGTTTTGAGCTGTGCTTTTCTACCCTGGCAGAAGAGTCACACTCCTGAGCTTCTCTTTACCAAATAAATCTCTTTCTCAAAAGTGTCTTGGGTGAAGACTCTCTCTCATTCATGAGTGCAGAACAGAAGAACTTTTCTTAGGAGGACTGAGTAGGAAAAAACCTTGCCAAGAAGTCCCCTGGGGGGGGCACTAAACTAGGTGGAACAGAACAGAAAAACAGCAGAATCTTGCTGAGATGTCTCTTAGGGGACTGAGCAGAAAAAACTTGCTGAGATGTTTAGGGGGAAGCTGAGCAAGGTGGAACAAAAAGAGTAACAACTTTTCCCAAGAGCTGGAGGAGATTGCTACATTTCTGCAAGGGTTTCCCCTTTAGCAAAGTGAAGCTGAAAAGCAACACCTCGGGCAGGAGAGACCCCTTAAATGGGGGGAGAATAAATCTCAGCTGTAAGGGTTCTCTCCAGAAGAGCAGTTCCTCAGTTTCAGGTATCACCTTCACCTTCCAGAGCTGTAGGTATAGCCTGGCTTCCCAACAAGTCAGGGTACTCTCCCTTCAGGACTAAGCTGTCCTGTCCTATTGCAGCTCTACCTCCAGAACTGTAACACCTGCATTCATTGTGACTCTTGATCTTATGATGTCTTTACAATGTTCCCTAGAGAGGGCTTTTACTTCCTTGGCTAGGACAAACTCAGACTAAGCCACTCCTTCTTGCCCTCATACTTTTTCCTTTTTTCTTTTCTTTTTTGAGGTTCCTATACACAGGATTATTTTCCTGATTTCCTTTTTAGCTAGGTCATAATTGGTATACTGAAATGTTACTCGTTTTTGTAGGCCAACTTTGCAAACTGATACCTGACTAAACTGATTCATCAAGTCAAAAGGTCTTTTGGTGGAGTTGTTAGAGTCGTGGAGGTAAAGAATCATATCAGAGACATCATCTTCCTTTCCACAAAGGAAGTGATTCAATGTAATTAACCTGCCAGCAGGTCACTGGCTACTCACCCCTAGAAAGGATGCCTTTTTGTACCTTTGCTGTTGGCAGATCTGACACTCAGCAACAACTGTAGTCAAATCAGCCTTGGTAGTGGAAGTTCATGTTGTAAAGCCCATCTGTAACCTTCATCACTGCTACCATGACTACTTTGTTCAAGGGCCTACTGAGCAACAACTGAAACAGCCATGCAAGACATTGACTGTCCACAGAACTGTTATCCTTTCTACTTGATTACCAAACTACCTCTCTGCTGAAGTCACATTTCAGCAAACATTTACATGAGACACAAGTATCTTCATAACCTTTGCCCATTTGGAGAGACTTAACCAAAGACCACTTCCTCAAAAGTCTTTTTCACCAAATTCCAATCATGATCTTTCCAGGTCCCTGAACAGAGAGACAAACCATTAGCTATAGTCCATGAACCAGTGAATAATAACACATTTGTATAGTCTGAAGTTTCAGACTCGTACAGCCAGCTTAGCCCCAAAGTCTAAAAGATTCTGCAGCTACTTCATCCCAAATAACCACACAAAGGCTCATATTAAGTGCAAGCTAATCAGTCTATGGCTCGGGCTTTTTGCTTGCTAGCACTTAAAACATAACTCAACCCATTCTTATTAATCTATGTATTGTTGCCGCATGGCTCCATGGCTTACCAGTACTTTCCAATCCACTCTCTCAGCGGCAGCATGAAGTGTCTCCTTCCCGCCCTCCTTCCCCTTTATCTATGCTCAAATTTTCTTCTTGCCTTTTAGATGCCTTGCCATAAGCCAAAAGAGTCCCTTTATTAACCAATGGTATTCACAGCATATAGAAAGGCATCCAACATCACTTCTCTGTTTAATCCAAAATAAATGTTTCAATTTTAACATAGTAAAATTACATATAACAAAACAGCTATCAAGCAAGAATTACAGGTATAATATCTAATCTATTTGTATTTAGCAAAATAAAAGAAATATTCTATCATCTATCTCATTTTTGTGAGTCCAAAGTTTCATATCTAATTTACCTTTTATTATAATTAAGAAAAATATATTTATACTTATCTAATCTTCAACCCTATCAAAGACCACACAAAAAAAAATTAACTGAGTAAACAGGAGGTGTATTGCAAGCATGTCTTTCTGTATGCTGTGAATTATCAACTGGTAATAAAGGAATTGTTTTAGCTTATGGAAAGACATCTTAGAAACAGGTGGGAAATCTGAGTATAGATAAAGGGGAAGGAGGGTGGAGTCAGGAGAGATAGATCAAGCCACCCAAGGAGCAATATATAAACAAACAGGTAAGCCACAGACTATGAGGCAAGAGAGATTAATAAAAATAGGTTAAGATGTGATAGTTAGCTAGCAATAAGCCTGAGCATAGGCCAAACAGTTTGTAATTAATATAAGTGTCTGTGTCATTTTGGGAGACCAAACAGATATGGATGGATCCAGACCTTGGGCTTCCTACTACAAACAGCACCCACCATCAGGCAAGAAAGAAGCCCTAAAAAGGATTCTGAATGCACAAAAGTAGAGACAGATTGGTCTCACAGTCTAATGCCAATAGCACTGCAGAGGGCACGTACGTGAGCTGCCTGCAGGATGCTGCTAGCTGCTATGAGCTGAGCAGGTTGGTCAATTTCCATAGTTTCTCTCAAAGGCTGTGGTACAGAAAGGGTTCTCCCAGCTGCAGCTTTTGAGTTTAGGAACACAGCTATAGCTACATGATATTTAATACTGCTTCCCAAAATCAGGAAGGCAAAGGTGACTCTGCTATGTTGAAGAGCAAAGTGGGGCAAAGTTAGCAACACCTCAGTCCTAGCTATACAATTTAGCACTTAAAAACTCCCCTGGTTAAAAAATGGTTAAAGATACACAGTAAAACAGATTCAGCTGGAGAAAACCTCTAAATGGATTACAATGGGTGTAAAATGTACTTCAGCTTGAGAGAAAAGAAAAGGAGTTGAGAAAGTTATTTAAAATGAGAAAGAGTAATAAATATAATAAGTCACATAAAACTGGAAAATACACAGAGTCTGAATTATGGTTCTTATTGTGTTTTCTTTTAATTTTTTAATTGTTAATGAGCTAAATGAAGAAAGACATTTGATTGTAAAGGTTGCTAAGTTAAACCAACATATATATTTTAAAGGTATCTTGACTTTGAAATTTGGGTTTAAAGATATGTTGCTTTAGAAAAGAGGTTCTGCTTTTGTTTCCACAGAAGATGAGAACCTATGGATTGTTTCCGGGCTAATATGGTTTGATCAAGAAAGACCCCTGAAAAAAATCTCTGATGGAAGAGATGGCCACATCAGCTTCAAGGTTTCCAACTAAGATGACCCAGCCTCAGGACTCCATAAGATTACCAGCACCCCTAAACAGCAGGAAGTAGTAATGGAAATATATGCCCAAATTCCCAAAATATTGTCAATGTTTTACATTGGTAAAAATAATGGGTTAATGTAAGCATGAGAGCTAGTTAGTAATAAGCCTGAACTACTGGCCCAGAATTTACTATACTATCAAGCCTCTGGGTCAATTATTTCATAAGTGGCTGCAGGTCAAGCCCAGTTGGTAGAGTATAAGACTCTTAATCTCAGGGTCATAGGTTCATGTTCCATGTTAGGTGCCAGAAATCTTATGAATTCTACTTGGTCTTATAATAAAAACTTCGAGCCAGAAAATTGGGGAAAAGACAAAAGATCACAGAGACAGAAGAAACAAGCATGCCACTTCTCTCCTAGCCACTCCCCAGGAATCCTCAGAATGAATCCCTCTGCCTCCTCTCCCCCAAGGAAGTGCAGGCAAGGGCTGAACTCCTGCCTCCTCTTTCCCAGTCCTGTTATCTCACTTCCTTCAACTTTCCTACTGCTAGGACTAAAGGTGTGCGCCCCTGGATGTTTGGCCTTGAACTCCCAAAACTCACTTAGTGCTGGGATTAAAGGCATGGGTCACCTCTCCCTGACCTTCAGGGCTAAATTTGGTTTAGCTCTGTCTTCTGATTTCCAGGCAAACTTTATTAAATACTCACTGTATCATCACATTTGCCTAAGGGAGGCAATACAAATCCTGTATTGTAGAACGACAATGACTTTCCCTGAAAGAGATAGCAGACAATACTGATGTCCCTCATTGTCAACTAACTGCTGTTTTAGATCTATAACCAAACTTAAGAATAAGCAGGCTCTTAGAGGTGAGACAGAAAGTGTGATCTAAAAAGAGGTAAGCTACACCACTACAGAAATTGATACTATCCACTAATTCACTCAAGAAGTCACCTGGGACTACATTTTAAGGGTATAATGGTAGATGGGACATTAAACTCATCAGGCTGAATTTATCAACATGGGCCCACAGGTAGAGTGTCTAGGTTGGAGCTTTCCCAGTTTAAAAAGAGCGCCAAAAGTTTAGCTTATTGGCTGAAGTAGTTTGTCAAAAGATGGCCTACTAAAAAAGAACTAGAGATGCCTGATATACCTTGGCAGAGTGTTGATGAAGGGATTTTAAGGCTCATGGAAACTGGAATGTTAAGGCAGATACACTGTAAAACCCAATCCTCCACAAGAAGATTGGAGACATGCCCTTTACTAGTGCTATAAGATGTAAAACGGTGAAATGTAAAACACACTTGAAGAGCTTTGTCATCTGTACCAGATCTTAGAGTCAAAGAAGCTGCTGCTCAACTGGATGAATTAAGTTATGGGTTTAACTGGGCCCCAGAATAGCAGGAGCACTTTTACATAGCAAGCAGAAAGGGAAAGCAATATTATGAATGGCCTAATATATAATGGGCAGCACAGGTAATGTGTATAACGGCCTGACACATAGGGACCTTCCATATTGGCTAATCAACAGTGTTTCCAGTAACAAATCCGTAAGAATATTACATTTGCATTTGTTCTGTATAAGCAGAAAAACACTAAAACAAGTAAAAGAAAGTCTACACTGGGTCATAGCTGTCAGCCAATTTCCAGACTGAAGTCTCCTTAATACCCTTCCTGACAGTGGTTCTCCCACCCTGCAAAGAAGGGGCAGAGGGACAAAACTGACAGAATGGGGGTGGGCTCCCGGATAGCAGCTTGTTCTCAGAGGACACTTCAGAGAGGCAGGAAGGCAGGGGTAGGCACCTAAACAAGCCGATAGAGGAAGGTGGGACTCAGGGGTCCTATTAACTACCCAGTGTCAGGTCCACACTGTCGTAGTCTTCGGGCCCTTCCATCCAGAAGGGATGAAGGTGTTATTTCTCTCTCTCCCCAGCTTGGTCTTCCATCATCCCCAGACATTCATTCAGTTAATTGTCTGCATCAGGGAACTAGCTTGGTAATCCCCAGGCCAGCACTCCATTATTTTCCCTGAAGGATCTACATCCTTTTACTAGGGTAACTATGCACTGAGGAAAAGCAAAGGATCAGACATTCAGGAGACCCAAAAGAATACTGTGGACCTCCGGTTAAGGTAAGGGGTCATGGGAATCAGATAATCCATGTTGTTTGGGCTGAAACCTCAATTCAACTCACGGTGGGTTTAGGTCGGTTCCTGAACTCATCCTGTAGTTACTCCCCCAGTTCTACAATGTAAAGTTGGCATAGATATACTTAGAAGTTGACAGAATCTCCACAGCAGGAATAGAGAAGAACCCATTTAATAATAAAAAATTACATTAATTAAATTAAAATACTTGAGTGCTTTTAATAAAAAAAATCTTACTTGTACTGATATTTCAACATATACATATGCAATCTGGTTTTTACAAATATGAAAAAGTCTCAAAGTCATCCTAAAATAGTTTAACATGGTTTACTTTGTTCCTGAGACAGGATCTCACTACATAGCCCTGGCTGGCCTGAACTTGTTACATAGACCAGGTTGTTTTCAAACTCACAAGAGAACCACCGGCCCCTCTTTGTATGCCACCAGGCTGGTCTTGAATTCACAGAGATCCACCTACCTCTGCCTCCTGAGTGATGGGATTAAAGGCTTTTGCTGCCGCCACCACCACCAGGCAAATGCTTTCATTTTATAAGAGTTGTGGTGGTCATGATGTCTCTTCAGAGAAAGAGAACACTAAGACAAATCTGTCTAAAAACAAATAAATTTTTAAAAAGGCCAACCTCTGGCCTCCACATGCACAAACACAAGCAATGTATAAACACAAACAGACACACACATCATAGATACATATACACATGGCCATAGATACATAGACACACATAAACAAACACACACATAGGTTGCCTTTGTACCTTGGCCATCATTTTCTAAATTATACTTTCCACTCTCCAAGTAATTCTTTTTAATTCATTTTTATTTTATGTATATAGGTATTTTGCCTGTATATATGACTGTACAAGATAAGTGTAGTGCCCATGGAGTCCAGAAGAGGGCAATGGATACTATAGAATTAAAGATACAGGAGGTTGTGAGCTGTCATGTGGGTGCTGGGACTGAACTGCAGTCTTCTAGAAAATCAGCAAGTACTCTTAATTGCTGAACTATCTTTCCAGGCTGATATTAAATGATTCCTATGTCTCAGGTCATTTTTCAAATTCCCATACAAATATCATATGAGGCCAAGAAAATAACTCAGTTGATAAACAAAGCTGTGGGCCTGCTCCCCAGCTCTATATAAAGTCAGGTTTGGTGGTGTGTGCCTATAACCCCAGCAGTCAGGTAGAAGCAGGAGAACCAAAGTTCAAGGTCACCCTTGGCTACACAGCAAGCTTAAGGTTCATCTAAAATAATGAGATCCTGTCTCTAGGGAGAAAGGGAACATTATAAACAAAGGTTGTTAGTTCTATACTTCGTTTTCTCTCTCTTCTAAAATGAACTGTTTGTCCATTTTCTGTATCTAAGTGTGTGTAAATATTACACAACATACATATATGCTCTTGGAGACTAAGAGAGTATCAGATACCCTGGAAATGGAATTATAAGGTTGTGAACACTCAGTGTGGGTGCTGGGAACCAAGCCAGGTCCTCTGAGGATCCGGAGCTCTAAATTAGAGCCATCCCTTCAGCTTCTTCCCTTGAGACAGGGCCTCGTTATATAGTCAACGTGGTGTAGAATTCACTATGGAGGTCTGGCTGGCCTCAACTGAAGACTTTTATTTTTAAAAAATTTTTAGAAAATATTTTACTTATTTAATGTGTACGGGTGTATTTATGCATATTTTATGTGTACAAGTGTTTGTGTGAGTGTATGTGTAAAGCATGTAAGTGCACAGTGCACACAGAACCCAGAAGAGGACATTGGATCCCCTAGAACTAGAATTACAAACGCAGGAGTCTGGGTCCTTAGAAACAACAGGTAGTGTAGCGTCTACCTGTAATTCCAGCCTTGGAATGTGGAGACATGGTATCCCCAACAACAAGCTGGTTAGCAAGCTGTTAGGGAGCGGTGATGCACACCTGTAGCCATAGTTACTCGAGGCCGGGGCAAGAAAACTGTTTGAGCCAAGGCCAGCTTATGCAGCATATGAAGACTGAATCTCAAATTTTGCTCCAGATTGCCTATGCTGAGCTATCACCACAACACAGTGAGAGGGATCTTTAACGTTCAGTTCCTTTCATTCAGAGTATTCTCAAAGGCCATGCAAACTGTGTAATGAATTAATCAGTACATCCCTTTTATGGCAAAACATTTCACCTCATGAGTGTTCAACTACTGCACGAATTCTACTCGGTCGTCTAATAAAAACCTGGAACCAGATATAAGGGAAAAGTGGAGAAGATCAGAGTGACAGAGAAACAAGCAACAGCCACTTCTCACAAACCCTCAGACTCAGTGTGGCCTCCTCTTTCCCTCCCTGTAGCTCACTTCCTCCTCCAACTTTCAGAGCTAGGATTAAAGGTTTGCCACCAACGCCTGGCTGTTTGGCCTTGTTCTGGGTCACCACTCTCTGACCTTCATGCTTTGCTCTGTCCTCTGATTTTCAGACAAGCTTTATTAAATATACAGTATATCACATAGTTAACTATCCCGTAGTTAATGTACCTGGTGCTAAGTTTTTTCAGCTATCATCAATACTAAAGCTATGAACATTCATGCAAACTTTTGTTAAAGCTAGAACTACTAAACTCTCAAACTGTTTTCAAACACGTGGGCAATTTTTCAAGCCAGTGATATTATATATTTCTCCACATTCTCCCCAACAATCGTTTATGTTAGTTTTTAATTTGGCACCAATAAGGCAGAATCACATTATATTGCATCTGTATTCCCAACAACCAACAAGCTCTATACTTTCCACTTATTTTTGGATATTTATTTATCTTAAGAAATATCTATCCACGTGGTATATGCTGGAGGGAAGGCCCAGCCCTTAAGAGTATTTGCTGATCTTCCAGAGGACCTGAATTCGGAACCCACATCAGGTGGCTCATCACAACCTCTAATTCCAGCTCCAGGTGAGCTCAACATCTCTGGCCACCACAGATATCTAAACACACACACACAATTTAAAGAAACAAAGATATACAGAACTAGGCAGATCTCAGAAGCTTGCTGGCCAGTTTGAACTCACTAGCCAAAAACAGTGAGCTCCAAGCTCAACAAGACCTTGTCTCAAAATGTAAGGTGGAGAATAGAAGACACTGACCTCTGGTCACCTCCTCAAACATATAACGTGCACCCACATACACATGAGCATAGTACGAGAGAGAGAGAGAAAGAGAGAGAGAGACAGAGAGAGAGAGAACAATAATGGTCGCACACAACTCTGTCAATATATTATAAACCACAAAACTAAATCTTGTTTTAGTTTTTTCTGTATGGCTCTGGCTGTCCTGGAACTCACAGAGATCCACCTGTCATTGCCTCCCAAAGCTGGGATCAGAGGCATGCACCACCACACCTGGTTTACAAAACTAAACATTAACTCAATTCAACTGTAATGGAAATCACCTAAAAAACACACCTGAAAGTGTGACTTTGAGGGATTCTCCAAAGAGCTTAGCTGAGGAGAGAAAACCAACCCATCAGGAAGGTGGGTGATGAACTCCAAGGGCTGGGTTCACTCTCAAGACTGTCAAAAGGAAAGTGAGCTGAGGCCCTGTGTTCATCTCTTCACCTCAAGATACGTGGCCAGCTGTGTCATACTCCTGCCACTATGCCTTCTCCACCACAGACTGTACCCCTCAAACCAACCTTCCCTTAAGTTACTTCTAGTCAGTGGTCAGAACAAGAAGAGAACCTAATCAACACTAAAGACGGTAACTTTGTTGAAAGTAAATGTCAGTTTTATTTTTTCAAGCTTATAGTTGAAGCATGTCCCCTCCCCTCTCTTCCCTCCAGCCCTCCCACACACCCTCCCCTGCACTTTCATTACCTGTTGCCACATACATATGTGTATATACATTACATATATATATTCTTACACATACATGTGTGTATATACATTATATATTCCTACACATACATGTGTATATACATTATATATATTCCTACACATACATGTGTGTATATACATTACACATATATATTCCTACACATGCGTGTATTTACATTACATATATACTCCTACACATATAGAATTATTCATATGGATGTTTCCAAGGCTGACCACTGGGTATTGGATAACGAATCTGTGTGTTCATCTGTGGTGAAGACTACTTTTCCCACTCCCTGAATTCCAGAGCAGCCTGTAGTTCTTTGTCTAGGGTTGAGGTCTCCTGAGCTTTCTTTCCCCTTCCTCTTTAGCATTTCTAGAAGACACAATCTTACAACAAACTCCTTTTCCTCTGGCTCTTACAGTCTTTCTGTCTCCACCTTCCACAGTGTTCACTGAGCCCTAGTACATGAGTTGTGCAACAGATGTAGCTGTTCGGGATAAAGCTTTACTTTCTTTATTTTGGGGTGGGTAAGTTGTTTATCTATTGTTGCTTTAAAGACAGGGTTTCTCTATGTAGTCCTGCTGTCCTGAAATTTACTGTCTTCAAACTTACAAAGATCCTCCCTCCCTTGCCTCCCCGGTGCTGGAATTAAAGGCATGTGGCACCACTCTCAGCAGGAATAAAGCTTTTCTTAAAGGTAGTTTAGTATATGTCTGTTTTCAAGGAGTCATGGACATGTAGACTTCAGGTCTCTTCCCCAGCTTCTTTCTACCCTCACCCCACCCCAACAAACTATGAA
This sequence comes from Phyllotis vaccarum, assembly GCA_033318265.1. Lineage (NCBI taxonomy): Eukaryota > Metazoa > Chordata > Mammalia > Rodentia > Cricetidae > Phyllotis > Phyllotis vaccarum. The sequence continues at coordinate 61,778,376 of JARWLC010000017.1, forward strand.
GCTCTCTCTGGCTGGCCTGGAACTCTCTATGTAGACCAGGCTGGCCTCAACTACATCGAGATCCACCAGCCTCTGCCTCCTAACTGCTGGGATTAAAGGCACTTCATCTCACTTGACCCATTTCAGACAGGCTGGCTGGCTACTAAGCATCAGGGATCCACCTGTCTACACTACCTCCTACTCCCAATTCTGGGGTAAAAAGTCCATACCACCTGGCCCAATTTTGGGGGGGGGGGGAATTGGGGATGAACTTGGGTCCTTACACTTGCATAGAAGTCACTTTACCTACTAAGCTGTCTCCCCAACCCCTAAAGACAGTTTGTTTCTTTTAAATGTATCCACACAAGTGACAAAACAACACATTTAGAGATTACACCATTTTATTTTTCAGTTTTTCTTCTCCAGATGCAACTCAGCTCCAATAGTCCTTCCTTATACTTGAATTCTCTATTTACTGAAAAACACTTTTGAAGAGAAATCAACTACATGAAATACAGCTATATGGAGGAAAAAGAAACTTTTGAATCAAGCAATTCTAGTACTGGCAAGAAAAAAAAACTTCAAAAAAGCAACTGCCAACTTTCCTGAATAAATAATAATTCAATTTCCTTCGATGAAAATGTAAATATTGGTTATAAAGAGATGACTCAGAGGTTAAAAGCACTGGCTGCTCTTGCAAAGCATTCGAGTTCTAGTCTCAGCACCTAGTTCATGGCTCAGAATCATGTGTAACTCTTTTGAACTCTGCTGCATGCACATATATGCAAACAAAACACTCAAATATATAAAAAAAATTTTAAGAAAATATGTTTACCTGTCTCAAAAGAACAAAAATCCTAGAGGACTCTACAAATGAAAAGAAATAATGCATTTTTTAATTCAGAAATTTTTATTTTATTCTGTGTGTGTGTGTGTGTGTGTGTGTGTGTGCGCGCGCGCTTGTGTGTGTGTGCACGCGCGTGCGCATGTGTGTTGGTACACCTGTGAGGAGGTCAAAAGACAACTTGCCAGAGTCAACCAGGCATGGTAGCAGGAACCTTTACCTTTGTTTTTGTTTTCTTTTTTATTAAGGCATACTGGGATCATCACCTTACAAATAGTCACAAAAGTTAACCTGGAAGCTGAGAAAATCATATATAAAATAAAGCTGACGGATATTTTTCAGAAAAGGTACTGGAAGCATCTCAAGGGTTCCTAGGTTGCAACTCAGTTGTACAAATACTAAACAATTACTACATGCCAGGCACCATGCAGAAGTAAAAACAGCGAGTTGTCTGCTTATGAGACACCTTACAGCTCGACAAACTCCCCTTGTCACAACTTCGAGGACTTGGTAAAAATTCAAAATCTACTCTGCCTTGAGAAACCAGTTTGTTCGTGTGTCCCTTGTTGCAGTGTGAGGCCTATATTTTAATAAAGGGCTCCAGATTATTTCCATATCCTGGCTAGCTAGTGGCTTGTGAAAAAAACAAAGTACAAAACCAAAAAACTCCAGAGTCCAGGGAGAAAGACCGCTCCAGGTAGGCAAAGTAAATTATGCTCAGCATCCTTCACTCTGTCGGACACACCCAAACACTAAGAAGCCCAGGTGGACCCAAAGCTTTCTAGTATCTGTCCCTGATGAGGCACCAACAACCTTGTCGCCTTCTAGGAACAGAAAGCCTCCTCCCAACACCTGGGACGTCAACACCTGAGGCTCCAGCAGCTGCATTCTACAGCCATGATGGGCTCGGGTGCTCCCCCGCCCCCCCCCCAGCCCGTCCCGCTCCGAGGGGGCGGGGTCGAGGAAGAGGCGGTGCGGACATAAGGTGCCCACCGCATTCCAAGCCCCTCCAGTAGGCACACGCAGCCGTGGAAACTGAGGCAAGCGTACAGATGACGGGTCTGTCTAATGGTTCCCGGCGGGGTTCGAACCCCGAAGGGGGGTATAGGGGGGTCTGCCTCCAAGTCACTCGTCAGCCGCCGAGGCCCGGCCCGGCTTGCACTGACGGAGTTTCACAAAGAAAGTCTCCCGGCCCGCGCCCCGCTCACACTCACCGGCGCCGGCGGAGACTCAGGCTCCCGCCGCCTGCGGCTCCGTGCCGAGGCCGGCTCGAGCGCCAGCGTCAGCGACTGTTCCATCCCCGCGGGGCCCCGCCGGCGTCCGCCTAGAGCTAACGGTCCCGCCAGCTTAGGCGCGCGCACCGCTCCCGCGCGCCATGTTCCCGCCGAGCCGCGCGCCGCCGAGCGCCCCCGCCCTCAACGCGCACGCGCGCGCCCGCCGAGGCAGCTCGCACCGCGCAAGCGCGCGCCCGGCCTGAGTCCTCCCGAAGCGAGGGTCGCTGTTCCCGGCTCTGAGCTGTCCGCCCGCCGCACTGCGGACCACCCGGAGGGCAGCACTCGGGGGCCGGGCAAACGAAGGAGCGACAGTGTAGGTGACACAGTGCATGCAGGCGTGCAAGGCTCGCGTCAATGCTGTCTATCCCTTGTCCAGTAGAATCGAAGCTTCAGAAGCCCACCTCCTGTATCCAAGGACGCCCAGCCTAGCACTCCACACTAGGTGGTTCTCTGGAGGCGAGATCTAGTGTTTTGAGCAGTTAAAATCCCAGAGATCCCTAGAAAAGATGCAACGCCTAGTCTCCTTAAAAACCGTGAATTAAAGGCGGTGATGGCCCACGCCTTTAATCGCGGCGCCCGGGAATCAGAGGCAGACCGATCTGAGTTGGAGGCCAGCCTGGTCTACAGAGTTCCAGAGAGCCAAGACGACACAGAAAAGCCCTGGGGGGGGGGGGGGGGGAGTATTGTGTGTGTTGTTGAAAGCTCCCAGATATCCCATGAAATTTTATCTAGAATATATCAATATAAGATTAATATTTATTGGAAAATAAATTAACATTCACCATAACAGGTTATAGCTTAGGAAGGTATTTGAGTGATCTGATGATCTAAGCGATGGATGTTGATCTCTTACGAAGGCAGGAACAAAATGGGGCGCTCAAGATTTTAGCAGCCCTTCTTGAATGGCCACACCCCCTTTAGGAGCCTGAGACCTTGAATAAGTCTTTTGGCCTTATTAGTTGACACTAGAATCTAACTAGAGATCTACCACAACCCATGACCTTGGTAGTTTTTAAGACTACCTTTACCCTCCCTGAGCCCCACTTAACTACCACCCTCCCCTAATCACACAGGACCACAGAATGCTGTTAGATATTTTTTTCTCTGCATTATCTTATTGTCCCTTTGTCTCTTCTGTAAACATGCTTTGCAACTATTTGTGATTTTACTCCTTAAAATGGATTCAGGCCTATGCTCTTTAACCACTTAGAAGGCAGCTCAGCTTTTGGGTGCACCCCAATAAAAACCAAGTTTGCTGCAGATTTGGCTCAAATTGTGGTACTGGCCTTATTCTCACAGGGGAACTAACACCACCATGTGGGTGCTGAGAATTGGACCCAAGTCCTCTGGAAGAGCAGCTAATACTCTTAACAACTAGAGAGATCTCTAGATCTCTACCCTACTGCAGTGAAGCTGTGCTCTGGCCCCACTGTCCCATTTCAGACCCTGCCTCAAAGAAAGCCCACCAGTGTTAGCTCCTCCCCAGAGACACTCAAGGCCACACCTTATTTAAGACACTTGTGAGGCCTGCCACATAATTTTCTCCCGCTTTTCCCCCCTGAGAATCACTGGGGGTGCTTTGCTCATGAAACCTGGGCTTTTAGTTTGGCCTGATCTAATTTACTGCATCAGCAGAGAAACCCAGTATTGTGATATAGAAACCTTTCACTTCCCCTTTACCTCTAATACAAGGACCTAATTTAAAGAAGCACTACATCACCTTCTTAAAATTTTGGAGAAAAATAGTATGTTGAGCCCCAAGAGTTCAGAGATATAGACTGGCCCACAACACAAGGAGCAACATGCCTGACATCACATGGGCTCCTTGGCAGCCAGCCACTACAAATCACTGGACATCACCATGTCCTTTTCTAAGGGACTTAGACATAGGGTGCCCCTGCACATGTGCCAGGGTTTCTCTGTGTAGCCCTGGCTATCCTAGAATTCCCTCTGTAGACCAGGCTATGCTCAGAAGTGTGCACCGCCACCACCCTGCAGGACTGAGACTTTCTAAGGGACCTTTACAGTTTGTATCCAGTTAACACAAACTAAAACCAGAATGATCCTGAGAAGCCCGACTGGTGACAGCAGTCAGCGTGAAGATCCAGATGAAAGGCACACAAAAACTTCTAACATGGTTTTAGAATACATTTTTTTTAATGTGTCTGTGTGAATGGACATGTGTAGGTGCCCACAGAGACCAGAAGAGGGCATCAGATTCCCTGGAACTGTAATTACATGGGTGCTGGGACCTGAACTTCAGTCCTCTATAGGAGTGCTCTTAACCACTAACCCGTTTCTACACAGCCCCCACCAAACTTTTTTTTTTTTAAAGGAACGACATTTATCTAAAGTGCTATTCATGAAGTATAAGCCCAGAGGCCAATTTCCACAAGGTTTTTAATTGTGTATCCATGATGGAAAAGCAACCGTTCCCATCACTAAAATATAGACTATATTTTAAAAATATATATGTATATATAAATATATATACATACATATATATCACCTTTTGTGAAAAAAGACTTGAAGGTGGAAAAAATAACAGCAGTGTGAAAGAAAGTACATTTCTTTTTTCCTTTCGGTTTTGAGACAGGGTTTCTCTGTGTAACAGTCCTGGCTGTCCTGGAACTAACTCTGTAGACCAGGCTGGCCTCAAACTCGGAGATCCATTGCCTCTGTCACGATTAAAGTCCTGCGCCACTAATGCCTAGCTGAAAGCACATTTCTTTTAAGTTCACACTAGTCCATCACAATAGCCAGGCGCTTTGTGCTCTTGGAATCCTCCACTTCCTGTTCCAGGGGCCGCTTTCGACTAGAAGGCTGGAATAAAATAAAGCAAAGGGAAAAGTGTTCAAAAGAAAAGCACAGCTTCTATCAAAACTTGAGAGCAGTAAACTGCGGGCATTTCATGGACCAAGAATCACTAGTTGTCATGACAACTGAATCCTCCTAACACACCTCTGGATGAAGATACTTCTCTACACTGCATGACGATTTCTAACCACTAATGTATTAGTTTTATTTTTCCTTTGTTGTTGTTCGTGTTTTGTTTTGTATTACAACAATACAAAATTAAGTTCAAATTTGGATCTTTCCCCTGCTTAGCAATATTCAGGGTGAGCCAAGCTGGGATAAGAGAACCAGGAGAGCTCACAAGCTCAATCATACAAAGGCTGGAATTAATAAAGGAATTTATTTAAAACTCCTCCAACTTAGGATGAGGCCTGAGGATGTGATCACACCCTAAGCTGAAGTTTTTTCCTTGGTCACTGTCTAGCTACAGCTCAGGGTTTAAGTGCATTTACCATGCACTAAGGTCCTGGGGTTCAACCCCCAGCACAGTGTGTGTGTAGGAGACCTAATCTCTCTCACAGTCTCAAGTTTTGCTGTTTTATGGAAACAGCAACTTTTTCTGCCACAGTTTATTTTCCCATTTATAAAATCAGGATGAACAGTGAGGAAGGAGGAAGACCATTGACGAAAACAAAGCAGGACAGAAATAAACAAACATATTAGTTTATACTTACAAAGAACTTTAAAAGAATAAAACTGCAATCACAAAATCACCACAATAAACCCATTATTTTACTCACTAGCAACAACAAAATATTTTAAAAGAGAAAAGCATCATAGACTATTTGCCCAAGTTTTACATTTTTCTGAAAGCTTAAATTTGTGCCTCTAACAGGGCATTCCACTTTGCTATGCAAAAGACCTTGGGACTGACACGGTGTGTGTCTACCCCCCAATTCATTCAACACATCCTGCATTATTAAATCTTCCAGGGTTGCAGAAACATATCAAAACAAAGAGTCAAATACTGACTCAGGCTGGAGGACTTGCCTAAAACAGCAAGAGGTCCCAGGTTCAATTCCAAGTACAGCCAGCAAGTAGGAAATAAGTATGTAGTGCAGGATACTTGCAGCGTGGAGTTGAACTATGCAGACCAAGCTGGCCCATGACTCCCAATCCTCCTGCCTCTGTCTCAGATTCAATGCCCTGTCTCAGCCTCCTAAATGCTGAGATTTTGTGTGCGTCACCAAGCCTGTCACTAAGCACCTGTCACTGCATAGAATCTTCAGTCATCAGACTTGCTCATCGGCAATTTAATTTTAGGCTACAGTACAGTCATCAAAATACCTGGGCAGGAGCCAGGGGGAGGGCCAAATTCTCTTCCTGAGCCAGCAGATCCTGAAATTTTTCCTTCATGTACTCATCCTGTGAAGAAATAAAAAGGCATAGACAGGCTGCATATGAGAAGCTAGAGTGACAAGTAAATGCTCAAGGCTGCCAACCAGAGAGCAAACTTCATGCATTTGCTGAAGTCTCCTAATAAAGGGACCATGACTGTTCACCTCTGCCTTCTCAGAACAGTCTGTGCTCAGTCAGCATTGGCTAAATCAAACTCAAAGGTCATGGGCTCTCCCGGTGACCAGAGAGCCAGATCACCGACCGTGGCTCAGAGCTAACAGTACACCGTTATTACCCCTGAGTGCTCACAGAACCAAACCCCTCCTGCCACAAATATCGCCAATTTCATAGGCCATCTGAACAGCTAACCCAGTAAGTATCCTAGGAAATTCACTCAGCAAGGAGCAGGCTGACAGGACCTCAGCCCGCATCTCATGAGAAAAGATGGTAATAAACAGAACCAAGCAGTACTCTGGGCTATACAAAGGAGATGTAGGTTATAACAAGAGAACTCTCCCTCAAAGTGAAATCCTACAGGGTTCAGGGACTGGCATGTAGAAGCCCTGAGAGGTAGCCTGGGCACTGACCCTATTTTAAGAAACATAAAACAGAATCTATCAATAAAACGATGGGCGCTAGGTGGAGGCTGGAGAGAGACTCAGAGGTTAAGAGCATGTACCGCACTTTCAGGAGACGTGAGTTTGGCTCATAGGACGGACCCACACCAAGCAACTAGAATTCCAATCCCAGAAGATCTAACCCTTTTTCTACACGCCTCAGGCACTGTACTCACACATGGACATATTCACACAGTCTCACTATGTAGCCCTGGCTGGCCTGGGACTCACTATGTAAAGCAGGTAAGCCTTGAACCACAAAGATCTGCCTTCATCTGTTTCTTCCTGAGTTCTGGGGATTAAAGAAAGCACAACTATGACGAGAAAAAGAAATCCTAAAAAAAAAAAAAAATCTCCATACTCAGGAGGCACAGGGTTTCTGTGTGTCTGAAGCTATTCTGATCTAGAGAATGAGCTCTGGTCTATTTGGACTTTGTCAAGTTCACACTCACTAGGGTCATCTAGTAAGAGGGGTCTCAATCGAGGAGTGGCCTCCATAAATTAACCTGTGGGCAAATACATAGGGCATTTTCTTAATTAGTGACTGAGACGGAGGGCAAAAAGAGCCCACTGTGGGTGGTGCCACTCATAGGCAGGTGGTTCTAGTTACATAAGAAAGCAAACGGCAAGCCCTGGAGAGCAAGCCAGTAAACAAGAGTCCTGTCAGCCTCCGCTTCAGTTCCTGTCTTCAGGATCTTATCTGATTTCCATGTGATGGATTGTGATATGGAAGTGTAAAATGAAATAAACCCTTTCCTCTCTACGTTGGTTCAATCAGTGTTTGTCACAGGAATGAGAACTCAAAGTAGGAGAGAAGTGGTGTGCACAGGATATACAGATCCTGATTCCAAAGCCCCGTGTACTTTGTCACCACATTTTCCTACCTCTACCATGGCGTCCAGGATGCTTCCAACATGAGCAATTTTGTGGAGATGGGAGATTTCAAGTACCAAAGGATGAATAATGAGTCCCTCTATCTAATGGGAAAGCCACACCTGCTGCCATCCCTGTGTGGCTCTCAGGGTACTTGTCTTGACAGCACCACTCTCATTCACACATTCCCCCTGGCCTTAGAATCTAATGCAGTCATCCCTGAACTACACCTGCCTCCATAACCACTGCATTGCACTGCTCTGTAGATCATGGTGCCTAACAGTGTTTGAAACATGAACTTGTTACCTGTGCTCTGAAGGAACGAATGCATGAACAAATAAAACCACATGCCCCTGGGACTTAGATGAGTGTTCCCAAGTCCTGTGTGTTAAATGCTCGGCCCCAAACAATACTGCAAAAGGATGTGGAGCCTTGAGAGGCAAAGGCCACTGGGAAGAAGTTATATTACTAAAAGATATTCTAGAAGGGAACTTCAGACCCCCTTCTTCTCTTTTTGTAAAAATCTTTGCTTGGGCACTGGCATGCACATGTGCGCATACCCCCTCCCCCATACATACACATAATTAAAGCAAATCTTGTGGAGGTCAGAGAACTGGCTTGGATGTTAGCTCTCACCTTCCGGCTTGTTTCAGAACTTTGAGTCTCTTGCTTACCACTGTATATACAGTCAACCTAACTTGACTAGGAGCTTCAGGAGTCTGAACCCAGAACCTCTCCAATTCCCGTATTTGTAGGAGCCTCTTCCTATCTCTGCTCACATCAGTCATGGACTAACCCATTAACTTCACCAGCATAAACCTCCCCTCTTTATGAGTTTATTTATCTCATTCAGGGTGTTACAGTTAACAGAAAGCTCATCAACACAAATGTCCTTCTAGGAATTGTTTGCTGTGGCCAGAATGACCTGAGCCTGTGCGCACCATATTAACAAGCTATCACTCAAGAGTAAAAGGAAAAGGATTCTCAGCATTAGCACAAGTAGCAAGATTTACTGTAAATCTGTGAGACTACATCCAAAAATATTGTTACAATATCCCTCAAAGGCAAGCAGGAAGGATTCTATTTTACTAAAAGTGAAATGGTGTGTGAAGAATATCTACCAACTGGATACAGCTAATGACAAGACAGAGTAAAGGATTCATAATCCCCCAAGCCATGAGACTTCCCCCAAAGTCCAAGCTTGTCATCATTAGCAGAAGTTTAGATAACATTTGTGCTCTCCTCATCCAGAGCCCACGATGCTATTCCAAGCAAGATGCTGAGAGCATCTTCACATGAGACTAGGGCAGAGCTGAGCTTCACCTCATCTTGCTTGTGAGTAAGTTTTCTTTTGAAACAAGAAGTACAAACAAAATGGGCTACAATGACTCATACAGCTCAGGCAAACACAAACCCTCGTTGCTAGGCCTAATTGGCCAGCCCCATGCTTTTTTTTTTTTTCCAAAGCTAACACAGAAAGCCAACACAGTGCATCTGCCTCCATTTGGGTCACAGAGCTTCCCTATTATTAAGGCATGTAAAAGAAGCCAAGGTATGGGTTTCTCTTTTCATCAAATTAAATCCCCACATGCAAAGACACCCTTGTTTCCAAACCCCTGGTCTCCAAGGCCCTTCTTTCTTTCAGATCTGTGTGGTCTGGCAAACACTAAGTCATCTGACAAATTTCTTCTAGGAGGAGAATGTTTCCAGGGCAACATGCCAAACACACATATCTGTCGCCCCACCCACCCACCCCTTGTCTAAAAAAATATTTTATTGAATTTTTTTTCTTATTTATCTTATGTGCCTGTGTGGAGTCAGAGGACAGCTTTCAGGAGTTAGTTCTCTCCTTTCGTGTGGGTACTGGGGATCAAACTCAGGTCCTGAGACTTGGTGAGCCATCCCCTAGGCCTAGCCACCCTCCTTCTTTTAAGGGTTTGTTGTTCTCAACCTCAGCTGCTCTGACAAAATTTTAGGTGCACAGGGTTGCAAGAAAGAAAGTGAACAATTTTCCAGAGTCCCAAAAGAATATCAGGAAAGCTTGATTTTTCAAGTTGATCCCAGACATAGACAAAATAGCTCCAACTACTTGGTGATATCTCCCAGCCCCACAGGAAACAGGACATAAGGAAGTTCACAAAAAAGTATGACCAAGCTGAATGGTAGAATCACACACACACATCTAGCAGAAAAGCTGCTGGGTATTCTGGCTAATTAATTCCAAGCCAACAATTAATCTCCCAAAGTCACAGACACTCTTGCTCTGGCAGCAGCTTTGAATGAGCTTGGCACAAAAATCTCACAGCAAAAGAGACCTGTGAACACAGACATCATGCAAACTAAAAGCGTACAGTGACAGCCTACACTAAGGGCATGCTTGCTCACCAGGAATAAGAGAGAAACCCTTTAAAACATAACCACCTGGCTCAGGAAGTGACTGGGCTCACTCAGGGAAACTGCCTTTTTGGACCTGGCCCAGTTTTCTCGATTGAAAGTGAAAAATGGCTGGACCACAGCCCAGCCCACTCCAAATGGTAAAGGAAGCAGAAAAAGGAGACAGATGGGCACTGAAGAAGACCATGCTTTGAAAGCATTACAACCACACTGCAATGTCAGGGCAACCAAATGGAATCAGAACTGAACATGAAGTAAGCTTGTACATCCTGGTTGCTGTGGGATGGTCCTTCTGAATGCTGTGAATATGTGTTACTCTCAATGGTTGATAATGAAGCTGTTTTAGCCAATGGCAAGACAGGATAAGGTCAGGCCAAACAAACTGAGGACTAGAATGAAGGGAAGCAGAGTCAAGAGCCAGCCGCCCAAGAAGCAAGTTAGTAAAGGAATGGTAGGCCACATGGTGATGTATAGATTAATAGAAATGGATTAATTAAAATGTAAGAGCTACTTAATAATAAGCCTGAGTCATTGACCAAGTATTTATAATTAATATAAGCTTCTGAGTGGTTATTTGGAAATGGCTGCAGGACAAGCAGAGAAACTGTTCATATCCAGGAGCCGAGTTGCATGGAAAGAGCTGACACCCCACATATATCTATTCACCCTCCCTCCTTTCCATCCTTCCTCTTTCCCTCCTCCACATGTATGTGTTTCCTGACTGAAAACACTACATAAATGAACTCAACAACAGAGAGATGTGTGACCCTCAAGCCCCACCTCACTTAGGACTCCTCTGAATTTTAGGCAAACATGCGCTGCCTCACACACCTACCTGTAGCCATGGATGACACAAGGCTTCCTTGGTGGTAAGCCTAGCCTTTGGATCCACGACCAATAGTTTCTTGACAAGGTCCAGAGCTAAAGTAGCAAGAGAATTTGGGAAATCATAATGAAAAACAAACAAACAAACAAACAAAACAAAACTAAATATTCTACCTGCATTATTAAACTAATGCCATAACTACAGACACCAGCCAGAGAGGAGAGCAGCAGGAAGCTAGGTGATTGGTGGAGACCTCTACTAAGGCCCTCCTCCCTCGGGACCTCTACTAAGGCCCTCCTCCCTCCCTTAACACAGAAGATTGGAACCTTGGGAATAAGAATGTACCCCATCTCTCCCTGATGGGACGTTGGAAAACTTTTGGCTCCTTGTTCCTTTTCTAACTTTTGTACTTGAGTTCAGGATAATTAAAATAAACTTCTACCCAGTTTTGAGATACTCTGAATGCCCCACAAACTCTGCATCCCATTGCTTGATGATGGAAGACCAGAGGGAGGAATGTCAGAATAAAGCCCAACCCCGCTGGCCAGAAACAACCAAGGGCAGGCTTGCATGGTGCAGCAATAATCCTCCTTGAATCTCTGATATTTCATATAATCACCTATGTTATATTGTTGGACATTTGGTTTTCATCTACTTTTCTTTACGGAGTTGCAAGGCTGCACTTCTAAATTAAAATATTTAGGTAACTGGCAACATTGAACTTTTACATTCTTACTCAAAAAATAGTTTGCTATTAAAAGTTATTTTGCACACTTGAATGGGTAGCAGGCTCTTGTGTATGTAGTATTAAACCTCACACAAAACCTTTTGAGATCAGGGTTACTGAGCACCTATTCATGAATAAAGAAAATGGAAGACTCAGGAAAGTTAAATAGCTTGCCTAAGGTCACAAAACTAACAGAGAGCAGACCTAGGACTTAAGCTTAGGCTCCAAAGCCCGGGCTCTTGATAATGTCTCTCCTCCCTCACACGGTTCAATTAGCAACAAACAACGCAGAGCTGGAGAAGAAACTCCCACCAAAAGAACACCCGCGTTTCAGCAAGCCATCTGGAACCCTTCCATATCCATACCCTTCTCTGAAACATCTGTCCAGACTTCAGGAATAAAGTTGTATTTTCCACTGGTGATCTGATCCTTCAGGGACACTTGAGTCTTATGCTCAGAGAAAGGTGGATACCCACTAAGGCTTAATATTGGCAGAGAAAAAAGAAAAAGATCAAGTGGCATTCTCAGTGGCATTCCGATACACAGATTCCTTCCTCAGCATCGAGAAAAAAAAATCTGCTTTCCCTTGAATCAATGATTAAAAAATGACCTAAAATCAAACCAATTTGACAGACACAGGTACCATTTCATCCGATCTCATCCAACCAGACTGTGACACAAAGAAAATGTTTCCTACCAGATGAAAAGAATAACTCCTAAGCTCCAGCAGTCCACAGCACGACTGTACCCAGCAGTCCCATTGGAGACAAGGACCTCAGGAGCCAGGTAAGTGGGCGTACCACATAAAGTTCTCATCAGGGAGGTCTCCCCCAAAATCTTCGATTGTCCAAAATCAGTGATCTAAAATTATAAGCAAAACAAATGAAATCCAAACATAATCATAACCAATCATTCCCAAGAGACATGGAAACTGGATTATCTATTACACAGACACCTTCCATTAACACAAAATATACAATCTCAGATCTTTGCAAAGCATTCCTGGGCCTAGGAACCAAAGAACCAAGGTTTTTCCAATTTACTTATCATCCACAAACAAATTAGGACTCTAATACTTACACATATTTTAGACCATGGACACCTGGAAAGCTTATGGGGGGAAGACTGTTGGGTGCTGGCATACCCAGACCCATATACTCTGTGTCAGGCTAAAAAAGCCTGGGCAAGGTCAGTGCCCTTTTGTTTACTTCCCTGATCTTTGTTGATGCGCCTTGTGTGCATCCACACCCTGTTTTGCAATCAGTGGTTTTCCTGTTATGATGAGGAGTCTTACACCCGTTGCCAGAGAGCACACCGACAGGTATAGGAACCCAGGGCAGGGGAATTTAAGGGGTATATAAGCTGGCTAAATAAAGGCTGGGGGAGCAGAAGCATCTGATCTCCCTGGATGATGGAACTGACTGTCTCTTGAGTGCTGATTTAACCCTGACGACCCTCTGCAGGCTCGACTACGCTAGGCCGGACGCGGCAGAAGACACCTGCTATGACCCTCGAGTTTTATGTTTTGGAGTATTCTTTATTTTGTCTTGTAATTGTAACAGGAGATCCTAAAGGAAGGCTAGGCTGAAAAGAAAAGGCAGGGTCCTTTGATCCATTCAAACCCTTCCCTCCCTCTGCAGGGAGCTAAGTCAGTGTTCATTAGAACTATGTACACTGTGTGATCCCAGCAATAGCTGCTAAGTATGGGAAGCTCAGATTCTCAACCTTCTGAAAGACCTGATGCTTTATATATGAAATTAAAAGACAAATTGATCAGAAATATGCAGCAGTGGCAGCAGAGATGATGAAGTTTTCACCTTGATAAGACAGTCCTCCTCTTGAGATGATAAAAGAACATTCTCTGGCTTTAAGTCCCGATGAATAATCCCATTTTCGTGAAGGTACTGTACAAAAAAAAAACAAAAACAAAAAAACCGCAGGACCATTGGTTAATACCACACGCATGTGAAGACAGTCACCAACTCCTAACTCCTAGCCTGGGTAAACCTAAGCTGTATTTAAGCATCAGCTCACTGCGCAAAGTCAGAGCTGAACTAGGGCTGAGCACTTAAATATTTATGTTACAGAAATTCTTTAGACAAGGTTTTTCTGTTGTAGTGCAATCTGTTCTGGAACTCACTCTATAGACCAGGCTGGCCCCAAACTCAAAAATCTGCCTCCCAAGTGCTGGGATTAAAGGTGTGCTCCACTACTCCTGGACCCAGAAAATAAATTTTTTTTTTAAACTATAAAAATGAAAAAAGTAGGTTAGAATGATGAACCTTGCATTTCACAATGCCAGAAAACAAAAACCCATCACACTGACAGACACACAAGGTGTCTAATTCAATAAAAATTTAAATAAACTAGGCAGTGGTGTTGAATGCCTTTAATCCCAGCACTCAGGAGGCAGAAACAGGAGGATCTCTGTGAGTTCAAGGCCAGCTTGGTCTACAGAGTGAGTTCCAGTACAGCCAGGGCCACACAGAGAATTCCTATCTCAAAAAGCCAGAAAAAAATAAAATAAAATTAATGATAGCATATCATAGGAACTCCATCAAAATAATACACTTTGTTATTCAATCCCTAAGAATATTTTAAAGGCTTCTCAAAAATACCTTTGCATCAGGTATAGTAATGTTATATAATATGTTTACATGACTTAAAGTAAAAATAAAAAGCAAGCAATTCAGATGGCTCATGGCTCAGTAGAACTTTCCAAGTCTGACAACCTCAATTCTCAGAGCACTCACGATGAAATAAGAACAAACCTGTGCAAATTGTCCTACACACACACACACACACACACACACACACACACACACGTACGTACGTACGTACGTCCCTAGAATCAGAGCCAGTAAGTAAAAGAAATATGCCCTGGTCTTAGATAGAGAGCAAAAAAGCAAAAATAAAATAAAATTTAAAAAAAAAATATATATATATATATATATATATGGAGAGAGAGAGAGAGAGAGAGAGAGAGAGAGAGAGAGAGAGAGAGAGAGAGAGTCAGTAAAAGAAAAGTTTGGCCTGGAAATCAGAGCCATCTCTGCCCCTGACCAACGAAACTAACCAATCCTTGGCAGGAAAAACTAAACAACCCTTACATCTCCCTGGAGAACCCCCATCCCTATGAAGCCTATAAACCTCTTTAGTTATTGGCTGTCCTTTCCTACCCTGGCACAGGCAGCCACTCTCCTGGGCTCCTCCCTTCCAAATAAACCTTCTTCTCAAAAGAGTGTTGGATGAAGATCTTCATTCACTTGTGAAGAACAAAAGAATCTTGCTGAGACATCCCTTAGGGGACTGAGCAGAACAAACTTTGCAGAAACATTCCCTTAGAGGTCTGAGCAAGGTGGAAGAGAACAGAAGAACCTTCTGAGATGTCCCGTAGGGGATCAGAAAAAAGGAACAACTTTTCACTGGAGGAGATTGCTATCCCCTTTAGTAGAGAGAAGGAGAAGAATCATCTTGGGCAGGAGAGAAGCAGCAGAGCTCAGCTGTAGGGCTGGCTCTCCAAGAAAAAAGCAGGATTGCTGTATCCTGTGGGGAGACCATCCCCTACACCCCAGCTTCAGGTATGGCCTGACTTCCCAAACAGGATACCTTTCCCTCCAAAGCCAAGCTGTCCCACTGCAGCTAGTGCAGCTCCAGGTACAGCCTGGCTTCCCAAGCAGGATACCTTTTCTCCCAGATCTGTAACACTGCCACAAAGATCAGGTAGGTGCAAAAACCAATGCCCCTTCTTCAGACAGCCTTCCATCAAAACATAGATGGGGTTGTGTGGATTTTGTTTTTCTAAAATAAATACTAACGGGTGAACTTGGGGCTTTGTGCATACTAGGCAAGCACTCTACCTCTGAAGTATCTTCCATTTTTATTTTAAAAGAAGTCCTCTCTAAAATGCCTGAGCTGGCTTTGAACTCAAGACCCCCACCTTAGCCTCCCCATGTAGTTGGGATTTCAGGCTGTGCCACTAGGGCTGATGGTATATATCATTTCCTTGTTTCCCTTTCTTACTGTGCCTTACATTCAAGACAGGAGCTTGAACATGAGTCATGAGGGCAGAGATTTTTTATTATTGTTTGTTTGCCTACAAGAGAACACATGGAACTTCTTCAATTTTAATCCTCGGTCCTTGGTCCTCCTGAGTTAGGCAGGGACCACGGGCTTCTCTTACCTGCACAGCTAAGAGCATTTGGTAGAAATAGAGCTTGCAGGTCGCTTCCTTCAGGCGTTTGTTCCCCACGACCCGCTCAAACAGCTCTCCTCCTTCCATCCTGAGACACAAGGGGGGGGGGGGTCTTCAATCATGGAGGCACCACACAAATGAAATAAACCCTCTAGACCAGCAAAATGAAGAAGGGGCATGAGGAAATGAATAGTTGCCTCCTATGGAAGAGGCCCTGACCTGGAACTCCAGCACTAAAACACAGGTCATCTTTATTCACTCTTCACAAAACTTATTGAGTTTGGTGGGGCATGGTGAGGCCAGTCTTTAATCCCAGCACTCAGATCTCAGAGAGATCAAAGCCAACCTGGTGTGGTCTACACAGCAAGCCCCAGGCTGGCTGCGGATACATGATACAAATAATAATCTTGAGGACTAGAGAAATGACTCAGGTGTTAACTGTGTGTTTTGTTTATCCAAAAGAAAGTCAGAACAAACACTGTTTCCTATTAGCATACCAAAGCACAGGATGGCCTCTAGGCTCACTCAGTACCTGTGGCTCCACTCACCCTGCTCCAACCCTAAACTTCTCCAGTTCCTGGGCTTCCCTTGCCCCAACTTCTCTTTCCTATATAACCCTGCCTGTCAAACCATGTGCTTCCTTGGTTCTCTTGCCTCTCTCTCACCTTCCTCTCTCTCTTCATGGCCAGTTTCCTTCTATTACTTTCCCAGCTCAGGACTGTGGAAATATATATTTAATGAAATTAGTCTGGAATATCAAGGGTCAACCACAGAGCTCCAGGTTTTTATTATATACCAACTAGAATCTGTGCACTAGCGGACTCTTCGAGATGCGTCTGGTTGTGCTCTCCCGCCTCTCTACAGTAAAAACCTTCTCTTCAACCAGACTTGGAACACTCACGTCCTCATGCACTCGCTCTTACAGATGACCTGAATTCACTTCCCAACACCTGTGTCTAACTCACAAGTGTCTCTAACTCCAGCTCCAGGGAACCAAAGCCCACCTCTGACCTCTCTGAGTACATACCCACACACTTAAAAATAATTAAAAAAATAAATAAATAAATAAAAATAAATAAAAAATCTTGTAACAAATTAATATGCTAGTAAAAAACCTCATCCACAATCAGATACCCCAGTTGGAAATGAGGAAAAGGTGGAATAGAGTGGCATTGGTGACTTCCTTGAGAACATTAAAAAATTTTGATTTCAGGGCTGGAGAGATGGCTCAGAGATTAAGAGCACTGGTTGCTTTTTCAGAGGTTCTGAGTTC
This sequence comes from Phyllotis vaccarum, assembly GCA_033318265.1. NCBI lineage: Eukaryota > Metazoa > Chordata > Mammalia > Rodentia > Cricetidae > Phyllotis > Phyllotis vaccarum. Next base: position 61,795,572 of record JARWLC010000017.1, read on the forward strand.
AATTCCCAGCAACCACATGTGGCTCACAACCACCTATAATGAGATCTGGTGCCCTCTTCTGGCGTGTAGGTATACTTGCAGGCAGAACACTGTGTACTAATAAATTCTTTAAAAAAAAAATTGATTCTAGCAGGTGGGCCTCACCTTTAATCCCAGCTACCACAATAACTAATGTCAAATTATGACATAATTGGTGGTGTGTATCTATAATCCAAGCACTCAGGAAGCAGAGACCGGTAAATCATGAGTTCAAGGAGATCCTGAGCTACACAAAAAATTTAACACCAAAGTGGACTACATGAGACTCCATCTCAAAACTAATAATAGTATTAATGGAGGGTTGAGAATGTAGGGCATGTGCCTCCCATGTACAAGACCCTACCTAGGTTTGAGTCCAACCACAGAGCAAAATTGCTGATGTAGGTAAAGAGCATGGCATAGTGCGAGTGTTCAAAGAGACCAGTCATTTCCTTAAAGGAAATTTCAACAGTAAAGAAGTAACCAACTGTAACCTGTAGGAACATTATGAAGGATAGTAAGTCCACTCAAGAGACATGCTGACAGCAGTATTGGGCTCACAGAAAAGTTTAAATGAGTATCAACTACTGTGGATTATACTGTTACTACCATTATTCATCTGCTACCTGGACCTGTGCAGGTGTTGGGAACTGAACCCAAAGCTTTTGGAAAAGCAATCAGTGTCCTTAACCACTGAGCCATGTCTTCAGCCTTTCTATAAATAGACAGACATACACATATATAATTGCTGGTGTTGTGTGATAATCACACATGTGACATGCCTTAATCATAAAGGTCAAAGGACAATTTATAGGAGTCAGTTCTCTCCTTTCAATATGTGAGCCCTACAGACTGGGCTTCGGCCCTTCACTCAGTGGGCACCATGCCCTCCCTGCCACGATCTTAATGGCCAGTCTTCATGGGCTTCATTTGCTAATTACGAGCACAGCATCCCCTGCATGACCCAGAAACATACAACTTCATACAGGAACATACATAAAACAGGATACTTCCAGGAATGAAAAGAAACTAACAGACAATTCAAGTGCCACAAGGCAACCAGGTCCCAGGAGCCTCAAAAATGGTCCACAAAAGCAGATATCTTCAGAGTATTGATAAAATGGCCTCATATTAAATGTCTACATATATTAGTGCCCTGTAGGGCTTCCCGACCCTCAAATCACTTACCCTTTTAAGAAGATACAATTATTATGCACATGTAACACCATGAAAATGAGACTCAGGGAGTAACTCCTCCATGGGCAACCAGCTCATTCTGTACAGACCTCAAGGCCTTGGATACAGGGCTTTAGAACTGATACACACACACACACACACACACACACACACACACACACTTTGTAACTCCAACAACACATCTCCATTAAGAGCCCCATCATGAGAAAGGCAAATCTACATTCAATACTTTGTTGGCTTATAAAACTTACACAGAAACATAAATTTAAAATGTTACTACCTGCCCATAACCCCCCAGCACTCAGGAGGCAGAGGCAGGCAGATCTCTGAGTTCAAGGCCAGCCTGCCTGGTCTACAAAGTTCCAGGACAGGCTCCAAAGCTACACAGAGAAGCCCTGTCTTGAAAAACCAAAACCAAAACCAAAAAAAAAATTACTTACAACTCCAGAACAATGTAATAATCTTCTGCATCGAAAACATCTTTAATCTGGATGATGCATGGCTAAAACAGAAAAGAAAGGAAAAATAAAAAACTCCAAAAAGAAAATCTCAAAGACACTGTAACTGAGACCCTTGTATGGGGTCTTTGACGTCAAGAACAGAAGGCAGAATGAACTGTGGCTGACTCCTCATTGAAAACACCCAGTGTCAGCAAGGGGTAATTCACGTGTGCCTACCTAAGAGCGACAGCAGATCTTCCTAGCCCTCTTCACCTGTCCAAAACAGGACTCAAAAAACCTGACAAGTGCCATGAATAAGGCAGCAGTAGCTGGGAAGTTCCAGGTAGCGGTGGGGAACTTTCACAGAAGGCCGAAAAAGACCTGAAATCCAATCCCAGCACAAGAGTGGAGGATAAATAAAACCCAGACCAGAGACCCTAAAGCTAACTCGTAATCCAGGCACAAGTTCAAGGCCAGCCTGGGCAATATGAGACCCTGATTCAACAACAAAGAAGGCTAGGGAGGAAGCCCAATTATCCCAGATTCATCCAGCTCCAGGACCGGAAGCATGGAGAATGAAGTTCTTTATGATAAGATCTTCTCCACTAAGATGTTTCAAGCATGGCTGACAATTATGACCTAGCATCAGTGCAGAGGATGGACACAGAACACAGGAGGGAAGCTAGTTCAAATACTCTAGAATACACACTTGCTACTGATTTCCCACTTAGAAAGCACAACTATTTGTGTTTACAATCGACAGCAAGTTCAGTGGTAGGGACGGGAAACAGTGTGGCTGAGTATTGTTCAGCACAGAGGACTGTACCCATGTGAAAACTGGAGCACCTCTAAGACTTTCAGGTTTGAGATTAAATGGGTGGTGAAACTTGACACAGGTTATTCCTTCAAAGCAAGTCCTATAACTGCTATACTGTATCCAGTGGGCCTTCCTGTGTCAACTGTTCTAAGATAGTAGGCGAAGACCCGACTGCCTCCCAACATGTAAGACCTTAGAAACACTGTTGAGTGCTAAGGCCAGACTTCCATTTTAATAAGGCTCAGAATAACCAGTAAGAAGATACTTAGGGACATATGTCGTGGTTGGTTTGTTTATTTACTCACGTCTGTCTGTCTGTATCTATGCGTGCCATGGAACACATGTGGAGGTCAAGAGAAAACCTGCAGGAGTTAAGATTTTCTCCTTCCTCTGTGTAGCTCCTAAGGATCAAACTCGGACAGACTTGGCAGCAAGTGCCTTAAACCTCTGACTCATTTTGCCAGCACTGAATGTGTTTTAAAAAACAGAACAAAACTGGCAAAGCTGCAGTGGGAAGATTGCTTGAGCCAGGAATTAGAGCCTAGCCTGGCCAATTCGGCCAGTTCCTGTCGAAAAGAACAAAAATAAACTCTACTCAAGAGGCAGAGATGGATGGATCATGTGAACACAATATTCCCAGACCAGCCAGGGCAAAAGGGCAGGGCTGTCTCCAAACAACAACAACAAAAAAAGAAAAGAAGAAAAAGGAGGAGGGTGGTAGAAGGAAGGAAAACGGAAAGGAGAAGGTAGGGAAGGAAAAGAGGGCAAGAAAGTTGCAAATGAAGTAGAGCACAGCTAAGCAAGAAGGCTGGCCACAGAGTTACAAACTGGCTGTGGAGATACTGTGTCAAAGGCAGTAATCTAAGATAAACAGAGCTTCAAGTTCTTGGAGGGATGTGAAGAGGTCAAAAAAAAAAAAAGAAAAGAAAAGAAAAGAAAAAGAAAAAGAAAGAAAGAAATTCTCCTGTTTGGAAGTTAAAAGTGACAATAAGATAATCACTGGTTGGGCAGGCAAGATTTGGATCAAGTTTAACTCCAGCACCTACTGAGCTTGTGTTCATAGATGCTCAGAAACCATGAAGGCCCCAAAAGAACCAGCAAAAGGAAAGACAGGATCAGACCGGTGCACTACAGACCTTCTCATCTTTTTGAAGTACAACATGACTCCCACAGACACAAACTCATCCTTACAAGAAGAAGCATTTATACACAAGACTCCCCACACCGATGAATCAGATAGAACGATGGGACTCCACTTACCTGTCACACACCATAGACTTAACTGGATTACTCCAAATAAAAGACATTTAAAGCTCCAAAATTTTAGGCATAATTAACCTATCTAAAACTTTCATTTCCTTTGCAAATATCATTACTAACCTCTATAAGATTTTGGTTAATATCAGCAAAAATATTGAGTATTAAATCATGAGGTCATGAAGCTTTTACACAGAATTATATTCTCAAAACCTTAAAGTAAACTTCTAGCAAGGTTAAAAAAAAAAAAAAAAAAGAGTTGGGCCATGTGTGCATTTACATACATACATACAAAGGAGCCCAGGTTAACATTAGACTGTTACAGAAATGCTTTGTATATATGTCCTATATTTTGAGATAAGTTTCTTTGAGTGATAGTAATACTTACATGATTCAATTTTTTCAAAATTTCTATTTCAGTCTCAACACTGGGAGCCGTGTCCTTAAATAGGATAATATTAGAGTTCATTAACAATAAAAATCATAATGGTATTTTAACAATATACTCACAGTTAAACTTAATTTAGTAAAGACCATCTGAGTTACAAACCAGCCTCTGTTCATATAGGGGACACATATACATAAATATATAAACTACATATTTATGGAAAACAGACTTTATCTAATAAAAAGCCTAGACTGAAAAGATTTTTAAATGTATATTTTCTTTATTTATTTTTATTTTCATTCTATGCCCATTGGTGTTTTGCCTGCATGTATGTCTGTGTGAGGGTGCTGGGTCCCCTGGACCTGGGATTACAGACAGCTGTAAATTTACATGTGGTTGCTGGGAACTGAACCCTGGTCTTCTGGAAGAACAGCCAGTTGCTCTTAAACACTGAGCCATCCATCTCCCCAGCTCCCCCAGAGTTAAAAAATTGTAAATCCATTGTTTTTTTCTCAGCTCTCATACTCATTACTACATTGCAGGGTTGGGGTGGGGAATTCTGTTAACTGAGAGGTCATTTAGAATCCAATGAACAAAAGAACAACTAAAAAGGAAAATTTTACTCTAAGTTTTTATCAATCTTATAGATATGCTTTTCTCTCCTAAATAGAAAGCAAATCCAGAAATCATGGAGTCAATGACCGGAAATTCCTCTTGCCATGTAAGAATAGAATTATCTAGGGAAAAACAATTTGAAGAATGTTAAAGCCAGAAACAGCTGGCTGGAAAGGAAGAAGTGACCTGGCCCTGCCTTTTGCATTACTTTGTCAGGTTATGTGTGGGAAAAAACAATGCAGTTGGCTACTTTACTCATTCAGTAAATGTGGGTAGAAAAAGTGGTAAATAGCTACCACATGAAAATAATTTACATTTAAAAAATTTGCAACTGAAAACTGAAAATGTTATCTCAATGGTACAGAACTTGTCTGGAATTCATAAATCCCTGAGCTTGCTAAAAATATGTCTCTAAGCTGGGCCGTAGTGGCAAACACCTTTGATACCAGCACCTGGGAAGCAGAAGGAGGCACATCTGAATTTGAGGCCAAGCATAGTCTACAGAGCGGGTCCCAGGACAGACAAAAAAACAAAGAAACCCTATTTTTTGTTTTGTTTGTTTTTTTTTTTTTGTTTTTGGAGACAGGGTTTCTCTGTTTAACAGCTCGGCCTATCCTGGAACTCTGTAGATGAGGCTCAGACCTGTGCTGAAATTAAAGGTATATGCCACCACCACCCAGCCAAGAAACCCTATAGCATCAAAGATCTCTTTTGAAGAAGAGAAAGGGGATAGATAGGATAGATAAAGGTAGGTTGTTCTACCTACCTATACACCATTCTAGCTGAATGTATGGGCTAAGCTAAAGACAATTTGCACTGGCATAGATATTTGTATATTGATACAAATGTGAAATCATTTTATATATTTAATTGTGATAATTTGTACATTGGTACAAAGTTTAATCTGAAATTGCTTTATATAACCAAAGCAACTTGTACTTCGATATAAATCTGAATCTGTAACTATTATGTAAAATTGAATCTGTAATTGCTATATTTTATATATGTTTCTAGCTCTGTTTAAAATATTTGCACATTATTGTCATGTACACTATGCAATTACTACCTTCATTTAACTAGATATAATGATTGCACTAGTTATGATATATGCACAAGATGTTTTATATACCTTTGCTTAGATGATATATATGTATATACGTGTCTAAAATGCTGTGGCCACTTTACATGGTAATATACCCCTGGCTAATGTTTGATAGTCATACTAAAAGTCATTGTTCAGAGATTATACGCCCCTTATATAGGTATTCTAATTTTTAGTACAGGGTTTATTCCTTAAGACGATAAGAACTGCAGTCAACATTACTTAAGGTATCATATCCCAGTCATATCAGATACAGGTTAGAATATCATAGATAGACAGGAATCTTCAACCACTTCATAGACCCAGAGAATATGGCATTTAACATTTGAAATTCGGCCATGAGAGACACAACGACTCCTGGTGTCACTGCTCCTGTGGTAGGATTCAGATGTCAGCTGATAAGGTCCAAAAAAAACGCTTATCCGGGCTCCTGAATGGGGAGTGGCCAACCCCTATCTTGAAAATAAATTTCTTTTTACAGTGTGTTTCTACAGCTAACTCATAGCTATTGCCACAAATCTCGAAAGAGTGACGAATCTGGAGTTACCTCAACAACCAAGCAGAAAATTATTATCTGCAAAAAATATGAGGAAGTTGGAGCCATTGCTTCTCAGTGATGCTTTTGAGAATTTGTTTTAATCTGTCTGATAATATCTAGAATTTTTGTATGGTGTTCAACTCACATTCCAGAACTGAATGCCAGCCATATCAGACAAATGCTGACTCTTTGGAAACACTTGAGGTCTCCTAGAGAGAACGGGATCAGCAGCGTGCAGGGAAACAGATTGTTACTGACTGAGTCAAAATAATCCCTTCTAGTCAGGCAGTGGGGTGCATGCCTTTGATTCCAGCACTCAGGAGGCAGAGGCAGGAGGCTTTAAGGCCAGCCTGGTCTACAAAGTGAGTTCCAGGACATCCTCGGCTGTTACACATAGAAACCCTGTCTCAAAAAACCAAAATAAAATAAAATAATTTCTTTTATTTAAAAGTTAATTAATAGGTGAGTTATTAAGGTCCCTCAGTCAGGAAAGGGAGTACACGCCTATAATGCCAGCACTCCAGAGTTCAAGGCCAGCTAGGGCTATGTGAGAGCCTATCTTTAAAAATAAATTTAAAAAAAAAAGTTTTTGGAGTAAAATATAATCATTATAACTTGTAGAATGAGTCAAAACAATACACAGTAGGTAATAAGAATTTGACACTTTAACAAATACATTCAAAATCAGTGTTCAGAGTAAAGTATAGCCAGGAAGTGCCCCCACATCTTTGTTCTGAGAACTCAAGAAGCAGGAGCAGGTGATCTCTGATTTTGAGGCCAGCCTGATCTACAAAGCAAATTTCCAGAACAGTCAGGGCTACACAGAGAAGCCCTGTCAGGGGGGAAAAAAAAAAAACTACCAATCTTTCTGAAACGGAATCATACTGCAGGGTTACTGGAGAAAGTTATGTATAAATCAAATTGAGGTAGGTAGATACAAACACAGGTACTTACTGCTTCTCTCGATGAGCCAAGAGCAAACTTCTGCTTGCTAATAATCTTTATGGCCACTTTCTTACATGTTCTCTTCTCAAAAGCCATTTTTACCTCCCCACAAGCACCGCTAATAGGAAAAACAGACAGTGATTTTTTTTTTTTTTAGGATGCTTTTCATCATGAAACCAGCCATGTCCAAGGCTGCCTTGACTAAAGCAATTAAAGATGGGACAGAAGAGCCTCCTCAGGTGGGTAACACGCAAGTGGGACAATCTGAGTTCAAATTTCCAGAACCCATGTAAACCAGGCACCATAGTACACATCTATAACCCAGGCTTTGCACAGCGAGACTGGAGACAGAAACAAGAGAACTCCCCAGATCTTGCATGCACAGCAGCAGAGAGACCCAGTCTCAAGGTAGAAGGCCAAGGACCAACAACATCCACACAAATTCTGTGATACACGCACTCACTCACACACACACACTACACACAGTACACACAGGAACACGCAAGCAAACACGCACGAATACACACACTTATGCATGTACACACACAAAAGAAACTAAATACTGTCTATGCAACATTTCTTTCATTGTCCATGTGTTCAAAGGACATACTGAAAGTTCACCTGAGCAAACTGTCAAGAGCACAGATAGATGCAGGACACTCACAACACTGAGTTTGGAATGACTTTAATCATAGTCCTTGACTGGGAAGTTTACAAAAAGGAAAAAAAAAAAAACTAAAGAAAAAGAATTTACTTTCTCTAGAGGTCAGAAAAATATCAACAAAAGAGTCTTCCTAATCAAAAATGAGAACCCACACCGGGAGTGTGACACAACTGTTACTCAAAGATTGAGAGAGAAACAGAAGGACAGACAGCAGCCAACCAAGACCAACTTGGATCCACAGAAAGTTCTAGGCCGTCCAGGCCCGAATTGAAAAAGAGAAAACTCAGAACAATTACCAACAATTTGCACACACAGTTAGAAGCGTGAACTGCACCTATACTACATCCAAAAGTGCAGCACGATTACTCTGCGTGCAGCAGCATCCCTCAAAGATACTAGGTACCACTAAAGGCAGAGGAATGGCACAGGAATGCGGCCCACTATCAACCCCCAGTAAACCTGTAAATCTGTTCTGCAAAGTTCAGATCCATCCTAGCAATGATTACTACACTCTGGCTACACACTACCTGCCTGTAGTGGGCTATGATAACGACCAGGTTTTGAGAGTATCAAAAAGACTTCACATCTTTTTTAGAGTGAGTGTATACAACATAAAATATACCATTATAGTCATTCTCAAGTGTAGAATTCAGTCACATTAAGTACCTTCACATATCCTATGACTGCCATCATCTAGCTCTAATTAAGTAAACACCATTACACCTTGCCCCTAGCAACCACTAATTTTCTAAAAATTATCTGGTATTTCATAGCAATGAATCCACATCTTTCATTTAGCTTAATGTTCTCAAAAGTCATCCACATTATAGTAGCTATCAGTACATCTTAATTATTTATCTGGATCCTACTACATTGGTTTGGTCTTAACCTTTCTAGAAGCCAGAAGATCTCCATTACAGCACCTAGCTACTTATTTATTTTCTTTTATTCCCCCTTTGGAAAAAGAAGTTTTAGGAAGCTCAGCTGTCCTCAAACGACTATTATGCTAAGGATAACTGTGAACTCCCAACCCTCCTGCTAAATTTTTAAGTTGCTGAATGTCCCACCCTGCTTTTGTCTTTTTCTGTGAAGGACTGAACTAAACATTTTGCACTAAATTGCATGCCTACCTGAGGAAGGTGCGGGCTGACAAGATGGCTCGGCCTGAAGTGACTGCCCCGCCGGCTAGGCTGCTTTGGGTTTTTGTCAGCTTGACTCAATTGAGGGTCATCTGCTAAGAAGAAATCCCAACTGAAAAATGCCTCCATTGGATTGTCCCATAAATATAGGGGACATTTTCTTGATGAATATGGGATGGCCCAGCTTACTGTTGGATCAAGGATGTATAAGAAAGCAAAATGACCAAGCCATGGAAATTGAGTCATAAGCCATGTTCCTGAGTTTGTCCTTGGCTTTCCTCAAGATTGGACTGTGGTCCTCTCCAAGTTGCTTTTGGTCACAGTGTTTATCACAACAGAAAGCAAAACGAGAAATTAGTACCAGAGTGGGGTATTGCTGTGATGAATGGTGTTTAGGGGAAGAATTACAGGATTTTGTAGCTCTGAGCTGAAAAAGCTATTGAGTGCTGAGATTAGTGGGTTGTTCTGTGGAGAACTGGAAGATAAGGCAGAGAGAAATGTAAATAAAGCCCCAACCCCCTTTATTAAGTTTCTGAGGGAAAATTCAGTGTCACTTAAAGACTATCAGAGCCATCTGTGTGAGTTTCAATTAAGATTCTGTGAAGGTGAGGTTGGGCATGGTGGTACATACCTTTAATCTCAGCACTAGGGAGGCAGAGGCAGGTGGATCTCTGGGAGTTCCAGGACAGCCAGGAACATTACAGAGAAACCCTGTCTTGTAAAACCAAAACCAAACCGGGTGGTGGGGGGGGGGGGGAATCAGCTGTGATGTTGTGATTAATAAGAGACCAGCATCATCAGGGTGAAATCTTCTGGGTCAGGACACAGAAGCTGCAGTCCAGAAAGGATCCAAAGCTTCATCTCAAGAAGGAAGTCAAACTTCATAACGTCTAATTAGTCTCCCATAAGACATTAGTTTCGAAGGCATGAAGGGGGTCACAGAAAGCAGCTGAGGCTTGGCATATCCCCGAACAGAGTCCAGGAGGCCACTGGCACAGTTGCAGTTGGAGATGCCCTGACTGTGAGACGACCACTGAGGACAGCAGCAAGTATGGAGCCAGCCTGAGACTACAAGACAAGCCATGTGTGCCATGGAAGGCACAATGAGAGGAGCACAAGACTCTGTGGTCCCAAAGATCATGAGTGAGTCCCAGACCTTGGACACTGTTGGAATTTACTTTTGCTCTGATCTGATTGTAACCCTGAATCCTTCTTAAAATAATAATGCTTATTTTTGTTGTAGTTGTTGTTCCAGAGGAGCCCACAGTTAAGAGACTTGGCGTATTTTTAATGAAAACTTAAAAACTTTTAAATGGCTTAAGTTTTTTTTTTTTTTTTTTTCATTTTACGTGTATGGATACTTTCCCTACATATATGTCTGTGCAAGACTTGTGTCCAGTACACCAGAGACTAAAAAGATACAGATCCCCTGGAATTAAAGTTACAAGCAGTTAGTGAGACCTGATGTGATACTGGAAATCAAACATAAGTCCTCTTGAAGAGTGACCAGTATTCTTGGTCTCTAAGCCAGCTCTCCCGTTCCAAATTATTGAACTTATTTATTTATTTTTATGTATATTGGTGTTTTGCCTACAGTATGTCTGTGTGAGGGTGTCAGATCTTGGAGTTACAGACAGTTGTAAGCTGCCATGTGGATGCTGGGAATTGAACCTGGGTCCTCTGGAAGAGCAGCCCAGGCTCTTAACCCCTTCACCATCTCTCATGCCCTTTGTTGGACTTTTAAAAAGACCCAGACTTCAAAAAATTAGACTGTGCTTCACAATGTGACATTAATTTTTGTCATTTGGATTTTGAGACAGGGTTTCTCTACACAGTTCTGGCTGTCCTGGAACTCACTGTGTAGACCAGGCTGATCTCAAATTGACAAAGATCCACCTGCCTCTACCTCCCAAGTACTAGATTTAAAGGCACGCATCACCACACCCAGTCCATGACATTAATATTAACATGACATCGTGGGAACAAATAAGAAAGGAAAGGTTATAATCGCCATCAGATTGGCTTGATTGATGATTGAAGCTAAATTCACTGTACACTAGGGATGTGGTCCTAGATTATAGAAGAAAGCAGGCTGAGCAAGCCTTGGGGAGCAGGTCAGCGAGCAGAGTTCCTCCATGGTCTTTGCTTGACTTCCTGCCTTAGTTCTTTCTTTCAATGATGGACTATGATCAAGACATATAAGCTAAATAACCCTTTCCTCTCCAAGCTGCTTTTGATTATGATGCTTATCACAGCAACAGAAAGCAAATTAGAACACAAACAAGCTTGATGACCTGAGTCAGTCTCTGGAATCTATGGCAGAGAGGGAGAAAGGTTTCTTCTGAGCTCCACATGCACACCATGGCACACATATCACATATACATCACACTTACACACATATACACACTTCACTCAGCACACAACACATTCACACAAATACATTATACACTCATACCTACACACCTTCACATATACAACACATACACCTTACACTTATCACTCACCTACAAACACACAAACACATACGCACTTAAATAATTTTTGATTAACAATAAATATACTGGATATGATAACTCATGCCTGTAACCCTCAGGAACTGAGATAGCACAACTGCCCATGAGTTTGAGGTCCAACTGGGCTATTCTGTGAGTTCCCACAAGTCTAAACTACAAAGCAAGTCCCTGTCTTTAAAAAAAAAAAAAAGTCAACCCTTACTTAATCCCTTAGTTAATTAATTAAATGGTTTGGGGATAAGGCTCAGTAGTCTAGCATTTTGCCAAACAAGCAAAGAATCCTGGATTTGAACACCAGCATTACTAAACAATCCAATAAAGCAAGGCCAGGCCAACAATATGACTCAGCAGGTAATGGCATCTGCCCTTAAGCATGATGATCTGAACTCAATCCACATGATAGAAGAACTGAGTCCTGCAAGCTGTCCTCCAGCCTCCACATACTCACTGTGGCATGAGATATATGTGAATTATATGTTTCATGAATCATGGGTCATTAAAAATGGCTTTTCAAAAGCCATCAATAGCTGGACATGGTGAGGCAGGCTTGGAATCTTGTCTGGGAGGTAGAAGCAATAAGAACAGGAATTTAAGACCACCTTGACTGCATAGTGAATTTGAAGTCAATGTAAGCTACATGAAAAATAAAACCCAGCCAGGAATGGTGGTGCCCACCTTTAATCCAACCTTATTTGGGAGACAGAAACAGAAGAATGTCTGTGAGTTCTAAGCCAGTCAGCACAACAAAGTGAGACTCTATCTCAAAAATTACTTAATCAGTAAATATAAAATAAAGAGCTGGGAAGACAGTCTATAAAACATTTGGTACACAAACATAAGAACCTGAGTGTGGATGCCCTGCACCTGCATAAAAAGCTTGTCTCTAATCCCAGGTGAAGATGGAAGCATCCTAGGGGCTTGCTAGCCAGCAAGGTAAGCTGAGTCAGTGAGCTTCAGGTTCAGTGAGCTACAAGATATAAAGTGGAGAGTCACTGAAGAAGATATTGACCTCAGAACTCCATATGCAACCACCCTCACACAGATGCATATAGACACACACACAGAATTAGCAATGAGCTGAGCCTGGTAGCATAAGCTAATCTGAGCACTAAAATTTAGAAGGAAAAAAGTGTTTATTAAAACTGATCATTAGCAAATACATCAGTAATACCTCTATCACAAAGTTCAACAAACAACTGTTATAAATAATAATGCTGTAAAATCAGGCACGAAAAACTAATCAATGAAAATATGTAGGGAAAAATGAAGTTTACTTTTATAGAAAGAAAAAAAGGTTTACCTTCCAAGAGTTTTTGACATGATGTACTCGTCTCTTAACTCCTTAGGATAAACTGACTGGTCATCTACAGTCAGATCAAAAAATACAAAAACTAAAGAGAAAGCACAGAAATGGCTGTTAATTCATGGGATCTAAAATCTAGCCATATAGATATAAGCTATAGAATTACATTTAGCATATAATACAGTGAATTGTTTTTAAGCAAGATAGCTCAGTAGGCAAAATAACTTGCCCTATGTTGGAGTTTGCTCTCCAGAGCCCACAGCAAAAGGAGAAAACCAGCTCCCAATAGTTGTGTTCTGACCTCTACGTGCATACTGTAACATGTAAGCCTGCACACAGACATCTGTCTCTCACCCCCTCTCTCCAGACACAGAGAGAGAGAGAAACTCAGCACTCAGGAGGCAGAGGCAGGAAGATCTCTGACTTCAAGGCCAGCCTGGTCTACACAGAAAATTCCAGCACAGCCACATCATGAGACTTTGTCTCAAAAACAAAGAGTAAACACAACTAAGCAATGAAGTTAACCCCTGACTACTAACTTACTTAATTTGACTGATTTAAAGCATGATCTATGAAGACACAAAAATCTGCCTTTACAGAGGAATGTAAGAAAGGCCCGTAACAATGATAATGGCATTACCTTTATTTCTACATAATGAAAGTGCAATTTCAGAGTTGTTGCTCAAAGGACGGCGTTTTCCTTTCCCTATAAGCTCCGTGTTTACAAACGTCCCGTTACCGCTGTGATCTTCTATGTACACAATGTAAGAATTCTTAGGGCCCATTTCCTAAAATAGAGGACATTTAATGTCTGTGTTATATCAAAAGGGATAAAATGGTGCAGACACCCAAGAGCAATAACTGGATCACCAGATCTCAGAGGAGAGAGGTAACTGTCACCTACCCTGAATATTCGAAAGTGCTTCTTGCTGTATGTCCGATACTTATCAGTCCTTCTCAACAGTGGTCCATCAAAGCAATATTCACAGCTTTTATCCCTCCCAAACCAGTAACTGTCGTTAACACAGTCTGTTAATACAAAAGCACAGTGCAGAGGACTGGAATTTCATGCATCAAATACTTTTCAATAGTGCTAATTATAGAGAGGAACCAATTCTGTGAAGTGATGCACATGTGAACCCAGTATTTGGGAGGCCCACAAGAGCAGACAAGCTCGAGGCCACTTTTACCTACACAAAAAGACATTGTCAAAAAAGAAGAGTGTAAGAAGGCAATCCAAAGTATAGATTACCAAAATGTTGTAAGATTAAAATTTGGGGAACACTGTCAGTGCAGTATGTGCTCGGCATATTCAAGGCATATGTTGGGCTCAATCCCCAACAACCAAAAAGGTGGGTAGGACAATTATACAACAATGGCTTTGTTTCATTTTGTTAAAAGTTTTTTGAGAAGTGATTAGATGGTGCTTGAGGCAGAGTCTCATACACACCAGGCTGTCTTCTAATTCTCTATGTAGCCGAGGATGACCTTGAACTTCTAATTCATCTGCCTCTACTTCCCTGGCACTGGGTTTGCAATCAGTGCCAACCATTCCCAATTTATGTAGCCCTAGGGATGAAACCCAGAACTTTGTGCTCTACCAACTGAGCTTCAGCTACAGCCCTATTTGTTCATTTTTCGAGAGTCTCATAGAATCCAGCTGGACTTGCACTTGCTTATGTAGCTGAGGCTAGCCATGATCCTCCTGGCCCAGCTTCCTAAACGCCAAGATTACAGACATGTGCCATTATATGAGGTTAAATAATTAGTGGTTTATACATAACCATGAAATGAGAAGCAGCCATCAAAGTGTCTCAAATAACTTTATGATTTTGAAAATTGTATTTAATTTCCTGCATATTACCTTCCTGAGGCTTCCTATTACATACATACATTCCTATTACGTTCAGTACATATAATCTAGTCTTCCTAATGGCCTCCCAAACACTTAGGTCCAGGCACTTGCCTCCACCCAGCCTAGTAACAGGTATCTCTTCCCTTTCTTATCTTTTCCCAGTACCACTGGTCTCAGACTATTCGATTCTATTCTATTCGATTCGATTCTCCATTGGCATTGGTGCTTTGCCTGTCTGCTTGAGGATGTCAGACACCCAGAACTAGAATGACAGTTTCAAGCTACCATCTGGGCACTGGGAATTAAACCCAGGTCCTCCGGCAAGAGCAGCCAGTGCTCTTCTCTGAACCATCGTCTCTCTAGCTCCCGATAGGTTGCTCTAAAGGTGAAACAACTCCATACTGCAAGGAAGCTCCTTAAGACAGAAAGCAAACAACTCAAAGTAACTTCTGATCGGATTTCCCAAGTCTCTCTATCCCCAAGAGAAAGCGGCAAAGGAGGCTCTCACACCATCCAGGCCACCCAGAAGACATGAACACCAGGTGAACTGCCCAGAAGAGGCTCAGACCAACTGAGCCATTGGGACAGGACACCCTCGGGCCTGCTGAGCCAGCCGTCTGCAGGCTCTGCTGTGTGAGCTGCCACCTGTGTAGGGATGAACCTTTGGTGATACAGCTGTCTTTGAGTCATTTCTGTTCCTGTAAGTAACACCTCACCCATACCTTATAAGTAACACCAATAAAACTCACGGTTCACCAGGTTGGACTTCAGTGCTATCCATGCCTTATTCTGGGGTGATTAAACATTTGTTCACTTCTCCCAGGTAATAGTATCACACAATATTCCAACTACATGAATGGCTCATTTCCTTTTGTATTTTTGGATTCAAATAAAAACCCAAAGATGATTCTGGATTTATATCTTCCCCTACGCTTTCCATAAACAGACCCCCATTTCACCACCTTATCTATTATCGTAATAATGCCCTGCTTTGTTATTCTACAAGGACGGGCCCTTATTTCAATTTTCTGTCTGCTGTCTCCCTAATTAGATCATGAAGTCCAGAAGGATAGCAGGAATATCTTGTTCAGGATGCGGCTTCCCACATGCTGGCGCACACTTTTAGTCCTGGCACTTAGTGGGCTAAGGCAGTCAGATCTCTGTGAGTTGAAGGTCAGCTGGTCTAGATAGTGAGTTCTAAGACAACCAGAGCTATGAAGACTGTCTTTAAAAAACAAACAAAGAAACAAACAAAAACATGACAGAACTAAGTGCTGGTAATGCAGCCATGCCTGATCATGTCCAGAAAAAAAAAATCAGTATAATTTATCCTGTGGTGGCACATGGATCTCTGTGAGTTCCAGGCCAGCCTGGTTTACAGAACTAGTTCCAGGAGAGCTACAAAGAGAAACCCTGTCTCAAAAAAGAAAAAAAAAAAAAAAAAGGCAAGAGAATTGTTTTAAGAACAAGAAGTAAAAGAAGGAAAGGGGAACAAAGTGAGGAAAGGGAACCCTCCCAATTCATTGCTGAGGCCAGTTAAACCCTAACGAGAAAAACCAGGCAAACACGAGAAAGCTCAAACCAATATCCCTTATAAATGCAGATTCATAATTGTTCAAAATATATTAGCACAGTGAGTGAGTAGTGATGCCTATAGTTTAACTTGTAATCTCAGCATTCAGGAGCCTTACGCAGCAAAAATGCTATAAGCTAAAGGCTAGAATAGACTACTTAGTGAGTTCCGAGCTACGGTGGGCTACAGGCTTAAGGCTCTGTTCCCCAAATAAACAAAGTCCAAGGCAGTGGTAATTCCATCACTTGAGATGTAGAGGCAGGAGGTTCAGGGGTTCACATACCAAGTTCATGGTCAGCCTGGGTTTCATAAAACAAAAAAGGGGTAAGACATGTATATTGAAATGTATAAAACACTGCACAAAGAAACTAAAGACTAAATTCTGGGAAGATGCCCCACATTCATAGATTAAAGATAACGTGACTATTAACTGTTCATTCTTGCTAGGTATTACTGATACAACTATAATCCTTGCACTCAGGGGGCTGAGAGAAGGGGAGAGTGAACCAACCTGTAAAGCTCAACCTGACTGAATCTGAAAACAACTAAGAAACAGACCTCTAGGTGGATCTATGAAGAATTAACTGAAGGGGTGGGAGACTTACTCCAGAGTGGGTAGCACCTTCTGTGAGCCAAGACAGAAAAGGTCTGCAGGAGGAGACATACACCATTTAATTCCAACACTGAGGAGGTGGAAGCAGGAGGATCTCTGTGATTTCAGGCCAGCCTAATCTACAGTTAGTTGTAGGACAACCAGGGCTACACAGAGAAACCCTGTCTTGGGGGAGAAAAAAAAAATGTCCAAGGGAAAAACAGTGTCGCTTGCTGTCACTTCTTTATCACATTATTTCTGTCACCTTTTGCTGCTTCTTTGACCTCCAATAGACTGAAGATCAGCATCTCTCTAGGAATCCTCCAAGATGTCAATACAAAATTGTGACTGCTAAGGCATCCAGCTTTGCAGACTGAGTAGCTTCTAGTCTCCCAATCTCTACACTATTGATGGACTATGCAGACCACACCATGTCAATTTAACAAATCTCCTTGTTCAGGCTGGAGAGATGGCTCAGCGGTGAAGAGCACTGGTTACATGTCCAGAGGTCTGACTTCAATTCTTAGCAACCACACGGTGGCTCACAGCCATCTGATGATCTCCTCTGGACTGGAAGCATACATGTAGACAAAGCACTGTATGCATAATAAATAAATCTTTAATCAATCAATCAATCAATCCCCTTGTAACTTTTTTGGTGGTGTGTCAAAACAGGATTTTTCTGTTTAGCCCTGACTATCCTGGAGCTCAGTCAGCACAGACTCCACCACAGCCTCTAACAGGTTACAATGGCCCCCGAGATTTCTAGATTTCTGTTGCAACAACCTAACCACCTTCTCTGTTTCTGTGAACAAGACATTATACTATAGAACAAAATGCCTTACCCAGATTGGAGAATCCATCCTGAAGAGACCATAACCGAGCCCAAGGGACAGGACCAAGCTCCTCAGGTTCTTGGTCCTCGGGAATAGAACAGAGTTCCTGAGTGGACACTGTCTCTAAAGAGCTCAGTGTCCCAGAGCTGGAATGAGAGGACTGGCTGGAGGATGGCACTGTGCCGGTGGAGGAACTGGATGTGCCTTGAGACTGTGAGGAGAGGTCATGCAACTGAGAGAAAGTGCCTTGGGACTGGGTGAAGCCACCTTGGGACTGTGAACAGGAACCACTGCTGTGGGCCTTGGATGAAGTACTGCTGTGAAACTGCTGATTCTTCATCTCTGGCCTCAAAAACAAAGAGTCCAACAATAAAGTGAGATTCAAGAACCAGTCTTACAATTCAAGAGTGAAGAATGGAAACTGGGGAGATACTCAGCAGGAACGAACACACACTATTTTTGGAGAGCCCAAGTTAAGTTCCCACCCAAGCCCGGCGGAAGTCATTCTCGGCCTCTGCAATCACCTGCACTCACTTATGCACACTCCCACACACAGAATGAAATTAAAAATAAAATAAATCTTTACTCAAAGATGAGTGAAGAATGTGGATATAACCCAATGAAAAATCACTTGTCTAACAGATGCAAAGCCCTGGATTCCATGCCCAGTAGCACCAAATATACAACATGAAGAATGGGTATAATAAGGGGCTGGAGAGCCTTCGCAGCATTTAAGAGCACAGGCTCTTTTGAGTTCAATTCCCAGCACACATACATATCCAGGAGCACACAAATACCTGTAATTCCAGCTCTTCGGGGAATACAACCCCCTCTGCTGGCCTCCCTGCGCACTGCACAGACTTACACTGCCATGGCTATAAATCTTTAAAAAGAACAAGCATATTTTGACCACCTAAGAAAGGCAGGACTGTTGATGAACAAAAAACAAACAAGTGACCACGGCAAAATTCCACGATTATGAATAGAATGCACTGGTCACTTAAACAAAGCCATAATCCCTTTCCTTCATATGCAGAAGCTGAGATTGGCTGCTTGCTTCCAATTCACTCCTAGCCATCCTACCCCGCATACTTCCTTACATACCCTCTCCAGTTCCTGCAGAGCCTAGCAGCGAAGACTGAGCTCTCAGGAAGTATTTACAAGGAATGCGTCAAGGTCCTGGCAATGATAACTAACATTTATAACACTCACTATGAAACTATTTCTTTCTGGCATTGGAGAGCCCAACTCTGTGCCTTCCCATGTGTCCAGACCTGTTTCAGCTTGTAAGTAACAAGAAAAGAGAATTTCCCCTCGAAGAGATTTAAAAAAGGAAGCGCTGCCGGCTCCCAGCGCCCCCACGCACACACAACTGAACAGACAAAGAGGAAGCTGCAGGGGCCCCCAGGCATAAGACCCAGAGAACGCGATTCGAATTCTCAAGCACTCTACAAAAATTTCCCGCCAAGACTCACCGCGAAATAAAACCTGGAGCCACAAACACAACAGAACCACAGCCAGTGGTGTGGCGCTAAAGCGACCCATACAAACTCCACCCTCAGCCAATCAAAACTCCTTCCTCTTCGGCAGGACCAATAAGAAGACACAAATGGAGTCTGCCGCACGTAGCCTCAAGGCTCGCTGGGAGTTGTAGTTCAGGATACAGAACGGGACTCGGCACTCTAGTTTCCCGCGGCTGGTCCCGCCTCCTCAGCTCTCTAACCAATCAGCAACGAGCCACTCTTTCCTCCTTTTTCTCGGATCCAGCGACCCAGGCCAGACTAGCGGCTGTCCGGATGTGGGGCTGCAGGGCCCGGGATTTGTTTTGTGTGTGGGAGGTGCAACTGGCTGGGTTCCTGGGAAGGAGACTGCTCCGCAGCAATGGTTCCTCGGGGAAGAGCAATGTGCGACAGTGCTGGAACTGCGGCAGCGCGGGGGGTGTGGAAGGTGGGGATGGGTTCTTCTGCGAACACTGCCGCGCCTTGCAGCCTCCTGACCCGACTCAGGACTACTTCAGCCTCATGAATTGGTACGCCCGGCGCGGAGTGATGGGAGGGAGAGTCGTACTTAAGAAGTAGTAAAAGTAGAAAGGCGTTACCCTAGCTAGCGACCAAGACTTGAGTCAGTGCAGTCGGACCTGTCCTTTCCAGCCAGCTGGGGGTCCGAGGCCGGAGGATCACAGTTCAAGGCCAGTTTAGGCAATTTGCCGAGACTGATTCAAAGCAAGTTTTTTTTTTGTTTTTTTTTTTAATGATTAAAAGGTCATTTGTATAATATAGTACCTTCTGAAGTTTTAGGAGTTGGCCTGAGTGGAAGAGGAAATCAAATTACCGACTGGAAAGGAGTTGAGGGTGGAGGAGGAGAGCGAAAGGAAATAAAGGAGTGAACTTGCAGGTGCCTGTAATCTAAGCTTTTGGAAATGGAGGCCTAAGGTTCTGGAATTCAGGATTAGCCTCTGCTACAAAGGTCCTCTTTTTAAAGGTCATCAAAGGAAACAGATGAAAGTTTACTGTATAGGGAGGTTTGAGAGGCGGGATTACTGGGAAAGGAAAGTCCGGAGGCTGAACTCCAGGGAGCAGAAAGGAGGAGTGTTTGGGGTTTTTGTTTTCATTTTTTTAAATAGCCTCACTTTGGTAGTCCTGCCTTACGGGGAACTCGCGTATACCCACCTGCCTCTGCCTCCCCAATGCTGGGATTAAAAGCATACTGGAATAAGAAGCTTAACCACAAAAAATAGGAACATTTCATCCCAAATAAGTATTTTAAAGGAGGAAGTAAAAATAAAACAAGCCAGGTGTTGGTGTATGCCTGTGAGCCCAGCATTCAAAGGGTAAGGCGGGTGGGGGGGGGGAGATTGCAAATTTGAGGGTAACCTGAGCTGAGACTAGCTCACAAAATATCAAAAGCAATTAAGAGTAAAACAAACTTCAGGTCAGTGGTGGTTGTGCACCCCTTTAATCCCAGCATTCCAGAGGCCAAGACAGGCAGATCTCTTGAGTTTGAGAGCAGCCTGGTCTAGCCTCTGGGACAGTCAAGTACATAGAGAAACCCTGTCTCAAAAACTAAAACAAACCAAGTGTGGTGACATATGTCTGGAATTCCGATATTCAAGGATGAAGAAGAAAGGTCACAAGTTGAAGCCCTGTCTCAAATAACCATTTAGGCTCAAGATTTGAGGAAGAGGCTAGAGTTTGGTGTGGTTTGTTTCCCTGGCCTTTTCTTCTGGAGATGGGTACAGAAGTGTGAGCAGAGCTGAACTAATAAAGATTAAAGTAAAATGGGAGGGCCAGATGTAGTTGTGTATACCTGTGATCCCAGCCAAAAGCAAGAGTCACACACTAACTTTTTTCCAAAAAGGAAAAGGTAAAATGAGTGCTTAATCCTCACTTTGGCTCAGTGATACCCCATTCCCTTTGCATTAGCAATGATCTGTGTTTGAATCCCAGTATTGAGCTTTAAAAAAAGACTTACTTTTAGATATTAATGGCTCAGTCTGTAGTCTCTACCTGTAATTCCAACTACTAAAGAAGGAGCAAACATTTCAGCCCTAAGCAACACCCAACTCAACCTTTTTTGAAGTTAAGGTGGTAAACTGTGTTTGTTGTCCTGTGTCTATAATCCTAGGGAAAGAGGTGGGGAGATCCAGAGGTGTGGGTCATTCTTGGCATATTCCAAGTTTGAGGACAGCCTGGGATAAACACACAAGATCTTGTCTCACACATTTTTTTTAATGGCCAAGGCTTTAAGCCTGGCAACAGATGAGTAATCCCAGCAATCAGGGAGTTTTCAAAGGCCAAGGACTGCCTGAACTATAGAGCGACTTCAAAGTCAACTTGGGTGCCTTAGTTAAGAAACTCTCTCAAAATAAAAAGTAAAAAGAGGTCTGGGGGGAGAAAGGAAAGGAGTGGCTTGCCGCTGAAGTCCTTGCCCAGCATGCAGCAGACCCTAGATCCAGTCTTTCAGCACAGAAAGGGAAAAAAAAAAAAAAAAGGAATCAAGGGACATTCAGGTTGGGCCAGTGCTGTAAACTCTGGAACATGTTTTCATCAGTCAGTGAGTGCTTACAATGCACTTAACTGTTAATTTGTCAAGCTATTACACTTCCAGTCACTTCAGGGTCTGTCTACTCTGTTCTGTTCTCATCCTTGGTCATTTTGCAGTACCACCATTGAAGTCTCTCAAATGTCATACATACATTACCTATTCTGATCCTGCTCTGTTTTCATTATAAATACAGTGTCTTTAAAAATAACCTTTGTTTATATGTATATTATATCTTCCCCAAGAGTAGAACCAGTACCATAGGAAATAACTCTAAATAGTGTTGTATGAATAACGTCTAGTTTTCTTCCAGCCACCAATCCTTCAGGGTTGACGTCGTGAAGCTTCAGCACAGGTACCAGCAACTGCAGCGTCTCGTCCACCCAGATTTCTTCAGCCAGAAGTCTCAGGTATTCACCGACCATCCTTAATACTCCCCATATTTGGGCAGCTGGGTGGGCAGCTGGGTGGGAGGCAGTGTGGAACTGGGAAAGAGTCGGGCTACTAGCTCCACCCTGTGGCAGTCTGCCCCTAGACAACCAGGCCTCAGAGATGTAATTTCCTGACAGCTTTTATCTGACTTACTGGCTAACTGAAAGAAAACCCATCTGTTAAAACACAAGCTACCTTTCCAACAGCAGTTCTAATTTCGGCCCCATACTCCTTAAATCCCTGCCCATTACTGTATTATAGAAGTTTGGGAATCAAAGAGGGCTGGCCCTTGTGGTAATAAAACTCTTTTTATCTCTATGAACAGACTGAAAAACACTTCTCAGAGAAGCACTCAACCTTGGTGAATGATGCCTATAAGACTCTTCAGGCTCCCCTGAGCAGGGGACTATATCTAGTAAGGTGATTTATGTGACTTCCTCTGTATGAAGCCTGGCCTAGTCCAGAAAGCTAATGATATTTAGCCTCAAAAAAAATAACAACAGAAGAGAAAAGAAAAAGATTCTATACAAGTATAATTTTGTAGTATTCTTTGTAAATCAATTTCACTTGGGTTTTTGTTTGTTTGTTGTGAGATAGGATATCACTGTATAGCTCAGGCTGGCTTTAGGTTACTAATTCTCTTGCTTCTCCTCACCCACATCTAGCTCATTTGTAATTTTTTTTCCTTCAATACTGAGCACTGAACCTAGTGCCTCGTGCTAAGTAAGTTAGTTTCTGCCACTGAGCCATGGACCTTGTCTGATAACTACTGGTTTTTTGTTTTGTTTCAGGTTTTTGTGTTTGGTTTAGTTTTTTATTAGTTTTGGGGACTACTACTATATCACCAGCTGCCCTTTTGCTTTTTGAAACAGGGTTTCACTCAGCTGCCCAGGCTGGCCTTGGTTTGTAACCTCCCTGCCTTGGTCTCCAGAGTACCTGGGGATGTGGCTGCACCACCACACCTACATCCTTTTGTGCATCTTAAGTTCCCCTGGTTGCATTGTTTTAACTATTTTCTATAAATTTGATGGTAGTAAGAGTACTTATGGAGGTTTTGTTTTTGTTGGTTTTGGTTTTTTTGTTTTGTTTTGGTTTGGTTTATTTTTTGCAAGAACATCTAATCAATTTTAGAATTGAATGGAACGTTGATAAACATTTTAACATCTGAGTACAGGTATGACTATACAAGGCCAGGCTGCAGGTGGCACAGAGTAAGTGGGGTTCTGCCCCAGCACTTTTATCTGTCTTTGCTTCCATTATTACCAGGAAAGCTCAGTTTTTCCAGGCTGGATGTGTGACTGAGTGGGAAACTGCTTATTTAGCATGTACTAGCCTCTAGGCCCCCTCTCCAGCCAACGTTCACATTTTCCCCCAGGAGCCTCAGTGTACTCTGAAGGAATGAGCAGAACATTCATGACCCTGATCTGTTTCTTTCTTGTTTCCTTCCCCAATAGCTAAAGCTCCGAGGAATAGAAATCCCTGAAGGGACAGATTATGGAACAGACAGTCAGTTCCTTGTGGAAATAATGGAAATCAATGAGAAACTCGCAGACGCCCAAAGCGAGGCTGCCATGGAAGAGATAGAATCTGCTGTGAGAGGTAATAGATGAGATTCTAACAAATTGGCTTTATTGCTCTTAAGAACACATGACTAGGTTATAGGAGAAATTAGTCAAAAACATTTGTTGGCCGTCATCGTCATCGTCGCTGAGGAAGTTCTTTGTTCCCTGGTCATCTCTAGTGAGGAAAACAAACCTCCGGAGTTGTCAGGGATGCCTCCAGTGACACAGACTTCTGCAGCGGATATGCACTGAAACCCTGACCTTCTGGTCCCACCTGCTTCATTTTTCATTTCCTTCCACAGTGTATCAGTCAAAGTTCTCTAGGAAACCAGTAGAGTTTAGATATATTTGTCTCATAAAATTGGCCCAAATGTTTGTGTGGAGGCTGACACAGGAACTGCACGCAAGACCTGGGGCGATAAGGTGTTTGTGAACATGTGTGCTTCCTGTACAACCTCGGGGACTCACAGCTCGCACAAGTAGTCTCTGACTTCACACAGGTGCTGTGGTACTCCCTCTCTCTTCGCTCTCTCACTCACTAAGTATTGTAATTCTTAAAAGGGAATGGTGCCTGAAGAATAACACACAAATGACTTCCGGCCTTGACACACTTTGGCACACACATATACACAGACATGCACACACATACACACTGGTGCGTGTGTACCAGTTGGATTTTTAGGTCACAGTCTTGAATTTGTTTCTTGTGGGATCTAAACCAAGGACTTAGACCTGCTAAGTAAGCATTCAACCACTGATGAGAAAGGGGTAGGACTCCCTACCAAAGACCAAGCACCTCCCCCCTGTATTCAGGCTGGGCAAAAACCCAGACCTACCTGCCTTGAGATGCCACCACCCACAATGCACTAGGCCCTTCCATATCAATTATTAATTAGGAATATACACTGGGGCTGGAGAGATGTCTCAACAGTTAAGAGCACTAACAGCTTTTTTCCAGAAGTTGAATTCCCAGCCCCCATGTGGCAACTTCTAACTGTCTCCTGATACTCTCACACAGACACACTTGCAGGCAAAACACCAGTGCACATTAAATAAAAATAAATCATTAAAAGGAAAGTGCCCTACAGGCCTGCCTAGAGCCAGTACTACTGAAGCATTTGCTCAGTTGAGGCTCCTCCCCTCAGATGACCCTAACATGTCAAATTGACATAAGACTTGCCAACACTAGGGTGATCACTACATACACCCTGCTAACTGTAAATGTCAACTGCAGTCACAATCGCATCATCAACAATAAGTGAGCATCACAGCCTGGCCAGGTTGTCATGTAAAATTAGCCATTACATGTAGAAAAGGCTCCAGGATTCTCATGGAGCTATGAGCTTAAGTACTTTCACAAAAATATTTACAATATACTTAGTATGGATCGATATGCCTGGGGCTGTATCAAGGGGAAAAAGCTTATATATTCCAATTCAGTATGTCCAAGTAGAAGTCACAAGTTTCACCTGTCTGCCCCACCAAAGGATATGAGCCTTCCCCCTCCCTCTTGGAATTCATTCATGACTCATGATTCTGTGCAGTTGGCAAAGGTAAACACTGAGTTGTCTTAAGAAGTTTATGCTAGGTGTAACTGTACATGCCTATAATCCCAGCTCTTGGAAGATGGAGGCAAAAGGATTAGGAGTTCAAGGTTAGCCTCACCTACATAAGTTTCCAGGAAAGCTTGGGCAATAAGTAAGCCATGTCTCAAAAAACATCAGTAAAAACTTACTCAGCTGTACATTCACTGTCAGTACATTAGCAAATTTAAAGAATAGACCTTGGGTGAGCTGTAGAGATGGCTCAGCAGGTAAGAACATTGGCTGCTCTTGGTTAGGACCAGGTTCAGTTCCCAGCACGCACAGCAGCTCACAGCCATCCTTTACTAGAGTTATAAATGCCATTTTCTGGCCTCCATGGATTCTGAAGCACATGTATGATGCACTCACACAAACATACTCATATTTTCTTAAAAGGGTAGACCTTCTGAAGCCAGCAGGATTGTTCAGTGGTTAAGGTGCTCACTACAAAGTCTGACAGCCTGAGTTTGCTCCCCAGAAGCCACATGGTCTTCTAATCTCCACATTTATTCCATGACATGCACATAGTCCTTCTGCCACAAACACAAATAAATGTTATTGTTTTTTTGTAGACCTAAACATGTCTCAACTCCATTTACCAATCTCTTTTCACTACCCGAAATCTATTCCTCTCACTTCTAACCAACTGCACAAGCTTCTGACTCTGCTTATACCTGAGACCCCCAACTATATATATCTGCCCTGTCACAGTGGGTCTGTTTTAAAACCTAAATCTAATTACTGTTCAAAGCCTTGTCTAAAATTTCTAAATGAATTTTCCTTGCTGTTGGGTTTAAAACCAAACATTTCAACATAGCTGACAAGGCCCCGCATGCTCTACCCTCTGCTTCTCACTTTATCGTCTCACTGTAACCACTTTGGCAATTTCCAGGTCCTCATCAGTCACAGGCACCCTTCTACGCCAGACCTTTGTGAGCACTATTGGATTCCTCCTGTCCATATGAATGCCTCTCCCTGATCTGGGAGCAGTTCACTCTTCATGAAGCCTCCTTTGGCCTCTCTGCCTCTGCCTTTGGCCACAGCGATCATTTTACTGCTGTCTGGAAAGTCAGCAGTGTGGATCCTGTGCCAGGTTTTTGCAGAAACGCTAATTGTGTCTGCTTTGCTTCCCTCAGAAAAGCACCTGAAGCATGACAGGGCTCAGCTAATGACTGTTAAAGAAGTTAGAACAGTGAATAAGCACTGAGCAGCCTGTCGGCCTTCCGGCTGGGTGGTCCAGAACAGAGACTTGGGAGTGTGCAGACAGAAGTGGGCTATGCTCCTCCCTTCAGAAGCTTCCAGCATCATCTGGGCTAGAGTTCAGTCACATAAAACTGCAGAACGAGGATCAGTCCCAACACGGCTATTGATTTTCTGTGACCTTAGAACAGTGGCTTCAGGTGTCTGAGCCTCTGCCTGCCTCTGCCTCCTGAGTGCTGGGGTTATAGGTGTGTGCCACTACCACCACCACCACCACCTGGTTTTATTGTAAGTTTATTTAAATGGAAAAACTAAAATAATTATTTTTCTCTTTCAGATAAACAGAAAGAATTTATTGACAAAGTAAACAGAGCTTTTGAACAAGGTATTAAATTTCTCTTTTAAATTTCTTATTACTTGTGGGGGGGAGGGGGAAGGCATGCAGGAAAAGATTAAGAGGGCAACTTTCAAGGTCTGTTCTTTTCTACTGTGTGGTCTCCTGGAATCCAACTCAGGCTATCGGTTTCAACAGCAAGTAAGGCCTTTCCCCACTGGGCCATCTCACTGTGCCTTTTAAGATTGATATATTAATTTTAATGTTTCTCTTCACTTAAACATTTTTTATTGGGCTGGAGAAATGGCTCAGAGGTTAAGAGCATTGACTGTTCTTCCTGAGTTCAATTCCCAGCAACCACATAGCAGCTCACAACCATCTACAATGAGATCTGATGCCCTCTTTTGGCATGCAGGCAAACATGCAGAAAGAACATTGTATATTTAATAATAAATAAATCTTTTTAATTTGTTAAAATTTATTTTGAGTGTATAAGTGTTTTGCCTGTATGTATGTATGTATGTATGTATGTATGTATGTATGTATGTGTGTGGGCCTGGATTCCTTGGAACTGGAGTTACAGACAGTTGTGGACCACCATGTTGGTACTAGGAATTGAACCCAAGTCTCTGCAAGAGTAATGAGTACTCTTTAACAGCTGAACCATCTCTTTAGCCCTTTTACTTTATTAAATTGAAACAATATTTATAAAGTATAAATATTGAGGCTTTCTCTCAGGGTTAGACAGTTTATAGAGAGTTTCCCTCCCTTCAATAAACGCTAAATAAATTTACATCTTTTACAAAAGAAAGAAAACTTGGGTTGCAGTGAGGAAGAGAGTGACCAGGAAGCAGTAAAAGATTGCAGAGAAAGGGGAATTCCAGCACACACGCAGAGTTGGGGTTCTTGTTCTATTTGTTTGTTTTATTTTTACTTTATGTGCATTGGTGTTTTTTTCCTGTATGTATGTATGTGGGAGGGTGTCAGATTTTGGAGTTACAGACAGTTGTGAGCTGCTGGGAATTGAACCCAGATCCTGTGGAAGGACAGTCAGTGCTCTTAACCTCTGAGCCATCTATCCAGCCCCCAGTTTATTTGTTTTCTGAGACAGTGTCTCTCCGATAACCCTACCTGACTTGTAACTCTCTATGTAGACCAGGCTGGCCTTAACTCACAGAGAGCCTCTGCCTCCTGAGTGCTGGGATTAAAGGGGTGCTAGGCTTGGCACCCCTTTAATCCTCACTTGGCTAGGTGAGGCCTTAACAATGGTCTGGATGATATTTGCTTCTGTGTAACTTAATATCCACTAAGTTCTCAGCCTTCCCACTGCTGCGAACCCTTTAATACACTTCCTCCTGTAGGCTGTGACCCCAATCCATAAAATTATTTTCTTTTCTTGTTTGTTTGTTTGTTTATTCTAGAAAGGGTTTCTCTGTGTAGCCCGGGCTGTCCTGGAACTTGCTCTGTAGACCAGGCTGGCCTGGAACTTGTAGGGATGCACCTGCCTCAACCTTTCGAGTTGAGGATTAAAGGCATGGGCCACCACCACCTGGCGGTGAAATTACTTTCATTGCTACTTCATAACTTTTATGAATTGTAATGTAAATATCTGATATTTCTGATGATATTAGGTGACTGCCCCAAAGGGGTTGAAACTCACAGGTTAAGAGTCACTACTTGAAGCAAACTTATTGGTAGATCCCTGCTGTCTAGCATGTTTACTCTTTGTTCTTTGGCTCTTGGGAAGCCTGCCATCCAAATAATCACACAGTGACTTATTTTACTCATGAATGCTCAGCCTGAGTTTTGCTTATTTGTAGCCAGCTTTTCTTAAATTATTCCATATCCATCTTTTGCATCTGCTACCTCTCTATATACCTGTCTTTACACTCTGTGGCTTGCTGTGTAGACAGGTGGCGGGTGGCTGACCCCGGGAGTCCTCTCCTTGTCTTTCTTGCCCCTGGATCTCCTCTTCACAGATTTCTCCTGTTTATTCCCCCTCCTGCCAGCCCTGCCTGTCCTTTCTCCGGACTTGCTATTGGCCATTCAGCTCCTTATTAGGTCATCAGATGTTTTAAACAGGCAAAGTAACACAGCTTCACAGAGTTAAACAGAAGAGTGCAGCACATCTTTGCATCATTAAACAAATACTCTACAGCATAAATGAATCATCTTAAATAATATTCAATAACCCTCCATATTTTCTACACACTAGTCTACCATTTCTTAATTCTTTTCTTCAAGGCTGTCAGCTTGCTTCAGTGAGCAGCAAACACCTTCATGCTGGAGTGGTGAGCACCTTAACACTCCCCAGCCATTGCCCCAGCCCCTTATTTATTTGTTTTTAATATTTACTACTCCCAGGGTTAGCTACAAAAGACCTTCACTTTAGTACACATTATATTATTTTGTATTTGTCTACGTTGGGGTTTCTAAACCTTGCTGACATTCTAGGTGAGATAATATTTTTGCTAGGAAGGTAAGATCATTCACAGCATCCCTGGCTTTTACCCAGTAGGTCTCACCTCTGCTTCCCTGGCTATGGCAGACAAAAATGTGTCTAGACTTTGGCAAATGTTGCTATGGTTACACTCACCCTCAAGTGAAGCCATCAGCTTTTGGGACCTTTGATCTGAGATGCCGGGTTGGTTTTATTGTTGTCTGATGTCATTGTTTCTTGTTTATTTCAGGTGATCTTGAAAAAGCCAAGGAAATTCTAACAAAGATGAAATACTTTTCAAACATTGAAGAAAAGATCAAGTTAAGCAAGAGTCCCCTCTAGTTGCTAATTTAAAATTTTAAAAATAAACAGATGTGTTTCTTTTCTAGTTTCTAATTGGAAATAGATATGGGGGGCTGTGGCATAGCTCAATGTAGAACACTTGCCTAGCATATGGAAAGCCCTGGATTTGATCCCCATCACCACAGCAAGTGAAGGGAAAGAAGCAAAGAGAATATACCCATTTATACCATTTCAATTCAGTTCATGGCTCAGATACTAATGGCCAGCAGAGTGCATAGTACCTTTCAGAACATGGGTATGTGATAACAGTGCATCCAGCATAGGCTAGTGGATGAGAGGGTTAGGAGGAAGCCCCCCTGATAGAGCTGCACAGTCTATCCTCTGACCCAGATAGATACCGTCTTCAAGAGTTCAACTGTGCCTGCTTGGGAAAGATCGCCATGGCTCAACTTATTAGCTATTAATGTTCTCTAGTATCCAGCTAGTTATCCCAGCCAATTACATGCAGTTCTGCCCTGTGAGGGGCTAGAGTTTATAGGTGGGGAGACCTGAAGGAAGAGAAGAGATGCCCTATACAACCATCAGGGCATCATCGACCATGTTGGGTGCTGACCTTGTACACCCATGATCTGTAAGTACCTCCAGTAAACTCATGGTTTCCCAGGATGAACTTTGGTTTGACTCAATGGACTATAGGGGTTCTGTTGTAACTGCTGAGCTCTACCATCATAGTACAAGGAGCCAGGTGGCCAGGAAGGTGCTCAGACGGTTACAGAGAGTATGGAACAGATAATAGACAAAGGTTAGCAGTGGGTTTTCTTGCCTCTGCTTGACAGCCACAACTTCACTCTGCGGAACCAAGTCATTTATTAGGGTTCTCCCTGTTGTACCCATGTCAAGGGACCCTCAAAGGCCATCAAGAAGCTGGATTCAATGCAAACACACAAGGATCAGTTTAATCTTTTGGACAGGTTTGGACCCTGAGCTCAGGAGTGAGAGGCATTTCAGAACTGGGTAAAGGGATATGGGGTAGAGTAATTCTTGGAAACTATTGGTTAGACTTTTCAGCACAAAACCAAGTTTTGAATCTAATGACTCTCAGGCATGTTCCTGAGAATTTTCCTAGATTCTCCTTAGACCTGGGCCCTGCCCTCAAGCACTAAATGGTCTTTACCTGAGATAAAGTTTTATAACAGTAAATCTGTGCCTTCACACTTCCTCCAACAGCTGGGAAGCATTACCCAATAGGGATGAGGTGCTTCTGCCTGTAGCTACATAGATTGAGCCTCTAGTCTTCCCTGGCATGCATATAGACTAGACATGCATACATACATACACTGTACACTCTAGCCCCTCCTCCAGGTCACCTTCGGCATTGTCAGGTTGTAGGGAGCAGATTCTCAGGTGGAAAATCTTTGACATGCATGAGTGCTTACATGTATGTGTGTGCATGTGCAGTGTGTGTGTGTGTTTGTGTATGTGTGTAATGTCAGCACAGTTGAGCTAACTGTTTGCAAGGGTCACTACTGAACCCCTCGAGATGGTGGTTGCTTGGCTTGGACAGTCATTCACAGCAGGGTGTTGTGTGCCAAGCATAGAGTAGAGAACGCTAGATGACTGTTAACCACACCAGACAACATCTGATATTTCACTCTGGCCTCGTGTGTGTATAGTCACACACTTACATACTCAGTGCATGTACCACACATATGCCACACAAACACACACATACAAATCATGTTTGAACCAATTCTCCAGAACAAGCCAACTATAATGCAGCAGCTTGACCCTATCTAAAACTGTGAGGTTTGGAAGTTCCTGGTACAGGTTTACTCAGTTATCAGGGTTTACTGGTAATCACAGCAGCTGTGTGGTTTGAAGATCTTTGGGTGTATCAGAACTCTATCTGCCTAACAGTTTACAAAAATAAATACATGCGTACATACATACACACATATACATACATACATACATACATACATACATACATACATACATACATACATACATACATACATATGTAATCAGTTACTTATCAGGACTCACCAGGAGCCCTTTAAGCAAATACCATGCAAGCAAATGTGGTAAGTGGGATGCTTCTGATGGAACTGAAAGGGGTTAAAATACTTGAGAAGACAAGTCTCATTCCTTCTTCAGAACAAGGATCTGCACCAAACCAATCTGTCCACAAAGAAGTCAGATAGACACAACTCTGGAGGGTCCTGAAAGAAGTGCTTACTTTACCCATTGCATTAGCTGGAAAGGCTGCTCATTACTGATTTAGTGCACTGTAAAAAGAGTTTCTGAAACTGAGCGTCTAAGATCACTGAGTGCCCCACTCTGCTTTCTGTTGCTGAATAAGCATCATGAAAAAAATGCAACTTGGGAAGGAAGGGGTTAGTTTCATCTTAGCCTTGCACATCTCAGTCTGTCACATCAATCATTAATCAAGAGGATGCCCCACAGATTTGCCCGCTGGATCAATTCTTCAATGGAAATGTCCTCTTTCCAGCTTGTGTCATTGACAAACTAACCACCACAATTGACCCCTTGTCAACATGACATACAAATACCTCACTGTTAAGCCATAACCTTTCTGTTTTTTCAAAACTTGTTTTCTCTGTGTACTCCTGGCTGTCCTGGAACTCGCCCCGAAGAGCAGACTGACCACAGACTCAGAGATCCACCTGTTTCTGCTTCCTTAGTGCTATATGGTTAAAGGCATGCACCACCACTACCCTCCTGTGAAACCTGTTAAGTGTCTGTGGTAGCTTATGGCTTTGCTCACCTTGTTTCCTCATGATTATGGATACTAACACAGTCACTCTCAGGCTTCTGGGAGTCCTTAATGAGATGGCCAGAGAGGACTCTGTATTAAAGAGTGCACCTTAGATCCCCATCGATAGAGCCTTTGACATGGTCTTTGCTCAGGAAGTGACCTACAGAGCTAGGATCTCTCATCTCAACCCTCTGCATTATCAAAGGAATGAACAACACCTGTTCCCAGAATGCCTGTTAGGTCCAAGTCGGGGGGGGGGGGGGGGGGGGGGGGCATGCACTCAAGAGGCAGAGGCAGATTTTTATATTTGGGGCTAGTGTGGTCTACAGAACAAGTTCCAGGACAGAGCTACACACAGAAACCCTGTATTTTTAAAAACTGAATTTCCAAAACACTATTTGTGAATTTTAATGACTTCGTTTCTCAAGACTACCAATAACTCACTCTCTGGGTTCTTGAAGTGTTAATGAAATGGTCACATAAGTCTTTTTACCTTTTGTAACTGTGTGGCAATATGTCACCACTTACAACACAATCACTTATAAGAGATGTGTACAAGAGACCGCTAAAACTTAATACTTTAAGAAAATCATGTAAGAAAAGATGGTCACTTGCTTTCTAAGTCTTTTCATTTTAAGGAGAGAATATTCTTTCTTTTGCCCTCACAACATAAGACACCTGTTAAGAAGTCAAGTTTCCAGAAATTGCTAGATCTTGGTGTTAGGGCTTCCGCTGCCTGTTTTCTTTTTAGGACTAGAAATAACAGTCTCGGGTTTATAAGACTTAATGAAATGGTCCTATGGGCCTCTTTACCCGACTTGAACATGACATGGTGATGGAATAGGAATGGCTAATTAATTACACAGTCACTCTTAGAGGTGCATCCAAGAGACTTCTGAGACCTAGTACACTCAAGAAGAAAAGTGGTCACTACTTGCTTCCTGTGTACATATGCCTCTCTTTTTTTCACAATGATCTATTCCTGCAGAACCTGTTGAGAAGGCTAGCGTCTCTCTCTCTCTCTCTCTCTCTCTCTCTCTCTCTCTCTCTCTCTCTCTCTCTCTCTCTCTCTCTCTTTCTTTCTCTTTCTCTCTTTCACTGGCAGTCCTGTAGACCAAGATAGCCTTGGGTTCAGATCCACCTGTTCTGCCTCCCAATGCTGGGAATAAAGGCATGTGCCACCACACCTGGCTTACATCATTAATCTTAAGTAACAACTCAGTCTAGGGCTTATGGGACTGATGTTTAATGAGGTAGTCAGACTTGAAGTGAACAGTTTATGGTGATGGGGGAGGAAACCCTGCACAAAATACAGTTACCAAAAAACACCTGACAAGCTCTCTCGGGAAGTCACATAAGGACACTATCACTGCTGGTTTCCTAAGAAGTCTTATCAGAAACAGTTTCACTTGATTGCTACACCCTTCCTAGCCCTAGCCCTTAATCTAACACCAGTATTTACTCTAAAATAACTATAACCATAACCTAACTTTTAATCCACCCTAGAGCATACCATATCTAAACCTGACCTTAAACTTATGCCTAGTTCTAACTCCAGCACAGATCCATGACTGAGGCTAACTAACATTCATAACACATCCCTAAACATATGCCCAGACATAGAACTAACTATCCCTACCTAAACAGCCTCAACTAATGCTAACCCCATAACTAACCTAAGCCTAACTCCTAACTCTGGAGGTAACAGTAAAACTTTTCTCACCCCTCCACCATCACTCCAACCCTAATGCTGAATGAACAATAAACCTAGGCCTAACCATAGGCCTAACCCTAACACCAGCCCCATACTAACCCTAATTGCCCCGGAACAAAGCCTAATCTTAGACCTAACTCCCCTAAATGTAACCCTAACCATACCATTAACCCTAACCATGTGTGATATATTGTATATTTAATAAAAATAGTCTGGAATATCAGAGAACAGAGCCGCCCACAGAGCCAAGCCATGAGGGTCAGGGAGTGATTCACTCTCCCTCGGGAGGCAGAGATCTGTCTGGATTTCTATGAGTTCAAGGCCTAGCACCCAGGCAGTGGTGCTTTTAATTCTAGCTCTAGGAAAGTTGAACCAGGAAGTGAGATAGCTGGGCAGAGGAAGAGAAAGAAGGAGTTCAGCTTCCCCTGCCACTTCCCTTGTTGGCTGAGCAGAGAGAAGTTGTAGTCAGAGGATTCGTGGAAACAGGCCAGAGGAGTTGGCTGGGTTAGAAGTGGCTGTGGTTTATTCCCCGTCTCTCTGATATTCCAGCTTTTCCCAATATCTGGCTCCAGGTTTTTTATTATAATACCAAATAGAATTTGTGTAATATAACCATAGCCATAAAACAGGACATAGACCTGAGTCTCGGTCACTCATAATTTTCTTGAATTGCCTGACTCATCTCCTACCCCAAACCCTAACACTAACACTGTATACAATCGTAAACCAATCATACCCTGACCTGAGCTCTAATACAAGTATTAAACACAGCTCTAATAATAATTTAGACTAAACCAAAAGACAATCATAAACTTAAAGCTGGACCTGAGTCTATCTATAACAACACTTGTCCCAAGAGTAGTTCTAATTTTAACCTTAACCACAGTCAACCATATCACTAGCCCTAGCTAAAACCCTAGCTAAAACCCTAGCTCTAACTTAAGTCCTAAACATTTTGCTACCCTAACAACTATATACTTGAAATGAATCCTAACCCTAGACATTAGCCTACCCCTAAACTTCTCTAAACATCATTTTATAGCTAAAATCTAACATAATGAACTCTAACCCTAAACAAAAAGAAAAAAAACATAGCTTATATTCTAAACCTAGCCCTCGCATAAGCCTTGCTCTGACCATAACGTAAAACCAAACCATTACCTCAAATCCTAAACCTAGTTCTAACCATAACCCTAGCCTAAAACCAAAAATTAAACCTACTCCTGAACTTAGAACTAGTCCTTAGTGTAGACCTAAACTAACCTCAGCCCTAATGTTAATCCCTAATATTGATCTAACCAAACCCTAGGATAACCCTAAACAGAATCCTAACAGAACCCTAGCACAGACACTTGACCTAATATGAGCACCAACCCTAACCCTAGCTTTAACCCTTGCTTCAGTTACCTGAGTTGTAGCATAAACTCTAACCCTATTTCCAGTCCTCGCTGCTGTGAAATTACATTTTTGTACACTGTAAATATTTGTCACTATAAGTATTGGTTTAATAAACTGCTGATTGGCCAGAACCTAGGCAGAAAGGAAGTACCGGTGGAGTGACCAGACAAGGAGAATTCTTGGAAGAGGAAGAGCAGAGGAGAGGCCAGTGAGATGCAGAGAAAGGAAGATGAGAACGCTGGAATGAGCAAAGGTACCAAGCCACATGGCTAAGCATAAATAAGAATCATGGATTATTTTAAGAGTAAGAGGTAGTAAATCATAAACCTGAGCCACAGGCCAAACAATTTATAGTTAATTAAGCTTTTGTGTGATCATTTGGAACTAAATGGTTGCTCGATTGGTCGGGTGGGACAGAGGAACTTCTGACCTAGCATTATCTGACCTAGCATTATCCCAAGACGTAAGCTCACACCTATCATAGCCCTAGCAACAAACCTAAGAGTAACCATTTCTAGAATCACAATTCTATCTGTAATCCTAAAACTAACCCTAGACCTCACCATAATTCTAGCTCTAATCCTAGGCATACCATCCCTCATCATTAACCAAGTGCTAACCTTGACCTTGACTTAACACTAACCCTAGTCCTCCTCGACCTCTAACCTGAGCCTACCCTAACTTAAACCTAACATGTGGTTATATATTATATTTAATAAAATTAGTATGAAATATCAGAGGACAAGCCACCCAAAGAACTAAGCCATGAAGTTCAGGGAGTGGTAATCCATACCTTTAATCCCATCAGTGGGGAGAAAGAGATCCATCTGGATCTCTGTGAGTGCAAGGCCTAACAGCCAGGCAATAGTAGCACAAGCCTTCAGTCCCAGCACTTGGGAGGCAGAGGCAGGAGGATTTCTGTGAGTTTGAGGCCAGCCTGGTCTACAAAGCAAGTTCCAGGACAGCCAGGAATGCTGTTTCAAAAAATCAAAAAACAAAACAAAAGGTTGGAAAGGTGGCTCTGTCCTCTGATATTCCAGACTATTTGATTAAATATACAGTATATCACCACACCAACATAACAATTATTCTAACTTTTAGGTGGTAATGCCTCAGACCTTTAATCTCAGCATTCGAGAGACAGAGGCAGGAGGATATGTGAGTTCGAGGCCAGCCTATTCTACAGAGCAAGTACCAGGACAACCAGAGCTACATAGAGAAACCCTGTCTTGGGGGTAAAAAAATCCCTAACTTAGCCCTAGAACACTAACAATGATCTTAATGACAAACATAAGCCTAGGGGCAAGCCTAACCTTTACCCATCCCTAACAGTGGAGTAACCATAGCACTAACAGAATTAATAACTAACCCTAGCCCTTGCTAAAGATAAAAACAACTTAACTCTAACACTAAACATACCTTAGTCTTAGACATCATTCTAACTCTATTCTTGCCATCATTCTAATTCTACTCTAATCATAACCTAGACCTAATCTTAACTCCTGACATAACTTTCCATAACTCTAAATCTAGACCTAAACTCATCTTAACTCCAGACCTATCCATAATCCTGACACTATCCCTGACACAGGCCAGTCCCTAATAACAATAACCATAACCTAAACTCTAGCCCTAAACCTAACACTCAAACTAATGCTACACTCAATGCGTACTTTAGAGTTCACCTTAATATTAACTCTAACCATTGCCCCATGTTCTAATACTAAACTGAATAACCCAGCCCTAATTCTAATGCTAGCTCAGCCCGTTGATAGCATTAACCCTTGTCCTACCAGAATCAGCGCTAGCCTTAAACATAACCAAGCCCAAAATTTATCTTAGCCCTAAAACTAAGTCTTTCCTCAGTACTAATTCCAATCCTACGTCCAACCTTAACCCTAAATATAACTATACCCCTAACCCTTCCCTTAGCCTAATTGTTAACCCCAGACCTAGCCATAAACACTAAACCAAACCACCACTTTGACATTAACTAAGGCCTTACCAAAAGTCCAAGCCTAACATCAGCCTTAACCCAACTCCAGCGGCAGCTCCACCCCAACCTAGAACTTCAATACCATCTCTAACCCTAAAATAACCTTAGAATACATATGATCCTAGATAAACTATAACTCTTAAACCTAAACCTAACCAAGCCCAAACCCTAATCCTAGCAACAAACTTAGCCTTGGCTATAATAAAATCTAAACCTAACCCCACTCTTAACCTGGCCCTAAATCAGTGGTTCTCAGTCTGTGGGTCATGACCACTGTAGGGGTCACATATCTTGCACATCAGATATTTACATCATAATTTATAACTAGCAAAATTTCAGTTACAAAGTAACAACAAAAAATAACTTTATGGTGGGGGTCATCACCATGTGAACCATGCTAAGGGTCGCAACATTTAAAAAGTTGAAAACCAATGCTGTAAAAAGAAATGTAACCCAATCACTAACTCCAGTCCTAATCCAAACACTAGCCTAGCCCTAAAACCCTAACCGTAAACCAACACTACCACAAACCTTAACCCTATATCCAGCCATAAATTTAACCCTAAAACAAATTGTGTTTTTTTAAGACTTACTTATTTATCATGTATGCAGTGTTTTGCTTGGTTGAATGCCTGCATACCAGAAGAGAGGACCAGATCTCATTATAGATAGATGCTTGTGAGCCACCAAGTAGTTAATAGGAATTGAACTTAGGACCTCTGGAAAAATAACCAGTGTTCTTAACCTCTGAGCCATCTCTCCAGCTGCCTTAAAACAATTCTTAACACTAATATCAAACCTAAATCTATGCATAATTGAGGGAGTCCCTACAGGGAAGCAAACGGCATGAAAAGATAAGAGTGAAAACTTGGTGCAGATTAACCTGGACCAGACTCCGGGACGTGTAATAGCAGGCAGTTTATTCCCAACGTATTTAAGCCCAGTATAGTTTGGGGAAAAAATTCCCTGGTGTAATATAATCCCCATTGCACAAGAAGCATAATTACATTGAAACTCAATTCAGGATACATGTCATTTTTATGTAGAAGATGGGTTCTAGAGATACACTACCTGTACAGGCTTAAAGGCCTAAGGGTCTGCCCTACTCTAGTCATACAGATAATGCAGAGGTCATTTGGGCTGTTGGCCACCTCTGGTCCTGGTTGTAGGAGCTTGATATGGCCTGGCCCAACAGATAACCAGATCATCAAGCTGTTAATTACTTCTAACTCTCAGCTTTCTAGCTGGAAGAACAGGTTTTTCGTCTTTCCCATTGGAAAGACAATCCTGTATGCTTAATATTCTTGGTTTCTCTGGAGATTTGCAAGGCCCTTCATGCTATGCTCCCAACACATAATCTTAACTATATCACTTAATTATAAATGTATCCCCAGTAAAGCCCTAACTCTACTGCTACCAAAAATTATAAGCCTACACCTGTCCCTAACCCAGTAACTAATTCTAACAATAACCTTAGGCTGAACGGTAGCTCCAGTCCTGACCATAACGCTAATGGTAAGAGCCCTAACTTTAACCCCAGCCTTAAAAAAAACCTAACCCCAACTTCAGTTCTAACCTTAACTCTACCTAAGTCTAATCATAATAAATCCTTGATCCTAATATTATCCCAAGAATAAACCTGCACCTAATATTACCATAAGCCCAGCTCTACCTAACACTAACTTAAAGTCTAACTATAGTTTTAATCCTAAACTGAACACTAGCAGAAAATTGAATCCAAACCTAACTATAAACCTAATGCTCACATAACCATAAGCCTTGTTTAATCCTAACCTTCACCCTAGCAATAATTATGGTCCCAACTCTAAACATAAAGCTAGCCTAACAGCAAGCATAATACTAATGATAGTCTTACAACTAACCAGAACACAAGGCCCAACTTTAGCCCTAAAGCTAACCACTATCTTAATTCTAAAACTAGCTCCATCCTCAAAACATTGAACCCTCACTGTAAAACTAAAAGTAAACCTAATCTAAATAATAAACCAAACTTACTTTGTAAATACAACCATGACTCCAAGCCAAACCCTAAACCTAGCGCTAACCTTACGCAAAAAAAAAAAAAAAAAAAAAAATTAGTAATTTAGAGTATAACCCAATTCATATACCTAACCATATCCTTAGCCCTAAACCTATCTACCCATAATGTGAACCCTAATCCTAGAATAACACTAACTATAACCTATTGTAATGTTAACTCAAGCCCAGCTATGACCATATCCAATTCTAGCCCTAACTGTATCCCAACTATAACCCTAACCATAACAATGATCTGTCTGTTTAACCTACACCCTATAATTAACCTCAAGAGCCAGATTGAACCTAACCATAAATATAACCCTTAAATGAGTCACTGCCATCGCAATTAATCACCAAACTAACACTAATACTAGGCCTACTCCTAATGATAAACCTAGCCAACATTCTAAAATAAAAATGACCATACCTTGGACACTAACCTTATCCACAGCAATGATTCTAAGTCATAAACCTAACCTTAATTTCAGTCCTAATAATAAGTAAGTCTGTACATAATTGTAGCAAGCTTTCCTGTCAAACTATCTTTCGATCACTAGCCCCCAAATAACAACACAGAGAGATTTCTTATTAATTACAAAAGCCTGGCCTTGGCTCAGGCTCATTACCAACAATGTCTTATAAATTATACATTCTACCATGTGGTTGTTTTACCTCTCTTCCATTCTGTATGCCCAATTTGTTCCGAGTCTTGCTGGTGTCTCATGCAAACCTAGATTCATCTCCTGAGTCCTCTCTGCCCGGAGGTCCCACCTAACCTCTCCTGTCTAGCTATTGGCCATTCAGTTCTTTATTAAACTAACCACATTGACACATCTTCACACAATGTAAACAAATATTCTGCAACACATAATCCTGCCATAACTCAAGCACCAACGATAACCATGATACTAATAATCATAGACCAAAAATAACCATAAGCCTAACAATAGTCCTAATCCTAACAGAAGCCAAAGCATTAACCTTAGGACCAGTTCTAATCCTAACCAACACCATGTTTAAGCATAACAAAGGTCCAACCATAACCCTAGACATAGGCCTGAATCTGAAACTATCCCAAATCATAACACTGACTCTAGCCCTACCTCTAACCCAAACACATCCCTAATCTTTAACCCTACACTGAGCTTTGACACTGGCCTAATCTTAGATCTTACTTTAAATTAAATCCTAAATATATCCTTAATTCTAACCCAAGCCCAAATCCTAACCCCAACCCTAACTGACTCTCTCATAGTTCATCTTAGCCATAACTGTAAAAATAGTCCTAACTCTGACTTGTTCACCACAGTCTAAACCTAACCTCAGAAAACTCCTAATCCTAGCCATAGGCCAAAACCTAAAACTATCCCCAGCTATAACACTCAACCTTAGAACTACCATAACCCAAACCCTAACCTTAGGTGTAACCCAAATAATAGCCCAAGCTCTAGCACTAACACAAGCCACAGCCCTAAACTAACCCCTATCCCTATCCCTGAATCTCACCCATAGTCTTAACCCTAAATACTGGCATAGGCCTAATCCTCTAAAAAAAAAAAAACAACCAAAAACAAAAACCTTAAACAAGTCCCTACCTCTAATGGTAGCTCCAGCTCCAACCCTAAATATAAACCCATAACTCCAACAATAGGTTTAATCTTAACCCAATCCCTAATATTAACTTTAGCCCCAGCCTTAAACCCTACCTGATGTGGGAATGTCTTTCTGTAGGCTGTTTTGGCTCTTGGCAAACACCGTAACCAGAGACAGGGGTATAGTTAGGAAAAAGAGGGCAGAGTCGGACACAGATGGAGCCGGAAGCCCAAAGAAGCAACATGTAAGGAACACAGGTGAGCCACAGGACATGTGGCAGGACAGAGTAATGGAAATGGGTTGAGTTAAGATGAAGGAGCAAGCTAGCAATGTGCCTGAGCCATAGACCAAACAGCATGAAGTTAATATAAGTGTCTATTTGATTCTTTTGGACTTTTTTGGTGGTCCAGATAAGCAGTGGCAGGCTGGCCCAAACAGTGGGACTAGTCCAGGCCAGAAACCTCATTGTAACACCAACCTTATCCATAACCCTATCCATAAACCCAACTGTAAACATAACAATAATTACAACACTAAAATTTGACAGACTCTCAGTGGCAATCCTTATTGTAACATAAGCCATAGCCTCAGCACTAAGTCTAGCCCTGAATCAAACCTAGGTCCTAATCTCAGCTTTAAACCTCACCTAAACCATAACCCTAATCCCTCCCTCACTTAAAAATAATTCCCACATTGAATCTAAGAATACACAGAATATTAATTATATCCCTGTTTGTAACACAAACAAACCTAGCACAAGTGCTAGCCTTCATTCTAAACATAGACTTAACCCTAAAACCAGTCTAGCCATATAGCTAGCCCTAGCTATAAGCCCAGCCATCAGGAAGCTCACCCTAACCATGGGTCTAAACTTAAAATTACTCCCAGTCATATTATGAACTTTAGACCTACTATAACCATAATCCTAGCCACGATCAAACCAAATGCTAATAGCCTAACCCAATTGCTAATCCCACCTCTATTTCAAACCCTTCCGCTAGAAATAACTCTAATCCTAATCCTAAATCTAGCCCTGAAACTAAACCTAAGTTTAAACCCATTTATTGATATAATACTAAATCCAAAACCTAAACTCCTAACTCTAAATTTGTAGCAATCCATGACCTTGGGCTATCCCACGGGATGGAAAAAGGGAAGAGGGAGGGGATTACTCTCTGTCTGTCTCCTGCTCTTTCTCTCTCTCTCCCTCTCCCTTTCTCTATCTCTGACATGGAAGGCTTTCTGACACATGATCAGTGGCCTGGCCTGGAGCTTTCCCCATCTTTCCCTGGCAGATGAAGAAGCAACTGTATGGCTTCATTTTGTATTCATGAGTGTGATCTCCATTTGCTCCCTTAATAACTAACTAAGTCTCTTTCCAAGACATATGGATTTCTCACATTATAAACTTTTAATAAAACATTAACCTTCTAGCCATAACTGCCCATACCTATTTAACTCTAACCCTAACTCTACTCCCACCCCACCCTTTATCTAACCTGATAATACTAATCCTAACAGTAACCCTAACCCTGAGCATCTAACTCTAACACTACAAATGATCATGCATATATACACCTAGATATTATCAAGCTGGAAAATACAAGTGTGTGTATTACAGAACTAGGAAATGCATGTTTGTGAATCTGCACAGCCCACACAAGTCAGAGCTGTAAAACATGCGGATCAACAAGGGCACAAACATTAATATGCATTTATACCTACATATGCCTGACATAGAAAAAATACATATGTGAACAAGAACATATTCATCTACATATGACAGAGCTAAGAAATACAAGTGTGTGAATGTGCACATAAAGACATAACATAAAAGTTGGGGAATGCATGTATGTGAAAGTATATGTGCATGTTCATACACATGCATTTCCTAGCTTTGTCATATATAGCAAATATGTTCATATTCATCTACACACGTGTATTTTTTAACCTCTGTCATCTGTAGGTATAAATGCAAGTTCACACACATGTATTTTCCTAGCTTTGTCATGAGTGGGTATATATGTTCACAAAAGTATGTTTTCTTTCATATGTAGGAGTATAGATGGACAGTGTTGTGGAGTAATCTTTTTTTACATTGTATGAAGATATGTCACTGTGACTGGTTTAATAAAGAGCTGAATTGTCAGGAGACAGGAGAGGGTAGGCAGGAGAAAGACAGAGGAACTCAAGGCATGGATTTTGCCAGCAAGACAAGGAGGAAGTCAGTCAGATATACATTATAGAGAACATGGTAAAATGCAGATTAGTAGAAACAGGTTAATTTAAGTTATAAGAGTTAGTTTGAAAGAAGTCTAAGCTAAGGCCCAAATTTCATAATTAATAAGTCTCTGTGTTATTATTTGTGACCTCGTGGTCCAAAGAAAGTCCAACAAGAAAGCCTAGCTACAGGTCCGGGCAGTGGTGGCACACACCTTAATCCCTGCACTCAGGAGGCAAGGGCAGGCAGATCTTTGTGAGTCCCAGGCCAGCCTAGTTTACACAGTGAGTTCCAACACAACCAGCGCTACACAGAGAAACCCTCTCTCAAATCACACCACCACCAACAGAAGGGGTATATATGCATGTTCAGACACATGTATCTTTTATGTCTATTATGTATAGATGACAGGCATATATACACCCTACATATGAAAGAACAAGGAAATATATTTATGTGAAACATACACAAACATATCTACGTAAGTATGCACACATATGCATTTATGTAACCTGGCTTTGGAAGCTCTCCAAGTGACCAGTCCAAGAAATGGCTTAAGGGCAAACATGCCCCCACACCACCTAAATAGCAGGAGTAGTAAATATCATATGCTCCAATATGCCCCTACAATTCCCCATGTACCAGTCTCAAAATAGGCAAGTGGGCAAACATGGCCACCCTCCCTTTCATATATGAACAGGCTAGGAAACGGCTTGAGGGTGAACATGCTCACCACTGCTCCTCTTATGACCAGTTTCAGATATGGCATGGTGGCTATACTGGGAAGAGCATCATGTGAGTATGCATATCCCTGACTGGATTTGGAAATGGCATGAGGGCTGACATGCCCAGACTACCTCCCATAGGACTAGGTTCAGAAATAGCATTTGGGCTAGCATGTCTGTGGTGATATATATTTAATAAAATTCATCTAGAAAACCGAGTCAACCACAGAGCCCATCCAGAAAGGTCAGGGAGTGGTGACCCACACCTTTAATCCTATTGTTAGAAAAGAGGAAGGAAGGTAAGAGCAGAGGAAGAGAAGAGGTTTGTTTTTTGTTTTTGTTTTTGTTTTTTTCCAGCTTTCCCAGAAGCTTTCTTGCTTTGGTGGCTAAGGAGAGAGAAGTTGGAATTAGAGGCTTTATGGAGACAGGCCTGTGAGAATTGGCTGTGGTTTGTTCCCTGTCTCTGATATTTCAGCTTTTCCCCAATATCTGGCTTCAGGTTTTTATTATAATACCAAATAGAATTTGTGTAATACATGTCCATAGCTTCCTCCATATTACAGGGCTCAGAACTACTATGTGGACCAACATTCCCTTTTAACCCCCCCCCAAATGACCAGAGTCATAAATATCATGTGCCCAAACATGCCTGTATAGTTTTCCATACGTCCAGGTTCAAAATAGTTCAAAGTGGGCAAACATGCGCATACAACATGCCCTTTTAATAATTCTCAGAAATGACAGATGGACCAACATGGCCTTACACCCCCATTTGACCTCTTAAATACCAT
Source organism: Phyllotis vaccarum (assembly GCA_033318265.1). Taxonomy (NCBI): domain Eukaryota; kingdom Metazoa; phylum Chordata; class Mammalia; order Rodentia; family Cricetidae; genus Phyllotis; species Phyllotis vaccarum. Next base: position 61,840,517 of record JARWLC010000017.1, read on the forward strand.
GTGGGAAAATATGCCCATACATTAACCACCTCAAATGACATAACTCGAAAATGGCATGTGAACCAGCATGCTCATACTGCCCTTTATATGACCAGGTTCAGCAAGCAAATACAATCTGCCATGTCACCAAGATCAGAAATGTCATGTTGACCAACATAACCATACACCATTCCACATGACTGGGCTTGGAACTGGCATGTGGGTGAACATACACACAAAAGCCCAAATGATCAGAGTCATAAATAATATGTACTCCAATGCAAAATACACACGTGGGCCAACATGGCCATATACTCCTCCATATTAATGGGTTAAAAAAAATGGCTTGTGTGATAACAGGTTCCATACATCTCCACCATATGACCAGGCTCAGTTATGGCATGTGAGCACATATGCCAATATACCCCCTCCCTGTGACTGGGCTTGGTAATGATATGTGGACAATGGGCCCATATACCCCTTATGTAACTGGACTTCAAAACGTCTTGAGGGTAAACATGCTCTGACATCTCCCCTCTTAAACTGTGCTTGGAAAATGCATGAGAAGCAACATGGGCATACACCTCCCATACTGTCATTCCTGAGAATGGCACATGGGCAAAACACACCCTATGAACAGGCTCAGAATTGGAATTGGATACTCCCCTCCATGTGAGTTGGATGGTAAATGGCAGGTATTCCTACTGTCCCCCAAAATGGACACATGAGACAGGATGCCCAAATATGCCAAATATGACCACATTCTGGAATGGCATGTGGCCAACATGCACACATACCACCCCCATGTGTCTATTTGTAGAATGGCATTCAAGCTAACATATACATACACCTTGCCATATGACCCAGTTCAGAAATGGTACATGGACAAATATGTCATATATTTCTTCCTTATGACAAAACTTGTAAATGGCATGTTGGTGTGCCCATTCAACTGTCTACATGAATGGGCTTGGAAATGACAAGTGGTCCCATAAACTCCCCCAAACACGCAATTTGACTGGACTTAGAAATGGTATGTGGCCCAACATGATCCTACACCCTACAATGACAGGGGTCATAATATCAAATGCTCCAATATGCTCATGCAGTACCCCATATTACTACCATATAACCACCCTCAAAATAGGAATATAAGCTAACATGGCCATACTCCCCAACACACATACCCTGTGTGAACAGGCTTGAGAGTGAATGTAGCCACATACCTCCTATATGACCAGGCTGAGATAGTGCATGTGTGCATACGTGCTCACACACTTCCCTATGTGATTGGGCTCAAAATCATCATGTGGGCCGACATTCACTTGCACACACACACACACACACACACACACACACACACACACACACACACGCACACACACGGACGCATGCACGCACGCACGCACGCACGCCCGCACGAGAGAGAGAGACAGAGCTGTTATATGGTATGTGAGCCAACATGCCTTTGCTGCTCTTCATGTGACTGGGATGAATATGCCAATACACCTCCTCCCCCATGACAGTGGTTGTAAATATCAAATACATCAACATGTTCAACATGTCCATAAAGTCCCTCATGTGACCAGCCTCAAAACAGGCATGTAGACCAACAAGATCTCTCCTACCCTGTATAAACAGACTAGAAAACGTCTTGAGGGCAAACATGTTCATACACTACACCCATTGTGACTGTGCTAGATGATTACCCATGTGTTATGCCATGCTGAGATTGGACAAATACTCTATCAAAGGGGCTACATTCCTACCCTCCCCACAAATCTGGATTCTTTTTTGTTAATCTGATTTGTGATACTGTGGATTGAATCCAGAGCCTTGTGCATGGTAGGAATGCAATCTACCAATGAGCTATATTTCTGGCCCTTCCTTACCTGAATTATATTATTTTTTTAAGTTTTATTATTTATCATGTATACAGTGTTCTGCCTGCATGTATGCTTACAGCCAGAAGAGGGCACCAGATCTCATTACAGATGGTTGTGAGCCACCATGTGGTTGCTGGGAATTGAACTCGGGACCTCTGGAAGAGCAGTCAGTGCTCTTAACAGCTGAGCCATTGCACTCTAACCTTTTAGCTGAATTCTTATCCCTTTGTTTTACATTCCCTTTTGTACAATTATTCCTTTCCCCCTACTCCTTGGTGATGTGGAAACTCTGTTGTCCTTTCTGGCAGTCCTAACCTGTAGAGCTCAGTGTCTGCTTGGAGTAGATTGGATAAAAAACAAAAAACAAGCAAAAATAAATAAGAAAAGGAGAATGCAGGACAGCTCAGTAGGTAGAGACACTTGTTTCTTAAGCTTGAAGACCAGAATCCAATCCCCAGAGCACCAATGAAAACTGGGAACAGTTCTGAAAGCTGTCCCTGCACTCTCACACTAACAGCAGACAGACAGAATGATAACTAAATAAACAAATGCCAAAAACAAGTCAGGGAGGTGTAGTACGAGGTTTCTGGCCCGGACTTTCGGGCCTAGCCTCAAGGTGATGCCTGCAGACCCACAGACCCGCAGACCCACAGTCCCACAGTGACACACAGAAGCTTACTATAGTTTTAGGCTGATCAGCCTCAGGCCCAGGCCTATCACTTGCTAGCTCTCTACCCTTCGTCTAACCCATGTCTCTTGTTCAGCCATGGGGCTCGGTACCTTTTCTCAGAGCAGCATGGTTGTCCTCTGCTTCTTCTGGCTTTTCTCTGGCATTCTGCTGCTGCTTCCTGTTCTCAGAGTTTTTAGTCTGGTAGCCCCGCCCATACTTCCTGCCTGCCTTTGGCCGACCAGTGCTTTTTATTAAACCAGTGGGTGGGACAATTATTTACCATGAAACAACACAATCCCCTACAGGGAATGAGTGAGCACAAACCACTGTGGTCATCTGCCCAGCACTTTCCGTTAGTAAAACACAAGGGCTGGTTTATTAGACCTCTGTCCGTTCCACTCTGGTGTCTGCCTTTGGCCTCTATCCAGGTTAGAGAGCCTGTGTCCAGAAACCTGGAAAATGGACTGAATGAGATCAAAGGGAGTGATCCATGGGATTTTCTCTGCTCCAAGCATTAGGCAACCTGGACTGGGCTATCTTAAGCAATAGGGAAGCCCTGGCCCTGGTCATGTCACTGAGGCTATCCTGATATATGGTTGCCCACTGGTGAAAACAACTATTTCTTCATTCTTTATGTTCTCTCCCCAGCAGATCTTGTGGGTAGTTCCTGTGTGAGAAAGAGTCTGCACTCTTTCTCCTGCTGGCTGTTTGGACTAACATTTGGGACTATCATTTAACTTCCCTGGGCCTCAATTTTCTCATTTGTAAAATGGGGATATAATATCAAGTTTCCCAATGCAGTAGTTAATACTCCAACTTGTCAGGCTCTGGAATAATGTAGGAGACACTTCTCTGGTCCTGTCTGAGAGGATTAACTTGAGAACTTGAATGTGGAAAGCACAGTTTCTCGAGTTGAAGTTCCTCTTGGACTGAATTATTTCTAAAAAGTGAGCCAGGCAGTAGTGGTGCATGCCTTTAATGCCATGCAAAGGCAGGCAGATCACTGAGTTGGAGGCCAGGCTGTTCTACAGAGCTAGTTCCAGGACAGCCAGGGTGATACAGAGAAACCCTGTCTCAAAAAGCCAAGAAAAAAAAAAAAATTGAGCTGAGTACCAGCACCTCTCTCTACTTACTGATTGTCAATGCATGTGAGGAAATACCTCATGCCTGTGTTGCTTTTCCCTCCATGGTCGCCAAAAGAAACTCTTCTTTCCTTAAAATTTTGCTTATAGGATATTTTGTTATACTAATGTATATTACAGTAAAAATGTATATGGTATAATGTACACACTAAAGTTAGGAAAAAATTAGTTAACATATGGGAGGAACTGCGTGGCTTATGGTAAGGGATGCGCTCATGGAAGGTCCAGTGAGTGTCACACACCCTTCCATTGGCCAAAACATCAAGGATACTAACAGTGGTCTAGTCCACATTTTGCTTGCATTTAAAGTGCAGACAGATTTACATTTGAACAAACAGATACTTTGCTCTATTAGCTGTATCTTTATTCTTCCATAAAGAATAAAGACTCTTCTACCCTGTGATGTCTAGTAGAATTTCTGGTCTTTCTGAGGTTTTAGTGTAACTAGTGTAACTATTTTGGCTTATGATTTGGTGTCATGGACCCAGATCCTTCATCTTTCTTTTGGTTCTGGGAACAGAACCCAGGGCCTCAAAACCCAGGAACTAACAACTTTTTTTTTTTTTTTTTTTGCGGCTGGGGGGGGGGCTTACTATGTAGCCATGGCTGGCCTGGAATTCACTACGAATATGTGTTTGAGAGATCCTTTGTTGAAGGAATTAAAGGAGTGTTTGGCACTTTGCCTAGATTTGTTTGTTTATTTTTTGAGACAGGGTCCCCTGAGGCCTGGGCTGATGTCAATTTACTTTTGAGTCTGAATTTGGCCTTGAAATTCTGATTCTCTAGCTTTCACCTCCGAAGTCCTGGGAGTAAAGATAAGGCACCATTCTGGGCTCAGTGAAACTTTGGATGTCCTGACAGGCAAGAACACCAGAGGCAAACTGAGTGTCCATTTCCATAGTCCCAGGGCCTGCATGCAAGATGGAAGCAGGAGAATCACATTATTTTTAGTTATGTGATGAGCTGGGATAACCTGAGATGCATGAGACCCTGCCTCAAAAATCTCCCTAACAATAAAGGTTAAGTAAAATAAAAAAAAAAAATTGAAAGAAAACTGAAGAGGGCTTGATAGGAGGGCTCCATGGGTAAAAAGCACTCGCTGCCAAACTTGACAACCTAAATTCAAGATTGGGAGACAATATTGGGAGAAAGGAGTGGACAGAACCAGCTCCTTTTAAGTTGTCCCTCCACATGAGTGTGTTCCCAATTTTCCTTCTCCACATACAACATAAACAAATGTAATAAAATAGAAAAAAACTGGGTGTGGTGACATCTGCCCCTAATTTCAGTGCTCGGGAGGCAAAAGGATTTCTGCGAGTTCAAGGTCAGCCAATAGTCTACAGAGCAAGTTTCAGGGTAGGCTCAAAGCTACACAGAGAAACCCTGTCTCAAAAAAATAAAGACAAAACAACATCAACAAAATTAACGGGGAGTAGGGGGGACATGCATGGGTGTTGGAGAGATGGCTGAATGATTAATTGCATTTGCTACTTTCTTACAGGGAACCTGGTGTGGCTCCCAGTTTCCACAAGGCAGTTCATAACTGTAACTCCCATTCCAGGATCCAACTCCCTCTGCTGTCCTGCACACACATATGTACGTGAATAAAAAATAAGTAAAGCAAAAAAAATTAAAAATTAGGGAACCCAAAACGCCTAGGACAGAACGACAAGCCACCCAGCTAGCCTCAAGCACAGAGACAGGCAGACCTCACACGCCCTTTCCCCTCCGGCCCCGCCCATACCGTAGCCCCTATTCCAAGTCTCTCCCTCCTTCTCTAGGCCCCGCCCTTCGCCACCCATGAGGTGTCTTCCAATGCGGACCCGCCCCTTGCCAGCTCCACCATCTAGGAGGTCCCGCCTCCGCACGCCCAGCCCCTCGTCCCGCCTCCGCGCAGTGCGGCTGCGCCGGCGTCTCAGGCTCCGAGGCCCCGGTGCTGCGGATCTTTTGTTTCCAAGCCGCATCGACTGTCAGTGTCGCGTCCGAGTCCGAGGGTGTCTGATCCGAGGGCCGAGTCGGAGTGGGTCCCGACTGTCAGCGCGTGGCGGGTGCCGCGGGGGACGCCGAGGGAACGCACCGCTCCGTCCGCCGGCCCGTGGGACTGGGACCCGGCCCGGGCCTGCCCGATGTGGCGCGCGGCCCCGGCAATGAGCCCGCGCCTCCGGCCCCGCGTACGCTGCCCGCCGGCCTCCCGCGCCTCCGCCTGAGGCCAGCGCACCCCGGAGCACCGCCCCTGAGCCCGCGCCCCCGGCCCGCGCGCGCCATGGAACCGGGCCGCGGCGGTGTCGAAACCGTGGGCAAATTCGAGTTCTCCCGCAAGGACCTGATTGGACACGGCGCCTTCGCGGTGGTCTTCAAGGGTCGCCACCGTGAGGTGGGTGAGACTGTCGGGGTACCCGAAGTCCAGGACCTCAGCCTAACGGAAATCCGTAGAGGGACCCAGCTCAGGAATCCAGGCTCGGAAACCCACCTGCTCCCCTAGCTCCATAAACCAGGAGACGCTAACCGGGGAGTCAGACCAGTCCTGGGAACCTTGCCTGGGACTCCATCCGCCTAGATTCCAAGCCCAGCTGAGAGAGCCTATCTTCTTGCCTCTGGCATCCTCCCATTCCCTGACCCTTGGAACAGCCACCTTAGGCCGACAATGTGTTCCCAGCTTGGGGAGGGGGCAGAGGAGGGGGTGTTTTCAGTCCTGAAGTTCTACGTTTGACTTTTCAGAAACACGACTTGGAGGTGGCCGTCAAATGCATTAACAAGAAGAACCTTGCCAAGTCCCAGACCTTGCTGGGAAAGGAAATAAAAATCCTCAAGGTGAGCCAGCCCTTCGAGGGAGGGGGAGAGGGTGGGCCAGCTCCTGTCTCACTCACGAGAAACTTGGATTTGTGTCCTAGGAACTAAAGCACGAAAACATTGTGGCGTTGTATGACTTCCAGGTAAGGCCGAGAAGCTGCGGCGGCTGTGGGGCTTGGGGGATGGGTAATGTTATTTTTGCAGGTGACCCATTCACAGCCTCCAGGCTTTAGGTTGCCAGGGGCTGGAGCCCCCATTGGACAGTTGATGGCTTTAGATTAGTATGGTATGGGTGAAGAAATCTGGGATTCTGAATGTGTTGTTTCTGGCTTGCCTAACTTTAAAGCCCCACAGGGTTCTGAAGACCCCGTTTTTGGTTCAAGTGTGTCCTAGGTGGTCCGTGTCGTCCCCCCCCCCCCAATTGTCTGTTGCTTGGCCGGGGGGGTGGGGAAACGCTACCATAAACTCTCTTTAGTTTTGGATTTCTGGCGTTTGTATTGCTCAGATCGTGTTTGGTTTGGGTTTAGTGTGCCCTGGTGCCAAGGACCCTTCCCTTCACTGTGACTGACCGACCCAGTGGCTCTTACTGCATCTGGTGTTCCTGGCAGGCCCACCTGTCTGGGCTGGCGGGTTTGTTTGTTGACATTGCTTCAGCGGCCTGGCATTGGCCAGCCCACTCCTGCGTCAGAGGCTGAGAGGGGGTGGGGCTGCTGGAGATTCCTTTTTTCGGGCTGTTGGGGCTGAGCCCACTGGACCCAGCGGCAGGATGGCTCAGGATTGGCTGCCATAGAAAGCAAGCCAGATGACCTGTCAGCCTCAATATTGCTTTCCAGATCCCCCAGCCCAGTGGTGGTAGGGGCGGGGAAGGAGGGACGGATCAGGAACCCTAGGTGCTGGTCCCAGAGCAAAGTGCTGACTAATGATTTTGAAACCTGTTTACTGGGGCCACGGGACCAACCCTGGCTGAGGGAAGTTCCCAGCGGGTATCTGTGTTTTGGTGGCTTCTTACCCTCCCTCCCTCCCTTCCTCCCTCCTTCCTTTTCTTCCTTCCTTCCTTTCTTTCCTCCCCTGCTTCCAGCTTTGCCTTGGGGGCTGTGACATGTCATGAGGTGACCTGTTGGGCAGGGCCTAGGTCTAGGGTGACTGGGAGTACCTGGCAACAGCTGGAGACATTGTGTTCTGGGTCCAGAAGGTTGTCTTTCTGCCGCCTGCCTTTCCTCCCTGTCCCCAGTGCTCTAGGCAGGGCCACATCAGTACAGTTGATGTGCTTTTTGGAGGACCCAGGGCTGAGTAGATGACATGACCTTACTAAGGACAGACTCTGGCTCTCATTCCACCTTTTGATCCCCTCCAGGTTCCCACAGTCCCATGCCCGGTCCTTTCCATGGTTGTCTTCCTAGAACTGGACGGATAATTGGTTAGGCCTGTTCTGCTCTGGTTTCCAATCTGCTTCATCTAGTTGAGCTACCCGATTGAGGACTTCTGCCATTTTCTCTAGTATTGGCAAGGCTGTGGCTTCCCCTGCCCAAAGGAAGTGCTGAGAGGTGCCCGTTTTTGTTCTCTCCCTGGGTGCCAGGACCCTTCACCCCATGGCCTAGGGGTTGCTCTCTATCCTTGATATTTGTTTAAGATACACACGTTGGGGGATATATATATATATATATATATATATATATATATATATATATATATATATATATATATATGATATGATTTGACCAAGAAAGCTCTCCAGTACTGCAGAAGAGACTGAAAAAAATATGCAAGAGTCATTCTCCAGTCATTGAGCAGATGGAGACCTGCTGTTCTCTCCTCTTTGGTATCCCCACAGTGTTGGGGCTGCTCCCTGGAGATGTACCTTCTCTACTATCCTTCCTCCCACCATCATACTCACTGCCCCATGGTCTCTTGGAGGCCGGAAGCCTCCGTTTCTTGTCGCACACTGATGTCTCACTTGCTCTCTGAAGAATCACACTTGGTTCCCTATTTGAATGACAGTTTGCAGCATGTTCAGTGCTCAGAGCTGGTCTTCCTGGGTTGCAGCCCTGGGTGGGCCACACAGGCTGTCACTTCTCCTGTCAGGCCATAGATTAAGGCAGTGAGAGCGCAGGTGGAATTTGCTGTTGTCTATTGTTTTGGTTGTTTAAGGCCATGTGCCCGGGCCTTGTCTATGGTTCATTGTACTACTAGCCTAACTCCTCCTGAGGGACACAAGCTATTCTGGGATTCTGGCAAGTCTAAATGTGGCCATGACTGTCCTAGGGCTATTGGCTAGATGGATTCCTAGAAGTTGGAGCCCTGGGCAGGAGGTGTGCATACTGTAGTTTGAATGACTGTTTTCAAATTGCCCTCCAGAGAGACATTATCAGTGATCATCTGACAGCCCTCCATCACCTAAGGTTGTATTGGCTCAAACTTTATCTTTTCCATCAAATCTTATTAGTTTTCTTTTTAAAAGATTTATCTGTTTATGTTTATATGTGTGAGTATATGTCACTTGTGTGCTGTTGCCTTCAGAGGTCAGAGGGTGTTAATATCTCTTGTAGCTGGAATTACAGGAAGTTGTGAGTTGCCTGAGGAGGGTGCTGGATAGTAAACATGGGCTCCTGAAAGAGCAAAATATGCCCCCTCCCCTTTTGTAAATATATAATTTATTTTTTATTTTATATTCATTGGTGCTTTGCCTGCATGTATATCTGTGAGAGGATATTAGAAGCCCTGATACTGGAGTTGCAGGTGTGAACTGTCTTGTGGGTGGTGGGAATTGAACCTAGGTCTTCTGGAAGAGCAGCCAGTCCTCTGAGCTGCTGAGATCTCCTAGCCCTCATCTTGAGTAATGGTAAACGAATCTACTTTTGTCTCCATGTTGGAAACAGGGTTCAGTAACTCCTGATGGTCCGGCCCTGAGCCCTGAAACCTGTCCCCAGGTATTGCTATGCTGTGTACCTTCATATGAGACCATCAGCAAGTTGCCTCACCATGCCTGTGTTTTTACCTGTAAAAGACTGTGGTGGCAACTTGAGTTAGGTTCTTACAGATGCACCCACTGGGTACTGTCTCTTTCTGCAAATGGTTTTGTTTTCCAGTTTTTCAGCCTTGGCTGTTCAAAAATTATCTTTGTAGACCTGGCTGGCCTCACAGAGTCACCTGCCTCTGCCTCCTGAGTGCTGGAAGTAAAGGCATGCACCAACACTGCTCAGCTCTATAGAAATGGTTTTTGTTTTTGTTTTTTTTTTTTTAAATTGTATTGGCTTTTTATAAAAGAAAGGTTCTTCTGTGATAGAGACAAGGACAGTGGCACAGGGCTAGCCTGGTGCTTTTTGTGTGTCTGGTCTGGCCTCAAACTCCTGACAGCACAGGGTAAGGGAGTTTATTTTGGATATAGGTTCTAGTTCATCATAACAAGAACAGCAGGGTGGAGTTCATGGTGGTGGGACAGATTCTCATGTTGACTGATGAGGGAAGCAGGGAGCTCAGATTACACATGGCCTGGCTATAACCTCCTCCAACCATGCTTTTAGCCATGAGAGTTCCACAATGCCATCAGCTGGGGACTAAGTGTTCAAACATGTGAACCTGTCCTGGCTTTGAAACCATAACACCTAGCTAGGTGTAGGGCAAGCTTCTCTAATGTATGCACTTGGGAGGCAGAAGCAGGCAGATCTTGAGTTCTAGGCCAGCCCGGTCTACATAGTGAGTTCCAAGGCAGTCAGAGCTACATAGTGAGACCCTGTCTCAAAACACCAGCCCTTTTTATTCTTGGTAGTACAGGCAATTGAACCCAGAGCTCTGAGCATGCCTATCTCACAGTCTTAGATTAGACCTCTAACTCCCTGCACTTCTGAGGCAGCTGGAACACATGGCCTTCACCAAGGTTGGAATGGGCTCTCTCATCCAGCCTGGGTGTCTGGGCTTGTTCTTACTCTGGGAGACTGGGCACTGCCAGAATTATATCAGGCCATAGATGTAGGCTCAGTCATTGCCTGCCAATCTTACTGCTGATGACTCCCTGGAGGCTAGTACGCTGTCTGGCCGGTTCTCTGAAGCCCTATGCCTTGCCAGGTTGCCCAGAGGTGACTCACCTGGACTTGCAGACAGATCAGCTCTCTAAATTCTTCTGAGTTAGGGGAGTGTCTGTATTCATCACTGGCCTGTGATGTGGGTTTGGTCATGACCTTCCCAGCCACAGTGAAGACGGTGTGTTTTTCCCCCTCTCCTTTTCTTTTTCTTATGCCTTCCTTTTTTTAGGCAGGTATATCTTTGACTGATTGACTGTCCTGGAGCTCAGGGTAAACTAGGCTGGCCCTGAATTAATAGAATTCTGCCTATCTCTGCCTTCCTATTGCTGGGACAAAAGGCAAGCTAACACACCCACCAGCCACCACACCCAGCTCTTTGTCTTTGAATGAGGGTCTCCTATAGCCTTAAATTCTGAATTTCTGATCTCCATCCTCCTCCTCACCATTAAAGGTTTACACCAATCAACATATCTAGCTTTCAGACTGGGTTTTGATATAGCTTTAGCTGACATTGAATTGTGATCTTCCTACCTACATTTTACAACTGTGCACCACCACGCCTAGCTTTTTATTTTAAATTGTTTTATTTTGACATCTTACATGTTTGGTGTCTGTGAAGGCCAGAAGAGGGTGTTGAATCTCCTGGAACTGGAATTACAGATGGTTGTGATGTGGGTGCCAGAAATCAACGCCTGGTTCAGTGCTCTTAAAACTGAGCCATTTCCCCAGCCCCATCTCTTTATTTAAAACCTTTTTTAACATTTGTGTAAGTTATGGGATAGGGCATGCACGTGTCACATTGTCACAGACCTATGTGGTGGTCCGAGGTCAGTTTGGAGGTAATTCTTTCCTTCCAGTATGGTTCTTGGAACTCTAAGCCCAGTTTGTTAGGTTCTGAAATAGTCAGCTTTACCCACAGGGCCATCTTGCTAAGGCTCCCACTTTATTTTCTTTTTTAAGATTTGTTTTTATTTTGTGTGTGTTTTCCCTGCACGTATATAATTAATGTATCATGTACATACAGTGCTCACTGAAGCCATCTGAGGGTTGGACCCCCTGGAGCTGTAGATTTTTTAAACCATCGTTTGGGTGCTCTAAATCAAACCCAGGTCCTCTGCAAGAGCAACCAGTGATCTTAACTGATGAGCCATCTCTCCAGGTTCCTAACCCCCTCTCTACTCTATCCTTTTAAGACCAAACTAGGGGGTTGATGTTGAGCCAAGAATTGAGAGAGGCACATGTTTCAGGGGTATGGAAACTAGTCATCATTCACAAGACACTAAAAGACTAGAGTTTTAAGTTTTTGTTTATTTTGTATGTGTGTGGGCAGACATGGAAGGAAGTCAGGATAATTTGCCAGAAGTTGGTGTCTGTATCAAATGGGTCCCAGGAATCAAACTCAAGTTGTCAGGCTTGGTGATGGACTTTTTACCTGCTGGACCAAGGGATTTTTGCCTTTTGAATTGTGGATAACATAAAAATAAAGAGGTTGCAAGGCTGCAATACACCATAAAGCTTGTGGCTGTGTAGTATAGACAGATGCCATGTTCTAGAGGTTACCTGCCCTCCCCTCCTTGCTCTCTGGCTCTGCTCTACTGTCTGGCTGTCCTGTGTAATTCTGCAAATAGACTGACTTTCTGTTGAAGGAACGTTTTGTCTTTTGCAGAGAAGTCAGTCACTTTTCTGACTGTACCAGAGTATGGTCCTGGAGAGGAACTATATGGTGCTGTATTCTCTAGGGTCCACTTGGTTCTCCTGCACTATTTGTGGCTTCTCAGGGAGGGGGTCTGACTATCCATTGCTATTGATGAATGGCAATTCGGCTCAGAGACCTACCTGGACAAATGGATGCCTCCTCCCGAGAGGCCAGCCTGGGTCAGGAGCCTGCAACAAAGAGTGGCTGCTGGAGCCTAGTGGGGTAGAGTGGACCCTCCTTACCTTCTGGTACTCTGAGCTGGCCTTCCTCTGTGGCCACAGCCTTGCCTCCTTCTGCAGCCTATCTCCTCAAGAGTTAAATGGGTCAGTGCATGTCACCCGCCTGCCAGACCCAGCTGGAGATCACCAGACCAGAGTAGAACAGGCAGAGAGGGTGGAGACCTAGGATCCTATTAAGCAAAATATCTCAGTGTCTGGGGCGGGGCAGCCTCCTACGTGCCCAGATGCCCGTGCAGCTTCCCAGGATGCTGGACTCTTGGGCCAGCAGTGCATGCTTGAGATTAGCAGGCCTCTCTCCTACAGGAGTGTTGATTCTGTTCTCCCTCTAAGATTTCTTTTGCCCCATGAGTTTCTGTGCACAGGGAGGAAGCTCTTCATGAGGGCTAGATGATGGGAGCTGAGTGGCAGCATTGGGAACCTATGTCATTCCCCATCATGAAGACTGCCTGCTACCCTATATGGGAGGCTAGGATAGGAAAGCCATTTTTCAGAAGGGCTGCTGTCTGCTCAATGTCCTGGAATGTGTGCTAGGGAAGGTTCCTGAGGGTCTTGTTGCCCCTAGAGCTTGTAGAAACCAGAGCAGAGGCTGGAGAGGTGGTTCTGGGTGAGCTCAAGGTGGTTAGGACAGGACAGTTGTGACAGCTGTAGCTGCACTTTGGTCTCGGCCTTCTATCCTTTTTCCTAGGGAGGGTAGCCTTGTCTTAGGGGAGAGGACAAGTCTGGGTGGGCTGTTCCCTTTAAAAGCTCTTCCCTGGAGGCTCTTGCTTTGTGGTTTACCTCAGCTCCCTCCAGGCTACAGACAGCCTGGCCCACCTCTGGAGGCAGACAGTGGAGTTCCAACTTGATTGGGACTGGTTGGGTACTGGCTTAGCAGGGAGATGGAAGATGCCTGCCTGGGCGAGCCCTGCTGCTCCACAGAGCTGGGCATGTCTTTTGGTTTCTTGGACCTTGGTTTGCTCATTTGTGAAACTGACTGGGGAACATCTTGTGCCTGGTATTCTGTGGGGCTCAGCAAAGTTGGAGCACAGAGGCAGGAAAGAGTACTATGAAGCTTGAGTGTTACACTGGAGGACTAAAGCCCCCCCCCCCCCTTTTCAGGCCTGGTGGGAGTACTCATGTTCTCATGGAAGCTTGTTCTTCGGGGGCAGGAGCAGGTCAGAGTGGCTGTTATGAATTGAAACTGACCCCACTCTACCCTGAGCACTTCTGGGTCTGTTTTAGGACCACCTTCTGGGAAGGGCTGAGCAGGGTCTACCCAGGGACTGTGCAGATGCTGAGTCCTGTGGCTCACCTGCAGTTTTGCCTCCAGGAGGCATGATGCTCTATGTCATAGATAACAGACTTGGAGATGTTGGCAGCAGTCGGGAGCCCTTGGTTGGGAATCCTGGGTTTGTAGTTCTGAGGGTTGTATCCCACTGTGCTTTTCCAGATATTTTGTCTGTCCTTGTTACTATCCCTGTTTGCCCTGGGTGAGTGGATGAGTTTGAGGCTCTGGGAGAGATCATGCCCCAGGGAGCAGCGCTAATAAGGACAGGCCTGGGCCTCTATCTACTATCCTCTGATGTGTGTTTTCCATACCAAGTGGCCCCAGCAGTCTCCCTTGCTTGGGTTGCAAGCTGAAGCTGCTGATCCAGGCCCTGTGATACAGAAGGAGGGGGGTGTGCTCCAGTGGCTATTTGTGGGTCCTTATCTCTGCCACCTTTGCTGTGCCCTGAGCCCTCCTAGCTCTCACTTCAGTCAAGCTGAATGGGCCTCAGGCTGTTCCTTCATTTTGGTCTCCATCCTACCTAGACTTTGTCCCTCTTTCCTGGTCCCTGTCCCTCTATCCTGGGCCCCTAACCTAACCGCCTTCTTGGTTGTTCCTCTGAGCCTTCCTTTGTGGTTAAAACTGGGGACTTTACAGGGCACCACCTGCCCCAGAGTATCTCCCTCCTGCAGCCGGCCTGGAAGGCAGAGAGAGGTGGGAGTAGAGCCAAATGGGGCCAAGCCAGGGCTCCTCATCTAGGCAGGGACTTGGGTCTTGAGTATACAGGCCTTGGTGAAGCAGTCTTGGCCTCTCACCTGGCCTACGCCCAGTTGGTTAGTCTTGGCTGTTCTGGAGTACATTCCCATCTCAGGTGTTGAGATGTTTTGTCTGTTACTCGTTGAGTATTCATGTATAAGCATTAGTCATAGGGACTGGGAGGCTGGGTAGAAGTGGGGACTCCTTGGACTGTGAGTACATGTTTAGGGTAGCTGACTTGTGGGCCAGGTGACCATTGGCTGCTGTAGTGGGGTCATCTGGGGCCTAGGGTGTCTGCTCCATTCAGCCCTCACAGGCTATATCAGAAGGGTTCATCCTGCAGTCCCCTTTTGGCTCAGGCCCTGGAAGAGATTTGAGGAAACTCCTATATCTCTCCATCTCTAGCTGAGTTCCTGAGGATCAGGGAGTGGATCCTCTTTGAGTGCTGTGGGAATGGGGTGTGGCCTGTAGGAGGGAGGGCCTTTTTTCTGTGGTTCCTAAGGCCTGCTCCACCCAGCTGGCAGCCTACACTGCAGGGATCTTGCTGCCTGCAGAAAGAATTGCAAATTACTTAGACCCAGCCTGACGCTTGATACCCCTAGGTCCCAGGTTTCTTCCAATGAAGCAGGTGAAAGTGGTGGTTGTTCCAGCTTTGAGGAGTGTTTGCCATGGGGGGAGGCACCACAGTTTGGGGCTTGGCCCTGACAGATGGGTGGTCCCCTGTTCACATTAGGCTGAGTTATCCTTGGGGACTTGATTAGACAAAGGAACATACTGGTATCCAGCTGAGGGTCTGTCTGAACTTGAGAGAGGTCAGTGGAGGAAGGAGACCAGGAAGCCTCCTGCTGAGAGAGTCTGTTAGCCTCTAAAACACCACAAGGCAGGACAGAACAGCTGGAGGCCTCCTTGTTGCTGACTCAGCCTGACAGGACCAGCCTATATCTGTCTGCATTGTGGATTCCAGAGCTGGGAGCAGAGCAGGCAGTTCTAGGGCCTCTAACGGTCAAAGTCAGCTCTTTGGACTTTCACAGGTAGTGGTCCATGTGCATGGCAACTGTTTTCTACTCTGACCCTTATGTAGATTCTCAGATCTGGGGTCTGAGACTCTGAGGTCATATTTAGTATGACCATGAAACAAGTACCCATCCCCCAAGCCACTAGTCAAATGTCCTGTCTCATTGTGGATTTATGATGTTACATTGTAAATAATTATCCCTCCTACTGGTTTAATAAAAAGCGCTGATTGGCCAAAGGCAGACAGGAAATGTGGGCGGGGCTACTAGACTAAGAAAACTCTGGGAACAGGAAGAAAAGGGCAGAAATGCCACAGAGACTCCAGAGTTGCCAGACAAGCCAGAAGATAAAGAGGACAACTATGCTGCTCTGAGAAAAGGTACCGAGCCCCATGGCTGAACAGGATAAGAGTCATGGGTTAGTTTAAGGGTTATAGAGTTAGCAAGTTAAATGCCTGGGCCTTAGGCCCATCAGCCTAAAACTATTGTAAGCATCTGTGTGTCTCTGCAGGTCTGTGGGTCTGCGGGTCTAAACCTTGAGGCTAGGCCTGAAAGTCCGTGCCAGAAACCTCTTACTACATCTCCTAGATTGAGTCTTGGCTACAGAGGACACCTAAGCCTGGCCATGTTCAATCTGCTTCAAGCCTTGTAGGTAGATGACATATTGAGGGTGCCTATGATCCCAAGTATGAAGGCCTCTTCCAAGTATTGTCCAATGAAGGATATGCAAGGTACTTTTCCCATTTCAAGTGGCTTCTTCTGTTTTACAGG
Source organism: Phyllotis vaccarum (assembly GCA_033318265.1). Lineage (NCBI taxonomy): Eukaryota > Metazoa > Chordata > Mammalia > Rodentia > Cricetidae > Phyllotis > Phyllotis vaccarum. The sequence goes on from JARWLC010000017.1 coordinate 61,856,724, forward strand.
AAATGGCCAATTCTGTCTACCTGGTCATGGAGGTGAGTTCCAATGGGGCCAGAGCAAGCCCAGGGCCCTGAGGGGTGGGCAGACGAATAGGGGTAGGGGGCATAAGCATTACACTATTGACTTTCCCACCTGGGAACAAGTCCAAGGAACAGGTATGGGGTTAGGGAGTCTGGTTAAGGCTGAAGGGTCTTTGGCTATGTTCTGAATGTGTGTCCCTGGTCTTTTGCAGTATTGTAACGGTGGAGACCTGGCTGACTATCTGCACAGTAAGTAGGCACACCTCAGCTGGCCACCGCTGCTAGCCTAAGATACTGCCAGCTTGATTTGCCCCCTGTTTGTGGCATCCTTCTCATCCCTTCCTGCTTTGGGGCTGTATAGAAGGGAGCCCAGCTCTTTCAGACCCTTGGGCTTTACCGCCCTCAGCTATTTATGGAGTGTTTTCCACATGCAGGGTGGGTGGCTTAAACTGAATAGTCAGGTTCTGCTATTTTGGTGGTGATGAGTACACAAGCAGGGTAGATGGGTCAGAGCAAGCACTGGGAGGCAGGAAATGCAGGGAGGGTATACAGTTGTCATGGTAGGCTTGGGGGGCTTGAGTGTATGTGTGGAGTTGAGCCAAGATCTCTCTGTGAGTGTCTGGTGGGTACAGGAAAAGTGCTCCCAGCAGAGCAAGGAAGCTTCAGGTAACAGGAGTGCTCAGGACCCACTAGAAGATGGTGGGTGGGTGGGTGGGTGGGTGGGTTGTGATGAGCTAAGAGGAGAGGCCTTGACATCTCTTCCATGGAGTGCTCTGAGGGAGGCAAGTGATGACAGTGCAGGGACCTTGGCCAATGGCCTTGAAGGATGCAGTGACTGAACACAAAACAGGAAACCATAGGGATTGATGGCTCAAAGCAGCCCCTTCCAGATATGCCTTCTGTCTCAGAATGCCATTCTTTTCTTTGGGTCCTCCCTCTGCTGGAGCCTCTAGACACCACCTCAGACGAAGACACTGGCTTCTTGTTGAGCCATCAGAGCAGACCCTGGGTCTAGGAGGGCCCTTCGAGCTCTGCTGGGATGAGTCAGCTGTGGTGCGTGTGGGATGTTGTCCTTCGGCTCCTGGCCTTAGATGCAGTGGCCTGTCAGCTCATGCATGCTAAAGTTCACTTGGCCAAGCTGTGCATGGCTTTGCCAGTCCAGTATTTGCTCTTGTCTCTTCGGGCAGCATCCTGCACCCATGACCTTCAGTAGTTGGGTGGTTCCTGGCAAGTTTCCAGGCTCCACAGGTGTTAGGTTGGCCCTAGGCCAGCCTCAAATGTCACCTGTCTGTGGAGGCAGAAAGGGTGAGCAGGGCAGTACAGGGCTGACAGAGTCTCAAGTGCTCACAGACTCCTATGCATGTGTGTGTTTGAGCTCCTGCAGGATCCATGACTGTCCACCTGTCAGTTACTGGGTTGTGGTGAGCAGGTGTCCCACCAAAAAGGGTTGGGTGGTCTAGACTTGATTTGAAGTGATGTTTGTTCTTTGTGTGGGCCAAGGTGCACCTGCCTGATGGGTGGTCCTTGCACTCTTCCTGTTCAGACTGGTTCAGACTGGTTCAGACTGGTTGCCAGTGAGGAGCCACTTTCTATGGCTCCAGCCTGGGAGGGAGTTAGCTGGCCATCTGATATCTCTACACTTAGCTATCATTGGTGAAGCCTGTGCTCAGTTCAACCTGGGTATAGAGCTACTCACTGTTTTCATCTGTCTGTTTATGAGACAGGATTTCACTGTGTAGCTCTAGCTGTCCTTGAACTCACTCCTATACCAGGCTGCTCTCCAACTCTTAGAGATCTGCCTGCTTTTGTAAGGTGCACACCACTGGCTAAGTTTTTGTTTGTTTGTTTGTTTGTTTAAAGGGTACAAACAAGTCTGGGCAGTAGTGGTGGTATACCTTTAGGCCAGAGGCAGGCTTATCTCTGTGAGTACAAGGCCAACCTGGTCTACAGAGTGAGTTCCAGGGCAGTCAAGGCTACACACACTGTCTTGAAGGAAAATCCTTTAATTTGTTTTTATGTATATGAGTGTTTTGTCTGTATGTATTTATGTGGACCACATTCATGCCTAGCACCTGACATTGATCTGGAGCTCCGGGATTGGAGTTATAGATGTGGGTGATGGAAACCAAACCCAGGTTCTCTGCAAGAGCAGCAAGTGCTGTTAACTACTGAGCCATCTCTCTGGTCTCTGTCCCCACTTTCACTTAGACGTACTTTTTGGAGGCCACTGTGGACTAGGTAGCAAAAGACCAATTCCAGAACTGAGGACAAAGCTAGTGATTGATTGCCTGCCACAGGAATGTGGAAGATTACAGGAGGTGTCACTAGAGAAGTAGAGACCAAGAAGAACAGAGTCCTGTCAGAAGCACTAAGAGCTAGCAGTTAGGGGTTGGTGTGGATATGTGGGGAAGAAGGGCAGATGGACTTTGGGGTTGAAATAAGAAAGGACCGACTTCTTCTGGAGGTTACAAGACATGTGTTGGCCTTGGTGCCTAGTGCTTGCAGAGTGTTGGCACTGTGTGCTGAAGGGTCTGGGGAGTGATATTGGTGCTGAGCCCCTGAGCTTGTCTTTCCACACAGCCTTGTACACTCAAGACCATGGTGTTCCCGGGCTTTCCTTTTCTTATAGCCATGCGCACACTGAGTGAAGATACTGTCAGGCTGTTCCTACAGCAGATTGCTGGTGCCATGCAATTATTACACAGCAAGGGCATCATCCACCGTGATTTGAAGCCCCAGAACATCCTGCTGTCCAATCCTGGGGGTCGTCGTGCCAATCCTAGTAACATCCGAGTCAAGATTGGTGAGACCTTTTGGGGTGGTGGCTCCTTGAGAGACTGCATCAGGGGACCCTGCTCAAAGCAATTTCAGCTCAGGTAATTTGGGTTCTTCTCTTGCAGCTGACTTTGGATTTGCCCGGTATCTTCAGAGCAACATGATGGCAGCCACACTCTGTGGTTCTCCTATGTACATGGTGGGTGTCCACTCATGGTCCAGGACTACAGGGTAGGGCAGGGCTAGGCTGATGTCAGCCTCCAACCTGAGACCCTATGCAGGGATGGCAGAACTCCTAAGGATCAGCTATGGCCTCATCTTGGGTTGTAGACAGGCTGCCAGTATCATTTTGTCATGTCAGGCTGGTTGGTTGTTGCTTGGAACCTGGCAGATGTCTGCTCCAATTAGCTGGTGCCAGGTACCTCTTATTGTTATTGCATACTACTATACAGCAGTGCTGACATGTGTTGACACCTTGTAGGCCCCTGAGGTCATCATGTCCCAGCACTACGACGGGAAGGCTGACCTATGGAGCATCGGCACCATTGTCTACCAGTGTCTGACAGGGAAGGCCCCCTTTCAGGTAAGTGAAGTGAGCCCATGACACTAAAGCCCCCTATAGGGTTGGAGTGAGTTTAGGCAGCATTCAGAGTAGTGTCCCCAGCATGGAAAAGTACAGGGCTGCCAGATGGGGAATCAGTTTGAGGTTATAGGTACTGAGCTTGGCAGCTATTCTCTGTCCTCTGTGTGAAAGCTCTTGCCATACCCTGTTCCAGGGGTCACTAGAACACTGCATTTCCTTAAAAGTCAGGTAGCCTTAGGCTCTGCCCAGTCACTTCTGATCTCTACCACGTAGGTACTTCTGCTTAGCAGAACAGTCCTCTTATTTAGGGCTTGGGCCATACCTCTCTGCTTGGTTAGTCAAGGTCTCCTCTGTCATGACTCCATCAGAGGTCAGATTCATGTCTCAATATGGACCTTCCAGCCACTTGTGCTTCTAAAGCAGCTGTTAGTCCAAGTATAGGTAGCTCAAACCTGGAAACAAAGTCTATATCAAGGAGAATTTGAGAACCTGGGGCTGTTTCTGCCTTGACAAGACATGATATTGATGCCTATAGTGGCCCCAAACTGATAGGCCTGGCATAGTTCCTACTTGCCAGCATTTGACTATTAAGATTAGGAAATAACCCCACTCACACGCTGCCATTGGGATGTCAACCTCATGAGCCTCCCAGATATGTCCCCAACAGGTGCTTGTCCTCATTAGCCCTGGAATACATCCCTTTCTCAGTTGGAGGGTCTAGTGATTCCCTCTGTCCCATGTGCCTTCCCTTTGTCCTTGTGCACATGGCACATGAGCTGCCCAATGATCCCTATCATCAGATGGCTGGGGATGAAGGCACCTGAGAGGGTGGGCAGTGGTAGTCCATAGGACTGAATTTTTTTCACTGTTATTCCAACAGGCCAGTAGCCCTCAGGACCTGCGCCTGTTTTATGAGAAGAACAAGACACTAATCCCTGCGTAAGCAACCCTCTATACTCCCCAGGGCAGGTATACCTTGCACCCCACAGCTCTTGCTCAAACCCCTCCTCTCTTTCTCCCAGCATTCCAAGGGAGACATCAGCTCCTCTGCGGCAGCTGCTTCTGGCTCTGTTGCAGCGCAACCATAAGGACCGCATGGACTTTGGTGAGCACAGGCCATCTGGCACCCTGCACCCTTAGCTGCCCTGCTTGGTCTAGGATATTACCCCTGGCTCGATATCTGGCTCTAGTGAGCACCCAGGCATCTATGGCCTACCATCTGCTGTCAGCCTCCAGGGCTGCACAGTACATTGGGCTACTCCTAACCTCAGCAAGGCCAGCAGACCAAATCACGCTGAAATGGGGTCAGATATGCTCAGAACCATCATCTGGGGTCCTGACTCTGCCTTGGTAGCTGGGTCCTGGCCTTGACACCCAGGGCTCTGTGGTCGGGCTGTCTAGGTCAGAGGCATCAAGATATAATTCACTCTTTTTATTCACAGATGAATTTTTCCACCATCCTTTCTTAGATGCCAGCACCACTATCAAGAAGTGTGAGTCTCTGGGGGTCCTGGGCACAGACAGGGCTTATGACACGTTCCCCAATATCTGTAGATGCTACATGCTACTTTGGGGAACACCTTGGGAAACTAGGGTATAAGTTCTCCGCTTCAAGGTCATGTATGCCTGGGTGGTTCTAGTGTCAAAGGCTTGGCACTGGGGGTACCAACCAGTGCAGAGTGGTGTAGCCTCATGCTGGCTGCTTGTCTCTGGTGAGAACTGGAGTAAGTACTTGGGCCAGTCAAAGGCAGCCACATCCCCAGACCTGTAGTGTCAGCAGTATGCATACTGACCCACATTCCTTCCTCTTGCAGCTCCACCTGTGCCTGTGCCCTCATATCCAAGCTCGGGGTCTGGCAGCAGTTCTAGCAGCAGCTCTGCATCACACCTGGCCTCCCCGCCAGTGAGTTGACTCTCTGGTTTTTGTTGGCTTAGATCTAGCTGCCTCTGGTCCTTACATACTTTAGGCCTATGTAGCCTGTGTCCTGTATAACTAGGGAAGGGATTCCCCTCACACTCCATGACAGTTCCAGGTCTGTTGATCATGCCCATGTGGGGTTTGAACCCTATCTACTACTGTCTGGTTGAGCAGTAATAAGCTAGTGTCTGGGTTTGGCTCAGCAACTAGGCTCTGCCATAATTGGGAACAGGTTCTGCAGTCCGTCTAATGGTGGGGACTCCCTCTAGGGGTGTTCATTCCCTGAAAAGTATGCCTACAGTTGTGCCAAGCATTGTCACCTCTCTTGGAGTCTAGAGGTGTGTCTACATGGTGTCTGCTTTGGGTGATATATTCCATATTTAATAAAACCAGTCTGGAATATCAGAACAGATCCAGTAGGGTCAGAGAGTGGTAATGAACACCTTTAATCCCAGCATGATCTAGGCCTAGGCCTTTAATCCCATAACTCCAGAGACAGATCTTTCTGTGTTTCTATGAGTTCAAGGCTAACTATCAAGTAGTAGTAGCTCAGACCTTTAATCTTAACTAGAATATGATGCAGAAGTGTAGGTGAGTGAGGCTGAGGAAGCTGGAAGACAGCTGGGTGAGATTTGACTGTGGTGTTTCCTCTCTCTGATATTCCAACTTTCCCCCAATATCTGGCTCTGAGTTTCACTTAATAGCCAGACCAGAATTTATGCTTCACTGCTTGGTGCTGGTTTGTAGTGGAAGCTTTCTCACAGGGACACTACCTCTGTCCCCTGGTTTGTTACTGTGTAGAAACGGGGAGGTAAAGAGTGATGGATGGTGAACACTGTCCAGAGGTGGATTCTTCATGAATCACTAGGAGCTGCCGGCTCCCAGGCACTATGTGTATAAACTCCTGATACTTACTAACCCCAAAGAGAGATGGCTCAGAGATTAAGAGCACAGACTGCTCTTCCTGAGTTCAATTCCTAACCACCACGTGGTGGCTCACAACCATCTAAAATGAGATCTGGTGCCCTCTTCTGGCCTGCAAACATATATGCATGCAGTTATAGATAATAAATCTTGAAAAAGAACAAGCTCTGCAGCAGAGAATGTCCAAAATTAGCCCTTCTTGCTTTAGCACAATGGGCCTGAGCTCCACTGTGGCTTGTACCATTCTTGGGGAAATTGATTACCTGGGGCTAGTTCACTAACCCTGTTCTGTTCTGCAGTCCCTGGGGGAAATGCCACAGCTGCAGAAAACCCTTACCTCCCCTGCCGACGCTGCTGGCTTTCTTCAGGGCTCTCGGGACTCTGGTGGCAGCAGCAAAGACTCCTGTGACACAGATGACTTTGTCATGGTCCCAGCCCAGTTTCCAGGTCAGGTCCCACTACACAGGCAGGCAAACTCACAGTTTTTTGGGGGGAGGGGAACGAGTATAAGGGTGTGTTAGACAAATGGATACATTGACATGCATGTGGGCATGGGGTTCACTCCCTATGGGTTTCTAGAGCCATGAGCTTGCTGAAGAGGCTGTCATCACCTCAGGGGTGTCTGGAGAGCCCTGTACCCAGGTTCCAGAGTATAAAGGGACATGGATGGTCCATGTGGTGTACATACAACACAAAGGTGGCTTAGAAAAGCCACTTTTGTCCTATAAATAGACTGTCGTTGCACTGTGACCCACCAAACCACTGTATTATCAAGTTTACTGCACTGCACAAAGAGTCAGAGGATCAGGAGAGCCAAGGATGGCAGGGACTCCTTGGTCAGACGCTTTCTTCTTCCACAGGTGACCTAGTAGCTGAGGCAACCAGTGCCAAGCCCCCGCCTGACAGCCTACTGTGTAGTGGGTAAGTCTCTCTTGACCTCTGCTCATGGATAAATTAGGCCTTTGGGGCAGCCAGTCTTGGCCTGGAGTGGGCCATTTTGGAAGGACTAAGTCTGCTGGGCCCCTTTAGGGAAGTCTGGTGATGAGCGAGTTTAGGGTGTTGATGCGTCAATCTAATGGTGTCTGTCTACCTGTCCCTTCTGCTACCAGGAGCTCACTGGTGGCCTCTGCTGGTCTAGAGAGCCATGGTCGTACCCCATCTCCATCTCCAACCTGCAGCAGCTCTCCTAGCCCCTCTGGGTAAGCATAGATGGACCAGTGACCCTCAGCATCTTGGCAAGATCTGTTGTGGCTAAAGGTCCTGTGTTCAATCAGATTTGGCCAGTCATGGCAATATGGATGTTCCACTGAAAGGCTGTTGTGTGGCTGGATTGATGAGGGGATCAACTGAGGGTACCCCCTACAGGACCTTCTCTAGATTAGGTTATAGGCAACACATATGTGGGAGTCACACACACACACACAGTGTTGGGTAGGCACAGTGTGAAAGCCAGATCTTCAGACCACAGCAAGGCTGAGATCTCTCTACCCAAATGCTGTCTACAGTGGTTATCCTTTCTCCACAGCCGGCCTGGCTCCTTCTCCAGCAACAAGTACGGTGCCTCGGTCCCCATTCCTGTCCCCACTCAGGTGCACAACTACCAGCGCATTGAGCAGAATTTACAGTCACCCACCCAGCACCAGACAGCCCGGTTAGTGTCCCTGTCCTGCAGACGGTCACGGTATTTTAGACTTCTTGTAACTACTGGGGGCTTCTGAGCTCATAAAACCCATCTTGTTGGCAAGCTGTGTTTGGTAGACTAAAGTAAATGTTAGGGGTTAGATGAATGTTTCATGTTAGCTACAGAAGGCAACTTGGGTTAGTAAGTGCAATGCCTATAGGTCAGAATAGCCAAGGAAAAACTGAGTAACATCAGGGGGGCCCTCAGTGATGTCAATTAGACCTTATGTACCCTGACCCTGTGCAGGTCCCCTGCCATCCGAAGGTCGGGTAGTACTAGCCCCCTGGGCTTCACTCGGGCCAGCCCATCGCCTCCTTCCCACACTGATGGAGCCATGCTGGCCAGGAAGCTGTCATTAGGAGGTGGCCGTCCCTACACACCCTCTCCCCAAGGTAACTGGTGGGCATTCCTTTCTCATTGTGGGTAGGTGGGGTGGTTGTGAGGACCCCTCTATTTGCTATGGTCTGATCTAGTCACCCTTTCCTTGCCAGTGGGAACCATCCCTGAGCGGCCTGGTTGGAGCAGAGAGCCGTCCCCACAGGGAGCTGATATGCGAGCTGGCAGGTCACCACGATCAGGTAGGTGTGAGTGGGCACAGCCCCTGGCCTGAGTGTCTGTAGAATGGGCATGAAGGATAGCTAACATTGCTTGGGGGTCTCCTTCCTTTGAGGCTCCTGCTCTTAAGGAGAAAATAAGTAGAAGGTACTGTGAAATAGTCTAACATCAACCTTTGGGTCCCAGAGGATAGATTGCTAAGCCCTTCTATGCCTCTGCTACCATGGAGACTTCTTGAGGTAGCTGTAAAGGTTCATGGAGTGAGGTGACCAGCATGGTTATTACAGAGACCTAGAATGGGACAGTGCCTTGCTTGTTTGGTACTTTCCCAGTGTTTCTGGCTGAGGGTCCATGTTTTCTGTTCCCAGGCTCCTCTGTGCCTGAGCACTCTCCACGGACTACTGGGCTGGGCTGCCGACTGCACAGTGCTCCCAACCTGTCAGACTTCCATGTTGTGCGCCCCAAGCTGCCCAAGCCCCCAACAGACCCACTGGGAACCACCTTCAGCCCTCCCCAGGCCAGCGCACCCCAGCCATGCCCAGGGCTACAGTCTTGCCGGCCACTGCGTGGCTCACCTAAGCTGCCTGACTTCCTACAGCGGAGTCCCCTGCCCCCTATCCTAGGCTCTCCCACTAAGGTAATGGCTGGTCTAACTTCTAGGAGGGACCAAGCTCTGGAGGAGATGGGGTGGGCAAAGACCTTGTCTCTGTGTCTTGGCCACCTGTGGGATTCCCCCCAAGCTGCTTCCCTGGAGGTGCCTAGCAGGAGGTTAGGGAAGGGACATTAGAGGCACAGGTTCTTGAAGGGATTGCTTCTCACTTTTACTTTCGAAGGCCCTACAGAGTGGGAACTGATGGCTTCTCTGATAGGCCCTGCAGCTCATCCTTAGGAAGAAAGCCTGGGCCCTGTGTCTCCTTGCTAGGCCATGGCTGCTTCCTGTGGTAGTGTAACACCACAGAGTGTTTACTAAGATCAGTGGGCCTGGTTTGAGCATAGGAAAGAAATCTCAAACTCAGCATGATGGTTACAAACCTTTAAGCCCAGTTTAGGGGAGGATCAGAGTGTTGAGTCTAGCATGGGCTGTTTGGTAAGACTCCGTTTCAGAAAGTGTCACAAGTCCATTTTGTGGCTTAGAGACTCTGTTCTATCTGTTGTTGCTTTCCTTTTGGAAAAAGGGGCCCCACAGCAGCTACAATTCCTTCCATGTCGTAGGGCCTGTACATATGTTCTCAGGTCTTGATCTGGAGGAATGGATTTCCTCAGTGGGCCCATCTTGGGCTGTGGGTTGTGAGGTCTGCCAGTTCACTGGACCTTCTCAGTGCTGCCCTTCCTCCTAGGCGGGGCCCTCATTTGACTTCCCTAGAGCTCCTAGCTCTCAGAATTTGTTGACCCTGTTGGCTCGGCAGGGTGTAGTAATGACACCCCCTCGGAACCGCACACTGCCTGACCTCTCAGAGGCTGGTCCTTTTCAGGGCCAGCAGCTGGGCTCTGGTCTGCGGCCTGCTGAAGACACCAGGGGCCCCTTTGGCCGGTAAGTGGGATGGGAGGGGTGTGCTCATTTTATCCTGTGCTAGCTGCCAGATGTGGCAGGTATTGGGAATTTGTGGTGGGTCCCTGCAGTCCAGTCTGTTTTCCTTGTTTGAAAGATAAAGTGAATTAGAGAACTACAGCTCCTTATACCGGGCCTGGGGTATGGTGTGTGCAGAAATAGGGTCCCAGCTGCTGAGCCCAGAGGCCCTCCCCACATACTGCCTCCCCCATTCCTGACACTTCAGGTCCTTCAGCACCAGCCGTCTTACAGATCTGCTGCTTAAGGCTGCATTTGGGACACAGGCCTCTGACTCAGGCAGCACTGATAGCTTGCAGGAGAAGCCTATGGAGATTGGTATGTGAGGGTCTGTGGGAGTGTTGTGGGGAGTGTGGCCCCAGTCTGGTCCCTAAGCTTGCCTTGTTCCTTAGCTCCCTCTGCTGGATTTGGAGGGACCCTGCATCCAGGAGCCCGTGCAGGAGGGGCCAGCAGCCCAGCACCTGTGGTGTTCACTGTGGGCTCCCCACCCAGTGGTACCACACCACCCCAGGGCACTCGCGCCAGAATGTTCTCAGGTGAGGACTATGCCAAGTAAGAGCAGCACCTTGGGTTGGGGATTGAATGCAAACCCTTGTTCTGTGGCATTCTGAACATGTACATGAAGCAGGGATGGTGCCCAAGATGCTGGTCTCAATGTCCACCTGCCCTGAAAGGCCAGTCTATACTGGCTGGGAGTCGTTGTCACTTCACAGTGATGGCAGTGGTTGTCTTGCCTATACCACCCAGTTTTGCACGTGGCTTCACTGCCTTCTCTGAGCAGATGTGGGAGCTAGAGTATTCCAAATGGAGCCCTAGGGGCGCTGGCACCTTTGACTTGTTGTGTTCCCTATTAAAGCATCAGAATGAGGAGGAATGTGAATTGAGGCACGTCTGAACTCTAGAGATGGAGTTCAGAGGGCCAGAGATGACAGGGTGAGAAGCAAGAGTGCTGCCTATCCCTTACCAGCCATCTACCTACAGTGGGCTCTGCCGGCTCTTCCTCTGCCCGCCACTTAGTACCTGGGGCTTGTGGTGAGGCCTCGGAGCTTTCTGCCCCAGGCCACTGCTGTAGCCTTGCTGACCCCCTTGCTGCCAACTTGGAGGGGGCTGTGACCTTCGAGGCTCCTGATCTCCCAGAAGAGACTCTAATGGAGGTGAGGCTTGTGGGGGAGGTGATAAGCATGGGCGCTCCCTTCTGACTTGCCTGCTTATTACTTTGGCAGATGAACACACTTGTGTGTCCCAGACTCTGACCTTTATTGTTTCCCTAGCAAGAACACACGGAAACTCTACACAGTCTGCGCTTCACACTTGCATTTGCACAGCAAGTTCTAGAGATTGCAGCCCTGAAGGGCAGTTCCAGTGAGGCAGCTGGGGGCCCTGAGTACCAGCTTCAAGAGAGTGTGGTGGCCGACCAAATCAGTCAATTGAGCCGAGAGTGGGGGTAGGTGTTGCCTGGGATTGAGAAGGCTTCTCCTTGACATTGCTGCCCCTGACTTGTCTCTAACCTGTTTGTTGCTGTCTAGCTTTGCAGAACAGCTGGTACTGTATTTGAAGGTGGCTGAGCTTCTGTCCTCAGGACTACAGACTGCTATTGACCAGATTCGAGCTGGCAAGCTCTGCCTTTCATCTACTGTGAAGCAGGGTGAGGATGTGGGTTCAGGGATGTGGTGCTGGGGTAAGAGTGAGCAAGCCATTCTGAGGGAGGGGGGAGTTAAGGCCACATGGGTAGGCCTAGGCCATGCCAAAGGGCATTTGGCAGAATAGGTACACAGGGCCTGGCCTTGTGTTTAGAGCACAGAGTAAGTACATAGGTTTCCCAGGACAGATGTGCTTGGCACTGATGTTGATTTTGCTACATAGGGCTGGGGAAAGCTGGGGCTGTAGCTCCTTGTCCAACTGGAACATGCTCCTTCACTCACATGCTTTCCAGCCCTCTGTGGGGGTCCTATGCTTCTGTGGGCCTGAAATGACTGACACTTCCACCCTAGTGGTACGCAGACTAAACGAGCTATATAAGGCCAGCGTGGTATCCTGTCAGGGCCTCAGTTTGCGGCTTCAGCGCTTCTTTTTGGACAAACAACGGCTACTGGATGGGATCCATGGTGTCACCGCTGAGCGACTTATCCTCAGCCACGCCATACAGATGGTATGGGCAGTCTGTATGTCTTGTCTGGTGGGACTTGGGATGTTCCTAGGGTGCAGCCAGGTTCTGGGGGCTCCCATGAAATGATATAGTGACCTACCTGTCCATGGTGCAGCTTATCAGTTCAGGAAGCGTCCTAGCCATCCTTCCTGAGAGTCCGTTTCCTAGGCTAACATGAAAAGCTTCTATGTGAAGACCATACCCTAAGATAACTCACATGTTCCTCAGATGAGGAACACATCTGCCAAAGGAAGTAAATAAGGATAAATTGGCCTCCCTTGTTTGTACTAGTTTCTCAGGTGGCAGTAACCTCATGGAATGACACTGAGTAAGTGCTCTGCACACTGTCCATAGTCCTGGGATAGGGTGTGATTGTTGTATCCAACCCAACAGATATCACAGTGGCCACCATGCAGGCTATGTAGCTAATTCCTTAATTCATTAGTCATCCCCAGGTATCCCCAGCAGTCCTTGAACTCATTCTATAGACTAAGCTGGCCTACAGGTCCACTTTCATCTGCCTCCCAAGGGCTGGGATTAGAAGCATGCACCAACATCATCTGGCTAATAATTAGCCATTCTTTTATGCTAGCAGCAAATGAGCTTGGGCCAATACACAGTGTGCTGAGTATTTCGGCCACTCTGCCTTGCCCTGGCCCTGCTCAGCTTTGCCGTTGTCTACAGGTACAATCTGCTGCCCTGGATGAGATGTTCCAGCACCGAGAGGGCTGTGTACCACGCTATCACAAAGCTCTGCTACTGTTGGAGGGGCTACAGCACACACTCACGGACCAGGCAGACATTGAGAACATTGCCAAGTGTGAGTGCCTTTCTCTGGTAGCCTAAATGGGGTAGTGGGTGTGGCCTCTCCAGTTCATCCTTCCTCTTCCACAGGCAAGCTGTGCATCGAGCGGAGACTCTCGGCCCTACTGAGTGGCATCTGTGCCTGACTGCCTGCCTCCAGCCTGCTGTGTCCTTGGAGCCAATTCCCTGTGCCAACCTTCAGAGTAGGGTCTGAGACCTGGCTGACTGTCTTTCTTGACACTGATTTGATGGTGCTGAGACTGCTGCCAGCCAACTCCAGCAGGGATGCTGCATGGTAGATCTGTGCAGACTCTGGTGTAACTCTTGCTTCTTAGACTCCCAGTCTCTGCTGATAGGTGGATGTCAAAGTGCCAGGGACAGCTCCACTGGGACAGGAGTTTCTGAACATATCCTTCCCAGCTGGCTCCCTTGGCAGGCATATGTGGCACTGAGAGGTGGTAGGCTGGTGAGTGTGGGTACCTGCCACCTACAGAGCCCAAGGCAGCCCCGTTGACAGGCAAGACCCTGAGACTGTTGCTGACTCCAAGCCAAAGAGCTTTTTCTTACAGCTCACTTGCCCCGTTGCTCATCCAGAAAAAAAAAAAAAAAAAAAAAAGGCATGGCCTTTTGGCCTCCTGATCTCTCTAGGAACCTCTCCCTCTGAGGCTACCCACCCAGCTTTGTAAGTCACCGGAGCACTTTATGCAGAGACTGGAGAACCTCACCCAGCAGTTCAGACTGCGGGAAACCTGCCTCCCATTCCTGGCTCTTGCTCTCCAAGATATTGTATAGATGCAGACCATGTCTACGTGTATAAATAGCCCAGTGTACACCTCCACCCATGTCTGGTCTTTGGAGGAAAACACAGGCTTGCCTCCTAGGGGGAGAAACAGTCCTCCTGTTTAAATGTTCATTAGGGACAGTCATTGTGAAGCACCATGCTTTTTAAACTCAGAACTTCCACACTTTTCCCCTAAAATGTGTCACCCCACCCACCTCCAAACTCGGTTTTTCTTTATAAAAGGAAGGTTGAGATATTTAAGAATTGGAAGGGTGGGGATGGCAAAGGTAGAGCATTGCTCTGGATGTTTCCCATGGAGGAGATGGCAGCAGTGTGTGGTTGAGAGTGAGCTGAGGCTGTCTGCCGTAGTGTAGTGTGTGTGTGAGTGTATGGCTGGCTGTCTTTATCAACTTCCTTTGTTAGATGGCAGAAAGGGCAGTGCCCAGATGCCAGCCTCCCCATCCAGTGGGCAGGTGTGGGTGAAAATAAACATATGCAAAACTGTCCCCCTTGGAGCTTTCCTGTCAGTTTGGCTCCAGTTCTTGATGGCCTTCAGGATCTGTGCTGAAGCTTGTCTTCCAGGCTCCAGGGTGGACACATGATAACACTTTCCAAGCCTCCCTGGTCTGTTCGTCTTTTGTCACTGCTCTGTCCATGTGTACTTGAAAGTATCTGGGTGTCTATGAGGCAGATGTGGGGCTGCTGTCCCCAACAGTGTTCAGTTACAGGCCACACACACAACACTCTCTTTCCTTTTTTTTTTTTTTTTCTTTTTTCTTTATTTTCTTTTTGCAATACTTGAAATATTGCCACTGTGCTTGGGCATACAAGAAAGCAGATCTCGAAGACTAGTCCCCTCCCATGACCTCCTTTGCATGTAACATGTTGTATTTATTGCTTTGTGGTCAACTGGAATCCAGAGCCACCAGGGAGGCTGGTGCAGGGGTCATCCTTACCTACCACCTGGTTCCTAAGGGCTCCTGGTTGGCTGTGTATGCGTGTGGCTGTCTGAGGTGTGAGCAAACCTGCTCTCCAAAGCAGTGCTCAGCCCCTGTCCAATTTAAGATGAATTTTGTGTGAGTCCATCCCTTTTGCGTTTCATTGTGTCATATCAATTTAAGAATAAAATTTGGAATTGATGCGGCGTCACTATTTATCCTGGTGTGCTTTTCTCTTATAGGGCTGTTTGGTGCCAGTGGTAGCCTGCTTAGCTGTGGGAGCAAACCTCAGCTTGATTCAGGGATAGTTGGGCAGATTCATTGTACATCCTAGGAAAAAAGATTTCGTGCTGGGCTGGGAGAGGATCCAGAGAAGGCAGGTCAATTCTCCAGGCCATTTGAGATGCACCAGGTTGAAGGTTTTATATTTTGTGAGGCTCAAGTTTTTTGCAAGGAATCCCGACTGTTTATAGAGTGGTAGCATCTGCTTCCTACTGTCAGCAATAGCTTGGATATACACCTTCCTCCACTCCCTCTTTTGAAAGACAGGGTATTAAATTACAGGCTCAAATGAGCTTCCTTCCCCTGCCTTAGACTTAGTAGCTGGGGTTGTGGAGGCACTCCATCATACCTGACTTCACTTATAGTCGGTCGTTTTTTATTCTAAACTTAATAGCAAGTATGGTGTGAGGTGCACCCTCCCAACACTGAAACTAATTTTTTAAAAAATATGCATGCATGTCTGTGTGATGGTAATCAGACCCACCAAAACTGGAGTTACAGACAAGTGTGAACTGCCATGTGGGTGCTGGGAATTGAACCAGGGTCCTCTGGAAAGCAGCCAGTGCTCTTAACCACTGAGCCATCTGTCTAGTTCCTGGAACTGATCATCTCATGCATGTGACCTGCTGGCCACTTTGTATGCTTATTTGGAGGATTGCTTAAATCCTTTGTGCCCCTATGTCTCTTAAGTCAAGGTCTCATATAGTCCAGGCTGGCCTCAGACATGGTCTATATCCTAAGATAACTGAATTACCAACCTGCGAATACCTCTAAGGTGTTGGATAACAGACATGCATCACTGTACCTGGTTCCTCCCCCCCCCTCCCTCTCTCTCTCCCTCCCTCCCTCCCTCCCTCCCTCTCCCCCTCTCCCTCCCTCCCTCCCTCCCTCTCCCTCTCCCTCTCTCCATCCATCCATCCATCCATCTATCTATATATCTGAAAACTAGGTTTTCTCCCATTCAGATTTGTCTGTGGTTCCGTTGCCTGCTCTACATTGGGATCTGTCTGGTGTTGTCATTGCTTGCTCTAAACTGGGTTCCCTTTCCTGCTCTGGCATTGGGATCTGCGTAGGGTTCTCTGCTTGTTCTGCATTGGGATCTGTCTGGGGTAGATCCCTGCTCTGGCATAGGGTTGCCCTTTTACTGCAAAGCAGGCATCTGACTGTAAGGTCTGTATCTTAAAATCAGTATTATTTTCACATGATATAAATAAATAAGTTATTAGGTTACTAAGGAGGCTGTCTACAGTACTGAAAATAAAGTTCATTAGAAGGGAGAGTTCCAGAGGAAGTGGAATGTGGAAACATTTATGGTTTGAGCAGGAGGGACGTGGGGGGAAGAGCTCCGCCTAAGAATGAGTGTAGTGGGGCTGCTACCCACATAAATAACCAATGCCAAGACATCACATGCTTGTGGAATCCTATGGGCATTAATAGACTATTTTTATGCCCTTTTGAGACACTGTCGTGGGTGGCCAGATAACTTTAAACTCACACTGAGTTGAGGAGGCTGGTATTGAACTTTTGATTGTCTTGCCACAGCCACAGTGCTGGGAATATAAGATGTGTCAGTATGTCTGGAACAGCTCCCCATTTATACCTCTGCTTGCAGCTGGTACCTCTTGTTAGAACCATTCATGGGGTGTGTTGTTGGCCAGTGGATATTAATATAGACCCCTTGGTTTCTTTGGGGGCTCTTGATGTTTGGGGAGGATGACCTTACATGCTAGGCAAATGCTCCACTACTGAGTTATATTCCCAGACCTTTAATTTACTTTATATATGAGGTATCTCTGTTTGCACTTATGTGCAGGCACCCATAGAGGCTGGAAGAGGATATTAGATCCCTCCATGCTGAACTAATGTACATGCTGAGATTTGAACTCCAGTCCTTGTGATTGAGCAGCAGTATTCTTAACCACTGAGCCATTTCTTTAGACCCTCCCTTTGTTTTTAAAACAGAAACTGGTGAAGTTATCCATGTTGGCATTGAACTTTTGATTGCCTTCCCACAGCTCCCCCCAGCACTAACATGCTTGCACAACCACACCCAAGCAAACCAGTATACTTATACAGTGATGTGCCACCATCCCCACAGTACAGGATAGAGCACTGCCTTCCAACTCTTGTGCTATCTGTTCATCCTCCTGGTCCCTGTAGCCATCTAGGGCAACCTTGATGGCCTTGGAGGAAGTAGATAAATATAGTCAGTTATAAGCACAATGAGATAGATAGCAGGGTCCAGTGTTACGTGACAAAGCTGACATCTGGCTGTCTTGACCTGGCAGGGCAAGTGAATATGGGTCCACTTTCCAAGTTCTAACAGGTGGCTTTAGGACCTGAACCTCCAGCCTTTACCCTCCAGGGTTCTGTGGTAGATGTGGTTATTACAGGATATTTGATCCAACTGTGAACCTTGAGATTACAGTATTTACTGAAAAGAACTATTTCTGGTGGTGTGGCTTAGCCCTGACACACCCCTTTAGTCTAGGAACTCTCTGCTTGATTGTAAACAGGATTAAGTAAAATCAGCCATAGATCAAGAGGTAAGACAAGCAACCAGATGGCTTGAACTGAATAAGGGGGAAAAATAGAGAGTGAGAGGGAGTCAGAAAGGAGGAGACACACACAGGAAGTAGAAAGGAGGACACACTGAGTTGGAAGAGTCTTGTTTGAGATGGTAGTGCAGGAGAAAGGTCTTTTCAGGATATCAGCAGAGGAAGAAAGTCAGCTGGGTGCTTTCTCAGCCTTTGAGCTAGCAGGCTTTCACCCTAGCATCTAGCTCCTAAGTCTTTATAGGTAAAATTAAATGATTGAGATTTTAGTTAAAAACAGTATTTTGTATTTCAACAAATGGCATGACCACAAGGACCAAGAAATCACGCCAGCTGTAGACAAACTGAGAAGCTATCAGATTTGGTAAGACACCTGGTAAGTAAAATACAGGGAAGTTGAGACCCTACATAATGGTACTTTAGATGGCTTGAAAATAAAGGCAGAAAATGAAAAATGACTTAGCTGAGGTTGACATAATATCCATTATAACTAGTATCACCCTGGTAATTCATATTTTACCCTAAATAGCCAGCCATAGTGGCCATTTGTGCCAAATATGTAAGTTGATAAGAAACAAGCCATAGGCTTATAAATGAAAATAAGAAAACTATTCAGATACAGACAGGAATTTAGACAATAACTTGCTGTACCACTGCATGATGAAATTGAAGAGGGGAGGCCCGAGGTTACTAGAAAACCAACCTTAGTTCATCTAGTTGTGAGGGCATAGATTTATTTTTATACAACTTTATCTCAGGGAAAGACCATTTTTCTAGAATATCTAGTACCTGAGGGCATGGCCTAGGTCTAAGAAGAATCTAGGAAAAAAAAATCCTAGGAACGTGCCTGACAGCCAAGAGATTCAAAACTTGGTTTCATGCCAACAGTTTAACCAGTAATTTCCAAGAATTAACTCTACCTCATACCCCTTTACCCAATCCTGAAATACCAAGATGTGTAACACTCCACTTACGTTTTTGGTTTTTTGTTTTTGTTTTTCTTTAAAACCCATCTTACCTCTGAGCTCGGGGCCAAATTCCCTCTGCTGCATGGGAGCATAGGGTTACAGCCCAGGTTTGAACTGAATAAACTGACCCTTGTGTGTTTGCATCAGAATCTAGCTCCCTGGTGGTCTTTGGGGGTCTCTTGACGGGAGAACTACACTTGGTGTGTTGGCCAGGAACTCCCGCAGGCCCCACAGACTCTGGAGCAGAGGGTCTAACTGACTAGTAAGTCTCTGAGTGGTGTCTGTTTGTGTTTAAAATCGTTTCTGGGGTGCACTCAAGTCTGTGATTGTCACCAGACCCAGTTAAGAGTGGACACGCTAGACAACCATGGTCATGAGGGGCTAGAAGATATTCCAGACCCCAATGGTGGGGACAGAGAACCTCAGAACTGTTTCAGGATGGAGAGCCCCATATCTATTTGAGTGAGGACAGAGTGTAGGGGATTATGTTCCACTGTAAATAATTGTCCCCCGTACTAGTTTAATAAAAAGCACTGATTGGCTGAAGGCTGACAGGAAGTATGGGCATGGCTACCAGACTAAGAAAACTCTGGAAACAGGAAGAGCAGAGCAGAAAAGCTACAGAGAAGCCTTGGAGACACCACGATGAGATGCCAGCAGATGCAGAGGAAAGAAGTTGAAATGCTGATCTGAGAAAAGGTACCCAGCCTCATGGCTGAACAGGATGAGAGTCATGGTTTAGATGAAGAACAAGAGCTAGCCAGTTATATGCCTGGGCCCCAGATCAATCAGCATACAATTAATATAAGTGTCTGTGTGTTCAGTGGGACTGTGGGACTGTGGGTCTGGGCCAGAAACCTCATAGAACAACAGAGAGTCCCATATCTGTTTGAGTGAGGACAGAGAGCCTCAGATCTGGACAGTATTTGGATGCACAAGTGGGTGGCTCCTACAGTGTGAAACCAAACCATCATCTTATTTATGACTCTGCTTTCAGTCTCACTGGAGAAAGCTTTTCCTCCTGTGCCTTCAGTCTTCTATGCTTCTCTGTATTTGTGTTTCTGTGATAAAACTTCCTCCTTTTGGACTTACTCTTAACTCCTTAAGGAGATGTTAATGCAGGCGCTCATAAAGTCTAAACTTGCCACCTTTTGCAGGTCAGAATGGCCAGCACTCAATGTCGACTGACCTGAGGGAAACTTTGACCTGGCCCTCTTAGGGGCAATAGAGGAAATGATCTTCAGACCATGAGTGGGGCACCCTGACCAAGAACCCTCCATTGTGGTCTATCTAGAGAGACTTTGTAAAAGACCCCTCTTCTTAGATTAGACCATTCTTACCCTGACAGGTTAAGGCCCTGGCAGCTATAGAAAAAGGCTCACCCTCCAAGACCACTTTGGCTCCTTAGCCCAAAAGTCCTTCAGCAAGGCAACATAGAGGTTGAGATCCCCCCACCTCATGTCCTCCATCCTTGTTCAGCAGTCTTCCCTGCCAGTTCAGCCAGCTCCTCCCACCTCTGGGACAAGGGAGGGACCGGCTCATGGGACACACAGCCATAGGGAGATACCTCTGATCCTGATGCTACATACAGTTCTTCCCCTTAGAGCAGCAGGACCCCCCTGACCAGGATGAGAGTCAACCACATCACAATTAGAGGCCGAACTGTGCCCTTCTTGGGACATCCTAAGCCTGATTCACCTCTTTGAGACAATTCCTTTAACGTACCAACCTACGTGGGATGACTGTGCACAGCTTTTACAGGTTCTCTTCATGACAGGAGAGAGATCAGATACAGACTGAAGCTCAAAATCTGGTTTGGATCCCCACAAAAGAGCCGACAGCTAACCTGGCTCTCATAGATGCAGCCTTCCCCCTAATTCCCTGGTGTAAGGTTGTAATACAGCTAAAGGTAAGGCGAGCCTCCTAGTCTATTGCCAGGTTTCAAGGCAGCCACAAGAAGGCCTGCAAATTTAAATAAGTTCTGTAAAATAAGGCAAAGAGCAGATAAAAAGTGCAGCAACATTCCTAAAAGGCCTCTAGGAAGCCTTAAGGAGGTATATACCCTATGATCCCAAGGCCCAAGAAAATACCTCTGCAATGACCTTGGCTCTCATTAACCAGTCAGCTGCTGATATCAGGAAAAAACTACAGAGGATAAAATGTATATATATTAAAGATTTAATAAGTCCTTAGCCTAATGGATAGTGACTAAGGGAGATGGGATTTGGCCCCCTTCCCTGAGCCCAGGGTAACCCTAAGAGTAGAAGAGAGACCAGTTGACTTCATAGTAAACACAAGAGCTCATAGACCCATAACAAACAAAAAGACTTGTTTTCAAGGTACCACTAGAGTCAAACCTTATTCATGGACTACCCCAAAAAACAGTGGACTTGAGAACAGGCCAGGTAACCCACTTTCTGTTGATTCCAAAATGCCCATAAATCTTGTTAGAGATTGAGATCGGCAGCCAGATGACAGACAAGACACCACAGGGATTCAAACCCCACCCCCATCATTTCCAATGAAGCTCTGCATTAGGACCTGGGTGAGTACCAGACACAGAACTCAGAAATCAGTCTGTTACAATATTTTGATGACTTGCTGATTGTGGCTGCAGACTGAGAGACCTGCCTGGCTGGGATTGAGCTGTTGTGGACCCTGGGGAACCTAAGGTACCACACCTCAACCAAGAAAGCCCAAATCTGCAAGTGGCAGGTAACATACCTAGGGTATATCTTAAAAGAAGGGCAGTGGTGGCCTTCAGTCTTAAGAAAAGAGACAAGACTTAAGATTCCCACACCCACTACTACCAGGCAGGTGAGAGATCTTAAACTCAGTGGGGTTCTGTAGATCCCAGAACTGGTCAAGCCCTTATATGAGGCCTCCAAAAAAAGGGCTAGACTTCACCTAGACTGAGGACCACCAGTTGGCCTTTGAAAAATTCAAATAAAGCCTGCTCTCCTCCCCAGCAGTGGGTCTGCTAGATGTGACCAAACCATTTTACCTATATGTAGATTAAAAACAAAAAGATAGCAGCCTATCTATCAAAAAAGCTAGACCCTGTGCCAGTTAGATGGCCACCCTGCCTCTGCATAATAGTGGTGGCCATGGCCCAACTGGTCAAAGATGCTGACAAGTTGACTTTGGGACAGACCCTCACCATAACCACACCCCACGTACTTGAAAGGGTTCTCAAGAAGCCCCCTGATTGGTGGCTGAGCAATGCCATAATAACTCATTATCAGACTCTTTTGCTTAACCCTACCAGAATAACTTTCCAAGTGCCCTCAGCTCTGAATCTGGCTACTCTACTGCCCAATCTGGATCCAAAAGCACCACTGTATGAGTGCTCCAGAATCCTGGCCCAGGCACACAGCATTAGGCCAGATTTGTGAGACATCCCATTGTCTGATGTAGAAATTACCTGGTATACTGATGGCAGCAGTTTCGTGCAGGACAGTCAAAGGTATGCAAGAGTGGCAGTTACCAATGCAGAGGAGGTAATATAGATGGAGTCAAAAGCCCTAACTAAGGCATTAAAACTGGGGCAAGGGCAAAAGGTTAATATCTACACAGACAGCTGGTACACTTTTTGCCACAGCACATGTGCACAGGGCAACATAAAAAAAAAAAAAAGATAAAATCCTGACCCTCCTTAAAGCTCTATAGTTACCCAAGAAACTTGCCATCATCCATTGCTCAGGGCACCAGAGAGGGGACAGATCTATGCCCAGGAACAACAATCTGGCAGACAAAACCTCCCGACAGGTAGCACTACAGACTGATGTAGTTTTTGCACGTGTATTGGTAGACCCCAGGGCACCTAATCTGCCAGAAAATCCTGGTATACTAAAAAGGTCTTTCCTAGATCAGGATCTCTCCATGACCCAGTGCATAGATAGATAAGTGGTAAAGAGCAGCAGATAGTAAAATCATCTTGCCTGAGCATCTGAAAAAGAGAATGCTTACCAAAGTCCATCAATCCTCTCATATGAGAACATGGAGAATGCAGGACCTGGTCAGACAGTTGAAAATAAAAATCAAAGATGTACAATAAAAAAAATTATAAGCATCATCACCAACTGCAAAGTGTGTCAGCTCACCAGTGCTGTTGCCAACCCAAAAACCCTGGGTCTCAACTCAGCGGGAAGAAGCCTGGAGTCTACTGGGAAATAGACTTCACTGAAATAAAGCCCAGTATGTATAGTTACAGGTATCTGCTAGTCTTTTTAAATACTTTTTCAAGATGGACAGAGGCATTTTCCATCAAATATAAAATGATGCAGGTGGTGGCAAAGAAGTTACATAAAGATATCCTGCCCAGGTCAGACAGTGGGCTGGTTTTGTGTCCCAAGTAACTCAGAATTTAGCCACCTTTCTAGAGAGTGATTAGAAGTTGCATTGTGCATACAGATCTCCTTCCCTTTGCCCTATATAGGATCATGAACTCCCCTTATCAGATGAGACGGAGTAAGACCAAAAGTCTTGAGTTCTATGTCTGTCCCGCTCACTCCTGCACCAAAGAATATGTGTGGAGGCCCCGAGGCTGCTTATTGTGTCAGCTGGGGGTGAAAGTCCACAGGATGGATCACCTGGACACCTCCCATGCAGGGAGATCTGATATAGTGATCCATGTAAGAAACAAAATACTGGGGACGAGAATATGCACCATAGGTTTGCAGACGATCTACTGTAGACTATGTTAAGAAAAACAAAACATGGGTGACCAGTGGGGGATGCTGTAACTCACTAATTATCAAATTCACTGACCAATAAAAGAAAATGAACTAGATAGCCAGTAAGACTTGGGGACTGAGGCTTTACTGCACAAGATATGATCCAGGGCTGATATTTACCATCAGACACATCCAGGTCCCATTACAGGCAGTGATAAGACTGGTTAAAAAAAGGGGGGGAGTTTGAGGCCAGCCAGAAATAGTTTGAGTCCTGGTTTAATTCACCCCCATGTGGTGGTATGTTATATATTTAATAAAACCAGTCTTGGATATCAAAGAAGAGATATACCCACAGTCAATCCAGGAGGATTGGAGAGTGGTAACTCACACTTTTAATCCAAGCTACAAGAGACCAAAAATAAGCCCTAGGCTTCTGGAGTATGCAGAAAGTGTTGCAAAGGCTGGCATTGGGCTGATGAGTGCAGATCAAGAAGGAAGAGGTGAGGTAACCCTTTGCTGGTGAGAAGTGCCCTAAGGGGCCTCAGGCAGCACTGATAGGAAATTTGATTCAACTGCTTCCTGTCAGTGTTGGAGAAACTCATCCACAAAGCAATTAGAAGATTTAATATCTGTTGTTAAAAATAACACTGCTCTGAATGTGGTCAAGGACCAAACAACTTCAGTAGATAAAACAAAAAATTCAGGAGAGACAAGAAAACAAGTGACAAACTCCTATAAATGATCAGAGACCAAAGCTAAAAATACAAATAATGGCAGTGAAACTGGAGGTTTAGTAGACACAGGACCATATGTAACAATAATTTCACCCAAATCTTGGCATCCAGAGTGACCTCTTCATGAGGTAAATATTCAGCTTCTAGGGACTGGAACTTTATCTCGGGTAAAACATTGTGCAAGATGGGTGGAATGTAAAGGACTTGAAGGACAAATAAGAAAATTAGAGCCATTTGTGTCTACTATAGCCATGAACATAAGGGGATATGATTTGCTGCAGCAATGAAAGAAAAAAAACCAGATTAACATTTCTCCAACATCAGAAACAAAACATAAAAGAATACTTTAGAGAAAAATATTAAAAGGTATTAACAAATCCAGTCACAGACCATTCAGTTTGTATATGCATAAACAGAACACAACAGTTGTTGGTCTTTCAAAGGTACCAATTGCACTTCCTTTACAATGCTTAACTGACAAACCTGTGCAGGTATAACAATGGACTTTGTCATCAGAAAAATTATAGGCACTAGAACAGCTGGTACAGGAGAGGCTAAATGCACAACATATTGGAGAATCAGCCAGTCCTTGGAAATCTGTATGTATGTCATAGGAGAATAAAACTGTGGATACCGTCAAGATTTATAAAGATTAGGTTACAACAAGAGAGGCCTCCTGAATAAGGAGAGGCAATAATTCATCAGACAGCTTGGTCATGCAGTCCAAACTAACTTACAAAGACTAACAAATGCCTTCCATTTGATTGGGCATGAAAAGATAAAAATAAATGTTTTCAAATGATAATTACCAAAGGCACATTTGCCTTACTGGCATAAAATGAAAAATGGGTTTTCTTAAACCATATGTCTTAATTCTGTGTTAGAAGTTAGGCTATAGATTGTCCTGTGGCTCATGCCATCTTGGACAACAGCTTTTGAGTTTTCTTTTTAAAAAATTATAATTTGGTTGTTTGGTCTTAAAAGCACAGTTAAGAGAGTTAAAATATTTTAAGTGAATTCAAAGGTTACTACTATAGTTCAAACTTGTTTTAAATCTCTAAGAGTTAGAGCAATTTGTAGCTAAGATAAAATATTTGAACCCATGCCTTTAATCCCAGCAGAGACAGATGGATCTCTATAAATTAGGGATTTTTCTGAATTCTAGAGTTACAGTGGGCAAGATGGTGGAACACACCTTTAATACCACAACCCAGGGACAAAACTCTGACATATCTAATTGTTATGCTTGCACACTAGAGAAGTCACATACCATATTTGTAGATTAGTATAAAAACCCTCTACAGGGCTACTAGAAAGGCAGCTAATTTCCAACAATGACAGGAACAAAAAGCAGCTTTTGTGACTGCAGGTAACCTCTTCTCCATGCATGCAAACCTGACCAATATTGATCCAGATGATACCCTAGTTAGGGATATCATACTTATTGGTGAATTGGCAACTGGGGGCTCTTCATAAAACAAAAAGGTGTCCACCAACATTTACTTGTTGGCTTCTATTGCAAGTGTTTTCCATATATGGAGAAGAAATATTCTCTCTTTGAGAAACAAATATGGACATTTTGTTGGCATGGAGAACTTTATACTCAGTCATTGCCAACCATCCTATGGTCATAAGGACACCTTTTATGATGATGGATTGGATCCTTTTGAAGGCAGAGTCCTTTTCAGGCTTAACCATGGAAGGAAAGGTATTGCCCATCCCTAAACAGTTCATCCCTCCCCCAAAAGAGGCACCTATTGAACTATGGGTATTGATGGAATGGTCACAACGTTTGATTAATGCATGGTTTGTTGATGGTTCAGCAACCTGTGGTGATACATTACATATTTAATAAAACCAGTCTGGAATATCAGAGATCCACCCACAGTCAATCCGGGAAGATCAGAGAGCGGTAACTCACACCTCTAATCCCAGCACCAGAAAAGACCTGGTGTGACTGGGAGTGGTGACCTATACCTTTAATCCCAACAGATCTGAGTTTGAGGCCACCTTGGTTGACAGAGGGAGTTTCAGTCTCCCAGACAGGCAGTGGTGGTGCCAGGCCTTTAATCCCATAACTCCAGAGATAGAGATCTTTCTGTGTTTCTGTGAGTTCAAAGCTAACTACCAAATAGTAGTAGCCCACGCCTATAATGTGAAACAACTGGGCAAAAAAGGTATTTAAGGCAGGCATAGGAAGACAGATTGAGCCACGAGGATCGAGGCTGGGGAAGCTGGAAGACAGCTGGGTGAAATTTGACTGTGGTGTTTCCTCTCTGATATCTCAGCCTTTCCCTGATACTAGGCTCTTGAGTTTCCTTTATTACAACCAGAATTCGGGCAACAGCCCCGCAAATGGCACCAAAACTAATGGAAAGCAGCATCTTATAGACTGGTGGCTGGAGTGACCAATACCGAGGAAGGAACACAAAGTCAGCACAGCACTGTTAGGTATAAGACAACTAGAAAAACAAAAGGAAAAAATCCCTAACTTCTCTAATAGTGTATTGCAATGGTATAGCTGGCTATATGGTCATCAAAATGGAAAAACCACTGTCAGATGAATGGCAAAGATGTGTGGCATTGGTAGGCATAAGTGGAAATTGCAAAACTTAGCAAAACTTAGCAAAGACATCAAATTTTATGTTTTATGTAGCTCATGCAGGCAAGACAGGCAAAACCCCTGTAAATAATGGAACAATGAACAAATTGGCATCATATTTAATTAAAACTAGGTTATTAAAATTTTCCGTGGAACAAATTCTGAATAAATCAGCAAGGATAATAGGTCACACATTCAAAATATTAGAAAGTTTACACCTAACACTAAAAGATAAGGGTTAATGGAGAACCAAATTAATTCAGGACAATCCTAGAAGAATAACTACTATAAGGAATCCATAGCCATCACACCTCTAATCCCAACCCTTGCCTGCCATTAGGGACCCTGCAGAATAAATCAGCAATCACAGCCACTCCCATGTACATGTGCTTGCTAACATTCAGGCAGGTATCTATGGCCACAGTGTCTCTATCTAGCCTCTGTGCACATGCACTAAGTCCCCTTTAAAAATGAGCTCTGCTTCCTCATTTGCCTCCCCTCCCCCTGCCCCCCAGACACACCTGTCCTTCCCCAGAGGCTGGTCTCTGCCACTTTCCCCTTCTATTTTCTCAGTAAAGCTTCCCACATGAGTTTGTTAAACTACAACATTGGTGTTGCAAAACTCAGCAGGCCCTCCTGGTGCCCTTAGGCACTCGGGAACCCTGGGGTCAGGTTCATCTACAACAGCTTCACTTTCTAATTAACTGACCCCTGGGCCTGCTCTATTCAACATTTGCAGGATCGGTGAGTTCCCCTTATCCTGGTCAGTGTAAATGCTTCCCTGGATCCATAGGAGTGACCGTTAAGCATCTAGCACCTGGTGCCCTTGAAGGTGGGGAACCCCCAGCAACAGTCTTCAAGGCTGACAACCATCCCTAGTCATTCCCCATGAATGAGGCTTCTTGGCTCTGCACACAAGCCCTGTTACTAGGCAACCATGTGACTCTCTTGAGTCCCCTGACCTTTGAGTGAGGAACCACTGCCTCCTCAAATTGCTCCTCCCTGAATTTTTGGGACACTAAAAATTCTAGGCTTTTTATCTTGTTTTTTTTTTTTTTTTTTTTTTTTTTTTTTTGCTACTTCACCCATGGGAACTGTGCCTAGCAACACATAAGACCAATATCTCCTCTGGGATGTCTTTTACAAAACTCAAACCTCTATGTTTAGGGCTTAAGGGCTTCTAGACTCATCCACCTTTGCAGTCAGACCTGGCCCAAATAACCCTTAGATAACCAGTCAAAGTGGCTGCCTAATGGCAGTTTAGATCCTAATATACAGGAATTTTCCAGCTCCTGCCAGCAGCTGGGTAACTGGAAGGGGTATATTATGTTCAAACCCTCACATATCTTAGCTCCAAACTTTCTCTGTGTTTCCTGTTCAACCCCCCACAACCTCCTAGCTATGCAGTCTGAACTAGAGGAACGTCCATTCCTCCAGACCCTGCTAACAACCCCCCTACCCATTCCGACCACAACATACAACTGCGCCTTCAGCCTCCTTTCTAATGGACTCTTCCAGCTGCTTTCACTCCTCTGGTTACTCATTCCTGAGCCCTATGGGTCCTCATCCATCCCTTCCTGCCCAAACCAACCTGGTGACCGTTCTCCCTTCATGAGAGGTTGCCGAAGTGGATGGACTAGTTAAGGTACATGTCCCCTTCTCATTAACAACTCTCTCAAATAGAGAGAAAACAACAACAAACCAAACTGGGGTCTTATACATCTGACTCTACCTCTTTCCTTAAAGAATTCCAATATATCACCCAGTCATATGGTCTCACCTTCCCGAGGAGCGAAGGCAAGTTTGAGGGCATGCTAGAGCACATGCAGATGAAATACCCCAAACTCACACAGCATACCCAGCCAGGGCTGAGGCAGCCCCTGACCAGGACCCCCTATGGGACTATCATACCCCAGGCGGTGCTCTCACTAGAGACTAGTTACAATCTGCCTCCTGTCTGGTCATCATAAGGCTTCCCTTAAACCAGTTATCTATGAAAATCTCCAAGAGGTCATCCAGGACCTGATCCCCAATATTGATCGGGGTTGGACAGGGGTGGCATGTGGTCAGGGCAACCTTCTCTCTTCTCTAGAACAGTGCCTCTAGTCATTTTCTCCTAAATGGCAGGGTCCCTGAAAGGTAATTCTTGTAACCCCAACAGCTGCTAAGCTTGAGGGCCTCTCTCATTGGATTCACTTATCCCATGTCAAACCCTTTACCCCTCCCCCAAGATAATTTTTATACATAGCAACTCCAACAGTTATGAAACTCCCATAAGTTTCAGAGGACACCCAAGACCAACTGCCTTGTCCCCAATTCCAGAAGAATGAGGCTTCACCCCACAATGGTACTCAACTCTACAGAATTGGAAACCCCATATGGAAGTGGGTACTTTTCTTCCTGATCCCTCTGTGTTTTCTTGCCTCTGCTACTCATACCCTGCTTCTTCAGTTTCTTCTCTATGTATCTCCAATGACACATTCAAAAATCTCTAGTCCAACAACGAATTGGCTGTTGTTATAGGACTACCAATCATTAGCCACAGAGCTGGAAGGTGTAAAGACTACCAAATGTGTCCTGGTGGTAAGAAAGAACAACACCCCAGAGATACCCACACCACCCCTCAAGAGTCAAAAATGAAGACTCACAGATCTCAATACAACTCTTTATTATTAATTACCCTCAGCCATCAACCAGCTGTGTCTCCCTGTGTCAAAGTGATGCCATAGGAAAGGAACAGGTACTTGAAGGTTTATTTATGTGAAGAAGAAAGCTTAAGTGGTAATAAGGAGAAGATAATTTGAAGTGTATAAAAGAATGAGATGTTTTCCAATTTCCTTTCTCTCAGTATGGTACTGTTCATAACTCTAACATTGACGGATGAAATTCTGGTGAGCTGTTAACCTGGCTCTGGCAGAGCACTCGCCATATACGATACCATTATATTATCATAGCCACAAGCTCAGGACTTTAAATTCCCTTTGGTCACTTTCAAATGTGTCTAAACCTATCACTTTCTGTAAACTTAAAATTCTTGTAGGCTTCAGGAAGTCATTTTGGATATACCCAGAACAGGTCAGAGGCACTCTAGATAAGAACTATGCCCACCTTTCCCTGGCCTAGGAACCCCTCTATCCCCAATTACCAGGACTTAAGGAAAAGATTCCCCCCTAAACTTAACTTTATCTTCTCCCCTGTTGGCATCTTGTCGGCTCCAAGCAACACTGGTTCCACAGAGCCTGGACAGCGAGGTGAGACAACTAGCTACTCCAGGCATGGCTGGTGTTATGATAACACATATACCCTGTGTGGCTGTGGATGGTGATGGATGGGGGACCCTGTACCTCATAAGGTGGTGTGTTGGTGAGACATTCAGGCTGGGCCCATGTGGAGAGACTCTATTATTACTGAGAGAGGTAGAAGAGACAGATAGAGATGGGGGGGGGGGAAAGGGGACAGGACCGAGGTCAGGGGTTTAGGAGTGTGTCCTCTGGCAGGGTGGGGAGAAGGAAGGATGGGAAAGAAGGGAGGGGTCACAAGTGGGAATCCTTAGAAGGAGCTTGACAGGGCGGGGCCAGGCTAATTGCCATTGGCCAGGTGTGGCTTCAGGGTCTAGAGTCATAACAGCCAGCACCCCAGCTCTCTCAGGTGCCTCCTTAGGTCAGCAGGAAGCAGTCTCATGCCCTCATTCCACCTCACCTGATGCCCCTAACACCTAACCGTTCCTATAATAAACAAAAAGGAGGAATGTTAGCATTCAGGTACTATGCTGCCCTGCCCTCGAGGACCTAGCAGAATAAAAGCTACCAACTAAAGAGTCCAGAGACCACTGGACAAGTGAAACATCTGAAGGGAAAGGACAGAACACCAAGGAAAAATGTCCCAAGAGAGTAAATTGGCCAAGTGGTATCACCCACCTCCAGCTGGCTGGCCTGGCATCCCAGCTTGGAGCCCCAGACTACCATCTTGCCCCTCCCAGCAGAACCACTTGATGTAAGCCAATGGTGGATTCTCAAATGCTTGTCTCTGCTGCCCTCTATAGACATAAATGACAAATGGTCTTTATGTAGTTCCAATTGGGAGGCAGAAGCAATCAGAACTCTGTGAGTTTGACCTAGCCTGGTCTACAGAGTTCGAGGGCACACTCCAAAGCTACTCAGAAAAAGTCTTTCTTGAAAAACAAATAGATGATAGATAAATAGATAGATAGATAGATAGATAGATAGATAGATAGATAGATAGATAGATAGAAATTAAAGCCGGCTTTGGAGTTAGAGTGTGGCTCTCTCCTCTAAATCCATGCATGCTTGTTAAAGAAAAATCTAAAATTTGTCTCATATCATCAGAAGAGCCATCTGGTATGAGACAGAGGGAAAAAAGATAAGGAACTATCTATTGCCACTAATGCCAGAATCTTATGGTTTTCATTTGACTTTCTAAAACTTTTTTATTTAGACAAAAGGGGAAATATTACATATTAAAATATTACTTGATCACACTGTGAATCAGAGATTGCAATATTTACTGGAAAAAGAGCTTTCTAGATGTGGTGTGGCTCAGCCCTAGCACACACCTTTAATCCAAGAGCTTTCTGCTTGAATATTATAAACAGGATTAAATAAACTCAACCATAGGTCAAGACATAAAGCAAGCAGCCAGATGATAGGAATGAACAAGAAGAAAAGAGTAAGGGGGGTCAGCAGGGTGGAGACACACAGGAAGTAGAAGGGAGGGAGTCAGTGGGGTGGAGACACACAGGAAGTAGAAGGGAGGGAGTCAGCGGGGTGGAGACACACACAGGAAGTAGAAGGGAGGGACATTGAGTTGGAGTAGTCTTGTTTGAAAAGGTCTTTTCTGGGATGTCAGCAGAGGAGAAAGGTCAGCCTCTGGGTCCCATTCTGTCGGTAAAATTGAATGACTGAGATTTAATAAAAACAACTTGTCAGAGCAGGAGTTCTGGGTTCTACTGAATCCCCCTTCTATGGTGACACTGCATTAGATCATGGAACTTCCAGCTTCATGTGGCTGGGCTTGTAGGTGCTAGGGTGGAGACTAGCATAGTTCTGAAGTGGACCTGGCTGCCTCTGACTGAATGACTGAGGCCACCTGTCTAGGTATGAAGATCTCTGTGTTCTCCACAGCCAGCAGAATGACTATCCGTGGGAGGCAGGAAGACAGTTTGGTTCAACAGACTCTGTTGTCTCCCGAATAAGTGCCATTCTGGGCCTTATAGCCCATCCTCTTCCCCTAAGGACTAAAACCTTGTTTACAGGGGGAAAAAGGAACTACAAATCTCCTTATCGCTGCCACCTGCTGAGTGCTAGTCTCTTGGGATCCTCTATGACCTTGGGCGTGCCGGGATGAGGAGGCAGGGTGTGTAAGAGAGTTAAGGTGACAGAGAGCTGAGACAAAAGAGACACGAGGAGGGACTCAGGCAGAAGCGGGAGAAGAGGCAGAAGCTGGGGACAAGCATGGATTAGAGTCAGTGTGAGTAGAAGGGGCAGAGGGAATCCAGCATGGCGGGAAGCTAGAGGGGAAAAAGCTAGGCGAGATACAGTGGCAAGACAGAAGCATGGCTAAGGGACAGACAGGTCTAAGATATAAGATGTACTGAATAAAGCTCAGGTCTCTCAGTGTCAGAGAGAGCCTGAATGATGGAACCTAAACGACTCCTGAGTGTAGACTTAATTAATCTTGACGCTCCTCGCCTGGGACAAAACTCGGACCACAAAGAAACCGGACGCGGTAAGTGGAGGTCATAACCAAGATCCACTCGGTAAGACTCAGTAGCCAGTGTTAATTAATTCAATCCCATGTGCACAACAAACGCATATATAAATCTCCTTGAGTAATAAAGCAAGCTACATACAGATTGGACATAGCTACACTGAAATTCTTTGAAGAGTCCATAAAGATTAGGTTCTATACAGACTGAGAAAAACAGGTTTATGTTTGACAGAAAAAAAACCACATTTATGATATGGATCTGGAGGAGGGTCCATGCCAGAGAAGTCTCTAGCCGTACATATAGCACAAAGGTCAACCAGCCTTCTGGGCTGAAAACAGGTTTTACATTCCTTCCCTTGAAGGAACAACCTGGTGTGTTTAACATTCTAGGTTCCGCTAGTGCTTATCTGTGAGCATAAAGACCTCCATGCTGCCTACACCTGGGTGCCTGTGTAGTTGCTTCTATGGCATGTTCTTATCAAAGGGTGAGGCCACATCCAAGTATCAGAGACAGCAAGATTTCTGTAGCAAGACAGGTAGAGAGACACTAGAGTGCCTGGTGGGTTTTTTTTGGGGGGGGGGGGGCTTTTTTCAAGACAGAGTTTCTGTATAGCTTTGGAGCCTGTCCTGAAAATCACCTTGTAGACCAAGCTGGCCTTGAACTCACAGAGATCCACTTGTCTCTGCCTCCAGAGTGCTGGGATTAAAACCACCACTGCCTGGTTCTCAGAAGAACTTTCTTTAGGGACCCTTTCTCAATATGGATGCTTGATGGTCTGCACACCCCAAAGCCAGGGGTATGACTGAGACGGTGCTGGGGTTTTCTAGGCATTAACATATACCTAATGATCTGCTCCCTGATGCATTCCTAACTTGCACATTTTAATGAAGTGGTTTCACATTTCAAGACAAAACAGTGTCCAGGCTTCAGCTTCTTTGGGAGAGCGGCATCCAGCTTAGTTTGGATCCTGGTTGGGAAATCCCACCCACTGGGTCCGCCTTACTAGGCGGGTCCCGGAAAGATTTTCTTGTATGGAGCCAGGGCAAGGTGACTCCAGAGGAGTATCCTTCACGATTTGTAGGAAGGTGGCAGTGCTGAGGAGGGTCTGCCACACTGCTGTCCCAGGGCCTTGCACTGGTCTCTAGTCACCTGGAATGTTTTACCCCTTCATACACATGGCTCTGTGTTCCATTTCAAGTTATGGTCACCTGAGTTATGGTTCTTAGAGGTGTCCAGCCCAGTCTCCTAAGCCTCTGTGTGTGGCTTCATATGACTGATGAAGCCAAGAGTTTGAGTAGGGAAGTATCCTGAGTCATCCAAGTGGGTGTGGAAAGGAGCTGGAGTTGGTGAAAGTGATCATTTCTGAAAGAAAATCAAGGATACCTGTTAAAGATGGGACTGCTCAGCATGAATGTGAGAGCTGGAAAATGGCAGATGAAGTCAGAGAAGGAGCCAGGGCCTATGTTCCAGCGGCTGCTTGTCCAATATCGTGTTTGTTGTGTATCAGCCTTTAGCAAAATTAAAAAATAAGAACACCATGTGAAGTTAGATGTGGTGATTCATTCTTGTAATCCCAGCAGTTGGGAAATTGAGGCAGGAGCTGTGCGTGATGGCGCATACCTTTAGCCCCTGCATTTGGGAGGCAAATATATATATATATATATATATATATATATATATAATGAGTTCCAGGCTGGTCAGGGCTCTATAATGAGACCATCTCAAAGAAAAGGAAATAGAGCTGGGCGTAGGCACCTGGCTAGATTCTATTTGTGTGACCCAGGACCAGAACCTGAGCCCAGCTTCATCAGTAACATGGGGACAACAGAATGATACCCACGGTTTCATGACATTAAACACATCAGTGTCTGGCAATTGGAGCAGCTTCTGAAAACAACAAATGCTGGGATGCTTGATGGTCTGCACACCCCAAAGCCAGGGGTGTGACTGAGACGGTGCTGGGGTTTTCTAGGCATTAACATATACCTAATGATCTGCTCCCTGATGCATTCCTAACTTGCACGTTTTAATGAAGTGGTTTCACATTTCAAGACAAAACAGTGTCCAGTCTTCAGCTTCTTTGGGAGAGCGGCATCCAGCTTAGTTTGGATCCTGGTTGGGAAGTCCCACCCACTGGGTCCGCCTCACTAGGCGGGTCCCGGAAAGATTTTTGTCCGCCACCGGCCGCCTTCCAACGCTTGCCGACTTCCGCCTTTGTCCACGTGGTCAGCTTCGGGGTCCACCGCGGCGTGAGTGAGGCAGTCGGGACATTCCTCGCTCCGCACGCGCACCGGCTGTGCGAATTCTGGGGCAGCGGGCGGAGGGCAGGGGCCATGGGGTGACAGGTTTAGCCTGGGATCAGCAACGCCCAAGGCTGGAGCTAAGAATTCAGGTAGACGGGGAGGGAGTGTCGGGGGTGAAGAGATCGTCAGGGACCGTGAGGTCGAGGGTCGGCGCCCTCCGCCCCGCCGCGCATGGGCTTCTCCCGCCTGAAGGCCGCGCTGCTGAGAGCCTGGGGACGGTGGACGGCGCGCCCCGGCCCGCACGTGCCCGGGTAAAGCCCCGGCTACCGGTGCCTCTCTGTCTTGAGTTCCCATTGCTGTCCTGGCTGCCTGCCTCTGCTTGCTTATCCGTGTCTCGTCTCTGCCTTGAGCCTCCATCGCTGCCTTGTACTTCCCCTGAACTGTCTGGCCAGAGCACTGCTTGTTTGGGTCTAGCTGTGCCTCAGACTCCACCCCCGAGTTGCCACTGTTTCCCAGTCACTCTGTCATTGATGAACCAGACTGGTCTGCCATTAGGCAAGGTCTTGCCGAGACCGTTGAGGCAGGGATAGCTGGGACCTCTCATCGGGCGGGCTCTCTTCTGGTATCCTTTACCACCCTGGTGACTCATGCTTGGTTTTTCAGCCTGCCCCCTATGGCTGTAAACAAGGTGCCCTCAGCGCTGGCTACACACCAAGACAGGAAGGTCCGAGGTGGCTGGGTCTGGGAGGAGACGCAGCATCCTCCCAAGAGGGTCAAGGGCGGCGAGGATGACGAACCTCCACGAAAGCTGCCGAAGCGCAAAATTGTGCTGCTCATGGCCTACTCCGGCAAGGGCTACTACGGCATGCAGGTGAGGAGGGCTAGTGAGGCCATCATCCCAGGAAATAGCAAAAATTGAGAGTCCTCCATACGGAGCTGGGGTGGTTGTCTTCCGCTGTGGTTAGGCCAGCTCTGTGGCCAATTCACATGTGACCTTGGGAGCAGTGAGTCTTGGTCACGAGGATGGCACCTGCACAGTATCCACTGAACTATGTGACACCGGCAGGTTTACTTATGCTAAGAGTGGAGACCAGAGAGATGGCAGGTGCTAAATGTCCAGTATCCTGAGGGGCAGCTGTACTCTCCGGAAGAGCATTAGGGGCCCTGGTGTGCAAGCTGGCACCTGGGCTGCAAGGGGGTACTGCCCAGTGTGGGAAGAATCTTGGTCCTTGTCACCTCTGCTGTTAACACTGTTCCCATTTCTAATTTTTTTTTAAAACATTTCTTCCCCCCAGACAAGGTTTCCCTGTGTAATAGCCCTGGTTGTCCTGGAACTTTATCTGTAGACCAGGCTGGTCTTGATCCTCCTGCATATGCCTTCAGAGTGCACCACCACTCCCGGCTTTAAAACAAATTTTAACCTTTATTTTGTATATCTGGATGTTTTGCCTGCATGTATGTCTGTGTACCATTTGCATACACTGCCCTGAGAGGCTAGAAGAGGGCGCAGGAACCCCTGAGGACTGGAGTGACAGGCAGTTGTTAGCTGCTATTTGGGTGCTGAGAATCAAACCCAGTCCTCTGGAAGAACAGCCAGAGCTCTTAACTGTGGTGGTATATTTAATAAAAACAGCCTGAAATATCAAAGAGACTCACCCAGAGAACTCCTCAGACTGAACAGGGTAGGTCCTATCTCCAGGAGTCCTCAGACTGACCTAGTGCGTAGGCAAAAAGGGCAGAACTTCTGCCTTCTCTTTAATATTTCTTTCCTGCTCAGCTATTTTACTTCCTCACATCCCTAGAGCTAGAATTAAAGGTGGGTGCTATCACTGACTGGCTGGCTCTGTTTGGCTAGTCACAGAGATCCAGAGGATCTCTGCCTCCCAAGTGCTAGGATTAAAGGGTGAGTCACCACTCCTTGACCTTCATGGTTCTGTCCTCTTATGTGTTTTGGGGTGGACTTCAGTGACAGTGGAAGTACAATCTGAAAAGATTTTCTCACACGGGGAGCTTGGCTGAGGTGTTCACAGGCCCGTTTCCCTTGGGGAGGTTTTCTATGAGAGCCAGGGATCCAGTCTGTTTTGGGGATTGGTAGACTGCATGTAATATATCTGAGCTTGTGCAGTCCCGCACACCCTGGACCAGCCTACCCTGGTTAAGGTAGGCTGAGAGGTGCAGCATTAAAGCTGGTTCCACAAGTGATGTTCAACTTCCTGGCATGCATACATCTCATGAAAACAAGATGTCCATTTTTTTCTTTAGAGGAATCTGGGGTCTTCTCAGTTCAGGACCATTGAAGATGATTTGGTATCTGCCCTAGTCCAGGCAGGTTGTATCCCAGAGAACCATGGTACAGACATGAGGAAGATGTCCTTCCAGCGATGTGCTCGAACAGACAAGGTATGTGCCCCATTCGCCTGCAGCTTTCACTGTCCTGTCATCTCAGGGTCCACCTGTCAGAAGGGATCCTAACCAGGTGATACCTGATGAGGCACAATAGCAATTTTGATAGTACTGACATGGTTTGTGTTGTTTTACTTAGAAAACAAAAGCAAAGCATAGGTTGGCTGAGTTGGTGGCACTTGTCTATTATGCCAGTATTTGAGGAAAAGAACACTTTGTTTTGTTGTAGGGAAGGTCAGTGCAGACTGCTAAGCTGGTGCTTAGCCCAGCTACACACTAGCCCCCCCAAAGTAGATATGATTATTAGGTGACTGCACCTGTCTTGTTTAGGTGGGTGGGTTTTTCTCCCTTAACTCTGGTTTGGTATTTTTAATCTCAGACAATAAAAGACAATTTATTGGGTTGGAGAGAGGATTTAGCATTTAAGAGGCCTTACTGTTCTTCTAGAGGATTAGAATTTGGTTCCTAGCACCTATATCAGGGGTTCACACCTCCCATAATCTCAGCTCCAGGGGATCCAATGCCTCTGGCATTTTCTGGTACCTATACATATAATTAAATATTTTCAAAAGGTGTATAATTAAAAGTTAAAAAATAAAAGAGAAGTTTTGAGTCAAGGAGAGAAATCATTAACAGTAGCCTGTAGTGCACCAATTTATATCAGCATCCCTGGCCTTTGCCATTTCTTATATCTGTTCTCATAGCCTTTGGGGACCTCTGTGTGCTTTTTCCTGCACATTTGCTTCTTATTACCCTTATGTACATGATTGATTTCTGATAGAGCTAGGTAAGGTTAATCCTAACAGTCTGCATTGTTTGCACAGTTAAGATGTGTTCATTGCAATGTACAGGCAGTGTGAACATCTACCAGGGGGACATGTCTTCACTCTTCATATGTGGGCACTAGGACTTTTAATTATTATTATTGTTGTATGTCAGTATGGGCGTGCACATGCGGAAGTCAGGACAACTTTGAGGTTCAGGTCGCCAGGCTTGCATGGCAAGTGCTATCACCTACTCAGCCATCTTTCCTGCCTGGGTGAGAGGTCTTTAACAACATTGTGTACCCACATGATAAGCATATTGTCACAGTAGCTCATCCCACAGAAGAAACTGCATTGTGGTTGATGGCCTGGCAATTGTACTTCAGATCACAAGGTCAAATACTGCTGTCTCTGATTGGCTTGGGTGTCTTTACCTTGGAATCCATTCCTGGTTGATGGTGGCACTTGGGAGCACACCTTGAGAAGCTGCATCATATTCCCAGGCCTGGAACATATAAACACATGTCTGGACCTGGGTCTTTATGATTTGATTGTTCTCCAAAAGAGCCTGCTGTGTGTCACTGGGGTGAGAGGGCTTGAGAGCACTTAATTTATAGCACAGCCAGGCAAGTGTCCCAGAAGTTGTGAGGCAGAAGGATTTCAAGTTTGAAGAGTTCAAGGCTTTATAGCAGGACTCTCTGTCTTAAAACAAACAAGAGAAGAACACTGGGTCTACTTATACACACTTGTTATCCCCACAGAGGAAGAGGGGTTGTGGAAGATAGTTACAAATTTGAGGTTAGCTTGGTGTACATAGTTACAGGCCAGCTAGGATTCCACTGAGAAACCCACTCCCCAAAGCAATCCCAAACAAACAAATAACAACAAAAACAACCACAGTGAGAACAAGATGCAGCCTTAACAGCTTGTTGCCTGTTCAGGACCAGAATGGGTGCTGCTGAGCTTGAGTGTTGGCTGCTTCTGCCTCAGGATGAGGGTGTAAGGGTAGAGCTAGAGGACAAGACCCCCTAACCCACTTCTGTCTGCTCTGTTTTCTTTGCAGGGTGTGTCCGCAGCTGGACAGGTAGTATCCCTAAAGGTGTGGCTAATTGATGACATTCTGGACAAGATCAACAGCCACCTTCCATCCCAAATTCGGATTCTTGGTAAGCTTTCTTGTGCAAGTATCTGAGTAGCCTTATATGGACAGAGTTGGTCCTTGCCTGGCCACCTCTGGCCTTTTGGGAATGAAGTGGAAGGCCTTGCAGGTGTTCAGCGGGTGGCGTGTTGCTGTGAGTGTGTAGTTGAGCTCACAGTTCCATAGGTTTTAGACATACTGCTCTTAATCCATGGGTACTTTCCTCATAAAATGATGGTTGTGAAAGTGTAGACAGATAGTTAAAACAAGGCTAGTGGTGTTCTTTTGTAACAGAATTAGCAAATGGATTTTTAGGAACTGGAGCCTTTTACTTGTTCTAAGCCATATTTCTAGCCCCTTTTAACTTTTTAGTAAAATTATTTTATTTCACATACATTGGTGTGTTGCCTGCATGTATGTCCGTAAAAAAGGTATCAGATTCCCTAGAATTGGAGATACAGACAGCTGTGGTTTGACGTGGGTGCTGGGAAGCGAACCCAGTGGTTAAGAGCCAGTGCTACCCCCCTCCCTTAACCTCTTTTAAATTTGTTTTGTTTTGAGTCAGGGTCTTTCTACATAACCCTGGCTGTCATTGAATCTATAGAGATCTGCCTGCAAGTGCGAGGATTAAAGGTGTGCACCACCATGCCTGGTTTTTTAAAGCTTTTTATTTTATTATTTATTTTTGCTGGTAATGCTAGGGCTTAAATCCATGGCCTTGTACTGTAGTTCGAGATTTCTAGTCAGGACTTTCAGGCCTAACCTCAAGGTTTAGGCCCACAGACCCGCAGAGACACACAGATGCATATGATAGTTTTAGGCTGATCAGCTTAAGGCCCAGGCAAATAATGTAGGATTATGGACAAGTCTTTAGTGGAATAGTCTGTAAGGCTGGGTCATCTCAGCCAGTCTCCTTGAAATTGTTCTGGATACAGAGCTCTGGAAACTTCAACAGAGGCGCTCTGAAATGCTAAATCATCTGGGCCATCCATTTCCATTGGAGATTTTTCAGGGGGTCTTCCTCTATTAAACTTTATGTTCTTTATCCAGGAATAAATCCACAGCCTCTCATTTTCTGTGGAAATAAAAAGAAAACCTCTTCTCCAAAGTAGCATATCTTTGGATTTCAATTTTAAAGTCAGCTCATTTACAAAATATATAGGTTGAGTTAGTCCAACAGCATTTATAGTCTACTGTCTTTTAGCAGCTTTTACTAAGTCATTTTTAGTCAAGAAGCTTAAAGATAAGACAATAACATACAGTATCCAGACATTCTTTGTTTTTTCCATCTTTACGAGGCTTATTTTTTATTTATTTGTTTATTTATTTTACTCTATTTCTTTTTTAAAGGCTCTCTCTACCTTTTTTCTTTTCTTTCTCTAAGCCTATGTATATATATTTTCAACACACTTTAAACAACTTAGACTTTTTTTTAAAAAAAACTCTGTCTTTACTGTATATTTATTTCTTAACTTTTTCTGTCTCTGACCACACCTTTGCTTGGCTAGGGTGATTGACTCCACCCAGATTCTTCTATTTTTTTGTTTCTGAACAAACCTTTAATCTGCTAGGATTCAAGGTTGGTAGGATAGGTGGATGGCTCCACCCAGCTCCTAGTCTAATTTCATAGAATTTATCTTTTTAACCCAGGTACTCTGGGGAATTTTAGGGTCCATATAATTACCAAGTAAAGCTTTGCTATCTGCTGCTCATTAACTCCATTTAAGTATTTGGCAGCAGGGCGTCTTAAAAAACTCACAAGTATTTTTCCTCTAAGGCTGAATCAGGAAGCTGCTCTTCAAAAATCCAACCCTCACTTTGCCTCCGGCAAATAGAGCTGATCCAAGAAAACATTGACACTAAGAAGCCATCTTTGATTCTGTTATTTTTTTCTCCTTATGAACATAAACCTTAAATAAATCATTTATAACCTTTTCCTTATATTGAGGGTCCTGTGAGACTTCAGGAACCAGCCATTTTACACCTTAAGCTGCACTCCAAAAGCCCACCATTGTAGCTCATGCCCATGTGCTTCACCAGGGTGTCTCTGTACCATGGCTCACATGGGAGACACAATTCAGAGGCTGCTTTGGGCTCTAGACCATTTTTTAAACTTTCTATGGCTTTATGTGGGTATATTTGCCCCACGTTGGGCTGCTATTTGTAGTAGGAGGTTTCTGGCCCGAACTTTCGGGCCTATCCTCAAGGTTTAGGCCCACAGACCCACAGACCCACAGACCCGCAGAGACACACAGATGCCTCAGGCCCAGGCATATAACTTGCTAGCTCTCTACCCTTCATCTAACCCATGACTCATCCTGTTCAGCCATGTGGCTGGGTATCTTTTCTCACAGCAGCATGGTTGTCCTCTGCTTCTTCCGGCTTCTCTCTGGCATTCTGCCCTGTGCTTCCTGTTCTCAGAATTTTTCTTAGTCTGGTAGCCCCGCCCACACTTCCTGCCTGCCTTTGGCCAATCAGTGCTTTTTATTAAACCAGTGCATGGGACAATTATTTACAATGAAACAACACAATCTCCACATTGTACATGCTAGTCAAGTCCCCCCTCCCCCCTTCTCTTTTTTCTGTCCCTTTTTAGTTAGGCTCTCATTGTGTAGTCCTGGCTGGCCTGGAACTCTGTGTAGACAGGGTGACCCTGAAATCAAAAAGATCTGCCTCCTGAGCACTGGGGTTAAAGCACTTAGTGTCAGTTAAGATTTCTGTCTCTTAGCTATGTTCCCTAGCCCACATGAGAGAGAGAGAGAGAGAGAGAGAGAGAGAGAGAGAGAGAGAGAGAGAGAGAGAGAGAGAGACTGTACTGAGAACAATGAGTTCTTGTCATCCTGAGCCAGAGTACAAATCAAATCTAAATGAGTAAACTGAAATAAATATGGCCTTTTAAGGGTCTTGCTGTTATATTCAGGGTGTTCTTGCCTCACCCAGATGCTGGATTTGTATGTGTACTACCATTCTTGGCAAATAGAGTACATTTTTATTTTGCTTAGTCTTTTTCTGAACTTTTAGGACAGTTTCATCCTAGAATCCCCGAGTAACTCTTTGAATGTAACTTCGGATCACCTTTGATGTGTTTGCTATTCATGTCCAGGAGGAATATTTAATGAAATTACCTGAGCAGAACTCCGAATTTGGTGGGTTTTTTTTTTTTTTTTTAATTTTTGTTTTTGTTTTGATTTTCTGTCTGTTTGTTTTGAAGACAGGATTTCTCCGTGTTGCTCTGTCTGTCCTGGAATTTACTCTGTAAATTCTCTGGTTTTGAACTCAGAGATCTACAAACTCTCAGTTTTCTTTTTTGAAACAGTCTCACTATGTAGCCTTGGCTATTCTGGAACTCATTATATAGACCAGGCCAGCCTCTACCTCCTGAGTGTGGATTAAAGGCAGTTACCACTGTGTTCAGCCCAAGTATTTTTTTTTTAACTGTTTGATAATTTTTTTCATGCTTATAGTGTTTTGATTAAAATCTCCCATCCTCTCCCTTCCAATTCTTCTCTTCTCCCTATCACTTTTCCCTCCCACTTAGTGCTGCTTGTGTGTGCATTCCTGTAGGACCATTTACTGGAGCATGAGTAACCTGTCAGGGGCTGTACACCTTAGGAAAACCGACTCTCTTTGCCCAGGAGTCATAAATTGCCAATAGCTCCTCAGCTAGGGGTGAGAATCTCCAGTTTTGCTCAGTAGTTGTAATTTTCTTGCTATCTGTAAAGACTTAGCATTCTAGGTCCTACCTTCAGATGGTTCATGACTCACAGCCTGGTGGAAAGCTCTCAGCAGACCCTTAGGTTTCTGTCATTTGGATTTGTTTAATTCTGGGTTTCAGCATTGTATGGATTCTGACTTTGGAGTCAGAACTGGGTACCTGGGCAAGTGGTGCCAGAATCATGCTGTCTGGATGTCTCACCTTGGAAGTGTTTCTGCTCACCTGGGTTTCTTCCCTCCCACGCTCCCCCAGGATTGAAGAGGGTCACGGGCGGTTTCAACTCCAAGAACAAGTGTGATGCCAGGACCTATTGCTACATGCTACCCACCTTTGCCTTTGCTCACAAAGACAGGGATGTACAGGATGAGAGTTATCGCTTGAGTGCAGAGACCCTGCAACAGGTCAACCGACTTCTGGCCTGCTACAAGGGCACCCATAACTTCCACAACTTCACTTCACAGAAGGGACCAAAAGAGCCCAGTGCACGCCGCTACATTCTGGAAATGTACTGTGAAGAGCCCTTTGTACGAGAGGGCTTGGAGTTTGCTGTGATCAAGGTGAAGGGCCAGAGCTTCATGATGCACCAGATCCGGAAGATGGTTGGCCTGATGGTAGCCATTATAAAGGGTTATGCCCCTGAGAGTGTGTTGGAGCGCAGCTGGGGTGAGGAGAAGGTAGATGTGCCCAAGGCGCCGGGGCTTGGTCTAGTCCTGGAGAGGGTGCACTTTGAGAAGTACAATCAGCGCTTTGGCAGTGATGGGCTTCATGAGCCCCTGGACTGGGCACAGGAGGAAGGAAAGGTGGCTGCTTTCAAGGAGCAATACATCTATCCCACCATTGTCAGCACTGAGCGGGATGAGCGGTCCATGGCCCAGTGGCTTAGCACCCTGCCTATCCACAACTTCAGTGCCAATGCCAAGGTAGGAGCCTGGTCTATAGTGTGCATATAGGGCTGA
Organism: Phyllotis vaccarum; assembly: GCA_033318265.1. Taxonomy (NCBI): domain Eukaryota; kingdom Metazoa; phylum Chordata; class Mammalia; order Rodentia; family Cricetidae; genus Phyllotis; species Phyllotis vaccarum. The sequence continues at coordinate 61,900,177 of JARWLC010000017.1, forward strand.
ACGGGCTAGGTAAACACTTGTCTTCAGCCCCAGTTGTAGATAGCAAGCTGAGCCCCAGAGAATCCCCAAAGTCACACAGCCCATGGAATAATAGGGCTTATATGGGCTTCCTCCTTTTCCTCGGCTGCTTGCTGAGGCAGTTGTTGACCTACAACAGCTAAGCTGTCCTTTAGGCAAGGCTTATTCATGGTCTGGCATTAGGCTGAAACTGCTGAGCAGTCTGTCTGGTTACTATTAAAGGTGGAGGCTGCTTCTGTCTGTTTGTTCAGCTGTGGTCTGTTCCTGTGTCTCCAGTAGCTTTCTCTCTATGAGGGTGGCTTTGCTCAGCTCAAGCACTTGGCACTATGCCCAGGATTTCGTAGTTTTCTCCCATGCCCCACACATGGGAGTGCCTATAAGTTGGGTCTCACAGTCCTTTTCCTGTCTGCCCTCTTTCCTACAGGTCCCCAGTTCCCTGGAGGGCAGCGAAGGGGAAGGAGACACTGACTGAAACCACAGCTGCTGGCACTGCTGTGAGGGCTGAGACTGGAGTCGCTGCACTTGCCTGGCTTTGAGGACGGGGAAGCCAAGAATTCTGGGGCCAGCTTGTGGATGTAGCCTGGCTTCATAACCTCAGGATACTAAATTCTCATCCCAGGAATCAGCTGCCTCTTTTAGGCCATGCATTGTGTGTATACACCTTAGCATGAAAGGACACTTTTTTAAAAAAAGAAGTGATTTTTCCTATTAAATATGTTTTGCTTAGTGAATTATTCTTTCCCTATTTTCTTTTTTTGGTTGTGAGATGAGTGGGGAAGGTCACTGCTGTGTTAGGGATAGCTGAAGGGCACAAAGGGCAGCATAGGGGTGTGCTTGACAGGGCAGGCAGTAGATGTGAGTGCAGTGGTATGTCCCCACCAACAGTGTGCTCCCAACTGCTCCCCTGCCCTTGGCTGTGATTTCATACTACTTATTCTTGGGCTATGAAGAGACCCCAAGTGGGGCTCCCCCACCACCATATCCAGGTATTCCTCACCTCTTTCTGGGTCTCCTTTTTTAAACTGCATGACTGTTCATGTTCCTCAGCAGGTGGTGGCTCCCACCTGAGCAGTCGGATCTTCCATTTTCTGGCTTCAGGACACTCCTATTCATTCTGTCTCTGGAACTCCAAAACAAACTTGGAAGCCTAACCTCCACCTGCCTGCACAGAGCTTGGGTTCGGAGCTTATCCCTTTTTACTGCATACCCATTGCCACTACCTCAGCATTAGGCTTGGAATGCCCCCTTCAGCCCAGTGTAATCCTCCCAGAACATCTCTTGCCTTTTATGGATGAGGCATTCTCAAGTTTCTAGCACATTCAGCCCTTAGACCTGCACAGATGTCTTCATCCCACAATCTGGGTTTTTATGTTTGGAATGGTAAGCAGTTATGGTCTAGGGCCTGATAAGATGTCTTAACAGTAAAGAGCACGTCTTGCAGAAGACCTGGGTTTGATTTCAGTACCCATATGGTGGCTCACAACTATCTGTAACTCCAGTTCCAGAGGATCCAGGAGGCTGCAGGCACGCAGGCAAAACATTTATACACAAGTAAAATAGATAAATTAAAAATAAATTTTTAAAATTTATTTTAGGGATTGGTAAAATGGCTCAGCAGTTATAAGCTGCTGTTCTTCCAGAGGACTCATGTTCAATTCCCAGCACCCCTGTTGAGTAGTTTATATCGGGAGCAACTCTAGTTCCAGATGATTCAGACCCCTCTTCTGGTTCTTCTGCACTGTATTCATGTGCATATACCCACACATAAGACCCGTGCATACCCCTAATTAATAAAATCTTTAGTCTCAGCTGTAAATGTCCCACCCACTGGTTTAATAAAAAGCACTGATTGGCCAAAGGCAGGCAGGAAGTGTGGGCGGGGCTACCAGATTAAGAAAAATTCTGAGAACAGGAAGCACAGGGCAGGGGACAACCATGCTGCTGTGAGAAAAGGTACCCAGCCACATGGCTGAACAGGATGAGTCATGGGTTAGATGAAGGGTAGAGAGCTAGCAAGTTATATGCCTGGGCCTTAGGCTGATCAGCCTAAAATTATAGTAAGCCTCTGCGTGTCTCTGTGGGACTGGGGGACTGCGGGTCTGTGAGTCTGTGAGTCTAAACGTTGAGGTTAGACCCGAAAGTCCAGGCCAGAAACCTCATACTACACTCAGCCCTCAGGAGGCAGAAGCAGGCAGATATCTGTGGGTTTGAGGCCATCTTGGTCTACAGAACGAATTCCAGAACATCCAGAACTGAAACCGTGTGGTGTGTGTGTATTGGTGCTAAGAACTTAACTCTGGTCTTCCACAAAAGCAGTAGTGCTCAGTCTTCCTTCTTAGTTTTTCCTTTTTGTTTTTAAATTATTATTTAGGTGTATGTGTGTATGCCACATGTATTATGAATGTCTATGGAAGCCAGAAGAGGGTGTCATCTGGAGCTAGTTACAAATATTTGTAGACCACCTGGTGGGTTCAGGAAACTGAATTCAGGTTCTCCCGAAGAGCCCCAAATACTCTTAGCTGCTAAGCTATCTTTCCAGCTGCTCCAACTCGTTAGGTTTTCAAAAAGATGATTTATTATTTGACAGTTACCTGCATGTATATTTTGATTCCATTCACCTTCCCTTTCCTGTATCCCCATCTCTTTCTGGACCCTTCTTTCTAACACATTTCCTTCCTGTTTTTGTGAATAGGGTCTTGTGCATTCCAGGACAGCCTCAAACATGCTGTGTGGGTAAGGCTAGCCCTCATCCCAGCTTTTCCTGCTTGAGGCTCTCAAATTCTGGTATTACACTGCAGTGGTTCTCAACCTTCCTATGACCCCTTTATATAGTTTCTCATGTTGTGGTGACTTCCCCAACCATAAAATTATTTTGTTGCTACTTCATAACTGTAATTTTGCTATGGTATGAATCATAATGTAAATATCTGATATACAAAGTATCTTACATGCTACCCCAGAGGGACTGTGACCCACAAGTTGAGAACCACTAGATTACAGGCTTATGCAATCATGCTTGGCTAATTTCTTTTTCTTTTCAAGAAATGTTTTAAAAATACAGTTTTAAGAAAAGTACTGCCTTTTAAAAATAGTTTTATTCCACTTGGGAGGCAGAGGCAGGCTGATCTCTGTGAGTTCGAGGCCAACCTGGTCTACAAGGCGAGTTCCAGCCAGCCAGGATTGTTACACTGCCTAGACATTGAGAAACACTGTCTAAAAAACTTGCACAACAGTTCTACCTCGGCTTGGTCGCAGTTTTCACTTGCATTTCTCAGATGCCTAATGATGCTGGATGTATTTTCATACCTCTTTCCTCCTCATCTAAGTCTCTTTTCTGTGAACCACAGCGATACTCGGATTTTAGGCCTTGGAAGCTAGTCTGCTAGTACCCAGGAAGACCCAGAGAACGCCATCAGGTCTTGGGTTCACAGACCCCGGGGAAAGGCCCCGCCCCTCGCACTGATGAGGCCACGCCCCGAGTTTGCGGGAACTTCCCTCAACCTTGAGGCTCCACCTCGTATTGACGAGGCCAAGCCCTTAGTTTACCCGAACTTCTCCTGAACCTTGAGGCTCCGCCTCGTCCTGGCAAGGCCACGCCCCATCCCGACTTACGTAGGTGAAGTCTGAGGTAGCCCTCGGCTGTGTGGGTCCCGCCCCAGACGCTCCTAATGCGCTGCTCGCATACAGCCCCGCCCCTTGCCTCCGCCATCTGGAGCGGTTCAACTTGAGGCGACCTCGCGCGGCTCTGAGAGGTGTTGCAGGCCAGGTACCGTTAGTCCCTCGCCGCTTGCCGTAGCCTCGGCGTTGCTGCTTCCTGCGCCCGCGGACCCGGATGCGCCGAGCGGCTGCCGCTCGAGCCTCCCGGCCGTCCGGACGCGGCGGAGCGCGGCTGGAGGCGTAAGGCGAACGGAACGGCGACAGCAGGGTGAGAAGCCGGGCTGTAGACAGCTGTGCTGGGCGGTCGCCTTCAGCGGGGCTGCGGCCCGCGTCGCGTCAGGCCCAGGCCGTGGCGGCGCTTTGTCGTGGGGGCGGGCGGGGCCGAGGGGCCGGGCGGCGCGGAGAGATACGGGTGGCCGGGCTTGGCGCGTGGTCCGGCCTCTGGAAGGCCCTTCTCTCCCTCGCACTCCTGGCGTGCGGGGTTCTAGGCTGGCTCGCGGCCTGTTCGGAGCGGTCGGGAAGGCGGGGCTCTTAACGCCCACGGCACCGTTGGTTGGCGGTGCGCGGCTTCCTTCTGCCGGCGAACGGCTGGGAGCTGAGGCCTCCGAGCTGCTGTCGCCGCAGGTCTGTCCTAGGTCCAGTATCTGGGAGCACCTTGACTTTGAATTGGGGGTTCCGCTCATCCCTGGCAAGACGTTTGCTTTCTATGTGTTCTGTTTACGTGGGACAAAACGGTTCTTGTTTCGGGTTTTGTATATGATGCCCTGGCTGGCCTTTTAACTAGCTATTTAGACCGGACTGGCCTTGAGCTCACGATGATCCGAGATTCTTGTATATTTTTCGAGTGTGGTATTTGTACACTATGAATGGCCAGAAAGGACAAACTACATGTTTAACTTTAAAATTTTTGTTTACTTATTTAGATTTTCAGAGGCAAAGTCTAATGGAAGTCTGATGGGACTCACTAAGTAGTCTGTAATTTTTAACAATCTAGTTGCTTCAGGCAAAGTACTGGGGTTACAGGTGTGAGCCATCATACCTGGCTGTGTCCCAGGCTGGCCTCTGACCCTGGGCTCAGGTTATCTTCCTACCTCAGCTTCTCTCTCCCTTTCTCTCGTTTTTTCGTGCTTTCTCTGTAGCTTTGAAGCTTGTCTTGGAGCTTGCTCTGTAGACCAGGCTGGCCTGTCTGCAAATCACCGCCTGATTCCTACCTCACTCTCTTGAGTAGCTGGGAGTGCTGGTGCTTACCACAGTGCCCAGACCCCTCTCTCTTAAGTTTTTTTTTTTTTTTTTAAGACACAGTATCACTGAGTAGTTCTGGCTGGCCTCAAACTGAGAGATCCACCTGCCTCTGCCACCTGACTATTAAAGAATTAAAGGTGTACTCCCCCCCTTTCCCCCAGCCTAATATCAGAAATGCCTTTATTGTCCCTTGTTCTGGTCTTCTAACTTAAAAAAAAATGGTTGAGATTATGTAATAAAACTTTGTGTCTTTGCTCTGGAGATATTGTGATCACTCAATTAATTATACAATAGCTGCCTCATAATATTGCTGGTACTTTTGTCCCTGTGAGGCATTTCTGGTGTTTTGTCCCTATGAGGCATTTGCTGGTGTTGTGATCTCTGTGTTGGGTTGCTTTTTGTGGCCTACTCATGGCATAACATTTTTCAGTTGTTTCCTGGCCACTTTAATCACACCTACATAGTAATCTTTCCTTTGGTTTAGTGCTCCTCTGCAGTTGACCCTTTGGATTCTCAGCAACCTTGTATTTCAGGGTGGTAGAGAATTTTTGTGTGCTCCCAGTCACTATTTGCTCTTTTTCTCTGTAGCAGCTTTATTTAGGCCTTTGGTCAGCTCCTCTCCATTGATTAGACTCGACTGTTTCTGAAGTCTTTGTTCTAGTTGTCTATGAGAATTAAAAAAAATATTTATTTATTTATTTGTGTGTGTGTGTGAGTGCCTGCAGAGACAAGAGGATGCCAGATCTTCTGGTGGTTGTGAGCTACCCAGCATGGATGCTGGAATTCAAACTTGGTCCTCTGGCAGAACAGCATGTACTCTTGACCTCTGAGCCATTTCTTTAATCCTTGTTTATTTTATATGTATGGGTGTTTTGCCTACATGTATGTCTCTGTATATCTTGATTGCCTGGTGCCTACAGAGGCCAGAAGAGGGAATCAGATACCCTGGAATTGGAGTTAGAGAGGATTGTACCTTACCATGTGGGTAATGGGAATTGAACCTAGTCTCCTGGAAGAGCAACCAGCAACTGCCATGAGTTTCAGCCATCTTTCCAGCACTGTCCATGAGTTTCTTGAGACTGTTAAAAAGCAAACAAGTGAAAGCATCGTCTTTCTTATTATGTATGTATGTATGTATGTATGTATGTATGTATGTATGTATGTATGTATGTCAATCAGCCATTTGCTGGTCTTGAACATTATGTAGACTTGTCTGGGCTTGAACTTGTGATCTTCCTGCCTCTGTCTTCTGAATGCTTCTATTGCAGGCATGTGCCACCATACTTGGCTGAAAGCGTTATTTTTAATATGTGTAATCTTTGTGAATATGTATGGTACTGGGCATCAAATTCAGGGTCCTGTTCATGCTAAGCAAGCCATTGAGTTATTTCCCTAGCCTTTATGCTTAAGCATTGAATGTTGTTTTTTAACACCCCTAGGTAGAGGTAACTAGTTTTTGGTGTCTGTCAAATGACTTACTTGGAAATGAAAATGGTTCTTGAGCATTGGTTCTCAGGGAGTGAAGGCAGACTACATTTGTGAGAAGAGTTTTGAAATGTGAGGATACTTTGTGGAGGGAGGAGTAGAGTGGTTTTGTGTGGCTGGACCTCAGTGATTGGTTGATATAAGGCTTTTTAGTCTAGCTGTCACTGCTCTTTTTCTGAGGCTTGATCCCCATCTGGGTCCTGGCTCTCTCTGTGTTCTCTTATAAGATGAAGATCAGTTAACCAGTACTGGTCATACCAACTGCTAACCCCCAAAACTTGTTCTGTATGGGCCACTGGCTTCATGGTAAGACCATGTCTCAAAGAAAATAGATAAATAAAAATAAAATTAGAGTTTAAATTGTGTTAAAATGGATCGCTATGGATATATAATTTAAATCATAGTTAGATGTGGTCCTGTCCCAATTAAAGTTTCAGTTAACAAAAAGACAATAACATGGTGAGGTTGTAGGAAAGGGATGTATGATGTATGTATGTATGTATGTATATATGTATGTATGTATGTATACCAACTGTGGTATGTAGTTGGGGGAGAATGTAAGTTAAAACCGCCCAAATGGACCCAGAATGAGAGAACCTCCAAAACTTAAAAAAAAAAAAAATGGGGCTACTTAACACCCAGCAGTTCCACTCCTGGATATATATCTAAAGGAATTTGTAGTCAGCATACAGAAGAGACATTTGCACAGCCATGTTTCTCCAGCACTGTTCATAATAGCCAAGACAGAGAATTAGCCCAGGTGCCTGTCTGGAAATAAGTGGAAGAGATATGATGTATGACACACACACTCTGGAGGATTCTGGGAAGGAGTGGGAAAGAATGTGATACACACACACACACAATGGAGGACTCAATTCTAAAGAGAGTGAAGTTATATTATTTACCACAGATTGCATGGAATTAGAGACATTATGAAAAGTAAAATAAGTCATTATACATACAGTACAGTAGTTACTTTAAAACTGTGAGGAAATATCAGACAGAAGTAACTTGAGAATTTTATTTTGATTCACAGTTTAGAAGATATAGTCATGACTGAAAGGGCTTAGTCTGTGGTGGTTGGAGCACATGGTATACATTGTTGATATCTCACTGAATCAGGTAGCAGAAAGCTTGGGCTGTAATTAGAAGTGGAGATATCACCTTCAAGGCCCACTCCAGCAGTCTACTGCTAGTTTAAGATTCTAAAAGCGCCTAAAACAGTGTTACCAGTTGGAGACCCAATGTTCATCAAATATATGAGTGTGGAGGATATTTTAATATTCAAACAGCAACATTCTGTCATTGGTCCCTAAAGACTTAGGTCATTTCATATTTCAGTCCGACTGTACAAGTTCCCATGGTCTTAACCATCCCAGGACTGTCTAAAAGTTCAAAGAGTGTTTTGAGACTTAAGGCAAACTTATAGCTATGAACCCTTGTTAAAAACAAAATGAAACAATATTGCTATTATAAGATAGAAGAATGGGAAAATTGCAAAGAAAGCCAGACTGAAGCTCAGCCTAGCAAATAACAAACTTGTAGCTTCATATTAAGCATCTGGGGCTAATGGTATCATGTGGGTTTCAACTGGCTTGGTCAGCCTTACAGCACCGATGAACTCTTTCTTGGGCCAGCTCCATTTGGTGCCTGCAATTTCCTTGGAAAATGATCCACATTCTGGGCATCTCCAACATTTTGCAACTTAGCCCTCACCTTCACAGCTTCATGAACAGATCATAGGTTAACTCAAAAATCTCATCCTGTGTGCTACACATTGCTTTTTCTTGTCTGCTTTCCCCCTGGAACCTTGGGTTAAACCTCTGTGACCCTTAACTTCTATTCCCCACCCCCAACCCCCAGTTTTTTCAAGACAGGGTTTTTCTGGCTGTCCCAAAACTCACTCTGTAGACCAAACTAGCCTCAAACCCAGAGATCCACCTGCTTCTGCCTCCCAAGTGCTAGGATAAAATGTATTCACCACTATCTTCTGGCTGACCCTTCACTCTTACCTTACTTCTGTATGCCTGCAAAACTAGCAGTGCACAGGTGATGCCAATCTGTGCTACCTGGTTGAGATATAGGCTGGCCTCTTTTATATATATAACACACTTTGTTCTCATCTAAAAATCTCTTGAGTATAGTCTGCATTTCTGTTGGCATTTTGTTCTTCCACACTCCCACAGGATTGTCCCATTAAGAGCTGCTAACATAACAATGTAGGGCTTCTTCCGTCCTCTCACACTTACCTTCATTCACCTTGTTCCAAAGACATTGTATGGTCAGATAATAACTGTACAGACTTTTTGGTGTCTGTTATCCATGTTAGTTACTTTTCTTATTGTAATATCTGATGGGCATCTCAAGGTTAAGACATTTATTTGGCTGATAGTTTTAAGTGGTCATGAGAGGTTGTAGTGTGGTTTGCTTACATTTTGGTGGATCAGGAAAATGGGAGCTTGGGCTGGAACCAGAAATGGAAATGTGAACTTCAAGGCCCATCACAGCAACTTACTTCTCTGCTAGCTAGGCCACACTTCTGATGGTTCTTACAACCTCCCATAAAAGCATTTGTAGCTGGAGACTTAAGTGTTCACACTTGAGCCTGTGGGGGGATAATTCACATTTAGACCATACATAGGAAGCTAAGTACCACATGGCGTTATTTGTTCATGGAGTAAAGTAGGTGCCAGAAATTGAGAGTAGAGTCCTTGGGTAATGAATACCAAGATAGAGTCAGATGGAGGAACGAGTGCTCTTGATTTACAGACAGCACCTTGGGGGTGATTGGTCTGCAACAGTCTATTATACATTTCAAAGGGTTCTCAGCACAGAGGTGATATGATGACCCTGATGTCACCACTGCACTTTATGAACATACACAAAAGTTATGTCAGTTTTAAAAAACTGAGTTAAAAACTGGTGTGTTTGTAATCCAGTATTTAGGAAGCTGGACTAAGAGGATCACTGTAGATAGAATTTTCTTTCCTTCTTGCCAGTTTCTAAATAACTGACACTGAAAATTATAAATGTTTGGCTGATAGCTCAGGCCTTTTTTTTTTTTTTTTTTTTAAGATTTATTTATTATTGTAGACTGTTCTGTCTACATGTATGCCTGTAGCCAGAAGAGGGTACCAGATCTCATTATAGATGGTTGTGAGCCACATTTGGTTGCTGGGACCTCTGGTAGAGTAGTTAGTGCTCTTTCTCTCTAAGCTATTTCTTCAGCCCCAAACTCAGAATTGTTACTAGCTGACTCTTACATTTTAAATAAATCCATATTTTTTTAATCTGTTTTTTTTTGCCATGTAGCTTGGTACCTCTTCTCAATGTTACATGTCCATCTTGCTTCTCTCTACATTTATTCAATATTCCTCTGACTCTGCCCTTCTTCCCAGAATTCTCCTAGTTTGTCTCTCCTGCCCAGTTATAGGCCAGTCAGCTCTTTATTAACCATTGAGAGTAATACATGTTTACATTGTACAAAGATTGTTCTACAGCAGATCATAGAGCTTGGACCATATAGGAACACTGTTCTCCTGTTCTTTCTTCCTTCCTCCCCACTTCCAACAAATGGATAAACAAGAAAAAAAGCCAGCCAGGGTGTCATCTAATGACACTCAGAATGCTGAGACAAGAGAATTGTGAGTTTGAGACTTACCTGAGATACATAGTTCTAGGTCACCCTGGGCTACATGGTTAGACTATCTCTAATAAAAGCAACAAAAAGCTGAGTCAAAATTTTAAACACATAGCTGAGTGATGATGGCTTACATCTTTAATTCCAGCTCTGGGAGGTGGGGGAAGATGGATCTTGGGGTTCGAGGCTAGCCTGGTCTGTAGAGTGAGTTCCAGGACAGCCAGGGCAGAGAAACTGTTTTTCTCCCAAAACAAAACAACAACCAAAAGGAAAGAAAGAAAAGAAAAAGAAACAAGCAATTTTGCCATTGATGGGTCTCCGCAGTCTGTTGAGGTATTTGTACTTTATTTTGGGAAAGCACTTTATTTTTTACTTAAAAATATTTTGTGTGTATGGGTGTTTTGCCTACATGTATGTCTTTGACCACGTGTATGTAGTACCCAAGGAGGCCAGAACAGGGTGCCAGTGTCTTTGGACTGGAGTGAGAGACCACTGTGAGCTGCCATGTAGCTGCTGGGAATGAAAGCTGTGCCCTTTGGAAGAGGAACCAGTGCTTTAACTAGGGATCCAACTCTCCAAGCAAGCCCCTTGGGAAGCACTTTTATATGAGTGGCTTCTTTACCTTATAGTTGGTAGTATTTATTTCTATAACTTGAATATAAATAAGCTTACTGAGGTCCAGAACGTTTACAGACGCATAGTAATTTACATTGAGTAAAAAGTTTTAGTGCTGTAATTTTTTGGTGAATTTGCTCTGTGTTAACCTGTGTTGAAAATCAAGTTCTACAAATAGCTGTTTTCCCAGGCTTCCTCAGGCCCCTTTGTGATTATGCCTTCTCCACTGTCAGCCACCAAAGTTCTGAACTAATCTGTGGTCCTTTGGTTTTACCTTTTCTAGTGTGCTCTTTTTTGGGCTGATGGCTCAGTATCATGTACCCAGGATTTTCCTGTGCTATTGAGAGTTGTGTTTCTTTGTGTAGCTCTACTGTGGTTTGTTCATTAGGTAAAGGTTAGTATTGACCTTTTGATATGTTGTTTGTTTATTTATTTAATTTTTTTTTTTTTTGAGACAGAATTTCTCTGTGTAACAGCCCTAGCTTTTCTGGAACTTGCTTTGTAACCCAGGATGGCTTCAAACGCTGAGATCCTCCTGCCTCTGCCTCCTGGGTGTGGGGATTAAAAGCATGTGCCTTACTGCCCAGTGATGTGTTTTTATAGATAGTTACTAATGTGTGCATATATTAGTTTTTTGAGACAGGATCTCACTTTGCATTTCAGCTTGGTCCAAGCGCTTGGACTGTGGGTATACTACCATGCTGAACATGTTACCAATACACCTGTTATGGAAATACAAATTTTTTTTGAGATATTTGACTACATAGCCTAGTTTGGCCTAGAATTTGCTTTGTAGTTAAGAGTGGTCTAGCATACTACTGGTAGTGCATGAGTTCATGTGGCTGCTTGAAGCTGATGTTAGATGTCTTCCTCAGTTGTTTTCCACTGTATTTTTTGATGAAAGGTCCCTTATTGAACTTGGAGCTTACCAGATTTCCTACTGATGTAGGTAGCCATCTTGTTCCAGGTATTCTCTGTCTTGATGCCTTTCAAGTGCTGGGATTATAAGAGGTGACTACACCTGCCTGACTTTTTATTTTTTTAAATGCATGTGGGTGTTTTACTTGCATGTACGTCTTTGTACTGTGTGGGTGCAGACCTCAGAGGACAGAAGGTGTCAGATTCTCTGGAATTCAGAATTAGAGACTGTTGTAAGTCGTAATGTTAAGTGCTAGAAATTGAACCTAGATCTTCTAAAAAAGCACAAATTATCTTAATCACTGATCATTTCTCCAGCCCCACCTGCTTGACTTTTATGTGGGCTCTGGGGATCTGAGTTCAGCCCAATTTGTAGTATATTTTCCCATTTTATTTATACGTTCTCCATCTAGAACTTGAACTTGAATTGTTTTTGATTACATATTTTACCTTTGTTGTATTATTATGAGATGATAACTATTATTTTTAAATTACATTAAAATTTGCTCTTTTGCTCTCTCTCTCTCTCTCTCTCTCTCTCTCTCTCTCTGTGTGTGTGTGTGTGTGTGTGTGTGTGTGAGAGAGAGAGAGAGAGAGAGAGAGAGAGAGAGAGAGAGAGAGAGAGAGAGAGTTGTTACAATATGGTTTCCTGACCCCAGCTGGCCAGAGGTCCCAGACCCACAGACCTGCAGTCCCAGACCCCTTAGCTGCCTGCTGCTTCTTAATTGTCTGTCCCGTCCCCCCCCCCCCAATGATTCAGATGCTTATATCAACTTCATGCTGTTTGGTCTATGGCTTAGGCACCTTGCTAGCTTGCACTTTCATCTTAACCCATTTCCATTAATGTATCCTGCCACGTGGCCCGAGGCTCACCTGTGTTCCTTATATGTTTCTTCTTTAGCGGCTGGCTCAATCTGTCTCTGACTCTGCCCTCCTTCTCCTAACTATTCTGATTCCCCACCTACTTCTTCTACAGTGCCTGCCATGGCCAAAACAGTCCTTTATTTAAAGATTGATATGCACAGCATACAGAAATACATTCCCACACCACCTCCCCATTTTTGTCTAATCAAAAAGGAAGGTTTCAATTTTTAACATAACAAAAAATTACATGTAACAAAATAGCTATTAAGCAAGAATTACAGTTACAATATCTAGTCTATTTGTATTTAGCAAAATTAAAGAAAATACTCTATTCTCTCCCTAATCTTTGTAAATCTAAAGTTTTATATCAATATACCTTTTACTATAACTAAGAAAAACATCTATAACTATCTAATCTTTAACTACATCAAAGACCACAGAAGGATATAATAGAAGAATCAACCAGCCCTTGGAATTATCCTGTATTTGTTATTAACAAGAAATCTGGGAAGTGGAGAATGGTAACAGACCTAAGGGCGATAAATAAGGTGATCCAGCCAATGGGCTCTCTACAGTCGGGGATTCCTTTGCCTTCTCTGTTACCTAAAGAATGGCCTATTATAGTTATTGATTTAAAAGACTGTTTCTTTACAATACCTTTACAAGAACAAGGCAAAGAAAAATTTGCCTTTACAGTGCCCACTTATAATAATTCTTAGCCTGTAAAGAGATTCCAGTGGCAGGTCCTCCTCCAGGGAATGCTGAATAACCCCACTCTGTGCCAGTATTTTGTACAAAAGCCAGTAGAACAAATATGTAACAGACTCCCATAATCTATAGTTTATCATTACATGGATGACATCTTGTTGGCCGATTCGAATATCAATACCTTAGAAAAAAGTTTTGAAGAAGTGAAAAAAAAAATTGCCTGCTTAGGGATTACAGATTGCCCCAGAAAAAAATGCAAAGAGGGGATTCCATTAATTATTTAGGCTACAAAATAGGCCAACAAAAAAATTAGACCCCAAAAGGTACAAATCAGGAGAGGTAAATTGAAGACACTTAATGATTTTCAAAGACTACTAGGAGACATTGCCAATTTATGACCCACTATTGGAATTAAAAATGATAAACTAGATAATTTGTTCAAAACCTTAAATGGTGACAAGGACTTAAATAGTCTGAGAGAATTATCACCTGAAGCTGAGAAAGAACTGGCTTTGGTGGAAAAGAAATTACAGGATGTACATGTGGATCGTGTCGATCCAGACCTTAATTGCATTCTAGTTATCTTGCCCTCTAAGCATTCTCCTACAGGAATTTTAATGCAAAGGGAAAATGTTATATTGGAATGGATATTTCTTCCACATAAACCTAGTAAGAAGTTAAAGAAATATGTGTAAAAGATTTCCGAACTTATTTTTAAAGGAAAATTAAGACTTCGTCAATTGACAGGAATGGACCCACCCAGCAGAAATTGTTGTACCTTTAACTAATGAAGAAATTAACCAATTATGGATAGAAAGTGAACCTTGGCAAAGAGCCTGCAGTAATTTTTTGAGCGATATTAACAACAAATATTCTCAAAGCAAAAGAATTGAATTTCTAAAGAAAACTAATTGGATTCTCTCTCGTATTGTACTTGTATTGTATTGTATTTCTGGAGCCCCTACATTTTAGACCGTTGCAAACAAGTCAGGAAAGGCAGGTTACAAATCAGAACATATAAGTAAAGTGGCTCAAAACCCCTATAATTCTGTTCAAAAGTCAGAATTATATGCTATCGTGATGATATTAATGGGTTTTACCGAACCTCTTAACATAGTCATTGACTCTCAGTATGCAGAAAGAGTTGTTCTACACATTGAAATGGCTGATTTTATTAATGATGAGTCAGAATTAACTTCATTATTCTATTACAAGAAATAAATTGGACTAGAAATCATTCCTTTTATATAACACACATTCGATCCCATACGGGTCTGCCAGGTCCTTTAGTAATGATGAAATTGATAAGTTATTAATAGGAAATGTACTAGAGGCCTCAGAATTTCATAAAAAGCATCAATCACATCAATAGCAAAGGATTAAAAAGAGTTCTCTATCATTTGGCAACAAGCCAAAGAAATTATAAAAAGTGGTCCCACCTGTTCTTTCTATAACCAAACTCCATTGCCAGCGGGAAGTAATCCTAAACGTATACATAGAAATGAATAGAATTTGGGAAATTAAGATATGTCCATCATACAATAGATACATTTTTTAGGATTTCAATGGGCAAGTGCTTTGAGTTCAGAAAAGGCTGATTCTGTAATCACACATTTGCTAGAAGTTAGGGCCATCATGGGAATACCTGTACAAATTAAGACTGACACTGCTCCAGCATATGTTTCTAGTAAAATGAAACAATTTTTTGCTTATTATAATATAAAGCACATTACAGGAATACCACACAATCTTCCAGGGCAAACAGTCATAGAGAGATCACATGGAACTCTAAAGGATATCCTAAATAAACAGGAAGGAATAACAAAGACCCCTAAAGATAGACTACATAATGCTTTTATTAACTTTAAATTTTCTCAGTGTTAACGAGAAAGGAACAACAGCTGCTGAAAGGCATTGGACTATAGAAAAAAACAGCTGAACTGAATCAGCCTGTTTACTGCAAAGATTTCTAACCTCTGAATGGAAGCTAGGATATGTGCTACATTGGGGAAGGGGTTTTGCTTTTGTTTCCACAGGTGAAGAAAAGTTATGGATACCATCAAAATTAATAAAAACTCGATTTGGACCAGAGAAACTTCATGAAAATAAGAATCAATAGCTCATCCACCCGTATTACAATTCTTTAAGTTGTAAGAAAAAACAAAGGGTGGGGGCAGGTTTCTGTTTTTGTCTTTACAGAAAACTGGAAATACCCATTTTTAAGAAGTTAAAAGACCTTGGACATCTAGACATCTAAAGCAAAAGGGAGGCTATCCAGAAAAACTTACAAGCAAAAGAATATCGTAACTATTGGTACCATAAAACTTCATAGGGTAAAATCTTATTGCTTAACCTCTATTTTTTTGTAAGTTGAAGTCCCAGTTTAATTATAATTTAAAGTTGGCTTTGGAGTTGGAGTGTGGCTCTCTCCTTCACTAAACTCAAGCATACTTGTTAAAGGAAAATACAAAATCTCTGTATCATATCAGAAGAGCCACCTGATATGGGACAGAAGAATAACTAAAAAATAAGGGAATATTCTATTGTTACCAACCCTATGCTGAAAAAATAGTTATATATTTAGTTTCCTGTACATTATGTTGGGTTTTACTCTCTTATCAGTTTTCTGCAGTGATCCATGACAAGGCCTAATTGCGAACTTGAAGTATCCAAAAGGAAGATGGGGCCCCACAATGATAATTTCACATGGGCTATGACAAAGCCACTAGGCTGACAAACACCAACCAAAGATCAGATTTGGACTACAAACTGCTCAGGAAAGTTTCGAGGCGGCTCGCTGAGATGAACCAGCTTCACAGACTATTATAGCCTGACTTAAGACAAGCCCTGCAGTTTCCTGCTATGTGGAGACTGGACAACAAATGATACAGCTACTTATTTCAGGACTTGATAATTAACAAAACTTTTCAGGATCCCCAAAAGATGCCGTCACCCCTAGATAGCAGGAAGTAAATTTAAGAACAGAGCCACATTCCCAAGAAGTGGGTGGGTTGCTTTTGGTTGTTTAGTGGGTTATGGATGGTTGTCATTGTTTAGGTTAATTGGTAAAAATTATTAATGGTTATGGTTAGAAAAAAGTTAAACAACGATTAGATTCAAGATTTGTGTTTAAAAAAACAATAGAAAGAAAAAGGGGATACAGATATATAGGATATAAAGATAGACTATTGAATCTTCTTTTAGAAGGATTTACTAGCTTTAAATATTTTACATTGGATTGGATTTTTGTATATTTTATATAAATTGTGTATATTGAGATTAATTGTGTTACTGTACAAATATTTCTATGCTTGTTCAAGGTAATATAATTATTCAGTTCATCTAACAATATAATACAAGTTGCTAGTCCATGAGAGTTTTATTACCAACTAATTAGAATATAAAGCAATGCAAGTTAGTAGTTAGACATTACATTTAGACATAGTCATATTAGATATGTTTTCAAGATCAAACAAATATATTGTAGATGAACAGGTCTTCTTCAAACACTTCAGAGATCCATAGAATATGACATTTAAAATATTTTAAGAACTTAGACTTTTCTGGACTGTGAGACAGGTCTGCTCCTGGCAGCACCAATCTACTTCAAGAGAAAAATGGGCATTGAGGAAACTCCATATGGAGTCTACTTTCTTTGTGGCAACGGTTAGCCATTGAACAAGAACCTGTCCCTGTATTGACTGCTTGACAGTATGCTGTTTAAACTGGACATGCAGGTTCCCACAGAAAGTGACCTTTGAACTTTGACAGAATAAGCTGAGATGGTCCTTTAGGTTCCTGCTTTTCAGAGAAAACTGTCAGATATTCTTCAGGACACAAGGAAAAGCGACTGATGAACTATACCAAAACGGGCAGAGCAGATTTCCTGCTTCACTGAAATGAAAAGAGACTCTGTGCCTGTAGGCTGAAGATGGATGCCCCAACTTTATAAAGGAACTTTGGGTGACTGCCCAGGCAGCTAGGTGTCATCTCTGTCACTTCTAGTTTTTGGAAGTTGCTTGTGCTTACTGTTTACTTGGGTAAATATTTCCTTCTTGGGTTTCTGAGGTAGTTGAAGATGAAATAGTTATAGTTTTCTAGTGACAGTTTTAGAAAAGAAACTTTGAAGTTAAAGTGTGTAAGTTTAAGAGACATCAAAATAATAGTTTTTAGGTAGTAATACAGGTTAGAAAGAAAGTGAATTAGGTATAATCCTTTGGACTCATCAAAATAGGATAATTAATGAAATATTTTCTTTGAATTGTCAATTGTTAATGGGCTGGACATTACTCATTTATTGTTTGTATATATTGTATATAGTTATTATACCTATTGTATATGTTTTTTCTTATGTTAGCTATAACCTTTTAAAAAATTTGACACAAAATGGGATATGTGGGGATGTTTTCAAATATAATAAAAACATTCGGAGATATCAGAGGCATCTACCCACAGTCAGTCTAGGAGGATCAGACAGTGGTAACTCACACCTTTAATTACAGTACAGGGAATATCACTAGAGTGGTGACCTACGCCCTTAATCCAATCTGAGTTGAGGTCATCTTAGTTTATAGAGGGAGTTCCAGGCTCCCAGGCAGGCATGCCTTAACTGAGCAAAGAGAGTATTTAAGGTAGGCATTAGAAAGACAGAGAGGCCGAAGAAGCCAGGAAGAGTGAGGCTGAGGAAGCTGGAAGACACTGGGTGAGATCTGACTGTGGTGTTTCTTCTCTGTTATCACCTCCTTTCCCAGAGATTTGGCCCTGAGTTTCATTTATTTGTGCAACAACTTGTGGGAGCCAGTTCTGTCCTGCTATGTGGGTCCTGTGAATTAAATTCAGGTTGATAAGCTGATAGATTTGTTTACCTGCTAAATAATCTTTTGAGCTAATTAAAAAAAATTATTGATTTTTATTGAGTGTATGGATGTTTTGTTTGCATGTATGTCTGTGTGCCATGTGCATGAATGATGTTGGAGGAAGCCAGAAAAGGATACTAGATTTCTTGTACCTGCGGCTACAGATTGTTATGAGCCCCCATGTGAATGCTGGGAATCAAACCTTGGTTTTCTAGAGGAGCAGCCACTAATCTTAGCCATTAAGTCATATCTTCAACCCTGTAGGTCAATTTTCTTAGAACAAACTCTAGAAATAAGAGTTACTTCCAAGCCGTTTCTACTTTCATACTGCCCTCTAAATTCACTCTCATCTGAGCTCATCTGTTCTCCCACCTTTCTTCACAGATGGACCCCCTGAAGCACTATGTAGTGGTCTGCCACTTGTATAGTTTAGGATTTGATGCAGGCTTGTTTTTAATATTGCTTTTTTAAGTATTATGTAAAGTTGGACGTTCTCTTAACTTGTTGAGCAGATGTTTAATTTTCTTTTTAGTGTTGTGTTTCATAAGTATATTCTGTAGTGCTGGTGGTAACCTTTTGTAGTATTATACTCAGATGTCCTGAGATGCACTGTTCCCAGGGCCTTGTGCAGGATAGACAGGCAAGTACTCTTACAACTCAGCTATATATCTTCGAGCCTTTACTTTTGAGTTTTTAACATCTTTATTATTTATTTCTAATTTTTGCTTTTTTTGAGACATGATCTCTCTGTGTAGCCTTTGAACTCACTCTGTAGACCAGGCTGGCTTTGAACCCACAGAGATTTGCCTGCCTCTGCCCTCGGAGTTTAAGGATTAAAGGCATGTACCACCACTACCCAACCTTATTTATTTTTGAGTCAGAGTCTCATCATGTTTGTCTGGATGGCTTGGAACTTGCTCTGTAGACCAGGCTGACCATGAGTTTACATAGATCCATCTGACTTTGCCTCTTGAGTGGCTGGGATTAAAGGTATGTACCTCTGCTCCTGGTATTTAACATTTTAAAATTGTGTGGTGTGTGTGTGTGTGTTGTGTATGATCTCTTGTATATGTGTGTTTGAGTATGGAGGTCATGTGGTCAGAGGACAATCTTTAATGTTGGTTTTTGCCTTCTACTTTGTTTGAAATAGGGTGTCTGCAAACCTGTATATACCAGCTACACACACACACACACACACACACACACACACACACACACACACACACACACACACACACACACACACACACACACACACACAGCAGGCTAGGTGGCCTGTGACCTAGGTGGCCTGTGACCTTCTGGGCATTTTCCAGTCTCTTGTTTCCCATTTCAGTGTAAGAGCTTGGAGCTTGGGGATTACATACATACTCTACTGTATTCTGCTTTTACATGGGTCCTGGGAATTGAAACTAAGGTCTTCTTGTTTGTGTAGCAAGAGTTTTCACACTAAACTATTTCCCTTGCCTGGAATTTTCTTAAATCCTAATATTGCTCCAGACACAACTTTATTATTTTGGGGAATGCAAAATGAATTCTCTTCAAGGATTAATACATTTTTTTGGATTTTATTTTATGTCTTTTATATGTAGTATAAAGCTGAGTATTAGCTGCTCTTTGATGATGAGTTGTGATTGATTTTCTCAATGTGTCATTTTAACTTTTTATCCCTGTCTCTTTCTCCTGGTATCATGGCTTGTTCTACTTGACTTTGTTTCTGACTTTCTGAAGCTGAGAACACTATTTCTTTGGAGTTGCCTTCCATTCACAGCTCTTTTAGCCCAGCCTTCTCATAACTGAGATCATGGGCATGACGCATCCAGATTATGCATTCCTATATGTGGAGGAACTTCTTTCTGGTCCTGTGTTTTGTTGCCTTGATATTCTGGAATTTTGTTTTGTTCTTTTTTGTTTTTCTTTCTTTCTTTATTTTTATTTTATATACATTGGTGTTTTGTCAAGGTCCCCTGGTACTGGAGTTACACACAGTTGTGAGCTGCCATGTGGATGCTGGGAATTGAACCTGGATCTTTTAGAAGAGCAGTCAGTGCTCTGCTCTTAACCTCTGAGCCGTATTTCTAGCCCTGTTTGTTTTTCAAGATAGGTTTCTTTGTGTAGACCAGGCTGTTCTTGAACTCACAGAGATCTGTAGTCAGAGCTTTCCTGTGTTGGCAGTTTCTCCCAGGTAATCAGTCAGAAACTTAATATTAATTGTAAACGCTTGGCCAATATCTCAGGCTTATTACTAACTAATAGGCCTTAAAACTTAAATTAACCCATTTCTATTAATCTCTGTATTGCCACCTGGTTTGTGGATTTACCTGTCCTCCAGCATGTCTTGCTTCCTCTGTGTCTTCGGGAGATTCCACTGACTCTGCTTTTCTTCATCCCAGCACCCTTAGTTTGGTTGTCCTGCCTATACTTTCTGCCTGGCTATTAACTAATGAGAGTAATACAGATCCACACTGTACAGAAGAATTACTTCACAGCAGAGATCCACCTGCTTCTGCCTTCTGAGTGCTGGGGTTAAAGGCATGTGCCACCACCACCCAACTGACTTTCTGTGATTTTTCTAGGGATATCATCCTTACTTATTTTGTATTTGCTTTTCTGTATTTGTGCCCCCTCTAATACTTGTTCAAAAGATCATAAACTTTTACTAATTATCTTTCTGTTAACCCTGAAAAAAATTAACTTAAAAGTGAGAAGATTGATTTTTTTTTGGGGATCACGTTTCAGGTTCAGTCCATGGTTTCAGGAGTCCATTATTTCTGGGTGGTGGTGAGGTATGGAGGAAGGGAAGAGCAGCAGGGAAGGTATGGAGGAGCAAAGCTGTTCATTTTATTGGCCATCAGGGGCAGATGAGTAAGGCATGAAGGGACTTAGGATAAGACATACCCTTGCACTTTTAATACATTCCAGCACTCAGGAGGCAAAGGTCCTGAATAGCCAGGGCAAACAGGGAAATGGTGGCTTGAGGCGGGGGTGGGGACGGGGTGGGAGAAGACATCCTCAAACCACAGTCTCAGTGACCTACTTCCTCCAATTAGGTCCCATCTTCAGGTTTCCACTATTTCTAATTGTACCATCAGCTGGAGATTAAGCCCTTTGGTGAGCTTTTCATAGTCAAATAATAATTACAGTAATCATAGCTTGTTTTGAAAGTACATACAATGTGGCTGACAGCTCCCTCTGTATATTCATAAGTAATTCATATTTTCATTCCCTCCCTCCCTCCCTCCCTCCCTCCCTCCCTCTCTCCCTCACAGTGTTGTAGGGGCTAGAGAGATGGCTCAGTAGTTAAGAGCACTGACTGCTCTCCCAGAGGATCCGGGTTCAATTCTCAGCACCCACATGGCAGCTCACAACTGTTTGTAATTCCAAGATCTGACACCCCCCATAGAATACATGCAGACAAAACACCAATGCACAGAAAAGAAAAATAAATAAATTATATAAAACAAAACAAGACAAAAAACAGTGTTGTAATATGCTTCTTTTGTTGGGACCAGCTCACAAAAAATGATACGGACACTTATATTAGGTGTTGCTGATGCCACTGCTCCTGGCTTGATGATACATTTTTTTATTTGAAAGTAGTGCAAATTTTTAAGTTTTCAGGCTCATGGCTTCTTTATTTTTTCATTTCCTGATAGAGATAAATAGTGGTAGCCTTGAGATGAGGCTGCTGCTTATCTTGGTGGCAAAAACATGCCCTTTAATTAATTAAATACTTGTGTATGTGCATGCAAGGGTGTGATATGTATGCATGAACTTGGGGGAGTTGGCTCTCTCCTTCCACCCACCACATGGTACCTGGGATTGAACTCAGATCCTGAGACTTGGTAGCAGGTATGTTTTTACCTTCAGTGCCATCCATGACTTGGGGCACTGTCCTGTGTTTCCTCTTGTAACCTATCTCTGAACTAAATGTGAGGTACATGGGTTTGCACTATTGTTTTTTCTGAGGAAGAAGATATTCTGTGTTTGTGGTCCACCATGGTAGAGAATAGGCAGACTGATAATAGTCGAGTACCAGAATCGTGCATCCCTGCTTTGTCTTCTCTTTCCTTCTAAAGCCTGCTTTCCTCTCCAAGTCTTTTCTGCTGTTTTGTCACTGTCTGTAGCCATTAAGCTTAGACTTTCCTTTTGGTTATGCTATAGGGGACCCTGCTGTTGCCATATGTGGTTGACAGGAAAACTGCCACTCATTGTGAGCCATGTGTCGTCATCACCAGTTGAGCTCTCCTCACCAAGGTGATGACAGTGTTGACTTGTGCTTGAAGGGACTAGTGGTCTTGTAATAGGAACATACTCTTTGCCTTCAGCTTGCTTCTTTGGGTCAGCAGTGTAGCTATTCTCATCTGTTCTTGGGAGGCAGATATAGCTGTTTGGCATATAAGGCCTGGCTAAACTGTTGAATCAAGAGCCACTTACAGAAGATGGTTCTTTGATACTGTGACTGAGTTGCAGGGTCATTACAAAGCCACTGTTCCTTTGGGCTGAATGTGGTTTGTAGTGTCATAGTTCTTAGTTTATAGTCCTTTCTTAATGGACTTAGCAACTTATTGGCCTTCTACTTTTAAGTAATGGCAGGGGCTGGGACACCCAGTTTTCTTTGGTCTTCTTTCCTTTGGAATCTTGACTGTAGGAAAGGAGATGGGAAAGGAAAGGAAGTTACAGGTAACATGTGAGTGACTGGCTAACCATTCTTTTATATAAAGTAATAAGAACTCTTGAATGAGACCAATGGGAATATATGTTCAAGAAGTATTTCAGTGCTAAGTGGTAATTGTATTAAGTGGTAATCAAATGATTGTATTTGCCTTCCAATGTCTTGATTTTAATTTTGGTTTTCTAGGCGAATATTACATTGGATAGAAAAGGGAGGTGATAATGCACCATGGCAATGGTCCTCAGAATGTCCAGCATCAGCTCCAGAGGTCTAGGTCCTTCACTGGGAGTGAAGAGGAGCAGCCAGCCCATCCCAACTTACCCCCATCACCTGCAGCACCTTTTGCTCCATCAGCCAGTCCATCTGCACCCCAGTCCCCTGGGTACCAGATTCAGCAGCTAATGAGCAGAAGTCCTGTGGCTGGGCAGAATGTGAACATCACACTACAGAATGTTGGTCCTGTTGTGGGAGGAAACCAGCAGATCACACTGGCCCCTCTGCCACTGCCCAACCCCACCTCTCCAGGTTTTCAGTTTGGTGCACAGCAGAGGCGTTTTGAGCATGGCTCTCCATCATACATTCAAGTTACTTCTCCCCTGTCACAACAGGTTCAGACTCAAAGCCCCACACAGCCTAGCTCTGGGCCAGGGCAGGCCCTGCAGAATGTTCGTGCAGGTGCCCCAGGCCCTGGACTGGGCATCTGCAGCAGCAGCCCCACTGGAGGCTTTGTGGATGCCAGTGTGCTTGTCAGGCAGATCAGCTTGAGCCCTTCCAGTGGTGGTCACTTTGTATTTCAGGAGGCACCGGGCCTGACCCAGATGGCACAGGGAGCTCAGGTGCAACTCCAGCATTCAGGAGCTCCCATCACTGTCCGGGAACGGAGACTCTCCCAACCTCATGCACAGTCAGGAGGCACCATCCACCATCTGGGGCCTCAGAGCCCTGCAGCTGCAGGAGGCACTGGATTGCAACCCCTGGCCAGCCCGAACCATATCACCACGACCAGCCTGCCACCCCAGATCAGTAGCATTATTCAGGGCCAGTTGATACAGCAGCAGCAGCAGGTGCTTCAGGGGCAATCACTGAACAGATCTCTGGGTTTTGAGAGGACACCAGGTGTGCTGCTTCCTGGTGTTGGGGGGCCTTCAACATTTGGGATGACATCCCCACCACCTCCCACCAGCCCATCCAGAACCACCATGCCTCCAGGCCTTTCCAGTGTGCCTCTCACATCTATGGGAAGCTCAGGTATGAAGAAGGCTCCCAAGAAATTGGAGGAGATCCCTCCAGCCTCCCAGGAGATGGCACAGATGAGGAAGCAATGCCTGGATTACCACTACAAGGAGATGGAGGCACTTAAGGAAGTCTTCAAGGAATACCTGATTGAACTGTTCTTCTTGCAACATCTTCAGGGGAACATGATGGATTTCTTGGCTTTTAAAAAGAAGCACTATGCCCCTTTACAAGCATATCTTAGGCAGAATGATTTGGATATTGAAGAGGAGGAGGAAGAAGAGGAGGAGGAGGAGGAAGAGAAATCTGAAGTTATCAACGATGAGGTAAGAAATAGCAGTTCAGTAGTCTAGAAAGTCTATACAAAATAAAATAGATGGTGTGCAACAGTAGACTGAAAATTTGTGAGCTTGGGGTAATGTAGGGTTTGAGTGTCATAGGATCCAAAGAGGAATAAAGTGTGTGTTTTCCTTCTTTCTCCATGTAGAGGAAGAGCTGTTCAGTGTAGCTATTTGGGGAAGAAGATGAAGGACTGTGTTTATGACTGATTCCTTCTCAGAGCCAGGTGTTGTTGTCATTGAGAACCAGAACCGTACAGGGCAGAGAACTCAGCTAGTGCTGTCTAGGCTTCTCACTTCTGTCTGTGTATATGGTCCTTGGCCAACATGACACGTTCTAGTCCTTTGACAATTCACAGGAAAGGTTCTCAGTGCAGCTTTGCTCTTCTCCCCTGGTTTCCTGGTTTCACTATATGTTTATGTAGGTCTGTCCACAAAAACAAGGTTTAAAAAAAGGAATTTAAGTCATTAGTGTGGGATGTTCACAACAAAGTATAGGTAGTATCAAATAGCTATAAGAAATTTATTACTTTTAGGTTTTAGATGTAGTGTTAGATGTGAGATCATATTTCAAGCTCACACTTTGCAAACACCTGTGGAATGATGATACTTGAGACAGAAGCTTTTGTAGACTTTTGTGGTTTGGATTCCTAGTATGCTCTCCAGTAAATCCCCTAACAGCACAGTGGTCCTGCAGTTCTCTCAGGGATACTGGGATTTTAGAGGCCTGTACTGTGATGCACTGTTTTTTGTGCCTTTGTCTTGTGTAGTGTTTACTATGTTGGTGGAGCTTATTTTGTTTTATGATAGAGCTAAAATAACTTAAACTACTGTCCGTCCTTTGGCAATGAAACCTGCTTTTGGTGAGCGAAAGTTTGCCTTTACTCCAGAGTTCTCACTAGCATCTGTGGGTGTTTCTGTGTGGCTTGGCCATCTGTGTCTTCTTCAACACTGGACCTAGACTGGACCATTTTTGTTATTCAGAAGGTCTCAATGATTTTGAGGACCCAACTAGTACCATGGAACAGTGGAAACTGAGTTTTCTTTGTGTCTGTTACCAATGTTGTTTGTAAGCCGAGCCTTTTTATCTGTACTTTCGAAGAAACACACAGCCTCTCACAGCTTCTACTAAAGACAACTTTGCTGTGTGACCCATGTGGTAGGCTACAGAACATTATAGCTGTGCAGATCTCTCAAGACACCAGCTGTGAGACACTGATACCTGAATGTCTGCCATTCTCATTTTACAGTTAGAAGTTGCAGATTCTAAAATGTTGCCTGTGATTTAGACTGGAGTTCTGAAGATTGGCAGCTGTTAGATTGTTATGCTATGGACCTGTCAGTTAGCTCAGTGTCCCTTTATAGGATCCAATGCAAAAAACATTCTGTTTTTAAGCACCTAAATTAGTGAGCTGTCAGCAATGAAATTCTAATAATTTTGAGCAGTCTTAAAAATTATGTTACCTTTTTTTCTCAAAATATTTCTCTCAGGTAAAGGTTGTGACAGGCAAGGATGGGCAGACTGGGACTCCCGTTGCTATAGCAACCCAGCTTCCGCCAAATGTTTCTGCTGCTTTTTCATCCCAGCAGCAACTGTTTCAGGTACTTTTTGATGGTTCTAAATTGTAGTCTCATCCCAAACGTTTCATCCAGATATTTTAACCTTCAATTTACTATTTGCTCTTTGGCATTTTTTTTTTTTTCCAGAGCCCATTTCTTATTTTGAACAGTAAAAGTCTTTCTGCATATATAGTTCTGAAATTCAGTTGCATGAATGAATGACAACACGGACCTTACTGCATTGTCTTCTGTGACCTGCAATGTGGTGGTAGCTTGTAGTGTGCATGTCCTCTAATATTCAAAGTCCTGTTACTGTATACTTAGGGTTCCTTGTGTGCTGTGTTTAATGTTTGTTCTTTCTTGTGTCTTTTACCTGTATTTTTGAAAACAGTGCAAAACAGAACAAGTGGCAAGACACAGTAGGTATTTTCCTTAGCTGGAAGAAATGTTGGTGTGACTCACCTATAGGTTATCAGGACTGAGATTTCTTAGTAGAGGAGACCAGAATGCCTTTGTGACTGGGATTCACATACATGCTAAATTTTAGGAGCTTTGGAGGGATGTGCTGGCTTCTGAAAGCAGTTTTGTCCTCAGTGATATCTTTGTTTTTGTTTTTAATTTTAATATAGTTTTAAACATGGAAGTTGCTAGTCGTGTGTGTGTGTGTGTGTGTGTGTGTGTGTGTGTGTGTGTGTGTGTGTGTGTGTGTGTGTATTCATACAAGAAACCCCTGTACCTTTTCTGATTCACTGCTGTTAGCTTTTGCTCATTTGCGTTTAATTCACGGTACCATATGGCATCATGACCCTTATCCCTAAATGCTTCACCTAGTAGAAAGGGCAGGTCCTCCAAGTCAGGCAATGCCACAGTAACCTGGAACTGCTTTATGACTCACAGTTGGGGTTCAGATCCCATCTCTGGTCCTACAGAAATTCTTCGTAGTTTTTTCTCTAGCCTTGAACTTCATCCAGGATATTCATATTCTTTACTTGTCATGTTTCTCTGGCTTTCTTTAATCTAGGCTTGTTTCTTGATCTTTTGTGACGTAATGTTTCTGAAGCATACAAAGTAGTTATTTTGTGGGCTTTTCTGTTGTGTGGGATTGGTTGACATACCCTAGTATCATGTTCAAGTTGTAGATTTTAGAGGAGTGCCGCAGAAATGACAATGGTATTGCCTAGTCCCAACTGGTGATGTTAATTTGAAGCATCTGAGGTAGCGTCCACCTGTAAAATGATGAGAATATAAATTATGTAAATATCCTCAAACTACAATTTAAAATATCTATTGATGAATCATTCTGAATCAATTACTGCTATAAAGACCCACAGTCGATTCTCTTCCTGTCTCTCCCTTTAATTCCTTTTCCTTATTTTTTAATCGTTTGCATGTTTTGTTTTTTTGAGACAGGTTTCTTTGTGTGACATCCCTGGCTTTCCTGGAACTTGATTTGTAGATCATGCTGGCCTTAGAATTCAAAGAGATCCTCCTGCCTCAGTATCCTGAGTGCTGGGATTAATGGTGTGCATCACCACTTTCAGCTTTAACCTTTTTGATCTATCTATCGCCATCTACCTACCTACCTACTTACCCACCCACCCTTCCTCCCTCTCCCTCTCTCCCTCCTCCCTTCCTTCTCTCCTCCCTCCCTCCTTTGCCTTTCCCTTATCCCTTTTTTTTTTTTTTTTTTTGAGGCAGAGTTTTACTCTACCCCAGGCTAACTTGGAACTTACTCTGTAGCTCAGCCTGACCTCAAATTTACAGCAGTTCCTCCTACCTTTCTTCCTACCTTGGAAAGTGCTGGTAAGATTATAGTTATGAATCACTAAGACTTGCTTTTTTTTTTTTTTTTTTTTAAAAGGCAGGGTCTCAGACACTATGTACTCTAAGAAGACCTTTCCTCTGATCTTCTCTCTTCTCCCACATCAGGATAAAGGAAAGGCAAAGTGAGGTTTCTCTTTCCCATGTTCCTTCTGCATTTATTAATCACTTCTTGTTATATTCATTCATGTGTAGATACCCATTTTAATCAGTGAATTAAATGACACTTTCAGAACTTTATTTAATGTTCAGTAACATTCACTTTTTTATATTGACAACCATGGAGTTGTGTATTTCCCACACAATTTAAAAAAAAGTTTTGTTTCCACTAAATTGCACTCTTGTCTGTTCTGACCTTTCATGTTCTCTGGTAAGTGCTCTCAGAGTACCTTTCTGGTCAGCTTGTGGTTCCTTCTGATTGCTGAATACTGTTACTGCTTCGTGATACTTGGTTCTTAACTTGTCTTCACAGGTTCCCTGTATTCCAAAATAAATTAGGAAGTAGAAATTGGTAAAGTTTGACTAGAGTTGACCAAACTTGAGAACAGACTTAATTTTTCTCTATCATGACTATGGCAATCTTCATACTTTATTGAAACAAAGGCCACAAAATTTGTAGATTGGTGATTTAACCCGTTCTTTCCTGGGAGGAAGACAGTGTACTCAGGTTGCCTTTCCTATCTGTCTCCCTTCTTGGCAGGCAGCCTCCATTCTCAGCAATGGAGAATCTGGTATGTTTAAATTTTTATTAGGTTTATTTTATGTGTGCCACTTTTGCTGGTGCCTGTGGAAACCAGAAGAGCGCATCTGAGGTTTTGGAAGTGGAGTTGGATGGTTGTGAGCAGGTACTGGGAATCAACCCATGCTCTCTGCAAAACCTTTAAGACATTAAGAAGTCCCTCTAGCCTCATGGTTTTACAAGGTAGACTGTTGTCTCCTGGTGGTGTTCTCAGGGGGAAGTTTTTACCCTTTTATCTTAGATGCAAGTTGAGTATTTCTGTTTGAGGGATTCACAAGCCAAATTGCTGTAATAGTTTACAGATAACATTTGTTTGTACATGGACACTCATTTCTTCTACACAAATATCTATGAGTCAGAGTCAGATTATTGGGCCCTATGTGAGGATATGCTTAGCTTTATAAGAGAGGACTAATTTTTTTTCTGTAAGGTTTTGTGTTCTCCATAGTAGTTGAAGAGTTGTTCCCCACTCCCCATTGGTCACTATCTGAGTGGTCGTCCCTTTCCTAGGTGGTGAGAGGAATGAGGCAGTTTTCAGCTGAGTGGTCTTGATGTCTTTTCTGTGTTGGTTGGCAGGTCTTTTGGTGAAGTTGGATCTTACTCATTCTTTTTCATTTACTTGTTCTGAATTTAGGTTTTTATTTTTTTACACGATATAGATACCAATCTTGTGGTACAACAGTACTGTGCTAGTTGTAATTTTCTTCTTGACTATCATTTGCAGAATAAGTATTTAAAATTTTGATGAAGTATAACATTTTTTAATAGATTGCACAAAAGACTGAGAAGTGATGTACTGTACTTCTGATATCATTCCTAAGAATTCTGCTCAATTCAAGTCACAGAGATCTGAGATCTGTGTTTCTGCCCGCAAGTTCCGTAACTTGACATTTAGGTTTATAATGTTATTTTAGTGAGTTTTCTGTGGTATGAAAAATGTTTGTGTTAGTTTATTACATATGAATGTTTGTGCTAGTGCCAGGACACATACTGTCTGTCTGTCTGTCTGTCTGTCTCTCTCTCTCTCTCTCTCTCTCTCTATCCCCCCTCTGTGTGTGTGTGTTTGTATTCAGGCATGTGCATACTATGATGGACGTCAGAGGATTACTTTTAAGAGACTGTTCTTTCTTTCCACCATGATCCTAGCAGAGATATTGTTGCAAATTTGGGGTTAGTTTAGTCTACACAGTGAGTTCTAGGCTAGGCAGAAGTACCTAGTATCGTAAGTAAACAAGCAAACAAACAAATAAATACATAAATGAAGCACATCTTCTTTGTTTCTTGATCCAGCCTTGAGATCAGCCATTTTCTTAAGGAGCGTGGATTAAGGAACATGCTACATTTTTGTGTAGAACCTGATTCTGCTATTTGTGAATTCATTATAATGAGCTTCTAAGCTAAATCTTTTTTTTTAAAGGTTTTGATTTTATTGCTTTTATTTATTTATTTGTGTGTGTTGCAGTGGCACAGAGGCTGTCTGATTCTTTGGAACTGGAGTTATAGGTGATTGTGAGCCATCTGGTGTGGGTGCTGGGAATTGAACTTGGATACTCTAGAAGATCAGCCGTCAAGTGCCTTTAAGTGCTGAGCTATCTTTCTAGGCCCTGAAGATAAATCTTAAATTAGAAAATTTCAGACAATTCAGTCAGGTGGGATGGCACACGCCTTTAATTCAAGCACTCTGGAGACAGGCTGGTAGATCTGTGAGTTTGAGTCCAGTCTAGTCTACATAATAAGTTCCAGAATAGCCAGAGCTACATAGTGAGTGAGACCCTGCCTTGAAACATATATACAACAACAGCAAAACAAAAAGAAAATTTGTGGGTGGAATCTTTGTCTATATTTGCAGAAATGGAGGAGTGTATTGTACATTTATCTGTCATAGAGAGGCCTGGGTAAGAACAATGGAACTGTAGAAGGTAAAGGGTGCCTATGAATATATGAAAAGATGCTTAATGTGTTCAGTGCAAGTTAAGCCATTCAAATTCACAATTAAGCATACTGATGGCCAGAGATAAAATTGGGTGCTATGTATTCATGTGAGTGTGTGTGATTCTCATCCTCTTTTGGAGGAGTGTGCTTGGTCTAGGCGTAAGGAAACATTTTGTTTCAGCTGGAAAAGATGAGTTATGAGCATTTCCCACATCCAACCTGAGGAGTTTTTGAATTTTGTGTGTACCAGAGTGTAGGTATAGTGATGTTCTTAAGTAGCATTGTGTACAACTGCTGTGATGGGAAAGAGCAAAATATGCTTTGTCAGCAGTATAGGCAGTGGCTATGTGTATCCATGCAGAGGAGTATCAAGCAGAGTGCTCTGTGGGTGAGGGCTGTGCTACAAATATAAAACTTAGCAGAAAGCAGAACTCTGGAGATAGACTAGAGATGAGTTTCCTGATGTCACTATAAAGAAAAGGTTAGCACATAGCTCCAAAAAGAGGACCTTGGTAAGAAAGGAGGCATTCAGAGTTTTCATAAGTGTTTTGTCGTTGCTTGATTATTGCTCTTTTGTTGTTTGTTTTGAGACAGCGTTTCACCATGTATCCCTGGCTAGCCTGAATTTTTTTTTTTTTTTTTTTAATGTTGATCAGGCTGGCTTCAAACTCCCTCTGCTTCCCCAGTGCTGGGATTAAAGGTATATGAGCCACAATGCCAGCCTAGCCCTTAAAAAAATGTTTGTTTATTCAGTGTGTGTATGTGGTGATCCGTGTGTGTGGGTTAGAGGACAACTTTTGAGAGTCACTTTCCTTTTCTTGAGACAAGGTTTTACTGTGTAGCCCTGTTTAGTCTGAAACTTGAGCTCTGCTTCTGCCTCCCAAGTGCTGGGATTATGTTTTATGTTCACTTCCTGTCTCAGCATAGAAATGCTGGGTTACAGACGGACTCCATTACATCCAGTTTTTTCGGTGGATTATGATGATCAGGATCAGGCCATTTAGGCATGCACACTATTGTTTTGGTCATTGAACCACATCCTCAGTCCTATTAATGGTATTTTAAATGCTATGCAGTGACTTTCTCTATTTTTCTTCTCTTCTCAATGATGTATTATGAAAAAAAATCAAACATACAGAAAATTGGAATGGGTTATTCAATATTTGATACCCATTTAAATTATATGATTAATTAAAGTTATGCATATATGTGGGGATCAGAGGACAACTGGCCTTGAACTGCAGCAGTACTCCTGTGCCTGCTTCCAAATTTCTGGTTTTATAGTGTACTACCACATATCTTGCTCCTTTCTGTTGGTGCTTATAACTTCATCAAGCAGTTGCTCATATTCTTATCAGTTTGAGAGCTGTTAGCCCATTCAGCTGGTGTTCAGGTTTGGGCTTTTGGTCCTCGCTAGGGAAGTACTCTTAGGGGTTAGATGAGGGTTAGCTTATAGGACCCGACATAGATTACATCATGTTTAGCCAAGATCATTGATGGAGATATCTGAAAATCCTAGCCTTCCTATCTTCATATATGTTCTGACAGCTATACAAAGCCTTCTAAAAAGAATTTAAGGGTGAATTTTTTTTGTTTGCAGCTAATGTTTGTGCTAATTAGAATACAGATTCAGAGTTTTCCATGGCCCAGCTATTTCTCAGAGCTGCTGAGGAATATCTTCCTGCACTCTTGATGCAGAGTAACTGTGACCAGAATCCCAGTGTTAGGGACTCTACCCCAGCCATTGTTTTCTGTATTATATTATGAATGTGTTCATTTTTTTGTGTGTATATAGTTGAAAGTTTATAAGCATGAAATGGGATCTTAAACTTAAAAAATGAATGTTTAAACTATCATTTCTTCCTTTTTTTTTTTTTGGAGACAGGTCTCACTATGTAAACCTGGCTGGCCTCAAACTCATAGACTGCCTCCCATGTGATGGGATTTGTAAAGATGTGCTTCACCAAGTCTGTCTTTTTTTTTTTTTTTTAAGATTTTTATTTTATGCACATGAATGTTTTACCTGCATATATGTCTGAGTACTACATTCATTCTGGTACCTATGAGATCAGAAGAAAGCTTTGGAATCATTGAACCAGAGTTACCAAAGAAGCCTATTAGCCACCGTGTGGGTGCTGGGAACCTTTAGCCATGGAAGCATCCCTCCACCCCACTGTATATTCTTTTGAAAAGAAAGCCCAGGTTGGTTTTGTTGTCCATAACAAATCCTGGTATCAGGAGACTTAGAATTAAGAGGTAACAGGCTACTGAGTGAGTCTCTTCCACTAACAGATATGCCTTTGAAAGTACTCAGAGAGGTCCCTTTCTTCTCCCTTCGCTCCCTTCTACCTTTAGTGACAGCATCAGTCTTAGAAGCTGTGGTTTTAGCCATTTAGCCATTTCATTACTGTATGCTGCCTGGGTGTCTGTCTGCATGTGGTTGATGGCCAGCCAGACCTAAGTAGGGTAGATGGGGTCTCCTCCGCAGCAGTCTCTGCTCTCTTCGTCCTCCGTCCATAGAGTAGCTTGGGGACTGCTCATCCACCTGCCAACTTTGGGCTCCTTTCCCTCTGTATCACCTACTACCTCTTCTTTGTTCTGATGTTTCACCTAGAGCTTATGGTTATTTGGAGTATGTTTCATCTAATACAGAGTACTTAGTCACTCCTGGTACAAGTAAGCCACCTATCTTTTCACTAAAGAGTAGTCTCCAATATACAAGTGATAGCTATTTTATTTCAGAATATTTGGAAAAAAGAAAAGTGCACATATCTGAATTAAAAGTTTTCTATAATCCTGTTCATAGAGAAGCCATGTTAGCATGTTTTGATTTTTCAGATCATTCCTTTATTTCCCCCTCTCTGTCTTTAGTTATAACAAAAGGCAAGCTGGGGAAGGAGGACCTTACTCTTCTCACACTTCCACACTGTCCATCCCTGAAAGAAGTTGGGATAGGAATTCAGGCAGGGCAGGAACCTGGAGGCTGGAGCTGATCCAGAGGCCATGGAGGGGGCTGCTTTACTGGCTTGCGTGCCAGCCAGGGATGGTACCACCTACAATGGGCTTTTAACTGTCAGTCACTAATTAAGAAAACCAAAACCAAAATATGGTGATACATATTTAATAAAACCAGCCTGAAATATCAGAACAGAACTACCCACAGTCAAGCCAGGATGGTCAGAGAGTCGTAACTCACACCTTGAATCTCATAACTCTAGAGATAGAGGTCTTTCTCTGTTTTTGTGAGTTCAAGGCCTAACTACCAAATAGTAGCTCACACTTTTAATCTAGAATATGATGCAGAGTTGAATCCAGAAGTGAAATAACTGGGTGAAGGTATTTAAGGCAGGCGTAGGAAGACAGGTTTATTCTGTAGAATCGGGGAGGAGCAAAGCAGAGGAAGCTGGAAGATAGCTTTTACCTTGAGAAATTGGCTGGGTGAGATTTTTCTGTGGTCTCTTTCCTCTCTCTGATATTCCAGCTTTTCCCTGATATCTGGCTCTGAGTTTTCATTTACTAACAACTAGAATTCGTGATATACCAAAACAAAATAAAAAATTTAGAGATAGTTTTTTTTTTAAAAAAATATTTTTATGTATTTATTTTTTTAGCTACAGCTGGATTTACAGAGGCCTTTCTATCTTTTTCTTCTTTTTAAAAAATTTTTTTGAGACAGGGTTTCTCTGTATAACAGCTCTGGCTGTTCTGAAACTCTCTATTCTAGACCAAACTGGCCTTGAAATCACAGAGATATGCCTGCCTCTGCCTCTCAAGTGCTGGGATTGAAGGTCTGTGCCATCACTACCTGCTAAAGAGGCATTACTTAATTGAGGTTTGTGGGGATATGTTTCAAATGTGATAAAAAACCAGATTGAGATATCAGAGGGCTCTACCCAGAGTCAGCCTAGGAGGATCAGAGAGTGGTAGCTCACACCTTTAATCCCAGCACAGGGAATATCCTGGGGGTGGTGACCTACGCCCTTAATCCCAGCAGATCTGAGTTTGAGGCCAGTTTAGTTTACAGAGGGAGCTCCAGGCTCCCAGCAGGCAGTGGTGGTGTCACGCCTTTAATCTTAACCTGGATGTGAAGCAGTTGGATAAAGAGGGTATTTAAGGCAGGCATAGAAAGACAGAGCAGGCAGTAAAAACCAGGAGGAGCTAGGCTGAGGAGGCTGGAAGACAGCTGGGAGAGATCTGACTGTGGGGTTTCCTCTCTGATAACGCAGCCTTTCCCTGATATGTGGCTCTGAGTTTCCTTCATTTGTGCAACAGAGAGAGGTTCTCTTTTCAGATAACTTTGGCTTGTGTTAGGTTGACATAAATTGGCCAGCACACTTTCAGTCTTCTATACTTTCCTGTCTTCCTCCTATCTTTGTTAAATATGAACTGGGGACCTCTGTGTTCACTGAGCCACCTGTCATTGGTGGCCTGTGCTCTGCTGTGTAGGTTGTAGGGACCAAATCCTGTCTCTAGACCTTGAGGTGCTAAGTTCAGTAGCCATGCATGCAATGTACGTAGTTTTTTGATGAGCACCAGTAACTTTGTTGTTTAAAGTGCCCCACTGAGGCGATTGGAAGAGCCAAGTCCTTTAGAGATAAATCCCATAGCCTCCCCTCTCCCCCTTCTCCCCCTCAGGTCTCACTGAATCCTAGCTGGCCTTCAACAGATCCCTTTGCTTCTGCTTCCTGAGTGTTCCTGCGATTACAGGCATGAGTTGTTCCACTTAGTTTAAAGGTCTTCTAAAAAAATATTTTAATACAGGGCCTCACTGTGTATCCCAGGCTGGTCCTCAACTCACAGAGATCTACCTGCCTCTGCCTCCTGAGTGCTAGTATTAAAGACATGCACACCAAGTCTGACTATTTTAAGGGCAGCTTTTGGTTTATAGCAGAACAGAAATAAGGTACAAAGATTATCCAGATTTCTTTGTCCTTGTCTTCCCGTTTGTGTAGCCTTATTCCTATTGACACTGCCCATAGAAGTTCACTTGTTTAACTGGTTTTGCATGGACATTATTGTCATCCAGAGTTTGTAGTGTACGCTGGGGCGCCCTTTTGCTGCTATGCTTATTGTAGGTTTAGACTGCCCATGATGATTATATAAAATATGCATTCTATGCATCCCTCCCACCCACTTCTTGTAACCACTGGCCATCTTCTATCCCCATAGTTCTATCTTTTCTACTCAAATGCAGCTAGTTGAAATCATGTAGCTCATACAGATTGAGTTCTACTTTATTTAAACCTTATTTAAATAACATACATATTTCATTTGTATATATACATACACATATGTGTGTGTATTCTGTCTGTCTGTCTGTCTATCTATCTATCTATCTATCTATCTATCTATCTTTTGGTAATCAAGAATCATCATCTTGAAGATTCCAGATAAATTGTTGTTAATTAGGGTTTTCATATTGTTATATTGTTTCCCAGTTAGAAGGCACCTTTATTTGTTTATATATTTATTTTACTGAGTTTTTGGAGTGAAATTGGACACCAGGTAGTTGATCTTAGGTCAGCCAAGCTATAGCCTTAGAACCGAAAGTAAGATTTCCCAGGTGAGTTTATTGTTATTCACTAGTTAAAGCTAGTTTTTGAAGCTTATAGATTGGTAATTATTTGAAATTCCATTTAAAACCAGAATAATAGGTCTTTACCTGTCCTTTTTTTCTCATAAGAGGTAAGTTAGACTCGCCAGTATTCCTAATACATAAATGTACATTATGTGTGTGTGTTTAAAGACATTGGGTAGATAATAGCAGCCTCCTTACTAAAAGGAGAGAGGTCAGTGTTTGAAGTAGGTACAATAGTTGTAGTGTGTGTCATCCTTCTGATAGCTGTAAAAATAAGAATCTTAATGCTTTTCATTTTTTTCAGCACCAAGCCCTGACTGGGAGCCTAGTGGTGGGGGCTGGCAGTGCCACAGAAGTCGACCCCTTTAAGAGGCAGCAGGTGATGCCACCCACAGGTATGCCCAGCACGGCCAACAGTGCAATGGTGGTTTAGTTGCTACACGTTTCTAAAGAGCTTAATTCTACTTTCTAAGTTAATTTTTCTTTTGGTTATTATCAATTAAAATATTTGCATAACTATTTGTATTGAAGTTAGAAACTTCAGTTGGTTCTGTTCATTCCATTTGTTTTCCATGAATAACCATTTTGGTATGACTCACTGTTAGCACTGCTCAGCCACCTTTATAAGCTAGTTTTTAAATTGCCATGCCTCGCCCCCTCTCTGTTTCCATAATGTGATGACACTTTGTTTTACAAGACAGGGTTTCTTTCTGTATCACTGGCTAGCCTGGAACTCACAGAAATCCTCTTGCCTCTGCTTCCCCAGTGCTGGAATTAATAGTGTGTGCTACCACTACCTGGCACTTTTTTCTTATCTTCTTTTTTTTTTAACGTGAGAAGCTCAAATAGCTACTTCTGATTTCATTTCTGCTTCGTCTGCAGCTACAGCAGGGGCCGCTGTAATTGATAATCACAATATCTTGTGATTATCACAGACATTCTGTACATACCCAAAATTTCCACATATATGAGTTATCCTGAAGAAAAATAAATAAGTAACGATCATAATAGGTCACTTTCCCAGACATTGCATCTGAATCCTCTGGGCTCTCCACCATGTTTCATGTACTATGTGGATGAACCTTTTTTTCTTTTTAAAGAGTCTGTCTCATGAGATCTAGCTGGTCTAGAACTCTGGATGTAGCTCAGGATGGCCTTGAACTTGGAGGGAACGTCTTGCCTCTGGCTCTCCAATGGGGGGGGGGGGGGTTACAGGTGTGTGCCACTACACATGGCTTTGAACAGTTGACTTTTATCAGTCTTTGCTAGCCTTCCCTGTTTATTATTATGTTTTGTTTGTTTGTTTGTTTTTAAAGTTTCTGGCTCTCAAATTTTGTCCATTTTTATTTTGATAAATCTTGTACTCTTTGGTGGTCTGACCTAACGGTGATGTCACATCTCCTGTTTTGATGTGGATGTCTGATTCTGTAAGGTTGCACAGGAGCTTTGATTGCTCATTAACCATTTGTGACTCTGTCCCTGGCTCGCTGTTGATGTTCTCTGTCAGTTGTCCTGGGCATTGACACATCCCATGTTATTCATGAGAACTTTGAGAACGATGAAATGAGCCTCTGCTAGTCATGTGCTGTAATGTCTCTCAGTTGTTGCTTGTCCTTTGACCTTTGTATGATGCTTTTCTTTGTACTTTCAAAATTTTAATGAAACTGTATCAGTCTTATCCCTTATAGCATAGAAGGGCTTCCCTTTTCAAAGATTATAAAACACTTACATATGTTTTTTTTTTTTTTTTTCCCTTATTACTTCTGTGGTTTTATTTTGACATGAAACGACACCTTTCTTGAAAACTATTCTAGAGCAGTCTAAGAGACCTCGTCTTGAAGTGGGTCATCCAGGGGTAGTTTTCCAGCATCCAGGGGTGAATGCAGGAGTCCCTCTTCAGCAGTTAATGCCAACAGTCCAAGGTAAGACCCAGCATAGAGCAGTACTCTTAGTTTGTTGTGAGGGAATGCTCGGAATGCCCAAAACCTAGACCCGGGCCCAGATTAGGGCCCTGCAGTCAAGGGAGTGTACTGGACATGCAATTTCTCATGTGGAGACATGTCTCTGCACCTCAGTCAATTCAGTATTGAGATAGCCCCTGGAGACAGGTTCTTGCCATTCTAGGGGAAGCCACACATCTCCACATTGTGCTTTCAAGTGATTTTATTTCTGTGTTCCTTACTGCTACTGCTCTCAGGTGCCCTGTGGTTATTTGATGCTTGTTTTGCTTAGTGCTAACTTGCAGTAGTTGGGTGCGTTCTTTCTTTTCCTTTTTTGTGTGCTCATCTTGACCTTAGGTCTGCTCTAGGATGCTCCCATTTTGATTGTAACAGTTTTCATGTGAGCAACAGGATGTTCAGTGTGTGTTCTTGTGAGTCCTTTGGTGGACTATGCATTGAGATCATTGCTCTGGGCTCTTTTTTATTTTGCAGGAGGGATGCCCCCAACTCCTCAGGCTACACAGCTCACTGGACAGAAGCAGAGCCAGCAGCAGTATGACCCTTCCACAGGGCCTCCTGTGCAGAATGCCGCCAGCTTGCATACCCCTCCGCCGCAGCTCCCTGCGAGGCTGCCCCCAGCCAGTGTCCCAGCCACCGCCCTCCCTTCCGCCTTACAGTTTTCACAGCAGTCACAGATGGTGGAAGCTCCAACTCAGCTCCAAATGCCAGTGAAGACTCAACAGCTGAATGCCTCCATCCCTGCCCCCCTGCCCAGCCAGCTTGCTGTTCCTCCTCCACAGCCCGCTCAGCCAGCCCTCCACGTTCCGATTCCTGGGAAGGCGCAGATGCAGAACTCTCAGCTTTCTTCCCAGACCCAGGTACTCTGTGGACATTGACTGTTTTGACTAGTGAGGTGCAGAAGAAAAGAGGAAACAGTCTGCAAAGGTAGCTTGTGGTTTAGGTATTTGGTTGTGTGGTCTGCACTGAACCTGTATATTCCTGGGAACAGTTTTTCTTGCCCTCTTAGCACAGTTGGTTATTGTAGCAGTTGCAAATTAATTTTATTTAGCTCTGTAATAATAATTATTAAAGTA
The DNA here is from genome assembly GCA_033318265.1 of Phyllotis vaccarum. NCBI lineage: Eukaryota > Metazoa > Chordata > Mammalia > Rodentia > Cricetidae > Phyllotis > Phyllotis vaccarum. Next base: position 61,939,090 of record JARWLC010000017.1, read on the forward strand.
ATAGAGAACCATTATTATTGTTGCTCTTAGTAAAGAGAGCCTCAACCTGAGTCACATACTGTTTGGAGCGCGTTGTATTCGTCACCCCATTTGATCTTCTGGGAACCCTTAGATGTTGACCAGTTTTACCAGTCTTGAAAGTTGTGGGACTGACCCAAAGAGACATGGATGAAGTGATAATACAGAGTTGACTAATAGCTTTGTTCAAGGGTAAAGCCAGGATCTTTACCATTAGATAGGCTTCCTCCTTTGCTGCCTCTTTTCTCTTTCCACCAGTGTGGACAGTACTATGATAGCTCCACCTCACTGACTTCACACTTATGTTGGTTTGTGAGTTGTGGGGGTATTTTCAAATATAATAAAGCAGTTGGAGTTTGTTTGTTTTTTCCAGACAGAGTTTTCTGTGTAACAGTCCTGGACCAGGCTGGCTTTGAACTCACAGAGATTCTCTTGCCTCTGCTTCACAAGTGCTGGGACTAACATTGTGAGCCATGGCTTCTTCTACCTGGTCTGTCTTTCTGTCCCCGCCTTAAATACTTTCTCTGCTCAGTTAAGGCGTGGCACCACCACTGCCTGCCTGGGAGCCTAGAACTCCTGTAAACTAAGATGATCTCAAATTGAGATTGAATTAAGGGCAAGGTCACCACTCCAGGATATTCCCTGTGCTGGGATTAAAGGTGTGAGTTACCACTGTCTGATCCTCCTAGACTGACTGTGGGTAGATCCCTCTGACATCTTTGACTGTATTTATTATATTTGAAAATATCTCCACAAGTGAGTGGAGTCCAGTGAGACTGTGCAGCATGGCAGGTGCACCAACTTTAGTGCATAAGTGGGAGTTAGGGAGTTCTGGGCCTCTGTTCTCACCTCCCTCATATTAATAAGGAGCTACTTGGAAGAGCTTTAAATTCCAGTTAGAATCTATAGCAAAGACTTAAAACAGATGGACAGGAAAGAGAAGACCATTCTATATTGACTACTATGGTGGGACTTCACTGGCATTAGTTTCTCCACCTAGTAACTTTGTGAACTGGAATTTGATATTCCCATTTTATGAGAAGTTCAGGCAAGTTTCAAAAGGTTAAAAACTTGACATGTCATCAGCTAAGTGATAAGTATCTAGAGCTTTGAGGCAGGCAGGTATGGAGATCTCCTATACACTTGGGTAGGGAAGGAGGGTGATTCTCCCCAACAGTCCCACCCAGGGCCACTAAACTCTGTCTTCATGGCTTTTTCCCCCCCTTTTTTTCTTCTCCTGAGATAGAGTTTCTCTGTACAATAAATAGCCTGGCTCTCCTAGAACTCAACTCACTTTGTAGACCAGGCTGGCCTTGAATTTACAGAGATCCACCTAGGATTAAAGGTATAACACCCTAGCCAGGCTCCCCATAGCCTTGCTTTCAAGAGACTTCTCTTGGAGTCACAGTCGTTATGTAGAGTGGCATGGTGGTTTTCTTAGCTTTGTTTTCTGCCTTTGTTGTTAAAAGGATCAGCTATGCCAGCCTGGTCTACAGAAGGTGTTGTAGGATAGCCAAGGCTACACAGAGAAACTCTGTCTTGGGGTGGTAGGGTGGAGAAGAATCAGCTATGGTAAATGGGTTTTAAGAAACTGTACGGGGCTGGAGACATCGATGATACAGTGGTTAAGAGTACATACTACTCTTGCAGAACACTTGAGTTCAGTACACAGCGTCAACATTGGGTAGTTTACTACCATTTGTAAGACCAGTTCCCAGGGTTCTGATATCCTTTTTTGATTTCCAAGGGCATCTATACCCATAGTGCACATATATACCCACACAGAGACACATACATATACAAGTAATTTAAAACTTTAAAAAAAAAGAGGAAACTATAAATCTATAGAAACCAATTACTAGTTGATTCTTATAACACAGGTCTGTAATCCCAGTTACTTGGGAGGTTGAGGCAGAATGATTGCAAGTTCAAGGCTATTTTGGCCAATGTAGAGAAATTCCATTGCAAAAAGTTAAAAGAAAGGTGAGTAGACTGTTTGCCTAGCACATCTGAGGCCCTAGGCTTAGTCCCCACTATGGTGGAAGAGACCCTTGTTTCTTATGGGTTGGGCTGGGATTGGCCCTTGTTTTCTGTAAAGGGCCATGGGAGAAATTTTTGGCTTTGCAGGCCATTCTGCTGCAGTCGGTCCCTCAGATTTCTTCCTGAAATCATTACTGCAGACAGTTTATGAGTGAGGAGAGGTGGCTATAGGTGGCTATCAAACTTTATTTTTATATGTATGTATCTACCGTGACTTCTGGGCCCTGAGAATAGACATCTGCTGTGGGGGTCATTCTTAAATCTTGAGACTATATCTGCCAAGTCTTCCTTGCCCTGGTGGTCCTGACTGGCCTTCCTGCCAGTCTCTCCCTGGCCTGTACCTCTCTCTCTCTAAGTGGCCTCCTCCCTGGGCTCCTGGGAGAACTTCACACAGACTTGCTGGGGTTGAGGCCCCTGAGCCTGACTTCTGGACAGTACAGAAAGGTTTCCTACCTCTCCAGCCTTCCTGCCACAAGAGATACATGGATCTGTTAAAAAGATGTAAGAAGCCAAGTTGGGACGTAGTGGCTAGTGGCGCAGGCCTATAGTCCTGCTACTCAAGAGGCTGAGTCAGGAGGATGGAGTTCAAGGCCGGCCTGAGCTCACAGTATTGAGATCTGTCTCTAAAAAGTATACCTAAAAATAATAAGCTTATCTGACATTTGAGTAATATTGTTACATGAACATATAATGTAAATAAAAATCTAGTTTAGCATTGTATTATTTGTTTTTCTACAGCTAAAAAAGTCCTGTGTGTTTTTGTTTTTACTTTAAATTAGGGGATAAAGGGACTTCTGGCTCATGGTTTAAGGGTACAACCTGTTGTCATGGGGAAGGCTTGGCAGAGGGGTGTGAGGTGTCTGGTCACATTATATGGGCTACCAGTGAACAAAGGAAGATGAGTGATTGTCTTCAGTCTTGTGGCTTTTGTCCAGCTTCCTTTTCTTGTGACTTTATGATCACAGCAACTGCCTTTTCTTCTTATATGCCTTTAAATACAAATTTTAGTTAGACATAAATGAAAAAGTAAAACTTGTCAATTCAGATCCAAAAGCATTATAAGAAATTATGAAAACAGCACCACTGTCCAAAAACCACAAGGAAGGCACTGCCTCTGAGGGCCTGTATCTGTATCAGAGGGCCCAGCTCTCTGAAGGCTGAAGCAGGAAGATAGAGTTCAAGGCCTACTTAGGTTTTTTTTTTGTTTGTTTGTTTTTTTTTGTTTTGTCTTGTTTGGGATTTTGTTTGTTTGTTTTGATTTTTTTAAGGGAAAAACAAAAAAATCAAATGACCTTTTTTTAAAGTAAGAGAAAAAAGCTGAAGAAGAGGAAAAGCTTCCATGAGCCCTGAGATAATATAATAACCAAGGTACTAAAGTGCAGTTTATGATGAAGCTTTTGTTAGGCTTTTATAGTACAGCAACTTACTCTTTGGACATCTAACGTGCTTGTGGTTCTGAGTTGTGGTTTGTGATGGGATTAGTTTTGTGTGCATGTATTGCCATGGAGAGGAAGGCACTGACTGACTGCTGGCCTGTGTTGGCTGAGCTCTCTGGCATTTGCGCACTCTGAACCTGTGGAAGCCTTTCCAGACCTTGATTCACTTGTCTTCTGCCCACTAGACAGTGGCATCGACCAGGCCCCCCCTGGACTCTGCCCAGCCCTGCCAGCGGTCTCTGCCCACTTCTTCCTGTTCCTCATCCCTTGTACCTGTGAGTGGCTCAGGCCCTGGACCCGCGCCTGCTCGTTCGTCACCAGTGAACAGACCCTCTTCTGCTACCAGCAAGGCTCTGTCTCCCATCACTTCCCGGTCTCCAGGGGCAGCAGTGTCAGCCCTCCCCAAGCCACAAAGTCCTGCTCAGAATGTAGCCTCATCCCAGGATGGTTCTCAGGAAAAGCTGGCAGAACAAATAACACTGGTAAGTGTGCCTAGGCAAATATAGAGCATATTTGTTGGTTTTATTTGGGGGAATCTTGTTTTCTAGGCTAGCCTCCAGTTCCTGGGCTGGGGAGACCTTGCTCTCCTGGCTTGGCTAAGGAAGTAGCTACACAAAATAAACACAGCTGGATTTCAGTTTGTATTCTAGTTTGTGATGTACATTTCATTTTATTATTTAAAGGCTGTGATAGTTTACCATTGAACTTTATGATCATTAGAAAACAGGACTGGGACCAAATAATGTAGTCTTTTCTGCTCTAAGTAGACTGATGGAAGTCTTTACCTTGTGGTGAAGTTGCCTGACCATGGTGGTCTGATTTCCTTCTAGTCATGGCTGAAGGTGGGAGTCAGGCAGGGGGACAGACTGGATCCTGTCTGTCATTCTCAAGAGGCAATGCCCCTTCTTAGAACTTAGTTCTTGTTGGATGACTGTTCAAGTTCATCAAGGAATTTAAAAGAAGCATACATTACATTTGATTGATGTAAACTAAGTGCTTCTCATTGTCTGGTTTGGAGTTAGCTCTCTGGCCAGTCTTCATTGATTTTTCTTCTTGGTTGTTTTTAAAGCAAATTCTTGGCATGATTATTTCCCTTGTACACACTTTAATTCTTTGAAATAAACATTGGTCCTTTTGGTTTCATTATAACCTTTTTTCCTCTTAATTCTGGTGGTGCTGGGACTTGAACGCAGGGCCTTGAGATGTTAAGTGGTTGCTTTACCACTGGGTTTATACCTGGGCTATTTTCTTTAGCTCTTTAGAGACGACAGGATACTACTGCTTGGCTTCCTTGAAAGTGTCTGGGAAAATCTGACTCTTGTATTCTAGAGCCACTTGACCTCTCGGTGCACACTTATCTTCAGCTGTGGTCTCTTTTTGAGTCTTTCTCTGTCATTTCCTGAGTCTTGATACAATAAGGTTTAACAGAATACATTTCATTACATGCTTACCCCCCCACCCCCCATGTTCCTTACAGGAAAACCAGATCCATCAGCGAATAGCGGATTTAAGGAAGGAAGGCTTGTGGTCCCTAAGGCGACTGCCAAAGCTTCAAGAGGCTCCACGCCCTAAATCTCATTGGGACTATCTCCTGGAAGAGATGCAGTGGATGGCTACAGACTTTGCCCAGGAGCGGAAGTGGAAGTTGGCTGCTGCTAAGAAGGTAGGTTTGAAATACGATGATCATTCGTGCTTTGTGTCTTTTGGAGCAGTTAAGATTTAAATTGCTGTAAGTGAGCCAGGCACACACCTTAAATGATATTAGCACATGCCTCTAATCCCAATACTTGGGAGGCTGAGGTGGCCCAATCTCTGTGAGTTTGAGGTCTACATAGTGAGTTCCATGACAGTCAAGGCTACACACAGAAACCCTGTGCTGAAAAGATCAGAAAATAAAAAAATTGCTGTAAGTGGCAGTAGGTGAGATGCTTGCCCCATTCTCTAAAGACTTTTGAACCCTGATGAGTGGACAAAGCATATTCTGGTGGTGGAGACTGAGACAGAGTCCTTGGTGCAGAGTGTGGGTTCCTTTTTTTTCCAGTTTGTTTGCCAATTAGGAATAGGATGCTTTTAGGGCACCCAGAGCTGGTCAGTGATTGCAAAGGCTGAGAATTAGGAATGCCAGGTATAACATGATAGGCAGTATGCTCACCGTCTGCCTTTACTCTGGCCCCTGGTATGTCAGTGCTTAACTATGTGGCTGAATGGTTTCTGGTTCTAGTGCAGTTACTGTTCTCACAGCAGGCACAATCCTTCAGAGACTTGAGAGGTGGTACTATTCACCCCACAAAAATGAAAATAGGAGGATGGGTTTCTGGAAAACTTCGGCCTGTGGGTGGAAATCAGCTGTCTTTTTATTATATAGGCAGTTACACTTACTATCACACATCATGGACTGTTGTTTTCACACCGATGCCTTGGATATTTTTTAATTTACCTTCCTTGTTTTGTACTCAGAGTTGGGGGTAGATCCTTTGTCCCCTGAGCTGTGCACTTCCATCTTTGAACTCCCCTCTTTTCTCATCTGGTTTAAGAAGGGAAATCCTGAAACAAAGGGTCTCAGATTAGACCCATGGACATGAGAAAAAAAAAAAAGCCCAAAGCCTTTTAAATATTTGTTACAAACAAAAATCAGTCTGAACATATGGATACTAACCTGAATAGGATGGACATGTAGCCAGTACTTGTGAGTCCTGGGATGGACACATGGACTGGTATAAATAGGGTGGACTCCAGGCTGAGCCTGGTAGGGTAGGGTAGATAGGCTGAAGAGCAGCATGGAATTTATAGGCTATAGTGAGGAGCCCTCTCTGCACATTAAGCCTTCATCATTCTTTTTCACTGGGACGTGGAGAAACAGACACCATCTTTAAGGATTGCTTTCAAAGAAACCTTGAGAGGGTTGGTGAGAGACTAGTGCATGGTGTCATTGTAGTTGAATGCTTTTCCTTCTCAGATGAGGTAGACAGAGATCGCTGCTATGCTTTCTGTGCTGACTGAGCTTTTACCAAACTTCAGTTGTTCTCCCTACTTTCTTGAGCTGCTACTGGCAAGTACATAGAGTATTCCCATTGGGAACACAGACTGATAGCTTAGAAATAGAATATTGTCTAGAAATATGGTTCAGTGGTTAGGAGCATTTGCTGCTCTTTCAGAGGACTTGGGTCCAGTTTCGAAATTCACATGAGGACCCAAACCACCTATAACTCAAGTTCCGAGGTTCTGACACTCTCTCTGGCTCTGAGGTTACCAGGCACACACATTGTGCGCATTCAGGCAAAACATCCAAGTACATTAAACAAGTTCTTTAAAGTAAAATTCTAAGCCAGATATGGAGGGTCAAACCTTAATTCCTGTTCTTGAGAGGCAGAGCAGGTAGAACTCTGAGTTCAAAGCCAGCCTGGTCTATACTGTTAGTTTCAGGTCAGCCTGAGCTATATAGTGAGAACCTGTTTCCTAAAATAACTAAAATTAAAGTCTTCAGACTGAGATGTAGTTGACTTGGCACGGTGTTTGTTTAACATGCCTGAAGCCCGTGGGGTTGATTTCCAGCTTCTATAAAACAGGTGTGGTGGTAATCTGTAATCCTCACGCTTGGGTAGAGGTAAGAGGATAAGAGGTGCAATCTGGGCTAAATGAGATCCTGCCAAAAACAACACAAAAAAGGGAAACCTTAAAAATGCAGTTCTGGAGCTAATGAGATAGCTCAGCTGTTATAAAAAGTACTCACTGCTCTTTCAGAGGACTCAAATTTGATTCCTAGCACCCACCCACATGGTGGTTTATAACTGCTGTAATTGTAATACCAGAGGATCTGATGTCTTTTTGCCTCTTTAGACACTGCACACCTAGCAGGCAAAATGCTCATACATGTGAAAATAAAGTTTTTTTTTTAATTTTTTAATTTTTTAAGTTAGTGCTTGTTGGACAGTGGTCATGAACACCTTTAATTCCAGGAGAATCTGTGAGTTTGAGGCCAGCTTAGCCTACAGAGTAAGTTCTAGGACTGAGAAACCCTGTCTCAAAAACCAAAAAGAAAGAAGTTATTGCTTGCTTCAGAAGCACATATAATAAAATATAGAGAAGATTAGTATGGCCCTTGTGCAAGAATGGCACTCAGATTTCATGAAGCATCCGTATTTTTGGATGTAAACACTCACACGCACTTACCTGTCTATGTGCAAGTAAGTATATGCACACACGGACTGTACAGTCTTTAAATCTCAGGGCTGGAGTGATGGCTCAATGGTTAACAGCACTGATTGTTTCTCCAGAGGACTGGTGTTTAATTCCCAGCATCCACGTGGTGGCTTACAACTGTTGGTAACTCCAAGATCTGACACTCTGACACAGACATACATGCAGGCAAAACAGCAATGCACATTTAAAAAAAAAAAAAAAAAAAAAGCCTTATCTCAAAAATAATAAGGTTAACAATTTGTTCAGGAAAAAATGTGAGTTATCTCAGCCCAGCTAAATGAGGAACATTTAGCTGCATTCATGCAATAAATACTAAATGGCTCATTAGATGTGTTTGTATTTGTTGAATGGGGATATTAATCACATGAAACAGGAAAAGAAGGTTGTAATGGTTCATATCTGAGAAAATGTTAATAGTAAGATAACTTTCTAGAAAAATCAGGCAAAGAATTGATAGTATTTATTTGCTTGTAGCCATGTTTTCATCTAGTACACGTAAGAGCCTAGGAGATACCTGTCAGTGAATTATATGTGGCTTGATTTATTGTGATACGGTTTCTTTGTGGAAGAGGCTGGTCTTGAACTTGTGATCCTCCCACCTCAGCCTCCTAGTGTATATGTGACTTTTGAGAAGTCTCTTTTGTTTGTTTTTTCAAGACAGGGTTTCACTGTGTAGCCGGGTTGTCTGGAACTCAGAGATCTACCTGCCTGTGTCTCCTGAGTGCTGGGATTAAAGATACTCCGCTACTGCCAGGCTAGGCTGAGAAGTCTCTCATTTTTTTTTTTTTTTCTTTTATTTTCCTTGTCTTTTGGCACAACATAGAGATTTTTTTCCTCTTTATTTTCCCCTCTTTGTGTGCACATTTATGTGAAGGTCAAGAAACAATGTGTGGGAATTGGCTCTTGGAGAATCAAACTGAACTTGTTAGGTTTGCTATTAGGTCCTTTACTTGCTCACCCATCTTGCCAGCCTGAGTACAACAAATTCTTGAACTTTTCTTTGCCAGCTTGTCAGAACTGTAGCCCGGCATCATGAGGAAAAGAAACTTCGTGAGGAAAGAGGGAAGAAAGAAGAGCAGAGTAGACTGAGACGCATTGCTGCCACCACTGCCCGAGAAATAGAATATTTTTGGTCAAATATTGAACAGGTAAATTCAATGGGATCTAAAATAAATTCAAATGCATTCAAGCTGTGAGGCTGTATTCTAGGGCACAGAGCAGCCCCAGTATTCCTGCACATGCATCCAGAAGCCTTGTGCTCTCTTGCCCCTCTGTGTTGTTAGCCCTCTGCAAGGTTTAGGATGAGCCCGTCCTGACCTCTTTGTTTACCTTTGTACCTGTGGAAACACACTGTGAAATCACAGTGTAATGCCTGTGTGAAATCACAGTGTAATGCCTGCCTGTCAGGTTGTTCTTGGTGTGTGTGCTGTGGCCATGAAAAGCAAAGTCTTCAAGGCACCCGTTCCCATCTACACATCTTTTATCTCTTTTAAGAACCACCTAATAGAATTAGAGCAGGATAGAGTAGGTAGGATACAAACTAAAGAGGAGAGCACCAAACTGAGTTTTATTCCTTAACTACTGTGATGAAGTTGGCTGTTTGTGTAAGTTTAATGTGTTATGTTCATAATTATACAGTTTACATCCTTAGTGACCTGCCTATGTATTCAACCTTCGTTTGGTTTTTAGGTTGTGGAAATAAAACTACAAGTAGAATTAGAAGAGAAAAGGAAAAAAGCCTTAAATTTACAGAAAGTTTCCAGAAGAGGTATGGTTTTAAAACTTTAAAATTTTTATTTATTTATTTAGTGTGGGATGTGTACCATGTGCATGTGTGGAAGTCAGAGGACAACTTTTTAGAAATGGTTCTCTCCTTTTATCATGTCAGTCCTAAGGACCAAACTCAGGCTGTCAGGCTTAACAGTAAGGGTCTTTACCATCTGATCTATCTTTCTGGCCCAGCTATAGTTTTAAAATATTTTTAAATGTAGTAAGAAGTTTCTGGCCCAACCTAGCCCTGAAATCCGGACTAGTAGTCTCAAATAATCACATAAAGTCTTAATATTAATTACAAACTGTTTGGTTTATGGCTTAGGCTCATTATCAGCTGGCTCTTACAAATTAACTCATTTCTCCTAATCTGTGTCTTGCTCCATGGCTAGTGGATTTACCTGTGCTCCATTATGTCTTGCTCTGTTGAATGGCAACTCACAGCATCTCTCTTGACACTCTTTCCCGTTGTCTATGCTTGGAATTCCCATCTGCTCTAAGCTGCTTTGCCATAGGCCAAACAGTTCCTTTATTATCCAGTGGTAATTCACAGTGCACCAAAAGACATCATTTAGAGGTTTATTTATGTATTTTGTATGTGTATGGGTAAATGTGTGCCCTTACATGCTTGTGGAGGTCTTAAGTACAATTGATGAGACTTGGTTCTTCTTTAACCATATGGGTTCTTGGGATTGGTCTTAGACATCAGACATGATGGCAGGTGTTTTTACCCATTGAGGCATCTTGTCAAGCTTTTAAAGATAGTCTTAATGAATTTCAGCTATAGCGTGCCCACCTAATATTGTGAGACCATGCATTTACTTTACAGGATATGTACACATTGGTTTTGCATTTTTCATAATGCTTCCTGGTTTTGGCTAGAGAGATCATTGGTCAGGGAGACCCTATGCATGCATTTGGTTTTATTTTATTTTTTGTAGACAGACAGACAGACAGACAGACACACACACACACACACACACACACACACACACACACACACACACACACGAAAGGGGTGGATGTTGGGGAAGGATAGGATCTGACTCTGTAGCCCTTGTTGACCTGCCTTAGGAGGAAAGATTGGCCTCCAGCACCTCAATGCTGGGATTAAAAGGTGTGAACCACCAGGCCCAGCAACAGTTTAGTTCTTCATCTCAGCTCCTTTGCTCTTTTTACTATGTGTCAGTAACCCAAAGTTGATTGACTCTGAATGAATACTTAGGTACATATGGGACACCAACAAAAGTGGAACTCCTTGTCTTCTCTAGACCATAGAATGTTCCAGGAGCCCTCATGTCACTCATATTATTGGTGAGGAAGCAGGCTGAGAAGTGGCTGTTGGTAAAGTTGTAGAATTGTAAACTGAGAGTACACCAAGGGGCACAAATTTAAATCCCAAGGCTTAGCAGTTAAGAGTCGGGGTTTGTGAGTTTGAAGCCACCCTTAACTCAAAGTCAGCTAGACCTTATCTCAAAAAAACAAACAAGTATAAAACAACTGTTTTGGGTTACCAAGAGGATTGCGGCTCAGTTTAGTATGCAGGGGAGGAGGTGAAATTTGAACTTCCTGTCCTTGAATGTTGTATAAGCAGACAGTACTTGCTGAGTTAAAAAAGCATCATCTTACCACAGCTTTGGTCATAATACTGTATTTATTTCTTTAGGGAAAGAGTCTAGATTAAAGGGATTTGATGCATCACCAGAACACTTTCTGGTAAGTACAGGGTTGTTGTTGCTCCCTGACATAAAGAGTGGGCTTGTTATACTTCCTGGAGAAGTTAATAGATTATGAAATCAGTCTTTGAAAACACAGTGGCATTGGGTGGTGGTAGTGCACACCTTTAATCTCAACACTTGTAAGGCAAAGGCAGGAGGAGTTCTGTGAGTTTGAGGCCAGCCTCATCTACAGAGTGAGTTCCGGGACAGTCAGGGCTACGCAGAGAAACCTTATCTTGAGAGATGGAGCAATAAAAATGAAAAGACAGCACTTAATAGCTGTTGTTTCAGTTGGGGGTGAGAATCTTTGCATTTGAGAGGATGCAGTTGTTTACAGTAATTGAGGATCTACATCACCACCCCTCTTCTCCTTTTGTCTGTGCCTTGGTGCTCTCCAGTGGGCATCTGCTAAATAGACACTTCCGCCTTGTGTGTTGAGCTCCATTCTGTGTTGTTAAATCTCACATTTCTGATTTTTATTTTGTTTCAGGATCTAGGATTATCTGGAAGGAAAAGAAAAGCTAGCACATCTTTGACAGATGACGAAGGTTCGTTTCCCTACTCCTCTGATGCTTTACTAGGGTCTTGAGATTACAAGTAAAATATGCACTCTGTATTGTCATATTGTCAGCTATGCTGACTTTGGCTATGGACTTGCTACTTTAAATTGGTTAGAAAGTTTATGTCTTTGTATTTATTCAGGAACTTTTGAGTAAAAAGAGTAACATTTGGTGTCTCCAGACGACTTGGGGTGTTTCTATAGCAATTTGGTGATATCTTACTTATTTTGTGATTTCTGGAAACCCAGGTAGTAGGTACATTTGAAAAGCCTTATGGGTACATAGATATGATTCAGGGCTGGTTCTCTTTCTGTCCCCAAGGAGTGACCTTAGTACATTAAGGAAGACATGCTTACTGCCCACCACAGTCACCAGGATAGGATCTTTGGGATGAGCCCAGTCATGTATAAATGTTGCTACTTGGTTCATAGTAGAACACAGTTGTAACTTTGGTGTGAGTGACTTGAGATCTGTTTGTGTCCGTGGCTTCTGACCTCTTTGCAAACAAATGTGTCCTGGCTCCTGGTTGTAGGAACAGAGGAAGGAAACAGGTATATAATATTAGGGGAAACATATGACAATGTGTGTTGTAACAAATGCTAGAAGATCTCAGCACTTTACTGGCTTGACTGACAGTGTGTGAACTTCCAGACTTTGGAAAGTTTGAGGTTTTATTATGGGATGATTCTTGTTTGGCCAGGTTATTAGTGTGGTAGCTATCAGGATTGTTTTGCTACGAAAGATAAATGAGTGTCAGTGGCTCACAGGAGCTAGGAGCTTGGGTTCCATTGTCCTGGTTAGCAGCTTGGTGTTCTCCGTAGTGCCCTTATTTGTTCCACTTTTTCCTTCCTTTGTCTTAGTCTTCTGTCTCTTCTTTTAGCTGTTCTCCTGGAGGTGGTCCCTGTTCAGCTCCTCACAGAGCTCTGACTGTTGGCACTGACACTGTTGAAAGGTAGTGGTCAGGAGCAGTTCTGGTGCCTCCCGCAAAACAAGTGTCCTCTTGGAATGACTTAGGCTAATTTCTTCTTGTCTTTCTCTCCTTGGCTACCTGTTGATGTTTGGGAGGCTTGGCTATTATGTTCATGAGTGCAGCTAAATAATGACTGAGAAAGGATTGGGGAGCAGATGTTTTTGGGTGGTGTCTAGTCTTGTATAGTGATTTTAGATGATTTTCTTTGTAGACTATAAATGTGACTGTTTAGCTGATTTGGGGTATTTCCTTGTTAGGGAGTGGGTTAGTTAGGGAGATTAGACTCAGTAGGAGCTACTTTAACTGATAGGTATCTGAAATGTTGTCACCTTAAAGTTCTCTGTTTCTTTGATGTAGCCTTATATAATATCAAGCTGTCCTCTAGTTGTGATGTCAGCATGGCCACTACACCTGTTCACTATTCTTTTTCCTAAGCCATCTACTCTCTTAAGCAAGTTCAGGAGAAATGGCAGAATGAAATTCCAAGGCATGTCCTACAGGTTGCCCTAGGCTGTTCATGTCTAAGACTAAGTGGGTCCAAGGCACGAGGATGTGCTATCTGGTGCCTTGTCAATTTTGGTGAATGGTAGAGGTTTTTTTAGTGAATAACTGAATGATTTATTGGGTGTGGGCAGATACTGAGTAGAGTTTGTACATGTGTTCAGGCTCCTGTGCATTTATGTGCACATGTGCATGCGTGCACACACACATATCAACTTGTATTTTGGAAGAGATGTACTATCTTAATAATGTGGACAAGAAGAAACCAGCTAAAGAAATGCTGCTTGAGAAGGGTACAGCTTTTTTGGCCAACACTCTTACCTCTGAGAGGTTGAGTTTGAAGAGTATAAGCTGGTCTGAGTTAATGGCTTTTGAAACACAGGAGTGATATGGGGAAGGACACACACTTGGTCTGGATTGTGGTCCTTCTTTGTAGCAGGTAGTGATGAGTTCTAGAAAGCATGCATCTCAGGAAATATGCATGTAGTTTTTTTGTAGTGGGTTCTGCCATGGGTGGGAACTTAACCAGTATTCTGAGCTAATGTGGCCTGTTGCATATTGAAGAAACAGTCTGTGAATGGCAGGCTGAAGTAAAAGAAAACATTCCTCATTTATAGCTTGTTTAACAATGGTTTTCAGAATCAACCTGAAAAATTTTATGTATTGACATGCAGTTTTTTTTTAATAGCTATAGAACAGTTTTGAAGCCTAATAATATTTAGTAATGTTGAGAAGGTCAAGTGAAGCTTTGCATGTCCCTGACCTCTGATGATAACCATTTTAGTGGAAGATGAAGAAGAGACCATTGAAGAAGAGGAAGCACATGAAGGGCTTGTAGATCATCACACAGAACTTTCTAACCTGGCCAAAGAAGGTAAACTGTCACTGCTTACTGAAAATATGCTCATTAAACATTCAGTAGACACACAGGAACATTTGAAAATAACGTCAGACATAAATGACAGTAGTACATAGGGGCATAGTATAGTTGGCATTTTCTTTGGGCCACAAACCAGCTCCCAAATAAAGACACAAAGACTTGTTATTAGTTATGAGTGCTCAGTTTTAGTTTAGGTTTGTCCCACTGGCCTTTTTTAACTTAATTTAACCTGTCATCACATTTTGCTTTGGGGCTTTTTACCTTTCTTTCATTCTGCAGGTCCTACTTTCCTGCTTCCTCTGTGTCTGTCTGCCTGGCCCCTGTCATCTCTTTTGCTTCTTCTCCTGAGCCTAAATTTATAATCGAAAGTTTCTGGTTTCTGTGGCCTGTGGTCCAGACCTGCAGACCTGCAGTCCCACAGAATACACAGACACTTGTATTAATTTTATGCTGATCAGCCTATGGCTTTGTCATATTGTTAGCTAGCTCTTGCTCTTAAACTAACCCATGGTTTTTATCCTATTCAGCCATGAGGCTCCATACCATTCCTCAGCAGCATTTCAACTTCTATCCTCTGCTAGTATCTCATCATGGTGTCTCTGTATTGCATCTCTGGCATCTCCGCTCTTCCTGTTCCCAGAGTTTTCTTAGTCTGGTAGCCCCGCCCACACTAACTGTCTGCCTTTGGCCAATCAACGTTTTTTATTAAACTAGTAGGCAGGACAATTATTTACAGTGTAGCAACATAATCCCACTACATAAATTCCCCCTTTTTACTCTCCCTGCCTAGAAATTGCACCTATACCTCTTCCGTCACCATTGGCTGTTGAACTTTTTATTAGACCAAACAGATGCTTTAGGCATGCAAGGTAAAATATTTTTACATAGTTAAACAAGTATTCCACAACAGCATAGTGCTGCCGTGTTCAAGGAAAGAGATCTCTGGTGTTGAGTTATTTCTGTCCTGATAATCACAGCTGACCTAAACTTTTTTGGCTCACTTCCTGAACTTTCTTCTTCCACCTCGGTGAGTCTCCCTAGCCACTATTGAGACTAAAGCAGAATTCCCTGGCAATGGGATTGTAAGGTGTGGCTTGTTTTTCCTGTCCAGTGGTTCTGCCTAGTAGTTTCATTCAGATTGTTGGGTATTGCTGTTAACACCTTAAGTCTACACACTGTTTCACATATAAATATGCCAGCAGTTACTTCATTTCAACTGCTGTCTTTGGTACTCCCTTGTTCTATAGTGTTTGTACACAAATGGCTCTACATATGATCAGGTGTGGAACATGGTTGGCCTTCAGAATTATGTAGCATGCATATACTGTGCCAAGCTGCATGCTATACTGGTTTCAGCCTTGGAGCTGGTGGTGAAGATATAGCCCCTGATGGCTTGGAGGAGTAATTCTCGGACAGTGAGGTGTATTTTCTCATGTCTGTTTGGATCATTCGAATGTTAGGTTTTCTTCTCCTTAATTGACTTACTGAGTTCCTTATATATTCTGGATACAGATTCCTGGTTTTTTTATTATTATTGTTTTTAGTTATGTATAGATGTGTGTCTCTGCATGTGAGTATGTGCATGAGTTCAAGTTACCACAGAGGCATTGAAACCTCTGTAGCTGGAATTATGGATGATTGCAAACATGGATACTAGGAACTGAGCTTCTGTTCTGTAAAAGGGTAGCAAGTGCTCTTAACTCCTGAGCCTTCTCTCCACCCCAGGGAACATGAATTATTTATTCTTTGATCATAAGAATGGTTTTTCTATAGAGTCTGATTTAAAAAAAATTTCTAATTAAAAAAAATTATATTTGTAGATGGGCATGGTGATGCATGCCTTTCATTCCACAGGAGTCAGAAGCAGAAGGATCTTTGTGACTTACAGGCCAGCCTGGTACAAAGTGAGTTCCAGGATAGGCTCCAAAGCTACACAGGAAACCCTCTCTCAGAAAACAAGACCAAGTGAAACGTTTAAAAATGTTAAAACTAATAAAATTAGGTAAAAGAAATATTTAGGATTTGCATTAATTATGGGCATTCATCTTAGTTTTCAGAGTAAAGAAATGTACTTTTAGAATTTGCAAATTGTAAATTTCTGTCTAAAAATCTAGAATCTAAAAATGCTTTAAAATCCAAAATTTTTTGAGCAGTAAGAAAATAGTGTTCTGAAATTTCAGATTTCAGAGTTTTTTTGATAGTGGATTTTCAGCTCTGCTCAGTTGAATATATGTAGTTAGTCTCCATTCAAGAAAATCAAGAGCTTTGAATATGTCTAGTCTTAGGCATTTTGGATAAGCAATGCTAGGCCTACATCAGCTGTTTTAGGAAGAGTATGTGACAAGCTACCTATCCAGTCTTTTTGCTGTGACTTTCTGAGTGCTTTTTTTTTCTTTGCAGTTAAGTGACAGTTGTTATAAAATGATTTTTTTTCTTCCTGCCATCCTTTCCAGCTGAATTGCCCTTAATTGATTTAATGAAGTTGTATGAAGGTGCCTTTCTGCCAAATTTTCAGTGGCCGCAGCCTGAGCCTGATCATGAAGAGTCAAGCGGGGAAGAGGGTATGTTCTCAGCTTTGCAAAGAATTCAGATTTAAAACGAAAGCCAAAATAAAGGCATAAAATAAGATGTAAGAAATTCAGTCCATGTTAGTTGTAACAAGGACTTCGGGCTTTGGATAAGATAAAGCCTGTGTGTAGACAAAGAACAAAAGAATCTGAGCCTGGAAAAAAAAGTATAATTTATATGCAGTTTTCCTATTGAATAAGCTTTGAACTCTGAGGTTTTTACTTGTTAACTGGGTACATTTATCAGAGCACTGGGTGAATTGTGGAGGATGTAGAAATGTTTTTTCTAGATCTTTATGGTTTATGGACCTAAGCATGGCCTTGTTTTTCTAGGCTCTGCTGTACTTGCTTATTAACTTGCAGGGTTTTAGTGATTGATTTTACTTATTAGACATTCCAGATGATTCACAGAATACACAGACTTGCAGCTTATCCTTTTCTCATTCTAATTTTTTGCTTATTAGATAGATACAAGAGCATGTGAGAGGGAAGACAGGAACATCGGGCCATGAGACAGTTGTCAGAGGGTCTCCTGTGGAATTCAGGGCCTTTCACAGTCCCCTTCTGCAGCAAGACGTAGGGTCAGAGACAAAGACTTCTTCCCTGTATTCAAACTTGGGTGATGTTTCTCATTTTTCTGTTTTGTTTTTGTTTTTTGTTTTTTGATGGTTTTAGAAGGGAGATTATTAAGCCTGAGATACTTGTAATTTTGTCCTTGTTATTGACTCGTAATCAACAGAGCCATTTCCTGAACACCTGGCTGTTGGGGCAGATTATGCTTTGAGTTCCAGACACAGTTTACTGCAATGTTCCCTAAGAGTCATTTCTGTTATTATGGATGTATAAAGTGGATTGCAATGAAAAACATTATCAATTTATTCTGTATTCTTCCTTGTCTGTTGCTCCTCCCCCTTTCTTTCTATGTGTAGGCTCATAAAACTCACAACGGTTCTAGTCTGTTTTATTGTTGTTCTAGATGTGGAAGACTGTCCTAGTGACAGAGAGAGCCGGAAGGACTCAGTTCTCATTGACTCACTCTTCATCATGGATCAGTTTAAAGCTGCAGAGAGAATGAGCATTGGAAAATCCAACACCAAGGACATCACAGAAGTTACTGCTGTAGCTGAAGCCATCCTCCCTAAGGGCAGTGCCCGGGTAACAACTGCGGTGAGGAAATCTTTCCTGCCTTCCAACAGGCTCCGTAGAAATTACTAGAAAAGGCAGTTGCTGTTACTCTGTTCTATAAATCATTTGGGACCATCCTATAGGTGTGTTGTACAGCTTCTGGATTTAGGCTCTGAGAAGGTGTGCTGATTGCTTAGTCATTCTTTGACTGGTCTATTTTATCACTATAGGTGAAATTTAGCGCTCCATCTCTGCTGTATGGTGCTCTCCGAGACTATCAGAAGATAGGCCTCGACTGGTTGGCCAAGCTATACCGGAAGAATCTCAATGGCATATTAGCTGATGAAGCTGGACTTGGGAAAACTGTGCAGATCATTGCTTTCTTTGCTCACCTTGCCTGTAATGAAGGTAAGAGTCTCTCAGTTTCCACTAGCAGAATGTGTTGGATCTGAGGGAAAAAGACTTCTTCAGCCTCTTCTGTTCCTCTCCTTTACCTGAGCCAGGTAAAATACTCAGACAGTTGGAAGTGGTGGTGCAGTCCTGTGGTACTAGCACTCGGAAGTTGAAGGGATTGCTTGAGTCCAGGAGTTTGAGGTAAACTTGGACAACATAGTGAAACTGTGCACCCAAATAGAAGACAGAAATACATTTGCATGAAGAAACAAAAATTCATCCACAGTTACATTAAATGAGAGAATTTTAATGCTTATTCAAAATGCAGCATTCATAGACTGTTTCTCAGCTTTGTGACTACAGCTGTCTGTTATCTTAGTGTGTAGGCATCAGAATGGCTTTCATGTTGCTTCTGGGCTAATAGAAGCCTCTTCCCCGGGTGTGTGCGTGTGCGTGTATGTATGTATCTGTCTGTCCATCTGCCTGCCTGCCTGCCTGCCTGCCCATTCATTCGTCCCTAGAGGTTGCCTGGCAGTGGGAGGGATGAGTATTTTATTCTATTGATTGAGGCCCATCTTATTTTTGAGGACCTGGAAGTTGCCATTGGCTAGACTGCCTAGCCAGTAAGTTCTGGGGATCCCTTTGTTGCAGATGTGTGTTACCACAAATGGCTTTTATGTGGGTGCTGGGGATCTGAATTTGTGTCTTCCTACTTGTTCAGCAAGTATTTTGTAGACTGAGCCATTTCTCTAGTTCTCTAGTTGAGAGCAGTTGATTGTGTGGCTCACAGTACTCGTCTTTGCCTACGTTTTCCTATACTTGTAGGGTGCTCACTTGTCTAACCTCTTTTCTCTGTGGTGGGACACATTTCTGATGTGTTTCTTGTGTCCTTTGAGAATGGTGTGGCTGCCCAGAGGATCTGGGCTGCCTAGCTAGCATGACTATGCGTTCAGGTCACTCTGGGTTTGATCTTTAGGGCCAGCTCTGTATCTTGTGCTCTGTAGTTTGCCTTGGGCCACTGCTTGGCTCTGTGCCTGAGAGACCTGACACTCTAGGAGCTAGCTATTTAGAAGAGCACTGTGAGCCAGGACACAATCTCATAGTACTTTTTCTTGCAAAGCCGTTCTTCGTACCCTTTGGAATGTATTGTTCCTTCCCTTATTCCATTGCAGATTCAGAGTAGATCCTTGCCATGTTGCAGAATGTATCATGTAGGACCCAGGGATTCAGTTTAGGTCTTCAGGCTTAGTGGTAAGTGCCTTTCCCTATCTCACCTGGGCCATCTCACTGGCCTTATAATCAGTTTTTAAATCTATACAAGTAGATTGATTTTTGGGCTCTTTGGTTTTTTCCACTTATTTGTTTCTGTTTTTGACTTAGTACCACCAAGTCTATTTTCTTTTTTTTTTTTTTTTGTTTTGTTTTGTTTTGTTTGTTTATTTTTAAAAATATCGTCTCTCTACATAGGCCTGGTTGTCTTGAAACTTGCTGTGTAGACCAGCCTTCAAGATCCATTTGCCTCTGCCTCTCAAGTACTGGGATGAAAGAAAGGCATGTACCACCATGTCCAGCTGGTATCTCCATGATTTAAATGTAGTATTTTAAGATAGATTCACATATATAGTTAATTCAAGATGGAAATACTCTGCCTTTTTATTTTATTTAAGGTGTTCAATGTTTTACTGTATTTACAAACTTGCTCTCTTAGGCACTGAGGCACTTTTCCAACTTCATTCATTTATTTACTTATCTATCTATTTATCTTTTTTTTTTTTTTTTATGTTGGGTATTGAATTCAGGGCAAGACCTTTCCAGTCCTCACATAATCAACTCTTCCCATTCCTATGTTTTCTTTCCTCTATGTATGAGTGCTTTTCCTATATGGTGTACCATGTGGATGCCTAGTGCCCCTAGAGAGACCAGAAGAGGCACTGACTTATTTGGAACTGGAGTTAAAATCATCTGTGAAATACCTTGTTGGGTGTTGGGAACCAAACCTGGGTCTTCCGCAAGAACA
This sequence comes from Phyllotis vaccarum, assembly GCA_033318265.1. Lineage (NCBI taxonomy): Eukaryota > Metazoa > Chordata > Mammalia > Rodentia > Cricetidae > Phyllotis > Phyllotis vaccarum. Next base: position 61,959,285 of record JARWLC010000017.1, read on the forward strand.
GTAGTACTTTGAACTGCTAAGCCATCACTTTAGCCACACTTTGTTTTTAATCCCATTTTATTTTCTGAAGAGAAAGCCATGTTTGGTCATACTTCTTTACTTGTAAGGTTGTATGTTTAGAATTTAAAGATTGTATTTTTACTTTCTAAATTGTGTGTCTGTGTGTAGGTATGTGTGTTTGTGTGTGAGTGCCTATCAAGGCCAGAGGTGTTAGATCCTCCTGGAGCTGCAGATACAGGCAGTTGTGAGCCGCCTGATGTATGTGCTGGGAATCAAACTTAGGTCCTCTGGAAGAGCCATCACTCCATCCCAGTGTTAGAGAGATCCTGGCTTGATTCCTAGAACCACCGCTGAAAAGGAAAAAAGTTTATTGACTTCTGCTAAGTTTTTTCTCTGAAACTTCTGTTGAAACAGTGGTTGATTTTTCTCTTGAGCAATTCCTTTTCAGATTCAGTAGTGGTGCTTCCACATTGACTTCAACAATGACTACAGATAATGTGAAATGCAGCTTTATCTTAAAATCAGCCATTCCTGTCTTTGACCCTTAATTATATTCATTTTATTTATGGCACAGAAATTGAAATTTGCTTTCTGGGTTACACCTACTGAATGCTGTTTTCAGGCTAACTTTAATCACTGGGTCAACTGGAAATTCTCTACCTAAAGTGGGTACCTAACGAGCCTGTCTGGGCTTTGCTAGGAAGGATTAATCAGGGTCCGAGGTCCTGAGTCAGCAGCTTTCTTGTTTTGGGGGAGTTGTTTACCATTGACAAGAGCTCTTTTTTTGTTATTAGTTTGTTTCTTAAGATAAAGTCTCACTGTGCAGCTTTGGCTGACCTAGAATTCAAAAAGCTCTGCCTGCCACTATTGAGATTAAAGGCATGTACCACCATATCTGGAGTGACAAGACTTGTTTCTCTGGCCCATGATAAAAGTTCATATTATTGTCAGTGGATCCTGGTTTTATTTTTATATGTTCTTTTCAGCAGTGTTTCTGGATCACCTGACCCCTGTCAGTGCAGGGGAATATACCTGCTCCTATTCTGGGCAGTGCATTTAGGCTGGAAGATAGTTTTTGTTTCCTTGGTGTCTGCTTTCCCCATGGGGCACATAACAAACTCAGCTTTAAGTTCCTGGATCTCACAGATTTTTTTTTTTTCTTTCTCTTATAGGTAATTGGGGCCCTCATCTTGTTGTCATGAGGAGTTGTAACATACTCAAGTGGGAACTTGAGTTGAAACGCTGGTGTCCTGGCCTCAAAACTCTTTCTTATGTTGGCAGCCACAGAGAACTGAAAGCAAAGAGACAGGTAGTGCCACCTTCCTCTCTCTTGGTTTTGTACTGCTGGGGATATACCCAAGAGTCATATATTCTAGACAAGAAGTGTGCCAGTGAACACCCCAGCTAAGATATACAGGGACTGACAAGATGGCACAGCTCTTGCACAAGCCTGACAATCTTATTTTCATCCCTAGAAGTCTGTGAAGGTATAAAGGAGAAAACCAACTCTACAAAGTTGTCCTGCAGTAGGGTTTCTGTTCTGGACTTTCGGGCCTAACCTCAAGGTTTAGGACCCACAGATCCTCAGTCCCACAGAGACACACAGATGCTTACAATAGTTTTAGACTGATTGACCTAAGGCCCTGGCATATAACTTGCTAACTCTTTACCCTTAATCTAACCCATGACTCTTAACCTGTTCAGCCATGGGGCTCGGTACTTCTCACAGCAGCACGGTTGTCCTCTGCATCTTCTGGCTTCTCTCTGGCATTCTGCTCTGTGCTTCCTGTTCTCAGAGTTTTCTTAGTCTGGTAGCCCCGCCCACACTTCCTGCCTGCCTTTGGCCAATCAGCGTTTTTTATTAAACCAGTGGGTGGGACAATTATTTACAATGTAACAACATAATCTCCCACTTTGTCCTCTGACCCCAACATGAATGTTGTGGTGCACATGTGCCCACCCACACATATCTCACACATGTCCCATAATAATAATTAAGCATGAGATAAAGCTAGACATCTTAATTTTTCTTAACATAGAATCTCCTTATTTAGCTCAGGCTGGCTTCAACCATCTGTCCTCCTGTTTAAGCCACATGAGTTTTATATGCTGTTTAATGTGACAATTGTATATTAATGACATATATTTGTAAGCTACCAAACTTTTATGTGGTTCTAGAGTTTGAGCCCCTTGAAGCATAGAAGATACAGGGTGGATGCCCAGTTTCCTGAGAGAAAGCTACTTAGACTTGAGGCTCCATTTCTTTTCTGGGCTGCAGATGTAGTAGAGTGCTTTCTTGGCTTGTGAGGGTTGAGTTCAGTTCCCAGAACTGTAAGGGAATTCCTTCAGAACTTTGTTTTTGTCTAGAGAGAGAGTACAGTGCTTCATACTTCAAGACTGCTAATGTCCACAAGCCTAATGGAGCGTGTGAGGTCTCCTCAGTTCTGAGTGATTTCTGTGGATTAATCACAGGAATATTTGTGACAGATGCACGTTTCCTCTGGCATCCTGTACTTAATAGTGCCAGGTCCCAAGTACAAGACCAGATTCCACCATTTGAAACTTTGGCTAAGAATTAAGACATTATATCAAGTAAATTTTACTAAGAGTGGTCTTGAGGTACATTTTTTTTTTTTTTACAATCTGTCTTGGTTTTTTTCTCTTGCTGAAAACAATACACCCCCCCCCCCAAAAAAAAAAACACTACAGAGAGGATAGTTATGAAGAATTGCTTGGAGTTCTAGAGATTGGAAGTTCTAGATAGGTTTGGCGTCTGGCAAGGGCCTGGTTTCAGTTAAGATGACACTTTCCTTGCTGAGTGCTTATTTGGGGGAAGAAGGTAGAAATGCAGAAAGGTTTCACTTAGATCTTTGTTACCTTTTCATAAAGCACTGGTTCATTCTTAGGGACCGAGAAAGCCCCCCTCCATCTCAGATTTATTTACTATGTGTACAGTGTTCTTTCTGCATGTATCCCTGCAGGCCAGAAGGTAGCAGATCTCTTTGCAGATGGTTGTGAGTACCATGTGGTTGCTGGGAATTGAACTCAGGACCTCTGGAAGAGCAACCACTACTCTTTACCTCTGAGCCATCTCCTTAGCCCATGTAGGTCCAACTCCTAAGGCTGCCACAGTAGAGATCCAGTTCGCCCTGAGTTTTAGAGGGGTTACATTAGACCATAGCTCCAGTTGCTTTAAAAAAAAAAAAAAAAACCTTGTTGCAGTTAGTTGCAATGTAGACATCTGTATTTCTTTCCTTCCTTGTTTAGATAATATACTGTTAAAAACTAGAATTGTCTCTGATAATCTGTTTCCCAGTGATAATTTCTACTGCCTCTAAAGCAGCCTAATTTGTCAATGAAAGTCCATTAGGCACTGAAAGAACAGAGAAGAATATCTTGGACTTTTTCTTGTATAGTAGTTGTGAAGAATGGATCAGATTGCTGGTAATGTGTGTAGCTTGACTGTGTGTGATTGCCTAGCAGTGCTGTATAGATGGTTTCAGGGAAGACGGGGCTTCTTTCTGTATTGCAGGAGTGGACTGAGCCCAATAGTTTCCACATCTGCATCACGTCTTATAAGCAGTTCTTCAGGGGCTATACTGCCTTCTCAAGGGTGCACTGGAAATGCCTTGTCATTGATGAAATGCAACGGGTGAAGGGTATGACTGAGCGGCACTGGGAAGCCATCTTCAAGCTGCAGAGGTCTGACTTCAAGTATTCTCTCCTTACCTAAAGATTCTTCTTAAGGAAATTTAAACCATTGCACACATATATCAATTAGTGAAAAGAAATTTCCACCTTTGTCACAGCATGTTGTACCTAAGAGATACACAGAGTCCCATTGTTTAGTCCTTTCTTTGAGACAGGATCTCACTGTATAGTCTTGGCTAGCCTGGAGCTCTCCATGTAAACCAGGCTGGCCTTGAATTTAGAGGTTTGCATGCCTCTGACCCCACCCTCTTTTCCAAGTGCCATTATGTGTCTGTCCATTCCCTGAAGTCATGTGTAGAGTTGCTGTCTTCACTTTCCTCACACATTGCCATTGAGGAGAGTTATGCAACCTCCTTGTGTGTTTCAGAGTTCCAACATTGCCTGTTTTGTTTATAGCCAGCAGCGCCTGCTTCTGATTGACGTGCCTCTGCACAACACTTTTCTGGAGCTCTGGACCATGGTACACTTTCTCATTCCTGGGATCTCCAGGCCTTACCTGAGCTTCCCCCTGAAAGCTCCCAATGAGGAAAACCAGGACTATTATCACAAAATGGTCATAAGATTACACAGGGTATGTTTGTTTTGGTGACCACAGCCGACTCATTTAAAGCATATCTGCCTTCTGCTACATATACCATAGCATTATTTGCAGAGAAAATGGTTATTATTTTCTTCAGGTCACACAGCCATTTATTTTGAGGAGAACCAAGAGAGATGTGGAGAAACAGCTGACCAGGAAGTATGAGCATGTTCTGAAGTGCCGCCTTTCCAGTCGTCAGAAGGCCTTGTATGAGGATGTCATCCTACAGCCTAGGTTAGTGCTGGTTTGCCCTCTTGTCCCTCAGCAATGAGTAGCAGATGCACCCTGTTGCCTCGGTGAGTGTGCCTATCAATGAAGCAACCATGAGCTCTGTAGTTTACAGAACATCTCTTCTTCCTGCTTATTCTGCCCTTAGATATCTTAATCTACACACCTGCCATTTATGTAGCCTGATGTCTATTCTGCTGCCTGCTGCAGCTGCTGGCATTGATTGGGTGATTAATGTAAACTCAATTGGTTGACCAGCTTTCTGTCTGAAAGTAGCCATTGCTCTACTGAGTCAGTATGGTCTTTCTGGAAGGAAACCAGTGGGGCATAGTATCCATGTCATGTTACAGCATCCTGTGACCTAAATAGGTCACCTCCCAAGTCTTGCCTGGTAGCCCTACATGTCATTCAGTGGGCTCAACTTGGATCCTCCAAATTCTCTCCAAGGCTGCTTAGATTCTTTCTTTTGTGCTCTATGCTGTTTTATGTTTAAAACAAATTTAAGAACTTTGGAAATAAAATTCAAACAGATTTTAATTTTAAATTTAGTAGTTCTCAGGACTTAAAACATTACTCTGTTGACTCTAAAGGCAATCGAGAAGACTCACATGTGTGTTTATTATGACCTCACATGGTAGCAGTCTTTAGGATGTGGACCTAGTCTATATTCATCAGGCTAGTCTTACTACCTGGTTTACAGGTTTCCGCTTTGGGCAGGAACATAACGTGATGCTATGGGTTACTCTGTGGATCAGGCATGCCCAAAGCTGTCTTGTAAAAACTTACCTTAGCTGTAGGCAGAGGCCTCAACTGAGGGCAGAGATGGTGTAGGCTGCATCAAAGTTAGGAGGCATTGGGCCACAAGATCCATTCATGATGGGCAAGTAGGACCTAGCCACCCCCCTGCTACTTACTGTTTCCTGAGCACAGGGTATATGTGAATCTCTTAAGAGTAAGTAATATATATCTAAAGTTCTTGCAGTACTGTATGGCTCCCTTGATGATGATTTGGCATTGCTGCAACATATGTAAAAGGCTTATTGGAAATTTTGGGACATACCAACTACAGTTCCCCTTCCCTCCCTTCCTCCCACTCACCCTCCTGCTTCTCCTCATATCCATACCCCCCTCCCCCCCTTCACTCCTCAAAGGCCTCCTGTGGGGAGTCAAAAAAGTCTGGCATATCAAGTTGAGACAGGACTAACTTCCCCCTCTCCCCTCCAATCAAGGCTGAGTAAGGTATTCCTCTGTAGAGAATGGACCCTAAAAGGCCAGTTCATGCACTAGGGATAAATCCTGGTGCACTACCAGAGGCTCCCACAAACTAACCAAGCCACATGATTGCCATCCACATTCAGAGGGCCTGGTTCAATGCAGGTTTCCCAGCTGTCAGTCCAGAGTCATCCCTATCATGATCTTGACCCCTTTACTCATATAATCCCCTCCTCCCTGTCTTGGACTGGACTGAGAGCTCGGCCTCGTGCTTAGCTGTGGATCTCTGCATCTGCTTCCATCAGTTGCTGGATGGAGGGTCTGATAAAAATTAGGGTGGTCATTAATTTGATTCCAGGAGAGGCCAGTTCAGGCACCCTCTCTAGTATTGGTTGGAGTCTTAGCTAGTGTAATCCTTGTGGATTTCTGGGACCACCTAGCACCAGATTTCTCCCTAACCCCCAAATGGCTCCCAGATATCTGTTTTGTTGCTTTCCTTCTCTGTCCCTCTGCCAGTTCTACCATCCTGTTCCCTCATATTCTTTTCACTCCTCCTTACCCCAATGTCCTGCAGTTAGCTAAGACTGGCACTTCCCACAAGGAGCTCAAGCTACCTCCTGAGCCCAGTTCTTTCTAAGCACCTTTTAGATGATTGGTTGGCTTTGAAGCCTGCAGTTGTCTCACCGTGGGTCTGCATTTCTCTCTCAACTTTTCCAGATGCCACTTTTCATTAGCTGCCTTCAGAGCCCCCTTCCTCATTCAGGAGCTCTATTCCATACTGCACCTCCCTCGTGTTGGTGTGCCTTGGGGGTATCTGTCTGCTGTTGCATGCAGCAGGATTGACTTGTGGTTAGCTCAGCATCTCATTCACACTGCACACTCCTTTCAGGATCAGGGATATGCTTTCCGGGGTACTCTGATCTCTACCTTCTGGCTTAATGATTTCTTTCACATCAAACCATATGTTGAATGCTTCTACTCCTCTTTCAGAGCAGTTACCCTGATGTTATTGAAACATGGCCCCTTTACTTACAGAGGAACAGTCCTTCCTTAAGATTTGGCCTACACTAGAGACTAGAGTCCTGTGTGGGAGGGAATATAGACTTGAATGTGCAAGTCTTGGGAAATCTTGGTAGTTTCTGTGCTTTCTGAGATTAGGAAAGTAACCGATGATGAGACATGATTGACATGATGAACGTACATTTGCCCTTGACACTGAACTTGCCTCTTCTCCATGAGCAGGACTCAGGAAGCTCTGAAGAGTGGGCACTTTGTCAGTGTCTTGAGTGTCTTGACACGGCTACAGCGGATCTGTAACCACCCTGGACTGGTAGAGCCACGGGTACCAGGCTCCTCCTATGCAGCAGGTTCTCTGCAGTACCGGTCAGCCTCTCTAATTCTCAGAGTTCTAGAGAGAGAGTTCTGGAAGGTAAGAAAGAAGATTTAGAAAAGTAGTGCAGGATTTCTAGTACTTTCTAGATGGAAATCCACATGGCTATATGGATCACTTTCCAACCCCTCTTCTCTCGTTGTGGTGACCCCCAATCATAAAATTATTTTTGTTGCTACTTTAAAACTGTAATTTTCCTACTGTTATGAGTCATAATGTAAATGTCTGTGTTTTCTGATAGTCTTAGGTGATGCCCGTGAAAGGGTTAGAGACCCATAGTTTGAGAACCACTCCCCCAGCCCCTTCTTTCTAGTTTCTGTCTGTGAACAGCTGTTGTCCCATTGTGAAAGGGAGATCTGGCCTCCTCAGGAGACATGATTTTACCTCTCCCAAGCATGAGATGGTTTAGCATACCATGTGAAACAAACCTTCCTCAGGTGACTCTGACCTTATAGCAGGTTTTGACTCTTAGTCAGGTATTTTCCTCTGTCACCTATTACAGAATGTCTTCCTTTCTTTTTTTCATTAGGAAACCGATCTTTCTATATTTGATCTCATTGGGCTAGAAAATAAAATTACTCGCCATGAAGCTGAATTACTGTGTAAGAAAAAAGTGACTCGGAAACTCATGGAGGAAGTCTTTGCTTCACCACCTCCGACAGCTCGGCCAGCATCCATGAAGCTCAAGGCCAGCAGGTGTGTGGGTGGGTTAGAAGCAGCAGGTGGCTCATCTGGTATACACTCTACTCCAAGGACTTTCTGCTGGTTGGAAGTCAAGTGCCTGAGCCATAAGCAGTCCCTTCCTCTAGCTTGCCCTAGCCAATCATTGGTGATGAGAAAAGCTGTGTTCTTAAGAATGTCCTTAGTTCCAGTGAGCACAACTACATTAGCAAGATATTCAAAAGTAAGTTTTAGGATTTGGGGAGATGGCAGGGCTGAGAACAGTCTGTTGTCTGATTTGGCAGTCACTGACATGGCCAAGTCAGACCTGTTATTCAGGAGAGTGCAGAGTGTGCTCATGGGCAGGAACAAGGGCAGGTATGGGGTCCACTGACTGACCCTGAGCCATTGCTCTTACAAGTGACACTAGACTATACATGGTGATTTAGGGTAGGGGAGATCATGAGGCAGGGGAGACAGGTCATCAGGGTGTAAATGTTTCTGTAAAAGGAAAAGCCTGTGCCTTTTTTCAGATGGCTTCCTTGGGACTGAGATCTGCCTGTCATCTGTCCGCTCAAGCTTGATAAACCTATACAGGAAGTCTATAGCCATGCGAACACAGACAAGGCCTTCTATTTGTACTTACCTGAGCTTTGTTAAAAGATTTCTATGGCTGGCTCCTTGTGTGTCCTTCCATTTCTAGGTCAGAGAATCGTACCTCCGTGATCAAACCAAATCAGCTACCTAGCTGATTTGTGCACCTTCCCAGCTCCTGCTATTTCTGTCCATTTTATCAGCTCTCTTTTCACATGCACTAGTATAGAATTTGCTTTTTTTGTTGTTCTTAACTCCAAACTGTAGTTATAATGTGAACATTACATACCAGAGAGTTTTTCTCTTAACATACCATGACATGTACCTAATAATTGAGATTAAATAGTATTCTTGTGTTAACAATTGAGATGTTTGACCTTTGAGTATAGTTTGTCAGCAGTTTCCACAGGCTTGATGCAAGCTTCCTGCCAACTGTTCTATGCCTCTTTAGCCTGCCTTCCCAGCTGTCGGAAGGGCAGTCCCTAGAACCCATGCTGTCTGCGATATGCTGATGTTGTGTGTCTTCTGCTTCGGCCAATGGGCATCTAGGTTATTTCAGCCTGTGCAGTACGGCCAGAAGCCTGAGGGTCGCACCGTGGCATTCCCCAGCACACATCCACCTCGGATGGCAACTACCAATGCCGCCACTGCTGCCCCACAGGGCCAGGTTCGAGGACGGCCGCCAATTGCTACTTTTTCTGCCAACCCAGATGCAAAAGGTATTTTACATAACCAGATCTCTTTTGTGAAAGACTGTGGGAAAATGCCTGGCACTCTGTTCCTGGCCTACTGAGTGTTAGAGCCACCACTGTAGGGTCTGGAAACCTCCAAATGGCCTGCAAAAGTGCTGCCTGCAAATCTTGATGAGTTAAAGACACTTTTCTTTCTTTTCTTTTTTCTTCCTCTCTCTCTCTCTCTCTCTCTCTCTCTCTCTCTCTCTCTTTTTTTTTTTTTTTTTTTTTTTTTTTTTGAGACAGAATCTTACTGTGTATTTCAGGATGCTGACTCCCAATCTCTCTGCTTATAGGCATGCAGTACTGTGCCTGGATGTAGTTTGTTTCCTATCTTGAGTTTTCCCTATAGAAGAAAGTTCACCTTAGCTGAGCAGGTGATGGGGCTTCTGTGAAGTGTTTTCTTAGAGAAGGTTCTGAGCCTTCCTGCTGCATTTGGTGCTATTGCTTCAGCTTCATTCACGGTAAAGAGACAGGAATGACCTAGAAGTGGTCCTGTGACCTCTTCTGAAAAGAGCAACGCAAAAGTTTCTGCACTGCGGAAAGTGGGTGCTTCTTTGTGTTTACAGAATTCTAACAGCCCTGTTTCTAGTCCAAGATGTTTGTGTGTTCTGTCAGCTTTTCAGGGAGCCTTGCTGATTGGCAACAGGCAGAGCCTTAAGTTTCTCTCAACCTAAGGACTGTACCAGCCCCTCCATGTTTGTTTCCCAAGAGTGGGCTTCTCATTTGAGAGACTATGAAATAATGTTTATGTAATTTCTTTAACATTCGGTTGTAAGGTACTGCGTGTTATGAAGAACCTCTAACAGCTTTGCACAAAACAACCTTATTGATTGCAGCAGCAGCAGCCCCGTTTCAGAACTCTCAGGCTTCCGTCGGTGCGCCTCGACACCAACCCACCTCGACCTCCAGCACAGCAGCGGGCCCAGCCCATCCTTCGAAACTGCGGGCTCAGACCTCTGTCCAGGCCTCCACCCCAGGCCCACCCCTGCCCCCGCCCCAGACCCCCTCGCTGGTGGCCGGGCAGAGTGCACCGCCCCAGCGGCTGGTGCTTACCTCGCAGGCCCAGGCCCGCTTGCCCAGTAAGTGGACTTACTGTCCAGGGTCTGCTCTCACTGCCTTGGAGCAGTGTGTCAGGAACACGGGATGTCTGAAGAGCCTTGCTGTCCACTGCCTCTGTCTGTCCCTCAGTCAAGGCCTGGAGTGTGATTCCTGTCATGGTGGGCCTTGCCAGAGGTCATTGTCCAGGACCCTGCTCTGTTCTACTCTTTCTCCTCCCCATTTAACAAGCTCTGCTTTCCTCCTGTGCTGCACTGGTGTTCAAGGCTAGCACCTTCACTTAGCCTTAGCCATAGTTCTTTCTGTTCAGCAGTGTTGGGGTCCACTCTCAGGGGCAAGTGGTGAGACTACATAAACTAGCATTAAGTTTCTAGATACTATTAGTTGTCTTTGGTTTCTCACATATTTTCAAGTTTAAACTTGGCATGAATACTCAATAGAGACATTTCTCAATAATTCAGTGATTAAAACAGCTTATTATTACTAATTTTTTTCCTAACTCAGAATTTTGTGCTGCCGGCAGTGGGATTAGCAGATTTCCAGATTTTCTGCAGACTATTATCCAGCTTAATATGGAAATTATGCCAAGTTAAAGTGTTATAGATGATGTTTCTTATTTACAATGTAGCAGAGTCACATTGAGGCCTTTTTGGAAGACTGGGAAGGGAGGGCAAAGCATTAGGGGAGACAGAGAATCTGTGCTGTGATCAGCAGTGGGAATTGGTTGTCCTAGACAGTCCTATGAGAGGAGAAGGCTGCGTGTGCCTCATATTTCTGTAGGTGATGAGCGTTACATTCGTATGGGAGGGCTTACATGTAGTTATGTGTGAAATGAGTGATTCAGCTTTACACATCTAGGAGGGCTGATGGGAGATGTGTCTGTAAATCTATCTCTGATTTTCATTTCCACTTCCTTGTGCACAGTTACTCTGTGTGCAAGACATCTTCAGGTAGTTTGCTAGTCTTTTACTAACTGTTCTCCTTAATGGCATCTTTACTAACCCCGGGATGGATTTTCTTGGGAGAGGAGCTTTTGATCTTGTGTAGCACCCATTGGATAATCTCATTTGCTATGAATTTTAAAATCCTATGAACTCATTTGAATTAGTGTAAATTCAGGGTTTTATGTCTGACTTACTTAAGCTTTTCTAGCCTTAAAAGCATGTGCAATTGAAAGTTTGTTGTTTTATTTTCAGTGATTTGCTGGACACATACTTTTTCAAATTTTCTAAGTCCTCTGGAGAGTTTCCATTTCAGTGCTAATAGATTTCTGATATCTTTTATATTTACTGATTTTTTTTTCCTTTTATTCTTTGTAGAGAAAAGTAAAAATATTCCTTAATAGTTTGAGTTGATACTGAAAGTTGCTGTCAGTTGTGATTAAATAGATTAACCACTAAAGTCTGATATTTAATAGTATTTTTTTGTCTTAAAATAACTCTTTAAAAAATACCTGACTAGTGTTTTGAAGACACTTGAGTATAGTATAGGCAGTCATGGTAGGGACTATTGTATTATGATCAGCAGTGCCACCCTAAGTGATGTTAGTCAGCCCTTTTCTGTGTTGACAGGTGGGGAAGTAGTGAAAATAGCTCAGCTGGCATCCATTGCAGGGCCACAGAGCCGCGTTGCCCAGCCAGAGACTCCTGTGACACTGCAGTTCCAGGGGAACAAATTCACCTTGTCACATAGCCAGCTGCGGCAGCTAACAGCAGGCCAGCCTCTGCAGCTGCAAGGTAAGAGACGTTGACAAGACTGGCATCCCACTGTTAGGATTGCACTTGAGAGCCTGTCCGGGTGGCAGGGATACTCAGGGATACTTGGTCATTGAGTTCCAGGTCATTCATCAGAAGTGATGTGAACAGGTCTCACATCGGATTGTTGAGGAGTGATGAGATGTCATTCATGAGTCACCTTGGCAGAGCTCTAAAAAAGTGATACTTTTTTTTTTTTTAATCAGTATCATCTGCTCTTTGAAAACAGTTTTCTCTTTTGTAAGTCAGAGTAGAAATGTTTGTTACTTTATAATATGAATGTGCCATAAGACTGGCAGTTTGGGTTCTTACTATGTTGCCCAGGCTGACCTGTGACTTCTTGAGATCAAGCCATCCTCCTGCCTCAGCCTTGTAGCTAAAACCTCAAGATTTGTGCCAGATTAAGTTTTAATTTCAGCTTTGGGATCCAAACCTTTTATTCCTTTGCCTAAGAATGTGTAGTTATTGTTTCCAAAAAAAAAAAAAAAAAAAAAACCAGAAGTAATAAAATATGAGTAGTTCTTTAAAAGTGGTTTGTGGCAACAGTTGTAGCTTCTTTAACTACATCCAGCACCACGTCATTATTGGTGTTTACCTTCAGGTTAAGATTTCGTAGATATCTATGGCAGCACTAGCTTTCCAACACCTGACCCCAGCAGCTGCTCCAAAAGACTCTGCTGGGGATTCTGGCTTGATGCCTGCTTGTCATGACACTTTCATCTCCACAGGGTCTGGGATTGCATATTCGGGGCTGCCCATGAGTGTAGTTGGTGCTCATTTGTTTTCTTGTTACACATGTGGTAAGAAGGTTCAGATACACATAACAGAAAAGTGACAGACTCTTATAGAGCAGCCAGAGAGCCGTCATGAGCACCTGGACTAAGCCCAGTTCTTTCTGGTAGTTTTTCATTCCTTTGGTGATAGCTACATGGGTTTGGGAGTGTTTCTATGACCTTCACAGTCTTAGGAGAAACTCTGGTCCTCAGTGGATATGTACCTGGATATGTGCAGGGTTAGTGGTCTTTTCTTGATGTGGTGTAAAGCAAACTTCTCTGCAGGTTCTTTGTCCCTGTCTGGGATTTTCAAGGTATTTCTTCCTTTGTCAGAGTTACTGAGCTGTAAATATATTTGCTTGTGTAAATGTGTCTCTGTGTGTGCAGTATACTGACTCATTTGTTACTACCATTTGGAAGTGACTGTGGGGATTTAATAAAGTTTCAGAAGTTTTGGAGATATCAGAGGGAATCTACCCACAGTCTATGTGGGGGGTTAGTAAAAGCTCCAGAAGTCCCAGAGCTCTAAACACAGTCAGTCTAGGAAAATCAGAGTGGTGATTCAAACCTTTAATCCCAGCACAGGGAGTATCCTGGGAGTGGTGACCTACGCCCTTAATCCCAACTGAGTCAAGGTCACTTCAGATTATAGAAGGAATTCCAGGTAGGAATCCCAAGTAGGCAGTGGTGGAGCCACATCTTAATTTATGAAAGGGTACTTAAAACGGATTGAAACACAGAGGGAAACATTTCCAAGGGAAGCGAGGCTGAGGAAGCTGGAGGACAGCTGGGTAAGATCTGACTGTGGTGTTTATTCCCTCTAGTATCTCCAACTTCTTCAGAGATCTATCCCTGAGTCTCATTCTTTCATGCGACAAGTGACTGGCTATAACTATACTGTGCACATACCTATTACTGATGCTCCTGGTGGATGTGTGATTGCAGGTAGTGTACTCCAGATCGTGTCAGCCCCTGGGCAGCCCTACCTTCGAGCCCCTGGACCCGTGGTGATGCAGACGGTGTCTCAGGCAGGCACTGTGCATGGCGCCCTGGGAAGCAAGCCCCCAACCAGTGGCCCTAGCCCCGCACCCTTGACCCCACAAGGTAGGGTGTTCTGAACAGGAGGAGGGCTTGGTGAGAACTTCTTCCTGACTTTTATTTGTAGTGATTGGGGGCGAGTGTGCACCTCAGGCCGTGGGCTTTATGCATGTCAAAACCTTATTTGTGATAGTCTGGTTTCCACACATGTCATGATATCAGCTTGGTTTATTTCTTTTGCTCCCAAATCCTAGTTGAAAATAACCAAATCCCACTGTCCTAGTCTAATAAAAAACCTGGGTGGGGGGTGGTCAGAGAGTTAGCTCATCAGTTAGGAGTACTTTCTGCTTTGCAAAAGACTTGGGTTTGTTTCCTTGCTACCATATGGTAGCTCACAGACATCTGTGACTCTAGTCCCAGGGGATCTGTCATCCTCTTCTGACCTCTGCAGGCACCAGCCACACATGTAAACCACATACACACAGCAGGCACAGCACTGATAGATAAAGTTTTATGTGTGCATGTATGTATATACATATATGAATATATAATAGAAAATCAATATGTTTAATATAAATAAAAATATATCTACTCTAAAAAAGAAACCACAAAATATTAAGTAACTATGCCTAGAGCTCCCTGAGAGTAGAGTCATGTTCTTGCACAGTCCTCTAGCGGACCCATGCTCTAGTGCTGCTGGGCCCCCAGCTTCTGTCCTTTTCTCTGCCAGCTTCTTTAAGGCCCAACCCTTGCCTGGATGTGCTTACTATGTTTAGAACTGGTGAGTGGGCAAGCAAGGAGCCATTACTCACTATATACTGATGAACTATGCTGTTTCACCAGTGTAGGACAAAGGAGGGTCTGAGGCTGCCTTGAGCAGGGACAGGTATGTGATCTGTCTGTTTCAGAACAGTTGTCACTTCGGTTGTGGACAGAGCTTTGATGTACTAGACTGTTAGAGCCAGCTTCTTTTATCTTGGGATTTCAGAAGTTAACTGCTATACCTTGGCCAGGCAGTCCAATTCACCTTTGGGACTGGAAAGCATATTAATTTCTTTTTTTTTTTTTTTTTTTGCTTTTTTTGTTTTGGGGGCCAGGGAGCACACAGGTGTTAGGGATGGAACTCCTCAAGCATTCTGGGCAAGTGCTCTACTACTAAACTACACTCTCATCCCCTTCAGCTGTTTGCTTTTACATTTGTAGTTGGTGTTCCGGGTCGAGTATCAGTGAGCGCTATGGCTGTTGGAGAACCTGGGCTGGTTTCCAAACCAGCTTCTCCTGCTGCAGGGCCTACCCAGGTAAGGCTTAGATGTAGGGGCACACAAGGGCAAATAAGCAGTGCTGAGGTAAGCAGCTTTGGGGAGCTTTTTTGTGGCAGCCAAGGCTTCTGTGGGTTCTTTTTAGTTTATGAATTTTAGAGATGCACATGTTCCTTGAATTAGAGCCTTGATTTAACACTCATTCCCAATTAAAGAAATTGTCCTGGCCCTCTGACGGTAGACGTCAAGGTCTTTATTTCTTCTGTCTTGTCTTTTCCTCTGTTATAAATGTTCTCTGTCTTGGGAGGAGAGAGAAAGCGCTCTGCCTCTTCATTTCTTCTGCTAGTAGTTTCATAGAAGTAGGCCATGGATGTTGACATTAGTGTGTCCAGTTCCAGAAGTGTTTAGTGAGGTGTTTTTGTCAGATTGTTTCTCAAATAACCTTCAAATAACCTTTATTTTTGTTTTGTTGTTGTTTTGTTCAAGGAGGAAAAAAGCAGACTTTTGAAGGAACGATTGGATCAGATGCATTTTGTTAATGATCGACGCTGTTCTCTAGCTCCAGTGTATGGTAGAGATTTGCTGAGGATTTGTTCCCTCCCTGGCAGAAGGAAGAGGCCTTTGTGCTGGTCTTTAGATGGCAACCTTGGGAAAGGTGTCAGAGCAGCAAACTGTTACATGTCACCCTCAAAAAGTAAAGGCGGTCTGATTGTGACATTGAATCAATGTCAAGAATCTCTTCAAGATGTTCTTGACAGGTGAGTTAGTGTCTGCAGGTAAATATTCTTATCCTTTATTTTTTGTTCGTTCATTCTACTGCACACCAAAATTTTCTTTTTTGATTTTGGTTCTCATGTAGCACAGGCTGTCTTCCAATTTCATGTAGGTAGCCTAGGTTTTTCTTGAACTCTCCTGATGCTCCTGCCTCCTGCTCTCAAATTTTGGTATGAGTCACCACATCCTGTAGTTCTTCATTCTTTGGGCTTTTTAAATCTCTTTTTCAATTGCTTTTTCCCCAGGTTCTTTTAAGTTGTTTGGGGGTTTGAAGTGGTTTGGGGTGTCTATCTTCGGGACCAGAGGGCCTGGTTATTGGGTTATTAGCTGATTCTTTTAGAAAACCGACCCACAAAACTAACCATATGCTACGTGGGACATTAAACAATAGAATTCTGAACAAGTTAGTAGAGTAGCCCCAGCAGTCTGGGTGCCACAGCCAGCATACTGTTCCTGCTAGGCCTTGATATGTCTGCTTCTGTTCATACTACTGACTCTCTATGTAAGTCTCTGTATGCCCTGGTCCTGCTTTCCCAGCTCAGCTTCAGTGTCATTTTCTTTGTCTGGCTGGATATGTTGTTAATCTCTATCCAAGGGAAGGCCCTGATGACAGTGCCTGAGCTCAGTGTTCAGAGCCTGCCTCAGATGAATGAATTTGTGAAGAAAGGGCAGGGAATGCTTCCTAGGGTGAACCGTGCGTACCAGGTTTTCCCAGTCAGCCATTTGTTCTCATGCCCTTGTATGTCTGTGAAATGTTGATCATCTTTCTACATCACAGAGGGCCACTTCAGTGTAGATGTACTTGGAAACAAACCACCAAGAGCCAGCTTCAGGAGCTGGAGAGACAAACTGAGCAGTTAAAAGCCCATATTACTTTTGCAGAGGACCCCAGTTTAGTTCCTAGACCCCACATTATGGAGTTCACAAGTGCCTCAAGCTCCAGGGAATCTGACATTTTCTGGCTTCCTTAGGCACTACTTGCATGTGTATATACCCCTACTTAGACACACATGCATAAACATAACTAAAAATGCCTGGACATGATGGTGTACTCCTTTAAATCCACATGGGAGACAGGTGGGCAGATGGATATGTGTGAACTGTAGGCCAGTCAGAGTTATCTAGCTATTATTTTACCACATCTAAATAAAGTAAGTAAATAAATTAAATTTAAAACCGAGCTTCAGCTAATGCCCAGGGGAAGATGTTCTGGTGTAGATGACTGGAAGATAGCATGTAGTGTCAGGTTGGCCATGGCCTTGCTGTTTTGTCTGTCTGCAGGGTGTTCTGGGTCTGACCTCTCTCAGTTACATGTCACCTGCAGCATTTAGAAGGTTTGCGTTCAGAGACAATTTATTTCTGTTCCAAGAGTCCCAGCAAGAATATCTGAGCCAATGGTTATGGTCTGAGAATGACCTATGCTGATCATTTAGATCTGTCCTGATAGAAGTTGTCTAGGGGTGGTGCCCTTTAGCTTTGAAAGTTTATGCTACCTTTCAGTGATTGAATCAGGAACTCAGGCTGCTTATGTGCCAGCACACATTGTCAGAGGGTTCTGTAGAAGCCTTACTGCTGCTAGAGGCTCCAAAGAAGCCACATAATGACCACACATGATTTCTGCTCCTTAGGGTGGCCTGTGTGATTCCTCCAGTAGTGGCTATGCCACCCTCCCTGTGGGTGGCGAGGCCACCCTCACTGTATAGCAACAGGTTGCAAGCTCTGAGGCAGTGCCTGAGGGAGCACACCCGCCCCTACTACCGGCAGCTGCAGCAGCTGACAACACTGCGCTCACTGCAGTTCCCGGAGCTGAGGCTGGTACAGTTCGACTCAGGTATGACAGATCCTGTTGGTACAGGTTATAAAGTGAGATACACTTGTTCTGGAATATAAGACTTGTGCTCTTTCTTTCTTTCTTTCTTTTTTTTTTTTTTTTTTTTAGGGAAGTTAGAAGCTTTAGCAATCCTGCTACAGAAATTGAAATCTGAAGGACGTCGAGTGTTGATTTTATCTCAGATGGTTCTTATGCTGGATATTCTAGAGATGTTTTTGAACTTCCATTATCTTACCTATGTACGGATTGATGAAAATGCCAACAGTGAACAACGGCAGGTAAGGAACAATCTTCCTATCATGGTAATTCCGTAGTGTGACCCTGAATCATGGGATTCAGGCCTTATTTCCTATAGCTGTGTCCCATACCCCTTTTAGCACTTAGAGCACATCTAAACTCCAAATTGACTCTTCTCTTGATGTTTTGTTCCCCCTCTCCCCATATAAGCCTGTGTCAGAACAAATAAATAAAAGTACTTACATGCTTTTAGAGGTAGCTGTGTAGCAAAGATATGAGTTCTTTTTAGACTAACAAAAGGAGTACAAATTGAAAAGTATGTCCATGTTTTGCTTGCTATATTTGCTAATTTTCAACACTTGGTTAATAGACAGTGCTGGTAGAAGCCTCTTTAGCATAAGTTTATAGAAAGCAGCGTGATTGCCAACCTGAGAGATGGGTAAACACTTGATTTAGTGGTTCCTAAAGTTCCACACAACAGCAGTAATGCCTCACTACATGATTGGTACGTAAAATTATTCATTATAAAAATGCACGTGATAAGCTGTGATCAGTAACAGAGTGAATATTCAGCAAAAGAAGAAAGTACATGAAGAACCTCTGTGCTTTGGCAGTGAACCATAAATTGTCTTTACAGCTCCATATGACAGACTAGAAGGTTCTTATCAGAAGTATTTTAATAAGGCCTGAGTATATAGTAGAAGGCATCCTGAGTGCAAAAAAGATAGGGTGTTGGAAAAGGCACAAGTTGCCATAGCAAATAGAGGTTCCTACACAGCATAGATAAAATAGAAAACAGCCTGTTTTGTTGGTAACAGTGTAGAAAATTGGGTTGTTACTTTAAGAGAGAGGATTGGTCAACTTTTAGTTCTGTTTTGGCATGGAAATAATTTTACAGAAGAGAAGTACTCACATTTTCATTACAATTGATTGTCTCAAGTGGTGAGAAAGAGATCTTTTTATACTTCCTCAGCCTTACTCCAGGGGCTTCTTCCTTGTAGAGTGCCCTGGCATTGCCTGAGGATAGAGGAGAAAGCACAGCTCCCTCCCTAGCAAGACTCTGCTTTCTTGTGGGGCCTACAGATTGGGCTGACAGCAAATGCCAGATAGTGCATAACATCTTATGTACATGATGCCTGTATTGTCTAAACATGCTACACAGATGCTTGTGGATAGAAGGAACTGCATGCATGCAGGAAAGCCAGTGTAAGATGCTATACATGGGACAAATCAGACTGTCAAAAACCAAATCATAGAAAGTGTCAAAGTTCTCCCAGTGGTTTCCAGAAATGTTAACCTGAACACTTTGTTTCCTCCCAGGAGCTGATGAGGAGTTTCAACAGAGACAGGCGGATTTTCTGTGCTCTTCTCTCTACCCATAGCCGTGCCACTGGCATAAACCTTGTTGAGGCTGACACTGTGGTATTTTATGACAATGACCTAAATCCAGTTATGGATGCCAAGGCCCAGGAGTGGTGTGATAGAATTGGGAGGTGCAAGGACATCCATATATACAGGTGATGACAATCCTGGCCAACTTTGTAGACGGTGTGGGTGCAGGGATTCAGTATAGAAGGTAGAACATATGGGATAGAGCCAGATGTAATATGCTGAAGTTGAATTTTATAAGTTCCTCCGTAACTGTGAGGGTTACTTCCCTTCTCAACATGTTTCTAGTGCCTCTGTTGGTCTGGTCTTTGTACTTGACATTTGCTTGAATTTGTAACCAGTTGTACGGCTTATGTCTGGTTGTTGGCTTGCTGGTGTTCAGTGTTCAAATGTTGGATCTCTTTTAGAATAATTGAAGAGTACCGTTTATATTTGTGTTGTTTTAAGAATTATAAAATACAAAGTATCTGCTGAAAGACTTGAGATATGTCTCACTATCTGTAAGCATATAAATTGTAACTGGCCATTCACAGCTAATTGGGAAGACAGCTAATTGGCCCATTTTTAAGTTTCTGGTTGTTACTATTTTAATATAGTATCAGTTTCTGTTTGAGTGTGCTCCACCTGTAGCTGGTCTAAGTGAGAGAATGGAGCTGGGTCACTTTCCTGATTATAAGAACACAACATAGTCTAGACAGGCAAAAAATGAATGGGCTCCAGGTTGAATTTTGAAGAAAAATATAAAATAAATTAAATAGATAAATGATAGATTGGAGGGAGTGACTTACAATTCTTTAGGCAAAGATGAGATCAGTCTCATAAGTTGAAAAAGAGGGCCTAGGAGTATGAATAGTCCAATTCTAAGTGTCACAGCCTGAACAAGGTCCAGCTCTCACTGTGGGGTAGTGTGCTTTGAGTACCATATTGTACAATATGTCTGTTTTTAAAAAGTTACCCAAGGAGCCCATGTGATTGGTAGCTGATTATAGCATTTACCACCAGGCCTGATGACCTGAGCTCAATCTTGAGGACCTACAGGGTAGAAGAAGCATTGTCACAACTACTGACAATTGTGATAACAAGTTGTTCTCTGGCTTCCACACATGAGTTATAGCCTTTGTGCTTGTGTTCTTTCCCACCATAAGTTTTTTGTTTTGTTTTTTTTTTTTTTTTTAATGTTACCCATATTGGACATGGTAGCACATTAACCTCCCAGCATTCAGAAGGCTTAGACAGAAGGATCATGAGTTTGAAGCTAGCCTGGGCTACATAGTGATATCTTGTCTCAGTCCAACCAAACCCACTCATTTATGTGCTATTATTACATGAATGTAAGGTGGTACCATTTTCTGTACATGCAGAGTATAACCAAAGGTGGACAGAAATAAAATTATTTTAATGGTAATGTCATAGATTAGACTCTGACTCCTTTTCCCCATTCCTCATGCTCATACATAATCAAACTGCATATTGAACCTTCTTTAATGGTGAAGCAGTAGTGCTTCTTGATTGATCACTTTTTTAAAAAAGATTTTTTTATTTGTATATGCATTGGAGTTTTGCCATGGGTGTTGAGTCACCTGAAACTAGAGTTTCAGACAGGTATGAGCTGCCATATAGATGCTGGAAATTGTTTCCAGATCTTCCTAAAAAACAGTCAGTGCTTTTAACTGTTGAGCCATCTCTCCAGCTCCCAACTGGTCACTTTTTCCTATGTTCCTTATTTGGAGGTTTTTTTCTCTTAGAAAATTCTCATTTGTTCTTTTCATCCCTGTGGAAATTTTTGTTAAATTGGTTTAATTTTAGGCCTTCTTGACTTTTATTACTTTGACATCCTAAAAGCAAGTCATCAGAACTGGAGAGGTGGCCGCTCTTCCAGAGGACCTAAGTTCAATTTTCAGCACCCACATAGCAGCTCACTCCAGTCTCAAGAAATTCAGTGTCTTTCATGGGATTTCTAGCTTTCATGGGATCCAAGCGTGCAAATGGTACACAGACATACATGCAGGCAAAACACCCATAATATATATATATATTTTTAAAACAATCGTTACAGAAAATAATAGACTAACTGGATGATGGAGCCTGCTTGGGGACTACTTGAGACTGTCTGTTCCATTGTGTATTAAGTGGGAACAATACTCACAGGACTTTGTTGGCCTTGAAGCTTGCAGGAGACAGATGGAAACTACTTACACTTAAGTGAGAATGGGGCATTTCTTAAAAGTCTCTCACTAGGAAAGTCAGAGAATCACACTGCCTATTGTGGTCAGAAAGTGTCAAAGAGGACAGACAGTAGGGACAGGTTCAGGACTAAGTGAGACATTTCTAGGTTGAATGTGGTGGAAGAAACACTGGCAAGCACAGGACTGCACCACAGACTCCAGGGCTCACTGAAGCTGAGATTGGAGAGAGATTGACAGACAGTACTCTTAGTAGGTGTTGATCAGCATGTGAGGCATCTGCTGCTTCTCTGCCGACCGTCTGGACTCCTGTACCTGGTATTGGCAAGTGTTTCTAGGGACTTAACTGTTGTTTCATCTGTATACATAACATTTTTTTCTTTTTTCTTTTGTAGGCTTGTCAGTGGCAATTCTATTGAAGAAAAATTGTTGAAAAATGGAACTAAAGATTTGATCCGGGAAGTAGCTGCTCAGGGAAATGACTACTCGATGGCATTCCTAACTCAGGTAGCTTTCATTTGTTAAGAATCCTCAGTGATTAGGCATGGTAGTGCAGGACTGTAGTTAGCACTTCGGAGGCTGAGGCAGGAGGATGATAGGATATTTTAGAAGTCCACCTGACCTACATAGGGAAACCCTGTTTTACCTCCCAGCTTCACTTAGTGAGAAATGCCACAGTGAACAGAATCATCTCATTTTGATCTGAATTCACTAATGAAGGATGATTTTCTGAGTTTTTATGGTGCCCTAGGATCAGATCAGGTACAAGATTGTGTTTGTTCCTGGAAATGATGTGCTTATTGCTTGTGTTCAGCGAACTATCCAGGAGCTCTTTGAAGTTTACTCGCCCATGGATGATGCTGGCTTTCCTGTGAAAGCTGAAGAATTTGTGGTACTTTCTCAGGAACCATCTGTCAGCGAAACTATTGCACCCAAGATTGCAAGACCTTTCATAGAGGTAAGGAGAAACAGGTCAACCATAAGACTTGTTTGACAATGAATGATCTCTTTGAGTCTTGACTATGTGTGCTTTCCCAATAGTTGTATGGTTTGACTCACCTGGCTTCTGAGTTCTCAGTCCTTACTCTGACTTGATTCTCCCCTCCCTTGATCCTGCAGTCTTCCTGCCTCCTTCCTTCTCTGTCTCAACTGTAAAGAAGTATCAAGGGAGTGGAGAAGATGCCAGCCATTGTCTTATTTCCATTAGGACTTTGTGAGGCATATTTGATTTTTAGTATTGAGCTGTCTTATTTTTTCCTTCCCAACTCAAAGAAACACCAGTCCCAACGTGGCCCCCAAGCACTAGAAATATTGCTCACGTGTGTTGAATTCACTATCCCTGTAAAATGCACAGTTGACTTTGAAGATTTAGATGAGGCCTTAGAATGTCTCTCTTTAGCATTTCTCATGCTGGTGCTGTTTTAGGGTGTAATGTTTTAGATTCCTATGAGAGATATTATTGTTTCAATGCAGGCACTGGAAGATTTGGAGTTGCACACATGGGTCCTGTGTAGTGGCCATCTGTTTAGGAACAAAGCAGATATCTCTCAGGGCTACTTATATCTCCTCCCTCCTTCCCTAAGGCTAGGCCTTATTGCCCTTTCGATTGCTGAATACCTCTTCTCTATCACAGCCTCAAGTGAAGGGAAAGGGTTCTTTTCTCTCTCTCTCTCCCTCTCTAGATTTATTTATTATGTACACAACATTCTGCCTCCATTATGCTTGCACACCAGAAGAGGGTGCCAGATCTCATTACAGATGGTTGTGAGCCTGCTCTCTATGCCCTCCCATGAGGACACTCTCTGATTTTGCTGTTTGACTAGGATGGTGATCGCTAACTTGTTGCTGTATTTTCTTCAAAAGCCATAAATAATGGTGTGTGGCAATGCCCTCGTATGCTATTGGCCTGTGTTCCATTCTGTCGTAGCTTGTCTTTACCAGCAGTGGTGATGGCCCACTACTTTCTGATTGTAAACGTGAACTATTCAGAAAGTCTCTCCACCTTCATTTAGCCACTCCCTTCCAGTAGTATCTTAATACATTAATACATTTACCTATCTTGAGCTGGATATGAATGGAATTCTGTTCTTTAGGTCTGCTCTTTGTTTCATGTGGCAGTAATGTATCTGTTGGCTATGAGGTTCTTCCTTGTCTGAGTGCTGGGGATGAAACCCTGGGTTACGTGTAAGCCTCTACTCCTGAGCCTCACCTCAGCTCCTAGATAACTTTTGAATTTTGGAGTTGTGATTTTGTTTCTTTGTTTGTTTGCTTGTTTGTTTGTTTGGTTGGTGTATGTGTAATTTTACTTTTTGATTGTGTGTGCACACCTGTGTGTGCATAGAAGTGTGAGTGACTGCAGAGATCAGAAGACAGAATCAGTTTCTTTGGAACTGGAGTTATAGGCTATTGTGAACACCCAGTGTAGGCAGTGGGAACTGAACTCAGGTCCCTGAAAGAGCAGCAAGTGTTCTTTAACTGTTGAACCACCCTTCAGCTCAATATTTTCTAACATTGGTGTGTGTGTGTTATTTAAAACTTTAAAAAAAATTTTTTCCCCCATACCCACCACTGCTCCCCCTTCCTTCTCTCCTCTCAGTCCTCCCCCAGCCTCCCCTCACCCCATCCCTCATCCATTCCCCAGGGAGGGCAAGGCCTCCCAAGATGAGTCAGTTGGGTCTAGCATATCCAGTTGAGGTAAGGCTCTCCCCCAGTATCAAAGCTGAGTAAGGTGTTCCTCTGTAGGGAATGGGCTCCAGGAAGCCAGTTCATGCACCAGGAATAAACTCTGGTCCGATGGTAAGAGGCTATTTGGCTGTCACCTGTATTCAGAGGGTTTAGTTCCTTTCCATGAAGGGTCCTCAGCTGTCATTTCAGTCAGGGAGCTCCCAGTAGCTTGTGTCTTCTTGTGATCCTGATCCCTCTGCTCATATAATCCTCTCTTCCCTCTCTTTAGCTAGACCAGGAGCTCGACCTAGTGCTTAACTATAGATGGCTGCATCTGCCTCCTTCAGTTACTGGATGAAGGTTCTGCAGCTGGAGCTGTGATGGGTTTGGGGGGCCATGTTTTGTGCTCTGTTGCCCAGACTTGGGGGCTGGCCTAGCTGGCCGATTGGAAGGAGTGCAAGTGTGTAACTAGGTGCTTAGGAGATAACGTTGGCAGCTTTTTATGTTGCTGTTGATCCCTCGTCCACAACCCCCACCCCCACCCCCACCCCTAGACAGTTTCTCTGTATAACAGTTCTGGTTGTCCTGGAACTCATTATATAGACCAAACTGGCTTTGAACTCAGAGATCCACCTGCCTTTGCCTCCCAGATGCTGGAATTAGAGTCATTTAACATGCACGCCTCATATAAAGTTAGCTGTCCTGTATGTTCTGGGTAGCTCTGCTACAGTTTTCTGTGCACTTGCTTTTGTATTTGGACTGTGTACACATCTCTGTTTGGTTTTCCCTGTGTCAGCAGCTGCACCATATACTAGGTGTGCGATGAAGCCACATGGTTCTTTCTCATTCATGGAGTCTTTAATTTTTGGTGGCCTCATTTTCCTGATTTCTTTTGGCATATTACCATCTGTAACCCTTGTCAGTGTTTTGTTCCTCCATGAACCTTTCCTGTGTAACCTGAGAGTAATTTTAGAAGTTTTAGATCTATCCATATCTCTTATCACTGGAATGCCTGTTGTCCAGCATGTTTATGAGAGTCTTAAAAGAAAGGAATACCTTTGGAGGTTTACTGGTTGCTTACAGTACCGGTATCTACTTTAATATTACAAACTCCTTCATTTGCCAAGTCCACCACCAATTCTCAGTGCACACCACCTGTAGGCTCTCAAGAGCATTGAGTATCTGGAGGAAGACGCCCAAAGGTCTGCAGAGGAAGCCTTGCCTGGATCCAGTACTGTAGGTGTGTCCTCAGATTCAGACGGCTCTAGATATGATGAGGAGCCATCCCAGCTGGAGGAGCTGGCTGACTTTATGGAACAGGTTTGGAGACTTTTTTTTTCTTTAAAACTAAGAATTTTAGCATTTGAACGCTTTTGTAAAATATGTTTTGTTTGTTTTGACTAAGAACAGTTACTTTTTAAATTAAATGTTTGTGAGATAATTTTGTAAGGACTTTTAATGATTTTTTTAAATTAAGTTGCCACTAACCCACTTAAAAAAATTTATTTTTGAAATAGCTTACACCAATTGAAAAATATGCATTGAATTACTTGGAATTGTTCCATACAACCATTGAACAAGAAAAAGAGAGAAGCAGTGAGGTAAGAGAATCAAATTTTGGTCAGTTTTACATATTAAAAGTAAAAATTTTCAGTGCTGAATTTGATTTGAGATGACTCAGACTCCACTTCATGAAATGAAAGGGTAGAAGCCAAATCCTTGTGGCACACACCTTACTGAAACTGAGATCTTGGGAGCCCTATGCAGGGAGCTGGATTGTTTTCTTTTCACCTTGAAGTCATTGCCCTTGTTTTGAAGTAGTTTGTAGTTGATAAAAGGTTACGTGTTAAGGGGCAGAGTATATGCAGCACTAAGAAGTGAAACACCCTATTGGGGAGATAGGGCTCTACTGTGTGTGCACAGTGCCTTTGGGGGAGTTACCACTAGGAAAGGATCAGAAGCAGCCTGCCTGCTCTCTTCTCGAAAGTTCTTTCCCTTGTGCTTTCTCTTAGCAGGATTTGGTGATGGCGTCAGTGAGGGATTGGGAATCCCGCAATGCTAGGGCCCTGAAGGAAAGGGAGGCCCAGCTGCAGCTTGAGCAGGAAGAGGCAGAGCTTCTCACCTATACCAGGGAGGATGCCTACAGCATGGTAAATGAGCACTCGGCTCCTTTTCTTACCTGACTGCTATTCTGACACTTTGACTTACCTTCAGTGGATGGTATTTCCAGGATGTAAATAAAACACAGTTTTAAATCCACAGTTATGCTTGAATGTTGTTGATGAAAGTGATTTGTGGCATGTTGTATTTTAAACTTGTTTATGTTCCATAGGAGTATGTCTATGAAGATGCTGATGGACAGACAGAAGTTATGCCGGTATGTGACCCCACTCCCTGAATGCCTGAGTGAAGGTCAGCTTTCCCATAGCTTAGCAGCTAATGGATCCTGCTTTTTCTATGCAGCTCTGGACACCACCCACTCCTCCTCAGGATGACAATGACATCTACATTGACTCGGTTATGTGTCTCATGTATGAGACCACACCTATCCCAGAAGCTAAGCTGCCTCCTGTTTATGTGAGGAAGGAGCGTAAACGACACAAAACAGACCCCTCAGGTGTGTACTCCTCTCTCCCATTTCAGGGGAGAAGTCTTGATGATTACGCTTGTTAATACTAAAAAACATCTAGGAGGCTGGGTGCCATGGCATATATATTACCTGCATTCCCAGCACCTGGGATGGTGAGGCAGAAGGACCATAAGAGTTCATGGCCAGCCTGTGCTAAATAGTGAGACAGTTTTGAAACCCCAAAACAGATAAATAGTAATGTCAAGAAAGTGGTTTTACTTTTAGCAGTTGTTTTCCTAGCCCTCGGTCATCATGCCTCTTGATTGCCTTCTTCCCTTTTTTTCACCTCACTGGCGAGGAAATCTCTCGGTGTCCTGTGTTGCTGAATTCTGCCCCTATTCAGCTGCAGGCAGGAAGAAGAAGCAGCGGCATGGTGAGGCAGTTGTCCCGCCACGATCCTTGTTTGACCGGGCGACACCTGGCATGTTGAAAATTCGACGTGAAGGCAAGGAGCAGAAGAAGAACCTGCTACTGAAGCAGCAGACACCCTTTGCCAAGCCTCTGCCTACCTATGTCAAGTCCTCAGGGGAACCTGCCCAGGACAGTCCTGACTGGCTCATTGCTGAGGACTGGGCCTTGCTACAGGTGAATGGCGGTGCTGTCATTGGGTTGAGCATTTTCGTGGTCTGTTTGCTCCCCCAACAATGCTTCAGTTGTGTTTTTGGCACATGGAAAGACAACACCAGCACACTTGAAGTGTATTGATCTTGTGTGCTCTGAAACCTTGTTCTCTAGGCTGTAAAGCAGTTACTTGAGCTGCCCTTAAACCTCACGATTGTGTCACCTGCCCACACTCCTAATTGGGACCTTGTCAGTGATGTTGTCAACTCCTGCAGCCGAATCTACCGGTCTTCCAAGCAGTGCCGGAATCGTTATGAGAACGTCATCATTCCCAGAGAGGAGGGGAAGGTGAGCTTGTACTACTTGGTCTCCCTGGAAAGAATTGGTCTCTTCAGTGGCCAGGTGTTGATGTGTATTGCTGGGCATTGTAGCTGTCCTTGTAGACAGTGGTGAATCAGCCTTCTTGATCAGTGAGGCCTACATCTATGCCTGGCATGTAATGGACATTCGTGGAGAGTCAATCATCTTGTCCTTGGCCATGGTTGGTGTTAGTATATGAACCAGATGCCAGCCTCTGCTGTTGCTGCAGTGTGGGAAAACTGTGCCATTCCGATTTCAGATGAGTAAGGGAAGAACTCTTCTTTGACTTGTTACCATCTCACTTAAAGAAGAGTCTGCTCATGCTTTCTGTGCTTCTTTCAAGTACAGTCGGTGGTTTGACAAGCAGTCTCTGTTTCTGGGTTAACTTTGAGCATTGAAAGTGTTTATAGCATGGCCAACCATTGTGTCTTTCATTTAAGAAACCAGCTATGGTTTGCATCCTGGACCAAAATGAGTTGGTGCTGCTGCTCAGGGACATGCAGACCTCTACTTGGCTTTTCCCCTACGTGCTCCGAGTTTGTCTGTTTCCATTTCTCCATTTGGCTTTCTTTATGCAGCTCCCTCTTTTTTGCCACTCGATAGCTAGCTTTTCTGCACAGTGTCCACAAGCCATGTTGCACCAGCATTTACAAATGTTCATCCCTGCTGCTAAGGCAGGTTTGCAGAGAATACTGCCTCTGACCACATCAGTATTTCCATTAGCATAGGGACAACAGCAGTGTTGGCAAGACAGCCATCTAGTCCTTATTTTGGTACAGTTTATGAAAATGACCTTTGTGTTAAGAGCCACATGTGCCCTCAGGATGAGGTTGTCACACTCACCTCACTTCCGTGACCACTCTTTGAACCATCTCTTGTCATTTCTAAAACACTCGTCTCAGAACAAAGCATTTGTTTGCTTTTTTTAATAAAAAAGCAAGCCTTCCTCATGATACCATTCTGTAAAACTCCACTGTAAAACTTCCTGAAATCTCACATTCACTCTTTTATGTTCTGGAAGCATTTATAATTTATAGCAGCCATTACCTTAATATTGAAAAAAAAAATAAAGCTAAAATATTTTCTTCTCTTATAGCTGATTTGTGAAGCTAATCCAAAGAAAAAGGCACAAAATATTTATAAGGTACGAGGAGGTGTTCTGAATGAGATGGAAAGCTTTCTGTGAGTGCCATGAAAAGGAGCACAGTGAGATTCAGACTGAGCCTGGACTGTAGTAGCACAAACACAGCACTTAGGGTTTTCCCAAGTGCCTTTTATTCCTAGGTGTAGAAGCTTTGCTCCTTCACCTGAAAGAACCACACAGTGACTCACTGATCCCCTCAGGGACATCCAGAGATTTCCTGTTAGTCACACCCTGTTGAGGCCTGTGGCAAGGTGGCTAGATGCCAGTAAACACACCATACTCAGCCCTGGAGCTGTCACTCATGGCTAGAACTAACCAGAGCTTTGCTGCTGAGCACATGGCCTTCCCTCTAGTGGTGGGCGTGAGGCACTGGCTCTTACTCTCCCTTCTCCCTGCTTCCTCTTGTTTAGTGTTGCTGCTGCTGCTGTTGTTGGATAGGAGAATGCTGATAGGGGGTGGTGTTCAAGAAGCAGATCCATGTAACCGTGCACATTCGTTTTTAGTTCTGACTTTCCTTGGCATTCTCTCTGAACTTAAGGCATTCCTTTAGCAACAGATGTGTACATGCCTAAGTATATCACAACTATACTGGATATACACATCACTGACTGCAGTAATAGGGTTAGTCAGAGTTTAGAGATATTGAGAGACAATGAGAGAGTCATGGGCTAGCTGGGGTTGTGAGCTCTTGTCCCTGACCTCTGACCTTGCACAGACTATCTCTGGGCTTTCTGTAACTGAGGGGGGGGGGGTGTTTAGATCTCTTGGTATCAAGAATTTTGTTTACCTGTGGCATTTATAATCAGGAAGGATCACTATGTACAAATGATGTCACAGCCCCAAAGAATGGAGTTACCCTCACTGTCCACTGTGGACGCTATCTGTGTGGGATCACCACTGCCTCATCTGTCCATGGGTATTAGACTCAACAGTGACGGACTTGCAGCCAGCGCCACCCTGTCACCTGCCGTGTATTAACTCCAGAGTGTGACCCTGAATATTTTGTGCAACCTTTCTCTCCTCAGTGAAGGGGAAGCTCAACCGAGCAAAGTTCCCAAGGATTGGGGAGTATTGCCAGATACCAGCAAATGATGGCTACTCAGTATTGCAGCTGTGGTATTATGTTATCCTGGAAGGAAAGGAAGGGAATGGGACTTGGGTGCAGCTGTTGGAGCTTAGCCACTGGTTTCTTTCTGATTCAGAAATTGTTTCCAGAGTAGTTGTGTATCAGGCCGATGGTCTAAACTTGATGAACTCCTATCAATTTTGTTTCAGAGTAAGAACAACCGTCCACTTCGAACAAGCCAGATTTATGCCCAAGATGAGAATGCCACTCATACCCAGCTGTACACAAGCCACTTTGACCTGATGAAAATGACAGCTGGCAAGAGGAGCCCCCCAATCAAGCCTCTGTAAGTTCCCTGGGCTCTCATTCTGTTCCTGTGATAGCATCAGTTAAGAAGCTCTTGTTTGCTAACATTCTCTTGTTTCTGTGTTGCAGGCTTGGCATGAATCCCTTTCAGAAGAACCCTAAACATGCTTCTGTTCTGGCAGAAAGGTACTTCTGTGGGTCTGACATGTTTTTCACCTTTGTGTCACTATAAGTTGGATAGAACAATGAATTCTATTATAAAATAGCATGATCTAAGCTTTGGCTATGAAGGTACAGGCCCTGAACTTGAGAAACCTTGAGGTGTTTTGCCTGTGAGCAGAGTGTGTCTGGGGTAGCCCCTGCCAGACAGACAGACAGACAGACAGACAGACAGACACACACACACACACACACACACACACACACACACACACACACACACACACACACACACAGTCAAGCTCTGTATTTGTAAGGAGCTGTCATCTTCTCTTCCTTTGTGGCAGTCGCTTTGTTTTCTGGCATAGAAAATATGTTCCAAGGCTAGGAGAATGATAGCAAATAACTTTCTTCTGCCCAGCAGGCACACCTTTTGTTGGTTGTACCATAGAAAGTTATTAAGTTTTGAGGTGACAGTATACTTGGTTATTTAATAGAGGAAAAATAAATCCATTAGTGGGTGGATTGTGAAATGGGAAGATTGGAGAACATGAGCATTCTCTTTAGAGCTGAGCTCTGGGCTGGATACTGGCAACAGTGTTTTGTGTTTTTTTTTTGTATGTTCTCTGAAGTTCATTCAGGAGAAACAGCCACCTCTCTGTTTTTATCACTGCACATGTGCACAGTGATCGTTTCCTCTGCAGCTGTGCTATTAAATGCTGTGCATCATTTTGTCACATACCTGGGGGAGTGGTCCTTGCCAAATAGTTGACTCATGACACATTTGCTGAGAACCCCATAGCACTGCTGTGCTTCATTTAGCAGTGCCCCCTGTGTCATTGTCATGGACTTTTCACCTCATGGTGCCCCATCTCCTGAGGCTGGACCACCATGTGTAAACTTGAAGCCCAGCCCTGTTGTGTTGGTTTTTTTCCCTAGGGATTGCCTAAGTGCCCTGTATTACTCATTTGTTGTCTGCAGCATTGCTTATTGCTTGGGTAGAATGATGAGTTAATCAAGCTAGTGTTTGTTAGTAGGTCAGGGGCTACCATGGCACGAGGTGCTTGGCATGCCCTCCAGAGGTATATGTAGCATGAAAGAAGGAAGAAAGGATTTGCACAGATAGCTATGTTCTGAGTACATTACAGGACATAAAGAAGGATCCTCAGGGTTTGGGAAGAGTAGTTTCAGGTTCTAGGGTAGGAGGTGTTTAGTCACCTCCCTCGGAAGGTGGAATGTGAGCTGGGCCTGGAGAGGAAGCTGAGACAATAGACTCAGAGCCACCCGACCTGTATAGGCAAAAGCAGACGATATTGAAGGAGATGTGAGGCTCATATGGGTTGAGTAGGGCCCTTGCATAGCTAGATATGGACATTAATGAGGTCACTCAGGCCTGTCATGTAATTTATCTGGGTGAAAACCTTAGAGCACCTGCTCTGGAGTTCTAGTAAGATGGTTATGTCTGTTTACCAGGTGTTTGTCAGAGGTTGTGGGAAAGCTTCGAGCAGGCTCTAGGTTCTTTGATAGGCTGTGGAAGACTTGTGGAGGTGTCTGCCCCAGATTCAGAGAGTTCATGGAGTGTTGCCTGATAGTGGCAGAAACTGGTAGAAAGTACTGAATGACTTATATGCTGGGGTTTTGTATGCATTTATATTTGAGACTAGGCTTTAGCACAGTCTGGCCTGGAACTTATTTTTAATCCTCTAGCTTCATCCCCAGGTGTGCAAGCCACCATGCTCTGTATACTGTTTTTTCTTAAGTAAAAACCTTTCACTTAAGCATTACATGACTTCTTTTTGGTATGTGCACATTCCCAGCATAATTCTTTTTGTACGTTATTAAGTCCAGTAAGGTTTGTTTGTTTAGTTATTTTTTGATTTTTCAAGACAGGGTTTATCTGTCCTGAAAAATAGCCCTAACTGTCCTGGAGCTCCATTTATAGACCAGGTTGGCCTTAAACTCACAGAGGTCTTCCTGTCTTTGCATGAGCCATCGTTCCTGGCTGTTCGCTTTTTAACACAAACCTGAAGTATAGCCCATCTGGTAGCTGAGACTGTGACAGAATGACTCATATATGATTAATGTATACAGTATGGACAGCCTGAACCAAAACACAGCTCACATCCTGGGCTGGAATGAATGGGACAATGTATGTTTTCATCAAACTGTTCAGGACAATATGTAGTTTTAAAACTAGTGAGTAGTGGACCTGGAGATAGGCTCGGCTGTAGTGGAATTATATTACATTATAAATAATTGTCCCCCTACTGGTTTAATAAAAATGCTGATTGGCCAAAGGTAGACAGGAAGTGTGGGTGGAGCTACCAGAATGGGAACACTGGGAACAGGAAGAACAGAGCAGAGATGTCACAGAGACACCAGAGATGCCAGCAGATACAGAGGACAACTATGTTGCTCTGAGAAAAGGTACTGAGCCATGTGGCTGAACAGGATAAGAGTCATGGATTAGTTTAAGGGTAAAGAGTTAGCAAGTTATATGCCTGGGCCCCAGGTCAATCCACGTACAATTAATATAAGCGTCTGTGTGTTTCAATGGAACTTTGGGACTGTGGGTCTGCGGATCCAGGCCATAAGGCTAGGCCAGAAAGTTCAGGCCAGAAACATAATATAACACTCAGCAGTTTGGTTTCTAGCACCAAACTGTTCACAACCACCTGTTACTTCCACTCCCTAGAATCTTCTGGCTTCCATAGACACCTGTATTCATGTGCATAAGCTCAAACACATATACATAGTTTAAAAAAATTAGATCTATTTTAAAAAAAAAAAAAAACAAAGAGCAAAAACTAAGGAATTATTTCTAGAATTTTCCAAGTAATATTTTGACCATGTCTGCTATCTATAACTGAAGTTGTAGATAAAAGAGTTTTTTATCTTTCAGTGGAATCAACTATGACAAACCACTGCCTCCCATTCAAGTTGCATCCCTCCGTGCAGAGCGAATTGCAAAAGAGAAAAAGGTATGGTGCCCTGGATCCTGGTTTATCTCAGAAACATGCTACTGTGACATGCTGTAACCCTGGTCTGGGTCCAGCTCCTTTAGCAGCTTCTCTTCCCATTTGACCCTTCTAGGCTTTGGCTGATCAGCAGAAGGCACAGCAACCAGCTGTGAATCAGCCGCCCCCTCAGCAGCAGCAGCAGCAGCAGCAGCAGCAGCAGCAGCAGCAGCAACAGCAGCAGCAGCAGCAGCAGCAGCAGCAACAGCAGCAGCAGCAGCAACAGCAGCAGCCCCCACCACCTCCACAGCAGCCGCCACCACCACTGCCACAACCACAGGCAACAGGCAGCCAGCCACCAGCAGGACAGCCTGCTGTACAGCCCCAGCCCCAGGTCCAGGCCCAGCCACAGCCTGTGCAGGCACAGTCAAAGGGGCAGCCCACCATGACAACTGTGGGCAGTGCTGCTGTTCTGGTGAGAACCTTTAAACCCACAGCCTATGGACCTATGAGAATACAGGGTGCTTGCTTCTTGGGGGAAGCCTGTATTTTCACCTGACTGTGCCATTCTCCAAGGTTCATGAACTAATCTTACTGGGTTGTGAGGGTAAAACCACTTTTTGGTATAAGGATCAGGGCTAAGGAGAACCTCGGTTCTAAAGTTGGGTGTAGTTGTATATACTTTTAATCCAAGCTTGAGATGGATTATACATGCACGGCACCCACCTAAAAATACCTCACTCATTCTCAAGCCATAAACACACAAGTATCCAACGGAAATTCAGAATTACAGCCCTGAAGGACATAATTGTTGACATACATAATTTAGTTGGTTTTCTCTGATGTTTGTCACACAGACGTTGAAACCATATGTAGAGTCACATTTGAGGAGAACAGGCTCTATGCTAAAAGAATGACATTTCAAGCTATGAGCCAGGCATGAAAGTGTTTGGTGTATGCAAGTGCACATGAATGCTGGTTTGGGTGGTTTTCTCAGGAGCCATCTGCTTTGGTTTTTGAGATGATCCTTCACCTGAGGCTTGCAGATTTGGCTAAGTATGCTGGCCAGTGGACCCCTGGTATCTTTTTCTACACTTTACCAGGATTACAAGCGCACACCACCACTTGTGGGTTTTTACATGGGTGCTAGGAGTCAAGCTTAGATCTTCATACTTTGAAAACAAACACTTTACCAGCTGAAACATCTTTTCAGACCCTGAATCATTAACATTAAGTTGTGGGTTTTGTATGTGGTTGGACTACGTTCTTTTCTCACTCAGATGATACACTAAGCACTGTATGGTGTGGGAACTTTTACAGGAAGGCTGATAGACAGTATCCTGCACACTGAAGTTTGCCTTCCTATGTGAAATAGAGTAATGACCACAGAGAGAACCTGGACAATGGGGTGGTTGGCAGCAAGATTCTTTGTGAAGAGGTGGCATTTGAAAGTTGAGGTCTGAATGACAGGAAGACATCCATGAAAAGGATAGAAGCCCACTGGCACACAGTCGTGCAGAGTCATGCGCGCGTGTGTGTGTGTGTGTGTGTGTGTGTGTGTGTGTGTGTGTGTGTGTGTGTGTGTGTGTATGTAGGAGTACAGGAGTGCACAGTCTAGCGGTAATGTATGTGGTAAAGGGCACCAGGGAAGGGGAAGCCAAGGCTTGAATGTTACATTGCCTGTGTGTATGTGTTTAGGTGTGTGTGTGTGTGTTTAGAAGTCCATAGTCTGGGCATAATGTATGTGGTGGGAGCAGCATGGAAAGGGAAAGCCAACCTGGAAATAGCTGAGGTTGAAGAGCAGGCTGGAGTCTGAAGGCGGCCTGTGGAATATGCTCAGGAATTTCCATTGGTTCATGGTTGCTTTTGCAGAATTTGTGCAATAGAAAGTCTGTCCTGAAGTTAACCTGAATTTTTGTTTTCAATAGGCAGGAACCATTAAGACGTCAGTCACTGGAACAAGTATCCCAACAGGTGAGGAGGGTGCAGAGAGCTTAGAAATGGAACTCAGTCTTTCTCCTCTGGCCTCACCCACATTCTCCTCTCTAGGCACCGTGAGTGGAAATGTGATTGTGAACACAATAGCAGGTGTCCCTGCTGCTACCTTCCAGTCCATTAACAAGCGTCTGGCTTCACCTGTGGCTCCAGGAGCTTTGACTGTGAGTTTTTCCCATGTTCAGAGAGCTTCCCATGACTTGTATTCTGGGCAGATTGTTTGCTTTTTTAGTGTTCCACACATGAGAAAAGTAGTTGGAATGCCATAAAATTAAGTAGCTGATCAGTTTGGGAATCCTCGGGTGTTAGAAAACTGTCCTCTTTTGTATTATTAGAAAAAGGTGAATTTCCCCATAGGAGTAGTTTTTATAGAGAGGAGAGGTGGTATACAAAGAAACAGCAGCCGGTCCCCTTGACCCAAGTGCCCCTTACATGTGCCTCACTGTGCCAGTTGGAAACAGAGGTGAGGTGGTTGCCTTGGTTGGGTGCTGTGCTGGAGTGTGGAGCACAGTGCACTATGAAGGGAGCAAGCAACAACCTGGTTTCCTGGGGTGAAGGCAACTGTCACTAGAGAGAGCCATTACAATCATGAAGGTTGAGGTCATCTGGGGAAAGATGATTCCTTAGGAGAAAAGGAAATGCCTTCTGTGGCATAATATAGAACATGTGGTCAGACGGTTTTTCTAGTGTCGGCCACATGCTTTTCTTTCATAGCTCACAAACAGAATATGACACATTGCATGAGAATTCGTATTCTGATGCCAAAAGGCAGTCTGTCTTCTATATAAGAAGTGATATTTCAAAGCTCTAATGCTGGGGTTTAGAGAATATCTTTGTTAGGAAGATGTGGTTTTTCTGATACTTACAGAGGTAGATACACAAATGGTTGGAGTTAGAAAGGGTACAGAACTACATAGATACACATGCTTGTGTGTAATCAGTGGGATTGTTGAACATGCCAAGGGAAGCTAGGAGGGAATGGATTGGCCTCACCAGGTGGTGCCAGAACAATTGAAGAACCATACACTAAGCAGTTTAAACTGTCGTACAATTCATACTTTTTTTTTTTCTCTCCCCTCCCCCCCTTCTTGGTGACTGCTTCCAAGTACCAGGAATAAAGGCGTATACCACCATGCCCAGCTGAATTCACACTTCCTTGGTTTTGGGCACCTGCACCAAGTACTGTGATAACATTCCTATATTACCTTTCTAGACATCTGGAGGTTCTGCTCCTGCTCAGGTGGTCCACACCCAGCAACGAGCAGTTGGTTCTCCAGCCACTGCCACCACCGACCTAGTGTCCATGACAACAACTCAGGGTGTTCGAGCAGTCACTTCTGTGACAGCATCAGCTGTGGTCACTACCAACCTGACTCCAGTGCAGACCCCAGCCCGGTCTTTAGTGACCCAGGTGTCCCAAGGTGAGAGACTTGGTATTTCCCTGAGTCAGTAGCAGTATCTGCTGTTAGAGCTTTAGCTTGCAAGTAATGTCCGGGAGAGCTCAGAATGCCAAGATCTAACAAGGCAACCTCTTTATAGCCACAGGAGTTCAGCTACCTGGAAAAACCATCACTCCTGCTGCCCACTTCCAACTTCTTAGGCAGCAGCAGCAGCAGCAGCAACAGCAGCAGCAGCAGCAGCAGCAGCAGCAGCAGCAGCAGCAGCAGACTTCCCAGGTGCAAGTTCCACAGCTCCAGGGCCAGGCCCAGCCCCCTGCACAGATTAAAGCTGTGGGCAAGCTGGCACCGGTGAGCATATCCTTCATCATAACATCACAGGCATACCTGACCTGTCTGTAGTTCAGAACCTATTTTACAAAAATCTATTGTCTTTGAGTTTGCTTTCTTGTATTTAACAACTTTCTATCTATTGCATGTAAATCATGCTTCTAAGAAGTTTTAGGAAACCTTAGCTTCCTGCCAGCAGGTACATCTCCAAGCTCGACTCCTATGCATTGTATTGCCACAGTTCATTTTCTAGAGGACTAGCGAGCCTCTGTGCACCATCTTGGAGGACAATGTGAACGTGCTTCTTAGCGCTCCTCTTCTGGAGCAGCTAGAGTATGCCTCTTTTTATTGCTTGTTGAAAATTGATGTTCTTAGTTTTGACAGTCTGTCATCTTGTTATCTTTTGTGCTAATGTATTTACTTTAGAAGGAAATGTTATGTCCTTACAACAACTGCAGAATCATAGGTATGCAGCATCAAAAGGAACCAGAAAAACAGATGAACAGTGAACAGACTGGGTCTGCTGGGTCTTACCTTGTGAGCTACTGGTCAGAGGCTTTACTCACTAGAGCTGAGCTTAGCTGAGGCCACCTCTGTCAGGCTTGGAAAGGACACAGAGATGAATCACTTGTCCTGTGACAATATCTGTTAGGATTCTATTGGGACCTCCAGAGTGTGTTTTTGGCCACCTTAACCTTGTTCTTTTTGAGAAGTGGTGCTAAGGTACTTCAGATCAAAACTACCCTGCCATGTGTGGTGACTACACACGTTTTTAATCATTTAAAATGCCACGATTTATAACATTAATTTCCTCATTTAGCTGTTATGTTTCAGGGCTCCGAAGCCCCCCAAGACTGTTAGTGTTAAACAGCCCTTCTCCCCCTCCCAATAAACCAGAGTAATTGTTCTCAATACTTGAAAGGCAGCAGGGGAAAATTGTCTGATGTCTCTCACTTCAGCATTTCTCATCCAGTTCAGTGCCAGGAGTCCTGCTCACTCTCTTGTTCCTTTATTATTACCCCACAGTCTCCTTATTCAGTTTCAAAGCTACTGTCATTCCTCATATATCTAGAAAGATTTGGTAGTTGTGAACAACTCCTATATTTGTGGGAAGGAGGCGTTTTTGTTTTTGTTTTGTTTTGTTTTTTAAACCAGTGTCTTTGATAACTTTGCCTCTTTTTGTTTTTGAGTCAGGTGGTATCATGTAACTGATGTTGCCCTGGTCCTTTTCCCTTTACTTCGGTTGAGCTAGAATTGCAACCATGTTCAGCTCATTATCTTCATAGGGTTAATAGCCAAGTTATTACTATTGATGGAGTTTAGTTATAAAATCATTACTCTTTATTTAAACTGACTTGTGAAAGATAAGAACCTGGAAATCTTGCTATAAATTTAGTGATCTGTCAGTGTTGCTGTTCCCCATTTCCTTGGTGAAGTGCTGATTTTCATTCAGTGCCCAGTTGGTTGTGGGGATGGTTTACACTCTTCACATCAGCTAATCTCCCTGAATTCTTAGTAGAGATGGAGCAGGGCTTATGATTAGTTCATGCAGAAAACATACTTTGTGTTTCAGGAACATATCATCAAGATGCAGAAACAGAAGATGCAGCTGCCACCACAGCCCCCACCACCGGCTCAGCAGGGTCCCCCACAGCAACCAGCACAAGTACAAGTGCAGCCCCCACAGCCTCCACAGCAGCAACAGAGTCCTCAACTAACTACAGTTACAGCCCCAAGGCCTGGAGCTTTACTCACAGGCACCACTGTGGCCAACCTCCAGGTGGCCCGGCTTGTAAGTTTTAGTTCATGTATTTATTGTCCAAAAGTATCATCTTTGCATTTGCCCAAAGGTTTTTTGTTTTTTATTCAGGGGGTGGAGGGTGGTGACCCATTGGACAACTTTGTAGAGTTGGTTTTCTTCTTCCATCTTTACTTGAGTTACAGAGATTAAATTCAGATTACTAGGCTTGTGCAACAAGCACCTTTACCTGCTGAGCTGTCTTAACTGCTCCTTCACTGCATTTCACTCAGGCTCCTCCTATTGCTTGCTCTGGAGCATGTTAGGTCTTGTAGCAGGCATAAATGTGAAGCAGAAGATTTGGTCTTTACAGAGAATGGGATATTCACTTGTGGCAAGTTTTATTAGCACTACTTATAGAACCAGCGAAGTGTCACCAGGCCTGGGACTGAATGGTTGGGGATAGCAGAAGGTGAATGGTGAGAGGTACGCACAACACACTGGCTGTCCAGGTCTTTGCAGTGAAAGTGTAGGAGCAATGCCAGTATTTCTAGAGCTCAGAACACAGTGCAGTATGTTGCAGGCACCTAAGTTCCATTGCCAGCTCACTAGTGACCACTTGGCAGCAGGTTTGAAGTAAGGAAAAAGCAAAGTAGTGGTGTCTGAGGAGATGCACACACTGAGGTCAATGTGCTGTGGATCTTCTGTGTCACAGCAGCCAGCGCTTACCCAGCCACTGCTACCATAGGAGCTCTGTACCAGTCTTCTTAGTTTTTTTGTTTTGTTTTGTTTTTTTATTAGAAGTTAACTTTTAACTAGTGAAGGAACTGCAGCAGATCCTTGGCAACATAGCTTGAGCTAGGACTGGGGTTCCAGGTACTTGGGCTCTGCTCTGTGTATAGGTCTTTGTAAGAGGCCTCCTCCACTGAAGAGGGAATCTGACGATGGCCTATTTAAAAAACAAGCCTGTTGTGCCTTTATTTACAAAACTATGAGTTGGGAGAGTGTTAACAGCTAGTAAGTAAGTAGACGGTACTTAAAACACTGTTGCAGAGTAGATTTTAGTAATCAGGCCACAAACCTTACATGCTAGTTAATACAGAAACAGTGGGGCTGTTAGGAAGCTTTTGTCAATGATAATAATGGGATCAAATGACTAATGTTCGCTAAATAGATCTAAAAGCAACTGGATTAGTGACTTTTGTTTATTATGGCGGAAGTTGTGGTAGTGAGAAAAGAGATAGGTAACATTGCCCTACACTCAGGAAGCAGAGAGACAAATGCTGTTGCTCTTTAGGCTTCATTGTCCCTTTTATCTGTTGTTCAGTCTGGGCTCCCAGTCCACATTCAGGGTGGATCTTCCCCTCTGCTCTGCAACCTCCGTATGTATAGACTTTCCCAGAGAGTTGTCTTCTGGGTGGTTCTAAATCCAGTCAGATTTGACAATGAAGGTTAATGTTTATCAAGCAACTTTGGAAGTGACTTTTGTAATGGGAAGAGGCTACAAAGCACAGGTGACTTGTTCTACAACTACACTTTTGCACAGCTAGAAGAGTTGCCTAGCAGGCTGAATGTCAGTTTCAGTCTCCCCTGTGAACACTTGAGGACTGTGTAGCTTTTCCTTTTTTAGGTTTCTTTTTGTTTGTGTGTGTGTGTTAGGATAATCTCTCTCTATATAAAACTTGACTCATTTTCATTTGCCTTTTGTAAAATGTAATTTAGGAGAAAAATGCTTGGTAGCAATGTGGAAAAAAAATGTAGAATCGGGTAGCTTTGAGTGTGTCTTCAGATAGGTGGTTATGGCAGTCATCTTGGAGAGAAGGGTGGTGGAAGCCACAGGATGGGAATAAGTAGCACAGACGAGGAGCAGATGAGTGTTTGGAATCTTAGGATCAGACCAGCCCAAAAGTCTTGTAAAGATTCTGTCCCAATGTGTATGTTAGTGACAAACAAAAGTCCCTGGATTGGCCTCATGTTTCTAGATCTTTCATTAGTGTCACTGCCCCCTTTCCACTTAGTCTATCGATGTAATTCTCTTGGCCTCTGGTCCAAAAAAAAAAAAAAAAAAAAAGTTTTTTAAAAAAGGAAAGAAAAGGACACACAATGTCTGAATTTCTCTGGATTCTCCTGTTATTTTCACTGTTTAGACTCGGGTCCCTACTTCTCAGCTGCAGGCACAAGGGCAGATGCAAACTCAGACACCCCAGCCTGCTCAGGTGGCCTTGGCAAAGCCTCCAGTGGTATCTGTCCCAGCAGCTGTGGTCTCCTCGCCGGGGGTCACGACCCTGCCTATGAACGTTGCAGGGATCAGCGTGGCAATTGGACAGCCACAAAAAACAGCAGGTACCTTCCTGCAGCTTCTTGTTGCTGCATGCCTTTCCCAGGTGGCCATGTGGAAATAGTCACTGCCTTGCTCTGTCCTAACACTTGCTTCACACGTGTTGTCCTAGGGTTTAGTGTAAATTCTCTTAGGTTTCTAAGTGCCAAGTTTTGGGCCTCAGTTTAACCATTAGCATTCTGACATTTTCCCATGTTTGTCATTTAAGAAATAGAAACTTTATTGTTGATAGTGGTGACACATGCCTTTAATCCCAGCACTTGGAAGGTAGGCAGAGTTAAGCAAATCAATGAGTTCAAGGATAGCCAGGGCTACACAGAGAAACTCTGCCTTTAAAAAAACAAACAAACAAACAAAAAAAAGAGGGGTGGTGCATGCTGTGTATTTAGGGACTGTTTTGCCTTAGGACAATTCTAGGATTTCTTGTTTTCTGAACAGAACCTTGGTAAGCAAGGAGCCCTTGCCAAGATCTAACTGACTTGCTGTTCTTATAGGGCAGACTGTCGTGGCCCAACCGGTACATGTTCAACAGCTGCTGAAGCTTAAGCAGCAAGCAGTTCAGCAGCAGAAGGCCATCCAGCCACAAGTTGCCCAGGGCCAGGCCACTGTCCAGCAGAAGGTATGGGTTCCTTGTGTGAGGCTTTACTCATAACATTTTGCTGAGGAGAAGGGTCCAGAGTAAATGGACTATGTTAGGCTACAAGCTTCACAAGGGTAGAGGTGCTACTGTGGTCAGTGCCCTGTGTTTTCCTTTCTTTTAGAGATGAATGCTTATGTAAGTGATGAGGGTAGAGTGGGTGGCCTAAGCTGGATGCTAGGTAGGGATTTATCAGTCTAGAAGGGACTAGAAAAGATTAGAAAAGCAGAGACGGCTCATCACGTAGAATCCATGGGA
The DNA here is from genome assembly GCA_033318265.1 of Phyllotis vaccarum. NCBI lineage: Eukaryota > Metazoa > Chordata > Mammalia > Rodentia > Cricetidae > Phyllotis > Phyllotis vaccarum. The sequence continues at coordinate 62,001,227 of JARWLC010000017.1, forward strand.
CTGTGGTTCAGTGTACTTAATGTTGGTGTCACTCCTAGGACAGAAAGTAAGGCAATGCACTTGTGAAGGGGTCAAATGGTGAAGGCTCTTGGCAGCTGTCGAGGGTTTGAGTAGGGGACCTGGTCCTCACCTGCCTCTGCTGTCTTTTCTTCAGCTAACCACTCAACAGATCACTGCTCAGGGGCCACAGCAGAAGGTTGCCTATGCTGCCCAGCCAGCTCTTAAAACCCAGTTTCTGACCACACCTATCTCCCAGGCCCAGAAACTGGCTGGGACACAGCAGGTGCAGACACAAATCCAGGTAAGTGTGCGACTGTGTGAAATTCAGTTCAGGTGGCAGGGCTTGTGGAGGCGTAATGAGATTGAGTCCTGCAGGCTGAGGGACAGTGCCGGTACCCAGCCAGTGAGGCAACTGCTGCCTGACCTTTTCCATAGGGCTTTTTCTGGGCAGTAGACATGGAGCCTTCCAAAACTTGGGGTAATTTCATAAGTGAGATCTCAGACTCATGCTGTTGTATACTAACTTAACTCTTTGGTGTGGGAAGTATGTGTGGTATGTATACATGTACAGATGGTCCCTGAGCAGTCCTGGCTGTGGGTTTGTGCAGGGCTTTATAAATTGTGCTAGATGTATTTATTGTGTATGGTTATTGAGGATTAAAGCCAGAACCTTATGTAAGGATGTTGTACTGCTAAGCCACCCCACCAGCCCTTTTAAACAATTTAATTTAGAAACAGTTTTGCTAAGTTGCCAAACAGTTTTGAACCCCTTTTGTAACCCAGCTTTACCATGAATTGTGAGCTTCCTGCCTCAGCCTCCCAAGTGGCTGGGATTATAGGCAACTGTGAGTTTCCATGTAGGTGCTAGGACTCAAAACTAGGTCTTTAGATAATCTCTCCAGCCCTGGTATTTTGCAACCAGTCTATTTTCTTTTGTGATGTACTAATATATTTAGACTTTATTCTTTAGATAAACATTAATTTTAAATGCTGTTCCACAATAACTTAAATATGAGCTGGGTGTGGTGGTACATACTTTAGTTCCAGCACGTGAGAGGCAGGTGGATCTCTGAATTCAAGGATGCTCAAAATATACACTCTTTCAATACAGCCAGGGCCACACAGAGAGACCCTATCTGCAAAGACCAAAGAAAAGAAAATACAAATCTACTTTACCATTATCTAAAACCACACCCCTGTGGCACCTAAGTCATAAAACCTGTTTATATCATTTTTGTTTTTTCAATGCATAATAAATACTTTTAAGAAAATTTCTTCACGCAGTATATCTTGATCATATTCTTTCCCTATCACAACTCCTCCCAGATCCCTAGACAGAAAGCCAACTTGCATGTTCTTTCTCTCTCTCTCTCTCTCAAAAAAAAAAAAGATATACAAAAAACCATAGAATACATTTCTACCCTAGAGTGTGTTTATTATATCCAGCGATACTACCTTGAAGAACCCATATTTTCTGTTTCCCAGCAGATAGCTTCTTGGCTAGGGGTAGGATTTTGTCAACTTCCCCTGTGTTTACATTTCTATCTTTTGCCTGCCTTTAGCTGTTAAATTTTTAAAAAAATATTAATTTGTATGAGTGTTTCCACAGACTCAGTAATCCATGGCTTCCACAGGCTTTCAAGTCTCCTTTGTGCATGTTTGAGGTTACAAAAATCTGACTATGTAACAGTTTGAGGAGGGTTCCACTTTTGCTCAAGCTGAACTCAGACTCATCTTCCTTCTTCTTGGCTTCCAGAGAGAGCTGGGGGTTGTGGGTGTGGACTCCCATATACCACAGCCTGTGTGTAGAAGTTTTGTAGGGCTTCATGCATGCTACAGAAATGTTTCATTACTGAACTACAGCTTCAGCATCATTTAATTTTGACAATAGCAAAAAACTTCTGCAGGAAGTGAACACAGGGTAGAAAGTTTTGCTTCATAGATTATGAGCTCTCATTTATGATGAAACCACTGGGAAGTCTCGAGAGTTGTCCTGGTCAGACCTCCTGGTCCACTGAGTTTGCCTGTCCAGAACCTCGATCCAATGCCACTAAGAACTCAGGGTGATAAAGGTGCAGTTGTCTCCTAAATCTCACATATAATGACTCCCAACAAAAAGTTAAAATGTGAACCTAGAATCCTCTTGAGTCATTAACTGATTGCTTCTCAAAGTCAGTTGCATCTCACTCACCATCCTAGGACTCTGGTGGGCATACTTGAGATTGTTTATCCTGCTATTATTCATTTGCTTAAAAACAAAGATATTTGTGCATGTATTTTAAATCCTATGCTTGCCTTGTTTTGTCAAAGGTTGCAAAACTTCCTCAAGTTGTGCAGCAACAAACACCTGTAGCCAGCATCCAGCAGGTGGCATCAGCTTCTCAGCAGGTAGAGTGGACAGAGACCCTGTAGGTGGGCCGCACAATTTGATTCAGAAGCGGAATACTAGTAATTAGTTACTTTGGGTCTTCATAATGCACACAAAAATGACCTACTCATTCGAGGGAATTTTCAATAAAGGATCAAACTTTTGCCCCAATCCGTTAACAGCAAGGACCTCTGTTATGTTCCACAAGACAGGTCTGCAGCTTCGGATGAGTGCAGACAAGCTGGCAAGTAAAAACACCCCTTAATGAACCAGGGCTTGTTTTTACTTATGATGCAGTAGTATTTGGTAAAAAGTAGTGACATGGTTTCCACTCTAAGCTGTCCGTGGACTCAAAGAAACCAATTAACCTTTGCCGTTTTGCTGAGGCCACTGGGTATATGTGATTGTTCTGTTAGAGGGACAGGCTTGCCAGGGCTGTTCCCTAGTAACCTGTGCTCTCTCATGTTGTCTCAGGCTTCTCCACAAACAGTGACACTCACCCAGGCAACAGCAGCAGGGCAACAGGTGCAGATGATCCCAACTGTGACTGCAACGGCCCAGGTAGTACAGCCGAAGCTCATCCAGCAGCAGGTGGTAACTACAGCCTCTGCCTCACTGCAGACCCCTGGTGGTCCAAGCCCAGCACAGCTTCCAGCCAGCTCTGACAGCCCAAACCAGCAGCCCAAGTTGCAGATGCGAGTCCCTGCTGTGAGGCTGAAGACACCCACCAAGCCTCCATGCCAATAAGTCTTAGCAGAATGCTATGCTGTTTCTGGACTCTGGAAATTGTTGCCTAATAAGCTGGCCACAGTTGTTTGACTTTTTCCTGTGTGTATGTGACTGCTAAAAAAGCAACAGTTGCAGTCTTTGATGGTTTCATTGTGTGGGCAGTGCCCACATCAGTCTTTTAAAAAGCCCTTCAGAGTTTCTTTCATAGTGCAAACTACTTAGTACATGGTAGGGGCAGCATGTCCCACAGTAGGCTCTAGCTCAGACATGGTTCAGGGACAGATGACAGTAGATGAGAGCCTCCACTCTGGTCCTTTCTTACCCTTCTCAAGATGCCAGTAGGGTCCTGGCTTACATTATGAGCATCTATTTTTGCCTCAGTGGGCAGTGGCTCATTTCCTTGGATCAAGGCTCTAGGACTGACATCATCTCTGTATAGCCAAGTCTATGTTGAGACACATATACTGGGATCCTTTACAGTGACAAACTAGTGTGGGTCTCTGGTGCTGAAAATATATATGGCAGGTGAGGCAGCCTGGTGTAGCTGGTACCAAGGATACTGTTCCCTTATTAATGTTCTGGTCTAGTCCAGAAAGCTTAGTATTCATGCCTTAGGAAGGCATCTGTTGTACTGCCCCCACCCCACCCTATCCCCCAGCAACTCTTCATGGGTTTTAGATGTCTTGACTGAGCAACAACCAATAATGCCCGGCTGCACCTGTCATGGCTGTTGCAGTGACAGGTCTGCAGTTGAAGGAAAAATGTTTAGAATGGAGTTCAGTCCTTTGTTCACTCTTCTTACCACTATAAGGTGATTTGTGTGGCATTCATGGTCATAACAGGCTGAGTGTGCTTTCTGCAGAGTGGAAGGTCCACTTTCCACATCAGTGCTGAAGCCCGTTTTATGGCCTCGAAGTTAAATCTGTGAGATCTGTACTGTCAGCACTGCAGCCTTGAAGACAGGAGTTGTATGTATTGTTTTAATATTGTGTCCTTTCCGTCCCACCTTTTGTTTGTTTGCTATGTGGGCAGGAATTGACCTTACATCCTGAAGCCCAGCCAGAACTCACTTTTGAGATCTTAATGTTAAACTTGGGGGGAAGTAGAAATTAGGCGTTGAAAAGCCAGAAGAGGTTTGGCATTTCCTGAACCATAAACCTGTCCTGTATGTGGCCATTGTTTCGGCTTGGTTTGTGCTGTGTTGGGGGAAGAGCCTCTGGGGGCTCAGGGTCCCTGGCTCCCAGCAGCAGTTCCTGTTCCCTGTAGTCCTCAGGCAGAACTGAGCTCAGTGGTGTCCTTTGTCCACTCACCTTTCTCCGTCCTCACCACTGTTGTGGTAGCGCACTTCGGCGTGCCGAGCCAAGTGGTTGGTGGAAGTGACAGGCAGGGTCTTCATTTCATTTTTCAAGCAGATAGCTGTTGTTTTGTTTGTTTAAAAAATGTAAGAAACAGGACTGAAATGTAAATACTTTGTAAACATAAGCATTTGTACTTGAATAGGATTTTAAAAGGATACTGATGTCCTACCAAGCAAAGGCTAATAAAAGTGACCTTTATACACCCTTCTTGTTCTGTTTTTCACACACCTGTGTTTAGGTTAAAAACATTTGCACCAGAGGCTTTCTGTGTGTGCATTGTTCCAAAGCTGTCCAAGAGCAGGGCTTTTGCACACCCAAGGTCCTCTTTAGCTCCTTGGCCTTTTAGTCACTCGGTAAAGCCATATTTGGGCTCCCGTTTGGCTTCCCACCAAAGGAGCTGTGTCTGCTTCACTTCACTTCAGTGCCAAGAGGATTGCAAGTTGAGGCCCCTCTTCAGGCACCAAGGAGTAGCTTTATGAACTCCCGAAGTTTCCGTAGCTGCTGCTGCCTCCTTTCAACTTTGTAGTTGGCCAGGTGATCCTGCTTTTACCATGTTGTAACAGCCATGTAAAATCCTCTGAGGCACTTTCCATCATGACACCAGAATGACAATGTTTTATTTCTACATATAGCTGCCATGCAGAAGTCAACCCTCAAACACCTCTCCCTTTCTAAAAAGCCTTGGGTTCACTTCACATCCAGCCTCATGCAGGCAGATGCCCAGGTACCTCCGCCTAGCTGGTCCCATAGTCTCTACCCCTTCTGGTGTGTCCACCAACTTCACTAGGTGCCTGATCCTGTACAGGCCTAGACAAGCCTTAATGATTCAGGCCCAAGAAGTGACAGTTGGGTGCTGATCTTTTGTAGTAACAGGACAATAGATGTGATCATTTCTGATATTGCCCATAGAAATGGCTGGCTATGGGCTGGCATTCAAGCAGGGTGTGGTGTACATACCTCTTGATCCCCAGCAGAGAGGCAAAAGGGGATCAAGCTAGCCAAGGGATTGTATAGAGGGGAAATGGAAAAAAAGGACTCATTTACTCACCTACCAATCAAGTCATCCTATCCACCACACTACTCAGTTTAGTCATTCCCAGAGCCAGTCTACCATCCCACACACCAAAACACCATGGGGATCAGTGTCCTGACCCTCAGACTGGCCACTATTCCACTCATCTTCACTTGAGGATGGTGTGGCACCCTGCATCCCACTTTGAGAGCTGCCCACTTCCATGGTGACTCAAGCCCTTGCTACCCACAGACCATCTGCAAAACCCAGTGAGGACCCTACAAACTTCTAAAAAATTGTCATTAATCTTCTAAGTCTGAAAGGTTATTCCTAGGCTCAAAGATTGGACTTACCTCTCACCCTAACAACTGAAAACTGAATACTATTCACCCGGTCCTCAACCTGAGGTAACTAGCAGTGAAGATTTAAACATCCACTCAATAAAGGTGAGACCAGATAACCACATCAGAAATACTACCAGTGACCTTATTCCTGGTGCCTATGTCCCATCACAAAAACAAATGTATAGACATTCTACCCAAACACTATAAAGACTGTGTTTTCTTCTCAGCAGCCCTACGGCGCTTTCTCCAAAGTCAACCATATATTAGTATATAAAGCAGATCTCAACCCTGCATTCCATTGGCTACAAAGGAACAACAAAAGCACAAAACTCACGGAAGCTAAACACACTGCTGGATGAAAACTGGGTCAAGAGGATAATTAAATTCCTAGAATTAGTGAAAATGAAGACACTCAGAAAACAGAAGCAGTTCTGAGTTCAAGTTCAAGACTAGCCAGGTTCACATAGCTAGTTCCAGAACAACCAGGGCTACAGAAGAAACCCTGTCTGTCTCAAACTGAACAAAAAGAATAGAAACAATATACCAAAATCTAAAGGACACAATGAAGGTGGTCATAAGGGGAAAGTTAATATCACTTAGAGTTAAGAACCTGCTTCTAAAAACTGGAGAAGTCTATGTTAATAACTTAACCTTGCACCTAAAGGCCTTTGAAAAACAAAAGGGTAAAAGAAGTGATAGCCAAAATCAGGGCTGGAATTAACAAAACAGAATCAATGGAATAAAACCATTAGCAAGAGTGACAAACCTTTACCAAAGAGACAGAGGACCCAAATTAAAACCAGAGTCAAAAAGGAAAACACTACCAATGACCTAATTGAGGAAAGTTAGGGACTCCTGAGACTATAAAATTAATTATATTCCACTGGGCTGGAGAATCTAAAATGGACAAATTGATAGGTACATATGACCTACCAATATTAAATGAGGATAAAGTAAATAAGAGACAACCAATGAGATGAAAGCAATAATTAATCTCCAAACTAAAAAGCCAAAGGCCAGATGGATACAATGCAGAATTCTACCAGACCTTCAAAGAACACCAACACTCAAAAGTATTCTGTAAAGTAGGGAAGGAGAGAACACCAAATTCTTTTCTTGAATTCAGTTTTAGCCTTATACCAAAACCAGACAAAGACCCAACAAAAAAGAAAACTCAAATGAACATACATGTAAATATTATCAATAAAGCTTTTCAAAGGTAAATTTAAAAACATTACAAATATCATCCACCATGATCAAGTTGGCTTCATCCCAGAAATCAGGGATTGTTAAGCATACACCACATAATCAGATCCAGGGACTACATGATCATCTCACTGGATTCAGAAAGGGCCTTTGACAAAATCCAACATCTCCATGATAGAAAGTCCTGGAGGAGGGAGAAGATAACTAAATGTAGAACCAGTATGCTAAATGAGGGAAACTCAAAACTTTCCCACTAAAGTCAGTGACTAGAATGCCCAGTTTCCCTTCTCATATTAATACAGTACCTGAAGTTGTTACTAGAGAATAAGACAAGTGAAGGAAAGAAAGAAAACTAATAGGAAATTAAGTCAAAGGACCCCTAGCTGTAGAGTGTATGATTTTATATACAAAGACTACCTGTAAACTCCCCACAGCTGATAAACACACTAGGCCAAGTAGGATATAAAACTAGCACACAGGCTACATCAGTAACCTTCCTATATACAAATGGAGGACATACTGAGATAAATAATAAAAGCTTGAGTTAAATCTAAGGAAGTGAAAACTTTAAAACACTGAAGAAACAAAGGTGATAGGAAAAGAGGAAACCTCACATGATTATGGATTAGGATTAACACTGTGACTATTAGCCGGCAGGGGTGGAGCACACCTTTAAGGGAAGAGGCAGAGGCAGGTGGATCTCAGTTCAATCAATGCAACCCGGGTAGAGCTAGTTCCGGGACACCAGAGCTATGCCAAACAAAACAAAAAAACTGTGGTATTGGAGAGATGGCTCAAGGGTTAGGGGCACTGGCTGTTCTTCCAGAGAGACTGGTTCAATTCCCAGCACCCACATGGGAACTCACAACTGTCTGTAGCTCCAGTTCCAACGGATCTAATACCCTCATGCATACAATGCAGGCAAAATACCAATGGACATAAATGTGTGTACATAATAAATTTGGCCATCCTATGAAAAGCAATTTACAAATTCAATGCAGTCACCATCAAAATTACAATACAGTTATTTGGTTTTTTATTTATTTACTTATTTATTTATTTAGGCACCAGTGCTTTGTCCATATGTATGCCTGCATGCCAGAAAAGGGCATCAGATTCTATTATAGATTGTTGTAAGCCACCTTGTGGTTGCTGGGAATTTTAACTCAGGACCTCTGAAGAGCAGCCAGTGATCTTAACCACTGAGCCATTTCTCCAGCCCCCCATGTTTCATTTAGAATACCCATGTAAGTTCACAAACAATAAGGGGCCATGGAGGTGGGAAGGATCTTTCATGGTAGGAGACACAGAAGATGATATAAAAGGAAGGGAATAATGAACAGGAAGGAATTAAATGGGGTGGAAGAGGGGAGGGCAGGATAGAGAAGAATATTTGGGGAGGTATAACTTTGTGGATCATATGCATTAGTGATCAACTGAGTCAGTCAGTGTTGTAGTAAGGAAAGAAAGAAAAGCATTTCCCAACTTAACCAAGAGCAAGTCCAGATTTGAATTCTCTATTTCATGATCCCCATGTCTTCTGTTGTATGAGTCTGAATCTGTGCCACCTCACAAAGGCTTCACTCTCTTTATTGAACAGCAAGGCAAGCATCACATGGGAAAGGAATGGGTTACTTTATAGAAATCTTCAGAGTCACCGGGTACAATAGATTCCAACTGACCCAGATAACAGACATAATTATTTATCAACCAACCATAAATGGATGTTTTAGTCTTTATGGTAGACTTTTAGGAAGTTGCTTTCAACTCTTTATTTGCTGTTTTAAAAAATGATGCACGTGCATTATCTGGGTCAGGGCATGGAAAATACCTAATTAAAAATGACACCTAAGGTTGAGCGCTACAGTATTCTATTAAAGTAGGTTAAACAAAGTTTGACACACTGATTTATCTCATCAGCAAAAGCAGTTTTGGACTGAAAATCCTAGCTCTGAGAACTCAGTCCTCATTTAGGACTAGCTCTATCAGTCATGGTGGTGTAGCCTTTAATCCCAGTACTCAAAAGGCAGAGGCAGAGGCAGAGGCAGAGGCAGTCGATCTACAGAGCAAGTTTCAGGACAGACAGGTTACACAGAGAAACCCTGTCTCAAAAACAAAGAATACCCAAAAGCAAAAAAATAAGGGTTGGGAGAGGCTTTGGCCAGGATATAAAATAGATGAATAAAAATTGTTTTAAAGAGACCAGCTATATCAAAAATCAACCATGATTATCCTGTGATAGATCAGTGGCTGTGGTTAAAGAGACACAGTAACAGCTCAACATTTAAGGGCACTGGTTGCCAGAGGACACAGGTTCAATTCCCAGCACCCACATAGTAGCTCACAACTGTCTGTAACTCAGTCTCAGGGATCTCATGCCCTCTTCTGGCTTCCACAGTGCACTGCACACACATGCACAGATAAACATGCAAAAAAATTTAAAGAGAATACAGGCTAGTCTTAATCTCTCAGGACAGGATACCACTCCTTAGTGAGCACCCACACACACAGCAAGAGGCTAGAATCAGATCCAAGTTCCAAAGAACTAGTGCCAGACACAAGCCAGTTTTCAGGCCAGAGAAAGCTGTAGGGTACTCACTACAGGTCAGGAAAAAGAAGAGGCCCATAATGTGATTACTGAGTTACTCCAATTGTTTCAGTGTCTTGTGTCTTATTGTAGAACAGGGAACTGCTGAACCACTGCATTCAGGACTCAATGGCATCTGCCCTTTAGGGTTAATGCTATCTGAAATGAACCCATGTTTATTGTCAGTCCTTCTGTAGAAATCATGTTCCCAATTTCAAACTCTTCTGCAAAATATGCCTGATGCTTCTGCAGGTCTCGTACCTCTTACAGTGGCCTGCTTGTTCTTAGTATTATTACTAGCTAAGACTGTTGGAAAACAGGCATTTCTAGTTAAATGTTTCTGATGAACCAAACATTAAAACTATGATTATGATCTTATTAAAGTTATGGAAAAGTCAGAAGAACACCTACTCTGCTATCTAGGCACCTATTCAGATGGAAAGTCAGCACATGACCTCAGTAAAGTCACTCCTAGTAGACAGTATCTGGGAAGACCTCTAGCTATGGGGGAAGTCTGATTCTGTGAGAAGGAAAGTGATGTTAGCTTGGGATTAGGGCAATAAGCAATCTGGATGGTTACCGGGAGAAAGCAAAATCAAGGCAGCAGGAACAAGGGACACAACCTGGTGTAAGGCACCCATTAGGGAAGCCAGGGCTGTAGTAAATTGAAATTTAAGAAGGACTTGGGCAGGGGCTAAGAAGACAGCTCAGTGGTTAAGAACACCTAGTGCAACCTGGTGAGGTGGTGCATGCCTTTAATCCCAGCATTTGAGAGACAGAGACAGGCAGGTCTCTGTGAGACCAGCCTAGTCTACAAAGTGAGTTCCAGAACAGCCAGGAAACTCTCAAAAACTTCTGGCTATACCTTCTCTTGAAAAAAACAATTGAAAGAGAAAGGAGAGGGAGGGAAGAGGAGAGAGGGAGAGGGGGAGGGAGAGAGAGAGAGGGAGAGGGAGGGAGGGAGGAAGAGGGGGGAGAGAAAAACATTTAATACTCTTGCAAAGGATCTGGGTCCAGTTTCCAGCACCCACACAGCAGCTCACAACTGTCTGAAGCTCCAGTTCTAACTTCTGGCCTCTTTGGGCACTAGTCACACATGCTGTACAAAGGTATACGCACAGGTAAACATTTATATATATGTGGGGAGTGGGGGGAGAGAAAGCCTGCAGAAGAAGGGTGGGAGGCTTTCCCATATCCAAGTTCCTAGAGTCAGCAAGGGCCTGAAGAAGGCACCTGCGGCCTGTGCTGCTTTCTTGGGCCAGCCTAGATGTCCTGAGTTAGAGGAGTAGCTAAGTAGTTCCTGTGTTGAAGTTATCAAGGAATTTGCATGAGTTGAAGTAATCTGTTTATTTTTTTCTCAACATAAATAAAAAGTTTATCTTTTTTTAATACATTTTTTTCCCTTTTTTTCTGAAACAGGCCTTTTTATAAGCACAGGTAAGTGCTAAATCTCCTTGACTATGTCCAGGCAAGGACCCTCCCATCACTTAAGGTTTACTTTATACTTGAATGGTGGCTAATTATAAAGTACCATCTTGAAAACTGGTGGCCATGGAAACATCTTCAAGGCTGCCACCAACCTATTCCTGGACTCTAATGTCTTTTCTGAGATAGGTTCACCATAGTCTCTCTGTAAACATGAGCTGCTAATCATAGGAACACTTTAATCTGTAGTCACTACAAGTTGACCATAGTTTTTCACACTTCACACTTCTGAAGGCACCCTTCAGCTTTACCTGAGCATATTTCCAAAGACCAATTGGACCCCAGCAGTACTTTGCAGGATTAAGTCACCATCTAGGCTGCCTGGACCAAGATGACCATGGTGCTTGGAGGGAAGGGTTGTTTCCATTGAAACCCCCAAAGAACTGTATTTTCTGCTTACACACAACATTCATTTCAGCAGAATGCTCCCTTCAGGTGCTTGTTCCCATCTAGGCCATCTTCAGCTTTTGCTCTTCCTGTGGAGAAAAGGGAGCTTTGCATTGCTGCATCTTTGCCTGCCGTCTGCAGGTACCTTGCCCTACAACTGGGAAGCAATAGGTGCTGTGCTCAAGAGGCATCCTCAATGGCATGAGGCTGCTTCCTGCTTGCCTTCCTTTCCTAAAGTGCGCGATGACATTATCAGTACAGAGGCTAGACTTGCAAAAGCCCCACCTAGGCCCAAAAGCACTCACCTTGATAGTCTTCTCCAGCTGAGACAAGGCTTTCTCATAATGAGCAACCAGTGGCTGCAGGACCTCCTTGGGGATCTCATGGCGTGACAGCTCAGGCACCCCAGCTGCTGACACCATCTGGAGGAACTTCCTTTCCTATAGTTTCATGGGAGAGGGGTCAGGACCAAGTACAGCAGCAGCAGCATGGATCTACTCATAACATCTTCTAGGAACTACATGGTCTTACCTGCACTTTCAAGAGAAGTGTGAAGGCCTGTCCTGTTTTTCCAGCTCGGGCTGTTCTCCCAACCCTGAAACCAAGTATGAGTATTTTTCTGACAATGGCCCTAGCCCTGGAGACCTAACAGAACAGCTGCTCTCATGGCCACACTGCACACAAACCACAATGTAAGGTGATCCCACATATAATGACCAAGAGCTAATAAACCCCCCACAAGTGGCCACTTCTGACTAGCCCTTACCTATGCACATAGGTCCTCAGGTACTGGGGGGCATCATAGTTGATTACTAGCTCCACATCCTGCACATCAATGCCTCGAGCAGTAGCATCTGTGCTGATAAGGCTGATGAGACATGGGTACAGTGGCTCAGAGGGTCAGAAACAGTAACATCCAGTTCCAGGTCACTCTCTACCCAAGAACTAGAGGGGCCCAATAATACCCCAACTCTACATAGTTAGGTCCTGGCTGTTCTCCAGGTACTCACAGCTGGATCTTCCCCTGTTCAAACTGCTTCAAGATTTTCTTCCTTTGGCCAGGCCCATAACGAGAGGAGAATTCAGCCACACTCACAGTTCCAAAAGCTTGTGCTAACAGGAAGAGCCTGGATAGGGAAGAAATGGAAGTCAGGTGGTGCCAGGGGCTAGTCTGTATTTGTCTCACCCCCTTGGTTCAGCTTACCTGTGAGAATTCTCTCGAGAGTTAGTGAAGCAAAGGGCCCTTGAGAAGTTCATCCCAAGGACCAGGTGTAAGACAATGAGTGGCTTTGAGATGAGTCTACAGGGCACATAGTGGTGCTGTGGGAAGTGAGTACCAGAGGCTAAGTCAGAAGCCCTGGGAACAGCCACCAACCTGCCCCCCACACCCCCACGTGCTCACCGTGAGACCCACAGGGAAGGTATACTTCCCCCCCAAGTTTTCATCCACTTCAACCGTGACCTTAGGGCCTCTTTGCCCCAGCCCTGTGGAGAAAAGCTTTGGCTGGTAGAGGCCAAGCCGCTGCAGCTTCTCAGGGTTCTGGGTCAGTGTGGCTGAGAACAGCAGCTTTTGTAGAGGAATCTGGGGAGAGCAAGTGCTGGAAGACAGGCATGTTAGCAGGGTGAAAGACATATTAGCAGGGCAGATTTCCTAAAGCCACCCCGACTTCTATTTTAGGGCCAGGAAGGAAAGCTGAGAAAGGGAGCAGCAGGATACCTGGCAGTAGTCACAGCCTGGGACTGTGTTCTCTGGAGCAGTGCAAAGGAGCCTGAGGGGCCTTCATTGTAGAAGGCTGCTGCCACTACTCGGGGCAGCCAGAATTGGTGCATGCTGTCAATCATCCGGTCAGCCTCATCAATGATCTACAACAAGGGACAACTGAAGACTCCCTCCTGAGATCACCCCAGCCTAGAAGCCCAGGTGTCTAGAAGGTGGCCTACCAGGAAGCGGAGCTGCTGGAGGCTGAATCCTGGAGTCTGGTCAATGTGGTCTACCAGGCGGCCAGGTGTGGCCACCACGATGTCAGCCAGGCAACGGTAACCATCTACTCTACAAACCAGAAAGACTCAAAGAAAACGCCTTTTAGGGCCATTTAACAGCAAAGCCCCACATGTAAAGCACCAATACCACCCCAAACAAAGGACACCAGCTGGGCTAGGGCAGAACCTCTTGATGAGCCCACCACCTGGCACACCTACGTCTTTTGGACAAGGCTCTCCTGCTCCTTGGCCAGTGACTTCTGTCCAGTCACCAAAGCAACCCGTAGAGGTGTGGTGTCTGTGTAGATGTTGAATACTTTGCTCACCTGCAAATGGAGTCTGTCACTGGCCTAAGATACATGATGCCCTTGCTACAGCAAAGACTCTTGGATTTAATACAAGTGGTCAAGGGATAAGTACAGTATATATCCAGCAGGGCAACTAAAGCTGGAGATTCAACTTCTGGATGCAGGGTTGTCATACCTGTTGGGCCAGCTCCTTAGTGGGAAGTACAACCAGTGCACGGATGTGGCAGACCACTCGATGCAACAGGGCCTGCAAGAACAAAGATCACCTGTGTTACCAGGACCCTCCCTGTTGTAACAGCTCCAGATAGAAATTTGGACTGTTATACTCACTTGTACCACAGGGATGACAAAGGCCAGTGTTTTCCCACTGCCCGTTGGAGCAGAAACACAGAGGTCGCTAGGTTGATAGCCACCTCTGCCTACCAGAAACCCACTGTCTGCACTCTCCAGGAGGGCAGGAATCACAGCTGCCTGGACTATAATGAAGGAAAAAGAATGGGTAACATATTCCAGGATCTATCACTCACCCAGGAAATCCCCTGGTCAAAGATGGTACCCAAGACCTAAGATAATCATCAGGAACTTGAGCCCAAAGATGCAGAAGCTTGTGGGATATATTTCAAATTTAATAAAAACCAGTCTGAGATATCAGAGGGATCTACCCACAGTCCTCTAAGAGGATCAGACAGTGGTAACTCACCTTTAATAACAGCACAGGGAGTATCTGGGAGTAGTGACCTACACCCTTAATCCCAGAAAATCTGAGTTTGAGGCCAGCTTAATTTACAGAGGGAGTTCCAGGCTCCCAGGCAGGCAGTGGTAGTGTCATGCCTTTAATCTTAAACTGGATGCAAAACAAATGAGTGAAGAAGGTACTTAAGACAGGCAGAGAAAGACAGAGCAGGCAGTAGAAGCCAGGAGGAGCAAGGCTGAGGAAGCTGGAAGACAGCTGGGTGAGATCTGACTGTGGTGTTTCCTCTCTGTGATATCCCAGCCTTTCCCTGAGATCTTGCTCTGAGTTTCCTTCATTTGTGCAACAGAAGCTCACTGATCTAATGTAGTATGGGCCCCTAAACCACAGCCCTTACACTGGAGCCCTGACAGCCCAGGGAAGACTGTTCACCCCATCATCTGCCCAGGGCTGAAGTACCCGGAAAGTAGGAAGAGATGCCATTAGCCCTCAGCTGCTTCTGCAAGTCAGGGTGAACTTCAGGGATATCCTCAATAGGAGTAAGATCCTCAGTGACACTCTTCTTGACATAGCTTGGCTCTGCCAGCCATGCCGGCAGGAAAGGCTGGACCTGAAAGTGAGAAAAACCACATGAGTTTTGCAGAGCCCTCCAGCTCATGGAGCAACACCAGTCTTTAGGAACCAGGAACTACCAAAGAGACCCTAACAGTAGCTTCTGTAGAGGCATCTTGGGAGAGTGAGTGCCGGAAAATGAAGGGCACATTAGCAGGGTGAAGAGCATATTTATTAGGACAGGCTTCCTCAAGCCAAGGGTTTCTATTTTGGGACAAGTAAGGGGAGCTGAGAAAGGGAGTAACTAGTACATGGAGCAGTCAGCCCTGATGCAGAGGCTGACTTAGTCTCTCCTCAACACTTCATCAGCATCCAGCCTTCGGAAAGACACCCAGAAATGCTATTCTTTGTGGTGTGTGTGTGTGGGGGGGGGTCATGCACATCATGAAGCTTATCTCAGTAGCTCTGAATTTCAGTTTCAAGTGCATCCACACATTCCTAAAGGAACTCTATAAGCCTCTTGCTAATCTGTAATTAGGGCCACATTAATGGCAAAAACCCAAGACCCGAAAACGGTTGATAAGACTGAGGGGTAGTGGGTGGCCAGACTCACCTTCGGTGTCTTCCTCTTTGCAAAGTCCCCCAGCACCGGGCCTGGAGTTAATGATCTTGGGGTCTCCTCTGGGGGCCTCTCACCTAAGTCCTCTGGACCTGCGTTGAGCACCACAGGCGCCTCCTCTCCTCTCCCTGGGAGGCATACCATAGAGAACATCAACTCCGCAGCGCACCCAGGAAAAAGCCTCCACGCCCCGTCCACATCTCTGACACACTGCCCACCTGTATCCGCGTTGCTATCCGCCTTCTGCCGCTTCCCCCTAGGAGCCTCTGGGCTCTGAGCCACGGAGTCGTCTACCCTACGCCGCCGGCGGGGCCGTCGACGCCTCCTGCCTGCCGCTTCCACGGCCGCCCCGGTGGACTCAGGCTTTGGTTCATGCTGCTGCCGCTCACGGGCTCGGTTTTGCAGCCGCTCGAGCAGCACTCGTGCTCGGCTGCCAGCTTCTGCCTCTGAATCCCCCAATCCAGAAGCCTCCGGGCCCGGGTACCGCGCTACATGAAACAGCGCCATAGTCGCCGCACGCTGTCGCTCCTCGATGACGTAACCGGGGCGGCGAAACCTGGTGATGTCACACACACGCCTGAGCTAGGCGCAGACATCCCTTCCCCGGAGCAGCTAGCGACGGCATGGACCATCGCACGGCTTCGGCGGGCTCCCGTGGGGAGCTTGTCCATCTACTACAGGCCGTGCTGACGAACCGTGGCCAGGCCAACGCGGTGTTTGACATCCTGGCGGTGCTTCAGGTGAACCGCGCGGGCGGGAGGGGCGGACCTGGGGCAGCAAGTGGGAATCACAACGGGGCCTGGCGTCACCCTGTCTTTGCCTCCTGCCTCAGTCCGAGGATCCTGAGGATATCCAGGAAGGAATGCGCACATGCAGCCGACTCTTCAGTACCTTGCTGGAGCGGGAAGAGCTGTTCGTGGGCTCGTTGCCACGCGAGGACACAGTCCTAGCAGGTGAATGACTGGAGGGCATTGGGATGCTCTCAGCCAAGCCGCCCCAATGGGACGCTATCAACACCAGGAGGAACACCCCAAGCCAGGGCCCTGTCATAGATTATACAACGTAGGAGGACTCAGTCAGTCCACTGTGGCTTAGGAAGTGACCGAGTCTACATGAATTAGTATACTTAGCAGCTTTTTAAAAATTTTGCCACTTCTAAAGTTGGTACTGTCACTGTCCTAGTGCTTGGGAGATCCAGATTCTGAGGCAAAGTGAGAGGAACTGTATTTCAGTACCTTGGTCTGGCATGCCACACTTAAACATCAGTGGAAGTTAGCTCTCCTCTGTCCTCAGGATCACAGGGAGCCACGCACAAATACAAAGTGTGGATGAGACACCGCTATCACAGCTGCTGTAACCGCTTGGAGGAGCTCCTGACCCATCCCTCCTTCCAGGTCAAGGTGAGTCTTGAAGTTCTTGACCTAACTTCTCCCCTCATCTCTAAAGTGCTTCTGCCTCTGAGATCCATACAAAGCAGAGGTAGGGGGACTGTTGTGAACCTCTCTTTCCTTATCTAAGAAAAACTTTTCTACCTAGACTTTTGTCTTCCACACACCTGTTTCACTGTGTGGAATGATTCATCAGGCTCTGAAGACATGGAGTCTTGTAACCCTAGTTCTGGGCACCATATCTGCTTTGTGTATTGTCATGTCTCTAAAATTGCATGACAAGAGAGCAATTAGGTGACCTCCCCTACAAGCCCATCTTGTATACACACCTCAAGCCAAATTTTGTTACGAATTCTGTCCCAAGTAAGCAAGAACATGTCATGGTCACCATCATCACATTTAATATGGAGCAAGATAAGATGGGGTCTCCTTTCTCTCCTGCTTCTTTGCCTGGGCCTAAGTCTGATTATGAGAGACCCTTAGCCTAGATGAACTTTGGGAGGTCGTCTATAGAGTGGGGATATCATGGTCACTCTTCTCTGCTTCCCAGGAGCTGGCCCTCAAGACACTCATGAGGTTTGTGCAGCAGGAAGGAGCAAAACCCCTGGAGAAACCCCAGTGGGAAAGACATTACCTCTTCCCCCGCATACTTTTCAAGGTGAGGCATTGGTGGGGCCTCAAAGACTGTGGTAGCCACAGCAAGGTGGTTCCACAGTTAGCCGTCGGAGCTGAACAAGGTTTACTGTTTACTTGTCTCTCTCTGCATATGGCAGACAGCCTGTTGGTGTGGAGCTTGGTAGGATTGTGACACCCACCCTCCTTGGCCGTGCTAGGACCATTCTGTGGGAGAGTCATTTACCCTGTCTCTGTCCCCAGGCAGTGGTAGGAGGCCTGCTCACACCCGAGGATGACCAGAGCCTGCTTATCTCCCAGTTCTGCGGGTACTTAGAATATGATGACATTCGATACCACACAATGCAGGTGGCCACAAACATTGTGGCCCGAGCCATCAGCCAGCAACCTGAGGTAAACAGCTGGGTCCCATCACCATCCTGTGTCCTAGTACCTTAGAGAGATAAGTATACGGCAGCAGCCTGGACAGCTGCTAAGGCTAGGCTTCCTATAGGTGTCACCCACCTTCTGGAACAATGCCTTCATGTTGCTGTCTGCTGTGAATCTGCCCCTCCAAGAGCATGACCTCACCAACTTCTATGTGAAGCATGCACGTGAGTTCTGGGCAGGGGGCACTGGAGCCTGCCCCCTGGTAGAAGGGTTCCAGAACAGAGTCCAGGTCAGTCAGCCTGGGTAGCCACTATCTTCCTCTCTAAGCAAGTAGGTGACCCTTTTTTTGCTGTAATTACAGAAACATCAGACAAATGGAAGGTCATTCACTTAAAGGTGAGGTGCTTTCAGAGATGTAAAGATCTTCCTTGGCATAACCTTCTCTCTGGGTAGATTATGGGCAATAGCATGTACTCCACTGTCTCAAGAGATGCCATTTTTATGTGTCACTGTAACCAGCTTCAGACCCAAGCCCCTGTGCCCTCTGTTCCTTGTCCTGAGACATAGCATGGGACTGTCAGGGTCAAAGGCTCTCACAGTTGACTTCAGAAGGGCTGGGTGGGTGGGTGTTGGCAAGGAGGGTCTAGGGTGTGTCAGGGTACATGTGCTGCCTGGTCTCATTGCAGGAACACAGAAAAGCTTTCCAGGAGATGTGGCTTGGCTTCCTCAAGCACAAGGTAAGGTCTGGTGGGTGGAAGCACCCAGTTTTGGTGTGGGGAGTGGGGGCAAGGGGAATAGCTCCATGACTGCCACAATCTCTGCAGCTGCCCCTGAGCCTCTACAAGAAGGTGCTGGTGGCTATGCATGACTCCATCCTGCCCCACCTGGCTCAGCCCACCCTCATGATTGACTTCCTTACAAGTGCCTGTGATGTGGGTAAGTGGGACTTCCACCTAGGCACTCACTGTGCATGGGCCCAACTGCCATTTTCTGCCTGAAAGATCTGAGCTAAACTTTATGGCCTTCCTGCATGTAGCCTATAAGCTGGCTACCTGCAATTATGCCTATCCCTTCCTTGTCTGCTCAGGCCCAGGCTGAGAAAGATGTCGCCTTTATGTCTTCTGTGTTTCTGCAGGTGGTGCCATCAGCCTCCTGGCCTTAAACGGGCTTTTCATCCTAATCCATAAGTATAACCTGTGAGTGTCAGACGGGACCACACTTGTCTGTTCTCTAGTTTCTCTCAAGGCCGTGTTGCTCTCACCTGGGGGTAGTTAATGGAGAAGAGGTGCAAAAGAAGGAGCCTTGGTTGCCTGGAGTTCTGTCCCCTTGAGCAGCTCACCTCTTGTGTCCTCTCTGGCCCCTCAGAGAGTACCCTGATTTCTACCAGAAGCTCTATGGCCTCCTTGATCCGTCCATCTTTCACGTCAAGTACCGAGCCCGTTTCTTTCACTTGGCCGACCTCTTCCTTTCCTCCTCGTGAGTATCTAACTCCATGGTTTGTGGACTGTAGTTTTGGTTAGGGAGGAGGTGGAAGGATGGTTGGGGACCTATTTTCTCATACCTTTTGCCCTCTCAGCCATCTCCCCGCCTACCTGGTGGCTGCCTTTGCTAAACGCCTGGCACGGCTGGCCCTAACAGCACCTCCTGAGGCCCTGCTCATGGTCCTGCCCTTTATCTGCAACCTGTTGCGTAGACACCCTGCCTGCCAAGTTATGGTGCACCGCCCACAGGGCCCTGGTGAGCACAAGTAGCTGGGCGTTGTAGCACACCCTGGTAAGAATTCCACCCGGCTCCTGGGGCACAAAAAGCCAGGTGGTAATGGAGTCTTGATCTTTGTAGACCTAGAGACTGATCCGTATGACTCAGTGGAGAGGGACCCAGCCAGGAGCCATGCCTTGGAGAGCTGCTTGTGGGAGCTGCAGGTGAGTCAACTGCCTGTCCACATTCTAGAAGGCATTTGAGTCTCCATTGACATTATCTGCAGCCTCCAGGGATTTTGCTCACACAAGGCACCATGCCAGGGTGTGCCAAGGCACTCAATTAACTGGCATCCCCACACTGGCTCAGGACTTTAAGCTCTCTCCCAAGGTCCTGCTGGTGTGTCATGGAATTTCTGTTGACATCACTGTGTGCTCCTCCTAGACCCTTCAGCAGCACTACCATCCTGAAGTGTCCAGAGCTGCCAGTGTCATCAACCAGGTGCTATCTGTCCCCGAGGCCAGCATTGCGCCCCTCCTAGAACTTACTGCATATGAGGTGAGGGCCATGCACAGGGCTGTTAGAGTGCAGGTCGGGGGGGGGGGGGTACTGCAACCAGCCCAAGCTATTGTGTCCTTTGCAGATCTTTGAGCAGGACCTGAAGAAGAAAGCATCTGGGTCAGTGCCCTTGGAGTTCATCCCAGCTAAAGGCCTGCTGGGCCAAAAAGACAGCCTCTGCACCCAGCTTTTCACTCTCAGCTGAGCTGGCTGTTGCCTCATCTCCTAAAAATTTTCTTTTTTTCTGTCGGAGACAGGATCTCACTATGTAGCCTAAGCTGGCCTGTAATTTGTGTTCTCCCTGCCTCAGTTTCCCCAGTGCTGAGGTTACAGGCTACACCACCATTTCTGGGTTCAAATAAATGGTCATTTAAGGGAGTTTGTCTGGCCAATTGGGTCTTGGGCAAGGCTCACATCCAGAGAGGCTGCCAGAGTCCTTTGCCTTTCCTGTAGCCTGGTAGCAGTGGTACAGGAGCACTAGGCCCACTTTGTAGTGGGGCAGCCCTGCTATATCCAGCTATGCTTAGACTCAGGTGAGGCAGGGTACCCAAGTGGTGTCCTGGGATACAGATCTGCCTCCATCCTCTGGACTGCTGATTTACCACAGAGCGCCTGGTTTCTGTTGAGGTCAAAGACCCTCAGTTTCACCACAAGGTTTTGGATCTGTGTTGATGCGTATACTGCTCTGTTTCTACTCCCAGTTTGGCTGTTTGGATTCTATGTGAACCCATTTGCAAGGGGTTGGCCAACAGGTCCTACTGAGCATGACTTGCAAGAGACTTCAAAGAAAATGATGGTGGGTGAATTTGTCTGCCACCTGAATGATTTGGGGGCACAGGGCTGGCTTCCAAATGTCATTCCTTTAGCCACCCTGCTCTCCTCCAGTCAATCTGGTTCCTGCCTAAGATATTTCTGCTGGCCACATCATTTCTCTAAGTTACCCCATTATTCAAGCTCCGATTGAATGTGGCCTTGAGTACCCTACAGGTGGGACTGGGCTAGGAGGATAAGATGGTTGGGATCAGCAAGGGGACCTTGGAAGCTCCATGGAGTGCCCAGAACTTTGAGGGCCAAGCTTCTTTGAATCACATAGAATGAAAGGTATGGGAAGGAGCAAACTGCCTTAGGATGAGGTGGAGGAGACTCCTGGAAGGCAGCTACCCCATGTTAGTGACTACAGTTGTATGTCAGCACCATGCAAAACTGAGTTGGGTCAGGCTCTTGATAGCAACATCATATGCTGCTTGTTTTCAGGGAAAGGCCTGTGGGAGTATCTACACAAGTAAGAGAGAACACATACCACTCACTGGCAGAGGGCCAGTCCCTTACCAGGCAGGCTGACTTATACATGCATCCATGCACAGGGGCCATAACTGGAGCAGGCCTCTCAAGACTGGATAACATGCTGAATGTAGGTGGTTTTACTAGAATCCCATCCCATGCTGGCTCCTGTGGCCAATTATATATGAATCCAGTAAGCTGCTGCTTGGCACACCTGGGGGCATATGGTTCTTGCTTTGGTAGAGATACCCATTTCTCAGTTCCCTGAAGGTCTCAGAAAGTAAGGGCAGTAAACTCTAGCTCCTCTATATTTTCTTTATATCTGTTGTCCTTACAATGGCTGTCTAATCACTTGACAGTGCTTCCTTTACTGCTGGGCCACCATAAAGTCGGACCTTTGAGTACTACCCAACTGTCGGCCTAGGTAGTCCCTGACCAAGCTGTCCATGTTGCTATCCATTTGGTTAACACAGCCCTGGTGGCTGTTCTGCTCTTTCTAGTCACATGGTGCTTGTGTTCATTTGTATTGCTACCTACCCATTCTGGTTTGGCACCCAGACAGATACTACCAAGTATACCAAACATCAGCATGAATTGGGGACATCCTCTCAGTCAGGTTTGACTGCAGAGTCTATTTCAGGAGGCAAGAGGAGAGACTCTGGCTTTAAATGACACTGGTCGCAGTACCACCTACATTGCATTCATTGGTGATAAGCTTTTGTCTTAGTTACTATTGCTGTGATGACACCCATGACCAAAGCAACTCGATCAGTAAAGGGTTTGTTTGGCTTATACTACTATCTTCATCAAAGGAACCCAGGGCAGGAGCTGATGGTAGAGGCCATGGAGGTAGCCCTGGATGTCCTGGAACTCCATCTGTAGACCAGGCTGGCCCTGAACTTTACAAAGATCCACTTGCCTCTGTCTCCCAGGTGCTGGGAAAAGGTGTGTGAGCTGCTTTCTTAGAGAACCTGAGATAACGAAGATGGCCGACAGGCCTGCCTATAGCCAGATATTGATCCAGTTTCTCATTGGAGACTCCCTCTGTTGACTATAGCTTGTGTCAGACAGCTGGGCAGTGGTACACGTCTTTAATCCCAGGACTCGGGAGGCAAAGGCAGGTGGGTCTTTGTGACAGCCTGGTCTACAAAGCCAGTTTCAAGACAGGCTCCCAAGGACACAGAGAAAATAACACCCTAGCCAAGACAACTGAGTTCTTGTTAACCTGACATCACCATTAAGCCACAACCTCTCCTTGTTTATCCCCAAGATTACACATTAATAAAGACATCACAACACAACATTTTACAAACTTAGAAATTCCCACAGTCTTACAAATTTAAACATGTTAAAAACTGTATTCTTAAAAATACCTGGTCTCAACTTTAATCCCACCAGAGGGAGACAGTTGGAGGCCTGGTCTACAGAGGGAGTTCCAGGACAGCCAGAGGTAACAGAAAACCCTGTCTCAAAAACCAAAAAATCCAGTCTTTTAAAATTCAAATTCTCTGTAAAACTCCAAAATCTTTTTTAAAAACTTTAGAAGTCAGCTATAGCACTTTTTCTTATTTATATGACATTTAAAATTTTTATTTTACATATGGACTGGAGTTTCCCCCTCTCCCCAGTCTCCCAGTTCCCATTTACCCTTCCCCCCCCCCCTCCATCTCTGAAAGGAGCAGGCCTCCCAAGGGCTTGAATAAAGCCTGGCACACCAAGCCCAGTGAGGCAAGACCATCTCCTTCCTTTGCATCAAGGCTAGGCAAGGTAATCCAGCATAGGAACAGGTTCCCAGAAGCCAGCTATAGATAGGGTCCAGTGACAGGTCCTGATCTCACTCCTAGGAGCCCTATAAAGACATCTTGCTACACAACTGTCACCCACATGCAGAGAAAGGGCTTAGGTTAGTCCCATGGAGGCCAAACTGTTGATCCGGAGTCCATTGTTACTCTCTAAAGCCATGCCTTCTTCTGAGTTGACATCAAGTCCACCGCTGAATCCCTCTCTTGCCTTTCTCAGGAGTGCTCCTCATTTCTATCCCTTCCTCTCTCCTCTCCCTTTTCCATCATAACCTCTGTTAATCATATTCCTCTAATAATAAAGTCCTTTTACACAAGAACAACTTCTAAGTGTATTCTGGTATCTGCCACTGCTTCCACCACGTCCCCAATGAGGCCTCTGAATTCATAAAAATCTACCACCAGATAACCAGGTAATTCCCATTCGTACCATGCCAGATCCACACAAAATCCTAACTTCCATGAGCTCCCACAAGCTCAAGTCAGCTGTCTCTGTGGGTTCCCCTGTGATTCTTCTGGCTCATACAATCCTCCCTTTCTTCAGCAAGACTCCCAGAGAATATAACACCAGTAGCACAGACCCTGAAATTGGCAATAAATGGAAAAGCTTAAGGCAAAGGACATGGTCAATAAGAGAAAATGCCAACCTACCCTATGGGATAAGATCTTCACCAATCCCACATCTCCAAAATGTATATATATATTTAAAAAAACCTCAAGAAACTAGACATCAAAATATCAAAGAATCCAATTAAAAACAAATACTTTCTTACTTCAAAGGGGAAGAATCAGGGCACAGTCACAATCTGAGCAAAACATAACAATATAAATAATTGTGTCCAAAACTTAATGTTTTTTGGACTCCTCCAAAGGACTTGAGTCAGTTTAAAACCAGAAATATTTGGATGATTCTTATCCTACCAAATTCAGCAGCCAGCATGAGGTGAACTTTAGCAGCTTCTGGAACACAGCTTTTGTGTGCTGACCTTGAGGAAACACTTCCTAGTCTTCACCTCAATGGCGCCGGACTCTTTGTCACAGCTGATTCTTCAGCCCCAGCTGAGCAGCGTCCATTGTACCAGTAAAACAAAAGTTTCCCTTTAGTGGTCCTTGTTAATCACAGCTCATTCTTCAGCTCCAGCTGACCAGATACCACACATTCTTCACACAATTGGCCCAGTAGAGTCTTTGCCTCCCTCTGAAACCTGACAAGCCAGGCCTCCATCCTCTGC
Organism: Phyllotis vaccarum; assembly: GCA_033318265.1. NCBI lineage: Eukaryota > Metazoa > Chordata > Mammalia > Rodentia > Cricetidae > Phyllotis > Phyllotis vaccarum. The sequence continues at coordinate 62,025,811 of JARWLC010000017.1, forward strand.
ACCGCTCTGAACATTCTCATCCTCCAACCTTCTCAGAACAGCTGAGCTCTCAACATACAGTGGCATTCCTAGTCCAAAGTAGCAAAGACCTTCTACAATCCCCCCCCTCCAAGCATCATGGCCGAGTCTGTCCCAGCAAAACCAGGTAATATCCTGGTGCCAACTTGTCTTACGAAAGGGTTTCTAATGCTTTGGTGAAACACCATGACCAAGACAACTTGGGAGAAAAGGGTTTCTTTAGCTTACACATCCTTATCACTCACTGTCCATCATGAAGGAAGTCAGGACAGGGACTCAGGCAGGGCAGGGACCTGGAGACAGGAGCTGATGCAGAGGCCATGGAGGGGTGTGGCTCACTGACTTGTTCTTCATGGTTTGCTCATAGAACCCAGACCCACCAGCTCAGAGATGGACCTGCCCCCATCCATCAGTAATTTAAAAAATGTTCTCCAGGCTTGCCTGCAGCTTGATCTTATGAAGGTGTTTTCTCAATTGAGATGCCCCTCCTCTCTGATGTCTCTAGCTTGTGTTGATACGTAAAAAGCCAGGACAGAGTTACTGACACCATCACTGCTGTAAATATGTATGTGTTGGGTCACACCCATAATCACAGCCAGCAGCACTCAGGAGGTTGAAGCATGAGTTCAAAACCAACATGGGCTGTAAAGTGAGACCTTGTTCCACTAAAAGTGATTAAAAATAAAGATACAGGTGTTGCTAAGTGGTTTTTAAAAGGGATAAAGCACAGAGGCTCCTCCCCCTGTTGAGAGGAGTCTGCTCTGTCATGTGAAAGGCAGGAACCCCTCACTGTGAGCTGGTAGGTATCCAGCATCTTGACCATGAAATTTCCAAACATTAATTTCTTGGTTTTTACCGTTTATTCTTCCTGAGGTATTCTGTTACAGCAGCACAGGCAGAGGAGGGGTTTCTGCTCCTCTATTGGAGGAACATAGGGGCTCACTGCAGCCCTATCTAGCGAGCACCTACCGTGTACCAGCAAGTCTTCCTCACAAATGTCATCTCCTCCCTCCTACTAACAGAGAAAATGCTACAGACAGTTAAGCCATACTCATACGTAATAAAGACCACGCCTGGAGAGAGGCGGGGACACGCAAACGTCTAATTAGCACTTAGCAGTGTCAGTCAGTGCCATGCCTTCCAAAAAGGAGCCCATGCTTGGAGCTTTGGCAAACATCCCCAGCTGAGCACTAGATGATGGGGTGCATGGATGCCATCTCTGTATATGGAAATTTTGGGGGCCACCAACCAGCTCCTAAATAAAGATAAGGATATTTATTATTAGTTATGAATGCTCAGTTTTAGCTTAGGCGTGTTCCACTAGCTCTTTTAATTTAACCAGTTTCTAATCATTTATGTTTTGCCTTGGGGCTTTTTTCTTTCCTTCTGAATGTCTTTTCTGCTTCCTCCATGTCTGTCTGTCTGGCCCCTGGCATCTCCCTCTTATCTCCTTTTCTTTCTTCCTTGAGCCTAGATTCATCCCCATACATATTGTCTCTGCCTGGAAATTCTGCCGATATCTCCTTCCTTGTTACAGGCCATTCAGCTTTGTATTAAACCAGTCAGGTGCCTTAGGCAGGCAAGGTAAATCAGCCACACATCTTTGCACAGTTAAACATTCTACAGCACCCCTCTGGGGTGTTCATCTGTCCCTGGTGCTTCTGGGGCCTCACCCTCTAAGTAGGGGCTGCTAGAAAGTGTCATATACTCACCATCCCATATCCGAGCCCCTAGCTCAGAAAGGTTTGTGCCTATTTATCCTCAGCTGTTCAGTTGCTGTGTCTACAAAGAAAGTTGCTTTGGAACTTAATGCACAAACTATAACAGAATTTGTTCTACAGTTGGGCTGGCTTTGGTGGGGACAGGTGATTTTGCTCTATTCAAAATAGCTCCACAGGTCATGGCTGGGCTCCCACATCAGCAGCAGATGCTGGCTATCTACCAAGACCGAGAAGGCTGTGGCTGGCCTCCAGCCATAAGGACAGAAGGACCTGTGGGGACAGAGCTGGAGTGACAGCCACAAATAAGCCTTACAAACATCAGAAAGGGCTTCTCACTTCCATGCTGTGATGCTCCAGATCAGTAAGATCCATCAAAAGAGGACCCAAATGGGTGGTGTGATGTGACACTACTGTGTTCCTTCCAGCTTACAGGAACCCCATTAAGGCATCACACAAAGAGGGAGACGAAGACCTGCTGTTTTTTCTCCTTTCTCTTTTAGGGGGCCCGCCACCCAGGTCCTAATCATGGAGGCCCTTTCTTAGTTATAAGTGCCTGGCCTTAGCTTGGGTTACTTCTAGCCAGCTTTTCTTAACTTTAAATTAGCCCATCTACCTTTTGCCTCTGGGCCTTTTCTTTTCTATTCCCATATACCTTTGTTTTTCACTCCATGACTTGCTGTGTAGCTGGGTGGCTGACACCTACAGTCAGTCCTCTTTCTCTGGCTCCTGGATCTTCTCCTCCCAAATTTTTCCATATATTTATCCCCCCTGCCTGCCAGCCCTGCCTGTCCTTTCTCCTGCCTTGCTATTGGCTGTTCAGTTCTTTATTAGACCATCAGGTGTTAGACAGGCAGGTAACACGGCTTCACAGAGTTCAACAAATGAAGCATAAACAAAAGCAACAAATCTTTACATTATTAAACACACATTCCACAGCATAAACAAAAGTAACACACCTTAAAATAATATTTTTCAACAAAGGCCCAGGAGTAAACCCAGGGTATTTTCTTTGGAAATAGTGCCTTTGAACCCGTCACTAAGTGCTAGGTATGGACATTCAGATTCTGTAGACCATATTGTTCCTGTTGCATGGGCTCAACTGGCCCCACACCAAGGAGGTCAGGTTTTAGCCAATGACTGTTACCGGAACCTATACCCTCTCTGGTGAAAATTGCTACCTGTGCTTCTTTCTTGGGCCACTGTCCCTCTGAAGTTCCATCATTTTCCCACACCTCTCTATCATCTGAGTTGTGACAATGACGACCAGGGCTGACAGCCCCTAGGCCTGTGCAAGTCATCTTGTGGCTACTGAATCAGGATGGACACTGGTTCCTTGGAGCTTAAAGTGTGTGCTTTAGGATCCCCCTTTGAACTAACTATTTGACCACCCTCACTGTTTCCCTCATTAGCCATGGGATTTGAAGCTCTTTCTTGGCTCTTATCAGTATTGGGACTTTGATTTTGCCTTTATAAAAACTCCTTTACATATGAGCTACATCTCAGGCTGGTAGGTGTCCGGTCCACACCCAGGGCTCTTTTTTATTCAAAGCTCAACTTGTGTCAAAGTAATTGTGGGCTCCCTCTCTCGGTCCTGTCCCTTATTCTTTAGTGGGACACTGTGAATGTCCATTCTCCCCACTGCCAGCTGTGCACATCTGCCACTTGCTTGTCTTGCAATGTCTGTCACTTCTTTATTGATTTCACGTGTAAATATTTGCTTCATTTCCTGGAGGCTTGTCTCATCCTTTCTAGTTTATTGAAAACAAGATCCTTGGACCTCGACTGAGTGTTAAACACCTGACAACGTGTTTCTAGCAGAAGGGCTGTGCATCTGTGCTCAACAAATTGGGACCATTCTTTATCATCACACTCTATGGCCTACAGGAGCTGGTGCAGGTCTACATGAGCCCGGGGTCAGGTCAGTCAGGGCCTTGCTCCGTGGAGGTGACATGCAGATTCTGAGAGAGGACCCCTGATGCTTTTCCCAAAGGCCTGCTCGATGGACGCTGCCTAAGACCGACTGATGGCTCTATGGTGAACACAGTCCAAGAATGGAGTCACTTGAGAATTCTGGGTGCTTGCGATAACACCAAGAAAACAAAGCAAGGATCCTGTGACCTCAGGTTTTCAAAAACAGAATTTCAAAAACAAGAATTGTTCTTGGAATGTGTTTTGTGATCCTCCTCCCGGGGCTAGCAGGGAGGGAGTGAGTTTGCATCAGATTACTCATCATTGCATGCTGTTGTTATAAAGATGTCTATATGCTTCTATGGAAAAACATGTTTTGCCACATGTGGCTTGTCTGTGTGATTGTATACAACTTGTACTCGTTAGAGCTTTACTCATGTGACCTTTCTTTTGGGGGGAGGCGCTTCAAGACAGGGTTTCTCTGTGTGTTCCTAGCTGTCCTGGAACTTGTTCTGTAGACCAGGCTAATCTCAAACTCAGAGATCCACCTACCTAAGGTTAAAGGTGTGCACCACCACTGCCTGGCTTCATGTGACTCCTCTTAACCCTCAGAATATAAAGTATTTGATGCTTTGAACAAAGTTGGCTATTGCATGAGACTTTAGTTTGCCTCATTTATCTTCTCCATTTCCCCACCGTCTCTAGAGCTCCACATACTGGCACAAACCACAAGGTCCTGCTGGGGAGGAAGATTAACATTTCCCCAGCCTTTGTTGGCTCAGTGTAGACAGCCCATAGCAAAGTCAAGAGACAAACAGGTTTAATCATACTTGGCCCTCCTCTTTAGATGAATGAGAAACAATTAGGCCTCCAGAATAGACTCAGAACTGTTGGTTCCAGAACTGAGTACCATGTTCTCTGAGGCCAAGTGAGAGGAAGGGAGCTAGGCTGTACTGGCATCAGCAGTCATTATGCCTGCCCTTGGCTGGGTGGCTACAGTGATAAGCCTGCCTTTCTGGTGCTCAGGAGAAGGCACTTGGATACAGAAAGGGGCCATCTTTTGTAAGCAGAAGTTTCTGCCCCACTAGCAACTCCAAAATACCCAGAAACTGCTTTCCAAATTACCAGACAGAGGCTTATATTATAAATGCCCAGCTAGTAGCTCAGGCTTATTCCTAACCTGCTTTTACATTTAATTTGACCCATAATTCTTATCTATGTTCAGCCATGTGGCTTGTTGCCTTTTCTCAGTATGGCATTCTCATCATCTGGCTGGTGACCTCTGACCCTCCCCTTCTCAGTTTGGCCACCCCACCTATTTATTCTTTCTGCCTAGCTACCAGCCAATTAGTGTTTTATTAAACCAATATGAGTGACAAAGTTTTACAGTTTACAAGAGGATTATTATACAGTAATAGTTAAGTCTGGGCTCCTCAAAATGACCTTCTTTAGAGTCCTATTTGGGATGATGTGATCTGAGTCCAGTCAGGCCTCCTGTAGCTGATAAGTTCTGGAGTTGGTCAAGCATGACCAGACAGGGACAGGGGCTTTCAAAAGACACCCAAGGCTTTGCTTTCCAATGCTCTCATGTTGGCAAGGAGACTGAAGAAAGTCAAGACTCCACCTTCCTATCCAGATAACACCATAATGAAAGCCTTGTTCTCGATAGGATCCTAGATATTGAGGCAGCAGTGGCAGGAGGAGATGAGAGCAGTCCTTCCAATATTAGATAAGAAACATCTCACAATGATATGTCAGGGTCAGACTAACAAAACAGGCCATCCATCCTGCTGAGACAGCTCAGACCAAGATTTCTGTCTGTTCATGTCACATTGAGTCGCTTCTTCTTTCTGAACACTAGGTGGCTCTCTAAACCCAGGTCGGCTTCAATTTTGAGCCACCTTAGGCCTTTCTAATTTAAAAACTGTAAAAGCCAAAACAGAGCTTGATACATGTGAGAGAGATCGGTGACTTGAGGAAAGCCCAGCACTTGGTACCTGTCGCTCACCCTGTTACACTTAATTTGCCAAGCTGGACTGGTGTCGTTCTCTAACTGGGCAATTGGCCCAGGGAATTTCTTTTACATCGTCTAGGAAGGTTGGCTAACAGCAAGGACTCTGTTGGCTACAGGTCCGTGACGACTGGAGAGCCAGGATCAAGCCCAGTCTGTCTGCCTCTCTTCATGAGGTTCTGGGACTAGGAGCATGTGCTTAGTTAGACTGTCATGGACATCACCTCTCTTGGATAGCTGTGCCCCGTACTGAGCCACAGCAAACCATGTTCTCCGGGTACACCCCTGTCCTGGCACTCATGCGTGCCCATCTGCTAAGCTGGTGCATAGGGTCCCATGTCACAGCTGCCCCAGTTCAGGAACATGCTCACATAGGGATATGAACTGGCAGAAGGATGTGGGATGTAGGAGAGGAATGGGTGACAGTCAATGTTCTTTGAACTGAATGGCAAGCTATCATGCACAAAGATGTGAAAAGCTTAAGAACGAAAAGGTATCATAGGTTGCCACACCTGCATTTGATGATGGAATCTGTGCTGTCTGTGGTATGTTTGCAATGTGTATGTACCTTCACATCACTTGTGCTGTGTATATGTATAGACATTCATGTGTGATGTGTGAGTATGTATGTGGGTGCACATGTTGTATGTGGGCGTATTTGTGTGATATATAGTGTGTTGAGCATATGTGGGGATGTACATGCAAATATGTGGTATGCTGCTGAATCTGTGAGACAGCCTGATGATCTGAGTTTGGTCCCAGGAATTCACATGATGGAAGGAGAGAAGGGGACTACCCTACCATAAGATGTATGTCCTCTGTCCTGTGCAGTCAAGCTATAGCACCTACATCTGTCCCTACACACAATATATACATACATACATACATACATACATACATACATACATACATGTACATTAATATATAATGCAGAAAAATTCTCAGCCTTGGACCTGCCTCCTCTGAACCTGGTTGGAACTGTGAACTGTGTGAGAATCTTGCACTTACAAGACTGAAGCAGGAGAATTGCTCCAAGTCTGAGGTCAGGCTAGGCTGCATAGTGAGATACTGAGTTTCCTCCATTCAGAAAACAGAGAACATTTATCAGCATCTCAGGAGTCCTGGTTGTATCCTGAAGTGCTTTCAATGGAATGGGCCAGAGGAAATGTGGGATCAGGAAGTTTTGATCCTTAGGTCGTACACAGGTCCTGCTCCTTATGAGTGTGATGGGTTGATGATGTTTGCTGAGAATCTTACACCTGTCATCCCATGACTGGTCCCAGAGTTAATGCCACATCAGACAGAGGAGTGAGGGCAGTGGCTGAGAGGCACGATGCAGCCCAGATATCTATGGTGTCACCATCCTATTCCAGGACTGATGACCATTGGTTTACTGATTCTGGACTATTGATAGTAATGGCAATGGGTGGGGCCTGGCTTGCTGAGGGTGGGTGGGACAGCCTAGTTTGCTGAGAATAGGTGGGAAGGCCTGGCTTCCCAGGCATGCTTGTGCCTGCCATTTATGAGAATTTCAGTAGGACAGAGAGACCACAGCCGATGGGATTATCTTTCAATATAAGTGGTGGTGGCGACCTTACTCAGATCTTTCTATAAACAACTTGATTTCAGATTACATTGTTTCTTTCATCTAGATCTAAAGGTGGGAACAAGTTCTAGTCAGACAAAAAAAATGACCAAGGAAGGCCTACCGTTGCCATTATATCCTCACTGTTCATGAGACTCACCCCTTCCTGCACTACCCCCAAGGGCTATTAATTGGCCTTCTTGATAGTTCCAGGAATCTTTAACTGGCTATTTCCTTGCTTTCTCTGCTCTGCATCTTCTACCTCCCGAACCACACAGAGCCTCACAATCAATGGTAGAGTTACATAAAATGCAATTTATTGACCTAATGAGAAGGCAAGTGATCTCAGCCATGCAGGAGATCAATTCCTTGGTCTAATTTCTCCTGCCTGCACACCGAGATCCATCCTCCTTAGAGAAGAAGCACAGACATAGACCTGGCCCATTTTATCCCGAAGGCTAAGGCCCTGACCATTCCCGCTGCACTCTTCAGCTCCTACTCTGGTGGCCAGGTCCTCTCAATGCCTGGGACTCCAGCCAACCTCTAAGGTCAGTCCCTTCACTACTTAAAACATCCCAGTTGGGGCTGGATGCCTCTTGCAAAGGACCAGAGTTAGGTTCCCAGCAATCTTGTGAGGTGGCTCACAACAACTTATAACTCCAACTCCAAAGCATCTGATGACAATTTATGGTCATCAAATTCTCTCTCTCTCTCTCTCTCTCTCTCTCTCTCTCTCTCTCTCTCTCTCTCAGACACACACACACACACACACACACACACACACACACACATACAAGCAAATAAAGATAATTCTTTTTAAAAAAATCACAGCACTCTGCCCTGTAGGTCAGCAGTCCATGGTGAACTAGCAAATAGATCCTTATGGAGACAGAGGGGACAATCTATCCCCTCTCTTTCCAGCTCTAGAGGTCTGACATTCCTGGGCTTGGGTCCATCTTCCATCTTCAAAGCTGGCAGCATTTCATCTTCTAGATTATCTCAGTGTCTCTTTTTTCAGGGCCACCTCTGCTCTGTATGTCCCTCCATATTTTAATTTTAGCTTCTTTGTGGTGCTTAGGCTGTAACCCAGGGCCTCAAGCACAATTCTACTAGTTGAGACACACACCTGGCCCTGCATTCTTTTAATAAAGACTCATCTTGGGTTTCTATTGCTGATAAAATACCATGACCAAAAGCAACTTGGGACAGCAGAAAGGGTTTAGTTCAGTTTATAGTTCTACAACACAGTTCATCATGGAAGGAAGTCAGAACTAGAACTCGAACAGGGCGGGAACCTGGAGGCAGGAGCTGAAGTAGAGGCATGGAGCAGTACTGTTTATGGATTGGTTTCTTGGCTTGCTCAGCCTGCTTTCTTATAGTACTTAGGACCACCAGCCCAGATGTGACACTGCCCACACTGACCTGGGCCCCCTGGCATTGATCACTCTGGTGGAGGCACTTTCTCAATTGAAGTTCTCTAGCCTGTGTCAAATTGACATGAAACACTTTAATGCAGGCTCTTAGGAATAAGCTCTGGACTTTTACCTGAAAAGCTTTGTACATCTCCACCTAGCCTTGCAGGACATTTTCCTACTACCCCTCTGCCCTTATGGCCCCAACCCTGCCTTCAGGGCTGTACACCATGCCCGTAGCCGAATGGGTTATAACAGTATTTGCCTGGAATAGGTCTTGGCAGATGTTAAAACTCACCCTTACCGTAAGTACAGAATTTCCTAACACAATTACAATCTATGTTGGATGGGGAATTAAATCAGAACATGGTGGGAAGAGGCTGGGTCAGAGGAGGGAGGAGGGGGACAGTTTCTGGGTTCCAGAGGAGCACACTTAAAACCAGCAGAGAGCCCACTATGAGGATCATGGCCTTCAGCATGTCGGGACCATGACTAGAGCAGGGTGAGGGGTGATGACAACAGGGATTTTGGTTACTTATTTTTTGGATTTACTTTTTATGTGTATGATTATTTTGCTTCCATATATGTAGAAGCCAGAAGAGAATGTTAGAGCCCCTAGAACTGGAGTTATGAACAGCTATGAGTCACCATGTGGGTGCTGGATATTGAACCCAGTTCCACAGCAAAGAAAACAAATACTCTTAACCACTGAGCCATCAGTCCCAACATGGTGTTCTTATCAGTACTTAGTTCTGCCCTCTGGACCTCTGGACAGGTGGTTAATTCCCAAAGGCAAGCTTTCTTGATACAAGGTGAGTGAGCAGTAGAAATCCAAGTGAGTGACTATCTGTAGGATTCAAGCAGAGGGATCCTGCACCCAGAGCCCTGTGCTGATGGGTTCTGGGTGCTTTCTAGGGTTCCTTCAGCCCAATAGAGGCTCTTGAACTTTACCTGTCATTAATTTAAAACAACTCCCACCCTCAATCTTTTGAACTTTTTTCTTTTCTTTTTTTAAAGGATTTATATATTTGTGTATACATTTATGCATAATTTATTATATACAGTGTTCTACCTGCATGTATGCTTGCACACAAGAAGGCAGCACCAGATCTCATCACAAGTGGTTGTGAGCCACCATGTGGTTGCTGGGAATGAACTCTGGAAGACCAGCCAGTGCTCTGAACCTCTGAGCCTTTATTTTTTCTTAAAATAGGATCTTTCTAGGTAACCCAGGCTTCAACCTTACTATGTAAATCATTCTGGCTTCAAATTAATGCTGCAGTCCAGGCTGGTGCCAAACTCATGGCAATCCTCCTGCATCAGTCTTCTGAATGCTGGTAAGCCATTATGCCAAGCCAATTTTTCAACATAAGAGTTTATCTGTGTAGTTTTGGCTGTCCCATAACTCTCTCTGTAGACCAGGTTCACAGAAATCCACATATCTCTGCCTCCTGAATGCTGAGATTAAAGGCATGGACCACCACTGCCTGGCATAAATATTTCTTCTATATTTGGTTTAGGTTGTTTGGGGCAAAATCTTATGTTCCAAGGCTGGCCTTGAACACACTATGTAGCAGAGAAGGGTCTTGAACGTCTGCCTTATTAAACATGCATAACCACATCCAGTGCTGAGGATTAGGCCTGGAGCTTTATACTAGAAAGCACTCTCCAGAACACCGACCTAGCCTAAGCAACTTCTCATTATAAAATGTCTTCTTATTCCAGAGTGATCATGTAAGGTATTATTCTAACATTGAAATGACTAATATAGTTGCTAATGATATTATTATGTAGTTATTAATAATGACAATCCTAATTATGGGAAGAAATTCCTTATTACAGAAATTCCAGAAGCAAAAGGAAACTGTAAGAAATCTCTGGGGAAGTTACAAGGGAAGCATAATGAGGGGTTGGTCCCCAACCTTCCCCACACATCTATGACATGCCTTATTTATAATGCATATTGTATGTGTATAATTAAACATGAAGAATTATAATTTCTTAAAGTATGATCTTTCTAAGCAGCCCAGGCTTCAACCTCACTATAAATCAGTCTGGCTTCAAATTAACGCTGCAGTCCAGGCTGACGCCAAACTGACTGCTGAGGCATTTGGTCTTGTGGACTTAACAACTATTGGATTCTTGGCTTTTCTGTCCAGAGACAGCCATTATTGGACTTCCTGGATCACAGTCTGTAAGACACTCTAATAAATCTCTTTTAATATATATCTATCCCTACATAAATAGATAGCTCCAGGCATATCTGATAGATAGCTAGACATAAATTCTTTTGTTGTTGTTGTTTTTGAGACAGGCTCTCTCTGTGTAGCTCTGGCTGTCCTGGAACTCACCCTATAGACTAGGTTAGCCCTGACTTCAGAGATCCACCTGCCTCTGCCTGCTGGGTGCTGGAATTAAAGGCATTTACAAGCACCTCTTGGCTAGATATATTCATTTTATCAGCTATTTTCCTTTAGAAAGCACTAAAATAGCCCTGTAAGCTATTTTTGGTTCTCTCTGAAGCAGGGTGTGTGTGTGTGTGTTCATGCATGCACATATGCTTACTTGTATGGAAGCCAAAGGACAATCTTGAGTGTCATCCCTCAGGAGACAATTACTTGTTTTTTGAGACAGGCTCTCTTGGTGACCTGAAGCTCAATCACCTGGTTGTCTAGCTGGCCTTGAGCCTCAGGAATCCTCCTGTCTCCACTTTCCCAGGACTGAGATCACAAGTTTAAATTACTGTCTTGGTCAGGGGTTCTATTGCTATGATGAAACACTATGGCCAAAAGCAAGTTGGGAAGAAAAGGGTTTGTTTGGCTCACACTTCCACATTATAGTGCAATCACTGAAGGAAGTCAGGACAGAAACTCAAACAGGGCAAGAACCTGGAGGTGAGAGCTGATGCAGAGGCCATGCTTACTGACTGCTTACTGGCTTGCTCCTTGTGGCTTGCTCAACCTGCTTTCCAATAGAACTCAGGAACCACCAACCCAGGGATGGCCCCACCCACAGTGGGCTGGGCCCTCCAATATAAATCACTAATCAAGAAAATGTTCTATAGGCTTGCCTACAGCCCAGTCTTACAGAAGCATTTTCTCAACTGAGGTTCTCTTAGATGATTCTAGCCTGTGTCAAGTTGACGTAAGAGTATCCTGCATAGCTACCATGCCTGACTTTTTTATGTGATTCTGAGCGCCAGTTCAGGTCTTCAGGCTGGCTCTGTATCCGCTGAGCCACCTCCTTAGCCTTGTGTTTTAGTTTCCTATTGATATAGTTTGAGACTCGTTTTTTTAACCCTGCAACCTATTTTTATCCCATTCTCTGAGCTCCTTTTCAGAATTCTAATTCTACCCACACAAGTTCTCCAAAGGCATCTCTTCACTGCTGTGGGTCGTATTTTCTTTCTGCCTGGTTCTTCCTCTGTCTTTTGTCAGCATCCCCACCCTCACTCCTGATTCACTCCCCTTTTTACCAATTGCCCCCGCCCCCTTTTTCCTTTGCTGAAAAGGATTCAAATCACTGTGGTAAGACAATAAAACCTTTACACTCCTAGCCCCTCGGTGGGGTGCTGCAGATGTGGCCTGGGCTAATAGTCCAAGTGACATCTGTTAGCTGAGGTACTTGGAACAGGGTCAGGGAGCAGTCAATGCAAACTACACTCAGATGCAAGAGTTGTCACAGAGCTGCAAGTTGTCCAGCATCTTCCTGTTGCCTTGACCCCGGCGGGTTACTGGAGCTGTGTATGGGTGACTGAGATGGCTGGCTCCAGCCACCTAAGTGCACTGCCCTCGTTCTGCAAGCGACCCCTCCCACCGGCCTCCTTTGGATTGTGTGTGAGCCAGCAGCACACAGGAACGCAGGAATGTGGTTGGTGTAGTTTGAGGGAGATGTGGGACCTGTGAGGAGAGGGCTTCTGAGGCTGGAGATCGGTGGGAGGAGGCGCCCTGTGCGCACAGTCCAGAGCTCACCCTCGTGGGAAACCGAGGGCAACCCTGGGTGAGAGCACCATGACAGTCCCACAGGAAGTCTTTCATACTCCTGGCATCGGACTGCCCTGACCCTGCCAAGCTTCAAAGGAGGAATTCTCAGTGGTGGGATGAATGAAAATCCCTACTGCCAAAGTTGTTGACTCCAAAGAGTTTTCTGCAAGGCTTTCTGTCAGTCTTTAGAAAGAAGCATCATGCATTCCACGTCACTGATCTTTTGATTTCTATTAGAGATTCATACTTTAGCTGCTCTTCAAGTCAATCACTGCAGTGTTACCTTCTGTCCCTGTTCTCTGTAATAAATGGTTAGATTTGGTTGTCTTTGTCCTAATAAATTACTGGGTTTTGGGGGGGCACCGTGGTGATTCTTTTCCTTATCTTATGTGAACACATGGTCTACGTAGAGCAGACCTACTGCTGGGTTACGGAACTACCCCATGGAAGGCTGAAGGGAGAATACGTCATCCTATAGAACTGTGACCTTTGAGGGGAGAAATGAACTGGACTTTGGAATTTGTCATTCAAAGCTGGGAAACATAGCTTGGCCAAGTCATGCCTCCATGCCTCCATGAGGAATGCCGGCTGTCACAGGCAGCACTACTCAGCCGTTGAAGAAAGATGGCCTGTCGATTTGTGTTAGCACAGATAAGCCATTTAATTTAATTTTAAAAACGACTATCGGGTGCTTAAAAGAGCAAGACGAAATAGCAAACAAGTCTTCTCATCTTATTTTCCCCCAGGCAGTTAACAGAAGGACTTAGCAAGATTGTGAACTTAATTAACTCTGGCCATGTGGAAGCCGTCCTCAGCAGCATGAGATACCTACTCCGGCAGCTTCTCTTGGGCTATTTAGGTCTTTGGGAAATCCTGCCTCAGGTGTACCCCGACGTTGCTTTCTGCCCAGCTCCACTCTCGGGTTCCTGAGTTCTGGTTCTGTCTGCTGCCATGAAACCCAAACGCACAAGGGTCAGTCCTCAACCTCAAGGCCTTTTGTGAGCCATGTACTTGGGGAATACAACCTGGTTTCTTTAAACTCTTAATTTGTGAGACCCAGTCCTCTGCATGGAGAAGCATAGCTCTGCTCTGTCTGGGAACTTTCTCCATGCAGTTCAGGGTCCAGGGTCCAGTCTCCACTTGCTAAGGAGCTGTCTGACTCTCAGAGCTGGGCAGTGACAGTGTCCCAGGCTGGCCCTCTGCACTATCTTACTGACTTCAAAATGATGCTTTGAGTTCCTCACTGTCAGCAGTGAGGACACACCTTAGAGTCACTGTGAATACCTCAGTAGTGGATTGAGATGTTCTTGGGGACACACAGGGTTCCTGAATCTACGGTCACCACAGAAGTCACTCAATCATGGATGCTGGTCTTGTTTGAGACAGAGTTTCTCTGTGTATCCCTGGCTTTTCTGGAATTCACTCTGTAGACCAGGCTGACCTAAAACACACAGAGATCTGCCAACCTCTGCTTCCCTGGTGTTGGGATTAGAGGTGTGTGCCGCCACCACCTGGCTATAAATCTTCTTTTAAGACAGTCCCACTAAGTTGCCCAAGTTAGCCTTGAACTTTCCATAATTCTACCTCAGTCTCCTTGGAAGTTGGGGTACAAGCTTGGGACACCAGGGCCAGAGCGTGAAGGCACTCCACTCAGCTCATGGCTCTTCTCCTTGGTTCCTCTGTGGGAGCAGGAAAGTTTCTGAGTTTGTTCTAAAATGGTTCTCTTATCACCTCAAGATAAAAACTTCCTTAGAAATAAAATCTTTTCAAATATGATATGAATGGAGGTCAAACCGGAGCAAGATAGCTGAAGGCTGATGTCTTTATGACCAGAGAGGACACAGGCCCCAGGGAGACAGAGAGAGATATGATGATTGAGGTAGATCCTGGAGTGATACAAGCCAAGAGGGTCCATAACGTCTGGAAGTAGGAAGAGGTGGGAGGCTTGGAACCTCTGGTGGCCCTCCCCATCCCTTAGTAGGCTCCTGGCCTTTGAAACAGGAAGAGGCCACATTCATGTTGCTTTGATTCCACAGTGGGTGGTCCTTTCTGTGGCAGCCCAGGGATATCAGTGCAAGAAGGAGGCATGGAGACTTTTGAGCTGGTCCCTGTTGTATTAGTTTTTTGGCCCAGAATTTCTGGCCTAGCCTCGTGGCCTGGATTTTTAGACCCACAGTCCCAAAGTTCCACTGAAACACACAGACGCTTACATTAATTGTACACTGATTGACCTGGGGCCCAGGCATATAACTTGCTAACTCTTTACCCTTAATCTAACCCATGATTCTTATCCTGATCAGCCATGCGGCCCGGTACCTTTTCTCAGAGCAGCATAGTTGTCCTCTGCATCTGCCGGCTTCTCTGTGGCATCTCTGTGGCATCTCTGCTCTGTTCTTCCTGTTCCCAGAGTTTTCTTAGTCTGGTAGCCCCACCCACACTTCCTGTCTGCCTTCGGCCAATCAGCATTTTTTATTAAACCAGTAGGAGGGACAATTATTTACAATGTAACAGCATAATTGCATTACAGGTCCCAGTGGGAGAGGAAGGGTATGGTACAGGTACAGATTGCAGGGCTGAAGAACAGCACCAATGATTCCTCCTGGGAAGCCTGCATGCCAACTGGGTACTACCTAAGTGCCAGGTGGGATTTTCACTGCTATTCCCTGTGCTCACCCTAAGTCAGATTGTTTCCCATGGGGCTCAGTCCCAAACACAGTCTGAGCTATCAGAGAATCTTTGCTGGTAAGTTGACCATTTTTATTAGGAAGCATTAAATTCTTACGTATTGCTTCTACCAACAGTGGGGAAAAGCAGCAGCACCCTGAATGCAGGGGCTGTCCCCAAGGAGTCCCTCCAAGTTTCAACTTCTAAAGCACCCAGAGCTCTGGCTACAAAGGAGCAGTTTTCTGCCCAAACAACATGGACTCTTCTACATTGGCTATGAAGTCAATTTACAATTGAATTAATGAAAGAAACAGATTCATTCAGTCTTATTAAATTCCATTTGTTTGGTTGTTACCATTTAAAACATGATTGATTTTGTGTGTGTGTGTGTGTGTGTGTGTGAGAGAGAGAGAGAGAGAGAGAGAGAGAGAGAGAGAGAGAGAGAGAGAGAGAGAGAGAGAGAGAGAGAGAGAGGGTGGGGGTAGGGTGAAAAGAACCCAGAAGGGCATGGAAAAGTGTATTCCCTATACCCTGTGACTGTGACCATCTTATACACAGTCGCTTTCTTCCTGCTTGGCCAGATGTTCTCAATGCTACTTAAATGTATATAGAGAACAGAGTCTCACATCAGTGTAAACAATATCCTTTCTCTTTTTCTCTCTTCCTCTCTTTTCTCTGGCTTTAGCACTGCCCACAACGCTATTAGATGTTATTCTGAACCCAAGATTTATGACTGAAGAATCAACATACATACATGCCACGTGCCATAATGAATCCAAGACTCAAAAGCTTGTCTCAGCATGGAACATCTCCGTGACAGACAGAGTCTAGACAAATAAATACATCTTGCTGGCCATGGGCAGTACTGACACCAGCCAAACCATGAGGCACTAAGCCCTACAGCAGATCCTCCCACACATTCTTTCTCTATCTTTGGCTTGAACTGACCATTAGTATTCCTGGGCAGGTAGGTGCCAGAGCAGTATGTGCCCATTTGTGAGTAGGTGAGGACTGTAAGGGATGGGTGCATCTCACAAAGCAGGTGCTTGTTGTATGAAGTTTCTGGCCTGTACTTTCCAGTTTAGCCTCAAGGTTTGGACCCACAGACCTGCAGAACTGCAGACCCACAGTCCTACAGAGACACACAGATGCTTACATTAATCTTATGTTGATTGACTTGGGGCTCAGGCATATACCTTGCTAACTCTTTATCCTTAAACTAACCTATGATTCTTATCCTATTCAGCCATGTGGGCTCGGTACCTTTTCTCAGAGCAGCATAGTTGTCCTCTGTATCTGCTGGCTTCTCTGTAGCATTTCTGCTCTGTTCTTCGTGTTTCCAGAGTTTTCTTAGTTTGAAAGCCCCGCCCACACTTCCTGTCTGCCTTTGGCTAATCAGCATTTTTATTAAACCAGTGGGCAGGACAATTATTTACAATGCAACAATATAATCCCACTACAGGTGCTCTCTTATGCCTGTGCCATAGCATATGGAGGGCCTCAGCCCAGGGACATAGAGGTCTTGGCTCCTGCCTTTGAGTCCCTTCCAGGCCAGGAAGAAGCTGAGGAAGACATGTGTGGGGTTTGCCAAGGTTTGTGAATGTTTTTTGGTGAGATCCTATATGGCCATAGTTTAGTGGCCTCACCTGTCTACTAATTTGCCCAGTGGATACACGCTATGACAGCTCCATGTCTTTGAGCCTTCCATGTTTACCTCAGGCTATGTTTATCCACTAATGGATGCCAGTATCATCCCCTCACCATGTGGGCATCAGGCCTGTGGACATATTCCTACCCTATGAGAAGTCTGGGAAGATCTAGACCAGAAAGAGGTGTTCCTATGATTGGAGGGTAATGAGGGTCCCCTATTGAGAATGCTAAAATGAAGCCCACAGCTTCTCACAGACACAGGAAGGGAGAAACTCAGAGATTTCTGTCCCGGACTTTCAGGCCTAGCCTCAAGGTTTAGGCCCGCAGACCCACAGAGACATACAGATGCTTATAACAGTTTTAGGCTGATCGGCCTAAAGCCCAGGCATATATAACTTGCTAACTCTTTACCCTTCATCTAACCCATGACTCTTATCCTGTTCAGCCATGCAGCTTGGTACCTTTTCTCAGAGCAGCATAGTTGTCCTCTGTTTCTTCCGGCTTCTCTCTGGCATTCTGCTTTGTTCTGCCTGTTCCTAGAGTCTTCTTAGTCTGGTAGCCCCGCCCACACCTCCTGTCTGCCTTTGGCCAATCAGTGCTTTTTATTAAACTCATAGGCAGGGACAATTATTTACAATGGAACAACATAATGCCCCTACACAGGGGTGATGTGATGAGTCACAGTAAGATAGCATCATGGTGTACTGTAGTGGATTTATGATGTTACATTGTAAATAATTGTGTCCCCCCCCCATGAGTTGTCCTGCCTATGAGTTTAATAAAAAAGCGCTAATTGGACAAAGGCAGACAGGAAGTGTGGGCGGGGCTACCAGAGTAAGAAAATTCTGGGAACAGGAAAAACAATGCAGAAATGCCAGAGAGAAGCCAGAAGAAGCAGAGAACAACTATGCTGCTCTGAGAAAAGGTACCGAGCCGCATGGCTGAACAGGATAAGAATCGTGAGTTAGTTTAAGAGTGAAGAGTTAGCAAGTTATATGCCTAGGCCTTAGGCTGATCAGCCTAAAATTAATGTAAGCATCTGTGTGTCTCTGTGGGACTGTGGGTCTGTGGGTCTGCGAATCTAAACCTTGAGGCTAGGCCTGAAAGTCCGGGTCAGAAACCTCATACTACAGTATACCTCTGGAAATAGATCCGAATCTTCCTCCAAGAGGCCAGGAACCTAGACTGTGGAACTTGGCTGTACCAGCGTAGTAAAGAGGTCTCCTGATATTTGCTGACCCCTGTAGCAGTTTCCTTACTGAATCTGGTGTCCTCTCCTGGAAAAAGCATATTACAAAAGGGATTGCCAGGCCTATGACCCCTCTGAAGACTGGACTGCTCAGCTAAAATAGACAGAGCTGTGACAAATGGGGGCTCTGTTGTATAGAAACCATTCTTTTGGGACTGGAGAGATGGCTCAGAGGTTAAGAGCACTGGCTGCTCTTCCAGAGGTCCTGAGTTCAATTCCCAGTAGAGCCACATGGTGGCTCACAGTCATCTATAATAAGATCTTGTGCCTTCTTCTGGCATGCAGGCAGAACACTGTATACATAATAAATACATTTTTTATTAAAAAAAAAAGAAGCCATTCTTTCCTGCTGACCCTATAGAGAGGCACAGGGAGCCAACAATGGCGCATAGTTCTAACCCTGTGAAATTAGCAGAGGGGTGAAAAGGCCTCTGTGTGGGCAGAGATGGCCGGCTTTTAGCAGGGAGCAGTGAGTTCCAATGTTTCATGGGTGCTAAGGGACAGCCAGTTTTCAGTCTACTTCCTAGCAAGGAACAAGATGCTCTTAGTTGGGAAGCATAACTGCTAAGCTTGGCATCCCTGGAATGGCCAGGGTTAGCCAGAGCCTCATCACAAGTACACCTACCTCCAATTGCCTGGTCTGTGGAGGTCAATGTTCATGGGTGTCAGTCACTGCAAATAGTATAAGATGAGGCACTGTGTCCTGAGGTCACTGTCTGTGAAGACACTGGCCATGTTCATACAACTCTCCTGTCTTATATCTTGGAAACTCCAGCTTTCAGCTGCAAGTGCAGTTGCCCAGAGATAGGTCACATTTTCCAGCTCTGACCACCAGGTATGATAACAGAGGCAAACAACTCCAAAGGCCAGAGCTTTCATGTCCATCTTCCCTTGCCAGCTGGGCAACAACACAGTGAGGCCAGCCCTCCTGTACTACAAGAATGGACATATCCTAGCAAAGTGTTCCCTAAAATTCAAGACATTAAGAGTCTTTGCCTTTGCTAGCTATGCTATACACTGTAGCCACAGATGATCTTAGACAACAGGTATGGGTGTGTGCCAATAAAACTTTATTTATAAAACAAGTGAGGGGCCAGGAGCAGAGGGATCATTTGATGATGGCTGCTGCAGAAATAGCAGAATGACAAGAGACTTACTTCTCAGACTGAGACCCATGCCCCACGACTGTCAAGCTGGTCCTCAGAAAGAAGGTGCAGGTGTTGTCCACTGAGTCTGTCTATCCTCTTGATCTCTTCCCATGGTCTTGTTACCAGAGCACAAGAGCTACCCTCTGAGTTTGCTTTAGATTATGGTGATGTTGAGCAGGTGAGTGAGGGGCGGCTGGGTTGGGAGACCTGAACTTGCTAGGATGACAGGGTGCTTGGCGTGAGGATGCACCTGTCCTCAGCACTGAATAGCTCAGTTTCTTTCCATGTGGGTTATGTACAGGGACTTAGCACATGCGTGGAGGCTGTCCTCACAGTCAGTTGGAGAACACTGTAGAAAAGGCACGTGATTTGGCATGAATGTGCGCTGTCCTCAGATGTCCTCCCTCAGACAGAGCTGCCTGTTCCAGGAAAGTCTGGTTCCTAATGCAGCCTGAAGTTATTGTTCCCAGGCCTCCTCTGCTGTCCCAGGTGACCGGGCCCAGGCCTGAGGTGTACAGGGCCAACATTGTTCTGGCTCTGCAGAGGTGGGTGAGAAGTTTCCATACTGGCTCCAGGATCTTCTGAGTCCTGAAGTAGTCAAGAGTCCAAATGTCAGAGTGTGTGGAGGTGGGGGACCGCCATCAGTGCCTGGCATGTTTGATCCAGTTTCGGATCATCCACTTCTGCCCTGAGCAGCGCTGTACCACCAATCGCAGCCCAAAGTTGGCATCTTTAGACATCTCTACCTCCAGACACCGGCCAGTGTCTCTGCTCACGATGGGACCACTCTGTAGGTCAGGAGAAGAGGGATCAGTTTGGGGGTCCAGGATGCATTCCTGGTGAGGACTGAATGCAGCCCCTCTCTGGTTCAAGCGCTATCATCATGAAGCCTGTCTAACCCACTTCAGCCAGGGTTTCAAACAGGTTCCAAGAAGATATCTAGGGCCTCCAAGACCGTCCTTTTTCTAGGTGTCTTTGGTCCCCTTAACTATTTGACATCTCTGTGGTTCCCAAACTTCATAGGCCCCGGCTCAAGCCTGGTGACCATCTCTAGCATGTTCTTTGATGCTGGCCCTCCCTATCCACTGGGCCAGCCTCCTGGGATCCTTAGACCCTCAGTGGTTCAGCAAACAACAGGACCAGCTCATCTCTATGGCCAGAATAGCTAGAGCCCACCTCTTCCTACAAATTGCCCAGAGCAACAGAACAACTCTCAATTAATCCTCTGTGTGGGAACCCTGGAGGCTAGGGACCAGGAGAAGATCACAGGATATGTGATTCATAGAGGGTAGTGCAGAGTGAATTGGGATGTACAGGAAATAGTAGTGAGGGGGCTGGACCTGGATCAGGGCCCAGCGACTCAGAAGAATGGGGCTTGAGGTAAGTGAAGGGCACAGAACAGTGATCAGCTTCAGAACCCTGGGGAGTTCTAGTGGTCAGGGCAAGTCTTACTCCATCTTCTTTGCCTGAGTCCAGTTCTGGAGCAGGCAAGGCCAGACCTCTCCCTTACTATGTGACTCTAGTCCAGTTTTATAAACTTCCTGTGCCATAGGGCATGAGGTGATCAATCTTGACTATCAACCTGACTTGACTGAGAAGTTCCTGGGGTGGTAAAGCATATATCTCTGGGTGTGTCTGTGAGGGTGTTTGCAGAGGGGTAACTAGACAAGGGAAGCCAGCTACTCCCCCCATGGACCAGGGGTGCTTATGGAATAACAGATGAAAAGAAGGAAGCCAGTTGGTACAGGTTCCCTCCCTTCCTTCTAGCATAATGTGAGGTGTCCTGCTCTGCCACTATGGTAAACCCTCCAAAATCATGACCAAAACTAAGTCTTTCCCTTCAGCTGTTTCTCCTGTATTTCCTACAGTTATGAACTCTGACTTTCCAGGGCTGTCAGCCCCATCCACTGACCTGGGTGAAGTCCCATAGCCTCTGTGTAGGCCTGGCTACATCCTCACACTTCTTCAGGGTAGGCGTGCGTCCCCGGCCATCATCTACCAGACACTTGGAGTCTGGCAGGAAGGCAGTGGAGCCCAGGGGGCCCAGCTGCAGGAGGCCATCAGCACTGTACCGCACCAGCTGGGGAGACAGTGGGGGCTATGAATGGACCTGAGGTTCAAGCTCAAGGTAACCTCATCCTGTCTATACCTGGGTTTTATCAATACCCAAGTCCACAACTTTCTTCACTAATAGAACATGGTATTGCTATGGCCGTGTCCACCATGGTCATGAGGCACATTGTTAGGTGATCAGATCCTACTAGCACAGTCTTGCTTATCTTGGACCTGAGAAAATGGTGCCAGCCAGGGGCTAAGCTACAAGTCTGAACGAGACTGGAGAGACAGCATTTACAAATTCACTGATATCCCCCTTTGCACTCATTCAGAGGCCATTAAGCTGAAAACCCACTAGGAGAGGTCATCCCAGAAAGCTTAACTCTCCCAGAGGCTACTACAGTGGGTGGCACAGAAGACAGTAATCTCCCACTCACTGGGCCATTGTGTCAAAGCAGGCATGTTGCAGCCTGAAATTAAGAAGCATCCTGCAGATGCTGTTGAAGGCAGCAAGACCATTTGGCTCAAAGAATCCAGGCCTACCCAGATGGATGCTCAGGCATGAGGCTCAGGTTCAGAGAAGATAGATCTACTGAGCTCAGCACTTGCTGGGAAGATGCCATTATTAACAGCAATAGAATGGGATTCACTTGTGGCTGGGACTAGCCACCTAGAGGTATGAACAATCCCAGCCCTGAGCTGCACAAGGCACTTAAGTCTGGCAGTTTTTTCTCTAAGTGATCCAGGCTTGCAAGCACAGGACTCATCTAATGAAACAGAATGGAAAACATAACTTTTTTTCTTCCATCATGCTTAGGCCAAGCAACTTTACCATGAGTTCCATGAATCCACAAGAGTGCCTAAGAAAATACATGCTGCCTCTGTCCCATTTAACTGATGAAGAATCAAGGCATGGGGACAGTTTATGATTTGCCATGGCCCATTTGATCCAAAGGGTTTTTTCTTAACGTAATGTACCAGCTGCCTTCAGTCATAAGCTGCTCCAGAGCCTTCTGAACTTTGGCCTCAACAGCACAGGGATTCTCCATGGCTCATCCCATGCCTGCCCTCCCTTCACTATGAAGTCTAGGTGCTGCCTACCTGTGAGGACATGCCGTGGCAGGGATAGAGGATGGCCCGGTCATCATCTTCTGCCCCCTGGTCCAAGCAATAGCCACTGGCTTTGCTGTTTCTCACCTATATCCAGAAGCAACAGTGCAGGTCACTGAGGAGGGTCCCAGGGTCTGAGGAAAAGTTTTCAGGAACTCTCCCACCCTGTCTCCCACTTAGGAGCAGAGGTGACCACTTTGTAGCTGGCTGTGGGCCAACTATGATGAGACAGGTAAGAACTTTACATCCAGAATTCCTTGGGATAAAACCCTGGAGCTTGGCATCTGCCTGAGACAAAGCAGGAGGTATGGTATAGTGTGGGTGCTTGGAGAGGAGGTGGAAAAAAATGCTGGCTCCCTAGGCAGCCTATGCTTGTCAGTGTGTGGGGAGTTAACTGGCCCCCAGCAGGTGAGGCTGCGTTTAGTCAATAGGATGGCTTGTGTGACCAGTTTGGAGACATCCCTGTGATTGCATCTCTTCCTGTGCAGGTACAGGAGACTCTTCTTCTTTCAGCACACGTTAGCCAAGGACTGCAGTAAAAGTGGCTGTGTGTGGCCCTGAGATCAGGAGACAATTGCAGGTTCCCCCAAAGCACACTCCAGTTCTTAGCTGGTGGAGGAGTGATATGACCCAATCAATAGCCAGATGATCTCTAATCTGTACCAAGCACGGGGACACCCACTCTGCAGCCCCCTAAAAGGACCCATGGACCTAACCCTGGGACAAGAAATGTCCGAGGGTCATACCTAGAGCTATGTATGGATCCCACAGTGGGAAGAAGTAGGAGGACATCAAAGGAAAACAGAGCTGTTGCTTCCCTCTTTATCTGCACTTCCGGGAAAGCTTCGTGCCCACTGACTGGATCTAAGAGGTGACCAAGCTCCCAGGATTAATGGCTCTGCAAGAACTGCACCCCGAGGCCCCTTGACCCTATGCTGGGTGCTATCCCTGGGCCAGTGTGTGTATACCACCTCCCTGGAGGGAAGCTGGATTGTCTTCATGCAGTTGAAAAGCTGGGAACAGGAGGTATCTGTGGAGATGCCCTCCCCTCTTCCTGCCTGTTCTGTGGTGGGAGATCTTAGATTCCAGAACTTGGACAAGTAAAAACATAGTGCTTTGGAGATGGCTGGGTGCACCGCTGAACACTCTAGAACGTAGTGCCCAACACATGGGTCTTGGTATAGGTGATGTGCTAGCACTCAAGTACACTCTCTATGGGTTTAGAATGCATTCATTGTGGTGTGAATGTTGCTATGTAGCACCAGCGCCCAAACGTGTGTCCTTCCATGCTTGATGGAAGGTTTTGCACATGGATGAAAGTGAGTGCACACACCACAGACTTGTGTGTGAGCACCTGTACCCATGGGAGTAGTCATTCTTCAGTATGTGTTTGTATGGCCTCATGCATGTGATATTTATGCATGTGAGTGAATGAGCACAGGCTGTCACACACGTGTATACATAAGCTCATGTACTCACATGTGTGAATGCATATTCATGTGTAATAATGCATTCATGCACACATGCATCTTGATATAAATGTTAGTCTCTAAAGCTATGCCCTCTGAGCTCTGACGTCAAGCCCCATTTAAAGCAAGATTCCCATTTCTGATCCTTCTCTCCCTTTGTCTTCCCTTGGGGATGCTCCTAATCCACTCTCCTTTCCCCCTTTCTCTTTCTTCTCTGCTCTTATAAACATAACCTTTCTGTTAATCATAACCATACTCATCTGACAATAAAGCTCTTTTCTACATAGAAACAGCGTCAAGTGTCTCTGGCTATCTGCAGCTGCCTTCTGCTGCATTCCCATGTGCATTCATAGAAATTCGTGCTGGATAACCAGGTAAATGCAAACCATACCAAATACACACAAAATCCTAACAATAAATGATGTGAATATATGCAAAGGTGTGAGTAGATGTGTGAATGTGTGACAGGCATGCAAGTTTATGCATCTGTTAGCATGTGTGTGATTGCATGTCTACATACACACGTGTAAGCACGTGTGACTGTCTTTTTATACATACGTGTGTGTATATACAGGTCTATCTACTTAGGTGTGTTTTTTTAATTATGTATTTTTGTCAGACACAGTGGTATACACCTTTCATCCCAGAAGGAGGATCCTCTGTGAGTTTGATACTGGTATGGTCTACAGTAAAATGTCTACAGAAAAGCCAGAGATTCTTTCCCCCAAAACCCCAATCAATTACTTAGTGTTTATTTTGTGTGTGGTTGCACACGTGTCATGGTGCATGTGGAAGTCAGAAAATTTGAGGGAGTAAGTTTTTCTGCCATGTCCCAAGGATCAAACTCAAGTCATCAGCCTTGGCAGTGAGCACCTTCACCTGCTGAGCCGTCTTGCTGATCTATTCATTTGGGTATATTTCTGTATACAAATGTGCAGGTATGTTTCCATGTGGACTCACTAGTGGTGCTGCTCATGAATACAAGTATACTCATGTCACTTGGGGCCTCAATGTACAAGAATGTGCATAAGATATACACATTTATGCTGGTGAACTTCTGGTGTTAGGACACAGGATGCTGGGGTATGGGATCTTGGGGCATAGGTGCTGTTCACAGCTCCAGCAGGGCCCTGCTGCGGAGGCGGTACCTCTCCGTACGTAAGGGTGTTGTTGTAGACCCTCATCTCAGGATACACGTTCTCCAGGTACCATTTAAAGCTGCGGCATTTTAGCTTCTGGCGCAGGGCCAGCCTCTCAGACACATCCCCGAAGTCCACTCCTGGGTTCTGTGGGGCACGAGCATGCAGGAGAATGTAAGTGCAGATTCATATTACCCTAAGGTTAGGTCCCATGTCAGGGATGCCAGGGGCCTCGTTTACCATCCTTAGAGAGTGGTCCTGGTTGCAGACTTAGGCCACTATGGCCTCGTCTTGGCTTCCTGACCTAGAAATCACAGAGGGTTCTGGCTGTGGGAATAGACTTGGCCCTGTTGGGGAAGAGACCCAATCTCTGTTTTCCCTGCCTAATCTTTATTGGATTTGCCTGTACTTCTCTGACACTCATTGTATCAGCTGGTCTTAGTTTGACTTCTGGGGCATTGTCACTATGACTGAGCCCCAGACACAGAAGCTCGGTGAGCTAGGGGCAGCCACATCTGGTAGATGTTATGTGTCAGCACTGAGAAGGCTCAGGAAGGGACCCTGGGTGCTGTGAGGTCACCTGTCTCTGCCCTGACTGTGCCTACACAGCAGCTTTGATGAGTCTGAGGTCTTTCTAGTGAATTGTGGAGTCTGAGTTGCTGAGGGGCCCAATAACCTGTGTGTGTCCAAGCCATCAGGTCATGAGGTGGCTTGGGAACTTCTGTCCCACCCAGAGCCCTCTAAAGGTAGAGCAGGTTCAGGCTTGAACTAGTTTGAATGCTGTCACTTTTCATATGTGACCTTAGAACAGTCTCTTGCCCTCATTATGCCTCAGTTTCCTGACCCTCAAGCCATACTAGATATGTTTATTACCTTGCGTTGAGGATTAAGTTAGTCGGAGTATTCCTGAGTGACCCTGGGATCACAGGCCATACACAGGCAAATTGGGTGAGGGATATGTATTTCCCTATAGCTTGGCTGAATGGATCTGGGGCTGGTGAACCTTGTGTGGCTCCTGTGACTGGCTGTGATGACCTGTGTTCTTTTCCAACGTTAACAGAGATATAGTTGTGTATTCTCTAAATCACCTTGTGTTACAGACAACAGGATCCTTAGGTTTTGCCTCTACTCTATTAAAGACTGTCCATTCTACTGGAGTCCTGATCCATGAGGCTGGAGGCAAGCCTGGAAGAAGGCCTTGCAGGTCCTGGGTTAAGGTGGTCAGTCTTGTGCATCTTAGTGGGGTTGTAAGGGATGGGAGTGGACTGGTACAGATGGTTCACATAATTATCCAAATGCCAGGTGCTGCCTTAGGGGCAGTGAGCCAATTTAGAAGGACTAAAAGAGACATTTAGAAAGGCTAAGTAGGCCAGGCATGATGAGTCATATCTGTGACTCCAGCACATGGGAGGAAGAGGTAGGTTATTGTGAGTCAAGGCCAACTGGGGCTGCAGAATGAGACCCCATTTAAAACGAACATATAAATACAACAAAGCACACATGTGCCCTGAATCAGAATATAAAGTCTGGTTCTGACTATGGGACAAGGGAAAAAAAGAGAGGCTGTTTCTAAGAGGCTGGAGCAGTTGGGAAAAGGTCCACTGGGGTAAGTCTTAGGGCATTTATTTACAACCTTTGGTGGCTACTTGTAGCCTGGGGAACTACTAGTTACCTATGGTGAGGAAAGGGTGTGGCCTATGTGGCTGGACCAATGAGAAGAAGCCTTTTCCTACATGACCCACCATACAGGGCAGGCTGCCTGGACGAGGCCCAATGTTCCAGAGTCCCTCACTTCAATTTCCTCCCTAGGGTTTGAGCTTCCCTCTGCCCACCCTACCCAGTACCCATCTTACTGTCATGGGAATATTCCATGCCATGTACACGTGGGACTTGAAATCATCCATCCACACCTCGGCAGCCCTCAGCGCATTACGCTTGGCATAGTAGTCAATGTCATTGTTGTATGGCTTCTTGGTACGCTCAATGTGGGCCACACGGGAGCAGGGGAGTACCTCCATGCTGCCGCCACACTGCCACACCTGCAGTGAGAGGATTGGACCTGGTTAGAGGTCAAGGGGGCCACCTGACATGCCAAGTAACCCAACATACTATGGGAGGTCACCTGCCACTGAAGTCTGGACTTGCTAGGGACACTGAGGGTTTGTTAGAGGAAGGTGTCTAAGAAGCAGCCATGGACTATGGGCTAAATCTACCAGGGCTTAGTCAAGAGGCTGTCTCTCCTTTGGGATTTCCTATTATACCTGATTTCTTTTCATGTTTTATGACTGTAGATTTGAATCCCATCCACCCAACTCAGAGCTCTGGGTAGGGACTCTGAACCACCTCCCTAGCCCAGTTTGCCATCGTCAACCTCTAGCTGATTTGGGTTGACTAAAAAAGGTAACAGCTGCCAAATGGTAACTGAATTGGAAGCCCTCTCCCCATGCCATAACCCGGCTCAGTTTTAGATGCTTTCTTCCCCAGTGTGTGGTACTATTTTATAGCCTGAGAAAGTACTCAGCGAAGGGCCTGGGCTGCAGGAAGTCACTAGGGGTGAAGTCTGCTTCCAGTTACACTCTGCTTCCTAGTCAACCATGATGTGAACACCCACCTCATGTTCCTGACACCACAGATATGCCTGCTTCTGCTGCCAGGCCTTCCCAGCCATGACAGACTAAGACTCTAAAACCAAACACCCAAATAAATGACTTAGGCTGTTGCTGTTGGGTGTTTTAGTCACAGTGAAGTGAACACACATAACCTCTGGTACCCTGAGCAAACACACGATCCCAATAGAGAGTAAAATAACTTGCTTTCTCAGCAAACATGGAAGCACTTTACCATCTGCAGCTCTGCAGTAGGAATGGATTTCACACTCTGGTTCCCAAGCACAGGCTTGCTCCAGTTCTCCCAATTATTTTTAGCTTTCCCCAGCTATGGGGAAAATCCCCATGATCATCTCAAGCTCAGCTAACAAGTGGCTCATTTTTTACATTGCCTTCTCTCTGCCCAAGAATGGGATGTCTGATGTTTGACCAAGTGTTATTTGGAGCATACTGGGTAAGAGCCACGATGTATCTGCATGATGAGTAGGCCAGAGAAGATGCAGACTGGGAAAGAGTTCACTCTCAGCCTGTCCCCTGGGGCTCAACTCTATCATGTCAACATCTGAACTGGGACTTGCACCCTTAGATTCCTGAGCTCCAGGGATCCAGACCTTGGGGCTTCTCAGCATCCGTAGCTGTGAACTGGTTTCTAGTCCACCTAGATCTTGCTCGTCTGATTCTCTAGAGAACTCTGGCCAATCTCTTTTTGTCCTCTGCCAGTACCCCCTTCCATCAAAATAGTGTTCCGTGACTGACATGCAGTACCACACAAACTCAACCAGAACAGATGCAGTAAGGATGCTTTGTTTTTCAACACAGGGTTTCTCTGTGTAACAGCCCTGGTTATCCTGGAACTCTCTCTGCAGAGCAGAATCCCTAACTCACAGGGATCTACCTGCCTCTGCCTCCCCAGTGCTGGGATTAAAGGTGTGTGTCACCATGCCTGACACAATGGGATTTTTTTTAAGCACCATAAAGACAGCGCCTGAGACGGACAACATGAAGGAAAGGGTATACGTATCACCCTTGGCTTGGAGGTTGTAGTGTGGTCATTTACCTCCACAGCTGTGGATCCCGAGGTGGGGCTGGGCATCACAGTAAGAGCAAAACTGCTTGTCTTGTGGACAGGGAGACACAGGAAGGAGCCTAGGGCATGATGTGCCTCCTGCCAAGGGTCTGTCTCCTGTGATCTACTTCCTCCAGCAAGGTCCTACCTCCTTGAGGTTCCCACCTCCCCAAACAGCACTCCTAGCCAGGGACCAATCCTTCAATATACAAACAGGCGGGGGACATTTCATTTTCAAACCATGACACAGGAGTAACAAGCGAAGAGCCAAGAAAATCGCAGACAAACAATGAGGGCATATTCAGTGGCTAGACATAAAGTATTTTATAAAACAGTGGCATAATGGCAGAGAGTAGAAGGTTCAAAACATATATATGGATACGCAAACATACACACATACCACATACATACATATATCTGTACATACCACTCACACAACACATACATGTATACACACAACACACACCGACACATATATATACATACCAACACACACTTGCACCCACACACAGAGTACATGACAGGGGCTTCTGTTCTTGTGAAGGATGGAGGGACCTCTCTTTTATAATAGTGTAAAGGCAATTAAGACCTCACTGCTTTACAAGCATGTACTGCACACTGATCAAGCTCTTAGTGTGGAAATATTGTGGCACCAACAGGAAGGTCTTGAAAGGGCTTCTGGCTTAAGTCCCTCCAGAAAACACCAGGAAAAGCCCCATGCCCAGAATGAAAGCCAGATGCAGCATGAAAGGGCTTCCTAACCACACCAGGAGCTGATATCCCTGAGGACAGAACAGCTCTTCAACCAGCCAGAGAAGGAGGAGCAAGCAAGAAAAGCCAGCCGGGGAGAGAGAAAACATATGGTGAACACATGTACACAGAGGGTTCACACTCATTCAAAACCACAAAGCTACATCCTTAGTGTCTGCTATATTTGCAGAAATTAAAAATAGTTGAGCAGCCCCACATGCCACAGGCCTGGACAATGACCTCCCTCAGGTATCACTGACCCCCCCCCAAAATCTACATACACCATACTCACATATACACACATACACAGACCACACAAACATACCGAAAAAACACATTCCACACATGTACACAAGACCATACATACACATATACTGTGGGGATATATTGTATATTTAATAAAAATAGTCTGAAATATCAGAGTACAGAATCACCCACAGAGTCAAGCCGTGAGGTTCAGGAAGTGGTGACCCATGTCATTAATCCCATCTGTCTGGATCTCTGTGAGTTCAATGCCTGTGAGCCAGGGGCCAGGCAGTGGTGGTGTACACCTCTAATCCTAGCTCTAGGAAAGTTGAACCAGGAAGTGAGATAGCTGGGTGGAGAGAGAGAGAGAAGGAAGGAGTTCAGTTTCACCTGGCACTTCCCTTTTTGTCTGAGGACTGAAAAAGGGTTTTGGACTAAGGAATCACAGAGAGAGGCCTAAGGAGTTGTCTGGGTGAGAAACAGCTGTGGCTTGTTTCTCTCTCTCTGAAATTTCAGCTTTTCCCCAATATCTGGCTCCAGGTTTTTATTATAATACCAAATAGAATTTGTGCAATACACATACCACATATACACATATCATATACATGTCACATACCACACACATACATATTATACACATACACACATCCTAAACACATATATGTATGCACAAAGATCACACTATATACCATACATGTGTTCATAATACATATACTACATGCATGCACAGACATGTATAAGATCAACATGTATACATATAACACACACTATACTCATTCTGCACATGTACATACTACACTCACAAGACATATAGATTATATATTCACACATATATACCACATGCATGCATACACATACATGTGTACATATATACACATTCATACATACATACAGATATATATATAACACATCTACTCACATGCACGCACATATACATATACCACACATCACATTCATGTATATGTATTCACAGATACACATATACCCACATTGAAATATACCACACACACATATCCTTTTGGGGACAGAAAAGGGGTCTAGCATTTGTATCAAAATCTACAAACACAAGCCTCATCCATTTCCAGAGACTTATCATAAGGGGTTAAACTAAGCTGTGTGGGTCATCAGATCAAGCCATTACTTCATGGCCAGTGACACAGAGAAGCCACAAGTACCTGCTAGATAGAGACCAGCGTCCATGGATCTGTGTATATGAGAGAAGACGAAGAACTTATATATTTCTGCAGCAGGTCACCTCAAAAATATTTGCAGGACCACACCTAAGGGATAGACATAAATAACACACGGCAGTGCCCATCACACATGATCTACTGCACACAGGCACACACGCATCTCCACGAGCAGGATCTGAGCAGGCACACATCTGACACTGACAAACTGTGGGCAATTTCAATTCTATTTGAGCCCATGCATCTCACCCCATTTACATCAGAACGGTTTCAAAAAGGGAGCAAAACAGTGAAAAAGAAGGTGGGCAAACTACACACAACCAATCCCTAAGATGGTACAGAAATGCTATCAAGAAACCCCGGTCACAAAGATACCAATCTCTTAAGGGAGTAGACCCAAGTTCCTGAGGAACACGTGCTTTGCCAAGAAAGCACAAGGCCTGAGGAAGATGCAGGCAAACAATGCCCACACAGAGGCCATCAAGACCCTTGTGAAGCCCAAAGTAGTTAAGCCCAAGATGCCGAAGGACCCCAGCTGCAAACTGAGCCGGCATGCTTTCATTGCTCACCCCAAGCTTGGGAAGTGGATTAGAAGCTACATGGCCAAGGGTCGCAGGCTCTGCTAACAAAAGCCCAAGGTTCAAACTAAGGCAGAGGCCTCAGCTCCAGCTCAGCCTCCAAAGGTTCCCAGGTCCCTGTGAAGGCCCCATAGAAAAGTTTTCTGTCAATGTGAAGACAGTTGGACTGGCGTGACACACCTACACACTATTTGCAGATGATCAGGACCCTATGCTGATTTTACAAATAAACTTGAGACAAGATCTGTTTTGTTTGTTTGTTTGCTTTGTTTAGAAGAAGAAGGAGAAGGAGGAGGAGGAGAAGGTGGGCAAGCATCTGTAACTGCCACTCTGAGCTCCCACTGCATTTAATACTTACAGTTCCAGGAGTTAGTTCTCATATGCTCCTCACAATGCATGGGGAAACTGAGGCTGAAACAGTGGTGTTACATGAGCAAGCAGAGGCAAGATTGAATGCAAGTCTCAGGGATCTTTGAAGGTAAGATGCCTGTGATGTTGCTTCTACATATGAGGCAGCAGATACCCTCCATTCTCTAGGCAATGCCCGCTTCCCACATCTGAGGCTTGTTGATATGTTGGTAGGTGGCTCAACTTTCAGGAACTCTTGTGCAACAGAAAACCCAGAAAACAAGGGCCCCCTCTATTCTGCCTCACAGTGCATGACAATCATAGTGTGGTCATTAGATGTGCCCAGGCTAGCCATTTTTTTGCATTTTGGGTTGCTTGGACTGTGTAGTCAGTACCCCTAGAAAACTCTTGGAAGCCTGCAACAGTTAAGATCAAAGCTTTGGGATTTGTGGGGGCAGCTGAAACACCCCAAAATAAGAAGCATCAGGGTGGTAATGATCTCAGATCTGACATACAAACCAAAGGTGCTCTCTCAGCCCTCACCTTGGGCTCAGAGCAGATATCCTCTTGGGCCTCAAATATCATCCTAGGGAATGGCCTGCTCCCTGCCTCAGACATACACCTTATTAGTGCTCATTAAATTAACTGCTCAGCTTTAACTTCCTCTCTCTTCTCTTCCCTCTTTTAGTAAAAAGAACTTTGTTCTCATAAGGTGAGGAGACACCGCTCAGTGCAGAACATCGTGCATCTTCTAAAGTTCCTTTGTGCCACCATGGAGCATGGAGGGACTGAGGGATTTCTATGAGGAAGGCTAGGAAGGTGGGGGACTCTGAGGATAACTCTTGAACAGAGAGACATGAAGGAACAGTGGGAGTCAGGCAATCTGTGGGGCTTGTAGGATAAAGTGTAGCCCTGGTAGAGGAACAGCAGTGGGGTGTATACCTGTTCAGGATGTTAGTTTTCAGCCACAGGCCCATGCTTTGCTAGCCATTCCTAGCTCCCACTGTCGCTGTAATTAATATGATGGCACACACAGCCTTTCTAATCAACTCAACCCAATTAGCTAAACTCTGTGATCCAGAGGTCAATTTTCATTCCTGTGATTGTAGGGATACCATCTGCATGTCCCCTAATGAGGAAAGTCCTGGGGCCAATTAGGGGGAAATGATTCTGTCTCATCCATTAGGTTTAATAAAGGTCAGGACAAAATCTAACAAAGTCTGGTCTGGAAATCCAGCTGCAGAAGAGAAACTCCAGCACTTGCTTCTGCATAGCAAACTGCCCAGAGCTTGTGGAGAACATGATTTAACATCCTATACTAAGAATCATGGCCGGCCCAGGGCCCACCCCTTGGGGATGTGCCTTAGCCTTGGAACTGATTTTTTTTTACAAGGAAGGACAAAGAAGAGAATGAATCCCTGTTCTTACTCTTTAGAGCTATTTTTAGAAAGTGTGTTCTAGGGCCTGAAGAGAAAGCTCAGTGGTTAAGGGCACTATACAAACAGAAGGATTGACTTAGAAGTAAACATCATTATCCATTTGCACAGTAGATGGCTGCTACAAGAGGAGTTTTGCCATGGTTGGAATAAACACAGTCCCTCAATTTGTAAAAAGGACTGCAGTTAATTGGTACAAACACCCTAGCCACACATACTTTCTGGCTATAACAGCAAGCTGTTCAACTCACTTTGTGAGTCACTGGGAGAACCCCTCCTCTGCTGTCCCCCGGATGTGACAGAAACAGGGCTTGAACATGAAGCAAAGACTATGGTAGTGGGAGAAGAGAGGCAGCTCAGGCTGCAGTTGCTCTATGGAGGGGCAGGGCCAAAGTGATAAGGAACATAAACAACATGGGGAAGCAGAAGTGACCAAGTGAGAGCAGAGAGAGCGGAGGCTGAAAAAGGGTAGAAAGAAGAGAGTCACCGAGGAGGAAGTGGGCTCTGGTTTGAGGTGATATAATGTTTGTGATCTAATAAAGATTGCATGAAGATCAGAGGACAGAGCCAGCCACAGAGTTAGTCAGAGAGGTCAGGCAGTGGTGTGACGCATCTTTAATCTTAGCACTTGGAGGCAGAGGCAGAGTTCTTGTCTCTGAACTCTGTGAGTTCAAGGCCATGCTGGGCTACATGAGATTGATCCAGTTGAGGAGAGAACAGGAAGTGATGTGGCTGAGCAAGGGTTACAAAGCAAGAGGAGACAGGGTCTTCTCTTTTCGACTGAGGAGTTGGTGAGGTGAGAAGGGGCTGTGGTTTGTTCCTCTGTCTCTCTGATCTTTTAGCATTTACCCCAATATCTGGCTCCAGGTTTTTAGAATAAGATCAATTAGGATCCGTGCAATGCTGGTTGCTGGAAGAATTTAAGAGAACTTCAAAGCCTTAAGAGGGCTAGAAATCCTGATGTCCAAAGCCTGAGAGCTGTCACTTGACATCACCCAGGGACAAAGGGTCCCAGAACCTAAGGCTTTCTTGAGAACAGTATCACTAAAAGTTGACACCTTTGGCTGCTCTGAAGCTGCTACCACTGTATACTTTGGCCAGAAGTGGAGGGTCACAGAAGCTGCCAAGTGCTTGGCTGCTGGTAGTTAGGGCCCAGGGCAACAAACTTCAACCTGGAATGTCCAGAGCAATTCGGTTTTGCCTTCTGAAGCATCTAGAGCCATAAACCCCTTCTGGGTCTTCCAAGTCCAGTCCTCAGACCTCGGGCAATATAGGGCCCAGAACTGCTAGACCTGGAAGAGTATCTCCTTGCTTCTCAGGATTCCTATCTGGGTAGAGCAGAAGGACCCAGCTAGCTGCTTGTAACACTGAATATTTCCTGTGTGTGCATTTATGCACCTGTTCCCCATTGCCTCTCAGGATAGAAGTGCAGTTTAAGGTTAAACACGCATTTCACTTATAAGGTGTTATATATTTTGCCAGCATGGATCTCAGCCTCAGTGGTCAATCACACCAAAGCCCATGAATACATTAGCTGTGACAGAACAATAGGTCCTTGGAGACAACATAGCTACATCCATCCAAGTTCTCACAGTGGGTGGGGGCATGCATCACAGATAGGCAGAGGCATCACATCCAGTAAGGTAGGCTCTGGGACGTGGGGGGGGGCACCATGGTTAATCTGGATTGTCAATCGGCAAGCAAGATTTAGTTAGGAGTGCCATGAAAACACCTCTGGGCCTGTCTGTGAGGAAGTTTCTAGACTTGGTTAACTGAAGAGAGACAACCCACCTTGAACATGGGTAGCACCATTCCGTGAGTTGAGGGCCCAGACTGAACAGGAGAGAAAGCAGCTGAGCATCAAGCATCCATCTCTCTCTGTCTCCTGACCATGGATGGACACATGGGATCGGCTGCCTCATGCTCCTCACGGTGATAGGCTGAACTTTTTAGCAACAGGCCAAAATAAACCTGTCTTTCCTCCTTTCCAGAGCTGCTTTTATTGGTTATTTTGTTATAGGAATGAGAAGAAGACAGTGCAGAGTCCACCAAAACCCCAAAGCCTGGGCATGGCAGCTGCTCTCACTGAAGCTGGCAAAAGGCTAGCTCTCCTGAGTCATCATGGAGATGAATTCTGGACCTGACTACCTCCCCGCTTGTTCCTGACTGCCTTTGCCTTTATTTCCAAGTGCTCCTGAGAAAGCAGCTCTATATCCACCTGCTTCAGGAATGAAGAAAGGTGCATTTCCCAACAGCCACTCTATCCCCTCATAACCACCCCTGTACCCTTTGTCCCCTTTCAGTCTAAGCCACAGGCACTCTGTAAAGTGCCAGCCAGCCAGCCAGCAGCGATGGCTACCTACCACCACCATCCCATCTTCTGCTGTCTCTAGCTTGGATCAGTCCTGACTCCTTCTTTGTTTTCAGACCACTACGGTTGTGGACGGTAGCTGCCCGAATTCCAGGGTACCCCCGAGTCTCCCTACTTGTAATTCCCCATTGTCCACACATATATGCTGGAGCGGGTAGTCAGCCCAGGGTCACCATGAGAACAGGAGCATAGCCCAAAGGGTCAGATCCATGCTCATCTCAGCAGAACAGTTTCTAAGATTGCTACTGACACCTGCTCTCTGGCAATTTCTAGAACCACACCACAGGGAGGGTTCTCGGAGGAACTGCCCTACTAGAGATTCCTGTGGATTCTCTAAGAAAAAGTGCATCAGTAAAGGGCTGCCCCCATAGGAAAAGGGCCTGGGGCCACATAGGTGTCAAAGGAATCAAATTGAGTATGGGGTGGGGGTGTTGGGGGCTGCTCACCTTGTTTTCTGTTTATAGGCCAGAGAGGCTCTTGGTTTGGGGGGTTCCCTCAGGACTTTTGGTTCCTGGATAAGTGAAGTTCATACCTGCAGGGGTCTTTGGAATTCAGACTCCAGTCTCTAACCATGAGAACAGAGGATTCCAGGCTCAGTCTCCTGAGCCTTAGGGTGAGGCGGGGAAGCAGAGTTTCTTGGCAGTGGCCTGGCTAAGATGAATGCTGGCCTCCCTCCTGCCCAGCTCCATGGGGGTTTTTGTAAGTGTGCTGTATTAGCCCATCCTACGTCCCTTTCTATCTCTGCTCTTTCTCTTTCTTCCTTCTTCTATAATTCATTTTATCTTGCTGAAACTATCTGCTTCAATGCAAACTCCCCAAGTGCAGTCATAAATAAAAATAGAATGTATAAGTTAGGCTCACTTGTATGCTGTACACATGAGGCGCATATGGCATATGTACCCTCTTGAATGCTGTGAGCAGATCTCTGCAAAATAATAATAATAATAAGATCTACCTCTAGGTGAAACCATGCCCTTTTCTGGTTCCATAAGGGTTAATCCTGTGGGGCAGGTCAGGACTATCCCAAGGAAGACCAGTTCACCTTAAGATAATGTGCATTTATTGATGTAGCAAAAAACCCTCAAAGCTATAGAACTGATGTTATAAAGGATTTGTTAATAAATTGGCTTAGGAGACATTGTATCATGTAGTTGTGGGGTGCTCTCCACAAACACCCCAAAGATGAGTAGTACCTGTGAGAGATAAGCAAATTTACAATTCTAGAATGTAAATGTTTGTTTACCAAGACTGTCCAGTCATTAGACTCAACTCCAGAGAATGTGTGCCTCTGACATGCTCTAGGGGGCAGTGCAGGGCCGCAACCAATGCTAATTCCTGGCCTGTCAGAAAGCTCCAGTTCTCTTCTTGAGAAAAGCATAATTAGATGGGCAAGATGAACCTAGGTAACACCTATCTGAAAAGAGCAACAGTGGTGTACTTAAGAAATTATTCTGGCAACATCTTTGCAATGAGAATCTCTGGCTAGACTTGTAGTCTCTTTCCTGTTTCTGTTTCAATTATTCCAAGTGTAACCTGGGGCCAGGACCTAAAAAAGAGATTTAAGGATGACAGTGTCTGTAAAATGCTTACGCCTAAGTTTGAGTAAGTTGGTAAAACCTTCTATTAGTGGCTGCTATCCCCAGATGGTCAGTCGCTTTAGGAAAGAGACTTTCCTCCATCTCTAAGGATGCAGAGAGATTTCTCAATGAAAAGGACCATTATTTCTGTAACATTTCTTCCTAGAATTTCAGGCCCTTAGTGCAGTCCCTATGAGCCATGGGTTTCTCCTGAGACTGCCCACCCTGAGCATCCCAGCTCAGAAAGATTCCCTTTCTTCTCCTTTCTATCTGAGATGCTGGTCAGAGCCTAACCGTGCATTTTAACTCCCCAATGAAGGTTCTGGGCTTCCCTTCTCTTCCATCCCCACAGTCTGTCTGCCACCATATGGCTGACCTTGACCTCCATGCCTGCTTATCTTGTCTATTCTCCTCCTTCCAACAGCTGTGAAATTCAGTTTACCTGTTCTTGGGTTTTCCTGATAAAATCTAAATTGACCTCAAGTGTCCTTCAGGAGGCCAAGAGCCTAGAAGAGTCCTGCCATGTACAGTCCCTGACCGAGCCTTACTAGCCTAAGCAGAACCCTAACTACCAGTCTCCAAATCCAACCTGATTCCCCACCCCCTTTTCAGGATAAAACAAAACATTGAATAACTGTTTTCTCTAGGAAACACTCTGAATGGAGGCTTGAGATAAGGCTGAATCCCAGGCTTTTCTGGCTTGGCTTCCGGCTGCAGTGAGGTCTTTCTCAGAGTGACAAGACTGTCTGGGTGTTGAACTTGGAAGGGACTTCAGGATTTACGGTTTGCACCTACAGTCAGTCCCTCTAGACACCTCTATCCTCCTAAATGCTTAAGAGCACTATGACAGGGAAGCTGTTTTTCTGCCTCTCCCCCACTTCTCATCACCTCCATCTCCTCAACTCTCACAGCCATGCCTTGTCCTCTCTGTCCATCCTCTTCCTCTGTAAGAAGACATCAGGAGCCTTGGAGTCTGGTACTCCATGTCCTGCTACTCAGACGAGGCCACACATACCTTGGGGCCACCCATGCTGCCTCAAAGCCTGCACTGACCAGTCCTTGCCCATCACATCCTGCCTTGCTGCCCAGGATCGTGTGGCTCACTAGAGTGTTTCCCTAACTGTCTTTATTGTGTGTATCCCTCAGTTCATCTCCTTCCTGCTTTATTTCCTATTCCTCTAAGGGATACTCTTTCTTTTTCTCTGTAGCCAGGATGTGGGAAGAACAGCAGCCATGCTCTCCTGCTCCCACTGTACCCATTAAAAGCACACCTGTTGCTAATGGTTTGTAGGCCCAGTGCCCCAGGGATACAGAGACAAAGGCTGGGGTAAAGGTTTGTGCCCACATCTGAGGTTGCATAAAGGCTCATGGCTGCTTAATTTTCATTCTGCAACTTTCCTGCTTGAGGTCAAGGTCCATGCTCTGCAGCAAGGCCCCTGTACCCAGTTATGCCTATCACCTTCCCTGCAGGCTATTCCCATGCTCCCCTGCTTTGCCTTTCCCTTCTAACCCCGGTATCCAGTTAACAGGAGGACCAATGTTTTCCCTACTGTGTCCACCTAGGTCCCCTGCTCTAAAGATGAGTCTTTCCCAGGCAAACCCACCAGCCAAATTGCATTAACACAGGAACTGACAGCTAGGAACACTAACAGATATAATGCTCCATCTGCTTTGATCAGCTCACAGACAGAGCTTCACTTTTAAAAGTGCTGGCAAGGACTCCCACTGGGCCTTTGTCTTAGCTGGGCTAATAAAACCTTACAAACAGCATGGGGCCTTGGGCTTACCCTTGTAGGCAGTGTTGGCTTCCCCAGAGCA
Source organism: Phyllotis vaccarum (assembly GCA_033318265.1). Taxonomy (NCBI): domain Eukaryota; kingdom Metazoa; phylum Chordata; class Mammalia; order Rodentia; family Cricetidae; genus Phyllotis; species Phyllotis vaccarum. The sequence goes on from JARWLC010000017.1 coordinate 62,064,919, forward strand.
TGGCAGCCTTGTGTCTACTCACCCGCATTCCCAATTCAATGTTCTCTGCGCCGTACACCTCCATGCCTGGGTCCAGCAAGCCAATGTCTCCAAAGTACTCCCGATCTACCACAAAGGAGCAGCCAATCATGGCAGGTGTCCTGGGGAAGGAAAGAGACTAAGTGAGGGTATCATCACGGTGTGGCCCAGGGCCTCTATCCGCCTTTGAGACCCTTCCTATCCCCATGCTTCTTGTTCCCACAGACATCAGTGTGCCCTGGGTATAGTAAGAAGCCATTTCTCTAGCTGTCATGAACCTGTCCTGGTATGCCTTAGGCCCTGGCAGAACAGTACAGACCAGAGTCTAAGAACTTAGCTTTGGTTGTGTGACCCCCACAGATGACAGTGTCTTAGAAACTGTTTTCCATGTGGCTCCATAGTCTCCCTCCTTTCAGTGTCTTGTCTTTTTAGTGGATAAAGACTCAGGTCTACACAGAGCCGTCGTGTAAGTTATGCGTGACTCAGTTCTGTGAACCTCTACTGACATCCGTCTGAATGACAAGCTCTGAAGTCAGCAGACTGCCAACTGCCATGGAATATTTCAACTTAAACCCATACACTTAAAAATGACAACAACAACAACAAAAGGCCTTTTGGTATTTTGTTAAAATCATGAATGGATATGCTAACTATCTAGGTACCAAAAATCCATCAATGTCAACTAGGCAGAGATAGCACACGCCTTTAATACTAGCAGCACTTGGGAGATGGATCTCTGAGTTTGAGGCTAACCTGGTCTACAGAGGAAGTGCCAGGACAGCCAGAGCTACACAGAAAAACCCTGTCTCTAAAACTAAAAACCAAAACCAAAACCAAACAATCCATCAACGTGTATACCCGTGGGAAGTGGTAGCATGGAAAGGCAAAGATGAATAAAGGACCAGTCGGGTGGACAGTGAGTGGCCACCATCTTGATGACATTTTGCAGGTGTAGATGGATTGGACAGGGTGGATGCACCAAGCCTGCCAGGCAGGATGAAGAACTGAGAAGACAAGGAAAAGGCAGACCACAGTCACGTATGGACGGTGAGCTACATGCCTTCTAGGCTTTGCACAGAAGATTCTGTCTCAGAACAAAGGCATCCCTCAGCATTCAGAGCCAGACTCTCCCAGGCTGTGGTACTCTGAGGGACTTGTCAGTTTCTGATGCTGACCCCAGTGGAGACCGCTCAGGCCCAAATCTTTGCAATAAAAAGAACGAAGAGACACTGGTCTGCATCAAATGTAATAGAAGACTCTGCTCACTGACTGGAAAGATAGTCATAAGCACCATCTGAAAACACAGTGGTATTAAAAAGAACTGTCCTTTTATTTGTGCAAAGATACATTTTTTGGTTCACAAAGCTAATCATAACAAAATTTTAGTAGCACTTCTGATTTTTAATAGCAATAACTTTATTGGTTAGGATACATTCCCAATGTACAACAGGTATGTCTCTGTGATTTCTGATAGAGAGGTGCCACAATCCCTACCACCAAGGCTATTATAGCCAGTAATGACTTTTTATTATTGCTTGGCTCCAAAAAAAAAAAGTAAACTCCCAAGACAGCAGTGCATGAGTCGGATGTACTGACTTTATTTGCATGAGAAATTTTTGCTGTGATAACAGAAGAGACAAACCAAGCAATGTCTCAAATGAGGTCTTCTCAGGCTTAGGGGATGTGTCCTCATCATTATAGATGACCCCCACTTCTGCAGCATTCAGAGAACAGTAAGACAGCAACAGGTCCCCACTGGTCCTGGCCTGGTGATCTGTTTGCCTCAACTACATCTCTTACTTCAAACAGTCTTCTGGGCCTGTAGGATCCACAAGGCCCTGAACATTTCTGTTGAACCATAAAAAGTGGGGAAACCCCAGGCTTTGCTGATTCTCCATGGGAGACCTTACCTTTTCAGATGAAGAATTAGGGGGTGGAAGGGTAAGTTGGAGGGGGAGAAGAGGGATGGGTGGGAAATCTGTGGTTGGTATGTAAAATGTATTAAAAAAAATAAAGAAAAAAAGTGGGTCAATGTCGCATGAAATCCCCACAGGTCAACCCATATGGTCTCTGGCTGACTAGATAGACAAACAATGGTTTGTGCACAGTACGAAATATTACTTGGTCATTGCAGGTGTACAACAGGCCATACCAAGGAATGGCTAGGAAGAAGCTGGCTTTGGATGGTCACATTTGTCCCTGGTTCATGGGCTCCTTCACCTTCCCACACTTTTCTCCTTCGTGTCTGCCTCTCTTTCACTTCTGAAAGTCCTGTTATTTACTTAGAACTTGACTCCCACATTCTATTCCAGTCACATATTTGGAGATGGCAAAGGCGATTCTGCAGACCCAATAGAGACATGGGGGAGATGATGGGCCAGAAGCAGTATTCCATGGAACCTGACTTGTAGAGCTGTGGCTCTGAATGGAGGTCATGAGCAGTCAGTTCAGAACCAGTGTTCAAAACTGGGAAAGTTCTGTTATTTCTCCCTCTTAATCTGTTAAATGACCTTCAGCTCTTCATGGAAGGCTATAGAGGATGAGAATGATGATGATTGACTGTGTGGGGAAGATTCTTTCTAATTAGGAGCTTGTCAATTTTTTTTTTTTTTTTAAGTTTGAAGATAATTTTTAAAAATTTACAGTGATCTGCCTGTTATGTCTACCTGCAGGCCAGAAGAGGGCGCCAGATCTCATTACAGACGGCTGTGAACCACCATATGGTTTCTGGAATTGAACTCAGGACCTCTGGAAGAGCAGCCAGTGCTTTTGACTGCTGAGCCACCTCTCCAGCCCCTTGAAGATAATTAGAATTTTAAAAGATAAACCCCAGGGCAGACAAGACCCTTAATCTCAGCACTGGAGAAGAAGAAGCATATGGCTCTCTGTGACTACAAGGCCATCCTGGTCTATATAACGAGTTCCAGACCATCCAAAACTGCATAGTGAGACCCTGTCTCAGAGTTGGGGGGAGGGCCAGCATGGCAGAGAAGCAGCCACGTGGTGGGAAGAGGGGCTTCAGAGAAAGAGCTAACAAGCCCAAAGTGTTAGGCTTAGGCCAGTATCAGAAAGAGACAGAAAAGAAAAAGGGTTGCCTTTCTGAGTCTCTGCTCAGAAAGTTGGGGGTGGTGGTGGTTAACAAAACTTCATGGCAGCTCTGTTCTAACTGCATCAGAGGCAGGCTTTCCAGAAAGGAAAAGTGCATTATCTCATTAAAGGGTTAATTATTGGCATGGTGTTAGGTGAATTGACCTTCCTGAAGGGTGGTCCCTTTAACTGGGTCATTGATTGGCCCAGCTGCTATAATTAAGAAAGGATATAACAGCCTATCTCCACCCACAGGTAGATTCCATTCTTTTGCTGGTCACATTTTTGAGGAATCAGCATAAATCTTGTGTAGAGGAAGTAATCTTGGTGAGGAGCAATAATCAGTCCAGATCCTCAGCTGTGTGGGAAGCTATGTTTGACAGGGATTTTGCCCATGGTTCCTGCTAACACAAAGGAAGTGCTGTCTGATCCAGATCTGTCTTTGATTCCTGACCCTCCCAGTGAGAAGGGTAATGTGAGTTAGGATTCACCTGTTATTCCAGATATTATGGAGTGAAGGGGATGACAAGCAACAGGATTCTCACTCCTCTGTTCTCCTGATCCCACACTGTGAGGAAGATGATACTGCCCCCACCCTTTCTCATACTCAAGTGGGAGAGGCAATATCTGCCCGGATTCCCCCTGTTGTTCCTTATCTAAAACTGTGAGGGAGGTGACACCTGGCAGGATCCTCCCCCACCTTTCCTCCTATTCCAGAGTAAGGGAGGTGATTTAGAATGGCATTCTACCCTCTCTCCTCATGTGTCAGAGGGAGGCAATAAAGAAATCCCCACCCTCATTGCTCCTGGTACTCCAGAGTTTAGAAACATGAGATTCTCTCTTGGACTCAGGCAGGAGAGACAAAAATACCCAGACAGTGATGTACACTAGAAGTATCAAATCACCTCTGAGGACAAATCTGTGTGGGTGGGGGGGGGGTTAAGTATGTCAGAATCTTCTCTGCGACTCCTGATCCTCCAGAGTGAGGGAGGTGATATCAGGCACGACTCACCTGATCAAAACATCCAGCTTATTTCTACACTGAGTCTGTTACTTTAAAATTTCCATTATAAGTTCTTGTAGATAAGCCTTTTGATGGACTGTGTTTTCATCCATTTTGAAAAACCTTCCGGGAATAGAATTCTAGATTATACCGGAAGTTCATGTGTCTTTACAAGAGACTGCCAGTCCTCCAAAGTGGTTTCCACTAACCAGGCAGCAGCATCTGTGTGCTCCACCCACTTAGAAGTGTTATCTTCATTTCAGCCATCCTCTTGCATACACAGTGGTGTCTTTGCAAAGCTTCAACTTTCATCTTTTAGACTGGGGTTTCTGTCTAGCATTTTTTCAGTGGTTTATCAGGTTCCCATCTTTTTTATGTGGTATCTGTTAAGTCAGCCCCATTAGTTAGCTGGCTTCTGGCATCAAGGTTAACAGCTCCTGGGTGAGTCTAATAAATGTGTTTGGGAACTACCATCCCTCAATCAGGCCAGCAAGCTTGTTCTGCACTGTCTCTTGGGTATCCAGAACCTGCCACAAACCGTGGAAGATGCCTCCCATTGCGTTTCTGACTTCCACCAATTTCTAAAATGTCACACGCAAAGCATTTATCTTGTACTAATTGGGATCATGAGATGAATCTCAAGTGAAGAAAAAATAACCTCCAGATTGTCACTCTCAGCTTCAATGAACCCCTTGGGACCCATCTACAAGCCCTGTGCTCCTGGAAGCTCCATGATCTGTCCTTGCTGCAAAGCCCACAGCCCAGATCCCTGCTCAGCAAATCACTGCAGGCCAGCTCAACTCCAAGACTCCTGGTCCATCTCTGAGCAAACAACCATGCTGAGCTAGAAGGTAGGGGAAGATGGCGCTTTGCCAACTTTGGAAGCTCCTTAGTCTTAACATTGTGAAACCATTTCCTTTGGATGACTTTCCCCCCACTTTGTGCCAAATTATTTCATCTGGATTTACCACAATAGCTCTTTGCCAGTGGAAAGGAGATGAGCAAGGCACTTCAATCAACTAGTTCTACAGTGTACAGGGTCGTGCTGTTTACCAGCTGGGAAGGCCCCCAGGAGAGCCTCTTATAGGAGACACCGCTCCAAGGGACCGAAGCAACTCAGCATTTTAGCCAGAGTGCAACATTTTCACCAGGAGGCAAGGAGGTGATCTCACCAAGACCCACTGCCTTAGGGGAGATAGGGTAAGGTAGGCAACGGCACCCTGGGCCTAGCAGCACCTGGAGATGTTCATTCATTCCAAAGACAGTTCTGAAAAGCATGTGGGTTCCCAGGAGGAAGTGGAATAAGCTACCAGATGTGAACCAGATGTGCTACCAGTGGAACAAGCTACCCAGGGGTTTATCAGATGGTGCAGTGGGAGGGGTGTTCTTGGGAAGGGCCTGAAAACTGCAGAAACACAGAAGTAACAACACAGACAGGTGGAGGAAAATCAATTAAGTGGAATCAAAATCAAGCAGGATGACAGATAGTGGCAGGGTCGCCCATAAACAAGCTCCCATGGCCCCTGTTGGGCAGAGCCCATAATTCCTTTGGATAAACGGGGCTTCCAGATCTCATGAGATGCTTGTATCATGTATTTTTAAAGTGTTTAAACCTCCTCTCTTCAAGTCTAAGGAACCAATTCAAAATAAAAGTAAATGTTCCACAAGGCAATGTGAGGCTAGTGCACTCTTCTTACTAAACACCATCCACAGCATGGGCTGCCCTCTCAGACCATCTCAAAACCTCACCACGTTGCTGTCTCTGCTCTCTGCCTCCCCTGTCTCTACCTCTGTCTTTCTTTATGTACCTCTGACCTTTAGCCTTTTTCTCTTGTCTTTCTGTCCCTTCCTGTCACCATCTCTCTGTCCTGTCTATCACCACACTCAGCCTATCCCTGTCTGTCTTTGTTGCCCCCCCACTTGCTGTGTCCTTTAGTCTCTCTCTCCCTCTGTGTCTCTGTCTCTCCTTCTTCCAACCTCACACAATCAGACCACCACCTAATCTGACCTGGTCATCATTCTGGACTTGGATCTAAGCCAGCCCTGTCTCCAGCCATGGCTACTCTGTACTCTTGGCAATCCCTGCCCCTGTAAGGTGCACATTTTTTATCGGAGGCCAGGCTGGTGCTTCTTCAAGGAAATGACCCTTCCTCTGGTCCTGGGCTATCTTTGGTGGCTCCTCCCCACCCTCATTGATCCTGACTCACCTGATGGGTGCTGACTCATCACCACGATCCAGCCAGTCTTGTGGAGGGATGATATACATGCACCACAGGCCCCAGTTGTAACCGTGGGCAGCGCTGGCATACTGTTGTACCTCAAACGTGCTGTATTTGATGTTGTCAATGGCTGGCAGGATGATGCGCCGGCGGTCCTCCTGGATCCGTGCAAGGGCAGGCTCAGCCCTGCGGAAGGCACTAGCCATGAATGAGCGTCATCCCACAACCCTCAGCAACCCAAAGAGGGAGATCTGCTGGCTATGAATGCTGACCCTTCAGCTGGGCCTGGTACCTAAGCTTGGGTGGACCCCATGCGCCACAAACAGAGTCCAGATATGGCAGATTTGAACTCCTAGAAACATTTGAACCCACAACACTGGCCTGATCAAAGCTGGGCCTCTTGACTGGTCAGTGCTAGGCCCAGGGACATCTGATTGTTCTTCATAGATCAGCCTGAGCCCTGGTGTTGTTCAGAGATATTTCTTAGCCTAATCTACTCTCCCCTCTATTCCTGTACCTGTGGTAGGTACATCCACTTGCAAGAGTTAACTGAAGATCGATTGTGGGCCACTCTTGTAACAGATTACATTCATAAGAAGAAAAGTACCCATGCTTTGTGATGCTTACATATACTGTATGTGATGCACAACCTACATAACAGGCCAAGGTTAAGAAGAATGTGGATGATGAGGCTTGAATAGAGGATGTGGTGGGGGGTAAAAGGCACTATGGGAAGTTGGAAGCAGTGAGTGGGGTTAGCTCTGTAGTTCTAGATAACATCCAGTGTGGAGCACTCTGGGCACTGAGTGGAAGGACACACTAGGGTATGAGGATTGACATCTATGCTGACAGAGCAGCTTTACCAGCCATTGGTACATGCCCAGTATGCATCGGGAGAGGGGGTTCAGAAGGTCATGGGAAAGACAGGCAAGAGAGGCTTTAAAGGCAGAGACGAAGGGCCAAAGCAGCAGTCTGTCTCTCCATGACATCAGCTGGGTTGACACCTCTGCAGTATCTTGGAGGTAGCAGGGACAGATCCGGCCTTTGTGGTCACAGTGTCTACAACAAGACAAGGGTCTATTTGGAGGACTGCATCCAAACTGGGGTTTACCTAACATCTCAGACGGAGGTAAGGGTCTGTGTGCTTCAGAGACGGAGAATCAAGAGTCAGGGCAATAAGGGGAGGGGCCAGTCCCTAGCCTTGTCCCTCTAGAAGCCTCTGTTGACTCTCCTTATCAATGGGTGAATGAAGAAAGCACACCAGAGTGCAAATGCCATGTCTGCTAACATGTAGGCTCTGCAGTAAAGGCCATGGTAGGACTGTGCTCTTCTCACATAACAAGGTTTCCAACTGAATGAAAATGATTTATACAGGTTAAAAATTGCATTCTGGCTGATAAATTAAGCTCTCCCAAGTGCCCACTATCCCTCAGGGAGCTGATGGTAGAGTGCCAGTTTTTGTGCAGTGCACAACCCACACCACAGTATGAGGCAATTCTTGTGGGAAGATACATGATGACACATAATTGATGATATAGGATTCAAAGAGGTGACAGAATAATGGGGGGAAATGTCGTGTCACAGAGTGGCTGAGGAGGGAGGCATAGGAATCTCAGGAGCAGAAGGAAGCCAGGTCTGTCAAATACCTGTTGAGCACAACCAGCAACCCAGGTTTTCAGAGGGTGTTCACAGGGCCTCTCAGGGTCCACAGTGAGGACCCACGTAGGTCCTGGTCACCAGGGAATATCCAGTTGCCCATTTTCTAGAGAGACTAAAACTCAGGGGGTTATATCACTTCTCCATTCTTACTTAAGTTAATTTATTTATTGCATGTGTGCATGCACACACACACATATATACACACATGCACATCCACACCCACACATGCACATGCACACACACACACATAGACACACACATGCGCACACACGCACGTGCACACCCACATACACACCCACCCACACTCCCCCCCACACACACGCACGCACACACACACATAGACATACACACATGCGCACACGCACGCATGCACACCCACATACACCCACACTCCCCCCCAGGCATGCGCGCGCGTGCACACACACACACACACACGCACGCACGCACATATACACACAAACATAGACACACACATGCGCACACATGCACATGCACACCCACATACACACCCACCCACACTCCCCCCACACACACATGCACGCACACACACACACATAGACATACACACATGCGCACACGCACACATGCACACCCACATACACCCACACCCACACTCCCCCCCAGGCATGCACACACACACACACACACACACACACACACACACATGCACGCGCACGCACGCGCCAGAGTGTATGTATGGAGGTCAGAAGACAATTTAGATTGGGTCTCTCATTCTACTATATGGGTCCCAGGATCAAGGTGAGACTTGGCAGCGTGTGGCTCCAGTGTCTGAGCCATCTCACCAGCCCACCAAGAAGTTGGTCATGGTGTCAACCTGAGTGCTATAGAAGTGTTCTCTGAGCTGTGTGGAATTATTCACTCCTTAGTTCAGGTGCCTCTGAGCTCCTTGCTCTACATTTCCAGGCTCATCCTGTTCAGCCTCTCAGATGGATGTGGCTTCTCTCGTACAGCTACTGTGATACCCAGCTATTTCAATAGGTGTAGTACAGGGGCTTCTTGGCTGAGCCAATGACCAGATTCCAATAAGGGACAGGAGGCCATGTGAAGGCCATCAGGGGAGAAGTACAGCCACACGCTGAGGGACAGCTGGTCACAAGGAACTAAGAGAAGACCTTCTCGAGAGCCTCAGAGGGATACAGCTCCAAAGCACCTTGATCCGGGTGCCTGAGCTAGCATAGAACAAATCCCAGCTCTCTCCAGCAGCTAGTGAGGGGCTTTGGTCATGGTGGCCCCAGTACTATTCCAGGCCCCCTTTCCTCTGCTCTACCCTTCTGTTTGCATCCCATGGTGCCCACCCCCACTTTCCACACTACATTGGCCTAAAGTGGTGTAAGGTCCTAGTTGCTCAAGTGACATGCACATATGTGGTGGCAGGTTGTCACTCTGAGTACCAGAGTAATGCCTCCTTCTCCATATGAGAAACAAAGATCATAGGGAATCGTTGCCAGTCACATGTATAGGTACAGCACACCCTGCATAGATAGCTGGGGATCCTGGTCATCGAAGGAGGGCTTTGCTGAAGCAGGAAGCTCCTTGCTCCTCTGCCTAGCTTCTGCCCAGGATCAGCCAGAGAGACATACTCTTTCCTAACAGCACAGGACAAGGAGCCAGCTCTGGCCCCAAGTCTCTGACATGGCTTCCCTCATATGGGTCACTTACTGTCCTTTGCTGAACAAACATGAGACACCCCAGAACAGAGACTCTGGAGCACTCAGCTTTTGTGTATGTCTTGAGATTACACAGGCCTGGTCTGGTCTAAGGAGCAAGCAGGGACAGGTCCCTACCTACATGGACCATAGGATCCTGATCTATCCTGTAGGGATGGATAGATAGACTGTTCTTGTAATGGATGTCTTGCATGCCTGCTGGCCTGCAACTACAAGATGAAGATGTTTCTTTACCTCCTGTCACAGGGTCCTCTTGGTTTCTCATTTGAGCCCAATTGTTCCCCTGGATAAGAAGTAGAATCTATAATTTCTTGACCTAGACTTTCCCACAAGGTCAAGAAAATACTCCCTCTTATGCCAAATGGCTTGGCCTATCAGCAGAGCCCATCTCTGGAAATCTTCATAACCACCGCCTCACCTAGCTCTCTCTGATCTGAATCCCCACAAGTTGTCCATGTGTTCCCAAGCCCCAGCCCTTACCAGCCAGTGTTGAACTCCACGTGGGCATCAAAGAAGCCAACAATGGGAGCAGTGGCCACCTTCCAGCCCTGCAGCCGGGCACGGATCAGACCTTCCCGACGACTGTTACGCACAACCTTCACAAGGCCTGGGTACCTTTTGTGAACATACTGGTCCAGGTTGAACTTGAGCTCCACTGAAGGGGAAAGATGTATGTATGTGTTAGCATGCTATACTGGCAGAAGCCTAGGCCATGACTGGGATGTTTGAGAGTCTAAGTTTCAAAAAGGTACTGTGAGGCCACATTAGGTTGGATAAGATCCAAAATGCTGGCAAAACTATGGTAGGATAAAACCCCAGTCCTATGAAATTGTTACTCCAGTGGGGAATCAGGCATTATTTAGGGATCCTCAGGAGCCCTTGAGAGTCAGGACCCCTACGGGGCATGGCCAGAAGGAATTGGAAGCTGGGGACACCTAGTTCTGGGGCTGTCTTTCTTCCTGCATTCTGGGTAGTGGATTGGAGTTGTAGTGGGATCTCCTTTCTCTCCAAGAATGGTCTTAGGGTTCAATTTGTATCGTGAATACTTGTATACCCTTCAATAATATTAATCCTTTATATGATATATTGCTAGTGACTATTTCCCAATATCAGGTGCCCAATGTGGGAAAAATAAGCATAACTCAATCAAAGTATAGAAGCTGTGTAGGCAGCAGGACCAGCCACCGAGCTACAAACAAGAATAAAATTCTGTGCAGATGAGGGGGCAGCTAGAGATGTCCCACCACACTAGGGAGTCATGTGGTCATAATGAGATATGATAGTCTGATACTGCTGTAATACAGAGGGACTGTAACACAGTGTTAAGTGACATATATCAGCCTCTAACAGATGAAAGCAGTAATCATGAACACAAATGCCTATAGATGTCAAATCCACAGGGGACAATAAGACAGTGCTGGCGGCTGGGACAGTTAAAGAATTGTTTCTCTGAGAACAGTGGCTCATGCCTGTGATCCCAGAACTCAAACAGGTGAGGCAGAAAGATCTCTGTGAATCTGAGATCAGCTTAGGCTATGTAATATGTTCCAAGCTAGTCTGGGCTATAGAATGAGGCTCAATAGCATCCCCCTCCCCCGTACCACACACCCAAAAGGTTCTGAGGTAGAGATGGTAGTTGCCCAACATGGATATCCCCAATATCATTGAATCACATACCTGAAAATGGTTAAAATAGTAAATGAGGGTGTTTCTAGACTGACTTAGTTGAGGTAGGAGGCCCATCCTAACTCTGGGCAGTACCATGCACGGGCAGGAGAAATTGAACTGAGTATCAGCATTCATGTTTCACTGCTTTCTAAATGTGGATGTGACTAGCTGCCTCACACTCATGTCATGCCTTCCACACCATGATGGACTATTCGCTCAAACTGTGAAGCAAAATAGACCCTTCCTTAAGTTGATCTGTCAGGTAAAACTGATACAGGCCCACTGGTACAACCTAGAGGGGTCACAAAGAACTTCATCCTCAACAGCAGAAGATGGCCGGGCACTCAGCAAGGTGCTTTCCCTGGCTGCACCTCCAGGCTTTTGCCTCGAAGCTTAGCAAACCAACTCTACAGCTTCAAGCCCCTAGTTAGGAGGCCCTAGTGGGTGCAGCCACAGGTCTGCACACCCCGAGAGCCAGTCCACAGCTGAGCTGTGGACTTGACATTACTGTCCTTAAGACATGGTACCCACTCACCATTGTCACTGTTGTCATCCACCAAGATGACTTCCTTCAGGAGCTGGGAGGGTGTATGGTTGACCACACTGTGTACCGAGCGCAGGATGACTGACAAAGCCTCGTTGACGAAGATGAAGACCACAGAGATCTGGGGAAGGTCTTCAGAGTGTGTCATCTGTCTGCACCTATGGAGGCACAGTGGTCATCAGGAGGTTAGCAGGCAGCTGAGACTGGGGTGATCCCTACGGGGAGCTCCTGGCATTATTCCAATGCAGCCAGCAGAAGAGCAGAAAGAAAGATAATCAATGGAAACCAAGAAATACTACAAGAAGAAAGCCAACTATTTCGTTTTGCCTGTGCCTACCTGCCTCAGCCTTTCCAACTACAGGAGGCTTATCTGGACACTCCAGAAATCCCTGGGTGGGGAGAGGAGAGGAACTAGTGAGGTCTATTGGAGGGAGCTTTGCTGCCCAGGTCTGCCACACTATCCTCTCAGTACAGTTCCAGTGGTGTCCACGGTCTCAGAGCAGGAAGAACAGGATTTGGACCCTAGATAACTGGAGATAGACTGGAGAGTCTTGTACAACCAGCTCCTGTCATCCAAGGTTCATCCAGGCAGACAGTAACAATAGGCCCAGAACAGTTGGGTACAAATGTTTAACAAGGTCTGCTGAATCAGGGATGCAGGAGCCACCTGGCTGTCAGAAACAAATGCTCTGTGGCACCTGAAAGTCCAGTGTGAGACTCAGGGAGAAAGCCTCGTGCCTCTGAGAGGGCACAGGGAAGGACAAAGCCGGGAGAACCAGGGTCTATGGCTGGAACCCAGGACCAGAGACAGAGCCTTGTGATGGGGATGAAGGTGTTGTCAAAGCCATATTTCAAAGAGCAGTAAAAACAGCCGTCAAACATATAAAGGTGTGACAAACAAAAGCCAAGAGAGAAGCAGAAGGATCAGGACCCACAGTCATCCTTGGCTGCATAGCAAGCTCTAGCCAACTTGAGTGCTGGCTTAGTTTTATGTCAGCTTGACAGAAGCTGGAGTTGTCTGAGATTGAACCACACAAGAGAAAATGTCTCCATAAGATTGGCCTGTAGACAGACTATGGGTTATTTTCTTAATTACGGATGTGGGCAGACCCAGATCACCTGGGCAGAGGTCCTGAGTGCTATAACAAAGCAGGCTGAGCAAACTATCAGCAAGCCAGTAAGCCATGTTCCTCCATGGCCTCTGCATCAGTTTCTACTTCCAGGTTCCTGCCCTAGCTTCCCTCAGTGCTGAGCTGTTACCTGGAAATGTAAGATGAAATAAATTTCCCCCATCCCAAAGTTACTTTTGGTTTCACCAACAGAAACTCTAGGATACTGGGATATGTAAGACCCTGTCCCATCCCAGGGGCTGCAGAGATGGCTCAGTAGTTAAGAATACTTGGTGCTCCTCCAGAGGACCCAGGTTTGATTCCCAGCACCTAGCATCTGTAACTCCAGTTCCAGAGGATCTAACAACCTTTTCTAGCCTTCAAAATATCAAGGATACATGTGGCACACAGACATATACATGCATATATATACAGGCAAAACATCCATACATATAAAATAAAATCCAAATAAAAAAGGAAGAAGGGAGGGAGGGAGGGAGGGAGGGAGGGAGGGAGGGAGGGAGGGAAGCTGGTTGGTCAGGGGACTTATATCTGCAATCCCAGTACTCAGGAGGATCACTGTGAGTGAAGGTAGCATGGATGCATAGAGAGTTCCAGATCAGCCTGGGATCGAATGAGAACAACAAAGAATAAATGGATAAAAGAGAAAACAAAGCTCAGGTAATCAGGTGAAAATAAGGGATGAGACTCACTGAAAGCTGTTGGATGCTGTACCAAAGCAAGTAAAGTTTCCTTCCTCAAAATGGAAGGAGCTGTTTGGTTAAACGCACTTGCATTAGTATTACACAGGAGCGATGTGGTGGATGGCACCACCTGACCCCTTGAGGAGTAGGTACCAGAGGCGGAACAACGCAGGGTGTGAGGACCGGTAATACCAACAGAAACAAGACGTTACAAGCTTTTCTTACCAAGGAGAGAAAGGCTGGAGAAGAGCCAGGGGGTCTGACCAGGATACAGCATCGCATCCAGAAAGCACTGGGGCAGGGGTCTGCAGGAATTACACATGTCCCTAATGCTTCCAGGGGATGTTTCTACTTTATTCCAATGCTAAACAGTTAATGGCATTTGACAAGTCTGACGGGGATGTTTCTACCTTGACAACAAAAGTTCAATCCCTAAGACCCACAAAGTAAAAGGGAAGAAAAGATTTTTTCGCAAGTTATCCACTGACTTTTTAGATATGTGCTGTGTGCATATGCCCCCAAGCCCACAAATTAACAAATACATAATGTAATTTAAAATTCTGTATATATAAGAAAATATACATATATATCACAGGGTACATAAACAAGTAGCCTCCTCTCCAGCCTCTGCCTCCTCCTCTTCAGCGTCATGGGGCTTGGGGTCTCTCTCTAATCACATCCATAGTAGCTCTGCTTCCAAAAGAAGCATCTGAAGTCCTGTAGGTTAATGTTTCATAGTGAATTTGGGGGACACAGATCATTTCACATTCAGAATGAATTAGCGTCCAACGGGTTATTCTGTCACTAGAGAACAGAGACAGTGTTTACTCACTATTCTTTGTGGATATTCAGTCTTTTCATTTCAGGAGCCCCCAAATATCCCTGTTAGAGATGAGGGCTCTTTCCCACAGCTGTAGGAATTCAAACCCAAGTCATCAGCATCAGGAGTGCAGCAAATGGATATCCTGTACACGGTGTAGTTAAGGACTCAGCCCCCTCCAGCAGTCACCTTCATGGCTGGGCTGCATACCTTCTGAGCTGCCTGTGCCTTTCAAGGGACAACTGCTGTGTAGCGCCGCATTGATATGGGCCGCGTGTGCTTAGCCATGGAGATTTCATCACTCAGACAAACGTTTCCTGACAAGAAGACCTCACTCCATTTATCCATGGAGGGAGAAAGTCAGAACGTACAATTTCATGAACTTGCAAAGCATGTAAACCAGAAAGTATCAGCAGGCTTCCAGGAGATGCAGCCACACAGAAGGAACCCCATAGCTCCATGGGGGTGGGGTGCAGCTGTTCTCTGCACCCCACCTACAGGCCACTGTGTCACCGAGTTGATCATTACAGTCCCTTATCCATGGTTTAACTCTTATTGTTGCTAAAAGTCCTTCCTGGAGGAGGGACGTGGGAGGTAAATAATGTTTCCTCTTCCTAAAGACCTAACAACAAACAGGCACAATGCCACTGAAGTTCATTCTGGGAAAGATATTGGGCTTTCTTACAGAGCACGGGTAAGAAGTTATTTATAGGCGTGTGAGTGCTGCTTTTAGGCCACACCAGAGTCTTTAGCCATCGGGATGTTGGTTTTCCACAGCTTCACAGATGAAGTCTCTTCCAGTCTTCTTTGTCCTATACACTTTAGCTCCTTCCCAAGGCCACGAGCATACCACAGGTGGCAGGGAGAAACTAGATAATCAGGTGATCACCCCCACCCATCTATGAAGGAATGTAAGCAATGAAAAAGCCCAGCTGGGATGATCTTTTGTGAGTCAGTGATTGGTTTGTTCTGAGGATAGTTCTGGACAACACTCACCTAGAGCATGGATCTCATGTCCAGATCCTTTACCTATATCCTCTGTCAGGGTCTTCTTTCCACTAAGTCCTTCATGCGAGGATTATGGTGGGCATAGAGGACAAGTATCATTTGAACACCTGAAAATCACTGTCATGTGCTACCAATAGGCAGTGGCTGGCTGGGTCAGGAAAGACTGTACCAATTCTCCTTCTGGCTGGAAGCCCATGGATTTGGCCGTTGGGCACATGCATTTGTTCCAAAGAACCTTCCACTAGCAAGAACTGGTTCATTAGGTTGTGTGCTTTAAGAGTGTCCTGTCTCCAGCCCTTGTAAGTGCTGTTGAGAGTCCCAAGGCTCAGCCTCTACTCACTGCCTTCCCTTCAGCATGTTGGCTGCTCCCCCTTACTGTTGTAGCAACCTTCCTCTTCATTGCCTTCACTGAGAAGGCCAGGCTTTCCTCAGACTCACCATTCACTGGTCTGAGAAGTGGGCACAGGGCACTGGACTCCTGGTCCCCTGCAGAAGAGCCAGGATCTCCCAGGAGTGGAGGGGCAATGCCCTCCCCCCCGAAATGTCAACATCTGCCCAAAAGAAGCACAGCATCAGATGTGTGCAAGAGAAGACAGTGTTCCCACTTGCTAGAGCCTCGCCTCATGGTTAGAAGACCCCAGGAAAGATGGCGAGAAATATCTTCATTCTATAATTATCTCTAAGAAAGACAGAATCAGAGATAGACAAGCTAACTAGAGAGACACACACAGAGACAGAGGGAATGCAGAGAGATAAAAACAGAAAGACAGGATATGCAGTCCTTTAAATATCTGAAAAAAAATTGAGTAGCTGCTGGCTCACACCTCACAACCTTCCTCACATACACCCCTGAGCTTTAGCTATTTGTCTCATCTCCCAGCTTCCCTATCCCATTTTGAAACAAGTTTTTCCCCCACTAAAAAAGAAAATGGGATATTCTCTCTAGCAAGCTCAGATACAGCACAGAACTGAGCCGATTCCACCCCCAGTTCTGTCCCCTCCTTAGGGGCACTGATGTAATCCTGACAAATATCTTTGCTATTCTCTGTGTGTTACAGAGAGTTATTTGTTATATGCCCTCGAGGTACCTTGCCCCTCTTTAGACAAATGATGACTTTACAATATGGAGTCAATGTGGTACTCTGGGCTGAATGTGTGAAGTGTTCATGAGGTAATGTCTCAGGTCACCCTGTGTTCCCTTCTAACCTTGGTTTCCCTAGAGGTGCTATGTGAGCTGAGATAATGCTCACAATCATTCAAGACCCCAGGACTCCAGTATCACAGAGGAAAAGAATAAATTGCTACTCCATGGCCCCAGAGTAACTCAGTGTACAGGAGCCAGAGGCCCCTCCCAACATCAATAGCATCCATCATGCCCACCAGAGAGGAACAAACCAGATCTTGGGTTTTCTCATGGCTGGCCACACTGCTTTTTTGGGACTAATAGGCAGCAATCAGCCAACTAGTGTTCCCTAAAGCTGGGCCCACATTGGGTTCACTGTGGACATTGTCCCCTCCCATATCTGGCATACAGTGGGGTTTCTGCAAACCCATGGTTGAGCAAGAGATGGGTGAGGAGGATTGAGGTTGAGGCGAGGAAGTGTACTAGCAGGGTGACATGCTGCAGAGATTCCTGCTCGCATGGCAAGAGCAGCACATTTGCCAAGAACCTGAGCACCTCTCCTCTGATACCCAGATGGTTGGTACTGACGGAAATGCGTGGGGCTGCCCTTTGTGCCCTGGAGAGATAAGTGTGAGATAACAAAAAAAGAAGTGATATGTCCCTGAGAGCCACTCACTTTGAGGTAAGAGGATACATGTCTCATGCTGAGCTGAGCCTCAGTAGACAGTTGCTCATTTGGAAACCAGGCCTTCATTTCTGGGAATATTGTATGGGGAGGTTCTTAGAAGCCAGGTCCTTGGGGACACTGCTGTTGCTATGCTGCATGGAAGTGTCATGTCTTGTAAAATACAAGCTCATCCATGCAGAACACCCACGAGTTCAAAATCCTCAACTAGGCAGCTACTCGTGCGCCTGTGTTTTCATTGCCATCAAAGAAGCAGGAGAGGAGTGATGCCCACTAGCCAAAGCAAGGAGACACTAATGATCCAGAGTTTCTCCATCCTCCCATCCATGTTGCTGGAGGCAAGACTGCCCTGCAATATACCCACACATATACATATACACACACAGGGACACACACATATTTGCACAGATGAGCACAGACATGCACACTTGCACATATGCATGACCACATTCACACATAGCGTCTTGCTGAATACCCAGACACATCCCACAAAGACACCTCCAGTTGGCATGTTGCTGACCTGTGGAGGTAACATACGTTTACACAGTGCCTGTCCCTGGAGTTGTAGACACTCACATTCCACAGATACACTTTCATGTGCAAAGACTAAAAGCCTCAAGAACCAAAAGCTGAAGGTAAGCCCACACACTCTGCTCCTACCAGCCCTCTTCTCATGGGCCAAGAAGTGATAAAACTCCCTTTTAGAGACATAGACACACAAATGTACATAGACACATGTAGGGCCCTCTCATACTAACAACTCTCAAAGGGAAACAGGAAGGGACCTCAAACTGGTCAGAGGGTCACCACCTAAATGAACTAGGCACTCGGAGACAGGCAGCCTCCTCTAGCCCCACAGGGATGTAGGTATGTTCCCTGTCCTCCAGGCAGTGACAGTCTTCAAACCATTCCTGGGTCACTGGTGCTGGCAGATCTCCCAGGCCCAGGTGACACATTATGCTCTGGGCCAGCTCAGCTCTTGGTGTCCTTTGCTGCCTTTCAGCAGCTGTGACAGGACCCTGTTCTGCCTTAGTTCAGGATCCTCTATAGGGTCTGTGGGTGCTTGGTGGGTCAGAGGCCACACAGCAGGAAAGGGGGAAGGCTGGGCTGCAGGCCTGTGGAGGTTGAGAGCAACCACAGCTAATGTACTCTGTGTCCAGCTCTGCCTACTGAGAGGCTTCAGGCCAGCCCTGTGCTCTGTGGTCCCTCCCCAGTTCCAGAGGTCCATATTTAATACAAGGACAGTGGCTTTCACTGTCAGGTTAGGTTCCAATCTGTGGTATCAGGGATGGGCCTGAAGCAGCAGAGAACAGTCACTGGGCTGGCTCTTCTGCAGGGCCTTCCAACTGTCCGGCGCACCCTACCGTAATGTAGACCTGGGAGGGGAGAATGGTAAGGACTAGCTGTAGCCAGAACAAGGCCTTTCTGTCCACAGCTCTACACCTAGTAAAAATTAGTGCCAGGACTGGTAATACATACCTGTCATCCCAGTACCCAGGAGGCTGAGGCAAGATTATGAATTTCAGGACAACCTGAACCCTCCAGAAAACCAACACCAAAATAAGAGAAGCTTTAAACAAAACAAAACAAAACAAAACATGGTATTACAGAACACAGGTCATGGGTGATGTCTTCAGGGAACCCTAGTTTCCCTGAGAGCTTCAGTGCCCAAACAAGGACCAATATATTGCACAAGGAGATGGGGATAGGGTTTGCCCAGTAGACAGTGCAGATCTATCTTCCAGCTTGGATCTAAGAAGCCAGCTCAGCCTTCTTTTTGCTATGCACTCAGTCTGGGCTTATCGGAGCTGACAGCCAAGCTGTTCCTAGCTCGGACGATGAATATGCATGGAGACTGCAAACATGAAGCAAGGGACATCATGGCTGTGGCTTCTGGGGAAGGTTGTTCGTTTGGATGACACTGTTTAATTTGGATTTACCGGCCTTCTTTCATCCTCCCAGGGGCAGGCTTAGTAATCAACATCTATGTGATACACTTTGTGCCATAATTAAAGCTGCCGTTTAATTAGAAAAGCTGTCCACCCCCAGACAAAGGAGTTCACGATGGCTCTGACATGGAAGCATGAGAACTCACTTGAGTGTATGGTGCTGCCTGTGGGTGCAGGGACACACACACACACATACACACACACACACATACACACACACACACATACACACACACACACACACACACACACACACACACACACACACACACACACACACACTCTTGAAGCCCAGTTTCCAATGACCATATCTGACAGTCCTGCAGGCAGGTTCTGGGCCATGATGGGGTGAAGCCCATAAGGAAATCATAGCAAGCAAACTTCGAAGAAGCCTAGTCTGAGCTTGTAATGATTACTTTCCGTGCTTAGCTACCCATAGACACCTGCCACTAAACACCAGGTGTTTGTTTGCTGAGTAGGCAATACTCACAGCCCACGTGTTCACCTTGGCATTTTTTGCCAGATGTCCTTTTGCTGACTGCACACAACAGCCTCTAAGCTTATGACTAAATACAATAGCCATTTCTTGCCATGGTTCTGGGGAGCAGGAATTTTGAGGCCTCTACAAAGATTCTAGTTAGGGACTACCATGTGGTATAGCTTGCCCACACCACTCTGCCCATCAGCCCGCATGTTCAGATGCCCCACTTACTCCTGTTATTCTTCTCAACAGCTCCAACATGTTCCTGTCTCCCTGGGATGGTTCTCATCACACTTGTGTTCTGATAGGTCAGGCCTACCACACATGCCTCACCTAAATCGGAGCTTCTGTCATACTACATGAAACTCAAACTGAGGAGAAATGGTCCAAGAGCTGAGTGATGAAGTGCTGAAAACACTTGTCCTTACTTTGCTCACTGGGAAGGGAAATGTCTAGCAGGGAGAGTTCCTGGGCAAGGTGGACTGTCCATGTCAGAAACCTACCCACACTCTCCATAACTCTTCCTCTCCCTCTCAACCTAGGTCAGAAGGCTGTGAGAAAGAATATAACAGGTCTCACCAGGTTCCATCAAAGCATGTCAGAAACCTTTGTGCAACCCCAAATTTGAAAGCAGCAGCTGGCTCTCTGGGGTTGTCTCATGATGTAAATAATTCAACTTCTGAATTTCAGAAAATGCCCAAAAATAAAAGAATCAGGCATGAAAAATACAGGTTATTTTTGGACTTAAGAAATAGCACAGCTACTAAGATATCTCTAGAGCTGCAGGCTCTGCTCCATGCTCGGAGGATCACCCAAGCCCAGGCACCATCCTGGGAGCTGCTACAAGTACAACCACAGAGAACAGGTCCAGATTCTGGGCGTTCACAGCCACCTGAGACTCTAGCCTTTGGCCACCTTACTACCTAAGCCCATGTACAGAGCAAGGTGGAAAATGATGTCTTCAAAAGCAGCCTAAAGACTGGGGCTCAGAGGAACTTGATGGGGGCTAGGATGTTCCAGTCTTGTTTTCTCCATCATTGCACCCATTGCACTGATGCACCTCCCGGAGCTTCTTGTTCCTCTTCCTGGCCCCACCCACTTAGCAAGCGCCTTAGCAGAGTTCTAGTCTGGGGTCCACTGGGCAGCATAGGAACTACAAAAACACCCCTCATTTACCTTCACCAGGACCCACAAGGCACTCTGGCAGCATGCTGCTCCCTAAGCTCAGACATCAGGGAGCTGCTGAGAATGTCCCCGTCTCGACATCCTGCCCTGGTACTCTGTGATGGAGCCCATGGACAGCCAGCTTGCTACTGCCAACTCAAAGCCTTAATGCTGTGGATGCTGGGCCTGGCTAATCCTCCTATCAAGTGTTTGGTCAAAGTCAGCTCTGGTCAGGCCCCTTTGTGCTTTTGAAATGTGATAATAACCAGGGACAAGAACCCAGTCCTTAGAGACACAAGCAAGGCCATAGCAATGAGGGAGGTAACTTTTTTAATCCTTTATTTCTTTGTTTGTGGGGGGCAAACAAGATGGTCGCAGCCTCTGAGGGAGTGGCGAAACCTTTCAGACACCTGGGGGCTCACTGAGCAATGTTAGCAAAAGCCAGTGAGCAGTGATCAAAGTCTCTAGCTCAGGTGCCCACTCTCCTCTGACCATGTATGTGCATATATGTACAAGCACACAGCTATAACTGGTCAGATATCCCAGTCACCTCCAGTCTGCCAGCCTCTGAGTCCAAAGGGAAGGGGGACTGATCCAGGGGATGAGTGTCAAAAGGATGCATATAGCAGACAGCAGAGGGCAAGAGAGACAGGAAGAAACAGGCAGGAACTGAGGGAGACATAGAAGAGATACAGAGAGTGATAGGGATCATGGAAGACAGAGACACTGAGAAATCAAGGGTCCACCAACAGCCCTGCACTCTTGGACAGCAGAATCCCACCTCCAGTCCTCAGCTGCTGAGGCCAGGCTGCTCACCTCTTAGGCCTGTAGTCGGGAATGGTCCTATCCAGGGAGATGCGGTCACTGAGCTGTGCATTGTATCCAAACTCCTCAAACTTGCCCTCGGTCTCTTGGCTATCATCCTGCAGAGTGGCAGCCACGCCTCCCTGGCCCAGGCCACCTGGCCCCTCCACCAGCCCAATGGGCTTTGCGAGGCCTGGAGAAGAACAAAAAAGGACAGGTCAGCAGATACTTGGAGTCGCTCCCAGCATTTACCCAAGCCCAGTGTGTTCTGAAAGCGGCACAAGGTTGTGGGAGGGTAGACAAGGGGTGTATACATGTGGCTACTCCATATGACACCATGATGGTAAGAAAAAGTCATTATGCATTCGCAACAGAACCCCAGCAGCACAGGAAGGTCCAGTAGGACCCTTAACTTCAGCTACAATTCCTGTGCATTGTAAAAGATCATTGTGTTGACTTAAGATGCCACCAGAGGAGATGGAGAGGCCAAGATTGTGAACACTCTGTGCACTTTCTTTAATCCAGAAGCTGTTATAAAGAGCAAATTAGGGCTGGAGAGATAGCTCAGAAGATAAGGGTGCTTGCCACCAAGGCTGATGACCTGAGTTCAACCTCCAAAAACCACATGGTGGAAGGAGAGGACCGATTCCTGACAAGTGTCCTCTGAGTTCTACCTGCATGCTGTGGCATACATAAACACACACACACGCACGCACGCACACACACACACACACACACACACACACACACACACAAAGAAATAATGCAATAAAATAATAGTTAATACATAAAATTTTAATTTTAAAGAACTAAAATAAACATTTTAGTACAAATTCATTGTCCCCACCAATTGCAGATTACTACCAATTTAAATATAGGTTAAATCTGAGGACACAGGGAATAGAGAAAACAAGGCATTAGAAACCAATGAAGAGGGATGAGGATGCTCCAGGAAGCCAGGGCACGGTCTACTCTGCTCCGAGTCTTATATGGGGCAGGGGCTAGGAGACCAGGGGACCCTAGCTAAGGAACACTGAAGTCACGACAGTGGATATGGCTCAGAGCATCCCTCCTAAAAGGGTGTATTCCTGGGCAACAGCCACATGCAGAGACAGTACCGTTTGCTCTCCTTGGTGGAGATCCAGCTAATAATATGAGGTGTGAACTCCATACTCCAAATAGCCAGGGAGTTTTCTAATCGGTTCAGGCTCTTGGACCTCTGTATGCTCTGGAACATTCCATTTTAATGGTTCATAATTGATGTTTGTATAGGATTGAAGAATATGCATTGAATATAAAATTGAAAAAATATGAGGTAAATTATTTCACTTGCTCATTTTTGTTTTAATATTATAATATATCTACAAATCATGCTTTAGATATGGATGCCCTTGTAGCCTAGGATGGCATTGAACTCACTATGTAGCCCTGGCCTGGATGGCTCCCTCCTGCCTCACCACATCTGGCAAAATCCTACTATTTTTAAACACATCATAATGTGTTTTTGTGCCCTTCATTTTGAAAGAGAAAAGACAAGCAGCCCCCAGGGGTCAGATACCCAGCAGCTTCCAAGCTGGCAGGAGAATAGCCTCAGAACACTTGCCCTCAGATCCTGCTGCCTGGCTGGAGGGTGACTCAGACTGTTCAGGGGGTGCCAGTATTCAACTTTGGAGATTCATTTGTAAAAGCAAAATACACTTGTTGAACTATTCCGTCAATCCAGAATACATCACCTGAGCTCACCTGCCTGCAAACCCCACTCTTCAAAGTACCTGCCTCTTTGTTGGCTTGCTGTATTCTTTTAATATCACAACCAGAGTATGGGCATTGCAGCCGTGATAACCATATGGATCTGGTTCCTGCTTTGTGAGCCAGAGACAAGTCCCAGGGCTCCTCAGTGTGAAAAATGAGTGGAGTCTGTTTCCACCTCCGCCTACAACCGCCTTCCTCCAATTTTTCTCAACTCTGTTGTATTTTTAGCGATTCTGGTAGCTGCCCTTGTGACTTCAAGAGGAATGTCCAAGGCTCTGATTCTGGGAGCATCAACTTTTACCCTGTCCCTCAATGCCCAACGTGTAAGATGAGGTACATACAGGCTTCTTGCCCATGGCTCCACAGTATCCCCCATAGCTGTCTGCTATAGCCCTATCATGCTCTGCAAATGTAGGCAAGATTCCATGAGATTTTAAAACAAGAAATAGATCATATTTATCCTGTGAAATTGCATGAACAGAACTCACTGGAGAGCCTAGCATGTGAAACCCACCAGGATCAGAATGTAATTCCCTCACTAACCAACCTCTGGCTACATAATGAAGAATTTTCAAATATCAAGGCAATATTAATTTTTATCATCAATGTTCTAAATTCCCAGGATCACACACATTGGTTGTTTTATGTTGAATCATGGCCAGCCATCTTGCTCTGGCATGGGCATACAAGTGTGGCAGTAAAGTGTTTTCTGGCACATGTTCTGCCATTCTCTATAGCACCCTCAGGAGGTCAGTCTATGAGGTTACAATGTGTGTAAAAATATACATAGGCTTGGAAAAGAGAAGAAAAGGAGTATAGGCAGTTATATAAAGAAATGAATAGTTTAAAAAATAAAACCTTTAAAGAGAGAGTAAAAATAATATAAAATAGCCATGTAAAGATGGAAAATACACAGAGTCTGAATTATGGTTCTTATTGTGTTTTCTTTTAATTTTTTAACTGTTAATGAGCTAACTGCAGAAAGATATTTGATTGTAAAGCCTGCTAACTTAAACCAACATATATATTTTAAAGTTATCTTGACTTTGAAATTTACGTCTAAAGATATGTTACTTTGGAAAAGAGGTTCTGCTTTTGTTTCCACAGAAGATGAGAACCTGTGGATTGCTTCCAGGCTAATATGGTTTGGTCTACCCCTGAAGGCAACTGGCTGAGATTATGCAGCCTCACAGACTATGACAGCCAAGATTTAACCATAATTATAAATGTTCTCAGGATCCCCATAAGACTGCCAGCACCCCCAATCAGCAGAAAGTAGTAATGGAAAACTATGCTCAAATTCCCAAAATAGTGTTTATAAATGTTTGTTTTCATTACAAATGGTTAATGGTCATAGTCAACCTTTTTCTAGGGAAAAAAGAGGAGTACAATATAGACATGATAAAAAAGATTATTGAATCTCCTTTGATGCAAAGAAAACCTTGTTAATTTCAAAATACTTTACATTGGTATGGATTTTGGTTTATTGATACAAATTTAAGATTAATTTTGTTATACTGTATGTATGCTATGTTTAAGGTATTATAAACATAAGTTTATATAACTCATTTAAAATTGTAATGTATAAATAAGAAATATAGATTAATAGTTAATCATCTATGATAATTGAACTTATATTAGTTAGGGTTTTTTTAGATATGCAAAGATATATTTCAATTAGATAGGTAATCTTCAAATACTTCAAAGACCTACAGAATACAACATTTAAAATGTTAAGAACTTAGACTTTTCTGTACTGTGAGACATGTCTGTTCCTGGATGCATCAATCTACTTCAAGAGGATAGTGGGTATTGAGAAAACTAAGGTGCTAAGAGTCAAATAACACGCCCAAGGTCACTGTGTTAAAAATCACATGACCACACTCAAGCAGCACAGCTGGAAACAGCTGGTCTCCATGTGGTTTCCCAGGATTCTTACACCAAGCCTTTCTTACTGCAGAACAGGGACAAGAGGTAGGGTCATAGGCAGATCTCAGCACGCTCTTAGGACCCCTTTACTTCCTACATAATTTATATTGTCTTGCCCAGCCACCATCCTTGGACCCTCTTTTGTGCTCAGCCTAGGTAGGCTCTCATCTATCTAAGGAGAATTTCACATCTCCTTAGGTCTGGGACCTGTTTACTTGACTGAAAAATATTACCAAGTCATATTTCAGAAGGATTTTACAGAGAGAATTTTCTAAGCTATAAGGCAGCTGGAAAAGTTTCTTTTTCCTCCTTAGGAGTGGCATATGACTTTTCTGGATGTAGAATTCCTAAGCTGCTCCTGCTCACCCAGTCCCAGGATTGAGTTCCAGCACAAGAGACCCTTTTCCTACAATAGGTATTCATTCTCATTCACACTCTCTCTGCCTCTGTCTTCTCTATTTCTCTGTCACATCTGTCTTTATTTATCTCTCCTCCAGCTGTCTGTCTGTCTCTTCCATCTAGAGTTTATTATGGTCATCTTTAGCCTTCCGGAAATATTTTGTTCTGGAAGATGTGTACTGTTAACTGAGATTATATTTCTGTCTGCCTTCCAATTTGTTCTTCTGTAATTTCCTTTAAATATTTATCTTCTTATTGGATTTTCTTTTCACTTTTATTATTTTTAACTTATTTTACATATCAAGCACAGTTTAAATATTTGTCCTTTAAAATATTCTCATATTTTATTCTACTTGTGTATGTGTATATGCCTGTGTATATGTGTACCATGTGTGTGCAGGTACCAGTGGAAGCCAGAAAAAGGCATCAGATCCTCTGGAACTGGATTTACAGATGGTTGTAAGCCACTGGATATGGGTGTTGGGAATGGAGCTTGGATCCCCTACAAGAACAGCAACACTCTTCACCACTGAGCCCCAGCCTTGAAACTTGCCTTAAATGAAGATTCCTCCTCTTGATGCCGCTTCCTCCTGCCTATGTTCCTTCTTTGTTTGCATTTTCTGAGGCTTTTTGAACCACCAGCTTGGTCTCTTGTCTAACTAGCCTACCTATGGAGTTCTTTCTCCTTATGGTAAGTCCTTATTCTCTGCTTCCTGTGGATGACACACGGGCTTTCTTCTGGTTTCTGAGCAAGCAGACTCCTGCCCCTGGAGATCTGTCTGTACTCACACAGCCCTAGGGAGTGACCTCCCGAACCCTTTGGAGAATAGGTGAGGAAACAGACCCAGTGCTACAAAACAGTACAAACAAGGCTTCCTTCGAGTTGGTCAGTGGAGGTGATGGATCCAGGACCCAGGCCAGGCTCCTGCTTTGGAAGCTCAACTGTGATGAATCGCAGTGCTCTGCTGGTCCATGCCTGGTCCCCACCATCCTTCCTAACATCTGACTCCACAGGACACACTACACATCTTACTTTTCCCAGAGAAGTCTTGTATATTAATTATTTTTGTTATGGTAGGGACAAAATTCCTCGCAAAAGCTACTTAAGGAAAGACAGACTGAGGGTACAGCCCATCAAGGTGGCAGAAGCAGGAGGCAGGCAATTACTCTGCGTGCACAGTCAGGAAGCACTGAGTGATGCTGCTGCTGCTCAGTCTGCCTTCCCCTTTGGTTCAGTCCAGGCCCCCAGCCCATGAAATGTTACCACCCACTCACAGTGTCTTCCATCTCAATTAACATAACCTCTAAACTCTCACACACAGCCCAGAGCTTTGTTTCCTAAGTAACTCTAGATCCTTCTAAGTTGACAATCAGCTAAAAAACACCCAAGGGCCAAAGAAGGAGTTCTGGGTGGTACACCCATCAGTCCTTAGGGACACATCTGTTCTTTGCTATTCACAGGGCTTCTGTGGAGTCTCAACACAAGATGTGGGACAGGAACACTCTTTCTGGGAAGATTCACAAATAGGTTCTACACAAACCTACCTCTGAGGCTGGGAGGCATCAAGGTGCTCTGGTCAGGGGCCCCTAGTGGAGAGGGGTCAGCATAAACAAAGCAAATCTCCAAAACCAGCCTGGGATTAGGACCTGAAGACAGTGCCACCTGCATGGGTCTCAGTCAGCTCCCTTCAGTTCTCAGGAGCAGGAATCTGTGCCAGCTACACCGATCGAAAACTCCAAATTGGATTTTGCCTTTAAGGAAGGTCACTCTGGCACCTCCCTGCAGAGATCCTGGCCTCTCATCTTCCTGCACTTTTCCTGCATCAGCTCAGATCCTATTTCAGAAAGATTTCTTGTAAAGAGATGGAATTGCTTGATCTCTCCAGGAAATGAGGGCAAGCCTAGAAGGACACCGAGATGACCTCCCCATGACAGAACAGTCATGAGGCCTGTTTCACCATATTAATAGTCTATGCAGCCACCTATATTCTGAGGGTCTGACAAAATCTATACTGAGCTGGGCAGCCCCTTCTGCCTAGACTTTTGGGCAGCAGCTGTGGAATCTTCTCCTACTCTCCGCTGAGCTCAGTGTTCATTGCAGGCTAAACTCCAGGTGTGGTACAGACTGGGCAGGAGGGGCACATGGGTTTAGGGTAGAAGGTAGGGATGATATTTATTGCGTTATTCCTTCCCAGATCACAGGATCCCCAACTTCAATGAGCAGGACAAGTGTTATACCCACAAAGCACACGAAACCATACTACACTGTGGGATGAACTGTATCTTCCAAATATGTTTAAGGCCAATGCATTTAAGTCCTCATTTTAAGAGTCATGAATGTGGCCCAAGTTGGAAATAGATGTGATCACAATAAAATGAAGTCACATAGAATGAGGTTAAGGCTCAGTCTAGTATGGCTAGTGTCCTCAGAACCAGAGGATTTGGATGTCTACCCACAGAGAAGGCCACCTATGTACAAGGCACAGATAGAGTTGGAACCCACAAGCTAGCAACATCTGGAACTTCCAGCAGCTGGAAGGGGTGGAAAGGGTTTCTCTGGAAAGATGGGAGACGAAATATTAGCAGGCTCCCTGACTTCAGAGCCTATTGTTTGTCACACGGCCCATACGGCACACTGTTACTTGGACCCAAACCAGCTCTGCTGTTATGTGGGGACAGAAGATTCTAGTGTATGGACTGTTCCTCACATGGGGTGACCCAGTATGTGTCCATTCCAGGGGGACTTAGCTGCCTTGTGATTACCCTCCTGTGCAGAAGGTGGAGACACACTTTTCTAAAACACAGCAGTTCCTGGAGAAGCCAGGATAAAATGCTTTCTAGTTTCCAGTCCCCAAATCTCCCCTAGGTGAACAATATTACAGCTTGTGATGCATCCCTGATGTCATGTGATTCTAAGAACAATGGGAAATCTACATTCTGTAATGCAGTTTTAAACCAGATTTCCTAGAAACCAACATGCTGTACAATCCAAAGCTGGCTCCCTGCATTCAATCCACAGATCTGGTGCCCTGTTGGAAAAGATGAGGCCACTCACGGTCCAATGCCATCGTATAATAAGCCCAACCAGTCAGTCAGGCAGAAATGTCCTCAGCAGAGGACAGAAGATTGCAAGTATCTCATTCCAATAGGCAAAGCTTCAGCTGAAGAGCAGTATCTTTAATCCCATGAGGCTAGTAAAGAAATAGAGCTACCCTTGAGTAAGAGGTCAAATTTTCTAGGAACACTCTTGGGGAATGATTAGCACATTTCCTTTACATTGGCAGGGAGACCTAGAAGGCATACCCAGAATCACCCAGGGCTCTCATCACAGAGAGAAAATTAATATCTACAGTTTAGTGGCCCATGTTATTTCTACAAGACTATGACCATGGTGGACACATGGGACAGATTAAGTCCACATTTTTCCTCCTCGCTCTGCCCTAGCACTTTCCAGACACCAAAGACTCTTTTAAAACTTCACTTGGATAGTCATAAACATAAAAAGTCAATGTGAAACAGTACCTTTTATTTCTTTGTCCACTTGCCAAAGAGACACGAAGAGAGGTTAGAGTGACAGGCCAGTGACTAAGAGCATTTGCTTTCAGAGACCAGAATTTGGTTCCCAACACCCATATCAGATGGCTCACAAAGGCCTGTAACTCCAGCTCCAGGGGATCCAATGGCTTCTTCTGGCCTCTGCAGAAACCCATATGCACATGGCATGCTTACACACTCATTTACACACATACATTCGCATAAGTAAAAGTTATATTTTAACAGGTATGATGAGTCTCTGACAAAGGTCATCCTATAGCAATGGGCAGGCACATGCTGTCTCCAGAAAATCCAACAAAGGCAGAGAACTAAGCATGGTTTAGACCAGGGCAGCCTGTGAATACCAGCTGTGGGTGGCAACTCCACACTTGGGGTCAGTACCAGAGGATGACTGGGATGGGACAAGGCATTCTGGAAAGAGATCAGGGCATGGTGGACTAGAGGAGGGTGTTTTTAAAACCTACAAAGGTTGGTATGGGTGGGGGACAAGGGGAGGTTGGGGGAGGGGCTTGATCCTCTGCAAAGGGGCTACAAGGGTAGGTGCCTGGGTAGGGTGGGGAGGAGACTGTCCAATCTCACACATGGGTAAGTCACCGAGGTGAACATGGTCGGGGAAGGTGAGGAATGTAGAGAGAGGGCAAGGTGGGGTCACTGGGGAACTGGGCAACAAAGGAAAGCAGGACAAGGGGAATGAGGGTTGAGCAGAGGGACTTTGCTCAGGACAGCAAGGACACACAGCCACCACAGA
The DNA here is from genome assembly GCA_033318265.1 of Phyllotis vaccarum. Lineage (NCBI taxonomy): Eukaryota > Metazoa > Chordata > Mammalia > Rodentia > Cricetidae > Phyllotis > Phyllotis vaccarum. Next base: position 62,095,035 of record JARWLC010000017.1, read on the forward strand.
AGTGAGCAAAGGAAACTTGGGGTCCATAGGGAGGTCTGGGAGATTTAGACGCAATACCCAGGACCCACTTAACTCTCCAGGCTGTCAGGGTAGCAACGCCTCACAGATTTTACGGGTCCCTCTACTTCTTCATTTTTAATTTCTATTTGATTAATTTCTACTGACTGTCTCTTTCTGTCCAATTTATTTAATGACTGTGTGCTTTCCCTAAGACCTTAAGCAATATAATTCATTTTGACCTTAGTTGTTTTTCATTATATTAACATAAACAATAAAGTTAAATATGGATCAGGCTGAACCTAACAAATGGTTTCTGAGTATTTTATGATGTTCAGTATCTGGAGAGCATGTGTAAATTATTGGCATCTCTCTTCTACACATTCTACCAGCTGTGTTATGGACAGAAAACATGATTTACAGGGTGTGCTTACCTGTGGTCTGGTGCAGCCTCAAGTTTTGGGTTGTTTGTTTTGGTTTTTGAGATAAGGTCTCTCTCTACATAGTGAGTTCCAGGACAGCCCTGGCTATGTAGACAAGGCTGGCCCTGAATTCACAGAGCTCCACCTGACTCTGCCTCCCAAGTGCTGTGATTAAAAAAATGTGCCACCACACCTGGCTCAGGCTCAACTCTAATTTTTTACTTTTTATTTTTTTGGCCAGGTGGTGATGGCGGCACAGACCCTTAATCTCAGCACTTGGGAGGCAGATACAGGTGGATCTCAGAGTTCAAGGTCAGCCTGCTCTATAGAGCAAGTTCCAGAGCTACATGGCAAAACACTGTCTGGCAAAAAATTTTTTTTTTACATTTGTGTGTGTGTGTGTCCACTTGTCACAGCACACATGAGGAAGACAAGATAATTTTCTTAGGCAGGTCTGGTTCTGGGGATCAAACTGAAGTTTTAGGCTTGACAGCAAGTGCCTTTATCTGCTAAGCCATCTTGATGGCCCTACAGGCTCAAGTCTTGAGAACAGTCCATAAATCTCTATTTATTTTTAAAAAGGCTGAACTTTTGAAGCTAATTATGAAGGAGGAGGGGAAGAAAAAAAAAAAGGCAGGTGGTGGTGGTAAAGGTGACTGGCAATCCACGCAGATGCCCTGGTGCCTCTCGACCCATTATACATGGTGAGAATCCCTTTGAAGCCACTCTACATTCTCAGCAGGAGTTCAGGGTTTTCCCCCCTGACCGGGGTGGGGTAGGGGAGCTGCCAGTTTGTAGTTTCACTATGATGAATGTGATTAATTTAAATTGTCCGGAGCGTGGCTGCTTTATTTTCTATGTTCCATCTTCCAGTTATTCCAGGTCTACAGGGGTCTCTTTCTGCTCTTGGAGCATAGCAAGATGTGGCTGCCCCTCTGAGTGCCTCACTCTCTTCCTTGCAGTACAGTGGCCCAGGCTATTTTCTCAATAACGTCTCCCAGGCACTACAGCTTCTCTTTAGCAGCATCTGATTCCCTGTGTGACCCTCCCAGTGAGTCTTTAGTTTTAATGGCAATATATTTCGACTTTGGAAGTTTGTAGTACCTGCATGCTGGTATAAGCCATATATATGGTGCGCATATATGCAGGCAAACACACATGAGGAGGAAGATGAGGGCAGAGGAGGGACAGGAGAAGGAAGAAGAGGAACTCCCACCTGAGGAGGGCTTAGGCCCTGAGCTTCACACAGCTGAGGCTCCAGATGGCTGCATAGATCCTTGGTTTTAACCACAGTGAACCACTGAACTCACCCCAGTGTGGTGGATTCATGATGTTACATTGTAAATAATTATCCTGCCTATGAGTTTAATAAAAAGAGCTGATTGGCCAAAGGCAGACATGAAGTGTAGGTGGGGCTACCAGACTAAGAAAACTCTGGGTACAGGAAGCACAGAGCAGAGATGCCACAGAGAAGCCAGAAGATGCAGAGGACAACTATGCTGCTCTGAGAAAAAGTACTGAGCCTCATGGCTGAATAGGATAAGAATCATGGATTAGTTTAAGAGTGAAGAGTTAGCAAGTTATATGCCTGGGCCTTAGGCCAATCAGCCTAAAATTAATGTAAGCATCTATGTGTCTCTATGAGACTGTGGGTCTGTGGGTCCAAACCTCGAGGCCAGGTCTGAAAGTCTGGGCCAGAAACCTCATACTACAACCCCAGGAAGTCTGAACAGCACTAGTTAGAAATATAAAAACTGGCAACCAGTCCCTCTCCAGAGATGGACCTGACTCATCTGATGTCATTGGACAATGGAATTCTTAAGCATTTTTTTTTTAAAGACATGATCCTCAAATCTATAATACTCCTGCCTCAGCCTCCTAAATGTTGGAATTAAGGTGCCCTGCCACCACACTCAGCTGGTTTCTGGAATCCTTAAATATCCATGGCCCAGATCATTCTCAAGAATGAGTGAGTGCACGGGGAGAGGAATTTTTAGTTGCTCTGTGTTCTGGGCCTTCAGGTATCACTGAGTCTCAGATGTCACCTCCTAGCAAGCGGATTAGAGCTGGGAAACACAGATCAGCCTGGCACAAAAGTGAACCATGACTCCTAGGGCTGGGGAACAATTCAGTCTAGGTACAAATGAGCAAGAGTTAGCCCTGGCTATGGGAAGCAAATGTCCAGAGCAAGAGTCCAGCAGGAGCTACACACTTGTACCTCTCCTTGTCCCCATAGGGGCAGGTCATATGACAGCAGGGGCCAGTCTATTCCATGCCAGTGCTCTAGCACAGAGCCCAGGTCCTCACCTGGTTCAGAGGCAGTGGTCTGACTTAGAAGAGGCAAGCTGCCCTCGTGTGAGATGAGCTACACAGCCTCTGCTCCTGAGCCACTGAAGGCAAATGGTTCAGGGATGTGAAAAGCCACCATTAATTCCACCTTTACAGAATAACCATTCAAGTTCTTTTTCTGTGACCAGGGAGGCCACACACTTCTTTACCTAAAAGAGATCGCTGGGGTTGGTGTCATTGCCAGAGAGTGGGCATGAGACTGTTTACACAAGGAGCTGACTCAGTTTGGAAGCAGGATGGCAGGGAAGTATGACTCAGGAATTGAGGTGTGATGCAAATCAGTTTCCTACACACCTCCTCAAGCTGTACTCCTGAGAAAAATTATGGCAGGAATTTTAGGATAAATATGTCATTCACTGTCATGCTGGGGACTACAGGTGGTAGTGAGGACTGGGGCTGATGGCTATACCGGGCCACTAAGATCTAATCAAGTATTTCCAGCCAGAATTGGCACCAAGAGTGCCAGGAGATCTAAGATTTCAAGAGAAGCATCAATATATAGGTTCCTTTCATGACATAATTTGAAAGAAACTGTTGATAGATAAATATGGACTGGCTGAGCCCTGGACTCTGGGAAGCTGTGTGTGGATATACACAGGAGACTTTGTGGGTATGATTAAGTCCAGATGGGAAATTCGTTTCACTGAAAAGCAGGGTGGAGGGGCTGAATGCAGCCATAGGCATAGGTGCTGTTAAAATCTGACACAGTAGAGAGAATGGGGTGGTGATGCTGGGATGGTGGTGGGTTCTTCAAGACTGCAAGGGGCAGGGAGGGACTAGCCCCAGAGTCTCTGCAGGAAGCACAGTTTCCAGACACTGAGGTTGTAGTTAAGTGAAAGCCACTTTGGGCTTCTGTACTCGACCTTCATTTGTGATCATTTCCACAAGCCCAAGAGCAAGAGGGTCAATCAAATGCCCACTCAGCTTTGTGAGTGTTGAGACCCCCTAAGCTGATAGTTACAGTCCCTCCCATGTGACTCCCAGACCTTAAGACACTTGCAAATAGCTGAATCAGTATTGTACGTATGGAAGTGGAGCAATTCCTATGGACCTGGCCAGCACAGATAGTAGCTGCAGGCTGCATGGTGGCCAACTCTACCACCTGTTACCTATGCTCCTGGGGACTTGTGCACTTTGGTGTGGGGCTAAGAGAACCCTCAGAGCAATTATTTCAGCAATGGTTTATGGAGAAAGAGCTGTGTGATGGAGTAGCGGCAAACTCTGGAAGAAGCTTCAAGGACGAATAGCAGTGTTTAGAAACCTGGCTTCAGCCATATTCAAAACCTATAGGTTATCGGTTTACATATAGACACCCAGCAATCTGGTAGCATGGATCGGCTTGCTGCAGGGTAGTGATGGGTTCTAGGAGGGCTGCCTAAGCCTGTTATAAACAGCAGTTTGGTATCATTAAGTAGGAGTGTGGGGATGACAGTGTTTGGGATTAGTAGCCAGTGTCCTGGTGACAGGCATAGCCAGTAGGCAGAGAAGTAACAGGATGGCAAACCTAGGATCCCCGGATGTCTAGAACCATCAGAAGTCAGGGGAGAAGAAGCTCTTCATGCCTCCATCTTGGTGGCCTGTAGACTTGTCACTTGTTACATCAGACCCAGGAAATAAGATGTTAAAGAAAGGAAGAAGTAGCAGGTGTGAGGCCAGTGGTGATGTCTGGCAGCCTCTGCACCTCCTTGCACCCTTCTTAGCCAGAAGACCCACTGTTGGCTTCCGGCAGAGTGTTGTGAATGACTCAGGTGGGCCACTTACTTCCACAAGAATCTTGCAGCCTTGTAAGTTTGACAATTGGCTGTCATTGACATTTATATAGGACCTGCTGAATGCCATTCGGAGAGACATGTCTAAAAAGTATATCCATCACTGTAACATGTGAGCTTTACTTTTTATTCACAGTCCTGTGCCCCCTTTCCTGCTTGGAACTAAGACTCAAAGCTTGAGGCTGGAACAACCATGAAGTAATCATTAAGTGCAGGGATTCAGATGGGCTTAATCTCGGAGATACTGCCTCCTTTCTGGAGTACAGAAAGTCCACAATACAGGGATGCTCTTCGGCTGTGGTTCTAAAGTGTGCAGAGACAAAGAACTGAAGTCACACAGTCTCTGGTTATCAGACTGCGTTCTCTCCCATAGAAAGGCAAAGGAAGACAAGATCTCAGCACAGGAAAAGCCAGGCTGCCAACTTATCAGTGGCCCTGCCAAGAAGAACTCGGCTAGTGTCTCCTGGCCAGGCAAGAGCCCCCGCAGGAACAGAAGTGCTGCCAGCTCCCACCAAGCCCCAGCAAACTTCCCTGCCCCCAGAGCAGAAGTCAGCTCACACTTGGCCAGCCCACCTCTTCCACACAGGGTACCTGGGCTCGTGGGTGGCTGTGATTTTCAACTTGGAAGGCTGTGTAGTTCTGGAGCTCCCTTTGAGTCACTGGTTTTCCATCTGTCATTGCAGCATCAGCCAATGTTCTGAGAGAGGAAACAGCCTTAAGTGCACAGGCTGCCAGCCACAAGTCCATCACAGAGGAAGAAGCAGAGGAAAAGGCCTCTGGGGAAAAGGGTTGTTGACCTTGAAAGTGAAGATGGTGGGTATGACAACCATGTCCTAGGGACAGCTTCTCCTAGTTGGGGGTCTCAGCCCACCATGATTCAGCTTACATCTCCCATGATACCCATGACCATCATAAGCCCAGAGAAAGGACTCATTGTTAGCTAGCCTATAGTGGCAGTCTGTCAGAACATGTGCTTACTGAAAACAACTAAAAATGTAGCAGAATCAACTTCTATAAGGCAATAAACATGGCTGGAGAGATGGCTCAGTGGTTAAAAGCACTAACTACTCTTCCAGAGGCTCGATTCCTAGACCCTCATGGCAGCTCACAACCATTTGTAACTCCAGTTCTAGGGGATATGACATCACCTTCTAGACTCTGTGGGCCTAGGCACACATGGAGTTACACACTCTTACATGCAAACCAAACATCTATAAATACATTTTTAAAAATTTAAAGTGATACACATCTAATGAAATATGTGGCCCCAAAGAGAAGGCAGCAGGAATGTGGGACAAGAGAGCTGGGTAGTACTCGCACTTTGTCCTGATGGGGGCTCTGAATGTTATGAATATGGCATTTCAAGTAGAAGAAATCAGTAGAGTCATTTTATCTCTCCAAAGCCAGATGAGAGTAAAACCTCTGTGCCCCACCATATATGAAGACAGTTTTGAACTTAGTGACCACACAGGGAGTCCTCAGGAGCCCAGAGAAACAACCTTGGTTCTTTCCATGCTCAGCCTTTGCAAAACACGCTTGCAAATCAGATTTCATGACAATGGCCACAGCCTATATAACAAGACATGTAAACAGACAAGATGTTGTGAGTGAGTCCCACAGGGGCAATGGCGGCTGACTTCAGACAGCAGTCCTCATTTTACCTCTGAGTCCCAAAGTACCAGTGGTCTCCATCTTTGTCCAGCAAGCAGGGCCTCACTGTCTACAGTGGGAAATGACCATTGTTACCTTCCAGAATCTATTCAAAGCGTCCCTCATGGTTCCAAAACCTTGGCCGCCAGTCTTGTAGTGAGTGGCTCAAGAAGACTGGGGGCAGACAGGACATCCCTCCAGTACCCCTTATTCCTCTCTCTCTCATGCTCCCTAAAAGTACAGACTGATTTAATGTACCTGATTATTTATTTCTATGATTATAGAGGACAGATAATAATGAAAGCCCCTGGTTTGCCTCTGTGGATAATGTCTCTCATACAGCTTCAATTTTATCTACTCTTTCCAAATACAACAGCTCGTTTCATTATGGTTAAGTCTTTTAAGATTCCCCTGGGGACCTGAACTAATAACAGTTTGTCAATAGCATAGACCAATATCCTTAAATGATGAGGTCACTAACATTTTGCAGGGCATGGCAGTAACTGAGAAATGCCCTCAGAGACTATTATCTGACAAATCTTCCCATGCAACTTCTGCATTCAACTGAGAGCAGAGAAGGGTAGATGGGGGGACCTGAACTCCCTGGAACTCAAGATTTCATGGCTCTTCCCTACATCTTAAGCCCACAGTTGTTACACAGCTTCACCATATAGCAACCAGTGCCTACCGACCACCCCAGGTTGGATCTAATTATCACTGGTAGCAAGGGCAGGGTGATCTAGGGTGACCTCAACAATGACAGCTGAGTCAAGTGGTGATGGATATCTCAGTACAGATATCCACCCATATGTTCATGCATCCATCTATTCATCATCCATCCACCCATATATCTACCATCTATCACCCAATTAGCTATGCATCCATCCATTCCACCAGGCAATATTTATCTACTGCATATCTGGCATTATCCTACCCATTTATCCATATCCTCCAGTACTTTAACTGCTTCCTCTAAATCTTCATTAACATTTCTGAAGATCAGATTGGCTTCACCAAGCCCTCTACAGGCAACTTATTCAATGTCAGTGATCATCCTACCACAGGGAACAGTAACTCACATTTCACAGATGTGAAAACCAAGGCTCAAAGAGAGACTTCTCCAAGGTCATCCAATTAAAATTCATTCCCAGATCATTACAATACCAAATGTGTGGCTTGAATGCCTCCCCTTCCATGAAGCTATCTGACTTATCAAAACATCCCTCCCTTGTGCTCTAAGGGGTTTTCATACTTCTTATATAACACACCACCTTCAAAGAACAGTGACACCAGCTACTACTGCTCATACTTGACTGGAGGCTCTCAGAAAAGGTCAGTTTGCAGAGTTTAGCATTGCCCTTGGGGTCAGGGCACACACAGGGCTCACATCCAACACCTCCACCCCAGCTTCCTATGAAAGCCCAAAACGCATTATTTTTGGTTACATGGAAACACCACAGAAGAACATCATCAGACTGGAGGGATGGCTCAGTGGTTAAGGGCAGTCACTGCTCTTGCAGAGAACCTGGGTTTTGTTTCCAGCTCACAACTGTGACTCCAGTTCTGGAGGATCCAATACCCTCTCTGGCCTCTGTAGGCACAGCACATATCTGATACACATATACTTAAGATAATAAATCTGTTTAAAAGTTATTTTTGAAGAACAATGCAGTTGATCCTGTGGAGTTGGGTGGGAAGGTCAAGGGGGCAGTGAATGGCAGAAGTGGCATCACTGAGGAAATGATCATCAGAACCCATGAGAATCAGACCTTTCCAGAGAGGAGACACTTCATGCCAGGAACTACTCCCAAAGTTTCATGCATTCTTCCAGAGGTGATTATCTACTGTCCCATTTATATAGGAAGACATTGAAGAACCAGGACACCAGGCATGTGACTGAAGTTGTGCAAGCACAGGGGTGGGGCCAGTCCAACTACTCAATGTGTGGGAATTATGCACTCCTGCCAAACAAGATCATCTCTGTTTCCAGCCACTGACAAGTAAGTGCTTGAGCACTGGAGTACTAGCAGGCACCTCCCACAGCCTTCTCCAAATGTGTGGTAATTCCTTCTTGTATAGCCCAGGTACTGCCCATGATCTTCCCTACTTGAAAATAAAATCAAGACTTTCTTGGTTTTAGACTGGGAATTGCATATAGTGACCTGCTGAACTGTATATTAAAAGCAGTTCCAAGCTGGTGAGACAGCTTAGTGGGTAAAGGCATTTGCTGCTAAGCCTGACCTACGTTTAATCCCCAGAACCCAGATGGCGAAGGAGAGAACTCCCTCAAGTGTCCTCTGACCTCCACATGTGCACACTAGTGACCACATGCATGTGCATGCACACATACATCACACAATAAATAAATGTAATTTTTAAAATAATAATAAATTTTAAAAGTCCTTTTAAAATAAGTGGGAGATATGACATCCAGCTTTGATACAACTAGGTCATGCCTCCTAGTCTAGGCTCAGTGAAATATGGAGGTCACACCTAGGCTCAAATCCCACCTCTGCCATCATTGATCTGTGAGGTCTCTTGGGTCCTGATCTCCTCTTAAGCAAAACAAGTTAAAGGACCAGAGGCATCACAGGTGTTTGTGGGGACCAAGAGTACATGCGCATGCACACACATGTACACATACACACATGCACATACACGCATGTGCACATATACACACATGCACATACACACACATCTTAGTGTTTACAGTAGCTTGATTTTGTTTATTTGTGCCATTCATTATTAACCTTAACCCTGAGGCTTCACTCAGAAGTGAGAGGAGGTGGGAGATATGGAACATGGGAAGTGAGGCTGGTTTGACCCTAAGACTTTCTCCAAAGGGGCCAGCACTCACCAATGAGGATGCTGGGAATGGTGTCCCCAAGAGTCCAGCCATCCTCACCACTGAGGTCTGTTGAGTCCCTGATCCCATCTCTCTCCATCTCAGAAAAGGCCTGGTAGTAGCAGAGCCCAGCACTGCAGGGCATAAAAAACACTTCAGGATTTCTGCTCTTTGAGCACCAGGAGACTCTGATTCAGTTTCCAGCACCCACATGGCATCTCGCAACCATCTATAACTCTAGTTCTAGGGAAGCCAATGCCCTCTTCTAGCATCCACAGGCACCAGGCATGTAAGTGATATATGGACATACATACAGAAAAATAAATTATTCATACACATAATTTTTTTAATTAATTAAAAAAACCCATACTTTTCCATCTTGTAGACTGATGGTCTCAGTGCAATAAAATACTATGTTCCTACCTGAGCATATGGCACATTCTGTAACATCCCTACTTAAAAGGAAACATGCATTCAAACACATACTTTAAAAACTGCCTAGTGTAGGGAGCTGGGGAGATGGCTCAGGGATTTAGAGCACTGACTGCTCTTCCAGAGGACCTGGGTTCAATTCCCAGTATCACAACTGTAACTCCAGTTCCAGGGAATCCAACACTCTCTCTCACAGACATACACAAAGCAAAACACCAATAAAATAAATAAAGCTGGATGTGGTGATGCACACCCTTAATCTCAGTGCTCAAGGGCCAGAGGCAGACTTATCTCTGAGTCTGTGGCCAACCTGGTCTAGAAAGCAAGTTTCAGGACAGCCAGGACTGTTATACAGAGAAGCCCTGTCTAAATGGATAGGGTGGTAAATGCTTTTAATTTTAGCAGTTGTAAGGCAAAGGCAGGCAGGTTTCTGAGTTGAAGTCTAGCAGAGTTCCAGGACACCGGGTTACACAGAGAAACCACTGCATTCCTCTTCCGGAACCAAAAATTCCTCTTCAGAAAACCAAAAATTAAAAACTTAGAAAAAAATTTTTAAAAAGAACCAAACTGTCTCATGTCATAGAGATACCTCTGAAAAAGAGAGAGGGAGGGAGAGGAAGGTAATTACAGTTTTCAGTTTCAGCCCATGAACCATCGGATTGCTTCTCTGGGAAAGTGGAAAATCTTAGGAGAAAGCCCTGCTCATGTTATCAGTACCCCACAACCTTCCAGGAGGTCCAAAGTGTTAGTGAATCCTACCCTCTCCTTGCCTCTGTCCGCAATCGAAGCAGGAGCATTAATCCTGGGCTCTCTTGTCTTACGAAATACGTGGTCTCTTCCCGCAGTCCCAGCCACTATCCAAAGATACTGCCTCTTTACATGTTGTAGGCATACGCCCTTTAGCCACTGAATATTTTAACTTATCCTGAACTGGCTCCCAGGAAGAGTATCTGGTCAGGGAGATCACTGAGTTTTTACAATTGAGGGATAAGGTGAATCAGTACCTACAAAATGGTGACAAGAATGGGATTTATATGCCCATACAGCAAACAGCACACAACTACATTCCAAACTCTGCTCTGCCCAAATGCTCCGACTCGAACAGCATTTGAAAGAAAATACAGACTCATATCCCCACTGGCCATACTTCATGCACTTTTCTGGCCACTCCTTGGGCACTGCTGCCCCAGGACATCTGGGTACCACTGAAAATACCAAGACTTCCCACCCCTACTTCAGCCTCTTGCCTATCTGCTTTCTCCTGAATACTGAACACCACTGAGCAGTCTGTATATCTTGCTTACTGGACAACACAGTAGCAGCCCCTTCCCAAAGTTGGGCTGGTACACCTCAAAACTTGGGAGAAGGGGTAAGAGGCAGATAAGTCATAGAGAAAGAGAACAGAGGAGACAGACTGCTGTTTGGTCTGCACTAACAGGGGGGTCCCAGGGTGATCTTTGGGCCTCGGAAGAGGAATGCAGTGGTATATGGAGACAGACTGCTGACTATAAGCATGTGGTGCCTCTAGGGCCAGCCTCTGGGCCTCCAGCAGTCTTGCTCACACCTGGGTCTGAGCCTACACCAGGTACTTTGCAGAAAAGCCACATCCTCTTTCTGTCTCTGCCTTTCTGGCCCTCACCTAGACATGGAGCTCTTGGCACATGTTCCTCAGGATAGCATCCTATACCTGCAGCATGGCCAGGAGCACACTGAACAATGGGTGTTACAGAAAAATGGGATGAGATACACCACTTCAACATGGAAGTCATCTGGGCAGGGCCACCCACAGCGGTACAATGGAGGTGAGAATGTAAAGAACAGATACTGGTGGACTGGCTGCATGTATCCTCAAGAGAATACTCAGAACCCACACTATAACCAAGATTGTATATTTTAAACAAAATATATTATATGACTCTTCTTAGGATTTACTCTTATTGACCATATGAAAATTGAATGAAAATGTATTGGATTTATATGAAGAAATAATGAGCTCAGCTAGTCATCCAGATTTGACACCTGCATAGTATTCCATTTGAAAGTGTCAGGTTGCTGGGCCAGTCTCTGCCATGTAGCCACTCTGCCTTGCTCCCTCGGCCCTGCTTTCTCATGAGCATTGGCACATGGGCACAATGGCTCTCCCCATCATCTCTCTTGGGAATGAGCTGGCTCAGGGGTTACACCCTCCCCAAAGAGCTCACAGAGGAACAGCAGGAGGCCCTCGGAGATAAGCTTCATAGTGAGTAGTGCCTGAGAGGTACCATGCACATACTGGGTGCCCCCATCACACAGCTTTGCATTCATGTGTACCCTCAGGCCAGGACCAGCGATCTCATGGGCTCTATTATCATGTGATGAAGAGCTCAGTGTGCTGTGTCCCATGTGTCTGTTAAAAGCATTAACTCAATGTGTAGGATCTATGCCGTACCACAGATCTGGTAGTTTGCTAAACTCTCATCTGTCCTCCTGGAAGCTGAAAGCCATATGGCCCCAAGGCCTATAGGCAGATAGGCCCTGAAGAGTATCCAGCCTTGTCCCCACCCTCCTGCACTGCAGCTCAGACCCTTCCTGAAGAGGACAGAGATACCTAGCAGGAAAGAGCTAAGCTGTCTGTCATCAGGCTCCTTGACTGTGGAGCAGGGAGCCTGGGGAATATGTGGGAGGTCCTGGGACAGGGCCTTATTACTTCCCTGGCACAACACCAAGGCCTAGGACAGCATTGTGAAGAAAATTTGTACTTGGCATATGTATTTTAAAACACACCACCAGCAGCTGAGGCATCCAAAGGGGTCTTGTAAGCTGGATCCAGAGCTGTGACCTGATTTAGTCGGTCAGAGCTTCCAAGATCCATGCTGTAGGCTCCAGGTGGCCCTGACCCAGAAAGAGATGCTGTGGGACCTGAGAGTTGCTGTGCATTCCTTTTATGGTCTGTGACAAAGTTGAGAGCCACCCAATTCCCTCCTGTGCCCAAGGGTCCCGCTCCTAACACCAGGCACTCATACAAACAGTGTTAGCAATATAATACCCTATCAGCCCAGGGCAGTACACAGAGCACGCATACCAAACATAAGTATGAGAGCCACAGGAACTCTGCCAAAATGGAGACTCTGGGCCCACCCAGCCAGCAGGGACAAAGCATTCTCCCTGCACCAACACTGTTAAATCATGATCAGGTGACACTCTGACCTATGCTACCTCCCTCACCAAGCATCCAAACACCAAGACTGTTTTCTCTGATTTTTCATCAGACTGAGAGCCACAGGATGCTCTGGCCAGGAGCCAGACCCAGAGCTGAGTGTCTCTCTCTTCCAAGTCTGTCACACTGATGGCCCCAGGGAGGACAGTCAGGCTGGAGCCCCAAAGATCACTATACTCCACCTTCTTCCCTTCCTTCTGTACAGTCTTTGCAAACTCGTCAAGTTAGAAGATTCCCTGAAACTGATTCATCTTTTGAATTAAATAAATTTGTCTCTCTTTAAAAAAAAAGTCAAGGGCATAACCAAGTAGATAGATTTGTTTACAACTATTCTTATGAAATACTTTTTAAAATAAATGGCCAACTTCTTTTTAAACCACATATACCTCAACCATGATGACCTAATTTTTGATGAATAATGTGAGCGATTAGGCAAAAATAGGCAAGATTAACTATCAACTATGTTATTAACTATGTCAGGACACAGTTCAAGAAGAGAGTCTTATGAGGAGATTTCTCAATGCTTGTGAGAAAACTCCAAGAAACCAAGACAACTGTCTTCTAACCTCAGTTTCTTCAAAACACAATTTTATTCATTGATTATGCTTTCATGTCCCCCACAAACACACCAGGCGGATCGAGTAGGATTGAGTTCACTTTCGGTTATTCATTACAATGGCTACTGTTTGTTTATATGCCTCTATGAAAAATCATGTCTTAGCCAAGTGTGGTTTGCCCTGTGATTGTACACTTTACTCATGGGACTCTTCTTATCCTCAGAGTAAATTATCTGATGCTCTGAATAAAGCTGGCTATTGCATGAGACTTTTGTCCACCTCATTCATCAGCTCCATTCTCCCAGGTCCCACCCTCCTCTAGAGAAATAAGCAATCAAATTCTCCTCAAACTCCATTTATGGTCTCCACTTCTTCATCAGTGTCTCTTGGATAAGTAATGCATTATTACCATTAAAAGACAACCTGCTCCAGGTGCTAGTAGTACACACTTCCACACTCTAGAGGCAGAGGCAGGCAGATCTCTGAATTCTCAGCCAGTCTGGTCTACAGAGTGAGTTCCAGAACAGCAAGGGCTACAGAGAGAAACCCTATCTCAATCCCCCCAAAAGACAATCTGCATCATGCATGTTTGTCAAAAATAATAGGAAATTAAAAAGTAAAGCAATGACAGCCAGTTATATCCCACACCTACACACACACACACACACACACACACACAGCCTCTTGGAGGTCACTAAAGAGCCAGGCCTGGAAATTGCCACAAGCTATATAGCGCTGTTGTTGGCTCTGCCTGGGAAGTTGGACTCACTTACATGTTTATAGATGAGGGATGCATATGTTACAGAATCCCTTCCCTAAAACACATGTGGTAAGGTTCCTGTCTACAATAGCTCCTCCAGTCCCTACAAGACTCTCATATCCATTTCTCAAGTGAAGAAATTAAAACATAGAGAGGCAGATGATGCCCAAAGGGAAGGGTAGAGCTGAAGTGGAATGTGGGGATATTTTCAAATATAATAAAAACATTTTGAGATATCAGAGGGATCTATCCACAGTCAATCTAGGAGGATCACACAGTGGTAACTCACACCTTTAATTCCAGCACAGGGAATATCCCGGGAGTTGTGACCTACGCCCTTAATCTAATCTGAGTTCGAAGTCATTTTAGTTTATAGAAGGAGTTCCAGGCTCCCAGGCAGTGGTGGTGCGATGCTTTAACTGAGCGAAGAAGGTATTTAAGGCAGGCATAGAAAGACAGAACAGGCAGAAGAAGCCAGGAGGAGTGAGGCTGAGGAAGCTGGAAGACAGCTGGGTGAGATCTGACTGTGCTGTTTACTCTCTGATATCTCTGCCTTTCCAAGAGATCTGGCCCTGAGTTTCCTTTATTCGTGCAACAGTGGAATGCAGCTGGTCAGTGGCCATGCTCTCAATAAAAATAGGGGTGCTCAGCCTAGCAGAGCTTCCCTGGAGACATAGATGGGGTTGCAGCTGTTAAGGGCTTGCCTCTGGCAGATGGTGGGATCAGGGACAGTTTTCAACATCTCACAATCCATAAATCAATAAACTGGATACATAGGACACCTGGGACAAGGTAGTTGGGCCCTGTGGTTGGAGCTCTGAATTTAGAAGCCCTGACTGGAGCTTGGTCTGGTCACAGGTAGTGTGGACCAGATTAACACCCTCTGGCATAAATGGAGAGACAGTCCAGCTCTTGGGTTGCCTGGAAACCTTGCTTTTTCCCCCTCTGCTAATCAACAGAAGTATCACTGACTGGGTCAAGCTCATCTGGTCCTAAATATCCAAGCAAAATCACAAATACATTTAAAAGCCAGCCACCAAGGCAGAAGCACCACCCTGTGTCCCGGACTTTCCAGCCTAGCCTCGTGGCCCAGACTTTCAGACCCACAATCCCATAGTCCCACTGAAACACAGAGACACTTGTATTAATTATACGCTGATTGGCCTGGGGTCCGGGCATATAACTTGCTAACTCTTTACCCTTAAACAAACCCATGATTCTAATCCTGTTCAGCTATGCGGCTCAATATCTTTTCTCAGAGCAGCACAGTTGTCTTCTGCATCTGCTGGCTTCTCTCTGGCATTTCTGCTCTGTTCTTCCTGTTCCCAGAGTTTTCTTAATCTGATAGCCCCACCCACACTTCCGGTCTGCCTTTGGCCAATCAGCATTTTTATTAAACCAATGGGTGGGACAATTACTTACAATGTAACATAATCCCACTAAAACACTCTTGCTTAAATCCAGGTGTCTGACCTGGAGAAATGGATCAGTGGTTAAGAGCCTTTCTGTTCTTTCAGAGAACTCAAGTTCAGTTCCTAGCATCCCTATCAGGCTGCTCACAACCACCCACCCACACACACACACACACACACACACACACACACACACACACACAGAGCACAGGCATCCCTTAGAGCACATCTATTGTCATCTCCCTTCCTAGGAATCTCCCAGAACCTCCCAGAAGCCAAGGAGCACAGCTGATACCTGCAGACCTGACAAGCCACTGAGGAGACCAAGATGGGCTCTGCCTGCCTCACTGAAGACACCTCATACAATACTTCTCCCTCTCTTACTATTCACTGGACTCTCATGACACCATAGGTTCTTTGTATCTGCTGACATCCATTCTGTTTCCCAGGATGTTCCTAAGTCACATTTCCCCTTCATTTATGTTTCAGTTCAAACATTTACTGGATAGCGTCTCCCAACGCTGTCCCCTTTGTGTGAGGGTCCTCAGCTACACAGCACAACACCATACCTAGGGACCTGACATGGATTTCTTGATTTCTCTCCAGTTGGAAGGGCAGAAGTCTGAGATTCAGGCATAATCCTGTCCTGTAGACGTTCTAGGAAAGGTACCTTGCCTTTCTCAGTTCCTGGCAAATCCAGAATCCCTTGGCTTGAGGCCACACCGCTCTGTCTCTCTGCCTCTGACTTTATAAGCTACTTCTTGTGCCCTCTCTCTCTCTCTCTATTTCCTGATTGAGGCCATTGAGGCCTGATGAGGGAATCAGATCCTATGGAGCTGGAATTACAGACAACTGTGAGCCACCTGATGCAGGCACTAAAAACCAAACTCTAGTCCCCTGAAAGAGCAGCCAGTGCTCTTAGCTGTTAAATCATCTCTTTGGCCCCCCTTTTTCCTCTTTTCATAGAAACGGATGCTATTAGATTTAGGCTCACCCCAGAAGCATAACCTCAGCTTCAAGGTCTGCAAATACCCTCTCTCTCCACATAAGGCTGTATTCTATGGATTGGGGGATGTGACTTTGGAGGACACAGTCCAACCCATGTGACATCTCAAGTCCCTCATTCACCTAGCTCTGTCACTCACTCCTCTCTGCTGAAAGAGTTTTACTGGGCTCTGTACCCACCCTGTCCTTACGGAAAGTCACTCTGTCCAACCAAAGAGGTGGATAAGAAGAACCACTCTCTTCTAAGGGTGGAGCCTTCTGCATTTTGAAAGTATGGAGATTTTCAGCACATTTTTGGGTATCACCAGGCCCCTGCCAGCATGGGGTCGGTTCACAGGGCCCCTAACTTGGAGGGATCCCAGGATAAGTGCCACCCTCACACATCAGTGTGCCCTGTCCTATACCAGTGTGCACATCCCATGGAACAGGGATCTGTTCACTTTATCAGCAAGGGCTACAGAACAAGTGTCACTGAGAAATCCTGGGATGCTCCACAGAGAAGGAGACAGCAGAGAGTTCTGAATTGGTGATAATGACCATTTTGCCATGTGCTAGATACAATACCGTCTTCCTCTGAAAGGCCTTTGAAATGACTTGCAAAGCAAGTCTCTCCTGAAAAAGTTTTAAAGGGACTGTCACACTCATCTTCACAAAGGTCAAGGATCCTGCTGAGCAAGTGAAGTATGCTGACTTCTGCTTCTCTCCGTGGTCTGTACCTCTTCCTGCTAGAGCTACACCTGTTCCTTCCTCTCAAGGCATCTTTGCTTTTCTGAGATAGAGTGAAGTTGATGAGAAGGGCTTGAGACCCGGAGCCCACTTGCATTTCTTTGAGGATTTTATTATTTTATTTTATTTTAATGTGTATGAGTGTTGCACCTGTATGTACGTCTATTCACCACATGCCTACAGTGCCCATGGAAGCCCTGGAGCTGGAATTTCAGATGGTTTTATGTTGCCTTGTGGGTGCTAAAAACTAAGCCCAAATCCTCTGGAAGCGCTATCAGTACTGTTCACCACTTCAGCCGTCCCCTGCATGTCTGTGGAGGCACATATGGTAGAAGGATTCTCAGAGGCTTATTCTATCCAGCTTCCAAGGAATGATATCTGTCTTTTACAGGTCTGTACTGTATCTGTAACAGACTGAAATATGTTGATTGCAAGACAGATTGTAAACTTAATCATTCCACCTCAGCATGCCCCAAGGCCGAGGCTACCACTTGTGAGTACTTTCCTACGAGCTTGCCTCTCCTTCCTTCCTCACATCTCTGTAGACTGCAGCCCCAGACCCAGCCAGACTAGGTCCACAGCTCACAGGGAAACAGCACGGCAGCATCTTTAGCTTTATGTCATATGGTTGCTTGTCATATGAAGGCTCAGGGGTCCCCATACAACTGTGATCAGGTGTAGTCAGTATGTCTGATGAAGACGGGCATCCAGAAGACTATACAGCCCATCTGGGAGGAGCAAGGTAGACACAAATTGCTTCCAACTGAAGAAACTATAACCAAAACTATAATCAAAGCTGCTCTAAGAGTCATGCACAACCCAGACAGAATGGCAGCCATCACACACCCTGACCTGCCCAGTGATGGAGCTAGGGCCACACTCTAGTAGGATTGTCACTGCTTTGTGACTTTTTGTAGTAAGCGGGCTATAAAAAGGGGAAAGGGCGGATGGAGACAAGCCAATCCAACTAATTGCAGCTGTTTTCCCGGCTACCAACACTCTTGTCACTTGAGTGGGCCATGAGGACCATATACTCTAAGAAGGATAAAAACCGATGGGCTTGAGCTGAGAAGACCACCTGGAACCAGCATGGAGCCATTTTGAAAATTAAAACTTGAGAGGGAACAAGAAACCTTCTGACAGTAATCATGTTCCCTGAGAGTGGGACATCTTCATATTTCTTCATTGTGCAGAGACGTTCCAAAGGGCCCCTTTTTAGAAGTAAGACCCATGCATAACCACTGGCTCAAGAGGGATGTGTGCTGGACCTGCCAAGGGAGACAGAAGCCAATCCCCAGGTCCAACCGCACACCCTTCTCCAACTGCATTGTCTTCTTGCTCCTCTGCCTGTTGCCACCTGTCTCTGGTCACCTGCATAACATAGTTGGGCCACCCCTTGGAAGGACATCCAAGAGATAAGCTCACTGTACTCGGCTGGTGTTCTAGGGATACAGCTGCACTCTGAGCATTGGCTACTGGCAGGACAGAAATCTTGTCACAAACAGCAGCAGTCAGGAAGCTGCCACATTCCCCAGCCATAGAATCAAGCCATCCCTAACTCCAACACTTTGCCTCAGGCTCAGTCCTTGCTACTCTGAAGCCAAAGTTTACAAGGGAAAGCCACACCAGTGCTCAACATTCCTCCCAGCCTTGCCTTCCTTACCAGCAGTCCTAGCCTTGCTGCCATGACAGCCACTCAGAATTTTGACAATTGCCTCAGTTTCCCCACCTGGCTCCCAGCCCCTCCGTCTTAACCCTACATGGGGACAAACCCACCTCTAAAGCCGTGCACACTGGAATTGGGCTGAAGAACATACTTCTTGGCAGGAAACAGACAAGAGCTGAGTAACCCAGGATTGCAGCATGAGAACAATCATAGGATTGCAGCATGAGAACAATCATGTTCCTGCAGCATGGCTCACTCCACATTTCCCTGCATCCTCTTTACTCAAGCTGCTTCCTTTGAATCTTGACAGCTGTGCAACAGTGTGTGACTTTTCACAACACTTTTCATTCAGCCCTTCTGCCAACAAGCAGAATACAATGGCCTGAAATAATTTTATTCTCAGCCAAGTGTGGTGGCACATGTCTTTAATCCCGGTACTCAGGAGGCAAAGACAGGTGGATCTCTGTGAGTCTGAGGCCGGCCTGATGTACACAACAGAGAAACAGTACTGTGAGAGCTACATAGTAGAGAGACCCTGTTTCTAAAATATCAAAAAAGGAGGAGGGTACCAAAAGACAGCAGTCTACACAGGTGCCATGGGCAGTGGAAGTGGCAGGCAAGTACTTGGTCAGGAGAACTAGACCAGCATCCAGAGGAGAGCAGGTATTTATGAAGTAGACAGACACCATTTGTGCCAGAGCTTCTATGGCTGGCATCTGGGGCCCACGTTCAGATCTTCTGGTTTGTTTTTAACTTGAATTTGTGATAATAACAGAAATGCATGCCCTGCTCTTTCTCCAAGCAGCTGCTACCACCAACTTCCTGTACAACCCTGGCAAATTTTTCTATGCCCTGGCTCTTAGGTTTTTGTCTCAATCATAAGGCCAACCACAGCTTTGAATGTAAGGAATGGTAAACACACGCAGGCTGGGGCAGCACAAATCAGAGGGAATTAACAAACACGTGTGTTCTGATTCTAGAAATGACCCAAGAGTAAGAGCCTACCTTGCCTTTGTCCTCCTTGGGTCACAAGGCACCCAGGGAAAAAGGGAACCACCTCCAAAATTAGGGGAAGAGTCCAGCTCCCCAAGGTGTAAGACTCTGGACCAAATGGTTCCCTCCACCATATGAATAAATCTTTCACTATCAGAGTAGAGGGCTGTTCCTTCACTCTGCTGGGGCTTCACAGACTCATAGAGGAGTAAACCCAGTACATACAAAAGCCCAAATTCCCACCCTACTCCGATCACTAGGAAAAAGGGTATGAATTCCTGACATCAGATAGAAAACAGCACCAAGCCTGGAGGATTTCAAATTTACTGCTCCTGAGAGCCTGAGCCAGCTTCTCACACAGCCATGGGCTTTATTTGAAATTTAAGGTATTCAGAGGATGAGTTTTTCCCATAAACATTTTTTTTTTTTTTTTGCTTTGAGTGCTGGATTTAGAAGCAATTGTCAAACACATATGAGAGAGACCATGCACCCTTCTCCACAAAATGCTTTCTCCCAGTCCTATAAACCTGAGTCTGCACCACACAGGGGTGCTCTGCCAGGGTCAATAAGACATGTCATGAGGTCATGGGGTCAACAGGAATGAGAATGGTATACCCACCACACCAAAGCACCCTCCTGTGCTTCTTGGCTCAAAGGAAGATGTCCCTTCCTCCCTAAGGCTTCTTCTAGTCATCTCCCCAGCCAGGGACTCCGGAGAGAGTCCAGGCAGATGTAAGCAATTGTTTCCTCACAGTTTTTAGATGCAGTTGAGACAAGTTCTAGATAGAAACCCTGGGAGATCAAGCTCACATCTCTAGAATCTAAAATAGAACAAGCCGTGACAGGGAGAGCGATTTGCCTCCTCCGGGAAGCTCTCGTGGCTTCCTCCATTCCCTCAAGCAGGGGTTTTGACCCAAGCCTGGAGTGGGATAAGGATGTCTAAATGATTTCACTTAGACAAACAGCCTCTTAAAATTCTATGTTCTCCCCCTCCAAGGAACCCACCTGAGATCAGGGCTAGACTTGGACTTTGCTTATTTCCTAAGGCAAATACTGAGAGATGACTGAGTTTAGACTGTGCTAGGCATACGAATCAGGGAGGAAGGCAAGACTGCTGAGCACAAAGAGGAGAAAGAGAAGGGACTTACTGAGTGGGGGAGGAAAGGCAGAGGACAGGTGAAGGAAACGGGGGGGGGGGGGGGGGACGGGACGGGACGGGACTAGGAAAGGCAGTGAGGCAGGAAGAAGTGGGCAGGAGCAGAGAGCAGAGAGAAGCCAGAGGGTAGAACCTCATTCTGTCCAAACAATGTCAGCCAAGTTGGTTGATTGTGGGTCCCAGTTTTTCTTTTACCAAATACTGGTCCCTCTTGTCCTTGGGGAGCTGGGGAAGGAAAGAGCTCATGAGGCTGGCTCTCCAGCATGATGTTACACAAGCTCAGATGCTGCCAATGTTTTTATATAATCCTCTGGTTCACCCCATAAAACAGACCATAACACCCTGGCAAATACACTTCAATAAAGCTCTGTGCTATTACGGGGCTCAGTGTCTTCCAGAAGATGAATCATACTGGCGGCGTGGCCAAGCCACCGCTCCAACTCAACTTTCTTCCTCTGTGCCTTCAGCTGAATGGCTGGCTGAGAAGCCACGGAGCTGGTCAGGGATGCTGTAGGTTCCAGGAGCTCCATGGGTGGTGAGAAAGCCCTCAGAAAGTTAGGGTTTTTTTTTTTTTTTTTTTTTTTAAATCACAAGGATGCTCATGAGCTGCCTGTATCCCCAAGTGGCACCCGGTCACTCTAGGCTGTGCTCAAAGGTATGCCTGGAACCCAGTCAGGAGTCCCTTGGTAACACCTTTCACAGCAAGCAAACCTGAGCCCTGTTGAAGATGCCCACCCTGCTTAAGATGCCCAATAGGCAGTACTGCCTACTGAAGCCAGTTCTTAGCACTTGTAAACAGACGTTTTCGGGGGCTGTTTCTGCTAAGAGCCACACAGAACAAGAGAAGCCTGCTGGTGCTGCAGGCTTGTGTCAACTGTCTCTTTCCTGAAACCTAACAAAGCTGTTCTTGGGGACAAAGATGGTGCATTCATCTTGCACCCAACATATAATTATTTTATTCTCAACAGCTATCCTCATCTACTGTAACCTGAGACCCAGGTGAGCCCCCTCCCCTTTCATCTTGGAAAAACAAAGAGGCCACCAGAAGCAGACACTTTCATGCCTCAGGGGTTCCCAAGCACTCCGTCCATGTGAACACGGCTCCTACATATCTCTGCCAGACGCGCGAATCCATCAGTCCTCACGGCACCAGTGGTGTCTTCTCCCACAAAACTCTCTGCGGGAGCTCTGAGCATCCTTGAAAGAGGGCTATCCAGGCCAGAGGTCACAACTTTAATGGGCAGGAACCCCCTGCGTCCTGCAGTGAGGAAGATGGGATCAGTCACTTTAGAGGGGCAGCACTCACCCCTTCCTCCCATTTCTCCAGGTAGAGAGGAGTTGAGTACAATCTAAACCCACAGCTTGGAAAGGTTCCCTAGGTCCTTGCTACGGACGTAGGTTCATACACCCTAACAGCTCTGTAAAGTACCCCTGGTCCCTGACCTAGGCACTCTCGGGACGTCTCTCTGTGGATCTAGGCATTGTCTGAGCCCCTCTGCCCACCTGGCAGCTCCTTAGTGGCTCTTTCTTGAGAAGTTCGACTTTTCTTGAGTAGTAAGTTTGGGATCATTGTGGGAGAGGCAGGGGACATTTCCCAAGTGTTCACAGGATGAGTGGAGGGCAGTCACCCTGTCACTGCCCTTTGCCAATGAAGGCCTCGAAGCTTCTCTGCTACCTTCTGTATTCCCTCTGCAGGACAGAAGCTAATCTGGACCCTGGAAGATATTGTGGAGTAGGTGTGAGCAGACAATCCTGGACACAGTGATGTCCTGACACAGGACTTTGCCTCCCTCCATCCCGGGACACGTGCGGCTCACCATTCAGCTGGTTGTAGACCACCTCCTCCAGATGGTCCAAGCGCTGCAGGATGGCCTCGCGATCAACCAGAGCACTCGCCTTGGAGAGCCGATTGCGCATCCGGCGGTCTGCTCCTCGCACGACCTGCACCAGCGCCTCAGAACGGTCCTGCAAGCGGCAATACACCGAGAAGAGGATGATGCCCACGAATACCAGGATGTTGACCGTCAGCAAAGTTTTGATCTTCCTGGCCACCGCCATGAGCGCGGCTCAGACTCGGCCGCCTCACCCTCCGGGCATCCCCGGGGCCCCGGGGCCGCAGGAGCCTGAGCGGGCGGCCGCGATAGGGACCATGGGCCGGGCAAGGGCGGGCGCTGTTCTTTCAGCACCGCCACGCGGGCTCCACGCGCCAGGCAGCCGTGACCCGCCCTTCTCCAGAGCTCAGAAACCGCCCGGGGCTGCCGGCACGGGGCACCGCCCGCATAGTCAGCAGGACCCGCCCGCTAAGAGCTTCCTGGGCCTGGAGGCGGCGCGAGGCCTTGGCTGCTGTGTTCCTCTCCGGCGCGCCCCGCTCGCTCCTGCGCGCCCCGCTCCTGCGCGCCCGACTCCTGCGCGCCCCGAAACCACGGCGCCGGTGCGCAGTGACGCGGCCTGCGCTCATCAACATGCACGCGGCGCCCGCTGCCCCGCCCGCCGCCCCAAACCGATCCCGCGCGCCACCCCTGGCCAGGATAGGCCCGTTAGTAGCGAGGCCCAGAGCGCAGCACCAAACAGAGCCTCGGAACTGCCTCCACACCCCGGGCTTATCTCGGGAGATAAAACACACACTTGACCCCTATGTACACGAAGCCATAGGAGACGTCGTCAGGACTGTGCTGTGGGTGCACACCGGGGTGTGGTGGGGTGGGTGCCTTTGTGCGCGAGGAAGTGAGTCGGAGCCACCTTGATTTGCCTGTGGCCAAACCTAATCTGATTGACCGCCTCCTCTGGGACCGAGGGATTAAAAAGAGAGAGTAGAGGAGACTGGAGACTGAACAATCCCATTACAGCATCAGGACCAAACAAATAAAAGCAAATCTTGACCAGGCTCCCCAAGCTCTCAGAGCTCAGGTGCATGCTCGGATAGAGGCAAAACAATAATAAACACCTGTTCCTCCATCTCTAATTTAGCCCCAAACAGTCAGTCCTAGATAGGACCGCTGGAATCAGAGAGATTGGACTGTTAACCGGGTTGTGAGCTCCTGTATGCCTGGCTACCAGTACACTACAGTGCCTTAAACAATTTCTCACACGTAGCTGGTTCTTGGCAAATATTTACTGAATGAATAAATAATGGAGTATTTATTAGGAGCTTATTTTGTGGTGGGTCTTTCACACAGAAAGACAAGGTCTCTGGGACTTTGTAGTTCTTGGTTCTGCATGTATTTGTGCATGTATGTATCTATTGTTATGTGCCTATATCCATGTGTACATGCATGTGCCGACATGTCTGCATATGTATCTGTGTTTGTATGTTCATGAGTCTTCTTTGTAAATGTGCACATGTACAAAGAGTGTATGACATGTCTCTACATGTTGCACGTTTGTGCATATATGTGGTGTATATTCATGGTGTGTATGCAGTGTGTGTATATATATGCATGCATGTGCTTTGCCCTATGATTATGCATTGTGCTATGTGTATGTGATATGTGTATATGCACCTGTGTCTTCATGTGTGTGCAGTTTGCGTGTATGCATATGTATGTGTCCATGCTGTATCCGTTCACATTTGGGTGGAGTGGGTAGAGACTGTGGCTCCAAGTTCAGACCCTTTCATCCAATGTGTCCTGTGTAACTTGGAGACATTCTACTTCTTAGTGGAATGGAATGGACTGGAAGTCACACTGCTTCTTTCTTGACTAAGTCTTTCCATCCTTTCACAGAAAATATGCCTTGGGGATTCAGAGAATACTATCAGGGGTCCCCAACCACTGGGACTGGGGCCAGCACTCCAGTTACTCCATCTGGGTCAGCAGAGTGACTCACAGACACTGATCTCTTCCCATAAATTGCCATCCCCATGCCCCTCATTTGATATGATGTGTTGTTCTGCATATAACACATCAGGGTCTGAGATGTTTACAAGGACAGTCACTGAATCACAGACCAGAACTCACACAGCTCTGAGTATAGGCACCATTCTGAGCTGGGATGGCTACTAACTGGCTACTTCTAACAGTAATTAGATGGAGAGAGAAATGGGTATAGCCTAACTTTCCACCAGAGAAAACTGAGGCTCCAAGGAGAATGTATCCATGCCCAAGGTCAGGCTGGCAGGGACGCCTTGGTCTGGATTTAAGCCCAGACAACTTGGCTCCAGAATCAAATTTATTAGCCACTGATGTTCAAATAAAAAAAATCAAAAACTTTTCATTATATGTTCATAGAAAGTGATATGAATGCGGTTCATGTGAATACCCAGCAGCAGGTCCTGAGTCAGTATTTGGCTGGATTCCACTGGCAGTGTGAACATATAGAGAGGAGACTTGTTTGAAGGTCCATCCTGTGTTTGTTGGATTTGGAAGAGATCTAAGTACTTAGAGTTGGATGCAGCCTGGGTCACAGGGCATGCAAAGGCAGCACTTGTCCCCCAGTGCCCCCTTTCACTGTCTCCCATGATACCACCTCTGTCCTTGGTATCTCTGCCTCAGTAAGCAATGCCTCCTGAGTCTCCGTGGACCACAGTGACTATTGCATATGGAGACATCACCTAGAGAAGGCCAGCGGGTCATGAGAGCCACACAGTCACTCTCTGGGTGCAAACCGCAGGGAGAAAGTTCATGATGCACATACACTGGGGTCATCCTCCAGGGAGATGGGCACTGTGGGGCTTGGCCTCAGTCATCTCTCACAGTTTTGCACTGAGTACCTCTCAGCAAGCCAGCTCCCTGCTGAACCACTCACAGAAGCTGAGTCACTAGCTCAGCTATTGTAGGTCACGTAGAGAAAGGAGTTCCCCCTCAGTTTGCCCACACTACATCCATGACAGACCAGAGCTAACATGGGAATGTAATCCAGTTCTGTTAGCTCTTTCATGGGTGTTTACAAGCCTATAGTCTATGGGAATATCTCTAGACTTAAAGACAGACACTATTCTAGAACCCTGGGGCTCCCAGCTAGCTTCCCATGGGCATGTGCTTGTTTGGGCAGTATTTTACTGAGGTTTGGCAGAAGCAGATGTGTGAAATAAGCTGAAGTCCCTGACACAGGCCAG
Source organism: Phyllotis vaccarum (assembly GCA_033318265.1). Taxonomy (NCBI): domain Eukaryota; kingdom Metazoa; phylum Chordata; class Mammalia; order Rodentia; family Cricetidae; genus Phyllotis; species Phyllotis vaccarum. The sequence goes on from JARWLC010000017.1 coordinate 62,121,023, forward strand.
ATGTCACATGGATCATGGAGGAGGTGTGTGCAACTCAGGTGAGACAGAAGCTTCAGGCTGGGCTCCATCATGCCACAGCCCTGTCACAGCTGAGCACCACACAGAGCTTCCCTTTCTCCTAAGAGAGGCTGGGATGGAAAGAAAGCCACTAACTCCACTAAGAACTACCCCAAAATACTCACAGCACAGCTTACAGGGGCTACCGGGGAGCAGTGTTCTGGGTCTGTGAGCTGACTCAAAAAGCAGAAGGGGCCTTGTCCAGCTCAGCTGGGGACATGTGTGTCAGGATTCTGTACCTACGGTATATGGGTGGCTACAGAACCTAGTCAGGTGGGCTGACCATGTATGTTGAGACAGCTTATGCCTCCCAGCAGCCTCTTACTACTACCAGAGCAACCACACACCCAGGCTTGAGGTCAGTACTGATATTCAGTAGTATATTAGCATATCAGAACAGCTAATAGGTACTAAAAATGTGACTTTAGACAGAAACACACAAACCAGGGTCATGCATGGCAGGTAAATAAAAATATTGTACCAGAGAATTAAAGGAGCCTACATTTCAACCAGAGCAATCAACTCAAAGACACTATTTAGAGATGACTCCTGAGGATACTGAGAACCCCACACGCAGAGATACATAACCAAAGACCCTTCCTTTCAAGAAGACATCACTTAATCTCCTGGATCCAGATATGCCTAGAGCTCTCCATTCATTACACAACTTCTGGTCATATAAATCAATATATTTCCTCTTTTGATTAATCTGGTTTGGGCTCAGTCTCTGCTGTTTACTAATAAAATCTGCCTTACTAAGTCCAAATCCAATTTAGCCAGAATGTCAGCAGCAGGTGGGGAGTAAAGGAAGAAATCTTTCTTTTGAGATCTCCCCAGGCATCAGAAAGGACTTTCATAAACTTTACAAGAACTATAAGGCCCACTGCCTAGACCAGCAACCAGGCTCAGCATGCAGGACATACTGGGAGACAGAGAACAGCAGACTGGGAGCAGGCCAGACTGGCTCTCCTAGGCCATCTTTTCTCTGTCTGCACAATAATATTCACATTGTCTCTCCCTCCATCTCCCCCCTGGCAATCTTTCCAACCCAGGTTTCTTCACAGAACTCCCCAAAGATAAGCCACAAAGCATAGCTGTCGTACGGAAGATTCATAGCTGGACTGTATACGCGAGGCACTCCCAGACACTGCGCCCAGTGCCGTCTTTTCATTTTATTTAGTACCTATGAGCAAGCTGGTCCCGAATCACATTTATACATTCTTCATAAATCAGCTGGCTTGGAGCAGCAGCAGCACCTACCTTGGTGTCCTTGGTTTGCTCTCTGAATGGGTGGCAAGTACCCAGAACAACATGCCTAGTTCAGAGCTTTGCTCTCATACCAAGCGATCAATGATCAGGAATGTCTGGGAGAAAAAGCTTTGGTGAATAGGGATTTCTAGCTAACATCTTCACCAAAGGGTTACCAGATTCTCTCATTGTCTGCATCCACATGACTCAGATGCAGCATCCCATATCCAGTAGCTTCCTGAAGCTCATAGGGACTGATGCTGTAAGCCAGCATCTTTCTCTGCACTTGGGGATCCCAGGTACTACTGTTCACCATCCAGGGCTGCTCTCTAGCATCCGCCCTTGGAGGTGCTCACTTTGTACTCCATGCCTCCAGCATCCTGATTCCAGCCCCTAAAGGCACGCTCTGTGTTCTCCATGTCCCTGAGGTACTCATTGTGTGCTCTATGCCTGTTTATAAAGAAGCACAGGAAGTCTTTGGATCATGTGGTGAATTAATTGTGTTTTGTAGCTCTCAAAGAAGCTAAGTATCTTCTTGGGAACAGATAAGGGAGACAGAATCTAAGGCCTGTGTTACACACTGGGACCAGAGGGACCACAACCCTATACCTTGCTCCTTATCAGGAAGCAAGGGTCAGGTCAGGGACCAGGTGAGCAACTGTGTCCTGAGAGTGATTTTTGAATTTGTGTAGAAACAGAGGATTGTGTTATGGATGCCGGACCTTCCCTGGCTGGGATAAAGGGTCACCGGACTATCTGCATGCTTGGGCTACATAGTGAGTTTAAAGACAGCTTAAGCTGTCTGGAAAGAAGGAGGGAGGGAGGGAAGGAGGGAGGGAGGAATAAAGAAAAGGAGGAAAGGAAGGGGGTGTTAGGGAGAAATGGGGGTGGCTTAATGTGATGTATCAAACCACAAGACAAATATAATGAAGGATACCACTTTCTTAAAATATCTTCACCCTATAAAATAATCTTTAGGGGAAAAATTAGTTTTTTGTATCATCAAAGAAAAACATTTTTAAAGATTTATTTTCTATGCTGTGTATGGTGGCAAATGCCTTTAGTCCCGACACTTGGGAGGCAGAGACATGTAGATCTCTTTAAGTCCAAGAACTTTCAGACCAGCCAGAACTACATATAGTAGGACCATGCCTAAAAAATTAAAAGTATATATTTATTTTGTGCATATATGAGTACATCTATGTGTGTAAGTACCCAGAGAGCCCAGAAAAGGTCATTGCATCTCCTAGAGCTAAAGCAGCCTGACATGGGTGCTGGGAACTGAACTCAGGTTCTCTGAAAGATATATATAAATGTGTATATATATATATATATATATATATGTATATATGCAGCAGAAACCCTTAAAGACACACAAGCTCTCCTGTCTTATCTGTCATTGGAATGGGCCAATATGGGTTTTCATATGCCAAGGTTCTGTTGAAGTGACTTACAGATACTCTCTGATGTACCCTAACCCTCTGGGCCATTAAATGAAAAGTTGCTTTACTTATAAATAAAAACACAAGGAGACTTATTTCTTTTGTCTTAACCCTTCACTGCTTTCTGATATTTTATAGATTAATCATTTATGAAGTACATTAACCTGGTTGAAGAAAATAGGTTGAATTTGAACAAAGGTAGAATGGGGGCGAGGCTGGGAATGTCCTTACCATTACCGTATAGAGTCCCAGCTACCTCACCTGGCTCACTGTTGTAAACTATTAGACTAACCTGACAATCTCATTTGCTTTATTCAGAGAGTGGAGGGATTACTCAATGGTTAAGAGTAACTGCTGCTTTTGCAGAAGACAAAATGTCACTCCCAGCAGTGACATTTGGTGGTTCACAACACCTCTATCTCGAACTTCAGCTGCAGGGCTTCCAACACCCTTCCTCCACAGGTACCTGCATTTATATGCATGAATGCAGAGTGCACACGCACACACACACACTTTTTTTTTTAATCTAAAAAAAAAAAATGCTTGATATGAGGCGCCTGCATCAGGACTGTGTGCTGTTCAAATTCCACCAGTGCTGGCCTGGGCCTTTGCCAACTTTTACTACTATATAATTTAATCTAATTGATCAATTAAATTCAAATAATTTTTAAACAACTCATAATAACAGTTATATAATTTCAGTACTACATATAATTTTCTTAACAACTTTATCAAAGGAAATTGCTCATGAGGCTGTGCTGTCTGCCTCATGGGATCTATTGCCCCCAGTACTCTTTCTTAGGTGTCTAGGAGCATGGAGGAACACCACAGGAAAGGAGGCAGCTTGTTGGTAGTCAGACCCCCATAGCCCCCTTGGCCACCTCTCAACACTAAGGGGCTCACTGGGGACCCCACAGGAAAATAATGGTTCTCTTGAGTTATAAACCGACTTACCCTACAACTGCACTGGTTAAGAACAGTAACTGAGACATTAGAGGCATTAGGGGAGCATCTACCTTTGCTCATGTACTGTTGTGGGTCCTTCTGTGTTCAGTGAGTGGCTCTGTGGGTCCCTCTGGGAACACCTAACCTTAGCTGAGATGCTGCACCTTCCTCCTTCACTAGCTTCATCAGTCAGGACCTTAAAGTGGACTGCCACACCCAGACAAAAGAACACATGTGCCAAATCAGCTTTCTGCCCCTATGATGCAGAACCCGAGACAAATAAAATAACTTACAAGGAGGAAAGGCTGGGACAGCTCATGACTTCAGGGATTTCATTCCGTGGCTGCTGTGCAGTTGCTTTGGACCGGTGGTGAGCAGCATGGTGGGGGTAGGACAATGGGGCAAAGGAAGTTGCTTCCCTCATAGCAGATGGGAAACAAAATAGAAAGAAAAGAAGCAAAGACCTGAGTCCCAACGTTTCCTTCATCTCCCAGATAATGCTAGAAGCTAAAGACCAAGACACAGGTGCTCTTAACAGTCCATTTGCATTCTTGCTGCCACAATCCTTGGTCTATAGAAGTCATAGCATCAGAGGTAGGAACCTATAAAATCTCTGAGAGCTGGGAAGCAAGGGACCTTCAGTCTGCTGAGGTCTGCAGCTAACAAGAACGGGCCTGGGCAACTAGAGGGGAAACCAGGGTTGTGGGTACAGCACATCATCTGAAAGGAAAAAATGATCAGACTTGAAAAAGAAAATGAGATCAAGAAGCCAGCCACAGCAACAGAAAGTCTAAGACCTGGAATAGGCATGGTCTTTCTGGGCACTGGTTACACCATGCAGGTTAAGACAGGCCGGACAGCTTCTCTTCGACATCATATGTCCGAAGGGTTTGGGTACCTACAAAGCAGGAAACAGAGAGCCTGGAGAGAACAGGGATGTGATGGCACGAAAGGGGCCAGCAACCTCCTTATCTGACCATGTGGCAGCAGCGTCCCTGAGGGACACTCCACTATGACCCATTTCTATGCAGAACACCCAGCTAATTGCCCCACTAACCAAGAACCACAGCAGGACGGAAGACAGCTCCATGATTGAGAAGAGTGGGACCCCTGCCCGGCTCTGCAGCACTGGACACTGTCATATCTTGTTGTACGGCAGCTGCTGTCTCACACTAACTGTGGCAGATGCCAATATCTTGCCCCCATTTCACAGGCGTTACAGGTTAAAGGCTCCCCGGAATTCTCATGATATTGTCCTGTTCCCCCAACACCTTAGAACATGACCTCATTGTGAACATCACTAGCTTCATCAGTCAGGACCTTAAAGTGGACTGCCATAATCCAAAGATTAGTGGTCTCATAGAGACGAGAAATCTGGGCACAAAAGAAAGTAAAGGGGGGCACAGAGGGACCACACCCATAGGCCCAGAAGCAGCCTTGGAAGGACCTGATGGCCTCTGATTTCTGTGACTGAATTTTTGATGTCATTGTGGTCACTCTGGTAGACAGGTTCAGCAGAGAAATGCTCCAGGGCTTAGACACTGAGAGATTGAGCCACAAACTCTTAAGGAACACAGAGGGCCTGGCCTCACCAATCAGAAGCAGGAAATTGTAGGCCAGATGCCACCTCCTGCTGCGCTGCTGTCTTGGAGTCTGGTGTAGTGGTCAGTGGGGAGGGCCTAGCCTCAGAGTGAAGCAACCCTGGAGAACAGCTAGGAATGGAGAGTCACAAAGTTAGGCCCTGACAGAGATGGAAAGACTGGTGTCTCAGAAGCAGCATCAGGATAAAGGCAGGATGAAAGGCAGAGCCCCTGTGAGCCAGGGCAATATGGAAACTGGGCAAGTTAGAAGTAAGCCTGGCTCCTGGCTCTGTGTGTGCATCTGTGTTTGTGTGAATATATATGTGCCTGCATGTATGTTTTTATGTATGTATCTGCTTAAATGTGCTGACATGTATGTGTGCCTGCATGTGTATGTACCTGCACAATGTAGATGCTTGCATGTGTGTTTTTGCATGTATATATATACATGCATATATAAGTTTCTGCATAAGTGTACCTACATGTATGCCCCTGTTATATGTGTGTGTGTGTGCACCTATATGTATATTACTAAATGTATTCCTTCACTTTTGTGGTTGCATATATATATTTTTATATATACACACTTGGTATGAGCATACCTGAATGTGTATGCACCATTGTGTATATATGCTTGCATGTGTACTCCTGCATACATTATGTGCCTTCATGTGCATTCAAACATTGTGTGCCTGAATAGGTAAGTTGGCATTGGTGAGCTTGCATGTGTGTGCACTGGTATGTATATTCATTTGTATGTGTATTGCCGCATGTATATATTTTCATGTGTATCTAACTTTATGTTCCTAAATGTGAGCATGTCTATATGTATGCATTTTTATGCATGTGTGCTAGCAAGTGTATCTTTTTAGATGCATATGTGTGTATGTGACTGTGTGTAACTTGTCATGCATATATATAGAGAGAGAGAGAGAATGTTGTACCGTGTGTGTTCAGTCACATGTTGTATAAAAAAATGTTTCAGTCAATAGAAGAATACATACGTAACCATGGACCCATGATTACATCACCTAATGATGTCATAACCATCTTAGTTTGTCTACATACACTGTATATTCACAAAGCAATGAAATTGTTTGATTTTTTTTTTTAAACATAGCCTGTGTTGGTTAGTTTTTGTCACTGTGGAAGAGGGAACTAAAGAATTCCCTCCAGCAGATCGGCCTATGGGCACGTCTGCTGAGCATGTTCTTAATCGATGATTGATGTGAGAACTTTGGAATTACCATGTGCAAACAGGAATAACAGCATCTTGCTACTAGCAGCCCCAGTGGATGCCAGCCATTATTACCGTTGGTCAGAGTGTGAGCCCAGCTCCACATGTTCAGCTGTTAATGCCTGAGCCTCCTTCCCCAACCCCATGCATTAGCTTCATGTTCTGCCTCAGTATTCCATGACCAAGGTCCTAAGAGGGACATTTACTCCCTAGAGGGCCTAGCAGTGGAGAGCCATATATGGCTCTGTCTCCTTCATTGTCCCCTTGAAGGTATAGAAATGGGATCTCAGAGTGCTTGGTACTGGTGGTGAAATTCCCAAGATTTCTACTTAAATGCAGCAACAAAGTTTTCATTAATTCTCCATAAGTGTAAATGTTCCCACAGGCACCAATTAAAGTCTTCTGTGGAGCTGAGTTTTCCCAAACAAGCACCATTTTAATTTGAATATCAAACACTTTGCACAGCAGGGCTGCTGAGATTCCCGCAGAGCCAGGTCCTGAGAGGGACTGGTTTCCCTGGTCCTGTTGCCTCTATCTCCTCTAGGTTTCTCCATTGGGGTCCTTCTTACCATCTCAATAACCCCCACCTCCCCTCTCCAAGAAAGTGCCCCAAGACCCAGAATTCTCCAGGACTTTGAAACATGGGTACATGTATTTGGGAGGAGTGACTTGGAGCTGGCTGCTGGAGGTTGAAGTCTTGATCAGCCTTCTAAGAACTCATTGTGAAGGGGTCTCAAGGGCCCCTGCTCTCAGTTTGTCGGTCCATTACTCTATTTATCACAGAGAAAGCTTTCCACTGATCCTAGTAGATAAACCTTTGCCCAGCAACACTTCTTCAAAAATTAAAGTTAATTGTCAATATCCATAAATTTTTGTGTATACATACATGCATGTGCATTTGCACATGTGTGTACAAGCAGGTAGAGGCCAGAGGTCGACAGAAAGTATCTTCTTCTATTACTGTGCACCTTATATTTTAAGACAGTGTTTCTCCTTGTACCCAGTACTCACCAACTCGCTAGACCAGATTACCAATGAGCCCCAGGAATCTGCATATCTTCCTAGCACTGGGGTTACAAATTTGTGCCTCCATGCCTTGCTGGTGATCCAAATCCAAGTTCTCAAGCTTTTGTGGCAAGCACTTTACTGAGTGAGCCATTTTCCCAGCCCCAATATGTGTGTGTCTTAGCAGTTCCCACCTAAAATATCTCTGGTTTCTCTGTAAGTATTCAGCAATGTGACAAAGTGGGCCTGAGCAAGCCATGCTGCTTCAAAAACAACAATGAAAATTCAATTTACAACGATTCCTGTTCATTGCACTTTGGCCATTTGTTTTTCCTCCCTGCCTTGTGGTCAGATTTGAGGTAGTGTTTGTAGAAGGTCCCTGACTTATCCTCAGTGTGATGTCACCATTACCAGCATCTTCAGAAGCATCATCATTAACATAGCCACCATCATTGTCAGCATCATCACCATTATCTTCATAAACCTCCACTGCTACTGGTGCCACCATCTTATTACCATCACCATCATCACCATCATCACCATCACCATTGTTATTGTCATCAACATTTCTTTCTCTTTTGGGGGGTTTGTTTCTATTCTTTGTGGGTGGGGAGGTGGGATTTGTTTTGTTTGGTTTGGTTTTTTTGAGGCATAATTTTCTTACATAGCCTTGGCTTTCCTGTAACTCACTAAACTATGTAGATCAGGATGGCCAGAATTTGAACTCACAGAGATCTGCCTGACTCTGCCTCTCAAGCACTGAGATTACATGTGAGCCACTACACCTGGTCTTTGTCACTGTTATTTTCATCACCATCATTACTGCCATCATCATGATTATCATCACATTGACACAATGGAGTCTCTCTTTCATCAGATTGATTTGGGTAACGCTGGCTCCATGAGATTTCTCTCAACCTATGTAGTATTGTCCACCTATATAAGTATATTTGGGTCAGAGCTGCGGCATGAATAGGTGGGGTGGAGGCAGGTTTGGAACCCATTGTAATGTCCAGCAGGCACAATTCTGAAGATATTGATCAAATTTGATCACACACTGTGTTCAGCACTGCCTGCACGTCTAGCTGAGAAAGAATGACTATGTATATTTCTTATACTCAAATCACCACTATTATTTGGCTAGCAAACATTCATTTTCCATGGTCCCACCACCTCAGTAAACATGAGGGACTAATGGAAACATACTGCTCGCTATATGCTGGGGAAGAGTGTCAGGCAAGGCATCTTGGCAGAGGAGCAGGAGCTGAAACAAGAGCACTAAAGACTCAGGATCCTGGAGGACATGCTTGCCCAGAGCACAGAAAAGGAGCCCAGGGCTCTTCAGAGGCATTCCTGAGCAGTGGGCTCCAGGGATGGGACAAGATGTCTGAATAGGCACGATGCTGTCAGGCCCAACTTTCAATGGACAAATGACTAGTCCCAGACCAAGTCCCAGAAATACTGTTCACTTAAATCAGAATCTCAAAGGTTAGGTCTATTGGAGAAATAGGTGTCCAGAGAGAGAGAATACATGTCATTCTATTTCTAAGCGTTCCAAACACAGGGCTAGGTTGATGGACAGGCAGAGTCCAGGTCTCTGAGCATTCCCATCCTGTTGATTCCAGAGAGGCTATTTGGCTGATACAGCCAGTGCCTTAGCTGATAGAGGTGGGAACATTCATCTCACTTCAGAGAGAAGGAAATTGAAGTTGAGTAGTTGTTCAAGTGCTGCAGAAGTCAGTCTGGTGGGGACTTTCCCAGAAAAGTCCTCCACAGAAGATGAATGTGCCAAGCCTATTTTGATTGTATGTGGCAGAGCTCAGCTCAACACATTAGAGCAAGCACTTTGGTTGTACAGCTGCCTCAGGCACAGCTGCCACAGACTAGAAGGCCTCTCATAATCTCAGTTGTCTCCTGCTACTAGCTCCCCAGTCCAGCTTTCTGTTGCTAGGAAAGGCATACTCATGAACCCCTTACCCACATGGCACACAAAACAATGGTAAAAGGGTACATTTGGCATCTTCTACAAAAGGCCAGGAAGCAAGTCGTGGCCTGGTTTTGGCCACGAGCTTCCCAGAAGCTACCTGGGCAAGGGCTGGGAGGGTGTGGTGATATATATTTAATAAAATTAGTGTAGACTATCAGAGAGTCAACCACACAGCCTCACCATAGGAGGGGCTATGCTAATGAGCTGTAATGCATAGATCATTCTTGGATCTGGGAGTTGGTTATCATTACCTTTACCGATTGGTTTAGAGTTAGTGGATCCTCAAATCTTACAGTTCAAGAAAGTGATTGAACCAACACCATGTTGTGGGAGATTGTGTTGTTACATTGTAAATAATTGTCCCACCCACTGGCTTAATAAAAAGCGATGATTGGCCAAAGGCAGGCAGGAAATATGGGCGAGGCTACCAGACTAAGAAAAACTCTGAGAACAGGAAGCACAGAGAGAACGCCAGAGAGAAGCCGGAAGAAGCAGAAGACAACCATGCTGCTCTAAGAAAAGGTACCTAGCCGCATGGCTGAACAAGAGACATGGGTTAGATGAAAGGTAGAGAGCTAGCAAGTTATATGCCTGGGCCTTAGACCGATCAGCCAAAAGCCATTGTAAGCATCTGTGTGTCTCTGCGGGTCTGTGGGTCTTTGGGCCTACACCTTGAGGTTAGGCCTGAAAGTCCGGGCCAGAAACCTCCTACTACACCATGTTCTTGAGCCCACAGAACTATGAGCTGCATAAACTCTGGGAATGGGGCTGATAAATTAGGTGGACTAAAGTCTCATGCAATCACCAGCTTTATTCAGAGCATCAGACAATTATACTCTGAGGGTTAAGAGTCACATGAGTAAAGTGTACAGTCACAAGGGCAAGCTGCACATGGCTAAAATACGTCTTTCCACAGAGTTATATAAACAAACAATAGCCAGTTGTAATGAATAATCTGAAATAAACTCACTTCTATTTGCTATACCTGGAATGGGTGCATAAGCATGATCCAAGAACAGTTTTTGTGTTTTGTAAAAAAACAGATGTTTAGACTCTTGTCTTGGTTCCTTGGGAGTTTTCCCACAAACACTCAGAATCTTCCTCACACAACTCCATTCTTAGACTATACTCTGACAATCCAAACTTCATGTTTTATAAGCTTGGCCCCTACTCCAAGGTGGCATGAAGTTGGTAGGAACTTTAAGAGATAAGATCTAATGGAAAGTGATTGAATCAGCACCATGTTCTTGAGCATGCAGAACTATGAGCTGCATAAACTATTTTTTTTTTTTTGATGAAGTGTTCTGCCTGGAGTATTTTGTTACAGCAACCGAAGATAAAGATACCAAGTTATAAATTACAAGAAAGTCCCCATGTTCTACCTCATTATAAAAGCATCGGTCCTACACGCCCGTGTCTCGCTCTCCAGCTTTTCTTATCTGTAAAGTCAGCACAATCTAAAGGTGAAAAGCTAGAGGTGTAGCTCAGTGGGTAGAGAGCACTTGAAGAGACTACAGCCAGCCGAAGCACAGGAAACATGGCTCTGGCAGGCCTTACCCTTCTCTTCCATTCCCGCTGCCTTGTGAAAAATCATTAGCCCCCAAGGTCTAGTCCCTTATTTGGCCACTTCCTCCTCTGAGGCTGACCACCACGGTCCAGCTATTGAAGTACTGAAGTCCAGCAATCAAAAGCCCCCTTTGGCTCACCTGATTAACATGCCCAATTAAAATTAAACATCTCATCCTCACATGGGGTTTCCCCTTTTACATTTACAAACTACCATTTGCCTATGGGCCACATCTGTCTCCTCTCTCTATCCAGAGGCAATCGTTTGCCCCTCCCCACACACACACCACAGCAAATACCCCTTAGCTTTCCCTTGTCCCTTTTCTCACCTCTCCCTTGTTCCCTCCCCTTCTCCTTCTTCATCTAACACCCCTCCCACCCCCTTCCCCACCCCTACTCCGGTCTTCTTCCCTTATCTCTGTTCTCTGTCACTCTAGGGCAAATAAAATCTCCTTCATGCTGAGAACTTGGTCTTGGGGCGTCCTGTGCTGACTCTGAACTTTTCTACACCACTTGTCTAGACCCCAGGTTTAATTAATAGCTTCATAACTAATTATGATTAAAATATCCACTGGAAAAAATATTTGAGAATAGGAAGTGTCTAGGCCGGACAAGTCACACACCCCACTGCTTCAAGATCCCTTTATCCATTCCTGCTTCTCCCCTTTTCATCTGTTAGCAGCCCACTGGGAGGAGCATCCCCCTGTGTGCCTGGCATTCCACTGTCTCAAATGATCCTTGGCTGCTTCAGTGAAAATTGACCACAAGAAAGTATGGGGGGAAACGGGGAGAGGTGATACACACACACACACTTCATTTTTCATTCTCTTAATATTTTCTGGATGTCAGACAGTATAGCAGCCCAGAACTGAAAACCATTCTGAATTTTTGCATTTCTAAGCACCAGGGAGAAGAGCTGAGGCCTCTCTGCATGGAAGGATTTATCTCCAGGTTGGTCCTGCCTGCGGAGTGTCACTCCTCATTGGACTTCAGAATTCCAAGGACACTCTACCTCTCGTTCATTATATGAACATACCTGAACCCCTTCCAGCTGACCATGGGCTAGACATGGGCTATGGCAACTTCACATCTTTTCTTTACAAGCCCATAGCTGTGGTCAGAGGACAGATAGTCCTGTACTTTGCTGGACATGGAAGCCCCAACCCCAACCCTGAGCTTCTCATAACAGTCTTACTTTATCTGAACCTGCTTCTTACATTTTCAATCTACACAGAACCTATGAACTGCACATATATCTCAAGGGTATTTGTCACAGCCTTCCTCATGTAGTGCCACAATATCCCAAACAGAGTGGGTCAGATGTCATCATAGCTGTTTCTGGATAATTGCTGGGACCAAATGGGTCAAAGAGGCCCACAGTCCCGGTGAATGGTTAGAAACAGAATCTTAAAAGCCAGCATCCCAAGGTGAGCCTCCTTTCCAGTCATGGATGAGTAAGAATCCCCTGACATATTTAGTAAGAACTAAGTGACATATTTCTAGTTCCCAAGCCTAGAAGCCAGAGCCCACCACTGCCTCAAATACACCTGGAGCAGGCGAAACTTTTAATTTATTGCCCTTGCCCCTCTCTTCTCTCTGCTATTCCCAGACTGCAGCCTCAGACTTGGCTACTGGTGGAAGATGCTGGAAGGGATGGTGCCCTCAATTCAGTCTAGCCATATGCTCCTTCTCAAAGGCGCGTTTCTCAAGTGGATGGATTTAAAGCCCCTCTGCCTGCCAACATCACATGTTTTTCTTTTCCAGCAGGCTGGTCCAAATGCTTCCTCCCCTGTCTTCCCAACATGGGGGAGTAAGGCAGTTAGAATAGATGAATAAGACAGGTCTTTCTGGATACTCTCCTCCTCCACAGGATGGGTCTGGAGATAAGATGAAGCTGTCAGAACCTGACTTTCCATCTGGGTTCCTGAGGGGAGCTATGATGCTCCAGGCTGTGGCTGCTCAGCATGCAGTCACCAGGACCCTGTTCCTGAACTAGAGTTGGGATCTATAGGGACTCTGCAGGGACTCTGTTGAGCTTTCCCTGTGCAGCTCCAGGAGAGTGCCCCCAAAATCAAACTGCTCCTTCTAAAGGCACTCCACCAAGGCTCATTTGTAGGGACAGCCCCCCTTTGACTCTGCCTGAAAGGCAGGAGTCTAAACTGTCCAGAACAAAGCACATTGAGCCCTGGCCTCAGGCACAGCATGGAAGACAATGTGTCTCCAAGCAAAGAGGGGCCTCTCTGGCACCCCATAATGACAAGAACAGTGAACGACCTAACTTGGGGCTCCAGAAGGGTTCGTGGTAGCACCTCTTTGCATGTTACCACTTCTAGCACCACACTGACTTCTCTGCCGGGCCAACCAGAGTGCTCCCTTTTTGTGCCCACAACAGAAGCAATGATGAGCCTCTCTGGGGATATCAGAGGAGAGGAGTTCTGAGACAGAGCTACACAGAGGGGGGGGGGTCCATTTGTAGCGAAAGCCAATATGAGAAACAAATTCAGTGAACTCAGCTCCCCTAGAGCCCTGCAGCTGGTGTGCACAGGTGGGGTCTTTCCTCAGGACTATGATGCCACCCATCTGCCCAGTGCTTCTCTCCTTGTCTATGTCTCTGAAGGCAACCTCCCCATGCTCAAGAACAAACTCTTCATGTGCAAGCAGAATGAGGATGGATCCCTTAACCTAGCCACGGAAATCTGTCAGGTCTTTGCCTCCTTCCTATCTCACTTACACTGATGGCCTCATGAGCCACTACCAGCCAGTACTGATCATTTCCCCACTGACAGACAAATTTTTCATCAATTTTATCTTATAAATGTAAAATGTGGCTTCAGAAAATGTAGCTCCTATGGTCTCTGTTGTAGTCTGGATGTTCATGTGCTGGACTAAGTTCCTACCTGGTAGAAGACACAGGACAGAAAGCTGACTGCACATTTTACCCCCACCTTCTATTCCTGAAACCCAGGAACATCTTCATAGGCAGAGGAGAGGTAGGAAGCTCCCAGCCCTACACGCATGTTCCAGCCTCCATGAGCTGGTTCTAGCATTTCAGCCCACCATCTGGCACTCCACTTGGATTTGCAGTGTTTACTTTTTGAAACTCTGCAGTCATGGGGTCTGAGATGGGAAGCGACTGTGTGTGGAAAACTGTGCTTCCTCTCATATGTTCCAGTGGCACAGAACAGCTTGCTTTCTGTGCTTTAAAAAACAAACCAGAAAGATGGAGAGGGCTTTTCCAAGCCCTTTCCCCACTGACTCAGGAAGCCTAGAGACTCCAGGAAGGGAGGAGCCTCTCTCTGAAAGCTGGGTCACCTGGTACCTGCTGTGATGGGAAGGTGTCAGCAGGTATAGGGGGCAAAAAAAGGCATCAGGTGTACTGTCCCATTAAGGGTACCCTCTAAGCCCCTTCTCTCTTCTGGGGCTCTGTAAACAAGCTGGGTGAGCCCTGGGAACCTGCAGGATGGACCTGTGGGGAGAACACTGAGCACTCGGTGCCCAGAAGAGGCGGGAAGGTGAGGTGGTGGAGATCTCCAGCTGAACGGCTATGGGGGCCACCAAGTCCAGTGGCTATGGGGGTGGCTATGTTGTCTTTTAGTTCTCTGGTCCCAGGTTCAGAGACCCCAGGACTCTGGTTGGCCTCTTTTGGGTCAGAGTCCTTAAAAAATCACTTCAAGGGTCAGGAAATCTGGGTTTCATAAGAACCTGTTGCCTCCAAGTAGCAGTAACCAGAGGAAAAGGCCTGTTTCATGAAAGATGAAAAGCATTCTGATGAAAGAGGTCACACTGAGCTGGGCAGTGGTGGAGCACATCTTTAATTACAGCACTTGGGAGGCAGAGGAAAGCAAATCTCTGTGAGTTCAAGGCCAGCCTGATCTACAAAGTGAATTACAGGATAGCCTGAGTGACATGAAAAATCCTGTTCTCCTCCCCCCCCCCCACACAAAACAAAATTAAACAAACAAAACAAAAGTCACACTGGCCAGAGAAAGGCCAGGTGTATACCAAAGAACAGAGACAGCCCCTCTTAGTGCTGGCTGATGCTCCAGGCTTAGAACAGAAATATGGCCATTTCAGAGCCTAACCATTAAGACTCCATTAAGTCTTCTCTTTTCCACACTTCTGCCCACTCTCAACCCCACAGCATACTGGAGTTTTTGTGGTCATGTCTCTAGCCAAGGTGACATGTATTCCGTTTTCAGAGGGCACTAAAGGGGCAGAAGGCTGTTGGGTGTGTAGCTACTGGGGATGGGTCCACCTCCAGGTCTTATCAGGTCCCTTACCAACTCCAAATCTCTCCAAATGGCAGATCTTACTAGTGTGTTTCCTCCAGGAGTCTCTGTTGGTGGTGGGCAGCATATCTTCTGCGGGTCCAGAATCCCCTAAATTATCCATGAGGCCAGCCATCATGGATGAAAGAAGGACCAGTATATTCACCTTGATATAACAGATGGGTGCAGGCCCAGTGCTTATCCAGCTATAATGGGTGGGAGCAGGCCCAGTGTGCTCACCCAGCCCCACTATCCTTGCTCTAAGAAGCTAATCTGTCCCATGAGATACCCATCAGCATCTAGTGACACTGTGAGATGCCGAGATGGCTTTTTAACAGTCTGGTATCTCCAAAAGCCATGCAGCCTGACCCTGCCCACCTCTCGCATCTCATTTTTTCTCACTCCCCACTCCTGTCTTCTAGCCTCCTCTCTCGTCTTGGGCCTTTTGTACACGGTGTTCTAATGCTCAGAATCCTGCACCTCCTTGGCATTCCCTCCCATTAGCTAACTGCTGCTCACCCTTTACATCTCAGCCTTTCTCACTCTCAGAATTTACCAGGACTCTTATTTTTCTAACAGTCTCAAACAGCACTTATCCATGTCCATAGCAATAAGGGCTTATTTGTTGCTATCTTTGCAACCGAAAAGTGTTTTGTGATATTTTGATTGCATTCTGACAATAAAGTTTGCTTTGAGTCAGAGGGAAGAGCTAGCCACTACTGGCCAAAATTAACGATAGAGGTCTTGGATTAGGACAGATAGGAGACAGGAAGTAGAAAGACGTGGCTAAGGGAGGAGCTGAAGAAGTAGGACATCACTAGCGCCTTCTCCACGGTCTCTGATTCTTCAGGTTCTTACCCCGATATCTGACTCCTGACTTTTTATTGATAAAGAATAATTAGATAAACGCTTCCAAAGTACCCCGGAGAAGAGAAATCTGTTTAAAGCACAGGCACACTGAGATGGAGGGATAGCAAACATGTGCAGCCCCTCCCACCCACCTCAGACACTACCTAGAAGTGCCTCTTTCTGAAGCTCAATTCTCTGTCCTCATGACAGCAGTCTCCAGCTCTCCTGTGGGTGATCTCAGAAGCCTGGCCTAGAGGAAAAGGAAGGATGTCAGACACCAGTCCTTCACAGGACAAAGCAGCTTAGTTGTTCTCATTATCTTTGAGCTTTGACTATTCGTGCTGTTGACCTTCCCTTTCAAAGACAGGAGATGCTGCATGGGTCCTAATGAGCGTGCTCATAGGCTTGACTCAGCCTTCCTTGAAGGAGAAACCCTGCCTCTTGTCTTCCTGACCTTTTATTCCACAGCTGGTATGAAGGATGAGGTGGAGGGAGCTACAGCGCTGAGGGCACCCTCGGGGGAATCCCTTGAATGCTGTCACCAGTCCAGAAGCAGAAGCCAAGCTCAGGAGGATCTGTATAGGGAGGGCACTAGGCAGACTCTTGCTTCCCCTGAAGTGAAAACAGAAAGGGAAGCACCAAGTAAGCTTCCTGGGTTCCCCTTCTTGCCCCTTAGCCAGCGTTTAATTGGTGTGTTAGACACTGGCTTCCCTCGTCTACTCAGAACACAGTGTTCCCCAGCCCCTAGATCTCATCTAGGAGTCACCTCAACTCCCAGCACCCAGATGTTGGTGAAACTGACCTACTTATCTGCTTCCAGAGCAAACACCTGCCATCATTCTGGCCAGCTGGTCCATTCTATCCTTCTCCATAACTGGCAAGGACGGGAGCAGGTTCAAGCTAAGTAAGATGGTATTCACGTCCCAGATTTTTGTTCCAACTATGAAAGAGGGGTTCCTGGAGGCCAGCTCATGGAGATCCAGCTGTTGGTAATACACACAAAGGTGATTGAAGTACCTGGACACAGCTATGCCTGGAGCTTTCTATATGTAAAATTTCAGTTACAGGAAACCTTCCTGGAAGATTCTGTATAAATTGCATTTCTGTACATTAAAAATAAAATGGGAAAATCAATAAATAAGGATAGTGCTGCTGTGGAATAATCCTCTGTGCACTGTAAAAATTTGTCTCTTTAACTGGTTTAATAAAACACTGATTGGCTAGTAGTGAAGCAGGAAATATAGGCAGGGTGGCCAAACTGAGAATTCTGGGAAGAAAAGGAGCAGAGGAAGCAAGATGAGAATGCCATACTGAGAAAAGGTACCAAGCCATGTACCACAGATAAGAATTGTGGGCTAATTTATGTGTAAGAGCTAGTTAGTAATAGGCCTGAGCTACTGGCTGAGCATTTATAAGTAATAATAAGCCTCTGAGTCATTTATTTAGGAAATGGCTGCTGGGGAACAGAAACTTCCATTTACATAGTGCCATATATTGTGACTCCTGCCTGTGATCCCAACACATAGGAGGCTGAGGAGTTGCCATGAGTTTGTTGCCTGAGCCACACTGTGAAACTGTCTCTTTGGACTGTCCAATAGTGCCAGCCCAAGTCCCTGAAGTGGCAGTCTGTCTCCTATCTTGACTTGATAAACTTTTACAGACTTGATCCTTTGAACTGACTACCCAGGTGCCTGAGGCCAGCACATCTAGCAGTGTAAAACCTGAGTTTGATGTCCAGGATAGCATTGCCCAGGAGAGGTGGTGCACACTAGCCTAAGCACTCAGAAGGTGGAGACAGGAAGTTCAAGATCATCTCCAGCTATGGCAAGTTTGAGAACAGCCTAAGCTGTATGCAAGCTGTCTCAAGAGGGAGAGAGGGAGAGAGAGAGAGAGAGAAGGGAGGGAGGGAGGGAAGGAGGGGGGAGAAGAGAGGGAGAAAGGGGGAAAGGGAGTGAAAAGATGTGCTCTGCCACAAGGGATCTGCTCGTCCTGAACCTTAGAGAAGAGGCCAGTGCTGGATAAACAAGCCTAGAAATATGCCTGGCAGGGCATGGGCAGAGGGGCAGGGAGCCCAGAAAACAATTGCCAGGCCAGGTGCTGGCATGCTGCCTTCTCCATCTTCGATGCAGATTTCTGGATTCGGAGAAAAGACATTTGTGATATTTCACCCCTTGAAGAAGAGACCATGTAGTCATCTATTGTCCTGATTCCCTACATGTTTGTCCTCTTCAAGGTCATTTTGGTGCAGTCACCAGATCCCCCCAGCAGAGACCCTCACTGGGCCTATGGACCCTGTATCCTACATTCTCATGTAATAGAGAGGCCTCCTCCATAGTCTGCCAACCTCCAACAGACGACTTGGCAGTTTTCTCTGCAAACATGACACTCCGGAGCCTTGGACTAATCACATGACATCAGGAACCAGTAGCAGGTTCAGCCTGGTGATCCTTGAGACAGGGCTCAGCAGGGCTGCCATCATGGAATTCTAGAGAACAGCCCAGATGGTCAGACAATCGGCTGCTGGCAGCGCATAACTCATATAAGGGTATCACACATCCTCCAAGGGCTCAGAATTTCTGCAATGAGCAAAAAAGAACACATCCACCTAAGATGCTCTTGTAAATTGCAAGGTAAATACAAGATTATTTCCCTCCTCAAATTATGGGTAATTACATCTGGAATGACTGTACTAATTGCAGACAAAGTTGTTGGTGCCATCACTGGCTCCATGTTTACTCTGCAAGCCTGCCCTGTATGGGGTGGCAAGAGTCATACATAGAAAGAACCCTGTCTGACTCCTCTTTATTCAGCCCTTGCAGGAGGCTTCTAGGCTGCCTGCTCCAGATGTTCTCAGATCTGGTGGGGATCTCTCAGACCTAAACTACACTCTGGCATTGCTTCTTGATTGCTGCTAAGCACCCAGGTGATACTATCTCAGAGCTTCATTGCATAAAATGGGCACAATAAAGTATGGACTTTGCATATCTAAACATCACCGGCCTTAGAGCTGAGAGTGAGCCTAGGGTACATGTCAGATACATGTCACCATGTGACACAGGGCAACCCTTCTGTGATTCTTGTGAGAGCATCAGCTTTGGCTCACAACACATAACTAGTAGTCCACCGATAGTGGCATCTCCTCTCACACAGTGGTTTAATAATGGGGCCATCGTGCTCTCCGCTCTGTTTCCCCTCTACAGATAAAGCATCGTACTTTTTAAAGCCAACCTGAATTGTCCATTTCCACACCCAAGCCCCTCAGACTAAGTCTCCTACCTGCTTACTCCCCACACTGTGCACAAAGAAGTTCTTCCTGAATCTGACAGAGTCAGAAGTCATCAGCTGTCTACTGAATCCATCTCCATCTCCTCACACAACCTGACATAGTGTGATGTTTGGTGCTTCCGTAGTTCAACTGTAAATAATGGCATTTTCCTGATGCTCTGAAATGAGATTATGCATCAGAGTCTGCGCCCTGAGGCATGAAGAAAACATCTCTGGGGAATTTCTGGGAAAGCGTTGTCCTGACATAGAAATCACTTCCTTTCTCTCCTTTCAATTTTGAATGTCATTGTGATGATTAGAGTGTGGCAGCAATTTTTTAGCAGTGAAGTCTCAGGATACTCACTAAAGCTCCAGGAAGCAAATTTGGGTTCTCCTTGGCCATCCTCCAGAGCTCTTTGAGCCCCACATTGCCTATCTGTCCCACATCTGCTTAAGTTATTGTACTTGGATTTCTGTTTGGTGCAGCTGAACTTAATCTCAAATGAGATCAACCCCCTTAGATCCATCAACCATGTTTCAGGGAAGCCCTAATGCCTTGGCCAATGCACTCCACTTACTAAGTATTCATGACAAATACTCAGAAGCACCAAGTAATTCAGAACTCACAGAGAAAGCCTGGCTTTCAGCAATGGGAGGTCTTCATGGAGCTGAGGGTAGCGGGATATCAAGGGGTCCTCAGCCAGTTAACAATGAGAGAATCACCTACTCACCTGGTCTAAGGTTTCTACTCCTCCACTGAGCAGTGTGTAGTGGGATTGTGTTCTGTTTCATTGTAAATAATTGTCCCACCTACTGGTTTAATAAAAATGCTGATTGGCTGAAGGCAGACAGGAAGTGTGGGTGGGGCTACCAGACTAAGAAAACTCTGGGAACAGGAAGAGCAGAGCAGAGACACTAGAGAAGCCGGCAGATGCAGAGACAACTATGCTGCTCTGAGAAAAGGTACCAATACACATGGCTGAACAGGATAAGAATCATGGGTTAGTTTTTAAGAATTAAGAGTTAGCAAGTTATATGTTTGGACCCTCAGCCAGTCAGCATAATATTAATACAAGTGTCTGTGTGTTTCTATGGGACAGCAGATCTGTGGGTCTGCAGGTCTGGACCACAAGCTAGACAGGCCAGAAACTTCATACAACAGCAGTGTGAAGATGCAGGGTTTCTAATAGTCAGAGGCAGAATCAAAGAGGCCATACCCAAGCCCCAAATCTGACTCTCTTCTGTAGATACCCAGTTAGTGCAAATGGCACCAGCAGATGGGTGTCAAGCCCTGCTTCCTCTTAATCTGCTTAATTTAAACAAAAAGGAACTTCACATTTTCTCAGAATATTTTGTCTCTTAATACCCTCTTGACTTGAGAGCACATCCTGAGTCTCCAGCTCAGCCTTCCTGGCCTTTCCCAGGTGACAGTTCCTTTTTAGAGCAGCCACAAGAGACTTGACCTTAATACTTGGAGGCCAGTTCTTTAAAGGTGATTTCAATGAAGTGTTCAGCTGTAGACAAAGCTCCAAAGATGCCTCTTGAAGAAGGAAAGACCTTCTATCTCCTTCAGGAGGTCACTGGTAGGTGGCCTCAGTCAATCCATGGCTTTGGAGAAAGGGTTTCCACAGCCCAGAGTGGTACTACCTTCAACCACCCTCCCTTTGCCAGTAGGACACAAGGCACATTCAGGAAACCAAAATTCTGCTTGCTAGCCCAACATTAAACATTAAAGCCTGAGCCTCTGAGTCCTCATCTCTGAAATGTAGTTGCTCCCATTAGTATGGTGCCTGCAGGGGTTACAGAGATGGATGAGTAGAGGCCCTGGGTTTAGTTCCCAGTGCTTGCATGGTGGCTGACAACCTTTGGGAACTCCAGTTCTAAAGGATCTGACACCTTTTTCTGAACTTGAAGAGCACCAGGCATGTACATGGTGCACATACATGGACAGAGGCAAAACGTGTATGCATATATAATAAAAATAAAAAATAACTATAAAAATGTTTTTAAAAGAACAGTGTCTGCAATAGCCAGGGCTCATGCAGTAGCTTCAGACAGCAGACACTCTAACTAGAAATAGCATAACTCAGAAAAAAAAAAATAACGTACTAGTTCTCAGAGTAGTGTGAACATCAGACACATCAAGATCCAGGAGCCTAGCCAATGTCATCAAGATTAAGCCTCTTTCTCCTGGCTGGTGCCTCATGGCTGGCTGTTTCCTGATTCCTTGCCTGAGCTGGTAACAAGATGGTGCCAGCTGTCCAGACTTTCAACAGCCTCAAGCACTTGGCTCAGCAAACCTTCTCTTCTCTTCATGTGTACAATGGATTAACTTTCTGTTGCTGTGACCAAATGACTGAGAGGAGCAATTTGAGAGGGCGAGCTGAGCTCGGGCCCAAGTTGCTCTTAACCACTGAGTCGCTGCAGAGTACCCTCGCCCACAAAAATAATCAATGATAAAATCAGGAAAGCTACACAGCATACACGGTGGTCAGAGGCTGTAAGCAGGGTGTGTGAACATCCCTCATTGCTGCCCTCTGAGTTACAAAGCAGTTCTGCTGGGGGAAAAGCCTAGCAAGCCACCAGCACCTGGAATCCACACTTTGGGCAGGAACTTCATGGATCTGGTCTCTCCTGAAAGGGAAGAAGAAGAACATTTACCCAGCTCATGCCATAAGGCAGCATCACCTTTCCAGAGCAACTAGACAGTTGACATGCACAAACTCTACTCGTTAGGCAACAGCCTTTGATTCAGACTGGGTATGAAATCACAAATACCTCTGTACACTCTCCACTGGAACAGAAACCCAGCTGACCATCCTAAAGCAATAGGGGTGTGTAAGCTGCTTTTCCTGGGGATTCTGACAGCTTCTAAGACAGGGTGTTCATGTTCAGCAAAGTGATTAATGAGCTGGCATCTAATGCTGCCTCAGTGGCCCATATTCACATCACCTATGAACATCTGTGCCTATTTCCAGGATGGAGACCATTTCTGTAGCCCCACCACACTCTGCCTGTGCCTTTCCACTTCATCTGCTTAGCCAGTTCCACTCACCCGCTGCCTGTGAAGCCCTAATTGAGCCATTTGGTAGGTCAAGAAGTCCAGTAGCAGTGGTTGCCTCAGCAACAAGCAGGATCACTCCATATCCACAACTCTCGAGCCGTTCTGTTAGACACAGCCCAGTGATGGAAATGAGGCAGGGAAAACCCACAGAAGGCCACCAGCCAGGAGGACAATAATTCATCATACTCTGAAGAAGCCTTCTGGTATATCCAGCCACACTGCACTAGTCACTCCTTCCTCAAAAGCCCAGAGTTGAAGAGGCTTCCAGTGGATGTGAGCCACCTTCCAGTCACCATCCTTGCATATTCAACATATCCAGATTCTACCCTCTTCAACAATAGGAGGGCAAGCCACAAACCATAATGGGTTCTCATTATCTTGAGTAAGCAGGGCTGGAGAGGGAACTTCAGTCAATGTATATGTGCTGCTTGAGTGGGTACCTGCATGTGCATGCATACATACACAAACATGCAGTATGAACACATGAATACATACATATAAATGCATATATATGTGAACACACAAATTACATATGTACACACACAAATGCATCATACACATATACACAGAATGCTCTTACACATATGTGCATATACATACTTAACCACACACGTTTTCACACTTATGCATGCATTTGATATGTGCATATACACACGTACCCACACACGTCTTCACACCTGTGCATGCATTTGATATGTGCATATACACATGTACCCACACATGTCTTCACACCTGTGCATGCATTTGATATGTGCATATACACATGTACCCACACACATCTTCACACTTGTACATGCATTTGATAAGTACATATACGTACCCACACACATCTTCACACCTGTGCATGCATTTGAAATGTGCATATACACACGTACCCACACATCTTCACACCTGTGCATGCATTTGATAAGTACATATACACATGTACCCACACACATCTTCACACCTGTGCATGCATTTGCACATGTAGTTCTTGCACTATCCCACTCTCATTCATTTTTGTTTTTAAATATAAATATATATTTAATGTGGGGGTTATTTTAAGATTATTTTTATTACTTTTTCTTTATATATAGGGTTCCTCCATGTATTCCTAGCTATTCTAGAACTCACTCTGTAGAACAGGCTGGCCTCAAACTTCTGATTTGAGATTCACCTCCCTCTGCCTTCTGAGTGCTGGGATTAAAAGCATGTGACATCACTGCCTCGCTCAAGATTTATTTTAATCTGTTGTATATAAGTGTTTTTGTACATATAAATGTGTGTGTGCCTGGTGCCAACAGAAACCAAATAAATTGTATTGGGTCACTTGAGAATGAAATTATAGACAGTTATGAGCTGCCATGTATTTGCTGAATATCAAACCTGGGTCCTAACCCCTGTTACCCGCTGAACCCCAGCCCTTGTATAGACTCTGAGAACTCCACCTCCCCCAGCCTCTCAAGCACAGATATTAAAGGTATATTCTACTATGTCCTTTATTTATGTATATGTGTGAGTGAGTGCCACATCTGCAGGGGTATCTATGGAGGCGAGAAGAGGGCATCAGATTGCCTGGAGCTGAAATTACAGGTAGTTGTAAGTCACCTGATGTGCATTTGGCGACTAACCTGGGGTCTTCCAGAAGAGCAGTACATGCTCTTAAGCACTGAGCTTTCTGTCCAGCCCTTTTGTTGTTATTATTTTTAAGCATACAGCACTGAGTATTCCCAGGCAGTCCCCATCTAAATACTACCCTGCTTAGTTTCTAAGCTCAGATGACACTGGGCATGTTCAGGGTGGTAGAACATACATGGAACTCTAGGTTTGACCCTCAGCATATAGCTTTTTGGGTTTGGTTTGGTGTTTTTTGTTTTTGCTTTTTGAGACAAATTTTATGTAGCCAAGGCTGGCCTCAAAATCTCTATGTAGATGAAGATTACCTTTATCTTTGTTTCGGGTGTTTGTTTGTTTGTTGAGACAGGGTCACAGAACATATCCCTGGCTATCCTGGAAATCACTGTGTATACCAGTCTGACCTTGAACTCAGAAAACTATCAGCCTCTGCCTGCAGAGTACAGGGATTAAAGGCATCTAGTTGTTTTCTTCTTGATAAAGGCTGACCTGAAACTTGATGATGTTGAACTAGTTAAGGCACTTACTACATTTATTTACTTGCTAGGAGGTGGGTATTCATATGATGGTCCTCTCAAGTCAGGGCATGACCTGTTGATTTTCTTCTCAGGGATCACACTCAGGGTAAAGCGCCTTTACCACTGAGCCAGGTCACTGACCCCGAATGACTGCTCAGAGTTCTCAGATTACATGAACTGCCAAATGATGCTGAGGGTCAAACCCAGAGATTCATGCTTTCTAGGCAAATACGCTATCAGCTGAGCCAGCCCCCCCACACAAAAGAAACAGCTAATCTATGTATCCAATTACCAATATAATCATAGCCCTGAATCCATTAGTGTGACTGTTCCAAGAATACACGACTTGCTGTGTGGGGAACAGGGGCAAGATTCATGATTGCAGGCAAGCTGGTGCTGGGAATTTTTATATTTACTTTACTCAAAATTCAAACACCAAATAATAAAAGTGATTCTTTAGTGAAATGCATTTCCACATTCAATTAAAACTGAAGCCATTGGTTCAGTAGATACTCCCAGGCAGCCTGCCAAAGGCTGCTCTGCAGGGCTGATGAAGAATCACCTCTAGACAATGTGTCACTCTGGAGAAGAGGCCTCCAATGTCAGACACAGCAAAAGCTTGTGGCCTTGGTGATATAAGCCTAACACCACTGCCTAAGGACCAATGCTAGGCTCAGCTTCTAGTCTGTGGTGCAGGATGTGGAACATTCTGAATAAACTCTGATCATCTGATTGAGAAAAAGAGCTTGGCAGTTCATGTTCCTGACAGCCAAGCATTCTCTCAGGCTCCACTCCAGGGCCATGGCCCTGTCTGTGAGGTCTCAGTGCTCCATGAGAAATTCCCAATGTCCTTTGGAACTTAGCTGCAGCAATGACCCTTCTCTTGGGCTCCAGCCTGCTAGGAGATCCTGAGGATCATAGAGGTTCTACAGAGCCAGCACAGGTGGCATCTGACTCAGAGTGAGGGGTACAGTTTGCTCCAAGAGTGCCAGGAATCTATAAGAATAAGTTGTCCCAGTGTCTGGCTTTGCCTAGTTATTTCTTGAGGTACCGTTTAGGTTGCTCCTTCTCTCAGGGACTTTCTAGAATCTGGACATCAGGGACTGGAGATATAGCTCAGTAGCTTAGAATTCATGCTGCTCTTGCAAAAGAGCTAGTTCTTTCTGGGTATTAATGGCAGGCCACTCACAAATGCCTCTAACTCCCCCTCCAGAGGACTTGATGCCCTCTTGTGGTCTCTGTAGGTATCTGCACATGTAGCATATACACATACACAAAATAAAGGCTTTTGTGATTTCAAGTGAAAAGTTTACATTCATATACTTCCTGGCTTGACCTGGCATGTTGGGATCAAGCACATCAATGACCTCTGATTTCTGACAACCAGTGGGACAGAGCCACACTGCTTATAGACAGTAAGGACCTGACCTCTACCATCCCAGCTGTTGATACACACTCAAAACCAACCTTCACCGTGGACGCCTCCTCAGCCCTTAAAGTTTTTGATGCCGGTTGACAATTCTTTCCTGAAGCCATATCATTAATATTTGCTGAATTATATTTTTTGGTTCTTTGGCTGCCATGTTATCTATCACTGATAGATTTCAAAGTATTACCACCAAAGAAATGAGTGTGACACAGAAAATGGTTTTGCTTTAGCTGAGTGATCAGTGAGTCCCTAGGTCAGGCAATCTTCCACCTATACAAGGAAAATAAAGGTTGAATCAAGGTCCAAGTCCTCAGCCTCAGGGCCTATGATCTGCCCTTATTTGCACTTGAGAGACAGAGACAGGTGGATCTCTGAGTTTGAGGCCAGCCGGGTTTACAGAATGAGCTCCAGGACAGCCAGGGCTACACAGAGAAACCAAAAAAAAAAAAAAAAAAGAGGAGGAGGAAAGATGGGAGCAAGGGAGGAAGGAAGAAATGTAATAAAGTAAGGGTGTCTAGGTGAGACCATCCTGAATTTAGGATGGATCTTAGATCTGAGAACCTCTCCTTATAAACACAAATGAAGAGAAAGTAGCCCGGTGTGGTGCTGCTGGACATTGATTCTAGCACTCCAGAAGTAGAGACAGGATCTCTGGAGTTCTAGAGCAACCAGACTATATAGAAAGAAACCATATCTCAGAAAAAAATGTGAAGAAAGAATTGAGGCAGGCGTGAGCACACACGCACACACACCACACACAAGAGCTGAAAGACCCCCGGGGGTGAGGGACCCCCGAAATGGACCTTTCCTCAGGAGGAGACCCCGGGAGCCAAGGACCGAGCCACGACCACAGATCAGATGCAAACAGCACGAGGTTTATTGAATAGGCACAGGTACCTGCGGGCGACCAAGCCACTCGGGAGGACTTGCACACCAGTCCTTTGTCTAGGGCCTTTTTATAGGGTTGGGGAGGCAAAAGCGAGCGTAGAGAAACAGAGGCATAGCAAGGCTCTTGTTGGCTAATTTACACGAAATCATCCGTTGAGGGGGTGAGGGCCAGGTCACCATCTGGCGCCTGACTGCAGGCTCCGGTTATCTCAGGCCTGCTGTTTGTTTTTCTTGGAACCCTTTGTTTTTTATCTCTTCCTGGAATTCCTCTGGTCTGCGACTGGGCCAGACTGCTTAGTCAAGTAATTATCACCCCTCTCTCCCCCTCTGCCCTGCTGACATACATTGTTAAAGTTTTATATAGTTTACAAAGGAATCAGTTTGTCCTCGGTTGGGGAATGTCTGGCGGGGCCCCTGACTGCAGTTTTCCTTTGTTCTTGGGCCAAGGCACCTGGTGTTGAAATGGAATTGCTAAAACGGGGGGGGGGGGGGGGGGGGGGGGCTGCTTAAGCAAAAGGAAAAAGGGAGGGGAGGTCTTACAGAGCCATGAAGACAAGGATGGAGGCTGAATCTGGAAGCTATGGATCCTGGCACCACCAGTGGAGTGAGAGCAAGCCTACAAGACACAGAGGCTCAAGGGGAGTCAGGCCAATGACCTTCATCTGAGAAGATGAGTTCCTGATGCCTTGTTCTGAAGTGAATATAAGAGGGGAACAGCCACAATTGTTCCTCACCAGTTGGCTAGGTCCTTCTGTTCCACCCAAAAGGAACTGTGGGTAGCAATTGTGGGTAGGAATTGTGGGTAGCAAGATTATGTTCCTCCCATGCTGACAGTTCTGGGTCCTAAGTGCCCGTGGCCTAGGGCCTGGTCTTGGAGGCTCACAACTTCAAGCCCTAGGAGCTAGGGGCCTATTGCTACAGCTTTAGAAGTCAAAAAGCTCTCCATGTAATGGGATTATGTTACATTGTAAATAATTGTCCTGCTAATTGGCTGAAGGGAGACAGGAAGTGTGGGTGGAGCTACCAGACTGGGAAACCTCTGGGAACAGGAAAAGCAATGCCACAGAGTTATCAAAGCAGCCAGCAGATGCAGAGGACAACTATGCTATTCTGAGAAAAGGTACTGAGCCACGTGGCTGAACAGGGAAAGAATTATGGGTTAGTTTAAGAGTAAAGAGTTAGCTAGAAATATGCCAGAGCCATAAGCTGATCGGCATAAAATTAATACAAGACTTTGTGTGATTATTTGGGACTGCTGGTGTGGGATCTTGGGGGAAGTCTGGGCCAGAAACTTCATACAACATCTCCGTTCTCAGCTTGGAGGCTATTGCTCTGGGCTTTACGAACCAGAAGTCATGGAACTTGGCTGCTATTATAATCTCCAGTTTACAGCAGCAGTAGATGCAGAAGCAACAGGTAGCATTTACCAGTATTGCATTTCCTGGCTGGGCTTCACCATGCCACGGAGACTGGTTTTTACAGCTCTTGCACCACACTTGGAATGACTACTGGAGTTTACTGGTGTGTCTGAAAAAAGCTGTTAGAACAGTCATGTCTGGTACAGGACCTTCAGGAGCCAAAGCTGTGCTTTGGCAACAAGCTCCTGAGGCCAACACATAGCTTCTTCATAGCTTGCATGTAATGTTCAAGGCAGTCAGCTTGTCTTTCTAGAGGTGAATATGGACTAAGGTGAGTGTCACTGCATAGTCCTAGCTGGTCTTCAAATTTACTTTGTAACCCAGGCTAGCTTTGAACTCACAGAGATCTACCAGCCTCTGCTAAAGGCATTCGTTATCAGGCCTGACTCAGCCAGCTTGTTGCTTGTCTTATAAAGGCAGTCTAGCCAGACGATAGGCTGCTAGTCCTCCACTGAGGACTACAGGGACAGATCTAACAATTATGGAGTCAAATTGCCCTAGTCCCCAACATCTTTGTTTAGTTTAAAGGAAAAATAAACATTTTAAAACGGGTACTTACAATAAAAGCCTATCCCTTACATTAGTGATGCTTAGATGTATGATGCTAGCCAAACACACTAAAGAGCTGGGTCATTTTACATCTCAGTGTAAAGACCTAAAATAAGTTTTAGGCAGAAGAAAAAGGTGTATAAAGGTCTTGGACAGAGACCAGCTTGAGTGATGAAGCAGGAAGTTCTAGCCATTATTCAATATAGGACAGGAAGTCACAGGGCAAGTCCTCAAGGATCTGGGCTGAGTTCCATGTGCTGAGGGAGCTGTTAGAGAGATTTCAGTAAACAAAAGATGTCCTTGCTGCTCTGGTGGGTGGATATGAGTAAGGGGTCCTCCACCCAGAGTGCTAACCAAAAGGGCCACAGCTGCTCCCCAAAAGAAGTAAATGTAATGAAAGCTGCTGGCACTCCTCAGAGCAGACAACTGAGCAGGAGAAACAAAGCTTTGGCTGTTTGCTGAGGCAGCAGAAGGCAGGCAATGCCAGCATTGATGCCACACAATGCCTGCAAATGAGACTTCCAAGAGTCTGAGTTAGAGAGAACAGAGAGTCCAAATCAAGACTGTTCTTGGTGGTTTTGCTTGCAAAACTATTTTCAAGCTGGTGTCTTTTCCCAGGTGGCCTCACAATGTCCACCCAATTCTGGAACAACTGGAGGGGTGGGACCTGCCAGGCTGGTCATTCTGGAAAACCAGTCACCACGTTAATTGTTTCATAATGGACTCCATGATGATGTATGGAAACAATCAGTGGTTCAGGGTACTGCCCTGTATCCACGGTAAAGATTTGATTACTTTTTTTATCACTAAATTAAATTTCTTCTCCTGTTTGTCTTGTTATGTTAAATCTCTTCAAATCTTAATAGACTGCAATTTTTGCCTGCAGCTCAGCCACAGATAACATGTCTGTAATTTGTAGGGTCCAGGGCTAGAGGTGCCAAGGAAGCCAGGGAGATGTACAGAGTGCTAAAAACAGGAAGGATCCTGGAAAAGCTGCTGGCCAGGAGACTGAAGGCTCAGAGGCTTCTGTACCAAGATGCTTCCTGTACCCAAGTTACTACACACCTGCCTTCCCATGCTGTGTGTGAGGGACCTCCCAGGAGGGGCACAGCTGACTCCTGTAGATCAAGACAGGGCTCCTATCTTCTCCCTTAGACTAACTCCAGCTTTCAGCCCTGTGCACTATTGATCCTGCCAGCCAGTCTGCCTCTCTTTCCCAAGTACTCAAGGTATACCCTATGAGAACTATCCCAGGTCAACTGCCCCTAAGAACAGAGTTCAAGGTACCTCCCAAGCCCAGCTGGTCATGTGCTCCCTGCAGATATAGCAGGTAGTCAACAGGATACGAGAGAACTGAGATGAACCCTGGGAATGTTGTTAAATACTTTATCCATGGGTCCTCTGAAGACAATTCATAACATCCCCAAAATATAGGGTCAGCCAGGTGTGGTGGTACACCCCTTTAATTCCAGCACTTGGGAGGCAGAGGCAAGCATATCTCTGAATTCAAGGCCAGCCTGATCTACATAGTAAGTTCTAGGCTAGAAGGACTACATAGTGAACCCTTGTTTAAAAAAAAAAAAAAAGTAAATAATGCAAGATCATCCACCAGGGGCCTGTTGCGTGTGAAGCACCTATAAACTCACATGTCTATCATCTGCTCCTGAAGCTGCAGCTACAGGTATTGGCAATTTCTTCAAAACTGAGTCTCAAGTAAACAAAACAAGGCTGCTCTCCCAGGCTGGTTGCCTGAGTTCAATGTTGGTTTCTCCTCACATGGGTGACCACTCCAGCTGAGTCATGATTATCACTGTGTCATCTACTCACAGCCCACCTCTAGAATGTGCCTGACTGCATAGGGGCCCAGGAGGTACCAAGCAGGCAAGATCCAGTGCCCAGGTGGGCGAGCAAAAGCCATAGGTTTCCAGCAGGAAAATCCAAGCTGGCTCCAAGGGAGGTGTCCCAGGTGACTGACAGGGACAGGGGACTCTGAAAGGGGGAAGGAAGTTGGAGAGAGCAAAAAAGGCAGGACCAGCAGTGGCTTGTAGAAGCCAGAAGAATCACCATCTCCACCCCCACCATCCTCACCCCCACCCCTTAGGCTGAACTGTCCACAGGATGACAGCATTGCCCTGGGCTTCTTGGGGGTGCTGGGGCTACGAGGGAAGTTTCTGTAAGGAAACCTCAGGGCCACAAGTCAGGAGGCAACAGAAACAGCAGTACTCAGATGTGGCCTTGAGCATGGATGCTTGCCTCTCCAAGGACCCATCCACCCTCATTAAGACTATCTAGGAGAAAGTGATGACATGGTTTGATCAAAATCAAGAAAATGGATAAAGAACATTTAGACATTGCTGGGCAGACCTGAGCTTTTCGGGCAAAGCCAGAAATATCCTCCTTATAAGCCTATGTATGTCTCAAAGCTACCATGTGATTTAGTCAAGAACTTCAGGTCCACTGGTTTTTTGTTTGTTAAAACTCAGGCTGGGACTCAGCAGTACCCATTGCACTAGACGTTGACATCTAATGGTGTGTGGTGACGGCTTGCTGTGGACCACTGGGTTGGGTCGATTGGAGCACTACTCACTTTTGCAATGCCCTGACCTGTAACAAGAATTTAACCTCCAGCAGCATGAGCCAGAAAGCCGGAGTCATAGGGTGACAGACAATGCCTTGGGCCTCCAGCAAGAGGTCACCTGCCCTCTTCCAGCTACTGGGTCCTCTGCAGTCTTACCCCTCCCAGTCTTGTGGCCACGCTGCCCCAGTTTCTGTCTCCATTGTCACCGGGCTGCCTCTCTCCTCTTTTCCTGATTCTATCAGGACACTTTTTGTATTCTTGGGTCTCTCCTGGATGACCCAGAATGGTCTCACCTCAGTCACTTAAAAACAACTAGCTTATGTTTACAAAGTCCCATACCCAGATGTGACCTCCTTCCCAGGGTTAGGACTACTGTATAGTTTAAGGATGAAATGGAGGTAGCATGATGGCACTTATCTGTAAGCTCAGCACTAGGAGTAGAGGCAGGCGGGTCAAGAGTTCAAATGCGGACTTGGCTACAAAGTAAGTTCAAGCCAGCCTGGGATACCTGAGACCAGAACTCAAAAAAAAAAACCTGTTAAACTGGGCATGATGGTGCATGCCTTTAATCCCAGCACTCAGGAGGCAGAAATCAGTAGATCTCTGAGTTCTAGGGCAGCCTGGTCTACAGAATAAGTTCTAGAACAGCCAGAACTACACAGCTACACAAAAAAACCATATTTTGAAAAACATTTTTTTATTCTTTTGGTGGTAAGTCTAGCTTTTAAAGGCTGAATTATCTCTCCACCATTTTCCTCCTGGGTTGCCCTGCCTAGTCTTGATATGAGGGTTTGTGCCTGCTCTTACTGTATCTTATCATGTTCAGCTAATGGCCCTGGGAGGCCTGTTCTTTTCTGGGGGAAGATGGTAGGGGGAATCTAGGGAAGTGGTGCATATATATATCTATATCCTTTAAAAATTGTTTTTTGTTGTTGGAAAGAGATGGTTCAGTGATTAGAGTACTTATTACTCTTTTTTTGATGTTGTTTCTGAGAAAAGGTTTCTCTGTGTAACACCCCTGGCTGTCCTGAAACTTGCTTTGTAGACAGGCTGGCCTGGAACTCACTGAGATCAGCCTGCCTCTGTCCCCCAAGTGCTGAGATTAAAGGCATGTGCAGCTACCACCTGACTTATTTATTGCTCTTGCAGAGAACCCGGGCTTGGTTCCCAGAACCCACATGGTGGTTCACAACCCTCAGAATCTCATTCCAGAAGATCCAGCACACCCTCTTCTGACCTCTTTGGCATCAGACATGCAGATTGTTTACATACATAAATCCAGGAAAAACAAATGCTCATGAAAATAAAATTATATATATTACAGATTTGCTTTGATTTGGTTCTATTTTGTTTTGCTGAGGCAGAGTCTCACCCTATATCCCAGCCTATCTGGCACCCATGGTCTTCCTTCTCAGTCACCTAAGGGCTGGTTTTACAGGTGTGTGACACAGTTATACCACCCAGCTGACTGTTGATATACCCCGCCCCCAAACACCCATGTGGTGGAGATGGGAGCCTGGGGAGGCTATGGAGGATGCTTCCTGCATGTCTCCAAGAACGGAGCAGGGCAAGATGGAGAAAGATATGACAGAGGCCATGACAGAAAGGAGAGACAGACAAAGCACAGGAATGAGAGACAGGAAGTGGAGCCAGCCCCACAGCAGGAGTATGGGCACCTAGGAAAAGAGAAGGCAGCTATTGTGGGGAACCCAACACCCCCAGGTAGGCTCTGCTGATGGGGTTTCCTTTCCCTGTAGTGACAGGTTGTTAATGCTTCTGGGGGCTGGGGGTAGTATCCATTGCTTCCTTGCAAATAAAACCTGGACTCTCCCCAGTTCAGCAAGAATCTGCAGGTGGCAGCACACATCTTTCATCCCAGAACTTGTGAGGCAGAGGCAGGTAAATCTCTGAGTTCGCGGCCAACCTGGTCTACAGATTAGGTTCCAGGACAGCCAGGCCTACACAAAGAAACCCTGTCTCAGGAAAAAAAAAAAAAAAAAAAAAAAAAAAAGCCACTGATGTGCATTCATTATTTCACTAAACTAGGGAGAACGTCTATCCTGGTGGAAGGAGGTCTTTTCTCCTTGACCCCTCATTCTGCTTTAAATATCATTTCAGGAGAATATGATCTCAGTTGTGGCAGCCATATCATGGTTCCGTGGCAGTGAGAAAAGGGAGTCAGGGTAAAGACTCAGACTTGAGTTGTCAGAAAGGAGCTGGTTTCCTCCAGGAGTGTGTAAGAGGATTGGTCTTTGTTCAGAGCATTGTAAGAGTAGGGCAGTGGGAGTATCCTCGGGGTGCATACAATTGCGGAGTACATGATAAAACAACCAATTCCCAGAACCCACATAAAAAGTCAGTTGAGGGGATACATGCCTGAATCTTTAATGCTGGAAAGGCAGAGACAGGAGGATCCCTGGAGCTTCCTGGCCAGTCAATGTATCTAATCAATGAGCTTAAGGTTCAGTGAGAGATCCCATCCTGTGCCAAGAAAACAAGGTTGGAGGCAGAGTAATGCTCAGCCTAGTTTTTCTTAGCCTCCTGGAAGCTCACAACCATCTTGTAGCTCTAGTCCCAGGGCATCTGATGCCCTTGTCTGGCTTCTATGAGTGCCCATGT
The DNA here is from genome assembly GCA_033318265.1 of Phyllotis vaccarum. NCBI lineage: Eukaryota > Metazoa > Chordata > Mammalia > Rodentia > Cricetidae > Phyllotis > Phyllotis vaccarum. The sequence continues at coordinate 62,155,148 of JARWLC010000017.1, forward strand.
GCACTAGGTGCACAGATGTACATGAAGGAAAAACACCCATACACACAAGATAATAATAAAACTTTTTAAATAAGGTGAAAGAAATGGCTTAGTCACTGAGAACACTTGTTCTTGCAGAGGAGCCAGGGTTGTTTCCCAGCACACAAATGTTGGCTTACAAACATTTATAACTCCAGTTCTAAGGGATCCAATGGCCTCTTCTGACTTCCACAAGTGCCAGGCACATCCACAGGATACAGATATACATGCAATAACGACACTCATATACATTAAAATAAAATTTTTAAATCTTAAGTTTTTAAAAATAAATAATAACAAGCTAGATGCTCAGTGTTGAGCTCTGATGCATACACACACACCCCCACACACACAGCAAAGCTCTGCCAAGCAGACAAGCGTTGCCCCATTCAGCTTGCTTTTGCAAGTAAGTAGCAGGAAAGAACCAATATGAATGAGCATTCTTCCCATCAAGGGAGGGCACACTGGAAAGACTTAATATCTAGAAAAAGTTCCTATCCCAGATGCTCCAGTAGGATCTGGAACCAGAGAGATGTTATCTGTGTCCTCTCTCCCGCTCCCCATTTGTGCTGTGTGGTCTGAGCCCTACAGCCACACCACCTCCTGCCAGGTAGTACAGCTGCTGCAGAGACCCCCATGCTGAGAATGCTGGGGCCCGCTCTGCATTTGAGGGGGATTACAGAAGATTTGTTTGTATTTGATCTCTTGCCCAGCAGTCGATAAAATGTAATTAATTTTAAAGCAACATTCACTGCTCTGCACTGCACAATGGGATGCACTTGGTGAATACAGTAAATGCTTGCATTGGCTGTGCTGGAAGCAGGGTGTATGCCTGGCAGTCTACCTATGTAAGAACAAGGCCAGAGCCTCCGTTCTGCAGCTGCCCAGTTAAGGCAGTGTCCACTGGGGTAGTAGTTCTCCAGCCAGAGCAAGGAGTGAGGTCACAGATACCTCTGAAGCCCCAGAACAGAGTAGGATGTGGGCCAGGGAAGCTGCAGAATGGCATGGTGGTGTGCGGATGGAAGTTAAGATCTGATCTGATATACTCAAAGTCAGCCAGGTTCACAGATGGATTCATATGAAGCAAGCAGGCAACAGGAGGCAGAATACCGAGCTGCAAGGGAGGGCAGGAGCCTTGAGGGGAGAGTTCCTAGGGAGGGCACCAACATTCTGGGCTCTTGAGATTCAGGGGGCATGTTTCAGCACCCTAGGGCTAAGAGCACAAACCATCACAATCTGCCAGGCCACTGATCTTCTCAGCTTGAGACCTTAAAAATAAAGGAAAACTAAACTTTTTGGCTTTGAAATAAACTGAGAAAAAAAAGGAATTTAAAATTGGTACATATTTGATAACATTCAGGTGTGAAATTTTGAGGCCCCAGAGCTGTGCTGCCATTATTGATGCCTAAACCTAGTGGTCAACTCTCCGGAGAGTGACAGATGTTTTGGTCATTCTTTCTATCACTCTAGTTGGCTAGGCCTCAGTAAATCTCAGCAGATGTCTAGATGGGAACCAGTGGTATAGTCTATTCATGTATGTAAGAGTCTGAAGCCTGGGCTTGAGCCCCACCCTGACTGGCATCAGGCATACCTCATACTGGTTTAAAGACTATCTGGAAGATCACCCAAATGGAATCTGTTATAGGGAAATCTGGCCCAATCCACTCGGATACTCCAGCAGGAGCTCTGTGGGCAACAGCCAGGGCTATAAGTAAGCTTCAGAGTCTGAGAACAGGGCTCAGGAAAGCTGAGGGGAATCTGAACAGATCTGTGGGTCAGAACCAACACTAAATGACTCTGCAAGCACCAGGCTACTGCTCACTCTCTGACCCACTCACAGCCTTGCACACTCCAAACAATGCTTCATGCCTGTCGGAAATAAAGTCACCTCCCTGTTCTAGAAATCACATTTGTCCTCAGGTGTCAGGGACATACCGTCGTCCCCTTCCTCTGCAGAGCCACTAATGTCAAAGGGATGATAAAGGCTCTACCTCTGCGGACTAGCGTTAAGGAGAAAAGAATCACTCTTGCGAAGGAACCATGACTTTATGAAGACACATTGCTGAGGTGAAGTGCATTAGAGCAGAAAGGCCAAGCTGTGATGAATGAATCTAGTTCTAGGTGGGTGGGGCTTGGCAGGGAGTACCAGCCACCAGATGCAGAGCAGACAGCCTGGGCTGGACATCGGAGGAAGGTGCTGGAACCAGAGATAAGCCAGGGCTCAGTGGGACAGAGTGTAGGAGTAGATATAATTTTCATAAATACAAACTCCTCCATCTTTTTCAGGAAGTGCCCTGACCTAAGCTGTCCATGTCATATGTTCCCTTGTTCCTGGGAGTCAATATCTATTTGGATGCTGTGACAGGAAAATGAGGGCCCACACAGTGTAACTGAAGCAACCAAGGTCCCTAATGTCTCCACCCAGACCCCTCTTAAAGGCTACAAATGTCTGATGCTTCTGAGAAATCACAGCCACAGCACTTCTCTGCCCCCTTTTCACAGCTTCCTGCTCTGGGATGGAAGTCCGCAGCTGGAACACGTGGGTACACATAATGCCCACCTGAAAGGATTCCTGGAGATGGGAAGAGCCCTAGATAAAGGACCTAAGGCAGCACCATGGGACAAGTCCTGCTCTTCCCTACCTACTCGATCGTGGGCATAAGTCTAGTGTGTCTCTTGGATTTAGAGGGTTCCTGTTGCCCTAAACTTTCACTATAGTCAGGGAGCCAAACTGGCAGTGGGGTTCATGTAAATTCATTCTCCAGGCCCTGGTACACATAGGTCAGCTGTGATGAGGAGTCAGGGGCTCTCGAAGGTTCTGGTAAAACCAGCAATGCAGATTTGAAGGTTTAATGGCTCAAAGGCACTGTGTACCTACCCTGGGTAGAGGCATCCTTGTGAAGCATGCTGGCCCTCAGATGGAAACTAAAGCTGGGGACATTCTAAGGGACCTGTTCATGACTCCAGTGTAGAAGAAATGCAAGGCGGGGACTACTTTCTCTGACTGACTGCAGAGACATCCTCAGTCAAACGGTGCTTTGGCTTTACCTGTAGTGTAGAGGACCTGGTGGCCTCATAAAAGACAACTGAGCTGTGGGCTCAGCTGAGTAACCACTGGATATGTTCTGTGTGGCACAGTTGACAAGAACATGCAGGATGCAGGGATACTAATGCTGGAGTTCAAAAACCTGCCCATCATGGAAGGAAGGATCCTTCCATACCCACCTACTCAAAGTTCACCCTAATGTCAGGAGCAAGAGGAAAGCAATGGAAAAGGCCTCCTTCCCTAGGGAATACAGAACACCTAGTTCAAGAAAACAGACAGGGTTTAGAGGGTGGGATCATCTTCATGAGCATCGTAGCATTCTGCCTGGGTATACAAGTCAAGTTTTAGTATCAAAATGCCCACTGTTACCCCTAAGGCCTTTCCAGTGGTTCTATCCTTCCCAAGATAGTGCCCATTTCAGTGTATGGTTTACACAGAAGGTTTAGGGTTACAGGCTGGGTTCTGAGATACCAGGGGAAGCTGGAAATTTAGAGTTCCTTATCTTGTGCCCTAAATGTGCTTCCAGCTTTACATGGCTTCTTGTGGGTGTATTGATACAAACTTCCATAGCTTCTGGATTAGAGCATCCTCCTTCACTCTGAATACATCTTAAATTACATATGTAATTATCCATGTCCAAAGACTGTCACATTTTGAAGTAGAGGTGGGGCTTCAACATGTCCTTTAAGCCCCTAACAGAAGGGGCACCCCTATGATGACTGACAGGTTTGCTCACCCATTCTGATGATAACACCCTGGGTCAAGATTAGGATGGAGCCTTGAAAGTAAGGAGAGAAGCCCAGTGATGCATCTACTGGGAACCCCAAAGCAAGGGAAAGACTTCCCCATAGCTCAAGCATCAAGACTGGGCAGGGACCTCTGCATCAGGGCCTGGTCCCTAATGCACCAAGCATTTGAGGACCTAGTCTATTCTATAAAAATCTTCCCAAGACACCCATTGCAGCTTCCTGGGAGCCAAGGCCCCTCCAACCAGCTGAGCCACTATTTCTGGAGAAGGCATGGAGCTTTGTGTCTTTGTAAAGTCCTTTAATGTATCTATCATATGACTAGGGCTGAGAAGCCCCAAGCAATTCTATGTATACACACGCACATGCACGTGCTTATGCATACACATAACCCATCAATTAGCTGCCTAGAACAAAGAAAATCCACTTTAAGATAATTTGCTGCCTAGGTGCCGGAACAGCCAGCAATTTTTAAAGGGCACCTTCTTTTAATTACAAACGAAATGAAGTATTGCCTCTGGGCCATCAGCAGCAGTTTAGAGATGTGGCCACAGGCTCCATTTTGCCCATGTCAGCTGGCTGCTATATGTGAGCATCCCAACTACATGCCTAGGAACTCAGGCTGTGCAGAGATCTTGGGCAGGGTGTGGGATGTCAGAGTGGGTATCAGGTGGGGTCTTCAATGTCATTGTATGTTCTGCGAGATACAGAACATAACGTGTGTGCAAGACATGGTCCTCCAAGTTACAAAAATGCTCACCTGAGCCCCACAGCAGCCCCTACCTACCATAGATGCTGTTTTCCTGTGTGATTCCAGACAGTTCGGGATCAAAAGAAAAGGTAGACAGAAAAAGACAGAGAGAAAGAAACACAAAGATAGAGATAAGGAGCCAAATGAAACTGAGAAATAACAAGAAGGAAAAAGACAGAAGCTTAAAAGAGAGTTAGGATCACATTAAAGCCCAGAGTCTGGAGAAGTAGGTGTTCTTGATGTGAGGATCCTCCTGGTCCTCCAGCTGCTCCCTAAATCAAACCTCCGCTGGTCACAGTTGGCCGGCTACCAAGCCTCTTGGGCGGGCATGAAAGGTGCTGCTGCCACCTTGTGGCAATATATGGTTCTACATGCCTGGAACCCACAGTCCCGCACCTCCCCACTCCCCACCCCACCCCTGGACACACATACACCCAGAAGACAATGGCATTGGCCCTGCTTATGGCGGTCTATAGGGGTTAAGATCTTAAATCTCTTGCCAGCTTCTCCATCTGTCCAGGACCTGACCCAGGGTTCTGACACCTTAATAGTTTTAAAGAAAACTGCTCAGGTGTTTTCTACACAACACTTCAATTTGGGGGAATTCTTGTTTCTAGTTTGAAGGGAACATACAGGAATCCTCCTTTCCCCACATCTGACTAAAGATCTACTTCAGGGGATGAAAGCTGTACAGGATAGGCCTTCCTCTTGAAAGGCATTGTTCTGAGCTCCAATATGTCTTTCAGAAGTAAAATTAAATGGCAGCATTCTATCTGTTTGCTGGTTGCACAATCCTGAACAGGTGACAGATCAGCAAAGTAGTACAAACAGTGTGCTGTCCCAAGCTGCAGCCACAGCTCAAAGGAGATGTGGTTTTCTACCTAATTGTTACCTCTATTTAATACTTGGCCTGAAGACCTTGCTGAATCTGGAAGGGCAGGTCTCTAATCCTGCTGAAGACTGGTTTTGATGACACATGGGTCCCTTTCATGTTTTCAGGAGGGAAAAGCCCTGACATGTCAGATGTCTTGGCACCTACAACACACACACACACACACACACACACACACACACACACACACACACACACCACACATACCACACACACATACATCACTCACACACAACACATACACACATTTCATATCACACAGCATACACACATACACATATCACACAAGCAAAGCTACCCTACCCATCTGGGCAAATTGTTCCTTTAATGACTAGGTATGGCAATTGCACACTCTGTGGGATCTTCAGCCTAAGACAAAACCACAGAACTGAGCATCTGGGACCCAGATGTATCTTGAGGCAGAGCCTACCCTTTAAAGGCTCTATCCTGGCCCTTGACAGAGCCCAGCAATATGGTACCCAGCCAAACTAGGCTCACGGCAGGGCATCACAGAGCATGAAGCTCCCAGGGACTCGGGCCTAGTCTAGGATGTCTGCATCCCAACCCCACTACCCAGGCAACAGGTAACAGTGGTGCTGCTGGTCAGAGGGATTCCAGATCCAGATATTCAGTGTGGTCAATGAGGAAAACAGAAACCTGAGATCATGCCTCAGTGGTCCCCTTGTAAATTGCTCTACTCTGCCTGCATGAGCTCAACAAGAGGGAAGGCCAGCCTCATCTCCCTCCATCAGTCCTTCACAAGCCCTACTGCCAGCCCTCTACCTGAAATTCTAGTCACTACAGCTGTATGAGACTCCCAAGACTGAGACACAATCCCTGCCGTGTTGAGTCATGTGCCCTGTGATCCTGTGCTACAACTCTGAAGTAGGTAGTTTAGGCTCGCTGCCCATGTGTTCTGGGGTCTTCAAGTCCTTATGCACAGCCTAAGGTGTCCACCACCTGAAAGGAACTGAACTCTAGCTAGCTGGCAGGACTGGATATAACCGGTCTCCCAGACCCCTCCCAAGCCCATCTGGCCTTTGAAGAACCTCCCACCCCATTTCCATCTGCAAAGCCCTTCCCCATGCAGAGTGCAGAGTGGAAGGCAGCAGCAGGGCAGGCCAGCAGGGAGGATCTAGGGATTTGGATTGAACAGGATGTATGGGGGAAAGAAGTAGGTTCAGAGGCCTGTGCTGGTCAAGGACAGTGGGCCTTGCTTCCCTCTGCCGGGGAAAGGAATAGGGAACCCTGAGAACAGCAAGGATTTTTTGTTGTTGTTGAGAACAATTCCACAAGAGGTCAGAAGAGAGTGCCAACCTCCTTTCCACTCTCCAGCCACACCCAGTGATGCAGGGGTGAGGGGTGGGGTCAGCTGTTGGCTCAGGTGTCTCTGCTCCTCACCCTTCCCCTCTGCTTTTCTCAGCCATACTGGATGGGATCTTCAGACAGTGAGTGCCACAGAATGAAAAGCATCAGAGAACAGCACCCCAACACCCCGGATACCCACGGGTACCGCCTCAGTCCTGTGTGCAGAGCCTGCCGATGGGATTCACGTCATTCTCAACCTCTCTAGTCCTCCTGTTGTGGCGATCCCCAACCATAAAATCTTTTGTTGCTGTTACTTCATAACTGCCATTTTGCTTCTGTTATGAATCATCATGTAAATACCTATTTTCCAATGGTCTTAGGTGACCCTTGTGAAAGGGTCGTTCAATTCCCAAATGGGTGGCAAGCCACAGGTTGAGAAACGCTTAGACAAAGTGTGGGGCAGAGTAGACACTGGAAGTCTATAGGAAGTGGCAGCCTGCCACTTACTGGGAATTGGCTTCTTCAAAACTAGCATCATGCAGGCTTCTGGGAGCTATAATGAGGTGCATATGTCAAACCTGGCAGCAGAGCTGCAACCCAGCATGAGCCAGAGGGGAGGAGAGCCAGAGCCCACTGTTGCAATAATCTTTCTGTACACTGTGAAGATGTGTCTGTTTAACCTCACCTGCCTTAGCCTTCTAATTGGTTTAATAAAGAGCTGAACAGCCAATAGCTGGGCAGGAGAGGATAGGCAGAACTTCCAGGTAGAGATAGGAACTCTGGGAAAGAATCTGAGGTGGGAGATTTGCCAGCCATGAAAGAAGTCAGATGTATGGTACTGAGGAGAGATAATGACCCACTAGGCAAAACATAGATTAATATAAATGGGTTAATTTCAGTTTTAAAAGCTGGTTGAGAACAAACCTAAGCTAAGGCCAAGTTGTTATAATTAATAAAAAGTCCCAATGTCATTATTCGGGGGCTGGTGGTATTAGGATTTGTTTGCTGCACCTGCATCAGCAATTGGCTGGGTCCTGCCCTGAGTTCTGACGTCAAGCTCCATTTAAGAAAGATTCCCACCCAACCTCTCTCTCTCTTTTGTCCTTTCCCCTCACCCTCTCTCCCTTACCTCTCTCCTCTCTCTTGCTCTCTCTGTCTTTCCTCCCTCTCTTCATAATAATAAAGTCTTTCTACGTAGACCCAGACTGCATGCTGCTTCCACCACCACCACGACCACTGTGTGCACACGGAGCATGAGGTCTCTCTCCATCTGTCGCCATCCTCCAGCCACGCTAGGTAAAGGCGATATCATAACACAACAGGCAGTCCAAAGATCTGCTGCAGCCCATGGGGGTGCCTCCTGACCCACCGGATAGGGATTAAAAGGAGGAGAGAAGGCTGAGCACAGTAGCACAAGACAGGTCAGCCTGAGCTGGAGTCTTCTCTTTAAAAAGAAAAGAAGGGATGGGAGGGGCCCTGATCCATGCCTTGGTAGAGAGAACCCTAAGGGCAGACCTGTGGGAGGGTGGGAAAGCGGGGTTCTGAAGGATGTACCTACCAGAACCTGGTTGGGGTGTGCAATCACAGAACAGAAGTGAAGAATGAGCCGGCATTATGACAACACATCTGTAATCCCAGCACTGAGAGACAAAATCAGGAGCTCTCCAGTTTGAGAACAGACTGGGCTACAGATGAATTTTTGAGGACCTGTCTCAAAAGAGGTAGGAGGCAGGCATGGTGGCACCTGAGAGGCAGATCTCTCTGAGTTTAAGGTCAGTATGGTCAGTATGTCTCAAAAACATGGGGGAATGCGAGAGAGCTGGCTCAGAGGTTAATAGAGGATCCAGATTCAGTTCTCAGCACCTGCATGGCAGCTCACAACCATCTGAAAAGCCAGTTCCAGGGGATCCAAACCCTCTTCTAATGTCCATGAGCATGGTGCGTACACATGCATACAGAGAAAACACTCATATGCACAAAATAAGCTTTAAACCGTTTTAAAGAGTCGGGAATGCAAGTCCTTTATCCACACAGTCAGGCCTGGGGGAAGGATACTATTTCAGGGCCAGCAGACAGAAACAGAGAATTAGAGGTATAAAGGAGAGGCAGACACATAAAGACAGAGAAAGAGAGAAGTGACACCGTAGGATGAGGTCTCTGTCTTCAGAGTTTGGTTGACTGCTCAGGCAACTGTCTAGATTTCCCAAGATGCTGCAGGCCTATTAACAATGCATATGAAACCTAAAGGGGAACATTTGTGGCCATTCTTATGAATAATATCAAACCCTCTGAAGTTTCTAGATCTTATCCCCAGTCCTATGGTTGCAGGTGTAATAGATAAGCAAAAGGTTTCACCCTGTGACCATATTTCCTTCTTCCTCCCTACCCTATATGAATGTGGCCAGCAGCATGTTGGCACCAAACCTTGTCACCAGCTGGCTGAGAGCTGACAACAAAGGCCAGGTTATAGCTTATTCTTTGGAAACCTTATTACCCGGATTTCACTTAAGCAACAGCTACAGTGAGTGTGACCTTACACTCATTGCAAATTGTCACTTTAGGGGTGGCATCAAGGAGATCTGGGGCTTATGTGGTCTGGAGGGAGAGTCCATGGGTTTTGTCAGTGCCTTAAGGGCCATGCCCTCCACCCTTGAACTCACAGTAAGATATCAATTATGTGTCAGGAGGCCACATCTCACTCCAGACCTGTGAAGCTGTGACCATGGACTTCTAACCTGCAGAGAAGGATCCTCTGTAGCCTCTGAGCCACCATCTGTGGCATATTGACTAGTGGCCCACATGGAGTAGACAGACACCTCAACACTTCTCAACAGCTGGCCAATAGACTACCGTCCATGTACCAGGTAGGCAGGAGATAGAAGCAAACTAGCCAGCTCAGTGCAGATCAAGACAGCTTTTAGACAGGTCAGGGGTGATTCTACCCACCACCTTAGACTTTAAGCTGTCATTACTACACACACACAACATGAGTCTCCCACTCCTGTTCTTAAGAGACCCTTGAAAAAAGTCCCTAGGTTATAGAGTTATCTGTCTCCCTATCTTTTCCTATTACAATGAAATTCCTTGACCAAAAACAAACAAACAAACAAAAAATCACCTCAGGAGAGTGTGGGGATATTGATATCAGAGGACAGATCCACAGAATTTTCTGTGTAACAGTCCTGGCTGTCCTGGAACTTACTTTGAAGACCAGGCTGGCTTTGAACTCACAAAGATTCTCTTGCCTCTGCTTCACAAATGCTGGGACAACAAGTGTGAGCCATGGCTTCTTCTGCCTGCTCTGTCTTTCTATCCCCGCCTTAATAATTTATCAGTTAAGGCGTGGCACCACCACTGCCTGCCTGGGAGCCTGGAACTCCTTCTGTAAACTAAGATGACCAGGAACTCAGTTTGGATTAAGGGCGTAGGTCACCACTCCCAGGATATTCCCTGTACTGGGATTAAAGGTGTGGGTTACCACTGTCTGATCCTCCTAGACTGACTGGGGATAGATCCCTCTGATATCTCCGATTTTTTTTTTTTATTATATTACAAAATATCCCCACAGAAGAGGGATGAGATTATTGGGGGGGGGGTTGTTTATTTGTGACAGGATCTCTATATAGCCCTTGCTGTCATATAACTCACTATGTAGACCAAGCTGACCTTGAACTCAGAGAGATGTAGCAACCTCTGCCTCCCAGGTACTGGAATTAATGAAAGGAGTAGTGCCTGGCTTAGGCTCAGGCTCACCAAAGGAAGTGTCTGTTTCCCATATGCTAACTGGTCCAGTAGAGGCACCTGCTCATAGGACTGAAATGTAGTTGGTATTCAGTTTGGATTCTACAGTGAAAGCTTACCCCAACCAGGTTTGTACCTTTCAAATGGAAATGCACAGAACCAGTAGGCCACAGACATCAGGAAGCCCCAGAGAGCACACCTCAGACAGGGCACAACCCTTATCAGGGAACAGAGTCCTGACATATGTCAAGCCAGGGGGCCTCCCAGTGAGTCTCCTTCAAGCCTAATTGGATTTTGTTGTAAAGAGATAAAAAGCTGTTACTTTGCATCAGCAAGGCATCTTGTTCAGGGGGATGGAGCCCATGAATGGGGGAAGTTTGAGAAGGGTGGAAGGAAAGAGCTGGGCAGTAATAATAGATTTTGGAGTAAAATCCTGACAGATCCAAATTGATTCTGAAGCCTGAGAAAATTGAGTGCAGAGGAAATTAGATTTATGCACTGTAAAATGTAACTGCTTCTTGGTATCTACCAAAAGCTGTTAAAATGGTAATCTTTAGAGATGTATGGAAATTGTGTGTGAATAGACCAATGAACCATTCTGGAGCAGGCTGCCTCTGTGAAGACATACACACACAGTACTACCACAATGAGTAGTATACAACAAATGTAGGTTTGTTCAAACATGTAGAAGCCTGTGTTAAACCAAAGGCTCCTCGTAAATTTCCCATTTGTATGTTCTCAGGAATTTGGGAGTTATGGGGTGCAGCATGGACCTACCAGTTCCTGGACTGTGAAGGTTCACCTTTCCTTCTTGGGATGGGGAGGACTGGCCGTATTTCATCATCTGGACCCAGGTAATTGTTCAGGAGAGAATCTGTGACCTGCCATTCTGTTGGGAATAGAATCCTAGGGAAACTTATTCCCCAACCCCTTCACCAGAGGGGAGTCCACGAGCCTTTCCCAGACATCCCTCCCATCTTGTTTTTTTTTTTTTTTTTTAACTGTTTCTTTTTTTAAAAAAAGATTTATTTATTTATTGTGTCCATAGTGTTCTGTCTGTATGTATACTAACTTGCCAGAAGAAGGCATCAGATCTCATTATAAGTGGTATGAGCCACCAGGTGGTTGCTGGGAATTGAACTCAGAACCTCAGCCAGCAGCTGGTGCTGTTAACCTCTAAGCCATCTCTCCAGCCCTCTTTTTTACTATTTCTGAGGGACCTTGAAAGTAAAGAGTTTGAGCCACCCCTGTAAAACTGCTTGGATCTTTGTGCCACGAAACACAAAGTAGAGAGATAGGATTCCACCCATGTTAGGATAATGTATGAGTCAAGCCTGGCAATGTTGATCTGTGTAACAAATAGCCCCCATTACACTAAGCCCATAAAGGTAAGCTTCTTACTCTGCCACATGTCAGCAAGTTGCCTTTGCTCTTTGGAACTACTCAAGACCAGAGACTCAGGACAACACACATTCCCACAGCCACCAAATCAGGTCCATAGTCAAGCTTAATGTCTAGAGAACACTAAAATATGGTCCTCTGTGTGTCTTACAAAGGATATCAAACTGTCTGTGAACAGCTCTTATAACTTCTAGGGTCAGCATCTGGATGAGCAACAGAAGTCAATGGAACTTGTACTTGGTAACTCACTGCAAACTAAAGTCTTGGGCTCCATGCTCATAACTGGTAGCCCTATTCCAGACTCTATCTCTCTTCTCCGTCTCTCCCTATTTCTCTCCTCTCTCTCTGTCTCACTCTTCTGTCTCTGACTTTCTTTATCTCTGTTCTCCTTCCTACCTCCTCCCAAACTCCAGAGCCATGAGACATCAATGCCTGATGTTTTTTCTGCTTGCTCCCTGGTGTTATAGTGCACAGCCTGAGCTGGCTGGGACAGACGCTAAACCAACAAAGCCTGCACTCTTCCTTCACTGCCTGAGCTCAAGCGCTCCATGAAGACCTCCTTTGGGATGTAAATATTGTAGAACCTGAAGGGATCCCCCTGCTGTGGCCTCCATCTCTCTGTGAAAATCACTGGCTCATAAACTCACCACATCTGGGGAAGGGAGAGACCAGAATAAGGGGTTTCTGTACATCAGACACTTGTCTAGGCCAGGGGTGTGCAGCAGGGAAGAAAAAAGCCACGGGGCAGGAGGGAGGGGGGTCCTCTGCTCTCCTGATTGCCTGTTTCCTGGTTACAAGAGGGGAGGCAAAAGAGAGTCTGGTGTCAGAAAGTTCTGGTCAGTGAGAGGGATGTGAGTTTAGCAAGGTAGGGTTAGGAAGGATCCATAGGAAAACTGATATTTGAAGAATGTGAGAGCTAACTATGTAACGGTCTTGGAGAACAGCATCTCTAGCAGAAGGCTGAGCCAGTGCAGAGACCCTGAGACAGAGCAGCCTGAGACAGGACAGGATGCAGGATGCTGGAGGGATAGTCATAAAGACAAAATTGATGAGATGGCACTGTGATGCCATTAGCAGAAAACAAATGTGAGGTGACTTGGGTCTTTTTAAGAAACTTCTCTGGCTACTGGAGACAGGACATGGGGTGCAATGGTCAGTTACTACAGCCAAATAAATAACTCCTGAATTAACAGCATTCAACACATTGGAATCAGCTCAACATTCTGTGGATTAGGAACTAGGTTAGGACCAGGTAGATTCTTGAGTTCAAGATCCTGGTGTTGGCTGGGGCTGAGGTAGCTTATGATGGCAGCTACTAGAATCTCCTCCTCACGCAGGACGACGGCTCTCAACTGGGTCACCATCTCTGACCCCAGATAAGAGTGCAGAGCCAGGCTCTTCCCAAAGCTATTCCCCCTTCATTTTGTCGGTAGTAACCTGAGTACTGCATCCCCAAGGACTACAAGAAAGTATAAGCACCAGCAGATGGAGTCATGGGGCGGCTTGGGTTTCCCATGGAACAGCTCTCTACTGCTCCAGACCTGAGAGGGCAGCAGAGGAGTGTCCTATTTTTTATTTTTTTTATATAAAGATGGTGAACACACCCTAAGCCTTGTTCTGCTCACCAGAGGTCTGCTCTGGCAGACCTGAACAGAAACACACTTCTAGCTCATCACCCAGCCCTAATCAAAAGCAGCCCTCCTGTCAGTAAATAAGTAAATCTCTACTTGGGGCAGACTGCCAGTGCCTGAGCCCCTGTCCAGCCCTAACCAATCAAACCTCCCACTAATTGCTTTAGGGAAGAGGCAATGGCAGAGGGCTCCTAATGGGGTTTTAAGGATAGAGACAATAGCCCCACTCCAGCTGTTGCCCAGGGCAACTGCACAAAGGGCTTTAGCTAAAGCTGAGATTGGATTACCCGCCTGTTTATTCATCCACACATATTTATCCGGAACCACCCAGGGTGGAGAGGGGATTTAGCAGCTGTGTCACAGCCCATGAATACAAGAAGAATTGATGTGGGAAACACACAGACAGATGACAGGATGCGTTTCTGTCAGTTTCTGCTCCTCCTGTGACCTTCCCTTTCAGAGCATCAACTAAACCAATCTGCTCAGGATCCATAGACAGAAAGGCTAATTCTTTGAGAAACTGAGTCATACCTAGATTTAGCTTCCAGGGGAGAAATTGAAGGCAGGTTTGGCAGAATCCTTTCTTCTCCAAGAGATACCCTACTTTTAAAATGGGGAAGCCTGGCACAACTCCACATAAAATGGTAATGCTTCAATCTTCCTTCCTGTATTAGACTAGGCTTCCCCAACCTCCTGAAGACTTTTACAGGTCTGCAAAGCCTCAGTTTACATTTTCCCTGCTGTCTTCTTGAACTAGCATAGCAAGGTACTTGCCACTGCTTGACATCACCTGGCAATCAGTGTCCCAGTCCACCTTGTCTTCTCATGCTAGTTCTAAATGTCAAGGCCTTGGCAGTCCCTGGGAAAGAAGAAAAGGAGGTGTCCAGATGGAAGTGTGTACAGGCAGGATGCTGATAAATGAGCAGGGGGGTAACAGGTGGCTCCTGTCTTGTCCTCTCAACCATGGGTCTGAGTTAGCTAAAAGGAATCAATATGGAATGAAGCTTTCACCAGACAGTATCATGGAGTGGCGAAAACATGCCCTGGCCAGACTGATGGGCTCTGAGGGTCCCAGGGAGAATGTGGGTACTGAGCAATCCACCCTGGATGGAGAGAAGAGATCAAGTTGAGGCCAGTGTGCCCTGTGTCATGGTCAGAGTGTTGTTTATACAGTTCTGTCCAATGTTCCTCCTAACAGCAATACTCCAGTTGGATAGCAATAGTCCCAAAGGACTCTATTGAGGTGAAGATGCCCCACAGGACCCACCAGATGGGCCTCAGAGACGTTGTCAAAACCATCTGCAACAAAATAGTAATGTGAGGACATTTCACCTCTAGCCATTCCTCCAGGGCCTCTTGACCTAACAAATGGCCACGGACTGGGTTAGTACATGTAGTCCTTCCTCCTGAGAACTTCCCTAGGGTTAAAAGACAGAAGGGCCCTGGTTCATGATCCTTATCAACAAAGCACAGAGTGACATATTAGGGTGAAAGCTCGAAGATCAGAGAGGCAGAACATCGGCCACTAGAGACTTTCTAACTAAATTGTCAGACTGCTGGGGCGAGATCCCATCTCCATCCACTTTATATTCCTGGAATCAAGGGTATGAGCCAGCACTGCTTGACTCTGTTTCCCTTTTAGACTGGCTGGTTCAATCTGAGTAGCTCAGGGTGGCTTTGAACTCCAGCTTCCTCCTCCCAAGTGTTGAGATTAAAGGTATGAGCACCACTGCCTGACCTCTATGATTAACTGGCTGGCTCTGCTCTGATCTCCTAGTTGTCAGAAGACAAACAAAATATCATATAACAGGGCCCAGGGTCCTGAGGTTGTCATTCAACTGAACTCTGTCCATATGATCATACGGGTCTCACTGCATTGCCACAGTGTAACACTGAGCGAGTGCTCTAACCTGGCACCTGATTTCTGTTATGTGGAGGTGATAGGAAGGCCACCATCATAGAGAAAGGAGGGGAGAGCTAGATCACTCATGTTACCCAATTAAGATAGACATCTGAGGACAACTACACAGTACCATGCTCAGATCTATAGCCTTGCCATTCTCCTTGGCAGACCCAGCAGGAGGCGAGTTCTGAAGGGCAGAGACCCAGACACCTCTAGTGTGAGGTGGGAAGAAAGACAGCTATGAGGGAAACAGGAGCCTGAGCCCAGGAACAAAGCAGTTCTCATTCGCTCACAGCTCCTGGCTGCCTCACGGATGTCTTCTTGGTTATAAAGAAGCCCCAGGCAAAGATCTGGAGTGAAGATCTCACTTTTGGAAACAGTGCAAGAGAAACAAACAAACACAGCTGTGAATTGCACAGGGCCCAAGAGCCAAAGGACAAATCTGCTTCAGAGCCCAGTAAGGTCAGCTTCTGCACCCACTCGACCTCCCTGTGAACTGATAATGACCAGCTCCTAGCAGGCCTGAGCCAGAACACTCTCAACCAGGTACCACAAAGACAGTGATGACAACAGTTTCCATGAAGCATCCCCATTTCCTCAGACTTGGTACACAGCAGGCAGGAGACATAATTGTGAAATAATTGTGTCTCCAAACCAGATCTGGACCAGCAAGCCTGGGTCAAACGAGTCAGTTTACAGGGTGTGCCACATCTGCAAAGGCCAAAGACCTGTTTTCAGCTCTATCTACTCCACCAAGAACATCACCGAAGATACTCTACAGGAATGGGGCCAGAGCACCTCTCGAAGGTAGATCAGCTTTTGAGGTGCCTAGGTACATAGAACAATCAGGAAGGGTTAGGTCATATACAACACGCTAAGCCCTGGATGCTCATTTATGAAACTAGCCAAACCCACACCAAGTAGCAGCTAGGTATTATAACAGGGCAGTACAACTGACTTCATGATGGAAGTGCCATTCAGGCTATAACCAGCATGTAGACAGTACCACCTACCAAAAAGAAAACAAATATCTTATCCATCCAAGTCCATAGACATGGGAAAATCTCTACCCCACAACAGTTATAGGTATCATCCATGTCCCTGAGAGGTGCTGGGAAGCCAGCATGAGCCACCAGACACATGAGCCCCAGATAACCTCTGCACCAAGCCTCTGAACAGCAACAGCTCCAACCAAGAGCAGATGAGCTGTTAGCACAATAGTGAGTCCATACTGGGGATTTGTGACACACTAAGTACCAGCATAGTTTTGGGGTGGTGTCCTGGATTATCTGGAACTTGATATGTAGTCCAGGCTGACCTCAAACTCACAGAGATCCACCTGCCTCTACCTCCCGCATACTGGGATTAGAGACAAGTGCTACTATAACTGGTCATTATATTCTATATGGGAGGTTGGCTTTTCAATAGTTTTTAAGTGTGTGCACATATGTGTACATGTGTTCAGTGCCCACAAAATTGCAAAGTCTGGAAGAAGCTGTTAGAGCCCCTGGAGTCTAAGTTACAGGTGGGAACCAAACTTGGGTCCCCTGGAAGAACACAAAGAACTCTTTCTTAACAGCTAAGCCATCTCTCTAGCCCTGTTCTTGTCTGTTTGGGCATTGTTTTGAGATAGGTCTTATGTTATCCCAACTAGCTTCAAACTTACTATACAAAGATAACCTGAAACTTCTGGTTCCTTTTTCACCTCCTAAATGCTAGGCTCACAGGGACAGGCTACCATGCTGATGACTAAGTGAATTCAGAATCCCCTGAGAGACACACTTCTAGATGTGTCTAGAAGAGCATTTTCAGAGGAAATACCTGGAAGATAAAGAACTACCCTGAATGTGGGATGTAGCTAGGATTCCAAAATTGATTTATTTTAAAAAGATAGAAAGGAGAAATCCAGCTAAGTGTAGCCATTCCCCTCTCTCTGCTTCCCATTCCACAGATGCATGGGGATAGGAAGAATCTTAG
Source organism: Phyllotis vaccarum (assembly GCA_033318265.1). Taxonomy (NCBI): domain Eukaryota; kingdom Metazoa; phylum Chordata; class Mammalia; order Rodentia; family Cricetidae; genus Phyllotis; species Phyllotis vaccarum. The sequence continues at coordinate 62,172,562 of JARWLC010000017.1, forward strand.
CTATATGTTCCCACTGCATGGAGCTGCCTGCTGCCATATCTTCCCACCATGATGGACCCTGTCCTATCCACCTGTGAAACCAAACAAATCCTTAAGCTGATTTTTCTTTAGGTGAGGTCTCTGTTACGCAGCCAAGGCTGACCTTGAACTCAGACATTCACAGGGACAATGTGTCACCAAACCCTCCACACCCAGCTTATGTTGCTTCTTGATGGATCATCAGTAACAGCAATGAGAAAGAAACTAATGCTAGCTTCTCTGAAGACATAATGGGTGAGAAGGTTGGGATCCAGTGATTGCTGTCCTTCTCTGAAGAGGCACGTGAGCATGGAACACACCTGTAATCACACTCAGGAAGGCTGTCAGTCATAGGCGACCTGAGTAACTGTTGGAGATTCTGTTTTAAAATAAGATGAAGGAGAAGAAAGAACCAGGGGAGAAGCTTCACGTCAACTTGGAAGTCAAAGGTTCAGAGATCTGGAATGGGAGAGGCAGGAGGAGTCTTCCCCAGAGCCTTAAAAGAGAACCATCTTTGCCCCACATCTTGTCTCACTCAGACTTCTGAGATCTAAAACTGGGATAGGACACCTTCCTGTCATGGCATCAAAATATACACACACAAACAGTTGCTATTGTCTATACTGTCTCTGAGAGAACCTTGCCTCTCTGGATTCTAGAGGAAATAAAAAGCCTCAGTTTGGGGGGCTAGCAATCTGGGCCAAATGGCAAAAGTGCTGGGCACGAATGGAGACCTGAGTCTCACCCCTAAACCCATATGAAGGTGGGAGGAGAAAACCCCATAAAGTTGTTTAATTCCGTGAAGTTTTCTTCTCACGTCCATATGCCCACACTCACCGGTTAATCTCATGCATCAGACATGCACACACACAATGATCTGGAAATAAAATCCATTTCCAGTGTGGAATCCAGAACAACTTGACCACACAGGATTGTGGGGCCCAGAAGAGCATATACAGCTGCCAAGACAGGCTTAATAAAAATCAGACAGTAGGCCCGAGTCTCTCACAGGCAGCACTTTGTAGACACCAACCACCCAGGGAGGGGCCAGCATCTAAGGGGAAGTACCTGACATTTCAAACATTCCAATTGTTAGATAGTTCTTGAGCCCAGCACACACCTATTCCCCTCAATATTGCTAAGATACCCCTAGACAAATGCCAGCCAGCCATGGTCCTGAACGCTGAAAATCCCCTCACCCTACCCTGCCCAGGCTCGGTGCTCTCTGCTCTCACTGTTACATCAGACAGACAGAGAGACCAAGCTTAAGCTTGAATAAAGGCTCTTTGCTTTTACATATGGGATTCAGTCTCCATGGTGGTCCCTGTGCAGGGCAGGGGTCCACCAGCTCCTAACAGGATTCCATCGTTAACTCTCCTAGAACCACATCATTTTCTCCTGCATACAAATGGTCTAACTTGGTGGGATACATAAAACAAGGCCCCAGAGAGGGACAGTAGGGTGAACCTTTTAATCCTATAACCACACCTGTTGTGTCTAGCCTCTTCCAGGGCAGTGGGGAGACTGGAACAAAGACTTATGCAGGAAGTGTAACTATGCAGTGGTCACTGCCCTGCAGACCTCTCTATTGCTGGTAGTCTCTGCAGCTTCCTGGGATGCCCAAGGTGGGGTGGTCAGAATTGGCTGAGCACAGAACCTACAGCTCATGTCTCTTGGAGCTATAGCCAAGGGGTACTGAAGGGCTGTGCTGCTGTTCCCTAGGACTCTTCTTGAGGGACTTCATGGAGACTTTACTCCTTTCTGGCGGCATGGTCAATATGTTATCTGTCTCTTATCCCTGTCCTCCCCACTGAACATAGTGGGTTCGGGGTATCCAGGAGATGTATCCTTGCACATGTGCTCATGATTTGCTGCATGGATACATGCCACATACTCAAATCTACATGCATGTCCTATGCTCATGTTCCTCTATGTACAGGAAGGAATAGCATAGGCCTAATGCTCAGCTGTATCAGGGTCTGGCCTACCTGCCCCTCCTCTTTGACTGGAGTATCTATTTTCTTCAGGGTAAGTATAGTGACACTTACCTGAGAGGATCCTAGCTCTTCACAGACTTTATTACTCACAAAGGCCATCTCTAGTGCCTCAGATGGACCATCAGTGCTTGTCCACCTCAGCAGCACTACCCACAGGAAGTACTCAAGGGTGCTGCTAATGGACTACAACAGTGTTGGACAATGCAAAGTAGAGTTGGCCACTGACTGTGTGCATGATACTGTTTCCTGCTCCCTCATCCAAATCCTCTACCTTCAGGAACATTCTCCCTGGAAAAGATTTTAGCAAATGCTATGGGGTGAGACAGTCACAGAACTTCTTAGAGGGGGCTCATCCTGAAGCTCCTAACACTGTGGCTATCTCAGTGATGTTTGGAGCCTGAACTACCACACCACACAGGGTGGATGGGAAGGTCATAGAAAACAGGAAACGGAAAAACCTCCAGAGGAGCCATCTTACCTATGAGAACATCTCCCAAATGGGCCGTCTTCTCATATAGCCTGGGGATCCTATGAGTTTAACCTAGGAATCTTAGAGGTCCAGCCTGGGAATCCTTGCCATTCTAACATAGTAACCTTTGAGGGTTCAACTTAAGGGATCTTGAGGGTTCAGCCAGGGATCCTTGAAGGTCCAGCTAGGGACTGTTTGTTATTGTTTAATAGCAACAGCAGCTGAGAGCTTTACATTCTGATCCTTAGGCAATAACTAGAGGGGGGGGGGAGGGGGAAAGAGAGAGAGAGAGAGAGAGAGAGAGAGAGAGAGAGAGAGAGAGAGAGAGAGAGAGAGAGAGAGAGAGAGAGAGAGAGAGAGAGAGAGGGAGGAGACTGGACCTGAGGTGGGTTTTAAAACCTCAAGGCCTACATTGACACATCTTCTCCATAAAGGCCATGCCTCCTAATTCTTTCCACACAGTTCTTCTAACTGTTTTTGCTCTTTGGGGACCTGTCACCTGACTGGCCTCAGACTTGCCATCCTCCTCCTCAGCGTCCCAAGAGCTGAGACTGCAGGTGTGAACCACCACATTCAGCTACCTTTTACTTAAACTGATACATGATTGCAACTTCTTTGTTCCTATGCCAACAGAGGGGGAATTCCTTGCACTGGAGGTGAGTCATCTAGCAAAACCCGTGCAGAGAGATGTATTAGTCAGGGTCTAGTACAACAAAGAAAACAGATGGACATCAGGTGGTCCTATAGCAGCACAGAAAGTCTATTCCAGAGGAGTCATCACAGGTCAGGAGCATACCTCTGACCCCCTCTATGTAAGATCCAGAAAGGAAGCCCACAATGACCAAACATACACCATGTTTGGCTATAGGTCAATCACAGCTGAGGCCTATTTAAAAAAAAAAGTGAAAAAGCAGGATTGAAGAGATGGCTCAGAGATTAGGGGTATTGACTGCTCTTCCAGAGGACACCAATTTACTCCCAGCACCCACGTGGTGACTCACAACTGTTTACGACTCCAGCTCCAAGGTGTCTGATGCCTTCTTTTGGCCTCTCCGGGCATTGTCTGCATCTGGCAAACAGACATTCATCTAGGCAAAACCCACACATATAACATTAAATCTAAAAAAATGTAAATACTTAAAAACAAAAACTGACAAAGCAACCTACTAGAAAGCAGAGACCCTGGAAATCCACTGAGGCTCCAGAGTTCAAGACAGCCAGCTGAAGCTAAGGGACGTTTTCCAGGGACAGGCACAGCAACCAGGCATCATCAAGACACTGCTGCATGGCTCTAAAACTACTGTCTGACCGTGGCTGATGAGTGGCTTAGTCCTTTCTGCCTGAAGGGTTTCTCTAGATGTAGGTTTGTTTTGAAATAGTATCTCACAGGGCCCAGTTTATTTTGAACTCACTGTCATTATGGATGATCTTACTGACTCCATTTCCCAAGGGTTGAGATTACAGGTGTGTGACCAACACTTGGTTTTTTTATGTGCCAGGAATCAAATCTAGGGCTTCATGCAGGTGAGACAAGTATTTTGTCAACTGAGCTACATTGTTAGCTCCTGAAAGTTCTTCTTAAATCAAGACTTGCTTGTCCTTTATTTTTATTTACTTATTTATGTTTTTTTTCAAAACAGGGTTTCTCTGTGTAGCCCTGACTGTACTGGAACTCACTTTATAGACCAGGCTAGCCTCAAACTCAAAGATCTACCTACCTCTGCCTCTCTCCTGGGTGCTAAGGCATGCATCACTACATCCAGTTTACTTTTTAAAATTTACTTTTTCCTGGAGTAACAGGACCCAGAGACTGGATGGCCCAGAGACCTAGGACAGAACTAAACACAACTGGAGAAAAAAAAATATGTCAATATAATATTGCCTAATGATATTTGATATTCTGCTATACTCATAGATTGATGACTACCCCAGTTGTCATCAGAGAGTCTTTATCTAGTAACCAATGGAAACAGATGCAGAGATCCACAACCAAGTTTTGGGCTAAGCTCAAGGAATCCTGTTGAGAGAGAAAGGACTGTACAAGCCTGGGGTGGTGGGTAGGCGTGAAGGACATCACAGAGAACCCAGAGAGACAACTACCCTGGGTTCATAAGAGTTTACAGAGGGGCTGGAGCGATGGGTCATAAGTTAAGAGCATTGGCTATTTTTTCAGAGGTCTTGAGTTCAATCCCCAGCAACCACATGATGGCTCACGACCATGTAAAATGAGATCTGCTGCCCTCTTCTGGCATTCAGGAATACATACAGACAAAAAATAAAAGCGCTCAGAGACTGGACCCACAGCCAAGGAGCCTACATGAGACCAGTCTAGACCCTCTGCATATAAGTAACAGTTGTGTAGCTTGATCTACCTGTGGGACTCCTAACAGACAAAGCAGGGGATGTTCCTAACACTTGGCTGGCTCTTGGGAATGTATTCCTCATACTGTGTTGCCTTGCCCAGCATTAATACAAGGGGAGGATCTTAGGCCTACCTCAACTTGATATGTCATGTTTTGTTGATATCCATGGGAGGCCTGCCCCTTTCTGTACAGCAACAGAGGAATGGATTCGGTAGGGGTGGACAGAAGGTGGCGGGAGAGAATGGGAGGAGAGGAGAAACTGCAGTCTGGATGTATTATAAATGAATATTTAATTAATAAAAAAGATTTATTTTTGCCCAGCATGGTGATGCATGCCTTTATTCCCTGTATTCAGAAGGCTGAGTGAGACAGGCAGATCTCTGAGTTTGAGGCCAGCCTGAGTTTCAGGATAGCCAGGCCTACAGAGAAACCTTGTCTCTCTATATAAACAAATATTTTATTTTCTATTATGTGTATATGTGTGTGCTGTATATGGTTAAGTGCACATTCGTGCAGGTGGCCTCGGAGTCCAGAAAAAGACATCAGAACCCCTGGCTGAAATTGCAGGCAGCTGTGAACCTTCCGGCATGGATGCCAGGAACCAAACGCGGGTCTTTTGCAAGAGTAATATGTGCTTTTAATTGCTAAGCTGTCTCTCCAGCACCTTGCTTTTCTTGGGAAGAAGAGAGAGCTTTCTGCAAAGATGGAACTAATGTGTTGTCTCCATGGTCTTTACTGACCATCAACCCTAGGCCTGTGTGGAAAGCAATGCAGGAAACAGGCAGTAGAGAAGACTCAGGGGTCAGGTGTTCTGGTTACTCACTCTGTGAGCCTATGTAAAGCCTCATAACTTCTCGGTGCTCTGTAGCCTTATCTACAGGCAAAGCAAAGGGGCCGTATGAAACCATCATTCTAAGGCTTTATACTTGGCTTAGTCATTTCAAGGCTTCACACCTGGGTTCTCAAGACCCTCACACCTGGCCCTCCAACCCTTTGCATCTGGCCTTCAGCCCCTTAAACTTTTCCTTGTGACATTAGCTAAAGCAAGCTTAGGTGGAGGGGGATGTTTGCTGTGGAAACAGCAAGGCTCAGCCAATATTGGCTTCACAGTAGCAGGGGCCCAACCTACAGAAATCACATGTTGATGAACCCACCTCTGCTAGGGTACTGGGAAGGTGTGTGTGTGTTGGCCGGGGGTGGGGGGGTATTAAAAGGGAGATGGTATGTTAACTTAGAAAGACAGGTAATCCACTAAAATGAAGGCCATGAGGACTACTAGTGGAACCCATAGAGCTCAGGAGCTGGGAATGAGACCATGGGCACATGCTCAGAGATGGACTCAGCCCTGCCCACCAGCTGTTCTGGGAGTGGAGAAACCTGTTTATCTACCTCATAACACATTAGCATGGCAGCTACCCCAGCCATAACAGTACTGGTGTTGGAGAGGCACATATAAACACACACACAAATAACACATCTTTTAAAAATATGAGAACAAAAAAAATGTCTGGGAACCATAAACAAAAGAGTCTCAGAAGTTGTAGAAATCTGTGACGGAGTTCCCTTTTTTGAATTATTAGTAGCAGTATCTTACTTATTGATTGACTTTTCTGAGACAAGTTGTCTCTCTATAACAGTCCTGGCTGTCCTGGAACTTGCTCTGTAGACCAGGCTAGCTTCGAACTCAGAGATCTGCTTCTGCCTCCTCAGGACTGTGATTAAAGGTGTGCACCACCACCACCTGGCTCTGTTATTATTATTTTATGTGTGTAATTCTAGTACTCTAGAAAGTAGAATACAGAAACAAGTAGAAATTAGCTAATAGTCAGTTTGAGAGTGGTCCAGACTACATGAGATCTAAGGAAAACAAAAATTCCTTCTGAGTAAGCATCTACAACCCAGTCTGCAAAGGACTGTGAGCTAAGAGACAGAGGACAGCCAGGCTCATGGGCAGGCCTGAGGTCACTGTGCAGTGAGCAGGCCCACTGATAGTTCTGAAGGAGTGTGTCCTAGGGAACCCATCACACCTGTCTAATTCAGAATGTTTCCAGTATCTCAGACAGAACCCTGCACAGTTACATAATGAGCCCCCTTCCTCCTCACAGCCTAGGCACTCTGCAATTCCCACAAATATGTAGATTCTGAATGTGTCTGGTGAATGCTCTTTTAAAGATAACTTATTTCACTTAAATTTGGGAACTAGAGATAAGTGGGGTTTCAAATGGCAGAGTGGACCTCCAGATAGGTGGAACAGAGTTTTGCACAGGTAGGATCAAACCATGAAGGGTGAGGCCATGAGGCCATTGTGGTCCTGGCAGCTCACAGCTTCACCCTTGTGAACTATTCCTTAATGAAGCTTTAGGTTCCAGTGATTTGGTTTGCTGTCTTTGAGTCCATACACTCCTAGAAACTACATGCCATCAGCTTCTAAAAACTGAAGTCTCTATAAAACCTTGGAGGGGATAGAAGATGTTCCTGGAATTCTGCAGACCACGGTGGTCATTCTTCCCTCCTAGTATCTGAGCCAGAACTGTGTCAAATAATCCTTTTCAAAGCCACCACCATAGAAGAACACATTGGCCATGGTGTGACAGTTAAATACAATGTAGAATGAAAATCAGGGAGCCTGAGCAGGGCCAGGAGAAGGTAGTGGGGTAGGAGGGGGGTTCCGAGCAGGTAAAGATGTTCCAAGAAGTGAGGCAGCACCATTCCTACTTAAGGAACTGGTTTTCCAGTGTCCACCAGAGGCTGCCAAGGCCATGGGAAGCAAGCAGGCCTTGGACATCAGCCAGGCTGGGTGGGAGGGTTGGGAAAGACAGAGGGGTTGGTGTCCTTCTTGGGGGAGAAATCAACTGTTCCTCACCAGTGTGTCCTTCACAAAGGGTATCTAGGAACAGAAAGAAACAGATGCCGGGAGCTGGTTGGAGCAGATCAAGTCATTATCAAAGAAGATAACAGAAAGGCTCATCCTAACAAAGGCTGCTTGTCCCATCATCGGGCTGTTTCAGAACTTTACAGAAAACTGCATGGAGTTCCCACCTCCTGTGAGCAGCCTTGTGAGATAGGAGCTAGGGCAGCCACTTAGTGTCCAATTAGGGACAACAGAGGAGGGGGAGCAGGGGACAGGATGTAAGCGGCACATGGTCAGGTGCTCCAGTGTCCTACAGGAGACACAGCCCTGAGCATGGTCTTGGACACTGACACCCAGCCCTCCTCATTCCCCTTCCTGTTGCAAGTGGCGCTATTATCATCCCTTCAAGGCTCAGTAGGCCAAGCTGCTCAGGACATGGTCTTCATCCTGACCTTCCCAATCGAAGCTTCCATCAATGCCACAGAACCCAATCTAACTCCAGATCCACACAGTATAAAAAGGTCCAGCATGGTGCCACTGTGCATAAGATGGTTTGTGCACCAGTAGCTAGCAACTGGACCACTCCTCAGCTGGCCCTCTCCAGCTTCTCCAGGGACAATTACTATGTTGTCTCTCTCATCCCTCTGTCTTCTCTTCTCCCATCCATTTACTCCCATTCACTCATCGAGGCACATTCAGGGCTAGAAATGGACAGTATGTTCTAGTGGGATTCAGGCATTATGGAGGGAGGCCTAAAGGCCATAGCTTTGAGGTCTCAGGACCCTCAGGACCAGCTGCCATTGAGAACCCTGTTGCATGCTCACCTTGCTTCTTATTTGTTCCTGCATTCTCGGGAAGAGGTCCTGACTCCACTGGGCAGTGTGGGACACTGAGACAGTTCCACTCTTGAAGATTTGTCTTAAGGTTCAATTTGTATCAGCGTAATGATAACCCTTAATAAGTATTAATCCTTTATATGATCCATTGCAAGTGAATAATTCAGCAGTGGTATATAGTATAAAACATTGCTCTCACCTGACAGACTCCTAACCACAGTCTAGACAGAGGAACATACTGGAAAAAAAACAGGGCATCCTGCAAAATGTGCAAGTAACAGCCCTCAAATGATTAGTTTCTGTAAGGCAGCTGTCTTATTAGAGTTTCTATTTCTGCAAGGAAACACTGTGACCATAAAGCAGGTCAGGGAGAAAAGTATTTGGCTTGCACTTCCAGATCATAGTCCATTATTCGAGGCAGTCAGAACAGGAATTCAAGCAGGGCTGGAACCTAATGCAGGAACTGAAACAGAGGCCATGGAGGGTGCATCTTACTGGTTTGCTCCCCTGGCTTGTTTGCTCACCCTGCTTTCTTATAGAACCCTGGACCACCAGTCCAAGGATGGCACCATCCACAGTGGGCTGGGCCTCCCACTGATCACTAATGGAGAAAATGCCTTGCAGCATCTCACAGAAGCATTTCCTCAGCTGAGGATCCTCCCTCTCTAATGACTATTGCACAAATCCTAATTGATCTTATAATAAAAACCTGGAGCCAGATATTGGGACAAATGCCCCTTCTCACCTTGCCAACTAATGCCTCAGCTGAAATAGGAAGACTGTCTCTAGAAATCCTCAGACTAAATGGCAAAGCTGAAATGGAAAAACCAGACTCCTGCCCCCTCCCACCTTATATTCCTTTCCCTACACAGCCATATCACTTCCTTTCTCAAACTTCCTAGTGCTGGGATTAAAGGTGTATGCCACCACTGCTTGGCCTGTTTCTCTTTGGACTGGATTAATCTCATGTAGCCCAGTGTGGCCTTGAACTCACGAACTCACAGAGATCCAGACAGACCCCTACTTCTGCCTCCTGAATGCTAAGATTAAAGGTATGTGTCACCACCGCCTGACCTCTATCTTTTGGCCTGTGCTTCCCTTCACTTCCCCCATTCAGTCTGAGGATTCATGGAGACAAGTTCTACCTCTTTCAGCCTGAGGAGCTGACTGGGTGAGAAGTGGCTGTGGCTTGTTCCTCTCTCTCTTTTTCTGAGCTTTCAGCTTTTCCCCCAATATCTTGCTCCAGGTTTTTATTATAAGACCAATTGGGATTCATGCAGTAGATGACTCTAGCTTCCGTCAAGTTGACACACAAAATCAGTCAGTGCAGCAACCTTGGAAAACCTAGAGACCAAAGGAATAAGAAATCAAATCTTATCTGAAAGATGCTGAAGACACTGGATGGAGTAGTGAAGATGGAAGGGTGAGTATTGGCAGATCTTCAGAGCATTGAAGTTGTCTCCTCTCTGATTCAGCACCCACTAATAAAAGTCAAAGTCTTCAAAATACAGTCTTGGAAAATTTGGGCACATTGGCTGTATTGGTTTGAAAGAAAATGACCCCCTCGGAAAGGAATGGCACTATTAGGAGGTATGGCTTTGTTAAAGTAGGTGTGGCCTTTTTGAAGGAAGTATGTCACTGTGGGGGTGGGCTTTGAGGTCTCTTTTGCTCAGGCTTTGCCCAGTGAAACACTCAGTTCACTTCCTGTTGCCTTCTGATTAAGATGTAGTCAACACCACATTTGCCTGATCGCTGCCATGCTTCCCACAATGATGATAATAAATAAAAATAAATGTTTCCCTTATAAGAGTTGCTGTGGTCATGGTGTCTCATCACAGCAATAGAAGCCCTAACTAAGAGCGTGGTATACATCTGTAATCATAGTAATCACAGGAATTGGAAGCAAGAGGCTCAGGGTTTCAAAAGTCATCCTCAGCTATATGGTGATGGTGAATCAGAGGTCAGACAAGGACTACATTAGATTCTGTCTCAGAAATAGAGATAACAGCAGTGGAAGGTTATCCTCTGTCCCAAAGCTCTTGTCCTCCCCATCCCACCTTATTATCTGTCCCCATCTGATACCTGACCCCTGATTTCTGTCTCCTCAGACCCCTGGCCCTCCCTTTGCCTCCCTTGTCTCCCCATTCCTTTGTGTGATACTGTACTTACCACTTACCCTCCTGCAGAGTTCCCAGGCCTTTCCCCCACTGTTCCCTCTGCTTCATACCTACCCCCATTTCTGACACTCATTCCTTTATCCCCTACAAACATCATCCTTGGGGGCCCCTTCCTAACACCCACGAATCACTGTGAATTCTCTCTCTGGTAGTATTCTGACAACTGACTCTGAGTAACACTTGTGTGCATTGCCAGGTTCCAAACTCCTGTATTCTGTGCAGACTAAGCCCCCATGAGTCAGGGATTAGCTCCATCAAGGTTTTGTCCCATTTAGCTACCCAGGTCCCAGAATGATACAGGAAGAAAGGAACCCAACAGGCCCAGAGGTAGGGCCCTGATTCAAGGTCCTCTGATTGTAACTGGATTCCAGCATGCCCACGAGGAACCAGAAAATTTATCCCTGCAATTTGTGGGGCTGAGCTGAGCAGACAGGTGCCTTTGGAGCCCTATTACTATCAAATGGGGATTTATTGAAGCTAGGGTGCTCTGCAGGTGGCCTTGCAGCTGGCTGCCCAGGGCTTTGCTCAATTTAACCTTTCTAGCCCCAGAAGAGCTGGCACAAGACCATCTATGCTTCTCCTATCCCTAGCCTACAGCTGGCACTTAGGGTGAAGTGAATGTCCAGTCCTGACCTTCCTTTCCAGGATGACCCTGCTGTATACTACCAATAAAACAGTGGCCAAGAGTGGGAAAGGAGGCATGGAAACTGCTTACCTGATGATTGCTCCTCAAAGGCTGAGCAGGTTCACTCCTGCCAGTGAGTGGAGTAAAAAGGGCCTAGCAGTAGTTACCAAAGCAACACACATTTGTTAATGCTTAATGGGGTCATAAGACAGCAGTGGGGCTGCCCTTCTGACCCAGAGATCCTTAGGGAGCTCTGCTGGACTTCTGGGCTAAAGGACACGATCTAGCTCTATCTGTTTCCCTGCTTCCTAAGACTGGCTTTCTAACTCCTCTGACATAGTCTCAAAGGTCAGGTTGGAAGGGAATGGGAAGGCTGGCTGGGCACTCTGTGTAGTCTATGCTGGCCAAGCCTGGCTGATTGCAATTTTTTAAAGAAAATGTTGTCATAAGAAAGATGAAACAAGAATAAAAAGGGGGATATAAAAGAAAATTATTACTGTATAGCCTTGGCTAGCCTCCAACTCTCAGCAGTACAAGCCTCAGCCATGGAGTTAGCATCACAAGTGTGTACAAGCACATCAAATTCAGCAATTTTCTTTGAAATGCATCTCAAGGAGTCAGGCAAGAGGAGGGAATAAAAACCAGGAGCCCTTAAATCTTATCTACTAAAATCCTTAAAATGTAGCTCCATTGGGAAAATCTCAGGCAACACGATGCAAGATCTCTACAGGTGTGGTGGCACACATCTTTAATTCTAGCACTTAGTTGACAGAAGCAGTGGATTTCCATAGTAAGTTTCAGAACATCTATGAATACACGGAGAGACCGTGTCTCAAAACAAAGAAGTCTCCATAGGTCAGCCAGAGTTAGGACAATCAGGGACCAAGGTCCAGTGCTTTCATCAAAGCCTTGAAGAACAGAAGAGACGGGGGTGACAGAGCCACAAGCCTTGGAGCAACTGGAAGAGAGGGAGGATGGCGTAGGGGCACTGCCAGCCAGTGCTCAAGAGGGGCAGTTTTTCTGGAACTTGAAATTCCTTCATGATAAAATGTTAAGGGGGTGAGGAGAGAATCATTTAAAATGCAAATTTCTATACCCTCATCCCCACTTGCTGCCATCTGATTAGTAGTTGAAGGGGCCCTGGCCAGGGGCCTGTGATGGGCACCAATCCCCAGCAGTAGCCATCCTTCTATTGTTCCTGCTTCCCTCACAGGATGCTTTTCAACCTGGACCCACTCAGCCCCAGGCCTATAAGCCGCAGTCTGATTCAATTCTCAGCTGGGGAGGGAACTCCTCTTTGCTTAATGTTAACAGAGGATCTCTTTGTCTTCTAATGTCTGGGACCTCTGTCTGTGCATCTTCACTTAGAATCAGTGATCAGGCACTAACTGGTGCTATATTCCTGTAACTCAAGTGATAACTTGAGAGGTGGAGTAAGAAGATTCAGGGATGCAAGAACATCTTTATCTATGAGAAAGTTTAAGGCCAGCCTGAAATACTCAACACTCGAAATCTTGTTTCAAAAAACAAAAGCAAGCCAGGCATTGAGGTGCATGCTCTTAGTTCTAGCATTCCTAAGGCAGAGAGGTAGGTGGATCTCTTGGAGTTCAAGGCCAGCCTGGTCTACAAAGCAAGTTCCAGGACAAAAACAAATAAAACATATACTAGTTGCATGAGCACTTGAATGGGCATGTGCGTGTGCTCCCCCCCCACCCCAAAATAAAAGATGGGGGCTAGAGAGGTGGCTCAGAGGTTAAGAGCACTGTCTACTCTTCCAGAAGAGCTAGGTTCAATTTTCAGCATCCACAATCTTCTGTAACTCTAATTTTAGATGATCTGACACCTTCTGGCCTGCACAGGCAACAGGCACACATGTGATACTCAGATATATACAGACACCCTCACATATACATAGATAAGTAAAAGATCAAAACCTGCCTAGAGCAGGGCCAGACACACACTAGGTTCACAGTCCACATTTACTATGTGAATGAGTGACTGTGGCAGACAAATGGCCCTTCAAAGCCACAAAAGACTGTCATTTCCCAGAAGGCGTGCACACTGCTCCCATCTTAACTTTGTTTACCCAAAAGTATGTCAGCACCCTCCCCCATGGACTTTCACTATTATGCCTTCGTCAGCAAAGGTGGAAAGAACCACCCTACCTGGTATCAAGTCCTTTCCTCTCACACAAGCCTGCAGTATCTTTCCATAATATTAAAAGATAAAGGGGCTTCTATAAGTACAGTGGCTGCTGGAAAGGTTTCATATACCTGGCACTCTCTGTGTATGTGCCTGTGCATAGGCATGGTAATCATGGTACACGTGCTGTGTGTACATGTATGTGTCCATCTATATGTGTGAGGGAGTGAAAACGAATGTCCATGCATGTCATTTGTGGGTACATGTGGGAAGTCTGTGTACATATGTGAACTGTGTGCATGTTCGTGTATATATATGCAGGGTATGCACAAGTGTTGGCATATGTGCTGCATGTGTAGGTCTCATACTATATGTTCACATCTCAAGGAGACTATGTGTGGCTGGATGTAGTGTTTGGGTTTCTAGTGGCTCAGCCTCCCCTCTCCCCGACTATGGGAGACAGTGGGAGTGACAGGTACTGAGCTGGGTCTGGCCGAGGCAAACAGGTACATTTCTCAGAGAGGAGAACATTGCTGCCTTGATAGTCCAAGGCACAAGTAAAGCAGGCTCCACGACAATCTATGTAGTTCTTTCTATAGGACTGGGGAAGCTGGCAACCTTGACCTTGAGCCATTTGATTAGGCTCAACACACAGTTCTTCATTCCATGAATATGTAAATATTCAATCAGCACTGGGAGGAGAAGATTCTTGCTCTCAGGAAGCCGGCGGCGTCTCAGTAAAGAGATGGAGATCCAGAAATTGGAGATGAGTTCTAGAGTGAGGATGGCACCAAGGGGGAAGAGCCTTGTAGTTGACCTTCAGTAATCTTTTGCAGCCAGAATGTAGGATTCCCTCCCCAGATGGCACCTCTGTTCTCCAAGGCACACTGACAGGCTCCACTGCTTTCCCCATACCACCCCTCCCTATGCAAACAAGCCTTCATTAAACTCTTAAAATTATCCACACTGAGATGACCATCTGCTTCCTGCAAAGCTTGAGACTGATTCAGAATCTGGGTGACCAGATATTTTCCAGAGGCAAGCTGGTTCAGGGTGTTATAACCTCATCCAAGTCTCCTGTGCGTCTCTGGGGAAGAGAACACCATGTGGAGAGTGCCAAGGGGAGCATGTGGCAGAATCAAGACCTCTGACCTGCACCAACTTCCTAATCAATGAATGCACCAGATTGGAGTGGACCTCTGATCCCAGCTAAGGAAGGCTTCCAATCAGCTGATACAGTGACTGTGACTACTGGGCTATGCTATAGCTCGGCATTAACCTCAAAACTGAGAGGTAAAAGACCTGAATCTTCCTTGGGTCCAGTTGGTGTTGGGTGATGTTTCACTCATGGAAACTAATGGGAAGAATCACACCCCTCTGAAGTCCCAAGAACAGAGACATCTTACTCTCACACAGCCTCATCCTCACCTATGGCCTTGCTATGCTAGGTGATAATGACTCCAGGGGTTTTATACCCCAGTATCAGAACTCTCAGCAGGGTTATATTTGTCACAATGGAAGCCTGGCTGGCCTTCTTCCTTACTCACATTTGGGTTCCTCCCTGCCCTTGCTTGCAGGAGCAGTTCCCTGAGCTGTCCACATACCACTCTGACTCTATATACCCCTCACTCCCACACCCCACATATGTGGTTATTCACTTGGTCCAGGCCTTAGCTCAGTCCTTTGCTAAGCTGAACCAGGCTGGTACCCCAGTCCTCAGGAAGCAGCCTGTAGGTACCCATACAGAATAAATTATATTCTTCAAAAAACATGTTGGAGGGCTGGGGGCAGTTCAGTTGGGAGAACATTTGCCTAGCATGGCTTCTATCTCCAGCAGCACATAAATTAGGTATGGTGGTACCTGTCTGTAATCCCATTACTTGAGAGGCAGGGCTTGAAGATCAGAAGTTCGAGGTCATTCATTCTCAATTATACAGTATGACTTCAACTGGAATATAAGAAACCCTGTCTTTAAAAACATATTTTAAAAATGTGTTGGAGTCTTTAGCCTCTGCTCCTTAGGGTGTTCTTTCCTTTCAAATGTAGTTAAGATTTGAACACTGGAAAAAGGTTGTCCCTCCATCTAGAGGAAGTATCCTTAAAGGGCAGCAGGGACACACTAGAAACTCAAAAATGAGGACAAGACATAGGCAGGGTTCCTAGCAGGAAGACCCCAAGTTGGGGCAACAGGAAGGAGTGCTTGTAGACTGCTTGGTGGGGCCTCTGGCCCTGAACAAGGACAGACTTGTCCCTGTGGTTTTAGTCAGCCTCCTCCAGGGCTCTGTCAGGCAGCCTAGGACACTCATGCAGGAGATTTCTCTAGGATTAAGGGCAGGCACTGGGCTAGCATGGGCAGAGAACACCTGCTGTGCTCTAACATTGCTTTGAGTTGCTTCTAGCTAGCTAGCCTGCAGGTGACTCTGTAACATAGGCAGCAGGAGTCAGAGAAAGATTAAACAAGGTTCATTAAACAAGGAAGATTAAACACTTTCTGCAACCCCAGAACAAGCAGGAGCATGGGGACCTAGGAACTGGTCCTGGGTGGCAAATTGCATGCCCAAAGACACCCATCACATCCTTTCTGTGATTTTGTTTCTGCTCTCATCCAAGACCCACTGTGTACTCAACACTGCTTCCAGAAAGGTAGCAGAACTCACAAGGCTGGCCATGATCCTAAAGAGTCAGAAAATACACAAAACTCAGTCACATTGAGTGGGTCCACTTTGTTAGTGATAAGTGCTCAAGAGGGAGTAGATGTTGGAGGAAGCTCCATGTGACCTAGGAGCTATGGGTGGGGCAGCAAGTGTCTCCATGAGGTGGGGACACCATTTTTTTAAAGCCCCAAGTGGTGAGAAGCAGAGGGTGGATCCTCTTTTTATGGGCAGCCAGAGCCATTGTAGGTTTAGCTGGAGGCCCATCACAGGGAACAAAGTGAGTCCTGTGTATATCACCAGAGTTATTATTCCCTGCTCAATGGTAGCTCTGGACATGGGCATGGGCAAGGCTATGACCCTGGCTCAGCCCTCACAGCCTCTGTCCCAAGGAGTACACTGAGGGGATGTTCAGTCTCTTGGAGACCCTAGCAGGCCACTGTGGTGATACATTCTATCTTTAATAAAATCAGCCTGGAATATCAGAGAACAGATCCACCCACAGTTAAGCCATGAGGGTCAGAGAGTAGTAACTCACACCTTTCATCCTAGCACAGGAATGGGGAGTGGTGACCTACACCCTTAATCCCATAACTCAGCAGACAGAGATCTTTCTGTTTCTGTGAGTTCAAGGTCTAACAGCCAAACTAGGATTATGATGCAGAGTTGAGTCCTGAAGTAAAACAACTGGGAGAAGAAGACTTTAAAGGCAGGCTTAGGCAGACATTGAGATATTCTGTAGAAGCCACCAGTCAGGTGGAAGACTCTTGAAAATAGCTTTTACCCTGAGAAGTTGGTTGGGTGAGAATTGACTGTGCTCTGTTTCCTCTCTGATATTCCAGTTTATTCTCAATATCTGGCTCTGAGTTTTTATTAAATACCAACTAGAATCCGTGCTTCACGCCACTTTTATTGCCCCAGTCATTACCTGGCTTTGTGCACACTCTGGACCATTAGGTTTCCCCAGAGAATCCTAGGTATCCTCTCAGGGTCACTCCCAAGGAATAGATAGGGCCCTGATTGCCAAGGGAGACAGACCTACAGCTTATCTTGACCAAGAAACATCTGAGTCCAGAGAGAGGACCCCAGGGCAACAGGAAAATGGGGCAAACATTTGAACTCTGGCAAGAGAGTAGCTAGTAGCCTTCATCCAGGACAGTATATCTCTTTAAAGGACAAACAGGTCCTCTTGAAGGACAGTGAGGCTTTCATTGCCACAACCCTCACCAGTGTGCCCTCATCTTCCCAGGACAGGCTTACAAACTCTGCCTGCTACCAGGTTGAACCCAGAGCAAGTTTGGGGAGGAGACCTTTTCTCCATGTTGCCAATCTCAGAATGTTCAGTTTTC
This sequence comes from Phyllotis vaccarum, assembly GCA_033318265.1. Lineage (NCBI taxonomy): Eukaryota > Metazoa > Chordata > Mammalia > Rodentia > Cricetidae > Phyllotis > Phyllotis vaccarum. The sequence continues at coordinate 62,190,040 of JARWLC010000017.1, forward strand.
ACTGGAACTGAGAGCAAGCCTGAACATCTGGAATCACTTCCTGGCCAAGTGTGGTGGGATTCAGGCATTATTGAGGGAGACCTAAAGGCATATAGCCTTGAGGTCTCAGGACCCTGGATGGGGTGTGGCTAGCCCCCATTGAGGACCTGGGGCATGCTGCCCTTGCTCCCTGTTTGTTCCTGCATTCTCAGGGAGAGGATTGGTATTGTCACTGCGTGGGGCAGTCAACTTTTCAAGAATTGCCTTAAGGTTTAATTTTGTATCCATGAGTATTTATATAAACCCTTGATAAATATTAATCCTTTATATAATCAACTGCCAGTAAATAATTCATACAATATCTGGCACCCATGCTACTGATCACCTGGGCTAATGTATGGGATGGTGAAAGATCAAATGATGATATTTCTCTAGAGGAACAGAACCAATAGGCTGAACGTTATTATAAAGGAGGTTTACTGAATTGACACAACTGGAGAAGGGGTAGCCCAATAGTGAATATCTGCATCCTACAGAGTTGGAAGACTCAGTGGCTGCTCAATCCAAGAAGCTGAAAGCCTCAGAACAAGGAGATTAATGATGTGGCCTCAGTCCAAAGCTGAAGGCCTAAAAGCTACCTAGAGAGCCAATGGTATGTGAATGCGTTAAAAAGATGAAGTCAGAGTTTGATGTCCACAGGCCATGGCAGCAGCAATAAATGGGCTCACTCAGAAAAAAAAAAAATGACGGGGGCTTGCACACCCTACCTAGCTTTTTCCCTTCTATATTTATTCCATCCCAGTCCCCAGCCCAGTGAATGGAACTGCCCACAATCAGGATGGGTTTTCTGGCATCAGTTGCTTTTCTATGTGTCAATTCTCTTTGGAAATGCCATAGGCATCAAGTTAGCCATCAAGATTACTCATTACAATGGTGATTATTGCTGCTGTCATTGACAGTGATAGAATAGTCAGTGAGTGGTATGATAGTGGTGAGTTGTATCAGTGAAGATGGTAATGAAGATGATGATGGTGATTATGGTGATAGTGATGGTGATGAAGATGATTGCAGTGATGGTGACTAAGAAGATAGTGGTGGGCCTCGAGAGATGGATTGCTCAGTGGCTAAGACCACTTGTTCTTTCAGAGGACCCAGGTTCAGTTCCCAGGACTGTCTGTAACTCTAGTTCCAGAGAGGATCTGACACCCTCTTCTGGTCTCTGTGGGCAGAGGCACATAAGCCGTATACATATATACATGCAGACAAAGCACTCACACATATAAAATAAAAGTAAATAAATTTTAAAAACTGATAGTAGTTGATCGTGATGATGATTATACTGGTGGTGGTGATAATGGCGATAACCTGAACATTAAGGTAGAGCAATGCCTAAAACAGGAATCCCTGACTTTGGGGAAAACAGACAATGAATAAAAGAAAGTTTAAAATATGTAACAAGTTAGAGAACAATACATATTAAGAAGAAAACTGTAGTAAGGGGGGGTATGTTATGCTGGGAATAAGGATTCAGGAGATCAAGAAGTTTCAACCATGCCCTTCATAGCCAGTAGTAAAAAGAAGCTGAAAACATAGGGTAGTGAAAGGTAGGTCTTCAAAGAGCATTATTAGGGAAACTGGATTTCTACAAGCAGAAGGATGAAGCCTGTATCCTTGTCTATCACTGCATATGGAAATCAACTCAGTGGGGACTGAAGACCTAATGGTCTGTAACGGTAAAACCAGGAGAAGAAAGCATGGAGAAAAAGTTTCTTGACACTAGGATGGCCACTGATTTTTTTTATATCCCCATAAGCACAGACAACAAAAGCAAATTTAGAACTAAAAATCATTTCCATGGCAAAGGAAATGATCAATAGAGGCAACACATGAACACAGAGGAAATATTTACAAACCACAGAGGGAGAGCTAATGTCCAAAATATAGACGGAACTCAAACAACTCAATAGCAGGAAAACAAATACTCTAATTGGAACTGAGCAAAGCATTTAGGTCAACATTTCCCAAAAGAAAACATGCAAAAAATGGTATGGTGGCACATGCCTATAACCCCAGCACTAGGGAGTCCTAGAAGGGTGGCTGAAAGTTCAAAGTCAGCCTGGTCTATGTAGCAAGTTTCAGGCCTGACAAAGGTATGTGGTAATGTACTATCTAAAAACAAATATCAACAAAAGCACCAAGAAAGAGAGAGAGAGAGAGAGAGAGAGAGAGAGAGAGAGAGAGAGAGAGAGAGAGAGAGAGAGAGAGAGAAACAAGAGCTAGAAAAAAATAATGAAGATCAAGGGGACTTGGCCATAGTGGTGGGCGTGACCTGGTGTATGTGCCATCCTGCCTTTTGCTCCAGTTAGATGATCCGAGAGTAGACCACACAAGCTGCTGCTTTATGTAGGAGAGGAGCAAGAGAGACCCGAGAGTTCTAGGACCCTGACCCACGGGTGGGGGATGACCCTGAGGCTAGTGTATGACATGGGGTGGGGGATTCTCTCGAGAGGTAGGAGGATCCAGCCCAGTTGACAAGGGGCAGGCAGGGCCATTTATCCTGTAGCTGAACTATGGAAAGTCGTGTCACAAAGGCCCTAAACAGGAGGCACAGGAAGCTGCTGTATGAACCTTGGCAGTGAACCAACAGCTGGGAGAGCTCTTAAGGTTCACAGGCAGGTCCCTATAGGCTACAGTAAGAGAGCTTGCTGCTCTCTACTGGTGTCCTTAGGTGGGAATGACATAGATTATAGAATTATAGAAGAATACTCTGTGATGGAGGCTGGTAACCAGACAAGAGGAGTTGCAGGAAGTCTCCATGAAGGAAAGAAAGAATGAGTGGGACCTCTGTGTGTGTGTGACAAAATGAGAAACTGAACCAAGGTGGGGTGGGGTGCAGCCTCTGAGAAAGAGTAGTTTAGGCCAGTGACTCTCACCTGTAGATTCTTACCCAAGTCCATGCATGGGTGAGTGTGAGGATATGCTTAAAATTTAATAAAAACCAGTCGGACCCACAGTCAGTCTAGGAGGATCAGACAGTGGTAACTCATACCTTTAATCCCAGCACAGGGAATATCTGAGTTTGAGGCCAGTTAAATGTACAGAGGGAGTTCCAGGCTCCCAGGCAGGCAGTGGTGGCACACACTGTTAGTCCCAGCACTTGGGAAGTAGAGGCAAGAGAATCTCTGTGAGTTAAAGCCAGCCAGATCTTCAAAGCAAGTTCCAGGACAACAGGACTGTTACACAGAATATTCTGTCTCAGAAAAACAAACAATCAGCTCTGTCCTCTGATATTCTAGGCTGGTTTTTATTAAATTTGAAACATATCCCCACAGGTGAGTTGGAAGATGAACATGAGCTGTTACATATTCAGGGAAGGGAGACCACAAGGATGGACAGCCACTTAGAGTCCTGCCTGCCATCTTATCCCAGGAAAACTGAGCAGGAAGTCTACTTATATTCCACTAAGATCTACCTGGAGGGAGGAGAGCCTTTCTATGAGTTTTCTCTTAAGCCTTAAAAAGACTTATTATTATTTATGTATATGTATGTGTATATGCCATGTGAATGCCTGCAGAGTTCAGAAGAGAGTTTTTCAGATCCCCTGGAACTGAGTTACAGGTAGTTGTGATTTGGGTGTTTGGAATTGAACTCAGGTCCTCTGGATGAGCAGAAAACTCACCGGGTCATTTCTCTATCTCCTTTCCCATTAATTTTTAGCAACTGACAGTATCAGAGGGCAGAAGCTCCGACCCAGGACCATCCCTGAGGGGGATGGGGCAGCCCATGCAGACACATTCCATCAGTCAAGAAAGCTCTGCTCTCTTCTGTAACAAGCAGCCCCCATCTAGCCATTTGCATCAAAAGGTCACCCCTTCACATTCCGTGTCTTGTGTGGTCACCAGGGCTCTGAGCCATATCATCTTTGTCCCTGGAACCAAGCCATTGTTGTTCTTTAATCAGTGAAAAGCAAGGACATACTGTGAGCAGTTCTCAGCCCTGGGGCCTGGTTGGTGGCTTATATACCATTGACTCTTCTCCCAGCTAGATCTATTGCCCCAGGGAGGGACAATCAATGTTAGAGAACAGTGGCATGGTCTCCCACACACAGCTGAGAGCACACACAGCAATAGAGAAATAGAAGCCGAGGGATCGATGAAGCTTGTCCTGAAGCCTCAGCTACAGTTTACATCATAGCTGTGCATCAGAGAGAACTAGAATCTATTGTTTCAGGCATTCAAAGCCAGAAGAAACTCAAGGGTCTCAATGGTGGCTTGCTGCTCTGGGTTTTAGTCACCAGCAGTTGGTAGCTATTAGAATCCCCAGCTTCCAGGAGTAGTGAATATAAACAGCCGCAGCAGGCAGTATCTGCTAAAATTTCATCTCCTGAATAAGGCTGGAAATTGGGACCTTCAGAGCACTCTTGGCTTTTAAGGTTTGCAGCTCTTGTAAAGACCTCTAGTTTCTCATAACCTTAACTCAGAGTTTATCTCCTCTCCAATAGTGCATAGTTTTTTGGTTTTATTTGTGTGTGTGTGTTTCTGTCTCCAACACCTTTGTTCCTGTCATTTCTGCTGGAACTCACAGAGATCAGATTGCCCCTGCCAACAGGTGCTGGGATTAAAAGTATGTGTCAGGCATGGTGGTGTACATCTTTAATCTCACCAAAGGAAGCAGAGGCAGTAATATCTCTGTGAGTTGAGGTCAGCTCAGTTTATGTAGTAGCAACTTCCAGGACAGCCAGGATTACATAAAGGGACCCTATCTCAACAAAACAAAACAAACAGAATGTATGTGCTACCATACCTTGTCTATGACACTCAACTATACAATGCTAAGAAGCAAGTCCAGAAGTTTGTGCGTGCCAGATAGATCTGTAGCCCCCCAATATTCTTATTGTTTCTAACATGAATGTGTTAAATTGTATTTGTATGTATTTTTTGGGGGGGTGGGGAATATGCTTTCTTCTGGCTCCTGGCCACTTTTATTTTGTATCATACTGTAGTATGGTATCTGTAACCAAAAGTTTCTGGCCCATCTGGCCTGAGGTCCAAACCTGCAGACTGCAGCCACTTAGCTCCAAATAATCACAAAAGACTTCTATTAACTACAAGCTGTTTGGCTTATGGCTCAGGGTCATTACTTACTAACTCTTTCAACTTAACTCACTCATTTTCATCAATCTGTGTACCACCACATGGCTTGTGGCTTACCTGTGTTTCCTTACATCTTGCTTTTTGGGCAGCTGAATCTCCTCTGCATTGACTCTGCCCTTCTCCTTTATCTATGCTTAGAATACTCACCTGCCTCTGAGCTGCTTTGTCATAGGCATAACAGTTCCTTAGTATCCAGTGGTAATTCACAGCGTACAGAAAGACATCAGGTGTCCCTATTCTGTCTGACTGTCTTACAAGACTACCACCCTTGGAGTAGAGGGTGTTGCACTCGCCCTGTTGATTCCCCAAAGCTCCAGTTGCCAGAGAGTCCTCAGATTCATCTTAGGCACTGTCCTATGACCATTCCCTGGCATTCCCTTGCTGAGGCTCTGAAGTGTCCATAAGCTTCAGAGGTGGAGCTGGAAGATATCCAATCCTTTGGAATGGTGCCTGAAGATCACAGCATTCCGCCTGCTGTAGAGCCAAAGAAGTAGATGAGGAGCCATCTCTTACTGTGGAAGGAGAGGAGTTGAAACAGTGCTCTATGTTACCTAGCCTGGTCTCAAACTCTCAATTCTGCTCTATCATCCTAAATTCTGGGAGTCCAGGTATATGCTAGGCATATCCTTACAGAATTCTTGTTATTTTTATTTAATTCTTTACAAACTTGGTGCCTGTGTATGTTAGGTGAGTACTCTGTCACTGAGTTATATTTCCAGGCCTTGCTTTTTGAAGATAATTATCTTCCCATGCAGAGGAGGTTGGCCTCAAATTCTTCTCCCTCAGCCTCCTAAAAGCTAGGATTAAAAGTGGATGTTAACATTCCTGAGATTAGGGTGGTCAGTTCCTACCTAAGCCCAGGTGGTAGCTCAGCTTTCCTTTTAGTTTCTTTCTTTAACCAAAGCTGCAAAAGAGTCACCCAAGGCAATGAAAAAAATAACACAAAGTAGGGCATAAACAGGACACTCATTTCTCATTGTTCCAGAGGCCCAAGGGTCTAGGGCTAGTCACTGGAGACACTCTCTGTGCCTTTCAGATGGCATCTCCCTGTGTCCTCACATGGCCATGGGTATCTGTGTTTTATTCTCTTCCTATAAAGTCACCAGCTTTACAGAATTAGTTACTCTGGGGTTCTCATTTTATCTCACCTCCTCTTTCAATACGGATTCTAATCAGGCAATTCTGTTTTCAGTGTTCAGACCTGAAAGCTGACATCTTCCTTCTAACTTAAGGCTGCCTAAAGAGAAATATCACTATGGCCAACCTTGCACCTGCTCCCATCACAGAGAGACCTGGGTTTCAGCTTTCATGGAGGTGGTGCTGGCATTTCTCCAGGTCGCACGGACAGAGAAATCTGCCTAGGGTTAGCATCTGGTTGGCCTCAGCTTGTCACCTTCAGTCTAAAAGCACAGGCTTCTCTGAGACTTGGATAGCTCTGAAGCTCTGTGGAGGCTCTCCCCAGGTCTCTCAAAAAACTTTCCACTACCAAGGTTTCTGTTTATGATCATCTAAATTATGGCTTTTAGAGAATACCTCAACCCCGCCCTGGGAACCTCTTAGCAGCAGGAGAAACTAACAAAATATGTCCATCCTCAATCTTAGACCATTACAAGACCTTCCAAGTGGGTCGAGGAGTCAGGCGACATGAGGGTAGATAGATTCTAGGCTTCTACTAGCCCTGAAGATGCAGGAGAATCAGAAATACGAACCTCTTAAAGCCAGAGAGGAGGGCAGACCCCAGCCATGCTTCAGAACTCTGGCCTGGCACTGTAAAGTTTGATTTGTGCAATGCCCACTCTGCTCTGGGTGCTTTATGGGAAGTATCTGTACATCTACCACTTTCTCAGAGACCTTCCTGCCCACACTTGTCATCCAGCCATGAGCCTGTTTCCTCCCACATAGGAGAAACTCTGGCTCCCAGTACCTTCATAATACCTGAGACCCCTTGTTCTCATGGACCAACGGCTCATTACACACCAGTAACTCTGAGCAGCAAGGATCTTGCAGGGTAGAAGTTATAATAAGCCATCAAGGCATACCTAAAACAATCCTTGAGGTAATCAAGAGCAAAAAAGTACCTCTGCCAATCATTGATGGATAAACCTGTACCTCACTCACCCACTCATCAACAAAGGGACATTTTGGCAGAATCAATGCTGATACTGGTACAAATCAAGCAGATATGTTGATCCATGTCCATGAATATCTATATGTACCTCTCAGTTGTATGTCTAGAACAGAGCAAGTGTTTCCCAAAGCCCCAAATCCCACAAAGGTGGCTCTAGACACATGAACAGGTATGGAAACCTCATTCATATGTATTCCTGAACACCACTCAGTATAAAAATAGACCCTGGTTCCCGGGGTCAAGTGACATCCTAGGAGTACCTTTATGAGGCAATACCTATCTAATAGCTCAGAGTTCAGGGTTAGCCTGGACTGGGGCCCAGTGTGCCTTGTCACATTCTAACTACCACCTGAGCCAGAAACTGTAAGGGCATATATTTGTGGTCCTTTTTCAATGCTACAAGCCCTATTTTCACACTTTTGCTGTTTCTAACCCTCCTGATTCCCTCTTTTTTTTTTTTGATATTGCATGTGTATAGGTGTTTTTGTCTGCATGTATGTCTATATACCATGTGCACAACCTGTGGTCAGAGGAAACCAGAAGAGAGCTGTTTCTCAAGATCTTGTGACATTGACCCCTGGACAAGCTAAGACGGTCCCTGTCCCAAGAGCCTCAAATTAATTCTGCCTCTACAGTCCCATTTGCCTCTTAAGGAGCTACCAGGATGGTGACAGGGACATCCTCGTGGTATGTACGGTTGACCACCTTAAGCCCAACCCTCTTCAAGCCTGGACAGGTGCAGATATCATAGCCTCTCTGGGCCTGCAGTAGCTTACCTGTCTGCTGTCCCTACCTTTGACCCCCAAAGGAAGGGCTATTCTAAGTAAATGTTGGATGGTGTCACTCCTGCGAACATGAGCTGGATAAACAAGGGAAGTACTGCCAGGGCTTCCTAGACAGCTGTACAGGCTTCACTGGAGAATGCTGGCAGGAGTAGCTTTCTAAGGTGGATGGCAAGCAGGAGAGCTCAGCCTTACCTCTCTCAGGCTCCTAGCTTCTAACCTAACCTCACCTCTCCACACCATACTGCCTTCCAGACTTCTGGTCTCTCAGAAGGACTGAACAGGACGTCCTTAGCAGCATCTTTGCCTACTGTGGTCCAAGTCATATGAGGGATGGCCTGTTCCTTAGCTGACTGTGCCAGCATACTGCACACTTTTCTATCTTTCTCACAATGACCTCAAGGAAATCACCATTCCACTGTGACCCACCTCTTTGCTTGAACCTGGTAAGACTCTTGTGTCTGCCTTGTTCCTGCTAAGATGAGTGTTGTCCACAGACCACAGGTGCTCCCTATGTTGTCCACAGACCACAGGTGCTCCCTATGTTGTCCACAGACCACAGGTGCTCCCTATAGTGTCCACAGACCACAGGTGCTCCCTATAGTGTCCACAGACCACAGGTGCTCCCTATAGTGTCCACAGACCACAGGTGCTCCCTATAGTGTCCACAGACCACAGGTGCTCCCTATAGTGTCCACAGACCACAGGTGCTCCCTATAGTGTCCACAGACCACAGGTGCTCCCTATGTTGTCCACAGACCACAGGTGCTCCCTAGTGTTTCTTCTCCCAGGGAGGCATGTCAGTCAGAATTCTATACTCCTGGTGGTCTCAGATGACTTTGTGGTTTATCCCTCATATTTTCCTTATGCAAATTGGACATGGTAGTACATATGTTATACTCATAGCTCTTGGGAGATGGAGTAGTAGGAGTTCAAGGCTGGCCTGGAATATATAATAATTTGCCTTAAAAAAACAAAATAAGCAGCCTGGCGGTGGCAGTACATACCTTTAATACTAGCACTAGGAGTCAGAGACAGGCAGATTCCTGTGAGTTTGAGGACAGCCTAGTTTACAGAACCAGTTTCAGGACAGCCAGGGCTACACAAAGAAACCCTGTCTCAAGAAACCAAAACAATAACAACCATCAACCAACCAACCAACCAACTAACACACACACACACACACACACACACACACACACACACCAAAGCAGGGTCTGAAAGATGGCTCAGTGGTTAGGAGCATTGGCTGTTCTTCCAAAGGTCCTGAGTTCAATTTTCAGCATCCACATGATGACTTACAACTTTGTCCCATGAATTCCAATGCCCTGTTCTGGTGTGCATATGTACATGCAGACAAAACACCTGCTGGGTGTTCTGTATTTCAAGGATACTAAAAGAAAGAGGGTCACTCCAAGATGAATTTTAGGCTCTCTGGCAGCAGGGAGGAACATCTAGCAAACATCCATATAAATAAATAAATAAAAATCCTTTAAAATCACACACAAGCAAACAAACAAACAAAAAAACTAAACACCTCACAAACAACCAACAAAAACTTGAGGTGAGTAGCCTAGAGGAGAAAGAAACCCCAAGCCCTCCAGTGTCTGAATGCAGTCCTACTTGAAACCCAAGCAGATGTCAAATTCGCACTGTAATCTTTTTGGTTTTCTGTCATATATATATATATATATTTTTATATATATATATATATATTTTATATATATATATATATTTTTTTTTTGAGACAGGATTTTTCTGTGTAGCCCTGCCTATCCTAGAACTTACTCTATAGACCATGCTGGATGGCTATCTGCATGCCTCTGTCTCCTGAGTGCTGGAATTAAAGGTGTTCACCCCTTCACGACTAGCCGCCCGTTTTCTATCATTTTTAAGCAATTCAGACCATTTTCCTCCGTCTGTCCTCATTCCTACAAGCTATGTACACAGGTCATACCTGGAGTTCAGGTTCAGGGAGCTTCAAGGGCTGCCTGAAGACAGTCTTGTTTTGCTTGCCATTCATACAAACTCTGACATCTCCTACTCCTGCATCCAGAATTGGGCTCTTACACAGAGCTAAGAGGTGTAATACACATAGCTATGGAGGTCTGCCTGCCGTCGGCACTTAGTGAGCTTGGGTCTGATGACAAGGAGGGGGTAGTGCTGCTGGGAGAAGGGGCTTGTGGATGGTCTGGGAAGGACACCTGTTAGCCCATGAAAGGACTGAGGCAGGAACTACTTGAGCATCAGGATGGATAGGTACTGGGCTGTCCCTGCAAGAGACTGCCTATACTGGTACCCATAGGTGTGGTGATATTTTGTTTGTTCTTTAACAAATAAAGCTTGCCTGAAGATCAGAGGGCAGAGCTAGCCACTAGTTAACCATAGAGGCCAGGCAGTGGTGGCATACACCTTCAATACTAGCACTTGGGAGGAGGAAGCAGGAAGATCAGGAGATTGAATCTGTCTAAAAGAGAAACAGAGCCAGGTGGTGGTGGTGGTAGTGGTGGATCACACCTTTAGCCCTAGCAGGAGGGAAGTGAAGACATGAGTATAAGGCAGTGGAGACAAGATCTCAGGCCATTCAGTCTGAGAATTCAGAAGAGGTCAAGTCTCTCTAGTGGCTAGCTCCTTTGTCTCTCTATTTCCCCAATCATCTGGTTCCAGGTTTTTATTAAGACCAATTAGGATTCATGCTACACATAGGCAATAGCTAGTGTGCAGCACAGCATAGTATGCATCTGTCCTTACCACTACCTATGACAAAAGGAGGCCTACATGCTCCTGGCTCAGAAGTCAGATGTAGAAATTGGGTCCTCAATGTTCTGTAATTAGATACAGCCACTTGGGCCTCTCTGGGCTATAAAACTAACTGTTCCATTCCTCTTTAGCTTTGCTGAGTACGCACAAATTGTTCAGGTGTCTGGCACTGACCCATGGCCACCAGGAATGTCTTTCCTGTTCAACTAGGCCAGTTGTCAGCCTTTGAGCAGCAGTAGTACTTTTGTGGGACTAGGCAAAGAGGGAGGGCTTCAAACCAAGCAGCCACAGGCCTGATCCTAGAAGGATATGCAGGGCCCAGAAGAGGAAGGTGGAAAAGCAGATCCTCTGAACAGGAGCCAGCAAGAGGGACTATGGATGGATGGACTTAGTTCTCCAAGAGGCTAGTTCCAAAGACAAGACAAACTACTAGACCTCCTGAACTGACACACTGAAGTTGTCCAGTGCTGTACTTCCTCTTTATAACAGTGCAGCTTTGGAAGGGCAAGCTGCCACCAGAGTATAAGGCCTCCAGGAGTGCTGTCCCATGTGAATCTAAAAGCATAGGCCCAGCGGAGCTAAGCTCTCCCCTCTGCTCTGTGTTCTGAAGAGAGGGGGAAAAAAGAAAGAAAGAAAAGAAAAGACCTTGGAATGGATTGCTCTGTCTAGCAATTAAAGCTCAGCCCTTCTAGGCAGCCTACAGCTGAGTGAGCAAGCGAACAACAGCTGAAAGCCAGGTGTGGTAGCACATGCCTGTGATTCTAGCACTTAAGAAGCTGAGGCAGGAGGATTGCCAAGAGTTTTAGGATAGCCTGGGTTACACAGTGAGACTCTGTCTCAAAAACAAACAAGTAACTGCTGAGTTGGGTGCGGCAGCTTACTCCGGTATTTCCAGCACTAGAGAGTATATCCTGGACTATATATACAGTGTAGTTAGTTAGTTCTAGGCTATGCTGTCTGGAACAGTGCAAAGTAACAACCAACAGCTGGAGTTACAACCTTAAACCTCCAGGCTATGCATTTGGCAGCAGCAAGTGAGGATTGACTACTTTTCCTGGTTGGGGTAAGAGGGACCTCTGAGCTGTCAGGAGTGTTGACTGTCCACAGAAGCAAGTTACATGGAGCTGAGAAGGTGAACTGATGCATGAGGGGTGAACATATGTCCATATTGATTGGTTTTTCAGAGTCCAGCACTAGAAGAGTGGGGCTCAAAGACAAAGTCCACAGATGACTTTGATGGACAGCCTGGAAGCAACCAGTACCCACACTGCTAAGTATACTTAAAGGTACCTATGGTCAGTACTTTTAACCACTGAGCCATCTCTCCAGCCCCTACTTAAAGGTACCTATAGGTACCAAACAGAGCTCCAAATGCAATAGGTACTAGTGGCCAGATACAGGTTTGGGCTGGGGTAGTGGTCAAGTGCAGACAGTGGAATAGGCAAGGACCTTGGCTATTGTGGGTGAAGCTTGGTAGAAAGGCAAGGAGAATTAAGGATTATGGGGACTTGAATAGAAAAATGAGCCCCTTATTTAAGAATCTGTTCAAAGCCTCTTGCCAGCTGAGAATAAAGAATTTTAAAACAAAAAAGAGATAAAGATAGATAGGCAGATAGACAAACAGATAGTATGATCTTATTCCTATTTCAGATATTTTATGGGACTCTCACAAACAACAACAAACCTTTATTTGCAGTAAAAGCATCTAACTTTCTCTGCAACCCTGTGATTTAGGCTTTTTCCTTAGCAGCTGTAAGTCCCAACCAATAGACTTCAGGAAGCGAGCGGTTGTGATCTCACTGAAGTGCTTTAGCAATCTTTTCAGACTGGAGGATCTCTCTAGGTAGAATTCAAAGATTTGTCCTATCTGTGGAGTGATGGGTTCTTAAAGGCAGGCACCACCACACCCAGCCTCTAGGCAATCCTTTGGGAAGTAATTTCAAAAGCCAACTGAGACTCTCCCTTGAGAAGCCACTCTTGGGCATGCCTTAGTCTTTCCTTGAGTACCAAGCTTTCTACTAATTACCACGTTTAAATCTATGAATAACTTGGGGCTGGAGAGATGATGACTCAGCGGTTAAAAGGGCTTACTGCTTTTGCAGAAGACCCAAGTTGGGTTTCCAGCACTTATATGGTGGCTCAAAAACATCTGTAACTCAATAGCTTTGAATTTATAATCTTCCTGCCTACAACTCCTCAATGCTGGGACTATAAGTGTGTGCTAAGATGCCAAATTTATGTAGTGGTAGGGATGGAAGCTGGGCATGATGCAACCTAGCCAAGAATCCTACCAACTGCGTCATATTCCCATCCCTTAATTTTTTTTCTTTTTTAAAACAAAAATTTTTTTATTTTATTTTCTGCATATGAATGTTTTGTCTGCATCTATGTATGTGCACTACATGTGTGCCTGGTGCCCTTTGGAGGTCACAAAAGGGTGTCTGAAGTTACAGACATTTGGGAGTTACTACACTGACGCTGGATACAGAACCTAGGTCCTCTGCAAGAACAAGTAAGTATTCTTATAATTGCTGAGTCATCTCCCCAGCCCTACTAAACTTTCTTTTTAATAAACCCCAACCCTGCTTCATTTTAGCTGGTTTCAAAATTACTTTCTGTAACAAAGTCAAGAATCTGGCTTTACCTTAGTGGAGATCTCTAATGGGTAAGAGAACTGCCCAAGATGCTGATGGCAGTGATAAGCTGTATCTCCTGGTATATTTTTGTTGACAAGAAATGAGTCAAAACTGAGACTAGGAAAGGATGAGGACAAGGACTTGATGGAATCAAGTAGCGACTTAGCTAGATGTCACCTGACTTAGAAATCCTCTAAAGATGAACCCTTTCTTCTATATCAGCTTTGAGTCCCAGTGATCACTTCCCTAATAAGTTTAAAAATAGGAAATATATTTGTCTTTAAATCACTGGTAATCAAATTACAATTCACAGAACCATAGAAGTTAGGTATAGAGTAAGGAACCAGGGAATACAGATAGATTTCCTTAGGAAGGAGAGACAGAGTAGATGGTAATGTATAGATGGGAAAGGAGGCAAAAATGAGAAGACTGTGTGGGGAAGAGGAACAAAGAAGGGGCCGGGGAAGGAATATGGGGAGACAGCTAAAATTAAGGGTCATTTGAGGGGTAGTATGGAAACTTAATACAGTTGAAGCTTCCTAAAATATATACAAATAACAAGAAGACGACCTAAGTAAAATCTCAAAATAATGGAGTCCCAACTGGTCATCTTGTCACCAACTGAATCTTCCAGTGCCAGGACTGGGTTACATCTAATTGAGTCTTTGGCCAAAGGGGTCCAGGCTGTTGACAAGAAGTTGCTTTCTACAAACTGACAGAGGCTCCATTGCTGAAGACAACATCCACTAGTGCTTACACAAAACCTTCACCTCTATATTCTAGTGTCTTTGTTATAGAAAAGTACTTTACATACTATCAAAAGAAAACAGAATTATCAGCTAGCCAGGAATCCTTTGATCTACAGTGATGTCCTGCCTGAAAGATATCACCAATGGGGTTGTAGGAGTAATCAACCAATATCTGATTTGACTTTAAATTCACTCTTCAAGATGGACCACATACCTGCCACTGCTTGGGTGACCAAGAACCAGACTAGATAACCTAGGCATAGAAAAACATAGAAAAAGTAGTAATAAAATGACATTCTGCCATACTCATAGGTCAGTGCCAACTATCCTCATGGAAGCTTCGTCCTGCGGCAGATGAGAATACCCACAGCAAGACATTATGGAATACTCAACCATAAATGGAATGTCTGTATCATATTCCTCCCTTCAGGGTTCAGGGACCTCCAAGGAAGATGGGGTGAAAAGATGGTGAAGAATCAGAGAGGGCCCCTCTAAATCAACAGATCATAGTCCATATGAGCTCACAGGGACTGAGGCAGCATGCTCAGGGCCTGCACAGGAGTTTGTACCACATTAGTGTTTTTATAAGATTCTTGAGTGTTCGAACAAATGCCTTTTCTTCTGTTTGTCTTGTCCAACTCTGATGGGCTAAGTTTTTTATCTTATTACATTTTGTTATATTTATTGTTATCCCTTAGAAATCTGCTTGTCCTTCCTTCCTTCCTTCCTTCCTTCCTTCCTTCCTTCCTTCCTTCCTTCCTTCCTTCCTTCCTTCCTTCCTTCCTTCCTTCCTTCCTTCCTTCCTTCCTTCCTTCCTTCCTTCCTTCCTTCCTTCCTTCCTCTCTCTTTCTAAGACAGAGTTTCTCTATGTAACCCTGACTGTCCTGGAACTTGCTCTTAGACCAGGCTGGCCTAGAACTCACAGAGATCCGCCTACCTCTGCCTCCTGAGTGCTGGGATTAAAGGCTTTGTCACCTCTGCTTGTTTGTTATTGAGAGCCAGAAAGGGAGTGGGTCTGGATGGGAGGGGAGAGGAAATGGGAGGAACAGAGACAAAGGAAATTGTAATCACCACATAATATGTGAGGGGAAAACCCCCCTATTTTCAATAATAGAGAAAACTAGAAATGCAAAATATCACAATTCCCTCCTTAGAATCTGAAAGGAACGAGAGAGCATCACAATGGCTCCTCCAATTGTCCCCTCTTAGGATTTAAAATACCATTTGAAAGGGAGGAAGGTGGAGGTAGCAGGGCTTTGTGGAAAACAGCAAGTGAAGCTACTCCTGTTAAAATATGGTGATTTTAAAGATTTACTTCGTTTTTCTTTTATTCTCCTAGGTACTGCTGGCTGTCCTGGCACTTGCTAAGTAGACCAGGTAGACCAGGCCTGCCTTAAACTCATAGAGATCCTCCTGCCTCTGCTTCCCGAGCACCTATTATATGATTTTTGTTCAAAAAAATACATTTGAATTCCATCTTTTACTTTTGGTAAAAATACAGCATCCTAAACTGCCCAAAAGATTGTAAGATGACAATGTTATATTATTGCCTCCTCCCTTTATACTTAGTCCACAATGAACATCAATCATCCTGCAACTCTGGGAGGTGGGAGACAGGTGGATCACAAGTTCAAGGTCATACGGTATAATGGAGGCCACCCAGGTCTTTCTACCTCAAAATCAAATTTTTATAAATAATTTATTTTTATTATGTGTGTTGGTGTTTTGTCATCTGTATGAGGGTGCTGGATCCCCTAGAACGAAATTACAGACAGTTGTGAGTTACCATGTGGGTGCTGGGAGTCCTCTAGAAACTACTGGCTCTCCAGCTCCTCAGAGTCAAACCTTTTAAGAGTTAAGGCAAATGGGCCTGACACACCTTTACTGAAATTCACCCCTTAGCAGAAACTGTAAGTCCCTCTCTGGATCTAGCTGTTTTTACAGATATTCACCAATTAGTTGTATACTTTATGTTATCGAGCCTGATTTTTACTCAATTGAAAGCATGATTTTTCTTATTCAGCTTCCTCCTTCCAGCCGCTTCTGGGCTGTACAGTTTGCCTGCTTTGTTTTTCCTCTCAAATCCTAATAAAACATCCTCATATGTTCTCCTGAGTATCTTTCCACCTCTGTCTACAAGACTAAGAACTCACAAAAGTGACTTGTGTTTCAACAGGGGGAACTGAACCCATGGAGGAATGGGTGAGGTTCAGAGCTGTGGAGAATTAGACCAGGACCTGGGATGTGCTTAGGAAACAGTTGCTTTTTGAAGAGTTCTTATGTTGATGAAGCTTTCACTGCAGGTCGATAGGATCTTCACTTCCATGGGCAGACAGGATGTAAGTTCTCAACTAAGCTGGTGATGTGGGTTGGTATAGAGGCTACAGAGCTCAGCCCAGGGTCCAGGCTGGAGCTGTTAGAGTCTATGTGTAGAGTAGAAAGGATGACACCAGCTGAAAGAGTCAGTAACTACAGATTTGTGAAAGAGGGGAAGGCATGGTAGGATAGGGCCTGAGGTAAGAGGCTGGAGAAGACTCTGGCTCAATACAGGAATACTAGCTGGTGTTCATTATTTAAACCCAGAGCTCCAGCGTAGAGTGTTTACCTGGCTTATGGAAGCTCCTCAGCTCAACAACCAACACTGGGGGCATGGGGGAAAGGTAGTTCCTAAAGTGTGGTCCCCAAATCAACAACCTTCAAACCTCATCTTCATGCCCAGGGCTAGAATTCTGAATCAGGGGAGTCGTTGTATATGGTGTGTGTGAGTGTGTGTGTGTGAGAGTGTGTGAGTGTGTGTGTGTGTGTGTGTGTGTGTGTGTGTGAGAGAGAGAGAGAGAGAGAGAGAGAGAGAGAGAGAGAGAGAGAGAGAGAGAGAGAGAGAGCATACATACATCCTTCACTGCAGTGATGCTAATGTGCTCAAGTTTGGACAAATTGGGTCTGAACATCACCAGAGCACAGAGGGAAGAGGGAAGTCCAGCTGCCCCCCCCCCAATTCCACAGAGGTATGAAAGATTAGTGTGCACAGGCTAGTCAAAACCAGAATGCAGCAGCTTGAACTACACCACAATATATGAATTGTATCACAAACTTCAGCAAGACCTTCCGAACCTGGGTGGAGACTTGGGCCATCAAAATAGCCCTCTAGCTTGAAGCAAAGGAGTCCAGACCACAGCCTATGCAAATGGGGACTCTTCTAGTCCATCTTAGCACTGCTTCCCACCCAGTTGTGTCCTGTGGGAGAAAATCAGTATAGATGTCTCTCCACAGCCAGCCTTCCCTGGGGAACAACTGAGCTAGAGTCCCATTCCCCCAGGGAGATTGTGGCTGGTCCCTAAATTGGAAACAAATTAAAGGAGATAAAGAATGTGGGGAGAATCCCAGGATGAATGATCCCTAGTCTGGTCTCTGGAGCCTCTACCTTTCACTGAAGCAATGCATTTGAGAAAGTAGGAGACCTGATAAGCAAGGATACCTTTTATTTCTATTGAAAACTTCAAAAAGTGAGTCCCAGCAATTGTTCTTAAAGTAGAAAAGCCTTGACATGGGAAAGGGAAACTCTACAAGCTGGAGGTGGGGTGACCTCAGGAGAGGTGTCTAAAGGAGAATGAAGTGGGCAGCAATGAGAAGCTGCTTTGGTTCTGCTGTCTTCCCAACTAGATTCTTAGCTAATTAGATCCTAGTGGTAGAGTGTTTTCATAATACATCTTGGAATGAGCTGGCAGGTGCTAGTCCTTGTGTTGGAAGTGAAGGGCACTTGTGGATGGTAGGCTCTTTCCAGATATCACAAGGGACAGAGTTGCAGTCTGTGGCCTTCTCAGAAGCCAGATGATGTGCACCTGAGTCACTGCTCAGTGCCCCCCCCCTTCTTCTTATCAGGGCCTCCATTGCTAAGGTGCAGGTATGGCCCAATGTCACTTCTCAATGCCCAAGCCAAGCTGTGACACCACCTATTTCTTCATGTCAACAGTTTCCACTTCTGAGTCATCAAGGTTCCTCAGATTGAGTTTTGGGGTAATTGATGTATGAATTAGTAGCCTGCTCCATATGCACCTTAGGGAAGTTGTTTTCTGCTGAAGGAGGAAACCCACTATTTTGTCTAGCTTTGAACGTCCTAGCTGCCCATTTTCCATGTCTCTCTCGAGCACCATGTCTCTCTTTTCAGGTCCTTGGGCTAGCAAGAGAGACAGATTCCTAAGGGAAGCATGCTTGAGGTCAGAAGGATTTGGTTTTCAGCAGAGAGCTGCCTTTTTTTAGCTTGGAGAGCAAGGTGGGACCTGTGGATTTGAGGGTTTGCAGGTGGAGGACGACATACACACTCCAGCACTGTGAGACCCATAACTGCCGAGCCTACTCGTCCACTCAGTTTGGCGGCACCTGCTGTGGGTGCAGAGACCTATCATCCCCCACTTGGAGGGCGGAAGAAGGCGGCTCTGACCGCCAAAAACTCACCGTTGGTGGCTAGGCAGTTCTTACCTGAGCCTGCTTGTTGCTAGTCTACGAGTAGGCGTGGTCACCGGGGGGCATGAAGGGGCGGGATCTGATCAGAATCCCGCTCAGCACCGCCCACAGGTTAGCAGGACCGGAAGGCAAGGGCGGGGCTTAAGGGACAAGAACGCTTAGAGTAGAGAGGTGGAGTCGAGCGGGAAGGGGCGTAGTCTGACTGGGAGGTGCTAGATTTTGAAGCGAAGTGCACAGACAGGTGTGGCCCGTTGCAGGGGTGGGGCAAAGAAAAAGCACCCCTCCCCAGGGACCCGGCTTAAAACGAAAGGGCCCGGGGCAGCCCTGAGCAGAGCCCCGAGTCCGGAAGGGCGGGGTCAGGGCGGGGCCAGGGTGGGGCGGAGTCGGCGGGTCAGCCTTCCCTAGCTGCGCCCGCTTCCTCTAGCACTCCGGCCCGGCGGAAGTGCGTCAGTTGTTATCCGCTCCCGTCCCTGCCACTACTGTTTCTGCCTCACGGTCTCGGTGCTTAGAAGCTCCGCCGCCCTCAACCACCTGCCGCCGCTGCTCTCCGGTCACCATGGGTTGCGTCCCTGGAGTCCCAATCTAGGGCCTCTAAGCTCCGATCGCCCTCCAATGCGCCGGGCCCGAACCCAGGGTACCAATCCGTGCGGCGCCCGGCGCTGAGCGCCTGCGCCCGGCATGCCCACTCCGGCCCCGAGCCCGCCTCGGCCCCGAGCCCGCACGGCGCCTTCCCAGCCCGGCGGCGTGGCATAGCTGACGGCGCGGGGCGCCAAGGTCACAGCCGCGGCGCCGTCATGGAGGCCAAGGTCCGGCCAAGCCGGCGCTCGCGCGCGCAGCGAGACCGCGGCCGGCGTCGAGAAGCCGCCCGCGACTCCCGCGCGCAGAGTCCGTCCTCGGGTGACGAGCCGGAGCCCAGTCCTGGCAAGGAGAACGCGGGACTCCGCGGCGCTCCGCCTCAGCGCCCTACGCCCCTGCGCGCCGCGCGCCCCCCGCGGCGCCGTCGCCGCGAGTCCAGTTCGCAGGAGGAGGAGGTTATTGACGGCTTTGCTATAGCCAGCTTCAGCACTCTGGAGGCCCTGGAGGTAGGTGGGCGAGAAGGTCGGGCCAGGGACCCGCATGCCGCTTTCCAGGAAGAGGACCTAGGGTTAGGGGTATCAGGCCGCCCAAGCCACCTTTGCAGCGATTGCTTGTTGACAAGTTATCTCTGTCCAGGACCAGCTGAGTTATTGGGCAGTTTTGGGCCTCGGGAGGCGGCGACGATGAGCTGGACACTTGGGATTCTTCCTGTTTAGGGCTTTCTTAAGGGTTATTTTGAGGGTACAGGGTAGTCAACTGGCAAACCCTTCTTGGTGATGACTGATTATTTATTGCATGGGTAGAGGTAATAGCTTTACTACCCTGACTGTATAGTATCTTTTCTACCTGAACTCAAGTTAGTAGGGAAGAACGTGAGACATTGTGATCTGGTGAGCCGATGAGTGGGTAGTCTTGGGAACTCCAGTAGTTGGAAATGCTGGTCAGGCCTTCAGGACACCAAAAGAACCTTAAGAGGCCCTTTTAGTGACTAGGAATGCAGAGATCTTAATCTAGGTGAACACTCGAGGAACCACATCTCCTCTGCTGGGCTATGGTCCCAGGGGTCACTCTGTACTGGCAATCTGCTCCTTAAGCTTGTCAGTGGGAGGATTGTGCCTATGGGTTCTCAATACCCAGAACAGAGCAACCAAGATTCAACATAGTGTGGGATGCGGCCTGTGAAAGCTTGTGAAGTGAGGGAGGGAGTAAAGAGGAATGGCCTTTCAGGAAGTCCAGAGTCACCACCTTCAGGTTACAGCACACTGTCAATGAGACCAACCCATTGTACCTAAGTGTTCTGCCGGTGTTAGCTGCTGTTGTAGTCTCTGGCCTTCCCCACCTCTTCTAGGCCACATACAGAGGTTTGACTTGTACAAGCTCAGCAGCTTACCCCCAGGTCACTGAGATGATCCTGCTTCTCCTTACAAAACTTGGCTTTATTTCTCATGGTAGTTTCACTCTGACTTTGAGCCTGGCCTTGGGAAGTACTTGGTTTCTGGGCAGATTACAGTGTCTAGATCACCTCTAGAAAAGTTTTCCTAGGCCTAATTTACTGTAATTTATAATCCCATCCCATAGTGTTGACTAGTTTACCAGTTGTCTTTACAGACATGAATTTGTTTATTCCTTCAGGTGACCCTTTTAAGTAGGTTTGGCCACTTCCACCTCACAGGTGAGAAATTTGAGGCACAACCAGATTGGAGTTTGTACCATTTGGATGGGGTGTGTGGTCTACTTGCTCTGCAGCCTCACATATTGGGGGAGATGGCCAGCTGTATTTTTAGGATTACCAGGACTCCAGCCTAGAGGCAGAACTTGTCTCTACAGTAACTTCTTAGGATCCCTATATGTCATGACACTGAGTGTCAGAGAAGACTGCATAATCATAATCCCAAGGCAGTTCAGTGGATGTGAATGACTTTGAGATGTATGAAAGAATATTCCATTGCCTCATTTGAAGATGAATATGTAGGCTCCCTGTGCCTGGGCTGCCTCTTTGCACATCTTTGTCATTCATTGTAGGGGATGTAGGACAGTAGGTGCTTCCCCCATTGTAACGATAGTGGCTGTTAGTAAGAGGGTACATAGAGTGGCACTTAATGATGCACAGATTTAGACTGAGTTTCCCTCATGCTCATTCATGCTGGTCTTCTCTTAACAGGTTGGTGATTAAAGGACAGGGATCCATAGCAGCATGAGTTTTTGCACATTTAGGGAAAGTAGAGATCTTGTCCTTAGGACAATTCTTTTGGTATACTGACAAAGGTGACCCAGTCCCCACACCCAGCAGTGAAAGGGTGAGTAGAATCATCCCCTTTACTTAACATAAGTGCCTCAGGTCACAGAACAAGTAGTGCCAGTACCTGTATTACTAGGAGGCAGGCTGAGCCCTGCATCCAGCCTCAGGTAGACAGGCACTTTTTCTAGCTTCTGGGGCCAGAGAATTTCATGTCCTGCGATTTTATTAATTTGTTTTAAGCAGTAAGTTGATTGAGGTGATTGGAAAGTCAAGCTCTTTGAGAATATGGGTGCTTCAGCTCCAATGCCATATTCCATGGATGTCTGCTGAACATGGTTTTCTGGAGCCCCTGACTAGGAGGGAAATAGTCAGGAACAGATGTACCCTACAGATGAAGGGAGGTGGTGGTCACTCACAATGGACATACAAACAAGTAACAGCTGTGTCACCTGCACATAGAGAGCTCCTCATAGTGGCCATCAACAGCTGTGCTGTCTGTACAGAGAAGGAGAGTGAGTTGTTACAGGAGACACAGCTGAGTACATAAGTATCATCTGTAGTGGGTGGGAGCTGGGTGTATGGATAGCTATGTCACCTACAAAGGGAGGGGGGATCCCCAGAGAGACAGTTGGGTACTAGCCCTCACCCACATGGAGTTGGGGGGACAGCTTGTTAGAGCTGTGCTGTCTACATAGGGAAGGAGTAGTATTGTTCCTCACCTATGTGAACTCTACTGAGGACAGGAGTGGAAAGGAAAATCTCCCCAAATACTGTGTTTGTGGTGCCCAAGATTTCTTTTCTCTAAGTCTTGTGTTTCTGCATTCTCTGGTCAGTACATGTGACTTACAATTTACAAAATATATTAAAAAACCACACCGTATAGAGCTGTGCTCAAGAAACTGTCAGCTGCTGGGCATGGTGCTGCGTGCCTTTAATTCTAGAACTCTAGAAGCAGAGGCAGATTGATCTCTGAGCTCCAAGACAGCCAGGACTAGGTGGAGAGACTTTGTCTTAAAAAGGAAAAACAAACAGAAACCTCTAAAACTTGTGAGCGTAGCTGATAGCCACTAGCCTGCACTGTGACTTTAGAGAATTGGTGAGCAGCAGACAGAGCTTGGGAAGGTGTTTACCCTGGCTGTGTTCTAGGGTGGGCTGAGTAGGGCTTATATTTGTGCTTAGCTGTGGGAATTGAAACCACACAGATGTCTAGGCAAGGAGAGAGGAGAGCTGTGGCAGGAGGCATTTTCCACGTAGGGTTAGCTTCTCATCTAGAGTACCTCTTTTTGACTGCTTCCTGGTGTGCGTATGCTTTTTCCAAAGTCACAGGTCTGAACTAGAACCTGCTGTTGGGCTGTGTTGGGCCGTTCATATGAGTGTTGATCCTACAGTTATGCCGGTAGTCCCTCTTAGGACATAGCGTGCGAAAGCAAGGCTATCTCAGGTTCCTTGGCCATATAAGTGCCCTGTGCACCCCGGGCAGCCTGTCTAGTGCCAAGGTCTTGTCTAGCTATGTATGATACAAGAGATTCTTTGGAAAGGTCTCATTTGTCTCTGTGGTACCGGGAGGTTCCTTGTCACCTGAAGCTCTCTTTAGTTTATTGGGCCTGTTAACCTCTGCTTGCTCAGGAAAGTCACAGCAGGGAATGGCATCTCCTGCCCCACCAGGACTCTTCCCCCTGCTCTTTCTAGTTGTCTTGCTGCACCCCTGCACTCCTGTACCCCCCCCCCCCCAAGATCTTTGCACCAGCACACAGATGTAGGTCTGCATGTGCAGGTCTAGTGTGGCACTTGGAGGAGATTGAGCCAGCACTGGTTGGAGTGGGCCCTAAGGTGGTTCCTTGGTTATTCTGGCCTTGAACTTGCTGTGAGGCTGATAAACTGCCTCTATCTCCCAAATGCTGAAATTAGAAGCCAGATTTTATTTGATTTGGTTCTGGGAATCAAAGCCAGTCTTCCTGGGCATACTAGGCAAGCACTCTACTTCTTGAGTTACATTTCTAGCACCTTAGTTGATCTTGGATGAATAGAACTATTTTTTGTCACCCCCTCCCCCAAATTCTTGTTCTGCTTCTATGAGAAAGTTATTCCCAAAGCTGTTCCCATTTGCTCCTAGGCAATGCTCTTAAGTTCTCATTGGGTCCTCAAACACTTGACTCTGGTCATCTTGCTTTTATTTGTAATCTTAATTTTACTGTGCTGCCAGTTTGTCATTTCATAGCATCCCAAAGCCACAGATTAAAAATACTCTGCTGGCATCTTTCCTTCCCCTGTGGCTGAGGTCCCTTTATTTTTTGTTCTGACATGCAGCATGTCATGGGGATACTGGTCTTGGAGCACCTCCTGTGCCTTGCTGATTGATTGAGCCTGGATTTTGTTTTTAGGGTCCAGTAACATTTCAGCTGCTAGCTCTTGGGGTGTCTCTGAAACCCCATAGAAAACTGCATATATGGATGAAGTGCATTCCAGGGTTAGCTATAAGTTTTCCTAAACCGAGGCTGTCATTTTCCACCAGCTCTACAGTTTGGATTGGGAACTTTTCTCTTCCTGCACTCCGGAGTAGTAGCTACTAGACAAAATTCTCAAGTCCCAGAATCTAGCCTTGTTTTGTTAACTGGTAATGTTAACTGGTCAGCATCGTTTGTGGTTGGACCTGGCTTTTGAGTTAAGAGTCTTATGAGCCACCTATGAGAGTAAAACCTAGACCTAGAGGGATACATAGTTATAGTAGTGCTCATCTGCTAGAAGATCTGGACACCCAACCTGGTTTATAGGGTTGGGTAGTGTAGGAGGTACCAAGTCTACTCAAGTTCCTATGTGACCCAAGCTGCCCCCTCAATCAACACTCACCTTAATGCCCTTCCATTCAGACTTCACAGTCACTAGACAACTTCTTTGTTCTCTCTATGACCTGCCTGTTCCTGCCAAGATGATCTAGGCTTGAATCCAGGTCCAGTGTTAGCCTACAGATCCACCACCCACCCACTGGATACCCAACTGCTGCTAGACTTAGAACCTCTACTCCTGACATGTGCTTGGGTGTGGTTGTGGCTTTCAGCTTTGGATGATAGCTTGGGATGGAGATAAGAGGGGTGTGATGGAGGCTGTGTATAGAGCAGAGTAGAGGATATGAGACTGGTTAGAACATTACAGCGGAACTGAGGGTACCAGCCTATTGGCCCCAGAGCTTCATCCATTTTTGCCTCTGGCACCCTTCTCTTCTCCTGCCCTTCCAAAGGTGTACAGTGTCACCTGTGCCAGACCTTCTTTCTCTTTACTCTAAGCAAAGCGGAAGGCATCTCTTGACTGGATGCTAATATGGGTATGTGGAGTGGATCTGTTTGTCCAGCAAGAAGAACATGATGATTCTGACCCTTTATAGACTCAGACTGGCAAAACTCTAGAGAAGTGGGGGAAAGGTGGTACCCACTCTTTGCTAAGAGCCTGTTTTTGAGCTTTCTCTGCACTGCAGATTAGAAGGGTCCTTTTGTTCCAGTTTGCAGGCCTGGAAGTCTGTCAGTATATAACCACTGAAGTCTTGGCATCCCACATTAGATTTCATCAGGTCTGTGGCTTTAGGTCAGTCTCACAACACATGAGGTGGCTTAGTCTGGGTTTTGGGGTGACTAGGGCTGAAGGGATCAGTGAGGTGAAACTATTCTGCCTCTTCCCTACCTTTGCCAGTGTCGAGGGTTACCTATAAGGTCTATCACCAGCGAGTGTCAGGAGGGCATTTGAGAGTTGTTGGAGTCTGGGGCAATGGAAAAAGCACAGAACGGTGGGTTTTTGGTCTTAGAGGGAAACCTTTCAGTACGACTGGAAGAGGAGAGGCTGCTGGTAGCTTTTTGGGAGAGGAAGGTCATTGGTTGGCAGCTTATCAAGTGTTTCAGGTTGGCAAACTGAGGAATGTATGGAGGCTGGGGCAGGGGAGCCCCTAAAGCACCAAGATGAGATGATGTTTTGAGGACTCAGGGATAGTGTTCTAGTGCTATACTCTACCTGAGTGGCTTTAAAAAAAAGTGTACTAACTAGGTACTAGTGTTCCTCAGCTCAACATGAGTTTTTCTATGTGGTTTCTGTGGAGAGCTACTGGGTTTGTGGCCTCATGCTGTGTACAGACATAGCTTTCTAGCCCAGGCAGGTGTCTTGCCAGTTGCAGCATGTGTGGTTCATGCAGTTGTGTATTGGGGTGATTCCTGATAGAAGCAGTTATCTCAGGAACAGCCACTTGTCCCTTTGGTTTCTCAGGGTGACCCAGGTGCTTCCTATATATCCTGTACCAGCTGGTCTCTGACTGTAAGGAGCAGGGGATCATGTGTCAGTTTCTGTGGTATTGCTGTTTCCTTACAGCCTTGACCTTAACCAATGCATTGTTGCTTAATGGTAGAAACAGGTCAATGCTGCACTGTTTCCAGGGTGCCGATGTGGTAGGATTTCCCTTCTGGTAGCCTCTAAAGAGGCTGCAGTGTTGTTCCCATCCTCGTGGAGAAACTGAGGCACAGAGTAAGGTGAGAGTCACAGTGAGGTTCAGGCATAGATTCTTGGAGAGTGACTGACCAGGACTCCAGTTTTCATGTGCAGCATCTGCATCCTGGCCTCACCCCTCCCTGCAATTTGTTCTCTAGCCTGACAGCTCTCTTGTCTCAGAAGGCCCAGGTTCCTCTCCTGTAAAAGTCAGAGTTCTCACTGGGGACTCTTCTGATCTCTCCTGGTTACCCTGTTCCCTCATATCCTGACTCTGGAGTGCTTTGGTTTGCCCCTTGAGTAGATTGTTCTTTATTTATGACCTGCCCTTCCCTTATTCCATGATGTTGCCGATACACCTAGAACTGGGGACCCAGAAATGGAAGGGACACAGTGACTGCCCGGAGCGGAGTGGCTTCTGATGAGATGAGGTGGTATCTTTTGTATCCCTAGCTTCTCCTTCCATCTGAGATAGGGATCGGTCAAGCAGAGTTGGGTAACTTACTTCTCAAGGCTCCAACCTCAGGGGCTTCCTGAGGGCCATTCAGGAATAAAACCCACATTTTCTTCTAGGGTCTCAGGAATAACAGTGAGTCTGTCTCAGGGCTTTTGCACATTCTCTCACTGTCTCCTTGCTCCCAGGAAGAGGCCCTGAGCTTCCTCTACCTCAGCCTTGCCAGCCAAGCATATCAGGGAAGTCTGTAAATTGGGAAAATCTCTCCTGCTTTGGGCCTTAGTTCCTCCTCATTTGCAGGATAATGAGGCAACAGCGCTTGTTCTCCATGCCACCCCCTGGACACCAGGATGAGAGTCCTGTGGCCAACATATTTATCCCCTTTTCTACCCCAGGCAGACTCTGCCAGACCTATATCCAGAACTGGACCACTTTGGACCACTTGTGTGAGGAGGAAGAGCAGGCTCAGCTTGGATGCTTGCTTATTGCCTCTCCCTACTTAGACTTACCCATATCCTTTCATGTCCCAGGCTTGTGGCACCAGAAATATCCAGGCTGGCTTTTTCAGCTGCCCTATGCTACAGGATAGGCTTCGGGGAGCACCCTGGGTAACAGCTGAGTAGCAGCTGTGCTGAAGCGTGGAGGGGCCTCGAGTGTGCCATTAATCAAGTGTTGTGGACAGAGGGGTTGTTGGCCTGCCTTGCGCCTTGCTTTCTAGCCAAGAGGATAGACCGGGGAAAATGGCATAGTGACCTTCCCTCTCAGGAGTGCCTCCTCCTTCCTCCTCAAAGCAGTCTTTTCAACAAATTGGAGCTAGAAGGAAGGATTGTGGAGATTTATGTCACATGATGTGATATGTAGCTTGATGTGGACTCCCCAAACAAGTGGTCTCCATACTCCTGTCAGCTCCAGCCTTTTCTTGGATAGTACTGCTAATGCCAGTGCTTCACACCTTCTATACCTTGTTTAGCCATAGAGTAGGGAGTAAGGTCTGCTGTTGTCTCCAGGTGACCCTGCTGCTTTACTAAGATCTGAAGGGATGATGAAGGCTCTTTGCCAGAACCCTGGTAGATGAAATGCTCAAAACACTTTGGGGGCTCTGGCCTCCCCAACTATTCCTGAAATCCAGCACTATAACTGTAGGCAGTGGTCTGTAGCAGTATGGTCTTTGCCTCCTTGTATCATGTGGCAGCCTGCACGGGTCACAGGCCCCTAAGGAGCCTTGACTTATACACTGTGCCTGCTATATTGGTTGCTGGCAGCTGCGTAATGAGTATGAAGGTAATATCCATGAACTTGGAGCTTTCAGAGATGGAGGGCAGTGGCCTAGTGTCTTCCGGGGCAGGTAAGAAGTCATAAGGACACGTGGAGATGAACATTTCTCTTGGGAACCTTTGTCATAGGTTCTATATGAATGATACTCAGTAGGGAGTTGGGAGAGGAAGATCTGGATGGGGGAACAACCCTATTTCCATCTTAGCTAGAGTGGCGTTAAGATGTCATGGCAGTAGGTTGGTGCTACCCCAGTGGTCAGAGGACTGGAGGGATATGTTCATAGGGTCCTGCCTAGGTGGAGACCCTTAACTTGTGGAAAAACAGCAGCCCAGAAAACGGTAGATGAAGCATGAGGGGAAGTATGAGGGGGCTGCTAGGTAAAGAAGGGAACCTGGAGTACTGGAACAGAGGTTGCTTGTACAAGATTCTGGGGCTTCAGACACAGACTTCCAGGAGCAATAATGGTACATGGGTTGGGAGGCTGGGAATAAGGCTCCAGACAGACTATTCTTGGGCCAGGCCTTCCTGTTTTGCCAAAGGGAACAAGCAGCCTTAGGCTTGGCAGATAACAGGAGTAAAAGTGAGTATGTACCTTCTTTGCTAAAGGGAATAGGGCTAAGCCTTAGGTCATGATGGGGGTAAGCAGTTTGGCCCCTGAAGAAAAGCAAGTCTTGTTAGTACAATTAGAAATTTTATGGGTGTTGCATAGTAAGTAAGGTTGGAACAGTCATGTTAAGTCACCATTAGAAATTTGGATGAGAGGGGAGGGAGCTAGGCAGTTGCAGTATATATGCCTTTAATTCTAGCACTTGAGGGGCAGAGACATCTGAGTTTGAGGCCAGCTTGGTCTACATAGTGAGTTCCAGGACAGCTAAGGCTACACAGAAAAAGAAACTTGTCTGGAAAAGACAGGAAGAAAGAAATTGAATGGGCAGTTTTCTTTACTAGGCACTCAGCTTTGAACACAAGTTTGAAGCCTGTCTGTTGCTACAAATGGCCTTGTGTGTAGGCTTGACTGCTGGTGGCTAACTGATGCACATGATAGTCAGATCTACTATGTACTTTATCATGTAGCTACAGGTCCTGATTCCTTGGGCTCTCAGTGTTTGGCTCCTGCCAGACTCAGACAGAAGCTGACATTCCCCAGGGTGCTGGAGTAGGAGTTAGTTGCACAAAGCTCTGGGGCACCAGAGACCAGGCTGTCAATTCTGTATGGCTTCGCTGAGCCTCAGGTGTCTGCATTTGGTTTTAAGGTACTCATAACTGGTTGTATGTGGATCTAGTGAATGCCTAGCAGAATGCCTAAGGCAGAGTCTACACAGGGTCATGAATGTGGAACCTATTCCTCATCTGGAACTTAAATTTCACTCTGCATGAATATTTTGAGCTTTCCCTTGGTGTCCTGGCACCTTTGTGAATGGCCAACACTTTGTCTGGAATTTCTTTGGCTCACTTGAAGACAGTCTAGAGCCATGCTTGCTTTCTCCTTTTCTCCCTGGGATGGAGTACCTGAACTAGGTGCTGCAGTTTGCAGTCCCAGTGCCGGTTACCTGGGCCCTAAGCTTCAGTGCTTACCCAGTAGTGGGGAGGTAGATTGTAGAGCAGCAACCATGTGACACGGCTAAAGGCAACCCTTTAAGATCCATTTATAAAGGGGAGTTTGACAGTCTCTTCTCTTAGGGTAGGGCTTTTATCACTCACTAGCCCTTCCCTAGGCTAAGTGGGGCCGATTACCAAGAAAACAATCCTGTGTGCAGGATGAGGACAGAGTGGACCAATAGAATGGGAGGGGCCAATGGAGTCTTTGATCTTTTTAAAAGCGAAGTACCAAATAGATACAGATGAAGGATAGCAAATTCAAACCCTTGGTAGGGGCCTGGGCCTGGATTTGTACTCACTGGCTGTCAGCATCCCTGTCTTATTTCATAATAGTCTTTTTCCTTCTGCCTTTCTGCTTTTGGGGAAGTCCAAGCTTGCTTCCTCCTGTAACCAACCCTTTGGTGTTCTGGTCAGACTTGGCATTGTTCAGTATCCATCAAAGCTATAACATCAGGGTTCCTGTAAATCTTTGCCCTTTTTTTGGTTTTGTTTTTGTTTTTTGTACATCTCAGTCTATAGCAGCTAGACAGGTCTTGACAACCCAGGGCCTTGTGGACAGTTGACTAGACAATCTGCAGTATGGGGTCAATGAGATTGGGGCCTATTAAAAACACTTGTGTATTGCAGAAGGTCTTTATGCTCAGTCCTGACCTGTCCAAGATAGAAAGGCAAGAAAGGAGACTAATCTGGGAGGGAGGCTCGGTGGTTCACCTCCGAGGCCTTGTGAGGATAGAGTGGCCCTTTGGTGGCCCTTCCTTGACTTCTTATGATGTTCCCTTGTATAAAGATTGTTTTCTGGGAGGTTTTGTCTTTCTGTAGACCTCTTCACTGGCCACTGCTTTTGGGGGAGTCCAAGCTACATGTGAGTATTTGCCTCATTTCTGTGACACCATTAATGACCAGTGATGGGTTATTACTGCAGAAGTAGAGGCCCCAGAACATGGAGGTACAGATGACCACTGCCAGGGCTAGCTGACTAGAATGATCTTGGAAGTCTGACAGACAACATGAAGGGTAATTGGCAAGGCTCTCAACAGTCTCCTGGGTAGTGCTGCTTCCCATGGAATGAAGTTCTGGGAAGAACTGGGGAATTGGCATCACCTGGAGGCACGGCACTTCCTGTTTATTCTATATAGCATGTTACCAGAGGTGTGTTTCCTGTATGTGTCACCTGGTAAACATTGCAACTATCTTTAGCACCAGGCCATCATGTCAACTCAGTTCCCAGTATGCCATACATGAAGATTCTACAATACTGTATATAGTAGGCCCTTGGGAACGATCATCCAGCCATCACCTGTCCATCTCCTTTGAGACAGGGCTTTCCAGGTTAGAGTCGCCTTTTCCCTGAGGAGTCACCATAGCCCAGAGCCTGATCTGTCTTAGGGTGTTCCCACAG
Source organism: Phyllotis vaccarum (assembly GCA_033318265.1). Classification (NCBI taxonomy): domain Eukaryota; kingdom Metazoa; phylum Chordata; class Mammalia; order Rodentia; family Cricetidae; genus Phyllotis; species Phyllotis vaccarum. The sequence continues at coordinate 62,220,691 of JARWLC010000017.1, forward strand.
GTTGACGGTATTTCCTTCTTCCTTTGCAGAAGGATATGGCTCTGAAGCCACATGAGCGGAAGGAGAAATGGGATCAGCGCCTTGTCAAGAAACCACGAGAGTCAGAAAACTGCCCATCTGCTGAGCTGAGTGAAAACAGGCAGCCCCTGGAGGTGGGCAGTCCAGGGCAAGATGCAGAGCCCATGGGTGATGAGGAGACTAGGAAGGTCCCACTGCAGCCCTCCAAACAGGTGAGCATCCTGCCCTCCCTACACAAGACTCTGCAGTGCTGGGATCCGCACCAGGACCCTACCCTTCGGCGTCTTGCCTGCCTGGCCAGTGCTATTGCTTCTCCCTGGGAGTACAGGGGTGTGTGCTGGCCAGGATGGGTGACAGTGACAAGCTGATAGGCTGGCCCCGTTTCCCACTGCGTCCGTCAGGTTCCGCCGACTAGGTGTCTGGAGACATCTAGAGTGTCTCTGTAAATGGATGTGGGACCTGGTTCCTGCTAAGAGAGGGAAATGATCAGCCAAAGGCTTCAGGTTGGTGGTCCAGCAGTGAGAAGAGAAACCAAGAAAAAGGATGGCCCCCTGAGGAGGAGTCTTCCTGGCCAGATGAGGTCTGTCACGTCAGAGCAGGTGGAAACTGGGCTGGGCTGCCTGAGCATTGGTCAGTCTTTGGTCATGTGCTCAGCTGCATTCCTCCTGGGGACCCTAGACCTATGCCCTCTTTATAGAAAAGGGCTTTTCTCAGCAGATTAAGGCTCTGCTTTGATATCCCTTGGGAATTTGGGCTTTGGAGAGGGAATAGCAAGCATGTCTTGGGCCTGGGCTGGATGGGGGGTCCGCGGGCACACCTGCCCAGGTGGACACATACTCTTTCTTCCATGCAGGTGTGCTCCCCAGAAGGGGGGCCGCTCCCAGCCAGCCCCTGGCACCAGAACGGCCCGGCCCAGCACCAGCAGCAGCAACAGCCCAGCCAGTCCAGCCAGCCCCAGGGGCCCCTCCCAGCCCCGGGGCAGCCCTGCCAGCCCCAGCGGCCACCCCTGGGTCAGCGTGCTTGGCCCCATCGATCACTTCTAGGCTTGAGACAGCCTTGCCAGCCCCGACGCCCACTTCTGGGCCCTGGTCAGCACCACCGGCCCCAGCATCTGCTTCCGGTCCCAGATCAGCTCAGCCAGACCCAGCGCTCACGCCTGGCTCAGTCCCGCAGGCCACTCTTGGTGCTTCCAGGCTCCAGGCAGCGCCTACGGTCCATCCAGACTCCATGGCATCGCTACCCACTTCGGTCCCTGTTGACCTTGTGTCACCTCTGCCGGTCTCTACTGACCGTGTGGCACCATTGCCGACCTTTGCAATCGTGGACCACATCGTGTCCCTGTGACCAGCCCTGTAGGGCTGCCTCAGAACAGCGCTGCCAGCCCCCACAGTCTCTGCTAGCCCAGTGCCAGCAGTGCCAGCCCCCTCGGACTCTAATCTTGCAACCACGCCGTCGTCCCACAAGCTGCCTTTCAGGCCAGTGCTGCTGCCTCCAGCGGGCACTCTTGGCCCCGCGTCAGCAGAACCTGCCCCATAGATCGCTTCTGGACCAGTCTAGCTGTCCCCAACAGTCAGCGGTGGGCCCCAAGCAGCCCCAGCAATTAGTTGAAGGCCCAGAGCAAAATAGCCCTCCCAAGCTTGCCCTGCTGAGTTCTAGACAGTCAAAACAACAGACCAGTTCACCTCTTAGCCCAGAGCAATCTCACCTACCCAAACAGCCCCTCATGGGCCCAAAGAAGCCTCTGAGGTCACTTCTGGGCCCAGATCAACCTCGCAAACCCCAACCATTACTTTCTGTACCTGATCGCCCTTCACTTCTGGGGCAGCCAGGCATGGCCCCCCAGCCTCTTTTGAGACCCCTGTGTCAGCCCAGGCGGCAGTCCCTACTGGATCTGGTGCCAGCCCCTCCCAGGCCTTCCATGGGCCATCCCTACAGGCCCCTGAGAACACAATGGACTCGACACTCTGCCCCAGGGGTGGCCCGCCAAGACCCATCTGTGAGTCCTGGAGCCTGAGGCTTGTAGATGTAACTCCCTGGGTGAATTTGTCATGCTATGATTGGGCAGCATTTAGTGCAGTGAGAACCTTTACTCTTTAGGCCTAGGCCTAAATTGCTATACCAGACTGCCCTGAGGCTGTTTCCGGACTACTTGGCTGATTGAGAACTGAGGCCAAGGCCGGAGCCCCTGTTGTGCCAAGATCAGGCCCAGGCTCATCGAATCAGGAGAGATGAACTCCGTGTCATCCTATTGTCCTACTGTCCCCTCCATGGGTGTCAGGACTGTTGGTGATACTGTACCCCTCACATGTGCTGCTTTATGTTGGACAACTCCTAGGAGAGGTTATTCAGCCACCCTCAAGGACTTGGAGCCTGTTGGGATCCTTTAGCATCTTATAGTGCCTGTAATTGCCAACAATGTCTTTGTTATCTCTGAGTCTCATGCATGTATGCCTGTATGTGGTGGGCATGTGTGATGGAGTACCAGCCTAGGCCTCACGTGCCTCCGCTTCCCACCCACTGTATTCCCTTCCCTGAGCAGAAGGGCTATAGTGCAGATTTGGTCAGCCAAGTTTCAGGTCACACCTTTTGGCTGTGGGCTGATGTTAGTATCTAGTTGAAGATCCTCCAGCTGTGTGAGAGATGTGCAGGGGTGGTAACTAAGTGACTGCTTCCCCGCCTCTCAGGACTCTTTCTCCACCCCAGAGGTACACTGGTGGGACTATCCCCGTTATAACAGTGTTTGGTCCTGATTTTGATATCTATTACTATGGAGCCACCTTTGGGCCTGTTGTTCAGCCCTGCCCCAGCCCCAATTCAGGGCAGCCAGCCCCACACAGAGATCTGCAATCTCAGTGGCTAGATTGAGTCTCTGAAGGGGAGGTGACCAGAGCAGATTGGACTCTGGGCTTGGAAACCTGTGCTAGCTACCTGAGGTTCTCTGGGCTGAGTGAACCAGGGGCTCCAGTCACTGTGTCTGGTACCTGTTTCTCCCTAGTCCTGTTTACCCTGGACAGATCACTTTGATACTCGGCCTCAGAACTGAAAATTTGGGATTTATTTTTCTAATTATAAAAATAAAAAGTGCCATGCCATTTTTATAACAGTATTAATGCTTTATAATTTAAATACTTGACCTGTGTCCCATAATTTATATTATTCCATTGAGTGGTTTTATATATTTAGATTTGATCTTCATTCACTAAGTAAGTGCCAGACAGAGGAGACTTGGGAGTCACATTCTGTCCTGTAGGTCTGGGGAGGTGCTGTCCCGTCCATGGCCCTCCATGAGCAGTAGAGGTTTTGAGGGAGGTGTTAAGTTACTAAGGGTGGAATTTGGGGGCAGGATTCACACTGAACTAGGTATGTCCATGCTAGTGTTTTGAGGAGGGCTGGCCCAAGGAACCTAGGGCCTGAGTTATACTTCCCTGAAACTAACTACTTTGCACAGATTAGCTTGTGGGAAGGGTTAGGGAAATCCTATTCTTGATGCACTGAACATAGACAGGTCCTTCTGTCTGTCCTACTTGGGGCCAGAAAGTGCTTTGTAAAGTAGGGAATTAATTTGCCCTGCTTAGCCTATTTCATGATTGAAAGACTGGTTGGTTGTACCTGGGAGTGTATGTTTTACCAGGACACTCTGGGTGTCTCTTGCTTGCTGCCCTTGGCTACCTCTTAGTTGTGTGTATAGGAAGGGAGATACAAAACTGACAATGGTGGGCAGGTCAGCACATAAAATTAAGGCTGCCGTAGGTTTCTAGCATGTGGCATTGTGGGCACTTGCTTACTAAGGAAGACTACTTGAATCTAGCAGGTAGATAGCTCAGTGGGTAGAGAGATCCTCATGCCACAAGGTGGCAGGAGAGAACAGACTCTTGAGTTCTTAGATCTCCACACACAGACACAATAGAAAAACAAAGACCATAGCCAGCATGGGGAGGGTAGCATCACCAGGATTCTGGTGGCTGGGTTACATGGGCCATGTTCTGGGATCTGCCTTGGGGAGCTGCTGTTGTGGTATACTTAGAAAAGGCAAGTTTATATAACTGACCTGTGTTTTTGTTTGAACAGCTAGAGGCCCAGGTTCCTTTGGATTTGGTAGATTCTAGTGTTCCTGACCTATCTGACCGAAGGACACAGCTGTGTGGGCCTGCCAGGACAGGCAGCTGAGGGTGAGGGCCCTGAGGTGAGATTGTTCAGAGCTACCCAAGGAGGAGGCTTGGGTCTTGACAGCTGTATGGGACAGTAGACTCAATCTTAGTTGGGGTGACATGAGTCTAGTGTTGAGAAGACCCTTTGGAAAAGGGGTCTGGGAACGATGCCATCATTGCATCTGCTGCTAGGGCCTCATACTCTGTATCAGGTTCAGTGTAGTCCTGTTTACCATAGGCAACGGAAACCAAGAAGGTGAGGAGAGCCTGAAGAAAAGAGTGAGGGTCCCCCTCTGAGTTTGTAACAGGAAGGAGAACCTAGTGAGTACCTGGGACAAGTTCCCTGGGAAGCTGAGTAGCCCTTGTTGTAGAGCTGGAACTAGAATGATCCTTGGCTGGATCAAATGTGAGTTGGGGCAACCTAGGAGGAAGCACAGGCTACCTTGAACACTAGCGCCTCCCCAAAGTGAGGGAATGTGCTGTGCGTGCGCGCGTCCTTTGCCTCTGCCTTGCATGATTGCAAAGGTATGACTGGCTAGGTGGATGCTTACAATTTACCCATCCTGCCCTCTGTGTTAACAACACAGTTTATTAAATGAGGTTACCAGCCTACCCAAACCTGCTTACCAGGTTTCATCCAGACACTAGTCTCAACTTGCTGACGTTTGCCTCATGGAGCCTCTTCTAGCCAAAGCTCCAACTGGTAAAGCTTTCAGGGGCTGTACCCTATCAGTCTTAGAAGAAGGCATATGGCAGAGAACAATTTATATCCTAGCTAAGGAAGTGAGGTCAGACAGCTTAACTGGGTGAGATGAGGTGTTGTGCCCCCTTCTTTGGGTATGGCATGTGGTATGGCCTGAGCTGGAATCTGGCTGCCTGTCAATTCTAGATGGGCTCAGTATTCCAGTGCACAAGTGGCAGAGTGGCTTTCCCCAGCTTGAAGCTGCAGTGACAGGTGGATGACCCCTGTAGTTGGCAGAAATGAGGGGAAGGTCCACAGGAGCTGGTTTAGTTTCCTAGTCTCACTACAGGGCCTCCTGGGCAGTTTCCTGAAAAACAGATATGGATAGGGCCTGAACTCAGAAGCACTGTGCCACAAGGGTTTGAAATGTTCTAGAAGCCACACCAAAACAACCATCAGAATGGATATTTTTTGTATTTCCAGACAAGGTTCTGTAGTAAAGGCTGGCCTTTGCCTACAAAGATCTGCCTGCCTCTGTCTCCCTAGTGCAGGGATTAATAATAGATATCATTTAAGCTAATTTATTTATGTTATTTCAACATGTAGTAAGTGAATTAACTAGTGGTGTACACTTGTGACTTTGGGAGACTGAGGAAAGTTTCTAAGTTTGAGGTCAGTCTATTAAATACTTGGACTTGTCTTTAAAAATATCGCTGAGATGGTTTGTGTGTGTGTTTGTGTGTGCGCATCGAATGTTAGAAACATAGCTTAAGGACCTGAGAACACAGGAGACCCTGTTTGTGGATTGGGGGGATGGGAAGAGCTAGCAGCTGTGGGGAGAAGGCTTCCAGGTAAAATTATGTGGCCCACACTTCGAAGACCATCCATTGAGTCAGGAGATGAATTTATGGCAAAAGGGCTGCTTGTGTTAATCCTAAAATTTGCAAGAGAAAAACTAGTTCCACAGTTTTGAGCCAAATTTGAGGCAAGCTTTAATTACTGCCCAGGATGGACTTTGGTCAGACCCATTCTCTGGACACCCTAAATAGGGGCTATTTAACCCATATGGCCACCCTATTTTCCATAGGGCTTTCTACCTGGTCCTTGGGCAAGTGGTGAGCTCACAGGTTAACTTTGGGTCTTGTTGGCTTGCCCTCATGCTCAGCAAGTTCTCAGCCCAGGGCCACCTGCCTATGGCTGGGAATGTCCACAGTTTAATCAAGGCAGTTGTTGGCTCTACCAAGGGGATTCTACCATGTGCCAAAATGACAATAGAAACAAACTAGGGAAGGTAATAAAGCTGAGAAATTCCTTGCTAAATTAGCCAAGGTAAAACAAGGCTGCCAGTTTTTAGGGTCATAGACATGGGATGGATAACTGAATAAACACCTGGGTGAAATGGATGAAGTCTTCAAAGCTTGTAGTCACAAAAACTGATATAAAACTTAGTGTGGTGGCATATTTATGATCCTCAGCAGTGGGAACTGAGTCTTAGTTCACCTTTGAGACACCCCTTAGGTTCCAAGGCCTGTGACTCCCCTGTTCCTCAGTACACTGGAAATGGCTATTCTGAAGACTGGATGAGGCTTTTGTACCCCACTACCACCTTGTGTGTGCATGTGCATATAGATGTATGTAGGAGAGACTTAATGTTTTTTTAAATTTAAGCAGTCCTAATGAAAGTTGTGTGAGTTGTCTCTGCTCCTGAATCATCTTCTTAGTCATTTCTTGTGTTTGCCTATCTCCTTTTATAGTTTCTTTCCAGGACTTTTTGCAGTCTTTGTCCAGTTTTAGCCTGGTGATAACTACCTTGCTGGAGTGGATGGACAGTTAGCCCTTTTTCACTGTACTTGTTCAGAGTAGATGGCATATTTCTTCTAGTACACTTGGACCACTTTGCCAATCTGCTGACCTTTGTAGTATCCTTAAATAATCTGAACTTCATCATCCTTTTGAATGGGCTGAACCATAGCTTCTGTCTAAGCTCTTTATAAAGAGGGGAAGACATGAACTTCCCCTGAATATGAGAAGGTGCTTTGGAATGCTGTTTGTGGTTCTTGGCTTTGGTCAGAAGTCACAAAGGGATTAAACTTTGTTTATGTGGCTGTGATCTAACGATGGCCTTGCCAAAGACATAAATATTGTTTTTACTTCATATATGTATACAACATATTTTGATCATATTCCTTGTACTGCCTTTTCTAGCTTGGCAACCTTGTCAAGTAGCCTCCCTTTTCTGGGACACTGCCTCTTCTCATAAAGTTTATAATAGTACATATGTCTTCATATGAGAGGTAAAAAAATACATTGGCAAAGTGAAATGACTGTACTTCACCTGCATACTAAATTTAAGACCACCCTTGGCTGCTTGAGACCCTGTCTTCAAGAAACATGAAAAGGTTTTAGCAGACTTGAATCTGTGACTGCTGTTTCTATGGTGATTACTTCCTCTCATACCACTTGGCTGCTCATTTTTGCCCTCATCTGCAGGTCCAGTCCCCTTCTGTAACATTGCTGTGACCAGGCTACAACCAGGACCTGGGGACATTTGAATGGCTTTGATTATTGAGCCTGACTGGCCTTCATAGAAACAGGGCTTGGCCATTAGTATTTTACCATAGTCTCATGTAAACTGGATCCCTCCCCTCCAGGGATGGAGGACCTGAGGGCTGGTTGGGTTCTGGCCAACTGGGGACCTTGTTTCCCTACAGCCTTGACTGGCTGTGTTGGGCAATCATGGTAATCCTACACCTTTAGCCCTTGCCCTAGCTCAGGACCTGGTTCTTTTACATGAGCCACTATGTGTATCTCAGCCCCTGCTTCAGGTCCTGGGTTCAGTAAGGAACAAGAGAAGTGATTGTTTTTTTCTGAATGAAATTTATATAGAACTTCATGTATCTGAGACACTGAGCAATGGTTCTCAACGTATGGGTCATGACCACTTTGGAAAATTTCATATCAGAATTCACACTATGATTTATAACCGTAGCAAAATTACAACTATAAAGTAGCAACAAAATAATTTATGTTTGGGGGTTTCGACAACATAATGGTGCCCACAGCACTAGGAAGATTGAGAATCACCCAGTACAGTAGAGCAGGCAGAGACTGTTTTTGAGTGTGACAGCTACATGCAATAGTACCTTTGGGTTCGGGTCACGGAGGTGCATGCAGGCTGGTTGGAGGTGGTGAAGTTCCACTGGGGCTCCTATAGCTCCTTGCAGATCCCTTTAAAAATGAAATGGGACCATGCTGTTGTTTCCCTTGAGTAATCCCTCAAGGCCCAGCCTCTGGCACTGCTGGGATGCAGTGAAAACACTAGAAAGTAGAGCTTAGGAGGAGGAAGTCATCATTGGAGGCATGCTGCTGGTATCGTGATTTCCTGGAATCCTGCCAGTCCCTATCTCATTTCCCCCTCAGCCCTTGGCATGTTGTGCTGCCTTATCACAGAACTTCCCTGTCTGAATCCTAGGATGGAAAGAAGCTTATTGCCCTTACCCTCCACTGGGGACTGTAGTAAACAATAATGAAATCTTAATGTTAAGAATGGTGAGGAAATAAGCAAATGGAGGGTCTTGGCGAGGTAGATCTGGAATGGATTCCTCCTGGTCAGGTTCTGAGCCACAGCTGGGTACCTGTGGAGGAGAAGTGTGGGGTGGAGTCTGCAATGGTAAGTGAGTGTTGTAAGGAGTAGGGGAGCCATCAGGCCTGGAGTCAGCAAAACGGAAAAGGTGAGTTTCATTGCTGTAACAGCACATGCTCTAGGGTCTCAGAAGACTTAGGCAGCCAGGTCCCAGACCTAACAATGAGTTGTGAAGCAGAGAGCATCAGAGAAAGTCACAGCTCAGTCTGAGCACGGGTCTTGCTCTACAGAAGTGAATCAGTTAATCCTGGCACATCTCACTACATGAGGGCATCAGTTTACTTGGGTTACTTGGGCCAATGTCAAGCTTGGACCCAGATGACCACAGTCTACAGCAGGACCAGGGATCAAGTGACTTGCAGATGTAGAAGCAGGGGTTGATCCCCTAAGAAGAATAGGCATAGAGCAGCTGCTGGAGGGCAAGAGCTTGGGTGCAACACATACATGGAATGCATTGTGTGTACAGGATATGCCATACACATATGGTATATTTATTCTGCCTATAGAATGCACTGTATACACAGGATATATGCTCATGGAATGCCATGTATTCAAGATGTACCTATGGCATACAGTAAGTACCAAACATACAGGACATGGAATGTACATTTGACATTCTGGGTATACAGGACATGTGTGTATATGGGATGGCAGTGCTGCAGGAGTCCCTTCCATTGTCTTTTCACATTGGGATACAAGGAGCTTAACCATTCTTCCACCTCTGGCCTATTCTGGGTCTGGGATGCCTGAAGGAGCTGCTGCCCCTGCTAGGATTTCCCAGGGCTTACAGCAGAAAGCAGCCAGGCAGCCTCACTTCTTGTCTGCAATCCAAAGTGAACGGCCCCGCTTCTGTCTACCTCTTGCAAGTACAGAGGTTAGGTGGACTCTTGGGGCCACAAGTTAAGCATTTGAGTATGAAACAGTTTGAGGTAGTGTGCATTTCCCCCTGGGAATATTCCAGCTTGTGTGTGACTCATCAGATTCATGTACATCTAAGTCATGTTCTACACTTAACTCAGGGTAGCTGTTCCTACTGTCTTGTGTGTATTCTTAGCCTGAATAATGGGATTTTGGGGTCCATTGGGCCCTGGTGCCCCTTTTGAGTGCTCCAGAACATGAAAGGGAGCAGATGAGGTGTGTACACTGGGTAGTACACATTTCTTGACAATCTGGGCATATACATGATGGCGTGTGTGTCCATATCACTTTGGGGTCTAGTCCTGGTGACACTAACCCTGCAAGTGACAAGGGGTTACTTCATCTTCAGCCATAAGTGGCTCAGAGGGTCCAACCCTTGCACAGGCTGGCTCTGCACCCTAAAGCCCAGTGTATGTGAGCACTAGAAAACAATCACTTTTATGTGCTAGAGCTACCACGTCTTGGCTACTGAAGGCCTTTCCCAGACTGCTAGTCTGGTTGCCTAGTTTAGAGGATCACCAGCTTGCAGAAGCTGATTGCTAAGGGGTCAGAAAATTCACAAGCTGTTGGTAGCTTCAAGCAGATCGTGCTGTGAACATTTACTCTGTAGAAATTGGCAGGCAGTCCCAGGGGGCTCCCCCTCTCATAAAGCTGGCTTACCACACAACAGTGGCTTTGCTTTGCTTGCTAATTGGGAGGTTCCCTCCACCATGCCCCTGACTCCCATTTATCGTGTGATACCTGCAGAAGACCATGTAGTACTACACTGTCTCTCAGTTTCTCTGCCCAGTAGCAAGTTCACATGAATAGCACTCAACAAATTTCAGTGCAATTTCCTGTCAGCCTATTGTGGTTTTAATGTCCCATGTCTTGCCCAGGCTTATACTCATGAGGAAGTAGGGAGCATATGCTGACAGGCTGCTGGGTAGTGGGAAGGAGCCTGACTTAATCTATCCTACCTACTTTATGGACCTTGCTTGGGACATGCTCAGCTGCAAGGCCAGAGAGAATGCTAATCAGCATTGTAGACTTGGGAACCCAGTAGGACAATATTGGCCTCTCTCTGAGATCTTGTGAGCTCTGTATATGTTTGGACCCCTAGTCATTGCCCCACCTTCTTCCACGTCTCTTCCTGAGACCTAGCCTTTTTTCTTCTTGAACTTTCCCATAGACCTGCACAGCCCAGTGCCAAGGGCTGAGTCCCACTGAACTAAGCCCCATGAAAGTTCTAGTTCCAAGGCTGCCAGTTGAGCTTCTAAACCTGCTTCTTGGAGCTGCCTGTGACCCCAGGCCCATGAACCCTCAGGTGCTGTCCAGAGATGCCTTGGGCTCATATTACTGCCTGGCAAGTACATGGTTAAGAACAGTTAAAACTGGGGGCAAGAGAGGTTGCTGGTAAGATCAGTGGCTGCTCTTCCAGAGGACTTGGATTCAATTCCCAGCAACCATATAGTTATTCACAAACATCTGAGATTCCAGTTCCAGATCTGATGACCTCTTCTGGTCTCTGTGGACATTTATGCACATGGTACACAGACATACATGTAGGCAGAACACCCATACACAAAATAAAAATCTAAAAAATTATAAACCATCAAACCCTTTGGGATAGAGAGATGGCTCAGTGGGTAAAGGTACTTGCTGCCAAGCCTGACAATCTGGGACCCACTAGATGGAAGGAGAGAAGTGATCCCCACAAGTTGTCCTCTGACTTCTACATGTGCATGGTGGCACACACGCACACATGCACGCGCATACACACAATGATATATACATATACATTTATGAAGCTCAACATAGCCAGCTTACAAGACTGATAAAGAACTGTGGTCTCAGATGACCCCAGAAACCCACAAAGGACCATAAGGAAAAGATAAAGACTGAATGTGACTGTGTCTTCCTGGGATGAGTGTACAGAGAGAGATCCTTTTCCACACCCAAGCACAAGGGGACTGTGTGAGTAGGCACAGTAACTGTGGTTCCTCGTGTCCTGGGCTCTAGCCGTTCCCTGTAGACATCCTGGGCTGCTAAGGTTGCACAGGAACCTGAAGGCCATAGTCATCCAGACATGTACAAGCAAACTTTAAATGATTGGACCAGGTTTGACCTTCTGTTCCATGTCTGGAGACTCCCAAATTGGAGCATACAAACTAGCCCAACTCTGTCCATCAAAGTGGCTGTGTCACAGAGCAGATGAAACACTGCCTGCCTGCTTTGTGGCACAGAGCAGCTCTTTATGGTCGTCATCCTATCTTCTCTACAGCTTTCCTCCTTAGCACCTGCTGCTGTCTTTCAGGCTCTTTTTTCTCTTCTTTCCTCTCACATTTATTGGAAGCCATGTGATTTTTGAAGGCTCCAGGAAAGGCGGGGTTTTGTGTCTGCATGTCCATTGTTCTGAAGAGCCCAATGTAAAGAACACATTCAGGGATGCTGGCTCACTGGTTGCTTGCGTGTTTACTTGGGTTGTTGGTTTGCTGGCTAGCTGATTAGCTGAATAATGGATGGATTGATGGATGGATGATTGACTGGTTACATGGGTGGATGAGTGAACTAATGGGTAAGTGGATGGATTGGTGATCTACAAAGTCCAAAGGTGGGTATAAATAAATACAGGTGCTCTCACCTTCTGGCTCCACATAGACACAGTTCCAGGTACACTGACCATCATCCCTTCCCACAAAGGTGGAGATGTAAGCATGGCATGTCTCAGCCTCTGGCATAGCTAACAGGAAACTTTCTGAAAGTGGGTAAGAATCAGGAAAAACCAAAGGGCAAGCTGGTTGGGCTGTTTTGGATATCTGTGGTTACAGATGTAGGTGACAACTGTTCCATGTGTCTGTGATTGCAGTGGTTTCTAGAGTACAGGACTCAGTCAGCTCTATGGAACTGCAGGAAATGAGGTTTTCAACCCCAAGGACAGCTATTTAAGAAAGGGTAACAGACACCAGCCCACTACACCTACACGGTTCTATCATGGAGTCCTAAGGTACATCCTCACTTTAGTGTCTGGCTCAGAAAAGATGACTTCTGTATGTATGTGCCATGCAGAAGGCATGCTCTGTGTACTCATAGTTCAACTACATAGGTGTGTGTTTCAGCCCTCATGAGTTGGCAGTGAGTCTGTCCACTGTGGGTCAGGAGAAACAGATGATAGAGATAACCAGTAGAGTCTCAATGAGTCCAGCAATGACAAGTCCCCTTGGGGGTAGTTCAGTCAGTGACTATGATCACCTTCAGCTTCTCAGGCTAGCCTACTTCATCTGCATCATACCTAGACATTTGCTTGGAACCCCCAGGAACATTTCCCCTTAACTTGAGGACATGGGTCTGTTGGGAGAGACAGCAGAAAGATGCAAGGGACCACCATTTAGCCATTAGACATGAACTAACATCCAGTCAGTGTCTCGGCCTTGGGACTTGTGGATTTCTGGAAGTCTGGGTCTGGGAGGAAGTTGGCACATTCAGAGGCCCTAAACTTGTTCCAGGGCTGGCACATGCTTATGGTAAAATAACTGGCTGGACTTTAACCAAACCTATACTAGTGGCTCTGGGATATGAGACCAGGGGAGATAAAAGAGGTGGAAGCAGAGCAAATGTTCACGTGCATTCACATCCCACTATCCCACGCTGGCTGAACACTGCACCCAATTTGTTCATGAAGAGACCAAGCTCATCCATTACAAGAAGTGTGAATGTTCCCTATTGAACAAGCCACAGACCTATACTGGGCAGAAATGTGAGGTCATCATGCCTGGACAGTTGTGTTTCTGTCTGGGGCCAGAAGGTAGCCTCTGCAAGTAGTCAGTCCCAGGATACTATGAACCTAGCTATGTAGCTGGGTGTTCCCGTTGGTGCTGGTGTCTAATGCCAAGGTTAGTGATAATCTGTCACCTTGCCTGAGATTGTTTTCTTTTTCTGAGCTCAGAATAAAGTGAATTGTCCTAAGAGCTGTTCCAAATAGCCAACAGTCTCAAAATGTACAAAGACCTGAATAGAGCCAGTGTCAGCTGGTCCCTGGGATGTTTGTCCTTGCACACAGCAGTGGATCAGCTCTGTTCTGCAAAAGGCAAACTGAGGCATCCAGGGGCTAAGAAGTACCTCAAGGTCACATACCTAAGGAGTTGCTGTGCCTACTGAAGGAGACACTGTTGGTGCATGGGTATAATGTCTTGATGTAGTTGGGAAAGGCAACCCAGCCCAGTCATGGCCTTGGCAGGAAGAGGTCAGGCTCTGGGCAGGGAGAACAGGCCTGGTTTATAGCCTCTCAGTGCCCTGGGGTAGCTTCAAAGTCAGTGACTGGAAGAATAAAGAACAGAGCCCATGATAATGTGGCTCCGTGGGGCATTTCTTTCCTGTCCACTGATGAATTTGTAAACAGTCAGCCAAATGGGTTCCTGGCCCTGCATCTCTCTGTTCTTTCTGCTGTCTCTCCCAACAGACCCATGCCCTCAAGTTAAGGGGAAATGTTCCCCTGCCCCATTTGGCACTTCTAGCCCTGGAATGAACCTAGTTCCAGTGGCTTTTTTGGGGAGGTCCAGTGGCTTTAATGAGCCTGGTCAGGAAGTCTTTTTGGTTAGTGCGTGTTTGCCTGAGACTTTTTCTCCCTGTCTCCAGATGAAGGTCACCATGGCCAGAGGGGGTGACCGGAACAGTGATGATGACAGTATCCTTGAAGCTTCCAGCTCTCAGCATGGCAGCTCCCGGGACCAGCTGAGCGATGTGAGTAGCTATCACCGACATCCTGGTGACCGCTTGCAGGTACCACATGGCTTTGACCATGCCTGACAGTTTACATGGAGACTGCTTGTGAGCAATTAGCAGTCTGTCTTCTCCAAAGCTGTTTTTCACAAATTATGACCTCACCAGTAGGAGGGGTTTAAATGAAGGAGAGCAGTTAGGAGCTGGCAGGAACTCGTCTGGACTATTAAATATCTTAGTGCATATTATAGCATCCTGAGAACTGGCCCTGGAATCCTAAGGTGGACATCTTTGTGTTCTAGAGCAGATGCTACAGCAGCATCCTGAAGTGATGGACACCTGACATCTTGGCAGGGTCCTAACCTGGGGCTGGTGGTGCAGTAGAAGTGCACATGCCAGGACTTGAATTGGGGATATGCCAGTGTCCCTGAGAAAGGCCCTGGATAGCCACAAAGCCAGGTGGAAGGGGTCTGGAGCCTGTCACAAGGCTGGCCTCCAAAATGAGGCATAGGACAAGAGCTAGGGTAGAAACGGGGCTACCCAGTGAGTTGGTAACTCAGGAGAGAGCCACTGACACCAGCCCTGTCCAGCTACTGAAGTGGCCTCAGGGTGGTACATTTTTTTGAAGGACTAAATTGAATGAGTCGTGTCTCATTATCATTTAAATAGGGGACTGGGGGTGCAGCCTGCTGCCGCAGAGGGAGACATAATTGCCAGGCTCCTGATCTTGTTGCTGCAAGATGGGAAAATAGGCTGGTAATTGTCTGGGGCCGCAGGGCTGCCCTAGTTAGCACTCTAATTGCAGCCCAAGATGAATGAAGCTGCATTCTGAATGCAGCTCGGCATGAAGCTGAGAACTCACCAATTATGCCCCACCCCCACCTCATCAGCTGCCTATGGCTGGCAGCAGGTGGGATTCAACCAGGGGTAGGATTGAGCAAGCTCCACCCTCCAAGCAGTGACCTTAGGCCTGGCCCTGTCAGTAGTCTGTAGGAAAGGATATCAGATTGCTTTGAAGGAAGGAAGGAAGGAAGGAAGGATAGCAGTTTGGCCTACTGGCTTCCATTTCCCTTTACTGACTCTTCTTTGTGCCCTCTACACCTTGTTCCCCATCCTCCCCGTCACACAGCCTCCATCATGCACTTTGCAGTAGCCCAGCCCTCTTTTTGCACCCCTTCCTGCCATAGCCTCTGTTGCCCGTGCACACACACGTGGATAAACCTGGTACATGGTCCGTCTTTGGGACTATGGAATTCTTGGCAGGTTGAGATGCAGTTGGCTCTGTTCCTGTGGTTTTTAAGCCAGATAGAAAGAACCTTTTCAGTGCTTCTGGGTTCTCATGCTAACCTCCACCATGATTGTTGGCTAACCCTCAAGTCACCTGGCCTGTAGGGCCTATGCTATCACCCTCCTCCAGAAAGGTCTTCCTGCTGCACTCAAGGAGCTGTGGATGGTCTAAGGCCACCTTTGAGGGACCACCTCTATTAGATAGTACCCATCTCCTAGGCTAGCCCACCTCTTTTAGGTAGGACTCATCTCCTGGGCTAGCCCAGAGCTGTTGTAGTTAACTGCTGGCCTGGCTAAACCAGAAGGGAGACCGCTGCTTCAGAGAAGGCTCCAGAAGCTTTCTGGTGTTGGAGAAGACTACGCTCAGCCTTCTTCTCCCCTTTCCAGTGAGGCCCTACTGCCTCTAGGGTCTTCTGGCTTGTCTGCAATTGGCTGTGGCCTGGCCTGTCACTGATTGTCTTCCTACTTTTTCCCACAGAGCTCTGCCCAGGCGGTTTCCGGGAGAGGCTACTCAGTAAGTCTGCAGCCCCTCCTCCCCTGCTGTCTTTGTCCTTACCTCTGGGCAGCTGTCTCACAGCTCTAGTGCCTGGAGTGCCCCACCACCCTGGAATCTTCCCCTTCAGAATCCTGGTTGGTTTTGACCTCAACAGCTGCTGGGAAGGCACAGTATGGACATGTCCCTGAGCCAAAATTTATAGAGAGCTTGATGCTCAGGGACACACATAAGACAGGGTTTCCAGGACTTTGGCCAGGAACCTGAGGTGGGTCTCTATGTAGGTGAGCAGGGTGCCGGGAAGTGGGGAGCCAGGCTGCTGCTAATAAGCTGAGCAGGCAGCTGCCTCTGAGGTCTGGTGAGGTCTTTGGTATCAAAGATGCTTGTGGTGTGAGCAGCCATATTCTAGTGCCAGCCCATCTATCTACTTAAGG
Organism: Phyllotis vaccarum; assembly: GCA_033318265.1. Taxonomy (NCBI): domain Eukaryota; kingdom Metazoa; phylum Chordata; class Mammalia; order Rodentia; family Cricetidae; genus Phyllotis; species Phyllotis vaccarum. The sequence continues at coordinate 62,237,012 of JARWLC010000017.1, forward strand.
GGTTTGGGCTTAGGCTGGACACTGAGAGGTCCAGAGCTGCTCCTGTGTGGAGAGATTGTGGAAATGAATGTGTGCCCAAATAGTGCATTCTTGGCTTATGGAGAACCCCATTGGGGCAGAATTGCATTCAATAACTCATGCTGCATAAATCCCTGGGTGGGCAGCCATACTCAGGTCAACTATGGGTGCTTGACACCCACTTGTTGAAGTCTACTAGGGGCATGACCTCAGGGGCAGGCAATTCCCTCTTCTACCTGAGTTTCTGAAGTGGCTTGGCACCAACCAGAATGGATCTTGCACCTCCTTGCGACTTATTTTATTTTCTCTTAAGTATCAGGAGAAACATTAATGATATCATAAAACCCAGAGCTTCATAAAAGCCATTTCTGCAGATTTATTGCCCTTTTGGCTCTATTGGTGGGCTGGGGCTGGGACTCTACCTGCCTCATCCCTGCATCCCTGATTTACTGCCAGTTAGGGCCTGCCTCGCTCACTCTCTAAATCACTGTGGCTTTTTATGGGGTATATAATTAACCCGTTAGTTACCCAGTGGGTCCTACTAGAGCAACTCTCCCCACACTGGTATCTACCCTGGGATTCCTGAGCACTGGGAAAAAAGCAAGAAAGGAATTAGGATGTGTCAGAATCTCAGACTCAGTGGACCCCTCAGAGACCAAAGCAAGGGTGAAGATACCTGCCTTGGCTGGAGAAGTGGCCTAGTGTCTTCTCTCTCTCCATCTGCACTCCTTGCTTCCCTAACCCCATCTCTTCCATTGTATACCTGAGGATGTAGAAAGCCAAGGCTCATCAGACCTTGCTCCACTTTCAGCCTGAGTTTGGCTGAAAAAGTCCAGTATTTGGGCCTTTGATCTTAGGGTTGTGAACATCTTGAAGAGGTGGTTGCTGCAGGTGGACACCTGGGGGACCTTTCATAAGGAGACTTACATCCTTCTTTACAGGGTGTACCCTTTGGCAGCCTTGTTAACATCTGAGCACTGAGAACGGCAGCCCTTGGGAGTGGTTGTAGATGTCCCAGGTATGATGGACCTGCCTTCTGTTGCCCTCCCCTGTACAATGATCTGATGCTCCTGAGAATGGCACTGTGCCCAGGGCTATGTTTGATACTGAGGAGTAAGCTGCTAAGAACTCAGACCAAAACCCATTTTGTAGAGGGGTCCAATAGCCACAGCAGATCCTGCTGGCAGTACTAGCAACCATAGGGGCTGAAATAGCCATGGTTGGAGTCAAGCCACCCATACCTGGGCCAGCACCCAAACCCCATCTCTGTCATCTAAATTTCCAGGGGTTTGAAGCATCTTATGGGTTTTAAATAATATTAGGTTTTGGAGGAGACTCCTGATGCTGTGGCCCTGTGTTACAGAGGGTTTTACAGCTGATCCAAATTAGATAACAGGTGATCTTTGGCCTACCTGTGGTAAAGCAGACAGGCCTGAGACCCTTGGAGTATCTGGGGCATCACTACTCTGAGCTACCAGGCCACTTTTGTGCTTCTAAGTTCACAATCATCATACAAGCGTTCTGCCTAGACCTTGCTTTTCTACTGTTTTCTTAAAAGGCCAGATGTTTGTATCTTAGCCCCCTGTGGCAGCTGCATAGGAGTGACAGATGGTGGCAGGAAAGGAACCAACTGGTCCACACACAGTATGACTGGCTGTAGGGTTCTTATCTGAGCAGCAGACTGAGGAGAGCCTAGGCCTGCACAGACAGGTCCAGCATGTACAGGTATATTGGACCTGATTTGAGTTGACAAATCTCTAGGGAGTTCTGCATAGAATCTCCTGCTCCAGAGTGCCATTGTGCGTCCTGACATCTGCAAGCTTTCTGCATTTGTCCTGTGAGTTCAGGTAGGAGCCAAGCAGCAGGCAGATAGCAAGACACAATGCTCTGTCCTGTCAGCTGGTGTCTATGGATGTGGGTGGTAGATGAATGGAGTTATACGCCTTATCTACATCATGTGGCTCTCTGACTTTCGTTTATAGTGGGGTTTTGTACCTGTTGTTTTTCCTTGGTCTGTGTGTCTATCTTTATGTTCTGTGGTTTATGCATTCCTGAATATCTGTAGACATTACTCATGTCTTCATGGCTTCTCAGGTGATCCTCAGTGTTCACTACATTTGTGTACACCTCTGGTTTTGCAAGAGTGGTGTGTGCGTGTGTGCACGTGCGAGTGCATGTGTGTGTGTGTCTGTCCCAATATGTCTTCTTGCCCTACAGCATCATCATGCTGAATGACATCAGCGTGTATCTTCAACCTAACTTTGTAGACTGTTTTGTTTTGAGATAAGGCCTCTCTATGTAGCCCTTACTGTCCTGTAGCCCACTCATGTAGACTGGCTTTGAATTTACAGAGATTCATTTGCCTCCCCAGTGCCGAGATTAAAGGCATGCTCCACCAGCTATAGCAGGCTTTCTTGGATTGTCATCCCTCAAATCATGACACAGAGACTTATTATTAATTATGACTGCTCAGCCTTAGTTTAGGCTTGTTTCTAGCTAGTCTAACTAGTTTGTTTGGTTTTTTTTTTTTTTAACTTAAATTACCCCATTGTATTAATCTGTGTGCTGCCCTGAGGCTCCTTTACCTCATCTATGTACTGTCCATCCTGATTTCCTGCTTCCTCCAGGTCCTATCTGCTGGTGCCCTGCTGTCTGGCCAGCTCCCCTTTTCTCTGCCCACCAGCCCTGCCTATCTCTCCTCTGCCTACCTATTGGCCATTCAGCTTTTTATTAAATAAATCAGGTGCCTTAGGTAGGCAAGGTGAAACAGCAACGCATCTTTACATTCTTAAACGTGTAATAAACATGCACAAACAAATGGAACACATCTTTACATAGTTAAACAACTATTCTGAAATACAAACAATTGTAACACATCTTTATATAGTTAAGTATTTTATTATACAACAGTTGGCTTCAGATTGTTCTTTTAAAAAAATTAATTTAATTAATTTTGTAGTACTAGGAATTGAATTCAAGGCCTTGTACATGCTAGGCAAGCATTCCTCCACTAAGCTACACTCCCAACTTGAAAACTGTATTTTAAAGTAGGTTAATTTTGCTAAGATTTATCTTCAGAAAATTTCACATTTATTACTCATCCTTAATAGCTTTCATCCAAAAAGCTAGGCACCACTTCCCAATATGCCATCAAATATTTGTTAATGCCATGAAATTAGTCAGAAAGCGATTTTCTTAATTTGGTTGCTCACAGCCAAGGGTGTGATGATATATCTCCTAAAAAGCTGGGCTTAGAAGCTTCCTTTATGAAAAAGAAATGAGAGCAATTTCTATAAGTACAAACGCCACTTGGCCTCCTTACATGAAGTACTAAAAATGTTTCAGAAGTTCCCAGCAAGTGTAGAAATTGTCTAGGGCTTGGAGCAGAGGAGACTTCAGTATCCATAGAGGAGCTGAGCTGAGCAGCACTGGTGTGATGCAGACTGGAGACCCAGCTTATCTGTAAGGCCCTGCTCTTCACATGAGAGCAGCTTTCGAGGCTTCAAAGAAGCTACAGAACCTACCTGCCAGGCTCAGGGAGAGTAGGCTGGGTCCAAGGCCTTCATCTCTCCCCTATCTCCCAAAACACACACTCCAGGGTCCTCCAAGGGCAGTTTGGCCGAAAGTTCCCTAAATTAGAATGCAGCTGTTGTCAGCCAGGCAATGGTGTTGCATGACTTTAATCCCAACACTTGGGAGTCAGAGACAGGTGGATCTCTGTGTGGATTTGAGGCAAGCCTGGTCTACGGAGTGAGTTCTAGGATAGTTACACAGATAAATATTGTCTCAAAAAGCAGAGAGAGAAAGAGAGGGAGAGGGAGAGAGAGAAAGTGTCCTGTCTAGACCCTCCAGCTTGGTGTCTGACACTTTCAGGAGCGCTGGTAGCCCCCAGACATCCTTTCCTGTGGTCTCCCCATTGTAGGAGCCCAGCTACAGATATGAGAAAGGAATTACTCCTTTCTTTACTCCTCCTTCAGGAAGTGCCCAGTGAGTATCTCCTGTGTGTATCACAGTAGCACACAGCTCAAGTCCTACTGACCACAAATGTATGGCTGCCCTAACGCCCCTCACCTCACACAGGCTAGCCCAACCTCCAGCCTTCGCCACACTGGGCCTGTCATCAGCACCCCTGCTTCTGGTGCTAGGCGTGGGCACTTCCAGGATGTTCTGAATATGTGTGTGGAAAGACCTCATTATGGATGGTGAGGAGGAGGAGCATCAGGGCCAGGCAGGTATAGTCTTGCTTATGTAACAGGGAGGCACGGGTAAACTATGCCTAAGAGTGGCCATTGGAAGGCCTGGGAGTAGAAGCCTAAGTGTGCTTGAGCCACAGGCAGGCAAAGGGTCTTTTGAAGAAGCTGTAGAGGTGAGGTTCTACCTGGGCAGCGGAGCCCAGTGGAAGATCTGACTGTGGTGCAGTGTAAGGGAGTTGTTGAGAGTTTACAGCAGAGTAGGGTGTAATGAGTAGGAAACAGCACTGTCTTCTCCACAGTCCTGATGGCTAAAGCAGGGCTCAAGGTCCAGTATAGAAGGGCTCAGGATCCCATAGGAAGCAGTACCTGCCAGAAAAGTCCCCTTGGTACCTTGCACAGGGTATAATTAACTGATTATTATGATTATTGTCTTTGAACAATTTAAAAAGGTTTTTATTTTTATTCATTTAAAAATGTGTGTGTGTATTATGTGTTTGCAAATGCCTGTATGAGTTTATATGTATCATGCGCTTCTGTGTGCCTGCAGAGGTCATAAAGAGGGCTTTGGATCCCTTAGAGTTGGAGTTACAAGTGGCTCTGAGACACACAAAGTAGGTGCTATGAATCAAACCCAGGTCCTCTGCCAGAGAGGAAAGTGCTGAAAGTGCTCTTCACTACTGAGCCATCCCGCCTGTCCCTCAGAAAGTTAACTTTAAATTGTTGGGTTATAAACCACTAATATCTCAAAGAGTTACTTCCTTCTTGGTACATCCTGCCAATACTCTCACATCCCAAGGAGTCACTGAGTGCTACTGAACCTGGAGTGCATTTCTCACTGCCCCCTACATTTCAAATTGTGAAATGTGCAGGAGAGTGCTGGTAGGCTGAGGCATCTGACTGGCTTAATGCCAGGGCAGGTCCTCAGGGGAACATTCTGCTATATTGACAGACAGAGTAACACTCCTTTATCAGAAACTTCTCATCACAGAAAGATAGTTTAGGTGACATGGTGCTGCCTAACAAGTAACCTTGAAGGTGATATGTGTGAAATTTAGTCCACAGATGAGTTCACATAGGAAACTGAAGGGTACCCAAAGCTGTTCCCTAGTATCTGGGCCCTCCAGCATCTGTGAAGCCAGAACAGCTTCATCCATGTATGTTCAAACTGAGGCTGGTGCTCAGTGCCTTAGTGATTAGCCCTCAGCTTCCCCTTAGGGTCTCTGTGTGGCTGATTTTGATTATAGGGACCCTAATTCTCTTTTTACATAGAGGCCACACTAGACCTGGACCCACACTGAGTGTCTGCACTATGCAGGGCACATAGCATGCAGGACAGAGGTTTTGTCCTAGGAACTAAGCTTCCGTGAGCCTGGGATTCTCTTACGTAGCTTAAAGGATCCCCAGAGGTTGAGCGTAAACTGGAATTCTGTTCATTGTTGGAAGAATGTCTGTTCTGAAGGTTTTAAGACCACATGCTCCCTGGGCATTGGCCTCTACTTAAAGTATCACCTCAGCCTTCAGCCATGTCAGTCTCTGCAGACTCCAAGGTTGTAGGAACCCTGCCTGATTACAGGAACAGTCAAAGGAAGGACTGAAGTTTGTGGAAAGGGCGACAGGGCTCTTCTAGACCCCAGGCAGACCACTACTAGCCTCTGTACCCATCCTGTTTAGCTGAGGCACTCAGGTCTGGCCTGAGTGTTACTGGGTTATGCTCAAGCACTCCAGAGCTAGACAGTGGAATCTGAGCAGTCAGGGCTGCTCTGCCTTAGAGGGAGGATAGACTTGAATCTTTCTGGGCACAGGGTCACATCGCCACTTCCTCAGAAGCAGGGATAGCATCGGTCAAGTGGCTGAAGCATCAGAAAGGGAGCAACATGGGGTGCTCTGAGGTAGGCATGTGCCACAGAGTCTGGGCCAACAATGTACTTTGGTGGGGCTGTCACCCCTTTCTCAAGTCCTGTGAGGGACATAGCCTCTCTGACCTACGCATTCTATTTTGGGCTTTCCAGTGGGCTGCTGCCAGGGCTTCTATCCTGGTCAGAATCACAGGCCTGCCTCAGCCTTGCCAGCCTACAGTGTAGGCTCTGTCTTCTTGAGGCAGGGCTATGACATCTAGTGATCATAATTTGAACAATAGCAGTCAAACCTGCAAGCCTCTTTGGAGTGGGTAAAGGGTGGGGGAGGGGCACCTACTCCTCCTGATCTCAGCTCGGGAGTCTTAAAGACTTAAAGTTAGTCTTAAACACTGGAGTAGAGGCTGAACCTATGCCTTCCGTTTATCAACCTCAGAAGGACAGCAGCTTGTCGTTCCCCAGGGGCACTGGGGATGTGTGAATCTCTGAGTTCAAGGCCAGCCTGGTTTACAGAGTGAGCTCTATGACAGACAGGGCTACAAGAGAAACCTTATTTTGCTTCCCCTGCCCCCCCAAAAGACTGGTGAGTGACTTTAGAGTAACTACTTGGAAGAAAGTGAAGTGGCACTGCGTTATTCTGGAGAGATCACCACCCTAGTGGTCAAGGATGGGGCTAAAGGCGAAGTGGCAAGCAGTTGGTTGAGGGTTTCCACAGTGGTGGTTTGGTATATTCAGGGAACTGGAAGGAGGTGGGTGTTGCCAGATGAAGAGCCCAGAGAAGGGGACTGTGAGGCAGTGTATCTGTTCTTATTTGCCATTCTGGGTTAGATGGTCAGGAGACGAGACCCCATGACTGAGGGAGTGATGTCAGCTGAGGACTGTTTCAATGGCTCACACTTAACTGCAGTTAGCTCTTGTCTGGAGAGGTCCCCCTAATGAGCTTGGAGGCACTATCAGCCAGCACATAGTTAACTCCAGTAGGATCTGGGAAATGACCTGTCAGCCTGGAACCATAACCTGCGATGCTGAGGCCAGGATATGACATGTGGGCATGCAATTCTTCTTGGAGGTGGTGTGGGAACAGTATGAACCAGGGTGTTTTTGAAGACTTCTGACAGCATCCCCAATCATCGCTAAAAGTTCCTCTGTGTCATTTTACTTTAGAGTAGCAATTGTCTCTTGACAGAGGCATAGCTCAACTTAGGGATTCAGAAACAGGCACACTGCAGACTCCCTGTGTAAGCACTGTGTAGGGAAGTAGTGGTCCCCTCGAGGGCCGTGTCTGAATGGGGACAGTGAGTATGATTTTTCACTGTCCCTATTTTCTCTCTAGAGATAGGACATGACTCTGTAGAGACTACTCAAGCCTCCACTCAGACTGGCCTCTGTTGTGAGAGGTTCTGTCACTGTTCCTATCTTAAATGACTTACACCTTCAGTGGCAGTAAATGGGAACATGAGCTGGTAGCTGGGCTGGACCAGAGGTCATCATGACTGTATCTGCCGACCTGGTCCTGGGCAGGGTCGTCCAGGGGAGGCAGAGCTGCTGGAGACTGGAGCCTGTTGAAGCCAAGTCAGCCTGGGCCCAGGCAGCACCAGTGACACTGCTCTAAGCTCAGGGGATAGATCTAGTCCTACAAAGATGCCATTTCCCCTAGGGCTTCCCTAGTTTTCCCTGTGCCCTGCCACTGTCTTTTCAGGGGTAGCTCCTCTCTTGTCTGTAGCACTGAGATGATCCCCTAACTTAGGGAGCTGGGCCAGTGAGTGGGCTTTGCCATGAGAAGTGGAGCAGCTCATGGGCTCGAGGCTCCACTTTCCTGCCTAGCTCCCCCACCGTCAGAGAGTGAAGCTATGGGGCTAGGCTGTGTTGGTACACTGGGCACTGGACCTTCAGCCAGCACACTGTACATAAGGCAGGTCTCTGGGGCTACCACTCTCTCCCTAGCCCAGGAGCCTGTCAGGTCTTGCTCTTCAGGCTGGACTCTGCCTTGTTCTGGAGTGACCAGGCCCTGTGGGTAGTCCTTGAGACTGACCCAGTATAGGAGCTGCTTCTCACTCCATGTCCTCAAGTTTCCACAGACAGGTCAATGGATCAGCAAGGAGATAGGGCGGGCGCACACACACACACACACACACACACACACACACACACACACACACACACACACACACACACACACACACACACACACACACACACACACCCCAGCAGTTCTGACTCAGAAGTACTGTGTGGTCCGGTGTCCCTGTTCTTCTGTTGTCCCTCCTGGGGGTTATCAATGGCTTCCTGTTATCACAGGTAGCCAGCCCATGTGTTTATTCCCTACCTTAAGCCATGGCAGATCTCTCAGATGGCCTGGGCTCTGGATTTCTTACCCTACCTTTCCATACCCTTTACACCTCCCAGAAATCTGTTCTAAAAGACTCATGTTCAGGGTGATCAACTATGGTTGAAAGCTGGAGGAAGCCCCTTCTGTCTCAGAAGCCACAGCTGGCTACTAGGAGGAAAACTGGGGTAGCACTGGATAGTGGTCCTCTGGAGGATGACCTTGCCAAGCCAGAGCATAGGATCTGTCAAAGTCAAAAATCCAGTTATGGAGAACAAGCTGAGCTGTTGTGACAGGTTAGGGGTTCTCCTTAAGAATTTGTTGATAAATGATTCATGAGGCAGTTAGCACTCTGAGTCTGACATGAGAATATATTAATACAGTGGTCTCTGAAAAGGTCAGCTGTGTCCTAAGTCTGGTCATCTTTTATTTATCCCCTGAAACTGACCAGAGCTTTACTAGGCAGTGTTGGGGATGGGTGGAGCCAGAGCAGAGGTGACAGCACCAGACAGCATAGCTACCATTGGTGGTAGTTTCTGGGGCTGTGACCAAAGCTGATAAGCTCAGCTATGGGGGGAGGGGACATCTTGAGGGAGGGATGCTATGGGCAAGGGAAGTCGATCATGGAATGTGCTAGAGTGACACAGTGAGCTGCTGGAGGGCCCAGGAAAGGTAATCCCAGTGTTCTAGATAGCTCAAGCAGAGTAAGTAGACAGCTGGGGAATTGAGGGGTGTTCGGGTATGTGTGAGATGGGGTAGAATTTAAACAACATGTCACAGTCTGTGCAATACTGTAGGTTGGGAGCATAAAAGATCATGAAGTCACTAACACAATTAAATGAGAGTGTTCCCTTGAGAAATAAATGGAAAACAGGAAGGAAACTCCAAGCAAAATCATACAAAATACCTTGTGTGGTGAGTGCCAGACTGAGTATGAAAGACAGAATTAGTATGTTCATCTGGGGACACATGATCCTAGGGAACAGACAGAAGCATAGTGTGCTTTCCAGAGGGTGACCTTATTTTCTTAGGTAGGAAACACTTGTCTAGCTTTTCAGTTCTGTTACATTGGGCCTGAGCCTAGGACAGCTCCCTCTGCCCCCCCCCCCCCACTCCTTGTACCTCCAAAACTTACCTTGCAGACAAATGTATGAGTTCAGAGTATCATACTCTGGCTTGTTTACCTTGTTAGACTGACCTCAAGATAAAATTGTCTCATTGAGAGGATGTTGAATTATTATTGCAGAGCCACCAGAGCTATGACTGCTTGCTAAGTGAGCCCGGGGCCTAGATCTCACAGCTGAAAAAGGGGTTTCACACTGGTTAGAGAAGGTGCCAGACTGGTAGGGAATCATTTGCTCTGGATCCCTAGTCCGGGGATAGGGCTGACACGGGCTTACCAGGTTCTCTTTAGGCTGACTTGGATAATCCTCTTCCCCAGACTGTCCCTCACAGTACTGCTCCATGTTTCTAGTTGACATGCCAACTGACCAGTCAAGGCTCCTGAACAGACTGACTGAAGGCTATACCTTAAGGTTTGTGGGAGGCAGGATGCCAGTGTGGATGGTCATTGTTCCCATTGCCCTCAGGCTACCAAGGAGACTGGCAGGGTGTTGGAGTGAATACCCAGAGACCCTAGCTGCATGAGAGGTCAAATAGTCCCACAATGGGTTTGCCTATGTGGGCTATTAGGCTGTAACTTAATTGACTATTAATTGGATAATTAGTACTTTGGTTTTAAAGCCTAAATACTGAAAAAGTGAATAAGCTGAATAGACTGAAATGGAGTTTTTAGGCCCAAAAAATGCTAATAATTAGTCAGATATGATTTTTGATGGCTTCATGCAGAGGATTGACTAACTAGGCAGAGCTTCCAACCTAGTCTCAGGACTCAACTACCCCTAGTTGTGCCTGGGGATTAGCTACAGTCAGGGCCTCAGTTTCCCATTAGTGATCAGGTATGTGATGGAACCTGAGTGAGGCATGTTATCCCCATCTGGGTTGTACCAGTGACTGCCAGAGACCCCGCTAGGAAGGAGGGGAAAATGAGGATCAGGTAGACTGTAGATTCTAACCTGGGCCCAACCCTGTGGCACTGTCCTGTCCTGTCCCAGGCGACTCCATCTTGGAAGTTGACTGTATATAGACATAGAGACTGTATAGCTTTCTTTACAGCCACCCCCACTGGCCCTTCTGTGTTCATGCCCCTCATGTATCTACACCTTGTTGGTCAGCCCGGATCCAGCAGAGCCACCTTGATCCAGCTCAGCCTGTTACCCGGTACTATCGCTGGCCCTCAGTCTCGACAGCCTCCCACCCCGCTCACCTCTCCACCCACCTCTCTCTGGCTCCCCAGGTCTTCCCGTCCCCTGCCTCTACCCCTTTCTGTGACTGACCTTCCCCCTGAGGTTGGGTCTGTTGTGTGCTTCATGAGGTCTTCCATTGCAAGCATTAAATGGAGGCTTAAGCGACAGATGTCTATAGTCTGGAATACAGGGGTATCATACTTAGCAGGGAATGTTCTTCCTGGAAACTCCTGGTCTCTGATTGGTCGTCACCTTGGCTTTATCATGTGGGCACTAGATAGCAATGATAGAATTTCCTGGCTTCACCTAAACTGTCACCAGCCCTATATGTGCTTCTACTAGATAAAACCTAAAGTAATTTCCGAACCCCTGCTGCCTCACTTGTCACAGCAGGTCCTTTACCCTCTATGCCTCCAATTCTTCTCTGAAATGGAAAAATAAGCATGGAGGGTTAAGCCACAATTCCTAACTCACATCCGAGCACCCACAGTCTGTACCCCCATTCAAAGATCCATCAGTTCCAAGGGCTCCAATACACAAATGGGAAAGAAGTTTATGGAGCCAGGTAACCCTAGGATACCAGGTAGTTATGGGGAGGATCCCATTGGTGATCTGGCTGCATGGGGTAGACACACTGGTGTAAATCCTCACTTCATCCAGGTGGGGATGGAAAAAAGAGTTTCACTGTCTTACTCCTTAGAGGTGAGCATAAGTGTGAACAGTGACCTCATCAACATGACTACACACACATATTAATCCCAATCTGGACATCGAACGTTTCAGTGTCAGTGTTGGCTCACTAGCCACCCACAGTCCCATAGGGCACTCCACATTGACTCATGGCTCCTTATTTTAGCTGGATTGCTAATTAGAGCATACACAGATGGAGGTGAGCCTCTTCCCACTCTGTACCTGCAAAGGCATGCATCTCCTAGGCTGAGCCATGTCCTGGATTCTTCTTAGGCTGCTCCTACCAAGCCTGTGTGAAACCTGGAGGCCCAGGACAGAAGAGCCTGAGCCCAATTAGATCCAGAGAGGAGTTGAGGAGAGAAGCAGGGTGCCAAGAATTGTTTGTGAGGTCTGGCTTCAGCATATACTGCAGGACACTCAGGCACACAGCACTCATGCTAAGATACATGTACACACATACAAGGCCTCATGCCCGCCATAAAGTTGCCATATGCACTGAATGTACAAGGTCTGTGGGTCAGCAGGAAGCCAGCAGAGAACCTGTATGTTATACTATTTATACATGCCTCAGGCAACCTGTACACAGCCCGGTGGCACCTTTGGTACTCAGTGTCCTTGTAGCTGAGACCCTACCTCATTCTTGGGCCAGGATCAATAGAACATCCTGAGACTTTGTTGAGCATACTGTGGCCACTAAACCTGCATCTTCTGATGTTCCTTTTAGTTTGTATCTCCTTGGGCCTCTGCAGGCAACAGTGCCATTGGAATATTTCAGCTAGTCAGAAGGGCCAGGCCTCCTTTTGTCCCAAACAGCCCTGCACAGCTGTTTGTCACAGCAACTGCACAGCTCTTACCTGGTAACTGAGCAGAAACCCAGCCTGCACTGGCGCTGTCTGAGCTTCCTGCAGCCCTGCTTGGCCCAGGTACGGTGGCCTGTGGGAATCTGGGGAGGCCTGCCTCCTGTCCTTCTCGTTCCACATGGTGGGGGGCTTTGGGTTATCACCGGGAGTAACTTTGCCTACAAGGTTCCTCCTCCTGAATTTTGTTTGAGTGTGGAGACAGTGGTGTTCCTCTGAATACTGTTACAAGCTGTAATCAATGTTCACATAGATGAAAGCAGAGTGTTGCTCCTCCCTTAACCATACTGACTGTGTCTTTGTAGGAAGGACAAGTAGTTCCTACCCCAGCAGGCAGCTGACCAGGTTTCTAGGGGTGTAGGAAAGCCTGGTGATGGGGGAACCGTCAAGTCAGAGCAGTCCATGTGAAGGATGGCTGCAGTGAATAGGTGGCAGGAGGAACGGAGCTTCAGAAGGTAGTAATAGTGATTACCTTTATAGTTGTTGTGAGGAACTACCTAGCACATTCAACTTAAAGAAGGGCTTATTTATCCCTGAACAGTCGTGCACACCCTTTAATCCCAGTGTTTAGGAGGCAGAGTCGAGTGGGTTTCTGTGAGTTTGAGGCCAGCCTAGTCTACTTAGTGAGTCACAGGACAGCCAGGCCTATTTAATCCTAGCCTAGTCTAGTTCCTAGTCTAGTTCTAAGACAGCCAAGGCTACACAAAGAAACCCTGCCTATAAAAAAACAACAACAACAACAAAAAAACCCAAAACACTGGATTGTACTTCTCATATTCAGGAGGGAAATACATCCTAAAATATATCTCCAAGGTAATTCTAAATCCTGTCAAGTTAACCTTAACTTGAAACCCAAACACATCATTCTACTCCTGGTCCCTAAAGTGTCATGTTCATCCAATGTAAAATGCATTTAGTCTATCTCAAAAGTTTCTCAAGGCTCATTGATTACGCTAGGCTGACTCCTCCATATCCCCAATGCCTGGCGTTTTATGCAAACTTAGGTTTTTATGTTTGTGTTGCAAGTAATTTACTGGCTTCACCATCTCTCCATTAAGGAAGCTTCTCCTTAATGACATTAGTCTCTTAAGGAATTACGTTGCTTTCTCTATGCTTATTCATCTGCAACTTTAAATGGGTTCAGACACCCTTCCTAGCCAAACTGTACATTTTCCCTATTTTTCCACTGCACTTGCTGCAGTCTGTCACTGTAGACCTGAGTAAGGGCCGTGAGCAGTAACCATGGCACAGCTTGAATTCTGTACTGTCTTGAAATTTCCTCCACCAAATGAATTCTTCCATCATGTTTTAAATCAGCTTTACTGAAGGCCTTAGGACACAGGCAACATGCAAACAGATTCTTGTCAAATGTTACAAATGGTCGCCAGCCCGGTTCCTAGTAGAGGCCTGTTCTTCCACCCCTTGCATTTCTTCCGCCATTCTAGTCATCCAGATTCTGCCAGAGTGGCCTATTAAGTGCTTACAGCACCCTGTGGTTTCTTTAGCCTGTAGCTTTTTGTTTTGTTTTTCAAGACAAGGTTTCCCTGTGTAACAGCTGTGGCTGTCCTGGAAAGCGCTCTGTAGACCAGGCTGGCCTTGAACTCAGAGATCAGCCTGCCTCTGCCTCCCATATGCTCGTATTAAAGGCATGCACCTCCACTGCCCAGCCAGCCAGCTTCAGACTCTTAGATATCCCTCCCACAAACCACAGCAATGGCTCAATTTTCTTAGTTATTTTGTTGTTGCTGTTGTTATGACAATGTACTTGGCAAAAGAAAGTTACAGATGAATTTATTTGAGCTCACAATTATAAGATGCAGCCCAATGTGATTTGGAAAGTGTGGCAGCAGGGACAGGATATGTTCAAGAAGCAGAGAGGAGCTAGCGTTCAGCTCAGCTCTCCTTTTCTTTTAGTCTGGGATCCTAGACAATGGGAAGGTGCCTCCTGTATTGAAACTTTCTTGGAAATGCCCTCAGATACATGCTTGGAAGTATGTCTCCTAGATGATTCCAGATCCTGTCAAGTTCATAAGATTAACTGTCAGAGTGGGGATGAGGATGAGAAAAGTATTATTACTATATACCCCACCACACGTCTACACTAGGTATCCAGCACTGTCCGTGTGTGTGTATATACATGTTCATAATACATTCCTGTAAATTATTCATCATCCCTGTTTTACCAGAAGCATAAACCGAGGCACAGGGAGGTAATTTAGAGCACAACATAGCTGGTAACAAGCTGTAAAGCAGATATCTTTAGAGCCCATGTCTTGATCCCCGGATGTATGCATCCTTTCTCATTAGACTAGAAGCCTGTCCATGCCAAGACCAGGGCCAGGCTCTGCAGGACCACTGAGGCCTATTTCAGGCCCTGAACATTGCTCAGGCTACTTTCAGAAGGTGGATATGTCCCTTTCCCCACTTTGCCCTGATTAATTGTTTCACTCACTTTTAACTTCATTGCCCGTACATGCTAAGTCAGTAGTACTTGATCACATGGCTGTGTTTAGGGTCCTGCCTATATATTGCTGATGATGTAGCACTGTCCGACAATTATAAGATCTGGACGGCCTCTCCTGTGCCTTCTGGAGGGTTCTCTCACTTGGCAGACACCATAAGTTATACTTTCTCAGATTCTACTGCTCAGCTCTGCTGGTCTGACTTTAGAGCTAAAAGTCATGGGATAGTCTGTGACCAGTCTAGGTCTGTGAATTGTTATTCTCGTCATATATATGATCTGATGCAGGTGGGCTTGGGGCTGAAGAAGGAGCAGGAGGGTGGTTCTCGAAGGTGACTCAGTTCTCCTCAGGCTGCCCACTGACAGACATGCCACACAGGGGCTGGCCTTGCTTCGTTGACAGTTTTAACAAGGTTTAATGGTAAGAGGCATGATCATGGGTCCTGGCAACCCAGGCAGCGAGGTAAGAGGGAGGGGCACCCCTAAGCCGCCACCTCCACTCTACCTGCACACATCTGTCATGGTGACCTGGCAAAAGACTACCCTGAAGGGGTACTCATGCCACTTGCACTGCCCTATCTATTCCGAGGCACTGGAATGTCTTGATGTATTCAGGCGTTACTCACCTCATGGTTCCTCATGGGCTTGTTTTCCATTTCCCTCCAGGTTCCCATGAGCTCTGTTTGGTCCATCCCTCCTTCCCCCAGTATCATGTCCTCATTTGCAAATTCTCCTTCATAACACTGAGACCGTATTATATGCTATCTTACCAAATGCCTATCTCTCAGTGGAAGGGGTGCCAAGGTTTTGAGGAGTCCAAGCCTAGTCCTTTCTGAACTCCTGCTGAGAAAAGCCAGAGACACTGGATCTTGGGAGGGTTCTGGCCATGTGCACAGCTTACTACCCCTTTGGGGGTCACACATCAGATACCCTGCATATTAGATGTTTATGTTATGATTCATAACAGTAGCAAAGTTAGTTATGAAGTTGCAATGAAAATAATTTTGTGGTTGGAGGTCACCATAACATGAGGATCTGTATTATAGGGTTGCAACTTTAGGACCATTCCCACTGGCCTAGGGAATGATATCTGCTCATGGGCTTAGCATCTAGAGTCTTGGGTGCCTGCTCACTTAGGTCATGACCCACAGCATGTGACTGGACAGAGGGGTTCATGAGCTGTAGGTTTAAAGCCCACTAGCTTCAGAAAACCCCACATGCTCATCCTGCTGCCTGGCATGTGCTCCTTGAGCTAGAATAGAATTTCAACTGCAATGAGTGGCTGGTGAGCACATTTTTATCTAACTTTGAACTTTGTCGTTGAAGACATTATGGCCTTCAGTTGGGGCAGTGGAAGGCAGTATAATTTGATGATGTATATTAATCAAGTTGAGTACAACTTATAAAGCCAATACCAAACACGTCTGACAATAGCCCAATCTCTATCTCATGTGTCTTGGAGGAGATTTATTTTTAGCAACATAATTCATTTGATGTGAACGTATTATAATTGCAGTTGCTAGCAAGTTTTTCCCCTTTTTTATTTTAGAGGAAATTGCATTGTTCTCTAGCAGTGTGTCCTTTTCAAATCTGCTTATTAAAAATGGGAAGCAAAGATTTATCACAATGTTAAGTTAACCAGTCGTACTCACTAATGGATCTCTTACAGTCTGACTACCCTGAGTTCCACCCTGGGTATCCAAGGCCAGTCCAGACTGAAGGCCAGTGTCCTTTGCCCCTCACACTCCCACCAAGAGAACCTGTTGTCCCTGCTTTACAGAAATATGATTGAGGCACTGAGAGGTCAAGGAACTTAGGAGGGCTATACAGCATGCCATCCTCTCCAGAGGCCAGAGCAGCTAGATAGGATGCTGGTATCTCCTGTTAAATTTCTGGTTTCAGAGCAGGAGGAGCGTGAACTGGGTAGTTGTGCCACTGTCTATGGTTCCTCAGCCTTTGTGGTACCACCTGTCTCCTCTGTACTCCATATCATCTGGGTGTAGAACAGCTGTGGCAGCTGCTGCCTGGTAGTGAGAGTCTCTTGGGTGGTGGGGGCCTCTTTCAACCCGGCCCCTCACAAAAACTCTCCATGGGGTGAGGATAGTTGAGTTCATCTACACTGGGTAAAACTCCCTGCACATTTTCCAACATCACTAGTCATTTAGAAGCTCTAGGGCCCGGCCTGGTCCTAGGGGATTGAAATCTACCTACCCTAAGGCAAGTCAGCTTTATTGCACATTTCATCTGTCCTCCTGGCTGAGATGTGACTAGGAATGTCCACCTGTGCCCTGTAGACTTGTGACCCTGGTGGTATAAAAGGCACTGACTTACTTCTCTCTCTCTGACCCACAGTGCGACAGTGAAAGTGGCGTGGATGACAAGGTGAGCCTGGCTTCTCCTTTCTTCCTTGTGGACTGACCTGGGATACCCACCCCACCACCCCTCACTGGAACAGGGCAGGCCCTGAAAGCTAGGAAGAGCCAGTGTCTGGGCATTTTCTCTACTAGATAGGCAGGATAAGAAACTTCTTAGCTTAGTATGCTTGCCATGATAGGGGCTTAGGCATTCCAACAGTAGACCTCAGATAGGCAGCCATTATTGAGCCACTGATGGAAGTTACCCTAGACCCTGGCTGGCCTCAAGAAGGATAGCAGGGCTTTTGCTGAGCAGGTGCAAGGCCAACTCCAGAAAGATGAGGTGGGGGCTATTGATCATAATTGCTTTTTACTGTTGAAAACAAAATATTCCCATTAATCCAGGGTTTGTGCTGCTCATTGCTTAGTGTTGGAGTAACTAGCTGCCACCAGACTTCTTGGGGCCTTCATGGGTTCTTGAGCCTCAAGGGAGAACTTTATCACAAATGGTTGAGGAATCTAAGGACAGGAGGGAAGGGACTTAGCAGAGGTCATGCTTATCGAGTGGGATAGCCAGGTGCAGGGTCTTGTCTTACTGTCCTTGGTCTCTGAGCAAATAAAGGCCTAGCCAAGAGGACTGGGATACAGGTAGGCTGGGTTAGATATAACAGTTCCAAATGTAGGGGAGAAGAGGCAGAGGGAGGTGTGTCCCAGACACAGGGAATGGAAGAGGATAGAAGGTAGACTTGGGCTTTGGTTTGTGGCAAGTTTTTGTGAAAAGGGTTTTGTATGTGTGGATCTTTAGGCTACATTAAGGGTGTTTGGTGTTTGCTCATGAATACTTTATTTGGAATTCAGGGCTCCATGGAGCCATGTCTGGCCTCTTGGTAGGCTTGGGTAGGTTCAGTTAAATCTTCATTTGCATTGATGGTTTCTTGTACAAACATAGTCAATGTCCCTTGTTTCTCCCAAACCAAGACAACACTGGGTTTGCTGTGCTGCCAGTGTCGTTTCTGTTTTCTCCTGACTGGATGGAGCCTTGTCTTTGCCTTGGTCTTCCTGGACAGTTCAGGCAGCTCTCTCAGGGCCCCAGATTGTTGAAGGTACATTAACAGGACCCAGGGCCAGGCCATTCAGGCTCTGGCGACTGCGTGCTTATATCATCTGATTTCAAATCCCTCCACTGTGTCCCTCGGCAGTGCAGGCTCTTCTTACAGGTCCCTTGAACACAACATGTCAGTATGGCCAAAAGGAGCCACTGGGGCTCAGGGTGGGAAACCTTTTGGAAAGATGGAATTGTGCTCTTCCCTGTCTGAAGCTGCTCGTTCCTTCACTGACAGAAGCCTTATATAGAAATAATATTTAAACAAGCACTTGGAAAAGTATTGGGCCTGCAGGTTTCTTGGTACCACCTTTAGTATAAAGCTAACTTTAGGGAGAAGTCTTCTCTCTGTAGCTCAGAGCTACCCAGAGCATATAAGATGGGAAGGAGGTGGAAGGAGTTTCAAGCTCCTGCCCCTTCATCTTGTCTTCTAGAGGAGACAAATCTATCACCCATCTGAGGGCAGATGGCCAGAATGGGTAACTGGTCCCCATTGTTTCCTCTGACTATCTTAGCAGCCAGATTTGACCCTGAGCTTATAGGATGCCTGGTCTTCTATCTAGTATAGTGCTCCAAGGCTAGACTCAGGTCTCTTGGGTGGGGTCCCAGAAGGACAGTACTATAGGGTCTTAAGAGAGGTCTACACTGGAGGGCTAAGTGAGGCCAAGGAGAGCAGGAGAGCACATACCTTCTGTCACTTTTACTCACCTCCCTTTGACCAAGAGGAATAAGTCAGGCTCTCAAAGGTAGCTAAGGTAGCACATGACCCATTACATACACAGTGTCTCTGTTTTGTCACTGTAGTGATGGTCTTTATGGAGTCTGAACTGGCATATCCAGAGGACACAGAGCAGCCAGCAGAGTGAGTGAGCTCTGGGGAATTTTTTTTAGGGAGCATGGGTCCTTGGGACAGGTCACACGCTTGCCCTGTTAACTCGAATTTCCCTTTACACGAGGATCTGCGATCTCTGTGATGGCTGCATGGGTTTATTGTCTTGGTGGTTTCTACCGAAGAGAGACACAGGCAGAAAGGCTCAGAGATATGGCAATGACATATCTCATCCCTCAGGTGGAAGCCAGTGAGCAGAACTTCATCCTTGGTGGTAATTTGGGGCCCAGGAGCCAATGGAGTGGGAGAGCACAGGCCAGGAAATGAGGGACTGCTGCTGGAAAAACTTGGGGTCTATGGGAAGGCAAGACCCCTGAGCTGAGGTTTCCTTCTAGGAGCCGTGTCTACTCAGATTCAAACTGTAGGGAAGTCGTTATCCTGTAGCAATCATGATTGTCATTTCTTGTCACTCCTGAGGCAACCATCTCTGGTGGCTTAGTGTATAGCAAAGGGCTTCGTATGGGAGTTGCATCCTCCCAAGTACCCTCAACATCACGGGTACATACAGATAGATCTGTAGCCCAGACCTCTCAGCTCCTGCCATAAGAAAGATGCTGACTTCCTGGATGCTGAGATCCAGGGTTTGGGGCTGTGAGTCAGTGTCCAGCCCTGGGCTTCCCTCCTCACAAAGCTGGGTTCCAAGTGGCTAGGTCCTGTCTTCCTCTTGGGCATAGCTTTACCAAGGCCAGATTCAATGCCCTGTTTCTAAGGTGGCAATGTCCCCATCTTTTCAACACAGCAAGAACTTGGGAAGGAGAAAAGCCTGTAGTAATAGGTTGCTGGCCTGTTCTGCCTGTGGTCCAGAACCACAGACCCATAGTCCCACAGACACACGCAGACACTTATATTAGTTTTATGCTGATCAGCCCATGGCTCTGGCATATTGCTAGCTAGTTCTTGTTCTTAAACTAGCCCATTATTCTTATCTTGTTCAGCCTTTTCTCAGAGCAGCATTTCAACTTCTTTCCTCTGTACCTGCTGGTGTCTCATTGTGTGTCTCTGTGGTTTCTCTGCTGAAATCTCCCTGGTGTCTCTGCTCTGCTCTTCCTGTTCCCAGAGTTTTCTTAGTCTGGTAGTCCTGCCTATATTTCCTGTCTGCCTTCGATCAGTGTTTTTATTAAATGTAACATAATCCCACTACATATTCCCTTTTCTCTTTTTAAAGCAAGAACCCCAAATCTAATTAACTTTGTATAGTTTTTTTTTTCACCATTATCTATAACAACTTGTAACCAACACTGTAAACAAAGACAAATATCCATAATCCTTTTTTTTTGGAATGTGGGTATAGTTCTCTAGGCTACTTCTTGCTGAATGGGGGTGCTGGCAATCCCATGGGGACCCAAAGAAAACTTTAGAATTATGTACAAATCTTTAGTGTAGTCTGTAAGGGGCTGGGTCATCTCAGCCAGTCTCCTTGAAGTTGTTTTTGGATGCAGAGCTCAGAGAAACTCCAACAGAGGTGCTCCGAAATGCTGAATCATCTGGGCCATCCATTTCCATTGGAGACTTCTCAGGGGGTCTTTCTTGATCAAATCATATTTTCTTTAACCAGGAGTACCTCCTATTTCTGTGGAAATAAAAAGAAAACTTCTTCTCCAAAGTAGCATATTTTTTAAGTTCAATTTTAAAGTAAACTCATTTACAAAATATATAGGTTGGATTAATCCAGCAGCATTTACAATCAAATGTCTTTTAGCAGCTTTCATGCCTTTATTTTCAGTCAAAAAACTTAAAGACAAGACAATAGCACACAGTATCCAGACACTCTTTGTAATTTCCATCTTTATGTGGCTTATTTTTTTTTTACTGTTTCTTTTTAAAGACTTTATCCTTTTTCTTTTCTTTCTCAAGCCTATATTTATTTTTTTTAACACACTCTAAACCATTTAGACTTCTTTTGAGCCTGTCTTTACTGTATATCTGTTATTTCTTATCTTTTTCTGTTTCTGACCACACCTTTAATCTGCCAAGGTGTGGCTAAGGATTAAAGGCTTGGCTAGGGTGTCTGACTGGCTCCACTCAGCTCCTAGTCTAGCTTCATGGGATTTATCTTTTTAGCAGAGGTACAGGTAGAACTCACAATTACCATTCTGGGGAGTTTTGGGGTCTATATAATTACCAAGTAAATAAAGCATTGCCATCTGCTGCTCATTAACTCCATTTAAGTATTTGGCAGCAGGGCCTCTTAAAAGACTCACAAGTGTTTTGCCTCTAAGGCTGAATCAGGAAGACGCTCTTAAAAAAGCCAAGCCTCTATTTGCCTCCAGTAAACAGAGCTGATCCAAGAAAACACCTCCACTAAGAAGCCATCTTTGACTCTGTTCCCTTTTTGTCCTTATAAACAGAATTCTTAAATCCACCATATACAGCTCCTTGCTTACATTGAGGCTCAGGAACTGGCCTTGTTCATCTTAAATTGCATGCAGCAAACACACCATTTTGTAATTTAATCCCATACCACTCAATCTCTTTACCACGACCCACTTGAGAGATACAACTCAGAAGTTGCTTTTGAGTCCATTTCTGTACTCTAGACCATTTTTTAAGCTTTCTATGGCTTTATGTGGGTCTATTTTACCCACGTTGGTGTGCCACTTGTGGTAATTTGTTTCTGGCCCAAATTTTCAGGCCTAGCCCTAAAGTTCTGATCCGCAGACCCACAGTCCTACAGAAACACACAGATGCTTGTATTAATTTTATACTGATTGACCTAGGGCCCAAGCATATAACTTGTTAAGTCTTTCCTATTAAACTAACCCATGATTATTTTCTTGTTCAGTTATGAAGCTTGGTACCTTTTCTCAGAGCAGCATTTCAACTTCTTTCCTCTGCATCTGCTAGCATCTTATTGTGGTGATTCCATGGTGTCTCTCTAGTTTCTCTGCTGGAATCTCCCTGGTGTCTCTGCTCTGCTTTTCCTGTTCCCAGAGTTTTCTTAGTCTGGTAGCCCTGCCTATATTTCCTGTCTGCCTTCATCCAATCAGTGTTTTTATTAAATGTAATCTAATCCCACTACAAAAGGCCTTTCAGCAGTTTATATTCACAGGGGATTCTGGAACAGGTACTTTATTTTAACAGCACTGTCTGACATTCCTTGATACATGTGGCCTGGAAGCAGTGAACAGGTTACACTGACAAGTGGGGGCTAGACTCTCAAAAGGGCAGAGGCAGACAGATCTGAGTTTGAACCCTTCCTGGTCTGGTCTACATAGTATGTTCCAAGACAGCCAGGGTTGTAGAGAGACCTTGGAGTGAGGTAGGGTAGTACATGAGGTGGGGGAGGAAGGGCACAAGGCATGACCACAGAAAGTTCATTCTATAGAAGCCTTGGCACTGACTCAAATAGGCTTAGCCCTGTAGTGTGGGAAGGGGAGACTAAACTTGTCATGGAGCTGGACAGTCCAGCTACATAGAGCACTTTCCAAAGCTGACAGAAGCTGAGTTTAGTACTTTCGTACTCTGTGTCCCTCCACCAGGGCCAAGTCTGGAGGTTTGTTGCAGGTCAAGATGCAGACACTTTGGGCAAATTCTTTCAAGTAGACTTTATTTCTCTGTCTCAGTAGTACACAAACTCTACTGGTCCTTCACAGGACAGCTATGTCCCCACTCACCAGGACACAGTCGACTATGGAGCTGCAGGGCAGAGCAGGGAGTGGGCAGACAGATGGCTCTTCCTCAGGGCTGTGGCTATTGGAAAAATATGGGTAAAAAATTGTGGGGGGGCTCATTAGGCAACCCACTAGGTCCTGGCCGGCTGCCAGCTCTGCCCAAGTGGCCCTAGCTGCCAGTTATCCAGTCAGGACTCCTCTTTGCTATGTGTGGTCTCAGCCCTGTGGTTAGCCAGCCTCTGGGACTAGTCTGCAGCTCATCTGTGAATGTCCACTAGGAAATGCTCCTTACACTCTGGCCAAGAAGGCCCTTCCAGGGGTGAGTGGACCCCACATAGGTCATCTTGGGAAGGACAGCACAGGTTAGGCACAGTAATGGAGACTGGGGTGACAACATCCCTTCTAAAGGTGATTTCAAGGGTATGATGTGACTGAAGCCTGCTGACTTCCTGCTACACTGTGTATGCCTTAGGTTTCTATTGCTATGATAAATTATTATTTAGCTTAAAGGTTACAGTCCGTCTGTTATCCGAGGCAGGGACTCATAATCTAGGGCAGAAACTGAAGCAGGGACCATGGAGAAGTGCTGTTCACTGACCTGTTCTCACAGCCTGCTCATGGCTTTCTAATACAAGTCTGTACTGCTTTCCTAGGGATGGCACTACCTATGCTCAGTTGGGCCCTCTCACATCAATCATTAATCAAGAAAATATTTCACAGGCCAATTTGATGGAAGCATTTTCTCAATTAAAGTTTCCTCTTCCCAGACAACCTTGGATTGTATCAAGTTGGCAAAAACCCCAGCCAACACAGTATACCAAGCTTGGGCCTTGGTGACTGGTCCCTGAGTTGGGGACTTCTGAGTTTCAGCTGCCTGACATTCTTGCCACTTCTGCATGGCCACTGCTGTTGGACTTGGTATCCAGGAGTCGCACTAGGCAGGTCCAAGGGTACTGAGGCATCTACTACTATGTGGTAGGTACTTCCCAGACCCCAGACAACCCTAAGATATCTCTTGTTTGTCAGCCTTGTTAGCAGGCAAGAGCTCCGAGGGTCAGAAATTTCCTGTTCTGAGTGCGAGCCCAGTGAGGAGATATGATTAGCAGAGAGGTGAGGGAGGTCAAGGGCCCTGGGCTGTAGATGACAGGTGACAGCTCAGATGGGCTAGATGGCAGGAAGGTGTAGAAAGAGACCGTGGGCATCTCTGTGAGCATAGCAGCAGAGACAGTATGGTGTAAAGGTGTCCTGAGAGGGGCACAGGCACAGTTTTTGGACTCCGAGGGTATTTCAGGGTCCCAGCACAGCAGAAGGCTGGGGTTGAATCAGCACCACTCATGTAGAGTTGGCTGCCTTGCTCTTACGTGGGTCTTTTGAGTGCCCCAGCTTGGACAGAGAAGAAAGGGCTGCACCTGATGGATGCCCCAGTGAATGGCTCGTGTCCTCTTTCAAAGCTTGCTGTGCAGCCCCTATGACCACTCTCACCCTCCAGGCAGGTGCCTGTAATCTAGTGGTGGCTTGGGCAGGCTCTGCTTCCCCTCTGTACATGGAAAACCACCACTGGCTATAGACATTCACAGATCCTCTGCCTGCTGACTTTGGGGTGTCTCTGGGTAGGAGCACTTGGATGGAGGCCTATAGAGTGGTCCCTACCTCCGAGCAGGAGAGGAGTGAGTCTAGCCATCCTCAGGTAGGACCTCCAGGCTACAGGGCAGAAGTGGGTTGGGCAGAAGCTTCAGAACCAAACAATGAGACTTCAAGCCTCAGCCCTGTGTTGGATAGGTAGAGCTGGTCACTGGATCCAAGCCAGTATTGCCTTGAAGGCTATGACCTTATATATGAGGCTCCAAGATACATTTCAAGAATCCCATGGTGGGAATAAAGAAGATATGGAATGGGCTCAGTGCCTCCAGCTACTTCAGGGTACCCTGGGGTACCCATAGGCAGTAACCTTATGCCTGGCACTTGCTAGGTTCTCTTGGTGCTGATTATCACCAGGAAGTGTCCTGGCTGTTTTTTGTGGGGTCGGTGAGAGAGGAGAGAGTTGTGGGTGGTAGGGTTTCCCTACTTCTGCACCGATAGGCATTCTTACACATTTTCACTTCCTGATAGAAGGAGGCATTTTGATTCCCCTCAGGAGCTGCAATAAACACCTTAGAATTTGACATGTTGCAGGCCTCTTTGCCGAGTTCCACCCCCAGAGAGGTGAGAGGTGCCAGCAGAAATGGGTATCAGAAATTGGCAAGGTGAAGCTAGGTATGTGGCATATACTTGTAATCTCAGCATTAGTGTGGCTGAGGTAGGAGAACTATAGGCCAGCTAGGGCTATATAGTAATGTTCTGTCTTTAAAGAAAGAAAAAAAGAAAGAAAAGAGAAAAAGAGCCAGGCAGTGGCACATGCCTTTAGTCCCTGCACTTGGGATTTGGGAGGTAGAGGCAGGTGGATTTCTGTGAGCTTGAAGGTAGCCTGGTCTATGGAGTGAGGTCCAGGACAGCTTGGGGTTTTGTACAGAGAAACTCTGCTTTGAAAAACAAACAAACAAAAAAGAAAGAAAGGAAAGAAGAAATAAAAAAAGGAAGAAAGGAAAGAACAGAGGAGAGGCATGTTCGTAGCTGTATATGATCTTACGAATGCAGTATAACTGGTGCGTCCAGAATCAGAAGCTAAATGTTCTGTAGCAGTTTTCTTTCCTTATGTACCCACCCCACCCCAGACCATACACAAACTGTGGTTTTTTGCCTTCAGCCCCAATCAGGGGTGACCATAGGCCACAGGGACCTCAGGCTTCCAGGGACTCTCCAAACCTCTTTCCTTGCCTGAAAAATGGAAATAATGGCACAGCTGTGAGACGAGAGAGCCGCATCGACAATGGCTTATAAGAGGCTGGCTATGAAGGGCAGCTTTCCTGTGGCTAATATGTAGCAGCCAGTTATAAACTTGGAACTGTATTCAGCTCTCTCCAAGAAGCAAGTGGCTCACTTTTGGTAAGAGAGTCATTTTTTTTTTTTTTTCTAACAAGGTAGTGTGGAACTGTATGATTGGTCTAAACACTGACCCCATGCTGAGCATTAAAGTCAGCGGCTGATGCTCTCTGCATACTGGAACCCAGTAGCCCAAAGTCAAGGTACTGTCAGGTCTGTCCTGCAGACCCTGAGCTCATTTAACCCCTGCCTTGCCTAGCTCCTGGCAGCTTCATGATATCTCTGAGTTGTGGCTGACCACCCCCTTGGAAGAACCCAAGTCCTTATAGTGTCTCTGCTACAATAATTTTTAAAGTGTGGCCTACAGGCCAGAGATGCTGAGTGGTATTGGGGCCACTCGGTAATGGACATTTTTTTTCAACCACTAGTATTTTATTCATCTAGCAGTCTCATTACATTCAAATAAGAATTTAAAATAAAATCAGATGTGAAAGATTATTCTTCAAGCATCATAGCCTAAGATGCCATGTTTGCCTATGATCTCTCCGATATCAAACCACATTCACACCTCAGTGACCACAAACCTTTCAGCATAGCTTCCTTAACTGTAAAGCTGTTTGAAGCCACCAGTTATAGCACTTTGAATTATTATCTTCATGCTCTGAATAGCTGCAGGGAATTCAGCAGGGGTTGAGAGAACCAGCTCAACTTTGGTGTATGGCCAAAATGTATCCAATTGAGGCTTCGAGGAAGTCACAGCAGTCCTTATTAGTGCTGGGGGCCTTTCTCTGTGAAGTTACAGACAAACTTGGCCATGGTTTAGGGTGAAAGAAATTTTTAGGCAATACTCTTTGGCACTTAACATACTGGTAAACACCACTCTCCTGCCCTTGGCCCAAGAAGCCACCACCATCTTGATGTCTTATCCAACTGGCTCATATTCAAGTCAGATCCATAAGACACAACCAACAGCTCTTTAGATCTCAATACCACAGCACTTGCCTATACCTCTACTAGAGGATGCTACTGTAATGTAGCTACATCTCACAGTTCTTTGCCCTATGGCCTCAGACTCAACTGATGGCTTGTCTGCACAGAGTAACAGTCAAAAGGGAGCAGCTCTTGTTTGGTGTATGATCCTTGTACAGAGCTAGACCCTCAAGGAGGCCCAAATACTAGCTATAGTCAAGTGGAGGTTGGGGCATCCCGGAACTGTTAGAGTGCCATACTAAAATGACCCCAGATACTTCCAGCATCCCCAGTTCCAGGTGGAGTCCCTCAGTGACAGCATCTTTCCTTAGAGACATAGAATGATAATGAATGAAGTTATAGTTTGAGTCGTTGAACCATGTGTTTTAGATAAATGTGTCCCAGTACCACCATTAATCCTTAGTGGGTTATAAATATTTGGCTGGGAAGCCTGATATTTGATCAGTGTTATCTCTGGCGGCTACCTTTATTTCCCATGATAATCTAGTCCCACTCCTTCCTTCTCAATTTCTAACCTCATTAAATCTCTCATATCACGGCTACTTTCCTTCCCTAAATAAAATTAGACAGGCCTGCCCCAGGTTCTGAAAGTCTAATTTTATTTCTAGACCAGGGTGGGAGGCTGTGGGCGGGCTCATGTACTGTCTCCTGGCTGCGAATTTTAAGCCCATTGGTTGGATTAATCCCTCTTCAAGTGCTCTTCTGCCCAAGGTAGCCTCAGGAGTGACAAGAAATGACAATCATGATTGCTACGGGATAACAACTTTCCTGTAGTTTGAATGTGAGTAGACAAGGCCCCTAGAAGGAAACCTCAGCTCAGGGGTCTTGCCTTCCCATAGACCCCAAGTTTCTCCAGCAGCAGTCCCTCATTTCCTGGCCTATGTTCTCCCACTCCATTGGCTCCTGGGCCCCAAATTACTGTCAGTGATGAAGTTCTGCTCACTGGCTTCCACCTGAGAGATGAGCTTGTCATACCTCCAGGCCTTTCTGTCCAGGGCAGTCTTCTAAGGATGACACCAGGACAGTAAACCTGTCCAGGCTAAATGTGTACCACACAGACTACTTTACAACATACTGAGTTGAAAATGAAGACAAACCAAGTCCCATAGCAATAGTGCTTGGAAGGAACTACATCAGGGGTTTGGTGAGAGGGACAGTTCAGCACTGGCCTCCCCTGAGCACAGGAGGGCCAGCTGTGGCCCTGAGTCCAAAGGGCCAGCCAACCAAGTCACCTGCTCAGTTAGTACAGAGAGAAGTCAGAGAAGCAGATCATAGCTGGAGGGCCCTGCCCTGGGACAGGCATCCTGAAAGAGTCAAAACCACCATAGGATACATGGATCCCCTTTTCCACACATTCCCTGCTGACCTTTTTGTAGACTTTACCATGCTTGTGTCTCTCTCAGGTCCCTGACATCTCAGAACAGAGTCCAGCCTCCCTCCCACCCCAGGAAGAACTTGGCCTACGGATCCCTAGCCCCTGGAGCCAGACCCTTGAGCAGATCTGGCTCTGCCATAATCTAGCTGTTTGATAAGGCCATCAGTCTCATCCCTGTCTCGGGTTTTTTCTTTGTTTGTTTGATGCCTGTGAGAGTGTGGCTCCATGCCTCTCTGACTGTCAGGCATCTAGCAGTGTTTTCTGTTTTGTGGGAGCAAATATTAGGATTTGGTGGTGGTCTTGCTTTTGTTAATTTTTTCCTTTGTAAGAAGAGGACTTTTATTTGGTAAATAACTCAAATATAATGAAGGGGGCTGAAGATACTCTTTGAGACTGGCATTTCTGAGAGATTCCATTATCACTGGATTTCCAAGTGCTGCATTTGTGTGTATTTTTTTGAAAAGTTAAAATGCTGGCCTAATTCTACCTCTAATGTATACCATGGAGCAAGCTCCCACAGTTCTAGAGATGGCTGAGTTCCTGAAAAGTGGATGCCCATCCTGTACCAGGCCTCTGAAGCCCGAGTCGGGGCTTTCTCTTCCACCTCAAGCTTTATGGGTCTCAAGATTCCAAGGGCAGTTGCATTGAGTTGCATGAGATTGTTCTGACTGTTTTTCACCGTTGTGTCCACTGGGCTAGAAGGGCTAAGGTCCGTGTGTCTAAGCTTTCTTGTGGACCCAGGTCAGCTTCTCATTCGTGTCCCGTCCCCTTCTGTAAAGTCACTGGGGCACACGGAGTAGCCCTAGCTGCATGGTCCTTTTCAGCATGACAATGGCTTGGAGTCCTATTTGGATTCCCAGGGAAAACAAGCTTGGATGGCACATTTGCTATTGGCCCTCAGGATCCTGTCAGCTCTTCATGCCCCTGCTCCTGTACTTTCCAGTGCTCATGCTTCTTTCTGGCTGTTTCCCCTAACGTAAGTGAAGTATCAGTTGCCTGTAACTTGTTTTTAAGATAATCGTGGAATCAAACCCACAGGCATTTCTTGTGTAGTTGATGCAGCAGAGCCTTGGGTACCAGGTCAGATCAGCCAGAATGAAGCAAAAACCCCAGCATGGGCAGATCCACGCCTCGGGGTTGGATTAGTTGGGCCTGTCCGTGCCCCGCCCACACAGTGCTCCGCCTGCCCGCGCCACCGCCACCCCGCCTGCCGGCTCCTGGCCGCTGCGCCCAGAGCGCCCGCAGCGCTCAGAGGAGGCGCGGGGAGTTGTGCGCCCCGGGCGCCCCCAGCCTGGTCTCCAGCTGAGCAGGGCATACAGAAAGCGGCTACCTGGCTGGCAGGCCTATTGGAGTTTCTTTGCCGCCCAAGCCGGTGCAGCGCCTAGGGTTCAGACCTTCCACGAACGCTGCGGAGCGCGCGGGATCTGGGTGCCCGCGAGGTCAGTGCGTTGTGGGCTTCGAAGAGCAAAGCGGTCCTTATGGCATCGCGGGTGGGGAAGCATCGACCCCTTTGAGGAACAGGCAAGAGGATGACCCTGGGAGCCATGCTTATGCATCCTCTGCAGGAGCCGGTTGCTCATAGTCCCCATATTCTTGAAGCTGCACCCGGGGCACACGTGGTGGCAAGCGGCAGGGGTGTTGTCTGGCGAGGGTCCCGGGCCCGTAGGCAGGCGGGGCACCGTGGGGCGAGCGCCTTTGTCTGCACCCCAGTGCACGGCCCGCCACCGGGTGCTTGGTGCTTGGCTCACCTGCCTAGAGTTGTGTTCTTTGTCTGGGGCGGGGTGCGGCTGGCAGAGGCTGTGCTTCCTGTCTGATCCTAGGCTGCCCCTAGGGTCCGGCAGTCTCAAACAAAGCGCGGGGTGACCCTAGCTCCAGGCCAGATTGATGCACCTCGAAAGATTAGTGGTGTATTCCTGCCAGACATGTCTTTTTGCGTGGACCGAGAGACCTGCAACCTGCATCTTGGTATGAAGTGACCGTATTCTTTCATTCTGAACTCTGGCTGCATACCAAGATTGAAGAACTGTGTGCTTGAGTCATGTCCCTAATAGATAATGCCCAGAAAGTTATTAGCGCAGGTCTGGCAGCCTGGTGAGACACCCACTCGTCTTGGCCTAACTAGTCATCTCTGAAGTTTGGCAGAAAGGAAAAGGCTCAAGGGACATCTCTGTGCTTGCAGGTCAGACTTGTGCCACTGACACCGCTAGTTCCCCCAGAGGTCCTGGAAACTGGGTTCTGCTGAGTCAAAGCTTTCTGGAACAGGGAAAGCCAGCCTAGCCATGTGTTTGAAAATCCTGGAAAGCAGATTTGCCTGTAGAGAGAGGGAACTGGCTGTGGCTAGGCCAGGCACTGTCCTGTAATGGGGAGAATATGCCACCCCTGCTTTTCCCTACTCTGCTCCCACCTCCACACTTCTCCCGTTGGTTCTCTTGGAGTCTGGGGTATGGGTCTGAGTCCACAAGCATGTTTGGGTTTCACATCTACCTTGGGAGGGAGCAGTTCCCTCTGAGACCCCCCAGCCGACTGAGGACCAACAGGCTTATGGCTCCTCAGTGACAAAATGTTCCTAAGATGTACCTTAAGGAGAGTTACTAAGTTTTAACTAAGTCTTAATTAGAGGCAGAGCAAGGGTCACCCTGCCCTCCTCCCCACCCAAACTCAGGTCCCTTCATTTGTTATTTACAGATCTTAGTCTTGATGCCTTGTTTCATTTTCCTGCTTGGGAGGTCAGGGTTCTTCCTTCCTGGCTTGCAGGTGGTAGCTTGGATCCCAAGGCTGCATGTGGAACAGTCAAAGATGGGCTTGCTGAAATTCCTGTGTAGTAAGGACTTGTGGCACTCAGAAGGCCTGTCATCAGGGCTGTTAATAGTGAAGACCCCAGGGCAGCCTCCACAGAGTAAGGCTAACTGCCATCAGGTGGTGCCTTGTGGGACTGGTTATGTAACAGGGCATCAACACTCTGGGTTCCCAGAGTTGCTACATAGAGGCTGTAGACTCAGGACAAATGCTGGCAATGGGGCTGGCAATGGGGCTTCAGAGGGGCCTCATGAGATGGAGAGAGATTAGTGGGGACCATAGCAGCCCCATGTGCAGAAGAATGGGGATTCTACAGAATTCCACCACAGCCATAGAGAAGTGTGGGCTCTGCTCTGGAGTGATCCTAACATTTTCTCCACTGGACACCACTTGTTCATATTTAGTTTCTTGTAAAGAACTTTGTAAATGTTAAGCTAGTCCAAATGGCCCATGAGTACAGGAACTGAGGGCCAAATGGCCTGCCTTATTTCTGACAGAACCTCCTAGAACGCTGGGTGTCCTACTAGACAGGGCAAGGCAATAAGGGGCATTGCTTGATCAGGGACCTGGTCATCTCCAGGACCCTGTTGCTCCTGTCTGCAAACAGCAGTGATAAGTAACAGCTGACTCTAACCCCACAAGGTTCTCTATCTGCTCAGCAGGTCCCTGACTTTTTCTATCCACTGACTAACTCACTGGTCCTGTAGGGCAAACCCTACAATGGTCACCTCTCCCAGCACTCCACCAGCAGGATTAGGAAGGGAACAGCTCCTACCTTTAGGAACCTTGGCTTGTCCTCTACCAAACTAGCTGTGGTGGCTGCAGGAAGCATCAGGGTTGGGAAAACTCCAGCCACAAAGTATGGCATGGGGCAAAAGGACTGAGCTGGACAGAACGTTCTCAGCATTTAGGTGATTTGGATCCCCCTCTGATTGGGCCTGGGCTGTATGCTAGTGTATGAAACTACTCATTCCACCTTCCAAGGACTGAAAACCATCACACGGCACACTTGTAGCTACAGGTGGGGTTGTAGCCTCTCTTCCTATCTACCCCTAGCAGGTAGACTCTTTACCTCCAGGGAATTGGGAACACCACTGGTTCCATAGCATGGGTGTGAACTGTTGTGGGATTCAGGTGTCAGCTGATAAGGTCAAAAGACACTGGTGCCTTCTAAGTAAACTCCGCCTACAGTGAACTATAGAAGTTCATAGCTCACTAATGAGACTGGAAGTTGGGACACTGACAACTCTGGCATGTGAGGTGGAATGGCTTAGAAGATAGGAGCCTATCACCAGGAGAGAGTAAAATTGGATGGTCAGTAGCCCATGGGTGGGGCCCTGCCTCTTTGCTCACTACCTCCCTATCCAGTACCCTGTGGGTTCTGCCTTTTACTATTCTGGGTTATTGATTTTTAACTAGAAAAAAAAAAAAAACAAAAAACAAAACAAACAAACAAAAAAACTGGGCATGGTGGTTCACATCTTTAATCTCAGCACCCAGAAGGCAAAGGCAGGTAGGTACATCTCTGAGTTCGAGGTCAACCCAGTATACACAGTTCCAAGCCAGCCAGGGCTATAAAATGTGACCCTGTCTCAAGTAAACAAACAAAAAATTTAATATATGTGTGGGTGCTTTGCCTGCATGTATGCACAAAATATGCCAAAGAGTCAAGAAGATCCTTTGGGACTGAAGTTACAGATGATTGTGAACCACCATGTGGTTGCTGGGAATTGAACCCTGGTCTTCTGGAAGAACAGCCAGTGCTCTTAAACACTGAGCTGTCTCTGCCCAACTCCATTGTTCTGAGGTTTTTCTTAACCTTACCAATCAGAAAGAAGAAAATGGATCCCTATTATGCATGTTCATGATCAGTGCGGTCCAAGGGTGGTTTACTGACCTGGCCTTTGCTGGAGCCCTTGTGTAGTAGGGAGGTCAAAGGCTTGAGTCTGTTGCCTCTTTTGTGGCATGAGCTTTTGAGGTGTGGGTAGGAAGGGTCCTATATTCATACCCATGGTAGCTTTGTACTGTTCCAGTCTTTCTTACATTTCTCTGGTGTTCTCTGGTGTTATTTTGACATAGAAAACAGTGAGATCTAGCTCTCTGCTCTTCCAAATAGGGGTGCCTCCCATAGACATATTGGATACCCCCCCTAAGCCTGTTCAAGCTTCAACACTACATCTTTTTGCGATTGTAGTTTATGTCCAATAAAATGCACCTAAACAAACCAATTTGATGCATTCTCACAGAACCCACCAAGTCACAGCACCCTCTGGCTGCCTTTCATTTTTTTTGAAAATGCAGGTGACATCTTGCAACATGTGCTCTTTGGGCAGGTGAGGTTCATATTGCCTGTGCCCACAGTTCTTCCTGGATGTGTTGAAGTAGGCAGGCTGGACGCTATTGTCTACCTCTTTGTCTGTTGATAGATCCTGGGTGTCCTCACCCCAGGTCTTGGGCTCGGCCGCTTAGAGGCTCTGTGGACAGTCAGGGTACGACTAAGTGCCCAAACATCCTGTTTGCCCTGTTGGATTGGGCTGGGGAAGTTGTAGTTAGAGCTGCCCCGCGGTAAGCTGCCCCGCGGTATGCCTTGACGCAGTCCACTCTTGTGAGCTGTCTCCCATGGCTTTCCTGCAGAGGCTACGCCATCACCTTTGCTGATAGCTGAATTCCTTCTTTGTAAAATAAAATAGGAGAGTTTGAGCCAGGTCCATGGCCCCAAATCCACCAAACTCCACCAATCTCCAGTGAACACATGTCCTCCTGATCTTTCTAAGGCCTTATTGACAATTACATGCACACACACTCATTGTATTTGCCAGTGTATATAAACATGTACACTAATGGGTCTACCCATATACTTGCTTACACATGATCAGCCTTATAAGCACCCAAAATTTATGCACGTACATGAACAGACATCTAGGTGTGTGCATATACCTGTACAGTGCCAATGCGTGTAAAACATATGTACAGTGTATAAACATAGGCACCTTACGTGTGCATGTCTGTGGCTGATGCATGCCACCTCATAATTGCTCCCTTTTTGAAGCAGTGTCTGAGGTCTGTTTAAGAGGCACACCATACTAGGTAGGTACAGTGATCTTCACAAACCCCATGCAGATGACAGCATTTGCATGCAAGTACAGAACAGGGAAAGGCAGAGACAGTTTGGGGCTTCAGGCGAGAACTAGAAAGCCAAGGCCTCATTTTTGTTGATGAAAGGTTCTGTGCTTGGTTGTAGGGAAAAGCACTGCTCCATGGAGGTTCTCCTCCAACCCACCCACCTCTGTGACACTGCACAGAGACTTATAGATAGCAGAAGTTTGCAGCTCATTGCTGAGACTGGTACTCAGTTCAGGGGGGCACAGGAAAAGCTGGTATCCAGTGTATGATACTTTCTGTTCACAGAGGATGTACTCATAGTGTCCTGTCATGATGGACTGTTAGGGAATCCTCCAGGGCCTCCATCATAAGGACACACTGATCCCATTCACCAGAGCTGCTTCACACATTTCTTTACTGCCACAGATCAACTTGCTTCTACCATCACAATAAGAGTTTCATTGAGTGTGATTTTTTTTTTATTTTTTTTATTCAGGAAGTGATCTAAGAGGACAGAAAGATATACCCAGGGTCCCTTTTTACTTTTCAAACTCCAAAGTCCTAAAGAGAATGGACCCTCCATCCATTTTCCATTTCCACATTCTCCTCCTAACTACTTGCATAGCTTTGAATGCCTGCTCAGTTCGACACACACAAGTGTGTTTCTCTAGGAGAAATGGAAAAGAGAGAACAGCAGTTCCCTGCAAAGTGGTCACACGCTAGAACCACATGAGTCCTGACTTGGCCAGTCCCAGATGTTGAGAATGGTGTTGTACCACAGCATATAAATGGGCACATCTCTCACCTGGAACCTAGCAGGACCAAGTGTGACCTACAGCTGAATGTATCCCAAATTAGTTATGCAGCTTGGCACATTTGTAGATGATGTCAGGCCACAATGTCGTTGCACATCCATGAATAGTGTTTTTTTTTCCCCCTCCTTAACTCTAGCCATTGACACTGCCCTGGGCTGGACAAGAGGGATATGCAATAAGGATTCTCCTCCCTTCTTCTGCCTTCGGCCTGTGCCAGAGCCCTGAGCACAGAGATGGGCTACCCACCAGTCTGGTGGTATTCTCAGCTCATTTCACCACAAGGTCTCCATGCACGCCCCATTTTGAGGAAATCAATTGCTCTAAGTAGAAAGGAGCCTTATGGACATTGTAAGCATGTGTGCATGGTGCCAATTCCAGGACTAAGTGTGTATTCCTCAGACGTGCATAGTACAGCAGGGATTGGGTTATGCTGGGGTGATGGGTAATAGTCACTCTCAGCTCCAGTCTGTTAGCCTCTTCTCTCTCCTCAGGCATCTGTAGGCTCTGAGAAGCTCTTTGCCCTGGCACCTGACAAAGGTGAGTGCATCCTCAGCCCAGCTCTTGGGTCTCAGGTTATAGAGACTTGAGAGCAGTAGGAGCTTGGGAGGGTCTGTTTATCTCGCTGGGTAGGGATGGTGGTCACGAAACAGTGGGGCAAAGAGAAGCAGTCTTAGTGTAAAGGACAGCTTCTCCAGGCATCAAGGTGGGCATCAGTGCATGTATATTTGGTTACATGAATGTGTATGTTAATGCATGCTGCAGCCAAGGAAATAGGTAGAGAGAGGTTGGACAAGTGTCCTTGTAGAACCTTAATCTTGTCTACAAAATAGGGTCATGAGAGCTGGGCCTGGTTGCACAGGTCTGTTTCCCAGATGCTTGGGAGGCTGAGGTAGAATTAAATGTTGAGGCCCATTGTGAGTTCAAAAAGTCAAAGCGGGCAAAAGAGATAGTTCAGTAGTAGAACACTTGTCTCCCAACACCAAGCCTGAAGAGCTGAGTCCACATGATAGAAGGAGAGATCTGACTCTACAAGTTGTCCTTGAGCTCCCATGTGTACTATGGCCTGTGCACACACAAGCTCATGCATGCAATGTGAACAAAAATATTTAAAGAGAAACAAGGGAGCTGGATGTAGTAGTGCATGCCTTTAGTCCTAGCACTCGGGAAGCAGGTGTTGAGGCCAGCCCAGGACAACCATGATTATATAGAGAGAGACTGTCTCAAGAGAAAGAGGAGAAATGGCTGGAGAAATGGCTCCATGGTTATGAAATGCTGCTCTATCAGAAGACTGGAGTTCAGGTTCCAATATTCACATCAGGCAGCTCACAAACACCTAAATCTCCAGCTCCAAGGGATCCAGTGACTCTTCTCTCCCTCAGACACTTACACTCACACATACTTATCTATACAAAGACAAATTTATAATTTAAAAATATGTGTATTTTAAAAGAGAAGGGGCTGGAGAGATTAAGAGCACTGATTGCTCTTCCAAAGGACCAGGGTTCAATTCTCAACATCCATGTGATATCTCCCAGACATCTGTAATTCTAGTTCCCACAGGTCTGATGCCCACTTGTGGCCTCCACCGGCAATCTGGTGTTGTACAGGTATACATGCAGCCAAGCACACACATAAAATAGGGAAGAAAAACCTCACCACAACTTTTAAAAATGGGGCTATTACAGCCTTATACCCTGGCCTGACTTTGGGGCCTAGAATTCTGGAGTTATGAAAAGGACCTAGGGCGAGGCACCGGGGAGGAGGCTGGCATACAGCTGAGTTCACCTGTCTGACCTCGGGTAATGAACACGATTTATATCTGTTCATGGTTCCCCATTGAATACAGGAGTCATCACAGGACCTTTAACACTGTGCCAGGAGCAATGGCAGGGTCTGGACATTCTGGTTAGTGGCAGGTCGGTGCTTGGGCATGTAAGACCAGGTTCAACAACACTCCTACCCTTTCTCTGCAGGCTCTGGGAGAAGCGAGAAGTCAGAGGACAAGGCCGGGGCAGTGCCCAAAGTGTCAGGCCTGGAGCGCAGCCGTGAGCTCAACACTGAGTCTTACCTGCCTGCCACAGCACCAGCGCCCTCAGGACCTACCCCAGGAGCTCGGGCCAGCCCCCTGGTGAAGAGGGAAGCCCCCATAGTACCTCAGCACGTCCCACAGCTCACCCCGCGCGGCTCACACCCAACACACGTGCCTCTGTCCTTGGGCGCCTTCGTGGGCCCTGGCTCTGGCCAGGTGGCACCCAACAGCCTGCACCTGCACAGCCTCAGGTGGGGAGTGGGTGAAACCATGTCCTGGGGTGGGGCTGTGGCTTCCTACCCACCTCAGGACTGAGGGAAGCACCGCTGGCACTGGAAAAGGGTTGTGGCTATGGGACATCCGGGTTCTGAGAAAGGATGCCAGTGAACCCTGTGTCCTGCAGCAGGAGCAGCAGCACAGTCAGCGGCACCCCCCTGGGCCTGGCGAAGCACGTGACACTGTCGCCCCACGGCCCTGGCCCCCACTTGTCTACCTCACACCTGGCGCTCAGGTCCCAGGCACAGCACCAGCACCACACCACCACGGCAATGTTCGCTGCCCCGCCAACACTGCCCCCGCCCCCGGCATTGCCCGCCAGCAGCCTGGTCATCCCAGGACACCCCGCCGCCGGTAGGTATTGCACCCAGGGGAGTATGCTTAACCTTGATGGGTCCCAAGGGAAGAGGTGAGGATCCTAGGAGGTTCGTGGGCTGACCATTTCCGAGAGTTGGGTCTTAGAGGACTCAGCCCCTATCCTGCCTTTGCCGCTCCCGACCTACAGAATACCCCAAATGGGGTACAAGTCGCCCCTCCCCCTTACCTCTGGCTGGAACCTTCACTAATTTTTAATTTCTGAAGGATTTCTGAATAGAGTCAGCCAGCTATCCTGCAGAGGACAGGAACTCTGCCTAGGGGCAGGTATCCCAGCCCTGACCATGGGCCACGCTGGACAGGGCTCACCGACTTCTCTCCTTGCCTCTAGATGCCAGCCTGTTGATCTCATTCAACCAGCCAATCATGTATTGCCAGCCTCATTCGGGGATTCTGATTGGTACTTGGTCACAGGCTCCTCTCTTACCTCCACCCCTGGGCCCGCACGTAGCGAGCGGCCACCACGGCTTGGCCTGCCGACCCTGGGAGTGCCAGGTGACTATCCGCCTCGCCCCGCTGGGAGCCCGCGGCCGACGTGCCTCTCCGTCTCTCTCTCTTTTTCTCTTGTAGATCACGAACTGCTCAGGCAAGAGCTGAACACGCGGTTTCTGGTGCAGAACGCCGAGCGGCCTGGCGCCTCCCTGGGCTCTGGGGCTCTGCTGCGGGCCGAGTTCCACCAACACCAGCACACACATCAGCACACACACCAGCACACGCACCAGCACCAACACACATTTGCTCCCTTCGCGGGGCTGCCCCCAACGCCTCTCATGTCGCCCACCGCACCCTCGCCGGTGCGTAGGCCCAAGTGCTGGCTGCTGGCTGGGCGGGCGGGGTGGGACACACATGCACACACTCCCATGCACATAGGCCCTGAGCCAGCATCTCCAGTTTCTCCTGCCTGTGTGTATGTATGTAGGCCCCACTCGACCTGCCATGCTGTGTGCTGGACTATGATCCTTGGCTGACTGCACCAATGCTGGCTGGGTCTTGGGCCTGACACTAGTCTAGAGCCTAGACAGGATTGGCTGTAAGAACTACTCCATTGCAGCCCTCTTATATGTCCCTTAGCCCATATCTACTTCATCGTGTGCAGCCATTTCCTCTCCTTGTCAGCAGCCTGGGTTGTTTATAGCTTTCCCACCTTATCTCCACAGCCTGGGCTTCATGCTACTCCCCTACCTAGAGCCTCAGCTAGGTACACACAAACTTTCATAAAACAAGAGCTTGGGGCCCCAGAGGGCCAAAGGCCAGTGTTCTCAAGGAGCTAGGTGATACCAGGCCACCTGCTTCAGAAAGCAGTACTATCCTGGTATTGCCCACCCAGCTGTGGGTGGGTTTTGAGCCAATGGAGGGCGTCAGGCCTGTGCAGGAAGACTCACCTTTGCTTTCTTCCCTTTCAGTTTGACAAGTTCTCACCCAAGCTGGACAGCCCCTACTTCCGACATTCCAACGTGAGTCCCTGAACTCAGGTCCAACTCATTGATTGTTTGGAGTGTGAGGAAGCTACAGAGTTTTCTGTGCTTCCTTCTGGATGCCGAGGGAAGAAGAAGCAGCTCCGGGGCCTCCACCACGTGGCCCCACCGCCCAGAACTATCTTGCAGCTCTTAGCACCCTTCCTCCTATGGGTCTTGGGCTACCCACTCTGCTTGTGCACCCTGGCCCCTTTGGGTCCCTGCAGGGAGGTGATTGGAAGATGGGTGGGTCTAGGGCATGGGGGAAGGCTACATACTAACTTCAGTTTTTATTGCAATCTAGCAGCTTTGGTATGAGTCAGGTGCCTGTTTGCAGTCAGAAAGCCTGCTCCTGAGCAGTGCTGTATTTGTCCACTTGATATGGTATCTGAATCCATCACCTTACTCAAGAGGGAAGGAGCGGAAGAGGCAGGAACTGAGCAGGAGAGGTTCCATGGCCTTTCCCTCCACACAGGGAATGTGGGCCCCTCTCACTTAAGCCCACCTATGTCGTGCAGTGGCTCCCTTCAAGTCTTCAGGGTTAAGGACTGGGCTTGCTGCCTCCCCTAAGTACTAGCTTACCCATCCTCCCTAGTGATGTCATAAGCCAGTCTTTCTGCCTTGGCAAACCCTTTAGGGTCCTCTGATGAGACTGAGGTCACAGTGTGCAGGGTTCCACCAGCAGGCCAAAGTACGGTCCATCCTAGAACTTGGGACTCCGAGAGACCTCCTGCTTCTTTCCTCCTCAGCATATGGATCATTCACACTCTCTCTCCCTTCCCCCTGTATCTTTAGACTTCAAACTCAATCGAGATAACGGGCCGAGCCAGTGCGGTTCACACTTTCTTGCAGAAAGCCCCTGGGGTAAGTGTTGGCATTCACCCATTTAGTTGGCAGCATACACTCAGGTGCTGTCTCTCCCAACCTGGGCCTGTGCTCCCAAAGAGCCTGGATATAACCCATCTCTCCTGTTCATCACAGGTGTCTGATTCATACCGGACAGCAGTCAGGGTGAGTGAGTGCATGCTGGGAAGAGGATTTGGAAGCATACCCAGAGCTGTGGCTGGGAAGGACTCCAGTTCTCTCCTGGGTGGCCTTGGGGGTGGTCCTGATGGTAGGAATTTGGGGAAGATGAGGCCTGGGAAGAGGCACTGGGCTCTCTGAGCACATCCCGGTCCTGCCACAGAAACCAGGGAAGTGGTGTGCGGTACACGTGCAGATCGCCTGGCAGATCTACCACCAGCAGCAGAAGATGAAGGTGAAGGTGAGGCCGGGCCAGGCGGGTGCACTTCTGGGGCCTCCCTGGTGGGGCCATTTGGGAGGTGTGTAATGAATGAGAGGCGCTGATCAGCTCCAAGATTGCAGTGAGGACTCATGGAAGTGCCTGGGAGGAACCTGAGTTGAGAAGACGGATACAGAGACCAGGGATATGAGTCACATGCATGTGCACAGGAGTCTGATGGGCAGATGATAGGTGTGGCTAGGAGTAGAGAGGGTCTCTACAGTCAAGACAGTCTGTAATACAGATGTTCCCATGCTGCACTGCACCTCTGTGTGAAATTGTAAAAATTATCTCCTAAAAGACCTTAAAGAAAAAAACAGAAAGGGACTCGTGAGAGAGTGCTGTTTATATTTCATGGCACATACTTAGGTAGAAGTGGACAGGTGCTTGCAGTATGAATTTTCAGGACAGGAGTGATAAAGTTTAGGGTGTGACCACAGTGATTCCTGGATGATCCCTAGTGATACCATGGAGAATAAGGGCTTGGTTCTCACTTAGCTGAGATTAATTTGTGACCCTGGTTGGATAGGCAACTATAGGCATATAAGGTCTACGTGCCTTCCACTTGCCCCTAACTAGTACAGAGCACACTCTACATGATGATGTGCAAACACCACCCTCAGTAACAATATACACACACTCAGTAATATATTTTAGGAAGTGGGAGAAACGTGAGCTCCCAGATGCTGGCCACAGCAAGGTGTGGCAGGGCAGTGACCTTGTCCTCATGGTCTTCAGAGCCACACTAGTGTAGCCTCTGGCCACAGGACTCTCAAGGGATGCCCAGCACAAAGGAGGACAGGTTCCCCAGGTCTATATAATTTTAACAGAGTCATGGTTTGAGAGTTTTTCATATGTGTGTCTGTGTCTGTGTGTGTGTGTACATGTGTGTGCATCTGCTCATGGAATACATGTGTGCCATGGAATGCATATGGAGGTCAGAGGACAGCTTGTAGGAGATGGAGCTCTCTTTCTACCATATGGGTCCTAAGGTTAGAACTCAGATCCTCAGGCTTGGTGGTAGCCATCTTACTGCTGTAAATTTCTGGTTTTAAACATAAATTGCATCATTGGAAAACAAACATATTTGGAACAACTTAGGCCTGTGGATATTCTTTTCCAACTGAATTTTGTGAAATCTAAATGAAGATATTTTTTGTAAAATGATATATGAAAATATGCTATGTTATATAAAGAGTACACCAATTGAAAACTATGGTATAAAAGTAGAGTTTGTCATTTGTGACTCTATACATTGCATACTGTAGTACGGATTTGGTTTTTCTGTCCCAGATGAAACCCACTAAAACTGCCTTTCCTTCCCCTTACCTGGGGCTGCCAGAACATGGGCAGTTCCTCAGGAGGAGCCTCCATTGAAGTCCTGTATAGTCCAGGCCACCTGTTAAGGCTTTATCTGGAGTAGTGGCCAAGCCCCTGCACACAGCCCTGGCACACACTCTGTCCCCCTGCAGATGCAGCTGGACACCCACAAGCTGGAGATTGGCACAAAACTGGACCTGTTCAGCCGGCCCCCCACCCCAGGCATGTTCTCTGGATTCCACTACCCACAGGACCTGGCCCGGCCCCTCTTCTCCAGCACAGGTGAGACCAAGGGTATTCGGAATCAGGGGTCTGAATGGGGCCAAAACATCTATCTTGTTCTGTGTTGGAAGTAAGAAATTCTCTAGGGCCCTTGCACAGTGTTTTTTATATCTACTGCTGGTGTCAGGTGCAAGTCCCCAAACTTCCAAAAGCCACCCTGGGACCCTGGTGCTAGTTCCTAAAGGCCCTATCCACTGTGTATCACTTGGGCCTCTATCCCACATTACTTGATACTTGGTGACTGGTCCCTTGTTATCCTGACATCCCTCATCATTGGGACCCTGTCTTCTCTAAGCTCAGCACACCCAGGACAGTATCTGGTTTGTTTCCATATGCAGGGAACTATTCCCAACAACCTGTATCCCAGCCTTCCCTAAGTGCATGGCAATTATATTTATCTGCTTTCGGGCCTGGGAGCCCTTTGCAACAAGACTCAGTGCCAGAGTTTATTGGGGATACTTGCCTGGCATGTATCCAAATTCCAGGTCTCCAGGAAGAAAAAGAGTCAGCATGATAAAGTCTAGACACTGTGTGCTACATTTCAGTTATGGACATAAAAAGAACTTCTCAAACTCAAAATTTGAACCCAGATGTTGGTAGACAAGTAGAGGGCCAGCATCAATTTCAGACTCTCTGAGAATGTTATTCAGCCTGTGTGTGCACAAATGTGCACAGACACGTGTGAATGCTGTTTGCCTTTCCCTCTGCAGGATCCCTTGTCTTCCACAAGCAGGTCTCAGGCCTGTCACCTCAGATCACCTGCTACCCTAGTCCTTTTTTTATTTCCTTTATTTTTTGACACAGGGTTTCCTCTGTGTAACAGTCTAGGCATCTGCTTTGTAGACCAGGCTGGCCTTGAACTCACAGAGGTCTGCCTGCCTCTGCCTCCTGAGTGCCGGGATTAAAGGCGTGTGCCATCACTGCCCAGCTGAATTCTTAAACTTGCCTAGTATCCACCAGACATTTGGGGTTTTTGTTTGTTAGTTTGTTTTTTGGGTTGTGTTTGTTTTTTTGGTTTTTACTAAAAGATTGAGTTGAAACTATATAGGACAGGAAATTCGTTCCTTTCTGGTATCACCTTTTAACCCGTTAACAAGGTGTTTAGTAGGATTTATAGAAGCATTCCTGGGCATTTTGTTTCTTACTCGTTATTTATTGTAAAGTTCCATTTAGCTAGAAAACAGAGAGTGTGCCCAAGACTATGGACCCAAGGCCACCTGCCTCCCTTGAGTTAGTCAGGATCATTTTTAACCCTGGGTAACGACCTTGGGGATCAGCCCCAGTATGGCTCACTTACTTGGGCCTTCCCTCTCCATTTTTATCCACATTTTGGCTTCTTTCTCTGAGGGAGCTCTACTGCAGTCAATACCACTGCCCGTGCCCACCTTGGGACCCCAGATCTGGAGAGCAGACTGAATTCCAAACTCATGATCTAACCATATGCCTGTACAGTGGTGTAGAGATGAGAGAATGGGAGATAAAGGCTGCCAAAGTAAATTTGGGGTGCTTCACCTGTGACCCACCACTAGAAGCAGGAGGTCCCATGTCTGAGGGCTCTTGTCAACATTGCTACTTTCCACCTAGGTGCCACTCATCCAACCACCAACCCATTTGGACCCTCGGTTCATCATGGCAGCTTCCTGCCCACTGGCCATTTGACAGGTAGGTGACCAAGAAGCCTTCCACAGACCTCAAGGCTAGAGGACTGTGAATGGGTGGTCCCACAACTTCTCAGTATGGGTGGCACCTGCCCAGATGTAAAAAGCTTCTGGGCCATTCTTTCAGTCTGGGACTTGCAGATTCTTGACTCCTTTTTGCCCTCCCCTTACTCCCTGCAGACCCCTTCAGCAGATCCAGCACCTTTGGAGGCCTGGGGAGCCTGGGCAGCCACGCTTTTGGAGGTCTGGGCAGCCA
Organism: Phyllotis vaccarum; assembly: GCA_033318265.1. Lineage (NCBI taxonomy): Eukaryota > Metazoa > Chordata > Mammalia > Rodentia > Cricetidae > Phyllotis > Phyllotis vaccarum. The sequence goes on from JARWLC010000017.1 coordinate 62,280,601, forward strand.
TGCACTGAGTGAGTGACTGGCCACATCCATCCCACTGCCCCTCCCCCTCCTGTCTGTCCTGCACACTGACCTCCCTCTAAGCCAAGGCTTCTCACAGCCTGTTAGGTTGGGTAATGCAGTATTGGGGGACATCTTGCCTAGCTCACACTCCTGGCCTTCTGTCCGCATCTCCCACTTCAGCACCAGGAGGCAGCATCTTTGCCCCCAAGGAGGGCACAGCTTTGCTTGGCCTGCCCAGCCCCCATGACGCCTGGAACCGGCTGCATCGGGCACCACCTTCCTTTCCTACCCCCCCTCCCTGGCCCAAGCCAATGGATATGGAGCGCTTCTCAGCCTTGACCAACCACGACCGAGAGCCTGACAAGGGTCAGGAAGAACATGAGCGGTGAGTTCATCTGGCCCTAAGACCTCTCTCTATCCGGTTTGGTTCCTCACTGTCTAGACTGTTAAATTGGGACTGATCAAACAAATGACATGAGAATAAAAGGAGACTGACCTCTGAAGAAGCAAAGAGTAGAGACTGTACACATACTCCATGATTCTCTTTCAGTCTTAAAATTGTAAATACCAATGGAGTTTGGTCTGTGGACCTTGTCAGTCACTTTCCAGCTCCATACTGCCTTTCTGGAGTTTCTCGGCTTCCCTAAGGCTTTTTAAGTCTATTAACCCTTCATTCCAGGCCTCAGGAACAAATGTGGAGATAAGAGGTGGACAACATCTTCTCATTAATTTGGGCAGCCAAAGAAATTAGTTGGTCCTGAAAGGTATTAAGCTGATCTGAAATTTCTTTAGTTTTATGAGAGCAGGCCAGGCAAAGAGGTTAATTCAGTCCAGTTATTTTAGTTCTAAAGAAAAAAATGCCCAAAGTGGCAATAAGGATGAGTTGGATGGTCCATCAATCTTTTTTTAGAGGTCATCTGACTGTTGTTAGGGGTTTTGATGCATAGACCACCTAACTGCTTCATAGCTGGGAAAGGAGGCAATGTAAAGGGGCAGCCGTTAGAGTGTCTCAGAGAAGGGGCAAAGGTACAAAACATAAGGTAGTCATTTAGTGACAGCATGCATCCTTAGACTGTGTTATATGAGTGAGGTAACATTTGTTTGGGGTTTTGTTGATGATGTTTTGTTTGTTAGTTGCTTTGGTTTTCTGATACAGGGTTTCTCTGTGTAGCTTTGGAGCCTGTTCTGGAACTCACTCTGTAGACTAGGCTAGGCTAAAACTCTTAAGTGCTGGGTGTGGCCAGGTGTGACACAGCATTTGTACTGTAAAAAAGCTAAGTGTTAGTACTGGTTTTACTGAGTGAGTTTAGTTAGAATAGTTGAACGGATTGCCCTTATTAGAGGAAGAGACAAGAAAATCATCTCAAGAGCCCTGGGCAGGCTTTGTCAGAGGCGTTAGCAAGACTGATGGTTTTGTCACCGCAGTCAATTACAAGATGTGAGGCCACTGGTTTGTTGGAAGAACTTCAACAATTGTCATTGGCCAGCAGAAGTTCAGAATCAGCCATTAGATCCTCCTTAATTACAATGTTGTGGGAGAGTATTAAGAGACAAAGTTAGCCAGGCATGGTGGTGCTCACCTCCCAGCACTCGGGAGGCTGAAGCAGGCAGATCTCTGTGAGTTTGAGGCCAGCCTGGTCTACAAAGAATTCCAGGATAGCCAGAGCTGTTACACAGAGGAAACTCTATCTTGTAAAAACAAAACAAATAAAAAGAGAGAGAGAGAGAAAAGTTAATGAGGAAAATTTTTTAACTTGAGTTTTGTTTGGTAGGTAAAATGTAATTGTACAGCTGTCTGAACCATGTACCAGAGCTCTGTAGACTTCCTGTGTAATTGGCTGTTTATTGCATCCGACTCCTGCATAAGGAACAAGCCCTTGGAAAGGTTGTAAGTGAAGTCAGTTAGAGTACAGCCTACAGTGTTCCAAGCCTGTCCATTTAATGACAGAGTATCTGGTAGGCTCCTTAATTCAGGGTGGTTAGGGTTGACTACAGAAGACACTGCTGTGCTGAAGTAAGCCAAGTCTTTTTATAATCTGGAAGAGAGGTGTTAGGGAGAAATAGTTATCCAAATAACATTTCATGTGTTGAAGTATAATCTCAGAGGACTACAGTCCCTTATACTGTTAAAGAAACACACTGATCATTTTCATTCTGGCTATACTTTCCTGCTGTGTGTTTAAGATCATATCAGTAGCCAAAATTAATTTAAAATTTTTTTTGCTGAATTATATATTTTTTCTTTTAATCTATGAATGCTCAGTCTGCATGTATGCCTGCATGACAGAAAAGGGTGTCAGGTCCTATTATAGATGGCTGTGAGCTACCATGTGATTTCTGGGAAATGAACTCAGGACCTCTGGAAGAGCAACCAATGTTCTTAACTGCTAAGCCATCTCTTCAGACCCTAATTGAGAATCCAGTCCTAAGGGGTCATTTGGTTATAGAAGGAAACTCTTAGCTCCTCTAGTCTTTATTAGTTAGTCCATCAACGTCAGAGGCCTTTCTTGACCATTGTTTTACTTGGAAGTATGGAGGAACTTTTTCCTCTGTGTTGGTCCCTCCTCTTGATAGACTGGACACTGGTTAGAATATACCAGATGTGGTCTCCATAGCTTCTCTGAACAAGAAAGCAGGTGACTCCCATGGTTACAGAACATTTTAAGGGATGTTCCACAGTACCCAGGACCTAGTTGTCCCTGAAGGGCAAGGAGAACATTATTCTCCCCTTTAGTCCCTCCGGCTGTAATGCCTCCAGATATGGTTACTGAATACCCAGAATATCACATACACCAATCTTGTAACTACTGTATAATATTTTAAAAGTCATTTCCAATAAACCTTGATTAGACATGCATTTTAATTAGTTCTTGTAATTGTTGATCTTTAACCTCAGAAACAATATTATCTAAATATTAGATGCTAATTATGTCTAAATATTATCCTTTTTGCACTTTAAATACCACACTGAGACCTTAATAACTTGTAAAAGCTTTCTAGTTTTCTTTTCTATTCTGGAAATATCCAGCCACCTTAGCCTGTATATATATATTAATAAAACATTTTATCTTTATACATGAGACACAATAGCATTAAGAAATGAATTTACTATGTGTTATGAAATTCTCCCCCCAGCAGGGGGTAACTAAGTAACGTTTTTCCCTTCCTTATAAGTTCCTAGTGACTCAAGTTCACCCTGGGGAAACCAGTGAGTTTATTGGGCTTACTTACAGAGAATTGGTAAAAAGCTTGCTGAAGTGTGGGTGATCCAGAAGCAATCACTGAAAAGTCTTTACTTAGTGCATATGAGGACTCTTATTTACAGGCGCATAGATGGATCCTCTGCCCTTGGTGTACATAAAATTAGCTGAGATGGTATTTTATTGCTGTGATGAAACACCATGACTAAATGCAATTTATAAAAGAAAGGATTCAATTGAGGGTTTGGTTTAAGTTTCAGAGGATTAGTTTATTACCATCAAGGCAGGAAGCATGGAAGCAGGTAGGCCTAGTGCTGGAGCAGTAAATGAGAGCTACATCTGATTAGCAAGTAGCAGGCGGTGAGGGAGAGTCCAAGACTGGGGCTAGTGTGGGCCAGTGACACACCTCCTAATCCTTCCCAGACTCTTCTACCATCTGGGGATCAAGCATTCAAATATATGAGGCTATGAGGGCCATTCTCATTTGAAGCACCAGAGGTGCCCTGTTTATCTCCTCTTTTTGTGAAGGAGTATTGACGTTTAGCAAGTCTCACTATGGTTATTTTAAGTTAGCATGGCTAAAGGCATAAAGACGGCCATGCTTAACATAGAAGATAGGTCAGAAACCCTATATTCTAAGAAATAGATACTAGGGGTTTTTTTGTTGTTGTTTTTCAAGATTAGGTTTCTTTGTATAGTTCTGGTTGTCCTCAAACTTATGTAGACCAGGCTGGCCTCGAACTCTGAGATCCACCTGCCTCTGCCTCCTGAGTGCTAGGATTAAAGGCATGCACCACCATGTCTGACCATTTGTTTTTAAAGAAGTAGTAGTGGTCAGAAATATCCTTTAAATGTTTTCATTTTTATATACACTCATTCTTACATAAAATGTATTGTAAGTAATAGGCATAGGTTACTCTTATCTCAAGGGAGGGCAGTTGTCTAATAGGAAGATGTATCCTGAAGTAAGAGTAATCATCTCTTGAAACTCATCTTATTTTTAATTTTTAAATTATTATTTTCAACTATGGGTGTGTCTGTGTATAGGTCTGCACATATGAGTGCAGGAGGTGTCCTTAAAGGGCTAAGGTGTCGGATACCCCTGGAACTGGAATTACAGGTGGTTGTGAGCCATCTGATATGGGTGCTGGGAACTGAACTCTGGTCCTCTTGAAGAATAGTATGTGCTCTTAGTCTCTGAGCCATCTGTCCAGCAAGGTATAATCACCTCTTAGTTATCTTATATCCTCAATATGGACCATGTTATAGAACCAGAATTGAGATAAGGATTAAGGAGATAATATCTTGACTATATCTTGTCCTTAAAAGCAGATTTTAAATTTGAACATTCATGTTAATTGCCCAAAGAAAGATCATCTCTATTTTTTTTCTATGTGAGCACATTGATTAAATATATTTTTGCCTTTTATCATTATTTTGTTTCTTAACATTTTAGTTTTAATATGAACAAAATGAAGTTGGGTCAGGTTTAATAACTTTAGTTTACATTAGCACTTACATATAAGTCAGTTTGCAAAGACAAACTATAATCATACGTAGACAGAGTATGTATTCATAATCACATATAAGATATATTTTAGTAAATCTAAAATTGAATCTTATTGTTTTTTGAGATAATTTTTTTACAATCCTCTTTGTGAAATATTGTTAGATCAGGCAGAAACAAAAGCAGATATTGAAACAAAAGAGTGTTGGAGGAGAATAGACTTTTTATGTCAGAGAAAACAGCCCTGGAGATACCAGGCATCGAGACTCCACAGAGCCTGTCAGAGCAGCTCTTCTCTGGTGTAGCTTATCCCATGAGTCTCTGTTGGGATCTGTGCTTTACAAATATTTAGCCCTGGGTCTCCATAAATCTCAAAGTGTTAACTCCCTTTGTTAGTATGCCAGTGTTGGAGGAACATAACTGGGAAAACTCTTAGGCTCTTCTTAGAAGCCACTAAATGTACTGTATAAAGATTTATCTTGTCTCACTGTTCCGTTTCTGTGAAGAAACACCATGACCATTGCAACTCTTGGAAAGTATTTAATGGTCTTGCTTACAATTACATAGGGTCATTCCATTATTATCATGGCAGCCAGCACAGCACTAGAAGAGCAGATGAGCTACATCTGACCCTCAAGTGAAAGGGGTAGGGTACTCACCCCCATTGACAGACTTCCTCCAACAAGGCCATACCTATGAGCCTATGGGCTCTTATTCAAACCAGCATATTGTATTCCCTGGCTCCCATAAGCTTGTAGCCATATCATACTGTAAAAATGCATTCAGTCCAACTCAAAATTTTCATAGTCTGTAACAGTTTCAACACTGTTTAAAAGTCCAAGGTCCCTCCTGCCAAAAGTGCTTACAATGGAAATCATATACCCTACAGGCCAGGTAAATGTGAAGCTTGCTTCTGGTAATAAAAAGTGATGGAAATGACTGGGGGCTGCAGCAGGCCCAATTACAATGACCTGGCAGGTAAAGCCAGAGGCAGGAAGTTAGAGGACCTCTGAGATGTAAACTCAACCCAGATTTTACCTCAGTATGTGGATGTTAGATGCATTGGTGTGGGGAATGGTACATTCCCCTGCTCTAGAGGTCAACAGCGAGAGAGGGTAGGCAGATCAGGAAATCCTAGATTGAGTTTAAATAACACACCAATAAAAACTCACAATGTGGCTTCAAAGACTCAGAGGTTTCAGGGAGTACTCCAGGTTAGCAGCTCTGGGTGAGATTGGTGTCAGAAAAGGTAGGGAGATGGTAAGGAGAGAGAGGAAAGGTTATTCAGAGGAAGAGATACAGGACTCCAAAACTCCCCCTGGATTTCAGCACCAAATGTTAGCTCTAGATTGATCAAGGCAGCATGTCTATAGAAGCTGATCACCCCTCAGTGGGAACATGAAGAGCAGCTCTCCCTATGGGAGTGGAGACTATGCCCAGGCACAGAAGCTTGTGGGGTTTATAAGGCAGAAAAGGGAACTTTTAGGGTGGCAGACACCTTATCAGAAACTTCCTGGCTCATCATGTCAACCTTCCTGTCTGGAGTTTCTCAGCTTTTAGGTCCATAACCCTACAAGGTCTACATTATTCCTGACCCTGTCCTCCCATATCTTCCGTACACACCCACCTAATCCCAATCCTTATTCTGCTCCACCTTTTCCTCTACCTGTCCTAATGCCTCCCATGGCAATGTGCAGTCAGTACCCTACACTTTCTTAACTGGACTCCAGGGTACTGACCTGGCAGAAGAACCATGGCTAGACTTCCTAAAGGGCTCTGAGGGAGCTCTATTTAAAACACCTACCTTTTATGGGGGGGGGGGAATTTTTAATTAAAAAAAAAAATTAAAAAAAAAATAAAAGCTCAACCTTGGATTTGGGGTATAACACAGTAGTAATGTACTTGCCTGGCTCTGGCTTCAGTTCCTAGTACCACAAACATAAAGACTTCCATGGCTTAAATATTAGCAGACAGGAAGGACCTCCAAGCAGAAGGGCAAAGCCTAGAGCTTGAGGGTTCCCTTTCTCCATGGATGTCCCAAATACAAGGCTCTCATGGGTTGGAAGTGCACTTCGATCATGTTCTATATTTGGGGAAAGTATAAGCTACTAAAATCAAATCAATAGGTGTTTTTAGCTGGCAGCCCTACTGTCTTGCTTGAGAACAGAGCCCTGGACCTGCCCCAGACTTCCCAATACTAAGAGCAAATGTGGAGAATAGTCTGCTGTAGGCACAGCTGGGGACTCTACCAGAGAAGCTGATGTAGAGGAGTGTTTTCAAGATCCTTCCCTGGCCCTATGGTGGTAGTATCCCTGCCATAAGACCCTCAAGAGCCACAGGCAAGTGGCCCAGGCTAACCGTGAACTCTACAGCTGGTCTTGAACCTTTCAGTCCCCCAGTCTAAGTCTCTCAGCTGGAATTACAGGCCTGCATTATTAGGCTTGTATGCAGCCACCCATGGCAGTATAGAGAACCGTAGCCAATAACCATGGAAGGGATGTTAAGAGTTTCCTATTGTCAGCAACCAGTGTGTTCACAGCTGAGGTACTTTTAGTACTTGTCTGTGCAGCTCAGATGGAAAGAAGTCCTGGCAGTTAGGAGCCCAGGCTGAGCGCTGCAGCTCAAATGGAAAGGTGGTATTCAGGCACTCAGGAGCCAGTGAACACCACAGGCCATAGTAAGCATAGGTAGCAGCTTACAGCCCTGCTTCAGGGAAAGACTTCCTTAATGTTAACAGCCCTGCTGTGGCTGGGGAATGTCCCCAGTGAAATTGTTACAGTCCTGCTCTGGTTTCCCAGAGTTTAACAACTCCGCTCTACTGTTTAACAACTTGGCTCCACCAGGGAAGGTCTCTTGGGCATTGAGAGAGCTTTTTCTCAGCTATTCTCTGTCCAGGCTCTGTAGCTGCTGCCTCAGCCTGGGGTGGGAGAAGACCAGCAGGGAAAGGGCTGTGGGCACAAGGTTTCTATAGAGGGAGACTTCCAGGGTGGGTGTTGGTCATTTGGTTTTGGTTTCAGAGCCAAAATGTTTCTTTCATTGGCTCTTTTGCACTTTGGGGCTCTAATTACTGGGTCAGGCCACATTTCTTTCACTGGCTCTGGTTCTAGGGCCAAAGTGTGTTTCTTTGGTGCTGGTTTCAGAGTCAGGGCGCATTTCTTTTTAGTCCTGGGTTCAGGGATAAAGTATTTCTTTCACTGGCTCTGATTTCAGAGCCACAGTGGGTTTCTTTGGCCACTTTTTCCTACACTGGACAAGCCCTAGTGCCCAGGATACAGGGGCTCCACACAGTAGGAAATCTTGAGGTCACAGGAACTTGATAAACAGCTCTATCCTGTTGTCCCCAGGGACCTCCTGGAGAAGTCGCGCCTACTGAGCCACAGCTCGCCTGCAGCACCAGTAGGCCACCCCATCAGCAGCCTCCTCCAGAGGAGCCCCGGTGAGCTGGGCCGCCCTGGGATCCTCACAGAGGGCGAGGCTGAGCCTCGGGTCAAGGAGAGCCATTCACCTGGCAAAGAGGATGGCGCCAAACTGGCTGCACGACCTCCATCGCCCTACTGCAAAGCAACCATGAGTGACTGCCTGAGCCTAGCAGGCCTGTTGGGTCAGGAGTCCGGGAAGCAGACACCTGAGCGGCCCCAAGGCGACGTGAAGGTAAAGGAGGAGCGCCGGGAAGATGAGACACCGGAGATCCCTGGCGTCAGCGTGCATTCCACAGCTACACATCTGGGCCTGGGCACGTCCAGCTTCGTGTGGGACTCGCCACGCGACACCTACCGGGGCTTAGAAGTGCCACGCCGCGCCTTTCCCGCCCCACAGCCGGCTGCGGGCCCTGCTCCCGCTCCCTTCGAGCTCTCAGAGCGCGCCTACCGCGATCGCGAGCCTCACGACTACAGCCCGGAGCGCCTGCGCGAGCTTCGCAGGGAGGAGCTGGAGCGCCCGCGCGCTTCCGATCCAGACACCGCGGTCTTGCCGGCGATGCACTACACGCGCCTGGCTCCTGCCGCACTGCACAGCGCACTCCTGGCCCGGACCCCACCGGCTGCCCCGGCACTCGGTGTGCCTCCGCCCCTGGTGGCTGCAGGCGGGGTATCCACGCCACCTGCGCGCCCCAGGACGACGCCGTTGGCTCTCGGACCTGGACCTGGCGAGGCGCGCGACTACTCGCCGGCAGCATGCAATCCGCCCGAGGTGGAGGCGCGGTAGGCCCTGCAGAGCGGACTGGCTCACTTAAATTCCTGGGACCTGAGCAGAGTCCAGGAGCAGCGCAGCTCGCTACACTCTAGCTATGGCTTGTGTAGTCAAGGACTTTTATGTTTTTCTGGGGGTGACTTCATTTTCCGAGCTTGCTATTTGGTCACCGGGAAAAATTTAGCTTTGTACCCCCCCCCCAGGTGACAAGCATTTTTAATGGTTTTGTATTTTTCTTAATTTTGTGCTCTAACGACATTTTAAAGAACCAAAAAAAAAAAAAAAGAATTTTTAGTTGGGATTTACAGTTCACTTCTCAGATCCCATTTGAGCCCCAGAGTTTGTCTTATTTATGGAAAGAAACGGTCTTTCTGTCCAGCGCACTGTGAGGCTCCGCACTCAGGCCTGGCTCTGGCCTTCCCTTGGTACTTGGAACCGAAGTTACAGATATATATTAAAATAATATTAATAATAATGTACAAAACTTTGGGTTTTATGCCTTATTTTATTATGCATAGGTATAGGAGAATTTCTTTGGTTTGTTTTTTAGAAAAAGACATGTAAATATTCTGTTGATATAATTATAAAACTTATTAAATTCTTAACCTGGACAGTCTATAACAAGTTTCTAGAAGCCCCTCTGGTTATTTGTGTCCGTGGTCACAAAACCCCACTTGTACTGTCAGTTATGAACACACTGAGTAACTACAGCGACTATCCTTCAACTATGCAAGCCTCAGGAGCAGGACACAGTGTTTGGGGAAGAAAATATCTGAGCTTCCTATAGGGTGGTTGGACCTCCCAGAGAGCCACACTTCTGAGCATCTGCTTAGACTCACAGCCGACTTCAGGACTGATTCTAGTTACAAGGACAACACTGCCCATGTACTAATTTTAATGCAGTGTTCTCTGGATCTGTGTAAGCCAGACAGAATCTTAGAACTTGGTTCAGAGAAAAAGATTAGTTTTCTTCCTCCTATACACCAGCGTCTGTCTGGGTGTTGCCCTCTCTACCCCTACCACCACTGCCAAGCCTGTCAGAGCTCCATTGGCTTTGGTTTTACAGTTACACCCTCTCAGGCTTTGTCCTAACCTTCACTTTTGTGCTGAGTCAACATTCAGCGGCCCTGTCTGCTTTGTTCAGTTCCTTCCTGCTAGACAGCCCTGTGTTTCCACTGTGGCATCTGGGTATTTTAAACAGTCTGTTTTCATGTCAATCAACAGTGATAAATACAGCCTTGATTGGATGAAATGTGGTCAAGTGTGTTGTGTGGCTCTGAGGCAGGTAACTCATTGTATCCCTCCCTAGGGTATGAGTTTCTGGGCTTCAAAGTTCCTCAAGGACATCCTGAGACAGTGTGGGGCTGGCAGTCCTTGCTGCTTCCACTGCCCCCTTTGTTTCCTTTGGAGCTGTGCTTTTGTGGGCGGTTCTTCTGCTGTACCACCCTCCCTGTCTGCATGGAACTCTACTGACCTTACACACTGGCCCAGGTGACACATGAACTCTAGTCATCTTGGCCACACAGCCCATATTAACAGTTTGCAGGGTTTTCTGCATGGAGCCTACCATTCAAGTTCTCACTTTTCGTGCATGGGGTTTGCAGCTCCTGGGAACATGTTACGTTGTAAGGTTGTAGCTAATCCCAACTGTTTAGCACTACACTGAACCGGATTAACCCTTTGCCCAATAAATGAAAACTTAGACTGCCTGGGGTAAGAGGCCTTCCACATTCGTTCAGGATAGTGCCACCTGCCCATTTACATGAAGCTCAGGACCCACCTGTCATCTGATTTGGTGTAGCTGTCACTGTGTCCTGCATGGGTTTGGAAGTGCGGTCTTAAATCAGGTCACCTTGTGGAATGGCAGGCCTGGGTGATAGGACTCCAATAACAAACCAAAGTGGGATTTCACCAGAGCCCTTTGGCTTCCTTACAGAATAATGGGTGCCTTAAAGTGACTGCGTTACCAGAAATGAATGAGAACCCCAAAGAAGAACTTAGAGCTGCACCGATGGACTACCCCTGGAGTTAATGTTCCTTAGCTTCCTTCCTAAACCTTCCTAAACCACCAGGCTGTGTTCAGTTAGGGCAAATTACACACAAATGATAGAGGCACGAGAGGGTGTACCTCGAATGAAAGTCAGTGACCCTCTTTGCTCCCCTCCTTCTATGAGGAAGATCTTGGAGGTCTCTTGCAGATAGTCATGGCTGTTCTGACAATACCTATTAGTGCTACCCAAGCCCCAGAGTGAAAGCATCATGAACACAGAGATGCTGTAGATTGGGTAGAACATTCCCCTGTATCCCAGAAAGCCATGATCCAGACTGGTCTTTAAGCTGTAATATGCCTCCTCCCAGGGCACCCTGGACTAGAGGAGACTTCCTAATCTTTTGCTTTTGTTTTTTTGAGACTGTGTCTCTCATTGTAGACGAGGCTGTCCTGGAACTTGATATGTAGACCAGGTTGGCCTCAAACTTAGAGTTTCATCTGCTTTTCTGCTTCATCAGAGTGGTTCCAGTATCTGGGCATCAAGAATCCTTGGTTGAAACAGCCAGAGGCCTTTTGGGTCACCACTACCATGAGCAAGTATGGATAGAGATGGGAAAGAAAAGTGGAGGTTTCTTGCATTGTGGAGAGAGGCAGAACTGGAGATTCAACAGCGTGGAGAAATGGGCTGATGGGAGAGGCCTGTGATACCATCTGAGGCCATGGTGATATCCAGGGCCTGTGTTGCCTCTAAGGGCCATGTGGATGTCTGTAGTCTGGGCTGCCACTTGAAGCCATGTTGATGTCTAAGGACTATGATGTCTAAGGACACAGAAAGGGGAATGACAGACAAGCATGGGAGAGCTGGTGTGTTGGGGGCAGGGGGGTAGGTTAAGCTGACCAATTCAGCTACTACCCAGACCCAGATCCAGGCCTTTTGAATTGGCGCACCCCAACTCTTACCCCATCTATGAGTTGCTGGAACATATGAGGGGGTCAGTCCTTTTGAACCATAGCCCCAGGATCTCCATGATTCTGGGCAACAGCAAAATATCCAAGAGAAGTTTTGGTTCCAGTATTGATGATGTAGCAAAAGCCGGAGGCCTTGAACCAGACCAATGACCCATTGCAAACATGAACATTTGCAAGTAAAACTGTTTGGGCAAAAGAATTTCCTGAGTGACACACCAAAGCTTCTGATGCCACTGCTACAAATAAATATGTGATGGAGAGGCAGGAAAGACAGGAGAGTGGAGCTGTGATGGGCATGTGAGAAGGCTGCAGTTGACAGAGGAGCAGGTCATTGCCCAGAGGCCTGGCAAGACGTTTTGGTTATTGTTTTAATTTTCTTTTTCTTCTCTCTCTCCTTTTTTCTTTTCTTTCTTTCTTGAACATGCTCTATAGACCAGGCTGGCCTTGAACTCACAGAGAGAGCCACCTGGCTCTGCGGAGTGCTGGGATTAGAGTGTGCCACCACCGCCCTGTGTTTTTGTTTTAATTTTAATTTCTTATTTTCTTTTGGGGGAGGTTACAAGGATGGAGGGTGGATATGGAAGGACTGGGAGATGAGTGGAATTTTTTAAAAAGGAATACTTTGTCGCCCAGGTGTGATCACACATTCTTTTAATCCCAGTAGAGAGGAAGGCAGATTTCTGTGAGAACATAGGAGAACATAGTATGTTCTAGGCCAACCAGGGCTACCTAGCTTTTTTTTCTTTCTTTCTTTTTTTCTTTTTGGTTTTTTCGAAACAAAGTTTCTCTGTAACAGCCCTGGCTGTCCTGGAGCTAGCTCTGTAGACCAGGCTGACCTTGGACTCACAAGAGATCTGTCTGTCTCTGCCCTCCTTGAGTACTACTAGGATTAAAGGCATGTGCCACCACCACCTGGCGGTTTTTGCTTTTTGTTCTTTTTAAGGACTTTGTTTTTGCATCTGCTAGAGCCCTGACAAGGGTGGGAGTGGGGGTTGCTCACAGGGCCAGACTGCCATGGCCTTCCAGAACCACTTCAGAAGGCCACAGAACTCACCATCAGGTGTGAGCAGTAAGTCAAGGGTGTCCTTTAGCTAAGATCATCCATGTGTCTAAGGAGTTCATGTGGATGAGTACTGAGTGGTAGTCAAGAAACACATTTCCTCAAGGCCTGAGCAAGGGAAGAGTGGTTCCAAGCTCATGAAGATCTTTATGGGTCCTTACCTAGTACTGACTCCTCATTAGAATGTCTCAGGTAGGACATTCCTTTCTGGAATGGAGTGTCACCCTTGAGGATGAGTGCCTTGAATGGGCAAGATTCATGGTACCGTCTGCTGTTTGGACATTTTTGTAAAAACCTGGGCCCAGCAAGTGTCTTTGCAATGAGGACACAACGTAGCTGTTGATGACCTTCGGCAAAGCATGCATTAGCTAAGTCACTGGGATCGGGATTTTTCCATCAGAACTCTAACTCAAGGCAAGTCTGGATGTGCCCAGTCAGCCTCAGGAGAAACGGAAACAGAATTGGTCCATTAGACTCCATGGCTGCCCATGCCCATGCCATGGAGTTACTGACCTGCCGGCAGCTGACGGCCAGCCAACAGCCTCCTTAGCAGCTACCAGACACCAGCTTCTGTGGAGACAAAAGGAACCACTGGGCTGAGCTAGACAAGATGAAATGTTACTGGGAGGGACCAGACCTTATCTTGGATCCAGAGAGACTGAGAGACTGCAGTGTGTATGAAGCAACCGGTGCTGGAGCAGAACCCTGCTCTCTTAGAAGTACAGGCATGAGCTTTATTTATCAGCACTCCTCCAGCTTCTCTGACTGCATAAAATATGCCCCAAACAACACCCATTTTACTCCTGGGTACTGTGAGTGAAGATTGGAAGTCCCCCCAGCTGAGCCCCAGCTATAAAACTCCCCAAGTCTCATGTGCCTCTCAAGTTATCTGGGGCTACTAGATTCTACTCACCCCTAAGAGGCTATCAAAGCTCTGAGTAATCTTCAGTAACTCTTGCCTCAAGTATCTGCTTTATTGTAGCTGATAAATTCACACGCTCATTTTCATCGTTTGTGTAATTCACTGCTGCCTGGGGTCTTTCCTCACTCATCTAGTTTATAAGTTTATTTTTCATCCTCAGTTCTACCTTCATATTAGGCTCTACATTTTTAGCAAGAGGGGCTCCTGGTTGCCCCCAATTCCTCTTCCTGCAGCAGCCTTACCAGCCTTGCCTTCTTGTGACCTTACCAGCTTGGGCTCTTCTGGTATCCCCACAGGACAAGCCAATGGCCCTGCTAAACTGTGGTCTGTGAGGCTAATTGTAGACTTCAGTCTTTCCTGTCATGAATAAAACATGTGCTGAGCAAGAGCCAACCCTATTTCCCACCACCATATTATTAAAGCCATAAAGCACTTCTGAGGTGCAATTGCCCTGGACAGGCTCTTCAGAAATCAACATCAACCACCGGCTTCTACTTTTATCTCAACCCTAGGAATTACTCTGTAGCCAACCTTTACTCCATCTCTGACTCCAGAGATTCAATGGCTGTTGCTACTTTATCACCAGAGGATTCCAGCCTGCGCTTCTGGAGAGCTATGATCCCCTTCTTTATGTTTGTTTTACAACTCCCTTGGCTCAAGTTGAAGCTATTCAGCAGGAAAAGCAAGCGTTCCAGAGCAGACCTTCACAGAGAAGCTTGAGAACAAGGTGCTCCACCACTAGGAACAAGTGCTCCACCACTGCTTATGGGTTTTTTGTGGGTTTTTTGTTTTTGTTTTTATTTTGTTTTTTTTCTGAATCAAATGCCGTCCTGCCAAGGTGTTTCTGCTCTGCCAGGGCCACAGCACCATCTGGTGGCTGTCTTTGGGACAACACAGGGTCTTGAACTGGTTAACACTCACTAAAAGTAATTTCTAGAGCAAACATTGAAAGCTCAGGGCTCCTTGCTTTACTTCTGTGTCTTCTTCATTCCCAGGTCATGGTTTTTATTGTGTGCTCCTGTGACTTTGCTTTTTAAAAAAAAGTAGGCTAGGCAGTGGTGGTGCACACCTTTAACCCCGGCACTAAGGAGGCAGAGACAGGCTGTAAGGTTGAGGCCAACCTGGTCTACAGAGTGAGTTCTAGAACAGCCAGAGATACACATAGAAATCCTGTCTCCCAAAAAAAAAATCGAATTTCAAAAACTAGGCATTAACCATAAAACTGACCCACGTTAGACTGCCTGGCTCTTAAGAGAACACCATTATCAGACCATTATCCAGTCAGCACTGAACCCTAACCTGCTAACAGATTCTTTTAAGGGCCTACAAAGAGTTTAAGGCTACAGTAGCTTCTCTTTTCCGTTGCTGGCATCCCTGGAAAAGCCCGCTTCTTTTCCTAACATTCATCTGTGGGGCACTGGTTTGTTCTTTTGAGATAGGGTCTCATGTATCCAAAGCTGGTTTTGAGCTTATTATGTAAAAAAAGACTGGCTTTGAGTACCTTTTCTGTCACTCTAACCATGTACTTTGGTTATTCTGACAGCCAGCAAGCCCCACAGCATTGGGGTTACAGAAATGCACAAGTCTTCCCCAGGCTCCTTATGGGTACTGAAATTTGAATTAGGGATTTTATTAGTCAGTAGTCTAGAGGAACAGAAGATACACACACAAAGTGGAGGTATTTATTAGAGTGGTTTACAGGCTGTGGTCCAGCTAGTCCAAAATGGTTGTCTACCAACAGAAGGTCCAAGAATCCAGGAATTCCACAGGGCTGAATGCCTCAGCAACCTCCAGGATATACCAGAATCCATAAGAAGTAGACTGTAATGTCAGCGAAGAAATGAACTTGCTAGCAAGACCCAGAACAAGCTGACAAAGAGAACTAGCTTCCTTCTTCCATGCCAGCAGAAGGTGTGGTCCAGATTAAAGGTAGCTCTTCCTACCTCAAAAGATCTGGATTAAAAATGTATCTTCCCACCTCAGTGATCCAGATTAGAAGTGGGTCTTCCCAGTTCAAATTATATAATTATGAAAAAAAATCTCTTGGGTCAGGCATGGTAGTGCATGCCTTTAATTCCAATACTTGGGAGGCAAAGGCAGATGGATCTCTGTGAGTTCAAGGCCAGCCTGGTCTACAGATAGAGTTCCAGGACAGCCAGGGCTATACAGAGAAACCATGTCTTGAAAAACCAAAACCAACCAACCAACCAACCAAACAAAACCTCCCACAGGTGTGCCCAAACCTTCCACAGGTGTGCCCATTCATTTGAGTTTTGATTCCTGATATAGTCAGGTTGACAACCAACCATCATAGTCCTTATGGATGTTCAAGTAATGCTAACACCAAGTCTCAAGTTATATATTTTGAGAAACATCCATCAGGAAGTGAGGTTACCTCTGTCTTTTCAATGATAAAATTCAGCTGATTTTATTTTCTCTCATTAGAAGACAACACAAAATGATATTTTATTCATTTAGTCTTACATTTATTTCATTGGGAGGAAGGCATGTCCCTATCTGTGTGTGTGTGTGTGTGTGTGTGTGTGTGTGTGTGTGTGTGTGTGTGTTTGTGTGTGTGTGTGTGTGTGAGAGAGAGAGAGAGCAGGGAGGGAGAGAGAGAGGAGATAAGATGGCAGTTTGTGAATCCTAGGGCCTTGGTAGAAAGTGCCTTTGCTCACTGAGCCAACTTGTTGGCCTGAAAATACTATTTTGTAAGTATGGTTAAAGATGATGCTAAAACCAAAAAGTTGAAAATAAAATGTCCTAGAAATTTCATCAATTATTACACATGTCATATTTACCACTTTGAATGTATATATTTATATAGTTTGTTTTTTATTTGATATAATAAATGTAATATTTGATATAATAAATATTAAGTTAGTAACCAAAAGTCATCTTCTTTTGTGGTACTGGGATTTGACATACAGCTGTGAGCAGACTAAACTGGGCCACATCCTGTCCTTGAACCATTTTCTTAAAGATAGACACAAACATCTCAAGCTCTTTTGGTGATCCCAACCACAGCCTTGTTCATATTATCACCTCCACATTCCTCAGCAGTTCACAAGGAAAGTCAGAGATGGGCACACATCACTTATGACCAAACAGTACAGGAAGGCCAAAGATATTCCTCTCAAAAACCCAGCAGCAGTGAAGCATGGCAGAGATCCAGGGCACCATACATAAGGGGCCTGGAACAATATAATGCAGATGTTGAACTCATAAGTCACATGGAACTGAAGAACCCCTTCCATAGAGGGCTCATCAGGAAGAGAGGAAGGAACCGGCACAGATGCAACTCAGCATGGGTAAGTGTAGGCAGCAAAGATGAAGCCTGAGTCAAGCTTGGGGAGCAAGGGGGTCTCAGCAGCTCACACTAGAGAAACTGCCAAAGAAAATATATAGAAACAGGTCTGGTGTTCTGGGAAGTTCAGCACAGCTAGCCCTGGGGCTGGGACAAGCTTGTGTTATCTAGTGTAGTCATAGATAGTTTGTTCAAAGCAAACTTTTCCTTTGGGATAGCCAGCTTATATTACTTCTCAATGACAAAACATATGATTACATTTGTCATGGAGACTGCTGTGGGGGCTGGTTCAGTGGCAATCCTGAAAGTTCTTCCCGAGTCTGACTCTCTATCCATAAGAATGGTCATATAGCCAGCACTGCTATAGAGCTGAGCAGACCCCAAGTGAGTCTTCAGTGTTTCTAAAGATTTCCATGCTTTTATTATTGAAAACATGGACTGGACAAGATACTTCCTCATCAACCCATAGTTTTTATTTTTGAGTAGTAATTAAGCAGCAATCCTATGATTTGCCCTCAGAAGTTTCAGACTGTGGGACTCAAATTCATATTAACAACAAGCAACAGACATCTCTAATTCCTACAGATTTTCACCCAAAAAACATAACAGGATGGAGGTAAGCAGAGCACTCTGGGCTCTCTGAAGTCCAGTTTTAGTTCTGTGCCTCACAAGTTCATCTTCATTCACTAAAGGAGCAAAGATCAGAGAGAAAAATCATATGAGCTTGATCCTAAACACTAGCCATAAGACCTTTGTCCAGGCCCACACACTGTGGACAAAGCTACCTGACTCTTGCCTTCATTAAACGTGTCAGGATGTCTCAAGTGGAATCAAGCCAAAGCAGACCCAACAGGCGGGGCTTGCCTGGCAGGTGCCATATTCTTAACCTCAGGAGCCACAGACCCCTGTGCACAGGTTGGTATTATGATGTCTAACAGCAAAACATGTACTTAACTCCACTGGGCACCCGTGATATACACAGCCCATGCTAACAAGCCCCTGTTCTCCATAGCTCCGGTGAGCTTTTGTTCTCTGGCTCCACCAAGGGTCAGTAGAAAGTAAAGGAGATGGGAAGGAAAAAAGTCGGAAGAACCTTTCTGCTTTGCAGCTGTAATGGTCCCCTTACTTGATAGACACCACAGACAGACAGATAGACAGACAGACACACACACACAGAGAGAAAGAGAGAGAGAGGTACAAAACACTCTTGCAGGCCTGAAGACTGTTTCTGATCCAGCTCCTGGCAGTTTCTATATCAGCTTCCCAGGCTTGCAAGTTTCTGGTCCCTCTAGTTGCGATCAACAGGCTTTTATCATTGTGTATCTTCACACTCAGAGGGCTCAGTGCCTGGTTCAGGAACTACCATCCCCTCCCCCAGTCTTCTCTAGCAATCTCCACTTTATAAACTGCATGTGGACACTAACTAAAGGCAGTCACTGTGCCCTCTGTTGGTGGGATTTGGTTTTACACACAACTCCCCCAGTCCCCCTCCCACACAGCTTCAGTAGGTGGGGGTTGGGGTGGGCAACTTACCACTGGCAGGCACAAGGCCAGGAGCCCAGTTCTCTTTGTGCAGTGGGGAGGGCTGTTCTCACTCAGCGGGAGGCAGCATAAGCTCCAGCACTCTGAGTGGCTTTCACATCTGTCCCCTTCTTGCTGGAGAGAGAGAGAGAGATCGAGCCCCAATGGGGTTCTTTCCCTCTACTCACCAGGGACCCTTACCTGTTCCCTTGCTCCATGCTCACCTTGCGCCAAGATACACATTGCAAGAAGATGGACTTTGCTGAGCAGAACCTGTTTGGGCTGTAGCTGGTCCTGATGCAGCAGTTGCTGCGACATTCTGAGTGTTCTCCACAGAAGTGCCCATTTGGCTGTGCGGGAGCAGGGGACCAGCATTCCCTGCTGCCAGGGACCAACCCCCATCCCTCTACCACCCGTGGAGATTCCCTTATCTCCCTCCACAGAAGAGGCCACTTCCTCTAGCTCATCCCAAAGCAGGTAGGCATGGGGCCAGAGGTGTCCTCTACTGATTTCTTTCCCTCCCTAGGTATCAGTAGGGATCCCAGTCACCTTCCTCCATGGCACACATTGTAAGAACACAGTCTGGGGAGTGCAGAATTTCTGTGGGTTCAAGCTGTTAGTGACACAGCAGTCGCTCTGACACTCGGAATTGTGTTCACACATCTCTCCTATTCCCTGAAACATCCAGAGTTTGGTTACCTGCTCCAGGGAAGTTCAGCAGACCCAGTGCCCAGAAGGGCTTCCCCATTCTGCCTCCACCCACTCCGGTTTCCTTCAGTCAACCACCCTTCAATGTTGTCTGACCTGGAAAAGGGGAAGACAGAAAAGGTAGATGGCAATAGGGGAAGGATGAGGAATAGAGCACGCAAAAGAGAATCTCAGTTGAGCAGGAGTGGCACACACTTTTGATCTTAGCACTCAGGAGGCAGAGGCAGGCAAATCTCTGAGTTCAAGGCCAGCCTCGGTCTACAGAGCACCTTCCAGGACAGCCAGGTCTACAGAGAGAAACCTGATCTAAAACAAAAAGAAAACTCCTCACCCGCAAGCATGTCTGTTATAGGCGAGGTGCACAGAGGTGAGCTAGACACAGACTACAGGCCAAGTGATTGAGCAAGGGCCCGGGCAGGAAGGACGGAAGATAAATTCCACAAGATCTGGCTCACCACCAATGCCAGATGAGGAAAATGATGTTCAGAGTCAATCACTTTCCTGGGGTCATACAGTTAGCTCATCTGGAGCCAGCAAGGTAGACTAGAGGGCTTCCACCCGGATCTCTTTTGTTTTGTTTTTAAAAACAAAAAGAGCTTATTGGCTGTAGGTTAAAGGCAGGGTGACTGTTAAGTAGCCTGCAGCCACAAGTCAGTGAGGAGCCATACCTGAGCACACAGGAAAGAAGGCAGAGGAGAATTGCAGATCAACAGGAATAGTATTGGGTAATCTGAGGGTGTGTACAAAGGCAACAAAGGATATCACATTGCACAAAAAGGAGTCATGGGAGACCCTAGGAGAGTCCTTGTACCCTGCTTTCTCCCAGTCTGCTGTGTCCTTGGGGCTTTGTTGACAGATGCAGTTGCATGAGGGTTAAATGCAGCACTGGTGTGTAGATCTTCAGATATCTTTATGAGTATGCAACTCCGTGTTCTCAAGTCCCTTCCCACTGGGCATGCTCACATGATCCCCTGTCATCTCTGCTCCAATGAGGCCCTGGATTCCCCACCCTGCCACAGGCCCAGTGAACTAGATTCCAGCCTTCTATCTAATAAGCATGCAGTGGGAAGGCATGTCCTGAGCTTACCTTGTAGGATAAAGTCATCTTGGTCTTCCTGTGCTGGAATGTGGGGTCAACCCAGAGCAGCAGCAGCAACAGCAGCAATTTCCACACCGTGACAGACATCACACAGCAGGCATGCCAGGGTTTTATGGAATAGGCTCTGTCTGCCCTTGGCATCCAGCAAAACACCTCCTTCCACAAGACTTTCGCTTATAAAATAGCTGTTATAAATAATAAGTATTGTTTATGAGTAGTTTTGGATTTACAGAAAAAGAAATGTGCATAAGGCCTGGGACTGTGTTTCAGTCAGGAGACTGATTGCCTAGTTTGATCTTCAGACGTGGATAAACATGGCATGATTGTGCATGACTGTACTCCCAGCACTAGGAAGTAGAGGTATGATGATCAGAAGTTCAGAATTATTTTTACCCACATAGCAACTCTGAGGCCAGCTTGGACTCCAATTCTCTTTTATTTTCAAAACAAACAATCTGTATGCTACACATGTTCAATTCCACCCCTGGGAGGTGGCAGTGAGGGGAGCTCAGTGAGTTTCAGATCAGCCAGAACTAAACAGTGAGATTCTGCCTCAAAATAATAAACAAACAAACAAACAAACAAACAAACAAATAAATAAATAATGACTAGAGAGATGGCTTAGAGGTTAAGAGACTTGTTGCTCTCGCAGGAACCCAGGTTCAATGCCAAGCACCCACATGGTAGCTCACAATCATTTGTAAATCTGGTTCCAGGGGATCCAATAATCCTTCCTCACTTCCTCAGATATACCAGAATGCATACGTATATAAAATAAAAATAATTCTCTCTGTGAGTTTGAGGCCAGCTTGGTCTATCTACAGAGTTAGTTCCAGGACAAGTTTGAAGTCAAGATAATTTAAAAATATGTATGTTGGTTCTATAAAGCAGTTTTCATAATTCAAGGTCTTTTAGCAGCCAAAAAAATCTAAATACAACATAATATACATAATCTAGACTCTGTGTATGTTCCATCTTTATGTAGCTTATTATATTTTTTATTAAGCCATTTCTTTTTAAGGACTTTCTTTACGCTTTTTCTTTTCTCTCCCAAACATATATTTTGAACACGCTATGACCCATTTAGGGCTCTTTTTGTCTGAACCTGTTCTTACTGTATCTGTAACCTCTTCAGTCTGTATGAGCAAAAAAACAAAACAAAACTGTTGTGTGACTTACATCATGGCATGCTGGTGCTGGCTTTCCCCCTCAGTTGCCCAAGAGGCTAGTCTCATGGCAGAGGTACATTTATCACCAGCTCTAGGAGCCATGTTTACCACCCAGTTTTGGGGAATTTCTGAGTCCATGCCACCACCAAGTAGAGTAGCTGCTCATAAATGCTATATAAATATTGGGTAGTAGGATCTCTTAAAAGAGTCACCTGTTTTTGCCACTAGAACAGAGCCAGGAAGCCATTTATTAAAGGAGCATGCTTCTGCTCACTGCCACCAAACAGAGCCCATCAGAGCAAAGGCAGCTACCAAGAAGCCATGCTTGACGTTGTTCTTATGTGTCTAGAATCCTTTTCTAAGCCTTGCCAGGTTTTATGTGGAAATTTTGACCCCACAGTGGGTGCCATATATAGGCAGATGTTTCTCTGTCCTGGTAGTTACTTTCAAATTACCACACAGAGGCTATGTTAATTATAAATGCTCAGCCAATGGCTTAGGCTTGTTACTAACTAGGTCTTACACATAAATTAACCTAGTTTTCTATCTATGCTTTGCCACATGGCTCATCCTCCTCTCTGTCCACCAAGGCTATTGCTGGTTTTTCTTTTTTCTTGTTTCTGTAGTTCAGCTTTTTCCAAAAGGCTCAAGCTGGAGCCACAGTCTGTGGCTTTTCAGAATGCTTTATTTCATTTAAGCTAAAGATTCTCTGTGTCTTTTCCTGATTTAATAGCTCACTTCCTTTTTTTTCTAGTTTTTTTTGACAGGGTTTCTCTGTGCCTGGCTATCCTGGAACTTGCTCTGTAGACTCACAGAGATTGGCTTGCCTCTGCCCCTTTGCCTATCTGTCTTTCTGCCTTTGTTTTTAAAGACAGACTCTCAATGTGTAACCTAGGTTAGCCTTGAATGCATGATGATTCTAATTCAGCCTCTCAAGTGTTGGGATTATAGTTCTGTGCCACCAGGAGTGAGTGGCCACTGTCCACCAATTTAAATAAATATCTGCTGTTAAAATGGGGAGTTTACCTGTAAGTCTGAATACATTGGCCTTCAAGCTCCACCTCTCTGTCTGGCATGGTATGGCACTCAGATGTTCACTCAGTGTGTGGCCATTGTCTCTCCCTCCCATCCCTGTCCTCTCCACAGAAAGATGAGCCTGCTTTGTCCAGGGTGACCGGGCATGGTATGGGAAAAGGCTAGAACCTAGACAGTGACCATCAAGAAGATACACAGGATATTTTAAATGAAATTATGAAGAGGTCATATTTCTCCTCTTGTTACAATGTTGAGGGAAGAATCTAACAGACAACAGAGTATTAGAAGCAATTAAACAATTTAGAAAATTGTCAAGATCAGCTTAAAACATATGTTAGCCAGAAATAACAGAATCATAAAAACTAGAGCATCCTTAGCATCACCAGATAACTTACAGATGATGAGAGATGATAATTAGTACCCAAGGATGAAATCCTGGCCTCTGAGCCCTCTCCACATGTGTTTTCAGAATGTTTCTTTCTCTCTCTCTCTCTTTTTTTTTTTTTTTTAAAAAAAAAATGTGTATTTATTCATGTGTTTTTTAATGTAATTTTCATGTATGCTTGCATGACCGAAGACAGTATCAGAGAGAAGAGAGGATTAGCTCCCATTATAGATGATTGTGAGCCACTATGTGGTTGCTGGAAGAGCAGCCAGTGCTCTTAATGGCTGAGCCATTTCCCCGGTCCTTTAGAACATTTCTTGCTGCAGTATGAGCACTGTGGAAGGGCCCCAGGGGGTCTTACTGGTAGGCATATCTCCCCTGCACTCTAGACCTGGGTTATGTGTAGTTACTTAGTAGAACAAGGAAACATCCCATATGATATTTGCAGTAGGATATAAATACCAGGACTACAACCTTGGGCAGGGAGTTGATGCGTTGAGGGAAACTACATCCAACTACCTGAATACTATCTATATTTCCACGTTGCAATAATGGTCATCAAAGAAAAACAGGTTTTCACAGGTGATTCAGGAACTGGACCCAGTGTCTTAACTCTATATTTCCAGCTACTAGGGAGCCTAAGGCAAGAGAATTACGAATTCAAGGACACCCTAGGCAAGTTAAAAAAAATAAAAAGAGGGCTGTAAGTGCAGTGATTAGAGTTTTTGTTTAACATGTATGAGATGTTGGGTTTAGTCCTCAGCATCTAAAGAAAAAAAAGTAACTGGTGATCTGAGAGAAGCTGGTTGGATGAAAGGCAGGCTCTTGAAAGCCAGGAGTGACCTGTACTGCAATTTCATAGTTTGAGGATAGCCTAGACCATGTAGTAAGATCCTGTTTTTTTTTTTTTTTTTTAAAAAAAAAAAAAAAAAAAGGAGGTGACTGGAGAGGTGGCTCATGCTTAAGAGGGAATTTGCTGCTCTTACAGAAGACCCAGGTTTTGTTTCTAGAACCTACAAGGCTGCTTACAGTTGTAGTTCCAGTTCCAAAAGTATCTGGTGCCCTCTTCTGGCCAAGTATGCATACAGTGAGTGTCTAATCGATAGTTTTTAAGAGGCCAGGTTCAAATAGGTTAGACTAACTGTGAAAGGTAAAGGCAGAAAAGAAAGAGTCCAAATGAAGGAGTATAAAGTAAGAAGCATGCCATCCCTCTCCCTTCCTCCCTCCACACAAGCACTGAGAGCATCACAGCAGCGGCTGCAGAAATCCTTCCTGAACTGTTTCTGCTTAGCCTGCTCTTACTGTGGGTCATGGGTCCTGCTTCTTTGTGTGTGTTTTATTTTGGTGTTCCCTAAAGCTTGAATGATGTGCTGTGGATGGCCTGGACCCTTTGTCTTTAAGAACAGTGTCTATTCATCTCAACAAGCAGTTAATGGGCCGGGAGGTCCAAATCTGATTCTGTGTGTATGGCATAAGTAGTGAATTCCTAAGTGCAAAGGTTATCAGATATTCTGGCAGAGTCCATTGCAGAATTTTGGGACTTTGGGATATGCCTCTTCCCCTTCTCTGCCCATCTCACATCTGGGTACCGTGGCCTTGAGAAGTATAACATGGTAGCTGCCCTGCTCTCAGACAAGAAAACATGCTGCCTCCCTTTCTGCCCATAAGTAGCTTGCTCTTCTTCAGCTCTGAATTTTCAGAATCACTTTTCGCTATTTTGTGATGTTATCACTGTTTTCAGTGAGAAGGTTGTTCTTACGCCAGAGGCTGCTCTGAGTTTACAAAGTGTGGTATGCTGGTGGGACAAGCTATAGAACATTTTTCCTATCTTCTCAATAATGTGAACAGAATGGAATAATTCTGCCCTCATTATAATATAACAGGAGATAAGAAATATGCCCAGTATGACTGCTTGCAATGTCATACTATGAACATTCAGAGAAAGAGCCTCCTTGAGGGTCTCACTTTGTGCCCAGGCCAGTCATGCCAAGGTGAGCAATCAGGTTCCAGGCCATGTCATGCCAAGGTGGTATCGGTCTCAGCCCTCTTGAGAGTGTTTAGTGGGTGGCTGCTTATGGAAGGGACAAGTTGTATTCCAATTTTCTCTGGCTACATTCTCAAATGACAAGAGTCAAAGCATACTAAGAACCATTTCAAGTACATAGCTCCATGGATCTTGAACTTAGCATAGATACTGCCTATGGTAGGTACCCAAAGCACCTACCATGCCAGAGGAAACCCCACTGTGGAACTGGAGCCAGCCTTCCCCATGCTTGATGTCCTATGGTTCAAAGCTCTGTCAGGAGGGTCTTTGGGCCTCTGACTCCAACTAGACAAAACTCTTTAAACACTACAGTGCAGCAATGCACCCCCCCCCAGCTCTGATATGCTCAAGCCCAGCCTATACAATTGATCAGGTGAGTCCTTTAAGCTGTAACTCATGCTTTGTCACCCCTAAACTGTCCTCCAGCCTAATCACCATTTCACCTGGACTACTCCCCCTTTACATGCATTCTAAAATCTCATGGGCACCAGTTTTTACTTCAGTATTTCTAGGCATGCCAGTCTTGGGGGTTGAGGTGACCATACTTAGCCATGGGTAGGGCACAACACTATCTGGACTCCAATCCAGTCTTAGTCATCAGGGACTTTTAGGGACACTGAGGAAATCAGTGAGTCTTTTGTGGACTTGGTCATCTCTCTTGTGAAGTCAGGCATGCTGGCTAGTTTTGTCAGTCTGACACAAACTAGAGACTCCTGGCAAGAAGGAACCCCACTTGAAGAATTGCCTCCATCAGACTGGCCTTCAGGCCTGTCTACAGGGCATTGTCTTGATTGACAATAAATGGGGGAAGGCCCAGCCCACTGCTGGGAGTGCCATCCTTGGGCAGTGGTCCTGAGTGCTATAAGAAAGCTGGGGACAGAGGAAGCCAATAAACATCTTTCCTTGGTTATCTCTGCTTGGGTTCCCAGGTTCTTTCTTTAGTGCCTGCCCTGACTTTCCTCAGTGACGAACTGTGATGTGGAAGAACATGCCAAAAAACCCCTTTCTCTCCATGTGGGATTTTGTCACGGCAGCAGAAAGCAAACTAGAACACAAGTTCCTGATTCATGTTCCCCCCAAACTTCTGGTTTTCAGAGGATTTCCAGTGGTGTCTTGTTTGTTTTCCTGTATTCTTTATGGGAAATCACTGTGCTGTAAAACAGAGTTAAATTGTGGGTGGTGGTGGTTTTGTTTTTGTTTTTACTTTCTAGACTGCTTGAAAGTACAAGTAAGGAATCCTGCTGGGAGACGAAGTTGAAGCTCAGATATTGTTCTCTGGCCAGCATCCCCCATCCTGCTGCTTGTGGCCTTGATGGCATGCTGGGACTACAGGATGGAAGACCTGAGCCCAGAAATAGACATAGATTGGAGCATGGGGAGGAGAGGGAACCCACACCCTGAGGCTCATGTAGAAATGGGAATTTCCCCAGCACAATTGGGCTGGCCCACGGCATTCTCTCCTTCCTCTTTCACTCCTCACCTGGGGACAAGAAGAGAGACTGGAGACACTGGGAAACAGGGGCAGACCTGGGGAGGCACAGCAGGGCTCTGATTTCCTCCTACGCTCTATTCCATGCCACAAGCTTGGCATTTCCACTTAGTACCTGCTGTATGAATTGCATAAAATCTACTTTGCCCACATGATATCTAAAAATCACTTTTCTGCCCGCCAAGTGTATCCCCGAGGATGAAGTCAACCAGCCAAAGCATTTCAGCAAAGAGCCTCCTCTGCAAATCAGCAGGACACATGATTTGAGTTTTGGGTCCTTAACATCAGTTTTAGGTATCTTCAATAAGCCACAGCTCACTGCATTAGAACATTTCATTCAAGAGTCTGGTTCATTGGTTTTGGAAGAGATCATTACAGTCTTAAGGCAGAGTCCTATTTCGATCTGCATTAAAAAAAAAGAAGAAAGAAAGAAAGAGGAAAAGAAGGTGGGGGGAGATGAAGGAGAAAGAAAAAAAAGAAGAAAAAAGACAAAGACCCAGTGAAAGAAAGGGTACTAAAGGACTGGCCACTTCCTTTTCGAAAGTCCACTTTTAAAAGAGCGCAAAACTTTGGTTTGCGTGTGACAGAAGTTTGAGATGCTGTGTGCCTTCCGAAAAGCCTGTATTTATTTGTGAGCCTTGTATCGCTTGCTGACTAACCATCAGCTTCGTGGTTCTGCATGCTGCTCAACCCTGAGTCACATTTTGCTCCAATAAACTCTGCCATGTTTTATTTATCTCAAGGTTCTCTCTTTGGGGGTGGGCATTGAGACAAAGTTTTTCTAGGAATGGCTGTTATGAAACTCTCTATGTAGACCAGGCTGGCCTCAAACTCAGTCTCTTTCTACTAAGTGCCCATCCTCTTTTCATATGAGGTTGCCAACTATCTTCTTGGACACCAAGAAACACTTTTCATTTTTTTCTTTTTTTTTTTTTCTTTTCTTTCTTTTTTTTTTTTTTTTTTTTTTTTTTTTTTGCTTGAAACAACAGGAATTTTCTCTCTGACAGTTCTGGAGCCAGAAGCCCATATGCAATAAAGGCACCCACAGGGATGATCCCTTCCAGAAGCTCTGAGGGAGAATCCCTTCTCTTGTTCAGTCTTCCAGTTGTGGGTTATGGTCAGCACCCTGTGGTCTTATCATCTCAGCTGTAGATCCCCTGTCAAAAATACTCAAAGATGGCTTTCCATCATGGCATATACCTTTAACCCTAGCACTTGGGAGGCAGAAGCAGGCAGATCGCTGTGACTTCAGGGCTAGCCTGATCTGCATAGACCACATAGGGAGTGCCACAAATACCCATGGTTACAGAGTGATACTCTATCTCAAAAACAGAAACCAAACACAAAGCCTCAAAGATCCTCCAAAAACTGGATGAATGAATGTGATCTACACACACACACACACACACACACACACACACACACACACACACACACACACCACAACACAGGAAAGCACACACAGGGACACCCACACATTATTCAAATCATCAATAGCAAAACACAAAGTTGTGACCATAGCCTGAGGCACCCTGGGGGAGCCAACCATCGCCTCTCATCATCTGTTCCAGAAGGCCAATTCTCTATTAGATCTCAGCTTCCATGTTTTTGCTTTTAAAGATCTATTTATTTTTATGTGTATGTTTGTTTTGCCTGCCTGCATGTATATATGTATACCACATGCATGTCAGATGCAGAGAAGGCATGGGATCCCCTGGAACTGAAATTATGAATGAGTGTGAGCCATCATGTGGGTCCTGGAATTTAAACCTGGGTTCTCTGGAAGAGCAATAAGTTTCTTAACTGCTGAGCCAACTTTCCAGCCCTAGCTCCCATAGTTTTTATTTTCTTTTCCAATTCAAGACCAATTGCACTTCTTGTTAATCATGTGAGACACCCCCACATTCCCCATGCTGAGCACTGGCTCTCTTCGTCTTCTGTTCCCAGTCACTGTCTGTGGTTGAATCTGTCTGCCATAGACTGCTGGCTGGCTGTGGTCTCATCCCAGTTCCCTGACATGATCCTGCTTTGAGTGCCCGAGTTGAAGAACTTGTGGAAGTGTGGACTTGCTTTCTTCATAGCAAGTCAAGAGTCCCCGATGCCCCTTGTCACCAGATTCTCAGGACACTAGCATTTCCTCAGCCAAGGGAGCAGATCCACAGCTACTGTACAAACTCAGCAAGTATTCATTCCATATAGTTTAATAGATATAGCTTAATAGGCTTCATATATTTTAAATTGAGCCACAACCTAAATTCTTTTGAATTTCAAACTTTCTGTGTTCTTTTCATGCTTGAAACCAGGAAAAGAGCTTTGATTTTAAGTCTCATTTTTTTTTTTAAATAAATCCTGACAAAGTTCATAGGCCCAGTTTCGAGTTGGGCAGGTTATACTCACATGGCCCAAGAATACTCTGTTATTGCCCATGAGAAGCCTGGTATAAAGGACACAGATTACCACTGTTCACAACACTGATCATAAAGGACTACTGGTAGATACAAGGATGAAAGAATGTGGTCTATACATACACACACCACAACACAGGAAAACCCTGAGGACACCATGCTGAATAAACCAGGTAGCCACAGAAGGACAAAATTGTATGACTCCAGGGCCCTGGAGTCATCAACTTCATTGAGACAGATGGTAGAGTGGTGATAGGACCTAGAAAGGCAGTGGTTTAATGGGAAGAGATGCTCTGTGGGGTTAGAGGGCTTCCAGGCTAAACCCTACTCCAAGTTATTCTATCTTGTACAGAATGGGTTTTACAGGTTATGCATTGCCCTAGAAGGAGCCATTTAACAATTAACTTTTTACTCTGTTTTGAGGGAAAAAAGATGATTACCGCAACCTCTGGGTATACTACCTCCTCTTTCCTGTCAGGTTCCACCCATCCAGAACAGACTAATATGACTTTTTCCTGGGGGGAGAAAGGAGTCTTTAGCATTACTGAATACCCGGTGGTCCTACCTCAGATCCACTTGCTCCTCTGTGCAGAGTGAGAGCAGCCAAATTGCAGTTTCCAGAACAGATGTCAGCCTTGAAGCAGAGGTTACAGGTTAGCCAAGGAAACAGCCCTTTAGTCTCTAAGCTGTAACTTTGCTTGCCTCTGCTTCCTGCCCCACCCTCAGCACAGGACCCCTATGCAGGGACATGGACTACCACCACAGCTTCTCTGCTTTTTGTCTTTGTTCCAGGTCAGGACTAACCACATTAAGCCAAACACGCCACTGGTTCCTTGTGGGCCACCTCTCCCCAGGGCAACAACTCCCTGGGAACCTAGAGTCCTGCTTTCTCGACTCTCAGATTTCCACTGTTATGTACCTATCTGGTGCTGACTCCACCTCTGAATAATAGTCTCGGGTTGTTCTCATTTATCAATGCTTCTATCTGTCTTAGAATGTGTGGGTTGTTTATTCACTTGGAAGTGTTTTTGCATTTGTGTGTGTGCATGGTTTTGGGGACTGAACCCAGGGGCTCACAAACATTAGGCAAGTGCTTCACCACTAAGATACCCTGTAGTGGATTTATGATGTTAAATTGTAAATAATTGTCCTGTCTATGAGTTTAATAAAAAGCACTGATTGGCCAAAGGCGGAAAGGAAGTGTAGGCAGGGCTACCAGACTAAGAAAACTCTGGGAACAGGAAGCACAGAGCAGAAAAGCTACAGAGAAACCAGAAGATGCAGAGGACAACTATGCTGCTCTGAGAAAAGTACCAAGCCCCATGGCTGAACAGGATAAAAATCTTGGGTTAGTTTAAGGATAAAGAGTTAGCAAGTTATATGCCTGGGCCTTAGGCCAATCAGCCTAAAATTAATGTAAGCATCTGTGTGTCTCTGTGGGTCTAAACCTTGAGGCTAGGCCTGAAAGTCTGGGACAGAAACCTCCTACTACCATACTCCAAGGTATTAGCTCCACACTTTAGCTATTAGCTAACACTTGTTACTTCTTTATAATTATGTGTCAGGTACCCATGATCCTCCTGTCTCAGCCTCCAGAATGGAGTGGTGGGATTACTGGTTTTGTACCTCCCACTCTCAACCTTAGGGAAATTAAATCAAGTTTTAGTTCAGAAAGGATGACTTGAAAACCATGGCACCAAGAACAGTGGACATCCTTGGTGGAAAACAGGAGAGATATAATTAGCTTACTGATTTCAGGTCTTGAAGTCCTGTCTGGAAGGGACCTGGGCAATTAGTGGTCTGAGATAGGCTAAGACAGCCTTTTGTTACAAAACATTCTTTAAAATTGTGCATTCAGTTGTTTGTTCTAAATTAGGTTGCCTTTGCTACTTAGGCACTGGTCAGATTTAGCCAAACAGTTCAAGATGCACATGTTTCTCCAACTGTACTATTAATAATAGAAAATAGATGGGGGCAATCTACATGTCCAGGTCTACCAATAGGATTATTTCTGGCCTCACTCTAACTTGCTAGCACGTAGTAAAGTCAGACATAAATACACACTGTGGTATTTCACAGAAAGATCCATTGAGGCTTAAGAGATTAGGATGGGAATAGGCATAGCTGCTTCATAGGTAGGGGTTTTATTCTGGGGTGGAGAACATGTTTTATGTTGTCCAGCGAAGGGCGCTCCTCCACAACATTCAGCATGTACTATACTTACTGGATTGTTTATATGCTGAGTGTATCTTATTTCCACAAAAGAAGACAGCTTAAAAATCATCTCTGTGTCACATACTAAGATGTTTGGTTGTTACTTCAAATAACCTGGACGCAGGGGAGACTTAATCAGTTACCAGGAAACAATTTTGGGATGGTGGTGGATGGGAAACAGAGCACAGTGCTATGTATTCAGCCTCCTCCCTTCCCAGGGTGGAGTCCTGTCCTGAGCCTCAGATGTGGAGCTGGGGAGAAGGGGGACTATACTCGCCCAGTGTGGCACTTTTCTTGGGGCTCTCTAGCCACCCACTCCGGGTTCTCCTGGCTGGCCTGGCCTCTCTACCCTCTTTGGTACCAAGCTGGAGTTGTGATCCACCAACCACCAGGATGCACTATAGGCCACACACGGCTGCACCTACAGCCTTCAGGGAGACAGGTATACACACTCCATCAGCTTTGAAAAAGAACTAGATTGCTGTCACAATGGGCGGGGCGCGAGGCCACACCCCCGGAGCGCAGCGGGTGCGAGGCCCTCTGGCAGCTCTTGGCCTAGCTGCTTGGGCCATGTCCGCTGCACAGCCCCAGCTTCTTGCGGGGGCGGCCATGGTCCGGCGCTTGGCCCGGGGCTGCTGGTCCGCGTTCTGGGACTACGAGACGCCCAAGGTGATCGTGGTGCGGAACCGACGCTTGGGGTTCGTGCACCGCATGGTGCAGCTGCTCATCCTGCTTTACTTCGTGTGGTGCGCGGGCAGGGGCACGGTGGGCAATCGGGGCGGAAGGGGATCCTTACTTGGGGGCATGCGCGGGAGCCCTAAGGACCCCAGGAGAGGGACGCCCCGTTCCTTCCAGGGTTACCTCTGAAGCGGGCACCGCCCTGTCCCGCAGGTATGTGTTCATCGTGCAGAAAAGCTATCAGGACAGTGAGACAGGTCCGGAGAGCTCCATCATCACCAAAGTCAAGGGGATCACCATGTCAGAGCACAAAGTGTGGGACGTTGAGGAATACGTGAAGCCCCCGGAGGTGCGGCGCTTCCTGCCCCAGGCCTGAAGCTCCTTAGCGGTGTGACTAGTCTGAGTGAGCTGACCCACCCACCGCGCTTTTATTTCTGCATCCAGGGGGGCAGTGTGGTCAGCATCATCACCAGGATTGAAGTCACCCCTTTTCAGACCCCGGGAACATGTCCAGAGGTGAGGCGGGTCTATGGTGGCCTGGGAAACCCTATGGCAGTTACAGAATCTACCTACCCTCTGACCTACAGTCTCAACTCTAGAGCATGAAGGTTCACAGTTCCATCTGCCATTCAGATGATGATTGTGTTGCCGGGCAGCTGGACATGCAAGGCAATGGTCAGTGTGCATTAGCGACAGTGGGGAAGGCCGCGGGGGGTGGGTGGGAGGAAGGAGTAGGGAGGTCTTAGCACTGACATCAGCCACTTAACCAGTGTTTGCCCTGCAGGGATTCGGACAGGGCACTGTGTACCCTATTACCATGGGGACTCCAAGACCTGCGAGGTGTCAGCCTGGTGCCCGGTAGAGGATGGAACTTCGGACAAGTATACATAGTCCACAGATCCCACTGTTAATTTTCTTTGGCTTTACTGATCTGAAGAGCTAGGGGAAGGAGAGAGATGTTGACCTCCCCCCCCCCCCCCCCCCCCCGGGCTTTGGGGGAAGGTAAACTAAACCCTGTCTGTACCTTTGCAGCCAGTTTCTGGGTAAAATGGCACCAAATTTCACCATCCTCATCAAGAACAACATCCACTATCCCAAGTTCAAGTTCTCCAAGTGAGTCTGAGGAGCAGAGTAATATCAAGTATAGTGCCTGGGCAGTGTGGAGGTTTGTGTTGGGAACCAGGTGTTCAGAGTACAGGTCTGTCTCTTCTGCCACTCCTTAGGGGCAACATTGCAAGCCGGAAGAGTGACTACCTGAAGCATTGTACGTTTGATCAGGACTCTGACCCGTACTGTCCCATCTTCAGACTAGGCTTCATTGTAGAGCAGGCAGGGGAGAACTTCACAGAATTGGCACACAAGGTGAGGGAGGGTGTGGGGACAGTGTGGGTGCAGCATCTACTACCCAGGAAAGGTTTTACTGCAGATAGATGTGCCTTTGTTTTGGCCAGCCTTGGCCCTGTTTAGGTAGAAGGGAGAAATGTGATCATGGTCCGTGAATGCACCTGCTCAATTATTGACACCTGGTCCCATGGCTGATGCTAGTACCTCATTAGGCCTTTAAAACCAGACATTCACTTGTTCCCTGGGCCTTTGGCTCTGAGCTGAATCATCTCCCTTTGAAGGTTTTCTTCTCTATTTCCCTCAATGCTCCTTGGCTCATTTTTCTGCAGGGTGGTGTCATTGGCGTCATCATCAACTGGGACTGTGACCTGGACTTGTCTGAATCAGAGTGCAACCCCAAATACTCTTTCCGGAGGCTTGACCCCAAGTATGACCCTGCCTCCTCAGGCTACAACTTCAGGTACTTTGTTCTCTGCATGCCTGGGTCCGTGACATAGACAGTAGTGTCTTTGACTAAAATTCCATCAAAAGTGGGCCTAAATAGAGGAAGAGGAGTGTGCATATTCGGTCTGGCAGCTTGGACCCTGCTTTTGGTTCACTCCACCCTAGGTTTGCCAAGTATTACAAGATAAACAGCACGACCACTCGAACTCTCATTAAAGCTTATGGGATTCGAATCGATGTTATTGTGCATGGGCAGGTAAGCACAGCTGAAGGGTTCCACCTAGGCCTGAGCTGGCCCAGCTCCATGTCCCTTACAGCACCCCACCCTCAAGCTCCATGTCTGCCATAGCTGCCTCTAATGAAGGTCTAACTAAATGCAAGCCCTTTCTCTATAGGCAGGGAAATTCAGTCTCATCCCTACCATCATCAATCTGGCCACTGCTCTGACCTCCATCGGGGTGGTAAGAAATCCTCTTGGGGGCCTGGTTGTGGTAGGGAGTGTCTGATCTGCCCTTACCCAGTGGTGTATGCTGACTTCAGGGATCCTTTCTGTGTGACTGGATTTTGCTAACATTCATGAACAAAAACAAGCTCTATAGCCATAAGAAGTTCGACAAGGTGCGTACTCCAAAGCATACCTCAAGTGGCTGGCCCGTGACCCTTGCCCTTGTCTTGGGTCAGGTCCCTCCCCCACCTAGTCACTACTCCCAGGATCAGCCACCCAGCCCTCCATCAGGTGGAGGGTCAACTTTGGGAGAAGGGGCAGAGCCACCACTGGCTACCCAGCCTCCTCCACCTTGTTCCATCTCTGCTGTGACTGAGCAGGTGGTGGAGACTCTTGACCAGCATGTGGGACAAAGGCTTCCTGTCCCTGAGTCTTCCCAAAAGGACTCCTCGGACCCCAAAGGTTTGGCTCAACTCTGATCTCATCCTCACTAAGCTGCAGACCTGGATGTGGGAGGGCAGAGACAGCCTCAGCTGCTTTGGCAGCCCTAGAGAGGATCTGCACTCTGCAGTAGCCAAGATGCCCATGTGACTGGGAAACAAGAGACACCTGTGCAAGAGGACAGAGCCTCACTCTGGCCCAGGCTTAAGTTCTTTCTCTCCCTAAGGCTTAAGGGAGAACTGTGTTCTTGCCATCTCCTTCCCCAAGCAAACTCCTCATAGGACCCCTTATCTAACTTCCCAGCCCACCCACCATACTTTTGCACAGCCTTCTGGGACCCAAAATCAGAGCAAAGTCCTTCTGCTGCATAATTCTAAGCTCTCCTTTAGAAGTCATAGCATGCTGAGCTCAATAAACCAGTGATGAGAAGCTTTCTTTCATCTCAATTCTCTGAGAGTAGCTGTGGACTCATGAATATAAGTCCCCTTCCAGGGTCTCTGCATTCTGAGTTTGCCTGCATTTGTAGGTTGGTTAACCAGCCTGGGTTTAGAGTACAGCCATACATGCCAAGAGAATGTAGAGGACAAAGTCAGTGCTAACATTAGGGCCTGGAGTAATCAAGTTACTGGATCTTTGCTGTTAGTGGAGTGACTTGCTAGGCAAAGCCTGTCAGGAGCCTGGATCTTGGTTCCCTGGTAGGCATGTCTCTGCTGAATGGTACCAGAAAGTATCCTATCTCAGACCAGCACACCAAGTAGTAGAGTGGCCAAAAGAGCTAGGAAGGAGACCCTTTGGTTTTTGCCCACATTACCTGAAGACGATATACTTATGTGTGCCTCTATCTGTCACATCAAGTGTTTAAAGGATGCTTGGCTAGACACTAGTTCTCAATATCTCCAAAACCTTCCTTCCCTTGGTCATGGACTCCATAGGCAACCAAATGTTTAACTTCCTCCATATTTGGATTATAAGATGCCCAGTTCTAGTTTTAGACAAACTGCCCTTTCCAGTTGGGTCTCTTGCTACAGCTTAACAACCAGGGCCAGAGATGCAGTTTTCTATTTCAGAATCTCCAAAGTGACCTCCAAGTGAACTCAGGCTTAGTGGTATCTATGATTGTAGTGACCTACCCTGTGTTGCTATAGGATGTGCTGCTCTGCTGGGAGACAAGCCAATGCCTCTTAGGCCCAGAAATCCAGGACATAGTTAACCATCTCCCTCCTCCCCCATCTCTCTAATTTGATTTGATTTCCATTCAGAAGGTCCCAGCACTGCCAACTATGTCCACATTCCAAACAGGGAGGATTAAGTAGATATCATGTTTCTCCCTGTAGACAGCCTGAGCTCATCAAGGTTTAGACAAGCTCCTGATGGACAGATGCTAGATATTAAACTTTCTTTTCAGAGGCTGAGGCTCCCTGTGCAAATACAAATGGTAAGCTAAGAGGTAGAAACTATTGGGGGTTGGAGAGATGGCTAAGCAGTTAGGATCGCTTGCTCTTTTAGAGGATGGAATTTGGTTCCCAGAACCCACATGGTGGCTCATTACCATCTATAACTTCAGTTCCAGGGGAACCAATGCTTTCTTTTGACCTCTGCAGCTACCAGGCACACATATGGTGCATACACATACCTGCAGGCAAAATAATTCATACACATAAGTTCAGTAGGGTTTCCTATCTCCCTAGCCTCTATTATTCTGGGTTTCTGAGTTTGACACTGGCTGCTGCTCTGATAAACTAGGCTGGGCCAGAAAGAAATAGACAAGGGCTGCTTTTAGCTCAGTGAGATGCATAAGTTCTCTTATTTCTGGAGGTTAATGAAAGGCTCTGCTCATCTAGCAGATGGGGTCAGTGTCAGTATAGAGTAGGAGGTGAGAACAGCTACTTATTCTACCACTTTACAGTGCTGAGGGCATCATATTCTTAAAAGGGAAGGAGATTAAACTGCCCCTTTAAGAGGGTGCTAGTGTCAGTCTTCCGGGTCTCTGATGTCCTGAGGAACAAGTGGTGATTGAGCATAAGCCCCCAACAGATCTCTCTGAAGCCTCACAAGACTTCTTCCCCTCATTTTCCTTGTTCCCTCAACAGTTAAGCCTAAAATATTGCATGTGAGAAGGCATTTTTCTAAAATCTATGTCTTATATGGTCTGAAGTTTCTTTGTCCCACCAGGCTGGTCCCGCACACAGAAGCTTATTAATCACAAATTGTTTGGCCTACAATACAGGCTTATTACTTGTTAACTCTTATACTTTGTTAACCCCTAATTTTATCTATGTTTAGCCACGTGACTTGGTACCTTTGCTTCAGTGCAACATTCTCATCTTTCTTCCTCTGCATCTGCTCTCTGCTTTTCCTCTTCTCAGAATTCTCCTACTCTGGTTGCCCTACTTCCTGCCTCTATTGGTCAGTCAGTGTTTTATTAAACCAACTTAAGGGAAAAATCTTTACAGTGTATAAGAGCCTTTGCTTGTGGGCCTCAGGCTTACCGGGTTCTTGCTACAGTTCTGGTGGATAAAGAGTGGGTTTTCCACACAGACTAGGTAGGTCAGGGATGTTCTACCTTTCAGGACCATCTCATCCCATCTTGGGACAGAGCCCCGGGTCTTATTCAAGACACTGGGTGAGTGTCTTCTGACTTGGCACTGAAGCAAAGACTCTGGGTCTCTACATGTTTTAGGACTTGGATTTCCCAAAAAGCAGCTCAAATTCTACTCCCATGAAGCAGAGGGAATGGCCATTTGTCTGAAAATAAGACCCTCTTATGGTCACGCCTCTGTACCAGCTTCTGCATCCTCTCTGACCCACTCCCAATCTCAGATTTAGAATAGGAGGCAGAAGAAAGCGGAAGCTTCAAAGCATGTTGATGTGGGAATGCGTGAACCCCATTACAACAGCATGTTTATTTAAACTATTATAGACAGAGCCATTCCCTGCTCCTGTTTGTTTTACGATACCCTGAAGCTCCCGGAAAGTATTCTCTCTGGTCTTCCCGAACTGTAGTCATAAGGCGGTCAGTGGTTTAGCCATCTAAAGAAGGCATTAAGGTATGTGATTTCAAGGTGTCTTAAGCCCAGGCTTGTTAACAATTTGATACAGAGCTTGTCTGTAGCAGCCATTCTATGGTCTCCTGGAGGTATGACATATTGTAGTGCTTAGCAATATTCCGGAAGATTCTAATCTGTTTCATGAAGACCTGTAGGAAAGAGACACAATAACTCTGGGTTCTACTCAGATAGGAAGGGCAAATGACCCAGTATGGCTGCGAGAATGACCTACCTCAGTGTGGATGGTGAGAACAAAGTCCCCTGCACAGCTGCAGTACACAGGCATATGGGTCTCTTTCATACCATGGCACTTCAGGCATACCTGAAACAAGGAAGCAGCACCACTGATCTTGGCTGAAACCATCACCACACTGGATCTGATCTGCAGCTTTTTAGCCTTGTTGAGGAGGGATATCTCCATGGTACCCTTGGCAAGTTTATTTCCCTGTTATAGTCACATCAGGACTCAGTGCCTTGATAAATTTCATGACTTATTCAAGTCTTGCCAGCTCCTTCCTCCTTGCTATGGGTATCCCCAACCTGGATTACCAAGGCATGGGGGCATCCCATGTCCCGACTGGCTTTCTCCCAACAGTTGCCCATGAAAATACCCATGGACTTTGCTCAGGTGCTTATAAAGTGCTATTGAAGCTTTCTCTGCTCTGATCTTGCACTCTACCACTGACACGGTTTCCTGTCTTTTGTCTATCTCCCTCTACTGGGTGGATGAAAGTGTCTACAGAAGGTACCAACAGATGTGGACAGAATTAGTGGGCTAGGTGCATGGCTGAAGACAGTCCTTTAGAGGCTAGACTCAGGACCTAGGCATGCTCTTGGCTTCCTTGAAATGCTGATAGTTTGGAAATTCCTGGGTCCACTCGGAAGCTCACCAGGTCCTGCAGTGTGAAGGCCATCAGTTTCCTCTGCAGGGCTTCCACCAAGGCTGACTCAATGGCCGCTGAGTCATAGGGGGCCTGACAATTGGAGCAGAGCCACTGAGGCAGGATGGCCCCATCCTGGGAGAGTGGGGAAGAAAAGCCGAGAAGTCAGTGTGGGCAGTAGCCATGGCCTAGCTATTGGTGTAAAGGAAAGGTGTCATAGGAGTGCTGGGCCAGAGGTAACCATCACTGCTCTTGGCTTCCTGAGACTGTCATTTGTGCTGATTAGACCTTTTCAAGACAATTTTCTAGCATGTTGCAGTGGAATGGTTTGGGGGTGATTTATTTTTAATCTATAATCAAGTCCTGGGGCAGTAGGCTGGATACTACAGGTTGGGCTACATGTCCTAATCACTTGGAACATTTAAAAGTTCTGATCAGCATCTGAGCTCACCTGAGAGAAGGAGGAATCTTTGCACAGGTCTAGGTCTCGGCAGAAATTGCAGCTGTGGCAAATCACCTCAGGGAGCACATAGGAGTGGCAGGGGTCTCTGAACTGGGCCTCCTCAGAGAATTCACCAACGTCCACCAGGCGAAGTAGGTCTCGGTTCAGCTTATTCACCTGGTTTGTGATGTTTGTGTCCAGAGACAATACCTACAGCGACCACAGCCCATCATGAAGTAGCTCCTGGGCCCTCCTGCCTCTCAGGCTGAACCAAACACCTCTTTTAAGCTCATTTCCCAGGATCATCTTAGCCCTCCCTCTTCCCATCTCTACACTGTCAACTCAGTGTCAGTGAGTGGAGACTTCACTGATGAATATAAACATTTCAGGAAGGAAACCCTGATTCTACATAATACCTTCCAGAAACCAAAGAGGGGAGGACAGCCTAACTTATCTTAAGAGGTCAAAGACACAGGCCGTTAACCACCATAAGAAAGGACACCAAAACCCTCTCCATGAACCCATCAATATGGAATACAGAATCCAAAAATAAAGACGCACAGATGAGGCCAATCAAGTCTTCAGTTGTTTTCTTAAAGACAAGAGTCTTACACTATAGCTCTCTGAAGATACAGGCTGTCCTTAATCTGTGATCTTGCTGCCTGCCTCAGCCCTCTCTAGTGCTGGGATTACAGGGTGAACCATCACACCCAGTCCACTTAAGATTCTGAAAAGATGAAAACATTCCTCAATGGAAAAAGGCTCTAGAACTGGATACCCTTATGTTCAGAGAGGAAACTTGTACTCACTGCAACTATGAACTAAAAATGAACCACAGATCCCAAGGCACAGTTCATCCCAGCTTGTTTGCTGGGAAAGGTGGGTCAGTGACTGTCCAAAGTGTATTTGTGAAGAAGAAACATTCCTAGCTTACTATGTTAAGCCCTAAGGTGTAGTCATTTGATATTCAGTGAAGCAGTGGGACGCTCAGGTGGCACAATGAACAATAAGTGCTTTGAGTAATGACCCCGCATGGTCACTGGTAATATCATCTCACCATGCTGGCTGCCTTTCCCAGAACACAAGCTATTACCTCATTTGGTCTCAGAGGTCTGTCCTGGCTCATCAGGCCCACTGGTGGCTGTGATCCATCAACTCCTTCCACTTCCACCTGCTGTAACTTTCCCAGCATACCAGCTCCTACTCAGGAGCCTCTATGCCTGGTTCCAAGTCCTCCAGAGTGCCTCATAACAGTACGTCTCTGAACTGAGCAGTCTCTTATGGTTTCCTGTCAGGCTTAGCTCTATCAGAGGGCTTCTCCTATAATACCTCAGCCTAAATGCCTCAACAATGGTTACATGTGATAGGGACCTGGCAAACCCTGATGGAATGACTGAAGGATTTGTTCTTGCCCTCACCTTGCACACATATTTGATGAACTCTAGAGCAGGATTATTGAGCAGCAAGTGTGAACCAGGGAGGACAGGGAACATCTCTGAGGGCTCAGTGGAATTCCGAGAACCTGTGACTTTCTTCTGAATTTTCTGAGTGATGGTGAAGAAACTCTGAGTGAGCTCATTTGCCACATAATCTTGAGAGAAGGTGATCATTCCTGTGAAAGAGAAAGTGCTGAGGGGCAGATTCAGCTGCCAGTGGGTATGTCCTACTCATTTTCCTGTTCCATCTGAAGCACACAGAAATTGGGCCATGGCACATTGCAGCATCCTTCTGTGACTAGGGACTGCTTACCAGGAAGGGCTCCAGCTGCCCCTGTAGCCTCCTGGGAGAACTGGCTAGCCCCCTTCCTCTTCATAGGGGTACTGCCTGGGGCACTGTGCTTCAATTCATTCTTCATGCTATGGTACACAGCTACGATGTATGCTGCAGAGAGAGGTAAATATAGGTCACAGGACCTGAGAGTCAGGGATGTGTTGAAAAATACCCCAGAATTTGAAAAGCTGGCCAGATAGTTAGACATACTCATCTGAAATGAGTATGTTAGTGATAACTTTTCTGCTGCCCTTGGATGAGTCCAAAGTCAAGTAGAGAATTAGAGAATTGAATATAAGAAAGGAACTTGTAGTTGAGTAGTACCCAGTACTTGGGAGAGAGACTCTGAGTTTGAGGCCAGTATGGTCTACAGAGCAAGTTCCAGGACAGCAAGGGCTTCATAGAAAAACCTTGTCTCAAAAACGAAAACTGGAACTTGTTGGTCTGAATTCATCCTTAGAAAAGTGAATAAACAGGACAACAAGGATAATGTGTGAAAAGAGATTTTTAACAGCAAATGCTGACGGTGCCCTAAAATCGGAACCCCCTTCCCCCCACCTTCAAGGTTTGGAGACAGGGTTTGAGACAGGTGTAGCCCTGGAACTTTTTCTGTAGACCAGACTGTCCTCAAACTCAGAGGTCAACCTGCTTTTGCTGCTGAAGTGTTGGGAATAAAGGTGTGCACCACCACTGCCTGGATAACCTGGAATATTTCCTGAGACAACTTGGAAAGGTGAAGACTCAAAAAAAGTAGACGAAGACATAAGCAATCACAAATGAAACCACCTGTTGGTACAGATCTGGGGTGTGTGTGAGAAATCCTGACTATGTGCCAACAGTTTAATGACCATGCTCACCACTAGTTTTTGTTCTAATGTATGGCAGTGAATTATAAAAAGAGTCTAATTTTATGCTTACTAAACATGATAACCAGGTCTACAAATACTTTCCGAGCTTCATTACTATGTGTGCATGCATATGTTCCCAGAGATGTTAGCCATGAACTTGCTAGCAATAGAACTCAGAAGCACCTTTGGGCCACCCTTAGGGCAGTTGTGTAGGAGGCCAAGAGAGAAGACAGAGAGCCCTTTATCATCTGTCCTCAGCTCTCTATGCTGGAACAGCTAAATAAGGCAGTGGCCCCACCAAGCTGGAGTTTCCAACAATATTCCTCTCTACACCAAGGAGCCAGGACCATTTTCAATAACTCAGCTGGTTGTCCGGCTTCAGCATGACTCACCTGAAACAATCATAAGGAAGTAGCTCTGACAAGAGGCTGCCTGTGGCAAAAACTGCAGAATGTTCCAATTATTCTCCAGTAGGTCTTCAACCTCAAATTCCTCCATACCCTCTTCCTCTTCATCTTCTTCCTCATCCTCCTCATCCTTGGTTTCCTCCCTTTCCTGGGAGTCATGCTGTAATACAATGATAACTCCTCTTTCCACCATGGCAACAACATATAATAACAAGTCATAGTAGAGAGGACTCTTTCAGCTGAGTCTCCTGGATTCTGACATTGCAAGACCAGTGCTCCACAGAGCATGTCTAGCTCACTAGGGTGATTGGGAGCTTCGATTCTCATTTATTCTTTTAGAGGGCACTTCAAAATTATCCAACTCTCCCTCCCAATAGGGCTAACCAATCAGAACTTCCCAGTGACCATCTTCTTCCTCTGAACTTAACAATCTCTTCTTTAGCTGGGAGTGGTGTCTCAATCTTGTAGGTCCATACTCAGGATGCTAAGGCAGAGTCACTGGAGATGAGCCTAAGCTACACAGTCAGAACTCATCTCACAAAGTAGAACCTCTTCTTCAGTTGGTGACAATTTTTCCACAACCTAACTTGACTGGGTGCCTGTGTTCCTGGCAGGGTGAATTCACTTCTAC
This sequence comes from Phyllotis vaccarum, assembly GCA_033318265.1. NCBI lineage: Eukaryota > Metazoa > Chordata > Mammalia > Rodentia > Cricetidae > Phyllotis > Phyllotis vaccarum. The sequence continues at coordinate 62,323,191 of JARWLC010000017.1, forward strand.
TCGAAACACTAACAGTACGCCACTATCCTGATGGCCACATTTCCTTTCTTCCATCAGAAGAAAGGTCTATCTCCTAATCCCAACTCTAACTAAAAGTGCTCTGGTCCAGGCCTTGGAGCTTTGGCCTTGCCCCCACCCACCCCTCCGCCCTCCAGATTCCCTGACTACTAAGAACCCAATTTCTAGTTTTCCTGCTGGCCAGTGACTCCCCTTTTGGCTATCTGTTAAGACCCCATGGAGAGCAAAGGTCTGTTGTCTCAGCCTACTCCCTGAGTACTACTCTTGATCACCTATGCCTCCAAATGTCACACCCCTTCCCCCACATGGCTCCTTGATGCAGCTTCCATTCACCACAGGTATGGCTCACACCTGTGCATTACCAAATCCACCTGCTAGCTTCTGGACCCTATCTTTCCACAACTCTGCACTGGCATCCATCCCCTGAACTAGTACCACTTGCTTTTCCCCTTGTGGTATGTTATTCTCAGAGGGGGCAAGTAGATGCCAAAATTTCCATTTCCACTAGTGCTGATTCTCATCCTGGGCACTGCTAGCTCTCTGTGAGCACCTGGAACCACTGCCCAGACACCTATCTGCCTGAGTGGATCCAGCTCCCCTGGAATCTGCTTTCTTGACACCTCTGGCTTTGTCAGTGTCTCCACCTGTCCCACTTCTCCCTCTTTTCCATGAATTTTGCCAATTCCTGCCCCATGGAAAAGCTCTTTTTCCTTATTAGGCTAATATGCTTTCAACTTTTCCTTTAAGCTGATAGACTGGGGTGGAGTCAGCTCTTTGCTACTCTTGATGAGAGGCTTCAGAAGAGCAGTACCTGTCACATGGGTGAATGTGGCCCTATATACATGTGGAGACCCAGCTCTCTTACCTGTCCACAGTGAACACTCGATGGGACTTTTCCTTTGATTCCACCATAGTTGGATGGATCCATCCAGAGAAGGAATTCCCAGCACCGAGAGAAAGAGATTGTAAGGGAATGGAAGATCTCTTTGGAATGGATGCTGCAAGAAGCCAGACAGGAACTACTGAAATGACATGGCAGCTCTCCTCCTTCCTATGTAGTCATGTACTCACTGCTGTACTTACAAATGAGTATCAAGTAGATTCAAACAGTCTCTCAAACTTTCTAGGATATTGAAAAAGCTGCCTGGGAATGAGGTAACCAAGAGGGAAGTCAGGGTAGGCCCAGGGTCCACTGTCTGTATCTTATTGCTTCTGTTTTCACGCATCTGTAAGTTTTCTTCACGCTTACTACCTCTAGCCAAGTTGGCCCCATCACCAATTCTACCCTTGGTAACTATAGGTAAGGAAGGAGACCCTAAACATACTCCTTTCTTTTTGTTTTTTAAAGACTTATTTATCTCAATGTATGTGAATATTTGCTGTTAAAAGTGTCTTGTTCTATCAGAACTGGAATTCAGATTGGGCAGCTCACAAAGTCCTGTAACTCTAGCTCCAAGGATCTGATTGACAACCTCTTCTGCTCTGGTCAAATTCCCCTACACCCACCCCAAAACAAAAACAAAACCTCGCAACTTCATCTTATTTACATTAGAGCCTCTGGGATTAAACAGATGTGCAAATGTCAGGGATCACTGCCTAAAGCTAAAGGTACAACACAGGGTCCAGCAATTGAGAGCTCCATGACTGACCACCTGGAATCAAAACATTCCCATGTATCTATGCCCACATCTGTGAAGAGTTTCTCCAACATTCTTATGGACAGCAGGCATTCCTTGACTATTTTAGACTTAACACACTTTACATCTGAGTTGTCCACCGCAGGTAACAACTCTGCTTGACCCTTGCTTGTACTGTACCCTTCAAGCATCTTTCCAAAGCCATGGCAGCTGCATCACTAAGATGTCCCCAACACTAACCTGTTGGTGATATATTCGACATAGGCAAGGGCATCCTCTATCCGGCGCTTCTTTGTACAGAGGATGATGCGATTGAAGTTGGCATAGATGACTGACGACCCCAGCCGCTTGAACTCAGCAATGAGCCTATAGAGTAAGTTTATAATTAATGGAGGAGGTGCCTGTTATAAAATGAAGACAAAGAATATGAAGAGAAACCATGAAGAAGACTATGGTGACTTTGAAACAAGAAGTATCCTAACTATATTTAGAATGAGTAAAAGAGCAGATTTAGGACCCAAGAGCAGTAAGATGGCTAAATGAGTTTTGACTGCTCTTCCAGGACCCAGGCTTGATTCTCAGCACCTATATGGATGCTCACAACCATCTATAATCCCAGTTCTGGGGAATCTGCTACACTTTTTCTGGCCTCTCTGGGTACAACCCCCCCCCCCCATACACACACCCACACGTTAAAAACACACATGCACATGAAGGCAAAACACTTATTCAAGTTGGGATAATATTTTTTGTGTGAAGATATGTCTCTGCCCTTCCTCACCTGCCTAAGGCATGCTCTAATTGGTTTAATAAAGAGCTGAACAGCCAAGAGCTAGGCTGGGGAGAACAGGCAGGACTTTTAGGAAGAGATAGGAACTCTGGGAAAGAATCTGAGGTGGGAGATTTGCCAGCCAGACTTGTAGGAGCTTGGACACACAGTACAGTACTGAGGAGAGGTAACAAGTCACACAGCAGAACGTAGATTAATAAAACTGATAACGTTTTAAGAGCTAGTTGGTAACAAGCTAAGCCAAGGTCAAGCTTTCATAATTAGGAAAAAAAGCTTCCATGTCATTATTAGCGAGCTTGCAGTCTAAAGAAAGACCTGCTAAACATAGGTATTAAAAAATAAAACAAAAACAGATGAGGTATGGTTCTCCTACTAGGCCCTACTCAGCCATCCTCATCCTCTGGAGTAGTTATGACTATGGGTGCACCCTCCATGGCACAGCAAGATCCCTCCCCATGATTTAGGTTGGAGTCTGGCTATATCCAGCACGGCAGAAAAACAGCAAAAACAAAGGTAATAGACAGACACCATGACCTTCATTCAGGCCGTTCCTTTTTTCTTTCTTTTCTTTCTTTCTTTCTTCCTTCCTTCCTTCCCCCCCCCAACCCCCCCGTGAGTTTGAGGTCAGTCTGGTCTACAAAGTGAATTCTAGGACAACCAGGGCTACACAGAGAAACTCTGTCTTGAAAAACAAAACAAAAAAGTCTTTATCTGGATAATTTTATTTATCCTAAAAACTTCCTACAGCCCAGCCCAGCATTGGGATAAATGCCTTTAATCCTAGCACTCAGGAGGCAGAGGTAGGCAGACCTCTGAGTTTAAGGCCTGTGTGGTCTACTAGTTTACAGAGTGAGTTCCAGGACAGCTGGGCTACCCAGAGAAACTGTTTCAAAAAACTGGAAAACCAAAAGAACATCCTACAATGCATTTTGACACTCTTCCTCTCTTCCAGCCGCTCCTCACTCTTCCCTACCTACCTAGCCAGAGATGCTACATCTCCTGGAACTGCACTTATGGCTGGTTGTGAGCCACCATGTAGATGCTAGAAAATGAACTCAAGTCCTCTGCAAGAGCAGCAAGTACACCTACTTATTCATTACACCTAATATCATAACACTAGACATAACTGTCCATTAGTATAGTACATTCACACTTAGTATCTAAGGTGTTTTCTTTTGTTTTGAGATGGTCTCACTACTAGTTCTGGCTGGCCTGGTACTCACTATGTAGACCACTCTGGCCTTGAACTCACAGAGATGCACCTGCCTCTGCCCAAGTGCATGGGCCACTGCACTTAGCCAAGATGGATTACTAAAACAAACAAGGTGCATAAGAACACATTAATACAAAAATGAGTAGTGCTATGATGTTTTTCCTAGCTTTCTGGAAAGAAGAATGTACAGAGCCATGATAGCAGCTAAGCCTGCCCTGGGCTTTATGTTTCCCAAAAGCACTTTGCTTATTCCCCTCAGCTGACAGCTCAGGGTCAAGCACTCACTGCAAGAAGAGCTTCTTCATCATATTGTGTAGTGTCCGGTGCAAGGCTGGGTCATGGAGCAGAGAGCATGGTGACTGGAGCCAGCGGTAGAAGTGCATTACCTGGTTGTCAGCATAGATGTTGTGGTACTGCGTGATCTCCTTTACCCAGCCAACCACCATGCTCTTTAGGATCCTGAAAGATGGCAAAGGATGATGACTCATACCATATGCTGCTGCTGCTGCTGGCATCACTATCCTTTCTTATAATCCCTAACTGCCATTGTCTCATTCCTCAGTCCCATAACTTGTGGGCTACACCTCCATACCACTTCCTAACTGTTCACCACACTCAGACAAGACACATGATAGGCCTTTGTCCTTTTTAAGATTTATTTTTAATTTTTAAAACTTATATGTGTAGCTGTGGGAGAGTATGTAGAGTAAGTACAGGTACCATAGAAGCCAGAAGGTAAGAACTACTCAACATGGGTTTTAGGAGCTAAACTCATGTCCTCTGCAATATATGTGAGATGGGGTGGGATGTCACTGTCCATGAAGAGTAGGCAGAGAGTTGATTATGTGCCTTCCATGAGAGGAACCAGGGACTGGCCCAAGCTGCGTTTTCTGGACATGAATGAGACACAGGGGAGGTTCCTGGGGCCAATGCAATGCTCAGGTAGCACAGACACAGAATACCAGAGACATGATGCTGCAGTCACTTCCTGTATAAATGCCCACTTCTCTCAGCTGGTAGCCTGTGCTATCTGTGTCTGATTCTCAACTGCTGCTCTGGGTTGCCACACTTTTACTGCTGCAATTCAGTTCTCAGCCCTCCAAGCCTACTTATTACTTTAGCAAATTTCTTTTTCCCTTTCATTTGGAGGCATCAGGGCTGAAACATGTGTTCTAGAATCACAGACATCAAATGACTGCCTTATCCTCAGGCATGGCAACATCATGACTTCAGCCTCTCCAGTTCTGGCTTTGCCATCTCCAGCATGGGTGAAGACTAAACCACTTTGCAGGGCTATGGGAATATAGGCAGAGTGAAAGTGCTCTGTTTATGGCAGAAAGGAGCCATTCTACAGAAAATATACACTGTTCCATCACTAGAAGTAGGGCTGACCTTACCTCTGACAGGTGATTCCGGCTACTCAAGACTCACTAGGCTGGGTGCCCTGGGAATTTCCTGCAACTACTCCTTTGATTACACTGAAAGCAATTATGTATCCAAAAGTTCTTCATGAGAAAAGCTTCTGGTCTCAAAAGGTTGGCACTGTACTGCTACTAGTAACTAGGCAGGGTATGCTCAGGGACATGGGAAACCTTGATTGCATATGACTCTAGGAAGAGACATATTAGGTATGCTGATTCTAACACTGGAGATGGTCAACAGTAAGAGTATGCACTGCTCTGCCACAGGACAGGAGTTCAATTCCCAAAACCCACACCAGTGTTTTACTACCTCCTGTAACTCCAGTTTAGGGTATCCAACTCCTCTGGCCTACACATGCACGCATGCACTCTTGAAATAATAAAATAGTCTTAAAAGAAAAAGGTAGATGTGTGGTGCATGCCCTTAACCTCAGCACTTGGAAGGCAGAGGTATGTAGATAGTCTACATAGTGAGTTCCAGGCCATCCAGAGCTACACAAAGACCCTGTCAAAAAATAAAAACTATGTTGCTGTCTTTGGCTTTAGCATTCTAAAGTAGAGGCTGTCATCCCCTGTTGCTCGTTTAGGAAGATAGCACATTACATGAGCGAAGATACCTGAAGGTACTAGAGCAGAGGGCTGTCTCATCATAGCTGGCTGGGGTATTTGCAGCCTGATTGCCTGTGACCATGTCCTCTAGGGAGGCCTGCTGGATCACATCGAAGCTGATGCCCATGCTGCCAGCCCCCTCCATGTCATTGATATGGTGGGACTGGAGGATGGTGTTGACTGCCAGATTTTGAATGTCCAGCTCCACGCACACTGCAGGGAAACACAGTATTTTAGCCAGCACTAGGATCATCTCCCAGGCCTGAGCCAGTCAGTGCTGCTTAGCCAGGTCAGGCATGGCATATGACCTCTGACTAACATCTGACATGCTGGTACCCATTTCTCAAGACTTACCTTTGGGCTTATTCTACAAGGTTGAACACTGAGCCCCAGTGATAAGGAGTCATTAAATGGTGGGGTGGAAGTTACCTACCTTGCTCTTTTCTCACTCACCAGTGGAATAACAGCCAGAATTATTGATCTCCACAGTGGCTCGGTCATCAAACTCCATGACAAGGCGGTTGTCATCAGCTTCCTTCCCACCCAGATCAGGCCGAGAGGTAGGGGACAGCCAAAGCAGGTGGTTGTGGCGCCTGAGGTGGCGTGCAAAAAAGAGGTCGGAGCCAAAGGTGGAAATGTCTTCTGGTAGGTTCCCAACGGGAATGTGAAAATACCTGCACAGGGGTATAGGTTCAGTCCCAAGTATATCAGCATCATTTATGGACCATGCACAGGATCACATACTGGAGGCACCCAGCCTATGGCCTCACTCACTTATCTCTCTTCTTGTGTGTATATGGTACTGGAAACAGTTCTACTATTGTTGAGCTATACCCTATTCCTTACCTGCTCATCTCAAAGGCCTGTGAAAGGCAAGTGTCTAAATTGAGGTAGTGCCGGATCATTCGGCGGGCTCCATGGCGCTGCCAGTCCAGAACTCCATAGCTGATCTTGTCAGACACTCGGACCGGCACTAATGGGAACTCCTCTAAGACAGGAATCTCACTGGCCAGTCTACATAGCTCCCAGTTAGACTGAACAGCAATGAGTGTGGGCCCCCGGCGTTCTTCCTGGGTTGAACAGAGGGCAGAAGGGCTCAGTGGACAAAACCTTAGGATGGGTGACTCCGCCCATTGAATCTCAACTTCTCTTACCTTGTAGGCAAGCAGGAAGCGTTGGATGGCTCTACAGATAGTCTTCAGGTTGGTTTCAGCTCGAACTTCAAAGGTGTGTTTGGGGGGAGGCAGGAGGTCGGGGCCCACCTTCTCTAACAGCAGGCTATGTTCTGCTGAGTACAGGGCACTGAGGCCGGGCATTTGGTTGCTGCGCACCTAGGCAAACACCAACTGTTAGACCTACAGTGTGTGTGTGTGTGTGTGTGTGTGCGGAGCTGGGTAGTCATGCTTTTCTATTCCCTCCTTCCTGCTAGTTTTTGAGACAGGGTTTCTTTGTGTAGCCCTGGTTGTCCTGAAACTTGATGTGAAGACCAGGCTGGCCTTGAACTAAAGATCTGCCTGCCCTCTGATTCCCAAGTGCTGGGATTAAAGGAGTGTGCCAGCACTGCCTAACCCACCTTTCTATTTCTAATTGAATGGCAAGAGGAGTGTTTTTCTTCTCCATATCCATATTCTCATGTGCCCTCTGCCCAAGTACTCACAGTATCCAACACAAACACAGATGCTCTTCGCTGTGAGGGGATAAAGACCCCAAAGAGTGCCTTGTGGCCCTGTGAGTGATGGTACAGATAGATGTGGCGGATACTCCCTGTAGAAGAAAGCAAACCCATTGTCTGAGATGTAAGGGAGGCAGGACAGGTGATAGGGCTGTTGGTAGGGCCATACCTGGTTCCAAGTAGCTGAACTGGGCCAGTGAACGCATTTCTAGGTGCTCAAGGGCAAAGGTTTCAGCTTCCCAGCCTGAAAGGTGCCTTACCAGCTGTTTGTTGACTACACACACACAGCCCAGCTGTACAAGGGCCCGGAATAACAGCGGGACCTGGAAGAGTGAATAGTGTTATTGGGCCAAATGGAAGACTCTAACACCAAAGCTGACTGAGGCCACACACCACAGCATAGCCTGTCTTCACTTACAACGTGGCCACCTTAGCACACATGCTGCCAAGAGCCATTTCCTATGGGGCTTTCCTAACTCATGCCCATCACTATCTAATCCAGCTGCCCACTGCTATCCCTTGCCCACCCAAGTGGTCAGCGGCCAGGGAGACAATCACCTGAGTCTCATACACGCCCTCAATGTCTGGTGCTGACAACTCAGTGCTGATCTCGTTGATGTGTTCTTGGTACATGTCCTCTGGTACGGAGTACTCATAGAGATTGTAGACCATGTTGGAACGAGGAAGAGCCCGATTCACCTGGTGACAATGTGGTGATGAGCCTGCCACAGCCTACAGAGTGGATCACTGACCAACTCACAGGGCTTTCAGGACCTAAGATGGTCAGTTTACCTGCTTCAAGGACTACATTTGTCATTCATTACACTGGGAACAACAGAATTTAAGGGCAAAATAGTAAATATCTCACTTTTTAAGGAATAAACTAGTGCTGGAGGTGTTGTAGGGAAATAGAGTATGGGCCTAGCAATCCACTAGGCCCTGGGTTTGATCTTTAGCATTTGGTGGATGGAGGCAGGAGGATCAGGAATTGAAGGCCAGACTCAGTTTTATAGCAAACTCAAGGCCAGCCCAAACTATATGGGAGCCTGTCTCAAACAATGAATACCTCCACCCTGAAAACAATTCAATTCTAACTGCTATACAAAGGTCTTACATAGAAAGGACAGGGTGGAGAACATCCATCCTGAAACCCCTAGGAGGTGACAGTCATCACCAAATACCAATCACATAGTGAAACACTGAAGATCTCCAGAGGGGAGCAGATAATCACAAAGGAAAGGAAGTTCTGTAGTGCAGACACTCCCACACAACCACCATACACAGCTTTACATGTATGGAAACCCATTAGTCTCATATGTCAATTATTCTGATAAACCTCACCTACTTTTCTAGGTTTACATTTCACCAAGTCAATGGGCTGAAATGAGGCCTCAGTTTCCACCTTCAACTATGAGCAGATAGCATCATAAACCAGCCGTGGCATGAATTAAATACTGAGTCAAGTGGGATACTCCAACTGAAATGTCACATAAAGAGAGCTTCCTCAAAATCTTTCAAGAATCTCTGCAAAGAACCTAAAGTATGACTACATTTCTGACATGTTGTGAATAGGCAGAAAGTGGAATAGTGGTTGGTTTCCTGGGTCTGCAGGGAAGGACAGAGGCAATTGAGATGTACAGGTTTCTTCTGGAGATGATGATATCTGAAATTTTGACTACAGTCATATTACCATCAGTTCACTAAAACTAAAACCTACTGAATTATATTCTTCCAATGAATAGGGAATATGGTAAATGAACTTAATATCCCAACAATGCTGGTAACTACAACTGTACTTACAGAAACCACTTGCAACCTCTACCCAGTCACCCCGTTCATCAGGTTGACAGAGAGCAGCAGCTCCTGTTTCCAAACATTCATAGGCATGGTTTCAAATAACTCTTCACAAGATCCCAGTATCAAAAAGGTACTTGGGATATGGAGACAAGGCCACATGGCTCACCTTGGGTCTGCAAAGTCCACGCTCCTGACCAATTCTTTGAATGACCTCCAACATGTGGAGATGCCTCAGAGATGACCAGCAATACCAGTGGCCTTCCTACCTTGTGATATGAAGGCCCTTCTTCTGCTTTGGCTACCCGCTGATTCACATAGAATACTCGAGAGATGCTCAGTTTGATACAGTGCAAGTCACTGCCGATGATGGCCCACAGCCTGAAGAGACCAGCCTGGTTAGTCTCACTGATCTGAGAGAAAATTCAGAACATATAGCATATAAACACAAAACATATTGACACTTGTGAACAGGTCACCTCTCAAGCAGCCTCCAGCCTTGCCCACATCCCCATGTGCAGGACCCCTGCAATAGGTATAGGCAGGAAGCTAAAACCTTTCTTATCTTCCATCCTTATACTGCAAGCTGGCTACACACTCCCTCCTTTTAGTCCATGAAAGACTGCATTCCCATGGATGAAGGCCCACACCTGAACAATCTGCCATGGAAGGTCCAGAATGCTGCGGGCAGTCCTTCGCAAAAAGCTTCCTAGCCCTGAGACAGGTCCCTCTCGGACAGTCCCAAGCCTTGGCACATCTTCTGTTGACTCTAGACGTTGCTTCTTCCTGCGGGCCAGGCGCTGTTGGGCCTGTAGCTGCCATTTTTTCTTGTGGAACTGGAGCCAAATTAACCACTCTTCCTGGGATGGATAGCAATGCACAATTGCTAATACATGTTGTCATTAACAAATTTCTCCGATAGCCTGCTTTTTATTCCTAAGCTTCAGGAGTTTCAAATGCTAATACTCAGGCATTTCTGCAACTTGTTTTAGGAACAGGATTTGCCTTAGGATCCCTGCACTATGTAGGATAGTGAAAGATAGGAGACAGATTACTGATGTGGGAATGTCTTTCTGTATGCTGTGAATATCATTCTTTAAATAAAGGGACTATCTTGGCCTATGGCAGGCATCTTAGAAGTAAGTGGGGAAATCAGTATAGATAGGGGAAGGAGGGCAGAATCAGAAGAGACACGATCCAGCCGCCCATGAAGCAAGCCACAGGCCATGTGGCAAGACAGATTAATGGAAATAGGTTGAATTAAGATGAAAAAGCTAGCTAGCAATATGCCTGAGCCATAGGCCAAACAGCATGAAATTAATATAAATGTCTGTGTGTTTTCTTTGGGACTTTGGGATTGCTGGTCCAGATAAGCAACAACAGGCAGGTCCAAATGTGAGGTCAGAAACTTCTTTCTGCAGATTACCATAGCAATTTTCCCCATGTCCCTTCTGGTTTCCTTGTTTCTTACTTGGGTGGTTCCAAGGGAGGGAGGCTGTCCCAAGACCTCTTGCCAGGGCACAGTTAGTGCAGTATCCTGAGACTCCTTTTGGCTCTCCCAGACTCGCTTCCTCTTAGTAGCAACTGGGACTACTGATTGGTATGGCTTTGTAAGTCCAAAGTCCTCAATGTCTGGAGTGCTGACACTTAGATTGTTTTCTGAAGCCTGGGCCATCACAATCTGGGAAGACACAACCATGCCTTATTATTCAGAATTGAAATCTTGCACATCCTATCACAGAATTCTAATACTGTACATCTGCTGAAAAGGACTGCTAACAAACTAACATAACTTAAAAAAAAAAGGGGGGGGGGTCTCATTATGTAGCTCAAGCTAGCCTGCAACTCTCTATGCAGACCAAGCTAGTCTAGAACTTCCAAAGATATGCTGTCTTTGTCTATAAGCACTGGAATTAGATCATTTGTCTTAATCCTCCAAAGGAAATAGTCTATTCCGTTTCCCAACTGTTTATCAGAGAATGGTAATTCTTTCATGTGCGTGTATTGGTGAGTCCTTTTTACAAGAGCTGAGGTTTTAGCAGTTAATTTAAGCATTAAGTATTAAGGGAGAAGAAAAGAAAGCACTTAGGAAAAGAACAGTATCCAGTAAAATGTGAGTGCTTCCTAAAAGAATTGTTTTGGTGGTTCCATTCTTTTTTGGATAGGAGTACATGCTGTAGCCACACTGGCTTTGAATTCAGGATCCTCTTGCTTCAGCCTCTCCAGTAGCTGGAATTACAGTTCTGCAACACCAGAATCAGCTAAGAATAAATGTTCTCTAATTTTTATTTGTCATTAGCATTTTGTCTACATGCATGTCCATGAACTACATGTGTGCCTGGTCCCTGCAGAGGCCAAGTATTGGATCCCTTAGGCTGGAGTTACAGATGGTTGTGAGCTTGAATCAGATCATCTACAAGAGCAGCTGTGGCAATACAATACTGTGAAACTTTTTCTGGACTTCACAGCCAAAATTAGTAATATATTAAGAGGCTAATTAGAATAAGACTGCTAGCCTACTGTGTACTCAAACTGTTGATCCTGCTTTTAAGAGAATAATGTAACAATTAGCCTCACCTGCCTTCAATTTCCCATTTAACCAAATATTGTAACTTAAGATAACACATAACTAGAATCTTAAGTCTGCTACTTTTCCACATCCCTGACCCAGATGATGCACATGTATAACTTGCTAAACACAAAAAACAGGAATTGTAAGCAACTTCCTAAAGCATCCATTTATGAATACTGGTTGATAAACAAAGATGTTTGTTATCTGGGTTAGTTGGAGCCTTGTAAAACTGTTAAAGGTTTCTGTAAAACACTACATTCCTTTCCCATATGATGCTTTCTATGCTGTTCAATAAATACAGCAAAAAGCCCTGTTAGGGACAGGCACACAGGGCCAGATACCATTCACATAGACCAATAGATAGAAACAGACGGATATACACAAAGATAGACAACAAGGACAAACACATTTATAAGACAGACTTTAGGTTAGCACAGATTCAGGTTCATACAACAGATAGGATGGAAGACACAGAAAGCTCTGTTTAAAGGACTCCAAGGGGAAGTGTGTTGCACGAATAAAGGAAACTCAGGGCCAGATCTCTGGGAAAGGCTGCGTTATCAGAGAGGAAACACCACAGTCAGATCTCACCCAGCTGTCTTCCAGCTTCCTCAGCTTCCCTCCTCCTGGTTTCTTCTGCCTGCTCTATCTATGCCTGCCTTAAATACTTTCTTCGCTCAGTTAAGGTGTAGCACCACCACTGCCTGCCTGTGAGCCTGGAACTCCTTCTGTAAACTAAAATGACCTAAAACTCAGATTGGATTAAGAGCATAGGTCATCACTCCTGGGATATTCCCTGTGCTGGAATTAAAGGTGTGAGTTACCACTGTCTGATCCTCTCAGACTGACTGTGGGTTGATCCCTCTGATATCTCTGAATGTTTTTATTAAATTTGAAAATATCCCCACAGAAGTGCTTTTATTTCTTCCCTTAATTCAACACCATAGCAGTATTAGTGACCTGGAGTTAATCACTAATGCAAGCAGCCAATGCTCTTACATGCTGAGCCATCTCTCTAGCCCCTAAATTACTGGGCATAAGATTTTATTTGTGCATTAAATGTAGTTATTTAAAAACCTAGCTAGGAGGTTAGAGAGATGGCTCTTCTAATCTCTGTGGCACCAGGCATGTACATCATGCACATTACATACATGTATTCAGACAAAATACTCATACACATTAATTTTATAGTTTTCCTAATTTGTGATGTGCTCATTTATCAAGTGAGTTTATGTTAAATTTTTCTGAAATGACTGTCAGGTCTTCTTTTATTTCAGAATATATTTTTTTAAGCTTCAGTAAATTTTTGGTTGAATTCAAGGCTACATTGTTAGAATTATATATTGCTAGTGAATCAAGACTTGTAGAGACACAAGGTGGGTCAGTAGTAGGTCAGTAGTAGTAGGATTCCAAGCCTGACAACCTGAGTGTGATTTCCCCAGAATCCTGGCCTTTACACAAACACAACATATATATATATATATATATGTGTGTGTGTGTGTGTGTGTGTGTGTATATATAATATATATATATATATATATATATATATATTACACACAGTAATAATTTCAAAGTCTTGCCAATGACAGAAAGATTAAGATTTGTTGCTGGGCATGGTGGCATATGACTTAAAATCCTAGTACTTGGGAGGCAGAGGCAGGCAGATCTCTGAGTGAGGCCAGTCTGTTCTACAGTAGGAGTTCCAGGACAGCCAGAGCTGTAGAGAGAAACCCTGCCTTGAACAGGAACACACACACACACACACACACACACACACACACACACACACACACACACACACACACACACACACACACTTCAGGATTTGTTTATTACTGAGTATAAAATTCTGGTTTATAACTCACTTTTACTTCTGTTTTGAGATAAAGTGTATCATATTGCACTCCAGCCTGGCCTTGAACTCATATGCATCTTCCTATCCCTGCCTCCCAACTACTAGAATTATAGGCATAAGACATCAGAATTAGCCATAATTCTAATTTTCAACACATGGAATTTTTCTTGGGGCTGATGGCTCAGCAGTTAAGAGCATTAGCTGCTTTCTCAGAGGACCTGGGTTCGATTACCAGGACACACATGTTGACTTACAACTATCTGTTAACTCCAGTTTCAGGGAATCTAAAACTGTCTTCTTGTCTCAATGGTACTATATAAATACCTAACAGACAAAAATACCACACACATAAACTTTTTTTAAAAAAATTCTTTTTTCACCTCTACTTTTAGCTATACTGTTTTTTTAAAGATTAATTTTTATTTTTGTTTGTATGCTTGTGTAAGTGTATGCCATATGTGTACAAAGGTCAAACACACAAATAAAAATCAATCTTTAAAAAAAAGGGTGTTAGATTCTCTGGAGTTGGAGTTTCAGGGGGATGTAAACCACCTGATGTGGGTAATGGGAACAGATTCTCTGGAGTTGGAGTTTCAGGGGGATGTAAACCACCTGATGTGGGTAATGGGAACAGAACAGTGTCCTGTGAAGAGCAGGAAGAGCTCTTATCAGATGAACATCTCCACAAGACTTTCATTTTGTTGAGCAAACTGATGTCTACGGTAGCAATCCAGTTCAGGTCTCTGTGTCTAATCTGTATACCTGAGCACTGACATATAAATGAGTTCTTCATACTCCCTGATGACTAACAATCTGCTTCCTGATATACAAACACTCGAGGGCACTAATGAGTAAAGTATCACAATGCACTTTTAGAGATAAAAAAAAGTCTCTTTAGAGGTAGTATTAGGAAACTATGGGCCAGGCAGTGTGGTATATAAAGTGGCAGGATCTCTGTGAGTTTGAGGCTAACCACTTCTATATAGGGAATTTTAGGACCATCAAGGCTACATAGAAAGACTGTGTCTCAAAAACAAAACAAGGAAAATTTATGCATATCAGTGTGCAGACATTAGTACTCTGTGTCCTGTTACCTGTCTCCTTCCTTCAAGGACAAAGAGCTCACTGATCTTCTTTTGCTTGTAGACATCATTCTTTTCTAGTAGTTTTTTATGCAGCCAGTCTGGATGTTTGACACGTGGAACTGGGTTCTTAACCTAAGTGAGGATGACACAAATCAGGAAGAAAGTCTCCCGTGGGTATAGTGGTGATGAGGTATAGGGTAGTATTCCTGGCTTTTGTCTCACCTGCTGCAGAGCTGCAGGGATGGTGATGATCTTCTGGATGGCGCTCCCTAGACGCTCTATGTAGTAGTCCCAGTCCAGAATCTGCACAAAACATGAGAATCAGTGAATTGTCTTCTTTGTTATATACCAAGAATTACTAAATGTGTCTCACTTCATCTTCTGGAAACTCCACGCTCATTTTTAGAAATAGAAACTTGGCAGAGATCTTAATGAGACTCTAGGATCGTGAAATAGTGGATGGTTAAGACAGTAGTACCTCAGTATTATTCCATCCAAGAGCAGCTTAAGGGTTTTCCTAGCATTAGCTTCCTGATGCTCTAGCCCAGCGGTTCTCAACCTTCCTTGTGTTGTGACTGTTGGTCTCTGAGTTCTGAAGTCAAGCCCCATTTAAGAATTCCTGCTGCTGAATCTCTTTCTCAAAAGTACTTACTCCTCATTTCTATCCTTCCTTACTTCTCTCCATCTCTTTATCTCTCCCTTTTTCACTCTCTTTCCCTCCCCTTCTCTATTATCATAACCACATCCCTCTATCATAATAATAAAGTCCTTTTGCATAGAAACAGCTTCTAAGTGTCTCCTGCTGCCCACTCTGTTCCCTATGAGGGCCCTGCATTCATAGACACCTGCTGCCAGATAACTGGGTAAATTGTGTTCATATCATGCCAGACTGTACAAAATCCTAACAGTGACCCCCAACCATGAAATTATTTTCATTGCTGCATCATACCTGTAATTTTGCTACTATTATGAATCATAATTTAACCATCTGTGTTTTCCACTGATCTCTGGAGACCCCCTGCCTACAGTGTTGTTTCCCTGCCTATTACATGTTAGAAAAGAGGAGGTCATCATGTACTGCAAGTCAGGTACATGGTGTTCTGACTAACTTTTTTCCTAAACATTTGACAGTACAAAAGTAACTGGCAGCTCTCAATATATAGCTCAGTAGACATAGGCACTTGGCTCATGATGGACTTAGATTTCTGGCACCCGCATGATGGAAGGAAGCCAATTTCTGTCAAGTTCTCCTCTGATCTCCACAGGTGTACCCCCCCCAATAAAAACAATTGGCACTCACTGTGCGAATATCAAAATCTTGAAGTGAGGAACTCTTTAGCCATTTCCGGAGAAAATGTTTCCTCACTGTAGGCTCTGCTTGGAAAATGGCAAGCGGAATAGCCCTATGTCAGGAAAACAAACATAAACATATCTAATCATAAACAATGCAAATCCCGCCATATCTCTTATCAAGTGTACATAGTACAAAGATTGTACACATTTATATCTTGTATATCATGTTTATAGCACTAAAGGATTAAGCAATACTTGATCATATTAAAACACTTAGGCTAGGAACTAGGGAAGTAGTTCCCTGGTAAACTATTTGCTTATCTTATGTAAAACTCTGGGTTCTATCCTAGGAAATAAGACAGAACAAGGTATACAGAAAGGGAAAGAAGAAAGGGAACAGAAACACATGAATAAGTAAAATATGGCGGCATAGTAATGGAGTTAACTATACTTATTCCATTAAGTGTCTTATTCAGTCATAAAAAAAATAAAATTCTGTCCTTTACAGGAAAATAGATGGGACTGAAGATTATGTTAAGAGAATGATACAGAAAGATAAATACTGTATGTTTTTTTCAACATGCAGCATCTGGATTTTAAAAAAAGACATTTCAGTACAAAGGGTCCTATCTGGGAAAAGGAATAACAGTCGGGGGCTGTGGTGGTTGGGATGAGAATGGCCCTTATAGACTTGTAACTGGGGATTAGGAGGTGTGGTCTTGGTGGGGTGGGATTTGAGGTTTCAAAAGACTCTCCATTCCCAGTCATCATTTGGAGTTTTCTGTGTCCCGCAGCTGCTTTGTCCCAAATAGACACACAGAGGTTTACATTAATTACAAACTGCTTGGTCTATGGCCCAGGTTGTTACTATATACCTCTTGAATTTTAAATTAACCCATTTTTATTAATCTATGTGTCTTGTGGCTTACCTATGTTCCATTACATCTTACTCCTTCAGCAGTTCCAAGTGTCTACTCTGACCCCACCTTTCTCTTCCCTGTAACTTGTACTTTCTGCCTAGTTGTAAGCTGTCTTACCATAGGCAGGCCAAAACAGCTTCTTTATTAACCAATGGTATCAGCACATATTCACAGCATATAGAAAGACCATCCCACGGCAACACTCTGCTCTAACTTGAGGTTTAAGATATAAGGTCTCAGTTATTCCTGCTGCTATCCCTTCGTTCTGCCATCACGGACTCTAACCTCTCAAACAGTAAGCCCAAATTAAACACACTCGTTTATAAGTTGCCTTGGATACAGTGTTTTATCATGGCTATATAAAAGAAAAACTGGGACAAAAGTGGGCAATGGCAGGTTAGTATGATCAAAGTATATGATATGTATAAAAATAACACAGTTAAATCATCTATTTTGTACAAATAATTGAGTTTGAAAAAGGCTGAAAGCTGGGTGGTGGTGGTGCACACCTTTAATTCCAGTACTTGGGAGACAGAGGCAGGTGGATCTCTGTGAATTTTAGGCCAGCTTGGTCTACAAAGCAAGTTTCAGGATAGCCAGAGCTGTTACACAGAGAAACCCTGCCTTGAAAAACAACAAAGAAAAAAGAAGGATGGAAGGAAGGAAGGAGAGAGGAGGGAGGGAAAAGAGAGGGAAGAAGGGAAGAAGGAGAGAGGGAGGGAGGAGGGAGGAAGGAGAGAGGGAGGGAGGGAGGAAGGAGAGAGGGAGGAGGGAGGAGGGAGGAAGGAGAGAGGGAGGGAGGGAGGAAGGAGAGAGGGAGGAGGGAGGAGGGAGGAAGGAGAGAGGGAGGAGGGAGGAGGGAGGAAGGAGAGAGGGAGGGAGGGAGGAAGGAGAAAGGGAAGGAGGGAGGAAGGAGAGAAGGAGGGAGGATGGAGGGAGGAAGGAGAGAGGGAGGAGGGAGGAGGGAGGAAGGAGAAAGGGAAGGAGGGAGGAAGGAGAGGGAAGGAGGAAGGAGAGAAGGAGGGAGGATGGAGGGAGGAAGGAGAGAGGGAGGAGGGAGGAAGGAGAGAGGGAGGAAGGGAGGAGAAAGAAAGGCAGGCTGAAGTTGAATGAACATTATCATCCTCTGTTGACTATTTGCCACTGTTCAGAGCTGTTTACAACCATTCTTACGTGTGGGCAAGCAGACATTCCTACAACACTGTTCACTGGGTAAGATACACAGGAGATGGAATGCTTTTCTAAGGAGTGAGTTGGTCTTCATATTACTAGTAAAGCAGCTCTCAACTTTCAGTTGCCATGAAACAAAATGTTTTTTATTGTGAAATAAAACTTAAAACATAGCAAACACTCATACATACACTCAGCTCTGTAAAGCTGAACTGCTCTAAAGTGTCATTTCCTATGAGAGACAATAAAGAAGAATGCTGGTCATGTATACTGCTCCACCCTGTCCCTTCCTCACACAGAGTCAACACAACCCTATTCTGATATTTATTACTTTTGTGCATGTCTTTATTTTGATGTAGTCACAAGTAAACAAAACTAGGTGACAGAGCTATCATCATCACCATTATTATTTTTGAGGCAAGGTCTTCTGATGTGATCTAAACTGGCCTAGAATTTGCTATGTGGTCCAACTGGCCTGCCTTAGCCTCCTACACGTTAGGATGATAGGTGTACATTGCCAAACCAAGCTCCTACATGGTAGTTTTGATAAAATACCATTTGAAGCTCCTTAGTGGTTGCCTGTGTTACAGTTCAACCCTTTCAACTCTTACATAGCATGTCTTCATCTTTTTTTACAGTATAGGAGACTGAACCCAGGGCTTTGTTCACACTAGATAAATATAAGTTGTCTACATACAAGATCACTTCATTTTTGTGGTGTTAGGGATTGAATTCAGGGCCTCCCAAATGCTGAGCTCTATCATATAAATCTTATATCCAGTACTCTTAACCATTTATTTCTGTTTTGATACAGAGTGCTGCTAAATTTCCCAGGTAGGTGTCTCCAGCAGCTTGAGATTATAGAAATTACCTCCACAGTTAGCTTCTGCAGAGTATATCACCATCTAAAAAAAACCCATCAATTTCTGGAGGATGCTATTTTCTTCTTTTGGTTTTTTTCTCTGTGTAACTTTGGCTGTCCTGGAACTCACTTTGTAGACCAGGCTGGCCTCAAATTCAGAGATCCTCCTGCCCCGGCCCCCCAAGTGTTGGGATTAAAGGCATGTGCAACCACCACCTGGCAATAAGAATGCTATTTTCAAACCAGGTACTAAACATGATACGAGTATATAAAGCCAAGTGAGATACAGTCATAAGTGCCAAATGGGGACTGGGGATATAGTTACACTAATATGGTCCTTGCCTGACAAGCCCTGAGTTTAAGCCCTAGCCCCATATAAACCAAATATGATGTCTCAAACCCTAGTCTTAGCACTTGAGAGGTGAAGGCAAGATGATCAGGAGTTCAAGGTGAGTTTGAGACCAGCCTGAATAACATGAGACTCAGTTTCAAAAATCAAATAAGAGGCTAGGCAGTGGTGGTGCATGTACTTCTTTAATCCCAGCACTGGAGAGACAGAGGTGGATCTATGAGTTCGAGTGAGTTCCAGGACAGCCAGGGCTACACAGAGAAATCCTGTCTTGGAAAACCAAAATCAAACAAGGACTAGCAAGATGGCTCAGCAAATAAAGATGTTTACTGCCAACTCAGACAACCTATGTTCAATAACTGGGACTCACAGAGTAGAATCCACTTCTACATCTTCTGACTTCTACACATGCAATGTGGAACACACATGCCCCCTTTTCTCTACACACACAAAATATAAGTAAGTGCTAGATACCCTCTACTCCTAGACCCTTCAGGTGTCATACTCACAGCCACCTGGTTAAGTGCCAGTCTACCTGTTCGCCAACAATTGGTGTCACCATTCTTTTTAACTCAAGAAATGTTGTTAAAGTCAGCATTGTCACAATTTCTAGGAGCTTGTTTATCTTTCCAAACTGGCCACCAATTCTTCACTTGTGAATTATCTGATCATATCTGAGGTTCCTTCTTTTGGGTTCTTTACCTAATTGATATACTGAAAATCTGTTATTTTTTACTTTATGAGTCTGTCAAATTGGCTTTAATCCAAATTTCTTTTTCTCTTGACACTGACAATTTTTCCTTACAAAGATATTTGCTATTTTCCTTCTCTACAGGACTCTATGGGAAGATAGGTATCAACATTTATCAGGCTCCTCTTGCTATGTAATAAAATGACCAACATTCAGTGAGCTGAGATGACAATTACTAATGCTAATGTGGGCTTACCTAGGGTTGGCCATGTGTGTAGATTAGTGCCCTCTGCACAAGGGGGCAGTAGGTACTCTTGGTGCCTCCTTATATACATGCCTTCTCAGCTTCCTAGATAGGGAAGAGGGTCTAGTCTTGCAGCCCCTGTTGACTGGGGTTGAGAAGTCTCATGTCTTGTCTACCCATTCCCTTTGTCATGGAATCACAAGCTGCCTCGTTTCTGGGAAGCAGGTCAGATACACCTTTCAATGAGAGAATGAGGCCTACATTCATAAGTGCCATGGGGCCACTGCAGAGGCCAAACTTGGCTTTCAGTTCCTCTGACAGGACTACAGATTTATCCTTTTTCTATCACTGGTTCTTAAAATTCCTGTGGGGTCACCGTTCATTTGCGGTTCTGATTTCCAAGTGTGATAAATTCTTTCTTTACTGTGCACCCACTACAGGAAGCTGTGTTTTCTGTTTGATTTACAGTCTCTTCGTAAGAAATAGAAACCACTCTACTGGTATCCCTTGCTGTTGTATCTTCTCATCTGTGAAGGTGCCTGAGAGATGATGGTGCTGCTGGTGGTAGAACAGCCCCTCCCCCTGTATGCCAGAACACTACTCTATGTGGCTCATCTCAGAGCTGCTCTTACTACCAAGCTGTCTTTGCATGAGTAGCCCAGACACTGCCCTTCCAAGATACCTCTATCTATCTATATCCACGAAAAAGAGGCTGACTCTCTCTAAACCAAAGTTCTCCAGATTTCACCATCCCCTTTCCAGGGTCCCACTAGGGCCCCACAAAGCCTTCCTATGAACTGATCTGCAGGCCAACTTTTCTCTTTCTAAGAAAGGGTCATGCTTGTAGCATTACCTGGTTTGGAACTCATTATGTAGACTAGACTAGCCTTGAACTCACAACTCATAGAGTTCAGCCTGTTTCTACCTGTGTTGGGATTAATGGTGTTCTTCCATTACCAGGCACCAGATAGTCTTCCTTCTTTCAATACTGTGGGACTCTGCATTCTTCCTATGGAAGCTCTATTATGAGGATCTAGAGGCTCCATATATATTTTTTTTTTAATTAAAAAAAAAAGAGAATGACTAAGTAGCCCAGCCCAGCTTGGCCTCAAACTCACTATATAGAGTCCAGGATAACACTGAACCCTTTGTTAGCCACTGGGTTTACAAGTGTGTACCATCATGTTGGCATTTTTTTCTTTATCTCCAGGACACCATCTCTTTAAGTTGCCCAGGATGGTCTGGAATTCAAAATCTTCTGGTGTTAGCCTTTTTTGTACTGAGATTATAGGCATGCAGCCATCTTTTGTATTGGGATTATAGGCATGCACCCATGTTCAATTCCTTAAGGAGGTTCTTACCTTTCAGTGACAGGAGACCCCTCTGGCTTTCGGGAGATGATATAGCGACAACTGAGTCCGGCGTCCTTGACCATCTGGTCTCCCAAGAATTCAGCTAGTCGCTTTGCTGTACTGATAGATGTAGACTTCTGCTCTCCATAATCTTCTAGCTTCCGAGACATAGAACGGTTCTCAGAAATCAGCTCAAACAATTCAGAATCAGGCATATTAGCAGCCTAGAGAAAAATAGATGCCAGGAAGATGAAGGCCATATTCACTTTGATTATACGGTATCTCTTTTCTTGGGGGGGGGGGGGGGAGAATGCTGCCTAGCACTCTTGGTTAGAGTTCTATCACTGCATTAAAAGGGTTTATGGATGATGGCTCAGTGGGTAAAGAAGCCTACTGCAATTCTGACAACCTGATTTTTTGTTCTTTAATTTAAAATTTATGTATAGGAGTTTTGTCTGAATGTATGTCTGTGCACCATTTGTATACTTTATGAAGAGGGTGTTGAATTCTCTGAAACTAAAATTTCAGACAATTGTGATCTGCCATGTGGATGCTAGGACTGAAACCCTGGTCCTCTTAACTACTGAGCCATCTCACCAGTCCCTGATAAGCCGAATTTGATCCTCCAGGACCTACATGATGTGAAAAGAGCCATCTCCTACAAGTTGTCCTCTGACTTCCACATATATGCTGTGGCACTTGAGTGTCCCACACCCTCAAAATAAATGTAATAGGGGAAAAAAAGGAACATAAAATCCTACCTTATACTTATTAAGTTGTGCATGAACTATCAAGAAATATGTAGGAGCAACAACTGCCAAAGCCATACAGTATGGGGAACAATTATGCCCGAGACAGAAGATAAGGTGACATATGTCCAAAAATATTAAAGTTCATGTGACACTGGCTGGAACAGTAGGATTCTAAAACTTCTTTATAGATGGAAATGTGCCAACAGATGGAATGTTAAGTTGCCTGTAACACTCAACGTTGCAAAAATAGTCAAATATTCTGAGGCAGAGCTAAAAGCTATCACCGCCCTTTATTCCCTCCTTTCCTTCTTTTATAATGCTGGGGATAAATGATAAAAAACGATGTGTGTAGCTCTATGAGTTCAAGGCCAACCTAGTCTACAGACCAAATTCCAGAACAGCCAGGGCTATACAATGAGACTCTTACCTCAAAACACAGAAACAAAATTGTGTGTATATTAATACAAATGCTTAAAAAAAAAATTCAGGGCCAACCCAGGCAGTATTAGTGCATGCTTTTGATTCCAGCACTCAGGAGGCAGAGGCAGGAAGATTTCTGAGTTCAAAGCCAGCCTGGTCTATAGATTAAGTTCCATGATAGCCAGGACTGTTACACAGAAAACTGTGTCTCCAAAAGAAGCCAAAGATTTCAAATCAAAGAAACTGATTTGATAACTGCTAAGTTTTTCTTTGATGACTCCTTTTATTATCATGTTGGCATTCCACAAAGCTGGGGAATTTTAAGGTACCAGAGCTAAGGAAGTAACCTAGGTTTATCTGTTACCTGGTTCTCTAAGAGTCTAGGATACAAGTCTGATTCCTGAAAGATGCTTACTGCTGAGGGCCAGCTGGAGAGGCAGGTGGAGCCTTACCTTGCTATAGAGCACATCTAGCCAGTAGTCAGCTACCTTGGCCACAGAGCCATATACTTCCTCCAGTGTGCTGCCCTTGAGGAAGGCCTCAAACACTGAAGACTGAAATATTTTAATCAGCTGTAGCTCCCCTCGGCGTTTCACCTCAAAACCTTTCAGTTCAGCTAAGGAACCATCTTCATTGAACACAGCATATCTGAAAAGCAAGGGAGGCGCCAGAGAGAGATGAACCTCAGGGTGCTGGGTACTCTTGTCTGCCCTTTGGCTGCCTTCTTCACTGCCTGACCCGAGGCAGCAACAGCAAGCACAACTCTACCCTTAGGTTGATGCTTTAGCTAACCAGAATGCAGCAAAGAGCCATTGCTCACAGAACCAGAATAGATCAGGGTGTGAAGAAGGCCGGCACATCAGCATCTAGGTCCCTCCTGCCTCAAATTGAGTAGATAAAACAAATAACAAACAAACTAAAACCCACCCAGTTTGTTCTCACTTTGGCTCCAGGTCCATTTTCTCTCTCTTAAGTCTTATCCATATACTACATTTCTTTTCCAAGATATATAAAGCTCTAAGATTCCCACCTCTTCTTCAGTTTCTTGCCTTCTTCCTTAGAGGCTGGAAGGATCATGGCAAGGTATGGTCCATCAACTTCAAAAAAGATGCTGTTTTCAGAGCGGGTGACATAGGTGAGTGAGGAAGGCTCTGTTAGTTCCTGGTACTGGTGGTTGGTGAAGCCTTCCTAAGAATCAACAACAAGAAAGGCATCCTCACATGCAGGAAACACCTTCTCTCCCCAGGGATTTGGTGGGTCACCGAACAAGCTCTACCACACAATGGATACAGCTGAGAAATGTATGAGAAAAGCAGGTTTTGACATACACACAGCGACACACCAAGTCCCAAGTGTAATTTACATGGTCTAGGTGGCATATTATATATTTTCATATATATGACCTTCAGGGAAAAGCAAAAAGGAGAGCACAAAACACATCAAGAACTGCCAAAGTGTCAAGGAGAGGGGCTTGAAGAAATTCTTGACACTAGGGCTCACATAGGAAAATATAAGTGAGGCTCGTAAAAAAATGCTCTAAACATAAGATACAAAAAGGAAGAGTGTGTGTCCTTTGGCTAGCTCGGAACAAACTGAGCAAGAAAAGACATGAAGATCATATTGGATTATCATCCTAAGTATAAAAGATGCCCATGAATCCACACTGCTGTAAACCAGCCAATGAACACGCAGTTACATATATCCACTACAGGATTCCAATAATCAAGCAAAAGGAATGGAATAATAGCAAATTGCCATGAAGAAACACCAGCACAGGAAACTGACAGTAGTATAGGTGACACTACTGGTACCTGCAAAAGTCAAGAGTTATAAAGTTTAAGGAGCATTTCCAAACATGCTTTCATGATACTTGTAAATTCTAATCACTGTGGGGCTCTAACATAGGCCCAGATGCTCTTGGGTGTGATTACTAAACAAAGAGCAGCATTTGAACAGGAAGTTGGGGGATCTCCTTGTGGAGACACAGGCTGATGTAAACAACTTGGCAATGGAGCCAATGTCTCCAAAGATGACCTTATAATATGAACTACAAATTGACAACAAAAAACAAGATTCCAGCTAGACCAGAAAAGACCAAGGCACTGTCCAGGTTAAATAGGACATAGTGTGAGCACTTGGGAACTAGAAACTCCAAATAATATGCAGTTTAGTTACAGGGTATACCAACATACATTTCTCCATTTTGATGACTACATACTTTAGGCAGATGTTAACATTAGAGGAAATAGCCTGAAAGGCATAAAAACTTCTCTGCACTATTTGTGTATGGTACACGTTTGTAGGTGAGTATGTGGAGGCCAGGTTGATACTGGATGTCTGCTTGAATTGTTCCCAATTTCATTCATTCGTTCATTCATTCATTCATTTTCGAGGCAGGGTTTCTTTGTGTAGATCTGGCTCTCCTGTAGACTAGGTTGTCCTAGAACTCAGAGATCTGCCTGACTCTGCCTCCCAAATGCTGATTAAAGATGTGCACCACTACTGCCCAGCTCGTCCCACTTTGTTTTTTAAAGATAGGGTCTCCCATTGAACCCAGAGTTCATCAACTTGGTTAGGCTTGCTGGGCATTGAGCCCTACACATTCACCTATTCCTGGGTCCTCAAGCCAGCATTTTGGTGATATGTTTCATATTTAATAAAAACCATCCTGAAATATCAGAGAGATCTACCCATAGTCAATCCAGGAGAATAAGAGAGTGGTAATTTACACTTTTAATCCTAGCACAGGGTTAGGTCCTGGAGTGGTGACCTACACCCTTAATCCCAGCAGATCTGAGTTTGAGGCCAGTTTAGTTTACAGAGGGAATTCCAGGCTCCCAGGCAGGCAGTGGTGGTGCCATGCCTTTAATCTTAACTTGGATGTGAAACAACTGGGTAAAGAGGGTTATTTAAAGCAGGCATAGAAAGACAGAACAGGCAATAGAATCCATGAGGAGCGAGGCTGAGGAGGCTGGAAGACAGCTGGGTGAGATATGACTGTGGTGTTTCCTCTCTTTGATATTTCAGCCTTTTCCTGATATCTGGCTCTGAGTTTCCTTTATTCGTTCAACAAATGGTGCCCATCATGGATAAACTATACTCACATAAAGTGATAGAAAGCTTAAAAACTGGTCTAGAGCACAGAAATGGAGCCAAAAGCAGCTTCCGATTTTGTCTTTCAAGTGGGCCGTGGTAAAGAGTGGTGTATGGGATTAAATTACAAAATGGCATGTTTGCTGCTTGCAACTTAAACTTATGGCCTGTTCCTGAGCCTCAGTATAAAAAAGGAGCTGTATATGGTGGGTTTAAGGTTTCTGTTCATAAGGACAAAAAGGGAACGGAGTCAAAGATGGCTTCTTAGTGGCGGTGTTTTCTTGGATCAGCTCTGTTTACTGGAGGCAAGTAGAGGCTTGGCTTTTTTAAGAGCGCCTTCCTGATTCAGCCTTAGAGGCAAAACACTTGTGAGTCTTTTAAGAGGCCCTGCTGCCAAATACTTAAATGGAGTTAATGAGCAGTGGATGGCAAAGCTTTACTTGGTGATTATATAGATCCTAAAACTCCCCAGAGTGGTAATTGTGGGTTCTACTGGTACCTCTGCTAAAATGATAAATCCTATGAAGCTTGACTAGGAGCTGGGTGGAGCCAGCAGACATCCTAGCCAAATTTTTAATCCTTAGCCACACCTTGGCAGAATAAAGGTGTGGCCAGAAACAAAAAGAGAGGGAGCTGGGTAGAGTCAGCCACCCTAGCAAGCAAAGGTGTGGTCAGAAACAGAAAAAGGTAAGAAATAACAGATATACAGTAAAGACAGATTCAAAAGAAGTCTAATGGTTTAGAGTGTGTTAAAAAAAATATAGAGGCTTAAGAGAGAAAAGGAAAAAGGATAGAGAAAGTCCTTAAAAAGAAACAGAGTAAAAAATAAGTCACGTAAAGATGGAAACTACAAAGAGTGTCTGGATACTGTTTGCTATTGTCTATAAGCTTCCTGGCTGAAAATGAAGGTGTAAAAGCTGCTAAAAGACAGTTGATTATAAATGCTGCTGGATTAATTTAACCTATATATTTTATAAATGAGTTGACTTTAAAAATGAAATAAAAAAATATGCTACTTCGGAGAAGAGGTTTTCTTTTTATTTCCACAGAAAATAAGAGGTACTCCTGGTTAAAGAAAGTAAGATTTGATAGAGGAAGACCCCCTGAGAAGTCTCCAGTGAAAACAGATGGCCCAGATGATTCAGCATTTCAGAGCACCTCTGTTGCAGTTTCCTCTGAGCTCTGCATCCAAAACAATTTCAAGGAGACTGGCTAAGAGGGCCCAGCCTTACAGACTACTCCACTAAAGACTTGTGCATAATCCTACATTTTTCTTTGGATCCCCATGAGATTGCCAATGCTCCCTTTTGGCAGGAAGTAGCCTAAAGAACGATGCCAACATTCCCCCCAAAAAAAAAAATGGGTAATGGATGTTTGTGTTTATTTACAGTATTGTTTATAAGTTGTTAGATTTGGGGTTCTTCTTGTTTTAAAAAGAGAAATGTAGTGGGATTGTGTTACATTGTAAATAATTGTCCTGCCTACTAGTTTAATAAAAAACGCTGATTGGCTGAAGGCTGACAGGAAGTGTGGGCAGAGCTACCAGACTGGGAAAACTCTGGGAACAGGAAGAGCAGAGCAGAGATGCCACAGAACTGCCAGACAAGCCAGAAGATGCAAAGGACAACTATGCTGCTCTGAGAAAAAGTACCAAGTACTGAGCAGGATAAGAATCATGGGTTAGATTAAGAGCAAGAGGTAGCAAGTTATATGCCTGGGCCTGAGGCCAATCAGCATACAATTAATATAAGCGTCTGTGTGTTTCAGTGGGACTTTGGTGCTGTGGGTCTGCGGATCCAGACCATGAGGCTAGGCTGGAAATTCCAGGCCAGAAACCTAACACAACACGGTATGGAGATTGTGTGCTGACATGCTCAGCTTTCACGATGGTGACTGGAATTCCAACTCAGGTTCTTATGTTTGTGTGACAAGCACTTTACTGAGCCATATCCCCACCCTTCTTTGGTACTATCTTTGATACTTTTATAAGTTTAGAATTGTTTTAAAATAAAAATAAGAGCAAAAGTAGTATGGTTTGTGAAAGTGAAAGAAACTTTGTTTTGTAACCTGAATCTTACAGTCTGATGGTGACAGCTAAGGAAATTAAGAAAAAGGGCATCACAGGGTGGTTTTGTAGGGGGCTAAAGACACCACCAGCTGAAATCTTCCCAAATATCCACACTGGAAACAGGTCATTTCACAATGATATATATATCTTTTTTTGCTACAGACCTACTCACCTTGACCATGATGTTCAACATGGCACCAGGATAGGAGATGGTCAGTTTGGGTTTCTTCTCGTTGGTTGTCTTGATGACAAAATTTTCAGGAAAACTATTGGGTAGAACACACCATATTCCATCTGTGTCCAGTTCTAAGGGCCTCCTTGAAAGAAAGGAGTGAAGTTCATGGATACAGGGCCACGGCCCCATGTCTTTAGAAGCCATCTCAAATATGATAGCTTCAAACCCAGTTCTGTCTTCTCAGTCTTATAATTTCCTATTACTGCCCCCCTCCCCCCGCCAAGCTCTGCAGCTAACCCTAGGTCACACTCACCCAATCTGCTCAATCAGCTCTCTTGCCTGGGTGATGATGTTGGCTCCTGTGAAGCAGACTATACCAGCCATCTCCATGGAGTACCAGCGAGCCCTGGAAAGGACAGCCAAAAGTCTATGGTGAGCAGGACTGACAGGGGGCTCCCTTCACAGGGAATCAAAAGAGGGAAGGAATCCCCAGGAGAGAGGCTGAAAGCAGCCAAACATATTTGAAGCACGACAGAAGTAATGTAGAATTTGGCTTTGTCCTGAAGGCACTTCTATCCCTAGTTTAGGGTGGTCAGTGTGGCTCAAGAAAGTTATGGAAGGGCTAATACCCTGTCACATATAAATTCACAATTTCAAAGTCAGCAGGACTCTCAATGCCATGCTACTCTTAAGCTGTCTTCATTCTTGTCATAGTTCTTCCTAATCCTACCTGTAGCTACTGGCCTCTTAGAAGCTCTAGCTCACAGCTGCACAGCTCTCCTCACAGCTCTAGCTCAGCCTCCTGCAGCTCACCTTCCCTCCCTCCTGCAGCTCACTCACCTTCCCTCCCTCCTGCTGCTCACTCACCTTCCCTCCCTCCTGCAGCTCACTCACCTTCCCTCCCTCCTGCAGCTCACTCACCTTCCCTCCCTCCTGCAGCTCACTCACCTTCCCTCCCTCCTACCTCACTATCTGGGCTTAGACCTCTTCCCTGTTCTCTTTCCATTCTTATCCAGCATCATTTAGCACATCAACTTTCATTAAAAAACAACAAATAGGGAGCTGGTGAGATGGCTCAGCAGTTAAAAGCAGTGGCTCCTCTTTCAGAGACCTGGATTTAAATCCCGGCACCCATTTGGCAGTTCACAGCTCTCTGTGATTCTAGTTCCAGGAGATTTGACACTTTCACACAGACATATATACAAATAAGACACAAATGCAAAAGCACATAAAATAAGAACAAATCATTAAACATGTTTAAAAACAACAAATAAGCCAAGTGGCTTGCAGCTTTAATTCCAGTATACAGGAGGCAGAGGCAAGCAGATCTGAGATCCAGGCCAGCCTGTTCTGCAGTTAGTTCCAGGACAGCAGGACTACATAGAGAAACCCTGTCTCAGCTACACCCCCTGGCCTGCCAAAGGAAAAAAAAAAATCCCCTAAAACAAATAGGGATGGTAAAATGGGTAGATGCACCTTTTAGCAAGCTGGATGATGTAAGTTTGAAATGATGTATCTACATGACTCTCCAAAGTTATACTCTGACCTTTACATGAACACTGTAGTATGTGCATGCCCACATTTGAAAAAACTAGAGCCAGAAGTTAACAGTACTCTTCTCTTGCTTTCCTGAACATTTACTCTATTGATTTGTTTCCCCAGAGACCTCAACTTGCTTTGTCCAAGCAATAGAGCCCAGGCCCTACTGGCCACACCACCCAAACCATGTCCTAGTCTCTTCCTAAAAGAATCTCCACCTTGGCTGTGAGATGTCAGCCTATCAGTCAAATTCTATTCCTTCCTCTGCCAACCCCTTAAATAATCTGATGCTACCCAACGACTACCTAAAAAAAGCCCTTTCCACTCTGGTGATGATAGTTACATAAAAATGTCAAAACAAACAAATCTTATCTGCAGTCCACTACACTTAAATCAAGGTATCCAATAGCAAGCCGACATAACCCTTGAACCGATATAAACCCTACTCCCATGGACCCAGTCCCAGCTAAGCCTGTGTCACTAACACTCTGCATTGGAAGAACATTCTGATTAACAGATACTCATCTGCCGGCTTTGGCAATACCTAAAGACATCTCCCAACTTCTTGCTTTTTGGCCATCACATCTTGCTCATTCCCTCCCTGTTCATTTACCGCATGTGGCTCATACCCTTTGCGCATGACATAGCCATAGAAGGAGTTCAGGATGCACTTGTGAGCCAGCTGCAGTGAATCATAAAGGATCTCCATGTTCTTGCAGCGTTTCACCTCTGATGCATCCCCCATCTCTACAGCTGCTGAGAGCTTCTTCTTCCACACCTGGAAGTAAACTGGGGAGCCTAAGTACCTTACAGCTTCTCCAATTTCAGCCCACAAAGGTCAACAAGCCTAAAGTTTCATTATTAAAAATTTTCCAATCTGGAGTTGTAGAGATGGCCTAGGTCTTGCAGAGTTTTGTTTCCTAGCACCCACACGATGGTTCACAGTCATCTGTGACTACAGCTCTAGGGATGTGATACCCTCTTCCCACCTTCATGGACATTGGTATACATATATACATGCAAGCAAAACATTCAAACACTTAAAATAAGAAAAAATCTAAAACAAAAACCGTAAGACTACTTTTAAATCCACAAAGAATTTGAGAAAAGGCAAAGACTCCTTCTTTAGACTGGCCACCTATTAATACCTTAGCACATCTCCTTTATTCTATGTGCCGTTTGTCACATAGAATGGCAGTAGTGTATGCCTTAAATCCCAGGGGGAGCTCTGTGAGTTCAAGGCCACCCTGGTCTACAGAGTAAGTTCCAGGACAGCCAGGGTACACAGAGAAACTGTCTTGAAAGAGAGAGGGAAAGAAGAAAATCATTTCTCCTAACCCTCTAAATCTGAGGGTTAAATCCAGTGGACGTGGTGGCCTGAGTCTGTAAGGACTCGCTGACCATTACGCTGGAAAGCAGTCAACTCACGGGTCTATCTAGTTTAGTCAGACTTTATAAGCACAGCTAGTGCATTTTGCAGGTGTGGCTCTACATAATTATTTCTGAAACAATTGAACAGCATGGTTCCAAGGGCTTTGGCCATGACAATCAGTCTCTACCCTTTCTAGCCATCAATTCTTTAAGTCTATAGAAAACTATGCATTTATTA
Source organism: Phyllotis vaccarum (assembly GCA_033318265.1). Lineage (NCBI taxonomy): Eukaryota > Metazoa > Chordata > Mammalia > Rodentia > Cricetidae > Phyllotis > Phyllotis vaccarum. The sequence continues at coordinate 62,354,394 of JARWLC010000017.1, forward strand.
TCCAAATGTATGTGGCAGCTCACAGGGGTCTCACATAACAGAGCTGTAGACCAAGGTGTTTCCACAGAGCCAAACAAGGGCTTTCTCACTGCAGACCAGTCTATCTGACCCACCTTGTGCAGGCCTTTGAACTCATAACGCCTGTCCCTGAAGGCCCGGACTGTGTCCACATAAAATGAGTTTTCCCGCTGGCAGATGGTTGTCAGACGTTCTTCTACTTTGGTCATATGGATCTTCTTATAAGCTTTCCGGCAATAATCTAAGACAATTCAGAGTGTTAAAGCAGTAGCTGAGACCTTCTAGATAACAAAAGGGCAAGCTGGGTCAAAAGGATGCGAAGGAGCCCACTTTCCTAAGGTAACACAAATGAACAGAAACCCCAAACACACTGCTAATTAACCACTGTAGAAGATAACTTGATACCAAGACTGTCAAATGTTACCTCCTGAGCATTTGTAAAGGAGAAATAAAGGAAGGAACCGCCACAGAAAGAACATAATTTAATCTAAGTCATACTACCCTGGAGTGCAAGTGTGTCCATACCTCTGATCAAAGGGGCAACTGTATTTCAAGGTGTGGCCTTGCCAGGTGCTCACCTGCCAGTCTCCGTTTCTCATATTTAGCCTGTTCCTCACGAGATAGCTCATGAAAGGCTCGTACTGGCCCCTCTGGGAACAGAGGAGGAAACTTCTCTGACTCCAGCTGATGCTGGATTCGATGGTATTCACTGCGACTTGCTGGCACTGGAAAGGAAATGAGGGACAGATTCCAAGATGAGAATCTAGGTGTGTCCTGCCCTGCTGAGCAGCCTTTAGGGCCTAGCACTCACTGAATTCTCCCCTCCATTGCCATGCCATCTTCCGCTGACAATTTGCTCCAGGCTTATTGAAGTCACAGGCAGCACAGGTGGCCTCATCCACTATGGCAGACGGCTATAAAAGGAGGGGAGGGTCAGAAAAAAATTGGGGTTTGCAAAGAGATGATTATAATGTGGGAATTGAGGTCTTACCTGCAGGCGGTTTGTAAGGATTATGTTAGGATACATGGCTCCCACATCTAGATGGTAGATAAGAGGACATTCAATTCTGTTAGGAACATCTTTTAGGGAGGTGAGCTTCATCTTAATTTGGTTACACACCTACAGAGATGGGAAAAACAAAGGGATGTTGGTGGTGGCACACGCCTTTAATCCCAGCATTTAGGAGACAGAGGCAGGCAGATCTCTAAATCTACAGAGTAGCCAAAGAAACTGTTGAAAAACCAAAAACCAAAACAAACACAAAAGAACGAAAGAGAACTAAGTATAATAAAAGGTAATAAAGATATAATGGCAGGTCCCTGAAGCAGTATGACAAACCATGCCAAGAGCCTGAGATGCTTGTGACACGTAAGAAAGAGCAGATTCAGATACAGGCCAATTCACTGCCTCCTAAGACGGCTACGACGGCTACCTCTTGGAGGTTGGTGACTTGCTCCACAGGTACCTTCTCTTCCTCTTCAATGGCATGGTGCACAGTTTTCTCAACTCGTTGCAGCAGAAAATCAAATGCTGCAGGATTCTAGTATCAGACAGGAAAGGGCACAGGTCAAATAGATCTTTAAATGTGCCTCCAGTGTGATACACGGCAGGATATGCCAGAGAATGCTGGCAATGCAAGTGTATTGTGTCTTAGGAGGGCCTGAATGGAGGTCCATCTTATGTAAGGGGGTGGGAGTGATACTGAGCCAGAGAAAGCACTCCTGACAGAAGTAGGCTACAGGAGAGATGGAGATCAAGACTGTCTCAGGCCATGGATTCTTGAGTTTCACAACAGCACAAGAACAGGAAAAAGCAGAACCTCAGAAGACCTAGGAAGGAGACATACCATCCTAAACCGGCACGGGATATCACTCCGGAAGACACCAGACTCTAGTGCTTCCACATGGCCCCCCACGTAGGTCTCAGCATCCAGCACATGGCCATCATCTGTCAGCTTATTGAACTCTTGCTCTTGCTTATTGGGGAATATAATGTTGGCATGGAAAGCTTGCACCATCAACAAGGCTTCGCAGAGTGTTCCAGAGCCTTTCCGAAGCACCTGAAGGAAAGATGCTGCATCTAGCTATCTCCAATCTCTTTCAAAAGCCCTGACTTCTAGGCAAAGTCCATGACTACCAGAAAGACATCTTGACTGCCATGTGCAAGGAAAGTTTTGTAGCTAGTAACAACAGCTCCTGATTCCTGTGGCTATTCTCATTGGGGCCCCCAGACTCCAGGAAGATGCCAGTGAAGCCACACACTATCAATCTCTAGAACTAGTTCGCCTCTGAGCATCAGTGCATGTAGAAAAGAGAATGATTGGAAGATCATAGGTGACACTAACCTCATCAGGTTCCATGGGAATAATGGTGCACAGGGCGAATATGAAGGGATGGACATACTTCATGTACAGGTAGTAAGTGGCAACAGCATCTGACACTGAGTAAGTGGCCAGAGTCTGGGGAAAACATCAGAGAGCAAGAGCATTAAAAACTAAGGATCCAAGGAAAGGAAACTCATGAACTCCAGAAAATGAAGTTCAGGGAGGAGGCAAGGCTGAGCAAGAGTGGGCCAGGCAGGAAACGTAGCACTCACAGCTCAGGTAATCTTTGTAGTTAGAATGTCTATGACTTCAGGGTTGCATAGAAGAGCAAATGGGCTTATGTACCTGAGGCTGCTCAGTGGCCATACGACACATATCCTCAGGGTCCAGCTCTACAGGGTCATAGCCAAGTTTGGCCTTGGCGGCTGCCTTGAGATTATGACTGCCCACAGGAAGGTAGCTGTCCCTCTTCACCCACCTGGCAAGAGGACAAACTCTGGAGAGGCTGGTCCCACAAAGGCTGGCAAAACCAGACACAACACAGATGAACCCCTACTATGGAGTGAATACATACCTAAGGCAGTCCATGTGGATGCACTGTGGTGCCTTATATTCCCCCTGGCTATCCTTCTGGAAGCCTATCTCCTGGTACATGCTTAGGCCATGGATTGCTGCCCTAGCCTCCACAAATGGCCTAACAACAACAAGAGACAAGCAACGGGGATAAATGAGTCTTTCTTGAATACAGACATATCTTTACCAGGGGACACTAGAGTGAAATGGACACTGATCACATGACTTCTCTGTGAAAATGACAAAACCATTGATATCACCAAGCAGAGTTACTCCTCTCCCACCCCTCCCTAACACAATTACCCACAACAGAAAGTTGGACTCACCAGTCAAAAAAATCCCCATTGTAGGTGACCATAATGGTAGGTTTGGTCTCCTGGACATGTTCAAACCATCTCTGGATCAAATGGACCTGAGCTCAACAAATGACAGAAGTCAGTGGGGACTCTTTTCTCTGCTTTCAGCAATTTGCAAGTACCTCTCCAAATACTAAGGCAGCAGTTTCACATCAGCCCGTATGCTAAGGATCTATTCTAGCCTTGGCCATAGAAGAGGAAACTCATTGAGAAACAAGCACCTGATCTCAGGAGTCTTTACCTCATCAGGTTCATTAAAGACAGAAAACGGTCCTTCATATTCTGGCTTGGGGGTGAACTCAAAATCTTCAATATCTTCTGAAACAATCTCCCTGTTAGTGATGAGGTAGCCCTGGTAAAGTTTAAGAACTTTTAAGAATAGAAGTCAACCACAGAAAAGCTGAGACATAGACTCCCAACCCATAAGCATCTCAAGAAACTAATTTCAAAGAACCCTATTGGGGCCCATTCCCTATAGAGGAACACCTTCCTCACCCTGGATACTGGGGGAGAGACTTGGAACTATCTCGGCTGGATATGCTAGACCACACTGACTCACCTTGGGATTCCTTGCCCTCCCTGGGGAATGGATGGGGGTAAGGGTGGGAAGGGAGGGAGAGCAGTGGTGGGTAGAGGGGAAAAAAAAAAGCATAAAGGTGATCTGAGCATAGGAGTACCTGCCTTGCCTGTAATCACAGAACTCAGACGGCAGAGGCAGGAGGACCACCGTGAGTATAAGGCCAAGCTGAGACCCTGTGTTGAAAACAATCACAAAATCCCCACAAAAGCATTTTAAGTTTCCCAAGAAGTTCACCTGGCCATCAATCATATAGGAAATCATCATAATCTGGTCTGTCTCAGCATCGGGAAATTTGAGAGGCAGTTTAGTTGTCTCAATGTCAAATGCCAAAACCACAGGGTCCTAGAAGGATAAAATATATCATGAATTCAGGTCTGGGTACATCCTTTGGACACACACATTCTGCCCTGGGTTCAATTACCAGCTCTACAAATAAAATAACCATACACACCCCAAAACAGTAACAAAACCCCATGGTGAGGTTTTTTGAGGGTACAAAAATGAATAAAGCTACTGGTCAGAGTACGTCAGTTTCAAAGCTCCTTAACATGCACCGTCTTACTTTAAGACAACACTAGCAAGTGACTGTGTCAGAGCTGACATTTTCATCTTGGAAACAAGAAAACTGAAGACAAAGATTTTCCTGATGACTAAAAGTGATATATGAACCAATATCTTCTACTTACAAATCTACTCTATATTCACTTGGCTATCAAGTACATAAATGAAAGTTCAAGGGTTCAAATCCAGTCTAGCTTAAATACTGTTGATTATAGTTAACACAGTGCAAAAATATGCTTTTATGTTACAGACTGATAAAAAAAATACTACTCCCTAATTATTTTCATAAAGTATTTAAATAAGAAATAGATTTTAGGACTGAGGAAATGCAACAACTTACAGGTCGTTCAACAAGATCATCTCGTCGGGTAATTTCCACAGGAAAAGCATTTCCTCGAAATCTGACATTATACCAAAGAGCCTGCAGAATAATGAAGAATACATTAATGAGTTCTCCATCTAGAAACGTCTATTTATTTAACAAAAAAAATTAATTACATTTACTTTGAGTGTGAAAGTGTGTATGCATGTGTAGATGTCAGTAAACGAATTGTAGGAGTTGTTTTCCTCTTTCCACCATGTGGATCCTGGGGATCAAACTCAGGGCAGCAAGTGCCTTTACCTATCGAGCCATCTTCTGTGCAGAATTACCCCATCCTCACCTGGAACTTAACTCAAGCAACAGCTACTTTCACCTTACCACATGGATTTTGAGGTCAATGGAGAGGCGAATGTGGTAGGGCACATCATACTCCCTCATGTCCACTATGTTGTCCAATTGGTCAGCTATCTTCTTAGAGGTTTCCTCTTCATCAGTAATTACATTGCCTCCTTGAAGAATACTGGAGAGTAAGCAAATAAAGGCACTTGCTCAGTTATGAACTGCTGGGTATTGGGGGAGTGAAGACTTAAGAGTCCAAAGTGAGTAAACACAAGGCAAAAGGAGGCTGTGAAGACCAGGGCAGTCTTTCAGTAAATGGCACTGAATTATCACCCAACCTGAGGAACAGGTCAGAGAAAAGAGAATTAAGGTATATTGGAGATGTTATATTTTTCATGATATAAGTTAGATATTGCACTATAGACAGGAGAATCCCCCAGTGTGGCTATTTCCAACATATTACCTCTAGTAGCAGGTGCCATGCAAAGCTGAAGAGAGCAGAGTTGCCACCACAGACTGTGGACAGCTGCAGTGTTAACAGATGTAACTCACAATGCGAAACATCCCTTTCTTTATTAAGAAAATGAGGATGATAGTAACTAGATTATCACATAGGAGTGAAGTGATAATATCATAAAGCATCCTGCTTGGTGACTAGGTCATGTTAACTATTTCTATAATAGTCTTATATTCAAGTGGAAAATCTTTCACTGGAATAGCCACTAAATATCCTAACAATTGAGATGCTGAGGCAGGACAATGGCTTTACATACATAATGAGTTCCAAGCCAAACTAGGCTATGGTGTGAGAACCTGACTCCAACCAGCAAGAGAAGGAAAAGGTCAGTGGTATGCACAAGGCTCTAGGTTCAATCCTCAGTAACACACAAATATACAATTTAAAATAATGCAATCCATCTCTAAGCTCAAAACTGAATGGTTTGAGAAAAAAAATAATGGCTGTCATCAAAGACAGCAAATAGGCCCCTACACATTTGGTTACAAACTACATCTTAAAATATTCCAAGAATTAATTTATGGTATCAGCAGAGATGATTGAGTTGGGGGATACACTGCAGAAGTGTTCAAAGTCTCAAATGAGTTTTTGGGGAAGGGTGGGATCTATTAGATTTCCCCCCTTTTTAGTGTGTGTGTGTCCTAAAATGCATATGTGGAGGACAGACACCAACACTGGGTGTTGGTCGTTGCCTTCCTTCTTATTGAGATAGCTCTTTTTTGTTGTTTCCACTCCACTGCTGTTTACACCAAGCTGGCTGGCTTGTGAGCTTCTAGAAATTCTCATGTCTCTGCCTCTGATCTCACCATAGAAACACTGGGATTACATACATACTAGCTTTATGTGGATTCTGGAGATTTATAATCAGGCCTTTTTTGTTTTTTGAAACAGGGTTTCTTTAAAAAGCCCTGGCTAGCCTAGAATTCAGAGATCTATCTATCAGCCTTTGCCTTGTGAGTGCTGGGATTAAAAGCATGTGCCACAGAGCCTGGCTCTCAAGTTGATTTCTTATCAAAAGGTTGTGATCAGTGTTTCTGCAATCACGCAAACTTTATTACCAAAGACTTCTGTTTTGTTCTTATTTTGCCTTTTTGTTATTAATGTGCCTAAACATTTAATAACAGTACCTGGTATTCTGCATTTAAATTTCCGTCTATAAAACAAAACACTTGATACCATTTGTAGACTGTGTTAAAAGTGGTAGAAGAGAGAGCCCTCTAAAGTATCCTCAGAGTATAGCAACTCAGTTTAGAGTCACAAGCCTATGTCCTATGTAAGAGGAGTTAAAACCAACAGAACACAACCTTGGGAAGCTAGTGTTTACTTCACAGAAAGAACATCTAAAATGTTTACACACAGCCAAACATTAAAAGATTTTCTCTGAAGAGTTCCTGCCTTATATCAACTTGTTATTCTGGAGTAACCAGCACTTTGCTCATGAGAAGGAAAGTTACCTGGAGAGCATTGCTGTGTATTCATCGGTGGCATGGTCCTGTTCTCGGTTCTTCTTTACAGCAGGGGAGATCTCCTTCCTCACTTTGACAAGGTCCTCTACAGTGTGAAAGGACAGCTTGATGTAACTCCGCTTCAAGCCGACCAAGTGATTTGGCTTTAAAGTAAAATGACAGCTGACGAGTTAACAGGAAACAGGAGGGTAACGGCTGTGGTTAAACACACACAATTCAAAGCATCTAGCTTACTTTTACATGTGACACCTGCAGTGCCACCAAGTTCCTTAAAGACAGCTTTGGGAGCAACCACCATCCCTTATTCTCCAGACTGCCCCACTACCCAATTCATGACCTGACCTTCTATCTCACCCAAAACTGTCTGTGATAGACAGTGTGGACACCAGCCTTATCTACCCCTGGAGGCCCTGGGGATACTCACCAAGTCCAGATCTTCTTTGGGGACATTCTCTAATGTTGCAATTTTACCCTGAAACTTCTTGGATAGAAAAGATGAAACTTCTCGCTCACAACCCTAAATCAGAATCAGAATTCATGTATTTTCTATTAGCAAGATCTATCTCCTTATCCATTTTAGCTTTGAAATCCACTTGGTAGAACAAGGAAAAAATGGTTTGATCTATTTTTACCAAACACAGACTTACCTTTCTGGTTGCAATGTAGAAATATGGCTTATAGGGTAAGGCCACCTACAATGTCACCAAAAGGATGTGACAAGAAAGAAAAAAGAAAAAAAAAGATTTCAGAGTGGCAACCTACCTCGAGGCTTTTTTTTTTTAAAGATTTATATTTATTTTATATGTATGTGTGTTTGCTTGAAAGAATGTCTATATATGAGTGCATACCTGATGACCACAGACATCATCAGAGGGCTTTGGAACTACAGACAGCTGTTAGCCGCCTTGTAAGTGGCTGGAAATTGGACCTGGATCCTTTGGAAGAGCAGCCAGTGCTCTTAAACACTGGAATGTCTCTCTAGCCCCTTCAATAGCTCGTTAAAGATACTGTATGTATGAAATTTGGATTTGCACATCTCTCTTACAGGCAAGAACTCAAGAAGCAATACTGTCCAACCTCCTGAGCTACCTTCCTTTAGGATATTTTAAATGTGACTGATGAAGTTCATAGGGGCCTTGTCCTTGATGGGTCAAGCAACTGTATACTACAGCCTCCCACTTCCTCCCTGACACAGAGTGAATGAATATCCCTTATTTTAGACCACTTACTTGTCATGGGTGGGCTTTGGTTTTCTTAGGTCAAAGACTTACCTTAAATCTGCTTCCATCATCTTGAATGAAGTAATAATCCACTGCACTGACTAAGCGTTTGTCTTCATCTAAAATCTCAGTCTGCAGGAGAACCATGGAACATGAGCATATCATCTTCTACATATCCTAAGAGCTCTTTCTGGGCTACTCTTTGAGAAACTGAGGACTTGAAAGACAAAATCCTTGCAACTAGTCTTTATTTTGCCCCTATACCAACACTATCAGCCTCATTTATAAGAACTACATTATAATGGTCCCCAGTAGGGATTTTTCTGAATTTCTCTTTACCATTCTTGAAAGCTGTATGCTGATGGCTAACATATCTTTCATCTTGGTCTTACCATGGTGGCCACTTTGTGGCCTCTGTGTTAAACAGGAAAGGAGAAGCACTTCCAATAACTAAATTTCTTAGACAATGGCTTCCTTCTTTCCTATCACTCACTCGTCCATTAGATGAGATTGATGATTAGAGGAAGGGCTGCAGCTACACACTAGAAGCAAAGGCTGAGGCAGTGTTCATTCAGATACTTACAGGGTGCATGTTGATAAGCCAGCCAGTCCTTTCTCCAGGTTCTTTTAGCCTCTCAAAACCAAACCTAAAGTCCATCTTATCTGTCCACTGGCTGCGTTCCAGACGCTTGAGTGCTGAGACTGAGGAAGACGGACCATCATCCCTGAGTAAAAGAAGAGAATTAGGCTTTACCATTCACAACATTCCCCACTCTAGAGCCCCGACTTTTATCTGTGTTTTGTTTAGGAAACAGGGCCTCACTATGTAGACCAGGCTGGCCTCCAACTCACAGTAGTCCACCTTCCTGTTTCTCAAGTGCTAGGATTAAAAGCGTATGCTGCAATAATTGATGTCTATGTATTTCTGATATGGCATTTCAGTTTATCCCTGAAAAAACAAAGACTGGCAGAAGGCTCAATGAAATAGAAACACCCAGCATTTATAGGAAAGAACAAAGGAAAACGCCAACCCAAACCTATTTGACTTTATCACCAGAACATTAACAAAAACTCCAGTCACACCAGAAAGCCACTCCTTGGGATACTGAAACTGCAAAACCCAGAATTGCAATGCTAAGCTCTATGCAAGAGAAATAAAATTTGTTTCACAAAAAATATGTATGCAAATATCACATCTTTAATTATAAAAGCTAAACAATTCAGATATTTCTTACCAAAAGAGTAATTTTAGTTTATATATAAATACTATTGAGCGATAAATTGATAAATACAACTTGAATGGATCACCAGAAAATTAAACCAATGCTCTTAAGCTACACATTTCACTGTGTCACTTATATAGGATTAAAAAAAAAAATTAGAGAGATGGAGAAGAGAACACTGGTTGACAATCGTGGGAGGGGGAATGGTTAAGTCAAGAAAATCAGCATTCACATCCCTGTGACATAGCATTCTGTATCCTGAATGTGGTGATAAAGTCATGAACATGCATGTGACTAAACCCAGAACTAAATGCATGTACATGTGTAAAAGTGTGGTGGGTGCAATGTAACTGATGACAATTGCCTGCCATGATATGAGCTTTCACTCTGTCTACACTGGGGCAGTCTGAACTTTCCGCATGTCAGACAAGTATGTGAGAATCTAAAAATTACTTCAAGATTAACACTCCCCCCCCCTCCCCTGGCTTTCTTTCTGTTTTTTTCTTCAAGACCGGGTCTCTCCGTATAGCACTGAAACTAGTTTTGTAGACCAGGCTAGCCTGGAACTTAGAGATTCACCTGCTTCTGCCTCCCGAGTGCTGGGTTTAGAGGTTTGCACTACCATACCCAGCTCTCCTACATTTTGAGAGTTTCAAGTTGGTCTTGAACTCATTTTCTTGTCCTTGCTTCCAAAGTGGTGGGATTATGGGTGTACACTCCACATCTTGCTTTGATCTATCTCTTATTAAAAGCAAAAACTACTTCTGACTTTGCTAGAAAAAAATAGCTTTAGTCTGTACCTAAATTTTCTTCAAAGCCAGGGCTGAATAAAGTGTTACTTCTGAAGAGCACAAAGCTCCTCACCCCTTAAATACCAACTTGATGAATGACTTGGTAAAGGACACTAGAAAATTGTTCACCCAGACCCCATCTCCTCCCAATATACTTTCCTCTTAGCTGTCCACCTCACTTTTTATTCAGCAATAGTACACAAATTTAAAATCCAAGACCAAAGTAGCAAAGACAACTGCTTACATATTACTATATACAATGTCAAGGCATCTAAGTACAGATTCCCAGTTAATTTTTATGATAGCACCTATGAAGAGTACCATGCATTTCCTTATTCAGTGAAAACTGAGACAGATATTCTCAAGCTCACACTCTTCACCACTACCTACAGACTCAAGGGGACACACTCTCCTTACAGTGCTGTGTAAGGATTAAGTGAACTAACCACATAAAGCATACAGGACATATAGTGTAAGTATAAACTAAAAGCTGTTGTTACTTGTGTCTATTTCCAGGAGTACATAGGCAGCACAAACCTGGCTATTTTAAAAAAATGAAGTCTTGCCAGGTGGTGGTGGCACAAGCCTTTAATATTAATTCTGGGGAGGCAGAGGCAGCAGGCAGATCTCTGTGAGTTCAAAGCCAGCCTGGTCTACAAAGTGAGTTCTAGGCCAGGGCTACACAGAGAAACCCTGCCTAGACAAACAAAACAAAACAGATGAAGTCTTGAAGTTGAGGAGGGATATATATATATGTATATATATGTGTATATATATACATATATATATATATATGTATATATACACACACACACATATACATATATATATGAGGAATTAAGGAGAGGAGTTTACTGCACCAACTCTAGTTAGCATAGAATGAAACCTGGAGCCAGATATTGAGAAGCTGGAATATCAGAGAGAGGAAACAGACCACAGTCAGTTCTCACCCAGCCAACTTCTCAGGCAGAACAGTATAAATTAAAGGTGTGCGTTACTACTGCTTGACTGTTAGGCCTTGAAATCACAGAAATTCAGAAAGATCTGTCTCCTGAGTGATGGAATTAAAAGTGTGGGTCAGCACTCTCTGAACTTCATGGCTTGTCTGTGGGTGATTCTGGTTTTTGATATTTCAAGCTGATTTTATTAAATATACAATATATGACCAAAGGAGTTGTGTAAATATAAATGAAAAAGTTTCTAAAAGCTATCTCATTACTATTATATTTTTATTTTTTGTTTTTTTGATACAAGATTTTGTACACATCTGTATAACAGCTCTGGCTGTCCTGGAACTTGCTCTGTAGAACTCACAGAGATCTGCTTGCCTCTGCCTCCCTAGTACTGGGATTAAAGATGTGCATCACCACTGACCGCCTGTTATTTTAACAGCAGCTTTCCATATGCTCTAGGAACATCATCAATTACATGACAAGTTGAATGATTAAGGACATATCCCTGGTTGATGGTATAACTTAGTGGTATGTCTTTTCATGTGTGAGGTTGTGTTCCATTTCTAGCTTAAAACAAACCAAATGCTGGTGGTGGTGACAAATGTGGTAATATGTTTTATATTTAATAAAATCAGACTGGAATATCAGAGAACAGAATCACCCACAGTTAAGCCATGAGGGTCAGAGAGTGGTGACTCACGCCTTTACCCCCATCACTCAGGAGACAGAGATCGTTCTGTATTTATGAGCTCAAAGCCTAAAAGCAAAGCAGCAGTAGCTCACACCTTTAATACTAACTCTAGGATTATGATGCAGAAGTCAAACAACTGGGTGGAGAAGATATTTAAGGCAGGTGTAGGTAGACATTCAGGATTCTTTAGGAGTGACCAGCCAGGCAGAGGACTCAAGATATCTTTGTTTGGCCTGAGAAGTTGGCTGGGTGAAAATTGACTGTGGTCTGTTTCCTCTCTCTGATATTCCAGCTTTTCCCCAATATCCGGCTGAGTTTTCATTGCATACCAACTAAAATTCATGAACTAGACAAATGCCTTTAGACTCAGCAATTCAGGAGATAGGAGGATCTCTGAATTGAAGGCCAGCCTGGTCTACAGAGCTAGTTGTAGACAGCCAGGGCTACACAGAGAAACCCCATCTCAAAAATATTAAAAAAAAAAAAAAAAAAAGGATATGCAGTTAGTTGTAAAAGTAGGTAAATTATCTCACACCTCCCATTCCTAAATTGATGACTATAACAGTCTAAGAGTACTGCTCACCTCATGTGCCTTCTCAGGGAATTATGAACATGCAGCAGACAGCACAGTAACTATCATTACGGTAGAGAGTTAGGCCCAGGCTTTCCCTGAGGCCCTAATGTATGGAAAAGGAACATAGTTCCTTTTCTAAACCATGAATGAGCTTGGCAGAGCAAGGAATAGCCTGGGGCCAGAGACCTGAGGGAGCTCTGGCTCCAGATCTCCAGAAACCAACCTACAGGGGCTGTGTGCTCTGTCTGTGACACTGTTCCATGTCTTCTCTGAACATAAAAAAGATGCTGTACTTTTTGTTTGTTTTGGATTTTTTTTTTTTTTTTTCTTTTGAGATAAGAGTTTCTCTGTGTATCCCTGTCTGTCCTGGAATTCACTCTGTATACTAGGCTGGCCTCAAACTCCACCTGCCTCTAGTTCGGGATTAAAGGCCTATGCCACCACTGGCTTCAACTTGTGTGAGACCTCCTGATCCTGACTTCATCTCATTCCCTGGTTCCTTTCAGGAACCTGTCACTGAAAAGCTACCTGCTGGTCCTGGTCAATTCCAAAGCTCTCATGGAGGTGTTAAAACAGGAAATCCAGGACTTCACATATTCTAGGAAAACACTATCACTACTGAGCTCTTGAGGGGTTTCTGTTCAACTAGGGCTCCCATTCTGACACACTGTCTCACAGCACATCCAACTGTTTCTGCTACTAGAAACTGTTAACCAATATCAACACATGATATACACATCTCTTTTGTCACCATATGCTAATATCTCTTGCTGATGTATGAGGGTTGGGACTTCTGGTGTGCAGGTGCCCGTGAGTAACCGATGATTCTTTGAGTAATCTCAAACTGATTTACTTCGCCAAGGTGGATTAGTCAGAATCTTTCTTTGGTTTGCCTGTCCTCTCCTTGTTTGAGAATAGACGTTCTCCCGTAGTCAAGTCACACAATAGGCACAAATACGTCTCGAGATGCAACCTGCTGCCACGGAGTGAGTTAGATCTCAATAAAACTAGAGAAATACACGAGGTGAGAGCGGGGGCATGCTCTACCCGGCGCACCCGGCCCACCGCTCAACCCGGCACGACAGCCGCCCAAGCTGGCTACGGCCGCAACTACGGCCACTGCCTTCGCAGCAGGACGCTGGCTCTCACCGGCTGCCTTCGCTGTCTGCGCCGGGTTCGGTGTTCCTACGTCCGCTGTTCCTAAGGACCATCGCGCAGCTCCCCAGTTTCCTTCCGTACCCAGGAGAATTTGGCGCGTTTTCACCTACTCTCGCGAGATCAAAGCTCCAGCCAATGAGAAGGCGTCCCGCAGACGTGACACGCGGCCCGCCCCACCCACGGCAGCCCCGCCTCTCGGTTCTCCAATCAGCCCCAGAGCGCGGAGGTTGGGTCGCAGGGACCGGGAGGAAAATTTACGACCCCGGCGGCGCGCACGACTCGGTCCGCGGGGCGCACTTAGGGCCGTGGTAGGACAGGAAATGTCAGGCCGTCCCTGCCCTGTGCCGGGTGTCCCGGGCTGGACGCTTGACTGGCCAGCTGTTGGGTGGGCGCCCAGAGCAACTCAGAGCTGGAACGGCAATGGCACCTGCTGCGTCAAGGCTGCGGGCAGAGTCGGAGCTCGGGTCGCTTCCCCGGCGAGCGCTCACCCAATACTTGTTGCTCCTAAAGCTCTATCCAGTGTTCACCAAAGCAGTCACCAGGTGGGTTCATACGAGGAAGAAGAGTGGAAAGGAGGGGAGCCAACAGTGGAAGGGGGGCTCATGGTAATGTAAGTGATGGGTAGCCAGCAGATCAAGCTGTACAATTACAGCCTGTGAGGCAACGCTTCTCAACCTGTGTGCTGTGACTCCTTGGAGGTCGAACGACCCTTAGGAAATAGGGTTATAGATCAGTTATTTACATTGCTACTCATGACAGTAGCAAAATTACAGTTACAAAGTACCAATGAAAATAATTTTATGGTTAGGGGTCACCACATGAGGAACTGTATTAAAGGGTCGCAGCATTAGAAGGGTTGAGAACCAGTGCTGTGGAGGAATGTGGATGCCAAAGGCAAAGTCCTGCAACAAAGTGCGCCCAAAGTTCTATTTAGTCAGTAAATACTGTTTGTGTATTGGGTTCCAAGCAGCAGCCCTTGCAGTCTGGATGTTGTGAAGACCAGGGAGCCAGGGACACCATTCCAACCCTGAGTGGTAAGCCCTTTGGTCTACATCGTTCGATTTCTTAATGAAAATTCCTGTCTCTGTTTATTTTTAATTAGCAAATTTTATAGGTTTGTCCTCTATTAATTTAGTTTTTCATAAGTGTGCTTCCTGTGTGCTGGATATATAGTTGTGGTTAAAATAAGTATGTAGGCCTTTTCTCTCATGGAGCTGAGAACTAGACAAAAAAAAAAAAAAAAAAAAAAAAAGGCTGATAAATGTATAACCTAGAGCAGTTAGGGAGGTTTCTGCTGTGTTGTTGACATTGATCAGAATGTCAGAAGAGAATTAATAGTACACAGGGCACAGTGAGTGCAAAAGTTCTGAGGGAGGAGCGAAGGGCATGTTGGAGGGGTGAAGAGAAGGACTATGCAGGTGTAGAAAATGGAAAGGGAGAGTAAATGGGAAGAGGTAACCAAGGGTCAGGTCAAAAGAGTCCTTATGATCCACACTAACAATTTGGGATTTTATAGTATTTAGAAGACAGCTTGCAGACCTGATGGATGGTTAATGCCAATTGTCAACTTGATAAAAATTTAGAATAACTCAGAAGATGGGCCTTAGGCATGCATGTAAGAGATTACTTTATTTTCATTAATTGAGGTGGGAAGATTAGTCCAGGGTGAGTGGCGCCATTCCTGGTTGGAATCCTTGACTGAAGCTAGTGGAGCAGCATACATTTTCTCCCCTCCACCTTCTCTTTTTCTGAGACAGGCTGTCCTGGAACTCCTCTGTAGACCAGGCTGGCCTAGAACTCACAGAGATTCATCTGCCACTGCCTCTCAGGTGCTGAGATTAAAGGATTCTAGGTGTGTGCCACAACACCTGGCTCATTCTCTGTGTCTCTTGATTGTGGGTGTCCTGTGACCAGATGCTTCAACCTCCTGCTGCCTTGACTTCTGCTGCCATGTCAGGTTGTCC
This sequence comes from Phyllotis vaccarum, assembly GCA_033318265.1. Classification (NCBI taxonomy): domain Eukaryota; kingdom Metazoa; phylum Chordata; class Mammalia; order Rodentia; family Cricetidae; genus Phyllotis; species Phyllotis vaccarum. Next base: position 62,370,024 of record JARWLC010000017.1, read on the forward strand.
TCTTGAACTGTGAACTGGAATAACCATTGCTTTCTTAAATTGCTTTGGTCAGACTCAAAACCAAAACAGCAACAATCACATAAAGAAGCAACTGACCCTGTATTTTTCCCAGGGATTTTACTTCAGGAGTGTAAATTTACACAGAAATACCACAGGAGTGTTACAGCTCTTTTAGAATTTGTCTAGTGTGTTTTCTGACTTTTTTTTGGAAACCCCCCTACAAATTAAGACCGACAGTTCTCCAGCATATGTCTCAAGTAAAATGAAACAGATTTTTGCTTATTGAAATATAAAGCATATTACAGGTACCACACAATCCTACAGGGCAAACAGTCATAGGTCAAATAGAACTCTAAAGGATATGCTAAATAAACAGAAAGGGGTAACAAAGAACCTCAGAAATAGATTGCATAATGCTTTATTAACTTTGAACTTTCTCAGTGCTAATGAGAAAGGAACAACAGCTGTGGAACGATAGGAAAAAAAAAAAAAACAAAAAACTACTGAACTAAAATCAGCCTGTCTACTTCTTAGATGTATTGACTTCAGAATGGAAGCCAGGATGTGTGCTACGTTTGGGAAGGGGTTTTGCTTTTGTTTCCACAGGAGAAGAAAAACTATAGAAACCATCAAAATTAATAAAAACTTGATTTGGACAGGAGAAACTTCTTGATAAGGAGAAATGAAGGCTTATCCACCAGTGTGACAAGTCTATAAGGAAATTCTGTAAGGAAAACTCACCAGAGTTAGAGTCTGGGCAGAGTTCTGTCTTCATCTTTACAGAAAAATAGAAATAACCATCTTCAAGAAGTCAAAAGACCTTGGACATCTAGACATCTAAAGCAGAAGGGAAAGATATCCAGAAATAATTTACAAGCAAAGAAAAATAGAGCCTATTGGTACCAATATACTCTACAGGGTAAAATCTTACTGCCTAACATCTGTCTTTACTTCTAAGAAAAATCGACTCAATTATAAATTCAAGCTGGCTTTGGGGTTGGAGTGTGGCTCTCTACTTTTCTAAACCTAAGCATGCTTGTTAAAGAAAAATGTAGAATCTCTGTATCATATCAGAAGAGCCACCTGGTATGGAACAGAAAAAAACAAAATTAAGGGACTGTTCTATTGTTACTAATCTCTTGGTCTTTTTGTTTTATTTTGTTTCTTTAAATTTTTTCTTAATATATGAATTTTGTATAAAAATGTACATGGTTCATATATATATATATATACACACAACTTTTTGTTGTGTTATTAATGGTCATATAGATGGATTACTAACTAATTTTAGAAAAAAAAGGCTTCAACTAGCTTCCTGTACATTGTTTTAGGTTTGAGTCTCTATCAGTTTTCTGCAGTGAACCATGACCATGCCTAACTGCAACCTTTGAAGTCTTAAAAAGGATGGTGGAGCTCTCACAACCATGATTTCACATGGACTTTGATAACACTACTAAACTGACAAATACCACCTAAAGATTGGCTTTGGACTACAAACTTCTCAGGACAATTTTGAGGAAGCTAGTTGAGATGATCCAGCCTCAGACTATTCTAGCCAGGACTTGAGACAAGTCCTGCATTTCCCCATTATTCAGAGACTGAACAAAAAATGCTACAGCTACCTCTCCCAGGACTTGACAATTAACCCACATTTTTCTTTTCAGGCTCCCTTAAAGATGCCATTGACCCCAGACAGCAAGAAGTAAATTTAAGAACATGACACCCATATTCCCAAGAGGTGGGGTGGGTGGTTTTTGCTCTTTCAGTGGGTTATGGATGTTTGTCTTTGTTTAGAGTGTTGGTTACAAGTTTTTATGGATAATTGCCAAAAAAAGAAAAAAAATTATACAAAGGAGATTAGATTTGGGGTTTTTGTTTTAAAAAGAAAAAAGGGGGAAATGTGGGATAATGCTCTTGTACACTGTAAAGATTTGCCACTGGTATTGTTTTAATAAGACACTGATTGGCCAGTAGTCAGACAGGAAGAAGCGATCAGACTGGGAGAATTCTGGGAAAAGGAAAGGCAGAGAAGCAGTTGCCAGCCAGATGCAGAGGAAGCAAGGTGAGAATGTTGAACTGAGCAAAGGTACTAAGCCACGTGGCTAAACATAGATAAGAATTATCTTACGGGTTAATTTAAGTATAAGAGCTAGATAGTAATATGGTTGAACTACTGGCCCAGCAATTGTATAATATTAAACCTCTGAGTCAGTTATTTGGGAAGTGGCTGCTGGGTATTTGAGAGTTTCTGGCAGGAGAGAAATTTCTGACACCCTCCCCCCCTTCCAAACAAAACAAAAATCAAAAAAATCCCTGATGATTTTGACCCCATTTTAAACATTATAAAAACTACAATATAATATCACATATAAATGTTAACCCATACAGATGTGTACAGCCCACGTCAACTATAGAAACTTCCTCAGGAGGACCCCATTATAGACTTTATATCGTGTCTTCAGTGGTGCAGCAGTGGGGCTGTTGGAAGGTGGAACTCACTGTGCTTCCTTGTGTTTTTGGTTTTAGGCCATACTGCCCTTACCTTCAGGGGCCTTATCTGCAAGCTGCATTAATAAGGACTCATCCCATGATCTATCATAGCAAGATCCATAGCAGCCCTGCAATTGCCATGCAGGAAAGGCATGCCTTTGTGTCTGTTACTCATTTCTGATTGCCTCTTCCTCCACAGTGGCATTTTGTCAGCCCTTGGGAACCTTCTGGCCCAGATGATTGAGAAGAAACAGAAAAAAGATTCTCAAAGTCCAGATGTCAGTGGGCTTCTCCGATATTTAGTCTATGGGTAAGTGCCACTGAGAGCTGGCTCCCCTCTGCACACTTAGCAAAGCAGAGCTTGCTGCCAGCATCAAGACTTTGTAATACTTTGGTTTGAAAACCTAATTCTAGGGCTGGAGAGATGGCTCAGCTTAAGAACACTGACTGTTCTAGTAAAAAACCCAGGTTTGATTTCCAGCTCCCACATGGCAGTTTACAGCCATCTTTAGCTCCAGTTCCCCGGGGTCTGGTGACCTTTTCTGACCTTAGAAAGCACCAGACACATATATGGAAGCAAAACATTCATGCACAAAAAATAGAAAATAAAAAAAATAATTAAAAAACCAAAAGAAAAACTACTTATTTAAGAAGCATCAGAGAGCTATTTTTATTGGCATACTCCTTTAATCCCAGCACTTGGGTGGCAGTGAGGCAGGTAGATTTCTGTGAGTTTGAGGTTATCCTAGTCTACATAATGAGTTTTAGGACAGCCAGAGCTACACACTGAGACCTTGTCTCAAACAAAACAAAAAAGCATCAGAGGCTTTATGTGAAGACACAGGCTTGTAGCTTAGCTCTTTGGAGGCAGAGGCAGTGTGGGATTGCCACAAGTTCCAGACCTGCTTTTGCTATGTAGGGAGATCTGCCTTTAAAACAAAATCCTCCCTGAGCTCTTAAACCAACACTAATAATAAGATGGCTAGATCATTTGGAAGTCTTTCCATTTGGAGTGTTTAAAAACAAAATCTGCATATGTGTGTGTGTGGGTGTGTGTGATTAGGATTAAACCCATGGCTTTGCATATGTCACCACTTAAATATCACTTATTGTCATCCTTCATCAGGGTGTGATAGTACATGCCTTTGATCTTGGTACTTGAGAGGCCAACCTTGTCTACAAAATGAGTTTCAGGTCAGACAGAACTACACAGTGAGACCCTGTCTCAAGCAAAGATAAATAAATAAAATTTAAATAAATTATCAGCGTGTGAGTGTGTGTGTATATGTATGTGTGTGTCTGTGTTTATGTGTGTACATAAAAGAAAGAGGCTGAGTCTCATATGGCCTTTTACTTGCGATGTACTTGCCTCTGCCTCCTGAGTGCTGGGATTAAAGATGTGCACCACCACACATGGTTTTGTTTGTTTGTTGCAGTGCTGAGAATCAAACCCAGGGTTTCTTGGCATGCTTTGGAAGTGCTCTACCAACTGGAATTCAGTCCTGACCATTTACAATAATGTTTATAAAGCCATATCTCCCATACTTTGTCAAGTAACAAGATCAGCTAAGGTACCTTAACTCTCTCACATGGTCTGAGTTGCTCAAAGACTTCAATAGTTTTCTCTAGTTCACAGTAGTGTGGGAAAGTCCAATTGAAAGCCTTCTTTACTGACTTTGGTTGTCTTTGGTTGTTGGAATTGAAAGACCCTGGTTCCTGCCCCTCCGTGTATTACTATGTTTTGTGAAGATCACTTCTTACACTTGGCCAAGCTGAGTTATATATCTATTTATTTACTCCTCAGAGTCTGTTAAGGAATAGGGGCACAGACATGGACAGATAGATAGCATAATGGCCTGGACCGCAGGAGTCAGATGGATGCAGGACCGTCGGTGTGACTCTGCCAGCTGATCAAGTACAGGAACTGGCAAAGTAACTTCAGTTTTTTCATGCACAAAGGTTGCCTGAACCTGATTGGAAAAGGTCTATACAAATTTGTGTGGTCAGTAAATACTTCGGGGAAAGAAAAGAGGGCTTAGGACTTAAGGTGAATCTTGGTTTGAGGCTAGACCAAAGAAGAAAATGTAGAAAGAACCACAGTCCAGCTCAAACCCCTATGGTCCTCCAGATTCTTTGTCACAGGTCCACTGAGTCACTATCTCTACCTCTTCATGGAGTACTGGATCCCTTCTGAGGTTCCTTTGGCCATTGTCAAGAGACTCCTGTTGGATCGTCTGCTCTTCGCACCAACCTTTCTGCTGCTGTTCTTCCTCATCATGAACTTGTTGGAGGTGGGTGTTTGCTCTGGTACTTGCTGTATGTCCAGTTAACAGGTGTATGGGTAGCCTTGCTTCCTAGGATGGGCCTCAAGGTCCAAACTTTTACTGCTTTCAACTTTTCATCTTTCCTTGTTCCTTCCTTCTAATTATTTGAAAATTTCATACACAAATCTAATGTGTTTTGATCAAAACCACCCCTTTCTCCATACTACTTTTCCTTCCCAACTTCATGTGTTCTTTTTAAAACCTATTGTGTTCACTCAGTGCTGCCTGTATGTGCATGGGTATAGGCCTCTCAGCTGCATCCCCCAAACAGAACAGAACAAAACAAAACAAAACAAAATAAAACAAAAACCTGCCTTTCTCTTCCCAGCAGCCACTGATTTCCAGTAGCTGGAGGTGAGACTTTATGAAACTCTCCCCATCCACACTGGGATTTCTTGGCTTGAGCATATCTGGGTCTTATGCATGTTGTCAAAGCTGATTTGAGTTGATATATACAATAGCGCTGTTGTGTCCAGCAAATGCTATTTCCCTGGTTTCTCTGTGTGCATGAGTATGGACATGTATTAGAGAGAAGAGTTGGTTCTTTCCTTCCACCATGTGGGTCTTAGGGATTGAACCAGGTCTGCTAAACCATCTTGCTGTTCTTCAATTTTCTATTTTCCCTTGTGAACCTAGGACACAGACCACAGGAGTGCTGTGTTTGTTCCTAGTAGAAATCCTAAGCCTCATGATCCAGGTGGCAGTTGTTACATATGTTGTAGAGCTGCTCTTAGGCCTTGTCATTACATCTGTCATCAAAGAGGGATGTATACTGCCCTGTCATAGAATTGGCTTCCAAATACTGGGATAACTGTTAGTAGAGTTTTTGTGTTTTTCTTGTATGTTTTATATATTAATACTCTACACCAAGACTGGTGGCTCATACCTGTAATTGCCATACTCAGGAGTCTGAGAAGGGAAGATTAAGAAGATTGCCACAATTTTAAGGTTATCCTGGACTGCCAGGTGAGATCATGCCTCCAAATAGGTGAAAATATAAAAATATAAAAATATAAAAAGTAAACTAACACATGGCTTTACCAAAGAGATATGTGCTACAAAAATCTTAAGGTTGCCTGATTGTTGTAAAACCTTTCAAAAACTGTTTGTAACTATCAGGTTAAAAGTATTTTAATTTGTATACCTTTACTTAGAAGGTTAAACACTTTATATTCCATGTGCTGTGTATTTCATGAACTTTGCTTCTTTTATATTAATGTTTTTCTTTTCTTTCTTTTTTCTTTTTTTGTGGAAGGGTACTTTTTGAAACAGGGTTTCGTGTAACCTAGGCTGGCCTTGAACTTGCGATGTAGCCAAGGATGACCTTAAATTCCCAATCCTCTTGCCTTTACCTCCCAAGTACTGAGATTACAGATGTGAATCACCATGTCATTCTTTTCTTATATTGGTTTGTGTATTTAGATATATTAAGAATAACACTTCTTTTTTTAAAAAAACAAGGAGCACATCAGTTCCCATTTTTTAAAGGTGTTTCAAACTTTATATATGTTAAAATGTCTATATTAAGGTAAAATGTAAACTTGTGTAAATAAAGTGTGTGTGTGTGTTTCCACAAAGAAGTTTAAACTTGGTGTTCAACTCTTACTCTTTCCCCTTTGATTTTCTGTTAGGAAGATAAACATTCTTACTACTTTCTAGAGATTTGTGGTACATCTTTTTTTTTTTTTTTTTGTATTTTATGGGCATGGGTGTTTTGCCTGTATGTGTGTCAGTGCAGCACATGCTTACATGCTTGCTTGGTGCCCATGAAGGCCAGATGAGGACACTGGATCCTCTGCAGCCAGAGTTACAGACAGTTGTAAGCCTCCACATGGGTGCTGGGAATCAAATTGGGGTTCTCCTGAAGAGAGGCAGTACTTTTAACCACTGGGCCATTTATTCGGTGACCTGGACCAACAGGTTACTCTTAAGTATCAGGGTCCTAAGCGGGAAGATCTGGTGAAGAGAAAATAAAGAAAATAGGAAAATTGGGACCAGGAGTTTAGAAAGCTGATGGACCATGCAAGCAAGTTTATTAAGAAGTATAGTATAGTAGCTTATATATAAAGGGAAACGGGACAGAGTGTCAGACAGAGCACATAGCAGCCTTGGGACCAACAACCATAGCCCCTTTAGGTGGGAAGAGTTGATGTCTCAGGATCCAGAACTGCAGCTCTCCAAGCCCTGGATCCTGACCATTACTGGTCTGTTGAGCTTATTCCTCATTTTAGGGAAGGAACTGATTTCCTTCTGCACACTTCAGGGCCTCGGTTGGCTTGGCTTTCAGCATTCTAGCCCGTTTGATACATTTTAATAAGACTCTAAGAAAATTTGTACTTTCCTTTTCTATCTTTTTAAAAATATATATTTTACTTATTTATTTTTATTTTATGTGCATTGGTGTTTTGCCGTGGATGTTGGGTCCCCTGGAACTGGAATTACAGACAGTTGTGAGCTGCCGTGTGGGTGCAGGGAACTGAACCCAGGTCCTCTGGAAGAGCAATCAGTGTTCTTAACCACTTAGCCATCTCTCCAGCTCCCCTTTTCTATCCTTTGAGTTTTGTTTTTGTTTACAGTGAGTAGACTTCTGTTTCCATTTTTCTACTTACATTGCATATTGTCTCCCACTTATTAAAATCTCCAGTATTTCATGTTCTTACTTCAGTACACATCTAGATTTTTCTGGACTTTCACTTTCATTGCATGTTGTTTTGGTTTTTGTATTATTTTCGTTTGTTTTTTGACTATTGCTTACATATTTTCTTAATTTGAAAAGAATTTCATAATTTTACAGTACTTAAAAAATGGGGAGGTAGGTAGGTGCATCTCCTATTCTTTTCAATGTGGTTACTCTTCCACATAACATTTAGTGGGAGTCATCTTTTAAAAATTGATAAATTTTGACTGGGAATTAATCACTTTTGGCAGTTAATTGATAACTGGTAACTGAGCCCTTAGTCTGGCCAAGCTTAGTCATCATCAGATTGCTAGAAGGAGCTGATGGGAACAGACACCAATCAGTGTGAGAGGCAGCCTGCCACTGAGGTGTTGTCACTGAAGATTTTCCACCTGAATAGTTGACTCCTCTTAGCCTCAGGGTAGTAAATGCAGGTGTATTTTAAGATATAAACAGGTTTTACAAATCATGGTCAAGATCAAAAGGCCACATTATACTTGTTATGGACTGAGGGTCCATTTACAGCTTCTTTTACCTTGTTGGCAGGGGAAGGATGTCAGTGCCTTTGCTGCCAAGATGAGAAGTGGCTTCTGGCCTGCACTGCAAATGAACTGGAGGATGTGGACACCTTTGCAGTTTGTTAACATCAACTATGTGCCCCTGCAGGTGAGGCTTGTCTTGTCTTCACTAAAGGTCTTTGTCGTTTTTTTCTAATGTGTGGTAGTACTCTCAAGTCATGTTCTTACCCGTTTATGGAGTTCTGATCCAACCCTGATCATTGTCCATGAACTCTGGACTCATAGCTGCAAAAAAGCACAGGGATTCCTGTGTAACTTTTCTCCTCCTTGAGCAAATTCTAGTGTTTTCTAGTAATTGAAACAATCTTGGTTGCTTGGGCTGAGGAAGAACAGCTGAGCAGGCAGCTCAGGGAAGCAGGTAAGTAGGGAGGACCCTGGCATAAACAGTGTCTTCAAGGGGCTGGCTGGTCAAAGAGAAGTCCCCTTGAGGATAACTGGGAGAATTTCAGTGCTGCTGTGGAAACAGCCTACTGAAGGATGGAGAGTACAGAAGAGTGAACAGGTCTTTTGTTTGCTTGTTTATTTTTATTTTTTGAGACAGGGTTTCTCTGTGTTGGCTTCGTTGTCCTGGAACTTGATCTGTAGAATAGGTTGGCCTCTGTCTTTCAAGTGCTCGGATTAAAGGTGTGTGCCACCACTGCTCAGCTAGTTCAGTGTTCTCCAGATGCTATCACTTGTGCACTGCTTCAAGTGCTATGGACCAGCTGTCCTTGTACCAGGCTCATCTCCTCTGTTTTCCTAAAACATTTCTGCAACTGGAAGGGCTCACAGTCCCAGTAAGTCTACATGATGAGTGACAGAATTCTGTTAAACCCTAGGGGAGAAGGGCCATTAGAGACACAGACTTTTCCTTCTCCAAGGGCATTCTTCCTGTGGCTCTGGGTCTGGTTCCACCCTGATGGAAGAAACCATCAGGGTTCTTCCAAGAATTGGTACTAGGTACCTCTGCCAATTTCCAGACCCAGAATATAGGTCTGTGCACACTGAAGAAGGAAAAGGTGGGAAATTTATGACACCCAAGTTGCCAACCAGGGTCATCCTTTCGAATAGGCCTCTCTTGGGAGCAGCCTTAGTCTGTGCCAGGAACTTAACCCCATCTGTGCTCTGTTAAGCATATTTCCTATAGGGAGCTCACAATATAGGAAGGAACAGAGCAGAGTCAGTAAAAGACTTCCATTGCATAGAAGAAGAGGGAGGTTGGCCCATGTGCAGACACATATACTCTATATACTATAGACATACATACAATATAGACTACACACTACACACAGACCACCATATTATGCACACTTACACAGGGAATGGAGATAGAAGGAATGAATGAGAGAGCACACCATACATACCACACACATTCTATATGCACCCACACATGTTCACTTCATAGATATTTACATATGTATTATTGAACATGTACATAGACCATCCACATTTGCATATGTATTCATACATTACAGAGACTACAAAGTAGGAGAAAACCAGAAAACATTTAGGATGTAACAAAGGGCTGGTAACCCCCCCAGGAGAAATAGGAAATTAAAGCCCAAAACAAAACGAAGAAACAAAGCAAACCCCCCAGTAAGTCTGATTTGAAGGAACCTTATCAGTGACCTTCCTAAGAAGCATGTTGAGATGAATTAGGGACTAAAGGCAGATTGCTTTGAAGAGTGAGTAGGAAGCACAGACATCACAACTTAAGCCAGGCAGGCTAGTGTCTGCAGTCCTTCACTCTGGAGGCAGAGGCAGGAGGACCAGGAATTCCCAGTCAGCCTAAGGGAAGGAGAACAGGTCACAAGGCTAGAAAAATGTTCCTGAGGCGTTTGAAGATGGGAAGAAATGGCCAGGAAGCCAGGGTGATAGGTCTTGAGGTCAGAGGAGCAGTATCATGTATACAAGACTATGTTATCTACAGATATGGCTGCTTCTGAGATGGGTGAACATTTGGGTCCACAGAGAGGGTCTGGTAGAGAGAATGAGGTTCCCCTGGATGAGTGCAGAGTGGTGTTTAGGTGGAAGCCCTTTTTCTGTTACCACAGAGAGCTCATATGAATGGGCAAGACTGTTTTGCCTCTCTGGGTCTGAGCAGAAAAGGGTGATAAGGTGTTTGGAAGGAAGTAAAGAAAGTTTTGTAGAGACCAAACTCTTAGGTATTTAGGGACAATTTTGCTCATATTATTAGCACCTCCAGTCAGAGTCCCGAGGAAACAGAAGCCAGATCTTTTCAGTGTAGTACATGAGGGCCACAGACCCTGAGGCATCCTGGAAAGATATTGAGGGATTGGTGGCTTGAGGAATGAAGAGGCCAGAAAACTTCCTAGCCGGGCCACGAGGTTAGGGTTAAGGTTCTAATGTTAGATAGATGCGAAGGAATGCTTAAGGGGAAGGGAAGTTACGTAGCAAGTATTGTTAGGCACTACTTCATGCCCCAGTGCCAAAGACTCATAATTAGCAAGACAGGAACAGATTGTTACTGTCACAGAATCGTCTGCCTGGAAGAGACAACAGCTAACTGAGGGTGCTTTCAGGTGAGCTAAGTTCAGATGATTAGGTATTGGGGCAGTGGTGTTCTGGGCTGAAGCTAAGTCACAGCAAGAACATTGTTAGGATGATTTATTTTTACTCCTACCTCTGCTGAGTTCTATCAGACCTTGTTACAAACTAAAGGCCCAGGACATTCAATAGTGGAGAGGTGAGATCAAGCATCAGACAATTGAAGGGATGAATTTTATCTTGGGTAACTGATGTGTGTGAGGGGTGTGGTTAGGATTCACTCACCGTGGCCTGATGACTGTTCTTTTGGCAGTTCCGGGTGCTGTTTGCCAACATGGCAGCTCTGTTCTGGTATGCCTACCTGGCCTCTCTGGGGAAGTGATGACAAATACACTGTGGATGAGGTCTGGGTGAAGCCACCTACCAGCAGAAGACATCAGAATTCATCATTCAGGGGATCATCTGATTAAATTATGTGATTCAAGATGCCTTAAAATTACAGAGGGAGGAAATGTGTTAGTGTTTAGAGAGACAGCATCAGACTCAGAAAGTAGATAATCTTAGTTGTCACTATAAACAAGGTAAAGACCAATAAACAGTGATGCAGCTGCTTCTATGATGGTTGTAATTTCTCTGAACAGTTACTGTTATTAGAGAGAAATGCATAGCTAGATCTCTTTAAATACTTTTATATTGTGCCAAAGTGCATACAACACATAACATTTAAGTGTACAGTTTTACAGCATTAAGTACAATTGTGATGCTATGCAAACATCACCTGTAGTAAGAAGTTTCTAAGCCTGTCCAGCCTTTGGTCCAGACCCACAGTCCCACAGAAACATACACAGGCTTATATTAATTACATGCTATTTGGTCTATGGCTCAGGCACATTGCTAGCTAGCTCTCGCATCTTAACCCATTTCTATTAATCTGTCTTGCCACATGGCTCATGTTTTGCCTGTATTCAATTATACTTGGTTCTTGGGCAGCTGGATCACATCCCTGTTCTCCTTCACCTGTATCTATGCTTGGATTTCTTGCCTCCTTCTAAGCTGCTCTGCCATAGGCCAAAACAGTCCCTTTATTAGCCAATTATATTCACAGCATACAGAAAGACATCCCACACCAGTCATCAGCATCTAGGTAGTTTTCATCTTAAAGTAGAGCTGTTCCTATTAAACCTCAGCTCCCCCATTCTTCCCATTCTTTTTAGCCCAATGACCACTATCCCTGTAATGCCTTGATTGTGAGCATACATACCTTATAGGATCTATTGAAACTGCTCTTAGGACTAGCTTATTCACCTGGCACAATAACTGCATATTGGTTAATCTTGATCATCGCTTGATGGGTTTTAGAATCATCATGGAAATAAACTTCTAGGTGTGTCTATGAGGAGGTTTCAAAAAAGGTTTTTAACTGCTGGACCGAAGAGCCAGTGGTTAAGAGCAGAGGCTGCTCTTGCAGAGGACCCAGGTTTGATTCTCAGCATTGTTATACCAGCTTCTAATCATCTGTAACTCCAGTTCCAGGGATCTGATACCTTTTTCTAGATATGCATGCAGGTAAAACACTCACACACATATAAATAAATAAAAATAAGAAGGCTTAGCTGAGGAGGGAAGCTCCATCCCAAATGTGAGCAGTGCCATTTCTATGGACTGGGGTATCAGAGTGAATGAATACGAGAATATGAACTGAGAAACAACATTCATCTCCTTTGGCTCAGTGAGCCCAGCTGTCTCATGCTCTTACTGCCACACTTACAAGCTGAAATAAATCCTTCCTGTCTTAGTTACTTGTCTGGTATTTGGTCATGGCAATAAGAGAAGTAACTAACTGAATTTTGTGATGAATTAAATGTTCTCTACAAAATTTGTGTTGAAACTTAATCTTTGTTGTAGTTTTGAGAGGTTCTTTATGGAACTTTAATGGAAGTGATTAAATCCAGCAAAGACTAGATTGCTCTTATTAAAGTTTCACAGAACTGTCCTCTTGATCTCTGGCTATGTGAGGACAGTCCACCACCCCCCCACGGGTACATATAAACAACCATTTCAGAAACTGCTTGATCTCAGACTTTTCAACTTCCAAAGCAGATGTAAATTTCTGTTGTATATGTTATATAGTCTGTGGTATTTTGTTACAGTAAAGATTTATCCATGTCGGGCCAGAGAGATGGCTCAGTGGTTAAGAGCACTGGCTGCTTCTCCAGAGGTCCTGAGTTCATTTCCTAGCAACTATATGATTGATGACTCATAACCATCTGTAATGAGAGCTGGTGCCTTCTGGCATGCAGGCAGATATACAAGTGGGACATTATACATAAAATAAATAAACCTAATTTTTTTAATTGTTAAAAGATTCATCCATGTCATAATTCAACATGTCAGAATTTCCTTTTTGAGGCTAAATATTCAAAAGTGTGTATGCATATTGCCTCTGGGAGGCAGAGGCAGGCAGATCCCTGTGCGTTTGAGACCAGCCTGGTTTACAAAGTGAGTTCCAGGACAGCCAGAGCTGGAACACAGAGAAACCCTGTCTGGAAAAACAAAACAAAACAAAACAAAAGTTGGTGACTCTGATGCTGCATTGAATATGGCTGTATAGACATTGTTCCTACACTGGCCCTCAGTTAGGACATTAAAAGTAACTGACGCTCCAATGACTGATACCGGTAATACAGTTCACAACACAGCTCTAGCTTGACACTTCAAAGTCCATTCCATCCCACTTGGCTGTGATGGAAAACTAGGTATCTGGGGCTCATGTGCAGTTCTAAAGATCAACAGCCACAGTGCTAATGTGTGTGGTCCAACTACTTAGCACACTGAAGTAGGATGGCTGGAGTTCATGAGTTCAGAGGCCAGCCTAGGAAACTCAGAACCAGAGGCCAGAAGAGGGTTATCTGGAACTGGAGTCACAGATAGTTGTGAGTTGCATTGTGAATGCTGGGAATTGAGTCCTCTGGAGGAACACCCCCTTTTTTGAGAAAAGGTTTTATATATTCCATGCTGGGCCTGAACTCCTGCAAGGGTGGGTGACCTTGAGTTATACATTTCATATTTCCATAAATGGTTGGAATTACAGGTGTGTCCCACTACACCTGGTTTATGCAATACTGAGGGTGGATCCCAGGACTTTGCATAAGCTAAACAAAGACCTAACGAAGGAGCTGTTACCCAGTCCACCAGTACTTATATTTGGACAATATCTTTAAATCTATAAAATGATCTTTGAAATTGTACTGTTACATAGTACCATAACTCAACCTGCACTTCCCTGTTTACTTTTATTATGCTACTGCTTCCTCCCTTTTTTGCAGTGATGTGTAATTGAAGGGATGCAGTAACAAGTAGTTTCTTGAGATGAAGAAACAGATTTATTTCTTTAAAAATTTAGTGTTCAAAATAGCCACATAAAATAGGCTTGGTGGCACAGGCTTTTAATCATTTAATACTCTTTTAATACTCGGGGGGCAGAAAGCAGGTGGATCTCTTTCGGTTTGAAGCCAGGCTACGTAGTGTGGTGGGGCCCTATCTCAGAAGGAAACAACAAACAAAATACAGAAAAGGACAGACTGTCAGTAGTCAAATTAATTTAGAATTCCTAGAACATAGATCAGAGGGACCTACCTCCCCATGGGACGCTGAGGCAGTAAGTAAGCGCTGTTAAATAATACTTACTGTAATTGCTAGTTAGTTGTGTTGGGATTTTGTTAAGCCTCTATTGTACACTGTTGTTGGTTGTTTAGTTCTTTCGGGGGGCCTGCCACCCAGCTCCCAAATAAAGCACACACAGAAGCTTATTCTTAAGAGCTGGCAAGAAACAAGCCAAGGTATGATCGGCATTTATAATTAATTTATAACTTAAAATTGTCCCATCTACCTTTTGCCTCTGGGCTTTTTTTCTTTTCTTCTGTATGTCTTATTTCACCCTTACTCCGTGGCTGAATGTGTAGCTGGGTGGCTGCCCCCTAGCATCCTCCTGTTCTTGTTCTCTCAAAATCTTTTCTTTTCCTTCCAGATTTCTCTTATTTACCCTGCCAGCCCCTCCTATCTTTTCTCCTGCCTTTCTGTTGGCCATTCAGTTCTTTATTAGACCATCGGGTGTTTTAGACAGGCACAGTAACACAGCTTCACGGAGTTAAAAAAATGCAACATAAAAAATGCAGTGCATCTTTGCATCATTAAACAAATGTTCCACAGCATAAACAAATGTAACACAACTTAAAATAATATTCTACAACAGTATACACCCTATTGATACTTTCAATAAACTCCAAGACTGGAGCTATTAAGCCTCTGTTTGGGCTCAACAGGACCTAGAAATGCCAGCACTGGAAGGGCAGTTGGACCACTTTCTTACTCAGAAGGACCTGGTCAGTTGATCAGTAACAACTAGGGCAGTGACGCTGGGAGGCAGGATGGTAGGTGCCAGGGGCTAGGTGTGGGGGAATGGAGACTTGATAGTTTTTTTAATGCAGGAGGTTTTAGTTCAAGAAAATGGAAAGAACTCTGAAGGTGAAAGTTGATAGTTGAAGAACAGTATGCATAGGGCTAAGGATTACAAAAGAAAACAAAAACTCTAGATCTAGAGCAAGAGCCAAACTTGAGGTTTTTCAGTTCACCTAAATCTAATGCCAGATTTTGATCCCCTGGGGATTCACGCCCACCAAAAAGGAAAGGCACCGGCTATCTAGAAATTACCGGCAGGTGGCGCCCCAGCCCACGTTTCCTGCTCTGTCCGAGCGAGGTGGGAAGGCGGAACTTCCACCGGCCGGAAGTGGGCGCACGCGGAAGTGTGTCCCTGGCGTCCTGTCGTCGGGCCGCGCGATTTGAGGCATGGCTTTCCGGCAGGCGCTTCAGCTGGCCGCCTGCGGTCTGGCTGGTGGTTCTGCCGCTGTTCTCTTCTCCGCGGTAGCGGTGGGCAAGCCCCGCGGCGGCGTGGATGCAGAAGCGCGTGCGACAGAGCCACCTATCTGGACGGGAATCTCGCGCTCCGGGCCCGGCGTCTGGGACTCTAATTGGGACAGGTGCAGGGACGGAAGGGTGGAGCTTGGGCCTGGTTTTTCACCGCCGTCGCGGTGGGGCGAGTTTCGGTGCACTGAAGGGGTGGGTACTAGAATTTGTGTGTCCTTTGAGGGTACCAGTACCAGGACGACACGTCCTCCAGGGATCTCAGTGTCTGGACCATCCATCTTTCCACGTCTACTTATACCTGGCCGGACAGGTTTCTCGGAAAGTCTTTGTTTCAGATACAGTACACCCAGACCATTATTTATCCTCTGATGGTCTGAAATTTTGGGTCTTGATATATATCTGTTGCAGCCTGAGGAAAACTGGGATTTTAAACATGCTATTCACTCAGAAGTTAGAGAAGCTATACTTACAACTAAGTAGAACTAAGAGTTAGGTTACCCATGGAAACCCAGTATACGGGCACATGCCTTTAATTCCAGCACTGGGAGTCAGAGGCAAGCAGATCTCTGAATTCTAGGGCAGCCTGAGCTATATAGAAACCCCACCTCAAAAAAAAAAAAAAAAAGCCAAAAAAATTTGTTTCATATTTGCTCGCCATATCTGCATGTGTGGATGGAATGGTAGTGCCTGGATCTTTGTTAGGTGGGGAAGGATGAAGATGGATAAACTGCAGGAAGGGACTAGAAAGTGGCACGAACATTTGGTTTTCTGGTGGGCCTTTCTCTCTGACAGTAGTCCTTAAAAGTTTGTAAGGTCCAGCCCCACACATTCCTGCATCTGCAACATTTGACTGTTTAGATAATGCCTAATCCACCACCACACTCTCCAGTCCTACCTCTTGTGTCATTGCTGTAATTCTGGCAGGTTTGACTCGTGCTGTTTCTGCCTCCTGCATTATTTTGTGAGGCAGGGTTTTTCCATGTAGCTGTCCTGCAACTTGCTCTGTAGACCTGGCTGGCCTCTGTCTTCTGAGTGAGTGGGATTAAAGGTGTTCACGACCATACCTGGCTCCTGGTTCCTACATTTATTTAACGAATAGCTTCAGTTTCTTCAGCTCCTCCATACCATTGTGATGGCCAGTACCCCAGTGACTGAAACATTTAAAATATGCTTAGTGTTATTTAGAGAAGAACTCTATTTTAGTTAATAATCCTGGGTGATTGGTCCCAGGATTTCTAAACATACCAGTGGCTATGAATGTTTAAGATGGTGTAGTATTTGCAGAAAACCTAGATGTCTAGGTTATCCTCCTGTATGCTTTAATCATCCCTAGATTATTATACTTAATACAATAAAATTGCCTCCTAAGTAGTTGTTAAATTATATAGCTTGAGGTAAAATCACAAGGGGAAAAGGGCCTGTTTAGTACAGGTACAAGTATTTTTAATATTTTTAATACCTGGTTGATCAAATCTAAGGTTTACTTGTTCTATAGCTCAAACTGGTCTTTTGTGATCTTTTTGCCTTAGCTTCCCCATGTGTGAGGACTATAGACTTGTAACTATGAGAAAATACAGCTAAGGGCTCCTGTCTCGTATTTTAAATTTAAATTAGGGATGCTAGTGCAGTCTGAAATCCTGGTACTTGGAAGGCTGAAATAGGATTGCTATGACCTCAGCCTGGGCTACAATGAGAGACCATGTCTCATAACCAACAAAATAAATAAATGATGAATGAGACAATCCCATACAGACAGTACAGTTTGAGATGCTGTTGTAGTACAGCTATCCATTTTCTCACAACCTCTCTTTGTCACCTGGTTGCATATTTGCAGCATTATGGACAGTTTTCTTTTCTTCTCGTGTGTGAGATCACTGGTGGGGTGGGATGGGGTGTTGTGTGTGAAGGCCTGAAGTAGATAATCCAGATTCTTCTTTGATTGTGCTTCTAGATCATCCTTTAAGATCCTCTTTCAATCAAACCCAGAACTTGCTAATATGAATAGTGAGGCTTACTAGTCAGCTTCTTTTGTGGATCCGGTCTCCACTATCTGAAGGTGGAATTATAGTGGGCCGCTATGCCTACCCAGTATTTATATGGTTTCTGAACTCCAGTCTTACTGCTTGTGCTTTAACAAGCACTTTAATTTCTGTGCCATCTCCTTATCCTGTCTTTACCAAGAGCATGAACCTTAGGCCTCACATATCTGTTATGCCCACTGTTGCATCACCCTTTTGCTTGGTCTTTGGGTAAAGAGTACAGGGTATGCTCTGTGAAATTGGCCTCCCTGGACTTCAGTTTCCCTGTCCTTTTCCCAAGCACTGAAAGGTGTCTTGGACAAGAGGTCATAAGTGCTTTCACAATTAGGCGAGAGCCACTGTCTCTCATTAACCTGAAGAAGAGGAACGTGGAGTCTGGAGAAGAAGAACTGGCATCCAGATTGGACCACTATAAGGCAAAGGCTACAAGGCACATATTCCTCATTCGGCATTCCCAGTATAATGTGGATGGCTCCCTGGAAAAGGATCGCACTTTGACCCCATTAGGTATGACTCCTTGAATGGTCTTGAAGTTATCAGCTGAACTAGGGATATAAGACCCCCCCCCCCCCCCCCCCCCCCCCCCCCCCCCCCCCGCTATTTTAGATGGTGGTGATGGAGACAGTTTCAACTCTGTAATCTAGGCTGGTCTGGATTCCTGATGGTGGGAACATGAATACAAAGTAGTGCTTACATTTTAAACATTTTCTTGTTAGGATGGATGGCACATTTCCTGTTTGTACATATATTCAAAAGTTGGACAGTAATGTATCTCTAGGCCTGTTCTCTAGTGGATTGTGCTGCCAACCTGAAGAATTGCTTTGTTGCTCTTGACACTTGGGCATAAGCAGAAAGTCAGGCTATCACTATGGTGATGGACGTTCCCATATCTAGTAGAAAAGATTTTCAAAATAAAACAAAGAGATTTCTTGGACTGTTTCCAGCCATTTGCTTTTTAGGAAAAGGATCTATTTTTAATACTAGTGTCTTCTTCTTGTGACCCCTAAGAATCAGTTTGTAGTTTATGAGACAGGCTTTGAACTCATGGTAATCTTCCTGTCTCAGCCTCCTGAGTGCTGGGATTAGAAGTCTGCACTGCCAGGCCCACTTCATTTTTAATGTTGTCATGTCGTCTAATTGTCACGAGCGTGGGCCACTGTGATGCTGAGACTTGATTTTGTTCTCCCCTTATCAGTACTGAGAATCGAACCCAGGGTCCTGTATGCTAGGCAGTTGTTCTACTAGTAAGCTATATTATGTTCCCAATTGGAACTTGATTCTGAACGTACTTGAGTAAAAAACAGGAGGAATAGCAAAGGGTTCATATTCCACCGTCAGTAAGTTAACTCACTGTTGCTAATTGAATCAGGCGCTGATGCCTTAGCAGACTAATGGCATGGGGTCCCCACTCCCTGACCTTCATGGCTTGGCTGTGATTGATTCTCCCAATATTCCAGACTAATTTTATTTAATACATTTATTTAATGCATTTTTCCTTGAGGTTGAGGACAACTGTTTCCTTATGCTGGTTAAACCTATGAAGACATCTTCAGTCTGTTTCATCAGTTCTAGTATATGACTTCCACAGTTATTTTTCCTTCAAGGTCGGGAACAGGCTGAACTTACAGGGCTCCGACTTGCAAGCCTGGGCTTAAAGTTTAATAAAATTGTCCATTCCTCCATGACTCGTGCTGTAGAGACTACAGACATCATCAGTAAACACCTGCCAGGTGAGTGCTGGTTGCCTACCATGCCGAAGGTATAGATTCATTTTTGGGGATACATTGCTTAACAGAGATCTGCTCTTTTCCAGGTGTCTCCAGAGTCAGCACAGACCTGCTACGGGAAGGTGCCCCTATTGAACCAGATCCACCTGTTTCTCACTGGAAGCCAGAGGCTGTGGTAAAAATGCTATCCCTTGTGCCACTGGATTAGGGCAAGGCCTGCCCTAGCCTTGTCTGCTTCCATACTAACTACTCTTTGCTCTGCTCCTAGCAGTATTATGAAGATGGAGCTCGGATTGAGGCTGCCTTCAGGAACTATATCCACCGAGCTGATAGCAAGCAGGAGGAGGACAGCTATGAGATCTTCATATGCCACGCCAATGTCATCCGCTATATTGTTTGCAGGTAAGTGCTGTTAAGAACTTCTCTATATCTAATTCAGTGTTAGCACCCAGTTTCTCTGCCACCATCCTTCCTGGCCTTGGGTTTCCTTAGCCTAGGAGCTTTCTCAGTCTTGACTTAAGAGGACTTCTGGTAAAGCCTGATCAGTTTATAGAACGCCTCTGTTTTGCCTTCCTCTGAAGTATGAGCAGGTCCCCAGTGAAACTGGCCTCCATGAGAATGGTGAATGTCTAGGGACCATTCATAGTCCTGTTTTCCAAACACTTGTTCCAACTGCCTGTCAGTCCAGTAACAGTCAGCACTGGACTTGTTCTGAGATTGTTTCCTTCATCCTATTGGTACCAGAACTTCTATAAAGTACTGTCCTTCTTCATGTTTGTTTGTGAATAGTTTGGGAACCTTGTGGGTCAGGACTCTTGTCTGCTAGACATGCACACAATCACCTGTTGTAGATCATGACATGTGATTATTGGTTTGCTGCTCAGTTTTGTGTTTTAAATTTTTCTTCACTTTCTGTATCAGCAGAATGTTTTAGGCTCATGCTGTTTATCTGCAGGCCCTTGTTTTAGCCACTTTTCTATGGGTGCCAAGGTAGTAGCCTGTTCCCTATTCTTGGATTGTCATTTGTGCCATGTACATTCCCATCACACCTGACCAGCAGCCCAGGGATGTCTAGGGAACCTCATGGTCAGTTAGGCAAGCATTTCTCCTAAGAAAATACAAGGTTGCTGGAAAGATGGGAATTCCTACTGGCTCCTGGAGCTCCATGTTAAACTGAGAACTGGTAGTGGGAAGGAGAGTGATGTGGTGGCAGGTGCTTCCTTCATACCCTCTAATGAAAGCAAATGTTTCTAGGATGATGTGATCCCAATTGCTTGTCAAGATACATGCTGTATTTTCCTCACATCATGTAAACAAGCTTGATAACTGACATTAATGTTGAAAATGCAGAAAGACATAACTAGGAGCTTGGGAGAAGTACTTAAACTGTGAAGAAAGGCATGAAGTTCTTAGTTCCAATCAGGAAATCATCTGAATTGTGAAGATTACATAGCTGTCTGGGCTCAGGTGTGGTAAATTGCTTGTCTGGCATGAATAGGAACCTGGGTTTTATTCTCAACTCAAAGGGGGAAAAAAGGCTTTAATTTTTTTTTAAAAAAATTGTTATTTTATGTGCCATAGAGCTTGTATGGAAGTCAAGAACTACTTTGTGGAGTCACTTTTCTCCTTCCTTCTAACTTTATGTGAGCTTCAGGGACTTGTTGCCAGGCTTGTATAGCAAGGGCATTTCCCCAACTTGAGCCATTTCACAGTTCCATCTTATAAATAGCCAGACACTGGTGTTGCATGCCTTTAATCCCAGCACTTGGGAGGCAGAGACAGGTCAATCTCTGTGAGTTCTAGGCCAGAACTAT
The DNA here is from genome assembly GCA_033318265.1 of Phyllotis vaccarum. Classification (NCBI taxonomy): domain Eukaryota; kingdom Metazoa; phylum Chordata; class Mammalia; order Rodentia; family Cricetidae; genus Phyllotis; species Phyllotis vaccarum. The sequence goes on from JARWLC010000017.1 coordinate 62,391,083, forward strand.
ATGTTTCTGTGAATTTTTGGCCAGTTCTATATAGCAAGTTCTAAGTGAGCCAGAGGTTGTACAGTGAGACTGTCTTGGATAAGACAAATGAAACCTGTTAATGTGAAAATATGTATAGCCCCCTGAGGATCAGTGTTCCAGCAGACTGGGCTAGAGATGTAGCTTCATTGTAGAGTGCTTGTCTGGCATGTACAAAGAGCTGGGTTTGTCTGTATAGAAGTCCACTGTGAGTTTGAGCCTGAACTACATAAAACCCCTTTCTTTAAAAACAAAGGGGTGGGAGTGGGAGTACCATGTCCTTTTTCAGTATTAGCTAGGACACATCACAGGGCTTTTATAGTATTTACAATTTAAAATCGACAAGTCAAGACCTCACCTCAGGTCAATTCCTGTGGACAGATCACATTCAATTAGTAGCAGTGACAGAGATGACACCAAACCATCCAGCATATGATAATGCTCAGCTGGAGAATATTTTAATGTGTGTCTGCATAGGGTGTCCTTAGAGGCCAGAAAAAGATTATTCCCTGGAGCTGGAGTATCAGAAGTTGTAAGCTGCCCAACCCAGATGCTGGGAATTGAACTTGAGCAGCAAGTGCTCTTATTTGTTGATTCATCTCTCCAGTCCCAGTACGTGTGCCCTTGAAAAAGGAAATCCTTTAGGGGTTATGCATTATATATCTGTCCTGGAAAGCCAGCAAGTCCTATCAGAAATACTTTTAGCACAAATTTGGATGCTTCTTGTTACAGTGCAGAACAGTCTTGATATCTTTAGCTCTAAGCATTTCTGATTTAGTTGGGTTGAACCCTTGTTCCCATGTGTCAGATCCCTATTTACTGTACTATTGAGACCTTTCCCCTGAGCCTCCTTTCCCTGAAGACAGTTACTGGCCCAGCTAAACCTACCTACTCCAAAAGGCTGTCAACCTCGCCTGACCCAGGAGCAGCTCTGTTCCAGCTTTCTGCTAGTATCCTCTTTCTCTCCTCAGAGCACTGCAGTTTCCCCCCGAAGGCTGGCTCCGACTGTCCCTCAACAACGGCAGCATCACTCACCTGGTGATCCGACCCAATGGTCGTGTTGCCCTCAGGACCCTTGGGGACACAGGCTTCATGCCCCCAGACAAGATTACCCGGTCCTGAGGCTGCCTGCAGGCTGCACCTTCTTCTCTGCTGGTGGCCAGGCTGCAGCAGCCTTCCCCTCCTTGTCCAGACTGTGCTGTGGCTTCATGTCTCCAGGAAGAGGATATCTCAATGTCACATTTGGATGCTTATTTCTGGTCCAGGTTGCAGAAAGCAACTTAGGGGTTAGATGGCCATTTTGAAAGCTTCCTACCCTACCATTACCACTAGCACAGCCCTACAAGGTATAGACAGGAACCTTCTAGAGCAGAAGGCAAGACATATGGGGACTGAACTGGCCTGGCTGGGCTGCATCAGGTGATTACAGCAAATCAACTGAACAACCCATAAGCTCTGGCAGAAAACCTGTCAAGCAGTATGGTGGTTGTTTACAACTCATTGTTTCATATAATACAATCTAGGAACTTTTGTTGCTTTAATATTTATCAAATATCTTCCTCACATGGGTTCTTGCTTTGAAAACCACTTTTTAGCTCAATTAAGAGATTTTGTGTTTATTGAATCTGAATGAATTGAAGGGCAAAGGGGCTGACTTCCTATAAAGTAGATAAAAGCCATGAAAGACGTGGCATTACAAAAAGGCTGTGGCCTGTATATGGCAAGTACATGACAGCCTTATAAAAGGTTCTTTGGAGGCAATGGAGTAGTCCATACTGAACAAATGAGGTGGCAAATGCTTGTAATTGTAGCACTTGGGAGGCCAAGGTAGGATCATGAGTTTCTCACTAGCCTGAGCTATGTAGAAAGATCAAGTCTTAAAAACAAAATATCCCAGGGTGTCTTAGTTTGATACTGGTTATTGTTAACCTTTGGGCTTGTAGGTTACGTTATTTTAGAAATGATGTGTCTACTCCAGATAGTCTGATAACTTGGTTTGTGTGTATGTGTTTTTTTTTTTTTTTTTTCTCTCCTTGTTTTTGCTTTTTGAGACAGAATCTTACTGCCTGGGCTGGCCTCAAACTTGGGACCCTTCTTAGTCTTCTGAGTGTTGGGATTGTAGATATACACTACCATACCCAACTCAAAAAATTCCAATACAGTTTCTATGAAGTGGTTGTGGGCATTTTCTGTAATCAATACAATGAATTGGAATATTTGACTCATCTCTCTGTCCTGTTTGGAAAAAAAAAGTAATAAAAATTTACTTCTTTGTTGTTTGTTTTTTTAAAGAAAAAAAAGTGTTATAATTAGAAGCCCTTTCTCGGTGTCTTTTATCCCAGGGATGACCCCTACTTGGAGGATCACCTCCCACAGAAGGTACAGTGCTCTCTGTTCAGTACTAGGCTTGGGAGGTGTCACTTATAAACACAAAGCTCAAGGCTCTTCGGTTGACCTGATGGGCATGTAAAAGCATTTCACAGGGAAATAATGACTTGCTTGAGGTCACTGTACTAAGACTATTCCCCCTCCCAACACACATACATGGTACAGCCTTCATAACCTTTATGGACAGGCAATATTTTAGAAAAAACGTTTAGCTTTGAGGGAAGCCAGCTCCTTGTACATGAAGGAGTTCTCTTTCTTGGAGGCTGACAATCACTTAAAACAGCAATAATCTTGTAAGCTGATAGCCTGGCCCCTAATCAGTTGCCCAGCCCTTTATAGCCCAATTCTCCTTATCACATGTCCAAAAAAAAAAAAAATAAAAAAATAAAAAAAAAAATAAATTACACTCAAAGTGATAGTTGAGAATGATATAAGACATACTGAACAGCAGGGACAAGAAGCTAGAGCACGGCCTGCAGAAGTTGGTTGGTCGGTCATGCCAATGGTCTAACCATTTCAGGCCTTGTTTGCTGGCTGTTGATACACACAACGTTATGTCAAAATCTAATTTTCTGACTTTAAAATTGCATTTTTACTTCTCATTTGTCCCATAGGAAAACATTGGAATGGAATGAACTACAGCACAACACCCCCAAATGACCATACTAATTGTTAGATTTGATTAAAGCCAACCATGTGAGATCGGGTTTCCAGATTTTGTAAAGCTATCACCAAAATGCAGCATTTGGCTCAATTTAAGAGCTAAATAAGTTCCAAGAATAACTTGTTTTCTTAAATATGTAACTCTTCATAATTTTTGTAGTGTCCTTATGATCTATGCCTATACATGCTGTGACTGGTTGGGCAGTAGTGAGTGCCCACCAACCCTGTATTAGGGAGAGGTTGAGTCAGGCCTGTCTTAAGAGGCCCAATGACATTATGATGGAAAACGGTTTTGTGCTGGATATTGAAACCACATTCCTTGGTTTGAAGACTTCTGAAACACTGATCAAGTGATGGGAATGGTGAAGCCACTAAGTGGCACTGATTCTTTTTGACTATTGTTTTACTTCATTCTTCTGTTTTCTTATGAGACAAATGAGAAGTCAGAAAACGACTAGATCCTGACAAAACAAGTGTTCATGTCAGCAGCCCAGAAATCAAGGCTTCCAACTCAAGAAGACAAAGTCCTAACCATTTCCTCTGAAAGCAGTAAATATCCAACTATTTAATAACATTTGGTATCGGTTCCTCCCACACAGTACAGCAAGCACTAATTTTTAACACTGCATTTTGCTCTTCTTTAGAAATGAACCCTGAAGATATCTGTTGTCTCTATTACAAAGTTCATCCCTACCATGCTACTTCAGCCTTACCACACCCCCATCACACGTTACAAACGAATGGTTGCTAATAAAAAGAGGCCTCCAACTGCATATAATCAAATAATATCAACTGTGTTAGAATAAACCAAAAACCAGCAAGTAAACTTGTCCAGTTCAAGGCCACTGAAGCAAAAATAGACTGCCTCACAAATTCAATGTGATAGACAAAGTAATGTACTTTCACATGAAAATACTGCATAGTTTTACTAAATGTCAAGTGATCTTTCTGAAAGCATTGTGTAAAAATGATTCATTAAAAAGTGTTTATGACATTGAATTAATTATCTGGTGTTACTAACAGGTATTATACTCTACACACTAGAGGAAAATAGTTCAAAGATGTCTTAGTAAATAAAATTGTCACATCCATTGACCTGCAATGGAGCAGAGTGACTTATAGGAAATAAAAGCTGACTCCCCAAAAGTTGTCTTCTGACCTCTACACATATGTAAAAGGGTAGTCTATGTATTAGCACAAAACTAGTACTTGTGTTTTTATTTGAAAATTTACAAAACAAAAATCCAAAACAAACCAATAGGACATAATGGAAAGAAAACAAGATTATAGCTGAATATTATGTGTGGATTTTGGTTTCTTTTGAGAACAGAGATAATCCTTTTAGAATGGTATTGCTTTCAGGCCACTCTATTGGCTGTCGTCTTTATACATCATTTACTTAACACAGGGATGAAACACTCCATGCAGTAAACTTTGAATCCAAAGTCCCACATCTCAACTGCAAATTTTTATTCTTACTTATTTTTGCTGTTGTTGAGGTAAGTCTCTCTCAGTAGTCCTGGTTGTCCTTAAACTCAGAGATCTACCTGCTTCTGCTTCCTGAGTGCTGGGATTAAAGACATGTATACCACCATGCCCAGCCAGAATTTTTGTGAACAAAAATGAATCTAACACCATTTAGTAGCATTGTATGATCTCAAAATCTAAATTCAGGAAAATTAAAAATGACTCACAAAAGGCACTGAAGTTGGCAAAATCAGTCATAGTTTTTGACTGGATTAATTACTGCAAGTGTCTATAGAAGACTGCCTGTGCATAACCTGATGTTCTAAAGAGCCATGACCTACCTTCAGCTAGGTGCTTTCCCCTTGTCCCTTAGGGTGTGCAGCAGCACACTGTACAGATATCTTGGGGCTAGTGACAAGGGACAGGTGAATGTAAATATACAACTGAAATGAGCCCGAATTTCAACTTTTAAACTAGTGTAATGCTCTTTAACTAAATCCTCAAATATGAGATATATTTGTCAGGTGATCATGCTCAGTGAAGTCTCAGGAAAAATTTTAAGACAAGGAAACTTGTACATTACTTAATTATCATGACACTGACAATTAAAAGCACACAGAAGTTCTGAGAAATAAAAATTGCTTTTTAGTTATTGCTGGTGAGTTTTCTATGATTACTGGCATGTCTCCCAATGGTTTTAACTTTTTCTTCCCCACAAGAAAAGGTATTTTTTTAATCTTCTAGCAGTCTTTTGAGCACTGCTACTGAAGTCTGAGATAGGCCCATTTGTTTTCTCACTATTGGAACAACTAGGATTTAGGACAAACACACATTTTTGCTACTGCATATCAGAAAGCTGCTCCCACCCAAAGGATAATCTCACACAATTTATCTGTTTCCAAAGCATACAGGTACTGCAGAGCTGCTGCTAATACCTCACCTCACTCAGCCGCCTTTCTATCTTTGCTCTAGTGCAAAACCAGATGTTTCCTTCTGAAAAGTCTGAATCGTTACTATGGCCACACTTTTCAAACTTGGATCTGAGTTTGCTTTCATTAACTTCTGCCAAAATAGCAGAAATTTAAATTTTACTCATAATATTATAAATTCTAAAATTCTGATACCCTCAAAGTGAGGATTAAGTTACTCAGAATATAATTTTTTTTTTCATGGATTTTTTTTTTTTTTAACCAATAAACATATTACCCTTCTTTTAAAAAACAAAGAAGTAAATGAGCCCCAGGAATGAGCATACTGGCTGGTTCTACAGAGCTGCAAGTCGGGCCATGTGTGCCATCCTCTGGAAGTGGTTCCCATGTGCTGGACTGTAACGGCCGGGGCTGTGAAGGCCAGGGGAGGAGGAGGTGTTGCCAGGCTTGCTGGGGTTGCTACCAGCCGGACTGCTTCGCCCTGAACTGCAGCTATGACAGCAACCAAGATCCAGCAGCTCAGTTGTCAACTTCCCTTTCAGTGCAGGACTCGGCCAACTATCAAAACCAAAGAAATTTGTTACCACAGAAAGGCACATTTACAAAGTAGAGATTTAAGAACAGAACAAAGACATAGGCATGACACCCATCTTTAGAGAGGAGGAACTTCTGCATCTCAAACTTGATTTTCCTTCCACACAGCACTCTTGTTACTCCAGCTACAATTCCCGGACACTGCCATCCTTGGTGCAGTTTGCCAAGAGCAAACATGGCCTACTTTTCCACTCAGTAGACACCAGCCTTTGTGACCACATCTACATGAACACACAGGCCAGGCTTCCATTGGGGAGCTGCACAGCTCAGCTTTGTCACTATGAGAAAGCCACCCATCCATGAGAGCCCTGTCAGTCTCTACATTTTGATGTTCTGATAGTACCTTTGTCTGTCTGAGGGTGGGTAGCACAAGACAGCACTTTTCCATCTGTGGACAGCTGGGAACAGACCAGGATCAATATACGCACACTCAAGAGCTGCTAAAACATCCCGATCTAGTTTTGATGGCTCTTCTCTAGAATGTAGAACAGAAGAAAAATAGAAATACTGAATAAAAAGCCTGAAGGTTTTAAGGGTATTACTGTATATTTAACTCAAGATCCAATCTGGAGGGACTAGAGATGACTCAGCAACTAAGGGTGCTTGCTGGTCTTACAGAGGACTAGAGTTTGGCCCATACATAGCACTCAAAACTGCAGCAATTTTCAGTTCCAGGGAATCTAACACCCTCTTCTGACCTACACAGGCACTAGCAATCATGTACATTTCCAAAATAAATGGGGTGGAGAAGAGAGAAGCAATCTGGACTGAGCATATTAATCACCAAATCACCTGTGTTCCAGTAAGCCTAAACTGGAGGGAGGAATGCTGGTATGCAGGGCCAGAGTTGGTTAAAGTGTTGTAGGGGAGGATCAAGACCAGATGGATCTTCACTGTAGTATCATGTGACCCCATTATTAACATGGTTTTGAGTCTTAAATTAAATATAGATCAAATTATTCTGTTGGTACACCCTTACTGACACTGGATCAGCACAATCCATTCAGAAGGAATATTCAGAAACTACAGTTATTAAAGTGCTACAATCATCTTTTAACTTACCCAGAAAGGAAGAGCCTCCTTGTGGAATCTCCCTTAGCAGATAAAAACACAGGTTCCAGACCAGCCTGAAGCCCAAGCTGGGGGCTGTTGGGATCCAAAGACATTTCAGCCATTGCCTCTGACACTTCACTGCTGGTCCTGACTTGGTTATTTTCAAGTCTAGCTAGAGCAGGAGGAGTTAGCAGTGAGTCCCTCCCTATTATTTTATTTTTATTTGGTGTCTCAAGAAGGCTATCTCCTACACTCTGCAAATTCAGTTTATCAAACTCTAGAGTCAAAGAAGAAACAGGCAGTGGAAGGGCTTCTTCACCACTGGTGGCCTCTAGTCCCTTTCCATCTGTGGTCTTGTGGTTCAAAGGATGACAAAGCCCATTTCTGCTGTTATGCCGACAAGATCCTTCTCCAGGGTCCACCTTCTGTCCCAAGGGAAGAGAACCACATTCAGAGTTTTGGAATTTATTGGTTGTGGGCTGACTTTGACTTTGAGCTGTATTTTGCTGATTTTTAATTTCTTCCAAGCTAATGTCATCCTCCACATCTAGAAATGCTCCCACGGAGATGGAATTGCTGTACTTCTTTCCACTGCCTGTGAGGGCAACAAAGCAGCACATCAATGTGCAGGATAAACTAGAAGGGACCTTTATTCAATGTAAACCCTGCAACTCAAGCAAGAAATGATTAATTCAAAACCTGGTTAGGTTTTAAGACGAGGGCCCTATAGCCAGTTTCTCACAAGCTGACTTGGTAAGACTCTAGAAATATTGTGTAGAGCAAACCCATGAAAAACTGCTTCATGGCTCTCTTCTGTAAATGAAATATATCAACAACATGAGAATAACACTGTAGTTGCTGTTAACTATGGTACATGCAAGGGATTTCTTTGACATGAACTAAGTGCTTACAGTCTCCTGGAACAATAGATTGACTCTCAGCCTGGTACAACTTCTTCCACAGCCCATGTGCATAGCCTTCATTCAAACACTATTCTCCATATTCAAGGTTGCTTCTTAAAGTCATTTATTACTTATTATTACGTGTGTATATGTACATGATAACTGTGTGGTGGGTGTATGTGTATGAACGCAGTGACATGAGAATAGACCTCAAAACCATTTTCTGGAATTCAAGGTTTCTCTGTACAGCCCTGGCTGTCCTAGAACTTGCTCTGTAGACCAGGCTGGCCTAGAACTCGGAGAGTGGCCTGCCTCTGCCTCCCAAGTGCTGGGATTAAAAGTGTGCACCACAACTGCCCGGCTCTGCTAAGCCATTTTAAGGCAAACACTTCTTTCTTTATATGTGGTGTATATCATGTTCTCCCTCCTTCCCCACATTATCCTAGGAAATTTCATTTACAAAGTAAATACTTTATAGGCCAATGGTTAAACTTTAATTTATAAAGCTTTAAAATATATTTATTTAACTTCTATTTTGGGGGACCCAAAGCTCTAGTTATTACAAAGTTTCTACTTGACTTTAAAATTTTACTTGTTTTTTAAGGAAAGGGTCTCCCAACTTTATTCTTGGATTGCCTCTTCTTGTGTAGCTTAGGCTGGCCTCCAAATCATTTTACTCTTCCTGCCTTTTGACTTCAAAATTCTAAGAATATAGGCATTAACTACTATACCCAGTAAAATTTGAGACAGGTTCTCATGCAGGCTCCAGCCTGGCCTACAGTAGCTAAGGTCTGTCTTGAACTTCTTACCTTCCTTTATCCACCTCTCAAACACTAACATTATAGGCACTAATACACTCAACTAAAATTCACCATCTGAGTTTGATTCATTTCTGAATCAATGAAAGTTTTTCTGAGGTAAGAGTAAAGTGGTCCTGTACCAACAACTCCTCTAAGTCACTTCTCCATGGAGGGTGGTGCTCTACTGGGAAAACCAAAACACAGGGGAGAGGAAGGAGGAATTCAGCCGGAGGACTTTTGTGCAGGCCCTTCTTCCCAGTTCCCTTCCAGTGTTCTGTCAAACTTACTAGTGTTTGGTTTCATTTTAGTTTTCTCTTAATGATAACAGTGATATAATTTAGTTGTAAAACATCCGGAAAACTTTCAAGTGAAGAACAACTAATGTGCTACTGTCATCTTACTTTGAAAATTAATACTATGCAAATACACTCAATATCAATTACATAATTTTCTTCTCTGCTAACGGAACACCACTCATTATACTGTTCACATTATTCACTACTCTTTAAAACATACCTTAAAAAAATATACTTAAAACTTTGTTTAAGGACGGAACTACTACTAACTTCCTCAGCCACCCTTAACTGTAGGTAAAGTAAGCTATGGTTTACTTTAGTAAGGTTTCCTGTACTACACATAGAATGCTTGAACATTTAAATAGACACTGGACTAAGCCAACTGCCTGCTCAGAGTCTGGATAGCAATCTTTACTTTGGTAAGGTGGGAACCCTTCCACACGAGGATCTTACTATCATCATGGCTTAGTGTGTTTTAAGACCTTTCTTTGTTTTTTTGGAGACAGGGTTACTCTGTGTAGCCCTGGCTGTTCTGGAACTCCCTCTGGAGACCAGGCTGGCCTCCAACTCAGATCCACTTGCCTCTGCCCCTCTACTGTTAGGATTAAAGCTGTGTGCCCACACTGCCCAGCTTGTCTTTACTTCTCTTAAAGCATATTTTTCTTTTCTCACTTCACTTTGGGGATGTTTTTGTCTTTTTCCTTACAGTATTAAATACTTTAATTCTTCCCCTACAATCCTTCTAGTGCTGGGAACTGAACTCATGGCTTTGCTCATGATAAACACTGAGTTATATTTAACAAACAAATTTTCCCTTTTTAAAATGGTGTTGTCGAGTTATGATCTATTTTATGATTTTTTTACTCAGCTTAACCTTTTCCAAGCATTCCACTCACTTGCTTTGTACTCAAGGTACTCTACACCCCAGTGGCTGACAAAATACAATGCCCAGTATTCGGGAACCTCTCTTCCCTGTCCTTTTTCTGATGTAAAGTTATCTCCATCAGGAAACTGCGGTGATATGTATATTTAATAAAATTGGTCTGAATATCAGAGGACAGAGCCATCTCTCCAGCCTTTTTTGTTTTTGTTGGTATTTAGAGATAGGATTTTCTGTTTAACACTCCTAGCTGTCTTGGAACTTGCTCTGTAGACTAGGCTGGCCTTGAACTCATAGCGATCCTCTTGCCTCTACCTCCCAAGTGTTGGGATTAATGGCGTGCGCCAGCACTGCCTTGGCTGTTTGTCCTCTGATATTCCATACTAACTTTATTAAATATATATCACCATATTAAACAAAGCTAAAAGCACTAAATTTCTTGCCAAGATGCCACATTTTTCACATACACCTGTACACACACACCTTGCTTGCTGTGATTCTGTCTTTTTATGTACAACACAATTCATATAGCTATATATACACATATGGGTGCTTGGACACACAGAGCTTGCTGTGATACCTTTTTTTTTTTAAACACAACTATATGCACATTTTCTGACATGACTTTGAGGAAAAGATCTGTTTCTTACATTAAAACAGAAAAGAAAAAAACCCCACTGACATTTCAGACTTGCACTTGCCTTACCAAAAACTGAGGCTCTGTCTTGAAGGCAGCCTTCGTTTTCTCCTATTTCTTCTTGAGCCTTTTTGCTTATTTCCTGCTGGGTAAGGTATTCTTCTAGTCTCTGCAAGCCTTCCTGGGAAGACAGATCAACAAAACATCCCAGAAATTCCCAGTATTCAACCCAAGGGTACCCCAGCTCATGAGCTAGCTCCCTGTAAGAAATAAAACACAATTAACCAGTTGAGAAAACAGAAAACAAAAGACCCCCCCCCCCAAAAAAAAACCTGATTATATACAAAATAGCACTTAATATTTAAATTGGGAAAACACAAATGTTGAGTATCTTACTTTAATATGATATTTTCTAATGTTCCAATACTGGTAAGACCCTGCAGTGTCCTTTGAGAAACTCTCTATGATGTATCATATGATGTATGTATGACTCTTGCTCATGGAAGCCTAGGCACACTCATACCAACTTCACAGCAAAAAAGTCACACACAAATCCTAATATATGTCCTTATTTTGGCATCAAACTGGCACATACTTTGAAAAAACGTTCTAACAGCTTCCAGGGAATCCTTCTGAAACTTACATTTCAGTATTCACAATTAATATATTTTTTTGTCATTGAGCTACAACCACACAGCACACACTGTTCAGCCTATCAGTCATGGTCTTGTGAATACCTTCCCACTCTCTCAATGCCTCGTTCTGGGTCAGACTTTCTGATGTTGTGGAAGACACCTGCTTTCTTTCGAGGTGGAGTTTTCCAGAGCTTTCGAAAATCTTCTGCCTGAAAAAAAAGCGGTAAGACAGGCTGTGCTTCATGCACCTCATCTGAGATTCAGAGCCAACATGACTCAATGGCTTTCTACCACAGATTCTGCAGTTATTTCTACAATACAGTCAAGAGGGAGCATGGCCTTATGGGATCAGGTCATTTCTACAATACAGTCAAGAGGGAGCATGGCCTTATGGGATCAGGTCATTTCTACAACATAGTCAAGAGGGAGCATGACCTTATGGGATCAAGGGAAGGTGGGGTTGATTGTTTACAACTCTCTAGGAAAGGTAATACAAGGGAGAGAGGTGTCTTTCTATACTGGCCCATGTTGAGGGTCAGATCTGGCCCAGGATGGCCCAAGTATGAGCCTCACCCTAAGAACCTCACTGGTACATATCCCATTTTCCCTTACATAGAAAAGAGAAGCTGACATCAATCTTTCATGAGCAATTCCTATTGAAATGTGATGTTTACTGTAGCTCATATATGAGACTACACACTCATCTACTATGCTAAGAAGGCATAGAACAGCTCTAATCCAACCTTCTGACATCGTTTGGAAAGGGTTTCATTCTTGAGAATGATTTAGAAAGTTGTTTTGTGACAAGGTCTCACTGAATATATAACCCAGGTTAGTTTACATATTGTAAAATCCCAGTAAGCCAGCATTATGGCCTGTGCCACTATGATCAGTTTATTTAGAGTTTTAAATAATAGTTTATATATGTCAGTGAGATATTTCATTGGAAAAAGCCATCAATTATACATATCTCATAAGTGCATATATATGACCCAGAAACTCCATCATTATAAACTTCCTGACCATCTCATGTGTGAACAGAGCTCAACTGGCTGTGCCCTCAAAGAAAGACTGGTGTATGGCAGGAACTCAGGAACATGGAGGAAGGAGTAGCAGCTCCAAGTATAGGAAGCTCAATGTGGAATCGAAATTGGCAAATGTAGAGCTCCCTAAGCCACAACAGAGACAAAGGGCCCAAGGAGACACTGTGTTAGGGGTTCTGGGCTTCCTACACACCTTCCCTGGCCACATAAACAACAAAACTTCATCACAGGTGGACTCAGATAAGGATGACCTTAGGCTTCCATGAATTGGTCTCCGAGACCAAAATAAAGCAACAGACTAGAGCACCAAACCCTAAAATGTAGAGATAAGATAGGGCGGTTATCGACCACTCACTTTGGATGGACTCAGAGGCCCCACGAAAGCTCTCAGGGTCATCACAGGATCTCTGGGGCTACTTCTACAATGGTCAGCATTAGAGGCTTCAGATCTCTGGTCTGAAGACCATAGTTCTCCAATGACAGGAGAAGAAGTGTCTTCTGCTCTCAGAAGTGGCACATAGTAGTGACCTGAAGAGGAGATACATGTCAGCCAAATGTCTACTTAGCTGGTATGAGTGGGGGTTTGGGAATGGGGAAACAGCCAGGAAAACAATGACAGGAGGGACTAGGTAATCATATAGGTTTGGGGGCCAAGACCAGTTTGTGCCAGAAACTACTTAGCTTCATTATCTCCATTCTCTACTAAAACAGGTTTTTGTTTTTTGTCTTTTCTCCTGAGCTTTACTTGCATAATAGAGATGATGATATACCTTGCAAGACTGTGATTACTAATGAAGATGTGTACTTATGATATTCAAGTTCTTACATCTAGATGAACTGCCAAGAGTACATGTTAGTAAAAAAAAAAACCATGAACAAACAAATAGGTTGATAAGATTCAGACCCATCACATATGGCCTCTAATCAATTTTCTTTTCTTTCTTTTTAATATTTACTTATTTATACTGCGGGCCAGAAGAGGGCACAAGATCTCATTATGGGGGTTGTGAGCCACCATGTGGTTGCCAGGAATTGAACTCAGGACCCCTGGAAGAGCAGTCAGTGCTCTTAACTGCTGAGCCACGTTTCTAGCCTCTCTCATCAGTTTTAATTTACTGTTTGTTCAATGGTTTACCAAAGTTATTTTGTCAAAATTTCAAATCTAGGGCATGTAATTCTTTAAAAATTATCCAATCTGTCACTACTTCTAGACAACTCTACTTTGTGGCAAACTTCTAGAGTGAAACTATCTTTTCTTTCTTGTACTGTTATCATAAGGTCTTTATCATCTCTCTTACTACTAAAAACAAAACCAAACAAAAACGAGAAAAGTCTTTTCTATCCATCTATAAAATAAAACATTGAATTCCTGTCCTGAAATACACGGAATACAAATAAAAAAAAACAACAACACATAACAACAACAAAGGAAGGAAGGAAGGAAGGAAGGGGCAAGCAGCAGACATCCAAGGGAGCTACAAGTTAGGAGCCAGGAGTCTGATTAGGACAAAGAAGGAGCTTAGTACTCAGAAGTCACACTTCTTTCCTCCCTGACTCAGTTTCTCATTGGGTGAAAGAGGTAAGAGGAATGCTGGAATATCAACCTGTCATGCTGCCCACAATTACCTGGGAAATTTTTGTTTTAAGTGCTTATAATAGCTTTTATATCTTTATTTTTCTACTTAAAAGAATGTTTGTATAAAGCATACTAAAAACTACTGCATTAAAATGTCTTTAACATTTCTTATTTGCCTAGCATGCATGAAGCCCCAGGTTTAATGCTGAGAATTACCTAAAACTGGGTGTGGTGGTTTATGCTTACAATCCCAGTTCTTGGGAGGTCAAGGGAAGAGAATCAGAAATCAAGGTCATCCTGAATTTACTGAGTTTGAGACCACCTTGTGCAATATAAGATTCAATATCAAAAATCCAAAGTGGGTGATGGAGATAGAGCTAAGAGTTAAGAGAATTGGCTGCTTTGGCAGAATATCTGGACTTGGTTCCCAGTGTCCAAATGAAGACTGTCTACCTTCAACTGTGCTGAATTCAACACCCTCTTCTACTCTCTGTGGGTACCAGGCAACTGAGAATGCTCATACATATATGTACATAAGGCATTCATGCACATAAACTAAAAACAATATTTTAAAAAAAGAACAGGGAAATAGCTGGGGTAGTGACACAGGCCTTTAGTCCCAGCACTCTGGAGGCAAAGGCAGGCTGATCTCTAAGAGTTTGAAGCCAGCCTTGTCTACATAGTGAGTTCCAGTACAGCCAGGACTAAATAGTATGACCCTGTCTCAAAACAAACAAAATTAACCAGAGAAATGTATTTAACATTTCAATATCTGAAATTGTGACAGATACCACATACCTATAAGATGAGATTTTTGTAAACGAAGTTCTACCCACTTCTCATTTCATGAATTTGCAATAATGACTGTCTTTTTAGAAAATTTACAACAAAATTCATGTTTAATCTTCCCAGTCAAAATACAGTTTACTTTCCTTTTGGATATTCAAATCTTTAAATATTGTGTGTGTTCCTAGTTTGTATACTAAAATGTTTCCTTTTGGATATTCAAATCTTTAAATATTGTGTGTGTTCCTAGTTTGTATACTAAATGAACCACTGAACAATGTTAAAGCTTGCCTGTAGAGGGCTGTGGGTAGATCAAAGATAGAGGTGTCCAGCATGCTTGAGGTCCTGAGTTCAGTCCCCAGCACTTTGGAGAAAAACACAACACTGTATCAACAAAACTGGATCCATGCCCTCAGTAGTCTGTGTCTAGATTTTTTATCCTATTCAGTTCAAGAAGATGTTATGTATTCTTTCCCCCTATTTATCCAAGTATGGGTCTCTTCTGAATGGTGGGGCAGCGTATAGCAATGTAGTTAGTCCTGCAGCATGCTCCTTGAGTCATTAAGTCTAGAGTGTGAAAGCCACCAGAAGACAACCACTGAAGCTCTTGCCTAGGCTTTAATGGTCCTCAGCAGGAAACAAGGAAGGTATGCAAAAGGCTGAGTAACAAAAAAGGAAGGATGCAGAAATACCATGCTTATTCCAGAAAGAAAGCTAGGTGACCAGATCTTGGCAGTGATCAAGTTGTATGATCTCAAACAAGAAAAGTCCCACTACAAAGTATAACTACTTAATTTTAAGGGATTTCTGACAGTTTAGTTTAATTGTGTTCTGTTAATAAATCTGGAGCCTCCAACACATATCAGATAGATCAAGAGACGTTTCTGCTGCACTCACCACAGAGGAAGAGACCAGAATACAATTAAAAGTCCAATAATTAAAAATATTCTTAAATTGGGAGCTAGTACCTGTTTCTACAAAATGTCAGATATACAGGCTATATAGACTCTGACCTGAGAAATACCCAGAGACATGTGTCAGGCCACAACCGTGGCTATATACACCTAAGAAGGCAAAACAGAGGCTAGAGAGCTCCATTTTTACTCAGTGAGCAGAAACAACAAACAGGTAAGGAGACAGAAGGAAAGGATACTTGTGCATCTTCTGACAGTCCCTTCTGAAACTAACCATTTCCCAGGCTTAAACATACAGACAAGCAGAGAAGCGACAATTAAGAGCTGCTGACCAGAAGAAAGGAGAGGAGAGGAGAGGAGAGTAAGAGGCTCCCAGACCTCAGCACAACTGATGGAAGTACAACCCAGCACACAGTACTTACCGCCTGACAGAATGAAAACCAAGACCAACTCAAGTTTACACTTCTGGTAAGTTCTCGAAATATACTAAACCTTGCCTTTTGGTTTCTGTAGTTCTGAATCTGACTAACTTTACTTGAAGAATGTCAACCAAAGTTATTTTTTTATGTGTGCTTTAAAAGAAAAGCTCAGGCCTATACTAGGATCCTGAACAACAGTGAAGCTGCCATCCAGCAAATAAAGACTTTTTATTGGCTTTTCTCTAGTAGATACCCCACAACTGAAGGAGAGAGGACAGGAGAAAGGGAGTTAGGGAAGAGGAGGTGAAGGGAGAGAGGAAGTAGTAAGGAGAGAGATGGAGAGACAGGGAGAGTGAATATGAATGACTATCTACCTCTGAAACCCCAGCAGGATAATGGCCCTGACTGGGTCCCAGTTTTGAAAGGCTGAGCTGAGCTACATATCCTCAGAGGGGCAGAGGAGGGAGGCAGACCCAAAATACACCTTCTTAGAAACAAACTACAAACAAAAGCTGTTGTACAATATTATTTTAGGTAAGATGTGTGACTTTTGTTTATGTTGCAATTATTCAATTCTGTGAAGCTGTGTTACTGTGCCTGCCTAAAACATCCAATGGTCTAATAAAGAGCTGATTGGCCAATAGTGAGGCAGGAGATAGAAACAGGTAGGGCTGGCAAGTAGAGAGGATACATAGAAGGAGAAATCTGCAAGATTTAGGAGCCAGAGAAGGAAGAGGACTAAGAGGCCTCCAGGGCCAGCTACACAGTAAGTCATCGAGTAAGAAACAAAGTTACAGAAGTAAGAAAAGGTAAAAGCCCAGAGGCAAAAGACAGATGCAATCATTTAGGTTAAGGAAAGCTGGCTGAAAACAAGCCAAGCTAAAGTTGGGCATTTTTAAATAAGCGTAAGCCTCCGTGTGTGACTTACTTGGGATCTGGATGGCTGTCACCTCAAAAGAGCCAAGAAGCTCCAAACAGTAAAGTCAAATAACCAACTAAATAAACAAGGAGCTCTGGGCTTCAGCTTTCTTTATCAAAAAGTGATCAGCAAAACCTGCTTCGAGGATGAGGTGAGTCCCTGAACTGCAATCAAGTAAAAAGAGAGCCTAAAATCAGAACAGGAATAGGCAGTATGAAATCAGGCAAGGAGGTACAGTATCCAGGAAAAAAACCCCCCAAAACCAAAAACGGTGGATAATTTCAAAAGGCTCTGAGGGGATTGCAAAGCACTGTTTGCAGAACCCAGGAAAGCAGACAAACCTATGCCGTACTGCCTCAGGTTCACCTACACTCTTATCCAGGGGCTTCTTCAAAGGGCTTTCCATGCCACGTACTGAGTCCACAACTCACCCATTAAGTATTCTCTAATCCTTTCTTTCAGTTCTACAGATTTGTTTTTGCTTCTTTCACAAATTACCTATTTAAACAAAACAGACAAATTGAACATTCTAAATATTACTATATTACATTTCCTATCAAATAATATCTTTTTAAAGTTTAAAGCCAGTAAAATAGGATAGTATCTTTAAATTTTTCATTATTTATTATGTGAATAGGTCTATGTTGTATATATGTGTGATTTAAGTGAAGATGGCTCAGAGGGCAGAAGAGGGTGTTGCATTCCCCTGGAGTCACAGGTAGCTGTGAGCAATCCAGCTGTGTGCTGGGAATAGAGAATTCCAGTCTTCTGCAAGAACAGTAAATGTTCTTAGCCACTGAGTTATCTCTCCAGCCCTACAATTATCTTGGCACTAAAAATTTCACAAAACACATACTTAGAAAATCTGTGCTGGGGGCTAGAGAGACAGCTCAGTGGATAAGAGCACTGGATGCTCTTTCAGAGGACTTGGGTTCGATTTCCAGCATCAACATAGCAGCTTACAACTGTAACTTCAGTTTCAGGGGGTTTGACAATCTCTTCTGGCCTCTGTAGGCACAAGGCATGCCTGTGGACATATATGCAGGCAAAACACCCCCCACACACACACACAAAATAAATAAGCAAATAAAAACAACAGAAAGAAAACCCATGTTCAATAGCACAGCCTATTCTAGATCACTAGACCACTGGGACAGGGCAAGAAAACAGATTCTATCAATATAGTAAACTTTATCTTTTTCTTCACAGGACTTTAGTTTCTCATTTTCTGCAAGGAAAAAAAACCTTAAAATATCAAGTAGGAACACATGGACATACTGACAGTTTCTCAGCTGGAGTTTTACAGTCTGAAAATATACCTCTCTATAAAAATTTTAGCTGTTAGGTATCAGAACTTAAATAGAGCTACTATATCATACAGAATTTGCAGCTACTGGAATCTACTTTCTGAGCTTCTGAGTAATTCTAACAATTATAAAATTTTAGAAAAACAATTACTTTAAAATATAAACAAAATAACAATAAGAAGAAATCCTATGAGGTACGACCTTGTGAAAGAACTAAAATTGTGCGCTCAGCTGAAGAAGCCTTGCCTAGCATATTTAAGACCCTAGGTACTGTCCCCAACATTGCATATATACACACACAGTAGTTTTAGGCTGGTTATCAGAAACCCTTTTTATAAAATTACAGATAAAACTGTATTTTTCTATAGTAAAATTTTGTTTATTATTTTCCTTCTCCCTTTCACTCCTTAGTACTAGGGCCATTTTTATGCAAGTCAGGGAAGTTTTCTACCAACTGGGATATGTGAGTTATTAAATGCAGTAATAAAATAGCTAAGGGGCCTAAGCCTAGGGAAGCCACTCCTACCAGAAGTATCCTTTAGGTTTTATTTCTGAAAGTAGTAGATCTAGGTCAGCCAGCAGGATTTTTGCCTGACTGTTAAATTGGCCATTTCAGTTCTTATTACAGCCAGGTCTTCTGTCTTTACAATGTAGCACATTTTATTCTAAAGCTAAGGAACACAAAAAGGCTTGCTTGGCTAGGCATGAATGCAACAGTATGTATGTGGGCTAGTTCCCTATCTGTTAAACAATGAGTTGAACATATCAGATGCTTTCAGTATTATAAGCATCATCAGTATGACCACTACGACCATCAATCAGCACCTGTGCATTCTTTTGGATTTGGTTGGCTAATGTAAGACTGAGCTGCTCAGAACACTAATGACCAGTTTCAGGAAAATAAAATCAGCAAGACTAAATAAAGCTCATTCCTTCCTGGCTCTCTATATATACTATTTTCATAGAGTACATCATACTCAGTAGCCAGGATTCTAAACAAGGCAAGCACAACTGAGTTACCTGTGATTTTACAAGCTACAGTCACAGAATACAAATTTACATATTTTAATTTATAACACTAGACAGTAATTGAAATTAAAAAGTTACTTACGTCTTCAGGTGTTTTACCATATTTATTCTTTGGATTTTTCACAATCAAAGGGTGTGAAGAAAGCACATTGACTACATCCACATTCCCAAATTTACAAGCAAAATGCAGTGGTGTATCAAAACCCTAGGGAAGGAATAGAAGAAGCACAGCTGCTTACTCAAGTTATTAACACGGCTGCTCTATAGGCAAAACAGATATTTATTTAAAACAGTGGTTTTCAACCTTCATAACACCGCAACTCTTTAATACAATCCCTCATGTTGTGGTGACCCCAACAATAAATTATTTTTGTTGCTCCTTCATAACTGTACTTTTGCTACCGTTATGAATCATAATGTAAATATTTGTGTTTTCTGATAGTTTTAGGTGACTGGTATGAAAGGGTCATTTGACCTCCACAGGGGCCAAGACCCACAGATTGAGAACCACTAATTTAAAACAAAACCATCAGTGTGGCCACCAAGCCTGAAAAACTGAGTTTAATCCCCAGGCAGAGAAAGAGATATCCTGTGACATCTACACACTAAGCTCCCCAACCTACCTCTGTTACTAAATAAAAAAATAAATATGTAATAAAAAATGTGTTTTGAGCCAGGGTCTAACCATACAAGTCCTAGATAGCCTAGAACTCCCTATGTAGACCATGCTGGTCCTCAAACTCAGATCCTGCCTGTCTCTGTCACCTGAGGGCTGGAATTAAAGATATGAACAACCTATCTGGCAATAAAAAATTTTTTTGACAAAAAAAAAAAAAAGTTGAAAAGCCTCAGACCTATGTGACAACACTTAAGTGATGGTGGAAGGATCAGGAATTGAAGGTCATTCTTTGCTACACAGTAAGTTTGTGACTAGCCTGGATTACATAAGACCCTGTCAAAAAACAAGTAAATGAGCACCTTAAAGGAAAAAGAAACAAAAAGACGTTTTATAGTTGGTAAAAGTACTTGGCATGCTAGCATATAGTTATTGTATGCCAAGTCCTGGCACAATAACATCTATGACTGTTTATTTGATATTAAATGACAGGTCCCAAGGACAGCAGGTACAATCAAAGGTATGCAGTCAACCCCAACTTTAGTAATTTGGGACTTAACAGACAATCATGGAACTAATGCTCTGAAAATGATTAAGTCAGCCAACATTTCAGAAGTCAAAAAAAAACAGGACAAACTGGGATTGTGGCTGATATCTAAGGTTAGGCTAATCTTTTGTGACTAAGCTCTGATTCTGTGGGATCTTAGTAACATGAGAACTGAGCTGGAGAACATCTAGCTGGAGCACCCTAAACAATTTTGATATCACAACTGTGTAAGTGTATGGTGGAAGAAATTTGATATTATTTATTCCTATAGTTGTTTTTAAATCTATTTCTATAATTTTGATTGGTTGAATATTTCTCTAGTTTCACAATTTACTTCTATCTTAAGTTATTTTTAATTTCCTTTCCTATTTATTGTTTGAGACAGAGGTTCTATTTTTGCAGTACTAGAATCAACTTTCTGATCCCCTGGGTAATTATAACAGTAGTATGTTAAAAACAACAGAAAAGCAGTAATGTTCAAATAAAAACAAAATATGAACAACAAAAACTCGTATAAATTACCACCTTGTGAAATAAACTAAAATTGTGAGCTCAGTGGCAGAGAACTTGCCTAGCATATTTGAAACCAGCATTGCACATATGTACACAATAGTCATGAGTTTTAGGCTGGCTACCAGAAATCACTTATAAAAATACATATCAAACTGTATTTTTTTGTTGTAAAATTTTACTCTTTTTTCTAATTTTGTAGACAAGCTTAGCCTTGAATTTATAATTCTCCTGACTCAGTGTATCTTTTACTCTTTCCTACTTTTCATACTCTCATATTTCTGAGAGATTAGTTCTTGGTTCTAACCTATTATTGCATTTTCCCTCATAGATAAATTCCTATGTCTCAAATCCTTACTGAAGACTTACATAATAACTAAAAGCCATACCTTTGAATAGTTTTCAAAAAAAAAATCTTTATTTTAAAAATTTCTTTATTTAATGCATGCCCTGTGTGTGCAAGTGCTTATGGAACTCAGGGGACAGACAACTTGTAGGAATTCTTTCCTTTTACCATACAGATCCCAGGGATTAAATTAAGGTTGTACATCTATAGGCACAAGCTCCTTTCCCTGTTAAGCCATTTCACTAGTGACTTTTTTCTTAGTGGTGCTAGAGATCAAACAAAGCCTTACACATGACAGGCAAGCACTCTTAACAGAACTTTTTGTCATTCTTTCTAGTCACAGCCTAGTCGACACCTTTCTTGAAAGGGACTAGGCCACCTCCTAGAGCACTCCATCTACCTGCATTCCGACTATATATGTATGACTGATAGTGGCCGAAACTTCACTCTCTACCTATAGGATCTCTTAATGACTGTTACTTTCATAATCACAAATTTCTTGGATTTTTTTGTTGTTATCTTAATTATTATATGTGTGTGTGGGTGTTTTGCCTGCAAGTTTGTATATGCACAGTATGTTGCTGGTGCTCAGGGAAGTCAGATGAGGGAGTCAGATCCCCTGGATCAGAGTTACAGATGTTTGTTAGCTGCCATACAATGATGCTGGGATTTGAATCCAGGTTCTTTGGAAGAACAGCCAATGCTCTCAACTGCTGAGTGTTGGTTTGTTTTAATATACAGTCTTATATAGCACAAACTAGCTTTAAACTCACTATGTAGCCATGAATGGCTTTAAACTTCCAATCTTCTTGCTTTTACCTCCCAAGTACTGAAATAACAGGCATATACCACCACAGTATTCTATGCTGCTGGCGACCAACTAGGACTAGGCTGATAGTTAGGCAGGCACTCTAGCTACTGAGCTACATCCCCCCAGAAGGAAGCTGAGGGCAAAGAAAACTCTGAGACAGACCATGTAGTGGTTTGAATAGGAATGAGCCCTCATAGATACATAGATTGGAATGCTTGGTCACCAGGAAGAGGCACTATTAGGAGATATGGCCTTTATGGAGGAGAGGAATTTTGTCACTAGGAATGTGATTTGGGGTTTTTAGAAGTTTCAGCCAGGCCTACTGGCTTTCTCTCTCTTCCTGTTGCTTGTGGATGAAGATATGTCTCAAGCTACTTCTCCACCACCATGTCTACCTGCAAGCTCCCATGTTGCCTGCCGTGATGACAATGGACTAAAACCTCTGAACCAATTAAATGCTTTCCTTTATAAGCTTTGCCGTATTCATGGTATCTCTTAACAACAACAGAATACTAACAGAAGTTGGCACCAGGGACTGGGGTATTGCTGTGATAGGCCTGACCACACTTTTTTTGTTCCCTCCTCAAGATAGCGTTTCTCTGTGTAGTCCTGGCTTCCAAGGCACTTACTCTGTAGACCAAGTGCTGGGATTAAAGGCATATACCATTATCATCCTGACCATGTTTTGTTTGGACACTTTAAGCTTAAATGGACCATCCTAATTAGAAGTATGGAAGACTGTGTTGCTGTGAGGGCCCAGATTAAAATCTTTCAGAAAGGAAGAATATTAATGTATGGCCCAGAGACCATTCTCATGATATTTTGACAAAAAAAAAAAAAAAAAAAAAAAAAAAAAAAAAAAAAAAGCTGCTTTTTACCCTTGTCCAAAAAACCTGCCTGAGGACAAATTGAAAAGCTTTGATGTAATAACATTGGCAGAAAAGATTTCAGGACAACCAGATGGACTCTGTTATTAGTGGTGACTCTTATGTAGATCCATAATGAAAAGGAGTAAGTTGATTAAGGTGTGGTGATGTATATTTAATAAGAATCTTTATTTAGAGTCAACCACAGAGCCAAGCCAGGTCAGGGAGTAGAAACCCACATCTTCCACATCTTTAATCCTATCTTTAGGAATTGTGGAAAGAAGTTAAAAGAGCTGGGCAGAGCAAGAGAAAAGGGTTGTTCAGCTTTCCCAGACACTTCCCTTTCCTTTCAGCTGAGGACACAGCAACTTGCAGTTGGAAGATTCCTGGAGACAGGCCTGAGGAGTTGGCTAGGTGAGAAGTGGCTGTGGTTTGTTTCCCTAGCGCTCTGATATTCCAGCTTTCCCCCAATATCTGGTTCCAGGTTTTCATTATATACTACCTAGAGTTCATGTAATATTTAGAGCCCAATGTGGAGCATGAATTTGCAAAAAAGCTACTTGCTAGCTGGAGCCACTACCTGGCTGGCTAGGTTTTCTGTTCGGAGTTAGCATCCAGCCTTAGGCAAAGCCACCACATGTTTCTTCATGTTCATCTGGGTGCCTTTTAGGAACAGTGGCTTCCCTTTCCTGGTTGGCTGTGTTTTGTTTTTGTTTTTTTTCTCTTTCTGGATCTCCTCCTTGGGCTGCCACAACACTAGATAGCTGACCCACTTCACAGTCATCTGAATCATCACTGACAACAAGTTTGGTGAGTAAATTGGGATTTCATAAAAAAGGGAATACATTCAAGGCAGAAGAGAGAAATTTTTTTCCCTCCACATTGAAAAAATGGGAAAGAGGGCTGGAGAGATGGCTCAGTGATCTTCCAGAGGATGCAGGTTCAATTCCCAGAACCAACATGGCAGCTCACAACTGTCTGAAACTCTAGTCCCAGACCTGTCATCCATAGCAAAACACCAACGCACATAAAATAAAATAAAAAAACCCAAAAACCAAAAACCACCAAACAAACAAAAAATGGGAGAGTAGTATGATGGAAGGTGATTGGTCTTTCTTTGCTATTACTCTAGATTTGAAACTGGAACCAGTAAAGGAGAAGATAAATAATGTAGATGGGACTATTATAATGTCTATTATAAATATTATGTTTGATTATTTCTGTTTTATCATTTAAAAAGCCTTGAATGCTTGAGACAGAATTAAAGAAATAGGAAAAAAAATTGAATCCTTTACATAAGTGATTCAAGGGCCAAAATAAACCTTTATAGATTTTTTTTACAAAGATATATTGTAGTGGTACATAGAATGGAACCAGAGTCACAAGCTAGGTGAATAATAGTTGAATCTCTAGTTTTTGAAAATGCTAACTTACAATGCAAAAGGATAATTAGGCTGTTAAAGGAAAGGTTAGCAACCTTGGAGGATTGGATTCATGATACAATTAATATGGAATCTTATAACTATGATGATAATTGGGTAGGAGGCTATTTCTACAGGTTTAAAGAAAAATCAAAATATAAATTTGTTACAACTGTGATTGTGCTTCCTCAAGGTACATAAAGGTACACCAGGTACCTAAAAAGAGACTGTAAACAAGACATTCCCAGAAACACAACAAAATGCCATTCCCTTCTGGAGTATGCATAATATGTGGCAAAGGCAGGCATTGAACAAAATACCCTGAGGGGGCTTTCACAGGCCCCTGTATGGAATCTAGTTCAGTCTTATCCTGCCATTGTGGAGGGAACACCTTCCTAGAGCAACTAAAGAACCTAAAGTGTCTTCTAAAAAACCACACTAACATGAACAATAAAATATCCATTAAAAAATAGAACAAAAATTTAAAGCAAATATTTTGGCAAACTTCTATAAATGAACAAAGACCAAAATTAAGAATACAAATAAATGATGTTGTCACTGAAGGTTTGGTAGACAAAAGGGTGGATGTAACAATAATTTCACCAGTATCTTTGCATACAAATTGGCTCTGTCAGGAGGTAAATAATATGTGGCAAAGTTTTTTTTTATTTATATTATATGAGTATAATATAAATATGTTATATATAAATATAATATAAAGTGTTCAGTTTTCGGGTATCAGTGTATCATCCCAGGTAAAAATAGAGTCAACGAGGACTTGAATGTATAAGGCCAGAAGGACAGAGAGGAAAAATAAAGCCATATGTGACTAACATTGTTATGAATTTATGGGGACAAGACTTATTGCAACAATGAAATACTCAGATTAACATTACTCCAATCTGAGAAATGAACCATAAACTAACAAGTTTCTGTAACAATATTAGAAGGTATTATGAAAAACAGTCAATGACCATTCAGGTTGTATGAAAACAAGGCACAACACCTGCTGATCTTTCAGAGGTACCACAGCATGACCTTTAAAATTGTTAACAGAGAAGCCTATATAGGTTCAGCAATGACCTTTAACAAAAAAGAAACTACAGGCCTTAGAGCAGTTGGTACAGAAGCAGTTAAATGCTCAGCATATTGAAGAATCAACCAGACCTTGGAATTCTCCTATATTTGTTATTAAAAAGAAATCTGGAAAGTGGAGAATGGTAACAGATCACCTTGGTGATCCAGCCATGGGCTTTCTACAATCTGGGATTCCTTTGCCTTCTCTGTTACCTAAAGAATGGCCTATTACAGTTATTGATTTAAAAGATTGTTTCTTTACAATACCTTTACAAGAACAAGACAAAGACAAATTCACCTTTACAGTTCCCACTTATAATAATTCTTGGCCCATAAAGAAATATCAATGGAGGTTTCTTCAACAGTGAATGCTAAATAGCTCCACTCTATGCCAATATTTTGTACAAAAGCTATTAGAAGTGATTCATAACAAATTCCCACTACTTATCATTTACCATTACATGGATCATATCTTGTTGGCTGATTCAAATATAGATACATTAGAAAAATTGTTTGAAGAAGTGAAAACACTTTGCCTGCTTGAGGATTACAAGTTGCCAATGAAAGAATACAAAGAGCAGATTCCATTAATTATTTAGGATACAAAATAGGTCAACAAAAAATTAGACTCCAAAAGGTACAAATCAATTAGGATTCATACAACATTTGTGCTATTGTATGCTGCAAGTATATGATATGCTTTTTGTTTTTTTATTTTACAGGGACTACAGTTAAGCAATTGCCCTGAGTCTCCAAAAGGACTTTTAACTTTGGACTTTTAAACAGTGTTGAGACTGTTATAGGCTATGGGGGCCAGGGAGTAAAATGTGCTGGTCTGAATAGGAACGGCTCCCATAGGCTCATAGATTTGAATACTTGGTTGGAGGGAATGGCACTATTATTAGGAAGTGTGTCACTGGAGGTGAGCGCTGGGATTTAAATGTTCAAGCCAATCCCAGTGTCTGTCTTTTCTTCCTGTTGCCTGTGATCCGGATGTAGAACTCTCAGCTAATCTCTAGCACCAGGTGTGTTTGCATGCCACCATGATGACAATGAACTAAACTTCTGAACTAAAACCAAGCCCCAGTTAAATGCTTTCCTTTGTAAGAGTTGCCATGGTCATAGTGTCTCTTTACAGCAATAGAAAATTAAGACAGATAAGCTGTCAGAAGGAGGAGGGGGAGGAGGAAGGGGAGGAGGAGGAGGAGGAAGAGAAGGAAGAGGAGTTGTCTGGAAAAGGCTAAGATTAATAAAGGCACTTGGGAAGGATATCTCTAACGTGTTGAGGTGCCTGCAGGTTGTACAGTATGCTCCAGACTCCCTGCTTTGTGAGATGTCAGTAATGTTAGGGAGGTCCTTAGTGATACAACAGTTTTTGAGTCATTTCTGCTCCTGTAAGTAACCCCTTACCCTATATGTAACCCCAATAAAATTCATTGGTTCACCAAGTTGGACTTTGGTGGTATCTATACTTTGGTCTGTCATTAATTCCCTATCCGGAGTTCCCAACGTGTGTTCTGTCTCCCCAAGAAAACACCTCCCTTAATATTTCTCTCTACATCAGTAAGTGTTTGTGTCTGTCTAATATTCTGCAAACCTTGAATAGTGATGAAGCATAGAATAATAAGAAATACTCCCATGTATCAGGAACCTAAACCTCCAGCAGACAGACTAATGAGGAATACTTACCACTTTGTCAGGAGTATTTAGATAAAGGTCAACAATGTATAGGATACGCTTCTGTAGCATGTCCATGTTATCATCTGGGTACATCAGACGCATAAACTCAGGGTTCTCCAGAGTCTCTAATGTCATCTGGCACAAAGAAGCCTGATTCTCTTTGGCAGCAACATGCATGACGTTGTACCTGCATCCCTCCTAAAAGACAGGATAAGGTTTGTGTCTGTTAAGACACTGAACTTCATGTTTGTTAAAGCACAGGGTCACTGGTCAGGAACACAAGTGAGTAGACGTGATGCTGAAGGCACACTTACTTGTACAATGGTTGGGTTGTCCCCAGAACCAATTAGATATCGGGGATTATTCCAGATAAGATCAGAAAAGGTGTGTTCTTCCCCATTCTCAACAGCTTTCCGAAGCTTGGCAGTGAGATCCTGTGTACGGGGATTTTTATAGCTGTTTGCTCGTTCTTTGCTTACTGTTTCTGATTCAGCCAGGCACAAACCATCTGCTATCAAGAGACAGAATTGAAAATTGCAATCTTGAAAACATTTTCTTTTCACTTAGTCTGTGGTGAAGGTACAGGAGCTCTTGGGAGTGATGGGTAAAAAATGACAATAGTACAAAGCACACCACAGTACTAATGCAGTGCTGAGCTCACTCAGATGGCTGAAGACTAAGATTAAGATACTCTTTTGTGTAGTTTTCCCCTTTTTTTGAAAAAGGGTTTTGGGCCAGAGAGATGGCTCAGAGGTTAAGAGCATAGGCTGCTTTTGTGGATATCCTGAGTTCCATTTCCAGAAACCACATAATAGTTTACAACCATCTGTATGAGATCCGGTGACCTCTTCTGGCAGAACACTGTATATATAATAAATCTTAAAAAAAAAAAAAAAAAAAAAGAAAGAAAAAAGAAAAAAGAAAAGAAAAATGGTGTCACTCTGTAGCCCAGGGTGGCCTCAAAGTCACAGAGCATATCCACTGGCATGTGCTTCTTTAGTGCTGGCAATATAAGCACGCACTACCTACTATGCCTGGCCGTTTAGTGCACTTTGAAGATAAGTAAAGCAACTGAGTGTAGTGGTGCAAACCTAGAATCCTAGTACTCAGGGGCTTGAGACAGGAGGACAGAATGTGCAAGGCCTTATGGATTAACATAAGACCTTTTCTCAAAAATCTAAAAATGTCATTTCTGTTAAGTGGACAAGAGATTAGCAGCAACTGCAATTCTCTCTTAGAAAAAAAGAGTTCTACACATAGCTTCTAAAGGTTTAATCAAGACCTGAGAGCTTCTTAAAACAATTTCCTTTCCCAAGCTGAAAAGAGAGAAACCTGAATGAGGGGAAGAGTAGAAAGTAGTAGACTGGCCCTCAAATAAAAGCAGGTCCACTTCAAACAACTACAGGGAGAAGGGATGCGAATCAAGGGTAAGCCTCTCCAAACAGGTTTCTGTCTCTGAGTCAAAAAGTGGGTATAGTCACATTTCTAGCTTCCAGAGGACCCTAGAAGTAGGTGTACCTTCAGGTGGAAATGTAGACTGTTGTCAGCATCAAAATACCCACACTCAAACAAGCAACAGCTAGAAGCCCAAGAAGACACAAGGTGTTCCCTTTGTCGCTTCTGTGGTCCATATGCTAAGACTTGGCTCATCAGCTTCAGGGCCTATTACATCCTTAGACCTTCCCAGGGCAGCCCCCCTTGTCCCTATCCACTGTAGGTGCCTCTGCTCTCCACCTCCCCTACACTACATTTATCTCACAGATGAAGAAATATTGAGAGACCATACATCAGGAGACAGAACAATAGTGGTCATAACAGTAATGACAATAAGTACACCATGGCTTACCTTTCAAGCCATCACTGCCAAAGAGTGGCACTGCCTTTACAGGAGACAGTGAGGACATAGTTTTGTTAGGAGACGGGAAATAATCACATACTCCTCTAGCAAATTTCTCAGCATCTTCTCTTGTGGGAAAAGCTTTAAAACGGGACCCTTTAATCAACTTGACAGCTTGCAGTGCTTCCTTTTTATCTTCGTAAACATGGATCTTTTCTGGGTATCAAAGTAACAAGGGAAAACTAAGAGATGAACAGTTTTAACAGTGTATTAACTGTACCCAGAGTTCAACAGTCAATTTAAATTTGTTAAGTCTCTTGGTTTCACCCTCATGATCACAGTTCAGATTTTCAGTCTTTCATAAAAAATACCTTTTAAGATTAAAAAAAAAAAAAAGTGTGTATGTGAGAGTGCATATTTTTTGTGACTGTTTGTACATAATGTATGAGTATCCTTAGAGGCTTAAAGAGGATCTGATCTCCTGGAGCTGGTGTTATAGGCAGGTTATGAACCACCTAACACATGAGCCGGATATCCAAGATTATCAAGTGCTCTTAATCACTAAACCACCTTTCCACCCACTCCTCAGTTTTTAATCTTAAAGAGGTCCTGGGCTAGCCAAAAGAATCAAAGGAATAATACATTGACAATGTATGTGTATGTATATAAGCAATGTTATCATATATATCTGCATGTTAGTTTCATATCCCAATGATGTGGGAATGCCTTTCTGTATGCTGTAAATCTCCATCTTTAAATAAAGGAGCTGTTTTGGTCCTTGACAGGCACCATAGAAAAAGTAGGAGGAGGAATCAGAATAGGTAGGAAAGGAAGGGCGGAGCAGGGACAGACTGAGCTGAAGCCCAAAGGAGCAACATGTAAGGAACACAGGTGAGCCATGGGCCACGTGGCAGACAGATTAATAGAAATGGATTGATTTAAGATGTAAGAGCTAGCTAGCAATGTGCCTGAGCCATAGACCAAACAGCATGAACTTAATATAAGTGTCTGAATCATTTCTGGGGGCCTGAGCAGCAGCGGCCGGTGGCTAAGGGGTCTGGCGTGGCAGGGTCTGGGCCCCTGGTCGCCTGGGACCAAGAAACCCCATTTTCAACATCCCAAGATACACTAACCCACTAAAAACAAATTTTAAATATTTTTAATAATAAATAAAGGTATAAATAAAAATACTTCAAAACTAAATTTAATATTTTTGTATTGGATATAATAACTTATACTTATTATCCTGACAGTCATAAAGAAAAGTCAGCAGTTGAGAGCTGAAGCTTACTTTGGGCTATACAGCAAGATCCAGGCTAGTCTAAGCACACAATAAAATCTTGACTAAAATAAAATAGAATTTCAATTTAATTCATTCTTTTTTGTATGTATGTACTTAATGTATATAAGAGCTCTGTCTGCATGTATGCCTGCACACCAGAAGAGGGCATCAGATAAAATTACAAATAGTTTTGAGCCATCATGTGGTTGCTGGGAATTGAACTCAGGACCTCTGGAAGAATAGCCAATGCTCTTAACCTCTTAATGGCTGAGCCATCTCTACATCCTCTCATTTTTTGGGGGGGAGTGAGGGGTGGGGAAGGTGGAGGGGATAGGGCTGCATGCAACCCAGTGTCCTGGGATAACAGTTATGTACCACCACATCAGGTTTTTATGGTGGTGAGTATTGAACACAGGGCCCCATGCATACTTAGCAAATGCTCTACTAACTAAAACAGATCTCTAGCCCCAAAATACAGTTTCTTGAGATTGAAAATTATTTATACACTCATGGTACGTTGATATTTATTAGCCTAAAAGCTCTTCAGGTTGTAATGAATTGAAGAGGGAGAAGGAACGCCTGGGCGGTGGTGATGATGAGTGGGGGACAATCTCTGCATTCAAAACCAGCCTGATTTACAGAGTGATTGCCAGGACATTTAGAGCTACACAGAGAAACTTTGTCTCAAAAAACAAACAAAAGATATGCACAAGCATAATTTTCCAGGGCAGCCAGAGCTACACAGAGAACCACGAGGAGGGGAGGGGATGATTCATCATCAAAATTAGTACAAACGGATGTGAGCCAATCATTTCCAAGTCAAATCTATCTGATAGAATAGTCTTCCTAGAAACAAACAAACAAACAAACAAAAACCAAAACATTGCTTAAATTTACCAAACTAAAAAATAAAATATCAAGGGTATCTGAAGAGACATACCATTTCTCATAAGGCCATCCTCATATACTGGACACACTCCATAGTATACAAGTGGCTCCTTAGCAGCTGTCTCTCCAACCTTGTGGTTGTCATTCCTGGCAGAGGCACTCAGAGGTATTGAGTGGGACATGGATGTTACAAGTTCATCTTCTGGAGGGTTCAAACCCACACTGTAACCAAAATCTTTGTCTTCAGAAAAACTGGTCTGCTGAGTTTGTTTCCTTTTGACAGGTGCAGGAGTCCTTGTGCCCTGGATAAGTGCTGTGGCAGTTACCTCACTGTGATTGGGAAGAGAGGAAGTCAGCAGTCCACCACCTTGCTCGAGTAAAGCCTGAGCTAATTTCTTCTCAAAAATAAATCTTGTTGTTGATGTAATGGGTCCACATTTCAATCCAGCTTTTATAACTTCTTTTCTAAGGTCATCTGGATTCAGGAGTTTCAGTCTCGCCAACATAGCATCCATTGTCACTTCACCTAAGTTCAAGAAAGCAAAAATCAACTTGAACCATGGGACTGTAGCTCAGCAGTAACGCACATGCTTAAGTAAGTGCTCAGTTTCTTCACACAGAATCCTACCTTAAATATAATATATATTCTTATTCTAAATCTACCCTTTTACCTTTAGTTGTTCAAGGAAGGTTTTGTTTCTCCAACTTAACAAACAAAAACAGAACCTCATACATTGCTAATTTCAATCCTAGGATAATTATTGAAACTCTAAGCCTTGTTTCTTCACCTACAAAGTGGATATAGTAATAAACTCACTCTTACGTTATAATAAAAAGTAAATAAAATAATGAACATAAACTCTGTACCATTAGATCTGACAATGATAAAATATCCATAAATGTCTCCTACAGCTATTGAGCTACCCAGATTCATTAAACTTTAGAATGCGTAACAGCACACTGGAAAGTCAATTAAAATTAATAAACAAAATACTTTCATACGCTCAAGGGCAGTCACCTCTGACATATAAGAAGCCACAGCTGCTCTCCAAAGAGCCTCTACTAACAAGACAGGTAATGGCCATAGACCACCAAACAGCACTGAAACAAAGTATTGGCACAACCTTTGTAGCCTTATAAAGATAGACTGATAGAGACTTGAAAAATTGAAGTAGGTCTGTAGATCAGACAATAGTGTTCTGTCACTGTTAATTTCTGTCATACTTGTGTTACGATTATGTAGCACAGAAAATCTAGAG
This sequence comes from Phyllotis vaccarum, assembly GCA_033318265.1. Classification (NCBI taxonomy): domain Eukaryota; kingdom Metazoa; phylum Chordata; class Mammalia; order Rodentia; family Cricetidae; genus Phyllotis; species Phyllotis vaccarum. Next base: position 62,423,478 of record JARWLC010000017.1, read on the forward strand.
AAGTAAGCCAAGAGTACACAGAATCCTTTTACCTTTTTATTTTGAAACATTTGTGGACTCAAAAAGTTGCAAACTCAACAGAATTCCAATGGGATCAACATACAGTTTTTCCTAAAGTTTGGGACTTTTTATAATGATAGCACCATCATTAAAAACAGGAAACTGATCTCAGAACACTACAGCCAACAGAGTTGAACTCAGCAAATCTATGTAGCTTCTATTCTTTTTTGAGTCTTGGTGGACAAATTTGTAGCAGCATTCAATATCTATCTAATCTACCTACCTGCCTGGCTGCCTGCCATCCACCCATCCATCCATCATCTATCTATAGTATGTGTATGAGAGAGACAATAAAATTTTCAAAGACAAGCATGCTGGCATAGTCTTGTAATTCTAGCACTTATGGCTAAGGCTGGAAGATCATGAGTTTAAGGTCAGCCTAAGCTACATAGCAAGAACATTAAATAAGTTTCATTTCTCTGGGTGTAAGAAAGACAGGCTTAACTTCCTTGAGACACTGCTAGACTAATCTCCAGAGGGACTATATTGCTAACTGGCCCACCAAGAATGCAGGAGAGCCATCTTCTCGGTGCCTGCTAACTTTTGGGAATGTTAGTATTTTTTAAATCTCGGTTAATCTAATAGGTAGGCATTGATACCTCATTTCAGGTTGAATTCCCGCCCCTACCGGCTGGTAATGTAAAATAGCTTTGTACATAAGTTGAACTGCTATGTACTGTTTTTGTAATCCTTGTCATCTTTTAGTGTTTATCTTACATTAAAGACTAGACTCAAGAGCAAGGAGCTCTGAGTGAAATACAGCTTTTGATGAACACATGCCAATAAACACAAACCTGGTAAGCACTGGATTATAATTCAGGGAGATGGAGAGCTGAGAAGAAAAGAGCAACCTAAGTACAGAGGTGTGGGCTCACATCAGGAGTTCCCAAAACAACCAAAAAAGGGCACAGGACCCTACCAAACTGCCATCCTTACAGTGTATCGCTGAACTTCGTTGAAGACTCACTGGTTTTATCTCCCAAATATTTCCCCTGAAATGAAACATGCATCACCTCAGCAGGTCTTACACAGATGACGACAGCAGGAAGTAGGGCTCAATTTCAAGCACTGAATGTATTACTCTCAAAAAACCACAGAAAGAACTATTGTTATTCGTATTCTGCTAATGGCGGGGCTGAAAAAGTGGGCAGAACCAGGAACAGATGTGACATGATTTCACTCTAGACACCAGGCTGCTGCTTAACAGTCACTTCGATCTTAAAGTGACCAGTAATCATTTTCCCATCTCTCCTCTCCAGATCTGACAGTCCAGTCGAAAGCAATAAAGGAGAACTTCTCTCCATTTTCCCTGTCCCTATATGGTGGGGTCACACCTAACTTCAATGGCTCATCCGATCACCATTTCGTTAAGCTGCACATCCAAATCATTGCCAGAACCAACTTCCTCTTTCTTCGACTCCAACTTTGACGAGTTTTCTTTAGTTTACTCTTCACCCTTCCCGCAGGCCTCTCAAAGCCGCTTCCTGGCTCAGACGGCCCTTCCCCGGGTGTTTCAGGAGTGCTACGTTAGAACCTAGTTCCGCTTCTCAATGAGTCCGATTCCCGCCAGTGGGCTCCCCTCCCACGGGCTAACGCGACCCACCTGGCTGGATGGCCACCCCTGCAGACGCGCCGGGCGACGAGGAGGGTGCACCACAACGGTCCAGGTTCCGCGGCCGCTTCTCTAGCCGCCGGACCAGCCAGCGCACGGCGATGAGCAGCACCGAAGCGCCGAGGAGCTCCCAGGCCAGCGCCGCCCACTCAACCACAGCCAACCGCTGCCACAGCATCGCCACCGCCAATGTCGAGGCCCGGAGCGGGGCAGCAGAGTTAAAGGAATCACACCTGACAGGAGAAGACGAGGCAGGGAGCGCGTGCACTCGGGGGTCTTTGGTCTCCCAACGATCAGGCCCTAACGCCGCCAGGAACACGGCTTCAGGCGGCTGCAGAGGCACCCGGGGTCCTGATTCGAGCGAGACGCGGCCCGGCAGTGGCACGGGCAGCATGTCGGGGTCCTGAGTCAGACTCGGCGCTCTGGCTGGGCGCGGTTTCCTCTTCAGAGCAGTGGTTGCCTTGCCTTGAGTTCTTTCGCGGGTCTAGAGACTGGAGAGCGAAGAGCTGGCACCTGGGCTACCCAGACTGGCCAGAGGAGCAGTCAGAGTCCTTGACAAGTAGGTGCTGGTGGTGAGAACGGTGGCCAAGTGCAGAAACTGCCCTGTAGCTCTGCCTAGTGTTGTAAATGGAGCTGTTTCTCTGCTACACAACGGTCCCTCCTAGCAAAATGCCCTTGCCGTTCTGACAAATAATCAGAAAGCCTCCCCAGTGCTGGGCTTAAAATGTGCGCCACCGTGCCCGTTTGATAATTGCAATTTCATGAAGTCCTTTTCTAACCTTAATTTTTCTATTTGAGTCTTATTATATACCCCAAACTGGTCCCATGCTGGAGATTTCCCTGCTAGAGCCTGCAGAATCTTGAGATTACAAGCGACACCACAGTTTCACTTCTGACTACAAATAACTAAGGAACCGAAGATCATGGAAGCCCGTGATGGTGTAGAGGCTTCTCACATATACTTTGAGCGGTCTTCACCAAGAAAAGTGTAGATTGCTTTGTGTGTAGAATTATTTAGAAGGCGGCAGAATGGGGGAGGGCTGAGGCCTAGGGTGCCTTTTCTATCCAAATGTGCACCCTGCTTTCCTTCCAGTGAGGACTTGGCAGTAAAACCAATTCTCAGTATAAGAAAAATGGTAGACTGAGGCATGTCCTAGAAAGACCCGTGTGGAAGCCAGCAGATTATGATGCAGAATCAAGTTACAGGTTAGCAAGCGTCGGATGTATACCATTCAGATATGTCTTCAGTTAAAGACAGACTCAAGGAAGCCTGCTCAACTAGATACAAAAACAGAAACCCAACCAGATGACTGAGAAATGCTAAGATGAATTTCCAATTTTTTTTTTTTAACAGCTCCAGGATTTATAAGGCAAATTTAAATATATTTCAATTTAGCCAGCATTGTGGTGTACATCCCAGCATTTGGGAAGCAAAAGCAAACAGATTTCTGAGTTCAAGGCGCCACCTTGGTCTGCGGAGTTGAAGGATATCTGGGACTACATAGAGAAACTGTCTCAAAAAAAAAAAAAATTAAACAATTCAATTTAATTATAGTCTGAGGCAGCTGGGTAAAGTAGTATTAATTACTTCAATAAACAGGCCCAGAAATATATCCTAGAGCAGTGGAGAGAAACTTTTGATGTTTTGTGTTTATTAAAAATTTTGTTAAGACTGTTAAAAGCCAGGTGTAGTGGATAGTTTACTTGAAACGCAGACCTCTGAGGAGGATGATCTTGAGTTTGAGGTCTGCTTTATCTCAAAAAACCCAAAGTCTTACCATAAGTGCACACTACTTGTGGAAATCCAGCCACACATTACAATACATAGTTGGTCTCTTAGAGAACAATCCATAGCAGAGAATTCAGTAGAAAAAAAGTGGGAACAGCAACAGTGCAAGCCTGAAATTCTCAGGTGGAAACATGCTAGTTCCATATAACTAAGCTGAGAAAAGCAGCGTGCCAAGAATCCTGGGTTAAGGATTGTAGCTAGACCAACAACAGACAAGCCTAGCAAGTCAAGGAAGGTTTGAATTTATTTTCATAGCAAGTCAAGGAAGATGTGAATTTAGTTTCACAATGAGACATTATAAATGTTGAGAAAACATACTTTGATCTACCTGATGGAGATAGTACAGGTACAAAGATGGTCAAAGGGTAGTGGAATGCATATGAAAAGGCATACTTAATGCTCAGAAATGATGTATATAAGGCTGCCCTCCAGAGAGTTATACTACTGTAGATATTCATATAGAAGACATAAGACCATTTACTATGAAGGTAATTCCTGACCCAGATTATGTGTAAGGAAAGTCTACAAATCACTCATGCAGACATCCACCCAAAAGGGGGATAAAAGATGTTTATCCATTGTTCTGTTCATCGTTTGAGCAGCTGGAGCTGTCTCCATGGAAGAATAAACATTCCTTAATCTGGGCTGCTAAAACTCCAACCTAGTTGGTGCCATTTTCAACTCTTAACTCTACTTCAACTATGGAAGAACACAAAAGGCATGTGAAAGTGGTATGGATGGCTGTTCTCTGAAGCACTATTTTTGGGAGTTCAGCTGTGCCTCTTGTAAACAGATAATCCCAGCTGGGTTTTCTTACTGTTTACATCCCCTCATGAAACCTTCACCTGAGTATATACCTGCTCCTTACCATCTGTTGTTTTTGGACAGTATTGTAACTGTATTGTAGTGGCTTCTAAGGTACCAGAAGACCAGCCCAGCCTCAGCCAATACAAACCGGTGACAACTAGTGCCTAAAGACAGCCCTGCCTCCTGATGTTGGTGTGATAAGACATGTGCTACCATTCTTAGCTAGGTTATCCTTTTGGTGTTGATACAAGCTAGGATCATTCAGAGAGAACCTCATTTGAGAAAGTACTTCCATGAGATAGATAGGCAAATCTGTGGGTATCTGGGGCATTTTTTTGATCAATGATTGATGTGAGAGAGCACAGCTCTCTGTGAGTATGCCACCCCTGGGTTGTTTGTACTCTTGTGTACGTCCACTTAAGCCAACCTGACCTGGTGTCTAAACCTGAGGCATTGGGACTGGAGTGTGTAAACAACATTCCTAGACCAGTGAGAGACCACCACCCTCAGCAGCAGACACCAGCAAATCAAAGCCCTTTCTCCTGGCTGTAGGGAGGGTCTGGGAAAAAAGTATTTAAGGTCTTCCCCTCCATAATAAAACTGGACTTGCTTGTTTTAATCTGTCCCCCAGTATGTGTCATTGCTTCTGCACCATCTTGACTTCCTTTCACAAGGGAAAAAGCAGGACCCTGAGCATAGAGGCAACCCCAACTCCTGAACCCAAACTAGGCGCACCACAACAGACTATATAGGCTGGGGAAGAGTAGGAGGGAAGCCCTCATTCTTGCAGGGTAAAGGTTTTGTAGGTGCACTCACAGCTGTGCTCTGTAAAGAATCTCAATAAACTCATTGGTTCTCCAGAATGAACTGGCAACAGGTCCAGGTCCCCATCCAGTGTGTTTGGGAGCCAGCTTCATGCCATTGTAAGGGATGGAGATAGTGCAAATTATGCAAAGGTGGACAAAGAGTAGTGAACGTTCTTCCCTTAGGCTTGGGGACTTTCTAAGATGATCATGGTTACCTAGTGTGATCTGAGTGAACATTGTCCCCATTAGACTCACAGGGAGTGGCAGTATTGGACTTGTGGGAGGAAATAGGTTTCAAATGCTTGAGCCAGGCCCAGTGTCACTCTTTTTCTGCTGCCTGCGGACTCAGATGTAGAACTCTGAATTACCTCTCCAGCACCATGTCTGCCTTCTCACCATGACGATAATGAACTAAACCTCTGACCTGTAAGGTAGCCCCAATTAAATGTTTTCCTTTCTAAGAGTTACTGTGGTCATGGTGTCTCTTCACAGCAATAGAAACCCAAACTAAGACATCCATCATGGATGCAAAGGGTATTAGATAATCCATTTTATAGTTCCCTCATAACCTGCTTCCTATTACTACATGAGCTATCAGGTTTCTGAGTACCTTAGTGATTGAAATACCGAGCTTCCCAAATCTTTCTCCTTTTCCATCTTGATTTAAACTGTGTGGCCTATTAATTAATAACACTTAGCTAAAATAGGCCTGCCTAATTCACTGATTAAAAAAAAAAGGTGAATAAAAAAGACAAGGAATTTCTTGGTATATAAAAAACCCAGCAGATTCTAGTCAACTCAAGACCATTGAGTAGACAGGTCCCTAACATCCCCTGCTCCCTACACATGCTTTTGCCTGTGTGCTGCTGCTTCATGGTGATGGTAGATATAGGCCAATGAAGGTCGATCATGCTGCTCCTGCTGGTCTAATACAACAAGGAGTGAATCTTCCTTTCCTACCTCAAACTTTGGTGGGACACAATTACCTTTCAAAATGGTGTGACAACATGAGATTTTAAAAAATAGACTTCTAAATATGATGAGATGCTAGTACTAAAAATGAAGCCCTCCCCAATGAAATATGAAAACCTTACCAAAAATAGTTTATTGCATAAAAATGTAAGGAATTCATAAGCATGCTTATATAGAAGGAGGAGGAAGAAGAAAAGGAAAGGAGGGAGGGAGGGAGAAGAAGGGAGAAGAGCCAGAACAACAAAAACAAATCAACATGCCTTTTAAAATTACAGTCTGTTGTCTGTTACCTGTGATGACAGTTATCCCTGGAAAAGTTCCAACATGAAGATTTACTCTCTTGTGAGGAGATTATTTATAGAAATGATAAACTCAAATACCACTGAAATTTTGGGCCCTCTAACTTGGACATCAAGGATCATGTCACTAAGAGTACTATAGAATAGATTTGGCTAGAATTCTAAAACACTGAGCATGTTAAAGTAAGCCTGGATATCTCATCCCATAGCATTATTCTTTATCATTAGGATCTATCTCATGCCATAGCACTATTCTTATCCTTGGGGTCCTTAGAAGTCTCCAAGACTTAAAATATGATGGTCCCTTTCAATCCCAGTATCTTCACCTGTTAATTTTTGTTTCAAGATTTATTAAAACATGTCATGGTGACCTTATAGACCTATGGCTTTTACAGTATCCAAACACTGGGAAATGTTAAGTTTTGAAATTAAGAAAGAATTTAACACAAGCTTTCTAATACGTACACTAAGACTACCTTCTAAGAGGTCTGGCCCTGTTCCCTGTACCCCAAACCCAAGTAAAATCAGTCACACATCTTTCCAAAATCACTGTCTGATACAATATAAAAACCTAAGATCATGGCAACAATCTGACATGTACCATTGGGGGGAGGGGAGGAAATCTCATGACAATAGATTTTTTAAAGCATGCAAGCCAAGGTGTCAACTACAGGACAAGATATAGCATATGTGATATATGCACAAATGTTGTACTATAATAAGCCTGCCCTAGAAAGCAATCCTCCAGTTGCCTGCAGTTTTTCATGAGCAAACCTAAAATTTCTAGTTTTGACTGTGTAGTCATCAGAATTCAAGCTGTATTTACTCAAGAATAAGCTCTGGAAGGTAAAGTACAATGGAGTCATTTGGAAACAGAAAAAAAAAAAAAAAAAAAAAAAAAAAAGCAAAACCATCCAATCAAACGAAGAAAATACCTTAATTCACAGAAAATTTGAAAATTCAACTTCAAGTGATTTAAGGAACCCTAAGAGAATGACAGTTCTAGTCTAAGAGTCCTCTGAAACACAAATGTGAGGAAAAGCCACATTGGTGCACAAGGATGGACAGAAAATGGAGCCAAGACATGCCAGACCTCTCATGAAACTAAGAGGGACCTAGCCAAGGACCTGCAAGGTAGACAACAAAGCCTAAAGAAAGTATCATTTCTGAGGGACAGTAAAACAAAAGAAATAGGGTTAAGACAGGAAAGTAACTTTGACTTGAATGAGTTCAGAATTAGCTTATCCTTTCCTAAGACAATACAATCAACACAACTCACTTGAAGACCTTTCCACACAGGAGAAAGCAGCTCTGCTGCAGAATAAGCCCAACCTAAGTACTGTTTCTTGGTATTGAAATTTAAAATACAAAATAAATAAAAATGTAAATTACCATCCTTTCCTAATTTCTAACTTAGAGATAAAGAGGGTATATTTATATATAATGAAGTTTTCAAGTTTTTTTTTTTAAACATTAACCCTGTACAAATGCTCTATACACTGTAAAAGTTCCAATACTTGGTAAGAAATAGTTCTAGTTTAACCATATCAGTTAATCTCCAAATAGGATATTACAGAACAACTGATTCTCCACAAAACAGACAAGAAACCCACTCCTACCTGAGCTGATCAGCTGCTCAGAACTTCCTTTTTCATGCCTTTCTCTCCCTTCTAACTTAGTATTTCAGATCATTTGTTTGTTTCATCTTTGTCTTTTAAAGTTATGGTTTCATGTAACCAACCCTCAAACTTGGTGTTTAGCTGAAGACTGGTCTTGAACTTATCCTCCTCCTGATTCAACCTCCCAAGTGCAGGGATTGCAGTCATGGATTACAAAACCCACTTTATTTTAAATTTTCTTTACAGTCTTTCACAAATAGTCTTTAATTTAATCAAGACCTCAATGTTGGAATGAAGTTTTGGCTCGGCTAGTCAGAGGTCTAGGCTTATAGACTTGTTGTCTCCAACTGCTCAGGCCTCTTAAACATGACTTAGACGTTTATATTAATTTTATGTTGTTTGGCCCATGGCTTAGGCACATTGATAGTTTTTTTTTTAAATCTTAATTTAACTTATTTTTATTAATCTGTCTTGTTATGTAGCCTGTGTCTTATTTGTGTTTTTTATTTATTTATTTATTTATTTATTTTTGCGTTTGGGTCAATCTATTTCTGACTCCACCATCTTTCTCATACTTATGCTCTGATTCCTCTGCCTACCTCTATGGTGTCTGCCATGGCCAAAACAGTCCTTTATTTACAACGTATGAAAAGACATTCCCACATCACCTCAACTCTTCAAGTCAGTATAAATATGTGATTTGGGAAGCAGATTGCAATAAATCACATTTAGGGCTGACTTTAAACAAGGTTTCTGTTTCTGAACCTCCTGTCTCTAAGACCATAGCTGCCCACCTTCTCCTATATATTATACTGACTCCTAGTAATACAAGTGTTAATAGAGGTCCAAAGTAGTTCTCAATGAGCACACAGACATATCACAGTGCCCCATCAGTACCATCTTTGGCACACAACAGATGCAGCCTATAACACAGATCAAAGCTGCCTCTTCTCTTACTCTTTTCCTCTTCCTGGGCTCTCCAAATGTCAGGTCTGTAAGAGGAAACCTTGGAGATTTTCCATCCTCTGCTAATTCAAGGCCTGACTGGCCTTGCCTATTGGTAAGCCAAAGTGAGTGGAACCATATAAGGCCACAGACCTGAGAGGTCAGTGTTAAGAATTCATGGAGATGCTAGCGGGAAAGACCCTCAGAAATAAAAAGACTAAAACAGCTCTTTCTGTGCAAGAGTATTTGGTTTTAGGATGCATAGAAAATAAGTTATATTTCTTAAAATACATTTTTGCTAACATCCCTAAAGCTACATGTACACTGTTTCTCAGTATTAAATTTCCAAAAGGCAATCAGTAAGACAATCAAGTCTTTAAATAATATAAGCATATGCTTTTTAAAAGATTTTCAATATTTATATATGTATATATATCCTATATAGGTAGAATGGTTTGAACAATGAAATAAAAAACAAAAGGTGCAATAATTCATTTCTGTAGGAAAGTAAAGGTCTTATGAGTGGTTCAGTAAAGACCTCTGGGTGCTGATGCCTGCTGAGTCCACTTCATATATAGTGCCCAAGAGGAACAAGTTCTTGGCAACACCCTTAAATGTGTCTATAGCCACATATAAGATCCTTCCTTCTGCAAGAAACTGTTCAGACAGACATTCAGATTTCACCAGTGATCCAAACTCTGATATTTTTAAGATTTGGTTATTTCATGGGAAAAGCTAGTTGTTTAAAAATCACTATTTCTTTAATCCTTGCCTCATTCAGTTATTTTAATCCTTATAAAAGGTAAAGTGAAATTTAAATCTCATCTCTCAAAAAAAACAAAAAAACAAAAAAACCCCCCAAAAAACAAAAACAAACAAACAAACAAAAAAACAAACCACCAGGGCACACAATCAAATAAATAATATTGACAAAAGAATATTCCTTCAGCAGTCCCAAATACTTGGTGATGAGGACAACAGTAGTCATTGGCCCAGCTCTTCTCTGGGAACATTGTTTTGACTATGTGGTTTTGTGTCTCCCCTGGCATGGGCATGCCCTGCTGGAGCAGTTTCTTCCTGAGCCCACGAGGATAGGGATTCATGCACAGTGGTGGTATGCTCCTCCATCTGGCGCTGCAGACTGTTCATTTCCTGCCTGGGAAGATGAGAAAAGGCAGAAGAAGAAACCCTAAGTCATAAAAGGACCAGATAGAACTACTAGCCATACCACTCTAACAAGATACAGAGGGCTCACCACCCTATGTGGTTCCTTCAAAGACAAATAAAAGTACCAGAGACCAGTAAAATCAGATAGAGTCAAAGAAGGCAAAAACTCCTGGCTCTTACTTTCTTTTTTTTTTTTTTTTTTTTAAATCTCACTCTGGCATAAGCCAGCAAACAGTCTAGCATAGGTTTCTGTTTCCTGAGAGGTTGCAGTCTGGAATCCATCAACTTATGCCATTGCTCAATGTGACTCTCTTCATAAGGTCACCTACCTGTCAGGGTCTTGTGTGCTACATATAGTCCATGAAGCTGGTCTCTTTTGTCCTAAGCTAGAAGGCTCAGCCTATAGGGGACAGGTATAACACCTGGCTTTTAAAGACCCACCAAGATATTTTCTTAGCTATTTTAACCTTACAACGTGAGCCCTAGAAGCCCTGCCAGTAAAAAACCTTTACTTCATAAGAACTTCAAAGACATGAGTACTCTACAAACAACAGAAGTGATGCCTCAAGGAAAAATGTGTCATGTCTAAAGGCTCAACAAAACAGGGCATAGAAAACAGATCATACTTGAGCTGCTGCAAACAGCTGTTGAGATTCTTGAGGGGTTCCTTGCTCACAGCAGGTGGAGGCCTCAGCAGCTCCTCTAGCAATGAGGCTGGGACAGGACAATCTGGTATCTTGATGGGTGTTGCAGGGCTGGAGGAGTTGGACTCACCTTTTGGTTCATTCTTCTGTTTGTAAAAGCACACCATTAGCCCCTCTACAGCCCTCTTCATTCTCCACTATGACAACTGACACCTCCTATGTACCCCTACTGAAAAGTGGTCTGAATTGCCCAGTCTGACAGTAAGTGGATTAAGAAATACTAGCTGATCCAGTAATCCTAGTACACATAGTTAAGCACAAACCACTTGTGCCCTACCCTCAGGAGAAACAACTAAACACTGCATTAGAGCGCTCTTGTGGGGATTTCTGGAGATACAAGCCTATACTTTGAGCTTCCCTAAGATATTAGGCAATATTTACATGGATTGTGAAAATATGCAAATATATATATTTGAGCATGAGGCTCCCACAATGACAGTGCTCATTAATTTAAAATAGTATTACAACAAGAGATATGTATATTTAAGAAGAGAAAAATTCTGGTACAAAAAAATGTTTTGGATCACTTTCCAAGCAAACTTCTATATGATCTTTGTATATAACAGTGTTCAGTATTGGCCAAATGTATTAGCTGACTGTGAATGACTAGAAAATCTGTCAGTCTCCTGCTGAAACAAATCTAAACCTAATTCCTACCTTGGCTGCACCACGGCAGAGGTCCAGCTTGAGTTGTTGATTCTGCTGCAGTAGAGTTTTCATGTTGTTTTTCAGTTCAGACACTTTTGCTTGAAGCATAAATTTATCCTTCTGGGTCTCAGACAGATCTTCCTGTACCATTTCCAACTCAGACTGGATAGTCTAAGGAAAGTGATCAGATCAAACTAAAAGATCCTAAATACTTGGCATAGTGAGTGGCACAAGCCTATAACCCCAGCACTGGTGAGGCTCAGGAGGCTCAAGGACATTTTTAGGTACATAACAGCCTGGGCTACCTAAGAGACTATCTCAAAAAACAAGCATCTTAGTCTTGCTGTGGTGACACCATGCTGTGGGACTATGCTCTTGTACCCTGTAAATATTTGTTTAATAAAGTGCTGATTGGCCAGAAGCTAGACAGGAAGTAGAGGCAGAACAACCAGACTAGGAGAATTCTGGGAAGAGGAAGAGCAGCGGACACCAGCAGACACAGAGGAAGCAAAACCAGAATGCTGCAATGAGAAAAGGTACCACACCAGATGGCTAAGCACAGACAGGAATAATGGGCTAACTTAAAGTGTAAGACTTAGCAAGTGATAAGCCGGAGCCACAGGCCAAACAGCTTGTAATTAATATAAGCCTTTATATGATTAAGTTTGGGACTAAATGGCTGCAGAACCAGCCAGGTGGGACAGAGAAACATCTGACTACAGGCACACACCTTTAATCCTAGCACTTGGGAGGCTGAGGCAGGCAGATCTCTGTGAGTTAAAGCCCAGCCTGGTCTACAGAGTGAGTTTTAGGACATCCAAGTCTATACAAAGAAACTTTGTTTCAAAAAAAAACAAAACAAAATCTTAAAACACACTTTAAGATGTTTGTATGTCAGTTTTGAGGACTCATTTTTTGTTAGGATGAGTTATGTGTTCATCTCAGCAATTTGCTCTGTAGTTATCTAGGCACCAATTGAGTTTACTGGAATCAAACAAACTCTTGATTTAAAAAAAATACTTATTCTATTTTTAATTGTGTTTGTGTCTGTGTGTGGGTTATGTGCACATGAGTGCAGGTGTCTGTGGAGGCCAGAGGAAGAGAGAGCTGGACTCTCTGGAGGTAGGGCTACATTTGGTTGTAAGCTACTCCACATGGTGCTAGACACTGAACTTTAGTCTTCTGGAAGAATAGCAAGAGCTTTGAAATGCTAAGCCATCTCTCCATCTCCAACTCTTAACATTATTTTTAGATTGACTGATTGGTTGATTTATGTGTGAGTACTTATATGTATTTATGTGAACATGTAAGATCTTGGAGAGGCCAAAAGAGGGTGTTGACTTTCCTTGGGCTACAATTATAGGCAGTTATAAGCTGCTATGTAGTGCTGAAAACCAAACCCAGGTCCTCTGCAAGAGTAGTTAGGTGCACTTAATTGCTGAGCATCACCCCAGCAGTCCTGACACTTAATGTAGAGCCTTTTCCAAACAGCAATATCTGCATGGTCGCAGTTAAACCCAAGAATCTTTAAAATTCTATAGTCAGTTTTAGATTAAGTCAAACCATTCCTAAGAAAGAAGCCAATCTAATGACTTGAGCCTTTTGGGGTGGGGGAGCTGAGAAAGCGTTTCTCTGTGTAGTCCAACTGTCTTGGAACTCACTCTGTAGACCTCACAGATACTCCTGCCTCTTCTGCCTCCTGAGTGTTGGAATTAAAGGCATGTGCTATCACTCAGCCGAGCCCTTCTCATTCCCACCCCCCAAGGAATATTAGCAAATTATGTTTCTGTTCCTTTTCCTGAGTAGAAAAAGACTATTCATTTGAGCCTTCATGGAGAAGTTGATAATAAACTAAACACATATAGAATATGGGTACTATGTACTAGACCTAAGGTTTGCTTCAGTTTCTTCTTCATCCAGCTGTATAACCTGAACTAGATAACCATGTTGAACCTCATTCTAAAATGGAGACTGTCTTCAGATCACTGAGGTGGAGTTGGGGAGCCCAGAGGGTGATCCAATTCAATGAGAATGCCTGGCAGGTCTTCAGTAGCCAGACTGTACCCCTTCCACAGAGATCCAGGATTTAGGAGAGAGACAGCACTAACCTGCAATGTCTTTTGTGTACTCTCCAGTTCTTTCTTTCCATGTTGCTCTGTCAAGTCAAGCTGCTGCTTTAGGGACTGAATTTCTCGTTCTTTCTGATCCAGTTCCCATTTGAGGTCTTCCATCTAAAAAAAGAAGGCGTATGACTAACAGAATTTTAAAATGGGGCCTTATACTAGGAAACATTTCTAAGGAAGTTTTACTCATATTTTAGTATTGCATTTAGATAAAAATATAACTTCTGCCTGAACAGACAGGGCAACGGGGGACCTAGCTGTACCTCTTGGCTCCCTGTGGGCTGCTGGCTCATCTGCTCATCTAGCTGCTTCTGTAGGAGCTGGAGCTGGGTTCTAGCTTCTGCCAACTCAGTCTGGAATTGTGCTATTTCTTGAGAATGCTTTCCCTCTTGAATCCTGGCATTTAAACAAACAAAAAGGTTAAAAAATGACAAAATTCTCTCAATTTGTCCTCCAAATGCTGTCCATGATGAAGGGCCTTTACCACTGGCTGAAGACAGTGTTAGAATACTTCCAATGCTCTACTTCCACTAACCCTGCAAAGAAAGCCCTTTGTATTCTGGGAGACACAGTCTATTTACAAAACTGAGATTAGGGTGCTGTCAGACACTTTTATAACTCAACAAACAGACCTGGGGCTACTGTAGTGGTATGTGTACAGCCCTAGGTTTACCCTGCCGGCCTCCACATGTCTGAGTTGATCTTGAATTAGTGTGAAGCTACAATGAATCTCTGAATATTCAGGATATCCCCTGATTGAGTGCTCAAGTGGGGGTTCCTTCTATTCCAGGAAGAAGTCAAGGAAGAGCTGGGTTAAGGTTAAGCTCATACTTTCTGAGACACAGTCTGTCAGACTCCATTCTTTTTACTTGCCCCTAAAATACTTTGGCACCTTAGGGAAAGATTGATGACTCTTGCTGTGAGATTCAAAATAAATTAAAGAGGGAAGAAAACCCCAATAGCTCTGATGTGCTATATGGAAAATGGTCATTGAGGTCACCATGGCCTGAGGTGTCCTTGTACATGTATTGAGTACTCACTGAAGCTCATCCACTTCAGCCTGAAGTGTCTGTATTAGGTGTTCCTTTGCCTGCAGTTCCTTCTTCACCTCACCCAGCTCTAATGTGGCTGCCTTAAAATGGCGGCGGTTGTGTCCAGCTTCTACTCTGGCAGCAGCCATCTATAGAGAAGAAAGTAAGGAAGTTTACGTTACTTACACACAAATTGTATCATGATGAATGCCATAAGTTTGATGGAATTCCAAGTATCAACATAACCCACATAGAACTGGTCTGTTCTTGCATATTTTCTTCTCAAAACCAACTTACATATAAAGATGAAGGTTTCTGGCTCTATGCTCAGCACACAGTGGACTAGTGACATATAGCTTATAGACTCTGCTGAATGAAAAACTTTACTCACAATTTTCTTAGTTTTAAAGGTTTGGACTCCTCAAATATGTCTGTTTATTGTTAAGTTTATTCCTATTTCTTATATTTCCACCTAATTGTAGTAAGATTTAATTCTATTTACAATGTAATTGACCTCCTCTGAACATTTGTTCTAAGTCAACAATTTTAGAGTGAACAACAGATTCTCTCAAGATTTCCAAGCAAACTCTGGAATGTGAAAGAAAGAAAATTCTTTTCTAGTAATTTAGCAATATCAAAGAAACAACTACAGCTGGTATCTTCTGGCTGAGTGGTAGAATTCTTGCTTAGTACTTTTGGGTTCACTTTGGCGGTGGTGGCGGCGGGGGCGGGGGGGCAGGATCAACAGTATCATCATTAGTTTATTCAATGTACTCTATACTTTTATCTTAATGAGCCTTAAAATGATGTCCCACATTTTTTGTTCAAGTTGTTTCCATTTAAAAACGATAAAAACCAGCTGGGCAGTGGTGGCACATGCCTTTAATCCCAGCACTAGGGAGGCAGAGATAGACAGATCCTGTGACATCCAGGTTAGCCTTGTCTACAAATTGGAGTTCCAGAACAGCCAGAACTACATAGAGGGACTCTCTCTTTAAAAAATAAAAACAAAGAACAACAAGAAGACTTATAGGAGGCTGGAGAGATGGCTCAGAAGTTGAGTACTAGCTGCTCTTCCAGAGGACCTGGGTTCACACAGCTGTCTGTAGTTCCAGTTCCACTGGACCCAATACCCTCACACAGACATACACGCAGGCAAAATACCAATGCACACTTAAAAAAAGTGAACCAACACAAAGATCCACAACTGGACAGTGTACAGAGAGTGAGAGGATGGAGTGTCTTCCAAACAATCTGACTGAGGCATATATGAACTCAAGAGAAACTGGCAGCATACAGAAGGTCTGCAGTTTAAGCCAAGTGCACAGGGGCTCCCATCCCTAACCAAGAAAACTGTCAGTTACAGTTACACCTGCTTAAAATGAAAAAAACTAGTTTTCTTCAATGGAATCTCACTGGGTATATTAGCCACACCTCTGGTCAGGACCCATGCTCAGTAGTTGGGTAACACAAAATGAACTCAATGGTATTTTTGCAGACTTTTTAAAGTCTCATATTGTTTTGTGGATTTTTTTTCTTATTGGTCTTTTGTTTGTATAATATGGTTTCCAGTTGTGTGTGTTTTGGTTTGTTTCTCTTGTTTGCCTGTTTACTAGAGAAAGAAAGGGCACGAAGTTGGGAGAGTTGTGGGGAGCTGGGAGAGAGGAAAAACATTAGAATAGATTGTATGAAAACTTGTTTTTTTCAATAAGAGAAAAAAAAGACTGATTTTATATTTATTTTTAAGATAGGTTTTTTTCTGTGAAATACACACACACACACACACACACACACACACACACGCACGCACGCACGCACGCACACACACACACACACACACACAATTCTCCAGCTGAGCATTATCATTCAACACCTTTAATTCCACCCAGCACTTGAGGGGCAGATCTCTGTGGGCTTGAAGTCAGCCTGGTCTACATAACAAGTTCCAGGTCAGCCAAGGTTACATAGTGAGACTATGTCTTAAATAAAACAAAACCAAAAATAAATACCTCCCACAAATTCTCTTTTCCTTCAGAAGGTTTTTAAAAGCACATTACTAATGTCTTACAGGCTGGGGAGATGTATCAGTGATTAAAGTATTTGCCATGAAAGTGAAGGACCAGAGTTCATATAAATACCAAGTGGGCATAGTGAGACATCTGAAAGAGCAGCTTAGGAGGCAGAGGCAGGATCCCCAGGGAAACTAGCCATCAGCAAACTCCAGATTTGATTGAGAGATCCTGCCCCAAAGGATAATGTGGAAGATAATCAATGCACTCATGAGAAAAACCTAAGCTTCATTCATAACTATACTTAGGGGGAGGAAAAAAGATACATACATATTATTGTCCCAAAATTTCCAGCTACAAATTTCCTAGTCATGCCTTCTTTTAAAGCAAGAATAAAAATTACTGGGTCTGGTGGCACACACCTTTAATCCCAG
Source organism: Phyllotis vaccarum (assembly GCA_033318265.1). NCBI lineage: Eukaryota > Metazoa > Chordata > Mammalia > Rodentia > Cricetidae > Phyllotis > Phyllotis vaccarum. The sequence goes on from JARWLC010000017.1 coordinate 62,440,503, forward strand.
AACTCAGGAGGCAGAGGCAGGTGGATCTGTGAGGTCAAGGCCAGCCTGGGCTACACAGGGACAGCTAAGGCTGTTTCTCAAAAAACTAAAACAAAACAAAGGGATATCTAAGTATAGAAAAATGACAGACATGGAGGTGCATCAGCATAGAACAGTATCATAATTCTCAAGCAAGGACTGGATATTTACTTAGATAAGGAAATGTGGGCTCTGCACATGCCAATAATTGCCTAAAATTACTTTTATTTGAAAATTTTTTGCAGGGCCAGTGAGTTGGCTCACTTAAGCCTGACCATCTGAGTTCAATCCCTGGAGCCCAAATAAAGGAGGAAAGAGAACTGACACCAAAAGTTGTCCTTAGGCTTACACATGTGTGCCATGACTCACACACATCATGTACATATATACATAATTATTTTTTTTACTGGGTTGGGTGGGCAATGAGGCATATACCTGTAATCCTAGCACTTGGAAGGTAAGGGAGGATCATGAGTTCACTGTTTTCAGGTATGATGGTACAAACTTTTAATCCCAGCATTCAGAAAGCAGAGGCATATGGATCTCTGTGAGATAAGAGGCCAGCCTGGTCTACACAGCCAGTGTCAGGCCATCCAAGACTACATCATGGGACCCTGTCTCAACAATACAGCAACAAAAATAAAATAAAAGTAAGGTTATCTTCAGCTACAAAGCAAGCTCAAGAACATCTTGTGCTACAAGAGACCCTGCCCCGGGGGGGGGGGGGGGGGGGGGGAGTTCTTTGATTACATAAGTAACAGACTATATACACATACAACAGTGGCCCTGAGTATCTGTTCTATGCCAGCAAGTGTGCTAGCAGGAGCTAACATTCTAAAAGAGGAGAGGCTATAAACAATGAAGCATGGGATGGAGTGCATAATAGTCACCACAGGCATCTAGTACAATGGTTTACCTGATGAATCAGTAAAACTAGAATGTGGAAAGGAGCCAGTCACAAAGACAAGTCTCTATACTTTAAGGCTATATACTGAAATATTTCTTGACTGTTTTTAAACAAGGTCTTGCCATAGATCCTAGGCTAGCCTCAAACTCACTACATATAGCTCAAGCTGTCTTTGAAGTCAGGATCCTCCTGCCTCAGTCTTCTAAATTCTGGGATTACAGGAAGTGTGCTTTTTAAACTTTGCTAAAAAAAGACTACTACTCTGTGCATATATATGTGTGGTTCAGTCTGTTCTTCCCAGTCTCTTATTGCTAAAGTCATTCAATGCCATTTTCTACAAAGAAACAATGTTCTCTGCAATCTCTGTCCTTAGAAACAAACTCAACATGTGAAGGGCACCCTCATAGTCTACATCTCCTGGAAAGTCCTATGAATTTGAAGCTGACCACATACCTGTTCCTTCATGCTGTTTACTTTCATCTTTTCTTTCTCTAATGAGGCCTGTAAGGCTTGGACAAGTTGCTTCATCTGGCGATCCTCCTCTTCTTTGCGCTGTAAAACTGCCTGAACCTTTATCACACATTATGAAAGGATGAATAAGGAACAGTATCAACAGTATCAACAAGCACTTTTACAAACAGAAATAATACAATTTGGGATCCTCTATAGTCCGCCATCATGTGGAGCCCAGTAGGATGGTGTGGTGGTTTGAAAGACAATGGCCTGCAAAGGGAGTGGCACTATGGGAGGTGTGGTCTTGTTGGAGGCAGTGTGTTACTTTGGGGGTGGGCTTTGAGGTCTCTTTTTCTCAAGTTTCCCTCAGTGTCATCAGTTGACTTCCTGTTGCCTGCATGATGGAGAACTCTCAGCTCCAGCACTACATCTGCCTGCACACCACCATGCTCCCCTTCATGATCACAATGAACTAAAACTCTGAAACTGTAAGCGAGACACCCTCAATTAAATGTTTTCTTTATAAGAGTTGCCATACTCACTCATGGGGTCTCTTCACAACAATAAAAACCCAAGACAGATGGCATACACAGTGACGTTAGGAAAGGAAACAAGGTAGGGAAGGTGAGAAGGTCCTCTCCAGGGCTGGAGATGTAGCTTGGTTGGTAGATTGCTTGCCTAGCAGGCACACAGCCTTGGATTTGATCCCTAGCACTTATGCTTAAAACAAACAAAACAACAGGCATGATGGCTGTAATCCCATGACCCAAGGCAGAAGGGTTAGAAGTTTAAAGCCATCCTAAGCTGCCTAGTTCAAGTGAGGCCAGCCTAGATGCATAATTCCTGCCTCAGAAATAAGTAAACCAATAAAAAAGTGCAGAAGTCTGATCTCATAGGAGTATATTAGATGGCTGTGTTAGAATACAACTGAGAACCAAAAAGAAAGATGCAAATGTATCATAAGACACAAGTAAGGCAGCCCAACAAGAACAGGAGTGGGAAGGACTAGAGCAAAATATAAGTAATCTAAACTTTTTCAATAATTATATTTTTTTAAGGTTCATGAGTAACATGGCCCTTAAGTGAGATTCTGAAACTTTCCCTGAAGTGTTCAGCTATATCTAAAGCACTATAGAATCTCAGGAGCTAAGAACAAAATGTACAAGACACTAAGCTGGTGTTCAAATCCCAGTTCTAAATCATATCAGGACTTAAGACAAGTCTTTTGCAGACAGTCTTGTGCTCCTAGAACCGGAGGACAGTCTGACCTGTCCCACCAGGAGCCTACTATGTAAAAGGGACTAATGAACTTGGTACAATGACCACAGGCTCTTACAGCTGGGGGATCCAGGTTTGTGCAATGGCCAGGTTCCTCTGAGCCTCTGAGGCAGGTGTGGTGGTCCCCTGAAAGTGGCTATGACTCAGTATGGTGAGACACTGACAGTAAATATGGTCCACATAACTCTCATGCTGCTTCTGGCAGATAGGTCTCAGCACCTGGAGATTCAGCTGCACCAGATCAGCTTCCCTCTTGGCTAGTGCAGTCTCCAAGATACTGTTGTGCTCCCGCAAAGCTGCATTAGACTGTCCAAGGCCAGTGAGCTTCCCTCTCTCATGTTCTAACTCCAGAGCCAGTTTCTTATTTGACTCTTCAAGACGTTTTATCTTCCTTCTGAAGCCTCTGGATTCTTGAAGCTGAAACATATCAGTACATGAAAAATTTCATGGTCTGGGCAAGTGTGGTGGTCCATGTCCATAACCCCAGTACTTGGGAGGCAGAACCAGAAAGATCAGAAAGGCCAGCCTGGTTATAACAGTCCCTTTATCAAAAGCAACCCCAACCCCAGTCACACAAATCATATTCTGCTACATAGAATTATTATATTCAACTGAAACAGGCGAACAGTTTTTTAACAAGAGTTAACAAACACTAAAGCACAAACTGTCCTTGGTTTATTACTTGTTAGACTACTGCTCTTTTGGGTTCACAGACTTCCAGAGAAGACAGTCCAGAAACTGCTAAAGGCCTTGCTAAACTACTCACAAATGTGCACGGAGCAGATTGGTCTCAGCATACCCACTTGAGGACAGGATAGAGATGATTGAATAAAAACACTTATCCCTAAAAGTTATGTAACATTCCTAAAGACTCTTCTTGTATTTACAATCCAAGCATTTTAACTGGGAAAACAACAGGATTATCTAACCTTTGGACACTGAAATATGGCAAATCTATTAGGATGGATTCATAACTATCCTGGAACTTATGTGGTAAGACTTATAGGCTAGACACGTCTGCTTTAGAATATAAGTCTCATTGACCAATTTGTAACTGTAAAGTGGTAACTACTGTCATCCTCCCTAGAGTACTAACAACAATCTGATCCACCAGTGACCGAGTACCAAGGAGCAATGCTGAGTAGACAGCAACTCTATGCTTAGTAGTAATACGGGTGTTACCTCATCTTCCAGCTCCAGCACCTTCTCCCGGGATTCTTCCAGCTCCTGGCTAGTCATTGTGATCACCTCCTGTAACTCCTTCTCCAACAATATCTTGCTTTGGCCAACATTCTGAAGTTCTACCTCCAGAGCCCGAATCTTCTCCTGAAAGCCATGGGAGTCATAATTAGTCACTGGCCCTTTCCTCCTGCAATTCTCATGAACAAATAATTGACTTGTGTGCACGTAGAGCTCAGAGGACAATTTGTGGGAGTCATGTCTGGGGATCCAAACCAAGTTATCAAGCGTGGTGAAAGGGCCTTTATCCATTGAGCCATATAATTCAGCTCTGTTGTTTGGTTTTTTGAGATAGAACTTCCCTTACTAAAAAGCCCAGACTGGTTTTGAACCAGTGAATCTCTCCCCTCGGCCTCACAAGTGTTGGGATTACATCAGTAAACTCAATTTAGGAGGCTCTATTCTTTATTTGTGATACAGTCGCACGTAGCTCATACTGGCCTAGAACCTGTAATAGCCAAGATTAGCCTTGAAATCCTGATCAACCTGTTTCAGCCCCGAGTCCTGGGATTATAGGTTTGATTCATCATTCATGGCTAGAGATTCTATTGTTGACTCTTGTATTATGACCGAGAGCAAAGGGTCAACAATAAGACAGAGTCATTTCCTTACTCAAGCCCACTACAAAGAGAACCACAACTTAAGCTCCTGGGAACATGTTGTTTCTCAGTTGCAGATTCTAGGCTCTAGAGAATGCCAAACTTTGCTGCCTTAACAGGTGATCCAAAAGATTTAAAATGACAAATAGAAAGGGATGTGGTCATTGATAAGAAACCATTCAATATTTTATATTATTTATTCAACTGGAAATTATAATCTATATCTATAATCTAAGAACTTGGGAGGCTGAAGCTAGAAGGCCAAAAATCTAAGACTACCCTAAGATACAAGGCAAGATGCTGTCTCAAAAAGAAAAACACAAATTTGGCATTGTAGTACACACCTGTAATCCATGCTTTTGAGAGGGGAAGTATGAGGAATAGGAACTCAAAGCAATCCTCACCTACACAGTGAGTTCAAAGGCCAGACTGAACTACCCTAAAACAAGAACAAAACACACAAACAGGGACTGGAGAGATGGCTCAGCAGTTAGGAGCACTCTTCACTCTTCCGTAAGATCATAGTTTTATTCCTAGCACACATGTAAGGTGGCACATAACAGCCTATAACTCCAGCTTAAGAAATCCGACACCCTCTCCTGGCTTCCTATGGCATCTGCACATACATGTACCCCCCACTCCACAACATACACAAACAGAAAATGAAATAAAAACTATTAAAAAATAAAAACAAGGAAAAAACCCCTAAAGAATAGAACTTTCCTAATGAAGTGACATTTGGATGATCCTGAACAGACACACTCTACTGCCCCTCATCAGAGCTGTGTGGTTTACTGGCCTATTGCTCCCATTCTGCTATTACCTCTCATCTATCTGTCAGAGCTTCTCCAACTTCACTATCCTAATGTACACCTATCTACATAAAAGGGCAGGAAAGTGACAAGGTTCACTTTTACGTTTACGATGGGCCAGGCCAAACAGACTCTTCCTACTCAACTCCCACCAATACCTCCTGCATTTTTTTTTTTTTATTCTATTAGATAAAATACTTCCTATACCTTTCTCTCTCACTGCATATCACACCATACTGCCTCTGTCTGTATCCCTCCCCATAGGACCTAGGGATATACAGAAAAGATTATAGGAGAAGAAGTAAGTTCTGCCCCTTAGCCGGGAGCCCAATTTCTACAGGTCAGGGAAACTTCTCCAAGGGCACATGAAATACTACACAGAAGTCACTGAAAGTTCAATGGCAGACAAGTTATTTGTTAAAGAAATGTTGTCTATGCCACATGCAGTGCTGCCTACTTATACTCCTATATACTTAGAAGCTGGAAAAGAAGGATTACAAATGTAAGGCCCACCTGAAGATAACTTAGATTGTCTCAGATGAAAAATAAAAATGAGAGAAGGGCTGGCAGTGTTCTCAGTGACATAAGAATTTTAGAGCAAGAAAATGTTGACAGAATGTACATTTCCTATTCACAAAATAATCGTAAAGACTCTAGCCAGATATAGTGGTGCATGGCTTTAATCCCAGAACTCTGGTAGCAGAGGCAGGTGAATCTCTAAGTTCAAGGCCAGCCTGGTCTACAAATTTAGTTCCAGGACAGCAAGGGAACTATACAGAGAAACCCTGTCTCAATAAACATAAAACCAAAAAAGAATCATAAGGCTTTGACAGGGAGAAATGTGTTTACCTACATGTAGAACAGGATCACTGCTACCACCCATGCTCTGAGCTTTGAGTTGGCTAAGCTCTGCATCTGTGGCTTCCTTGGTAGCCAGGGCCTCTTGCAGGCGGCGGCTAAGAATGCTCACAGCATTCTCATAAGCCTTATGCTTGGTCTTCATCTCCTTCTGGGCACTGGTCAGATCTGAACCCAGCTGCTTCATCTTCTGCTTCTGTTCTGTGATGGCCCTGAGATATGATGAGAAAGCTAAGTTAACCTTGAGTGCAACCAACCAGCTCCCTGGCCTGAAACGCCGAGGGCATCTGTTGAAGTTCACCCTCCAGAGCTGAATGGTGGCTTTTTACCCCCTCCTTAAGATAGGGTTTCTCTGTGTAGCCTTGGCTATCCTGAAATTTTTGGAATTTGCTATGTAGACCAGGCTAGCTTTATACTCAAGAGATGTGCCTGCCATCACACCTGACTTAGGACAGTGGGTCTTGAGAGGCTTCAACTCAATTCCATTCTGTCTTGCCAGAACCTGGCTGACCCTCAGGAGAACTTGGGCAAGTGTGTTTTTGTCCTAGTTTGACTGCTAAAGGGGACTAAGTATCCATCAGGAGTCCATGCAAGAAGGACAGGAAAAATAATGTGAATTCACTAAGTCACATCCACCATCATTAAGACCTCCCTTTCTCTTCAAGTAATTTAAAAATGATTACATGATGGGCGTGGTGGCATATACCTGTATCGCCAGCATCTGTGAAAAAAGCTGCAAGCAAGAGGCTATACTGGACACAGGGCAGCTGGAGCTACAGAGTGAAATCTTTTCTTAACAAAACAATGAATGATTTTATGAGAGCAGAGAAACAGCATATTCAAAGCAAAAGATATCAACATTATTTTTGAAGATCAAAAACAAACTCTCATCAGATTTATGAAGATATTACCAGCTGATAAAACACAAGCAACACAGAATATACCATGGAGTAATGGGGTCCCAAAAAGCTGGGACTCAGAGTTCATTCTGTAATCTCAGCATTTGAGGAGGTAAAGCAGGACTATCTCAAGTTTGAGATCCATCTAGGTTATAAAGAGAGATATTGTCTGATGTGGAATGTCTTTCTGTATGCTGTCAATTACCATTGGATAATAAAGGAACTATTTTGGCCTATGGCAAAGCAGCTTAGAGGCAGGTGGGAAATTCAAGCATAGATAAAGAAGGGTGGAGTCAAGGGAGATGCTTTGAGCTGCTGCTCAAGGAAGCAAGATGTAAAGAAATACAGGTAAGTCACAAACCACATGGCAATACACAGATTAATGAAAATGGGTTGAGTTAAGTTGAAAGAGCCATAAGCCAAACAACTTGTAATGAATATAAACTTCTCTGTGATTCTTTGGGACTGAGAGACTGTGGGTCTGGACTTTGGGCCTAGGACAGGCCAGAACCTTCTAACTACAATTGTCTTAAAAACAAACAAACAAAAACCAGCTATTCTGCCTCAAAATAAATCAACAGGTAAATAAATAAATAAATGGACCCAAAAGGTGTTTGTATGTGTATACACACGTGTTTATCAGTAGTTTCTGGTACGGGTCATATGTTTAGGTTTTATGTGTGTGAGCATAAAAGATGGATGAATAAAAGTGTCAACCTAGTGAGGGAGCAGGAATGGGAGGATATTGACACCAGTTTGTGAGATAAAAGTCAAATTAAATAAAAGGGGAAGATTTTAGGGCTAGGGATATAGCCCAATGGTTGAGCACCTGCTTGGTATGCTCACCATCCTGGGTTTCAGTCCCAGCTTGGAGGTGAGGGGTGCTTCTGTAAAGCATGCTTGAATCTATACTCCAGGTTACTTTTGTATAAGCCCAAGTTCAGAAAGAGTAGGTCAGGAATATAGCAACATCAAGGACTATACAAACTGTTCCTGCTCTCAGCAGAGCTGGTGCCCCTTACAGTAAGTGTATGCTGCTCAGACTTACCTCTTGGCCTCTTGCTGCAGCTCTTCTATTTGTTTCTTTAATGTCTTGTTGGCCTCAGTAAGAGCTCCTATCTGCTCTTTGTCAAACTGCAAAGACTTTAAAAAGAACAAAGAATGGCCAGTAAGTAAAAAGCTATCCACTTCAGGTATTTATCACAGAAGAATGATGCTTCATAGAGGTAAAAAGCATTTCTGAGGGTTGAAGAGATGGTTCAGCAGTTAAGAGAACTGGCTGCTCTCTTAGAGGACCCCTATTTAATTCCCAGAACCCACAAAACCATTTATAATCATCTGTCACTCCAGTTCTAAGTGATTAAATGCCATCTTCTGGCTTCCCTGGGTGGCATGCACATGGGACACAGATATAAGTACAACCAAAATATTCATATACATTAAAAATATTTCTGGCCACATTGTGTCCAGACCATTAAATGCCTTCCTGAACATACGTCCTGGCAGGGAAGACAAGTTTAGGCTAGCCCAGGCCTTACCTGATGCCTCATGAAAGGAACAAGCAAGATACTTCTGGGTGAACACTGGGCACATCATCTTTACATAGAAATACTGGTCACTTGTCTGCCTGACTCTTGCTCTGGACCTTTTAGGTAATTTCAGCATGCCACGTGTAAAATGGAGCCCTTTTTGTTTTAGTATTCTGATTATGAACTCTCCAAATTTATCACCCCAGGAAGTGTTTCTTATTTAGGACAGAGATCTCTACCTGTATGTCATCCCTTACCCCTATCTTGTCTGATCACCAAGCCAGTCACTACACTTACCAAAATGGGCAAGAATCAGGGGCAGTATGTATGGCTGTCCAAAGGGCATGGATAGCTACATGATCCTTTCAGTGACTGCACCTTGCCTAAACTCAGGCTATCTGCTGAGGACTCTCTTGTTTTTGTCTGGTGCTGACTTTGCCAGTTTTGAGGCTCAACCACTAGCTCCAAAGTCCCTGTCACAGGGTGGCATGTCCAGGTGCTCTCTCTTTGTTCCTTTCATATAGCATCACAACCTGGACTTAACTGGTTATTAGTTCCAGGAAGGCCTTGTCTCTATATTTGTTTTAAAAGTCTTTCTTGGTCAGTGCTGTCTGTTCCACCGTCTACACAGTAAACCCTCAGCACGCTTGGCTGAACCTTCATAACTCAACAGAATCTATCTATTGCATCCCACCTGCAGGTGAGTCTCCATTTCATCTCGTTCTTTCTGCACTGACTGAAGATGCCCCTCAAGATTTGCCATCTGCTGGTGAAGCAGGGACATCTCCTTCTGCAGCCGTGAATGTTGTACTTCCACAGTCTTCTTCTCTCCATGCACCTTTATTAGCTCCTGCCTCAGTTCCTTCATCTCTGAGTCCAGTCGTTTTTTTGTGGCTTTCAGCTCACTAATGAGTTGGTCTTTGGAAGTAGCATCTCGCCGGTAGGCCTCTACCATTACCTTCAGGACAAGACAAAAGTAATAAGCCAGTGCCAGTTAGCATTTTACCCAGGGAATAAGGCTGGCATAAATAAAAATGCTTATCAACAATTCAAGGCATAGATCCTCTTCCCCCACCCCGAAACACACATTCTAAGCATGAATCCAGGACCCAGAAAATTAGAGGAAAGTGCTCTAACCCCTAAACTATACCTCTAGCCATAGGGCACAATTTTTTATGCAAAAACAATATACTTTATGAACTCTTACACTACTCATTGAGAAATACCAATGATGATGGATTTCTACCACATGATGTGGCTATAAACTATGTGACCACATCTGGACATTGTATGAAACATCCATTATTCTCCTGGAATCCTTGTATCTTCAGGGTAATCTCACAAGAGCTAATCTCCCTTTGGTTGGGGTGCTAGGATTCCAAAAGTTAATCCTTTACATATGTCTGTAATAAACTGAAACACAACTTATAACCAAGCTCTGGAGGCTCTTCCTCTCAGAACAAAACATTCAACTGATGCTGGTAACAAAGCAAAGAATCAGGAGACAAGGCCTTCACAATACAAGACTTAAGTCATAGACCTTTTGAATACAAACTAAATTTGTATTTCATGTTGGATTACAGTGTAAGATTTTTACATATTTCATACAGCAAATACAACCAACACACACTGCCAAAAATATATGACACACATAGATCTTGGGAGTGATAAAGACAGGGTATCCTGACAGATACCACAATGGTAGGTATTACACTCAGCCTTTGAGGATCACAGACCTTACCTCAGGGGAGAAATGGCATGCTGCCTCACTGACTGCAATGGGGGCAATTTAGAACAAGTACAATGCCTTTACAAAGGATAAGACCTAGATGCTTCCCTCTTTCTGATTTTGTTCTCCTGAAGCAAATGGACGACTCAGTAACATGCCCAACACTTGTTTTCCATGTCTTACCTTTTGCTGAAGAAACTGCTCCTTTACCTTCTGCACCTGTTTTCTCAATGAGGCTGTCTCTTGTTGCAAGTGCTCCACCTACAGGAGAGGTTTGCAGAAGGGTGGATGGTCTACAGTTCTAGGTCTGTACCCAGTAGCATTTCTTAAGAGCACAGAAGGTAGCTTTCAGTCAGACACATGTTGATAGCCCAAGGGCTGCTCACAAAACCAGCGTCCTCCCTCCTTGCCACTTAAAAGTACAAAGGTGAAGGACAGAGGAATGAAAGAATGGATGAGGCAGGAGATACTCTAGAGTACAAAAATAGCCAGAGGGGAAATACTTTTAAGTTTTATGGGCCACATGTCTGCTGTAGCTTCTCAGCTCTATTCTTACAGCAGAAGAGCAGCCAGACACTACAGAAAGGAATGAGTGGCAATGAACTTCAGTTTACAACACCTCATATCCTTAGATCAGCCCACCCTTATTTATGATCTGGAAGCTTGTAGAAACTGCCACCTTAGGCCCCAGAATAAGACAGATCTGCATATAAAGAGCCCTAGGAACTCAGGAATACATGATGTACTGGAAGAGCTACTCTGGTACAGCAAAAGGCTTGCTGCTACTTTGTTATTTCATATGAGAGGAAAAAAAAAAAGAGAGATTCTGGGGACTGAACCCTGGTGCATATGACTTACCACTAAGTCTCACCCAAGCCCAATAAAAAAAAGCTTTTGAACAAACCAGGCACCCTTACCAGGTCTCTTACAGTACACTACGGTACAACTCCATGATATATAATAGAAATACCCAGGCACATAACATTATTTATTCAATCATGATATTCTAAAGTGTCTGTGAAATCATAACAGCACCTAACCAGCAGTTAAGAGCATGGCATATAATCACCATTTTATATGGTGATAACTGAGGTCAGTAAATCCCAGAGCCTTGTGTGGACAGCTTTTTCTTAGAGTTCCTCGAGGACATGTGCTCATTCTAACCTGCTAGGTGGGACAGCTACCACCTGGACAGGGAAGAGGTTGAAAGACAGTGATTTCCCTGTAAGGCTGTCAATATACCCTCACCCCTCAAATCAGTAAACAGATTTGAGAGCTCCAGCCAACATGCAGAAGAACCTCACTCCACCAAGCTGCTCTGTCTTTCTTTAGGAAATCATAATCCGATATAGTAAAATCTAACATGATGAATACTGTCCAGTGTCAGCTGAGGTCCCTCTTAGCACACTGAGAATCCTGACAATTCCCCTGAAATTAATGTCTCAAGAGAAACAGACCATGATCCCTAATTTTTTGTTCTTACAGAGCAGGATATTCAGATATAGTCATTCCAACACTTGTTCCACTTTCTGAGCATCTTTCTTTACTATGTATTTTTTATATATTTGTCAGCTTCTGGCAGTGTTATACTGATAGCACACTGCTAGCAATGGCCAGCCCACTGGGCTGTGCTTTTACATACCAGGACACAGGAGGAACCTACTATGATCTACCTATCCCACCTTGAACACCACAGCACATCATGACTGTTTTGTCACATGTAGGAAGAGAAAGCAAAACCAAGTATACTGCAGCTTATTCTCCAGCTGAAACTCATAAGATTAGAGGCAAAAACTGGTGCTTTCTAGGCAGACATATTTAAAAGCTCCACACAGAACTTGATTTCCCAGTATCTGGTTCCTCCACACCCAGAGGCCAATAGAGGAAAAGGTTACAATAAGAACTACTGATTTCTGGTCTGAGAACACTCTTCCATTGATCCCTCACATTTGTAACAGACCACATTCCAGAAAACAATCAACCTATGGTCCTTCAGAAAACAGTTAAGACAATGTTACCTGGTTGGACTTGACAGCCAATTCTTGTCTCAGTTGTTCCAATAGTCCTGATGTCTCCTCAGTATCTTCTTCCAAACGCTGAGATCCTCTGTCAAGTTCCTCCTTGTCACTCCTGGCTGACTGTAGAGCCACTTCCAAAACAATCTTCTCTTTCTGCAAGAAGTGAATTGTGTCCTCTCTGGAGTCGGCCTCTTTCTGTAGCTCCTCCAGCCTTGCTTGTAGCTCATCATAGCGTGTATGCAGGTCATCAAGAGACTGTCCCTTGGACTGCAGAGCCTCCTGTGTGGAGGTGAGCTGCTTTATCACATCTAGGTGCTCCTGCTGAAGTGTGGCAAGCTGCTGGTCTCGCTGGAACAACGTCAACTTCACCTGAAAACAAATGATAAACTTGATATGCTGCCTTCCACCTTGATACAAGAATTTATACATTTTTGATGTCCAGGATTTAAATACTTTTGATAAATTCATTGAAGGGTCCTTTTAATGTAAATTTTAGAGTAGAAGAACACGAATAGAAGCAAACCTGGTCAGGCTGGCAACAGAACACTGGGATAGTGACCCTTTAAATATGTTCAACAGACATCCCAAAACAAACCTGAACTACTAATACAGCCCGATGCCAGCAATCACTCACAGGCCACACATGACTGACACTGAGATATGCATATCAGGCAAAGCCCATATCCAAATAAATCTCTGTGAGCCTGGGGTCCAGGAGGCAGTAACTACTTGCCTGTTCCAACTGTTGCTCCAGGGATGCTGCTGCATCTGCCACTTTCTGTAACTGCTCCCGTTCACCTTCAAATTCTTCCAGCCTCCTTTGGAGGTCCTCCTCCACCATTGACTTTGCCTCCTGAATCTGTATAAATGCTGCCTCCTGATCCAACATGTCAGCCTAAATAAGAAAATAGTGTTTCTATTTATTTTTGTGTGCCTAAATGTTTTGTCTGTGTGTATGCATGGGCACCATCTGCATGCTTCGTGCCTGTGAGGTCAGAAAAGGGCATTGTATCTCCTGGAACTGGAATTAAGAGCCACAGGGTGCTGGAAATTCAACCTGGGTTCTTTGAAAGAACAACAAATGCTCTTAACTGCTGAGCCATCTCTCTAGCCCTAGAAACAACATTTCTTAAAAAGAAAAAAAATTGATTACAGTAACAACCTTCAAGTTCCACCCTTTACAGGGAAACTATAATGCACTGCTAGGCAGTAAGACCCTTTCGCATCTCTTTGTGAATTATAGGGAGGCTGAGAGTCAGTGGCTGGTACCTATTCATTTAACACAAGGGAGAGGCCTGTCCCAAGAGAGTACTAGTCAAACAACCCTCCTAGCTACTTAAGAAGTTGAGGTCGAAGGAAGATTGCTTGAAGTTTAAGATCAGGTAGGCAAAAGAAAAATAATCAAATTGAGCTGGAGATATAGTTCAGTCAGGAAAAATGCTTGTTCAACAAGCATGAAGGCCTGGAAAATACTGCATAAAACCACATGTGGTGACACACACCTGTAATCCCAGCACTCAAAAGACAAAGACAGAGGCACAGAGGCAGAGAGACAGATCTATGTTCTACACCAGCCAGGACTACATAGTGAGACCCTGTCTTAAAAAAGAAGTATAGTATTACCTGTTGTTCAAGATGTTCCTTGCTATATAGTAAGATTTTTATATCTATCTATCTATCTATCTATCTATCTATCTATCTATCTATCTATCTATCTACCTACCTACCTACCTACCTACCTACCTATGTACGTATCAATGCATTAGCTACATGAGACCCCATTTAATCACTGAATCATTCACTCCATCTTTTTTTAAAAAAGGATCAACTATGGGATGGGACTTCTTGATCATTTCTTAAGAGAGGACAGACCAGAAACAACGCTCCTTCTCAAGTGTGGAACATTAACTAACTTCTTTGATAAGATTTCTATTTGGAACTACTAAGTAAAACAAAAACAAAAGGGACCATGGGACAAAATAATGCATTTCTTTTTTTTAATTGTTTTTTCAAGACAGAGTTTCTCTGTGTAGCTCTAGATGTCATAAAACTAATTCTGTAGACCAGGTTGTCCTTGAACTCTGAGATCTGCTTGCCTTAGTCTTCCAAGAGGTGTGCACAACTACTACCCAGCTAAGTATGACATTTTTAAATAATTTGACTACATAGGTAAAACCTGACATTGTGATATATATTTTTTAAAGATACAAACATTATAATAACATTGTATATATGTGGGAAAATGCACATACACATGTGGAGGTTAAAAGACAATTCGTGGGAGTCAGTTCTCTCCTTCGACATGTTGGTCAAGGGACTGAACTGAAGTCATCAGGCTTGATGACAAGTGCTAAGCCATTGCATTGCTTCCTCAACTTTATTTCTGAGTTGTAGGCCTTGTTGGCTACAACTTGCTACATGGATTAACCTGGGCTCAAACTCAGAGAGAACTTCCTACCCCTGACTCCCAAGTGCTGAGATTAAAGATGAGATAGATGAGTGCTGGGAACTGGGCATCGTGCTGCACACCTTTAACCTCGGCCCTCAGGAGGAGAGACAGGCGGAGCTCTAATTCGAGGCCAGCCTGGTCTACAAAGTAAGTTTCAGGGCAGCCAGGGCTACACAGAGAAAACAGACAAACAAAAATGATGAGTGCTGGGATTAAAGGTATATACCACCACACTGAGATTTTTTTCCTCTTTTAAATGCAGGAGGTCTATAAGTAGATCAAGTTGGTCTTAAACTTGCAAAGTTCTCATATTTCTGCTTCTATTTTCTAAATGCTGTGATAACAATGAATATACACTATCACATCCATCTTTGGTACATTTCTTTTTATTTATTTTTCCCCCATACCTACCATTGCTCCCCCTCCCTCCCTTCTTCCCAGTCCTCCCTCAGTCTCTTCCCCCTTCATCACCCCCCCTCCATTCCCCAGGGAGGGGCAAGGACTTCCAAGGCGAGTCAATTTGGTCTGGCATATCCAGTTGATGTATGACTGAGGCCCTCCTCCAGTATCAAGGCTAAGGTTAAGGTGTTCCTCTATAGGGAAGGGGATCCGAGAAGCCAGTTCATGCTTTGGTACATTTCTTACGAGAAATAATTTATACATCGAAAGTGACATTGGTTCTTTACAGAGCCTTTCTCATTTTAACTCTTAACGTGATTCTCTTCCATTATCTGAGCAAACTGGCTGTGTGAACCACATGGAAAAAAAAGAAGAGGTAAGAAAGTTGAAAAGATGAGAAATCAGACAAGCTACTGGAAAGCTGAATTCTTTTGTAACTATCTATGAAAGGTCAGGATCAAAATTGACCCAGGAACACAATTCACAACCATTACTATCTAGGTATTTTTACATTTACTGTGTGTGCACGTGTGTGTGCAAGTGCACTGGAGAGCACAGGCACACACACCATGGTGCCATTAAGGAGGTCAGGAGAGAAGCTGCAGGAGTCAGTGTTTCTTCTATTTAACTTAAGTCAATAAACTTAGCAGCAAGCAACTTTACCATTCTGCCAGTCCTTGACTAGATGATTTATCGTCTTTTTTTTTTTTTTTTTTGATTTCTTGCTCTTTGAAACATGAATATTAAACAAATACTACTATCCATTTTATACAAAAGGGAACCAGGGAAGACAGAGGGCTTGTGGTAGAACGCATATTACTAGCACATATAAGAATTCATGCTCCATCTCTAACAACAAGAGAAAAGGGGGCTAGGGAATAGAATGCAGTTAGTAGATGATTGCCTAATTAATACTCACAAAGCAGAGCTTTGGGTTTGACCCCCCAAAATACATAAAAATGGATACTGTGGGAAATGTATAAACTCACAATCCTAGGAAACAGAGGCAAGGTTATCTTAGTTATAGAGAGTATGAACCCAGCCTGGTTACACAGGCCTGTACTGAAAGGCAAAAAGAAAGATTGGTTTAGGTTAAGAAATCATCTAGAGTAGGCTGAGACTTCACTGGGGGTTGAATATCAGATATCTTGCATATCAAATATTTTTATTACAATTAATAACAATAGCAAATTTACAGGTCTGAAGTAGCAATGAAATAATTTTATGGCTGGGGGGGGGGTCACCATAATATGAAGAACTGTATTAAAGGATCTCACTCAGAACCACTGATTTAGGGTGAGAAATGGGATTGGGATCCAAGCCGACAATACAGCAGACAATAATGAAGATGGCTTTGGGGGAGCAGTGGGCACAGGAGAAGTGAAAGCAGATTGGTGCTTACAAACTAATATCATTGGGTCTGGAAATACTGTCTGATATACAAATGTCCCCATCTACCCTGTGGCTAGCTCTGTCCCCAAATGGCATCAATGCACTGGTAGGAGAAGAACCACAAGGTCCCAAGGACACTCAGGCCAGACAAGAGGTGGAATTCTAAAATGCTGGACAGCTATCACTGCATGTTGCCCAAAGGGACTTTGTGTGTGTGATATGATTTTGTGGTGCATGTATATAAACATGTGGGAACACCCACTCATGAATGTATATATATTAGCTCAAGACGACACTGGGTGTCTGTCTGTTTCTCTTCCTCATGCTACCTTGAAGCAAAAGTCTCTCACTGAAGCAGAAGCCATTTTGTCTAGGCTAGCTTAGCCAGCCAGCTCACAGAGTCTTTTGTCTCAACTTCTCACAAATGCTGGGCTTACAGGTACATACAGCCACATTTGACTTTTATGTAACTCATATCCCCATGCTTGCACAGCAAGTACTTTTACCTACTAGGTCATCTGTAGCCCTAAAAGAATTTTTTGAAATATTACATAGTATAGAAAAGTACACATATTCACAAGATACGTTTACTTATGATCACTATTAGGTAGTTTGATTATGTTTGTGGATATTTTGCACTTGCTAGAAAGACCCAAAGTTAGATAAAAATTATCACTCCACCATCACCATAGTCCTCACCTCAATGCTCTGGAGCTGAACAGCTATGCGCTCTTTTTCCTTCATGGATCTATGCTGAGTTTCTGTCAGCTGATGGGTCAGGGACACATTCTCAAGCTTCAGGTGCTCCAAAAGGCCTGCTTGGGTCATCTGTCCAACCTTCAAAGAAAAACCCAGTAAAAAAGAAACGTAAAATTAGATATCAAGTGCAGATCAGCTTTTCCTTTGTCACTAAGATGTTCTCTCTTTGTTAACAACAGCTACTGGCTGACCTTCTAAATGTTCCCTAATTCAGGAAAAGCTCCTGCCCTTCTGTCTTCCTCGCTGGGACTCAACTCCACAAATCTTTTGCCAACCTACCTTGAACTGGAGCCGTGTGGATCATCCTGTATGGGGGAGTGGAGGGGGAAACCAAGAAATGAGGCCTTCACACTTGAGATCATGCAGTTTGGATATGCCCTATACTGCAGTTCCCACACTTAAGGTACTCCTATAAACTAATAACCAAATCCCATTGGACATTACCACCAGTTCCAGAGAAAAGCAAGGCCTAATTTGGCTCACAGTGTCTTCAGGAGAGGGAACCCAGAACCAAAACTCCCCCAAAGAGGTAAGCAGCAGCAGCAGCAGAGTGATAATGCAACAGGTCTGTGGCAAGATCTCCCTCATCTCATGTACCTTAGCAGACCTTCTGAACTGACAAATTCAAGATGGGACAGAATGATGGGTCTCAGAGCTAGAGAAGCTGCACAGAGCAAGGGAAGAAACACAACAGTTTCTGGGGCTGTGTTTAAAGACAACAAAAAGAGGACTGCCCTGCATCTTCCACCCTGTTGAGTGCTCCTGGGAACAGAAAGCACAAGTCAGTGTGAAGATCCTAGTTACAGAATGTAACAAAAATCAGGAAGTAAGTTTCTCAAATTGCCATGCTCCTTCATTACTCTTACTTTCTAATTTCCCCGATTTACACATGAATCCAAATTCTTTTAATATTCCACATCTAAAGAGCATAGCAGTTTATGTCTTTTTTCTTTCTTTCTTTCTTTCTTTCGAGACATTATTTCTCCTCGTAGCTCTGGCTGTCCTGGAACCTGCTGGCTAGGGTGGCCTCAGAACCCACAGAGAGTGTTGGGATTGCAGATATGTGTCTCCATGCTTGGCTAAGCTAAATTTTTAAAAGGATGACTGGAAGTACTGTTTGGCATCTTTAGTCAGTATAGTCAGTCAGGCCTAACCTTCAGAGGAAAATACATTCCAGAAATTTGCCTATTTCTCTTGCATGTTTCAAAGGCATGCTACCTACGTAAAGTTGCCAGATAGGTATCATGCTAAACCATAAACATCAGTGTTACTTCTGTCTAAACAACACGGACCACCACATGCTTTCATGTATGCAAATTCAAAGGCTGGCTTGTTTAATTCTGCTAACAAAATAAGAAAGAAGAAAATACCCTTTACACGAACTGAAAACAACAGTAATATAGGAAACATCTATTGGTCAAGGCCAAGCAGCAGAGAAAGATGAAATTCTGAGAAGGACTACCTGCCAAATTCTCTCTCACACAAGAACATCAAGAAAGAGATTCAGAGTACAGAGGACAGGAACAGAGAGACTCGAAGCCCAGGAAAGTCAAAGGAAGATTTACCCTTTGGTTGAAGGGAAGGCATGAGAGGCTCTTGTAGAAGAGGAGTGTGGCTATAAAGTAATCAGCAGAGGCTAAACAAAGTCATGTCTATGAAATCTAAAACCATGAACACTTTTTCCCCATGTTGGTAGCTTTGAATATGTGGTCCTCTTGTTTCAGATTTAGAGTTTTCAATGCCATCACATTTAGTTTAGAAACAACTTTGTAATGCAGGGGAAAGCACACACCATATCCTGAAAGGAGTTTCTTGCACTATACCTGGATATGGGCCACTTCTCCTTGTAGCCTCACTCTGGCCTCCTGGGCCAACGCAAGCTGCTGTTGGTACCACTGCCGGGCATGCTGCAGAGATGTGATTTCAGCCTGTGACGCTTGTAGCTTGCTGGTCAGTGTTGTGCGTTCTAGCTGTACTTGCTGGAGCTGACTCTGTAATGCTGCCATCTGCTGTCGAAGGTCATGCACTGAAAGTAAGCAAGCATAGCCAACTCAGATTAACCACTGCTAACAAAACCCACAACTGAGTGGTTACTTGACCTATAGCTGAAGTCTACAGAGAGAAGCAGTACAGTTGATTGTAGTCAAAGTTTCCCGCCCATTTCTCCTGATCAAACGTGGGGCATGTACATCCACTTTATGTATGAGAAAACTTAAAAAGGTCCTGAACACAAAACGAAGCCAAAGCAGCTTCCTAGTTGTGTGTCTCAAGTGGGCCATGGTACAGAGTGGCATTCTGGCTTGAGTTACAAAATGTTGAGTTTGCTGCCTGCAGCCTGAGCTGCAACATGTGTTCCCACAGTCTCACAAGAGACTCAGTATAAGCATGAGCTTCATACAGATTTAACGTTTCTGTTTTTACAGACAAAAAGGGTACAGAGTCAAAGACTATTGGTTACAGCATTTTCTCAGAGGGCTCTGTTTGCTGGCAGCAAGCATCTCCTTTAAGAGATGCTTCCTGACTTAGTGTTAGCAGCAAAAGACATGGCTCATTTAGGAGGCACTGCTGCTAAATATTTAAAAGAGGTTTATGAGCAGCAGGCACCAGTGCTTTACTTGGTGACAGTGTGGACCCTAAAATTCCCCAGAATAGGGGTGGTAACCGTGGTTCCTTCCAGTACCTCTGCTAAATCGCTGTAGCCGAGCCTTTACTATACAGTAAAGACAGATTCAAAAAAACAAAACAAAAACCCTCTAAACAGCTTACAATGTATTTAAAAATATACGTAGGCTCGGGAGAGAAATAGGGTAGTGAAAATCCTTAAAAAAAAAAAAAAAAAAAAAAAGAAAGTAAAAAAGCCATATAAACTATGTAAAGATGGAAAATACACAAAGAGTCTGGATACTGTATGTTATTTTGACTTTGAATTGTTTGCAGAGGAAGGGGCAAGAGCTGCTAATAGACATTTTATTATAAATGTTGCTAGATTAATCCAACCTATATATTTTGTAAATGACTTCAAAACTGAAAAAAAAGATATGTTACTTTGAAGAAGAGATTTTGTTTTTATTTCTACAGAAAATGAAAGGCTGTGGATTTATTCTGGGTTAAAGAAAGTAAGGTTTGACCAAAGAAGACCCCTGAAAAATCTCTGATGGGAAGAGATGGACACAACAGCTTTAAGGCTGCTGATTAAAATGATCCAGCCTCAGGACTACTGTAAGATTGCCAGCCACTACTACACCCCCTCAATCAGCAGGAAGAAGTTTATGGAAAGTTACGCCTAAATTCCCAAAATATTTTTTATAAATGTTTGTTTTCATTATAAATGATTAATGGTCACAGTCAATGTCTTTCTAGGGGTAAAGGGGGTATATGATATAGAAATGGTTTAAAAAGATAGTGATTACTGACTCTACTTTAATCCAGAAATAGCTGTTAATCTCAAAATAATTTACATTGATATGGACTTTGGCTTACTGATACAAATTTAAGGTTAATTTTGTTATACTGCATATATATTTCTATTTTTATTAAAGGTACTATGTTTATGTAACTCATTTAATATTGTAATATATAATTAGGAAATACAAATTAATAGTCATCTATGATAATCAAGCTTATAGTCAGGCTAGTTATATTTTTTTAGATATACAAAGATATGCATCAATTAGATAAGCAATTTTCAAATACTTCAAAGACCTACAGAATATGGTATTTAAAATATTTTAAGAACTTAAGACCTTTCTGGTCGGTGAGACACGTCTGCTTCTGGCAGCATGAATCTACTTCAAGAGGATGATAGGCATCAAAGAAATGCCATATGGAATTTACTTTCTTTGCATCAAAAATTAACCATTGGACAAGAAGCTGTTCTTGCCTCAACTGCCTGAAAGTATGCTTTATAAACTGGACATGTAGGACCCACAGGAAAGTGACCTCTGAAACTTTGCCAGACCAAGCCAAGATGAGCCTTCAGGTTCCTGCATCACAGAAACTGCCAGACATTCTGCAGGACACAGGGAGAAGCAACTAATGAACTATGCCAGAATGGATGGAGCAGTCCTTCAAATCTCCTGCTTCACATAAAAGTCTGCCAAATACTCTAGAACTGTAGAATGAAGATGGATGCTCCAATGTTGCAAAGAAACTTTGGGTGGCTGTCCAAGTAGTCAGATGTCCCTGCCATTTCCAGAATTTGGAAGTTGCTTGCAATGCACTTCCTGTTTACTCAGGTAATATATCCTTCTGCGGACTTTGATGGAGTTAAAGATTAGATAGTTATAGTTTTCCTTAGTTATAATAAAAGGTAAATTAGATATAAGACTTTAAACTCACAAAGATAAGGCAGATGATAGAATATTTTCTTTAATTTGCTAAATACAAACAGACTATATATATAACTGTAATTCTTGCCTGATAGCTGTTTTGTCATATGTAATTTTGCTATGTTGAAATTTAAACCTTCCTTTTTGATTAGACAGAAAAGGGGAAGTGATATGGGATGTCTTTCTATAGCTTGTGAATTACCATTGGATAATAAAGGAACTATTTTGGCCTACTGTGAAGCAGCTTAGAGGAAGGTGGGAATTCCAAGCATAGAAAAAAGAGAAGGACAGAGTCAGAGGCGATGCTGCAAGCCTCTGCTGAGAAAACAAGATGTAAAAGTACAGATAAACCATGAGCCATGTGGCAAGACATAGATTAATAGAAATGGGTTGAGATGCAAGAACTAGTTAGCAAGAAGACTGAGCCAAAGCCTCACATAAGTCAAGGTTGAAGACATGGCCCTCCACTGCACTGGATAAGAGCCTCACCTGAGAACTCTGTGTTTTTCTGTGTTCTGAGGTCTTGGTCTCCAATCTACCAACCCTACTTCTCCCTCTCTTTACAATCCTGTTCAAGTAATATCCTCTTAGTGTATGTTGGTATCAGGGTGTGGCTTAGGTGAAGACTGAAAGCAGGGTATCTCTATGAATGACCTCTAGGTAAACTCCTGAGAATTACAGACCAAACATACCTAACAAAGGGTCACTTATCAATAATATAGGTATTGCTCTTAAATATTTTAGATAACATTTGAAATTGTAGGAATAAATGTAGAATAAACACACAGCTCAACAACCCCCCCCCAAAAAAAAACTGAACTTAAGGGGAAAAAAGAGAAGAATTACTTCTAGCATCAAAGGTCCAAAGCCAATATCTGAGATTACCTACTTTATGTAAAAGCAAAGACTCCAAAGAACTCAGCCAAAATTCAATTTATTTAGCAATGTACAGGCTCTTTATATTAAATGTTAAGCTACTATAAACCTGAAACTTCATCCACACGATACCAGTTACAAGACCCAGAAATCCTATTTGGGTTGCAGACCTTACCTGTGTTGTCCTTGCTGAGGATGTTTCTCTGCATGTCCTCTACTTTGACCATCAGTCTCTGATACTGCTCCTCTGCCACTTGTAGGTCATTGTTCGAGGATGCCAGGCTGGCATTTTTGGCTTCTAGCATGTTCTGCAGGTCAGTCATGGCCCTCTCAAGATCCCAGCAAGATTGCTTCAAAGTGTCCACTTCAGAACTAAGAGAGTCCTGCTTCTGCTGGCTGCTGTGGCTGTGTTCCACCTGTGCCTGCAGCCTTGTGCTCAGGGCAGCAAGCTGGGCCTGTAGCTCAGCCTTCTCTTGAAGTGCCTGAAAATACCCCCAAACAACCATAATGGCTTTTAGAAAAATAAATTGCTTCTATCCACTGTTTTAACATGGCTGCTGAAACTCAGTACATTTGCAATTAGTAGGACAGAGAAAAATGAGTTTTACTTAAATCACTCTACCCCCAAACCAGTCACTTAAACACGAAAGTTAGCTGTACCCAATATCAAATAAATTGACAGAACCCTAAGAGATAAAAGCAGTCATATTCTGATCAATGAGAAAAATGGGCTCAAACATCTGCAGGAAAATGTTCTCCCTCGCAAAGCATATCACTAAATTCCCCTGAACAGACTCACTCTTAAGCTGTTGAGACAAAGATAAAAGTCTAGGTTGCTGCTATTGAGAAACAAACATACAAACATATAAAACAAGCCAAGCATGGTGGCAAGGGCCTGTAATCCAAGCCATGAAGAGGTGTAGGCATGAGGATAAAAAATTCGAGGTTATCCTTAGCTCCATAGCAAGTTCAAAGCCAGTCTGGGCTACATGAGAATTTTCTCAAAATAAATAAACAAATAAATAAATGGCTAAATAAATAAAGTTTCATATAAAACAGTAAAATCTGAAAATTAAGGAATGAAAAATCATTCTGAAAAAATTAATTTTGTGTGCGTGTGTGTATGTGTGTGTGTATACACAAAGGAGTACCCACAAAGGAAAGAAGACAGTATGCTGCATCTCCTACAGCTCAAGTTATAGGCAGCTGTGAGCCTCCTGTTATGCACACTATGAAACTACCTTGTGTCCTCTGAAAGAGCAGTAAGTGCCCTTAGACACTACTCTTTTTCTCCAGCCCACCCCCCATGAAAACAAGATAAAGTAACATTAATATCAGAGAAAGCTAGCAAGATAGATCAGCAGGTAAAGTCACTTGCTTCCAAGCCAAGCATGATGCCCTT
The DNA here is from genome assembly GCA_033318265.1 of Phyllotis vaccarum. Taxonomy (NCBI): domain Eukaryota; kingdom Metazoa; phylum Chordata; class Mammalia; order Rodentia; family Cricetidae; genus Phyllotis; species Phyllotis vaccarum. The sequence goes on from JARWLC010000017.1 coordinate 62,464,447, forward strand.
AGGTTGATTCCCTAAACCCATATGGTAGAAAGAACATACCAGCTCCTCCAAGTTGTCTAACCTCCTCACACATGCCACAGCATGCACACACCCACTCCTCCATATACACAAACACAAATAAGTAAAATAACCTCTAAGAATTGAAAAAAAAAACTATTAAAAAGTAAATGCAAAAAGTACTAATTAGGACAAAATAAAACTTTCACTCTGTCAGAGAAACCTAAAGCCACCAGGAGAAATTAACTATCACAGACTCTCAGATATATTTAGGACATGCTCTTGACAAATTCTAATGGAGAGAAAGGGAAAGAATGAGTCATAAATAAACTAACACTCCTTATATGAGACCAATACACCCTGCAGACAAAATGAGTAACATGGACAATTTGGCTGATGAATTACTCTTAAGGATATTTCTAAAATTACACACAGTGAGGACCTACATAGTCTATTAAAAGGGTTGGCTCATTAAGCAATAATCAAACACCCCTTACCTGACTGGCTTCTAATGACAAAGCCTCTAGCTGTCCTTCAAGTCTCATTTTTTCTTTAAGGACCTGCAACATTTCATCCTGTGTTTCAGCAAGAGAGCTCTCCATGGACACACTAAGGGGTCAGAATAGAAGAACGATAGCTGTTAATCCTTTGTCCTTCCTCGTGTTGTCCAATTTCTATTCACCCCTTCTGCTCCTCCTGTTTCTTTTGGGAGGGGGAGGCCCTTTTTTTTTTTTTTTTTTTTTTTTTTTTTTTTTTTTTTTAAAGCACAGGTCCACTGTGGCCTGATACTCCCTATGTAGTCTAGACTGACCATGAACTTATAATTCTCTTTCCTCAACTTTCTATCTTGGATCATGGATTTGCACCACCAACACCCAGATTCTTCCCAGAGTTTTAAAATATACAAGTAAAAAACCTTAAGCAATGAACTGAATCTTACATTCATGCCTCTTATAGAAGAACATGCTCTAAAAACAAGAGTTTGTAAGCAGTTGGGAAGTCTTAAGAGATAGGTAGATGTAAATATGAGAAAATGGATGCTTTTCATATCACACAAGCAGCTTAGAGCTGACTCATAAAGTGACAGAGCTGTGTATAGATGAAAAGCTAATGTAAAGATAGTGTTTTACATTAGCAAAAAAACATGGCACAGCAGCTGTTCAGAGTCCAGAGTCAAGGCTGCTATCTTACCTGCTGCAGACACTGTTTCTGCGGCTCTGCACCTCCCCATTGACTTCTTGGTTCTGATCCTGGCGCTGGGCTGCTGCAGCCTGTAGTACATCTTTAATTGAAGGAAACTGGCCCAGGTCCTCAGAAGAAATTTCCTGGCCATCCACCATATAAGCTGCTCCTGGCACACCCACATTAACCAGGACACCACAGGCCCCTCTTGCAGAGAAGCTGCTGTGTGAAGAGCTGTCACTTTCATTTCCATCAGCTTCTGACACACTGTCCCCAGTCAGTGAGGCATTCTCTACACGATTATCAGTCTCAGATGATGGGCTAACCTCAGATACAACTGAAGTACTACTTCTACTCTGTTTTAGGGAGCCTCCAACAGCATCAGCAGTGGAACCAAGGCCACCAGAGTCACTTGAATCTTCAGTTCTATAGTCAGCCAGAGAGCGAATCTTGCTTGATTTGGAACTCTTTTTGTCCTTAGAATGTGCCAGCAGCCCTAAGCTGCCTACCTTGGGCCCCCGAGGAACACTGGTACGCAGGAAGGAATATTCTTTTGTCACAGCTACAGTACTGGCTCTTGGCAAGTTTTCTGGATTTAACATGAGCTCAGGATCAAGTGTACTGAAAAGTTTCATTTTTGTTGCAGGTTGACTGGACTAAGAAGCAAACAAAAGCATAAAAGTATGATTAATTTGTATACATAATTATTTATTATATAGTTATATATTATATATAATTATTTATTTTATAAAAATATGATAAATATGATTAGCAAGCAGTATTCTAAAACTGTCATCTAGAAAGCATGCATGAAGGGCAGTCTGCCAGGTCCTTAGCATGTTGGGTGTAGCAGATCTTCTGATTCTTTCTCTTACTGCTCAGGTTGCATTGAGTAACCAGGCTTGACCATCCCTTGGCCTGAAGCACACCCTTTAGTGACCATCACTTTAAAATATTTTAAAGCAAGTACATAACAAGTCCTGCTCATCTAGCTTTCTTAGAAAAACTTTACTATTGTCCTGATCAGTTTCTCAGATATAGAAATTTTTTTTTCAAAAGTCCTGATGAATTATGTCTACTTTAGTTTTGAAATTATTTAAGAGGTGATGAGCATCTGTATGATATCCCCTTTCTTGTAGGGTGAGAAGGATGTTGTTGACACAGGAGTTTCACAGTCAAGGCCAATGAAGAACCTGTCATCCCTCACCTCCATCTTGGTACTAGGATTATAACTGTGTCACAACACTCAACTATGTCACTCCATTTTAAACACTATTTATTATCATTTTAATTCCCAGCTATTTTGTCATTTTTATTGTTGTGGCAGGGTAACTACTGATTTTTCCCATTAGTAACGGGAATGATAGACAATTTCCTAAAACCAAATTACACCTAATCTTCAGTCAATTTTTCAGTCTTCCAAGGCATCATCAACCTGCAAATAACACCAACTTTCCTGTTTGTTAGGATTCCTATCTTTTACATCATTACTAGCCATAAATTCCAAAATGGCCTGAGTGATAGTTCAGATAAAACAAATACCCCAGCTATGTATGTCAACATAAATTTCTTTAAAAGTTGTTCTTATTTTATGTGTATGCGTATTTTGCCTACATGTATATCTATGCACCATGTGCATGCCTGGTCCCTTTGGAGGCCAGAAGAGGGTGTTGGATGCCTTGGATTTGGAGTTACAGCGTACTGTCAACTGAGATTTGGGTTCTGGGAATCTAAGCCAGATCCTCTAAAAGAAGAGGTGATCTTAAACACTGAGCACACTGAGCCATCTCTCCAGTCCCAGAATAAATTTCTCTTACAGGAAAATTTCAGTCCTGCTATTCTACCAAACTAACGTAGCCCTGGGGAAGGGACACAGGAAGGATGACAAACATCCCAAGTGTTGCCGTTAAACATGTGAGTACTAACTGCTAGAGAAGAACACAAAGGGAAAGAAAGGATGCGAGATGGAGAAACTGGACAACTCAGATGTGGACTGCACAGTCAGGAGTTATCAAGACTTGCTCAGAACTCACACTCAGGAAACAAGATACAGAGCAGACTCCACCCTAGCAGACTCACCCTCTCCCGCTGGCGCTTCACTCGGTACTGTATCAGTTGTTCTTCCAGGCGCTTCTGGGCCTGCAGTCGGACCTGCTCCTCCTTTTCCAATGGCAATGAAGAGGCAGTGGAGCCTGTAAGGGAAATGACCATTGAGAGGTTGATAGGGAGCAGGTCCCAGATAACAAATTGGTAATAACAGATTGGTTGTTTTAAATTTAATCACTAGTATGTTTTAGCTTGTAAACTACACATAGCCATTGATCTTCCATGACCATTTCCAGAAAGAGAAAACTGAAAACCACAGCTACTGTGTACAGGTAAGATCTGCCTTGCAAGTCACACAAGGCCACAATGGACCTCTTATTTTCTTAGGAAGCTAGTCACAGATTATCTCAATTGCTGCAATAACAAGTCATACATTATATAAAGAGCATATTTAACCATATTTATTTAAACATTGTCTATTTAATAAACACAATGACTGATTAGTCTTGCTGTAGCACTTACAGAATGAAGATCTAAAAGGCTCTGCCTTTGAGGGCCAAGAGCAGGCTACACCCATTTCGTGACAAATAAGCTCAAATCCAGAACTCATATTCAAGGATAGTAAGAACAAATGAAAACTTTTAAATCAAAAAATGATTTAAAATATTTAAAACCCAACCTTTTGGGGGCAGATAATCTACAGTTATTGCAGGTGCAAACCCAAGACAGTCACTCTCACCAGGGCTGGGTCTGTGGTTTAATCCTAATAACCAGCAGATGTATCAGCAAAACATCAGTAGAGGGATAAGAGGTCAAAAAAAAAAATAGAGGATAAATCCAATAATTAACAATCTTTTATATAGATCATCCTCTCCACACATGGATTCTGAAGAAGCAACTTTTTAAAAAAGAGATTTCCAAAAATGTCTATAACAACCATTCTCAAGGAACTCACCACTATGATTAGCAATTGGTACACTGACTTTTCACAGGGCTACTGAAGTTCAAATGGTTTGGCCATATGCATGTCAAATTCAAGAGTTCTGGTCACTGCACAGATACTACAAATCAGCAAACAGAGCTGGGTTTAAACAACACTATATCCATGACAAGCTGTATAAGATAGAGCTCTAGGTCATGATGACAATAAGAACAGATCCATACATTGTCACTAGCAAGGTGTGAACTTCACAGAACTGGAGAGTTTAGATCAAATGTGTAAGCTCATTCTAAAAATGTATTATTTATTTACTTATTTGTTGGAGAGATGGGAACATGCAAGTTCCAGGTGGGAACATGTTTTTGAGGTCAGGGGACAATTTGCAAGAGTCATTTCCTTTTCCATCATGTGGGTCCTGAGAATTGACTTCAGGTCCTCTAGATTGATGGCCAATGCCTTACCAGTTGAGCCATCTTATCAAATCCTCAGTTTATTAATTATTTTTATTCTCTATGTAGTTGGTCCTCCTTTCCACCTTTATATGGATTCTGGGGAAATCAGACTCAGGTCATGAGGTTTTGCATCATATTCACTGAGCTACTGCCTACCTACAAGACATCTCTTAACCTAAGTTTAAAATATACTACAGCACTGACAAAATGCTGCAATGAAGAAAAAGGCAGACAATTCCAAACATGAGAATGACAATTTAGAAAAGAGTGTACAAATGTCCAACAGATAAAAAGATGCTCAAATCCTCTGGTAACTGAAGTAAAACAATAAGCCATCACCTGACCATCATGCATTAAAAATAATGAAGTACTGGGTATAGTGACACATGCCTGTGGTCTCAAGCTACTTGGAAAGCTGGAATAGAAGGACCATTTGAGTTTAAGCAGATGCTAAAGGCAGCCAATGGTGGCATACACCTTTAATCCCAGCACTTGGGAGGCAGAGGCAGGCAGATCTTTTTGAGTTTAAAGCAAACCTGGTCTACAGAGCAAGTTCTAAGACAGCCAGAGCTACCCAGAGAAACCCTGTCTCAAAAAACAAGATAAAACAACAAAAAACAAAACAAAAAAAAAAAAAGAAATCAAGAAGCAGAGGCTAGCCTGGAAACAAAGACCTCATGTGGAAAACTAACAAAAGTGGGTCAAGTTCCATGCTTAGGAGCCAGAGACAGGCAGATTTCTGTGAGTTTGAGGCCAGTCTGATCTTTATAGGTATTTCTAGGTCAGCTAGGGCTACACAGAGAAACCCTAGCTATCTCAAAAACAACACAACACAACAACAATATTAGAACAAAAGTGGATACAAGCCTGTAATCCCAGTACTGAAGGAGACTGAGGCTGGAGAATCACAAACTCTAGGCTAGTTTTGCCTATATAGCAAATTCAAGAATAACCTAGGATACAAAGCAAGACTCTCAGAAATACACTCAACAAATAAACAAAAATCTAACAATAAAAAACAATAAGCCACCCCCTAAACCAATGGCAACACTCACATACCAAGGGGGGGGGGGAGAAGAATGTTTATGCTTATGTACTTGGGAGTGTCTTTAGCAGTTACTGGCAATATGATGACTATGTGGGACAACACTAAAAACCTGCTTGATCCACAGAGAAGCAAGGCCCAAGGATACATGTACCAAGACTCTAGCTGTAATGCTGACCATTATGGCCAAGGATTAGAATGTATCAGGGAAGCCAGCTGGTAATCCCACGTGAATCTCTGAGTTCTGAGGTTAGCCTTGTCTACAGAGTGAGTTCCAGGAGAGCTAGGAACACATATAGAAATCCTATCTCAAAAAAAAGGAGGAAAGAAAGAAAGAAAAGAGCAAGTGGGAGCTCAAAAAGGAAAAGAAATGAAGCAGGTTACAGGTAGCTGTCAACACAAGTTGCCCTGGGGAGTGAGGGAGCTATTTCCACAAAATAAAATTGTTTTTTAATCATGTAAAATCATTTAAATAACAGAATCCTAACTTAAAATTATCTTTTAAAAGGTTTTATTTTTAATTATGTATTTGTGTGTGTGATTTTGAGTGTAGATGACCACAGATGTGAGAAGAGGACATCAGATACCCTGGGACTGGGGTTACCGAGTGGCCTGATGTGGGTCCTAGGAACCAAATCTGGGTCCTCTGAAACACCATAAAATGCTTTTAACTGCTGAGCCATCTCTCAGCCTCTAAGATTTCTTTTGTTTTGTTTGATTATTGCTAAGTTGTTCAGGCTGGCCTCAATTTTCAATCCTCCTGCCTTAGCCTTTCAGAAGCAGCTAATTACAGGCATATAAATGTCACTATTAAAGACAATGATGAAAAATCTGGGTATGTTTATATAAACATGCAAAGGATCTTATGAAAATCTGATTTACCAACTTGAGACTAAACCCCTGCCCTATTTATTGGCCATCCATGAAGAATGACATGTGAGGTATCTTTGTCAGGGAGTTTCATACCATTGCTAGCTAGTACTCAATGAAAACAATCCAGATGTATTTGTACTCTTTAAAGGGAAGCTACATCATTAAGATGCATTCCTCTGCCTCCCCCACTGAGAATAAGACAGGACAAGTCAGGACTGCTCACATAGGAGCAGTCAGGCACTGATTCCAAGTAGAAGAGCTGACAGCAAGGGGTGGAAAGAGTCCAGAGGGAATGGATGCTTACACAGTTTCGTTTCTTGCAAGGGAAGACTGAGTCTGAGAGACTGCAAAGCTTCTTTTCTAACACTGCCCTCAGCACTAGTTCCCTGAGACTTCCTTAGGTTGTCATGGAAACCATCCACACCTGCAGAGGCATCAGGTCCCACTGGGCTTGCTGTGGGATCAAGAGACAATGGAGGATCTGGGAGCTGCCCATTCTGACAGAAGGCCTCCTGGCTGGATCTATCTGGGCTTCCTCCTTCCCTAAAAACTCTGTTGTTCACCTCAACACTGGCATCTGGAAAGAGAGAGAAAATGTGTTAAGACAGTATTTGTAAAAGTTTCAGTCATTTCCAGACACACAGCTATTTATAGTCCCACTGAGCATAGCATCTTCACATTTTATAAGTCTGTTTTCTCTGACTCCCAGGAAACAGGTCCCATACCTGTTGGGACAAGGAGACTTGGAGGAAAATCTCATGTCCTCATCTGTAAGTTAGTCTCACCCTCCAAATATGACTGTGGTATTTAACTCATGTTTCCTTTCCACTTAAATAAGAAAAAAAAAAAACCCCAAAAAACAAAACCCCCACAACCTTTGTGTGTGTGTGTGTGGGGGGGGTAACAGAGGCTTAAAAAAAGCTGAGGATTTTTCAAACATGTATAGGTGACACGTTCTCCAAAGAGGTAGATAATCAAATCAGAGTGATTCTGCAAAAGTGAACAGAATTCAAATTTTATTTTAGCTTGATGAGTAAAGGGTAGGTGTTATAGAACTGTATTCACAAGCCAGGTGTGGCTACTCATGCCTATAATGCAAGCACCTGGGAAGTACAAGCAGGAAGGGCAAGAGTTCAAGATCATCCATAACTATATAGCAGGTTTGCAGAAAGCCTGGGTTCCAAGGAACTGTATCTCAAAAACACTGAAATTCAAAAACATAAGGATTCTGCTCATGGCCCAAACTCACTCACTGCCATTATTGTATAAAGAACTAAAACACAGTTCTTCCTCAAAAGATAAAGATTTCTCAAAACTAGTCAAATTTAGACTTTCTTCTGCCTTCTCCTAGTGGGTAACCATTATATCAATAAGGAGAGAGGGAGGTTCCTAAGAAAATCTCAGGCTCAGTGACCTAAGATCTCACAGGCACTAATATCAATGGGCTTAATATCAATTATCAATGGGTTCCAAGATAAATTTGGAGGGCATGTAGGAAATCCTTTTTTTTTTTTTTTTTGTCTCAAGTCAAGTAAAAATAGAGTTATTTACAAATAAAAGTTCCTGCTACTCACTGACATACCTCTTTGAAAAAAAAAAAGCCACAAGTAGGAGGTAGAGCACAGAAATAAATCCTCAATGCCCAAAACATGTTTGCTGTAGGACACAGATGGCCTCACATTGTCAGCTTTATTAAAGGTCACCCTTTACTACGGGGTGCAGGGATTCCAGACCCACACTGTCACCCTTTATTAAAGGCTGTAGGGAATTCTGCATTTCAGAAACAAGTTACAAGAGGCAATACCAGTTTCTGATGTGTAGATTGTTAAACAAAATGAGTTTGAGCCACATACTATACCTTAACAAAATCTAAAGGCAGCAAGATCCAATATGTATGAACTTTTTTCCAAATATAAGCTTAAATATATACATATCATGATTAGAAAAAAAAAAAGGCTACATACACTTACTGGATGATCACTAGGCAGTAGGGATTGAATTGGGGCTTCATACATGTCAGCAAAGTGTTTTACCATTGAGCTACATACATTCCAGTTCTTTTGTCACATTATATACATCACCCCTCTTAACCCTCACAAACACCCCATGCATAAGTTCCATGAATCTTCCTGAGTGGTAAATCTAAATGGTTACACACATCACTTCTTTTAACATTCACAACTACCATATATATAGGTACCATGAATCTTCCTGAGTGGCAGATCCAAGGTGTGAGTCCAGGCAAGAACCCATTGTCTTGGGCATGAATACCAGTACCTGTAGCCTTATCCACTGCATGTTAACTTGAACATCATTTTATAAGACCTACAGTGTAATGTCTGTTAGAGAACTAGTACATAGTAATCAATCTTTTAAATTGCATATTGCATTGCTAGTTTTACTGCATGGGGTATGGGAATCAACTGAATTACTACTGATGCACAAACAACCCTGCACCTAACAGAGAAACATGATTCAGGAATCCTAAACCACTAACCAGTTCCAGTTATTAAAACTTTGGCACCCCATCAACCAGAAAGTAGAATTTCAAGCATTAACAATAATTTGCCAGTCAGGATCCATAGAAGACTTCAGAAAGCAGTTCTGCTGCTAACTATGGTACATATCCAAGTGGCTCCTATTCTGTTGACTACAGACTATCCTTAATATAAAGTTAGCACCAAATGAAAATATATGTAAAATAACTAAAACATTCTGAGAGAATGAAAAGTTCATGTCTCCCTCTGAAACACCAGCTGATCTCATCTTCTTGAAAATGAAATGCCAGGGCATAAGTGATCTGTTGACTTACACTGAGCTCTATTTGGTTGGTCAGGTGGTGGTGGCAGTGGGCTCAACATCTCCACTGAGGCTTCAGGGCAAGATGAAATATCACTGCTGGACTTGTCTTCCCAAAGGTCATCCTGTTTAGCTGATGTACCATCCATTGTAAGGATCCCAGACTCTGAGGAACTAGAAGTAACTCTGGATTAAGTTTGATTTCTGCCATCAGCAACAGTCCAGAGCTTCTAGGACGTATCCTATTCTGTTTTCCATTTTCAGGGTTTAATGTCTCACAAATAGCTTGAAGTAAAACCAACTAATACCATGATTCCTGATAAGAGAAAGAAAAAAATCCATTACGAAACATAATTTGTTAGATTTCAAGTAATAGTTTCAAGGCTCCCAACCTGTTTAGAAAACACACATAAATTTCCACACTACAAACAATCCTTGAAAACCTACAACATCCTGGGCTTTGAGGATAAAATATCAAACCAGCCACACCTTAGCCCTTTCCTAAGTAACTGAGTGTCTCTCCTGGTGTCAGTTACAGGAAGTTCTACCATGGATGATTTTCTGAGGCTTTTAAAAAGAGCCTGTAATCTGTTGCAGTTGAACATGTGCTAACTGAGAAACTAAACTTTAAATTTTATTTATGTTTAATCTGAATTTACATAGCCATGTGTGGTCAGCAGCTTATAAACTAGAAAGATTCAGCTTCTCATAAAACACCTGGAATGACCATGCCCAAGGCCAAAGCTCCCATTGGGCAATTCTAGCCCTGTAAGCTATACAACTCAGATCTGGAGGAGTGAAAAGTAAAGAAGCAGTTGCCAGAGGATGAGGTAATAGCATGCTAGATGGGGAAATCCGAAGGGAGATCCAAGGACACACAAAAAGGTAGCTAACTTAGAAAGTGGGTAAAAAGGGATCTACAGCAAGTGACCATCCACCTTTCCCTATCAAGAGAATCAGTGATGTGAGATGTCTTTCTGTATGCTGTCAATTACCATTGGATAATAAAGAAACTGCTTTGGTCTATGGCAAAGCAACCAAGAGGCAGGTGGGAATTCCAAGCATAGATAAAGCAGAAGAAGGGAAGGGTCAAGAGAGATGAGATCCAGCAGCCCAAGAAACAAGATGTAAAAGTACAGGGAAAGCCACGTGGCAATGCAATAGAAAAAAAGGAATGGGTTAAATTGTAAGACCTAATTGGTAATAAGCCTTAGCCTTAGGCCAAACAGTTTGTAATTAATATAAGCTTTTGTGTGATTATTTGGGGCTAAGCAGCTGCGGGCCTGCAGGTCTTGGGCTAGATGAGCCAAAAACTTCTGGCTATAAATGGTGCCCAATGTGGGGCACGAACCCATGATCCTGAGATTAAGAGTCTCATGCTCTACCGACTGAACATTCCAGGATCCTTGGGCTTGCTCCTCATGTTGGGTGCCAAATATTGCACAAACTCTAGTTAGTATATAATGAAAACTCGGACTCAGATATTGGAGAAAAGCTGGAATATCAGAAATAAACCACAGCCACCCAACTCTTCAGGTCTATCTCCAGGAATCCTCCAGTTGAATGCCTCTGAGTCCTCTGTCAAACAAGAAAGGGAAAGTCTGAAAAACCCTCTTCTCTTGCTCCACCCAATTCTTTTAACTTCCTCTTTCCACATTCCTAAACCTACACTAAAGGTGTGGGTAGCCCCTTCCTAGCCTGGCTTGGTTCTGTGGTTGACTCTGATATTCCAGATTAATTTTATTAAATATATCACTACAGATCAGTAGTCTTCTGACCCACCATGGTAGACTAAGTTTAGGAAAATATAACTTCACCTTGAATCTGGAAATTAATTATCAACTCCGAAGTATGTTGATGATACTAACTTACTTCCTTGTCAAAAGGTAAGATTTAAATATGAGCTTCTAGGCATACTATAGGAATGTTGGTATCTGTGTTCTTCAGAATAAGTCCAATTTATTCTTTCTGTTCTATGCTTAACATGTCTCATAGCAAAATAATCTATATCCTGAGCTTATAAATCACACTGCCACCAAATGTGGTGGCATACACTTTTAATTCTAGCATTCAGAGGTAGTTAAGTGGATCTTGGAGTTTGAAGCCAATCTGGTCTACATAGTTAATTTCAAACAAGCCTGGGCTACAAAGTTGAGACCCTGGCTCAAAAACAAAATTCACATTGAGAAATTACAGGTAGGAAGCTTCAATAACAAGATTTGATTCTGATTCAATAGTAGGGCTAGCATACTGACATCTGTCTCTGCAGACACATGCCCTCTGACTCCATCTGTCCTCTGTGACTAATGACCACCTGTGAATGAGTGAAATCATTAATGAAATGATCAGCCTAGCCTATCAACATAGTGAATGACTAGTATACGTCTAGAATAGAACAAATACAAAAAGGGGGACAGCTAAGAAGTCCCAGAAATAATATGCTCAGAGGCAAACAGTGGCAATATCCATAATAAGACTGTCCATAAAGACAAACATTAGCCAAGAATATTCTAATTCCACTGATTATGTAAATTTGGTGGCAGATGTATCAAGCTGTCATAAGATAGAGACCATCACATACTCCCCTCTTTATTCCCCTTACTCTGATATTGTGCTGAGCAAGACACCTGATTTCTAAGCAGTCCTTTCTTTCTGAGATGGAATGGTACAGCTCTCCAGAACAGAGGACCCCAACTATAATTGCCTCTGGTTAACTCTCTTAGATGGCTCCTGTTCACAATCAGCTAGCTTCTCCTTATGTGGATCTAGAGACAACATTTCTGAACCATGCCAGGAGTTGGGCTTCCAACAGCAGTCCTGCCTAAAGGGCAATAAACTGAGATTTACTGTCTACCATCAGTCTCCTTTGAATTCTGTTAAGTATGGCTCAGTCATACAGGGTCTCATTACCTCAAACTGCTGACAAGGGCAAGTCTCTGAGCACCAAGGAAGATGATAAAACAGCTGAAGTACAGATAGGGAGAGGCACAAAACAGTTTTTAAACAAAAAGTTCATTCTCATTATAGTCATCCATTTGTTCTTCATTTGTTTAGTAAACAATTTGGTTGTTTTTGTGCATATGTATGTGCACATCTTCAGACACCATTCAAATTGGTTTTTGAGCTGGTATACCTGTCACTGACCTGGAGAATCAATACAAATGCTGGCTGGCCAGCGCCCGTTTCTACCTTCCCAGTGTTGAGTTACCAGTGTACACTACCATACCTGGCTTTCTTACTTGGATTTTGGCAAAGATCAGAACAAGTCCTCATGCTTGCATATCAAGCACTTTGCTGACTAAGCATACTTACTCAATTTGTTTAGTTTTGGATTTTTTTATTTTTAAGACAAAAGCTCATTATACAGGCCAGGATAGTACCTAACTCATATTGATCCTCTTGATTCTACCTTTTGAAGGCTAGGATTACAACCCTGTATAACTCCATTCAGTTTATTGTTTAATTTTTAACCAGTGGCACTCCCTTTCTAGATGGCAGAACAAAGTTATCACTGATATAGTCCCAAGATTTACCAGACTTTAGCAGTTCACCTCAATTTCACATTGAGAGACTACAATTTCAGATGCAACAGGTTTTCTGAGCTTTTCCCGTTAAGAGTCCACAGATAATAGCTACCCTATTACTGAGGTTATCATCAATTAGATATGAAGCACAGCCAAAGATAAATCCCAAAGATGTCTGGTTGATGACACATTATAGAACTGCACTCTATATAAGTAAAAATCAAAGGCTAGCCTCAGGTACAGCAAGGACATAAGTGACAGATTTTGAGTTAAAACATGTTTGCCTCAAATATTGACTGTTCTTCCACTTGGCTGTGAGTTCTTGTTAAACATATTTCCGGGCCACTCTTAGCTTACTTCCTCATCAACAAAAACACTAAGAAAATGAATACAAAATTTTTGCTAGCATGGACTACTTATCTGTTCATGTCTTGTATAAACAAGTGCAATTATTTTTTCTTTCAATAGCTGTTCAAGACTGATAGTAAGAGCCATATTGATGCTATATTTTCACTTAAAAAAATAACACTACTCAAAGCAATTGGCCAAAACCCAGCTACTTTTATATCAGAGTAACATTCGATGTCTTTCATTTCTTCTGCTTCTTTTCTTTCTAGGGAGTAGGGAGGAGATAGGACCCTCCCCCCAAACTGTGTCTATGTTTATGTGTTCATAGGCACAGGTATGTGGATGTCAGAGGTCAATTTGTGAATATGGGTTCTTTCCTTCCACCATGGGACTTCCATAGAACTCATGTTATCATACTCTAGAACCTTTAAGCACTGAGCCATCTTTCCAATCTGCTTTTGGATTTTAAAACAGAATCTTACTATGCGGCCCAGGCCTCTAGCGGATGGAAATCTTCCTATCTTGGCTTCCCAAGGGCTGGTATTTCAGACATGTGTGACTTCACCCAGATTTTTCCTTTTCTTTCTATTCAATGTACACTGTACACTAAGGGATTATAAAATCAAAGGCCAGGAGGCATCTGTAAATGGTTTGCAATGTCTCAATGACAATAAAATACAAGCCTCTTAGCCTAAACAAGAGATTGATTTATGTGGTTCCCACTTAAGTCAATACCCCTCAAATGTTGTGTCTTTTTTCATTACCTGGCAATATTATGCAGCCAGAAGTACAACTGACTCCCCACAGGGTCTCTACACTTAATTGTTTGTTTGTGTAACAAAACCCTGGCTGTCCAGGAACTCACTTTGTAGACCAGGCTGGCCTCAAATTCACAGAGATCCACCAGCCTCTGCCTCTTGAGTGCTGGGATTAAAGGCTCGCCCAGCTGGGTCTCTACACTTCTTGTTCACTCTTCTGAGACATTACTCTCAACAATTTTGCACAGAAGCTTCTTGTCATGGAGGCCTGCGTGGATCAAAAGTCAATTCTTCCGCAGGCCTGAGAAAACTAATCCTCTCAACAACTGTTTTGAGTTGTCAGTATGCCTTCACCATAAAGTGGTAAGAACAGAGACCACAAGCAAGACTACTGTATCTCAGGACCTGTTACAAACAGGGCCTGTCTTTCCATAGACATTCAAAAGGCGCCTGTGTAAAGGTGGTGAGCTGAGCTGTTCACTTAGTTCTCTCTAGTCACTGGTTTTACTATGTTCAGCAGCACCGTCAAACACCTCTGAGCACCAGAACCGAAACAGTGAGTCTCCCACTGATTAAACGACTTGCCACTAGGTAACTCACGTTAGTCATCAACTGCAAAAGGAGCAGACTTCAAACAAGCTGACACAAGCAGCAACAGCACACGCTCTCAGGGCCGACCGCATCCCATGAGGTGCAGAGGGAGCCCCCGCGTTTACCAAGCCGGTTCTGACACCAGCTTTGAGGCAGGCTTTCAGCCTGAGAGTAGAAAGAAAAGATGACTAGAGCTGGCCGCCGCTGACCCAAAGTCTGCGCGATCCTTCCCGGACTCGGCATCTGCCTTGCCAGCGCAGGCCTCTGCGGGCGCGGCGTTACCAGGCCAGTCCCACCACCGTCGCTACCCCAAGGCACCGACCCTCCTCAGAACTAGTCCCACAACCCTCACCATCAGCGGCCCAGCCCAGCAGCTCCGGTAGGACGTGGCTGTGCAAGGGGCGGGGCGCAACAGTGCACCAGTCTCAGGCGAACCCCCCGGAAACAGCCTGTCCGCGCGGCTTTCGTTCCGGAAGAGAGAATGTCTGCGGGTCGTAGCCACCTTTAAACTAGAGTCGGTATGGATCTCGCCCGGAGAAGAACTGAGGAGGGCTTCGGAAAGTGACCTTAAAGTTTCGTGGGCCTTTCCCTAAAAGAAACAACTTCCAGCCACAAAACCAACTCGGGGGGGGGGGGGGGGGGGGGAGAAGTTGAGCTTCCGGCGGCAGTGGCGCAACCAGAACTCGCTACGCTCCCCCCCCCCTCCTCGCAGTCTTCTGATTGGTGGATAGAATGGCCCACGTGGTCACGTTCCTTTGGGCGTGGCTTGCCCGCCTGACACAGCCTCAGGATGGCACAGGCGACTTCAAGTGTTTGGATATCTCCCCTGTATTGTGCCCGCGCTATCCACTGTCCACGGGAACGGGGTACCAAACCTTACAGAAATCAATACCTGGTATGAGCAGGAATTATGGATTAGGAGGAGCTGCCACTTACACAGGCAAACTCTGCTTATTCTCTACTTACTGGGAACTACTGTGTGCCAAATGCTATCTAAAATCCTTGCTGTCATGAAACAAATGATGTCAGAGATGAATGGATAGGTGAGCAGGTATTCTACAATGTTCTGGATTGTTTAGAAAGAATCTCCCTGGGCAGGTAAAGGCACTTGCCTTGCAGCACAAGACTGGCAACCTAAAACCCATACAAAGGTGGACAGAGAGAACCAACTCTATAAGCTGGCCTCTAATCTCCACGCATGCACCATAGCATACCCACTATATATGTATACCGAGGTGGGGGGAGAACAATGCCTACATGACAGGCTCTAGCATCAGAGAGCTGTGGGCCATGGTCATTACTCCTGCGTGTGATTTGAGTATTTATCAAAACAGGTTTATGGTACTCAGGCATTGTCTTTATGATCATTTGCACTTCCTTTCTTTAGAATCATAGATCCTGTATTAGTTACCTTTCTTGTTGCTGTGTGAAATAAAGGACTTATTTTGGCTGTCAGTTTGAAGGTACAGCCATTGTAGTGGGAAAGGCATGTTGGTGGGAGTGTGAAACAGCTTGTCACATTGAATCTGCAGCTAGGAAGTAGAGAAATGATTGCTGGTGCTCAGCCTTCTCCTTGTATTTGAGGACTCAGCCTATGGGATGGTGCAGCCTACATGCAGGGTTGGTCTCCTCTCCTGAGCTAAACCTTTCTCTAAACAACCTCACAGACACATCCAAAGTTGTACAGTTGAACCATTCCACCCCCCAAACCCCAACAATCTGATGCTATCTTGCAGCTCATTACCCTCATTGGGTATTCAGGCTTCCTCACAGAATTGCCATAGACTGTTTTCTCTTTAGCTCTTGAACCTGGAGATCAGGGGCCTGCAGATGTCTACTATATGTCTTTGGTTCTTTGTGTAGCAAGGGGCACTCCTTGTAACCCTGTCTCGAGTTGTGGTCATCTTGGTCCACATTCCTGCCTTGCCACCTGTTGTACCTTTTCTTTTGCTATCAAACCAGAAGAGGGTCTTAGGAGTGCTGACCCCAGGAAAACTTCATCGGGCCAAAATACCAATTACAACTGAGAAAGTTAAAATAAGGAGCCTCTAATTCCAATTACAAAGGGCTGATCCTATAGGGTGGGGTGGGGTGAGGAATGATCAGACCAGGATTCCAGCAGGCTCCCCAACCCTGAATTGGCTTTTGCTTCAAATTGGCTAAATCAGAGATGCAGTCCAATATGTGTTTCAGCCTACTCTATGTTGGTCTGGTAGCCTGAGAGAGAGTGATGAAACAGGGTGGCCTTACATAGCCACCAGAAACTCAGAATTAGGAAACTGAAACTTAGTAAAAAATACAAATCCAGTGTGGTTCTAACTATAAGTGTGGTATACTGGAGGAACCCAGACACTGTCCCTGCAACTGTTCTCTGGGTTTGCCTTGTCTCTTTCTCCCCTTAAATTTTGGTATGCACACAGTTAATGTTCAGACACTGTCAAGACTGTATCAAGAAGCTGGTAGATTGCACAAATTCTATTTGGTATTATAGTAAAAACCTGGAGCTATTGGAGAAAAGCTGAAATATCAGAAAGATAAACCACAGCCACTTCTCACACAGACAATTCCTCAGGCCTGTCTCCACAAATCCTCCAACTCCAAGCCTCTTGGTCCTCAGCTGGAAAGGGAAGTGGGGAGAAGCTGAACTCCTCCCTTTTCTCCCTCCACCCATCTATCTCACTTCCTAGTTCAACTTTCTTAGTGCTAGTATTAAAGGTGTATGCCACCACCACCTGGCTGTGTTAGGCCTTTAACTCACAGAGACCCAGATGTATCTCAGCCTCCCAAGTGAAGGGATTGAAGGTGTGGATCACCACTCCGACCTTCATGGCTTGGCTCTGTCCTGATATTTCAGTCTTTTTTTTTTTTTTTTTTTTTTAAATGAAATATATAACCACATTGTGTCTCGCCTTGAGAAAGGGGACCAAAGGCCTACAAAGTGGGAGAAGTTAGACTCACCAGACATAGACACATGTAGTAATCTCAGGTGATCTATAGCAGACACCCCCTAAAAGCTAATACCATTAAACACAGACACTAGTTCAAATGCCATATAACATAGAACTATATAAATTATGTCAAAACTAAAGGGAATAAACACTTGGACTTAAACACTTTATGCTCTCTAAGCTCTCTGGGGTATGTACATCCTTATGTCTGTGAGTGGATAGTGTGTTACTTGTCTTTGCAACATCTCAGATTTTCTTTGGCAAAAATTCCATAGTAGATGCTGTTATACTACTCACACATGCCACGAACACCTGATTCAAGGTCTTCAGCATCTCAGAAAATATGATCTTGTGATTTGGGTGAAAACCCAGACATCATTCTTCATCTCTTTCTGGCAAAGAAACGATCCCACATGACAAGACTGAGCATTGTTCCCACAGCCAGAGTTTTTACTGGGCCCACTGCTTACCTCTGATTACTGTAGTCTTTCCCATTTCTGAAACATCTGCCTTCTCACTGGTAAAGACTCTATTTGACCACCCTCTAACACCATAGAACTTCCTTCCCCATGCTGCCCATATTTAACACTCTCCTGGAACTTCATATACTCTCTACCCACTCAGGAAAGTTTACTTCAGAACTTACTTCCTCACAGGAACTGTGTTCTGAAGCAACTTTCCTCAGGTATGTTTTGTATAGTTATTGGCTCAGGTTTGGTAAGAGAGGTCCTTTAAAAATATATTGAAAATCTCTCTCTCCTCTCTCTGCCCTCCTTCTCTCTCCCCCTTTCTCCCATAAGCCTGTCTCTATGAACACTCAAATCACACCCAGGAATCATGACCATGGCCCAAAGCTCCCTGATACTAGAGCCCGTCATGTAGGCATTGTTCTTTCCACCATACATACATTCACCAGAAATTCTGAGGAGTCCTCTCATCCCCTCTGAAATAGGCATCATGCTTCTCTAAAGAACTGAGCATTAAGTGATTCTCAAGGAGCTTGATGCCCTGTTTTCCTCTGTAATAGGATCCTATGATCCTACAAACCTGAGCAAAGGTCTTATCTAACCCAAGATAGATTCTGAATCCTGAGGGGGTCGGGGATGCATCATGGCTCAAGGTGCAGATAATACATTTCCACTGACCAGGACTGACAAAGAGACTGTGCCACATTCAAAGATGCTCTTGAGCCCAACCAGGTTCTGTTTGCTTACCTCTTGACATTATCTAGCTGCTTGTGAGAGCCACAAGATTGACTAACAGGCAGTAAAGGAAATATTATGAGTAATGAAGAATTAGTGTAGTGAATTAGGGGTACCTGTTGCATTAACATGATGCATATGACGCCTCACATATGGACGCAACACAAGAAGAGAAACAAACACAGTTCATTTATTAGAATAAAAAAAAAGAGAGAGAACTTCCCACAAATACAGAGTGCTGCCTCTCAGTTTGTATCAAGAGCAAGACAACAGTTGAAAATTGTATTCCTGAGAAGCAAAAAATTAGCAGTCTGCAAACAAACATAGTAAGTAATTTCAATAAAAGATAAAAAAAGCTTAAAAAAGCAAAACAAAACAAAATTTCAAGTATTATTCCAGATGACATGACAAACCTAATGTACCAGGACAGGGCTTGGAAAAGCAAAGGCCCTGTCAGTCGAGAGCCATCTGGAATTTCATCAGTGAACTGCTCTCAGGGACTAGATGGCTAAGGGCAGAGGCTATATACCCTGCTGTATAAGAGGCATTGGCCAGCCTTGTATCAAGGACCTGGGTACTCAAGACATCCTCCTCAGGATTAGCAGTTTTGGACATTTAATAATTAAAAAAAAAACACAAACATATGCACATTCTTCTAAATATCAGACTATTTCCAATTTCAGTCAATTTGTAAATGATAAGTTATAATATTTGTGCTACAGTTTTTAATATTTAAATCTTATTAAAAGATAAGCACCAAACCTTTTAAAATAAAAAAAAAAAATATACAAAAAGCTGTGGCTTTCCAGACAGAAGAATATCATGTACATCCCTGGAGGCTGTAAACTTATGCTTCCTTTCATTACATAGAATGTTTCTGACATATGAGATCCTTTTTTCCATGAAACTTGTCCATTTCAACTGTAGTCAAGGTAAAAGGTATAAAAGATACAAAAGTATAAACCTGAACTGTCACTGCCTCACCACAGAGAGGAGAGAGCTATCTAGTGGGAAAAGATCTTTGTCTGTTGATTCTCCTGCATTGACTAGGAAGCTAATGTGGCCAGTAGGCCTCGCAGGTTAGTGGGGCACTTGGGGTGTGTGTGTGTTCTGTGTGTCACTGGAGATAAAGCTCCACAAAGGGAAAAGCCATACCAGAGTGCCTGACCAGAAACCCCAGTGCTAGAACGGTAAAAGGAGAACTCTAAAAATGCCCTTAAAGTGTTCGTATGTGGTATCTTTAAAATCATAGTACCATCACCTCCTGTGCTCTGTAACTGTTTATGTGTATCCTCCAATGCTCAGTTCTTGAACCTTGTCTGTTCACAGATGTGATTGAATTTCCTGCAGGGAGAGAAAACATTAAGAACTACTCAAACTGTGAAACTGCATACTGTAACCACCACATAAAAACCAGTGTGCATCACATATGTGAGCTCACTCAACAATTTTTATGCTTTTTAAAAATAGTTTTTAAAGAATTTTAAATTTATGTGTATATGTATCTGAGTATATGCAAGACACTAAACTCCAAAGGTAGTCTTCTTTTTCTCTTTTTAAATTTTAAAATAAAAATGAAAACGGTGTGGGTAAATTATCAGATTAGAATATATGGTCTGTGCTTCCTTAGTGCATGCCCTTGCCTACACTTCACCTAGCAGGGTGGAGACAGATGCTGAGGTGACAATGACCACCTTCCTGTCTCCACAAACCAGGGCAAGATTGTAGGTGTGCAAGGAGAAAGTGGCATGCGCCTTTGTTATTCATATCCATACCACTACGAACAAAAGTGAGTTAGTTGTGAAATCTCCTTTCTTTCTTTTTTATCCGCCCACCCCCCATCAAGACAGAATTTCTTCATAATAACTTTGGCTGTCCTGGAACTCACTCTGTATAGCAGACTGGCCTTGAACTCACAGAGATCTACCTGCCTTTGCCTACTGACTGCTGAGATAAAAACTGTGCACTACCATTGCTCAGCTTCTTTTTTCCTTCCTCCTCTTCTTCTTCAAGATTTATTTGCATTAGTTTTAGTTCTGTCTATGTGTCTTTGTGGAGGTATGCACACCTGCCATGTGTGTTCTTGAGGAGGCCAATAGCTATTCTCCTGCAGCTAGAGTAGTGGGTGGTGACTAAATGCCCAATGTGAGTGCTGGAAACTGAATTCAGATCCTCTGCAAGAACAGCATGCACTCTTAAATGTTGAGCCACCTTTACAACCTAGAATTTCCTTTCTTGAAACAGATGGTGTCTGCTGTTCATGCTCAAGCACAATGCAAGGTTTTATATCACAAAACTACCCATTAAGAAGTCATCTCTATTCTTATCTCTTGCATACTGAGGGCATGAGTTCCACTGCCTTCATCTAAAGTGTTTAGAGATTAAATACTGGCCACTGGATTGACCAGTATTGACAAGCAGAAGTCTATGCCACTAATTGTTTAAAAACAGAAGCAGAAAGATTAGTTCTGAGTACTGACTTCATAAGGCAATGAAATTGTTGCTATGAATAGCATTTGACAACTATGCTGAAGACACCACAGTGGGGGTGGTTAAATTATAACACACACACACACACACACACACACACACACACTCTGAAGAAAAACCCAGGTGTTACTCTATCACAAATTGGGCCAGTCACTTTGTAGACGTGCTCAGACCACAACTGACCCAGACAGAGTTACTACTGAAAGCTGTCAGATAAAGCATGAAGACAGATGGAAGATGAAAGTACATATTTGCACAGAAGTAGCTCAAGAAATGCAGTAACACAAGAACACAATTTCCATATGAAAATGCTATTTTTCACAACACACGATTTTATATAAGTATAGGGATTAAATCAGCATACATATGTGTATTTGGGGGATGAGTAGGAGCCTGGGAACTGAACCCAGAACTTTGTACTCCACTACAAAGGATTCCTTAGGCACCCAAATTAGTGCATTTTTTTAAGCATAAATTCACTACTACTGTTGCAGTCCCAAGCCCTAAGCCTGGAGGATCTGCCGTTGACCCAAATGTCCCCCAGCTTCACTCACATTGCATGGTGAGCCTTCACCTGAGTACGACAGTTACGACCCCAGTAGCAATCAGGACGGGATGTTACAGTCACTGGAAAAGAAAAGTACATGTCTACATTAGATGTATCATATACCTTTCATGTAGATAAAGGAATTTAACTGGAGATACAGAAAAACTCCCTCTGAGCACACAGCATTGTTGTCACTCTGTGTCTCACATAGGTACATGATAGTGTAGAAATCAATGTGTTGGTGTCATCATCTATCGTGCCTTTTTTTTTTTTTTTTTTTTTTTTTTTTGAGAAAAGGTCTTTCAATGGGCTGGGGCTTGCCAAACCAGGGACCTACCTGTCCTCACCAGTTTTAGACTTAGAAGCATGAGCTGACATATCTAACTTTTCTTCTTTCTTGTTTTTAATAAGATTTTTATTTTATGTGTAACAGTGTTTTGCCTGTTGTACCTAAGTGTACTGTGTGAATTCTTGGTGGCCACAGAGGCCAGAATAGGACACCAGATCCTTTGGAACTAGAGTTACAAACAAATGTAACTCTAGTTACATGTGGGTTCTGGAAACTGAACCAGATCCTCTGTAAGACCCACATACCCATTAAAAGAAAAAAAAAAAAAAAAAAGCAAAAACCTGAGAACCGTATTCAGGTCTTCATGCCAGCACAGGAAGCACTTTACTAAGCTTCCATCTTATCTCTGTTTATGGTCAGTTTTCATGGACCATGCCAAGACTTTTGGACAAGAAAAACACATTTATCTGAAAACCAAGTCAAGGAAATTCTGCCTACATGCTACGTATGTAAGTATTGAGTAAAATGCCAGGCTAAGTACCCATTCCAATTGAGTAGAGAAGCCAATACAGACAAAACAGGCTCCTTACCTGGCAACTCTGAAGCAGGAATGTTCTGCCGATACTGGTAGGTCAGTTCTCGGAAGCTACGCAGGCCACAGCAGTAACACAGCACAGTGTTTCCAGTGATTCTGTAATCTGGAGGAAGACAGCCACGTCTGGACACAGCCATTTATCAGGCAATATTATTTTCTAAATAGCAAAACAGACATACTCCAAACTAGTAGGAAACTAACACCATAATGAGGTAGAGACAATGGGCCAGGCATCTGAAAAACAATTCCAAAACTAATCTAAATACTAATTTAGCTAAGATTTATTTTTATTTTAAAAATGTATGCCTACATGAATGTCTGTGCAACATGTATGTTCAGTATTTGAAAAGACCAGAAGAGGGCACTGGATCTTCACCAAACCATTTCTCCAGCCCCACTATAGTTTAGTTTTTAATAGTAAAATAATCTCATGGATTAAAAAATTAAAGTATTAAAAATTCGTCCCCCAAAGTATTAATATTGGGAAGAGTATTTTCTCTAGTGTTACATTTAACTATGATAAATTATTCCTTATCTGAAACACATGGGGTCAGAGATATTCTGAATTATAGACTGGTTTTCCAGATTTTGGGACATTTGTGTATATGTCCCAGAGAATTAAAAAGACATGTGCGTATAAGCGTTTTGTTTGCATGTTTGTATGTGTACCTTAAGTGTGCCTGGTACTAGCAGAGGTCAGAAGGCATTGCATCCCATGGAATTGGAATTATGGATGGTTATAAACCATTATATGGGTTCAGGGAACCAAAGTTGGATCCTCTCTAAGCGAAGCCAGTGCTCTTAACTGCTGGGCCATCTCAAGCCTCCCTACCTGTTCATTATGAGTCCTTGCTTACCTAGAACTTACTTTGTAGACCAGGCAGACATTGAATCAGATAGATCCACTTGCCTGTTTCCCTGGTACTGAAATTAAAGGTGTATGCCAACAATGCCTAGTGATTTGTGTGTATGTAATGAGAACTGAGGACCCAATTCTAAATACAGAATTATTTATATTTCCTACACATCTCACACACATTGCCTGAAGGTGATTTTATACAATGACCCATTATAGCAAGTCTGGTAAAAGTTTTCTTCTTGTGGTATCATGTCTTCAGCACACTTATGGTTACAAATGTTGGAGGCATTTTCAAATTTGGGATGCTACACCTACATGTATTGAAAATAAAATCACCAAAAAATGATTTATAACTTAATAAAAAAAAACACAAATCATGAAGTACTAATGCTACAGTAAGAACACAAAGGACAGTACTGTATATATTAAAAAAAATAGCATGTCAGTGTTGCCAGAGACCACCCCCAAAAGGTGTATGTAAAGTCCAGGATCATAGATACGCAAATATAGATGCAAAAGGGCCTTCAACTGTGTTAATAGTCACACAACGGCATTAAAATAATAAGTTACTGCCAGCTTCTCTCATATTCACAAAATTAACTAGTAAATGCCAAGCCAAGAGGCAGGGGATGCTTCAGGCATGAGGGGAAATCTGCACAATTTTAGGAAAGACTGTGTTCATGTGGCAAAATCTCAGCTTCATGTACTATTGTCATTAAAATCCCAGTTATTTATTCTAAAATGACAACTTTTAGGTTTAAGCACTGCATGCTCAACAGCTGTGGCATTAACATAGTGGGAAACAAGTAATAAATATCCTTTCATGAAGTAGTTAAATAAAGCTATGATATTAAAACTCTATGTAGGGTTGGTGATGTAGCACAGGTGTAGAATGTCTGCTTAGCACGCACAAAGCCCTGGGTTTAGACCCCAGAACTATATAAAACTGGAAATGATGGTATAGGCTGGCTTCTGCCAGTACTTGGGAGGTGAAGGAATGAGAATCAGAAGTTCAAGGTCAGCCATGGTTATACAGCAAGTCTAAGCCTAACTGCGGTCGTAATCAATCTCCCTAAGCTTCCTCCATCCCTAAAACCCTCTATGTAATAATGAACCAAGGCAGGGCTAAGAATGTAAAATAGTTGCTTAGCATGTACAAGAACCTTGGCTACTTCCCACTACCTCAAAAACAATGTCTGGACTTTCCTTGGCAGAAGGAGGTGTGTGACACATGCTGAGTGCAAGCAGGACATTCAATAGGACACCATCTGTAATATAACTCACAAATGAGGCCTTTTCAAAGATCTGGATGGATGGACATGAAAACATTATTCCCAATTTTTTTTTAAAGTCTTTGTTTATGCTTTTCCAATGCTGGGGAGAAAAGCCAGGGCATCATAAATGCTGGGTGAGCAGGCTGCTCCTACCAGTAGTTTAGGTGTTAGATTTCAGTTGAGTTTTACTTATCCTTTGTTCTTCCCAAAAGTACTTGTACTTCCTTTATTTGGTCTTTTGAGACAGGGTCCCTCTACAAAGCTCTGGCCTCAAACTCACAGAAATATTCCTGCCTCTGTCTCCTGAATTCTGAGATTAAAGGTATATACCACTATGCGCGGCCTAGAGTGCACATCCATGCAGACCAGTAGAGAATTGTCTGTGTCCTCTGGAAGAGCAGCAAGTCATTCATATTTTCTGTATGAGCTACTCTCATTACAAAATTAAGAAATCAAAAGTATTATATAAGTTTGATATACTGCAACAATAGGTAAGACACACCAGAACCATGATCACCACTCAAGGAATTTTAAGAAAACTGCTCACATTTTTCTTGGTAAACATTTAAGTCTTAGGAAAAAAAAAACTTGTTACAATTTCTATAGCTTTCCACATTATGTCCTTTTCTCAAGAAAGCACAACATCCTACTCCAATCTATCTCTCAAGGGGTGGGCAACAAATCAAGTGACACAGTGGTGGATACAGGAAAGCCATGTCCTGCCTTCCCTGACAGGGAGAAAAGGTGGAAAAGGTGCTGGAACATGTGCTACAGGTTTCTAAGAAAGCTTTTAAAACCTCAGCTGTGATGGCTCCCGTCTTTCATCCCAGCACTAGGGAGGGTCAGGTCAGGAGTTACACAGCAAGACTCTGCCAAAACAAAACAAAGACTTAAAGTGTCTAGACCTTCCTCTATCTTCCTAGGAAGGGTTTTTCATAAATGTAAAAAAACAGACAACTAATATCACCAAGTATGGCCTGCCATGCTCTTAGCACTTTACAGGAGACAAAGGCACCCTTAAAAATTAATGCTCATTCTGAAGGGCAGGGCTGGCTAAACAATGCTTACCAGACAGTAGAAATACACCCTGCTGTAGAGCCAGGAGACTCTCTGCCAATATATTTTTCCACGTCAGACCCCTGGTTGCCAGGTAACTCTGTGATGGAAAAAAGTGTGAAAAGAAGTTGCAGTTTAGAAGAAGAATCACTAAATAAATAAGAGGGCACTACATAAAGAACTCCAGAGAGCACAGCTGCCCGTGAGTGCATTTACACAGAACCAGTGGTTAAACTAGAGCCAGTCTTCTATGTCTCACAAGTTCTTTGCCGAGAGGCTTTGTCCCCTGGACCTGAATAAAAATCACTGTTCTGTCAAAAAATTCCACAAAGGCATTCACAGCACAAAGATAGATAAGACTCTGAGGGGAAAGGAAAATAGCAAGCTTTAACACTATATTAAATGGGGCATAGGGATAAGAAAACAGACCCCAAATCATAGTTTTCTTCTAACATAGTTAAAATCAAACCATTAAACTACCAACTTCTGATTTTGTAAGCTGCTTGGTGGAGGCCCCCACTCCCTTATTTTCTGAAAAGGCAGGCATATGCCCTTGACAATCACCAATAACCACTTAGATACTGCGGGCCCTATATAAGCTATGGAATACTGCTGGTAAAAGCCAAATCTCCTTGAACAGGAGACAGGATATCTATCAGTAGCACACTCTCATGAGAATTTCTCCTTTTAATCTCTGAGTATTTCTCCCTTTTACACTTGCCCTTACCCTACCCACCTACCCACCAAGGGTGACAAGTATAGCTGAATGCCAGGCCTTTGCTTTCTCTATTTAGACACAGTTCAAGGCTGTTACAAGAAGGTTTTCATGTACCTAAATGCAGAATGTAGTGATGCTCAGCTAAGTAAGTTTGGTGATGTGTGTAAGTAAATGAATGGCTTCAGAGGGAGGCACAATTCTCAACATAACATATAGAATTGAACATGTTAAGATTCTAAGAGCTGAGCTAGCTTCCTCAAACTTGGGAAGAAAAATGTTCAGAAAAAGGAGCCAGAGAAAATAGAGAGAATTGAGATACCCTCTCTGTAAGATATTAACTAATTCCTATGGTTTGATAGCATAATCAGCAAATGGGAATTACCTCATTTTAGAATACATGGAAAACCTAATATATATCATGGAGTCATGGAACTGATTGTACTGGTCAGATAATATAGAATGTGCTGCCAGTTGTGGCAGTACACATCTGCAGGCAAATGCTATAGAGAAAATGTGTGTCCTAACAGAAACCACAAAGATTACAGGAAAGCTTCATGGTCTTCACTGGATGCCCAGGACAAGTGCAGAGGCGATACCTTCAGGATGTCTGACTCATAGTTGTTATTGTTCAGCACTCCATCCAAGCACTTGTCCCCCAGGTTGAGCTCTGCAGAGGAAGGAGAAATTTTATCTGTTTTATGAGAATGATGTAGTATCCAAGTACTGTTTTCCTGACAGGATAACCAAATCTCTTTCCATTATAGATTACAAAAAGCAACAAGCTTAGAAAATGCCTTGGTCAGTAAAATGCCTACCACATAAGGAATGCAGATCTGAGTTTCAATTCCTAGCATGACTATTAAAAGAAGAAAGAGAAAGAAAGAAAAATCTAAGCATAGCATGTCATGCCTATAATACTAGTATTGGTGGAGGAAAAAGACAAGTGGATCAATGTAGATTTCTGAACCAACCAGTCTAGCCAACTAGTGAACATTAAGATCACTGAAAGACCCTGTCTCAAAATAAGGATGATGGACTACAATAGGGGAGTCAATGTATCAACTACACATCAAACATTACTAAATAAAACCCTAATTTCAGGAATGGGTTACATCTTTCTCAGTCACTGGCTAGAATACCCCTAGACATTGCAGGCTATTGTCAATACTATTGGTTACCCTCTACAACTTGAGGCAAGACCCTGTTGCTGAAGTCCTCACATAATTACTTAACCAAACATGGAAAAATCAAGGTGGTACCCAACTAGATGCTTCACCTCTACTAACTAGTATTTAAAGAACTCAAAAGTTATTATACATACTACCAGAACAAAAAAGTAATCATCAATCTCCCCAGCTATAAACCTCGTGTGCTCTAATAGTGACTTGTCTGTGAGATATACCTGTGGGGATTCAATAAAAGCTTCAGAAGTTTTGGAGATATCAGAGGGAATCTATCCACAGTCTATGTGGGGAGTTAATAAAAGCTCCAGAAGTTTCAGAGCTCTAACCACAGTCAGTCTAGGAGAATCAGAGAGTGGTGATTCAAACCTTTAATCCCAGCACAGGAAGTATCCTGGGAGTGGTGACCTACGCCCTTAATCCCAACTGAGTAGGTCACTTTAGATTATAGAAGGAATTCCAGGCTCTCAAGCAGGCAGTGGTGGGGCCATGCCTTAATTTACCGAGAGAGCATTTAAGCTTAAGGCAGGCATAGAGCAGGGGGAAGAAAAGCCAAAGGAAGCGAAGCTGAGGAAGCTGGAAGACAGTTGGGTAAGATCTGACTGTGGTGTTTATTCTCTCTAATATTTCCAACTTCTTCAGAGATCTATCCCTGAGTCTCATTTATTCATGCGACATATACCCACTGGCACAATAACAGCACAAATGTAATAGAAGTAACCAACCACTTTTAAAGTTAGTTTTAAGGCCCTCTCCATGAGATAGAACACCTACCTGTTAACAAGGCCAAGAACCTGTCCTAGATAGGTCATGGGCACTAGGGAAAAATATTCTTCTACATGAACACAGCAATAAAACAATTCCTAGTGGAGCTGGGCAGTGTTAAAGCATGCCTTTAATGCCAGCATGCAACACACTTTGAACTTGTGATTCTCCTGCCTAAGACTCTGAAAGGCTAGGATTATAGAAATGCTGTTTTTATGTGAATAAATAATTTTTCCTGCATAGGAAACTGATAGTTCTCTTATTTTATTACTGCTTGCTTTGAAGCAACATGGGTTTTAGACTTCCAAAGCGACAAAATTCTACATTGTAGTTGAAAAGGGCAGGTAATCAATCACTTGATGGTCCACAGCAGTTTCTTTTTCTCTGAACATAGCAGGTCACAATTCATTACCACCTACCCCACGTACATCAAGAGAACATAAAAATGTCAAAGCAACTAGGCTGAAGAGCTGACATTACCACAGAATGGGGCCAAGCAGCCAAAGCATCCAGTCCGGGTGCAGCCCCAATACAAATGGCAGAAGGGCTGCAGGCACACTGCACCTGTGGACAGAGGACAGTTGGTCAATTGGGACAGAGAACTGTGCTTGTTTTGATACTCAAGGACGTTTAGCACCAGACTCAAGAGCTTAACTCTCTTTGAACACAGCCTTTCTGATGTGTTCTCATCTAACTAAGGAACAGAGGCAACATCTCAGATAACACCTAAAATTAAAAGTGATAGAATGTTGATAATCAAGTTAATTTAAAAACAATGATCTTAAAAACAGCTTGGTCTATGGTCCCAGCACCTAAACAGCTCTGGTTCCTTTTTTCCCAGCTCTAAATATGTGACACACTTGAAGTAACTGCACATGTCTGCAGATGGTTTTTTTTTTTTTACCTACCACGAATATTGTTTTTACATTGTTATTTTGCACTCTCTTGTAGAAAACGTTTTTTAATGTTTAATATTCTCCACAATGCAAGTTCATAGAATATGATACTAAATAAACCCTAGATGAAATTCTTATAAGATTGAATAACTAAACCCTTTTAAGAGTATAATCATTTTATAAACACCTCTATCTATAAAAAGCATTTCTCTATAGAATTAGTCAAAAGTAAAGACTGCCCTCTTAGTAAAATTTTAAGATGCTAACCTTTGCTGCCACCTACTGATCTGTTTTTCTCAAATGTCAGTATTCTCAGGACTCTTCCATGGATTTTTCTCAACATGCCTAGAGGTCACCCTGGTATGCCTGGAGCTTGTTAAATACCTATCCCAGAAAGCATATCACTACTGTGCTACTGTCTCCTTTTCTGTACTGCACTGAGTCTAAGCTAGGAGGACCACCTTCCCCAGATCAGTCCCTGAGCACACAAAACACACTCCATCACTGCAGTGGAGAGCTTGTACCAGATCATACATTGTGTTCTTGATATCCAGAAGAGTGGCTCATGCACTGCAGAGACTTGTTGATATGGCCTTGTGATGAGTTTATGCTTTTCTTCATTTAACAGCAATAATGATCAAGGAACTCTCAAGTTGAGAAATATTTTAAAAAGGCAATAGACACAAATAAGCATCTCAAACAAAGTATATTCAAACAGCTATAAATGAAGAGCTCCATTTGTTTTTCTGATGTTTTGCAATGCTGAGGATGAAACCCAGAAGCTTATACATTATAAGCAAGTGTTCCACAACTAGCTATCTCTCTACCTAAAGACCTATTTTAATGACAAGAAATATAAATTAAAAATAAGATATTTCATCTATTAGATTTATAAGTAATACATTCATTATATAATGGCTATAGTACTGATATGAGAATGGATATAGATTCAGATGCCAGAAGAACCACCTACATATGGTGGCCTCTTCAGGACAGTATCAACTGATGGGAAAAAATAGTATTCAGTATGCTTATGTGGGATCAAATGATCTTTGTTTCATAGTCCACATAAAGTCAATTTCATTTGAAAAAATCAAGCCATGGAGGATGTACAAGAATGTTCTCCTATTGGAGGGCACACCTCTGGGAGACAAACATACTCACACTGCTGAGGGGCAACACGGGAATCCTGCTCACGTTCAGCTCTCCGATCAGGCATAGGCTGGAAACAGCAGGTGCATATGGCATGGCTTCCTTGAAGAGGGCACATGTAATCCTGGGCTGCTGAAGCATATACACGCTTAGGTTAGAATATGTTCAGACACCATGTAAAAGACAGTAGAGAAAAACTTCCATCTAGAGAGGTAACTATGACGTACACAGGATGAGGGACAGGATCTGGGAGGAATTCAAAATATTTCCTAAGTGGACAAATGATATTATGTCATTGGAAATATGGGAATTCAAATAACTATAACTCAGTGAAAACTTACCTAGCATTTGATAAGCCTTAGGCTTAATCCTCAGCACCAAAAATACCCATATATGTGTACATATACATACCTATGTACATAAATTTTTTTTTTTTAAGTAACTGGACTAAGGGTGAAAGTCAGGCACGAGGGTATATACCTATAGTGCTAGCTACTGGGAGTCTGATTCAGGAGATCAGAAGTTCAAAGCTAGTCTGAAATATGTACTGAGTTTTAAGCCAGCCTGAGTTATAAATTGAGACAATATTTCAAAAAACCAAAAAGCCTATCTTGGGTAGAAGTCAAGTATCTACCTCTGGTTGCTGAGAACTGCTTTGCTGTCCCAACTATTGGTTCTCGAAGTGACTCAGAGAACTGGAACAGTGTTCCTGTGGTAGCCAAGAATATGGCTCTTAATTACAACCCTCAGCTAGCGGCCTTCTAACACACTCAGGCTAAATAGCAGCTAAAGGGCCAGGGTTTCTAAGACTATCTTCAATTTGACAATGATCTCAGTGCTCACTGCAGTAAGAACAGGCACAGCCAGAACTAGAGTAGCCAATCCCAGGCAGAAAATACTGTTATGCTCTGCAGCCAGTTCAAGTTGCTAGGCTTCAACAGTTAAAGCTAAGAACTTCATGTCACATGCAAGTAGACAGCTCTCTTGTTCTCTTTTCCTCATCTTCTTTGTTTTCCTTTTAAGTTGGACTGGAACAAAATGCTTTGCAAATGCTAAGCATGCCCTCTATTACTGAGCTACATCTCAGCCCCTTTCTTGCTTTATCAATGCATCTATGACCTATCTGAAATATAAAACTGATCAGAGATTTAGAGAACAACTCTACGGAGATCAAGACGACTGAGAATTTAGCACGCTAGAAAGAAGCCAGTCTCTAATTTAAGGGACAGATACAGAATGATCATTTTGACTTTGGCAAACCCCACTGAGCAAATTGCCTGAAGCAGTAGGCTGAAGAGAGAACAAAAATTAAAACCAGGACTGTTACTTAACAGGTATGTCTCTTCCTAGCTCCCTAATTTTATTTGTTTGTTTTTTGAGGCAGGGTTTCTCTGTGTAGCACTGGTGGTCTTGGAACTTGCTTTGTAGACCAGGCTGGCCTCTAACTCACAGAGATCTACCTGCCTCTGCCTCCCAAGTTCTGGGATTTAAAGGCATGCATTACTATGCCCAGCTTCTCTAATTTCTTACCAATATTGATTATGCAACTCAAGAGGCTATGAGAGGCAAGAAGATTGCTGGAACGGGACTAGAGAGCAGGGGAAACACCATAGAGGAATCACCATAGGAAACCAGAACAAGAATCACAAGGATTTAACACAATGGAAGGAAAAGCTCATAGTTAGATACCACTATCTTACCTGTTGTCAAGCTGGCAGACGTTGATGGTGCTTCTCCACCAAGGGCCTGTGTGGCTCCCGGCTCGCTATCTGGAACTGGGAAAGGAAGAGACTGCACTGCTTGCCTTCTGTATTCAGGACACTGTCTGCATACAATATATGGCTGACTGTGAGAAGAAAAAGCAGAGCTGAAGTCACAAAGGAACAGGCAGACATTGCTATATTATCACCTAACCCCAGCTCAGGCTCCAAGGCCAAGAGAAAACTACCCTGAAAGTACTGCTAGCTCACTCAATGCAGCCTGCTCTTGTCTTGTTAAAATCAGAGCACAGCTGTAATCCCAGCACTGTTAAGACCAAGGCAGGAGGGTCCTAGTGAGCTGGAATTATAGGTGTCAGCAGCCACACCCAAATTCTCAAATGCTAGGCAAACATTCTAGAAGTTTTTTTTAATGTTTTTATTTTGAGATAACTAGTTTTGAACTCACTCTGTAATCCAGGGAAGGTTATTTACTCCCCCTGCCCTGCACCCCAATATCATGGTCTTGGCCCAAAATGTAGATCTGAAACCAATGAGTCAACAAGTAAAATTGGGTCTCAAAGGGCCGTGTCCTTTCAGCCTGGGGACAATGCCTTTCCTGTCATACTATTCTGAGAAATTATAACACTACCATTTACAGCCAAGGACTTATGGTCTCTATAAGAACTGGGTGTGCTTGTTTGGGAAAAACAATACATAAGACTGTTCTGCTATAGCCAGTTAATCAGGATTTGTGATGGGGAGCCTAAGAAAATGAGGGTATAGAGGTGGGTTTCAAAAGCTGGAAATGGCAGTGCATGCCTTTAATTTCACTACTCAACAGGCAGAGACTGGCATCTCTATGAGCTCAAGGACAGCCTGGCCTACATAGTTAAGTCCAAGACAGTCAGGGCTATATAGAGAGACAACCAAGGTAGGTGTGGTGGCACAGGCCTTTAATACTAGCACTCAGGAGGCTAAGGCAGGTGGGTCACTGTGAAGTCAAGGCCAGCTTGGTCTACACAGTAAGTTCCCAGACAACAAAGGCTACATAGAGAAGTCCCGTTTCAAAGTAAATATGTAAATAAACTAACTAACTAATTAATTAATTTTAAAAGACCACTAAGGCTACCTGAGGCTCTTAAGCTATTCATTGTTGCTCGGCATCCTCCTAGTCTGGCCATATTCCAATTTCAGAAAACAAGCTAAAAACATCAAGGAAACTGACTTACAGAAGTTCTATTCTATAGCTACACACCCATGACATGTTAGTGGACTTCTCACCCCAGGCCCCACCCACTATCAACAAGGAGCACGTCTAACCTGATGTCTGAGGACTCACTGTCAACATCTGACAGTTCTAGCAGGTCCTCTGAACTCCCCTCTTCATCAGAGAAAGACCTCCTGACTTTGGGTTGTAGCATATCTTGAGTGATTTTATTTCTTGCATCCATGCTTCTCATATCTTCTTCACTTCGACTCTTGTCTAGATAAAAAGGACATAGCAAAGTTCATGGCAAAGGAAACATGACTAGGGATATGAGCAGAGCTTGTAGCCCCAGGCCCTAAAAAGAAAAAGCTAGTGAAGCTGACCTGGGTGCTGGATAAGGTATGCTTCCACGAGGTTGTTCAGGATGTGGTTTTTGCAGATCCGCTCCACTGGACATCGGCAGGTAGGGCACAGAGATGAACGATCCATCCAGCCAGAGTAGCAAGCCGCACAAAATGTGTGCATACAAGGCTGCAAACTAGCAGAATATGGAGGAACAAAGAACACATTTCCTGACAAAAATCTTCCAAGGTCTGCCACTGTGACACTCAGCAAAATCTGTAGCAGGCCTACCCAACAGGAACACAAGCTGGATCCCCATCACGAGCCAATTCTATCATCTAACCTAAAAATACTTAAGCTCAGTTTTATAAGATTTAAAAAAAAATCAGAGCTGTTTGCCTGTCTTTCAGGGGAACAGAGAACAAACCATAACTTAAGGAATATAAGCAAAAGAGACACCAAATGTTTGATGACTTGTCTGGGTAGCATCTACCTTCCAAGTGTCCAAACAAAAGCCAAGAGAAGTTTTTCCCAAAGACAATCCTGGGAACTTCACTCTATGTATTATGTCTTTAGTCATGAAATGTTTAAAACTTAGTATACATCACATGATTCTCCTACAAGGCAAAGATCAGCTTTCTGGGTTACTTATGACCTGTGTCAGTTAAAACCAAGACTGAACAATCTCATGGATTCTATGGCCCTGGTCTCTAGGTTCCAGAATTTCTCCTTGTTGACACTGCAAGTAATAGGAAAATGGAAACCTGAGTATATTCCAGGGCAAAAGAGGAACACAGTCTGTTTTATTTATGGTCATTTCCCCACACTTGTCAAAGGAGCCCCTGCTACTGAAGCAACCCTAGCAATATGAAGCACTATACCTCACACAGTCATGCAGAAGATCTTGACAGATGATGCAGGTTAGTGTCTCCTCCATCTTGTCTGGCTTCACAGAGGCAATTCTGACATCCTCATGTGAGGTTTGGGCATTTTCATGTTGGTCTGCAACCAATAACTGCAGGTTCAAGTCAAGCTCCCCATCTACAAGAAAAAAGACAAGTCTGAACAGTCATAACCACTTTATCTGAAGACCCAGAAGACCCTCATAATTCTATTGTCCATCAATAGCAGAGGAAACACTTATAAGGAATTCTTTTGTTGTTGCTGTTTTGTGAGACGGGGTCTCTGTATGTAATCCTGGCTGTCCAGGAACTCACTGCATAGACCAGACTGGCCAGACAGAGTTAGGATTCAAAGCATGTGCCACTATGCCTGGGTATATCAAGACTATTTTTAAGAAGGTCTCGAATAAGTCACATGTTCCTTTGTACCTAAATTCTGGTTTAGAAGAACAGTTGGTAACCTAAAAGAAAAAAAAAAAAAAAAGGACTCTCAGGATATGTGCATGTGTGCATAAGACATAAAGGTAACAAGTGGGAGAGGGAGAAAAAAGAGGGAGGGTCAGTTCTATAATATTTTTGTGTCATTTTTATTTAAACAAATAAAATACAACCCTATGCACAAAGGAAAGTAAAAGTAAAAAGAAACCCGAGTATATTCCAAGGTTAAAAAGGATCAAAGTCTGTTTTATTTATGGTCATTTCCTCAGACAAGGATACTAGGTAAGAAATACTCTATACCTACTCTACTCTAAGATGGCACTGGCAGCTTTAAAATGTTCTTTCTCCTGTTACATTTATATATGCATACACAAAGTACTGGTACTATTATCATTTTTTGAGATGTTCTCATGCTGCCCTGATTACTGTCAAACTCATTATGTAGCCGAGAATTACCTTAAAGATATGATTCACCTGTTTTCATTTCCCAGAACTGGAATTCTAGGCTTAATTCTTATTTTTATAAGCTGGATTTATAGGCTGGGCATGATGGTACACTTGGGAGGCAGAGGAAGATGGATCTCTTGTGAGTGTGAAGCCAGACTGGTCTATATAGCGAGTTCTAGCCTAGCCAGGTATCTAGAAGGAAATAAACACAGCTATTCTCTTCCCTGGCCTTTCCTTACCTAGTATCCGTATCTAAGGGAATTATTCAGTTTTTTTGGGCCATATGTTTGTATTATAATACTACAGTTGACATCTTTTGTATGCAGTACTGAAATCAAATCTAGCGTCTTACACATTAGACTCAACCACTGAGTTACATCCTCAACAAAGTGATTTATCAATATTAAAAATCCTCTTAATATTACTGAGCAAGTATTGATTAAATTTCATTTTATGGTTATCATTATGAATATGTTAAGTATTCATTGCTAAGAAAAGTAGTTTAACAAATTTTAAGCTTTTCTATCTTACATAATTTTTCTATTTTTAAAAAGATTTATTTTTAATGTATGTGTAAGTGCCTGCATGTATGTACATATTCTATGCATGTATCTGGTGCCTGCCAAAGCCCAAATTGAGCATCACGTACCCCTGAAACTTACAGTTTGGTTGTAAGCCATCGTGCAGGTGCTAGGAACCAAACTCAGGTCCTCAGCAAGAGTAACAGTCCTTTCTTTTGTTGTTATATTTTATTTTTAAAAGTACAACTAGCAAAATATTATGGATTCTATTCTTCTAAAACAAATTATTCCCTTCCTTTTTTTTTCTTTGTAAGCTCAGATTTAATTAGCTATCAGGTAAGATGTACCTACCTAAACAACAGCTGTGATATTCTTTAATTTTTTAAAAATATATAAAGAGTAAGTGTTCTTAATCACTGAGCAATCTCTCCACCCTCTAATTTTCCATTTTTGTTGAAATTAAAAATCACCCACAGTAGTGGCACACACCTTTAATCCCAGGACTCAGGAAGCAGAGGAAGGTGGATCTCGGTAAATTCAAAGCCAACTTGGTCTACAAAATGAGTTCCAGGACCATTAAGGCTACAGAGAGAAACCTTGCCTTAAAAACAAAAACAGCAACAACAACAAAAATCACCTCCTATCAATACTTTCTTCCCCCCATCCCTCCATAATAGGGTCTCACTATGTAGCTCTAGCTGTTCTGGAACTCACTATGTAGACCAGGTTAGCCTCAAGCTCAGAGATCCACCTGCTTCTGTCTCTCAAGAGCTGGAATTAAAGACACGCATCACTATGCCTTGTCTTAACACTTTTTCTTCTAAAGAAATTACTATAAATAGAGAGGGGGTGGAGGGGAGAGTCCAGAGGACGACTCTGGGGAGTCAGTTCTCTACTTCCACCATTATGTAGATTCCAGAGATTGAACTGAGGTTGCCAGGCTTCACAACAAATGCCTTTGCCTGTGGAGCCATGTTACCAGCCCTATACTTAATTTTTAAATGTTATAATTGTGATTCTTATTATGGCTCCCCCACACCAATTAATTTATTTTACCACAGATGTTCAGATAATCCAGTTTCTCCCCTATGACATTATTTTTAGTGCTCTTCTATCACACTATTTCCACAGCCAGCTGGCCTTCAACTTCAATCTTCCTGCCTCTACCTTCCAAGTTCTGAGATTATAGATATGTGTCACCATGCCCTGTTTAATATACATAAAGAAATTACTATTCTATCAAAGGTAAAGGACTCTGACATCCATCTGTAATTGAAACTGCAGTTTTCAGAACAAATAGCATGACCTAGTATTCAACAGTTCTATTTGGATTATGTGAACAAAAAGAATCCTAGACTTTCATACAGAAAATTCAAGTTGTTAGATTATAAACCTGAGACAGATCCACATACTTCTGCCAAAAGCAGGAACCCACTGGGGGTAACAGCCAGCACAGCACAGAGCACAAGAGGACAAAGGATGCATAAAACAGTGAGAGGCTAACCTCCTTTCGTCTTTTTTTTGGCAGGCTCCAATTCCTCATGGTCTTCGGCTTCCAACAAAGAAAAGGATGATTCTCTGTCTCTGAGAACTGGAGAAAGGCCAAAGGGTTCAACATTTGCAACACGTGAACTACATTTTTGGGGGGAGACGTCTGCATTCCCAAGACCTGTGAAAAGGGACAAATAAGACAGGTTGTGATTTGTCTACTTCAGAAGAGTCAGGAGTCACTGATTTAATAAAATGCATTTTGTAATTAGAGATCTCACATAAGCCCCATCTCAGTGCTAATGAAGCCAGAGGCATTCACATGGAAAGACATGCAAGGCGGTCCACAATAGGATCACCCCTAAATAATAGGTCTAAGATGTATAACTGTACATTCTGCAATCACAAAAGGCATATTATATACTAAATACACCCAAAAGAGGTGTGAAGTACATACACTTCTGATGGAGTAGTGAGTATGGTAAAGGAAATGACAGAAACTATCAGGTAGAATTCTGACCTAAACAGATAGAAGCTTAAGCATCACATGCAACTTGAATGAGTTTGGCTGAAAAGTCATGAAACTTTTCATTATTCTCTGGCTTATTCATAGTATTAAAGTACAATTCATATCTACTTTATTATATTCAAATTATAAACACTACTATTTGGAAAAAGAAGAAACTGGTTTATACCATATAAAGCAAGAGGGGTATGGAAATTATTTCAGAAACAAATTAACTTATATACTAAAAAAGAACAAGAATCTAACTTCCCAGGCCATCTCCTGTTCTGAGTCTTTTATGTTCAGCCATGATTTTTATTTGAGGACAAAGATTATATAATGGCACTTCTATGGAAGGCTCCAGATGGGGAAACTGAATATATAAAAGTGCTTATTATACCACTCTAAGTTTTAATTATACTTATTTTGATAGTACAAAAATACTTCAACATAAAGATAGAAAAATCTTGGTTTTAAAAAATTACAAAAGATATGATATATCTTCGACTGTAGGAAATCTAATCAGAAGGTTGGTAGAGCCTTAACAGACTACATGGTATGCACATGGATAGATGGAATAGAATATAAATGTAATGGTGAAGTCAGTTTTCTTTGAGAGTTTATATATGTGTGTTTCTGGGGATCAAACCAAAAAAAGAAAAAAGGACAAGCTGTGAGGAACAGAGCATGTAAAACTGGTTCTCAGCAACACACAGTTCTGGATAAACCTTAAAAGCATTATGATAAATGGAAGAGCCAGTCATAAGATCACATACTGTATGACTATGAACACAAAATGTTCAGAACATGCAATAAATGCATAGAGATACATGAGCTTCTTTTTATGTGATAGAATGCTCTCTAATTTAACAGGGATGGCCATATAACCTTGTAAATGTATCTAAAACACTGATAGGTACACTTTACTGAGTGATGATATTTACAGTATGTGAATTATATTTACATAAAATTACAAAAAATACTATGTTACCATGGTCCTTAAGGGTTAGTTTTTTTCTCCTGGGAATGAAATAATTTCAGTATACATGACTACAGAACACTTACTGATGAATGGATTTACTGAATCTCAAGGAACAAAAAACTGCGACTGTCACTGTGATCCCCATCTCACCAGAGCTAGAGGAATGCTTTTGCCCTGCAGAGGTCAGCTCTGGCTCCATAGAAGAGGTAGAGGCCGTGGGAAAGAGGTCTGATGTCGATGTTGATGGCTGTGGTTCCTCTAAGTATGTTTGAGCCATGGGTGACAATGGTGGAACCTGGAGGTCATCACCCTGCCCTGGACCTGAGGAATCTTTGGTCACATGGAACATATTTTCTTTATTGGCTTCTAGAGATGCAAAAATAAAGAGTGCATTCAGAACCCAGAGAGACATTTTGGAGGCTGAATGGCCATTCCTAGAACTCAAAAACCCTTTGTCATAAGCTCACTTACCAAAGGACTCTTGAGGCAAGCTTGGCTTTTCACTTAAAGATTCATAGAGGTATGCCACATCTAGAAGGAAATTAATCAAGTCATCTCTCCTGTTCATCTTTTGATTTCCATTTACCATCTGGTAACAACATTCAGCAGTTTAAGTGATTCTAATAAAAGCAAGCCACATTTTTATCAACCTAAATATAAGCAAGCAACCAAAGGGAAAAATAGCCACAGAAGGTAGACGAGGGTGAAAAGGATGTGCTTCACTAATAATTGCAAGCTTCTAGAAAGAAAAGATTCAAGTTTCTTCTCTGTGGCCAGAGGCTGATTTACTTTATAAGGATCTAAGGAATACCAGTACCCTCTTTTTTCCTCCTTTCCAAGAATCACTTTATGGTGGTCTTTACTTATTTCAGGGTGAATTTTCAAAGATTCTTACAACTCTCCTTATCCTATATGAAGCTGGATCCAGACTTTTTGTAAAGTCCCCAAGAGTAGAATTGCCAGTGGCTTCCAGGGCCCCTGTCTGGATTTTTGTCCCACACTGCAATTCTACTGTTTTGCCCAGCCCAGCCCATTTACTTCTCCTTGGCAGCCATTATGAGATGTACAGCTCCTGGTGGCATTCTTGAAGAAAAGCCCTACCCAAAGAGTCAAGAAACAATAAGTTGTCATTTTATGGAAATGTCTGCTTCAACACATGTTCTTTCTGAGGGTATTTTCCAGCCTAAATTAGATGGCTTCTTGGTTTAACACCTGGGGAAAGTATACCAGTAAATTTTTCTCTCTTACTGTGTTCTGGCTCATTCTTCCTGTATACCAAATAGATGATATCCCCACTCTGTAAAGGGCAAGTCTGCTTCTTAACAACTTGCAGTTTGTTGATTACTGTTCCATTGGTACTGTAAAGAAAACAAAAGTATATGTTGTCCTATTCAAAATAACTGAATAGAGTAAACATTTTCCTACTACCATTAAGAAATCTGCTCAGTATTACCATTTTGAAAATACTCAGAGGACAAGAAACTATTTAGCCACAAGGCAGTGGTGGCAAAAACTTTGAGAGGCAGAGGCAGACAGATCTCTGTGAGTTCAATGCCAGCCTGGTCTACAGTGAGTTCTAGAAAAGCCAGAGCTGTTACAGAGAGAAACCCTGCCTCAGGGAAAAATTAATTAACCATTTCATATATGCAAGTACTACCTGGTAATACTCTACAACAAAAAGCTTTCCTGTTAACTCCTGTTACTACCCACTTACTGCAAATGACGAGAGAGAGAGAGAGAGAGAGAGAGAGAGAGAGAGAGAGAGAGAGAGAGAGAGAGAGAGAGAGAGAGATAGAGAGAGAGAGAATGCGCGCGCACGCCCGTACGGATGGTTTTGAGTGGCCATGTGGGTGTTGAGAACTGAACCTGTGTCATCTGCAAGAGCAGTATGCTTTTAACTGTTTACTGTTCCACTGCAGGCTCTTTCTTGTATGTTTCAAGATGGATCCTGAGACAGCACACTACTGTCATTTACTTCTTCCCCGAGGTGTTGATGGCTCTGTCAGCTCTCACAACCACAACCCCAATCATTCATTCCTTAGAGAATACTAATCCCTCCCAGAAGATGCATTCAAGACAAAGCAAAATAAATGTTGGGCTTTCAACTGGAAGAAAGCATAGCTCCTGTATTTGGAAGATGCAGTGACCCAATTATAATCAATCATATTGCTAGATGGGAGGCCAAAGCACATGCCCCAGGTTTAGAGTGTGGAGACAGGAAGGATTCTCCTGGGAAGAATTTTTGGTAGCAATCTATTGGAAAGAAAATCAGGAACTGAGTATATGATGGCCAAAGAGTATAGTACACTGAACAGAAAATTCAACAACTGAACTGGTCCTTGTCTTTGACTTCATTCCTGAGGTCCAGCACAGGAAGGGATTTGTATTTTAGACTTGAATCTTAATTTTCTCAGGTCAAGGAATGGCAAACATTTCCATAAAGCACATGGCACTAGTTCAAATTCTGTGGTCACAAAGTTCAGTTCATGACAGCAGCCAAAGGCAGGGCATAAGTATGCAGGCAGGCCCATGTCCCATTAAAACTGATAATGTAGACCACAATCTTGACACAATCATTAACTGGCCCTCTGCAACCAGGCATCTTCCAATTGTCCATTTTCATACTATTTCTTGATGAATGAACCCCTGCTGTCAGGATGAAGCCCAAATGCCCTGCTATAATTTCTACTTATCACCTCTACCTACTCCACACATCCTTGTGCCTCTGCCTGGACTACCTGTTTTTCCCCCAGACAACCTTTGCCCCAGAAGGTAGCACCTTTAACAGGAGACTGTCCCAAGAGCATCCAGAAGAAATCAGCCTACCAAGACCCAGCAGTAGAAGGCCAACATGACCAGTAGCATCTTTGAAGGTTCTCTGTCTCATGTTGTGTCAGGGCTTTTTTTTTTTTAAATTAATTTTAATTTATTTATTTACTTTTATCCTACATGTCCTTTGCATATATATGTGCATATATATAGAATGTGTATATATATACATACATACATACACACATATATACATACATATATATGTGTGTATATATATATATATATATACACACACACACACATTCTAGTTTTGTGTTTTTATGGGAATCCTGAGTATGTGAACAAGTGTGTCTCTGTGTCTATATCTGTCTCTTGTGCCTTTTCTTCAGGTCTCTTCCTACTGTTTGTATTATTCCAATTTGTTTGTTTTTGTTTTATCTTACTATACTATACTATATGATGATGATGATGATGTGTGTGTGTTTTCTAATGAGACACAGAATAGGGTGAATTCAGATGGGAGGGGAAATGGAGAGAAACTGGGAGGAGTAGAGGAAGAAAAAACCATAATCAGAATATATTGTATGAAAAAAATCTATTTTCAATAAAAGGAAAAGAAAAACCTACCAATATATTTTAAATCTTATTTCTGAGTCACATGGGCCATATTTAATTTAATTAGAAAATGAACCACAGGAACTAAACCACATTCATGATCTCATGCCGGAAACTGGAGAATGAATATACATCCTGGTGATTTGGGAACCTGAGCAGCACTTCAGGAAAAGGAAATCTCTGTTACACTGTAATAGCATGTCAGCTTCCCAAGTTACAAAGGGAAAGAGAATAATGTGCTCACCTGGTATCTTCCAGTGTCACTTGACCAGATTTTTCATCTACTATAAGTTTACAATGATCTCCAGAGACTAGTTTATTGCTGGGAAAAGAGAGGTCACAACCTAAAAAAGATGGCAAGATACTGGACATTACTGTGGATTCTATGAGTGCTACTGCCTTGCTTTTCCAGTCTACAACCAAATACGCCCACACAGACAAACAACATTTAAACACTGAAGTGTTAATCTAAAGTAAAGAGACGTAGTGTATGCCCTATACCTTCCCGAACCCAGTCACCTGGAAGATACCCTATCACAGCAACAGCTTCTTTATGACAGTTTATCATACAAACAGCTCAGAGGATACATAGTATCTGAATTGTAAAAACAAAACAAAAAATAAAGGGGATTAAATAACTCTTTAATGTTCACAACTAGTTCTTGCTGGGTGGTGGTAGCACATGCCTTTAATCCTAGCACTCAGGAGTCAGGGGCAGGTGGACCTTTGAGTTGTAGGACAACTAGGGATACACAGAAAAACCCTAAAGACCAAAAATAAACAAACAAACAAATAAATGAAAAGAATAAGCTAGGCAAGAATCCCATTACTGAGGTACACTTCATGGGCTAGGGCTAGAAGAATCATATACTGGAGGTCATCCTGGACTATATATCTCAAGACTGTCTCAAGTGAGAAGAGCATGAAGGGTCAGGGGAGACAATATCCCTCTTGAAATCACAACCTTATCCTGTTTTGGCCTGTGCTTTGTTTGAGTCACTGACCTATGGATTGGGTGGATCAGAAGAGTCAATACTTCCCCTCCTTGGTCCACTAAGTTTTACTGGCAAGAAATGGAAAGAGCCAGGGCCAGTGTCTTTCCCTTCATCTCTTTTGAGGTGAAACCCTCTGTAAGAAAAGAAGTCTATACACCTAATGACTCAGAGGTTCTGAGAGATGAGTGTTTGTATAACACATTGGCCCTTAACCAGGCTGCGGATATGGCAACATCCTGCTCCAACCACCATATGATGTTCACAAGCTGCTGACACTCCTGGATGCCAGAGAGGCTTAAATGCAGCTGACTGTTGCCTATACCTGTACCAACTGGGCTCTAAAGTGGACTTCTGTTCCTATTAGCATGCTTTCCAGGAAAGTTACAACTAAAGTTATATTTCAAGATTTTGGAACATATGTTGTAGGTCAGTAAGC
Organism: Phyllotis vaccarum; assembly: GCA_033318265.1. NCBI lineage: Eukaryota > Metazoa > Chordata > Mammalia > Rodentia > Cricetidae > Phyllotis > Phyllotis vaccarum. Next base: position 62,508,324 of record JARWLC010000017.1, read on the forward strand.
TAAGACTTGCTTGTGTAGTTATTTCATGTGGTTACTACCTCAAGAGTTCAGCCAGTCAGTTTGATTGGACATCACTTGTTCATCCTTCCAGTTATTCTCTGCCACTATTTCATACTGTCTTGTCTCTTTAGATCATGGATAGGTCAATGCCCAGAGTAAAATAAATACATGTCCATATCAGCCTGACCAACCACAAAATGCTTTGTGATTCTAGGATTGCATTCTATATCTCCGAATAGTTCATGATCAGTTCACTGATGTTGGTCTTCAGGCTCAGGCACAGGATCTGGTCTGATACATCTTAAATTTGATTTAGAAAACATCTGCAGCTAGATGGGTGCTTCCCATCAGTGGATAAATCTGGAGCTGCCAATGAAAGCAGCAAGAATCTTGTCCTAAAAGTCCTCCATGATCTTGGGGTAGTGGTCATGGTCATGGTAGGTCCCAAGCCCCTGTATTAGCCTCCTTCTCATTCTGGTCTGACAGTCACTGAAATTCGACATAGGGACTTTTTCATTCCTTGCCAGTAGCTCAATAGACCCAGCCAAAGTACAGGCATAATTTACCTACCACATGAAAAGGTAGAAGACACAGACCAGATTTGGCCCAGTTCAGGTCCCAGGGATGCTAGGTTCATAGAAGTGCTCTTAGCCTCAAATATTCTATCCAGGACCCAGAAGGAGGAAATCTCTGACAACTAGTGGAAGGTGTAGGAAGTCATGGTGAGGGTAGGATGCCAGATGAGGATGACAGGAGTTAGAAGATCCTGTGTTATTAGAATACTACTTCTCTGGCATTCAAAGCCAATCTGTCCAATCCCATTCAAAATCCCATGAAACTTTTATCTAAGAACACTTCTATGAATCCAGCATCCATGGGGCCTGAACTGGGCCAAACCTTGTCTGTGTCTTCTACTTTTTCACGTCCTACTTTTTTGTTGTTGTAGTGAGAACTGAATGATACCCATTATCAAACAACTAAAGGATCAAGTGCACAAATAAGTAACTAAATTACAACCGGAAAGCCCATTTTATAGAAAACAACAAAACAAAACAAAACAAAAAACAAAAACAAAAAAACCCTGGAAAGCACAGTGCACCCTCCTCCCGATTCCGGTAGTCTGTGTAATGCCAGCCCCCGGTCAGTTCCCCCATCTAAGCCCACTCTGATGCCTAGGTCTTCCGGCTCTAAGCCCTCAGTCTCTATTCTCGGCTGGGTACACCCTTCGAGTTCCTAGCTTTAACCTTGTCCACATTTTCGGCCCTTATCCTCGCTCTCATTCCACTCTGGCTTCCGCACCTCTCCTCCTTCCAATGGTCCACTCGCGTTTCCACAGAAGGATGTGCGGTTCGTCCTCCTCCGGGCCTAGACGAAGGAGCCTCCCCCAGGGCTCCCGCGGTGGCTGCTGCTCGTCTTCCCCGGGTAGCTCCATAGGACTCACATCTACAGAGACCCAGAAAGGATGGCTCAGGGACGACCTGACAAACTCACTGCCGCCGCCAGCTCTCCGGCCGCCCGCCCACCTGCTTACCCTAGATCCTGCGCGGATCCCGGAACCGGCCGCACAGCCGCCTCCGCTGTCAACAGACATCTCGGGTCCCTCAGCTGATCTACTGGAGGCGAGGGGGGCGGGGCTTAGGGCCGCTCACCCGGTGATTGGCTGGCGGCAGTGCCCACAGAGAGCGATGGCTAGAGCGGTGCCAGGAACAGCTACACAGAGGGGGCGGGCCTGGGCGATCAGAGCCTGCGCAGACAAGAGGATGGCATCTCGTTGTGGTCTTTGATGCTGGCAGGCCGAATTCCACTCCTGCAAAGCACGGAAGTAGCTGTGGAGGGCGCCATGTTATGTTGGAACAAAACGGACTGAGTAACTTCTAAATTAGAAAGTCCTTAAAGCCTCGCATGTAATATAGATACGGTTTACCAGTTAACCTGTAGGGAGATAAGGTGCTATTTTCAGACATCAGATTACAAAATGGGGAATTTGGGTACCCCGGACTAGCCTTCACAAGGCGCACAACTAAGGTGTCAAGCAGAATAAATGGGTAACTGAGGCTAGACGTGGGATATCTTTCCATATGAAATCCGGTTTCTTAGACTCTCCTGTTATTTCTGTGTTGTATCCCCAAAAAGGATGCACAGCATGTTTGTGGCCCTTGATAAAAGTGAAACATTGGCAAAAACAAAACAAAAAACAACAACAAAAAACCAGTGCCCTGGAAGAAGGAAGTCATTGAAAACAGAGAAGAAAGTCTGTTTACAGCACAGATGGAAAGGGATTTTTGCAATTGGGAGCCGAGGAATACTGAGTGTTACAGCTCAGATGAAAAAGTCTTCTGGCAATCAGGAGGCTTACCACAGGCAGTAAATATAACAGCTTAGAGCCTTGCTTGCTTCAGGGAAGTTTCCCCAATGTAGCAGCTCTGCTCTGGCAAGGGAGGGTTTCCTCAGGGAAGTTGTTAAAGTTCTGGTGTTCCAGATAGTGGCTTTCTCTTGTCTCTGGCAAAAGAAAGTCATCGCCCAAACCTCCTTCAAGAAATTTACTGGGAGGGAAGAATCCAGGAGAGTGGCTACCTCAAGCAGAATGGAAACAGGCAGTAACAAAATGAGCAGGTGCAGGGCTTATATAAGGCTTCTTAGGGCAAAGTTTTTCCAGGGAGGTTTTTGGGGTGGGAATTGCTCATATTTTAGTCCTTAAGCTCAGATCGGCTAGATTTAGGGCTTGGATGGTTTTCTGCTCAGGGATTGGTTGTTTTTCTGCTTAATTGGTCAGGAGCAGATATACCTCTGGTTTCAGGGCCAAAATGTGTTTCTTTGACTGGCTCTTTTTGGCTTTGTGGCTCTAATTTTAGGGCTAAGGCACATTTCTTTCATCTCTAATTCTAGGGCCAAAGTGTGTTTCTTTGGCACTGGTTTCAGAGTCAGTGTATTTCTTTGGTTCTGGGCTCAGGGATAAAGTGTTTCTTTCATTGTCTCTGGTTTTAGAGCCAAAGTGAGTTTATTTGGCTAGCACTTTTACCCTATAAAGTCCACATAGTCTAGCTGCTAAAAGGAATGTCTTTGCTACTGAACAACTCTGAAAAAGTATTAAAAATCCTTATTTTAAAAAAGCACACACACAAGCATATTTGTAAATATATGTGTAAATACTTCTTTGCCTATATCTATAAATATCTTTGAAAGGATATGAAAGGAAGTAGTAGTGCCTGCCTCTAGGAACATGGAGTCCATCACAGTGATTAGACTTGCATTCAACATTTATAATCATTCCTACCCTAAAGATAAGTGTGTTCAGAGAAATGCTTCACTACATGATTTTATTGTTGAATATCATATTTATAAAAGCCAAGATAGTAGATCCTACTATATAACTAAGCTATATGCTGCCTATTGTTTCTAGGCTACAAACCTGGATAGCATGTTACTGCACTGAACATTGTAGGCACTTGTAAGACAATGATATTAGTGTATCTAAACATAAAAATGAAACAGTACTAAATACTAGACAACAGGAATTTTAAAGCTTCATTGCAATATTTAAGAACCACCACTGGTTCCATTATGTTACTGTACTTGTATCATAGGAATAAAACTAGTAGATTGGTGTTCCCTGCACAGCAAGTCCCATGAATTCTATGTTCTTGAGTCAGGGTGCACATCATTTTCTGTGAATTTCTTGATCAGAAGCAACAATGTATAGAATACAATGATAGTGAAATCAATGTGATTGGAGATGATTGTTTGGGTAGAAGTATTTCATACAGAGAATGCAAATCAATATTCATATTGTCCTAGTAAGAAGATACTGCTCCCTTCTTAATGCAATGTTATCAGCTTGCTACCAGGTTGCTGGTTGGTTACCATGGGAAAAGGAGCTATATCCAGAATTTTGTGTTAGATTTTGGTACCAACAGTTTGAGGGCTCTGAAGTGGCTGTGGTGGTACAGACATACATCAGGCAAAATACCAACAAACATAAAATTTATAAAAATCTGCTGGATGCAGTGGTATATGTCTATGCTTTCTCAGAAAGAGAGTAATTATCTTCATAAAAATATTGAGGCTTTGCTCCAAAAACCATTTATGGGGATCTATAGGGGGATTAGGTTGTTCCATTGTAAATAATTGTCCCCACCTATGAGTTTAATAAAAAGCACTGATTGGCCAAAGGCAGACAGGAAGTATGGGCGGGGCTACCAGACTAAGAAGACTCTAGGAACAGGAGCACAGAGCAGAATGCCAGAGAGAAGGCAGAAGAAGCAGAGGACAACTATGCTGCTCTGAGAAAAGGTACTGAGCTGCATGGCTGAACAGGATAAGAGTCACAGGTTAGTTTAAGGGTAAAGAATTAGCAAGTTATTTGCCTGGGCCTTAGGCCAATCAGCCTAAAACTATTGTAAGCATCGGTGTGTCTCTGTGGGTCTGTGGGTCTGCGGGCCTAAACCTTGAGGCTAGGCCCGAAAGTCCAGGCCAGAAACCTCGTACTACAGGGACCTGTCATAGGCTATAATTCACATCTATGTTTACCACTGACAAATCAAACACCACTGGTTTTGCTGGATCATGTATCCCATATGGCAGAGCAGCCTGCATAAAAGTAGCAGCATAGTCTCCTGTTTTAAGCTTCACCTCAAAACCAAACAGTTTTCTTTGAACTAAGTGAATAATGTGGGTCAAGGGTACACCCTCAGTACATAACTCAGTGGCAGTATTCATCTAGTATGTATGAAGCCTTGTGTTTAATTCCCAATACCAATCAAGAACAAAGGAGAGTTCTGATTCATCAACATAATAGTTTTCTGCTAGAGTAGAACTTGTTGCCTAGCAAGCTGGAAGCCTTAAGTTGAACACCTACTAAAAAATAAACTCTTCTTGTTGAAGAATATAAGACTGCAGAACAAAGATAGTGTATAACTCTGATAAATACTATATAGACAAAAACCCCAATCTCATACTTTTAGCAGGAAAATTGCTGGAAGCTCATAGGCCAGATAATCTGGTACATAGCAATAAGCAAGAGACCCTGTCTCAAAGGTTATGATTTATTGGACCTTTCTGCATACATGTCATGCCATACACATCCTCCAAACTTAAATGCAAATGGTTGTACATGTAAAGAGAAAAGTACAAAGTAATCTCCTTGATGAATATGGATGCAAAAATTACCAGCAAAATATTTACAAACCAAATCAAGAATATCATTATGATCAAGCTGGCTTTATTTCAGAGATGCAGGGATGGTTCAACATACACAAATAGTTACACATAATACATTATGTAAGTATACTCAAGAATACAAATTATATGATCATCTCAATAGATTTAGAAGAGGCTTTTGACAAAATCCAACACTCTTTCATGGTATAAAAAAATTCCTGAAGAAACAAATTTAAAGAACATATCTCAACATAATAATGGCTATATACAACATTCTTAAAGTCAACGTTCTTCTAGAAAACTCAAAGTATTTCCACTAAAATCAGGAGCAAGGTTGACTACATTTTCTACTTTCATTCAATATAGCAATGGAAGTTTTACCTAGATAAATAAGAGGAGCAAGTGCAAGGAGTACAAGTAGGAATGGAAACACCTGAAACATCATTTACTCATGATAGGATTCTACATGGGGTCCTAACAACTCCATCAGAAAATGTTTAGAGCTGATAAATACTTTCAGAAAAGTATCAGGAAAGAAAATACACAAAATCAGTAGCTTTGGAGCTGGAGAAATGTCTCAGAACCCATATAAATCTGGATATGGTAGAACATGTCAGTAATCTCAGCATTCCTATGGAAGTATGGAGAGCAGGGACAGGACAATTCCTAGGAGCATGTAGGCCAGCTATCCTTGAAAACGCAGTGGTGAATAACAACAGATCCTATCTGAAACAGAGTAGAAGGCTGGTAGGAATACCTGAGATTGTCCTCTGACTTCCACTTGTATGTAATTGTATCCACACGTCTGAAAAATGCTCTCACACACACATCTCTCTCCCTCCCCACCTCTCTTCTTTCTCACACACCTAACACACAGAAGACAAATAAACAGCAGCAGCACACAAAGCAAAACAACAGAAACCCAGACAGAAGATAAACGCAGGCAGGGATGGCCATATGATTTTTGAAAAAAATACCAAAAGTACTTGGAGAAAAAATAAGCTCTTCAACAAACAATCCTTGGAAAACGGGAAGAATAAATAGCTATGTGAACAGTGAAACTAGATTGTAGGCGGGGTTTACTTATAAGGACACCAATACCAGATAGATATTTATTAAAATATAAACCAACACTCACGGTACAGGTAACAGATTACAGTAGCACCTGAACAGGGACTGGAGCCTGGAGACGGACGATGGGACCCTCTCTCCAACAGCCAGGAACCAGGAAGAGACCGTCTCGTGCTTCCGCAGCCCCTTTTCAATGGGCCTTTCCCTCGCCCCCTTCAGGTCGGGGGGCCCGGTGCCCTGTATAAGTGTCTTTTGACCTTATCAGCTGACACCTGAATCCCACAACACTAGATCCTTGTTTCTCACCCTGTACAAAAACAACTCTAAATGTATCAAAGACTTCAATATAAGATCTTAATCTTGGGGCTGTAGAGATGGCTCAGAGGTTAAGAGCACTGGCTGTTCTTTAGAGGTCCTGAGTTCATTTCCCAGTAATCACATGGTGGTTCACAGCCATTTGTAATGAAATCTGGTGCTCCCTTCTGGCCTGCAGAGATACATGCAGGTAGAACACTGCATAATAAATAAATTTTTTTTTAAAGTAAAATACATTTTAAAAGACCTGAATCTCTGAAAAGTATAGTAGCTTGATGTGGAAATGCCTTTCTGGGTGCTGTGAATAGCAATCTTTAAATAAAGGAGCTGTTTTGGCCTATGAAAGGCAACATAGAAAAAGTAGTAGGAGGAATCAGAATAGGTAGGAGGAGCAGGGCAGAGTCAGAGACAAAAGGAGCCAGAAGCCCAAAGGAGCAACATGTAAGGAACACAGGTAAGCCACGGGTCACGTGGCAGGAAAGATTAATAGAAATGGGTTGTTTTAAAATGTAAGAGCTAGCAAGCAATGTGCCTGAGCCATAGGCCAAACAGCATGAAATTAATATAAGCGTCTGAGTAATTTCTCGGGGCCTGAGAAGCAGCAGTGGGCGGCTAAGGGGTCTGGGGCTGCAGGTCTGTGGGTCTGGGCCTCTGGCTGCCCGGGACCAAGAAACCACTACGTTGTAACAGTAGCTGAGTGGTAGTGATGATGCATGCCTTTAATCCCAGCACTTGGGAGACAGAGGCAGAAAGATCTCTGTGACTTCAAGGGTGTCCTGAATGAGTTCAAGGGAGTTCAAGGGCAGCTTGGTATACAAAGTGAGTATCAGGACAGCCAGGGCATAGTTAAGGACTTTCTGAATATGACTTCAGTTACTCAAGAAATAAGGCTAACAATTGATAAGCAGGACCTTGTGACATTAAAAGTTTCTGTACAGTAAAAGAAACAACCAAATGAGGAGAGCAGCCAATGGAATAGGAAGAGAATATTTGTGTGATAATACCAATCCCAGAAGCCATAGATTCTTAAACAAAAATCCAAGTGCTGGGGAAAAGATATCCTTAGGAATTGTTGCCTGGGAGTTCACAAAATAATACAGTCTATGGCCACTGCTCTTGGTTGCACACCAGAACTTGGTGGTCAGCCTCTATTACAAGAGACACCACATACTTGTGTTGCAGGACAAAGAGAAATCAAGCAGGAATCAAACTAGAATCTTCTTCCTGCTGGCTAACTTTCATAGTAGAAAGTTCTAAGACTGCAGTCTGCTCCAGGAGAAAAGACATTAATAGTTTTATGCTAACGCTACACAACTAAACTGCTAGACAAGATGTGCTCACTGGTGGTATAACTGTTAGAAGGGCAATCAACTGCTTTCTAAATGAAATTGAGGAAATTCATGCTTGGTACTGTAAACCTGGCCAAAAGGAGGAGGAGGACAGTAAACCGGAGGGCGTGAACTACTACTACTACTACTAGTGTTCTTGCTGAATGGGCATGTTGTGCCCATCTAATTACCTTCTATATGTGCCAGTGGCCATGTCAGAAGAACAATAGATGGCAACTGACTTCAGGGAATCGGCCCACCAAGAAACAAAACCCTGATGGGAAAATCTCAAATGGGCAAGGCCCCAAGACTACAGACTCCAGGGTATCTTTTGCTTCTGCTGTGCCTTCACATGTTTGCTGCTGCTATCTTTCTCTGGTATCTGACATGGTGTGAATGGGTGTAGGGAGATCCTCAAATGCTTGTAATATAGTGTGTTTATCTCATGTTATTTTTTACCTGTAGATTATTATAAAGATTTATTCCTAAGCTGTATTGTGTAATTGATGGTAATAATGTTAGTTCAAATAGAGTTTTGATGAATGAATGAATGAAAATAAATACAAAGAAGTGTCATACAGCTAGAGGCTAGGGATTTCACCTAAGGAGCTGCAGAGATCACAGTTTAGGCTAATGGTTAAGTCAAACAGTTCAGTTCCAGTTCTTTTCATCTTGATGTTGAAGAATGTATTCACAGGTTTTAGTGTGCATTATAGCTGAAACAAAGCCTTAGAATGACTTCAGGTTAGAATAAGATAGTTTGATAATAGTTTTGAGATTAAGGATCAAAAAACCAAAGCAGCCCAATGATTACTAGCTGACATACTTTCAAGGATTGGTTGGCGATCAAAGGTGATAATTCATACCCTGTACCCATTTCTGTTCTTAATCTTCTATTGATGAGTGGTTATGCAAAGATTTAAAGTAGGGCTGGCTGACTAAACTGTTTAGGTTTGGAATCCCTTTAAGATTCCCTATAAGAATCCCTTTCAAAATAAATAATAAAATGATTGGTCCTTATTTGTAAGTATAAAACACATTCTGTCAGTAAAAAAAATGTGTGATAATACCACCTTGCTTGCCTACACTCTGTTAATCTATAACAAGTTGCTTGGGTATGAATATACATGGGTTCTTGGGGATAATTTTTTCTTTACCTGTAATATGTAAAATGTCTAATGATGTAAGGGATATGGAAAACATGCTGTTTTTTATTTGTATTCATTGTAATAATTCACTTGAAAAATATAACATAACCGCATTGTAATTTCTATATTGCCTGAACATTTTTTCTGGGGTATATAAGCTGTGAAAGAATAAAAATCGAGTTAGAAAAAAACATCAAGAATGAGAGAATTAGGAAGAACACATTAAGAGAGTTAGAAAGAAAACATCCAGAAAGACAGAATGGACATTTCTGGATAAAGATAAGAAAGGAGAACTCAGAACACAGAATACAGAATACAGAAGGAAACCATCAAGAGAGTGGTTGTCATAGTCATAGTATGGTGTTGTGGAACAATGCTTTTCACACTATGAATATGCATTACTCTCATTAGTTAATAAAAAGCTGACAGGTCAGTAGCTGGGCAGGAAGTGAGGCATAAAAAACAAACTGAGAATGATGGGAAGAAGGGCAGAGTCAGGAGAGACACCAGCCATGAACCACTACACTCATTTGAAGGCAATGTCTGTAAGGCAAATACTTAGGAAATGACGGGGCATGGTGCTGCCTGCACTGGGTGTCTTTGATAGTCGGTTTCAAGTCAATTTACTGTTTCATGTCTAAAGCAACTCTAGCTTAGTTTTACAAGAGCTATTTTTCTTTTTAGCATAATGATGGTGATGAGAACTGAGAAGAAAGATGGTTTACTCTTTGCAGAAGACTTCATGGTTAAGTAAGAGATATACCTCTAAGGGCAGGCTTCTATAATAATTTACCTGCAAAATATTTTCTCTTTTAAAAACTGAGCATGCTTAGAAGTGGGCCAACCCTATGTGAAAATATGTGGAGGCTCCTTCACTAGAATCCTCATACTTCCTTTGTTGAAGGGGTGCTTTGGAAATGACTCCTGTACTGTTCTCACCGGTTGCAGGTAATAAATCTTTTTCCATTCTTTTATGTTTTGGCTGGGCTAATTTTGGCTTTGAACACACCTAGATGCAAACACAGTATTTGGTAAATCTCATGATTTAAAAGTATTGCCAAGGTAGAGATCACAAGAACTGTATGTAATAAAGAATGGCTGAAAGGGAATGAGGTATTTCAACAGCACTGCAGTTTTATAATCTTCCTTATTTGTTTTTAGTCATGCATATGCAATCCCAACTTTTTGTGGGTTGCTTAGCTGGCCCAGAAGTAGCACAAAGCTTAATAAACTTTTTGGTTTTGGTTACTGCAGAAGTTTAGGTATACCTAAGGTTTAGGTTTAGGTTCCCATATGGAAATAGATTCCAGGGCCATTTACATCTATCCAAACCATAAAACTCTGGCATTTGTTACCTCTTTTGTATTGTTAAAACAAAGAGGAAATAAAGCATTTGATGAGATTTTCACAAATATCAGTCTGTTCTTTCTATGAGAACATGTATTGCTAAGAGATGCTCATGACTAGTAAATGCTCATTTACCAAGAGAAAAAAATGACACAGTCAAAATATTAACGTAAATAACATTTAATAGAGACCAAAGAGATGGCTCTGCAGTGCAGAGCATTTGTAGCTCTTGCAGTGGGCTCACATTTGATTCTCAACACCCACATGATAGAACACAAAAATCTGTAACTCCCATTCTAGGGGATCTGGGGGCCCTCTTATACCCTCCACAGGCACCAGCATGCAGTTGGTATACAAATATATATACACGTAGGCAGTCAAAACACTCAAGCATATTTTAAAAATTAAATTTCTTTAAAAGAACATTTAGTCAGGGCTGGAGAGATGACTCAGAGATTAAGAGCACTGACTGTCCCTCCAAAGGCCCCAAGTTCAATTCCCAGCAACCACATGGTGGCTCACAACCATCTATAATGAGATCTGGTGTCCTCTTTTGACATGCAGGCAGAATACTTTATGCATAATAAATAAAATCTACAAACAGAAAAAACATTTAGTAAAGGGTCTATTTACAGCTATGTATTCAGAGATAAACCAACTAGTGATAAAAAAGCACTCAGGGTAATTATCACCTTTAGTCTGAAGAGCAAGAAGGCATGTTGTTAGCTGAAAGCTTGAGTGCTTCAGCCATATAAGAGGGGCTTCTACATACACAGAAGTACCAAAACCAAGGCACAACAGAGAAACAGGGATGGGACAGATCTCATTTCTTATTGGTACACATGGTTCAAACCTAGGAATAAGTTCCAGAAAACTTGTCTCTAGAAGACAGATCTGAGTTGCTAGATAAAGGTAGAGGGCAATCAGCACAGAACCAGTACCACATACATTTCCAGATCTTCAGTTGCTCCAAATACAGTTCACCAGAGTTTAAGAACAGGTTACTTACTCAGATGATGCAATCATAGTTAAACTACCATTTTTAAGTACTATTGAACTTCTAAGAGCCTAGAAGCCTAAAATATGTTACAAGAGCTTTGGTCCTAAACAGTCAGTTTATTTAAAAATGCCTTAAAATATTTTATACTTGCCCACGGAGCCTCTATTCCCCAAACTCTTCATCCCCTACTCATATTAATTCTAAATTTCCACTCTGCATTACTTCTTGTAGTCTCAAGGTTTCCTTTGATGTGTTTTCCTTGATATTATCCCTTCATCTTCTAACTTGTATTTCTCTGACCAGCTAACATCTGCCGCTCTCTGTTCCTGTGTATTTTCTTTTTCTTTTTAGGTGTTTAAAAATGTTTCAGTTGATCGATCACTGGTTTTACCCAGTGTGGTGTGCATTACTGAGATTTTCCATGTATACTTTCACCTTAGGTTTGCTGAACATCCTGAATATGTGGGATTGGTTTTTATCATACTTGGAACATTTTCAGTTCTTCCTCAAATAATTTTTAAGTTTTTGAGACACAGGATCTTCCTGTTCTACCCGATAAAGGGCAGAGATTATCTGGCTGGCAACATTTTTTTTTTTTTCTCATTTGGCAGAACAGGCAATCGAACCAGAGTCTCACTTATGCCGGATAAACGCTTCATCAACTAGCTAATATACTAGCCTTCAAATGCATTTTGTTGTCTCTTTTTATATATCATTGGAATAATTGTTTTTACTTATCAAGTTTTCAATATTTTCAATATTTAAAATGCTCTTAATTCTAAAAAGCCCTTTCAGTAATGTTTTGATCCCTACTAGTGCTATGTGAACCTTTAGAAAGGTTTATATAGACCAGGCTGGCCTCAAACTCACAGACATCTTCCAACCTCTGCATCCCAAGTAATGGGACTAAAGGCATGTGCTACCATGCCTAGCACTTGCTTGTTTCTTTGAATGCCAGACGATCTTTTATGTCAGACTCCATGGATCAGTAGCTTTAAAATAAAAATAATGAGCTCTAATACGGAAATGTCCATCTGCTACACAATTCCCATACTTTCCACGTTGTTTCACTTCTGACTGGTAGAAACCTATTTCCAGCCTTCAATGAGGACTAGAAGTCACCACCCTACTGCTTTCTCTCCTGGCTTCAGGATGTTTCCTTTACCAGAAAGATGTGCAAATTTTGATAAAGACAAAGGATTCAAGTGAAATCCTTCAGATGTCTGATGCCCTACCACTTCAGAGTTCCATCTCTTCTAGACTTTCCTTGGGAACTAGAGATACTATGAGCTCCCTGAAAGTCAAGCCTGTCTTTGTAGTTCAGCAGAATTGAGTCTGGTTCCATCTCTGGATACCTGGAAAGTACTACAAGACAGTAAACTATGTAATCATAAGGCTCACCTCCATTTACCTATCTATGCTGAGGACTACTAATCTGTGTTTGTTTTATGTCCAAAAACTGTTACCCAAGACATGGACTTAGTTTAAGTGCCAGAACAGGACATGAATAGGAAAACCAAATGTGACAATTTCTGTCATTTTTAGCAATATAGATATAATTCAATAAAAGTATATGAAATGAAATTAGTCCAACAATGAAAAACAAACATTGCATATAAATTTTAAATACTAAAAATAATTTTAAAGGAGAAAATTAAAGTTATTAGAATCTTGGGAGGATTTGGCAAGAGAGTGAGTAGAGATGTTAATGAGTCCAGGTGTGCAGCTATATAGAATAACTTCAAATAACAGCACAGCAATGTAACTGCATAAAACAAAACCAAGTATTCAAAAATGGCTAATAGAAGTCAGGCATGGTGGTGCATGCCTCTAATCCCAGCACTCAGGAGGTAGAGGCAGACATAACTCAGTGAGTTCAAAACTAGTCTAGATTACATAGGGAGTTCTAGGCAAGACAAAAATACATAGTGAGACTCTGTCTCACCAACAACCCAAAGCTAATAGAGAGGATTTTGAATATTCCCGAGAGAAATGATAAATATATGAAGTAATACATATTAAACCAATTATTTAGATCTGATAATTGCACATTATGTATGTATATTGAAATGCCATACTGTACCCAACAAACACATACAACCTCTAAATAGCAATAAAAACATTAAAGTAAAAGTATTTCACACATATTTACAATTTCTAGCTGTTTAAGACAGGAGGAGAGTTCATCTGGTCCATTACTCCTCCACAGCAGAAAGCAGATGTCTTCACAAATACACTTGCTGCTTAAGGCAGACAACTTTTTGAAGTAATTTATATACAATGAACACAACGTCCTTACAAAATCACAAGTAGAACCACAGTAATTATACTCTTGAAATAATCAGTTTGAACTCATTCAGGGTATTCTTTTATGAGCATTCTTTAGTGTCTGATGAGGTCTTTGGCTCACTTGCTTTAGTAGCTTTTCTCTGGTTTAATACTTATGACTTCTTACTGAAAACTCCGGCACTATTTCTAGCAAAACTGAAAACATTGTTACCTTGGCAACTTATCAAAGATGCAATAAGTTGTGTCTTCTGGGGAAACTACTTTTCATATTGTCTGCCTGTATAGTCTCTTTTCTGAATTATTTCTAGTGAGCCCAACTCCTAAAGTTTTCTTCTTGATGGTATTGATAAGAGACTCTTCTAAGTATTCTCAAGAACTGTTAGAACATCTTACAGCATCTATCCAAGTTCCTTGCATTTACATGGTTTGTATATTATATGATCTCATTGATGCATGATAAGTTGTGACATCCTGATAAATTTCATATCACATCTGTACTCTAGTATTTATCTCCTGTATGAATTTTTTGATGCCTCAAAAGATGTGATTTTCTAGTGAAACATTTCCCACATTCACCACAATGATAGGGTCTCTCTCCTGTATGGATTCTCTGATGAACCATAAGCTGTGTCTTCTCAAAGAAAGCCTTTTCACAATCACTGCATTTATAGGTCTTTTCTCCTGTATGATTTCTCTGATGCTTAACAAGCTGCACTTTTTGAACAAATGCTTTCCCACACTCATTGCATTCATAGGGTTTCTCCCCTGTGTGAATTCTCTGGTGTCGAAGGAGCTGTGTCTTCCATGCAAATGCTTTTCCACAATCACTACATTCAAACGGCTTTTCTCCAGTGTGGGTTCTCTGGTGATGAATAAGGCTTGACTTCTCACTGAAGGTTTTCCCACATTCACTGCATTCATAGGGTTTCTCACCTGTATGTGTCCTCTTATGTGATATCACACTTGATTTCTGGGAGAAGGCCTTTCCACACTCACTGCATTTATAGGGTTTCTCCCCAGTGTGAGTTCTCTGATGTGTTAGGAGTTGTGACTTTCCAAAGAATCTTTTTCCACAGTCATCACACCTATAAGGTTTTTCTCCTAAGTGACTTTTTTGATGTCTTATTAGTTCTGACTTCTTGAAAAAGGCTTCTTCACAATCACAACATTGATAATTTTTCTCTCCTGTATGGGTCTTATGATGTTTAGTAAGTTCTGACTTTTTGATGAAGGCCTCACCACATTTACTGCAGTCATATGGCTTCTCTCCTGTGTGAATCCTTTGATGCCTAATGAGAAGTGATTTCCAGTTGAAGTCTTTTTTACATTCACTACATACGTAAGATTTCTTCCCTGTATGTGACCTCTGATGAGCAATCAGCTGTGAATTCCAAAAGAAAGCTTTTCCACAGTCACTACATTTGTAGGATTTTTCTCCTGTATGTGCTTTTTGATGAGTGACACGCTTCAATTTCTGAGAGAAAGTTTTCCCACAATCAGTGTAACCATAAGGCTTATTTACCATATGAATTAAATCATGTCTTTTTTGCTGTGGTTTCCTGTTGAAGGCTTTTCCAGATATACTATAAGCATAGGGCTTCTCTCCTTTATGAACGATCTTGTGCTGAATGAGCAGTGACTTCTTAGTGAAAGCCTTCTGACATTCACTGCAACCATATATTTTTTCTACTGAGTGAGTCTTTTGGTGAATGGCGAGCAGTGACTTTTGTGCAAAAGTTACCCCACATCCAATACACTGATAGGGCTTCTCTCTTGTATGATTTCTCTGGTGTATAGTAAGCTGTAATTTCTTGTTAAAAACTTTACCACATTCCATACATAAATAGATTCCTGACTTTGTTATATGATTTGTAATGAGGCATGACTCTTTAGTGCTATTTTCTACATATTCATTACTATCATGGTATTTCACTTCACCATAGGTTCTGTCAGATTTTAGATAAAACAATAATTTCTTACTGACCTTGATTTTTTTTCTTCCACAGTTATTTTTTGGAGCAAAAAAATTAAAAGGATGTTTTAGACTTTTTTCATGTGTGCCACATTTGTGAAATCTCATTTCTAAACGAACAGAGTTCATGTTCGACTGAAATATTTCCTCCAAAACATCATTTCCATAGTTTCTCCCCATTATTTTAAGCTTGTCTTGTTTATTTTGAGCACATAGTTCAGAATAACTCTCTAGCCAGATTTCTGAAAAGGAAAAAAAAAGGAACCACACTGTATAATTTTTGCAATGATTATACTTATAAATAAAGCTCCTGAAATAAAGCCTATTATCCTAGGAAGAAGGTAACTTATAAATAATGTATACTAATTATGCTAATTTCTTTGAAATAGTTTTACTATATAGTCCACAAAGGGCTCAAACTCAAATTTCTCCCAACTCAGTCTCTCAAATACTAGAACTCCAAGTATTTTCTTGGATATTGAAACATAAAATTGAAATGTTAATGTAGTAGGAAATTTAGAAGAGCCACAGCACCTAGCATTTACTCGAGAGTGATGGCCACCTAGGCTTTGAAGTAATCTTTTATAAGTATCAGTGACTGTTATATGAGATTATGGAGCTGATTTTTCTTTAGGAGCTTCAAAGCCTTTACATGACCTCAGTTACAAGACATTCTTGGCAAACCACTCCTAGATCAGATTAAAGGTTCTAGTATGCAGGAACTGACTTTCTAAAAGTTCTTTAGTGTAACAATCATTAAATTTAAAGATACAGGATGTAATAAAGCTTCTCAGCAGCAGGGAGGGCTGAGACTTATTACATACCGCAGCTCCTCTCTAGTTCACCAACATTTTAAATTACAAACGTTATAAATAGTCAGTAACCTGTGATTTCAAGTATGTCCAGAACTCAGATGCAAAAGATCATAGAAGGCAGGTAATTACACAAACAAAATATACTGAAAACTAAGGCTAAGTTAACACAAAACATTAGAATACACTTTAATTTTGAATGATATAAAGGAAGAAACACTGGCCAAGATGTAAGCAAGTACAGACTACCAACTTTATATCTGAAAGATCAGAAACATTAAGTTTTCATATTATAAATTATATTTAAAAAATCTCAGCATCTGGTTGGGGTGATAGTAACACATCTTTAATCCCAGCACTTTGAAGGCAGGGTCAGGTAGATCTCTGTGCATTCAAGGCCAGTCTGGTCTACATAGTTAATTCCAGGTTAGCTGGAGCTACCTAGTAAGAGCCTATTTACATAAATAAATGAATAAAAGGAGGAAGAAAACAATCTCAGAGTCAGTAAGATGACTTAGTGAGTAAAGATTCCTGCTCCCAAAAATAATTGCCTGAGTCCAATCCCTAGGACACACATGGTAGAAGTTGAGAATACTACACAAAATAAAAATGAAAAATCCTTTTCAATAATATCTCTTAATATCACCAACTGAATCACTGACATCAATAACTTGGCCATCATTAAAACATATTTTTGGCCAGGTGGTGGTGCACACTTTTAATCCTAGCACTCAGGAGGCAGAGGCAGGAGGATCTCTGAGTTCAAAGCCAGCCTGGTCTATAGAATGAGTTCCAGGACAGCCAGGGCTACACAGAGAAACCCAGTCTCGAAAAAACAAAAAAGCTAAAACACTAAAAAACAACATGGTTGTGGGTTTGTTGTTGTTGTTTTGGCCTTTATAGAGTATTTGCATTGCCAGCAGTGGTGGTGCACAACTTTAATCCCAGCACTTGGGAGACAGAGGCAATTGGACTTCTGAGTTTGAGGCCATTCTGGTGTACAAAGTGAGTTCCAGGACAGCCAGAGTTGTTACACAGAAAAACCTTATTTTGAAAAACAATAAACAAACAAACCAACAAAAAGTGCTACGTGTATTTACGTATTATTTGTGTGTATGTGCACAGGTGTGTGTCCACATACATGTTTGGAAATGAGGTGACAGCTTGAGGAGTCAGTTATTTCCCTTTACCCTGTAAGTTCAGGAATCAGATTGAGGGTGTCATGTTTGATTGCCTTTATTGGCTGATTCATCTCACCAACACTTTTTTTTTTGGCTTTTTGAGACAGTTTCATTCTTTAGGTTAGGCTGGGCTTGAACTTGTGGCATTCTATCTGTCTCAACCTTTCAAGTTTACTTTAATCAAAGTTTGACACTGTCCCCTTTTAATTGAGCCAGTAATTGAATCTTAAAACAAATACAATTAATCTATACATAATTCTATGAACTGCAAACCATGAGAATGCTTTATATAACTTTTGAGTGGGAAGATCCCAAGTTCAAGGTTATTCTTGACTACTTAACAAACTTGAGGTCAGCCTGGGAGGACCCTATACAAAAAAAAAAATATTTGCATAACATTAGGATAGTATTTTTCTTTTTAAGTGCAATAATTTCTGGTTTTCATGTGATTGTTTATTAATTTTTTTGTTTGATTGATTTTTCTATACTTCTTCTTGTTTTCTGGTAATGAGAATTGAACCAAAGGCCTTGTACAAGTTAGGCAATTACTCTCCCATACAGCTATCTTCCCAGATAATTTTTTTCTTTAAAGACCTATTTTAGTATTGTTAATTATGTATATATGTATGTGTAAGTGTGGATATGGGCATATAGGGGCAGATGACTGTGAAGGAAAGAGGCATGAAATTGTCCTGACCTGTAGTTATAGGTGGTTGTAAGCCTCCCAATATGGGTGAAGAGAACTGAACCAGGGTACTCTGGAAGAACAATAAACATTCTCTAAGTGCTGAACCATCTGTCTAGTCCTTTCTTTTTCTTTTTTTAAGAGAATATCTCACTGTGTATTCTAGACTTGCCTCAAGTTGTTATATACCCTGGACTCAAATGCATTATAAAGGCTAGACTGGATTCTAATTCACTGTTCTCTTATCTCTGCTTCACAGGTGCTAAGATGAGAAGCATGCCTACCACTTGTGGCTTTGCTGAATATTTAAAGAGGATTTTATTGAATATCTATCTATCTATCTATCTATCTATCTATCTATCTATCTATCTATCTATCTATCTATGAGGGTCTCTTTATATAGCCCTGGCTGTCTTGGAACCTCTCTATAGACTAGGCTGGACTCAAACTCACAGAGATCCACCTATTTCTGCCTCAGTTCTGGAATTAAATATATGGGCCACCACTCCTTTTTGAATATTTTCAAGAGATGCAGTAGACCATTATTTTCTGAACATAACAGCCAATATCACCTTTATCAAACCAGTTGAGCTTATCATAGAAGATGGTTATGTTGGTTAGGTTTTGTTGTTGTTTTTTGTAAACTTGACACAAGCTAGAGTCACCTGAGAAGAGGAAACCCAACTGAGAATAATGCCCCCATCATATTTGCCCCTGGGCAAGGTTATTTTCTTGATTGATGATTGATGTTGGAGGGTCCAGTCCACTGTGGGCAGTGCCATCCTCGGTCAGGTTTGTGGGATAATGCTCCTGTTCACTGTAAAGATTTGTTACTGGTATTGGTTTAAGAAAATGCTGATTGGTTAGTAGGCAGGCAGGTGTGGGCGAATTCTGGGAGGAGGAAAGGCAGAGAGCAGATGCTAGCCAGACACAGAGGAAACAAGATGAGAGTGCTTCACTCAATAAAAGGTATCAAGCCACGTGGCTAAACATAAATAAGAAATATGGGTTAATTTAAGTGAAAGAGCTAGCTAGTAATATGCCTGAACTACTGGCCAAGCAGTTACTATAATATTAGGCATCCAAGTCAATTATTTGGGAAGTGACTGTCAAGTATTTGAGCGTTCCAGGCTGGCACATAATTTCTAGCTATACAGGTTGTCCTGGGTATATAAGAAAAGAAACTGAACAAACCAGGAGGAACAAGCCAATAAACAGCAATTTTTTCATTGTTTCTACATAAGTTCCATAATGGAAGATTTAGCAGGATCTCAAATAAAAATAAATTACTTTGGGGGACAAATAATTTTTTTGGTGGGGAATAGAGCTATTATTTAACTATCAAATATTAGAATTTGAGGGAAGGGAACAACTAGATCTATTGATAGGAAGGAGAATGAAATGAAGTGTGTCGTGCATAGATATGAAGGACAATAAAGTCTGGAGATTTTTGAGGGGGCAAGGGTTTCTAAACTTTTTCTCTGTGTAGCCTAGGCTGTCTTGAACTCACAGAAATCCCCTGCCTCTGCCTCCCTAGTGCTGGAATATACTACCCGACTTAAGTTTGGAGATTAAAAGCAAAAATCACAAGATAAAATCAGAGTTTACTTGAAGAATTTGTAGCAAGTCATTTTATTAAAAATGAGAGAAAAAGCATAATAATTTTGTGTTTTGTGGGGGTTTTTTTGAGTCAAGGTCTCATTTGGCCTAGGCTAGCATCAGACTCACTATGTAGCTGAGGCTAGCCTTAAACTCCTTATCCTCCTGCCTCCACTTCCTAAGTGGTGGACATAAAGGCCCAGACTCAAAGACTGTAATTTTAAAATAAGAATAAGGGGCTGGAGAGATAGCTCAATGATTAAAAATACTTGTTCTTGCAGAAGACTTAGGTTTGGTTTCCAGTACCCACATGGTGGCTCACAATAATCCATAACTTCAATTCCAGGGGATCTGATACCTTCTGACCTCCCGGAGCACCAGGCACACACATGACGCATATTCTCAAATTTGGGCAAAATACACATATAAAATAAATAAATATATAAATATAAAATATAAATTGATTCTAGCTACTCAGAAGGCTTGCAAATTCAAATCCAGTCTGGGCAACTTAGTGAGACCCTATATTACAATACAACTTAAAAAAAAAAAAGAACTAGAAGCCAAGCATAGTAATAGACACTTTTAATCCCAGCACTCAGGAGGCAGAGTCAGGAGGATCTCTATGATTTCATGGCCAGCCTGGTCTACAGAGCAAGCTCCAGAAAAGGGATTTGGAATGTTCAGTGGTAGAGAACTTGCTCAGTATACATAAAAGCCTAACACCAATCCCTAGCACTGCAAAGCCCATATGTACACAAACTGTATTCCATCTAAACTAATAACGTGTATTAAACAATAAAGAAGTGATTAACTTGTATATTAAAGGTTTGGGTACAGAATTGGTGTCAAAAACCCTTAAACTAGTCACGATAACTAATATCTATAATCCCACCACTCTAGAGGCTGAGGTAGAAAGAAATGCCACGTGTACCAGGCTAGTCTCAGCTACACAGTGAGTTCCAAGCTACCCACAGCTATAAACTGAGAATCTATGTTAAGAAAACTGAAAATTATTTAAATTTGTTTGATTAAATTAGACTGTTGCTGCCACTGTGTGAATACATGTGTATTTCTGCACTTAGTGTCTGCCACACATTGGCAGACAGGATCCTTCATTCTACCTACTTTGCCAAAATAATAGTCCTATTTCCAGTCTCATCTGTAATTCTAACTTTAACACACCATCTAGTAATATTTGAAAATTCTGATAAATTCAAAGTTTTATTATGATTCCCATGCGTTTGTAATCTTTTACTCTCAAATTATTATAACCATAATACTGTCAAATATTTAATTACAAAGATATTTTCTGCCCTGGGACCTTTGCCATTACAGTTGTCTCAAGGTTTAAGAACTTTAAATACAATTTATGAACAACACTTCAAATGTGCTCATCTGTCCTCAAAACTCTTGAGACTTAACTTTCGCACTTTCCAATAATGTTTGTAATTTCTCACCTAAAAAGTTTTGACTTAGGATTCCTTCATCAATTATCTGGGATTCTTCTTGGTCCAGCTTGACAGCTACATCAGGCTTGGTAATTTGATAACCTGTCAATTAGAAACAGAGAAATTGAGCCCAACTGCTCAAGCTGAGAGAATCAAACATAAAGAACTTTTTATTATAAAGACCATGAAATATAGCAGCTGGAAGGTGGCTCTGTGGTTAAGAACATATTTCTGGGTTCAGTTCCCAAAACCCACATGGTGCTTCACAACCATTTGTAACTCCAGTTTCAGGGGATCCAACCCACATCTTCTGACATCTGTGGGCACCAGACATGTATGTGGTACAAATGCATTCATTCCAGGAAAACACAAATGCACATAAAATAAATCTTTTAAAAAAAAACCCTTAAAATTGTGACATAAAGCAAGTGACTGAAAAAAATCAACACATATAGAAATGGCATAGAAATGAAGAAATTTGAAATGCATATCCAAAGCAGTAAACACATCAGAGGAATGGTTACTACGCACACACTAAATCACAGCGGAAATTCTCACCCAGGAAGACAAGGCTGCTGCAGTTCTCCAACATCACATCTCTGTACAAGCTCTTTTGAGCAGGGTTAAGCAGCTGCCACTCCTCCCATGAGAAGTCTACAGCCACATCCTCAAATGATATCTGAAAAGCACAATCTCTGTTTGATGTGAAGTGATTATCACGGGGGCCTTGCAGAATACAGGCTTGCTTCTCTATTTGTGGCAGACAGCCTGGGTGATCTCTGACTCCCACCACTGGTGTTGTGTATACTCTGCTTTCAAATGTTAGCTGACCTCACCAACTCCAGGATATAACAGGATGAAGTAATGGGATACTATTTCATAGATTAGATAAGAGAATATAACTTCCTTCTTGAAAGTTCTTTCCCTGTGGAAAATGTGGCAGTAGTGTTGTAGAGTAACCTCATAGAAACAGCAAGAAACCAAGGCATATAAACTAGATCATCTCCTTACTGCACCTTAGGATGACCTCAGGCTCTCTGAAGATCTGGATATATGTGTTATTCACTCTGTTCCAGAACCAAAGAGGTAAGCATCTGATAAATCGCAGAAATGTAAGATGTTTCTTATTATACACTGAGTGTTGGTACAATTAGTCACACAGAGATGAATAGATACTGTAATTATTAATATTATGCTATTAATATTACTGTGTTATTAGTAGTAGTCTTAGTATTATATTACTAATATCATAGTAATATTGCATTATACTTTGAAGAAGAAATAAAATATTATTAAAAATTTGTATAATTGTGAGATGGGTGTGGTGATTTACACCTGTAATCCCAGGTACTCAGAAGGCTGGGGTAAAAAATACTGGTGTAAAATATTGTCCCTGGCTGACAGTGGTGGTCTATATATCGAGCTCCAGGCCAGCCAGGGCTACATAGTAAGACCCATTCTCAAAACAACAACAAAACAGACTGCCACCCCCCCACACACAAAATAACCATTACCATTATAAATTTACACACATACATACATATCCATTTAATGAGAAATTGAAAAAGGGTGAGTAGTTCTTAAAGAAGGTATCACGGGTATTTGAGAACAATTTAGAGCTAAGCAGGAATGCCTCATAGGAACGACCTCCAGCATGCTGGGCTTCTGCCTACTACATCAGGCATACCTCTAAACCACTGACAAAATAAAGCCACATGAATAAACTGACACTTTCTTCCTTCCTGTCAGAACAAGTAGGCAGCTTTTTTAGGTGTCTTCTAAAATGCAAATATTGAATAACTAGTGTTCCTCTAGTAATTGAACAGTACAATGTTGAGTAGAAAAAACTCATGTTAAGTTTTTCAGATCACTAGCAAACAAAGCACTGTGAGTATGAAACATGTATACATGGGGATGGGACAAAGGTTGCAAGGACTAGATATGAGACACTGTGGTTGGGCAACTTTCAGAGAGAATACAAACGAGGAGGGCAGAGGAAGGGGCATTCCAGGAAAGCTATGGAAGAGTACAGGAGCATAACACAGGTTGTGGGAGAATGGTGACAGGAACAAGCTTGGGCTCTTAATGTGAAAGCTAAAGCCTAGAGTAAGCAAAGGTCAGCTTTTCTTGAAATTTTTTGTAAATTTTTACAATGCTATTACCAACAGGGGTAGAAGATACAGAAAAAAGGAAAAAGAATACAGACCTAATAGGACATCTTTTGCCTTAAAGTTGTACTAAAGGTACATTGTGTATTTAGATTAATGAAACATAATATTAAAATATATAGGGATGGAGTTCACTGGCAGAATGCTTGTCTAACACATGCCAAAGCCTATCACTAGCATCACAACAACAATAAACAAAATAAAATGTGTGCACATATATATAAATAAGATGTATCAAAATTTTGTAAAATTGGTACTTGAGAATCTGTGATAAGAAGGTAGATTTTTTTTGCTTGTTTGTTTTTTTCTTTTTTCTTTTTCTTTTCTTTTCTTTTCTTTTTTTTTTTTTTTTTTTTTTTGAGGCAGGGTCTCTTTATGTAGTTCTGGCTGCCTTGGAACTCACTATGTAGATCAGGCTGGCCTTGAACTCACTTGAGTGCTGGGACTAAAGGTGTGTCCTCCCATGCCCAACCGAGAAGGTGGATTTTATGTGGATATATGGGTCAAGTCTTGGGGTACACATATTATTTTAAAACAAAACCCCAATTGTTTTGTTTCTTCTTTGTTCCCACTTTGAGACAGGATCTCACTAAGTAACCTAGATTGGTCTGAGTTCATAATGTAGCCCAGGCTAGCCTCAAATGCTTGTTCTGCTTCACTGCTTGATCTTGCCTTTCAAATATGCTCTCAAAACAGAATTATTCAGGGGTTAAGGCTACATGAAGGCACAAGGGTATCCTTTAACTAATAATGGTAATGGTTCTTGGTCTAAGAAAACAAAGCAAAAACAGACAAATAAATTCTATACTAAACAAATGATCCAGACCAGATTAAGAACTCCAGGGCAGGTGTCCTATTAGCACAACTGCATAATTAACAATCTGTTCTTACACTTTGAGCTCCCATTTACATCTAGGTCTAAGTTTTGTGGGTGTTCTAATCTCACTGATACTTCTCAGCCTGAACCTTCAAATCTTGCTGGCCATAATCTGGAGTCAATTAGTGCTAGGAGAAAAGAATCCATACAGAACTTGGAAGCTTCCTGGCTCTCTACTGGGTTGAACAATCATTTCCTGTTAAAGCAACTGCTAAGACTCATTCCAGGAACTTCTGAGCTTTCTCTCTTCTGAATCCCAGATGCTGGATTACATTTATCAACTGTATCCATCTCAATGTTATGATCTTGGGCTTTCTTGTATTCCCAGCCCACACGCTTTATTCCTGGTTTCTTTGAGGTCTTATTGGGGGCTCATATCAAGATCTCCCTAGGACACTTGTCTTCAGTTTGATTCAGGATCCAGTACTTCGTCACTCTCAGCCCTTCTCCTGGTTTCACTCCATACTCCAGGTCTATAAAACGGAGAGACTTTCTGTTCAGAGCTCCATCAGCACTAAGTAGTGAGATAACTCCTCATTTGTACTAATGAACCTTGCATCAGGGGAGGTTGAAAGGACTTCTTAGGTTCTGGGTTCCTCTGTGTTCCATTGCAGAAGTGATAAGAAGGCCCAGCATCACTCTTTGTGGTTCCTGTTTTACCTTTAACTAATTGCTTGACACCTAAAGCTCAGCTTGGCCAGGCCACCTGAGCTTTTACCATACAACTAGATTTCAAAAGAAGGAAGGTCAATTATTGAATATTTATGTACATAGTGAAATTCTTAAAAGGAAGCAAGGGAGGAAAGAACAACAGTGTAGATGTTAGCTAGGTGGAAAGAATATCTTTTTCATAAATAAATAAGCAAATAAACCAGTTAACAGGACAGTAGTGGTGGTGCATGCCTTTATTTCCAGCACTCAGAGGCAGAGGCACTTTTAGGCTAGCCTGGCCTACAGAGTAAGTTCCAGGACAGTCAGGCTTTTACACACACACACACACACACACACACACACACACACACACACACACACACACACACACACACACACGAGAGAGAGAGAGAGAGAGAGAGAGAGAGAGAGAGAGAGAGAGAGAGAGAGAGAGAGAGAGAGAAGTAAACAAACAAACAAACCAGAAGAGATCCAATTGAGAGACTATGGGTACCAGCTGAGGATCTCTAATGGCCAGTCTGCTAGATGATTTAAAATTATAACCCAGGCTAATGTGTACTCAAGATTCCTGTCTTAGTTTCTATAAAATGGTGGTCCAAGTTCATTAAATTCATGCTGTAAGCAAACATCAAGGAATTCTGCAAGAAATAGTCATGAGAAACATGTTTGGTTATTACAGAGTTGCTATTTAGGACTTTGTTCACTAGAGTACCCATTTAAACAGCTATTAAATTTCTTATATTTTCTTTTATTGAAATCCAGTTCTATTTAGAGTCTAAATACCAACCCTTTCTGTTGTAGATTTTTCATCATTTCTATGGAGAAAAAAACTGCCATAGGATAAAAGCAAATAACTCACCTTTGACTCAACCATCTTCTGCTATGCTTAGGAAAGTTGGTGTGTAATAGCTTCTGTCTGTCCTGATTACAAAGGAAATTTTCTGGTCAAAAGTCTGGGACCTAATAACACATTCTCACTCTTGATCTCTTCTTCTGTTTGTCTCACAGGAACTGTTTTATTCTTGAGAGGAGTAGCCTGTGGAGATATGTTATTTTAGTTAATGTCCTTAGTTTGGAGGTGTGAATCTTGGTTTTTCCCTTGCTGGGAACTCAGATAATTTAAAGCCTCAGACTAGATGCCACAAGTGGAGTGTATGAAGGACGATGGGGTATGACACTGAACCTGGCACAACTGGGCCCTGCAGGCCTCTATCCCACTGTCTTTAAGAACCATTCATTGCTCTGGGCTGGAGAGATGGCTCATTCGTTAAAAGTTCTTGCTTTTCTTCCCAAAAAAGGGACCCAAGTTTAGTTCCTAGCACCCACATCTGTGTATGCCACAAGAGCCAGAGTGGTGGAGAATGTCTTAAATCTCAGCAGAGGCAGGGGCAGGAGGCTCTCTGTGAGTTCCAGGACAGCCAGGGCTATTACATAGACAAACCCTGTCTCTGAAAAGAAAACAAACAAACAAGCAAAAAACCTTTTTGTTGGGACTGACTGGTGGGTAGTTCAGTTAATTGTCTAAGGCAAGAATAAAAAATGGAGAGGCCTTCTGTTCAGGTTTGTCATTGTTAGCAGCGAAGCACAACCAGACATATTAATATTGTATGCAGATGAGAATTCTTTATAGTGAGCCTCTGCTGTAATTCAAAAGATGGGAGATTTCTTAACCTCCGCTATTTTTCAGGAAGATAAGGTTTCTAATGTCCTTACAACAACATGCTTTCCTTAATGAAATTCACAACGCAACTGAATCTTGTAAATCAGCACCCAAATACCATACTCACTGGCACCCAACATTCGAGATGAGGTTAACCGACAAAAAGATCACACATACCTGCCGCCCAGGACTCATTGGCATACAAACCTACAAAGCAATTCCCCCAAAGGACTTGTCTGGGGAATTCTACTAGTCCTTCGAGGACCTCAAAACTAAGCCTATTCTCGGGCTAGAATGGTGGATGTTCAGATGCTGCGTCATTTAAACCTCAAGCGTCCCCGAATTAATCGAGCTGCCCCCCAGACAGAGCTGCAGCATCAATAATGACTCCTACTCCACCCCCGCCCCCGCCTCCGCCCTCAAGCTCTTCACAGACCAGTACACTTCGCAGAGCCCTCGGTCCCAGGGCTCCGTCCCACCTCAACCCCAACCAAGACAAGGGCCGCAAGCCGCCCATTCTGCGCATGTCCCGTGAGCCTGTCTAAGGTCCCCGCCCTGGCTCCTACCTGTGCCTGAACACTCTGGGGTCGCCGAGGACCACGACGGATGCAGGGGTTTCTCTCCGCTGAACCACCTCACCCTTCCCCCGCTTCTCCAGCGCTTACTGTGGACCTGACAGGTGGACGCCACCCGATAGCGGAAGTGTCCATACAGGACTACATTTCCCAGAGATCCACTGGCGCAAATATGCCCGGGACTGAAGGGTGGGCTTTAGTCCCAGAACTCTGTCAACACAGCCTAACTTGTCTGCTAGGAACTAATGGCGTTATTTCCGCCCCCCCCCCCCCCCGTCACTGATCCTGTTTGAAATTTTGTTGTCCAGCGTCACTGAACAAAAAGAACACAAATAAATGAAATCGAGAATTTAAGGGACAATAAAATACATCTCTGGAAAGAAGACAATAAATTGGGCCTGAGATTTAGCTCCCTTGGTAGAGTGCCTATCATGTAGGAAACCCTAGGTTCAATTCCTAGCACCCCACAAATTGATTTACGACTGTAATTCTAGCTTTAGGGTTATGAAGGCAAGAAGATCAGAGGCTCAAGTTACTCGGTTTGTTCAAGGCCAGCCTGTCGGAGGAGGAAGTGGACGAGGAGGAGCTTAAAAGTGTAATAAAAGCAAAATATGATTCATCCACATTAAGAAAACAAAAGCTTACTAAATTGTTTTTACCAAAAGACATGGAAAAGTAGAAAGAAAATACACCATCATGAAGAAATGGAAGAGCACACAGAAAACACATGTAATTAACTTTATGTTAAGCCCCCCCCCCCCCCCCCCGGTTGTTTTTGTTTATTTTTCTTTTTCAAGACAGGGTTTTTTTGTGTAACAGCTCTGGCTATCCCAGAACTGCCTTTGTAGACCAAGCTGGCCTCTAACTCACAGAGATCCACCTGCCTCTGCCTTCTGAGTGCTGGAATTAAAGGTGTGTGCCGTCATCCGTCAACTGGCACGTTAATGAGTTTGAAGCCTAATTATCAGCAAAGATTGGAACAGAGGCACAGGTGCAGTTGCAGCCAGAGGAACTGCTACCTGGTTCCTGGTTTTTAAATTCACAACTACCCACTTTTAAGCAGAGTAAGGTTTTACAAAAAAAGATCTTATTAGCTATGAATAATGAGTTTCACTATAACATTTTCATGTATGTATTTTTACCATGTGCCTTCCTTACTCATCCTGTTCCTCACTTCCATTGATCCCCTTTCTTCCCAACTAGCCTTCTCCTTTCATATATATATATTTTTTTTTGGATGGCCCAATGAGATTTGTTAGAGTTGGATACAGGATTATGGGTGAAGGGTTGTTTACTGGCACATGGGCATTTATCCATCTATCTATATGGACCATGAATTATGCACAAATCCTCAGAGAGGAGTGATAAGTCCTTCCCATATCTATGATGGGTTTGGTGTGAAGCACTTGAGCAGGCAGTCCCTGTTAGGTCTTAAAACCCAGACAAATCTCTAAAGGTCAAAGTGCACCTGGTTGTCAGATTCTCCCAGCGTACCTCAGTCCCTACCTGTACAGGGTATGGCTGGCACACCCTGCGCCTACCGTAAACTCTCCAGTCCTAGTGCCTCTTCCCTATATAACCAGCCATTTTGGCCATGCTGGTCTTTTTTACCCTTTTTCCCTTTGGCCTCTTGGTTTCCTGGCTCTCTTCTGTCCCCTACCCCCTCTCCTCACATGGCCTGGCTCAGGACAGTGTTCCCCTGGACTCTTCCAGATGCTCTCCCTCATAACTACAATAAACTTTCTCCTCCACCATACCTAAGAGTAGTCATGTCCTCCATTTTTATTTCTTTTTTCCCATTCAGTTATAACTGCTTTTAGTTCAGGACACAACAGTTATATCATGCTTAGAAGCCAGTGTTCCACACCACTCCCCCTTTCTTCTAGCTTTCACATTCTTTCTGCCCCCTTTCCACAATATTCCCTGAACTTTGTAATGGTTGATGTAAATTTCATCTTTCTGACTAAACATTCAACTGTAAATTATTACTCTTAATACTCAGACCAGTTATGTATGAGTCTCTGTTGCCTACTGGAAAAAGAAGCTGCTAATCAAAGCTGTGAGCAGCTCTCATTGATGAGCACGAACAATTATTGGGAAGGCAATTTAACAGGCATGTTGTGTCTATTTAGCAAACAACAGTAGTAACTTCCCCCATGAAGGCCTATAAACTCCGTAGGCACAGGCTTTTAAAATTTACATTATTATAATATTATTAGTATTTATTATTAGTGTGTGTGTTCATGTCTTATAAAGAAGGGCACACACATGCCACGGAGTATGTATGAGGTCAGAAAACAACTTTGTGGAGTTGGATTCTTTCTACCTTTACTTACTACTTTACTAGTTCCAGGATCAAACTCAGGTCATCAGGTTTGAATGGTAAACATCTTTGCTGCTGAACATACCATCAGCCCAAGCCATAGACTTTTGACTAGTTACACTATCAGCCTGAATTCTCTCTCTCAGGGAAATTCAATAAGAAGAAAGCTGTTATTCCTGTGACAGGATTTCCACTGTTTCATCAGTGTGCACAGCCTGGAAAGTTAGTAGTTTTGCACATAGTGTCCACAACTGACTTCTGGTAAAGATAAACAAACAAATAAATAAATAAATAAATAAATAAATAAATAAAAATTTAAAGATTTTTAAGCATGATGGATAAGAGGAGATACGAAGAAACATACAACAGAAGTAAAGGTTGGGCTTCTCCAAGTCACTCTTTTCAAGGTCTTGGTGGTAACTGCTTGTAAGATTTTAAAAATACATTTATTGTGTGAATTATATTTGGTATTATAATAAAAACCTGGAGCCATATTTTGGGGGAAAGCTCCCAGTCCTGGAATTCTGCCTCCTCCAGCCTTGTTTTTCTTTCTCTGCCCAGCTATCTCACTTCCTGGAATGCTTGGGCCACCACTGCCTGGCTCTGGCCTTGAACTCACAGAGATCTAGAAGGATCTCTGCCTCTGAGGGCTGCAATTTAAACACCGACCTTCATGCCTAAATGTGGTTTAGCTCTGTCCTCTAATTTCCAGGCATACTTTATTAAATACACACTATATCACCACACACACTATTTATTTACTAGTGTAAGTATGTGCAGCACACATGTGCTACAGCACACGTGTAGTGGTCAGAGGACAACTTGTGGAAGCAGGATTTCTCCTTACCTCATGTACCCAGAGATAGATAACTCATATCATTAGGCTTCTTGGCAACTGTTTTTTATTTGAGGAGTGTTGGAGGCCACTGGCCCCAGCCCCTCTAGGTGGCGCTATTATCTGGTGCTGGCCAACCCGCCTGAGTCGTTAGAGAGCGCATGCGCTTGGTAATCTCGCGAGACTGGTCTGGTTTCTCCGCCTTTCCCGTGGCGTCATATGAGATTCTGAACTACAACCTATAGAAAGATGTTTCGTCTAAAGCAAGAGCCGTTTGGTCGTCTTAAAACCGGATGTTTCCTGCCTCGTGGTCTCTTCTCTTCCTCTCTCCCTCTCTGCCCCGCCGTGCGCACGGATGCCGGCCCGGCTCCTGGGGCGCGGGCTCTAGGCCACGTGGCGGATGGCCCGGCCCAGACCACGCTGGGGCCTAGCCTAGCTCTCTGGCTTTCCTTTTCCCCGCTGGGGGCCCGCCGCAGCGGCCCCTGCCTCTCTGCCGGCCTCTCTGCCGGCTCTCTCTCTTTCCCCTCCCCTCTCCATTTTCCGTAAGCTGAATGCTCTCCCCCAAGATACATTAAAGTTATACTGCAGAAGGATCCTAAGTGTGTGCCGTGTCTTTCCTCGCGGGCGAGAGATAGGCGCGGAACAGAGGAGCCATCTAACCCACCCTGAATATAGAATTTTGGAAGTTTTTTTCATTCCATTGTTCAGTGGGTTTCCAAGGAACCTTCCAGAACTCCTCCTTTCAACTTACCTCCATTTCCTAGGGACTCTACCTCTTGGCACAGACCCAGGGTTTCTCTAGTTCTTGCCTCTTTAAGCTTTTCCTTCAGTTCATCTCCATCCTTTTGTGACACCTATTGACCCACAGAAACACTCTCTACCAAGAGCCCCAAAGCCACCACACTTGGCTAGGAACGAGAGTGGATAGCAGCAGCTAAAGAACGGGACATCCATCCAACAGAAATGAGATCAGAGATTGACATCAAGAAACATTTCAAACATCCTAAGTCCAGATTCCTAGACCCCAGTGCAGAAACACAAACTCCATATGCCTCCTACAGAAGTCAACAACCCTATAGTAATAGGTAACCAGAAAAGCAATTTAGCTGAATCACAAAACCAGGACTTCAAAATAGGAATTATGGATATGTTCAAGGACCTCAAAGGGGACATGAATAAATAAATAATGAAGACCATGGAAATATAAACAGTTGATGAAATAATAATAAAAAAACAATTCAAGACATGAAAGTAAAATTTATTAATTTAACAGAATCACTAAAGAAAACCCAAACTGAAATAAAACTGGACACGACACGCTCTGAATGTCAAACTAGGAACCTTCCCTTCCTCAAAATACATTCCCTTTTAGGAGAACTGAGATTATAAATTGGCCCCAGAGGCAGAGCTACCTTGGGTTTGATTATAATCTGATAAAATAAAACTGAGATCCATTGGAGTTACACGAGTAATTTAGGACCTATCTTTCACCATAGTGAAGTTTCAGATGAGATTACTAGAAAATCATAGGTTTATAAATGGGGAAAGGACCCTCAGTAAATGTTGAATTGAAATTCATGATATTCAGCTATTGACTTTTACCAGACTCTAGACGGAAGAGCTCCCTTTCTTTCCCATGTTATCCTGTCTCGTAATGAAGTAGATGATTGAAATTTCATCTATTTATTCATTCGTGTGTGAATGTATGATGAGGGCATTAGGGTGCATTCCACTGTGCATGTGTAGTTAGCAAACAATTTTGTGGAGTTGATTCCGGTTCTGAAATAGAACTCAGCTCATCAGCAAGGTTCTTCACCTATTGAGCTGTCTCACTGACTGTAGTAGATGCTTTTCTTTTTAAAAAATGCATTTGTGTCTGTGCACCATGTGCATGCTTAGTGCCTGCAGAAGCCAGAAGAGGGTGCTAGGTCCCCGGAGACAGCTGCAAGTTGCCATGGGTGCTGGAATTAAACTTGGGTGCACCAGTCCTCAGGAGGCAGAGGTGTGGAGATGTGACAGCCAGCCCTAACCTGATGGCACTATGTTATTGCTTGCCAAGAAATAAACTGCTCTATCCCAGTAGTTAGAGATCCTCCTTCTCTCCCGGGTACTCAGAACTGTGCAACAATTTACACACAACTCCCCCCTGATGGCTAAAGAAACTTAATATGGTTCCAAGCATCCCTTAAAAGGCTGGAATACACTTGAGATCCTAGTGGCCTGCAGATGAGATGAGGACAATGTGTTCCTGCTGTGAGGTTTCTAACTGCTTGCTTGTTTGCTTTGCCCTAAACTCACTTATTGCTGAAATGGTCTTTTATTACTATATAATGGGAAAGACAACTAAGAAGAGCAAAACAATTTTCTTGCCCATCTGTGGATTCCATAGATAATTGTAATGTAATCTTTGATACCACCTTTATAAACCCTTCCTTTAGCCCCCTTCTTCAAGGCATGATATCCTTATAGTAGCAAGAATAAATTAATTTAATCTACATTTGAATTGAGTCTAAATCTTTAGTCTTTCCCAGTGGATTTGAATGCTACAATGTGGCTGGTCCAAACATACACTCGCTCTTTTTACCTTCTTCAGTAGTTTTAAGATTTCTTCTTTTTACATCCTAACCAAAGCTTCCCCTTCCTCCCCTCTTCCCAGCCTCCAATACCTTTGCTCTCCCCACCCTCATTCACTGTTTCTCTTCAGAAACAGGCTAGCATCCCACGGGTATCAGCCAGCCAGGGTATATCAAGCTGCAGTGAGACTCAGCACTTCTTCCTCCAACAAGGTTGGAAGAGGCAATCTTGCAGAAGGAATGATTCCCCAAAAGGTAACAGAGTCAGAGACATCCCCCCTCCTCACCGCTAGAAGTCCCACAGGAAGACCAAGTTACACAAGTGTAATTTATATGCAGAGGGCCAAGGTCAGTCCCATGCAGGTTTTCTGGTTGCTGATTCAGACTCTTTAGTGAGTTAGTTGGTTCTGTGGGTTTCTTGTGGTGCCCTTGACATCACTGGGTCCTACATCCTTACTCCCCTCTCTTCTGCAGGATTCAGCAAGCTCTGCCTAATGTTTAGCTGCCAAACACTCTGTCTTTAACTGTATAAGCAATACTTAGGTTCACTTTGTGATTTGGGTGGAAAATAGACTTCCTGTGCTGCCTTCTCTGGTAGTGGTTCAGAATTAGCTCCAATAAAGGGTTCTTTCAGAGTGCTTCGTTGTTGTTCTTGTTTATTTGTTTTGCTTTTCCTTGCCTGCTTCCTGGAGTGTGGTAATGCAAAGAAACAGCAGAGAGCAGTGGGCTGCAACAGCACCTTATAAGCCATGGCAATCCTGGCAGCTTGCCCCATTTCTGAACACTAGAATCATGTTCTTGTACAACCTGGCTAGTTTCAAGCTCTGAGTCCTAGATTTTGAAAACATTTCTGGCAGTGGCAGTGGTGGCAGAAGCCTGTGGGTGACTGTGTCTGCCCAGTAATGACCTATATCCATGTTTGTGTAATCTTTTCTGTTCTAGGTACCCCATCTACCAAGCAATGATGGCTCCCTGGCTCACACTTTGCTTCTTGAATACAATCCCAATGGAGGCCACAGAATTACGGTAAGCATCAGATGACTAGCTTCCTGACTGGGGTGGGGAGTTATTGAGAGTAGGTAGGACAACAAGAAAGGAAGAGAAAGAAGGGAAGAAAGGGGGGAAGGGACACAGAGGGGAAGAAATGGGGGAGGGAACAACAAGAGAGCAGAGAGCCAAGGTTAAAGTTTGCAGCAAAGCCTAATAACCTCAGTTTAATCCATAGGCACACTGTGCACATACACAAGAACACACCACACCACACCACACACACACACACACACACACACACACACACACACCACAATGTCATATCTGGAGATAAGGCTAAATGGTTAAGAAGGTTTAATGTTCTTGGTTTCTATATCCAATTTAGACACTTCAACATTGCCATCAGCTTTTCTAATGTTCATTAGGAGCCAAATATGCCAACAGTTCTTTAATCTTGGATTTCTGCCTTTCTGTGATGAACTTCTGTTGTCTCAGCAACAGGGAAAAACATTCTCCCCAGACCACTTTGAGAAAAGCTTTGCCTACAATTTCCTTTGTATATCCACATTTCGTTGAGTAGTTAAGAGGTAAGATGAAAACGTAAGACAAAAAACAAAACAAAACAAAAGCCTTCTTAAATTGTGTTCCTTGGCATTACCTGTATACTTAGATTCATTTGGATAGTTCACCTCTACATGTGTTTTTATTTTTCTTGATATCCCAGTAGTTTTGTCCTTTAATGAAGCTAGCTATTGTCTGGTATTTGGTGCACTTGATACTCCCAACCCTGTATCACCTAGTAAATAGCAGAGTGACCTGCGCTTTCCTCGACCCCCAATCTATGTGTTTGAGTTGGTAGGTCTGCATAGGTTTCCCTGGGCCCGTACAGACGTTGTGAGCTGACCTGTGGATGTTGGGAAACAAACCCGGGTCCATTTCGAAAGTAGCCAATGCTCTTAACCCTGAGCTATCTTGAACTGTCCCCCCCCCCCCCCCCCCGTTTATGCTCAATGTGGTTGCCGCTCTCTTTATAAGCTAGTCTGAGTAGCGACTCCAGTGTGGGTTTGTTTGTTTCTTTTCTTATTTTGGAGATAGTCTTTTTAGGTAGTTCTGGCTGACCTCGAATTCAGAGAAATCCTCCAGTTTCTGGCTCTCAAGTGCTGGGATTTAAACGCACGAGTGCAGAAACAGGCTGTCTCTTCTGCGACCTCGGTAAACTACGGCCTCCACCGCACATTCCGCAAAATGAGCTCCCTTTCAGGCGCATGTCCAGTGAGAGAACGACGCACTTCTTTGTGTGCCGCTTTCCTTCCCTCCGCCCTTCTTCCGAGCGCGCTTACGGGTCCGCTTCCGCCCGCGTAGTGGTGGATTGGGAGCTAACGGTGGCTGAGGCTGGATCTGGAGTCCTCGGTCATCCTGCTACCTAGCTGAATCCCCGCCTCTGGCCGGGCCGGGCGGAGCCTGAGTTTGCTCTTCAGCATTACTGAGACAGGTGCCCCGGAGGCTGTACCTCGAACTCATGGCCGCAGGACCACGGTCTGCTTCGTTCTGGGTAAGTTAAAAAGCCGATGGGATGCACTCCGAGTTCTGGACCTGCAGAAACGCGCCTCCGGGCACTGTTATCAAGAGGAGGTGGTCTTAAGGTAATTCTTGTGAATCAAGTCAACCTGTGTTTGACTTCAGCAGACTCTGAGGACCTCCTCGGGTAAATCACGCCCCCCCCCCCTTGTTTTGAAAAATGCATATTTATTTAATGCCTTCTGCATGCCGAGCCTTGAAGCGGGAGCTGTCAACAAGATGATACATTTTATGATTAGTTTTTGAGACCGGGTCACACCATATAGCTCTGGCCAGCATGGAACGCCATGGCTGGCTTCAAACCCACAAAACTCCACCAACCTCTACTTATCGAGTGCTGGGATTAAAGGTGTGCACCACCTTGCTTCACATTCCTTTTATATAGTTGAGTTGGAACTGGAACTTTATAGATGAATTCACGGAGATTTGCCTGCCTCTCAGCCTCTCTTAACAGGTTTCTAATCTTTTAATAGTTATTTTTCTCAGGATTAGTTATTTTCAGGATTAGGATAGATTGATGCTTTTGTGATGGACACCAGATGAAGTGATGGATTATTATTCAAAGTGACCCCCTCTCTTTTATGTACTAAACCAAAAAAGGTCTATGATAATTTTATAACCTTTACTGCTTTGGCTTGACTCCCTTTTGGTCCTGAACTGTTTTAATTTACCTGAAAGAAGCCAGAGATGTGAGGTAGAGCTTATGCATGCACCTGGTTACTTAATGGCATTAAGTCTTATAATTTTGTCAGTGTTTGATTTTGGAAGTTATATATTGTGGAAAGCCAGTGTAAGTACTTGAGTCATAACTATGAGAAAATACCCGTCAAAAAGAAACTTAAAAAGAAAGACTTTATTTTGGCTCACAGTTTGGGGTGTGGTCCATCATGGTAGTAGGAATTTGAGGCAGCTGGTCATACATTGCATTTGTGTTCAAAAAGCTCAACTCATTTCCCCCTTTCTGTTTAGTCCAGGACTCTAGCCTATGGTTTCATCCACAGTTAAGGGAATCTTTCTATCTCAACTTAATTGAGATAATTCCTCTGTGGGTAGGTCCAGAGGTCTGTCTCTTTGATTATTCTGGACTTTTGTCCTTGGCAGTATTAACCAGCCAGATAGGATAGCAGAGTATTAGCTGGTTCTCTATGGATTTAGCAGGTTTTGGTGATTCAGGAATGGGGAACTAGGTGACAGTGCCAAAGCACTGGTGTTCTCTTATGTTAGTGACATTTGTATAAAATGGAATGCATATGAAATGCATTTAGTTTCTCAGTGTTAAAAACTGGTATAAAAACTGTAATTATCATGTAAGTTCTGGTTATCAGTGTTTATTTGATAATATGTTTTATTTCTTTATTTTTTCCATTCCCCTCTCTCCTTCCTTTCCTATTTATCATAAGAGCCTTCTTTGTTTCTGAGATGCCACAGTCCCTGAATATATTCTTCTCTGTATCCTAAGTGGTATTAACTGTATCTCTGTATAGTGAGTACAGGTTGTCTTCTGCTTACATTTTTTTTTTCCGTAATTGACAACATACCTTTTTACCCAGCATAAAAGACACAAATATTTCTGGATTTCTCTGTTGTTCTCGCCAGCAATAATTCCCTATATATGCTGACTACTGTTTTCTTAGACTTGCATTACTCTAGCATTGAAACCACACAGGATGGAGGGGACAGAACATGACTTTCTGTCTCACTCCAGTTGTAGGAGCCTGAACTCTTAATTTTTTACTGTTGCTTCCCCCAATTTTCCCAGGTGAATCTCATCCTTATTACCTCCTGAATTCTCTTTCCATCCCATTACTTTTGGGGAACCGTTTAGATGACTCTCAGTGGAGCCAACTCTGAGTGCTTACTGAGAATTATTTTGTCCCAACAACATAAACCTGGGTTTGTTTTTGTGTATTTGTTCATATGCTTGTTTGCTTCTTCAAGACTGAAAACTTCTTAGTGACAGCTGTATTTTACTCATTCTGAGATCCACAGAAACCCAAAGAAAGCCTGGAAGTTTTGGGATTGGTTGGTTGATGTTTTTTAAACTTTAATTTAAATTTAATTGTATGTGTATAGAACTTTTGCTTGTATATATTTCTGTGTACCATGTGTGTGCTTGGTGTTTGCAGAGGCCAGAGGAGGGTGTTGAATCCCTCAGAGCTGGAATTACAGACATCTGGGGATGAATTACTTGTTATTTGGTTAGTAAGATCCAAACTGAAATCCTTAGGACTGAGCAGCAAATGTTCTCAAACACTGAGTCATCTCTTCAGGCCCAGTTCTCAACTTTTTAAAAAGTAGATGGTGAACCAGGTACAACAGACCATGTAGAAAGGAATAGTTTTTCTTTTTTGAGTTTCCTACATTCTTCATATGCTACCTACTATGAGTACATCTAGTTAAACAGAGTATATATTATTACAGGGGTTACTGTCATTCAAGGATGTATCTGTGGAGTTATCTTGTGAAGAGTGGCAGCTACTGGACTCTTCCCAACAGCACCTGTATAAAGAGGTGACTCTGGAGAACTACAGCAACCTTTTATCAGTGGGTGAGTCCAGCACCTCTGTTTAACTCACCTGGAAGTCATAACCTTTCTTTCTTTTTCTTTTGTTGATATAACTTGAGACCTCTGAAGTGATTGATGATTATTAATTTGAACTTTAGTTGTAAATGTTCTTGGTGAATATATGGTTTTCCTTTTTAAATTTTCATTATTCCTAAGTGCAAATAAGCAATTTTGTTTTGTAGGTTATCCTTAGCAGTTTGTTCTGCTTCCTTTGTGACTTTTTTTTTCATTTACAGGTTATCTTGGTACCAAACCTGATTTAATCTTCAAGTTAGAGCAAGGAAAAGAACCATGGATAGTAAATGCCAAAATGTCCACCCAAAACTGTCCAGGTAGGTGATTGAGAACCAGGAAGATGTTAGGTATGGAGTAAATTGGCTGTTCCTTAGGTACTTGACAATGGTATGGTGGTATACCTAGAAACTCCTAAAAGTCCTTAAACTGATGCAGCTGATTTGGGATGACATTATGAGTTTCTCAAGTCAGGCACTGTTGTATTAAGTTTTTGGCCCCAACTAGCCCCACAGTTTGGACCTGCCCACTGCTGCTTATCTGGACCAGCAATCCCAAAGTCCCACAGAGACACACAGATGCTGATTTTATGCTGATCAGCCTATGGCTTGGCATATGGCTAGCTAGCTCTTGCTCTTAAACTAACCCATGACTCTTATCCTGATTAGCCATGCTGCTCGGTACCTTTTCTCAGCAGCGTAGTTGGCCTCTGAATCTGCTGGCTTGTCTGGCATTCCTGCGGCATTTCTGCTCTGTTCTTCCTGTTCCCATAGTTTTCTTAGTCTAATAGCCCCACTCACACTTCCTGCCTGTCTTCGGCTAATCAGCATTTTTATTAAACCAGTAGGCAGGACAATTATTTACAATGTAACAACATAATCCCACTATAAGGCACTCAATTGTTACCTGGAATGTTGGGTTTTCCTTCCCCTTCAGCTAAGAGAAGTGGGTGTGCACCTCTTTTCTGAGCTCTATCCAGAATCCTTCCCTTCAGTGGGCAGTTGGACCTTGAAAGAATTTTTTCTTTTCACTTGATGACTTCTGTCCCTCTTCCTTCTCTCTCTCTCTCTCTCTCTCTCTCTCTCTCTCTCTCTCTCTCTCTCTCTCTCTCTCTCTCTCTCTCTCTCTCTCTCTCTCTTTCTTTCTGCCTTTGACAGTTAAATTACTTAAGACCTTTCCCCTGGGTGCCCACCTTGCCTCATGTGTATCATTGAGTGATGCCTTCTCTTGCACCTGCTGAGGTTTACTTCCCAAATTTAGCAGTCCTTCTCTGTATTGTAGCTATAGAAAAGCTCTTACACTCTGAAAAAATTGTCTTATGAGATTATAAAACTAAAATTTACACATTCCTCCCTTTTCTTCCTTCATTTGGTCATGGGTTTTATTTATCTGTAAGAGAGTTGTGTGCTTTTTCCAGACTCCAACTTAGTATCAGAAATGGGAAAATACTTATGTCTAAAGTTACCATTTGTCCTAGTTTCATCCTGTTGTTGTGATAAAACACTGACCCAAAACAGCTTGAGGAGGAAAGGGTTTATTTGATTTACACTTCCAGGTCACAATCTTTCATTGAAGAAAACTAGGGCAGGAACTTCAATAGAGACACAGAACAAACTCATAGAAGACTGCTGCTTGCTGTCTTGCTCATAAGCTTTCTTGTATAGTCCAGGACCACCTACCCAAGGAATCGTACTTTCCACAGTGGGATGGGCCCTTCTATATTAATTAATAATGTAGAAAATTCCTCATAGACATGCTCATAGAACAAGATAAAGGCAGTTTCTCAGTTGAGGCTTCTCTTAGATGTATCTGCACTGTGTCAGGCTAACAAGAGTAACCAGAACATCATTCTTACAATTTTTTTTTCATTTTGATATGAAGACTGTGGTTGCATAGCTAATTTGGCATCCTGAACTGTGTAGACTTATTTTGGACTCGTATCTTTTCCTTTGTGACTATTTCTACTACTTTTGTTTCTGTTGGTATTTTGTACTTTGAACACTTGTCTTCTTGTCACCCAGTCTAGAATAGTGTTGCTGCGTATTTAATTCACATTCTTAACAAGCTCTTGGTTTAGTTTTTGGTGTTGTACTAGATTTGGCTTTAGTCTGGGAAAATACACTGTTATTTTAAGTATCTGATCCATTCTAAGTAAAATAATAAGAGTACATAGCTTCAAATGACCAGTTATCTACTTAGAGCAAGCAGTTCTACATAGTGACTACTTCAGAACTTTGCTGATATCAGGAGTAGGCTTCCATTTGTTACCATTGTTCTTCCCTTACACCTAGCAGGATCCCCAGTGTCAAATGCCACAAACAGATAATGGCAGGAACCTCCGAATCAAGCAAAACATTTTTTATTTTTATTATTTTTACAATAGATTTTTAGATTTATTTTATAATCTTATGTGGATGATTGTTTGGCTTGCATGTTGTTTTACCTGCATGTTTGTGTGAATATGCACCATGTGCATGCCTGGTGCCTCA
This sequence comes from Phyllotis vaccarum, assembly GCA_033318265.1. NCBI lineage: Eukaryota > Metazoa > Chordata > Mammalia > Rodentia > Cricetidae > Phyllotis > Phyllotis vaccarum. The sequence goes on from JARWLC010000017.1 coordinate 62,548,997, forward strand.
GGAGATCAGAAGAGAGCAGTGTCTCCTCTGGGATTGGAGTTACAGATGGTCATGAGCCACCCTGTGGGTACTGGAAATTGAACTTGGATCCTCTGCAAGAGCAAAAAGTTCTTTTAATCACTGAGCCATCTCTTGAGTCCTATTATTTTATTTTTGAGACAGGGTTTCACTATAAAACCCTGGCTGGTCTGGAGATTTTTATGTGGATCAAGCTGGTCTCAACTTCAAATAATCTTCCTGCCTGTGTCTACATGTAGGGTAGGGTTAAGGGTCTATGCCTCCTCTCATGGCTATTTTTCTTTTTTAATTTTATGTGCATGGGAATTTTGCCCATGTATGTACCATGTGCATGCAGTGCCTTTAGAAGTCAGAAGAGGGCATTGGATCCCTTGGAAGTACAGTTAACAGCTGTTAGCTGCCAAGTAGGTGCTGGGAATGAACCTGGGTCTTTTGCAGGAAGAGCAAGTATTCTTAACTGCTGAGACATCTCTCTAGGTCCACATCATTTTTCTTTTGCAAGTTCCATTTCAATGGTGTCTGGATTCTTTTGAAACCAGACATTACTCACATATTTATTTCCTGTCCTCCTCCCTCCCTTTCTCTCTCCCCACCCCCATTTCTTTTCTCCCACCTCTCTTTTGGTTCTCTTGTGGTCAAGAATTCTAGCTCTTCAGTACCTACCCCTTTAGGATTACAGGCCTATGTCATCATATTCAATTTTGCATTTTAAAAAAGATTCATATCTACTGTTCGAACTAGCCATGGTAAAAGGGGTGTATTGACTCCTAGGATTGGTGATCTGCCTTTCTGACCAGAACATTTGAATAGGAGAAGTGCAGATATCTTTATCTATTCAGGGCTGCTGTGCCTCTGGGGGCTTTGGTGTAGACTTTTGGATATTAAGCACAGAGTGCCGTATTTTCACCTGTATTTGTACAAAAATGCTCTTGTGGATATGAATTGTGAGTATCCTTTTAGTCAGTATATGTTGAGGGGGTCATAATTCAGTTTTAAGTCCAGGATCTTTTAGGATATTTGTGGTCTCATCTGACAGGTATGCGTGAAGTTATCATCATCTGAGTGAACAGAGTTAAGGGATACGATGTCTGTTCCATGCAAACCTAGGATTGTAAAAGGAGATAAAATTTGATTTTTGCCTTTTGAAACAGGGCCTAACTATGTAGCCCTTGCTGGCCTAGAGCTTCCTATTTGTGTCACTGAGACAGGCTGACCTCTGCCTCTAGAGCACTGGAATTACAGGGGTCTGATTCAGTGTATGCTATGAAACTAGAACTAGAAAATTGTAAGAGAAACTTCTCACAAAAGGGAAGATAACAGTTATTTTTGGTCAAATATTCTCTTCTTTAGAAAAACATGGGGGAGCTTTCCAGTGATGATGATAGCATTTCCCTTTGTGTCATGGCTTCAGGCACTGCACTTTGATATTTTATTCTTTCAAAACAATTCTTTTTAGGTTATATATGTGCATGTATAGATCTGGTGCCTGCACAGATCAGAACAGGGAGTCAAATCCCCAGGAACTGGAATGAGGAATATGAGCCACCATATGATTGCTGGAAACTAAACTGGTTCTCTATAAGAAGCACAAGTACTCCTTTTTTGTTTGGTTGGTTTTTGTTTTGTTTTGATGTTTTAGAGACAGGGTTTCTCTGTGTAGCTTTGGAGTCTGTCCTGGAACTCACTCTGTAGACCAGGCTGGCCTCAACCTCACAGAGATCTACTGAGTACAAGTACTCTTAACTACATAGCTATCTCCCTAGTCCTAATGATGATGGTGATGATTATTATTTTAAAGACTTGTATTTAAGGCTGTATTGGAACTCCCTATTGCATCTTCTGATCCTTCCATGTGCTGGTATTACAGGCACGAACTATGCTTGCTTTATGCTGTGTTTTGTGCATGCTACTCACTCTACCCAATTGAGCTGTATCTCCAGTCCTGCCACTTTACTTTTAAACAATTATTCTTTCTTTTGTGCTTCCTGGTCATAGCTGAGAGAAGAATTTTAGTTTGTTCCTGTTGCTGTAAGGTGGTTTTTTTTTTTTTTTTAAGGGTGTGCGTGTGGGTACCCACAGAGGTCATCAGCTGGAGTTTCAGGTGTCTATAAGCTTCCTGAGGTGGATGCTAGGATCTTAACTCTGGTTTTTCCATAGTGTAGTGAGATTTTAACTGCTAAACAGCCTTGCTATAAATCTTAGAATATTGAGAGTTGAAGTATCAGGCTGCTAGTAGCCCAGGCTTGAAGTTCCTGTTCATGTTTAGCAAGTTTCCAGTCTGTGTTTGTGTTTTGTTTCTGACCAATTATGTTAAACTAGCAATTCAAAAAGTTAACCAGACGTGATGTTAAGCCCTAGAATAATTCATTTCTTCTAGCCGTTGTTTTTTTTTTTTTTTTTAAAAATTTTATTATTGTTATTGAGTAGTTCCTGTTTTTAACTTATTCTTGAATTTGGTGGCCTCACTTTAAGTACAACCATAACCTCAAACTCTTCTCTCATTAAAATAAGCATATGTAGAGAAAAATAACATGGCAGGAAGAAAACTTAAGGCCAACACATTGCTCTTGTAAAACACTGATAATGCATTGATATTCTCTAGGCCTCAACATTTTGCTTGATTGTCTGCAGTTCCTTACCTGCTTCTGTAATCCATATAAGAATCCATATAAGAATGTCATGGTCCCATAGATGAGTTGTGGTCTTGTTTTCTGAATGGTCTCATTTATAAGTCATATACTTGGATAGGCTGTTGACCCACCTTTCACTGAGCACTGAACTCAGGTGTTACTATTTACCCATTATTATCATTTGGATGTTTACCTTTCAAATGTATTGATAGCCATAGCAATCTTTCATTTTCCTTCAGGGTGTTTCTTTGCCCAGAGTAGCATTTGAACTGTTGATCTGATCTTCTCTCAGCTCCACATCAGCCCCACCCAATTCTTGCCTTGTTTTCGGTGCATTCTAGAGCCCTCAACTCTAGAGGTAGATTCTAATAATTATAGTTTCATGTGGGGCTATACAAGGCCTTAAAATGTGTCTCTGTTCCTAATCAATTTTGTGATGCTGGCCATCAAACTAGGCAAGCACACTATCACTGAGCTATACCTTTTTGATTCAATGTTGCATTAATCTGTCTTTGATGTTGAAATTCTGATTCAGTCTTCTTATTTATTTTTTTACACAAAAAACAAATTCATGTTTTAAAAGCACAATAACTACTTGGGACCTTCTCTGATTTTCTGATTAAATACTTTTTTAAAGCAGAAACTTTTTTCTCTGACATAGTGGTAGCTTGTTTCCTGCTTACTCATTGGGTTGTGCTCCCCCCACCATTAAACCATACCAGGCATACCTACTTCTGGGAACTCTGCTTGGAATATTAATTTTCAGGGTTCATGCATTCTCTTTTTTCTCCTTTTCCTTTGTTCGGGGTGTGTATGTTTTGCTGTTCATGCTGGGTTCAAATTCTATATCTTCTGTCACCAACTCCTAAGTGCTATTATTTTAGGTATGTATACCCTACCTCGCAGTTCATTCTTAATTATTATTATTATTAATTATGAAAGCTTGGCTGATAGGTTAGTCTTATTTCTAGTTAGTCTTATAACAAATCCATTTTTATTTTCTTTCTGCCTTGTGGCTTTATTACCTCATCTCCTAGTGCCCATCTTGCTTGGTCTCTGTCTAGCTAGTGACCCCTTTCTTCTTCCCAGTGTCCTCTCTGCGCCCCCCCCCCCAATTTTGCCTAGTTATTGGCTATTCAGCTTTTTATTAAACCAACCAGAGTGATACATCTTTACATTGTACAAAAGATTATTTCTCAGCACCCCACTATGTCCAGTTTCAGTTCATTTTTTTAAATGTTTCATTATTACCAGATCTAAATATCCTGTACTGACTCTGTATGATATAATTCACTTTTTAACTGTATAGAATCTTGTGGCAGTAAAATTCAGTTGTAAACATTTGTATGTATGTTTTAGAAAAAACATTTTTGGGTTGGGGAGTGCCATATGTGTCACTGCACATGTGTAGAATTCAGAGGACAACCTGTACAAGTCAATTATTTTCTTTTACCATGTGAGTCCTGGTGGATTGAAGTGGATTATTTTGCTATATTGGCAAACACCTTACTCATTGTGCCCTCTTGTCAGCCAGCAAGTATATTTTTTTAGTTCTTTTATTTGGGGACAGGGTGTTTTATTTTTGAGACAGGTTCTCACTGTGTAGCAAGGGTGGCCCAGAACTTACAGATATCTTCCTGCCTCTGCCTCTCAAGTGCTGGAATTAAATGAACATGCCATTCTGTCCAGCAAGTATATTTGTTAAGAACCCTTTTAAAAATGGTTTTCATCATGACCAATTCACTGCCAGTAATGAGGGAGGACATTGGTTTTGGTTTTTTTTTTGTTTATTTTTGTTTTATTTACTTCCATCACCTCCATGTTTTGCCCACATTTCTTTTGAAGCAGTGTCATAGGCCTCTTACCAAAGGGAAAAGATTTCCCCATCCCCAGTTGTACTGGTGTGTGTTCCTGGCCTTCATATATCCTAAATAAGCCACTAGTTACATGTGCCTCAGTTCTTGCATGCTTTTTCAAATCTCTTTAATTTTGTATGAGAATTAAAAGTTAGAACTATTTTGTTTTTTCTTTATAGAAGGCTGGAAAGAATGGTACCAGAAAAGTCAAGATGAAAATGTTCAGAAAAGCTTTACTTGTAATGTGTTTGGAAAACTTTTTATGAACAGAACCCATGTTTCTTCAAGGCAGAGACTTCATAAGCATAACACACTTGGAACAAATGTGATACAAAACTTGAGTTCAAACAGAATTTCTTTAAGAAAGAATCTGGATCAATTTCATAGTTATAAGGAATCACATATTTTTAAGCATCAAAGACATAATAACTTAGGAAAAAACTGTATATGTAATGAATGTGGGAAAGCTTTTCGTTGTAAATCACAGCTTGTTGTACATTTCAGAATTCATACAGGGGAGAGACCATACAAATGCACAAAATGTGAAAGAGCCTTCAGTGCCAAGTCAAACCTTAATGCTCATCAGAGAGTTCACACAGGAGAAAAGCCCTACTTATGTAGTGAATGTGGGAAAGTTTTTTCTTTTAGGTCACAACTCATTGTCCACCAAGAAGTTCACACAGGAGAGAAACCTTATTGTTGCAGTGAATGTGGGAAAGCCTACAGTTGGAAATCCCAGCTTATTTTACACCAGAGAAGTCACACAGGAGTAAAACCTTATGAATGTAGTGAATGTGGGAAAGCATTTAGTTTGAAGTCCCCATTTCTTGTGCATCAAAGAACTCACACAGAAGTGAAACCTCATGAATGCAACAAATGTGGGAAGGCATTTAGGAGTAAGTTCTACCTCCTTGTTCACACCAGAATGCACACAGGGGAGAAACCTTATCAATGCAATGATTGTGGGAAAACTTTCAATTCTAAAACACAACTCATTGTACACCAGGGTGTGCACACAGGAAAAAATCCTTACGAGTGCAGTCAGTGTGGCAAAGTCTTTGGTCAGAAGGAGCAGCTCACAGCTCATTTGCAAGCTCATGCAGGGGAGAAACTTTATGGTTGCAGTGAGTGTGGAAAGTCTTTCAGCAGCAAGTCATATCTTGTTGTACACAGGAGAACACACACAGGAGAGAGACCATATGAATGTAGCTTATGTGATCGAGCCTTCTGTGGAAAATCACAGTTAATCATACACCAGAGAACTCATTCAACAGAAAAGCCATATGAATGCAATGAGTGTGAAAAAGCTTATTCAAGGAAGGCATCCCTTCAGATACACCAGAAAATTCATTCTGGAGAGAAACCTTTTAAGTGTAGTGAATGCAGGAAAGCTTTCACTCTGAAGTCCTCTCTCAGGGAACATCAGAGAGTTCATACATGAGAGAAACCCTGGAGATGCTCTGAATGTGGGAAATCCTTTTGTTGGAATTCAGGGCTTCGTATACATCGAAAAACTCATAAGGGAAACATCCAAGTGATGAAGTGAATGTTAGACTCTTTCACAGGAGCTGGTGTACCAGAGACTTTAGATGATATTTCAGACATAATATATTAGGTAACAGTCATATTTGTTATGAGGCTGCAAAACCTTTCACAAGTTGGGTACATGGATCTTGATTGAGAAGAGAACAATTGGAAGAATGAAGAATAATAAACATACCAAGTGTGGTTGGTTCTGTCATGGAGATTTATACTCCCTGTAAATTGAATCAAGGAAGGCCAGCTGTGATGGTTCACCTTTAATTCCAGTACCCTGGAGGCAAAGGCAGGTGGATCTTGAGTCTGAGGCTTGCCTGGACTACATAGTGAATGGCACCATAGTAAGGACTGCAATAGAGAGACCTTATCTCAAAAAGCCAAGAATAAATAAGTAAAAAAATAACTGGATTTTTTTCCTAGAGAAAGTGTTATGTGGAAAGTTACATTCCAGTTTTGAAGCTTTTTTTTTAAAAAGAAGATTAAAATTAAGGTCTCATAAAAACCAAAATATTTATGTAGTAGAATACAAAGTTGTAGGATTATTTTTTTCCCTGTGGGGAGAGGAGGCAGGGTCTCATGTAGTTTTGGCAGGCCTCAGGTGGACAAGTATTTGTATCTGGCCTTGAATTCTCAATCTTCCTGTCTTTGCCTCCCAAGTGCTGGGATCACACATCTGTGTCGCTAAGCCTGAGTTTTGTTTTCCTTTTCCCCTTTTAAAAAATGTATTTAAGTAATATAAGACCACTTTAGGGACTTATCCTGACACCTAAGGAATATTTTGTGTGGACTTTCATAATTAATACTAATTAGCACTTTTAAATATATTTCTCCTAGAAGAGGGCATCAGATTCCATAGTTATAGCTGCCTGTGAGCCACCATATGGTTCCTGGGGAACTTAAATTGATGGGAATTAAACTCGGGGTCTCTGTAAGAGTAGCCAGTGTTCTTAACGTCTGAGCCATTTCTCCAGAGGGAGGGAGGGAGGGAGGGAGGGAGGGAGGGAGAGAGAGAGAGAGAGAGAGAGAGAGAGAGAGAGAGAGAGAGAGAGAGAGAGAGAGAGAGAGAGAGAACTTTGTGTTTGTTCTGTGGTACCTGTGGAGGATGTTAGATCTTCTGTAGCTTAAATTATTGGAAGTTGTTAGCCATCTGATGTAGATGCTGGGAACTGAACCTGCATCCTCTGAAAGAGGAACAGGAAAAACTGGCACTTTTTCCTTGAGCCATCTCTTCAGCCCTAATGATTTTTTAAAATTACATTTTGTCTTAGAGTTTCTATTGCTGTGAAGAGATACCATTACCATGACAACTCTTATAATGGAAAGCATTTAATTGAAGTGATGGGTTACAGTTTCAGAAGTTTAGTCCATTATTATAGCTGGGAGCACGGTGCTGTGCAGGCAGACAATGTGCTGGAGAAATAGCTGAGAGTCCTACATCTTGCTGGCAGCAGGAAGTAGAGTGAGTATCACTGAGCAAAGCTTGAGCAAATGTGAGAAATCAAAGCCCCCACAGTGACATACTTCCTCCAACAAGGCCACACCTACTCTAACAAAGCCATGCCTCCCAGTAGTGCCACTCACTTGAGCTATTTTTTTTGAAATACCACACATTAATTTGTGTGTGTAGGTCAAAGAACATCTTCTAAGAGTTGGTTTCTACTTCCAACATTTTAGTCCTGGAGATTAAACTGAAGTCATCAGGCTTTGGGGGCAAGTACTTCTATCTGTTGAGCCATCTCACTGGCCCCAATTTTATATAACAAATCTTAGTATCTTTCATTTTAAAATCTGATCTTGTCAGTACTCTCTCTCTCTCTCTGTCTCTCTCTGTCTCTCTCTGTCTCTCTCTGTCTCTCTCTGTCTCTCTCTGTCTCTCTCTGTCTCTCTGTCTCTGTCTCTCTCTCTCTCTCTCTCTCTCTCTCTCTCTCTCTCTCTTTCTCTAACAGTGTTACTGAAAAAAGTGAGGCTCATAAGTGGAGGAATGCAGTTCTCACCTCCAAGTAAGTTTCTTACCTAGTAGTCTGTCTTTATGGATGAGTTTGACATATCTCAACTGCTTTGTAAATTTGAATGTTGTGAACACTTGCCATGTCAGTGTTTTGCACAGCTGATTAAAGTTTCATATTGTCTATGGATAAAGAACTCTTCTGTTTTCTTATGGTAATGCTTTGAGCCACAGGTGTGACCATTTATTCCTGTTATTGGATAATAGTAATCCTCTTCTTCAAGATTTTAAATCTGTAATTCAGTCTCACATGAACCAGAACAAAATGTAAAAACTCATTTATTGCAGTAATACTATCATATCATATATTGCATAATACATACATATCATATCATAAAAGGATTAATACTTATTGAGGGGTATATGAACACTCATGATACAAATTGAACCTTAAGACAATTCTTGGAAATAGGAACTATCCCATGACAGGCAATCTGCTCTCCAAGAACACAGGAACAAAACAGGGCCAGCTCAGTGTCTCAACAGCCTCTTAATGGGGTCTGGCCATGCCCCATTCAGGCTCCCAGAACTCTGGAGACATGCCTCCAAGCCTTGTCAGCTCATACCTGAATCCCACCACACTCATTCTTATCTCAGGATTCTATTAGACCAACTATTTTTACTGAATTAATTTCAAGAAAAAAATGTATACAATTCTGTTTGGACCAGGTGTTTAGATACATGCTTCATTGCTTTTTCAATAATAGTGGGGATTTCCTTGCATAAGAGAAACAATTTTCAACCAATGTCTGATTTGATTTAATGTCCACTTGATGAGATAGAACCCATACCTGATACACCTTGGCTAACCAAGAACCTGAGACTAGATAGCCCATGGACCCTGGGGAAAACCAAGTTCTTTTATAAAAAAAGGAATGCAGCAATAAAATAGCTCCTAATAAGATTTTGCTGTACTCATAGATTTGTGTCTAGCTCAGCCATTACCAGAGAAGCTTCCTTCTACAGCAGATTGAAACAAATATAGAGACCTACAGCCAGTCAATATGGAGAGTGAGATACCTCAGAATGTTTAGCCCTAAATGGGGTGTTGTCCTCAAATCCCTCCCCTTGGGCCTCAGAGAACCCTTCAGAGTAGGAGATGGAAAGAATGTAAGAGCCAGAGGGGAGAGAGGACACCAAGGAAACAAGGTTTTCTAAACACAGCCTAACCTGCACACATACAGACTTACAGAGACTGAGGCAGCTACACAGGGCCTACATGGTTTGCACCAGAATGGTTCCTAGGGCTGAAAGAATTGGATACATGCCTCCATTCACAACACAGAAACTATCTACAATGGATAACCACTTGCAAATGAAAAGTTCTTTTCTCCAAAGGTCTCACTGGGGAACAAATTACTCTTTAAGGGTAGACACATACCAGCAGTAGACACCCAATAGAAAACAAACTCAAAGGTATATTGGAGGTTTCCTGTCTCGTGTCATATCAGAGATTTTTTTTAAAACTTTGTTTAAATTATTTTTATTACCCTGCAGGTTTTGTTATATTATAGTTTCTAGCTTGGTGTTTTTATGGGATTCCTGAGTGTGTGGATGAGTATTTTTTTGTCTGTATCTGTTTCTTCTGTCTTTTCTTGGACTTCCTTCTGTTTTGTCTTATTTTGACTTCTTTTTTTTTTTAAACTCCAAAGTGTTGGATTCTGGAGTTATAGGCAGTTGTGAGGTGGCATGTGGGTGCTGGGAATTGAATCTGACTTCTCTAGAAGAGCAGATAGTGCTCTTAATACACATACACAAACACACAAACACACTAATACTAAGTAAAAATATTTTAAAAAATGTAACAGCTGGTCTTGGCCAGATGTGGAAGTAAAAGCCTGCAGATCCAGCACTCTGGAGGCTGAAGCAAGGATCAAAAGATTTTTCAGGCCAGAGGTTGGAGAGATGCCTCAGAGGACCTGTGTTGCATGAATAAAAGAAACTCAGGGCCAGATCTTTGGGAAAGTCAGAGATATTAGAAAGAGTAAACACCACAGTCAGATCTCACTCAGCTGTCTTCCAGCTTCCTCAGCCTTGCTCCTTCTGGCTTCTTTTGCCCTTCTGTCTTTCTACACCTGCCTTAAATACTCTTTTTGCTCAGTTAGGGTGTGGCCCCACCTCTGCCTGCCTAGGAGCCTGGAAACTAAAATGACCTTGAACTCAGATTGGATTAAGGGCATAGGTAGGTCATCACTCCTGGGATAACCACTCTCTGATCCTCCTAGACTGACTGTGGCTAGATCCCTCTGATATCTCCGAATGTTTTATTATATCCCCACAGGGTCCCAGTAGGCAGACATCAATGCTGGAGTCTGGACCCCAGGTGGTAAGGTAACCTAGTCCTCCTCATGACCCCCACCACACTCAAAGTTGATGGAATAGCCCCCTGGATCCACCACTCCCACGTACAACAAATTTATGGGCACGGACCAATGGAACACATGCCCAGATCCTGACAACCCCTTGAGGCTAACTATTTGCCTCAGGATTAAAGGTTGCTTCAGCACCAACCTCCTACCCAGAACACTGATATTGTTCCAAGTGCCTCTCACGTTGGCGGCCGACAACCCTCATAAGCTGCTAAATGTAACCTGGTGGTTGATGATCACAGGAATATGGTGCTGGTGAGTGCAAGCAAGGTGATCCTTCCCTCTACCTGGTTCCCCAACAGCCTCTAATTGAATTTGATCTTCAAATACTTCGACGTGAAGCTGGGCTGTCTCCAGAAGGGGAATGGAGGGGGAAACTGGTATGTTTGTCCGGGAAAACATAGCCTTGGAAATGGGGAAACTGTGGGGGAGCATGTAACCTGTACTGTATGAGTTAGGGATGCAAGACCAGCACCTCCTTATGGGATGTCAGACAGACGGATGACTTGATAACCACCAGGTGGAAAGAAACTAGCAGTCCTCATGTTCACCACCATGGGATGTGCCTCTGCACGGGGCGATCAGTTTTATGACTCCACAGGGCCAGACTATGGGGTCCTTATGACCTTAGGAAAATATTTGGGGTTCCCAAGAACTTGACAAGCAATAGGACCAAATTTGATCTTGAAACCACAGATACTAGACACCCCACTAAGAGAGTTTCAGGTTACTCCCCAACCAGGGACAGCCACACCAGCACCCACTGACTCCCCAAGACCAGTCTTGTTCCCATAGACAAGGACCCCTTATTTTCCATACTCCAAAGATTCTTTTCACTTTTGAACAGCACAAGGCCTGACCTGACAGCCTCCTGCTGGTTCTGCTATGACTTGCAACCTCCATTCTATGTGGGAATAGCAGTTCAGGGTGAGTATGAGGCTACCACAAACCCCCAGTGGTGCCGCTGGAACACCAAGGCTTCCTTGACCCTACAGCAGGTAGAGGGCCAGGAGCTATGTGTAGGATGAGTTCCACCAAAACTATCAAGCCGACTACAATCACTCCCTGCCCCTAAGTTACCTCACTGGCTACCTTGTGCCTCTGAACAACTCCTGGTGGGCATGCCCCTCTGGTCTGACTCTGTATTTGCATACCATGATTCTTAACAAGACTCGAGGATTCTATATCCTGGTTAGTTGGTACCCCGATTAATATATCATACTACAGAGGAACTGCATAGCTTAAGCGAGTCCATCCATTCTAGCTGCTATAAAAGAGAGCCAGTCACTGTTTTTACCTTATCTGTACTTCTGGGGGCTAGTCTACTGGACTAGGAACAGGGGTTGTACCCAGCAACAACATTACTCTAGCCTTTGCTTATTGACTGATGAAGAAATACAAAGGTTAGAAAGTTCCATCTCCCATCTACAAGATTCTCTTTTGCCCCTAGCAGAAGTAGTCTTGCAGAAAAAAAGGGGGCTTAGATCTCCTGTTTCTGGAAGAAAAAAAATTATGTGCTGCACTAGAAGAATGTTGTTTTTATGCGTATCATTCAGTGTGGTAAAAGAATTAATTGATGGCTTAGGTATGGGAAGGACTCAGAGAAAGTGAGATCATGAAACCACTCAAAGCTGGTTCGAAAGCTGGCATTCCAGATCTCCATGGTTCACTAACTTGATTTCCAGTTTACTGGGTCCATTTGTAGTACTCATTTTGCTGCTCACCTTCAGACCATGTATCTTAAATAAATTAGTCCAGTTTATGAAGCAGTGACTAGGGACCATACAGCTCATGGTCCAGGATACACCCCCATCACTAACACCAACAGGGGTTACCTAAACCCCAAGACAACCCCTCCCAGACTCTTAGGAACTACTTGCTAGATACCCAGATTATCTCTCAGTACAACAGAAGTGGGGAGATGAAGAGCCAAAGTTCCTTTGTTTCGGCCAAGCGGCCATGTTAAACAAGCAGATCACCAAAAGTTCAAAAAACCCCCCTCCCAGTTCCTGAAACTTGTTATCCACAGGAACATCTGGACCTCTGACCTACTGCCTGATCACGGAGGAATGCTAACTGCCTGACCATGGAATATTAATTGCCTAACCTCGGAATGTTCCTATCCCAAGGCTGGCTGATAAGATCTCAGATAACCCCCTCCTGACCCCAGGGGTGTTAAAGCAACTGCCTAGAAACAATCCCCTTGACACGGCCCAATCTACTGCAAGCACATATTCCTAACCTCAAAATCATCCCAGGATGTTGACTCATCTTATAAAAACACCTATGAACTTTCCCCCAGAGGCTCCTCCTGACCTCACTGTGGTGAGTGTGTGCGGACGAGCTCCCTGCCTGACTTGTATTGTGCACCTGCAATAAACCTTGCTTTTGCAGTCTGGACATCTTGCTTGGTCTCTGGTGGTCTTTCTGGAGTCCTGAGTCAGGGCATAACAAGATAAATATATTAGCTGAGGAAATTTCAGGATGTATGTTTGCCCCTGCTTGGACCTGATTTAAAGTATGATGGCCTTTGCAGTTACCTTTTTAAGCCTCTTCAAGTCATGACTTGTGGCCATTTTCTGGAAATGCAGAGATACACATGGCCAGAACCCATCTACCGGCCAGTATTTAATTGAAACTTGGTTCAAATTTGGTTTTAAATTATGGTAGTGGTCTAATTCTTGTTCAGTTGGATTAATGTTTTCTGGAGGCCCTACGCAAGATTCAGACCATTCAAATTCTAAAACTAAATTTTCACTCCAGACCTCTGGGTCAGAGGGGCTGCTTCAGGAGATACATGCCTTGAAATGTTCCATAGCTCCAAGGTTGTCATCAGTACCTGGACTATTGGTGTAAACTTCCTTACTGAGCAAAGTAGCAAGCATCTATGGATCATCACACTTCTGCTGAGTCATAGTCTGGTTCTCTTTTGTTGGATCCATTTCTGGAATGTGAAGGGAGTTAGATGGGGCCTCATTCTTTTTCTGTCCAGGGCAAATAGCAAGAAGTCGTTTTCCCACCTGGTCCAGGTTGGAAAGTTTTGCCTGTCTATTTCTCCTGAAAGTTGTGTATGCCTGTTTTCTTGGAAAATTTTGTCTGTCTGTTTTCTGGTTTGTCTATAAGTTTTGTTGCAAGTTGGGTTATTGCTCTTCCTTTGTGAAAATAGAAAAATCCTCTAACTCTCTCCCCCTTGACCCCTTCCTGAGGTCCCTGAAACTAGCCAAGGTTGAGATGGCTGTTTCTCAGAAAAGCTTTGTTTACAGGATGTACTTCCCCCATTGCCTGGCTGGGACTGCATTCCTAGCAACCTGGTGAGACTGAGTTTCTCATTCCTGATGTAGCAACCTGGGTGGGGCCACCCAGGAAAGCCCTACCATGAGAACTGTTAACTGTTTGCCAAGGCAGGAACTTTCTGAAGTTTGCACAATTGCCCATTGGGACATTGCTCCAGGAAATGAATATCCCCAGGTGGTCCCCTGCTCACAGGTCTCCTGTTTGCCCAACAGGAAATATGCTTGCCTGCCTGCCTGCCTGCATTCCTAAACTCTGTCCTAAGCTGACCTTTGGCCCCGCCCTGTTATCGCCCATACCCCCTCCCCTACCCAGAGTGGGGTATAAGAATTGGAAAGTATTCAGGGCTCCAGGCTTTTCTATACAGTGCCTAGAGCCCACACATGTGTGTACCGGTATTCATATTCATTAAACTCTCTTTTTCTTTAATGTTAACAGTGGTCATTAGCCGTGGTCTTGGGGTGTCTTGGGGTGCTCTAGGGGCGCCCGCCTATTACGTCTTCTGTAGAATGAAGCATATTATGAAGTTTCCTCTATCCTGTGTCAGTCATCTGATGCTGTGACAGGGAAAAGAAAGCAAAACAGAACAGCCAAAAATTAGAGTTGGTTTATGTGAACATTCTATACCTCAAGATTTATAAGTTTATTTTATTGGATATAGTTAAAAATCTTGGGAAAATGTTAATTTAAAACTAGTAACACTGGAAATTGCATAGGTAATTTTAAAGGAATCATGTAGCATGATTCCATTTGGGCATACAAGCAAGATATAGCTTGCCACCATCTTTAGGCAGCCATATGTCTCATCACACATCTTTGCTGGGGTTGAAGAGAGTAGATGTCATGTGACTTCACAACCATCTTTGGGTAGCCTTATGGGTGGCAGTCATCTTTGCTAGGGTTGGAGAAGACAGGTGCCATGAGACTTCATTGCCATCATTATTAAAGGTGACAACATGACATGGCTTTTACAAGGAAGCAACAAGTCTCCAAGATATTTTGGATTAGTATTTGTATAATAATTCATGTCCTGTCCTAAAAACAATGTTTATGAAAGATAGGATTTAAAAACAATGCTTGTTTAATAAAGTATTAAAGCTGCATGCCCATACTTTCATATGGAAGAATGTACCTTGTGCTGGCAGCCAAACTTTGGAATGTAAGAGTCACTTATGTGGTATTAGTTTTAAAGATATGAAGAAGTCATGGAGAACAGCTGAGGTTTGCCAGTGTGTGATAGGAGTGGAGTTTCTAAAGAGAGCCTAATTGCAATGTGGAACCATAGCAATTTGGAGATTCCCATATGATAGTCACCAGAAATGCCAGATTCAATGAAATGGAACTGAATTGGGTCTAGAAAACAGGCTACGTATAAGCTTCTGAGAGTGAGGCCAAAGAAGTGATGCAAGCTCCTTAAGTAAGGCCAATGAATTATGTAGGCATCTCAGATTTTGAACATTGAATTTTTTACACTTTTGGAGCTTGGTTTTGCCTCGTGCAGATTGTGATTGTGCCTTGTATTTTACCTCTTGAAGTTAAAAAGGTACTTTTTTTGATATTGTAAGAGAACATAATTGAGTGATTTTAAAATTTTTTTAAAAAATGTGTAATTTTAGAGAGGAAATTTTGGAGTTTTACAAAAAAATAAGTAAAAATAATGATTTTTTTAAAGGAATGGTTTTAAAATATTTAAATTTGTAAGGATATTGAGATGTCTTAAATTGAGAAATTGTTTTATGTTATTAATATGTGATCTTAAATAAATAAATAAGTAAGTAAGTAAGTAAGTAAGTAAGTAAGTAAATAAATAAATAAATAAATAAATAAATAAATAAATAAAAGGTTAAAGAGGTAGAACCATAGCTGTGAATACCAAACACTGAACAACAGAAACTAGGATATTTCTATGTTACAATGACCTAAGCAGTCCTTCAAAAGGCTCGGAGCAGCAGTTCTTAACCTGTGAGTCGTAACCTTTTCATAGGGGTAGCCTAGGACTCCCTGTATGTTAGATGTTTGTGTTGAAATTTATAACAGTGACAATATTGCAGTTGTGAAATAGCAAGAAGAATAATTTTGTGGGGCTGCAGCATTAGGAAGGGTGAAAACCACTGGCTTAGAGGCTGTCTTTGCTTACCTAAGGTCTATTATCCTTAAGCCCTCTTGTCTTTGAGAGCTTTATTCAGCTTTAGCTATTTTGATAAGCTGAGTCATATAAGAAACTTATTTTTTAAGTCTCATTTAATGGTGATAAAACTATAAAATCCCAATCTTATAAATGTTTATTAATGTAAACTGCTAAAGATAATTAAGACATGCAAATTAATCGTCAGTTACCTAATAAATGATCTAATTTTTTTTAATGTGTTCAGAACTATACTTGTAGTCATGCTAAGTACTAACATATTTAATTACAGAGAAAAAGATTTATTTAGCCTCTTGTATGTAGTTTCAAATTTAAACCTAAAACAAGTAACTAATAACAAACAAGATTTGTTTAGCTCAGATAGCTATGGTCCTCAAACTTGTCAGAGATCTGCTAAACATGACATTTAAAATGCTTAATAAAAAAGCTTACTTGACAGAGATGCCAGATCCTAGCACTGACCTCAAAATCTCCAAAGAAAATGATGGGGCACCAATGACTCCACCTAGATTGTGGTAACACTAACCACAGGGATAAACTGCCCTAATACTTCACCGTGGCCATGACCCTATCTAAACTGTGTACAATCAGGACAATGGAAAGTATTTTGTGCCACTTTACCTATATAAGTAAGCTCAGTCCCCCAGGTTCCTTCACAGGAAATGTCTCTCAGGTCTCCTGGGACTGGTGGTTGAAGGTCAATGCTGCCCTAGTATCTCTGCCCCAATGTCATTGAGACACTCGGAGCCTGGGATGACTGTCTAGATAATGGAATATGGGCTAGTCTCTGTCATTTTAATTGACACATAGGCCATTTGAATTATACTTCCTGCTATAACTTCTCCTCCTCATATCTCTGGTATTGATGGCTAGGCTAACTGTAGCTTTGTCAGCTGGGTAGCACCAAACAGCTTCTTCCCCCAAGGCTGCAGCTACCTTATTAGTTCTTTATTCAGTTCATCTAAAGCTACTAGGTCTCTTGTTAAGAAAAGGCAAACAGGTTTGCCTTGTTCACAGACTTTATACTAAAGGATAAATGGGCTTCAGATATAACTTCCCACTATAGGAATATGTTTTTGTAATATCTGCTATCATTAATTACTCATTTCTCTCATAAATAATTAGATTAAAAAATGCTCTCAGGCATATGAAAATTTGAGGCTATAAAAACTTAAGTAACTTCTGAGGGTCTCAAAAATAATTTCAGGTATAAAAAGTTTTAAAAAATGCTTCAGATTTCTTTCCCTTTCTATATTATTATACTAAAGTTTCAAAGGTTCAAAGCTTTAACACTGGTCAGTGGAGTTCTGATAAGCTGGTAGAACACTGACTACTTCTACAAGCTCAAGATTTTAAATTTCTTTTAGTTGTCTTTTAAGTACAGATTTAAAGGTTCATTTCATTGGGTTAAAAACATATATCTGGCTCTCTGGACAAAAATAAAAATGTTCATGTCCATTAACCCAGAGCCATAGCTTTTGTTATGACTCCAAGTTGTAAATCTGTTTCAGCTGTTTTTCAGTCACCTGCTTTTCTACAATGGCCATTTCAATACAATGAAAATAACTAGAACTTTTTATCTCTTTTTGTAAACTAAAAATTCATATAAACTTCAGGGAATTAAAGAAGTTATAGGACTGTCATGTGGCAGGATTAAGGTGTCAGATGATAAGGTCAGAAGACACTTCCGGGACCCTGGAGGGGGTGTGGCCAACCTGGAGGGGGTGTGGCCAACCCCATTGATAAGTGGCTGCTGGGACACGAGGAACTCTCTTCCTGGTTCCTGGCTGCTGGCTGCTGGACAGACAGAATCGGAATCCATCGTGCTTCCATCGTGCTTTCATCGCTCCTCCATCGCTTGGATCCGCCAGTCCTTGTTCAGGTGCCACCATAAGCTGTTACTAATATTGTGAGTGTTAATTTATATTCTAATAAATATTAATTTTGGACTGGCGCCTTGAAAGTAAAACTCCGTCTACACTGTCATAAGAATGATGACCTGTCATAGGTCAAATAGCCTCCAGGTGTGTACAGCTTATTTACCTTCCTGTCTGTTCCTGAGGATGGGATCTTTCTCCTAACATAATTCCACCTGGCTTACAGATACTATTCAGCCAGCACCTGCAGACTGCAAACTGCTGAGCTACAGACTTTGCTTAAAGTGATGCAAACCAGTCAAGCTGATGTGATTGATCCCTGTATCTTTAGATAGATCAACTAATACAATGATTCTGACAAATGTCCCATTGCCCAGTCTTTGGCTAGCCTTTCAGCCTCCTGGTCCCTGACAAAAATGCCCTAGTCTCAGCTGGAAGTAGTTACAGAAGAGAGTACATAATGCCCCCCCCCCCAACAGGTTGAAATTCTAAGTCAAAAGAAAAGTTCCTGGCATAGGAGACAAAATAGCTATGTATAATGTCAATTGGCATACCAGGAAAGTTGGTCCAGGTTTATTTATTCATTAGCTAAAATAGTTCTTCAATATGATAGGACACTTGGTCTGCTTTATGCAGAATAAAAGGTATCACATGACTTTAGAAATGTTTTTATACAAACCATTCAAAGATTTTAAGGCTCTACTCAAAGAAATATTACAAAAGGGATACCTGATAGAAAACAAATGACTGGTGCCCAATGTATTTTTTCAGGCTCCTTCTAGATAGTAACTCTAATGTCAACCATCACACAGGGCCTTTGGCCCTTCTGTTTCTGTTGGCATCATTGATAGAATAACTAAATGGTGATTCTTCAGGGTATCATTTATCTGATGGCTATTAAATACAAATATAAATAAGTACCTATCATAGAATCAAATATTTGACCTAGGATACAACTCAAGTGGGTAGAGTAAAACCAAAACTTAATCTGTAAGCCCCAACCACTCAAAGATCAGGTAATTGGAAATTCCAAGGAGTGGTCCTGACAAAAATACTTCTTACTCAGTATTTAATATTTAAATAAAGCTTGTTTAAAATTTAGTTTAGATGATGGAACTAGGTTTTTGTCTTGTGAATCTCAGAATTAACTGAAGAATGTCATTGTATTTTGTTACTGTGACTCAGAATCCTAAATGCATGGCTGCGTGGTGGTATACAGACTGCTCAGTCCAGTGTTCAATCCTGCCTGCAGCTCAAGCATCCCTTATGGTTATTGTAACAATTACATAAGTACAGCATAGGTTTAACCAAGAGTTGATTGTTTCCTTCTTGGTCCAGGTATTCTTGTTAACTTTCTGGCATCTATTAGATCGTCCCTTGACAATCCCAAGTTCAGAATCTTCTTTGAGAGACAAATATTTCTATTCTTCCTTCTTAAGTTTTTCTTTAGTATTGTCTTGTAGGCGGAGTTTACCCACAAGAACACCAATACTAGAAAAATATTTATTAAAATATAACTCACGGTACCAGCAACAGATTACAATAGCACCTGAACAGGAACTGGAGTCTGCAGACGGACGATGGAATCCCCTCTCGCAGCCCGGAACCAGGAAGAGAGCGTGTCGTATCCGCAGACCCTTTTTAATGGGGCTTTTCCCCCGCCCCCTTCAGGTCGGGGCGCCCGGTGCTCTGTATAAATGTCCCTTGACCTTGTCAGCTGACACCTGAATCCCACAACATTGTCTTGTGTAGTAATGAGGGTTCTTTGGTCCCGGGCGGCCAGAGGTCCAGACCCACAGACCTGTAGTCAGCCCCAGACTCCTTAGCTGCTCACTGCTGCTCAGGCCCCCAGAGATGACTCAGATGCTTATGTTAACTTCATGCTGTTTGGCCTATGGCTGAGGCACATTGCTAGCTGGCTCTTACATCTTAACTCAACCCATTTCTATTAATCTGTCTGCCATGTGGCCCGTGGCTCACCTGTGTTCCTTACATGTTGCTCCTTTGGGCTTTTGGATGGGTCTGTCTGACCCTGCCCTGCTTCTCCTACCTATGCTCTGATTTCTCCTCCTACTTTTTCTATGGTGCCTGTCATGGGCCAAAACAGCTCATTTATTTAAAGATTGCTATTCACAGCATACAGAAAGGCATTCCCACATCAGTCTTGTCTTGACCCAAAACTCTTTGGTCAGTGCCCTCCTCAGGCACTTCACATCCTTGTTTCTCAAAGTATAGATGAACGGGTTGAGTGTGAGTATAACAATGCCATAAAACAGAGCCATAATCTTTTCCCTATCATGAGAATAGCTTGAGGGAGGCTGAACATACATAGTGATGGCTATGAAATAGAATAAGAAGACCACCTGTGGGGATTCAATAAAAGCTTTAGAAGTTTTGGATATATCAGAGGGAATCTACCCACAGTCTATGTGGGGAGTTAATAAAAGCTCCAGAAGCTCTGGAGCTCTAACCTCAGCCAGTCTAGGAGAATCTAGGAGAGTGGTGATTCACAGCACAGGGAGTATCCTGGGAGTGGTGACCTACACCCTTAATCCCAACAGAGTCAAGGTCACTTTAGATTATAGAAGGAATTCCAGGCTTCCAAGTAGGTAGTGGTGGGGCTACGCCTTAAGAGTATTTAAGGTGGGGATAGAAATCCAAGGGGAGGAAGCCAAGCCAAGGGAAGCGAGGCTGAGGAAGCTGGAAGACAGCTGGGTAAAATCTGACTGTGGTGTTTATTCTCTCTAATATCTCCAACTTCCTCAGAGATCTATCTCTGAGTCTCATTTATTCGTGTGACAACTAAAAGCAGATGTGATACACAGGTATTAAAGGGCTTCCAGTGACTTTCAGCTGAGAGGAGTTTTAGCACTGCCTGAGCAATGAACACATAGCTGCCCAGGATGAGGTTTAGAGGCACCAAGAGCAGCAAAGCTCCAAGAACATTGAGCTCTGCTTTATTCACAGTTGTATCGCCAGCTTCAAAAGAGCTGGGACTTCACAGAAAAAATGGTCTATTGTCCTCTGTCCACACCTTGGAACTACCACAGTGAGAGTGGACTGCACAAGGGAGTTTGCAAAGCCACTAATCCAGGTTCCTGTAGCCATATGAAGGCACCGTCTCTGGCTCACGATGATAGGATAGTGAAGGGGCTTGCAAATGGCAGCAAAGCAGTCAAAGGCCATGATGGCTAAAAGGATGCATTCAGTTGAGCCCAGGGTCAAAAAAAAAAAAAATAGAGCTGTGCCACACAGCCGCCATAGCTGATGGTCTTTTCTGGCCCTCTAAGGTTAACCAACATCTGAGGAACGGTGCTGGTAGTATAGCAGAGGTCCAGAAGAGAAAGATTGGAGACAAAAAAGTACATGGGGCTGTCAAGCTGGGGGTCTAGTCTGGAAACTAAGATAATGGAGATATTACCAAATATATAGGCCACCAAAAAAATTGCAAAGAGAGGTGTCTCCAGCCAAGGCTGGTCAGAAAACCCCAATAGGATGAAGTCCACATATTAGTATTAACAGGTAAAACTATAGCTACAGCCTGTAAACATCCAACTTCAGGGATAGGTGTCACTCAGTAAGAGGAAACGACTGAGAATTAGAAGTAAGACATGCTGAGATGAAATTCTCATTTTCTCTCTACACAATGCTGTGTCAATATGGTTGTAAAACTGAAAAATCAGCCATGTACCCAGGGAATGTTGCGTAAATAATGACTGGTTAGTTCAACTTAGCTATTCTCTTAATTTTGGTATATTTTGTTCTAAAATGCTTCAGTAGCGCTATCATTAGATCAACACAACAAGGGTGTCTAGAAGTGACAATATAGTATAGATTAACATAAATTTGGAAAAGACATAGCTTTCTCCAAACCACTTGGCCAAAGGACAGCAGGCAGAGTGAAGTGAAACACTGTGGCACATCCATCCTTCTCACAGTGAGAACGAGGCCAGTAACATCATGGGATCTGAAACATTTAATAAAATCCTCGTGATAAGAAGATGGCATGTCAGAACCTCTCTTGCTCTTTCTAAGCACTAGCACTCACTCATCCTATGAAGAGAAAAAAAAGGCATCATAGAGAAAGAGCAAAACATCTGAGCAAGTTCTCAGCATTTCAGGCCTAAGATATTTGTAAATGTGAATATGCTATTTAAAAATATCTATATAAACTTGGACTTTTAACCTCAGAGAAATACCAGAGTTTCAAGCATTTATATCCTTGTATAACCTGTGTTTAATTTTCTAATTTCTCAGTGTTATCAGCACACACAAAAATAGGCATTTTTCTTCTTCCTGCCTCCCATATTCTGAAATATTGCTCCCTAGTTCTACTATGTCCACCACCTCAGTGTCCCCATTCAAATCTTGCAGTTCCTTTCTATAAATATTTATTAAAAAGTTACCTCAATGGACAATTTTTTAAATTATTATCTTAAATTGTTTTTGTTGGCAAGAGAAACAATTCAGTTGGTAAAAGGCTTGCTGCCCAAGCTTGATAATCCCCAAATTTTATCACTGGAGTCTACATTATTAAAAGAATAAAGCCACAAGTGACAGGGATGACTCACCTCTGTAATCACAGCACCTCTACAGTTGAAAGGGATGACTCACCTCTGCAATCACAGCACCTCTACAGTTGACAGGGATGACTCACTTCTGCAGTCACAGCACCTCTACAGTTGACAGAGATGACTCACCTCTGCAATCACAGCACCTCTACAGTTGACAGGGATGACTCACTTCTGCAATCACAGCACCTCTACAGTTGACAGAGATGACTCACCTCTGCAATCACAGCACCTCTACAGTTGACAGAGATGACTCACCTCTGCAATCACAGCACCTCTATAGTAAGATGTGAGCAGAGACAGGGGAACCTGCCAGGAGCTCCAGTGCGCACCACAGCAGCAAAGGTGAAAGGAAAGAAGCAATTAGTGAGTTGTCCTCTAACCTCAACACCCGTCTGTGACATGCACATACCCACATTTATACACAAATATTTGCACAATAAGTAAATAAGTTGATTATTGAGACTTTTACTTTATAGATTCTATTATTTTTTATTACTATTTATTTTAAACTTGTCCCATTTAATTCCATTCTTTTTCACTTCTCATCCAGGGGCTGCGTCTTTAGAAACAGTGTCTTAGAAAGATCCTATTTTTATATTCCCAAAGAAATGGGACAGATAGAATTTCCAGTTGAGCAGAGGATTATTATAAGAATAGATTTTTTACTTGGCATTAACATCAGCCTTTATTTTTCATTGTACTTCTGACTCAAATTGTGCCTTGATTACAAAGTAAGTTTTCTTTGAGGTTGCAGATATAATCATGGACAAGTACTTCTCAGCATTCAGTTCTGTCCAATTAGAATCTTTAGAAGGACAACTGCATAATGTTGCTTCTGTCCTGTGTAGATGAGTTCCTCACAAATGCTGTATTTAGAATGTCACTTTTCAGGCACTGGAATTTCTATTTTTTCTAAATTGTAAAAGCTGAGAGTCTTTTACTGTGTTTTAGACTGACTATGGACTTTCCCAATCTTCACATTATTCCATCATTTCTCTTCAAATAGGTACAGCTATTAGTTTCTGTTTTTAAATTCTATTGAGTTTCTGAGATAAACATGGGATGTTTCCAATAAATTCAAATAGGGAAGAGTACAATTACTATAGATAAACAACAGCATATTTCTTTACTTTTAAAATACTTGATGCACTCCTAAATATTAAAAATTGTGCAAACATAGAAGAAAAATAAATAGTAATAAAGGAAGGCCAGTTTTTGAATTTGGAAAGTAGAGAGTTGAGAGATGAAAATAGAAAAGGAAGAACAAAACAGGAGGGGAAGAGATGTGTATGAGGATGGTACTGTTACATTGGACTCACGAAAGATGCTCAAATAAGTGCATATAAGTGTCATATAGAACAATAGGAAGAAATAAAACGAAATGGTAAAATGAGGGCGGCGGCTAAGGCTAAGTGGGGCAATCCAGGTGATTTGCCATGAGAGGACTTAGGGGGAGGTGAGTAGTGGTCTTTCTGATATCTAAGAACATTGAGGCATTTAGTTGAATTTAGTTTATATCAATTAAGAAGTAAAAGTATGATGGTAGTTCTCACGAGAGGAGGAATTAGATATGGAAGACATATCTAATAGGTCTCATAAAAAAGTATGAAAAGAAATGAAGGGTCCAGAGATAGGAGTTTGACCTTAAGGCTGAAGCAAGGGATCTGTCTCCAGCGTTTAATCCCACTTTCTACACGGGCTCAGATATATGCTAATAAGACAAGTTTACTTAGACATTGCTATAATTTTTAACCTCTTGACTTAGACATTAGATGCCCTTATTGTAAATTGTCAGATTTAAACAACTTTAAAGTTATTGAAGCATTTGACCTTTCATTATTAAATAGATCTGTACATAATATCTCTATTTTAACACCAACAAACATTGAAATGAAAATAATTTCAATCTGGAAAGTACTAAAAGTTCTGTCTCCATATATTTAAATGTAGATACAGGTTCTGAATGTAAATAACATGAGCAGTGATGTATATTCTCACAGCCCTCCTAATAAAAGTATGAGAAGAATCTGTGCATAATAAAATGCACATATCAGATTTTCTATAAACCAATATATATATAATAATCACATATATGCAATTGTTTTCATGACCACATTTGATTGGTTTTTACAATCAGCCTCTTAGCAAATATTTCCCTTACTTTTGCAATTGAAGAGAAGAAACAAGTACAAAGAAGTTACTTTCAGCACTTGCTCAAGTTTGTGCATGCAAATTTAGAAACAAAGATTGAATAATGTTAGCTGTTGAATCTAGTATTGGTTTAATTTTCATAATCCTCAAAATGAAAACATGGATGACTAGAGAGAATTAACTTTTAAGTTTAAAAGAGTTGTTTGGTGGTTTTTTTCCACCCCATAACTGGGGTCCAGAGCAAAATTAAGCACTGGTTTGACTCACCTGTCTTCCCCAGATCCCTCCTGTGATTCTCTGGTGCCGAGTCTATAGAGTTTGTGCATAGTGATCAGGAGTGAAAGGAGATGGGTCTCTGGCTCAGAGAGGGCATGCAGACCAGGTTGTGTCTGAATCTCTTCTTTCTGATCTATTAAAAGGCCAATTTAAGTAGCTAACTCCAATTTATGCCAATGTTCTGGGCCCACAAATGATGTGGGAATGCCTTTCTGTATGCTGTGAATATCAATCTTTAAATAAAGGAGCTGTTTTGGGCCATGACAGGCACCATAGAAGAAGTAGGAAGAGAAATCAGAGCATAGGTAGGAGAAGCAGGGCAGAGTCAGGCAGATGGAGCCAGCCACCCAAGGAGCAACATGTAAGGAACACAGGTGAGCCACAGGCCACATGGCAGACAGATTAATAGAAATGGGTTGAGCTAAGATGTAAGAGCAAGCTAGCAATGTGCCTGAGCCATAGGCCAAACAGCATGAAGTGTCTGAGTCATTTGGGGGGCCTGAGCAGCAGTGGCGGGCGTCTAAGGGGTCTGGTGTGGCAGGGTCTGGGCCTCTGGCTGCCTGGGACCAAAAAACCCCACTGCAACACACCAATCAATAGGGAGCTTCCCCCATTTTCTTAGTTGCATCCTGTTTTAAACCTCTGAGGTTCTGCATAATTATCACCATTGTTGCCAGGATGTCCAGAAGAACCAGAGGAACAAGACAGAAAGAAAACTCCAAAAGCAATAAAGAAAAAATAAAGCAAAACATCAACTTCAGAGTCAGCAAAAAGAAATCAAACCAATTTAAGTAAGATCTGGTTAAAGGACTCATCAAAACAGCTTGTAGATTGGAACTAGAAATAGATAAAATTCCCTCCATATGTCCTTACTGATTTGAGAAGAGTAGGACAACTTCATACAGTTGGGTAATGTTTATAAAGTGTGACTATTATAAAGAGAATTTCTGATATATATATATATATATATGTATATATATAATTAGTTTTATGTAAACCTGGAGACTATCCATGTTTTTGGCAGAGTTTTCAATTATTGCACTTATAACATACATAGTTCTTCTATTCTGTATCCTTACTTTTATTTTCTTCTTATATACAGGACTTGATTTGGTTTCTTTGCTGATCCTGTGAACTGAAGTTCATGTGAAGATTCAATACTTCACAATGTGGATTTGTTAGGGAGAAAGATATCTTACACAGAATGTGGTTGTACCCATTTCACTTAACATATCTCGAAAATACATGAATCCAGATTCTATATTCAAACATATTCTAAAACAATAAACATTTTCATATAGAAATGAAATAGTGAGAAAAATGTTTCATTCAAACATCCAATATCACTAAAATTTCTGAGATATTAAATGAGCTATGTTTTTGACCCATAAAAATTAAATTCCTAAACAGATAAATACCATAAAGGAAGGAGGAAAAAAGAAAAACTTCTAAAGAGTTTGTGAAGCATATGAAAAAGAGAGTTCAATAGATACATATTTGTTATATGCTCCAAATTTAGTTGAAACAACCACAAAGGACTAAGGCAAAGAATTTTGTATAACATTTAAATGAATAATAAAACATGTATCCTTATATGTAAAAGTATAATTTATGTCACAGTTGAATATAATTTTATTTAAATCAGCAAAGAACAAAGTATTTCATTTTATATCAAGTTAGTTATGTAATATTTGCACAAATCTTTGAAAACAGTTAGTTTAGTATTATATGTTATCTGCAAATATCACATTAACAGACGTTCCATCTGATTCAGATTCCCACAGATTAATGCAGAAGTGGGAAGACAAACATCTTCATTATTATGATACTTTTACCAGCATAGAGTAAGATATGTCAAATGCTCACCAATCGAGATTATCATTACATATTTATAACGTAGTGCATTTATTCATTTAATATAATAAAGCAAGTCTATAGATGCTAAGGTACACACACACACACCCTTCAAGATAGAATCATGAAGCAAAAAACTAAACAAATCAGTAATGTATAAATTATATCGAATCATAAAGTCTTCCATCAAGAATAGTTAGTCAGTGAAAGGTTTTTCTCTGTTCTACCTACTCATGCCAGAGACTGGGTCTTAGTTGTTACTCACAAAATGGACAGAAATATAGCATTTGTTGAATGAGGTTTTCTGATGTTGCCTAAGGTTTTCCTGGAGTCAGACAAGTGTCAGTGTCCTTTTGGAAATTTGTTCTAGATTTTCCAGAGTATAGCAGGGCTTGGTTCCAGGAGCAGAATGAGGAAATACTGAGGGAAATGGCTGCATGCATCATCTAGGAAAGTCTTCACTGTCAGTATGTCAATCAAACCCAGCATGGTGGGAACTGGAATTGCAGAGGCTCCTGACCCTATCCTTGTAATGGCAAGTTCTCCTTCCAAATGTGGCATCATAGAACCCTCACCTGGGTTGTGGACCCAGAGACTATCCAGCTTTTAGGCAGAGTTTTCAGATGTGACTTTAG
The DNA here is from genome assembly GCA_033318265.1 of Phyllotis vaccarum. Classification (NCBI taxonomy): domain Eukaryota; kingdom Metazoa; phylum Chordata; class Mammalia; order Rodentia; family Cricetidae; genus Phyllotis; species Phyllotis vaccarum. The sequence continues at coordinate 62,576,218 of JARWLC010000017.1, forward strand.
TCTTACTCTGCACTCTGATGTCTAATGTGGTTTTTACTTTTCTCTCCTATTTTGGGGGTCCTGTGATACCTATTCCTTTAATTCTTACTTGTGTCCATTTGTCTGCCTTAATTATCTTTAAGAAATTAGCTGCCATTCCCCACTCCTTTTAAGTGTGGATGCTTCACTGCTTTTCATTCACTTTGCATCTTACAGAAATCTGCAGATGTGTTCTCTGTGCTCAGCTCCTTTCTGTTTCTAAATATTCTTAAATAATAATATAATTTATTCATTGTAATATTTATGCTCTTTGAAGGTAATGAAAATTATCATTTCTTTTTTAATAGATAATACCTGATCAGTCCCCATTTTAGCTACTCTTGTGCATAACTATGAGCATGAAACAATGGAAACATTCAACAGAAGTTTGTGTAGTTACAGTTATAAAAGTGTAAGGTGCCATCTGAGGTCCATTTCTGATTGTTCTCATTAGAAGTTATAAAACTGACTTCCATTCTTCTGAGACTGTGTCATCTCTTCCTAAGCACATTCAGAAATTCTTAACTAAAACATAGTTTTATTCTGTTTATACACATTTGTAATTTCATGATCTTCAAAGTAATGCGATCAATGGAAAATTCATCATTTACTATTAATTCCTCAAGCACCCTGACAGTCAGTAAACTTTTTAATTTAACTGTATATGAAGTTTGACTTTGGTTATTCATTTCATAATATTTTCCATGGAATTTTATGTATGAATATGGGCAGTACAAGCATCTTCTAATTACTTATAGTATGTACTTACAGTGGTAGTGGTTCTTAAGCTATTATTGATTAAGTGATAAATACATTGTTGATATCTTGATTAGTCATTCTTTCTCCTCATTTTTATCTAATTTTTCTAGAGGGTAAAGGTCACAGAATTATTTTATTATATGTAACTTATTGATTGAGTTTTAACATGAGGTACATGCATGGACACCAAAAAATTGAAAACAGGTAACAGAAGATAATAAGGAAATATGTAACAAATAAGTATAAAAACTAATTATGAGAAAAAGCATAATAGATAACGATACAGATGAATACCAGATTGTGCTAGTATTTAATTTCAGAAATAAATTTAGATAAGGGCCACATATGTTATAGCTATAATGAGTGAACATCTCTGCTGGGAAACTAGGTGACTACACACAGGATAATATATACTGTTTGGTGAGAATGTCTTTTAGAGTTCGAGTTTATGTCAGTATGAGGAATACATCTTCCCAACACTCTGTAAAATAGAAATCATGGTAACCAAACTTTATGCTACAAAGAAGGCACCATCATTAGATTACTGCTGAATCAAATAATCTCACCACAGTAAACTGTTTCATAAAAGCACACTTTACATAAATCAAATAATAAACTAATTTTAGATGTCTAAAGCATAATCTGCTTGATTGTTACAAATAAATTGAGTAAGGGATCAAGAATTACTAGTAATTGCTTAGATAGTTTATCTCTAGAAAAAATTAATATGCCCACCAAAGTGACTTTCCTTGATAGTGTTAGTTTTACTTCAAAGAGAAACAGTTTATTAATAATAAATGTTTCTTATCTGCTCCTTACTAAGTGTTTTCTAACTTCAGCAGGAAGTTGGACTCGTGTTAGAAATGATGTAACCAAGACCCCAGTCTTTCCTATTTCAGATGCTGCTATTTATCGGCACACACAGAGTATGTCTTAGAGTGTGTCTTACATTCCATTGCTGCCATTAAAACAAGGTAGGACACACTGATCAAGAAGGGCGTATAGGAGGCTTTGGTGGGAGAAAAAGTAGGGAAAAGATGTAACTATATTATAGTCTTGTAAAATAAAAATAATTTAGTAAGACAGAATGATGGAAGAATCACATTTTTAAACAAAGCAAAGGATAACTAGGCTATAACCCACAGCTCTGAAGCAGCTAGGTAATAGGAAGAACTTAAGAGAGACATCCATGAATTACTCTGGAAAAGGTAAATAGAGAAGGTCTGAGTAAATTGGGATCATACAGGGGAGGGAGTGAGGTGAGATGGGCAGAGATCATGAGAGAATGAGGTGGTTGAGTGGGAGGAGCAACAGGAGAACTAAGAAATAGATATCTTGATAGAGGGACCCATTGTGGGCTTAGAGAGAAATCTGGTACTAGGAAACAACCAAGAACCCACGGATAGTGAAGAGGTTCCTTAACAGGCCTTCTCCTATAATCAAATGAATGACTACCCTGATTTTCATTAGAGAACCTTCATCAGGCAACTAATGGAGGTAGATGCAGAGATCCATAGCTAAGCACTGGGTGGAGTTCCCGGTCCAGCTGAAGAGAGGGAGGGGGAGACTATATGAGGAAAGAGAGAGATCAGGATCATGAGGAAGAGACCCACAGAGATGGCTGATTGGAGCTATGAAGAGCTCAATGACTCTGAAATGACAGCTGAGGAATCTTCTTGGAAAAGAACTAAGCCCTTTGATTGTAGATGATAGCAAACAGCATGGGCACTTTGTGGAGCCTCTTGCATTCAGACCAGAGTTTTTGCATGAACTGGCTTCTTGGAGCTAGTTCCCTACGCAGGAACACCTTACTCAGCCTTGATACTGGGGAGAGGGACTCAGTCCTACCTCAGCTCGATATGCCAGACTGAACTTACTCACCTTGGGAGTCCTTGCTCTCTCTTGGGAAATGGATGGGGGGATGGGGTCTAAGGGATGACTGGGAGGGGGAGGGAGGGGGAGAAGTGGTGGATATGGGAAAAAACTTTTAAAAGAAAAAAGAAACAATATGTTACATAAAAGTAGGTAAAAAATTACCTCATTTTGGTGACATTTTCAAGTAATTATTTTTTTCATTCATATATGGATATGCAAGTGGATAAATATCTACAAACTGAGTAAGAAATATTAGTTGATGTAATTGAACATGATAAGCCTAAGTAGATCAATGATATAATAAGTTTGAAAATATGCTTTTATTTATTATTTAGTATCAAATATGTTGATGTAAGGGGATTATGTTGTTCCACTGTAAATAATTGTCCCTGCCTATGAGTTTAATAAAAGCACTGATTGGCCAAAGGCAGACAGGAAGTGTAGGTGGGGCTATCAGACTAAGGAGACTCTAGAAACGGGCAGAACAGAGCAGAATGCCAGAGAGAAGGCAGAAGAAACAGAGGACAACTATGCTGCTCTGAGAAAAGGTCCTGAGCTGCATGGCTGAACAGAATAAGAGTCATGGGTTAGATTAAGGGTACAGAGTTAGCAAGTGATATGCCTGGGCCTTAGGCTGATCAGCCTAAAACTATTGTAAGCATTTGTGTGTCTCTGCGGGTCTGTGGGTCTGCGGCCCTAAACCTTGAGGCTAGGCCCGAAGGTACAGGCCAGAAACCTCTTACTACATGTTGATAATCATAATGATGAACATTCCTTTTTAACTCATAACAACATGAATATGGAAATTTGACTAAAATTTGCACAAGTTCAAAAAGAAGTAGTAGAGTTGTAAGTCCGAAGTCTGTGGTCTGTCTAACGTCTCCACTGTTTTCTACAATATTGACGATGGGTTTGATGTAAAAGTGGTAACAGCTCCTTTCAGGGATTATTAGAAGATTCATGGGGAAGGACTCGCTGTGGAATACTATGGTAATGTTTGTGAATTCATATACAAGAGAGAATCTTAAAAGAGAAGGGAGAATCCTGAGAATGTGAGAAACAGAGTAATCATGGACTTTGAGGGGTATGGGGAAAATGTTGCTTCTCCTGGCCCCAGAGCATCCGAGAAGAGACAGAGGAGACAGACCTGAGGCTAAGGGCAATGTAACACTGGCAAAGCTTATAGTGATCCTGAAAGACCAAGACTACAGTGCAGTATTATATGACAAAATGTTCAGGATCCTCTAGTCATAAAATCGCCCTCACTATGTGCTCTGTTTCGTTTGCACATTCCAGAGTCTGTGTTAAAGAGCCATCCCAGAGCCCCTTTCACCTCCTTATTCCTCAGTGTATAGATGAGGGGATTAAGGGTGGGGGTCATGACTGTATAGAAGAGAGAGATGAACTTCCCATGGGTGTGGGAGTATGAACTGTTTGGCTGGATGTAGATGGCAGCGATGCTCCCGTAGAAGAGAGATACCACAATCAAGTGGGATCCACATGTGCCCAGGGCTCTGCGCCAAGCCTAGGATGACTTGATTCTTATAACTGCCTTTGCTATGTGTCCATACGATGTCAGTATCAGTGCTAAGGGTGAAAGCAGCAAGACCAATGAAGCCACAAAGAGATGGATCTCATTGGCATGAATTTCTACACAGGCAAGCTTGATCATGGAGGGGACCTCACAGAAGAAATATTGCAGCCACAGCAGGCCACAACAGGGAAGCCAAACAGTGACTATTCCTTGGATGAGAGCATTTCCTATTCCACTGAGCCATGAGATTCCTGCTAGAGCCTGGCAGAGCTGTGAATTCAGCACAGCTGCATAGTGGAGAGGTTTACAGACAGCAGCATAGCGGTCAAAAACCATTACTGCCAGGAGAATACACTCCATAGATCCCAGAGTCAGAGAAACATTAAGCTGTACTGCACAACCCACAGCTGTGATGGTCTTGGCTGGTCCTTTCAGGTTCCATAGCAGCTGGGGAACAATACTGGTAGTGAAACAGATGTCCACAAGGGAGAGGTGAGTAAGAAAAAAATACATAGGGGTTTTGAGTTTAGGATCTATTGAAGAGATGAGAATAATTAGTGTATTCCCCACCAGAGTGAGAAGATAGAAAATTAAAATAACCGTGAAGAGAGTTCTTTCCAGCTCTGGATGGTCTGAGAAACCCACCAGAATGAAATCACCAATGACACTGCTGTTAATCATCCCTGTCGCCTAGGGTATTCAAGGAGAAAAGCATTGCGAATTATTGAAACTCACAATATTAACGTCTGTCAATTAGTTTAAAATGCTGACACTGAAGAAATTTGCAGTGACTTATGGTTCAGGTCATTGAGAAGCTGAAGTAGATTTGGTAACAGAAAGGATACAAGTCTTTAGAGAGGCTACTGTAGAAGCAGTCTTTGCCTGAGTAGCAGCCATTAGGAGCTAAGACAGCGTGTCACAAAAGAAAATACATCAAAAGAGTAAATGTATTAGATCCATTTATAACATAACAATTCATTACAAATACATAAAACATTTAGTACCATTAGTGTTTAGCTTAAATCATTATTTTTAAATAATCTACTTTCTTCAAATATAACCCTTAAAGTAGTCTTTTTTTTAGTTATGAAGAACAGATTCTTGAAATTAAAAAAGGCTACTTTTGATGTAAAATATTAAACATTTGTGTACTGATGAAAACCGTATTAACATTTATGTCAGTATTTTTAATTTTATGCATACATGAATTGAGAAGCCTATTTCTTGTGGAAATCATTAGCTCATTAAGTATACCAGCTAGTAGCTATGGAAAATTGGAAGAGACAGTGCATTTACACAGCTCCCTCCTCAGCTGTGTGGTCATGGGTGGAATTACTGGCTTTGTGGTTTTACAATTTAAAAGAGGTGAGTGAGTCTGAAGGTAGGGCATATCTGAGGATATAACTAGACCTCCTCAGGCAGATGGAAGACGCTGCTTCAATATGTAACTAACATTAATTTTTCCTCAAGAAGAGTAAAGGAACAACTTTAAGGAACTTGAAATGTTTACAAATATGAATCCCTAAGGTGGTTTCACTCTTTCATTTTGTGCTCAAAGACTGACTATGTCCATGTATGATGCAACTGGTACCTGGTATCAGTACAGTCCCTGAGGCCTTAAAACTCTTTCTTAATTGCAGTTTTATATCCTGTACTTTTTATTTTTAGGAAAATTATTTAGAAAGTAACGTAATTCTTAACTATTGACAAATTTCTTGTATAAACAGTTATAGAACTTAGTAAAAATTAAGTTTGGAAGGGTTGAGTAAGGAATCTGGACATCCAATAACCAAAAATCATGCAAAGTACCTGAGTGATGACTGAAAATGGGGAGAAAGCTACACAATGATAGAAAGAGAATATGAAGGAACCCATAAGGAGCAAACCATCTTGTATGTATATGCTAACAGCATGTGTATATCTAGACATATATATGGTTGTATATGCATGTACACAATATATACATATTTGTATTAACTTATATTGAATGTAATATATATTGAATATATATGGTTCTAATCCTAATAAAGACATTCACAGTTGCATACAAATACACCCACAAAACACAAATATGTGACTATCATTTTCTTACTTTGTTGCCATCAAAGGAATAAAATGAAGATATATATATAGCACTTCTGTTCTACTCCTATTATGAGCATCTTATCCATCTTGATCAAGTGAAACACTTTATATAACTTCTAAGATATTCACAAACACAAGCAGCATCCAGAGAATGTGATAAGACAAATTCATGACCGTTCACCAGTTGTCTATTTATTAGAATATGCTCATCTCAGGTTTTTAGAAGAATTGTTTTTCTCCCTAATCAAAGTTCCATACTCTCTTTTCACCTAGGTGAGTAGGCATCACATGAAACCCAAGTATTGTTGAGAATCACATTCGTGTATAGACATAAAGCTAAATCATACGTGATAGAAAATCAGTTGACAGAAGATAATTTCTTCACTCTTTCATATGGATATTGTTGAAACAAAAACAAAGTCTGAGCCTCAGCGCTCACAGTGTTTTACCTTGAATGGAAATCAGTGTCTCAGGCCTTGTGTTGATTGTAGGGCTTCTATTTGAGGGTACAACTCTCTGAAGACCAGGAAATCAAGAGAGACTGTACAAGACTACAGAGCACTGGGCTAAAAATGTCCCAGGGACACAGATCTCTCCTTATGGCAATTAACTTCATGCTGCATTTTATCCAAGGTTGAACTTTCCAGAAGGCCATTTAGGAGATTCTGTTGCTTTTCTGATATTTCAAAGTTATTTAAGTATAAGAAAAAAAACCAAAGGTAATAACTTTTGTATTCATTACCCACTTATCTAGCTATTTCCATGCTAAATTTCCATAAGTAACTTATTTAGCATATGTGTTTCTACATGCTTACTCTTCAGATAAGGTCAAATTCATTTAGCCACTAAATGTATTATTATATCCTTTCTTCATGTATACGCTAGTCACATCTGCATATTTTACCAGGCCCTGTGTAACTATTGCTATGAATTTAGCCAGGTGTAAGAAAAATTGTGTGTTGCTATTTTTGTCTCTGCATTAATTATACACTGTCTTTGTGAGAATAAATCATTTTGGTTCATGTTAACAGAAGAGTGCAACCTCTACCCCACACTGAATTTTGTTATTTTAATATACCATAAACCATGCATCTATAATGCTGCTAGTAGCTATTTTTGTGGTTCTAAATTTCATCTTTAATAAATAATGCTGCTCTGATATATATATATATATATATATATATACATACATACATATATATATACACATTTGGGTAAATAAAACTTTAAGCATTTTGATAGTCACAAAGTTGCATGCATCAAGAGTTAATGGATCTGTGAAAACAGGTGTATTCTCCTTTACACTCCACATTTTACACTCTGCAGGCAAACACCTAGCATTTGGGTCATACTCAGTACTTTCTGCCCTTTTAATTTTACTTGTTTTGGTAGTATACAAAGGGTATTACACTAAAAGCTTCTTTCACGCTCCTATCATGACTGAGAAAGTTGACTAGCTACTAATACTGAAATCCACCCAAGAAAAACCAATTACACTATTTTGGCCAGATTAAAGCAAGATTTTATTAAAATGTTTAACACTGAAAAAAATGGAATTTGGTCAAGACCATCACCTGGAAACTTTCTAGGTGAGTGGCCCAACACGTGTGTTGTCAGAGGCATATATGGACAAAACCCATTGGCCATTGTAATTTCCCATAAGGCTTTGCTGTTATTTTCAGGAATTACAACTGCCAGAATTCCAGAAAGTTACCTTGTCCTTGAGCAAATGGGGTAGGTGGGGCTTATAGGTTAACTTAGGGTCTCACATAGCTTATCTTTTTTTGCTATGTCACGGAGAAAGCTTACACGTAGTAGCTGTTCAAGTCTTTTGATTTTTCATAAATTTAATTTTTGGAAATTAGGTTTTAGGTTTGAAAATATAGAAGAATGTAGAAGAGTGATGCCTGGTGAAGATCATTTTCTTATTTTATTCAGTAACAGAGATTTACAGGAGTCCCTAATATCATGTCTGTAGTTATATAAACTAATAAATTGCAATTTGTGGATATAATATATAAGAAGGAAGTCAGATAAATCAAATCAATCAGTTAATGTGCCTTGTGTTCTTTATTTCTTAAACATATTTGTGATAATTATTATGGTTGAAAATTAATACTTGAGAGGAAAATATTTCATTGAAAGACATATATTAAAGTGATCTCTCCAGTATAGTTCTGAGCAGTAAAACTGACTATACTAGAATAATAGGTCATCTCAGGTCATTAGATCTTAGTGTCAGGAAAATGAAATATTGGACTCACATTTCACTCAACAATGATAGTTTATTTCTACTTCAAATGAACATTTTGTCAGTTTTTCAAATAAATTTGTGAAGTTTATTAATATCAGAATACAAATAACATAGCAGAATTAACAGAATAACCTGTGAGCTTATACTTCAATAATTTAATTATTGATCATGATTCTAAAGAAAAGACAGTATGTTCAATTTTGAGTGTTCCTCAATTAATAATTCAAAGGGAAAAGGAGAATTGAGTAGTTTCAGTATACTAAGTTATTTTAATGTTATCTAAATCCAACTTAAAGATCCATTAATTTTGCATTAAGCATTGTTTTGTGGTTATTTGTAAAAGTGTGTAACAATCAGAAGTATATTGCTCTTTTCAGAAGCCATAGACTATCAACAAAACAAAATAGAACAAACAAAATAAAAACAACAAAAACCAAACCTAGTTCCAGGTGTGAGTGCTTCCTTTCACATAGTTGCCTACCAGGATTTGAAGGCAAGATCCTATTGCTGAGCACATCACACAGTTTGGTCACATGACATGAGAAAAATCCAGTGAGTAACCAGGAAATTTCCTCCTGATAGCTACATATAAGAGTTCCAAAAGGCACTAGGAAAGTTGTCATAAGAGCAAAGTTATCAATAGTCTTACTAACTTGTAAACTCTGTGAGATACAATAATTATTTTGTTGGAAGGGTTGCCCATTGGTACAATAGTGGCATGTAGTAAGAGGTTTCTGGCCTGTACCTTCCGGCCTAGCCTCAAGGTTTAGGGCCGCAGACCCACAGACCCGCAGAGACACACAGATGCTTACAATAGTTTTAGGCTGATCAGCCTAAGGCCCAGGTATATAACTTGCTAACTCTTTACCCTTAATCTAACCTATGACTCTTATCCTGTTCAGCCATGCGGCTCGGTACCTTTTCTCAGAGCAGCATAGTTGTCCTCTGCCTCTTCTGGCTCCTCTCTGGCATTCTGTCTGTTCTTCCAGTTCCCAGAGTTCTCCTAGTCTGGTAGCCCCGCCCACACTTCCTGTCTGCCTTTAGCCAATCAGTGCTTTTTATTAAACTCATAGGCAGGGACAATTATTTACAATGGAACAACATAATCCCCCTACAGTGGCAGAATGTCTTGGGCGATAACTAAAGTTTTTCTTATTTAAGGGTTACTCAACAGAAGTTAATCTATGCCTGGTACTGTCAATATGGCCAAGAACCCATCATCTCAGAGGTTATGGATCTAAGGAAAGAACATACTACCATAATTTTAATAAATTAATACAGTATCCAATTGCTTTATAAGTACATTCTTTATACACATGTTAGTCCATATCCCTGCCTCAAAGAACCATATTTTTCCATTACATAGAAGTCAGCACAAAGAAACAGTGATTGATCACAGTACAAAGACTTACTATAAAGTGTTCATCTTCAAATGATTCATCTACATCACTCTTATCTAAGGATCAGAGCATGCCATGGAAGAGGAAGCTTAAAAATTGTAAGAAACAGGTATGGGAGAACTGATGTGAAATAGTCACTTCTGTACAGGCAGTTACCCTCATAAACTCAATAGCTGTGGTTGCTACACAAAATCTGCACAGTCTCAATTTATCAATATTCCTGCCTGTATGGTCAGGAGTGCTCCCCACTCCTTTTTAAGAATCTACAGAAAGTCAATTTCTGTATTGCACAAATTCCATTTTGTATTATAATAAAACCTGAAGCCATATATTGAGGAAAAGCTGGAATATCAGAGAGATAGAGAAACAAACCACAGCCACTTCTCACCCTCCAGCTCCTCAGCCTGTCTCCATAATATTTCTGACTCCAGCTTTTCTCAGCCCGCAAAGAAAGTGTTGAGGAAAAGCTAAAAATCCTGCCTTCTCTCCCTCTGCCTATTTTGACTTCCACTTTTTATATTTCTAAAACTAAAATTAAAGATGTGGGTCACCATTCCCTCACCTTCATGGCTTGGCTTTGTGGTTGACCCTCCTTTGATATCCAAGACTAGTTTTATTAAGTATATTTCAACACATTTCTGCACAGGGAAAGTGATTTTTCTCAGGGTTAGGGCTCCTGGTAGGTTTCCAGGTTGCAATCAAGAACCCTATGCATATGTGTGTGTATCCATGTGTGTGACATGAAGGATAGTTAATGAGTTTGCATGTTACAAATAGGATTCTTATTCCATCCAGCCAGAGGTACAGACCCAGAGACCTGCAGTCCCAGATCCCTCAGCTACCCGCCACTGCTGTTTAGGCCCCCCAAAATGACTCAGACACTTATATTAACTTCATGCTGTTTGGCCTATGGCTTAGGCACATTGTTAGCTAGCTCCTTCATCTTAACTTGACCCATTTCCAGTAATCTGTCTTCCACTTGGCCAGTGGCTTGACTGTGTTTCTTACATGTTTCTTCTTTGGGCATCTGGCTCCATCTGTCTTATCTCCACCCTTCTTTCCATACCTATTCTGATTTTCCCACCTACATTTTCTATGGTGCCTGCCATGACCAAAACAGTCCTTTATTTAAAGAATGATGTTCACAGCATACAGAAAGACATTCCCACTTTATTTGTAGTTATCTTTCATGTTTTAGTTAAATATAGAGCCTACTTCTGTACCATTTCCTCTTAGTTTTCAGTAAATTGGCAATTTGACCAACACAGTTTAAGTAACAAGAATCTATGACTTAAAATAAACTTTGGGAAAGTGTGGAAATAGTTTTGAAACTTTTAATAGCACAATTAGTATCAGAGAAGTTAGTGGCCTGATGTGATTGTACACATTTAATTCTTTGTTGACTACATTATTCTCAGTACAACTAAACAACATATAATGGAAGTGTAGAATTTTTGTTTGAGACTGTAATTAATCTCTGATTATTTAAAAAATGAATTTACATCAAAATTTCATCTACTGTCATGTGGTGTAGGGTGTGTGTGTGTGTGTGTGTGTGTGTGTTGAAAAGTCATATATAAACTAATCATCCTCCACAGATCCTACAGATGGATTGCCTTTATTTTGGGAGGTTGGTAATTCCTTCTCATAGTCTAAGCAAAGTAAAAGGAAGTTTGTTTAAAATCTGAGGAAATTCAATTGCTAGTTTCTCTTTGTAATGAACATAGTATTTTGTTTGTTTTTCATATAACACAGTGCTTTATTATTAGTCATGTGAAATTGATTACCTTCTTTGGATAGAGTGGGGATTAGGACATTTTGCATTCTAAACACACAGATGTGAATGATGAGAAAGTCTTCTTGGAAAATATAGTGATTCATGGATACATAAGTGAACAAGGGAAGCAGATATGAGGATATGGAATAAAATTAGTTAACAAGGGCCCTTGCCCCTTGTCTTTCTTCCAGTAGTTTCTGTATTCTCTCATGGTACTGTTATCTTTTACACAACAGGAATGTCTGTAGATATCCAAAGCCTTTACCAATTCTGGGGCTTGAGAGAGTTGGGAGAAAGCAGCACGTCACAGCTAGATAATCATTAAACAAGGTAACTCCCTGGATCATTACCATCTCATGCAATTCTAAAAGAAAACCTATTGTCACTAGATCATGTAACTGTTTCTTCTTGGAATATTTCCAGCATGCATTTTAATATTTCAGTTGGTACCAAAGAAAATAAGGCACAACTCTTACTCAAAATCCAAGGTCTGGGCTCAGTTATAAAATGCTTTCATTTAAAAAGATGCACCTTATTTTCATTAGTGTCCATGACAATACTCAGATACATGCTGTAAACCTACCAAGAAGACACAGTTACTTGATCTAGTGGCATTAGTCTTCCTTATAAAAATGATGAAAATAAGGATACCAATCAAGATGGACACTTACATATTGATAAATTACTTATATTTCACACGTAGGCTTTGTAATAAAAGTCTGTAATCACATTTTTTGGTAATCAAACTAGGATGAAGTGATTGATCCTGCCAAATGGAGAAAACAATCAATTCCTCATGATTAATAACAATGTCTTGGGTTACACATGGAAATGCCAAGTTTCTGATGAAGACAAATGAGGTCTTGATTTACTTAGCTTTTACATGAATTTTCTCTTACTTTTCTTATGACATGAGAAGAAATATCCCCCCCCCATCTAGAGAAATATATTCTATCTTCCTGGACTGCAAGGCCATCCATAGTGGTCTTGCTAGGAAATTTAACTTTGAAAAAAATTCCATGATAGTCAGTGAGGTCCAAGTGTGGCCCTCCAAATAGCACAAATTCTCCTGTAATATTTAATCTCTAATTATTTTAACTTAAAGAATATTGTCATTTTACAGTATCGCTAGAGTTATTCACCTCAGGCAACTTCTTATCACAAGACTGTAGAAAGATTCTGATGGAAGACAAACCATAGACATTTGATTATCTATTCCTATGGAAGATGATTATTTATACACCACTTTCCCAGTATAAATTAACACTTTTTTGTTACTTGAGAATACATATTGAAATCTCTGATTTCAAGCTGAATTACAGAAGTATAGTAATACAAACTGCATGTTACCAGCATAAAAACAGAAATGTTGGTCAATGTATTGACTTGAAGGCCTAGATATAAATCTTTACACCTAAGGGCAGCTGATTTTTTGTTAAGAAGCAAAAAAAGGAAAAAAAAGACATTTTTAACAAATGATGCCTGAATACCTGTATGTCCTATATAGAAACTCTCATACAATTCTATTTTGAGCAACAAGTGCTATTTTTAGGTTGCTCCAGTCTTTGGGGATAACCTCCAGGCTGAAGAAATTTACTTCTATTTCTAGTCTACTAAGAGTTTTAACCATAAGGAAATATAATATACTAGGATATTATTTTCTTCAATCACCAAGATGTAAATTATTAATATATTAACATTTATTTTATCGATTGATTTATAAAAACTAAAAAAAACCCTCAGAAACAAACTATACCTGGTTATGAATCATTACATTTTTAATATATTACCCATTTTGATTCAGAAGTATTTTTGGGAGGTGTTTTATTATTTCTTTTATAACCATGAAAGTATTAACTTCATTTGTTGCTTGTGTTACTCTTGATAAGAAGCTGGTGGTTACTTTTAACATTTTTCTCCCAAATATGATGTATGATGTCTTTCTGTGTGCTGTGAATATCATTTGTTAATAAAGGAACTGTTTTAACTATGGCAAGGCATCTTAGAACTAGGCAGGAAATCCAAGCATAGGAAAAAAGGATGGAGTCACAGGAGATGTGATCCAGCCACACAAGAATCAAGATGTAAAGAAATAGGTAAACCACAGGCCATGTGGCAAGACAGATTATTGGAAATGGGTTGGACTGAGGTGCAAAAGCTAGATAGCAATATGCCTGAGCCATAGGCCAAGCAGCATGTAATTGATATAAGTGTCTGAGTCATTTTGGGAGACTAAGCAGCAGTGAAAACTTCAAGATCCTGGGGCTAGGCCAAGCCAGAAATTTCATATTACAGATGTGGTTTTGCCTTTGATTATTTTAAGATTTTATTCATCATAGGTAGAGTTTTAATAATCTCACCATGCTAAGTTGTTATATTTCATTGTCTCTTTTATAATGCTGTAGAGACAAGTGTTTGAGTAAACTGTCAACTTGGTTGTTCACTTACAGGTTTGAAGGCTTCTTTACAGCCTTTATTTACTTCAAGTCCTCTTTGGCTCCTCTAATAAGTCATAACCTTCAAAACTATCCACTGAATGCCTCAGAAATTTAGCAAGATATACCTTATCTGTCCAAAATTAGATGTTTCCCCATGCCGTTAGCTCTGGTAATACTCAATTATTATCCCATCATAATTGTTCTATGCTCAGCCTGTGGAACTTTAACCTATGTACATGTACATCCTTAGTTAGCCACAGATAAAGGAATACACAGGCGTATTTCTGGATAGTGTTTTCAATATTGTATATCTTTAACTCATTTCAATTTCTCAAACATTCTAGATTCAGGTACTACTATTCTCAGTGTTTAAAAGAGGAGAAAACTGAGGGCCTTGAAATTGATATAGCTTACCCAACATCACATAGATAATAAATTAAAAAACTAGGACTTAAACTCAAGTCCAAATTACCTTCAATAAGGTGCCACCTCTGCAAAGTTGTTCTTTTGTTACCTGTCAAAGAATTATGCTGCCCCAAATGTATGATTTTGATTGACAAATTAAAGGATAGCTCCAGCAGAGATAATTCTACACTCATGACTCTCCATCTTCAAATTCTATCCAATTTTTTAGTCTCTTCAAGGGATAAGAGTAGGCTTTGTGTTACTTTTCATCTCAATTATCACTGTAGAAACTAACCCAAACAAAATAAAACTGGGCCTATGAGGGGTCTAACATTAATCTAGCTCTCCAGAACAAAACAAACCACAAACAAACAAACACACAACAACAAATATATTATTAAAATATATTAGGAATTATTATCCAATAGAAATTATTGTTCTTGGGGTGCTATAAGAAAGAATTATTCAATATGAACTGTCTACCTATCTGGAGATTCCTCTATGTGGTGGAAGGTTAGCCTTTTGAGGCTGAGAAGCTATAAGCAAGTTGAATAGTTACCACTCTGAATTTCTCTTGTCTTCCTTGTCTCACATCCTGTTCTCCTTATTATTACTTCCTTCATAGTCTATTTAACCACAATACACAGCTATGCATGCACAGTTTCTGGACATTTTCTTGAACAGTTACATTTTCTCTTCCAAATATATTAATTTATTCTGATATATAATGTATCTTTGTCTTATGAAATTAATTATTCATGTTTCAATAAATGAAAGATTAAACTTATTGGCTAAAATAACTAAGCATTTATAATTTTATAGACTATTTAACTAATGAATTCACAAAAGTTTAAAACTTGGACTTCCATGAGAATGCTCCCAGGGTACCAGGCAGGGGCTACAGTCTTCTGTGGTTGTTGGCTATAGGACTAGGATCTTCTTTAACTATTGATATGTGACTTCAATCTTTTGCCATGTATGTCTTCCCAGAGAGTTGTTTAAGCATCTTCTCAACAAAGCTACCTATTTTCCAAAAATGATATTTCTGAAAGAATAAAGAAAAGCTCAGTGTCTTTTATGACATCAACTTCAAAGTGATGTCCATTATTTTGTCTCATTAGATTCATTAGAATCAGAGACCCATAGCTAAATACCTGGTCAAGCTCCAGGTCCAGCTGAAGAAAGAGAGAGGAAAGAATATATGAGCAAAGGGATCAGGACCATGAGGAATAGAGCCACAGAGATGGATAACCTGAGTTATTAGAAGCTCACTGACTCTCTAATAATCACTAAGGAACCTTCATGTAAAGGAACTAAACACTCCAAGTGTAGATGATTGTCAAAGGATATAGGAAGAGGTTTCTGGCCCGGACTGGCCCCATAGTTCAGACTTGCACACTGATGTTTATCTGGCTGAGCAATTCCAACATCACAAAGAAACACCCAGATGCTTATATTAATTTCATGTTGTTTGGCCTATGGCTTTAGGCATATTGCTAGCTAGCTCTTTCATCTTAATTCAACTCATTTCCATTAATCTGTCCTGTCATGTGGCCCAAGCTCACCTGTGCTACCTTACATGTTGATTCTTGGGCAGTTGGATCATGTCTCTGTCTGATTCAACCCTCCTTCCCCTATTTATGCTTCAGTTTCTCTGCCTACTTCTAAGATGCCCAACACAGGCCAAAAACAGTCCTTTATTCACATCATAAAGACATCCCACATCAACAGGACATGGGCAGTTTATGCAGCCTCTTTTAGAAGGTTCAGAATATATTCCTGGGGTATAAATTGATGTCTCAGAGTTCATTGCCTACAGAGGAACACCTAACTCACCCTTAATACTGGGATAAGGGAATTGGACCTACCTCAACATGATATGCCAGAATGAACTGACCAACCTTGGGACTCCTTGCCCTCCTTGGGGAATAGATTGGGGGATGGGATCAGGGAGGCTGAGGGAGAATTATGAAAGACTAGGAGGAGGGAAAGAAGGAAGAGCAGTGTTAGATATGGAAAAATACCTTTATAAAAATAAAATAAAAATAATAAACCTAGGAAACAAATTTTTTAAAAAGTCACAAAATCGGATGCATCCTCAAAAGAAGTAAAATTTTCTCTACATTTGGAAGGAAAGGGTTTTAATAGGTTGTAAAAAGATCACACAAAGTTTACCTAGATTCTGAGAATATATATTTTCTGGTCAAGGCTAATTTTCCTTCTCTTAGCATCATGACTCTTCAGGGCCTTGTAATATTTCCCACATTCATATTCTGGTAGAGGGAGCCATTGTGGGATTAGAAAGAAGCCTGGTACTAGGGAACATCCAAGAACCCACAAGATGAGCCCAGCTAGGACTCTAAGCAATAGTGGAGAGGATTCCTAAACTGGCCTTTTCCTATTATTATATGAATGATCACCCCAAATGCCTTTGTACAATCTTTATCCAGCAACTGATAGAAGCAGATGCAGAGATCTATCACTAAACACTGGGTTGAGCTACTGGCCCAGCTGAAGAGAGAAGAGATTACATTAGCAGAGCAATTGGTATCATGATGGGGAGACCCATGGAATAAGTTGTCCCACGCTGTTGGGAGCTTGTAGGCTTTGAAATGACAGTCAAAGAACCTTCATGGAACAGAACTGAAGCCTCTGAATGTAGATGAGAGTCAAAAGGCACTCTGGTGAGGCATATGGGCTTGAGCTACAATGGCAGGCTTTTGGAGTGCAGCTTAAGGTATAAAATGGCTTCTTCCTGAAATCTCACAGGACCCTCAATATAAGCAAAAAGTTTTAAATGGTGTATTTAAGGTTTCTGTTCATAAGGACAAAAAGTAAACAGAATCAAAGATGGCTTCTTAGTGTTGATGTTTTCTTGGATCAGCTCTGTTTGCCAGAGGTAAACTGAGGCTTGGCTTTTTTAAGAGAAGCTTCCTGATTCAGCCTTAGAGACAAAACACCTGTGAGGCCTAATACTTAAATGGAGTTAATGGGCAGCAGAAGACAAAGCTTTACTTGGTAATTACATGGATCCTAAAATTCCCCAGAGTACCTGGGTTAAAAACATAACTTCTATAAAGCTAGATTAGGAGATGGGTGGAGCCATTCATCCATTTTGCTAATCTTTAATCCTTAGCCAAGGACCTTGGCAGATTAAAGGTGTGTTCAGAAACAGAAAGAAATAGAAGAATCTGGGTGGAGTCAACCACCCTAACCAAGCAAAGATGTGGTCAGAGACAGAAAAAGTTAAGAAACAAATATATAGTAAAGACAGTTTTTTAAAAAGTCTAAATGGTTTAGAGTGTGTTAAAATATATATACATAGGCTTAGGGGGGAAAGGGTAAAGAAAGCTCTTAAAAATAAATAGAGTAAAATAAGTAAATAAATAAAAAATAAGCCACGTAAAGATGGAAAATACAAAGAATATCTGAATACTGTATATTGTTGTCTTATCTTTAAGCTTCTTGACTGAAAATGACTTAGTAAAAGCTGATAAAAGACAGTTGATTATAAATGCTGTTGGATTAATTCAACCTATATATTTTGTAAATGAGTTTATTTTAAAACTGAAATGTAAAGATATTCTACTTTGGAGAAGAGGTTTTCTTTTTATTTTCACAGAAAATGAGAGGCTGTGGGTTTATTCCTGGATAAAGAAAATAAAATTTAATAGAGGAAGACCCCCTGAAAAATCTCCAATGAAAATGGATGGCCCAGATGATTCACCATTTCAGAGTACCTCTGTTGAAGTTTCTGGAGCTCTATATCCAGAACAATTTCAAGGAGACTGGCTGAGATGACCCAGCCTTAAAGATTACTCCACTAAAGACTTGAGCATAATCCTAAATTTTTCTTTGGATTCCCATGAGATTGCCGGCATCCCCATTCAGCAGGAAGTAGCCTAGAGAACGACGCCCACATTCCCAAAACATGGATTATGGATGTTCATGTTTATTTACAGTGTTGTTTATAAGTTGTTATAGATAAGGGGGGAAAAGAATATTAGATTTGGAGTTATTCTTGTTTTATAAAGATAAAGGGGGGATGTGTAGGGGGACTAGGTTGTTCCATTGTAAATGATTGTCCCACCTACGACTTTAATAAAAAGTGCTGATTGGCCAAAGGCAGACAGGAAATTTGGGCAGGGCTACCAGACTAAGAAGACTCTAGGAACAGGCAGAACAGTGCAGAATGCCAGAGAGAAAACAGAAGAGGCAGAGGCTGACTATGCTGCTCTGAGTAAAGGTATCAAGCCACATGGCTTAAAAGGATAAGAGTCATGGGTTAGATTAAGGGTAAAGAGTTAGCAAGTTATATATCGACCTTAGGCCAATCAGCCTAAAATTAATGTAAGCATCTGTGTGTCTCTGTGGGTCTGTGGGGTCTGTGGGCCTAAACCTAGAGGCTAAGGACTGAAAGTCTGGGCCAGAAACCTCATACTACAGAAGAGTCTCACTGAAGGATTACTTATATTAAATTAGCCTCTGGACATGTGTATAAAGGAATGTCTTAATTGTCTTAGTTGCTATAAGAAAATTTTGTCTCAAAGTTAATTTCTCTCCCTTGACAATAGAAGAGAAGAGAAAGTTTGCTGTGCAACAAGCATGCACACAGTCACTTTTCTCTGCCCTTGATGACAGATATGCTGTGATTAGCTACCTCAAATTTTTGATGTCTTGACTATTTTTTTTGCTATGAAGGACTATAACCTAAAATTGTAAGATTAAAAAAATCCCATTTATGTTTGCATGCACCTTTACTGTTATCCATTACCAAGTGGTCAATCCTTAAGACATACACATACCAGTAACACTAAATTGACTCAGCAGGTTGTATTTGCATAGTCATATGTGTGTAGACATATGTGTAACAATAATAAGAAAAAAATAAGAAGAAAAAAAAGAATTTGAGACGAGGCAGTATAGTAATGGTGGGATATCAGAAGGGCTGAGGAATAATATAAATAAAGTACCCAATTATAAAATGTCAAGAAATAAAAATTATAATAAGAATATTTATTTCCAAAATGCATTATTCCAAAGAAATTTGTAAACTTGAAGAGGGACAAAGTTAATGATCACCCAAAGGATAAACCAGTGGTGACCACTAAAGTTTTGCAGAACTCCTGGCTGGCTACCAAGTTTTCAATTTCTATGCCATAACAAGAAATGTAGATTGAAATCGGTTGCTCAGACATTTTTTTCTCTCTGTCACTCCATTATGTAAACTGTAACTACATTTTTAAATCAAGATCCCAGCCACTGATTCACATAAACTATAACTACTATTGGCATTGAATATTTATAAATGTTCTTGTCAGTAACCACAAAGTCATTAGAAGAATCAAGTGAGCTGTGAAGGGAAAAATTACTACAGAATAATTCCTAGTGCAGTAGATGTTCAATTAATGTTCTCCTCCAAAGAAAAAAATTCTGAATACATAAGTCATCAGCCGATAACTCTTGGCTTATTACTGTTTGAGTCACTATACCTATAATCTTTTGGATTCCATATCATATAATCAACATGTTTCATCCTTGCATGGGCATAAATAATTTGTATCTTTCACTTTGTATTTTCTTTGCACATACATATAAAAATAATACCATGTCAGTTTGAGCAGCAATGCTGTCTGCTTTTTCTTATACTTTATGTATCACTTTGACCTTGGTGAAACAAGAAGTCTTTTTCAGACTACAGTTTAATGAGGTTATTAGCTTGCATATCCAATGAACTGATGGAATATGCCATGAGCTTCTAAATTCAAAATATTTTTAGTTATTTAAATAGTTAACTTCTTAACTGGAAAGAAACTTCTTTGGTCACGGTTACAATTATAAAATAATCATTGTTAATATTATTTAAGAAACTGCAGAAATATAAATGTAATTTTGGGGGTAACTACTCACTAAAGATCTTTATGTCTTTTTAAAGTTCCTATATATAGCAAACTTTTAATTATTTTCACTAGCAAGTAACAATATAATTGAAATTAATGAGCCAGTAACTACATCTTAACTTGCAAAAACTTTTTTGTTTCATTTACCACATCTAACACATTTAAATAACTTCATTCTGATTTTTTATTTTCACTACATGCTTAGAGATAGAATGCTAATAAGCAAAAAAGATGCATAATGGGTAGAGCAAAATGGAAAAACAGCAAAGCACTAAGAACTATACTTGAATTGGAACAGATAGGGAAAAATAAATCATATAGTGGTAATTTTAAATGATACACCATTAAGTTGAAAAATAGTGTTTTCAGCTATACTATACATAGGTTTCCCCAGTCATTTTGACTTCATATGGTTCATGCTGATGAGAATTTATTGAAAAGGATTTCACATTCCAAGGTAGGGAACAGAGATGAGTGGCACATTTGACTTTTGAGAATAGCTTTACTCATCATTTATTGTTTGTAGCATTTTTACTTATCATTCTCATTTAGTCTGAAAGAAGCTTCTCTTTGAGAACACACTTCCCATTCTTAATGTGCAGTGCACATCATTCTTTGCCATTTATTTCCTCTGCCTCCACCACCATGGCCCTGTGGCCCGTATGGTTTCCTAGTGAGTATTCTCACTCCCAACAGAGACTACAACAATGAAATATGATGTAAGAAAATTTGAACCTGGAAAATGCAGAAGGGTTAAAAAAATATATATTCCATGACAGATCACAGATTAACCCACTTTAGAAAGGCCTTACAATACTGTGCCCAATGGAAAGAATGATGTTGATGTGGTGTTCTTGGTTATTGCCTAGTGACTCACAACTATTAATAACTGACAAACTTGTATAGCATGTCTATTCTTCAAGTAGCAAAGGGGACAAAATAATAAATATGAAATTACTGTGGCAGCTTGTGGAAGACATTTATTTGTAAAGCAGCAACTATACAATGAAAGACCAAGGCTACATTAACATACACGGGACAAAGTTGGTTAGCCAAGCCTAATGGTTTACAGATATTGTACTACGTATGATTTTTTTTCCTCTTTTCTCTGGGAAAAAGAAATTATTTTTTGACAACCTTAGTCCTCTGGAATATAACTCAAATTATCTACTTAAGCTTATCAGAGACGTAATTCAATATTTTGTCTCAAGAACCAAGTAAACAATTTGACAACTGCTTCCCTTATAGGTTCTAGAAATGCTGGGTATTCCTAGTGGAGCAAGGAGCAATCCACTCACTCTCTGGAGACAGCTACCAGAGTGTAGTCACAGGTTCCCTTCTGAATCTATTTTACTAATCAAAAATTACCTAGACAGAGCTGACTCAGAAAGCTGTATGCAATTCTGGTTTATGCATCCTTGATCTTGAATGTCCTTCCAAAAAATGTTTAATATTGGGGAGCCCATTTATTGAAGAGACAAATAGATTTGTTTCTCTTATATAGCCACAGGCAAAATCTAACAATATAGCAAGAGAAATAAATATAATTCTTTATCTTATACATACTTGTTTTAGTCCCAATTAAGTAACAAGGCCAAATAAGGTGCACATGAATATCTTCCTGCACCATGTTAATATTTTTGTGCAAACAGATATTTGTAAGTATCTGTTATAAAGACTGAATCTTAATATCACATATTCACACTAAATACCATTTACTTATGGATCTCTATCACATTCATCTCCCAATTCCTTTATATCTACTCTCTGTTCTTGAAATACTTCCAAATAAAATAAAATTTAAAAGAAAAACAAAAACCAAAACAAACTAACTAACATACAAATAAAATGTCTTGGCATGGAATCTGTAGTGTAACACTGAACCACACAGTATACCTTATAGTCCATAAATCTTTGCTTGTAAGTGCTCAGTTTAATGAGCCATTCATTGGTTCAATGACTCTGGATTCTGCTATACCCTCTGAATGGTGCCCTTACTGAGACTCATTTTGGATATCCTGCTGGTACATTGTGTCATGGAGATTCTGCTGCTTTGGATCTCCAGCCCCGTTATATGCTCCAAAAATTTGTACATAAAATGGTTGTGAAGGTAGTCCAACTTATAGCAATGTTTCTGGGTCTGGGTGGTAGATGGATTGGTTAAACTTCTCATTTTAGATAATCAGTACTACCAAGGAAAGTTCTACAGCACTGACTTCTGCAACAGGCATCAAGGAGCACACAAAGGGGGCGGCACTGTAGTATGAGTTTCTGGCCTGGCCTAGTCCCATGGTCTGAACCTGCTAGCTGCTGTTTAGGCCCCAAAAAATGACCCAGATGTTTATATTAATTACATTCCACCTGGCATATGTCTCAGGCATATTGCTAGCTAGCTCTTGCCTCTTAATTTGACCCATTTCTATTCATTTGTCTTGCCACATGGCCCATGGCTTACATGTATTACTTTTACATGTTGATTCTTGGGTGACTGGATGGTATCTTCTTTGACTCCAAACTCATTCCCCTATCTATGCTCTGATTTTACTGTCTACTTCTAAGATGCCTGCCATAGGCCAAGATAGTTCTCTTATTAATGAATGATAGTCACAGCACACAGATATATCACTTACCTTTTTCTGTCTAATCAAAAAGGAAGGTTTCAATTTCAATGTAGAAAAATTACATATAACAAAACAGCTATCAAGCAAGAATTATAGTTATAATATCTAGTCGATTTGTATTTAGCAAAATTAAAGAAAATATTCTATCACCCACCTTATCCTTGTGAGCCTAAAGTTTCATATCTAATATATCTTTATAATAACTAAAGAAAACTATACTTGTAAGTATTTAATCTTCAGTTACATCAAAGACCACAGAAGGGTATATTATCTGAGTAAACAGGAAGCACAAACAAGGTCTAAAATCTAGAAATGACAGAGAAGACATCTGGATGCCTGGACAGTCACTGAAAATTTGTTTGTAACAGTAGAGCATCCAGCTTCACTCTACAGGCCCAGAGTCTCTGGTTAACCTTTCAGAAAATCTGAAGAACTCTGCCCATTCTGGCATAGTTCATCAATCATTTCTCCTTGTGTCTTGAAAAATATCTAGCAATTTTCTCTGCAAAGCAGGAACCTGAAGGACCATCTCAACTTGTTATACCAAAGTTCAAGGTCACTTTACTATGGGTCCTGCATATTCAGTTTATTTAGCACATGTCAAGCAGTCATGAGAACAATTTCATTTCCATTCTAATCATTGCCACAAAGTAAATTTCATATGGAGTTTCTTCAATGTCCATCATTCCATTGACATAGATTGGTGCTCAGACCTGTCTCATTGTCCAGAAAATTAACCTCTTAAAATATTTTAAATGCCATATTGTATAGGTCTTTGAAATGCTTGGGGATTACCTATCTAATTGGAATATATCATTGTATACCTAAATAATCTGACATGACTCTAAATTTGTTTATCACAGATGACTATTAATCTCCATTTCTTAATTACACATTATAATTTTAAAGGAATTGCATAAACATAATATTTTAAACAAGAGTAGAAATGTACAAACAGCATAGCAAAATTGACCTTAAATTAGTAACGATAAGCTGAAATCCATACCAATGAAAAATATTTTGAGATTAATATCTGATTTTTAGATTAAAGTAAGTCCAGTAATATATCTTTTTTAATCGTTCCTATATCATATCCCCCTTTTTTTCTTAGAAAGATTGACTATGACCATTAACCATTTGTAATACAAACAAACATTTATAAACAATACTTTGGAAATTTAGACGTAGCTTTCTGTTAGTACTTCCTGCTGATTGAAGGGCACTCGAAATCTTATGAAGGTCCTAAGCCTGGATCATCTTTGTTGGAAGCCTTGAAATTGTGGCCATATCTTTCCTTCAGAGATATTTCAGAGAGTCTTCCTTGATGAAACCATACTTCCCTGGAAGCAATCCACAGGTCCTCATCTTCTGTGGAAACAAAAGCATAACCTCTTTTCCAAAATAACATATCCTTAGATCCAAATTTCAATGTCAAGATACTTTTAAAATATATGTTTGTTTAATTTAGCACCCTTTACAATCAAATGTCTTTCTGCAGTTAGCTCATTAACAGTTAAAAATTAAAATAAAACACAATAATAAGCATTATCCTGACTCTGTGTATTTTTCATCTTTACATGGCTTATTATATTTATATTACTTTCTCTTTTTAAAGGACTTTCTACACCCTTTTCCTGTCCCTGTCTATGTATTCTTTATTAAATACATTGTAACCCATTAGAGGTTTTCTCCATCTGAATCTGTTTTACTGCATATATTTAACCATTTTTAACCAGAAGATCTTTTAAAATGCTTGAATATAAAGCACTGTTTTGACTAGTGACTCCATCCCCCTTAGTTTTTCAAAATGGTAGAGGTATTAGAGACACCCTTATCTTTCTAATTCTGAGAAGGAGCATTAAATATTCTGGAGCTATTTACTACCCTAACTCTGGGGAATCTTAGGGTTTACACTGTCACTAAGTAGAGACACACAATTTTTGCCTAAAGTTGAGTCAGGAAGCCTCTCCTAAAGGAGCTGTGCTTCTTCTTGCTGCCAGAAACAGTGCAGTCCCAGAAAATGCTACTACCAAGAAACCATGTTTGATTTTGTTCCCTTTTTGTTCAATGTAAACATAAACCTTAAATCCATCATATGCAGCTTGTTGTTTATACAAAGTCTTCTGTGAGACTTCAGGAATCAGCCTTGTTGCAGCTTAAGCTGCCTTCAGTAAGCCTACCATTTTATAACTCAAGCCTGCATGCCATTCCATGTCTGTATCATAACCCACATCAGAAACACAAGTCAGAAGCCACTTTTGTCTCTATTTCTGTGCTCTAGAACTCTTTTTAAGCTTTCTCAGGCTTTGCATGGATGTGAAGAATTCCCATTGGGTACCATTTGTAGTATGACTTTCTGGCCTAGTCCCATGGTCTGGACTTGCTGTCTGCTATTTAGGCCCCCCAAAATGACTCAGATGCTTATATTAATTAGATTCTGCTTGGCTTGTGACTCAGGCATGCTGCACCTTAATTCAACCCATTTTCATTAATCTGTCTTTCTACATGGCCCAAGGTTTACCTGTGTTACTTTTACATGTTGACTCTTGGGCAACTTGTTTCTCCTTTGACTCCTCTCTCCTTCCCATATCTATGCTCTTATTTCCCCATCTACTTATAAGATGCCATAGGCCAAGACTTTTCTTTTATTAATGAATAATATTCACAGCATACAGAAAGACATCACACATCAGGGCAACTCTCCTGATTGCATACATTCAGAACCTACTCACCTTCATCCTCAAAGCCATGGTCAGCAATGTCCAAGGCTCCTGTTGCCACTGAGGACCATGCAGATGCCTGGGAATCTGGGCCACCACCTGAGACCAACATGGGTTGGTGTTTGAGGGACACACAGCCACTGAATTCTTGCTGATCTGAGTGACTTGTAATGCCAAGCAAGGTGATGGTGGCATCCTGGCCCTGAATGCTGACAAACTCTGTGTTTATGGTCCAATAACAGTCCGGGTCTGTGTTGATATCTATTGCCTGCTGATATAGTGAGAATCAGGTATTACTCACCTTGACCTAGAGATGTGGTCTTTAGGTCTTGAGAACCCATGTACAGGGCATAGACAGGCCAGTCTAAGACCCAGTGCATACAATCTTTCCTTCCTGTTTTTTTCCCATGCTCTTGGAGAAAGAATCTGAAACACCATCATTGTTACCACGTGGACCAGTTCAACTTTCCAGGAATTGCCCTACTGTTCAGTCTCTGTATCAGTGAATATTTCCTATAAACCCCTTAAAAATATTATTATTTTGTATAATATGCTGCTAGTGATTAACACCTACTTCACCTGGCACCCCACATGGTGTATGACAAAAGACAGCCAAGATATATAGGGATTATTATTATTATTATTAATTATTATTATATTTCTATTCCTATATCCCTCTGGATTTATTCTCTCTTGACCTTTTAAAACCTTGTTTGCATACAATTCTCTCTCAAAACATAAATTCTCTATTTGATTTTAATAATGATTAAGTTTTCTACAATAATAACAAATTCTCCTACCAGCAATCTCCAAAGCATCCAGAAAGAAGATGGGGTCCCACTAGTACCAGGTCTGTGATTTTTTTTTAAGCTGGTGTATAACACTCAGTGATTGATTTTAAAATACAGATTGTTCAGGTTAGTTGCAAGATAGCTTACCATAATCATCCATCATATTAAATCTTTAGCAAGAACTCCAGATGGCCTTACCTAGTACTATGAGACTTGTTATAGATGTTTATATTTATTCTGTTGGAACCTAACCACTGTCTTAGTTTATACAGGACCCCACAGATATGCCATTACTGACAAGTCAGAAGAAATCAACTCTACAAAAACACTATGGCCCTTTCCTGATAAGTTTTGTCCTCTAATTATCATTCTGCTTTGGTGGTTATAAGTTATATTTGGGTTGAGGGTGGAACAACGATATGGATTCAGGAATTCCTTTTAAAGAAGACAAAGGGGAGTAGATAGGACAGATATAGATAGATTATTGTATCTACCTATAAACAATTATTAGCCAAGTATAAACCACAGACAATTTGCACTGGTATAGATTATTGCATATTGACACAAATGTTAAATTATTTTAGATGTCTATTTAAGATAATTTTATATTGATACAAATTCAAATCTGAAATTATTTTATATGTCTAAGGTAATTTGTGTATTGATTCAAAAATGAACCTATAACTGTCATATTTTGCATATACTTCTACCTCTTTTAAAAATATTTTAAACATTAATGCATATTAAGCACATTGTTGTCATTTCCACTATGCAATTTCTACCTTTGTTTAATTATATTAGTCATAATAAACACACATGTATAGATAGATTTATAGATAAAGATACATTCTACCTCTCTTTAAGATTTTTTGTATGATAATGTATATGTAGGATACTGTTGTCATTTTGCATTATATACTTGCCTTTATTTAATGCTTATATGATTGTCATACTTGAAGTCCTTATTCAAAAACTGCACACCCTTTTACAGATTTTCTACTTTTACAATGTAAGCTTCAGTCTTAAAATGATAAGAATTACAGATCACAGTTACTTAAGTTTGCCATGTACTAGTCATGCTGTTTAGGTCTTTTAGATATATAGTAGAATATTTCAGATAGACATGAATCTTCTAACACTTCATATATCTAGAGAATATGGCATTCCAATGCTCTGTTATTAAAATTTGGCTATGAGAGACACAATTGTTCCTAGCAGCACCATTCCTTTCCCAAGATGGTATTGGGCATCAAAGACACTTCACACAGTCTGTCTTCCTTGGCAAATACTGGCCTATTGGGCAAAGAACTTCCCTTGCCTTGACTGCTTACAGTAGGCATGCTGTCCAATCCAGACAAGCAGGAAAAAACATAGAGACTTCTGAAACCTGCCAAGACAAGACTAGACAATTGCTCAAAGTACCTTGCTTCTGTAGACATCTGTCAAACATCTTAGGCCTGTAGTCAAAAAAGCAGATGCTCCAACTTTGCAGAAAAGCTGTGAGTGACTGCCCAGGCAGATGACTGTTGTTGTCTTCTCCTACTAAATTTTGGAAGTTACTCACTCATGCTTCCAGCTTATTCAGACAATACATTTTTCTTCTCAGGTCTTTGCTGGGGTTGAAGACTAGAAAGTGAAATTTATGACCATCTCATATCTTATCTAAGAGCATTTAGGTTCTAGATTCTTATTATCCAAGATAAACAGCTTTGAAGCAATCTCTGTATATTGCCACTTACCAATAATCTGAACATTTAACATATACTTTATGTTTGTTGTTTGTTAGTTGTAGTTTGACCCTTTTTATTTTATTTGTTTTTTCATCTTCTGGACATAGAATTGTTTAATGTATGTAGCTGTATATTTATGTTTAGAACTTTCTTATTTAGACAAAAGGGGGAGATGTAGCGAGAATGAGGTGTTATTAACCTTGAACTAGAGGTGTGGTTTTTAGGTCTTAAAATCTCATGTACAGGTCAGGGCCAGGGCAGTCTAAGACCCAGTACATGCCATCTTCCCTTCCTAATTGTTCCACATGCTGTTGGAAAGAGGATCTGAATCACCACTGCCACCACATGGACCAGTCTAACTTTCCAGGAATTGCCCCATGGTTCAATCTCTGTATCAATGAGTCCAAGGCCTTTTCTTAGCCTCAGTCTGTATTGATGTCCGTGGTTCCTGCTATCACTGAAGTCAGTGAGGATAGAGCCTTACATAGTAGACAGTTTTTTAAGTGGCCATAAACAATCAATGTTATTGTCTCTAACCTTTATACCTCTTGATTTCAAATTGCTTCTAACTAATTTAAGTACCTTAGATACTATGTGTTATTCATAACATTATTGTATCAGATATGTAGTGGTTCCTTATAGCCTGTCACATAAAGTAGAAACTTCTCAGTCCAGAGTTCAAATCCCTTAAGACTCTGCCAACCAGCTTTCTAGCTGATCCCTTCAGCTTGCATATGCACACTATTAACTGAATTGTCTGTTCTTTCCCAGGCAGTTATTACCAAGAATTATAATAATATTTTTTCTAAAATTCACTCTCTCAATTACCTCTATTTTTGTTCATTTTCCGTGTCAGATTCTACTGCCTTTCTGACCACAGTCACCAAATCCTCTCACATTTACAATATAGTATTTATAATTTCTTCTCCATTACAAGTTCTTATTAAATTTTGCTTTCTGTTTCTTCTCAGTAACTATCCAACCATGTTCACATGAAGATTAAGATGTACTACTCTATGATCTTCCAAACAGGAAAGTTCCTGACAAGAAAAAAGAACTCATAAATACTTTTCCACTTGAGTTGGAGGTTATATTGTTTAGAAATATATTTATACTTACCTTTTATTTCTTTGATTTGAAATTTTACTACTACTATCAATGTTATATTATTATCCTTACCATTTGCTTTCCAATTATTGGCAGTAAACAATATTCTCAGTGGGTTAGACATATATATTTCCAGCCAGAGATGATAAGAAGAGAAAGAGAAACTAGGTATTACAATAAGTATTTCCAGATCAAAGTTTAATGAAACTTCATGTTTTCTGATGACTTTCATAATGCACCAGGTTATTGCATCATTGAAATAAATAAAAATTAAAAACCAAGACTAGTCTATTATTTTTTGGCACTATACATTTCCTTTGAATTATCTCTAAAATAATTTTTCAATCTTGATATTGCTTTGTTGTTCTCTTTGAATTGATGAATTAGAAACTGGTTTCTAAGTGCTACTATATTGCAAAGTGCCTAATTAGGAGGTAGGGTGGCCACATTCAAGTACAGCCCTTGAGGTAGATTAATCTGGCTATTCTGGAACAGAATTAAAGCAAGTATTCTAGAACAGAATTAAAGTAAACATTATCTTTTTTAGATCTTTTTAAACATATACACCTGATCTTATATATTCTACCATGTCACAAGAAGCTCTCAATTGGTGCTACTTGACATTGGAGTTTCCAGACTACTGAAAGAGGTAAATGTACATGTGAACTGTTCATGCTGTGGTGTTCATCATTACATTGATATTGTACTAAGACAATACACATAAAAGTTAAAATCCCCTACTGTCTCACTACAAACAATCTTAAAATCTCAGTAATGATATCTGGCATAATCATATAATTTAAATTCTGGTGGAAAATTAATAGTTCTATAGTCTTCCCTAACTTTGGATTTTGGTCTCTGTGATTGATTTTCCCATTCTAAGACTTGTAAACATTATACATTCTGAATGTTGGAAATTAAAAATCAATAAATTTACTGTAAATGAATACATTTGTGTATTTGTACTTTATAGTTAGTATTTTAAATATAAAGTACTTTGATAAACAGGAAAAACTCTAACACATTATTTTGTTTTCAGATGTTTTAGAAAAATATTTAAAAGAAGAATGGAGTGTAGTGGATTTATGATGTTACCTCATAAATAATTGTCCCACCTGTGAGTTTAATAAAAAGCCCTGACTGGCCAAAGGCAGATAGGAAGTGTGGGTGGGGCTACCAGACTAAGAAATCTCTGGGAACAGGAAGAACCGAGCAGAAATATCACAGAGAAGTCAAAAGATGCAGAGGACAGCTATGCTACTCTGAGAAAAGGTACTGAGCTGCAAGGCTGAACTGGATAAGAATCGTGGGTTAGTTAAGATCAAGGGTTAACAAGTTATATGCCTTGACCCTTGGCTGACCAGCCTAAAATTAATATAAGCATCTGTGTATCTCTGTGGGTTTGTGGGTCTATGGGTCTGCAGGTCCAAACCTTGAGGCTAGGCCCAAAAGTCCAGGTCATAATACAATGGAGAGAGAGGAGAAAATATTAAAGGAGTGAGAGAGAGTGGAGAATGCTGACACTGTAAGAAGTGAAGACTTTGAAGTGACTTACGTAACACTGATCAAGGTACAGGGTTGAGTCTATTTAAAGAGAATAATATGGCAGTTTGTTCATTGAAGAACTCCAATAAAGCCATTGGATGCATTCAAGTGTGTGCTTTTCCGTGAACACAGTCATATACCTGTCTGTTATAAAGTCAATGGCATTTAAGGAAACTGTGCAGGTTCAATGACCAAAAGGCTAAATGTGTCAGAAACTCTGTGACCTTTACCTCACACAGAAATCCATGCAGCAGGGTGAAAGGACATGCTGGGATTGAGAATGATACACAGAAACTGCAACATGTATTTTTAAAGAATTTTAGTGAGCTGAAAAATTATTGTTTTAGCTACTGCCCACCTCATGGCTTTATTCATTCTTACCTCAAAGATTCAAAATTTACTTAAAAGCAGAATGCCTATATATTTTTCTCTTGGCATTTCATTAACTTAAAAATATTTCCTTACTCTATTCTTCCTATTAGAATTACAAGTCAGTAAATATATACAAATTTCAGATAAATAATAAATCATTCTAATATAAGTATATTACATACAATCTTTTAAATATACTTATAGCAAAATGCATTGTTTATCTAGAATCTTGAAGAATAAATATGTTTGAATATATGTCTCCCATACATTCTATAGGACTCATTTGCACTGAGAAATCATTTATTGTTAGTCCAAAAAATCTAATGCAGCTGGATATTGCTTATTCTACTTGACAATTCAACTTATATAATTCATCTATTATTTGAAACCCATATCAAATTTCTTTCTTACACAAATGTACTTATCTTCCTTCAAGAAGATTAAAGTATTAAATCTTACAACACTACTGAATATCTACCATTGTCCACAAACTATATTAGGTGCAGAGGATTAAACCAGAAACCCACTGTTCAAAGGCAGAAGATAGTAAGTATGGAACCAATAAGATATAGGAGCAATATCAAAAAGTACACATAGAACTATTTGTGAATCCCAGTGGCCTTTTTGTAGAACTTCATGATGCCTACCCCCCTCTTACCATCTTTCTAAGTGTCTCTTACCAGCATTAGGAAGCTACAGCAAATACCCCTCAGTCTCTCTTCAGTAAAATATTTTGCTTTAACACTTATATTTATATGTTTTCAGGCAAAGAAGCCACTTTCTCCCCATTCAGTGACTCATAAATGGAGTTATTATTGGGCATGGTTGGTTTGTGTGACTTTAAGAAAAGTGATAAATTGTGACTTCACAATGTACTAAATGTGATAGGCGTTTCTCTATAGCTTTAGTCATTTAATCACCATACCATCTCAAGGAACTCGGTACATTTTATTTGCCATTTTATGTAAGAGACTAAAACATAGAATTATTTGTTTTACTCTTACATAGATTGTTGGAACTGAGAGTCATACCCAAACTCTGGCTCTAAAGTAATATGTTGGTACTCTAAAATAGAATAGTTTACATGATAGAAAAAATAAAATCAGCTCTTAAAACCTCCCACATATTAATATTCTTTTTTATTTTGTAAAGACTCAATTTTTCTTATGCTTTTAATATTCACAAATTAATCATATATGCTCAAATACAATTTTGGAGGAGGAAATCTTAAAAGAAGAAAATTAAATTCATGTCACTCTTTACACTTTGGTGTTCCCGTTTGTTATAGCTTACCCAAGTAATTCAGTTCAGTGCTACAGACAGGCTCTAATTCAAATATGTGTACTATTCACAGACCTGTGACTACTAAACCATGACAGATCTGAGCAATCTGATAAAGCAGGACCACAAGATCTTTCTTAGGAGATCATTTTACACAGCAGAATTTATTGTGATTTTTAAAATGACTTGAAAGTTGGTCAACTTACATACACTTCTGTAATCCTAGAACCCAAGAGGCTAGAGCAAGAGGATCATGTCTTTGAGACCAATATGAACTACCTAGTTAGATTCTGTCTTATTAGAACAATGGCATTTTTTTTCAAAAACATTTAAAGCATCCTTAAGTACTTACCTGGTAAGAATTTTGGGGAAACAAAACATGGGGACAGAGAGAAGCATTGAAGTTTAGGATTGTCACGTTAGTCTTGATCTTTATAGATCTTTATAGCAACATGAAGTGTGATAGATATTTCTAGAGCTTTAGTGTCTTCCAAAATGGTTCCCTGTAAGCTATATTGAATATTAAAAGTCTCTATTTCTCCACTTGTCTAATGATGATGCTTAAAACATGGAGATGAGTGAGTAAGGATGTAAAATCTCAATTCTGTTACAGGTGTCTTGTTCTCAAGTCTTGATGGATATGATTTCTAGAAAACATTTTATGGCATACATGTAAGCTATCTGGCATACCAAAAAGGACCAGGCAAAAACTATTCTCACAATAAAAAGAGATAAAGGAATGACAGTGACCAATGTATTTGATTCATCAAGAAGTAAAAGTCTTCAAGGTTATGTCTCTATGTTTACATTCTTAGTAGAGTGCTGCATTATATATGAAGAGTGGCTTAATGTAATCTCAATAGTATTAAAATAAGAAAAATTGTCAAAGAAAATACTGATATCAAAGAAAAACCATATTAGCATTTTCTAGATACAGTTAACTATAAAATATAATGTATGGCCTCCAAACTTTAGAGCCAGCAGATAGAGATATGAAAGGTATGAGTAAAGTGTGCTTAATATTTTATATTAAATCAAAGGTTCCTAAGTTACAGAAATCTACTTATTTGGGGTAAATATTTTTTCACATATAATTTAATAAAAAAACTTTGTTTAGTTGTTCAAAGTATGACATTTAGGAAAATATTAAGTACCAAAAGAGACATCAACATGCCACAAAAGCCTCTGCTTATAATAAGGGTAGATGATCCACGATCAAAAGGATTTAAAGGTCACCTAGTTTATTCAAACATTATCTGTAATATCTTCAGAATCTAACCAGCTATTGGCTGAGAATGAACATGGAAGCAATATTGTCAAGGATCCCATAGATGATCTTTACACAAGACTTCAGTAGGCATCACCATCCCTGACTTCAAGCTATACTATAGAAGTACAGTAATAAAATCAGCCTTGTACTGGCATTAAAACAGACTCATGGATCAACAAAATTGAATTGAAATCTCCAATATTAACTCATACACCTATGAACACCTGAATTTTTACAGAGTCCAAAAATATTCAATGGAAAAAGATAGTGTCTTTAGCAAATGGTATTGGCATAACTGGATGTTAGTATGTAGAAGAAAACAAATAGATCCAAACCTATCACACCACACAAAACTCAATTCCAAGTGGATCAAAGAGCTCAAAAGAAACATAGCTATACTGAACTTGATAAAAAAGAAGGTAGAAAATACCCTCCACAATGACACAGGTGACCACTTACTATATATAACACAGTAGCACAGACACTAAGAATAACAATCAATAAGTGAGACCTTCTGAAACTGAGAAGGTTCTGTAAGACAAAGAACACAGGAAATAAGACAAAACAACAGCCTACAGAATGGGAAAAGATCTTCACCAACCCTACAACTGGGAGAAGACTGATTTCTAAAATATATAGAGAAATCAAGAAACTAGAAACCCCAAGCATAAGTAACCCAATTAGAAAAATGGGGTTCTGAGCTAAAAAGAGAATTCTCAATAGAATAATTAGAACTGGATAAAAAGCACTTAAAATTATAACACTCTTACTCATCAGAGAAATCCAATTCAAAACAACTTTGAGATACAACTTATATTGGCAGAATGGCTAAAGATCAACAACATAGATGACAGCCTATGCTCTAAAGGATGTGGAGCAAGAGGAACACACCTCTATCCTTTCTGGGAGTGTAAACTTGTACAGCCACTCTGGAATGCAGTAAGGCAGTTCCTGAAAAAACTGGTAATTAATCTCCCCAAGGATGCAGCAATACCACTATTAGACATATACCCAAACGCTAATACCCCAACAACATTATGTTAACTATGTTCATGGCAGCATTATCATAATAGCAGGAACCTGAAACAAATTCAATGCCCCTCCACTGAAGAATGGATTAGCAAACTGTGGTACAGCTACATGATATAATCTACTCAGCAGTAACGAAAAAAAAAAAGATATCCTAAAATTTGCAGATATATTGATGGATTTGGAGAATATCCTCCTGAGTGAGGTATCTCAAGCTCAGAAAAATAGGCATGAGATGTACTCATTCATAAGCAGATTTTAGACAAAAAGCAAAGAATACCCAAACTGAAAATCAAAACCCCTGAACAGCTTGGAATCCGAAGGAACTTAGGAGAGACTTCCAGAGATTTCCCTAAAAAGAGAAAATAGAGAAGATCACCTTAGCAAATTGGGGTCATAGTGGGCTGCAGGCTAGAAGAGGTGGGAACAAATCATGAAAGATGGAGATGATTGAGTAAGAGGAGTAGCAAAGAGGGAGAAAAAAAGAAATGGATATTTTGATAAAGAAAGCCAATATTGGGTTGGAACGAAACCCAGTGCTATGTTAACCTGCATGAACAAACAGAACGCCTCTGGTTTTGTCTCTAACCAATAGTGTATGGGGTGACTAAACAGAACTTCCTCTATACTCAAATGAATAACCACCCTAAGTGTCATCACAGAACTTACCTGCAACACAGAATAGAGGCAGAAGCAGAGATCCATGGCTGAGCACTTTGCCAAGCTCCTTGTCTAGCTGAAAGCAGGGGAGAAGAGTCTGCATAAGCAAGGAGATAGGGATTATGAGGAAAAGTCACAGACAGAGTGATGGCTAGGTGAATCTCTGGGGAGCTCATTGAATCAAGAAATAGCCACTGAAGATCCATTGGGAAAAGGAGTTAGGCCTTCCAAGAGTAGGCAACTATTGATTGGCATGAGCAGTATATGGAGCCTCAAAGGGTGGGATCAGACTGTGTTCCTGTGAGTGGACTGGCACCTTGGTGCTTATTCCCTGCAGATGAACACATAGCTCAATATTGACTTTGGGATGAAGAAATCAGACTTTTTTGGAGTGGATATGCCATGATGAACTGACCTACCTTAGGACTTCTTGCTCTTTTGGGAGAGGGAATGGGTGGATGGCGAGAGGGCAGGCTGAAGGCTAACTGGGTGGGATTGGGAGGAGGGAAGGAAGAGGGAGCATGGGCATACATTGATAAAAAGACATTTTTAATTAAAAAAATTAAAAAAGAAGGGATTCTACTGTGACCAAGTTTTGTAAGAGCTATAATTGTCCCAAGAGCACTTAATAAACCAAAAATTGCTAGCTGAAACACAGACAACACTTGCACTGATCAGTGGAAGAAACTGGTAGATGCCAGTGTAAAAATTCATTCAATAACATAAAGAGCAATATTGCACCAATAGAATCTAGTAGTTCTACAACAGCAAGACCTGAACATTCCAATAAAAAATGAGGGGGAAAACAACCTGAAAAATACCTTTATAAAATGATAGTAGGCAACTGTTTATTGGCATGGGCAGTATGAACTTCAAGGAGTGGGATCAGACTTCATTCCTGTGTGTGGGCGGGCATTTTGGAGCCTGTTCTCTGCAGAGGAAAACCTAACCCAGTCTGGATTTTGGTATGAGAAAGTCAGGCTTGCCTGGAGTGTATGTGTCACACTGAGATGACCCACCTTGGGATTTCTTACCCTTTTGGGAGAGCAGATGGGGAGATGGGTAGGGGGAAGGCTGAAGGCTGACTGGTAGGGATTGGAAGAAGGGAAAGGATGGGAGCAGAAGCATGCATGGATAAAAAGAAATTTTTAATAAAAGAAAAGTAATAAAATGAACACACAAAAATTATAGAGGCCTTTAAAGAGAAATTTTTTTTAAAAAAATATGAAAAACTCCGCAAGAAAATAGATGAAAAGACAAGCAAAATATTGGGAGAAAACAATACACTCCTTAAAGACTAGAGAACCAAGAAAAAGCAAACAAACAGGTGATGAAAACAGTGCAAGACTTAAAACCTGAAATAGAAGCAATAAAGAAGACACAAATGAGGGAATGCTGGAAATAGAAAATCTGTAGAAACAAACTGCAACTACATATGCAAGTATAAAGAACAGAGCGCAAGAGATGGAAGAACTTCTGGTGTGGCAGATTCAATGTTGGAAATAGATACATCAGTTTAAGAAAACACTAAAACCAAAATTTTATAAACAAAATGTTGAAGAAATATGGCACACAATGACAAGAGCACACTTAAGAATAATAGGAATAGAAGAAGACTACTTCAAAGACATAAACTATATTCAACAAAATCATAGAAGAAAACTTTGCCAATGTATAAAGGAAAATGGAAATTAAAATACAAGGTTACAGAGCATCAAATAGACTAGATCCTCAAAAAAGTTTGCTTTTTGTCACATAATAATTCAAAGAATAAATATATAGAATAAAGAAAGAATTTTAAGGACTGTAAAAAAAATGGGCCATGTAAATTATAAAGGTAGACCCATCAGAATAATACCTGGTTATGAGAGCTAGAGGGTTGTAGGCAGATGTTATAAAGACACTATAAGACCAGGGATGTCAGCCCAGACTACTATAACTAGGAAAACTCTCAATTAACATAGATGAAGTAAACAAGATATTCCATGACAATACCAGATTTAAACAATACCTATCCACACAAACTAACACAATAAATACATAAACAGACAAGAAACACACCTCAAATTTAAAGACAGACACTGCATCAAAATAAAGGGTTAGAAAAGAATTTTCAATCAAATGGACCCAAGCAAAAACTGGTGTAGCTATTTTAATATCTAATGAAATAGACTTCAAACTAAATTCAATCAAAAGAGATCAGGAAGTACATTATTTATCTCAGGAAAAGTCTACCTAGAGGAAATCTCAATCCTGAACATTCATGTCCCCAATACAAGGGCACACACATATGTTTAAAAAATATTATTACATTATTAAACTTTACATAAAGCCTTACACACTAATAGTGGGAGATTATAATACCCCATTCTCACCAAGGAGTAGGTCTTCCAGACAGAAACTGAAGAGAGAAATAAGGGAGCTAACAGATATTATGACTCAAATGGATTTAACAGATATATACAGAATATTTCACCCAAATACCAAAGAATATATCTTCTAAGAACCCCATGGAACATTCTCTAAAATTGACTATATACTCAGTCATAAAGCAAACATCAATAGATACAAAAATGGGAATATCTTCTTGTATCATATCATACTACCATGGTCTAAAGGTAAAATTCAACAACATCACAAACCACAGAAAGCCTACAAACTCATTGAAACTAAACATCTCTCAACTGAACCAACTCTGGGTCAAAGAAGAAGTTTAAAAGAAAATCAAAGACTTCCTTGAATTCATTGAAAATGAATCAACAACATACACAAACTTATGAAACACAATGAAAACAGTGCTATGAGGAAGGTTCATAGCACTAGGAGCCTACATAAAAAATTGGAAAATTCTCATACCAGAGACTTAATAGCACAGCTGAAAGATCTAGAACAAATAGAAGCAAACTCACCTAAAAGAAGAAGGCATCAGGAAATATTTAAACTCAGAAATGAAATCAATAAAATTAAAAGAAAGAGAACTATTCCAAGAATCAATGAAACAGAGTTGGTTCCTTAAAAAAGTCAACAAGATAGATAAACCTTTATTCAAACTAACTAAAAGGAAGAGAAAGAATATCCAAATCAACAACATCAGAAATGAAAATGAGGACATCACAACAGGCTCTGAAGAAATCCAGTGAATCATTAGGTCATAGTTCAAAAATCTGTACTCCACACAATTGAAAAACCTAAATAAATGGACAAAGTTCTGGACAAGTACCACTTAACAAAACCAAATCAAGATCAGATAAATGTTGTCAATAGACCTATGGACTTCCTGAAACTTAGAAGCTTCTAAAAAGCAAACAACACAGTCAATAAGATAAATGACAGTATACAGAATGGGAAAAGATCTTCAACAACCCTACATCTGACAGAGGACTGATCTCAAATGTATAGAGAACTCAAGGTACTAGGGGCTAAAACTCCAATAATCCAATTTAAAAATGTGGTACGGGGTAAATAGGGAATTGTCAAGAGAAGAATTTCAAATGGGTAAAAGACACTTAAAGAATTGCTCAATATCCTTAGCCATCAGAGAAATGCAAATCTAAACAACTCTGAGATAACATTTTACATCTGTCAAAATGGCTAAGATTAAAAATAAAGATGACAGCCTATATTGGAGGGAATGTGGAGCAAGTTGAACAGTCCTCCATTGCTGGTGAAGATGCAAACTTGTATAGTCACTTTGGAAATCAGTATGGTGGTTCCTCAGAAACCTTGGAATCAATTTATCCAATGATCCAGCAATACAACTACTGGGTATATATCCAAAGATTCACATTCTTACAACAAGGACATCAGCACAATTATGTTCATAGCTGCATTATATGTAATAGCCAGAAGCCAGAAACAACCTATATGCCTCTAAACCGAGGAATGGAATTAAAAATTGTGGTACATTTATAAAATATAGTACTACTCAGTAGAAAAAGAAAAAAATGACATCTTAAACATTTTATACAAATGGATGAATCCAGAGAGTATCATCTTGAGTGAGATAACACTGGACCAGAAAAGATGGACATGGTACATATTCACTCATAAGTAGATTTTAGACACAAAGCAAAGAATAACCAGGCTACAACCAGGTAATTCTCTTGGGAATCTAGGTAACAGGATTGAGACATACATGGATCACCCTGGGAAGGGAAAATAGAAAAGATCTCCTAAGTAAAATTGGGATTATATAGGGGAGCAAGCAAGCAGAGGTGAAAAGACATAATGAGATAATGAGATGGTTCAGTGGGGGAGAACAAAAGAGAGGGAAACAAAAAATAGATATCTTGATAGAGGGAGCTATTTAGGAGTTAGAGAGAAACTTGGTGCTAGGGAAACCTCCAAGAGTCCACAAGGTGTCCCAGGATAGGATTCCAAGAAATAGTGGGTAAGGTGCCTAAACAGGACTTCCTCTACAGTCAAATGAATGACCATCCTAATTGTCATTATAGAACCTCCATCAAACAAGTGATAAAGGCAGTCAGACATCCATAGCTAAGCACTCTGTTGAGCTCCCAGTCCAAATGAAGAGAGGGAGAAGAGTGCATATGAGCAAAAGGACCAGAATCAAGAGGAAAATGCTCATATTGACGACTGAATAGAGCTATTGGGAGCTCACTGACTCTAAAATAACCACTGAGGATACTTCATGGTAAAGAAAATTAAACCCTCTGACTGTAGATGACAGTTGAATGGTTTGGGTAGTTTGTGGAGCCTCTTGCAGTAGGACCAGAGTTTATTTCTTGTGCATGAACTGGCTTTAAAGAGCCCATTTCCTACAGAGAAACATCTTACTCAGCCTTGATATTTGGGGAGGGACTTGGGCCTACCTCAACTGGATATGACAGACCAAACTGACTCACCTTGGAATTCCTTGTCTTTACTGGGCAATGGATAAAGGAATGAGGTGGGGGAGGCTGAAGAAAGATAGGGAGAAGAGGA
Organism: Phyllotis vaccarum; assembly: GCA_033318265.1. Lineage (NCBI taxonomy): Eukaryota > Metazoa > Chordata > Mammalia > Rodentia > Cricetidae > Phyllotis > Phyllotis vaccarum. The sequence continues at coordinate 62,616,733 of JARWLC010000017.1, forward strand.
AAGTGGGGAAGCAGTAAGGGTATAAGAAAAAACTTTTTAAATATAAAAATACAAAAAGGAGTCTTTTAAGTCAATAACTATAATAGGCCATCATTTAGGTAACAGGGAAGAAACAGTAATTCCAGACTATAAAGAGCCCATTGACTGAATCACTATTTACTTCTTTTATATTTGTCACCATTCTCTACTTTCCAGATTTATTTTTTACAACAAATATAGGAGAATTCCATGGGCTTGTTGATTCTTCAATATGCTGAACATCTAATTGCTTCTGTACCAGATATTCTAATGCCTAAAATGTCTCTTGTCTTAGAGGCCTTTGATGAACCTATATAGGCTTATATGTCAACCACTTTAAAAGTAGTGCTGTGGGTGGCTTTACAGGTCAGCCACTGTCATGCACTGTTTTTGTATACATAAATTGCTAGTGACTGCATTTTTTTTTTATAATACCTTAAAATATTATTCTCAGAAATATAGTTGGGTCTATGGATCTTGTATAAATTTTAATCTGAGTATTCCATTTCTATAGAAGATCACAACCCCATAGACTCATTGCTCAATTAGTTTCTGCCATATATGGCTTCAGCCTTATTTTCTGTCCATACAGTCCTATACATTCGAACTACCTCAAAGTTTATTTTACCTAAGTTATTTCTCCAATCCCTTAAAATTAAACATCTACCTCCTTTGGAGGCCATTTAGGGTGCCATTGTGGGGTTATGATGGATACATCTGGCCCCATGTCTACCAAGCCCTGAATAAAAATGTTATCTATCCATATTCATAATTTTGGCCTTTGTTCATTTGTGAAAGTCTGCCAGAATATTTATTTTGTGGTTTTTATTAGAAATTTTTATTCCTCCTTATTAGTCACATGTCAGCCCTTGTCACACCATCTGCATAATTCAGAATGTATATAACAGTCTTCTGGGAAGGACATTCCCAGAAGAGATATTAATTCTAGGAGTGTACAATTCCTTCTTAAAAGGCCGGTTTTATCACAAATAAAACATTTGATACCTTGGTTTATTTTCTGATATTAGAAATGGCTTAAGTACCCAAGACTCATCATTATAATTAAGAGACTCAGCATTATTTACATGTTGAATTCATTTCTCTGGGGGTACTAATCTGATTTTAGCAGCAGAAGCATCGATTTACATTATAAATTTGCATGGTCAAAAGACAAAGAGAAAATTAGTTACATTCTAACTTCTGATTCTGATACCACTCTATATTGCTTTAATCAATAGCTTTGGTTAATCTCTGCAGAAAGTCTGCCTTGCTTGACTGTAGTATACGGATCAATTTTCTGTTATAGATATAGAATTTTTCCAATCCTTCAAAGCAGCAGTATTACATAGCAGTAATGTATATTCATCAAATGCAGACTGAATCTTTACATCAGCAAACTGACCCTCACCAAGAACATGATCTTGAGCAATGTTAAAACCTCTAATCCTCCCTTGTTGTTCAGTGGTTTTAGCTCTTCTTTCAGCCAATTTCTCCATTATCAGTGTTGGCTATAATCTAAGACTGCAACTATTTGCTGTATACAATCATTAGATGTGACTCAATACTTTCTAGACCATAAATTTAGCATTTGTTTTACATATGTGGAGTGAATTTCATGAACCAAAATAGCTTCTTTGAAGTCATTTATATCTCTTACATGTATAAATTCCCAACTACAAACCCTAGAGATTCATAATTTTCATGCCTTTCTGAATGTTAATTTGATAGATCATAGGAGAGGAGATAGAAATGTCACATACATTTACAACTCTCACAAATCATCTACAACTCCTTAAGATATCAGTGATGGTTGTTCTGAACTGTTCTGGGTTGATTGTGCTTTAACATCTGTCTCAATTACAGCAAAACAATCTTCCCATTGTTGAAATTTAGAAACCATAGATTTATCTAAGGTCTGAATCTCATGAGTAGTAAACCTTTCTAATGATTCCATAAAATTAATAAGTCTACTACTCTCATCATTAACATAGTTATACAAATCTACTGTGTCCAAAGAGAAAGATATATCTAAAAGTTTGTCATAACAAATTTTCTCAAAATTAACTTTGCATACTAATTTATCATTAGCAGATTCCATGTTATGCATTTCAGAAAGTCATTTTTTGCCTGCAAGACCTTTATCATTCCATTTAACATTCTATATTTAGTATACATATCAGACCATTTTTTAAGATATAAAATGTAGAATCAAGCTGAGTAGTAACAAGACTGTGAGTGTAAAGCTCTCAAATGTATAATTATGTAATATGTCCTCAGTTGTAGCAGCAAAAAATAATTCTAAATTCTTAGGAGGTTGTGTTCTTTGTCATGTTGACTAAAGGACTTGCCTTGAAGGAGAAATTTATTATTTACCTCAGTTTGGATGTAATGACGATGCTTGGCCAGCAGATGTCACAGGTGTGGCTCCAATTAGTTAAGGCAAGCAATTAAGACCACAACTGACTGCATCTAGCACAGGCTTCTACAATTCTTAGAAAGTTAGAGTAAATACAGCTTTACAGAGGGTGAACAAAGCATGGAACAGAACTAGGGACAGTGTTCAGCAGGAGAAGGGATGCCACACAAGCCACCATCCTGGCATCAGCAGAAAAGGGAGGGGGGATGGTGGCAAAGTAGCAGTGGTTGTGTCTTAATGCCAGATGGGAGCTGAGCCGGTAGAGTATGGTAAGTTGGAGTGCCTACCCTTGAGTGGTTCACAAAGGCGAGGCAGGCAGATTTCCTGCACAGCACTGCTCCATTTCAGCCATGTTTTAGCAAGAATGCTCACAATTTACAGTGGTCAATCAGAGCACAAATGGGCTCATCTAAACCCAAGACTCAACATGTGCTTTCAAAGAGAACGCCCACTGTTTAACTTGCCCGGGTGGCAAGCTGAGTGGGTGCAAGCAGGCCTAGGGTACCCAGAACTTTCTAAAGGCCCTACAGTAGGAGGGAGCATTCCCGGAATCCTGCTACGGGTTGCTGAGCAGGATTCTGACATTGGGTACAAAATGTGACCCAAATAATAAACTCGATTAATTTTTTTTAACCCGTTGAGTCCTTTTTGTTGTTAGAATGTATATGATTTCAAGGTTAAACAAACTTACTTTGTCCCTGGAAGAGGCTAAGTATCTCATAAGTTATTAATTGTTTGTAGTTCTTTGTCTGGTGGTGGAATCTCATGAAAAAATTCACTTTCACAATAGCATCGCCATTGATATTACCATTGTCTCAGTATTGGTTTATGCAATCATTTCTAGAAAAGGCTGTTTCACAGCAGACTTTCTGGTACTCTAGCATTTACAATCTTTCCATTTCTTCTTCTGCAATATGCTCTGAACCATGAAGGTAGGAGCTGTGATGCATATATATCCATAAGAATGGGCTACCCATGATTTTTTGATCTCGGCATTATATCCAGTTAGGGTTTTCTGTGATGATATCCATTTACAGTTAGGAAATAATAAGAGGTTAAGCCTGATTAATTATCATCAGAATGAGTATATAATTTGGATCAATATTTATTTAAGCAACTTACAATACTAAGGCAGGAAATGGAGAAAGGATACACTTATCTGGAATGGATCTTCCTTCTAGGCAGTAGAGAAGCAGAGAGAGTACTGTCTGCATGGCACAGAACTTTAAACTGTTTTGGCCACACTTTAAGGCAATAGCATCGAAGTTCTTGGGTGAACCCCAAATCTGCACTGGACCAAAGGCCATAGTCTCATATCAGAAAAGTGCTGAATCCCACTACAGAGGTCTACCTGGGAACCTAACTAACCATTTGGTTATAAGGTAAGGCAGGTAGTGGGAGAGAAGAAAGGATCTTCCAGAAACTAACCTCTAGCCAACTGCAATCTGGGACTGGATTTGACAGAGCCAATTACAGCCCACCTACAGAGCAACCTATTAGATGAAAAGAACATTTCTGAGACAAATGTTATATCAATAATGAGAAAAAGTCAGTGATCAGTTAAGAAAATAGTTCTGATCATGTCAGTAACCATAGATTAAAGGGATGGTGCCTCCAGACCCAACCTGTTAGAACATGAAGCTATTTTCTCTTCTGCTTAGTTGCCCAGTTGTCCATTCTTCCTGTGGAGAGTTATTCTTCATAGCCAGCTTCTAAGTGTGAGTAGTCAGATTTCACCATCGGGGTACAACTGATGACACAAAGCCTTGGTCATTCTCAGCATTGTGAGCATTGACTGTAAGCTCCATAAAAAAACAAAGTTCAGCCCGGATTTACAGACTCAGAACCTACATTTTAACAATCCTCTTGCCCCCAGTATCATGAGCATACTGAGTTCTAAGAAACTATTCAATATTTGTTTTATTTATTTATTTGCTTTTACTAGTAATATGTATATTTTCCTGGAAGAAAGAGATGAAAAAAAGGGTGTTTTGCAGTCCACTTGGCCTTGCACTAAACATCTTCATGTGTTATTCTCTGCACAGTACTGAGACTACAAATATGTGCCAGAACCCTTTCTATTCTAATGCTGGGTTTTAAACACCAGAGAACTGGACCATCTCTCCTCTGCCAATTTTTGTATCTTCCCCATATACCTAACTACAGTGTTCTGTCCACCTATCACAAAGGTAAATATTTAATATTTCCAACAACTTCTTAGAATCCTCCTCTCTTACACATACACTTAATTGTAATTCCCGACCTTAAACACAGGTAGATATACTGTTACTTTGACCTAATCTGGAGTTTATTCTTTTAAATAACTATATTCTCTCTATCTGTAAAGCCCTTTGTTTCCATGGCAATACATACATAATTGCATATGTGACTAACTGAGGGATACTGCATATGACAGACTCTCTCCAGCAAAAAATATATGTACCCACAAGTATTAACTACCTGACTAAGATTTTATCCAACCACTTGATGTCTCTGGAGCATACATATGATTTATGAACACAATAGTACATACAAGGAAGATTGGTCATGTGAGAGCTATTGTTAAGAAAGCTGGAAATCTTGAATCTGTTGTTAATTTGTAATATAGCTTGGCACAGGATTATTGGTTTTTTAAAATGTAATTTCCAAGGGTCCAATCCTTCCTACTTAAAGTGAGAGGAGAAAATAATACCTGAACTCTTAAATTGCCCTACAATTTAAAGTTTATTTTAATTTTAACTAAAACTATTCAGCAAACCTTCCTGGTATTAAACATTAACATGGTTATTTTTATGTGGCACATTTTATTATCCTGCTAATAAATAATTAATTATAACTTTCTGTCTTGGCCAGTAGTTTTTCTGGACTTTTATGATTCATTATTTGTGCTATGCTGTAATGCAGCCTCTCGAAACTGACATACTAGCATTTATTGTTTTTTATTGCTTCTCTAATGTGGCTTTGGAAAGAAACACCAAGTACCACATGTTTAGAAAGGGTTTAAAAGTTTAACGTGTTAAGTGCTACTCAACTGGAACACTCAGCTGGATATAGAACCTGGGGACAGGTGCTTTTGTGAACTTGGCCATTTAAACAGAGTTGTCAATGATGGATAATTCCTCTGTCTGTCACCCCAATACAACTGTTTGCGAAGGTGATTCCTGCCTAGTTCCTGAGAGCAACTTCAATGCCATTCTCAGTGTGGTGATGAGCACTGTGCTCACAATCCTCCTGGCCATGGTGATGTTTTCGATGGGATGCAATGTGGAAATCCGCAAGTTCCTGGGACACATAAAACGGCCATGGGGCATCTTCGTGGGCTTCCTCTGTCAATTTGGAATCATGCCTCTCACAGGCTTTATCCTATTTGTAGCCTTTGGCATCCTCCCTGTACAAGCTGTGGTGGTACTAATAATGGGCTGCTGCCCTGGAGGAACTGCCTCCAACATCCTGGCCTATTTGGGTAGATGGTGACATGGACCTCAGGTAAGAAAGAGACATTTGCCACTACTGCAATCTGCTGGGGTTAAGCTTGGAAATTAATGACTGTTTGACCAGCTTCAATAACTAGATATCTAACTAAGGAGTTAAATGGGAAAAATAAGTGCATCTTCTAGGACAGGTGCTTCGCTGTTAGAATTTGGGACTTTTCTTTGTGCCTGTGCATTTTTGTAGTTATTATCCTGAAACAAAACAGTAATTTAGATTTTAATTTTGTTTCTTTAATAGTTTTAGTTAGCACACAAAGTAGTAGGTTTCTATGTGACATTTGTATATATATATACATATTTGTATATATATATCATTATGCTTTATTCTTAATCATTTCTTCTTACAATTCTAGTTCTCCTCTCTCCCTACTGGACCACTTTCTGTCCTTTTTCCTGTCACATATATTACTTTAGCTTCTGCTTTTTTCTTACTTTCAACTTCCTGCTTTGCTTTAATAGTTCCCTCTATATCATGTCCTGTGTGTGTGTGTGTGTGTGTGTGTGTGTGTGTGTGCGCGCACACGCATGTGTGTGTGTATGCCTGTGTGTGTATGTATATGTATGTATGTATACATATAAATATATAAGCATCTGAGAGGAAGCCTTGGAATCTGTCTTTCTTAGTATGGATTACTATGCTTACACTTTAAATTCTAACTCAATTAACAAGAAGTTGTATCATCTCTGGGAATAGGCTCCAAGAATTTCTTAATTAAATAATTCTTTGCCAATCTACAACTGTAACTGAGAAAGTCTTGTTGGAATGGAATAAGGAGGAACTTTCTTTTTGATATCAAGGAGGTCTGAGTGCAAATATGAGCTCAAACCTCTGTGGTTGAAATCAGTTCCATCAAACCACTTATTCTTTGCACAAAATACTTCTTGGCTAAAAATCTAATAAATAATTCATAAATTCATTTTATCTCTGCAGACATTAAAAGGGAAAATTCTTCAGTAGTATTTTTTATTTATGCTGACTTCTCTATAGAATAAAGACAAAGTATTTTATTTCTATTTTCCAACAGATAATCTAACTGTAATATTTATCCAATCCAATGTGCGTGCCAGTTTGAACTAACACTGGGCAGGAGGAAAGAAAAAGAAGCATTAATGGAAATAAACAGGAGTTCTTAATTCTGAAAATCAGATAGCCAAATATCACTTCTCTCTTCTATTACAGATGACATATATTTCCACTAAGCATTGAGCTAACCATATACTTATTAAATACTGGACAACTTCCCATCAGCTCTGTTAGTCCCTAGTGTCTGGTGAGCAGCAGAGAACTAGCTATAAACTCTTAGCTGGTGCTATTTTCCTGGTACCTTAGAAAACAAATATTATGCATTACTCATTTTTGCATAGGGACTTGGAATTGCTGCCTAGCAACAGATATTACTTTCTTTAAAGAAAAGCCCTGCGAAATAATACAAAATGATAAGTGCTATTGGCATTCCGTTAATCTGTGGTTATACAATTGTACAATATAAAGGACTGTTTAAGCTTCAAATCTGTTGACTTGTACACAGACACACAAAGTGAGATTTCCAGGAACTTGTAACAACTATACTGTAGGTAACCCTGATGATTTGGCATACACTAAATGGCTCCTTGCTAATTCTTTTTTTTCCCTTTGAGTTTCTACTTGACAGAAAATATATTTGCTTTTTAGAGTGTGGTATCTTTTATTGAATATGATAATCTCCATTTTCAATTATTTTTCCTATGAAGAAAATAAGTTTATTATTTTATATGGTTCAACAAAACTTTATTGTGCATATGTGCTAGTTTTTTTTGATTTCTTATTAAAAATGTCATTTTTTATCTGTTTTCCCCTTGCTCCCCCTCTCTTCCCTCCTCTCAGTTCCTCCCAGTACCCCTTCATCCTTCTCTCTTTCTTCAGTCTCGCCCCTCCCCATCCATCCATCCCCCAATAAATAATACAGCCTTGTAATAGTACAACATATACCTCAACAAAATGTCACACACTATTACTGAACGTAGTATCAGTTGTATATGGTACTATACCAATTCCCTTTTATCACTTATGTTGAGGACAAATTACTCAGTAGGATAGTACAGAAGACATTATTACCATGTTCTACTATACTGAAAAATAATGTGTGCTATAATTAACCTCTGTCATAAAGAGGTGATCATACTAAAATGCAAGATGACATTAGGGATTGGAGTGATATTCTAGGAACTAAAAGTATTGGTTGCTCTTGCAGATGACCTAAATTTTACACCTAGAACCCATATAAGGAAGATTAAAATTGTTACTCTAGTTCTAGGACATAGGATGGATTCTTTTGGCTTTTATGGGCACCTATATACATGCATATATGCAAATTTGTACACAGAATAGGCACAAGCACACAAATAAATAATAAAAAAATTAAATGAATAAATAGAGCCTTTTATTGACATTTTATGTTAGGAAAACAATGTTTAAATATTTCTTTAAAGAAAGTGAAGTCACGGCTACTAGGAAACAGCCCTCCAAAACTTAATTCTTCTGGAGTAAGTATTGAACAACCTAAGTCTTAAAATAATTTATATAGATGCAACCTTATCTTCCTCTTAGGTCTCTAACTCTGTATTCTTACAACACTACATGCTCCATCTCTGCTTGAACTCTAGTAATATCAGAAAAGATAATTTTAAACCAATTACCTTTATTAATAAGACTAACAATGCAAAATGGTACCAAAACCATATCACTTAGCTTTGTCTTTCTTGGGCGTGATTCAAGAAACTATTTACCTGTCCTCCATTGTCTATTCTCAGAATTTCACAATCTCTAATTATTTAAAGTAAATGCATTAATAAATAAAAATCTTCCATTTTTTTAGTAGCAAATAGTATTTCAGCTATCTCTCTGATAACCTCCAGCCTGGGACACTGTTGTTTGTAGATATGATCAATACATAGAAATTCTCAGCTAAGTTATGTCATGGGAATAATATGCACAAAATATATCAAGAAAAATTAAGGAGAATAGACAAGTGAATCTGATGTTAGCAAAGGTTTATTGTCATAGGACAAGGGGATTTCTTTTTTCCTTTGTGTCTCTGCTCTGTCCCCACATAAAGTGGATACATAATATCTCCATCCTTAGTCATGACCTCAGATGCACTAAATAAAAGAATTTATTTTAATTCTATCCATTGTATTTTTTCAGCTGTCTACTTTCACTCATCTTTTCCTGAGTTTCCCCAGCTTCTTTACTCCTTTATATACTCACTACTCTAGACATTTATTTAGAGTGTTTTTCAGTCATAACCTTTGTATTTGGCTAAACATTACATATTTTATTTTCCACTTTGCTGTTCAATGATATTTTCAAAATCCATGACCCCCTAACTTGTCAAGTAGCACCTTCTCTTTCAAAATAATGTACACTCATTGTTTTCTCCTGTGGGAGAACCAGTCCAATCCCATTTGACTATTTCTTTTATCAACACACAGTAAGAAAACTTTGTTGCATTCTCTGAAATATTATTTTTACTTTACTATCAAGTGTTTATTAGATGCTGTGAGACATCAAATATAAGGCTAAATTCTTAAAGAGCATTGTTCTATTTTGACTCTCTGAAGAATCCTAGGGTCTTTTGTGTAGACAGATTAGAAAAATTAAAGATTATAACCTTTCCAAGGTCATCCAGTTGGTAAAAGTTTGTCAGATTTGGGATCCAGACAGACATTATCTACTAGACTCCTGTTAGCTCTTGACCTTTGATCACGTCATACCTATCACCTGCCCAGTCTACAGAATCAGACACATCTGTTGATATCTCAAAGGTGGAGTTTCACTTTTTGATATGATTTCAGACTTTTGTATTTCTTTATACTCAGTTCCTCCACACATACCAAATCTTTAGTTATTAAATTTATTTCCCCCATATACATAAATATTTTCTCTAGCAGTTAATAGACTTATGTGAGAAGAGTTAAAGCCAAGTTATATTTTTAACTCTTTAATACATTAGAGTTTTATCATTTCAATGTGATATCTCAAAAGTATCTATATTTTAAGCATCTATGCCCTTTTGGAAATTATTATTCTCTCTACTGTTTAACAAAGTCCTCTGTGAACCATTTCAACAATAATTTTGTTTTGTTCTTGTTATTAGCTCAGATAACTTCAAAGTCTACTCTATTAAAGAAAATGTCTCTTATTCTCAAACAACCACTTGGGGATATACACAGCTTTGTGAACACACATGCCCCAGCCATGACAGAAATATATATTTAGAGAGAGAGAGGGACAGAGACACTGAGACACAGACAGACCTATGAACAGGGGTGGTTTTATATATGGGTAAACACATATGTTACTTGGTCTTTCATTTCTCCTTGCCTTCAGAAAGTCTTTTAAGTGCATATTTTGTGTTGATTTACTGTCACAGTATTTAGTTCTATTAGCACAAACAATTTTAATCAGAATCATTTAAATGTATTTTGAATTAATTAACTTAAAAAACATTACTAAGTTAAGACCCTTGAATAACTTTGTTATTAATCATTATTTTGCCCAAAGTATTAAAATTTATCTTCAGATTCATTGGATAAAATTATTCATCTCCATATGCTTCCCTTACCACTTGGGGGGCATGTGCCATAAAACCAACTGACTTATTCTTGATATTATTCAGAAACCAAACTTCACTGACTGTTTATTTGTAGCCTGTGAGGTAACAGTGACAAAGAAAGGTCCAATGCATTACTCAGACCCACGTACTAAGGAACATTACATTTTTCCAATCCAGTGTGTGCCTTCAGAGCTCAGGTATTAAGTCTCTTTCACAAGCAGAGGATGTAACCTTGTATTCAGGACATTTTGAAGTGGACCAAGATTCCCCATTCTCAAAAGCCCCTCTTCCATTTTCTGTCATAGAGCTAAAAATAGCATTTTTAAAGAGATTCCTCCATATCAAAAACCAGACTTCCTGCTCACTCAGACACTCATAGTAAACAAAGAGTGTTTGTTCTTCTTTGGTTGTTGACTCAGACAGTGATGTTATATTAACTATCTCAGGGAAGATGTGAACAAACATAAATTCACCCTGATCAGAGACCAAAGGTAAGGACTTTCACCCAAGTCCCACTTGCTAAACCAGTAGATTTTTTGAGCTTTCTTAGAAACCACAGAGAAGTGGTTACTCCTATAAGTGTCAACAACCCCTAAATAAATGCATTACCACAAAGTCCACCCCATCATGGCCAAAGTCTATACTTGCAGTCAGCCTTTCATTTCATGTCTGCTGTAGCAATTTCCAATATTTCTAGAATATGGGGATAGGAAAAGAGAATTGGTCCTAGGGTCCTGTGACCTCCTGACACTCTTACTATAGGAAAATGTCACTACTTAAATTATCATTATTATATACTAGTTAGTATCATGCTGTTTAGCTTATTTCATCTTCATGGATATTATTTCAAGGTAATTTATATTTCAAGACATCCTGGTATGACCTGTTATTCTTGGAGGAAAGAGTCATATACAACAGGTCACATACGGAGACACTTGGCACCTTCTTTGGTAATTATTTTAAGCATCATTGACTACCCTCTATTATCTGTGGAAACAGAAACCAAGGGAAGGATGGTGCAGCTATGTAAAAAGACCAAGTACAGGATACCTTGCCCAAAGCCAGGCACTTTACAAGCATGACCAATATGTATTTCTATAATCATAAAGAATGATTTACTGATTGAGTCTCACAGAAATTGAAAATGAAGAGCAACTTCTCTAGAAAATACAGGTAGTTACCTCAGGCTGTTTGTTTCATTCCAGTGTTAGCATGACTACTTGCTCCACACTGCTTGCCCTTGGAATGATGCCCCTTTGCCTCTTCATTTATACCAAGATGTGGGCCGACTCAGGGACAGTTGTGATTCCTTATGATAGTATTGGTAAGTAATTTCTCTTCAGGATGCTTTATATTACCCTCAAGATCTCTGCTTAGTTCCTTCTAAAAATCTCAGGGAAGGCTCCAAGCTCACATACATCATTTCCTTTTGACCCAGGAGCATGTCTTTTTCCTACACATTTTTTTTATTATGAATTTACCCTGGAATCTGTAACTGTATTGAAAGAATACAATTTCCAAAACTTGACTCCATGAAGAGAAACTAAATTTGCCTCAGATCAAAGTAACATAGAAAAGAAACAGATGTAGGAATGAGGCCTTAACCTAGTAATATCCCTTGGGGAAAATTAGGCTGCTACAAATGGGAGCCACTATTCTTCAAGTGGTATGTTTATGGTAATGGGTCTTCGCCCTACATATTGAAATTTAAGAAACATACAAGTAAATAAATAAATAAGCAGCATGATATCAGAGTAATAGTCATAGATGGGAGAATCGACACTCATGAATGAAATATATTGTTCATTATCTTCAAGTGTAAGCCATATCTTAATATGAAAGCCAATTTAATGGTATTCTCCATACTTTCATGTCCTGTAAGTCAAATTTGCTAGTTACTACTCTGCCTCTATTTATTTCAACTCCTAAATGCTTCTCCATTTTGAAGAAGCTTCTTTTCTAATTTGAGAGAAAATAAATGGTAGAAGATAAAGCAGTTGGTACAACATGAAAATTTAGTCAGGGACAGACTGAGAGAACTACCAGCATCTTCAAAGCAGGCTGTCTCTCAGAAATACCTGGACAGAAGGATCTCTCTCTCTCTCTCTCTCTCTCTCTCTCTCTCTCTCTCTCTCTCTCTCATTTATTTTATATCCTAACTAGAGTTTTCCCCTCCTCATCTCCTCCCATTCCTTCCCTTACCTTCTCTTGTCCATTCTACTCCTCCTCTGTTTATTTTAGAAAGGGACAGACTTCCCATGGGTATCAAATAAGCATAGCATATCAAGTTGCCATAAGACTAAGCACCTTCCCTTGCATTAGGCTGGACAAGGCAATCCACCAGTAAGAAGAATAGGTTCTAAAAAGCCAGCCAAGGCAATAGGGACTGCCCCTGCTCCCACTGTTAGGAGATCTACAAGTAGATCAAGCTACACAATTGTCTCATATGCAGAAGGTTTAAGTTGGTCCCATGCAGTTGGTTGTGAGTTCTTATGAGCCATGTTAGTTGTTTATGTGGGTTTTCTTGTAATGTCTTTGACAGTCTCTTTTAAAGCCGACTTTACAAAGGATTCTTCCTTAATCTCTCTCAGAAAGGTTTGCGTTTACTATTAACAGAAGCACACATCTCAGGTCAAACATAAACTCCCTGAGATTATAAAAGGAATTTTGTGGGAGTGGAAAATAGACTCAAAGTCACTTTCATTTCAAAGAAAAATTCTTTCTATGATTAAATGTGATTCAACCTACAGGCAATTGAATTAGGAAAAATTTGTGAGCAATGACTGTGAGGTAGGCATCTGTATTGCAATTCTTATCTGCCCCACATTAAATTTGAGTTACCACTGATTTCAATGGAGAATTTTGAATGAATAGATCCTCCTATTAGTCCCTGATATCAGTAATTCCCTAATAGCAGTTTAATCTCTCTCCAACAGGGTTTGGAATGTATGTTCCTGCTTGCATTTCAAACTCTTTCCTCAGTGAAAACATTCCCTAGAGTTAAATAATTTCATCTGTTTGAACATTGAACAATATTGTAGATGTCTCAGGGAAACTGTTGGCTGACTAAACAATTTTGATTGGACTTTATTCAATGCTAAAGCAAATAACTTAAACCTTAAAATATTTTTCTTTTGATATTCAGTCTCTTCTGAAAAATGCCTCATAGGAATATTAACAAATTTGTACTACAATGTGGTAAATTTATACCATAGAATTTCAGTTAAATATATTTTGATTTGGGTTTGTTTTGTCTTGTAGCAAGATATCACAATGCAGCTTGGCTCTCTTGGAACTTGATGGGTAAGCCAGACTGGCCTCAAACCCACAGAGATCTTCATGCCTCTGCCTTTCAAATTCTATGATTAAAGATATAGTTATGGTGCCCAGTAAGACAAATAAATTTTGAAAGGAGAAGAAAATGAGAAATGTATTAGCATACCTATGGAAAATGCCCTCATAATGTGTCAAAAGAAAGAATGGATAGAAAAACCAGAAGATTAAACAAAGGATAGAAAAAGTAAAAGAGTTTTGAACACAAAAAGTAAATGCTCATAATATCTGCCTAGGCAGTTCTCCAAACTGACCTTTCTTCTGTTTGTTTTCTTGTCTTTTAATGAGTGAAAAAATGATCTGGCAGCCTCATGAGATGTTGTCATCACTTATAAACTAGGCTGTTGAGACTTGATACAATTATTTAATTTGTCCAAGATTATTTGGGAGCTGAAAATAGCTACTGGCAGTCATTGCAGCCTATTCTTTGGGCACTGTGCTTGTGACACTTTCTACATTAGTCAGTGTGCTTCTCCACTCTAAAAATGCTGCTGAGCTCTGAAGACGCTGACATGTAGCTGAAAAGAGGCCCCACTGCAGCTTGAGTCACTAAAGATGAACTGTGCCAGTCATCTATAAAATCATAAGTGAGAACCTGATGTCAACATCATTGTGCATATCACAGAGCAAAGTGAGGCAGGCATCATTACACCAAGTTGTTTTATAGGGAAGCCTGAGAAAACTACAGCTTTCAGTACACATTATAGTCTTCTAATTCTTCCTCTTTCCTCCCACTTTCTTTTATCTTACTATCATTGTGTAGTCTTAAATAAAAAACACATGATGACTTTGATATGGGTAAACATGTCTTTTGGATGTGTAAAAAACAGGCATCTGATATATAGCATGGACAATAACTCAGTAAATGGAGAAGTCTGGAAAGGAGAGAACCAGTTCCCCAGTCACTGGAGAATAAGCATTACAGCACTTTCTCTCCATGGGCAGGGGCCACACTGGTGCGTATGAAGAGGAAGAACCAGAATGGTCTTTGAAGTCACTGAAAGCCTTCATTGGCTTTACCTGTTCATGTGATACCCTGTCACTCTAAGCTGCCTCAAGATAGGTGGACTCCAGGCCAAAGAAGCCAACCAATTATATCAGGACAATTTTCATTTAAATCCTGGAAACCTAACAATATTTGTGGTGTGGCCTAGATAGCCAAGAAATTCTTTTTTCAGTGGTAGATACAGAAATAACTAGAGGGAATTTCTAAAAGATCCAACCAACAAATCCAACACTGTTTCCTCCGCTACCCTTTTCTCCTGAGTTTGAGTTGTTCTTATCTCCCCCTTCCCTTTTCTCCTGAGTTTGAGTTGTTCTTATCTCCCCCTCTCCTTCCTTTTTTCATCTTTCTTTTAGTATTAGTTTAATTTTTCTGAGTAATTTGGTAGCAACAATAATTTTTGATACATTGAAGAATTTTTCATATTCATCTTAAATATATATATGCTTATAGTCTATAGCTTGTTGGCCAGACCTGAGTCATTATATCCAACAGTTGGCAGACATATTCTCTCAAAATTTTACAATTTGGACTTAAAATTTCACCATTTGGTTTTATTTTCTCATGCCACTTTAAAAATTTTGACAAAGAACAGTCTTATGAAGTTGAAAGTATAAAGTGCTCTGTCAAATTGAAACACAAATCATATGTCATAGGAATGGCAGTAAATTTCCCATCTGATAATGAAGTATGACTCTTTTATCTGATTAGGTGAACATAATGCTGCAAAGAATTATAATTACATGAGAGGTTGCAGATAAATATTACCTCACCGAAAATTTAGGGCGTGGTTTTTCATCTTATTCTCACACATTTCTATCATAAATTTAAATGACTGAAATAAATTTTAAGCGATCTAAAAATATTTTCTATTTTAAAATATATAAAAATTTATTTTTACTATCATGAAATAACAGGCTAATGTAGAATATATCTAACTGCACTATAAGAATACACAAACACACACACACACACACACCCTATGGGGAGGTATTTTTCTTGAAATATAAAGACCTAGTAGACTAAATAATCAAAAATGTTACCAAGTAAAATAAAAGGAACCCTAAAATAATCATCCATAGGTTGAGATAAATTATTTATATAATCATTTCTTTAACTGATGAGTGAGAGAGAAAGGTATATAAAACATGCATGTGGATATGTGACATGCGTGTGTGTGTGTGTGCGTGTTTTATCTGTGTGTACATAATTCTACATTCTGTTTTCAGTTTTTAACAAGACAGACAGGAACATACATTTTCTTTTCCTTGTGTTAATGTTGTTTTCATCATTGTTAGGTACTTCTCTGGTTGCTCTTGTCATTCCTGTTTCCATTGGAATGTTTGTGAATCACAAATGGCCCCAAAAGGCAAAGATCATACTTAAAGTAAGTACTCAGGATAGACTGCACAATCAATGCCTTGCAGTCAGAACTGGAATGAGATGGTCTTTCCATCTCCTAAACTGTACTATCTCATTACATTTGCCTTCTGAAAAACTTGCTATTGTCAGCCCAAAGTCCTCCCTTAGAGAATTTCCTTTCTTATCCTGTCCACGGGACAATTTTTCCATGTATCCTTTAAGCCACAAATTCAAATGTTACCTATTGGCTTTACTCAATTCTCAAACAATCTTGGTGTTATGTAGATTGACCTTATGGTATAAAATATATCTAGTAAAATTTATGAAAAGATACATCATCTCTTTCTCATACAGAGAACGTATCTTTCATTTCTGGCATATCTTTCTTGTACCTAGAATTCAGTGACCCAAAACTGGTAGATCCTAGCTGGTGGGATGTGGGGGAATAAGGTAGTTGACATTTCTTGTTTTACAGGAAAAAAAACCAAAACTCTCATCTCCAAATGTTTTTAAGTTTAATCAAAGAAGAAAATAGATCTGGTGAGATGGCTCAGTCATTAATTAAGAGTGTGTAAAGCTCTTGCACAGCACCCACAACAGGCCGTTCAAAACTATCTGTAACTTCAGCTCCAGGGGATCCAAGAACATCTTATGGAATCTGTTAACACCAACATTCATGTGCACATACGTACACATGGACATACATGTAGTAAAATTGAAATTTTGAAAAAGTAAAAATGATGACTATGGCTTATGTTTATCCTTATTTGAGTTTTATCTGTTTCTTATTGTTATAACAAGCATAATATTTGGTTTCTGTAACATTTTATGTTTTGCAAGCTCAAAAATCTTCCATGGACCAATTAAGCATCAATAAATTGTCTGATACTTCCTTAGTCTCTAGAACACAAGAGAATCTCTTCTCCTCCCACAAAATTAAAAGGACATAGAAAATTCAAATTCATTTTTCAAAAGGAACAGTCTGCTCAACCTTCATCTCTGAAAAGCATCTCTGTACTTACTTTGACACACTTATGTTCACTTGTGTCTTTTTTTTCCAGATTGGATCGATTGCTGGAGCAATTCTCATTGTTCTCATTGCTGTAGTTGGAGGAATACTGTACCAAAGTGCCTGGATCATTGAACCCAAACTTTGGATTGTAGGAACAATATTTTCTATAGCTGGCTATAGCCTTGGGTTTTTCCTGGCAAGAATAGCTGGTCAACCCTGGTACAGGTATGAGGTTTGGATAAATGAGATTGAGGATTTTAGTTTTTAACAGCTATTACACTAGTTTTCTGAAGTACCAATACAAAATAACCATATGGCAAAGAGAAATGACTTAGCAGATAGGAGCACAAGCTGTTCTTACAGAGACCCAAGTTTGCTTCTCAGCACCCACATGGCTGCTCACAATCATCCACAACTCCAGTTCCAGGGTATGTAATACCATTTTGGGGCCTCTGCAAGTACTAGGCACACAGGTGGTGCATAAGCATATATGCAGACAAAAGTCTATTCATATAAAATATTTTTATTAAAAATAAGAAAAGCTAACACTAAATGAGTCATTTTGGCAAAAAGGCACATTCTTACACTTTCACAGGTCAGAAATCATACCTAAGGCAGCACAAAGCTGACTTCTGCAGCTACGGTTAAGAAATTATTGGAAGGCTCTCACTCTGGCTTTTAATATCTATTTTCTCCTGTGTCTCATCACATTTTATTCCTTCTATGCATAATTCTGAGCTCAAATTTATATAAATACACAGGTCACATGAGACTTAAGGTCACCCAAAGACTACATCTTAACTAATTATATATGCAATAATCCTGTTTCCACATAAGGTCACATTCTTAGATAACAAGGATCACATAGAGAAAGGCAACATTTGAATATGAGAGATGTTTTTCCACAATAGAAGCTGCAAATACTGATGCCAAGTTCAAAATCCTTCACCATCAGTTACTGATTACATCATTTAAATAGCTTAATTTGCTCATAAATTATACAAATCTCCAATAAGTACTGGCTACCTTTTTCTTCAATGCTCTGCCAATCTTCTCCATTAGTCCTCAATCTGAGAAATAAAGGTTTGTTTTATATTTACTATGATTTAGTAAACAGAGTAAGTTTCATGAAAATAGACAATTTTGTATTGTGATATATGTGTGTGTGTGTCTGTCTGTCTGTTAGTTTGTCTGTCTGTATGTATGTATCAATTCCTCCAACCAGCACCAAATGACTCATAACTCAAAGGCAATGTATACTAAACCATGCTTGTCATTTTTCTAAAAGCATTTTGTTTTAAATGACCCACCTAAATCAATACATAGATAGGAAATCAGGCATAGAAACAGGTATTAGTGTGCATCTGAGAAAGAGCTGAGCAAGCTTGAACAGTGTGGGGCACATTATGCTGACCAGGCACAGTCAGGTTTCATTCTATCCCTGCTATTCATTCCCTGGAAGACTTTGGGCTACACATTTACTTTACCTTAGTTTTCTTTATTAAAGATTAGAAACACTAATTTTTGCCTTATAGATTTTAAATCAGTACAAAACTAATTTTAAAATAAATTCCTATGATAAATACCATAGCTTCAATTCTTTCTGAGCCCTGATCTTTCCTGTAAACTTTCACTATATGCATAATTTGAAAATGGGTGAAATGAATGCAATTTATGGAATGTTATTATAAATGAACTTACCTCTCACATTATAAATATATTAGGACTAGAAAGAAGGTTCAGTATTTAAAAGCATGTACTTTGTTTCTAGAGGACCTGAGTTTGCATCCTGATATTCGTATTGAGTATCTCAGAACCATTTGTATCTCTAACCTCAGGATCATCCAATGCCTCTGGTCACTATGTGCACCTGCACTCCCATGCACATACCCATATGCACATGCACCATTAAATGCATATAATAGGTTGGTTCATATATTAATGTACTTGTGCAATGTAAAATTATATTTAAAATATACATCAGATATGGTTGTAAAAGCAGATATAAAATCTAGCTACATGCTTGTAATCTTATCAATACGGAAGCTGAAGCAAGAAGATTGCCACAAGTTAGAGGACAACCTAACTTTGACTTCATAGTGAGTCTTATCTCAAAAAGGAAGGAAGGAGAGAGCAAAGAGGAAAAGAAAAAGAGGAAAAAGGAGGGATGGAGAGGGAGGGTTAAAAAGGAAAAGAAAATATGTTAGAGAGAGAAAGGAAGGGAGAGGAGGGAGGGAGGAATAATTGTACTCTTTGTACATACTTTCACCATATCTTCCCTTTTCTGTTATATCATAATTAGCCTAATAATAGGTAAAACATATACATCTTTGACCTTTCTACCAGGTGCAAAACAGTTGCCTTGGAAACTGGGATGCAAAACACTCAGCTGTGTTCCACCATTGTACAGCTCTCCTTCAGCCCTGAGGACCTCAACCTTGTGTTCACCTTCCCACTCATCTATAGCATTTTCCAGCTCATCTTTGCGGTGATATTATTAGGAAGTAAGGAATAATGCTAATCAAATTCTACTATGATGTTCCTTTTGGATAATTTTTTTAAATTGCTAAAACAGACTTTTTAAAGATTTTTCATTTCTGGCAGTTCATTGTACAAATAAATTTGAAGAAAACGCATTCACAGAAGTCATTTTTCATGACTTCATATATGCTGATGCAAATAATATAATTTTATTATGAGTCTTGGCCGGGCTTTTTTTGAGAAAGGCAGAAAAGGAGATGGATTCTTTTTCTTGGCTTTCTCTTCCTCAGTAATCAGAGAGGTATACTAACCTACGAGAAATATTTATTTGTACACTCTTCTAATTGCTTCCAAGGAACACAGGTTTTAATGTTTTTCTTTCTAAATCCTTGTCTTAATATACTTTTTAAATAGCGTATTTATCAGGAAAATGAAAAAACAAACCATATTTATCATGAAAAAATGTCAGATGTATGTGCAAATTTGTATACATAAATTTTAAATATTCATATAACTAAAGAAGTGTAAGCTAAGATGTTCAGATAACCCAATTCTTAACCTTATTATGTCAAAGCATAATTTCTTCCTCCCCTATTTTGTCCACACGAATTCTTCACCAAATGGAACTTTTCCCTACATTTGACTATCCAAATTCTGATGGTACTTAAGCCTTACTTTTAAAATCTTATTTTAAAAAAGGAATAAGTTTCCATTTAAAGTTTCATGACATTTTAATAGAAAATTGAAAGATGAGGTACAGGACAAAAATACAGTGAAGATTAAGTTATGAAATGCTCAGAGATAGTTTCACTTATTTTATTCCCAACTCTTATGCATCCAAGTGCCCAGAGGTGCCTATCACACTATCTCAGTATTATTTTTCAAGCAGAGTCTCCTTTCCAGGAGTCTCCTATAACAGGAAATATCACATGGAAGTATCAAGAGTCTGGTTCTGAGGAAATACAAATAAGTAGCTAGCTTAAGCTTTCTGTCCAGGCAACCTAGTTTAACCAGTGAGTTCCATGCCACTGGAAATTCCCTCTCGAAATGAGCAAGATAAATAGCTCCTGAGGAGCAACACCCAAAGTTGACCCCTGGCCTATACACTTACACAATATGTGAATATGCATATGAATGTACACATATACCTGTATTCATGCACATGAGCAACATACACACATTCACAAACACACCTGAAGAAAGAAAACGTATTTAGAAATACTTATACCACAGAAGAAAAGGAAATTTGAACAACAACAAGAAGGAACAAGTAAATAAAAAAGACTAAGCATGTTATTCTGACCCAAGATCTTCCATGAGAAATGACTGTACCAATGCCTTGAACATTGTACCCAGGCATACAGTGTATTTAGTTGAAGACTGCCACATTAATTGGGATGGTGTAGACACAAAATGAATTACCTTTTCCTTGACATCAAGTACCATATACAGCTTAAAGCTATGAGAAGTTGAAATACTTTTGCTGACCAAACATGCTATGCTGAAGTTTTCCACCCAAACTTTTTGAGTGCAGTCATTGCTGCCACGTGGATGATGCTAAAATTAAAATAAATATAGTTTCTTTCTTTAGTACATAGAAAATTCAAAGTGTTTTCTGAGCTGTCCAAAGCAGTCACTGGCAAAAATAATTTTTCAAGATGTGATTCTGAAGTATACTTGACCTCTCAAATATTGCTTTTTGCAGCTTATGTCACATACAAGAAGTGTCATGGAAAAAGTAATAATGAGCTTCAAGAGAAAACAGACAATGAAATGGAGTCCAAGTCATCACTTCATGAGACGAACAAAGGATTTCAATCAGATGAGAAGTAAACAATAAGAAAACAAAAAGGAAAAGTTACTAAAAACATTCATTAAACTACAACCATAATTACTTCCTTTGGTGGAACGATCTGCAGAAAAAAAATATTATAAATTTACATTCAAATTTAAATTTGTTATTGTTTTTGGTACAAAGTGACTAACAATCCATTCTTTAAAATGGCAAACATCTCTCTCTTTCTCTCTCTCTCGTATGTGTGTATGTGTATGTGTGTGTGTGTGTGTGTGTGTGTGTGTGTGTGTGTGTGTGTATACATGAGTTATTTATTGTTATCCAGAGACTGGTCGCAGAATATCTTGACACCAAATTCAAAAAAACTTAAGTTTCTTTCATAAAATGGCAAAATGTGTGTATTCATCTCTGGTATAATTACAATCAATACTATCTTACTTAAAATATTTAGGATTATATAAATAGTTGTTTTATGGTATTATTTAGGGAATGATGATTTTTTAAAGTCTGTGATATTTTATGTTTGGTATAGACATCATTTATTCTGATAAATATATTTTTTGCAAAAGTTGGTTATAAACATAGATGTCAAATTTATCCTGGGGAAAGAAAATAAATATGCATAGAATTTACAAAGAAATACCAGACAGCCAAATAGATAAATGATGGTATATAGATTATATATATATATATATATATATATATATATATATATATATATATATGATAGATAGATAGATGACTAATTCTTAATATATCACCAGAAAACATCTATGGACCTAACTGGGTAAAAGTCAGACTGGAAACCTTGTCAAAGTAAGCTGAATTTAGAGACAAGCACTTTTATATGTTAAAATATAGCAAAGTATTAGTGTAAATATTGATTTTATTCAGTATTTATGATTGTAAAAGATGGATTTGAATGAATGTATTCCTCTGATGTTTTAATCATCAGTTTGATTCTTTGCAACTTATTTATTTGTGATGTTTACACTATACTCTGGCAAATATCTGTCTTTGTTCTTTAGAAAAATAGTCCTTTCAATGACATTCCAGAAGCAGAAGTGAGAGAAAATATTACTCATTAATTCAGTAACAAAATAGAATTGGGTTAAATTCATCAAGGATATTTTACAACCATTCCCTTACTTCTAAGGACCATTGATGAAGACGTTATTTCTCAAGGAAAATAGCCCATTTACAACAGTTTGTACTTGACAACTAGTTTTTTGAACTCTAAGCAGTTTATTAAAAGATTACCTGTGTAAAGCAGGTTTAAATCAGCAAATACCATAGATATTAAGCACATAAGAAGTGCTATAGCACCAATCATTACAGGAAGGCATCAGAATTTACAAAGAAAAAAAGCTATCAGTCTAGAAGATGAGTTAGTACAATGAAAGAAACAAAGAAAGATAAAGAAAGGTATATAGAAATAATATTGTCAAAGCACTTAATATAGCCAATCTGATGTGTGGCAGAAATTATCTACAAGATGATTCATGTCAGGAAGCTATATCTGAAGAAAATGACAACTCCCCAAGAAACAAAGCAGGAAGAGCATCCTGCAGATGCTGCAGATAGGCAGAATGATAGAAGCCAAATAAGATTTGGTAAAAATCAGCCATGGGGGTGGAATTGTTCAAATGCTGGACTTCTTCGCTGAGTTCAAACTCAATTTACTTTTCTTCATTTTGGAGCAGATGTTTTTAAGTAGCCTATAGTGGTTGGTCCCATGGCCACTTTGGATATTTCCTTTAATCTATAGACTTATTTCTTTTAATTATTGGTTCCTTTAATTCATAATTTTTGGTCCCAAAAAATACATTTTATTTGGATGCTCTGATTCAGGTCATGCTGTTGCATGAAGGGATTATAGGAGCACAGTAACTCCTTTGGAGGGATGAGAATTTCTTGTGGTAGGCTTGAATATTTTGACTGGAGAGATGGCACAGTATGTAAAGTGTTTTCTATGAAAGCATGGGGTCTGAGTTTAACTGTCAGCATTCATGTAAAACTGTCAGGCATGACCATGTATTCCCATAATAGCACTGCTAGAAAAAAGAAGCCAGGGGGACAGAGCCAATCTAGCCAATCAGTGATCTCTGGAAAGATTCAGTCTATGTCTGAATAGTATGCAACAAACTATGTTTCAAAAACTAAAGTGAAGATATATAATGGAAGATGCCTGCCACTGATGCCCTTACACACCTGCACAGAGAGTATTTTTACATCAATAGACAGATACAATAAGTTGTACTAGGAATGTCTTAAGGCATTGATTGTGAGAGAAGAGGAGAATGAATTTTCTTTTGGGGAATGCCCAGAAAGTAGCTCCAAGGATGCAAAAGGAAATCTAGCTGCTAAGTACCTTCTATATTTTTCTCATCTGCTGAAAACAGACAGGTGCACTAAAGACACCCTGTGAATTTCTATCAAGTTTTCAAACACACTCAAAGTCAAGGGCCCGGATGCCAGCAGCTGCAATAGCAGGGTTTTCCTCCTTGTTGATTAAAGAATATGTGTGACATTAAACTTTGCTTTCTTATAAGATGTGGCAGCTTGTAAAACTATTTTCCTAATATTCTAGAAGGAAAAAAATAGTTAATTTCTAAAATAGAAGATTTCTATTTTGAAATAAGTGTGAAAAGCTCATTAAATCATGTATATTATTGTCTCTGTTTCACATTAAATGAATATTTTATTTTAAAAGTATGAATAAATGAAAATAATTTTTGTAGTATCTGTTTAGTAGAGTCTTTGTGAATACTGTCAAGATATCTTTGGTGCATAACTCTAGGAATATACATAAGGTGGGGTTTCTGAGATCTTAAATTGTTCTTTGAAAAGTGATTGAAAGAAACTTTTAATTAAATATACTAATAATTGGGTCTCCCAATGATACCAAATGAAGTCCCCCCCAAGAAAATCATACAGAAGAAACATTAATCAAAGACTCTTAAAAGTAATGTTACAATAAATGTAAATTTTAAACAATAATAAAGGTAATTTATGTACTCATTAATAAAGCCATAACCCAGTAACCCTTTCTATGTTTTTCATATTCTGTTTGGCAAATCTGCCTTGTCTAATATACTTAGCACTAGATTTATCCTCCATCCTTCTTTCTCAACTCCTTGTCCACAACCAGCTCTCAGCATCTCTACTCTTACTATAAAGCATTGGGCCAAAAGAGAAAAAAAATATAAATAAATTCATTCAAAATATTGATATCTTGGGGAAATAGTCATATTTTTTCCTAGTTATAATAGTTTAGAAAAAGAGAGTTTAGACCTGTGTTGGGATTTTTTTAATATATGAAGATATTTCTGTCTATCAGAACATAGCTACTAAAATCCTCCAAAGATTCAGGAATATGAATCTTTGAAAAAAAAGAGTGTGAAAAAAACCACAAAACAAATGCTTGAAACTTTTCTCTTTTAGAATCATCATTTAAATTTGAGATAATTGCTATAGTGGCCTGCAGTGACAGTTTTTTTGTTTTTGTTTTTTTTCAACAAAACAAAACAAAACAAAACAAAATAAAATCCCTTAAGATTGAATTAAACATTTTGTTGTTGGAAAGATCTAACTTGACTAATTGTTTTGACAAGATCCCTTGCTTTAAACCTATAGCCTTACTACTAGAATAGATCAAGATAGAATGTGAGGATAGAGATAAAGTAAAGGAATAGATCCAGTCAATCAAAAAATATGAAATTTGTTTTAAAACACACTTTAAAAATAAGCAGAAAGTATGAGATACCATGAAAAGAACTCATCTATGAACTATAGCTCAGATTTTCAGTGTGATCATAAAACAAAATTTTCCCAGATTAGTAAAAGACATACCAATATATATTTTACAAACCATACAGAACCTATTTTGCATATTTTTAATTTATTCTCTCATACATCTCTACATCAGCCATCCCCCTTCCCTTCCTCTCAACTTCCTCCATCTCCTCTCTTTTCTCAGATTCACTACTCCTCTAGTTACCTTCAGAGAAAAGCATACATGAAATAAACTCAATATTCAAAACAACATATAAAACAGAATACTACATAGCCTCTATGATGGTATGTGTGTAATACTATATTAGCTGTATATGTAGTAGCTGCATAGTAAGACAGAAAGATTGCTGTGAAGTCCAAGTCAACCCATGCTACATAGCAAATTAAAGTCAGTCTGGACTTGCACATGAGACTCTTTCAGAAAAGAAAAGATACAATAATAGAAAAAGAATATTACAGAGGAATGAGTCTAAAATACATGAGACATGATGAGGATATTGCTCAATAGGCAAGGAACTTGCAGCAAAACCATGGAAATCTGAGTCTAAATCCCAAGCATTCACATAAAAGTTGAACATGGCCAGAATCCTGTAGCCCATATCTCGAGAGCCCACTAACCAGCCAACCTAGATTAAACAGTGAGTTCCATTTTCAGTGATAGGCTCTGTTTCAAAATAATAAGATGAACAATGATAGAATAGGTCACCAACACCTTTCCCTGATTTTTGAGTGTGTCCATGTGCACACTCAAAACTAAACACTCATACAGTAAAATAACTCAAAGTTCAATAATCAATCAGCTTAATTTTTAAAATGACCAAGAATATTTTAATAAATCTGTCAGCAAATACTTGCAACTGTAGTTAGTGAGCAGAAGGCAATGACAAAAAAATAAAAAGATACTGACCATCACAGTTGGGTAAGTGTGAATTAAATCACAGTGAGGTGCCAGTGCATATTCAAGAAAACAGCACAGCGAGTGGTGACAATAGGCAAACACCAGCTGGTACAGACTCTGGATGGGGCTGCTGCTTTAAAAAATGCATTAGAGTTTCTTTAAAAGACAAAATCAGCAAGAAATATTATCCCTAATATATTCATATGAAATAAAACCATCCTCACCAAAAGCCAATCTTCCAGGCATGTGGAGAAGAGACTCACTGCAAGGAAGCATAGGAGTACTTTGAGGTCATTTTGACCTTTAAGGTGGCTTTGTACCTGTCAAAATTTATGTGGAATCCATACACAGAAGAGTTTATGAAAATTATGTCATCCACAGAAAAATGGGTGAAACTGAAGAACACTGTTACAGAATAGAAGCTAGGTTCAGAAAGTTAGTGTATGTTTTCTCTCACAATCAGAATTTACATTTTTATAAAGTGGTAAGTCATGATGTAGAAAAGAAAGGGACATGCATGGAAGTAAGAAGTCAAAAGATGGAAAGGATGTTAGAAAATGAGTAAAAACCTGTAGTCCATGATAGGAATATTTGAATGTCACGATGGCATCCATTATATTTTATAATGAATATAAACTAAAACTTACAAAGACTTGTTTTATATTAATATTTATATTAATAATTGCATATGTTAATTATATATAATAATAGGTATCCTTATGATACTTTTATACATATAATGCATCCCTTACCATCTTTTGCTCTCTTCCCCCTTCCACCGAAACGCTTCCTCTTTATAACTAGTGGGTCTACTTTTAGGTCACTTTTTTTATGTGTGAAACCCAGTGACTTTTACTATAGTTGTTTACAGGATTTTAGGAATCCTACCAATGTCTATAATTGATGGTTTGAATAAGAAATACAGAAAGGCTCATGTATTCAAAAATTTGGTCCCAGAAAAGTGGTATTATTGGGGTTCAAGAACTTTTAGGATGTGGGAACTTAAGGGAGAACATTCATCCCTTGGTGTAAGATTTTAAGATTTATAGCTTAGTCTTCCAGTTCACATTCATTCTCTGCTCCTGTGTGGTTGGAGATGGGATCTCTAAGCTTCTTATTCCAGCAGCCTGATGCCATGCCTTCTCCACTGTTATTGAACCTAACATAAGCCCGAATCAATTCTTATGTAAGTTGATTTTAGTCATGGTATTTTATCATAACAACCAAAATTAGCTAATACAATACGACTAAATAAAATGTCTCGCCTTTTCTCATCAAATATTAATTCTGCATAACCCTTCAGAAAGTGGATAGTCCCTATGAACTCTCCCTCCCTTTCTAGAGCAGGGTGATAACAGGCAGTCTTGTATAGGTAATCACAGCTGGTACAAGTTCAAGAGTACAACTATGCCATGCCCAGAAGTCAGCATTCCATACCACACCCTTGCCCTTCCTTCAGTTCTTATATTCTTTTGGCACCATGTTCTATTATGGGCCTTAGAGTTAACAGTATGAATGTCCCATTTATGGCTGTGCTTCAGTAGTCATTTATTCTTTGTACTTTGACCAATAACAAATCTTAGCAGTCACCACCCACCACTGCAAAATTAAGCTGACAGTAACACTATTATATGATCATACACAGTTATTTTTAAGGCAATTTGATAGGCACATCATGCTCATTTGGTATCATAATAGCAGTGATTTCCCCATTAATGGTTTATGTCCTCTCTACATAGAGGCTTTAACCGAGTCTATAGTACCAGACATGAATCCCTCCTTAGAAGCAGGCCTCAAATCCAATCAGAATGTGGTGGATTATCTCAACAACTAATTTGTCACTCTTACACTAGTGGGGTCATCTTTCCAGGTCTATTAATGTTGCTACATGAAAGGCACACAGCTGACAATTTTCCCCAGAAGCCTGCATAGCACATTTTGTTAATATAAAAGCTAGTATCAGGAAGAAAGCTTCCAAAACAGTTCAAGCTAGATTTTTCTATGTCATATGATAGTGAGGTATATAGTATCTTCAGCCATAAGTTCTTAACATCTAGAACAATTATACTTTTAAAGTTGGTGGATCTTGCTTTATATGGATTTTAACATAGTAAAGCTAAAAACTTCTGGTCAAGATGTAGCAGCAAAATTAATTTAATACTTTTATTATTCTCTAGAACTTTCAGAGAAAATTAAGCTTAATATGTAGCCTTTAAGTAAAGATGAATTGGAAATGAAAGCCATTAGACAGACAACTTCCCAGAAATTGAAGTGATTAATAACTTCAAACAATTTGAAAGTTTCAGTTCTCTGCTTTCAGGAAAACTGTAAAAGGATGTCATAAAGTTGTTCATATACTTTTTTAATGTTTAGAAAATACAGATGCGAAGTAACATATATACAGTCCCAAGATTTTAAAGGTTGAGGTAGAAGAACAGAAAATCCCAAAGTATCATGGGATAAGGGTAAGAACCTATTTCAAAAGCAAAAATAAATAATTAATTGTTCTGATGATTGAAACCTATGAGATTAGTTTTTCTTCATCTAACTTTGAGAAGTTAAAGCATGAGGGATAACAATGAAGACCCCTCATATCTTCTAATTCTTAATATAATAAAATTTACCATCAATTAAATGTAAACTCTGTCCTCATCTTACAACAACAGAAGACTTTTAAAATGTTAACACTGCCCCTTTTTTTCTAGGTTAAGTACATAAAGTAAATCAATTAGACCTCACAATAGCTCCATGTCATGTTATCATCTTTTACAATTGAGAGAATTTAAGCACAGGAAGGCTAGGTTACATTTTTAAGATCACTCAGATGAAAAATGACAAAATTTAAACTAAATAAGTTGGGCTTTACATTTTATATGTTGACCATAGTATTAAACTGTAGAAAACATATCCACAGGCAAATTAATGTCAAAGTTCACATGAATGCTCAAAACGAAATTCTTAGTGAATACGGATGATAGTTTGCAGAGTGCTTATATATAGCAGGTATAAAAAATTTTTAGAGTACCACATATACCACCTGTGTGGCAAACCCTTACAATTCTAGCATTTAAGAAGAGAAAGTAGCAGAATCTGGTTTAAAGCCATTCTTGTCTACCTTTGTCATCATGCACTAAAAGTAATATATGCTGGTATAAATCTCCTTCCATTTCTGCTTTAAGACAAAAGACTTCTTGTTGCAGCCTTAGTGACTAGTAATGGAGGGACAAAAACACCATTCCCTACCAAGTAAGTCACCATGGAAACACAGTCAATATTTGCCTGCCTCTAGATATACAGACCCCAGAGCAAAATAAACATTGATTTACTTAAGTGGTAGATGCCCACATTCAATGCCACTGGATATTAGAAGCATTTTCAACTTAAAACCTGCTGAGTCATTTTAACCAGAGTTGTCTTAAGTACAGAAAATTTTACAGTCCTAGAGGAATCAGTCAAGGTAGAAAAGAGTGAAAAGAGTGTAGAGAGAAATGTGAATACAAAGTTTTCCCATACAGAAAACTGTATTCAATTCAGTTTTTAGAACAGAGTTGAATGGATAGGCGATTCACTTGCAGGGAAGTTTTTCCTTGCATTCTGTATATTCAATTCTTTATTAGCAAATCTCGTGTCTTGCATTTGAGAGAAATGTCCTGTGAAATCGCGTTTCAAAGCTAACTTTAGTACAACAGCTCTTTAGAATCACTCTATGTATGCCTTTGCAATCACTTCTTAAGAAGGAAAACATATGTGTTTCATCTAAGTGAAAACTGTATTCAATTCAGTTTTTAGAACTGAGTTGAATGGATAGGTGATTCACTTGTAGGGAAGCGTTTGTTTTCACTGTGTGTATTCAATTCCATTACTAGGACATCCCATGTCTTGCCTTTGAGAGAAAACTCCAGTGAAATCGCGTTTAAAATAAATGTTAGTACAAGGGCTCTGTAGATTTACTCTGTGTATGTCTTTGTAATCAGTTCTTAAGAAGGAAAACATACATCTTTCAACTAAGTGAAAACTATTCAATTCTGTTATTAGAACTGAGTTGAATGGATAGGCGATTTACTTATAGGGAAGTATTTGTTTGCATTCTCTATATTGAATTCTTTACTAGCAAATCTCGTGTCTTGCCTTTGAGAGAAAACTAATATGAAATCGCGTTTAAAAGCAAACATTAGTAAAGGGCTCTGTAGATCACTCTATGTATGCCTATGAAATATGTTCATAAGAAGGAAAACATATGTCTTTCATCTAAGGGAGAATTGTATTCAATTCTGTTTTTAGAACTGAGTTGAATGAATAGGCGATTCACTTGTAGGGAAGTGTTTGCTTGCATTCTTTATATTCAAATTCTTTACTAGCAAACCTCATGTCATGATTGAGAGAAAACTCCTGTGAAATCGCGAGTAAAAGCAAACGTTAGCACAAGGGCTCTGTACATCACTCTATGTGTGCCTAAGAAATCTGATCTTACAAAGGAAAACATAGGTCTTTCATCTAAGGGAGAATTGTATTCAATTCTGTTTTTAGAACTGAGTTGAATGGATAGGAGATTCACTTGTAGGGAAGTATTTGCTTGTATTCTGTATATTCAATTCTTTACTAGCAAAACTCTTCTCTTGCATTTGAGAGAAAACTCCTGGGAAATCACGTTTCAAAGGAAATGATAGTTGAAGGGCTCTGTAGAATTACTCTATGTATGCATTTGAAATTAGTTCTTAAGAAGGAAAACATACATCTTTCATCTAAGTGAAGACTGTATTCAATTCTGCTTTTAGAACTGAGTTGAATGGATAGGCGATTCACTTGTAGGGAAGTGTTTCCTTGTGTTCTGCATATTCAATTCTTTACTAGCAAATCTGTGTCTTGCGTTTGAGAGAAAACTGTGAAATCGCATTTAAATGCCAACTTTAGTACAAGGGCTCGGTAGAATCACTCTAAGTATGCCTTTGTAATCAGTTCTTAAGAAGGAAACATACGTCTTTCATCTAAGTGAAAACTGTATTCAATTCAGTTTCTAGAACTGAGTTGAATTGATAGGCAATTCACTTGTAGGGAGGTGTTTGCTTGCATTCTGTATATTCAATTCTTTACTAGCAAATCTCGTGTCTTGCGTTTGAGCGAAAACTCCTGTGAAATAGCGTTTAAAAGCAAACATTAGTACAAGGGCTCTGTAGATTTACTCTGTGTATGTCTTTGTAATCAGCTCATAAGAAGGAAAACATACGTCTTTCTTCTAAGTGAAAACTATATTCAATTCTGTTTTTAGAACTGAGTTAAATGGATAGGCGATTCACTTGAAGGGAAGTATTTTGTTGAATTCTGTATATTCAATTCTTTACTAGCTAATCTCATGTTTGTGTTTGAGAGAAAACTGTGAAATAGCGTTTAAATGCCAATTTTAGTACAAGGGTACCATATAATCACTCTATGTATGCCATTGTAATCAGTTCTTAAGTAGGAAAACATACGTCTTTCATCTAAGTGAAAACTTTATTCAATTCAGTTTCTATAACTGAGTTGAATGGATAGGCGATTCACTTGCAGGGAAGTTTTTCCTTGCATTCTGTATATTCAATTCTTTACTAGCAAATCTCGTGTCTTGCGTTTGAGAGAAATTTCCTGTGAAATCGCTTTTAAAAGCAAATGTTAGTACAACGGCTCTTTAGAATCACCCTATGTATGCCTTTGCAATCACTTCTTAAGAAGGAAAACATACGTCTTTCATCTAAGTGAAAACTGTATTCAATTCAGTTTTCAGAACTGAGCTGAATGGATAGGCGATTCATTGTAGGAAAGTGTTTGTTTGCATTGTATGTATTCAGTTCCTTTACTAGCAAATCCCGTGTCTTGCATTTGACAGAAATCTCCAGCGAAATCACATTTAAAAGCCAACATCAGTAACAAGGCTTTGTAGAATCACTCTGTGAATGTCTTTGAAAACAGTTCTTAAGAAGGAAAGCATACGTCTTTCATCTAAGTAAAAACTCTATTCTATTCAGTTTTTAGAACTGAGTTGAATGTTTAGGCGATTCATTAGTAGGGAAGTGTTTGTTTGCATTGTATGTATTCAGATCCTTTACTAGCAAATCCCGTGTCTCGCGTTTGACAGAAATATCCAGTGAAATCACGTTTAAAAGCCAACGTCAGTAAAAAGGCTTTGTAGAATCACTCTGTGAATGTCTTGGAAAACACTTCTTAAGAAGGAAAGCATGTCTTTCATCTGAGTGAAAACTGCATTCTATTCAGTTTTTAGAACTGAGTTGAATGGTTAGGCGATTCACTTGTAGGGAAGTGTTTGTTTGCATTATATGTATTCAGTTCCTACTAGCAAATCCCGTGTCTTGCATTTGACAGAAATCTCCAGTGAAAACACGTTTAAAAGCCAACGTCAGTAAAAAGGCTTTGTAGAATCACTCTGTGAATGTGTGTGAAAACACTTCTTAAGAAGGAAAGCATACGTCTTTCATCTAAGTGAAAACTGTATTCAATTCAGTTTGTAGAACTGAGTTGAAAGGATAGGTGATTCACTTGTTGGGAAGTGTTTGCTTCTGTTCTGTATATTCAATTCTTTACTAACAAATCTGGTGTCTTGTGTTTGAGTGAAAACTCCTGTGAAATGGCGTTTAAAAGCAAACGTTAATACAAGGGCTCTGTAGATTTACTCTGTGTATGTCTTTGTAATCAGCTCATAAGAAGAAAAACATACGTCTTTCTTTTAAGTGAAAACTATATTCAATTCTGTTTTTAGAACAGAGTTGAATGGATAGGCGATTCACTTGTAGGGAAGTGTTTTCTTGAATTCTGTATATTCAATTCTTTACTAGCTAATCTCGTGTCTTGTGTTGGAGAGAAAACTGTGAAATAGCATTTAAATGCCAATTTTAGTACAAGGGTACCGTATAATCACTCTATGTATGCCTTTGTATTCAGTTCTTAAGTAGGAAAACATACGTCTTTCATCTAAGTGAAAACTTTATTCAATTCAGTTTCTATAACTGAGTTGAATGGATAGGTGATTCACTTGCAGGGAAGATTTTCCTTGCATTCTGTATATTCAGTTCTTCACTAGCAAATCTCGTGTCTTGCGTTTGAGAGAAATTTCCTGTGAAATCGTGTTTAAAAGTAAATGTGAGTACAATGGCTCTTTAGAATCACTCTATGTATGCCTTTGCAATCACTTCTTAAGAAGGAAAACATACGTCTTTCATCTAAGTGAAAACTGTATTCAATTCAGTTTTCAGAAATAAGTTGAATTGATAGGCGATTCCCTTGTAGGAAAGTGTTTGCTTGTGTTCTGTATATTCAATTCTTTACTAACAAATCTGGTGTCTTGCATTTGAGTGAAAACTCTGGTGAAAGTGTGTTTAAAAGCAAATATTAGTACAAGGCCTCTGTAGATTTACTCTGTGTATGTCTTTGAAATCAGCTCATAAGAAGGAAAACATACATCATTCATCTAAGTGAAAACTATATTCAATTCTGTTTTTATAACTGAGTTGAATGGATAGGCGATTCACTTGAGGGGAATTGTTTTCTTACATTCTGTATATTAAATTCTTTACTTGCTAATCTCGTGTCTTGCGTTTGAGAGAAAACTGTGAAATCACGCTTAATGCCAACTTTATTACAAGGGCTCTGTAGAATCACTCTATGTATGCCTACGTAATCACTTATAAGCCAACATCAGTAAAAATTCTTTGTAGTATCACTCTGTGAATGTCTTTGAAAACAGTTCTTAATAAGGAAAGCATGTCTTTCATCTGAGTGAAAACTGCATTCTATTCAGTTTTTAGAACTGAGTTGAATGGTTAGGCGATTCACTAGTAGGGAAGTGTTTGTTTGCATTGTATGTATTCAGTTCCTTGACTAGCAAATCCCGGGTCTTGAGTTCGACAGAAACCTTCAGTGAAATCACGTTTAAAAGCCAACATCAGTATAAAGGCTTTGTAGAATCACTCTGTGAATGTCTATGAAACACTTCTTAAGAAGGAAATCATACGTCTTTCATCTAAGTGAAAACTGTATTCTATTCAGTTTTTAGAACTGAGTTGAATGGTTAGGTGATTCACTTGTAGGGAAGGGTTTGTTTGCATTGTATGTATTAAGTTCCTTTAGTAGCAGAACCCGTGTCTTGTGTTTGACAGAAATCTGCAGTGAAATCACGTTTAAAAGCCAACATCAGTATAAAGGCTTTGAAGAATCACTCTGTGAATGTCTATGAAAACACTTCTTAAGAAGGAAATCATACATCTTTCATCTAAGTGAAAACTGTATTCTATTCAGTTTTTGGAACTGAGTTGAATGTTAGGTAATTCACTCATAGGAAAGTGTTTGTTTGCATTGTATGTATTCAGTTCCTTTACTAGCAAATCCCGTGTCTTGCTTTTGACTGAAATCTCCAGGGAAATCAAGTTTAAAAGCCAACGTCAGTAAAAAGGCTTTGTAAAATCACTCTGTGAATGTGTGTGAAAACACTTCTTAAGAAGGAAAACATACGTCTTTCATCTAAGTGAAAACTGTATTCTATTCAGTTTTTAGAACTGAGTTGAATGGTTAGGTGATTCACTTGTAGGGAAGTGTTTGTTTTCCTTGGATGTGTTCAGTTCCTTTACTAGCAAATCCCATGTCTTGCATTTGACAGAAATATCCAGTGAAATCACGTTTAAAAGCCAACGTCAGTAAAAAGGCTTTGTAGAATAACTCTGTGAATGTCTTTGAAAACAGTTGTTAAGAAGGAAAGCATGTCTTTCATCTGAGTGAAAACTGTATTCTATTCAGTTTTTAGAACTGGGTTGAATGGTTAGGCGATTCACTTGTAGATAAGTGTTTGTTTGCATTGTATGTATTCAGTTTCTTTACTAGCAAATCCCATGTCTTGCGTTTGACAGAAATCTCCAGTCAAATTACGTGTAAAAGCCAACGTCAATAAAAAGGCTTTGTAGAATCACTCTGTGAATGTCTAAGAAAACACTTCTTAAGAAGGAAAGCTTACGTCTTTCATCTGAGTGAAAACTGTAATCTATTCAGTTTTTCGAACTGAGTTGAATGGTTAGGCGATTCACTTGTAGGGAAGTGTTTGTTTGCCTTGGATGTGTTCAGTTCCTTTACTAGCAAATCCCGTGTCTTGCTTTTGACTGAAATCTCCAGTGAAATCACGTTTAAAAGCCAACATCAGTAAAAAGGCTTTGTAAAATCACTCTGTGAATGTCTTTGAAAACACTTCTTAAGAAGGAAAACATACGTCTTTCATCTAAGTGAAAACTGTATTCAATTCAGTTTTCAGAACTGAGTTGAATGGATAGGCGATTCACTTGTAGGGAAGTGTTTGCTTGTGTTCTGTATATTCAATTCTTTACTAACAAATCTGGTGTCTTGCATTTGAGTGAAAACTCCTGTGAAATTGTGTTTAAAAGCAAATATTAGTACAAGGGCTCTGTAGATTTACTCTGAGTATGTCTTTGAAATCAGCTCATAAGAAGGAAAACATACATCTTTCATCTAAGTGAATACTATATTGAATTCTGTTTTTATAACTGAGTTGAATGGATAGGCGATTCACTTGTGGGGAAGTGTTTTCTTACATTCTGTATATTCAATTTTTTACTAGCTAATCTCGTGTCTTGCCTTTGAGAGAAAACTGTGAATTTGCGCTTAATGCCAAATTTATTACAAGGGCTCTGTAGAATCACTCTATGTATGCCTTTGTAATCAGTTCTAAAGCCAACATCAGTAAAAATTCTTTGTAGTATCACTCTGTGAATGTCTTTGAAAACAATTCTTAAGAAGCAAAGCATGTCTTTCTTCTGAGTGAAAACTGCATTCTATTCAGTTTTTAGAACTGAGTTGAATGGTTAGGCGATTCACTTGTAGGGAAGTGTTTGTTTGCATTGTATGTATTCAGTTCCTTTACTAGCAAATCCTGTGTCTTGCATTTGACAGAAATCTCCAGCGAAATCACGTTTAAAATCCAACATCAGTAAAAAGGCTTTGTAGAATCACTCTGTGAATGTGTGTGAAAACCCCTCTTAAGAAGGAAAACATACGTCTTTCATCTGAGTGAAAACTGCATTCTATTCAGTTTATAGGACTGAATTGAATGGTTAGGTGAATCACTTGTAGGGAAGAGTTTGTTTGCATTGTATGTATTCAGTTCCTTTACCAGCAAATCCCGTATCTTGCGTTTGACAGAAATCTCCAGTGAAAACACGTTTAAAGACCAACATCAGTAAAAAGTCTTTGTAGGATCACTCGGCGAATGTCTTTGGA
The DNA here is from genome assembly GCA_033318265.1 of Phyllotis vaccarum. NCBI lineage: Eukaryota > Metazoa > Chordata > Mammalia > Rodentia > Cricetidae > Phyllotis > Phyllotis vaccarum. The sequence goes on from JARWLC010000017.1 coordinate 62,653,198, forward strand.
AACACTTCTTAGGAAGGAAAGCATACGTCTTTCATCTGAGTGAAAACTGCATTTTATTCAGTTTTTAGGACTGAATTGAATGGTTAGGTGAATCACTTGTAGTGAAGAGTTTGTTTGCATTGTATGTATTCAGTTCCTTTACTAGCAAATCCTGTGTCTTGCTTTTGACAGAAATCTCCAGTGAAATCGTGTTTAAAAGACAACGTCAGTAAAAAGGCTTTGTAGAATCACTCTGCGAATGTCTTTGAAAACACTTCTTAAGAAGGAAAACATACGTCTTTCATCTGAGTGAAAACTGTATTCTATTCAGTTTTTAGAACTGAGTTGAATGGTTAGGCGATTCACTAGTAGGGAAGTGTTTGTTTACATTGTATGTATTCAGTTCCTTTACTAGCAAATCCCGTGTCTTGCTTTTGACAGAAATCTCCAGTGAAATCACGTTTAAAATCCAAGGACAGTAAAAAGGCTATGTAGAATGACTCTGCGAATGTCTTTGAAAACAGTTCTTAAGAAGGAAAACATAAGTCTTCCATTAAATGAAAACTGCATTATATTAAGCTTTAGAACTGAATGAATGGTTAGGCAATTCACTAGTAGGGAAGTGTTTGTTTGCATTGTATGTATTCAGTTCCTTAATTAGCAAATCTCGTGTCTTGCCTTTGACAGAAATATCCAGTGAAATCACGTTTAAAACCTACGTCAGTAAAAAGGCTTTGTAGAATCACTCTGAGAATGTCTTTGAAAACACTTCTTAAAAATGAAAGCATGTCTTTCTTCTGAGTGAAAACTGTATTCTATTCAGTTTTTAGAACTGAGTTGAATGGTTATGCGATTCACTAGTAGGGAAGTTTTGTTTGCATTGTATGTATTCAGTTCCTTTACTGTCAAATCCCTTGTCTTGCGCTTGACAGAAATCTCCAGCGAAATCACATTTAAAAGCCAACGTCAGTAAAAAGCCTTTGAAGAATCACGCTGTGAATATCTTTGAAAACACTTCTTAAGAAGGAAAGCTTACATCTTTCATCTGAGTGAAAACTGCATTCTATTCAATTTTTAGGACTGAAATGAATGGTTAGGCGATTCACTTGTAGGGAAGTGTTTGTTTGCATTGTATGTATTCAGATCCTTTACTAGCAAATCCCCTGTCTTGCCTTTGACAGAAATATCCAGTGAAATCATGTTTAAAAGACAATGTCAGTAAAAAGGCTTTGTAGAATCACTCTGCGAATGTCTTTGAAAACACTTCTTAAGAAGGAAAACATACGTCTTTCATCTGAGTGAAAACTGTATTCTATTCAGTTTTTAGAACTGAGTTGAATGGTTAGGCGATTCACTAGTAGGGAAGTGTTTGTTTACATTGTATGTATTCAGTTCCTTTACTAGCAAATCCCGTGTCTCGCTTTTGTCAGAAATCTCCAGTGAAATCACGTTTAAAAGCCAACCTCAGTAACAAGGCTATGTAGAATAACTCTGCGAATGTCTTTGAAAACACTTCTTAGGAAGGAAAGCATACGTCTTTCATCTGAGTGAAAACTGTATTCTATACCATTTTTTGGAACTGAGTTGAATGGTTAGGCGATACACTTGTAGGGAAGTGTTTGTTTGCATTGTATGTATTCAGTTCCTTTACTAGCAAATCCCGTGTCTTGCGCTTGACAGAAATCTCCAGCGAAATCACGTTTAAAAGCCAACGTCAGTAAAAAGGCTTTGAAGAATCATTCTGTGAATATCTTTGAAAACACTTCTTAAGAAGGAAAACATACGTCTTTCATCTGAGTGAAAACTGTATTCTATTCAGTTTTTAGAACTGAGTTGAATGGTTAGGCGATTCACTAGTAGGGAAGTGTTTGTTTACATTGTATGTATTCAGTACCTTTACTAGCAAATACCGTGTCTTGCTTTTGACAGAAATCTCCAGTGAAATCACGTTTAAAAGCCAACGTCAGTAAAAAGGCTATGTAGAATGACTCTGTGAATGTCTTTAAAAGCAGTTCTTAAGAAGGAAAACATACGTCTTCCATTAACTGAAAACTGTAGTATATTAAGCTTTAGAACTGAATGAATGGTTAGGTGATTCACTAGTAGGGAATGTTTGTTTGCATTGTATGTATTCAGTTCCTTAACTAGCAAATCCCATGTCTTGCGTTTGACAGAAATATCCAGTGAAAAGGCTTTGTAGACTCACTCTGTGAATGTCTTTGAAAGCACTAATTAAAAATGCAACCATGTCTTTCATCTGAGTGAAAACTGTATTCTATACCATTCTTAGAACTGAGTTGAATGGTTAGGCGATTCACTTGTAGGGAAGTGTTTGTTTGCATTGTATGTATTCAGTTCCTTTACTAGCAAATCTCGTGTCTTGCCTTTGACAGAAATCTCCAGTGAAATCACCTTTAAAAGCCAACGTCAACAAAAAGGCCTTGTAGAATCACACTGTGAATGTCTATGAAAACAATACTTAAGAAGTAAAGCATACGTCTTTCATCTGAGTGAAAACTGTATTTTATTCAGTTTTTAGAACTGAGTTGAATGGTTAGGCGATTCACTAGTAGGGAAGTGTTTGTTTGCATTGTATGTATTCAGTTCCTTTACTAGCAAATCCCGTATCTTGCGTTTGACAGAAATCTCCAGCGAAATCATGGTTCAAGGCCAATATCAGTAAAAAGTCTTTGTAGGATCACTCGGCGAATGTCTTTGAAAACACTTCTTAGGAAGGAAAGCATACGTCTTTCATCTGAGTGAAAACTGTATTCTATACCATTTTTATAACTGAGTTGAATGGTTAGGCGATTCACTTGTAGGGAAGTGTTTGTTTGCATTGTATGTATTCAGTTCCTTTACTAGCAAATCCCTTGTCTTGCGTTTGACAGAAATCTCCAGCGAAATCACATTTAAAAGCCAACGTCAGTAAAAAGCCTTTGAAGAATCACTCTGTGAATATCTTTGAAAACACTTCTTAAGAAGGAAAGCTTACATCTTTCATCTGAGTGAAAACTGCATTCTATTCAATTTTTAGGACTGAAATGAATGGTTAGGCGATTCACTTGTAGGGAAGTGTTTGTTTGCATTGTATGTATTCAAAACCTTTACTAGCAAATCCCGTGTCTCACATTTGACAGAAATATCCAGTGAAATCACGGTTAAAAGCCAACGTCAGTAAAAAGGCTCTGTAGAATCACTCTGCGAATGTCTTTGAAAACACATCTTAAGAAGGAAAACATACGTCTTTCATCTGAGTGAAAACTGTATTCTATTCAGTTTTTAGAACTGAGTTGAATGGTTAGGCGATTCACTAGTAGGGAAGTGTTTGTTTACATTGTATGTATTCAGTTCCTTTACTAGCAAATCCCGTGTCTTGCTTTTGACAGAAATCTCCAGTGAAATCACGTTTAAAAGCCAACGTCAGTAAAAAGGCTATGTAGAATGACTCTGTGAATGTCTTTAAAAGCAGTTCTTAAGAAGGAAAACATACGTCTTCCATTAAGTGAAAACTGCAGTATATTAAGCTTTAGAACAGAATGAATGGTTAGGCGATTCACTAGTAGGGATGTGTTTGTTTGCCTTGTATGTATTCAGTTCCTTAAATAGCAAATCCCGTGTCTTGCGTTTGACAGAAATATCCAGTGAAAAAGGCTTTGTAGACTCACTCTGTGAATGTCTTTGAAAGCACTTCATAAAAATGAAACCATGTCTTTCATCTGAGTGAAAACTGTATTCTATACCATTTTTAGAACTGAGTTGAATGGTTAGGCGATTCACTTGTAGGGAAGGGTTTGTTTGCATTGTGTGTATTCAGTTCCTTTACTAGCAAATCTCGTGTCTTGCCTTTGACAGAAATCTCCAGTGAAATCACGTTTAAAAGCCAACATCAATAAAAAGGCTTTGTAGAATCACACTGTGAATGTCTATGAAAACACTACTTAAGAAGTAAAGCATACGTCTTTCATCTGAGTGAAAACTGTATTTATACAGTTTTTAGAACTGAGTTGAATGGTTAGGCGATTCACTAGTATGGAAGTGTTTGTTTGCATTGTATGTATTCAGTTCCTTTACTAGCAAATCCCGTATCTTGCGTTTGACAGAAATCTCCAGCGAAATCATGGTTAAAGGCCAACATCAGTAAAAAGTCTTTGTAGGATCACTCGGCGAATGTCTTTGAAAACACTTCTTAGGAAGGAAAGCATTCGTCTTTCATCTGAGTGAAAACTGCATTCTATTCAGTTTTTAGGACTGAATTGAATGGTTAGGTGAATCTCTTGTAGGGAAGAGTTTGTTTGCATTGTATGTATTCAGTTCCTTTACTAGCAACTCCCGTGTCTTGCTTTTGACAGAAATCTCCAGTGAAATCAAGTTTAAAAGCCAATGTCAGTAAAAAGGCTTTGTAGAATCACTCTGTTAATGTCTTTGAAAACACTTCTTAAGAAGGAAAATATAGGTGTTTCATCTGAGTGAAAACTGTATTCTATTCAGTTTTTAGAACTGAGTTGAATGGTTAGGCGATTCACTAGTAGGGAAGTGGTTGTTTACATTGTATGTATTCAGTTCCTTTACTAGCAAATCCCGTGTCTTGCTTTTGACAGAAAACTCCAGTGAAATCACGTTTAAAAGCCAACGTCAGTAACAAGGCTATGTAGAATAACTCTGCGAATGTCTTTGAAAACAGTTTTTAAGAAGGAAAACATACGTCTTTCATTAAGGGAAAACTGCATTATATTAAGCTTTAGAACTGAATGAATGGTTAGGCGATTCACTTGTAGGGAAATGTTTGTTTGCATTGTATGTATTCAATTCCTTAACTAGCAAATCCTGTGTCTTGCGCTTGACCGAAATCTCTAGCGAAATCACGTTTAAAGGCCAACATCTGTAAAACGGCTTTGCAGGATCACTCGGGGAATGTCTTTGAAAACACTTCTTAGGAAGGAAAGCATACGCCTTTCATCTGAGTGAAAACTGCATTCTATTCAGTTTTTAGGACTGAATTGAATGGTTACGTGAATCACTTGTAGGGAAGAGTTTGTTTGCATTGTATGTATTCAGTTCCTTTACTAGCAAATCCCGTGTCTTGCTTTTGACAGAAAACTCCAGTGAAATCAAGTTTAAAAGCCAACGTCAGTAAAAAGGCTTTGTAGAATCACTCTGTGAATGTCTTTGAAAACACTTCTTAAGAAGGAAAATATAGGTCTTTCATCTGAGTGAAAACTGTATTCTATTCAGTTTTTAGAACTGAGTTGAATGGTTAGGCGATACACTTGTAGGGAAGTGTTTGTTTGCATTGTATGTATTCAGTTCCTTAATAGCAAATCCCCTGTGTTGCCTTTGACAGAAATATCCAGTGAAATCACGTTTAAAAGACAATGTCAGTAAAAAGGCTTTGTAGAATCACTCTGCGAATGTCTTTGAAAACACTTCTTAAGAAGGAAAACATACGTCTTTCATCTGAGTGAAAACTGTATTCTATTCAGTTTTTAGAACTGAGTTGAATGGTTAGGCGATTCACTAGTAGGGAAGTGTTTGTTTACATTGTATGTATTCAGTTCCTTTACTAGCAAATCCCGTGTCTCGCTTTTGTCAGAAATCTCCAGTGAAATCACGTTTAAAAGCCAACGTCAGTAACAAGGCTATGTAGAATAACTCTGCGAATGTCTTTGAAAACAGTTTTTAAGAAGGAAAACATACGTCTTTCATTAAGTGAAAACTGCATTATATTAAGCTTTATAACTGAATGAATGGTTAGGCGATTCACTTGTAGGGAAGTGTTTGTTTGCATTGTATGTATTCAGTTCCTTAAATAGCAAATCCCTTGTCTTGCGCTTGACAGAAATCTCCAGCGAAATCACGTTTAAAAGCCAACGTCAGTAAAAAGGCTATGTAGAATGACTCTGTTAATGTCTTTGAAAACTGTTCTTAAGAAGGAAAACATACGTCTTCCATTAAATGAAAACTGCATTATATTAAGCTTTAGAACTGAATGAATGGTTAGGCGATTCACTAGTAGGGAAGTGTTTGTTTACATTGTATGTATTCAGTTCCTTTTCCAGCAAATCCCGTATCTTGCCTTTGACAGAAATCTCCAGCGAAATCATGTTTAAAGGCCAACATCAGTAAAAAGTTTTTGTAGGATCACTCGGCGAATGTCTTTGAAAACACTTCTTAGGAAGGAAAGCATACGTCTTTCATCTGAGTGAAAACTGTATTCTATACCATTTTTTGGAACTGAGTTGAATGGTTAGGCGATACACTTGTAGGGAAGTGTTTGTTTGCATTGTATGTATTCAGTACCTTTACTTGCAAATACCGTGTCTTGCTTTTGACAGAAATCTCCAGTGAAATCACGTTTAAAAGCCAACGTCAGTAAAAAGGCTATGTAGAATGACTCTGTGAATGTCTTTAAAAGCAATTCTTAAGAAGGAAAACATACGTCTTCCATTAACTGAAAACTGTAGTATATTAAGCTTTAGAACTGAATGAATGGTTAGGTGATTCACTAGTAGGGAATGTTTGTTTGCATTGTATATATTCAGTTCCTTAACTAGCAAATCCCGTGTCTTGCGTTTGACAGAAATATCCAGTGAAAAGGCTTTGTAGACTCACTCTGTGAATGTCTTTGAAAGCACTAATTAAAAATGCAACCATGTCTTTCATCTGAGTGAAAACTGTATTCTATACCATTCTTAGAACTGAGTTGAATGGTTAGGCGATTCACTTGTAGGGAAGTGTTTGTTTGCATTGTATGTATTCAGTTCCTTTACTAGCAAATCTCGTGTCTTGCCTTTGACAGAAATCTCCAGTGAAATCACCTTTAAAAGCCAACGTCAATAAAAAGGCCTTGTAGAATCACACTGTGAATGTCTATGAAAACACTACTTAAGAAGTAAAGCATACGTCTTTCATCTGAGTGAAAACTGTATTTTATTCAGTTTCTAGAACTGAGTTGAATGGTTAGGCGATTCACTAGTAGGGAAGTGTTTGTTTGCATTGTATGTATTCAGTTCCTTTACTAGCAAATCCCGTATCTTGCTTTTGACAGAAATCTCCAGCGAAATCATGGTTCAAGGCCAATATCAGTAAAAAGTCTTTGTAGGATCACTCGGCGAATGTCTTTGAAAACACTTCTTAGGAAGGAAAGCATTCGTCTTTCATCTGAGTGAAAACTGCATTCTATTCAGTTTTTAGGACTGAATTGAATGGTTAGGTGAATCACTTGTAGGGAAGAGTTTGTTTGCATTGTATGTATTCAGTTCCTTTACTAGCAAATCCCGTGTCTTGCTTTTGACAGAAATATCCAGTGAAATCAAGTTTAAAAGCCAACGTCAGTAAAAAGGCTTTGTAGAATCACTCTGTGAATGTATTTGAAAAGACTTCTAAAGAAGGAAAATATAGGTCTTTCATCTGATTGAAAACTGTATTCTATTCAGTTTTTAGAACTGAGTTGAATGGTTAGGCGATTCACTATTAGGGAAGCGGTTGTTTACATTGTATGTATTCAGTTCCTTAACTAGCAAATCCCGTGTCTTGCTTTTGACAGAAATCTCCAGTGAATTCACGTTTAAAAGCCAACGTCAGTAACAAGGCTATGTAGAATAACTCTGCGAATGTCTTTGAAAACAGTTTTTAAGAAGGAAAACATACGTCTTTCATTAAGTGAAAACTGCATTATATTAAGCTTTAGAACTGAATGAATGGTTAGGCAATTCACTTGTAGGGAAGTGTTTGTTTGCATTGTATGTATTCAGTTCCTTAACTAGCAAATCCAGTGTCTTGCGCTTGACAGAAATCTCCAGCGAAATCACGTTTAAAGGCCAACATCTGTAAAAGGCTTTGCAGGATCACTCGGCGTATGTCTTTGAAAACACTTCTTAGGAAGGAAAGAATACGTCTTTCATCTGAGTGAAAACTGTATTCTATACCATTTTTAGAACTGAGTTGAATGGTTAGGCGATTCACTTGTAGGGAAGTGTTTGTTTGCATTGTATGTATTCAGTTCTTTTACTAGCAAATCCCTTGTCTTGCGCTTGACAGAAATCTCCAGCGAAATCACATTTAAAAGCCAACGTCAGTAAAAAGCCTTTGAAGAATCACTCTGTGAATATCTTTGAAAACACTTCTTAAGAAGGAAAGCTTACATCTTTCATCTGAGTGAAAACTGCATTCTATTCAATTTTTAGGACTGAAATGAATGGTTAGGCGATTCACTTGTAGGGAAGTGTTTGTTTGCATTGTATGTATTCAGATCCTTTACTAGCAAATCCCGTGTCTCACGTTTGACAGAAATATCCAGTGAAATCACGTTTAAAAGCCAACGTCAGTAAAAAGGCTCTGTAGAATCACTCTGCGAATGTCTTTGAAAATACTTCTTAAGAAGGAAAACATACGTCTTTCATCTGAGTGAAAACTGTATTCTATTCAGTTTTTAGAAGTGAGTTGAATGGTTAGGCGATTCACTAGTAGGGAAGTGTTTGTTTACATTGTATGTATTCAGTACCTTTACTAGCAAATCCCGTGTCTTGCTTTTGACAGAAATCTCCAGTGAAATCACGTTTAAAAGCCAACGTCAGTAAAAAGGCTATGTAGAATGACTCTGTGAATGTCTTTAAAAGCAGTTCTTAAGAAGGAAAACATACGTCTTCCATTAAGAGAAAACTGCAGTATATTAAGCTTTAGAACAGAATGAATGGTTAGGCGATTCACTATTAGGGAAGTGTTTGTTTGCCTTGTGTGTATTCAGTTCCTTAAATAGCAAATCCCGTGTCTTGTGTTTGACAGAAATATCCAGTGAAAAAGGCTTTGTAGACTCACTCTGTGAATGTCTTTGAAAGCACTTCTTAAAAATGAAACCATGTCTTTCATCAGAGTGAAAACTGTATTCTATACCATTTTTAGAACTGAGTTGAATGGTAAGGCGATTCACTTGTAGGGAAGTGTTTGTTTGCATTGTATGTATTCAGTTCATTTACTAGCAAATCTCGTGTCTTGCCTTTGACAGAAATCTCCAGTGAAATCACGTTTAAAAGCAAACATCAATAAAAAGGCTTTGTAGAATCACACTGTGAATGTCTATGAAAACACTACCTAAGAAGTAAAGCATACGTCTTTCATCTGAGTGAAAACTGTATTTATTCAGTTTTTAGAACTGAGTTGAATGGTTAGGCGATTCACTAGTATGGAAGTGTTTGTTTGCATTGTATGTATTCAGTTCCTTAACTAGCAAATCCAGTGTCTTGCGCTTGACCGAAATCTCCAGCGAAATCACGTTTAAAGGCCAACATCTGTAAAACGGCTTTGCAGGATCACTCTGGGAATGTCTTTGAAAACACTTCTTAGGAAGGAAAGCATACGTCTTTCATCTGAGTGAAAACTGCATTCTATTCAGTTTTTAGGACTGAATTGAATGGTTAGGTGAATCACTTGTAGGGAAGAGTTTGTTTGCATTGTATGTATTCAGTTCCTTTACTAGCAAATCCCGTGTCTTGCTTTTGACAGAAAACTCCAGTGAAATCAAGTTTAAAAGCCAACGTCAGTAAAAAGGCTTTGTAGAATCACTCTGTGAATGTCTTTGAAAACACTTCTTAAGAAGGAAAATATAGGTCTTTCATCTGAGTGAAAACTGTATTCTATTCAGTTTTTAGAACTGAGTTGAATGGTTAGGCGATACACTTGTAGGGAAGTGTTTGTTTGCATTGTATGTATTCAGTTCCTTTACTAGCAAATCCCCTGTCTTGCCTTTGACAGAAATATCCAGTGAAATCACGTTTAAAAGACAATGTCAGTAAAAAGGCTTTGTAGAATCACTCTGCGAATGTCTTTGAAAACACTTCTTAAGAAGGAAAACATACGTCTTTCATCTGAGTGAAAACTGTATTCTATTCAGTTTTTAGAACTGAGTTGAATGGTTGGGCGATTCACTAGTAGGGAAGTGTTTGTTTACATTGTATGTATTCAGTTCCTTTACTAGCAAATCCCGTGTCTTGCTTTTGACAGAAATCTCTAGTGAAATCGTGTTTAAAAGCCAACGTCAGTAAAAAGGCTATGTAGAATGACTCTGTGAATGTCTTTGAAAACAGTTCTTAAGAAGGAAAACATACGCCTTCCATTAAATGAAAACTGCATTATATTAAGCTTTAGAACTGAATGAATGGTTAGGCGATTCACTTGTAGGAAAGTGTTTGTTTACATTGTATGTATTCAGTTCCTTTTCCAGCAAATCCCGTATCTTGCCTTTGACAGAAATCTCCAGCGAAATCATGTTTAAAGGCCAACATCAGTAAAAAGTTTTTGTAGGATCACTCGGCGAATGTCTTTGAAAACACTTCTTAGGAAGGAAAGCATACGTCTTTCATCTGAGTGAAAACTGCATTCTATTCAGTTTTTAGGACTGAATTGAATGGTTAGGTGAGTCACTTGTAGGGAAGAGTTTGTTTGCATTGTATGTATTCAGTTCCTTTACTAGCAAATCCCGTGTCTTGCTTTTGACAGAAATATCCAGTGAAATCAAGTTTAAAGCCAACGTCGGTAAAAAGGCTTTGTAGAATCACTCTGTGAATGTCTTTGAAAACACTTCTTAAGAAGGAAAATATAGGTCTTTCATCTGAGTGAAAACTGTATTCTATACCATTTTTAGAACTGAGTTGAATGCTTAGGCGATTCACTTGTAGGGAAGTGTTTGTTTGCATTGTATGTATTCAGTTCCTTTACTAGCAAATCCCGTGTCTTGCCTTTGACAGAAATCTCCAGTGAAATCATGTTTAAAAGCCAACGTCAAAAAAAAGGCTATGTAGAATCACACTGTGAATGACTATGAAAACACTACTTAAGAAGGAAAGCATACGTTTTTCATCTGAGTGAAAACTGTATTTTATTCAGTGTTTTGAACTGAGTTGAATGGTTAGGCGATTCACTAGTAGGGAAGTTTTGTTTGCATTGTATGTATTCAGTTCCTTTACTAGCAAATCCCGTGTCTTGCTTTTGATAGAAATCTCCAGTGAAATCACCTTTAAAAGCAACATCAGTGACAAGGCTATGTAGAATAACTCTGCGAATGTCTTTGAAAACAGTTCTTAAGAAGGAAAACATACGTCTTTCATTAAGTGAAAACAGCATTATATTAAGCTTTAGAACTAAATGAATGGTTAGGCGATTCACTTGTAGGGAAGAGTTTGTTTGCATTGTATGTATTCAGTTCCTTGACTAGCAAATCCCCTGTCTTGCGCTTGACAGAAATCTCCAGTGAAATCACGTAAAGGCCAACATCAGTAAAAAGGCTTTGTAGGATCACTGGGCGAATGTCTTTGAAAACACTTCTAAGGAAGGAAAGCATCCGTCTTTCATCAGAGTGAAAACTGCATTTTATTCAGTTTTTAGGACTGAATTGAATGGTTGGGTGAATCACTTGCAGTGAAGAGTTTGTTTGCATTGTATGTATTCAGTTCCTTTACTAGCAAATCCCGTGTCTTGCTTTTGACAGAAATCTCTAGTGAAATCACGTTTAAAAGCCAACGTCAGTAAAAAGGCTATGTAGAATGACTCTGTGAATGTCTTTGAAAACAGTTCTTAAGAAGGAAAACATACGTCTTCCATTAAGTGAAAACTGCATTATATTAAGCTTTAGAACTGAATGAATGGTTAGGCGATTCTCTAGTAGGGAAGTGTTTGTTTGCATTGTATGTATTCAGTTCCTTTACTAGCAAATCCCGTGTCTTGCCTTTGACAGAAATATCCAGTGAAATCATGTTTAAAAGCCAACGTCAGTAAAAAGGCTTTGTAGAATCACTCTGTGAATGTCTTTGAAAGCACTTCTTAAAAATGAAACCATGTCTTTCATCTGAGTGAAATCTGTATTCTATACCATTTTTAGAACTGAGTTGAATGGTTAGGCGATTCACTTGTAGGGAAGTGTTTGTTTGCATTGTATGTATTCAGTTCCTTTACTAGCAAATCTCCTGTCTTGCCTTTGACAGAAATCTCCACTGAAATCACGTTTAAAAGCCAACGTCAATAAAAAGGCTTTGTAGAATCACACTGTGAATGTCTATGAAAACACTACTTAAGAAGTAAAGCATACGTCTTTCATCTGAGTGAAAACTGTATTTTATTCAGTTTTTAGAACTGAGTTGAATGGTTAGGCAATTCACTAGTAGGGAAGTGTTTGTTTGCACTGTATGTATTCAGTTCCTTTACTAGCAAATCCCGTATCTTGCGTTTGACAGAAATCTCCAGAGAAATCATGTTTAAAGGCCAACATCAGTAAAAAGCCTTTGTAGGATCACTCGGCGAATGTCTTTGAAAACACTTCTTAGGAAGGAAAGCATACGTCTTTCATCTGAGTGAAAACTGCATTCTATTCAGTTTTTAGGACTGAATTGAATGGTTAGGTGAATCACTTGTAGGGAAGAGTTTGTTTGCATTGTATGTATTCAGTTCCTTTACTAGCAAATCCCGTGTCTTGCTTTTGACAGAAATCTCCAGTGAAATCAAGTTTAAAAGCCAACGTCAGTAAAAAGGCTTTGTAGGATCACTCTGTGAATGTCTTTGAAAACACTTCTTAAGAAGGAAAATATAGGTCTTTCATCTGAGTGAAAACTGTATTCTATACCATTTTTAGAACTGAGTTGAATGGTTAGGCGATTCACTTGTAGGAAAGTGTTTGTTTGCATTGTAGGTATTCAGTTCCTTTACTAGCAAATCCCGTGTCTTGCCTTTGACAGAAATCTCCAGTGAAATCATGTTTAAAAGCCAACGTCAATAAAAAGGCTTTGTAGAATCACACTGTGAATGTCTATGAAAACACTACTTAAGAAGGAAAGCATACGTTTTTCATCTGAGTGAAAACTGTATTTTATTCAGTGTTTGGAACTGAGTTGAATGGTTAGGCGATTCACTAGTAGGGAAGTTTTGTTTGCATTGTATGTATTCAGTTCCTTTACTAGCAAATCCTGTGTCTTGCCTTTGACAGAAATCTCCAGTGAAATCAGGTTTAAAAGCCAACGTCAAAAAAAAGGCTTTGTAGAATCACACTGTGAATGTCTATGAAAACACTACTTAAGAAGGAAAGCATATGTTTTTCATCTGAGTGAAAACTGTATTTTATTCAGTGTTTTGAACTGAGTTGAATGGTTAGGCGATTCACTAGTAGGGAAGTTTTGTTTGCATTGTATGTATTCAGTTCCTTTACTAGCAAATCCCGTGTCTTGCTTTTGATAGAAATCTCCAGTGAAATCACTTTTAAAAGCAACATCAGTGACAAGGCTATGTAGAATAACTCTGCGAATGTCTTTGAAAACAGTTCTTAAGAAGGAAAACATACATCTTTCATTAAGTGAAAACAGCATTATATTAAGCTTTAGAACTAAATGAATGGTTAGGCGATTCACTTGTAGGGAAGAGTTTGTTTGCATTGTATGTATTCAGTTCCTTGACTAGCAAATCCCCTGTCTTGCTCTTGACAGAAATCTCCAGTGAAATCACGTTTAAAGGCCAACATCAGTAAAAAGGCTTTGTAGGATCACTGGGCGAATGTCTTTGAAAACACTTCTAAGGAAGGAAAGCATCCGTCTTTCATCAGAGTGAAAACTGCATTTTATTCAGTTTTTAGGACTGAATTGAATGGTTGGGTGAATCACTTGTAGTGAAGAGTTTGTTTGCATTGTATGTATTCAGTTCCTTTACTAGCAAATCACGTGTCTTGCTTTTGACAGAAATCTCTAGTGAAATCACGTTTAAAAGCCAACGTCTGTAAAAAGGCTATGTAGAATGACTCTGTGAATGTCTTTGAAAACAGTTCTTAAGAAGGAAAACATACGTCTTCCATTAAGCGAAAACTGCATTATATTAAGCTTTAGAACTGAATGAATGGTTAGGCGATTCTCTAGTATGGAAGTGTTTGTTTGCATTGTATGTATTCAGTTCCTTTACTAGGAAATCCCGTGTCTTGCCTTTGACAGAAATATCCAGTGAAATCATGTTTAAAAGCCAACGTCAGTAAAAAGGCTTTGTAGAATCACTCTGTGAATGTCTTCGAAAGCACTTCTTAAAAATGAAACCATGTCTTTCATCTGAGTGAAAACTGTATTCTATACCATTTTTAGAACTGAGTAGAATGGTTAGGCGATTCACTTGTAGGGAAGTGTTTGTTTGCATTGTATGTATTCAGTTCCTTTACTAGCAAATCTCGTGTCTTGCCTTTGACAGAAATCTCCAGTGAAATCACGTTTAAAAGCCAACGTCAATAAAAAGGCTTTGTAGAATCACACTGTGAATGTCTATGAAAACACTACTTAAGAAGTAAAGCATACGTCTTTCATCTGAGTGAAAACTGTATTTTATTCAATTTTTAGAACTGAGTTGAATGGTTAGGCGATTCACTAGTAGGGAAGTGTTTGTTTGCATTGTATGTATTCAGTTCCTTTACTAGCAAATCCCGTATCTTGCGTTTGATAGAAATCTCCAGAGAAATCATGTTTAAAGGCCAACATCAGTAAAAAGCCTTTGTAGGATCACTCGGCGAATGTCTTTGAAAACACTTCTTAGGAAGGAAAGCATACGTCTTTCATCTGAGTGAAAACTGCATTCTATTCAGTTTTTAGGACTGAATTGAATGGTTAGGTGAATCACTTGTAGGGAAGAGTTTGTTTGCATTGTATGTATTCAGTTCCTTTACTAGCAAATCCCGTGTCTTGCTTTTGACAGAAATATCCAGTGAAGTCAAGTTTAAAAGGCAACATCAGTAAAGAGCTTTGTAGAATCACTCTGTGAATATATTTGAAAACACTTCTTAAGAAGGAAAATATAGGTCTTTCATCTGAGTGAAAACTCTATTCTATTCAGTTTTTAGAACTGAGTTGAATGATTAGGCGATTCACTAGTAGGGAAGTGTTTGTTTACATTGTATGTATTCAGTTCCTTTACTAGCAAATCCCGTGTCTTGCTTTTGACAGAAATCTCCAGCGAAATCACGTTTAAAAGCCAACGTCAGTAAAAAGGCTTTGAAGAATCACTCTGTGAATATCTTTGAAAACACTTCTTAAGAAGGAAAGCTTACATCTTTCATCTGAGTGAAAACTGTATACTATTCAATTTTTGGACTGAATTGAATGGTTAGGCGATTCACTTGTAGGAAGTGTTTGTTTGCATTGTATGTATTCAGATCCTTTACTAGCAAATCCCGTGTCTGACGTTTGACAGAAATATCCAGTGAAATCACGTTTAAAAGCCAACGTCAGTAAAAAGGCTTTGTAGAATCACTCTGCGAATGTCTTTGAAAACACTTCTTAAGAAGGAAAACATACGTCTTTCATCTGAGTGAAAACTGTATTCTATTCAGTTTTTAGAACTGAATTGAATGGTTAGGCGATTCACTAGTAGGGAAGTGTTTGTTTACATTTTATGTATTCAGTACCTTTACTAGCAAATCCCGTGTCTTGCTTTTGACAGTAATCTCCAGTGAAATCACGTTTAAAAGCCAACGTCAGTAAAAAGGCTATGTAGAATGACTCTGTGAATGTCTTTAAAAGCAGTTCTTAAGAAGGAAAACATACGTCTTCCATTAAGTGAAAACTGCAGTATATTAAGCTTTAGAACTGAATGAATGGTTAGGCGATTCACTAGTAGGGAAGTGTTTGTTTGCATTGTATGTATTCAGTTCCTTGACTAGCAAATCCCCTGTCTTGCGCTTGACAGAAATCTCCAGTGAAATCACGTAAAGGCCAACATCAGTAAAAAGGCTTTGTAGGATCACTGGGCGAATGTCTTTGAAAACACTTCTAAGGAAGGAAAGCATCCGTCTTTCATCAGAGTGAAAACTGCATTTTATTCAGTTTTTAGGACTGAATTGAATGGTTGGGTGAATCACTTGCAGTGAAGAGTTTGTTTGCATTGTATGTATTCAGTTCCTTTACTAGCAAATCCCGTGTCTTGCTTTTGACAGAAATCTCTAGTGAAATCACGTTTAAAAGCCAACGTCAGTAAAAAGGCTATGTAGAATGACTCTGTGAATGTCTTTGAAAACAGTTCTTAAGAAGGAAAACATACGTCTTCCATTAAGTGAAAACTGCATTATATTAAGCTTTAGAACTGAATGAATGGTTAGGCGATTCTCTAGTAGGGAAGTGTTTGTTTGCATTGTATGTATTCAGTTCCTTTACTAGCAAATCCCGTGTCTTGTCTTTGACAGAAATATCCAGTGAAATCATGTTTAAAAGCCAACGTCAGTAAAAAGGCTTTGTAGAATCACTCTGTGAATGTCTTTGAAAGCACTTCTTAAAAATGAAACCATGTCTTTCATCTGAGTGAAATCTGTATTCTATACCATTTTTAGAACTGAGTTGAATGGTTAGGCGATTCACTTGTAGGGAAGTGTTTGTTTGCATTGTATGTATTCAGTTCCTTTACTAGCAAATCTCCTGTCTTGCCTTTGACAGAAATCTCCACTGAAATCACGTTTAAAAGCCAACGTCAATAAAAAGGCTTTGTAGAATCACACTGTGAATGTCTATGAAAACACTACTTAACAAGTAAAGCATACGTCTTTCATCTGAGTGAAAACTGTATTTTATTCAGTTTTTAGAACTGAGTTGAATGGTTAGGCAATTCACTAGTAGGGAAGTGTTTGTTTGCATTGTATGTATTCAGTTCCTTTACTAGCAAATCCCGTATCTTGCGTTTGACAGAAATCTCCAGAGAAATCATGTTTAAAGGCCAACATCAGTAAAAAGCCTTTGTAGGATCACTCGGCGAATGTCTTTGAAAACACTTCTTAGGAAGGAAAGCATACGTCTTTCATCTGAGTGAAAACTGCATTCTATTCAGTTTTTAGGACTGAATTGAATGGTTAGGTGAATCACTTGTAGGGAAGAGTTTGTTTGCATTGTATGTATTCAGTTCCTTTACTAGCAAATCCCGTGTCTTGCTTTTGACAGAAATCTCCAGTGAAATCAAGTTTAAAAGCCAACGTCAGTAAAAAGGCTTTGTAGGATCACTCTGTGAATGTCTTTGAAAACACTTCTTAAGAAGGAAAATATAGGTCTTTCATCTGAGTGAAAACTGTATTCTATACCATTTTTAGAACTGAGTTGAATGGTTAGGCGATTCACTTGTAGGAAAGTGTTTGTTTGCATTGTAGGTATTCAGTTCCTTTACTAGCAAATCCCGTGTCTTGCCTTTGACAGAAATCTCCAGTGAAATCATGTTTAAAAGCCAACGTCAATAAAAAGGCTTTGTAGAATCACACTGTGAATGTCTATGAAAACACTACTTAAGAAGGAAAGCATACGTTTTTCATCTGAGTGAAAACTGTATTTTATTCAGTGTTTGGAACTGAGTTGAATGGTTAGGCGATTCACTAGTAGGGAAGTTTTGTTTGCATTGTATGTATTCAGTTCCTTTACTAGCAAATCCTGTGTCTTGCCTTTGACAGAAATCTCCAGTGAAATCAGGTTTAAAAGCCAACGTCAAAAAAAAGGCTTTGTAGAATCACACTGTGAATGTCTATGAAAACACTACTTAAGAAGGAAAGCATATGTTTTTCATCTGAGTGAAAACTGTATTTTATTCAGTGTTTTGAACTGAGTTGAATGGTTAGGCGATTCACTAGTAGGGAAGTTTTGTTTGCATTGTATGTATTCAGTTCCTTTACTAGCAAATCCCGTGTCTTGCTTTTGATAGAAATCTCCAGTGAAATCACTTTTAAAAGCAACATCAGTGACAAGGCTATGTAGAATAACTCTGCGAATGTCTTTGAAAACAGTTCTTAAGAAGGAAAACATACATCTTTCATTAAGTGAAAACAGCATTATATTAAGCTTTAGAACTAAATGAATGGTTAGGCGATTCTCTAGTATGGAAGTGTTTGTTTGCATTGTATGTATTCAGTTCCTTGACTAGCAAATCCCCTGTCTTGCTCTTGACAGAAATCTCCAGTGAAATCACGTTTAAAGGCCAACATCAGTAAAAAGGCTTTGTAGGATCACTGGGCGAATGTCTTTGAAAACACTTCTAAGGAAGGAAAGCATCCGTCTTTCATCAGAGTGAAAACTGCATTTTATTCAGTTTTTAGGACTGAATTGAATGGTTGGGTGAATCACTTGTAGTGAAGAGTTTGTTTGCATTGTATGTATTCAGTTCCTTTACTAGCAAATCACGTGTCTTGCTTTTGACAGAAATCTCTAGTGAAATCACGTTTAAAAGCCAACGTCTGTAAAAAGGCTATGTAGAATGACTCTGTGAATGTCTTTGAAAACAGTTCTTAAGAAGGAAAACATACGTCTTCCATTAAGCGAAAACTGCATTATATTAAGCTTTAGAACTGAATGAATGGTTAGGCGATTCTCTAGTATGGAAGTGTTTGTTTGCATTGTATGTATTCAGTTCCTTTACTAGGAAATCCCGTGTCTTGCCTTTGACAGAAATATCCAGTGAAATCATGTTTAAAAGCCAACGTCAGTAAAAAGGCTTTGTAGAATCACTCTGTGAATGTCTTCGAAAGCACTTCTTAAAAATGAAACCATGTCTTTCATCTGAGTGAAAACTGTATTCTATACCATTTTTAGAACTGAGTAGAATGGTTAGGCGATTCACTTGTAGGGAAGTGTTTGTTTGCATTGTATGTATTCAGTTCCTTTACTAGCAAATCTCGTGTCTTGCCTTTGACAGAAATCTCCAGTGAAATCACGTTTAAAAGCCAACGTCAATAA
Organism: Phyllotis vaccarum; assembly: GCA_033318265.1. Classification (NCBI taxonomy): domain Eukaryota; kingdom Metazoa; phylum Chordata; class Mammalia; order Rodentia; family Cricetidae; genus Phyllotis; species Phyllotis vaccarum. The sequence continues at coordinate 62,671,881 of JARWLC010000017.1, forward strand.
AAAGGCTTTGTAGAATCACACTGTGAATGTCTATGAAAACACTACTTAAGAAGTAAAGCATACGTCTTTCATCTGAGTGAAAACTGTATTTTATTCAATTTTTAGAACTGAGTTGAATGGTTAGGCGATTCACTAGTAGGGAAGTGTTTGTTTGCATTGTATGTATTCAGTTCCTTTACTAGCAAATCCCGTATCTTGCGTTTGATAGAAATCTCCAGAGAAATCATGTTTAAAGGCCAACATCAGTAAAAAGCCTTTGTAGGATCACTCGGCGAATGTCTTTGAAAACACTTCTTAGGAAGGAAAGCATACGTCTTTCATCTGAGTGAAAACTGCATTCTATTCAGTTTTTAGGACTGAATTGAATGGTTAGGTGAATCACTTGTAGGGAAGAGTTTGTTTGCATTGTATGTATTCAGTTCCTTTACTAGCAAATCCCGTGTCTTGCTTTTGACAGAAATATCCAGTGAAGTCAAGTTTAAAAGGCAACATCAGTAAAGAGCTTTGTAGAATCACTCTGTGAATATATTTGAAAACACTTCTTAAGAAGGAAAATATAGGTCTTTCATCTGAGTGAAAACTCTATTCTATTCAGTTTTTAGAACTGAGTTGAATGATTAGGCGATTCACTAGTAGGGAAGTGTTTGTTTACATTGTATGTATTCAGTTCCTTTACTAGCAAATCCCGTGTCTTGCTTTTGACAGAAATCTCCAGCGAAATCACGTTTAAAAGCCAACGTCAGTAAAAAGGCTTTGAAGAATCACTCTGTGAATATCTTTGAAAACACTTCTTAAGAAGGAAAGCTTACATCTTTCATCTGAGTGAAAACTGTATACTATTCAATTTTTGGACTGAATTGAATGGTTAGGCGATTCACTTGTAGGAAGTGTTTGTTTGCATTGTATGTATTCAGATTCTTTACTAGCAAATCCCGTGTCTGACGTTTGACAGAAATATCCAGTGAAATCACGTTTAAAAGCCAACGTCAGTAAAAAGGCTTTGTAGAATCACTCTGCGAATGTCTTTGAAAACACTTCTTAAGAAGGAAAACATACGTCTTTCATCTGAGTGAAAACTGTATTCTATTCAGTTTTTAGAACTGAATTGAATGGTTAGGCGATTCACTAGTAGGGAAGTGTTTGTTTACATTTTATGTATTCAGTACCTTTACTAGCAAATCCCGTGTCTTGCTTTTGACAGTAATCTCCAGTGAAATCACGTTTAAAAGCCAACGTCAGTAAAAAGGCTATGTAGAATGACTCTGTGAATGTCTTTAAAAGCAGTTCTTAAGAAGGAAAACATACGTCTTCCATTAAGTGAAAACTGCAGTATATTAAGCTTTAGAACTGAATGAATGGTTAGGCGATTCACTAGTAGGGAAGTGTTTGTTTGCATTGTATGTATTCAGTTCCTTTACTAGCAAATCCCGTGTCTTGCGTTTGACAGAAATATCCAGTGAAAAAGGCTTTGAAGACTCACTCTGTGAATGTCTTTGAAAGCACTTCTTGCAAATGAAACCATGTCTTTCATATGAGTGAAAACTGTGTTCTATACCATTTTTAGAACTGAGTTGAATGGTTAGGCGATTCACTTGTAGGGAAGTGTTTGTTTGCATTGTATGTATTCAGATCCTTTACTAGCAAATCCCGTGTCTCACGTTTGACAGAAATATCCAGTGAAATTACGTTTAAAAGCCAACGTCAATAAAAAGGCTTTGTAGAATCACACTGTGAATGTCTATGAAAACACTACTTAAGAAGTAAAGCATATGTCTTTCATCTGAGTGAAAACTTTATTTTATTCAGTTTTTAGAACTGAGTTGAATGGTTAGGCGATTCACTTGTAGGGAAGTGTTTGTTTGCATTGTATGTATTCAGTTCCTTTACTAGCAAATCCCGTATCTTGCGTTTTACAGAAATCTCCAGGGAAATCATGGTTAAATGCCAACATCAGTAAAAAGTCTTTGTAGGATCACTCGGCGAATGTCTTTGAAAACACTTCTTAGGAAGGAAAGAATTCGTCTTTCATCTGAGTGAAAACTGCATTCTATTCAGTTTTTAGGACTGAATTGAATGGTTAGGTGAATCACTTGTAGGGAAGAGTTTGTTTGCATTGTATGTATTCAGTTCCTTTACTAGCAAATCCCGTGTCTTGCTTTTGACAGAAATCTCCAGTGAAATCAAGTTTAAAAGCCAACGTCAGTAAAAAGGCTTTGTAGAATCACTCTGTGAATGTCTTTGAAAACACTTCTTAAGAAGGAAAATATAGGTCTTTCATCTGAGTGAAAACTGTATTCTACACCATTTTTAGAACTGAGTTGAAATGTTAGGCGATTCACTTGTAGGGAAGTGTTTGTTTGCATTGTATGTATTCAGTTCCTTTACTAGCAAATCCCGTGTCTTGCCTTTGACAGAAATCTCCAGTGAAATCATGTTTAAAAGCCAACGTCAATAAAAAGGCTTTGTAGAATCACACTGTGAATGTCTATGAAAACACTACTTAAGAAGGAAAGCATACGTTTTTCATCTGAGTGAAAACTGTATTTTATTCAGTGTTTTGAACTGAGTTGAATGGTTAGGCGATTCACTAGTAGGGAAGTTTTGTTTGCATTGTATGTATTCAGTTCCTTTACTAGCAAATCCCGTGTCTTGCTTTTGATAGAAATCTCCAGTGAAATCACGTTTAAAAGCAACATCAGTGACAAGGCTATGAAGAATAACTCTGCGAATGTCTTTGAAAACAGTTCTTAAGAAGGAAAACATACGTCTTTCATTAAGTGAAAACTGCATTATATTAAGCTTTAGAACTAAATGAATGGTTAGGCGATTCACTTGTAGGGAAGAGTTTGTTTGCATTGTATGTATTCAGTTCCTTTACTAGCAAATCCAGTATATTGCGTTTACAGAAACCTCCAGCGAAATCATGTTTAAAGGCCAACATCAGTAAAAAGTCTTTGTAGGATCACTCGGCGAATGTCTTTTACAACACTTCTTAGGAAGGAAAGCATTCGTCTTTCATCTGAGTGAAAACTGCATTCTATTCAGTTTTTAGGACTGAATTGAATGGTTAGGTGAATCACTTGTAGGGAAGAGTTTGTTTGCATTGTATGTATTCAGTTCCTTTACTAGCAAATCCCGTGTTTTGCTTTTGACAGAAATATCCAGTGAAATCAAGTTTAAAAGCCAACGTAAGTAAAAAGTCTTTGTAGAATCACTCTGTGAATGTATTTGAAAACACTTCTTAAGAAGGAAAATATAGGTCTTTCATCTGAGTGAAAACTGTTTTCTATTCAGTTTTTAGAACTGAGTTGAATGGTTAGGCGATTCACTAGTAGCGAAGTGTTTGTTTACATTGTATGTATTCAGTTCCTTTACTAGCAAATCCCGTGTCTTGCTTTTGACAGAAATCTCCAGTGAAATCACGTTTAAAAGCCTACATCAGTAAAACCCCTTTGTAGGATCACTCAGCGAATGTCTTTGAAAACACTTCTTAGGAAGGAAAGCATACGTCTTTCATCTGAGTGAAAACTGTATTTTATTCAGTGTTTTGAACTGAGTTGAATGGTTAGGTGAATCACTTGTAGGGAAGAGTTTGTTTGCATTGTATGTATTCAGTTCCTTTACTAGCAAATCCCGTGTCTTGCTTTTGACAGAAATATCCAGTGAAATCAAGTTTAAAAGGCAACATCAGTAAAGAGCTTTGTAGAATCACTCTGTGAATATATTTGAAAACACTTCTTAAGAAGGAAAATATAGGTCTTTCATCTGCGTGAAAACTCTATTCTATTCAGTTTTTAGAACTGAGTTGAATGGTTAGGCGATTCACTAGTAGGGAAGTGTTTGTTTACATTGTATGTATTCAGTTCCTTTACTAGCAAATCCCGTGTCTTGCTTTTGACAGAAATCTCCAGCGAAATCACGTTTAAAAGCCAACGTCAGTAAAAAGGCTTTGAAGAATCACTCTGTGAATATCTTTCAAAACACTTCTTAAGAAGGAAAGCTTACATCTTTCATCTGAGTGAAAACTGTATACTATTCAATTTTTGGACTGAATTGAATGGTTAGGCGATTCACTTGTAGGGAAGTGTTTGTTTGCATTGTATGTATTCAGATCCTTTACTAGCAAATCCCGTGTCTGACGTTTGACAGAAATATCCAGTGAAATCACGTTTAAAAGCCAACGTCAGTAAAAAGGCTTTGTAGAATCACTCTGCGAATGTCTTTGAAAACACTTCTTAAGAAGGAAAACATACGTCTTTCATCTGAGTGAAAACTGTATTCTATTCAGTTTTTAGAACTGAATTGAATGGTTAGGCGATTCACTAGTAGGGAAGTGTTTGTTTACATTTTATGTATTCAGTACCTTTACTAGCAAATCCCGTGTCTTGCTTTTGATAGTAATCTCCAGTGAAATCATGTTTAAAAGCCAACGTCAGTAAAAAGGCTATGTAGAATGACTCTGTGAATGTCTTTAAAAGCAGTTCTTAAGAAGGAAAACATACGTCTTCCATTAAGTGAAAACTGCAGTATATTAAGCTTTAGAACTGAATGAATGGTTAGGCGATTCACTAGTAGGGAAGTGTTTGTTTGCATTGTATGTATTCAGTTCCTTTACTAGCAAATCCCGTGTCTTGCGTTTGACAGTAATATCCAGTGAAAAAGGCTTTGAAGACTCACTCTGTGAATGTCTTTGAAAGCACTTCTTGCAAATGAAACCATGTCTTTCATATGAGTGAAAACTGTGTTCTATACCATTTTTAGAACTGAGTTGAATGGTTAGGTGATTCACTTGTAGGGAAGTGTTTGTTTGCATTGTATGTATTCAGATCCTTTACTAGCAAATCCCGTGTCTCACGTTTGACAGAAATATCCAGTGAAATCACGTTTAAAAGCCAACGTCAATAAAAAGGCTTTGTAGAATCACACTGTGAATGTCTATGAAAACACTACTTAAGAAGTAAAGCATATGTCTTTCATCTGAGTGAAAACTTTATTTTATTCAGTTTTTAGAACTGAGTTGAATGGTTAGGCGATTCACTTGTAGGGAAGTGTTTGTTTGCATTGTATGTATTCAGTTCCTTTACTAGCAAATCCCGTATCTTGCGTTTTACAGAAATCTCCAGGGAAATCATGGTTAAATGCCAACATCAGTAAAAAGTCTTTGTAGGATCACTCGGCGAATGTCTTTGAAAACACTTCTTAGGAAGGAAAGCATTCGTCTTTCATCTGAGTGAAAACTGCATTCTATTCAGTTTTTAGGACTGAATTGAATGGTTAGGTGAATCACTTGTAGGGAAGAGTTTGTTTGCATTGTATGTATTCAGTTCCTTTACTAGCACATCCCGTGTCTTGCTTTTGACAGAAATCTCCAGTGAAATCAAGTTTAAAAGCCAACGTCAGTAAAAAGGCTTTGTAGAATCACTCTGTGAATGTCTTTGAAAACACTTCTTAAGAAGGAAAATATAGGTCTTTCATCTGAGTGAAAACTGTATTCTACACCATTTTTAGAACTGAGTTGAAATGTTAGGCGATTCACTTGTAGGGAAGTGTTTGTTTGCATTGTATGTATTCAGTTCCTTTACTAGCAAATCCCGTGTCTTGCCTTTGACAGAAATCTCCAGTGAAATCATGTTTAAAAGCCAACGTCAATAAAAAGGCTTTGTAGAATCACACTGTGAATGTCTATGAAAACACTACTTAAGAAGGAAAGCATATGTTTTTCATCTGAGTGAAAACTGTATTTTATTCAGTGTTTTGAACTGAGTTGAATGGTTAGGCGATTCACTAGTAGGGAAGTTTTGTTTGCATTGTATGTATTCAGTTCCTTTACTAGCAAATCCCGTGTCTTGCTTTTGATAGAAATCTCCAGTGAAATCACGTTTAAAAGCAACATCAGTGACAAGGCTATGAAGAATAACTCTGCGAATGTCTTTGAAAACAGTTCTTAAGAAGGAAAACATACGTCTTTCATTAAGTGAAAACTGCATTATATTAAGCTTTAGAACTAAATGAATGGTTAGACGATTCACTTGTAGGGAAGAGTTTGTTTGCATTGTATGTATTCAGTTCCTTTACTAGCAAATCCCGTATATTGCGTTTGACAGAAACCTCCAGCGAAATCATGTTTAAAGGCCAACATCAGTAAAAAGTCTTTGTAGGATCACTCGGCGAATGTCTTTGACAACACTTCTTAGGAAGGAAAGCATTCGTCTTTCATCTGAGTGAAAACTGCATTCTATTCAGTTTTTAGGACTGAATTGAATGGTTAGGTGAATCACTTGTAGGGAAGAGTTTGTTTGCATTGTATGTATTCAGTTCCTTTACTAGCAAATCCCGTGTTTTGCTTTTGACAGAAATATCCAGTGAAATCAAGTTTAAAAGCCAACGTCAGTAAAAAGGCTTTGTAGAATCACTCTGTGAATGTATTTGAAAACACTTCTTAAGAAGGAAAATATAGGTCTTTCATCTGAGTGAAAACTGTATTCTATTCAGTTTTTAGAACTGAGTTGAATGGTTAGGCGATTCACTAGTAGGGAAGTTTTGTTTACATTGTATGTATTCAGTTCCTTTACTAGCAAATCCCGTGTCTTGCTTTTGACAGAAATCTCCAGTGAAATCACGTTTAAAAGCCTACATCAGTAAAACGCCTTTGTAGGATCGCTCAGCGAATGTCTTTAAAAACACTTCTTAGGAAGGAAAGCATACGTCTTTCATCTGAGTGAAAACTGTATTTTATTCAGTGTTTTGAACTGAGTTGAATGGTTAGGCGATTCACTAGTAGGGAAGTTTTGTTTGCATTGTATGTATTCAGTTCCTTTACTAGCAAATTCCGTGTCTTGCTTTTGATAGAAATCTCCAGTGAAATCACGTTTAAAAGCAACATCAGTGACAAGGCTATGTAGAATAACTCTGCGAATGTCTTTGAAAACAGTTCTTAAGAAGGAAAACATACGTCTTTCATTAAGTGAAAACAGCATTATATTAAGCTTTAGAACTAAATGAATGGTTAGGCGATTCACTTGTAGGGAAGAGTTTGTGTGCATTGTATGTATTCAGTTCCTTTACTAGCAAATCACGTGTCTTGCTTTTGACAGAAATCTCTAGTGAAATCACGTTTAAAAGCCAACGTCAGTAAAAAGGCTATGTAGAATGACTCTGTGAATGTCTTTGAAAACAGTTCTTTAGAAGGAAAACATACGTCTTCCATTAAGTGAAAACTGCATTATATTAAGCTTTAGAACAGAATGAATGGTTAGGCGATTCACTAGTAGGGAAGTGTTTGTTTGCATTGTATGTATTCAGATCCTTTACTAGCAAATCCCGTGTCTCACGTTTGACAGAAATATCCAGTGAAATCACGTTTAAAAGCCAACGTCAGTAAAAAGGCTCTGTAGAATCACTCTGCGAATGTCTTTGAAAATACTTCTTAAGAAGGAAAACATACGTCTTTCATCTGAGTGAAAACTGTATTCTATTCAGTTTTTAGAACTGAGTTGAATGGTTAGGCGATTCACTAGTAGGGAAGTGTTTGTTTACATTGTATGTATTCAGTACCTTTACTAGCAAATCCCGTGTCTTGCTTTTGACAGAAATCTCCAGTGAAATCACGTTTAAAAGCCAACGTCAGTAAAAAGGCTATGTAGAATGACTCTGTGAATGTCTTTAAAAGCAGTTCTTAAGAAGGAAAACATACGTCTTCCATTAAGAGAAAACTGCAGTATATTAAGCTTTAGAACAGAATGAATGGTTAGGCGATTCACTATTAGGGAAGTGTTTGTTTGCCTTGTGTGTATTCAGTTCCTTAAATAGCAAATCCCGTGTCTTGCGTTTGACAGAAATATCCAGTGAAAAAGGCTTTGTAGACTCACTCTGTGAATGTCTTTGAAAGCACTTCTTAAAAATGAAACCATGTCTTTCATCTGATTGAAAACTGTATTCTATAGCATTTTTAGAACTGAGTTGAATGGTTAGGCGATTCACTTGTAGGGAAGTGTTTGTTTGCATTGTATGTATTCAGTTCCTTTACTAGCAAATCTCGTGTCTTGCCTTTGACAGAATTCTCCAGTGAAATCACGTTTAAAAGCAAACATCAATAAAAAGGCTTTGTAGAATCACACTGTGAATGTCTATGAAAACACTACTTAAGAAGTAAAGCATACGTCTTTCATCTGAGTGAAAACTGTATTTATTCAGTTTTTAGAACTGAGTTGAATGGTTAGGCGATTCACTAGTATGGAAGTGTTTGTTTGCATTGTATGTATTCAGTTCCTTAACTAGCAAATCCAGTGTCTTGCGCTTGACCGAAATCTCCAGCGAAATCACGTTTAAAGGCCAACATCTGTAAAACGGCTTTGCAGGATCACTCGGGGAATGTCTTTGAAAACACTTCTTAGGAAGGAAAGCATACGTCTTTCATCTGAGTGAAAACTGCATTCTATTCAGTTTTTAGGACTGAATTGAATGGTTAGGTGAATCACTTGTAGGGAAGAGTTTGTTTGCATTGTATGTATTCAGTTCCTTTACTAGCAAATCCCGTGTCTTGCTTTTGACAGAAAACTCCAGTGAAATCAAGTTTAAAAGCCAACGTCAGTAAAAAGGCTTTGTAGAATCACTCTGTGAATGTCTTTGAAAACACTTCTTAAGGAGGAAAATATAGGTCTTTCATCTGAGTGAAAACTGTATTCTATTCAGTTTTTAGAACTGAGTTGAATGGTTAGGCGATACACTTGTAGGGAAGTGTTTGTTTGCATTGTATGTATTCAGTTCCTTTACTAGCAAATCCCCTGTCTTGCCTTTGACAGAAATATCCAGTGAAGTCACGTTTAAAAGACAATGTCAGTAAAAAGGCTTTGTAGAATCACTCTGCGAATGTCTTTGAAAACACTTCTTAAGAAGGAAAACATACGTCTTTCATCTGAGTGAAAACTGTATTCTATTCAGTTTTTAGAACTGAGTTGAATGGTTGGGCGATTCACTAGTAGGGAAGTGTTTGTTTACATTGTATGTATTCAGTTCCTTTACTAGCAAATCCCGTGTCTTGCTTTTGACAGAAATCTCTAGTGAAATCGCGTTTAAAAGCCAACGTCAGTAAAAAGGCTATGTAGAATGACTCTGTTAATGTCTTTGAAAACAGTTCTTAAGAAGGAAAACATACACCTTCCATTAAATGAAAACTGCATTATATTAAGCTTTAGAACTGAATGAATGGTTAGGCGATTCACTTGTAGGAAAGTGTTTGTTTACATTGTATGTATTCAGTTCCTTTTCCAGCAAATCCCGTATCTTGCCTTTGACAGAAATCTCCAGGGAAATCATGTTTAAAGGCCAACATCAGTAAAAAGTTTTTGTAGGATCACTCGGCGAATGTCTTTGAAAACACTTCTTAGGAAGGAAAGCATACGTCTTTCATCTGAGTGAAAACTGCATTCTATTCAGTTTTTAGGACTGAATTGAATGGTTAGGTGAGTCACTTGTAGGGAAGAGTTTGTTTGCATTGTATGTATTCAGTTCCTTTACTAGCAAATCCCGTGTCTTGCTTTTGACAGAAATATCCAGTGAAATCAAGTTTAAAAGCCAACGTCGGTAAAAAGGCTTTGTAGAATCACTCTGTGAATGTCTTTGAAAACACTTCTTAAGAAGGAAAATATAGGTCTTTCATCTGAGTGAAAACTGTATTCTATACCATTTTTAGAACTGAGTTGAATGCTTAGGCGATTCACTTGTAGGGAAGTGGTTGTTTGCATTGTATGTATTCAGTTCCTTTACTAGCAAATCCCGTGTCTTGCTTTTGATAGAAATCTCCAGTGAAATCATGTTTAAAAGCAACATCAGTGACAAGGCTATGAAGAATAACTCTGCGAATGTCTTTGAAAACAGTTCTTAAGAAGGAAAACATACGTTTTTCATCTGAGTGAAAACTGTATTTTATTCAGTGTTTTGAACTGAGTTGAATGATTAGGCGATTCACTAGTAGGGAAGTTTTGTTTGCATTGTATGTATTCAGTTCCTTTACTAGCAAATCCCGTGTCTTGCTTTTGATAGAAATCTCCAGTGAAATCACGTTTAAAAGCAACATCAGTGACAAGGCTATGTAGAATAACTCTGCGAATGTCTTTGAAAACAGTTCTTAAGAAGGAAAACATACGTCTTTCATTAAGTGAAAACAGCATTATATTAAGCTTTAGAACTAAATGAATGGTTAGGCGATTCACTTGTAGGGAAGAGTTTGTTTGCATTGTATGTATTCAGTTCCTTGACTAGCAAATCCCCTGTCTTGCGCTTGACAGAAATCTCCAGTGAAATCACGTAAAGGCCAACATCAGTAAAAAGGCTTTGTAGGATCACTGGGCGAATGTCTTTGAAAACACTTCTAAGGAAGGAAAGCATCCGTCTTTCATCAGAGTGAAAACTGCATTTTATTCAGTTTTTAGGACTGAATTGAATGGTTGGGTGAATCACTTGCAGTGAAGAGTTTGTTTGCATTGTATGTATTCAGTTCCTTTACTAGCAAATCCCGTGTCTTGCTTTTGACAGAAATCTCTAGTGAAATCACGTTTAAAAGCCAACGTCAGTAAAAAGGCTATGTAGAATGACTCTGTGAATGTCTTTGAAAACAGTTCTTAAGAAGGAAAACATACGTCTTCCATTAAGTGAAAACTGCATTATATTAAGCTTTAGAACTGAATGAATGGTTAGGCGATTCTCTAGTAGGGAAGTGTTTGTTTGCATTGTATGTATTCAGTTCCTTTACTAGCAAATCCCGTGTCTTGCCTTTGACAGAAATATCCAGTGAAATCATGTTTAAAAGCCAACGTCAGTAAAAAGGCTTTGTAGAATCACTCTGTGAATGTCTTTGAAAGCACTTCTTAAAAATGAAACCATGTCTTTCATCTGAGTGAAATCTGTATTCTATACCATTTTTAGAACTGAGTTGAATGGTTAGGCGATTCACTTGTAGGGAAGTGTTTGTTTGCATTGTATGTATTCAGTTCCTTTACTAGCAAATCTCCTGTCTTGCCTTTGACAGAAATCTCCAGTGAAATCACGTTTAAAAGCCAACGTCAATAAAAAGGCTTTGTAGAATCACACTGTGAATGTCTATGAAAACACTACTTAAGAAGTAAAGCATACGTCTTTCATCTGAGTGAAAACTGTATTTTATTCAGTTTTTAGAACTGAGTTGAATGGTTAGGCAATTCACTAGTAGGGAAGTGTTTGTTTGCATTGTATGTATTCAGTTCCTTTACTAGCAAATCCCGTATCTTGCGTTTGACAGAAATCTCCAGAGAAATCATGTTTAAAGGCCAACATCAGTAAAAAGCCTTTGTAGGATCACTCGGCGAATGTCTTTGAAAACACTTCTTAGGAAGGAAAGCATACGTCTTTCATCTGAGTGAAAACTGCATTCTATTCAGTTTTTAGGACTGAATTGAATGGTTAGGTGAATCACTTGTAGGGAAGAGTTTGTTTGCATTGTATGTATTCAGTTCCTTTACTAGCAAATCCCGTGTCTTGCTTTTGACAGAAATATCCAGTGAAGTCAAGTTTAAAAGGCAACATCAGTAAAGAGCTTTGTAGAATCACTCTGTGAATATATTTGAAAACACTTCTTAAGAAGGAAAATATAGGTCTTTCATCTGAGTGAAAACTCTATTCTATTCAGTTTTTAGAACTGAGTTGAATGATTAGGCGATTCACTAGTAGGGAAGTGTTTGTTTACATTGTATGTATTCAGTTCCTTTACTAGCAAATCCCGTGTCTTGCTTTTGACAGAAATCTCCAGCGAAATCACGTTTAAAAGCCAACGTCAGTAAAAAGGCTTTGAAGAATCACTCTGTGAATATCTTTGAAAACACTTCTTAAGAAGGAAAGCTTACATCTTTCATCTGAGTGAAAACTGTATACTATTCAATTTTTGGACTGAATTGAATGGTTAGGCGATTCACTTGTAGGAAGTGTTTGTTTGCATTGTATGTATTCAGATCCTTTACTAGCAAATCCCGTGTCTGACGTTTGACAGAAATATCCAGTGAAATCACGTTTAAAAGCCAACGTCAGTAAAAAGGCTTTGTAGAATCACTCTGCGAATGTCTTTGAAAACACTTCTTAAGAAGGAAAACATACGTCTTTCATCTGAGTGAAAACTGTATTCTATTCAGTTTTTAGAACTGAATTGAATGGTTAGGCGATTCACTAGTAGGGAAGTGTTTGTTTACATTTTATGTATTCAGTACCTTTACTAGCAAATCCCGTGTCTTGCTTTTGACAGTAATCTCCAGTGAAATCACGTTTAAAAGCCAACGTCAGTAAAAAGGCTATGTAGAATGACTCTGTGAATGTCTTTAAAAGCAGTTCTTAAGAAGGAAAACATACGTCTTCCATTAAGTGAAAACTGCAGTATATTAAGCTTTAGAACTGAATGAATGGTTAGGCGATTCACTAGTAGGGAAGTGTTTGTTTGCATTGTATGTATTCAGTTCCTTGACTAGCAAATCCCCTGTCTTGCGCTTGACAGAAATCTCCAGTGAAATCACGTAAAGGCCAACATCAGTAAAAAGGCTTTGTAGGATCACTGGGCGAATGTCTTTGAAAACACTTCTAAGGAAGGAAAGCATCCGTCTTTCATCAGAGTGAAAACTGCATTTTATTCAGTTTTTAGGACTGAATTGAATGGTTGGGTGAATCACTTGCAGTGAAGAGTTTGTTTGCATTGTATGTATTCAGTTCCTTTACTAGCAAATCCCGTGTCTTGCTTTTGACAGAAATCTCTAGTGAAATCACGTTTAAAAGCCAACGTCAGTAAAAAGGCTATGTAGAATGACTCTGTGAATGTCTTTGAAAACAGTTCTTAAGAAGGAAAACATACGTCTTCCATTAAGTGAAAACTGCATTATATTAAGCTTTAGAACTGAATGAATGGTTAGGCGATTCTCTAGTAGGGAAGTGTTTGTTTGCATTGTATGTATTCAGTTCCTTTACTAGCAAATCCCGTGTCTTGTCTTTGACAGAAATATCCAGTGAAATCATGTTTAAAAGCCAACGTCAGTAAAAAGGCTTTGTAGAATCACTCTGTGAATGTCTTTGAAAGCACTTCTTAAAAATGAAACCATGTCTTTCATCTGAGTGAAATCTGTATTCTATACCATTTTTAGAACTGAGTTGAATGGTTAGGCGATTCACTTGTAGGGAAGTGTTTGTTTGCATTGTATGTATTCAGTTCCTTTACTAGCAAATCTCCTGTCTTGCCTTTGACAGAAATCTCCACTGAAATCACGTTTAAAAGCCAACGTCAATAAAAAGGCTTTGTAGAATCACACTGTGAATGTCTATGAAAACACTACTTAACAAGTAAAGCATACGTCTTTCATCTGAGTGAAAACTGTATTTTATTCAGTTTTTAGAACTGAGTTGAATGGTTAGGCAATTCACTAGTAGGGAAGTGTTTGTTTGCATTGTATGTATTCAGTTCCTTTACTAGCAAATCCCGTATCTTGCGTTTGACAGAAATCTCCAGAGAAATCATGTTTAAAGGCCAACATCAGTAAAAAGCCTTTGTAGGATCACTCGGCGAATGTCTTTGAAAACACTTCTTAGGAAGGAAAGCATACGTCTTTCATCTGAGTGAAAACTGCATTCTATTCAGTTTTTAGGACTGAATTGAATGGTTAGGTGAATCACTTGTAGGGAAGAGTTTGTTTGCATTGTATGTATTCAGTTCCTTTACTAGCAAATCCCGTGTCTTGCTTTTGACAGAAATCTCCAGTGAAATCAAGTTTAAAAGCCAACGTCAGTAAAAAGGCTTTGTAGGATCACTCTGTGAATGTCTTTGAAAACACTTCTTAAGAAGGAAAATATAGGTCTTTCATCTGAGTGAAAACTGTATTCTATACCATTTTTAGAACTGAGTTGAATGGTTAGGCGATTCACTTGTAGGAAAGTGTTTGTTTGCATTGTAGGTATTCAGTTCCTTTACTAGCAAATCCCGTGTCTTGCCTTTGACAGAAATCTCCAGTGAAATCATGTTTAAAAGCCAACGTCAATAAAAAGGCTTTGTAGAATCACACTGTGAATGTCTATGAAAACACTACTTAAGAAGGAAAGCATACGTTTTTCATCTGAGTGAAAACTGTATTTTATTCAGTGTTTGGAACTGAGTTGAATGGTTAGGCGATTCACTAGTAGGGAAGTTTTGTTTGCATTGTATGTATTCAGTTCCTTTACTAGCAAATCCTGTGTCTTGCCTTTGACAGAAATCTCCAGTGAAATCAGGTTTAAAAGCCAACGTCAAAAAAAAGGCTTTGTAGAATCACACTGTGAATGTCTATGAAAACACTACTTAAGAAGGACAGCATATGTTTTTCATCTGAGTGAAAACTGTATTTTATTCAGTGTTTTGAACTGAGTTGAATGGTTAGGCGATTCACTAGTAGGGAAGTTTTGTTTGCATTGTATGTATTCAGTTCCTTTACTAGCAAATCCCGTGTCTTGCTTTTGATAGAAATCTCCAGTGAAATCACTTTTAAAAGCAACATCAGTGACAAGGCTATGTAGAATAACTCTGCGAATGTCTTTGAAAACAGTTCTTAAGAAGGAAAACATACATCTTTCATTAAGTGAAAACAGCATTATATTAAGCTTTAGAACTAAATGAATGGTTAGGCGATTCTCTAGTATGGAAGTGTTTGTTTGCATTGTATGTATTCAGTTCCTTGACTAGCAAATCCCCTGTCTTGCTCTTGACAGAAATCTCCAGTGAAATCACGTTTAAAGGCCAACATCAGTAAAAAGGCTTTGTAGGATCACTGGGCGAATGTCTTTGAAAACACTTCTAAGGAAGGAAAGCATCCGTCTTTCATCAGAGTGAAAACTGCATTTTATTCAGTTTTTAGGACTGAATTGAATGGTTGGGTGAATCACTTGTAGTGAAGAGTTTGTTTGCATTGTATGTATTCAGTTCCTTTACTAGCAAATCACGTGTCTTGCTTTTGACAGAAATCTCTAGTGAAATCACGTTTAAAAGCCAACGTCTGTAAAAAGGCTATGTAGAATGACTCTGTGAATGTCTTTGAAAACAGTTCTTAAGAAGGAAAACATACGTCTTCCATTAAGCGAAAACTGCATTATATTAAGCTTTAGAACTGAATGAATGGTTAGGCGATTCTCTAGTATGGAAGTGTTTGTTTGCATTGTATGTATTCAGTTCCTTTACTAGCAAATCCCGTGTCTTGCCTTTGACAGAAATATCCAGTGAAATCATGTTTAAAAGCCAACGTCAGTAAAAAGGCTTTGTAGAATCACTCTGTGAATGTCTTCGAAAGCACTTCTTAAAAATGAAACCATGTCTTTCATCTGAGTGAAAACTGTATTCTATACCATTTTTAGAACTGAGTAGAATGGTTAGGCGATTCACTTGTAGGGAAGTGTTTGTTTGCATTGTATGTATTCAGTTCCTTTACTAGCAAATCTCGTGTCTTGCCTTTGACAGAAATCTCCAGTGAAATCACGTTTAAAAGCCAACGTCAATAAAAAGGCTTTGTAGAATCACACTGTGAATGTCTATGAAAACACTACTTAAGAAGTAAAGCATACGTCTTTCATCTGAGTGAAAACTGTATTTTATTCAATTTTTAGAACTGAGTTGAATGGTTAGGCGATTCACTAGTAGGGAAGTGTTTGTTTGCATTGTATGTATTCAGTTCCTTTACTAGCAAATCCCGTATCTTGCGTTTGATAGAAATCTCCAGAGAAATCATGTTTAAAGGCCAACATCAGTAAAAAGCCTTTGTAGGATCACTCGGCGAATGTCTTTGAAAACACTTCTTAGGAAGGAAAGCATACGTCTTTCATCTGAGTGAAAACTGCATTCTATTCAGTTTTTAGGACTGAATTGAATGGTTAGGTGAATCACTTGTAGGGAAGAGTTTGTTTGCATTGTATGTATTCAGTTCCTTTACTAGCAAATCCCGTGTCTTGCTTTTGACAGAAATATCCAGTGAAGTCAAGTTTAAAAGGCAACATCAGTAAAGAGCTTTGTAGAATCACTCTGTGAATATATTTGAAAACACTTCTTAAGAAGGAAAATATAGGTCTTTCATCTGAGTGAAAACTCTATTCTATTCAGTTTTTAGAACTGAGTTGAATGATTAGGCGATTCACTAGTAGGGAAGTGTTTGTTTACATTGTATGTATTCAGTTCCTTTACTAGCAAATCCCGTGTCTTGCTTTTGACAGAAATCTCCAGCGAAATCACGTTTAAAAGCCAACGTCAGTAAAAAGGCTTTGAAGAATCACTCTGTGAATATCTTTGAAAACACTTCTTAAGAAGGAAAGCTTACATCTTTCATCTGAGTGAAAACTGTATACTATTCAATTTTTGGACTGAATTGAATGGTTAGGCGATTCACTTGTAGGAAGTGTTTGTTTGCATTGTATGTATTCAGATTCTTTACTAGCAAATCCCGTGTCTGACGTTTGACAGAAATATCCAGTGAAATCACGTTTAAAAGCCAACGTCAGTAAAAAGGCTTTGTAGAATCACTCTGCGAATGTCTTTGAAAACACTTCTTAAGAAGGAAAACATACGTCTTTCATCTGAGTGAAAACTGTATTCTATTCAGTTTTTAGAACTGAATTGAATGGTTAGGCGATTCACTAGTAGGGAAGTGTTTGTTTACATTTTATGTATTCAGTACCTTTACTAGCAAATCCCGTGTCTTGCTTTTGACAGTAATCTCCAGTGAAATCACGTTTAAAAGCCAACGTCAGTAAAAAGGCTATGTAGAATGACTCTGTGAATGTCTTTAAAAGCAGTTCTTAAGAAGGAAAACATACGTCTTCCATTAAGTGAAAACTGCAGTATATTAAGCTTTAGAACTGAATGAATGGTTAGGCGATTCACTAGTAGGGAAGTGTTTGTTTGCATTGTATGTATTCAGTTCCTTTACTAGCAAATCCCGTGTCTTGCGTTTGACAGAAATATCCAGTGAAAAAGGCTTTGAAGACTCACTCTGTGAATGTCTTTGAAAGCACTTCTTGCAAATGAAACCATGTCTTTCATATGAGTGAAAACTGTGTTCTATACCATTTTTAGAACTGAGTTGAATGGTTAGGCGATTCACTTGTAGGGAAGTGTTTGTTTGCATTGTATGTATTCAGATCCTTTACTAGCAAATCCCGTGTCTCACGTTTGACAGAAATATCCAGTGAAATCACGTTTAAAAGCCAACGTCAATAAAAAGGCTTTGTAGAATCACACTGTGAATGTCTATGAAAACACTACTTAAGAAGTAAAGCATATGTCTTTCATCTGAGTGAAAACTTTATTTTATTCAGTTTTTAGAACTGAGTTGAATGGTTAGGCGATTCACTTGTAGGGAAGTGTTTGTTTGCATTGTATGTATTCAGTTCCTTTACTAGCAAATCCCGTATCTTGCGTTTTACAGAAATCTCCAGGGAAATCATGGTTAAATGCCAACATCAGTAAAAAGTCTTTGTAGGATCACTCGGCGAATGTCTTTGAAAACACTTCTTAGGAAGGAAAGAATTCGTCTTTCATCTGAGTGAAAACTGCATTCTATTCAGTTTTTAGGACTGAATTGAATGGTTAGGTGAATCACTTGTAGGGAAGAGTTTGTTTGCATTGTATGTATTCAGTTCCTTTACTAGCAAATCCCGTGTCTTGCTTTTGACAGAAATCTCCAGTGAAATCAAGTTTAAAAGCCAACGTCAGTAAAAAGGCTTTGTAGAATCACTCTGTGAATGTCTTTGAAAACACTTCTTAAGAAGGAAAATATAGGTCTTTCATCTGAGTGAAAACTGTATTCTACACCATTTTTAGAACTGAGTTGAAATGTTAGGCGATTCACTTGTAGGGAAGTGTTTGTTTGCATTGTATGTATTCAGTTCCTTTACTAGCAAATCCCGTGTCTTGCCTTTGACAGAAATCTCCAGTGAAATCATGTTTAAAAGCCAACGTCAATAAAAAGGCTTTGTAGAATCACACTGTGAATGTCTATGAAAACACTACTTAAGAAGGAAAGCATACGTTTTTCATCTGAGTGAAAACTGTATTTTATTCAGTGTTTTGAACTGAGTTGAATGGTTAGGCGATTCACTAGTAGGGAAGTTTTGTTTGCATTGTATGTATTCAGTTCCTTTACTAGCAAATCCCGTGTCTTGCTTTTGATAGAAATCTCCAGTGAAATCACGTTTAAAAGCAACATCAGTGACAAGGCTATGAAGAATAACTCTGCGAATGTCTTTGAAAACAGTTCTTAAGAAGGAAAACATACGTCTTTCATTAAGTGAAAACTGCATTATATTAAGCTTTAGAACTAAATGAATGGTTAGGCGATTCACTTGTAGGGAAGAGTTTGTTTGCATTGTATGTATTCAGTTCCTTTACTAGCAAATCCAGTATATTGCGTTTACAGAAACCTCCAGCGAAATCATGTTTAAAGGCCAACATCAGTAAAAAGTCTTTGTAGGATCACTCGGCGAATGTCTTTTACAACACTTCTTAGGAAGGAAAGCATTCGTCTTTCATCTGAGTGAAAACTGCATTCTATTCAGTTTTTAGGACTGAATTGAATGGTTAGGTGAATCACTTGTAGGGAAGAGTTTGTTTGCATTGTATGTATTCAGTTCCTTTACTAGCAAATCCCGTGTTTTGCTTTTGACAGAAATATCCAGTGAAATCAAGTTTAAAAGCCAACGTAAGTAAAAAGTCTTTGTAGAATCACTCTGTGAATGTATTTGAAAACACTTCTTAAGAAGGAAAATATAGGTCTTTCATCTGAGTGAAAACTGTTTTCTATTCAGTTTTTAGAACTGAGTTGAATGGTTAGGCGATTCACTAGTAGCGAAGTGTTTGTTTACATTGTATGTATTCAGTTCCTTTACTAGCAAATCCCGTGTCTTGCTTTTGACAGAAATCTCCAGTGAAATCACGTTTAAAAGCCTACATCAGTAAAACCCCTTTGTAGGATCACTCAGCGAATGTCTTTGAAAACACTTCTTAGGAAGGAAAGCATACGTCTTTCATCTGAGTGAAAACTGTATTTTATTCAGTGTTTTGAACTGAGTTGAATGGTTAGGTGAATCACTTGTAGGGAAGAGTTTGTTTGCATTGTATGTATTCAGTTCCTTTACTAGCAAATCCCGTGTCTTGCTTTTGACAGAAATATCCAGTGAAATCAAGTTTAAAAGGCAACATCAGTAAAGAGCTTTGTAGAATCACTCTGTGAATATATTTGAAAACACTTCTTAAGAAGGAAAATATAGGTCTTTCATCTGCGTGAAAACTCTATTCTATTCAGTTTTTAGAACTGAGTTGAATGGTTAGGCGATTCACTAGTAGGGAAGTGTTTGTTTACATTGTATGTATTCAGTTCCTTTACTAGCAAATCCCGTGTCTTGCTTTTGACAGAAATCTCCAGCGAAATCACGTTTAAAAGCCAACGTCAGTAAAAAGGCTTTGAAGAATCACTCTGTGAATATCTTTCAAAACACTTCTTAAGAAGGAAAGCTTACATCTTTCATCTGAGTGAAAACTGTATACTATTCAATTTTTGGACTGAATTGAATGGTTAGGCGATTCACTTGTAGGGAAGTGTTTGTTTGCATTGTATGTATTCAGATCCTTTACTAGCAAATCCCGTGTCTGACGTTTGACAGAAATATCCAGTGAAATCACGTTTAAAAGCCAACGTCAGTAAAAAGGCTTTGTAGAATCACTCTGCGAATGTCTTTGAAAACACTTCTTAAGAAGGAAAACATACGTCTTTCATCTGAGTGAAAACTGTATTCTATTCAGTTTTTAGAACTGAATTGAATGGTTAGGCGATTCACTAGTAGGGAAGTGTTTGTTTACATTTTATGTATTCAGTACCTTTACTAGCAAATCCCGTGTCTTGCTTTTGATAGTAATCTCCAGTGAAATCATGTTTAAAAGCCAACGTCAGTAAAAAGGCTATGTAGAATGACTCTGTGAATGTCTTTAAAAGCAGTTCTTAAGAAGGAAAACATACGTCTTCCATTAAGTGAAAACTGCAGTATATTAAGCTTTAGAACTGAATGAATGGTTAGGCGATTCACTAGTAGGGAAGTGTTTGTTTGCATTGTATGTATTCAGTTCCTTTACTAGCAAATCCCGTGTCTTGCGTTTGACAGTAATATCCAGTGAAAAAGGCTTTGAAGACTCACTCTGTGAATGTCTTTGAAAGCACTTCTTTCAAATGAAACCATGTCTTTCATATGAGTGAAAACTGTGTTCTATACCATTTTTAGAACTGAGTTGAATGGTTAGGTGATTCACTTGTAGGGAAGTGTTTGTTTGCATTGTATGTATTCAGATCCTTTACTAGCAAATCCCGTGTCTCACGTTTGACAGAAATATCCAGTGAAATCACGTTTAAAAGCCAACGTCAATAAAAAGGCTTTGTAGAATCACACTGTGAATGTCTATGAAAACACTACTTAAGAAGTAAAGCATATGTCTTTCATCTGAGTGAAAACTTTATTTTATTCAGTTTTTAGAACTGAGTTGAATGGTTAGGCGATTCACTTGTAGGGAAGTGTTTGTTTGCATTGTATGTATTCAGTTCCTTTACTAGCAAATCCCGTATCTTGCGTTTTACAGAAATCTCCAGGGAAATCATGGTTAAATGCCAACATCAGTAAAAAGTCTTTGTAGGATCACTCGGCGAATGTCTTTGAAAACACTTCTTAGGAAGGAAAGCATTCGTCTTTCATCTGAGTGAAAACTGCATTCTATTCAGTTTTTAGGACTGAATTGAATGGTTAGGTGAATCACTTGTAGGGAAGAGTTTGTTTGCATTGTATGTATTCAGTTCCTTTACTAGCACATCCCGTGTCTTGCTTTTGACAGAAATCTCCAGTGAAATCAAGTTTAAAAGCCAACGTCAGTAAAAAGGCTTTGTAGAATCACTCTGTGAATGTCTTTGAAAACACTTCTTAAGAAGGAAAATATAGGTCTTTCATCTGAGTGAAAACTGTATTCTACACCATTTTTAGAACTGAGTTGAAATGTTAGGCGATTCACTTGTAGGGAAGTGTTTGTTTGCATTGTATGTATTCAGTTCCTTTACTAGCAAATCCCGTGTCTTGCCTTTGACAGAAATCTCCAGTGAAATCATGTTTAAAAGCCAACGTCAATAAAAAGGCTTTGTAGAATCACACTGTGAATGTCTATGAAAACACTACTTAAGAAGGAAAGCATATGTTTTTCATCTGAGTGAAAACTGTATTTTATTCAGTGTTTTGAACTGAGTTGAATGGTTAGGCGATTCACTAGTAGGGAAGTTTTGTTTGCATTGTATGTATTCAGTTCCTTTACTAGCAAATCCCGTGTCTTGCTTTTGATAGAAATCTCCAGTGAAATCACGTTTAAAAGCAACATCAGTGACAAGGCTATGAAGAATAACTCTGCGAATGTCTTTGAAAACAGTTCTTAAGAAGGAAAACATACGTCTTTCATTAAGTGAAAACTGCATTATATTAAGCTTTAGAACTAAATGAATGGTTAGACGATTCACTTGTAGGGAAGAGTTTGTTTGCATTGTATGTATTCAGTTCCTTTACTAGCAAATCCCGTATATTGCGTTTGACAGAAACCTCCAGCGAAATCATGTTTAAAGGCCAACATCAGTAAAAAGTCTTTGTAGGATCACTCGGCGAATGTCTTTGACAACACTTCTTAGGAAGGAAAGCATTCGTCTTTCATCTGAGTGAAAACTGCATTCTATTCAGTTTTTAGGACTGAATTGAATGGTTAGGTGAATCACTTGTAGGGAAGAGTTTGTTTGCATTGTATGTATTCAGTTCCTTTACTAGCAAATCCCGTGTTTTGCTTTTGACAGAAATATCCAGTGAAATCAAGTTTAAAAGCCAACGTCAGTAAAAAGGCTTTGTAGAATCACTCTGTGAATGTATTTGAAAACACTTCTTAAGAAGGAAAATATAGGTCTTTCATCTGAGTGAAAACTGTATTCTATTCAGTTTTTAGAACTGAGTTGAATGGTTAGGCGATTCACTAGTAGGGAAGTTTTGTTTACATTGTATGTATTCAGTTCCTTTACTAGCAAATCCCGTGTCTTGCTTTTGACAGAAATCTCCAGTGAAATCACGTTTAAAAGCCTACATAAGTAAAACGCCTTTGTAGGATCGCTCAGCGAATGTCTTTAAAAACACTTCTTAGGAAGGAAAGCATACGTCTTTCATCTGAGTGAAAACTGTATTTTATTCAGTGTTTTGAACTGAGTTGAATGGTTAGGCGATTCACTAGTAGGGAAGTTTTGTTTGCATTGTATGTATTCAGTTCCTTTACTAGCAAATTCCGTGTCTTGCTTTTGATAGAAATCTCCAGTGAAATCACGTTTAAAAGCAACATCAGTGACAAGGCTATGTAGAATAACTCTGCGAATGTCTTTGAAAACAGTTCTTAAGAAGGAAAACATACGTCTTTCATTAAGTGAAAACAGCATTATATTAAGCTTTAGAACTAAATGAATGGTTAGGCGATTCACTTGTAGGGAAGAGTTTGTGTGCATTGTATGTATTCAGTTCCTTTACTAGCAAATCACGTGTCTTGCTTTTGACAGAAATCTCTAGTGAAATCACGTTTAAAAGCCAACGTCAGTAAAAAGGCTATGTAGAATGACTCTGTGAATGTCTTTGAAAACAGTTCTTTAGAAGGAAAACATACGTCTTCCATTAAGTGAAAACTGCATTATATTAAGCTTTAGAACAGAATGAATGGTTAGGCGATTCACTAGTAGGGAAGTGTTTGTTTGCATTGTATGTATTCAGATCCTTTACTAGCAAATCCCGTGTCTCACGTTTGACAGAAATATCCAGTGAAATCACGTTTAAAAGCCAACGTCAGTAAAAAGGCTCTGTAGAATCACTCTGCGAATGTCTTTGAAAATACTTCTTAAGAAGGAAAACATACGTCTTTCATCTGAGTGAAAACTGTATTCTATTCAGTTTTTAGAACTGAGTTGAATGGTTAGGCGATTCACTAGTAGGGAAGTGTTTGTTTACATTGTATGTATTCAGTACCTTTACTAGCAAATCCCGTGTCTTGCTTTTGACAGAAATCTCCAGTGAAATCACGTTTAAAAGCCAACGTCAGTAAAAAGGCTATGTAGAATGACTCTGTGAATGTCTTTAAAAGCAGTTCTTAAGAAGGAAAACATACGTCTTCCATTAAGAGAAAACTGCAGTATATTAAGCTTTAGAACAGAATGAATGGTTAGGCGATTCACTATTAGGGAAGTGTTTGTTTGCCTTGTGTGTATTCAGTTCCTTAAATAGCAAATCCCGTGTCTTGCGTTTGACAGAAATATCCAGTGAAAAAGGCTTTGTAGACTCACTCTGTGAATGTCTTTGAAAGCACTTCTTAAAAATGAAACCATGTCTTTCATCTGATTGAAAACTGTATTCTATAGCATTTTTAGAACTGAGTTGAATGGTTAGGCGATTCACTTGTAGGGAAGTGTTTGTTTGCATTGTATGTATTCAGTTCATTTACTAGCAAATCTCGTGTCTTGCCTTTGACAGAATTCTCCAGTGAAATCACGTTTAAAAGCAAACATCAATAAAAAGGCTTTGTAGAATCACACTGTGAATGTCTATGAAAACACTACTTAAGAAGTAAAGCATACGTCTTTCATCTGAGTGAAAACTGTATTTATTCAGTTTTTAGAACTGAGTTGAATGGTTAGGCGATTCACTAGTATGGAAGTGTTTGTTTGCATTGTATGTATTCAGTTCCTTAACTAGCAAATCCAGTGTCTTGCGCTTGACCGAAATCTCCAGCGAAATCACGTTTAAAGGCCAACATCTGTAAAACGGCTTTGCAGGATCACTCGGGGAATGTCTTTGAAAACACTTCTTAGGAAGGAAAGCATACGTCTTTCATCTGAGTGAAAACTGCATTCTATTCAGTTTTTAGGACTGAATTGAATGGTTAGGTGAATCACTTGTAGGGAAGAGTTTGTTTGCATTGTATGTATTCAGTTCCTTTACTAGCAAATCCCGTGTCTTGCTTTTGACAGAAAACTCCAGTGAAATCAAGTTTAAAAGCCAACGTCAGTAAAAAGGCTTTGTAGAATCACTCTGTGAATGTCTTTGAAAACACTTCTTAAGGAGGAAAATATAGGTCTTTCATCTGAGTGAAAACTGTATTCTATTCAGTTTTTAGAACTGAGTTGAATGGTTAGGCGATACACTTGTAGGGAAGTGTTTGTTTGCATTGTATGTATTCAGTTCCTTTACTAGCAAATCCCCTGTCTTGCCTTTGACAGAAATATCCAGTGAAATCACGTTTAAAAGACAATGTCAGTAAAAAGGCTTTGTAGAATCACTCTGCGAATGTCTTTGAAAACACTTCTTAAGAAGGAAAACATACGTCTTTCATCTGAGTGAAAACTGTATTCTATTCAGTTTTTAGAACTGAGTTGAATGGTTGGGCGATTCACTAGTAGGGAAGTGTTTGTTTACATTGTATGTATTCAGTTCCTTTACTAGCAAATCCCGTGTCTTGCTTTTGACAGAAATCTCTAGTGAAATCGCGTTTAAAAGCCAACGTCAGTAAAAAGGCTATGTAGAATGACTCTGTTAATGTCTTTGAAAACAGTTCTTAAGAAGGAAAACATACACCTTCCATTAAATGAAAACTGCATTATATTAAGCTTTAGAACTGAATGAATGGTTAGGCGATTCACTTGTAGGAAAGTGTTTGTTTACATTGTATGTATTCAGTTCCTTTTCCAGCAAATCCCGTATCTTGCCTTTGACAGAAATCTCCAGGGAAATCATGTTTAAAGGCCAACGTCAGTAAAAAGTTTTTGTAGGATCACTCGGCGAATGTCTTTGAAAACACTTCTTAGGAAGGAAAGCATACGTCTTTCATCTGAGTGAAAACTGCATTCTATTCAGTTTTTAGGACTGAATTGAATGGTTAGGTGAGTCACTTGTAGGGAAGAGTTTGTTTGCATTGTATGTATTCAGTTCCTTTACTAGCAAATCCCGTGTCTTGCTTTTGACAGAAATATCCAGTGAAATCAAGTTTAAAAGCCAACATCGGTAAAAAGGCTTTGTAGAATCACTCTGTGAATGTCTTTGAAAACACTTCTTAAGAAGGAAAATATAGGTCTTTCATCTGAGTGAAAACTGTATTCTATACCATTTTTAGAACTGAGTTGAATGCTTAGGCGATTCACTTGTAGGAAAGTGGTTGTTTGCATTGTATGTATTCAGTTCCTTTACTAGCAAATCCTGTGTCTTGCTTTTGATAGAAATCTCCAGTGAAATCATGTTTAAAAGCAACATCAGTGACAAGGCTATGAAGAATAACTCTGCGAATGTCTTTGAAAACAGTTCTTAAGAAGGAAAACATACGTTTTTCATCTGAGTGAAAACTGTATTTTATTCAGTGTTTTGAACTGAGTTGAATGATTAGGCGATTCACTAGTAGGGAAGTTTTGTTTGCATTGTATGTATTCAGTTCCTTTACTAGCAAATCCCGTGTCTTGCTTTTGATAGAAATCTCCAGTGAAATCACGTTTAAAAGCAACATCAGTGACAAGGCTATGTAGAATAACTCTGCGAATGTCTTTGAAAACAGTTCTTAAGAAGGAAAACATACGTCTTTCATTAAGTGAAAACAGCATTATATTAAGCTTTAGAACTAAATGAATGGTTAGGCGATTCACTTGTAGGGAAGAGTTTGTTTGCATTGTATGTATTCAGTTCCTTGACTAGCAAATCCCCTGTCTTGCGCTTGACAGAAATCTCCAGTGAAATCACGTAAAGGCCAACATCAGTAAAAAGGCTTTGTAGGATCACTGGGCGAATGTCTTTGAAAACACTTCTAAGGAAGGAAAGCATCCGTCTTTCATCAGAGTGAAAACTGCATTTTATTCAGTTTTTAGGACTGAATTGAATGGTTGGGTGAATCACTTGCAGTGAAGAGTTTGTTTGCATTGTATGTATTCAGTTCCTTTACTAGCAAATCCCGTGTCTTGCTTTTGACAGAAATCTCTAGTGAAATCACGTTTAAAAGCCAACGTCAGTAAAAAGGCTATGTAGAATGACTCTGTGAATGTCTTTGAAAACAGTTCTTAAGAAGGAAAACATACGTCTTCCATTAAGTGAAAACTGCATTATATTAAGCTTTAGAACTGAATGAATGGTTAGGCGATTCTCTAGTAGGGAAGTGTTTGTTTGCATTGTATGTATTCAGTTCCTTTACTAGCAAATCCCGTGTCTTGCCTTTGACAGAAATATCCAGTGAAATCATGTTTAAAAGCCAACGTCAGTAAAAAGGCTTTGTAGAATCACTCTGTGAATGTCTTTGAAAGCACTTCTTAAAAATGAAACCATGTCTTTCATCTGAGTGAAATCTGTATTCTATACCATTTTTAGAACTGAGTTGAATGGTTAGGCGATTCACTTGTAGGGAAGTGTTTGTTTGCATTGTATGTATTCAGTTCCTTTACTAGCAAATCTCCTGTCTTGCCTTTGACAGAAATCTCCAGTGAAATCACGTTTAAAAGCCAACGTCAATAAAAAGGCTTTGTAGAATCACACTGTGAATGTCTATGAAAACACTACTTAAGAAGTAAAGCATACGTCTTTCATCTGAGTGAAAACTGTATTTTATTCAGTTTTTAGAACTGAGTTGAATGGTTAGGCAATTCACTAGTAGGGAAGTGTTTGTTTGCATTGTATGTATTCAGTTCCTTTACTAGCAAATCCCGTATCTTGCGTTTGACAGAAATCTCCAGAGAAATCATGTTTAAAGGCCAACATCAGTAAAAAGCCTTTGTAGGATCACTCGGCGAATGTCTTTGAAAACACTTCTTAGGAAGGAAAGCATACGTCTTTCATCTGAGTGAAAACTGCATTCTATTCAGTTTTTAGGACTGAATTGAATGGTTAGGTGAATCACTTGTAGGGAAGAGTTTGTTTGCATTGTATGTATTCAGTTCCTTTACTAGCAAATCCCGTGTCTTGCTTTTGACAGAAATCTCCAGTGAAATCAAGTTTAAAAGCCAACGTCAGTAAAAAGGCTTTGTAGGATCACTCTGTGAATGTCTTTGAAAACACTTCTTAAGAAGGAAAGCATATGTTTTTCATCTGAGTGAAAACTGTATTCTATTCAGTTTTTAGAACTGAGTTGAATGGTTGGGCGATTCACTAGTAGGGAAGTGTTTGTTTACATGGTATGTATTCAGTTCCTTTACTAGCAAATCCCGTGTCTTGCTTTTGACAGAAATCTCTAGTGAAATCGCGTTTAAAAGCCAACGTCAGTAAAAAGGCTATGTAGAATGACTCTGTTAATGTCTTTGAAAACAGTTCTTAAGAAGGAAAACATACGCCTTCCATTAAATGAAAACTGCATTATATTAAGCTTTAGAACTGAATGAATGGTTAGGCGATTCACTTGTAGTAAAGTGTTTGTTTACATTGTATGTATTCAGTTCCTTTTCCAGCAAATCCCGTATCTTGCCTTTGACAGAAATCTCCAGCAAAATCATGTTTAAAGGCCAACATCAGTAAAAAGTTTTTGTAGGATCACTCGGCGAATGTCTTTGAAAACACTTCTTAGGAAGGAAAGCATACGTCTTTCATCTGAGTGAAAACTGCATTCTATTCAGTTTTTAGGACTGAATTGAATGGTTAGGTGAGTCACTTGTAGGGAAGAGTTTGTTTGCATTGTATGTATTCAGTTCCTTTACTAGCAAATCCCGTGTCTTGCTTTTGACAGAAATATCCAGTAAAATCATGTTTAAAAGCCAACGTCAAAAAAAGGCTATGTAGAATCACACTGTGAATGACTATGAAAACACTACTTAAGAAGGAAAGCATACGTTTTTCATCTGAGTGAAAACTGTATTTTATTCAGTGTTTTGAACTGAGTTGAATGGTTAGGCGATTCACTAGTAGGGAAGTTTTGTTTGCATTGTATGTATTCAGTTCCTTTACTAGCAAATCCCGTGTCTTGCTTTTGATAGAAATCTCCAGTGAAATCACCTTTAAAAGCAACATCATTGACAAGGCTATGTAGAATAACTCTGCGAATGTCTTTGAAAACAGTTCTTAAGAAGGAAAACATACGTCTTTCATTAAATGAAAACAGCATTATATTAAGCTTTAGAACTAAATGAATGGTTAGGCGATTCACTTGTAGGGAAGAGTTTGTTTGCATTGTATGTATTCAGTTCCTTGACTAGCAAATCCCCTGTCTTGCGCTTGACAGAAATCTCCAGTGAAATCACGTAAAGGCCAACATCAGTAAAAAGGCTTTGTAGGAACACTGGGCGAATGTCTTTGAAAACACTTCTAAGGAAGGAAAGCATCCGTCTTTCATCAGAGTGAAAACTGCATTTTATTCAGTTTTTAGGACTGAATTGAATGGTTGGGTGAATCACTTGCAGTGAAGAGTTTGTTTGCATTGTATGTATTCAGTTCCTTTACTAGCAAATCCCGTGTCTTGCTTTTGACAGAAATCTCTAGTGAAATCACGTTTAAAAGCCAACGTCAGTAAAAAGGCTATGTAGAATGACTCTGTGAATGTCTTTGAAAACAGTTCTTAAGAAGGAAAACATACGTCTTCCATTAAGTGAAAACTGCATTATATTAAGCTTTAGAACTGAATGAATGGTTAGGCGATTCTCTAGTAGGGAAGTGTTTGTTTGCATTGTATGTATTCAGTTCCTTTACTAGCAAATCCCGTGTCTTGCCTTTGACAGAAATATCCAGTGAAATCATGTTTAAAAGCCAACGTCAGTAAAAAGGCTTTGTAGAATCACTCTGTGAATGTCTTTGAAAGCACTTCTTAAAAATGAAACCATGTCTTTCATCTGAGTGAAATCTGTATTCTATACCATTTTTAGAACTGAGTTGAATGGTTAGGCGATTCACTTGTAGGGAAGTGTTTGTTTGCATTGTATGTATTCAGTTCCTTTACTAGCAAATCTCCTGTCTTGCCTTTGACAGAAATCTCCAGTGAAATCACATTTAAAAGCCAACGTCAATAAAAAGGCTTTGTAGAATCACACTGTGAATGTCTATGAAAACACTACTTAAGAAGTAAAGCATACGTCTTTCATCTGAGTGAAAACTGTATTTTATTCAGTTTTTAGAACTGAGTTGAATGGTTAGGCAATTCACTAGTAGGGAAGTGTTTGTTTGCATTGTATGTATTCAGTTCCTTTACTAGCAAATCCCGTATCTTGCGTTTGACAGAAATCTCCAGAGAAATCATGTTTAAAGGCCAACATCAGTAAAAAGCCTTTGTAGGATCACTCGGCGAATGTCTTTGAAAACACTTCTTAGGAAGGAAAGCATACGTCTTTCATCTGAGTGAAAACTGCATTCTATTCAGTTTTTAGGACTGAATTGAATGGTTAGGTGAATCACTAGTAGGGAAGAGTTTGTTTGCATTGTATGTATTCAGTTCCTTTACTAGCAAATCCCGTGTCTTGCTTTTGACAGAAATCTCCAGTGAAATCAAGTTTAAAAGCCAACGTCAGCAAAAAGGCTTTGTAGGATCACTCTGTGAATGTCTTTGAAAACACTTCTTAAGAAGGAAAATATAGGTCTTTCATCTGAGTGAAAACTGTATTCTATACCATTTTTAGAACTGAGTTGAATGGTTAGGCGATTCACTTGTAGGAAAGTGTTTGTTTGCATTGTAGGTATTCAGTTCCTTTACTAGCAAATCCCGTGTCTTGCCTTTGACAGAAATCTCCAGTGAAATCATGTTTAAAAGCCAACGTCAAAAAAAAGGCTTTGTAGAATCACACTGTGAATGTCTATGAAAACACTACTTAAGAAGGAAAGCATATGTTTTTCATCTGAGTGAAAACTGTATTTTATTCAGTGTTTTGAACTGAGTTGAATGGTTAGGCGATTCACTAGTAGGGAAGTTTTGTTTGCATTGTATGTATTCAGTTCCTTTACTAGCAAATCCCGTGTCTTGCTTTTGATAGAAATCTCCAGTGAAATCACTTTTAAAAGCAACATCAGTGACAAGGCTATGTAGAATAACTCTGCGAATGTCTTTGAAAACAGTTCTTAAGAAGGAAAACATACATCTTTCATTAAGTGAAAACAGCATTATATTAAGCTTTAGAACTAAATGAATGGTTAGGCGATTCACTTGTAGGGAAGAGTTTGTTTGCATTGTATGTATTCAGTTCCTTGACTAGCAAATCCCCTGTCTTGCTCTTGACAGAAATCTCCAGTGAAATCACGTTTAAAGGCCAACATCAGTAAAAAGGCTTTGTAGGAACACTGGGCGAATGTCTTTGAAAACACTTCTAAGGAAGGAAAGCATCCGTCTTTCATCAGAGTGAAAACTGCATTTTATTCAGTTTTTAGGACTGAATTGAATGGTTGGGTGAATCACTTGTAGTGAAGAGTTTGTTTGCATTGTATGTATTCAGTTCCTTTACTAGCAAATCCCGTGTCTTGCTTTTGACAGAAATCTCTAGTGAAATCACGTTTAAAAGCCAACGTCTGTAAAAAGGCTATGTAGAATGACTCTGTGAATGTCTTTGAAAACAGTTCTTAAGAAGGAAAACATACGTCTTCCATTAAGCGAAAACTGCATTATATTAAGCTTTAGAACTGAATGTATGGTTAGGCGATTCTCTAGTAGGGAAGTGTTTGTTTGCATTGTATGTATTCAGTTCCTTTACTAGGAAATCCCGTGTCTTGCCTTTGACAGAAATATCCAGTGAAATCATGTTTAAAAGCCAACGTCAGTAAAAAGGCTTTGTAGAATCACTCTGTGAATGTCTTCGAAAGCACTTCTTAAAAATGAAACCATGTCTTTCATCTGAGTGAAAACTGTATTCTATACCATTTTTAGAACTGAGTAGAATGGTTAGGCGATTCACTTGTAGGGAAGTGTTTGTTTGCATTGTATGTATTCAGTTCCTTTACTAGCAAATCTCGTGTCTTGCCTTTGACAGAAATCTCCAGTGAAATCACGTTTAAAAGCCAACGTCAATAAAAAGGCTTTGTAGAATCACACTGTGAATGTCTATGAAAACACTACTTAAGAAGTAAAGCATACGTCTTTCATCTGAGTGAAAACTGTATTTTATTCAATTTTTAGAACTGAGTTGAATGGTTAGGCGATTCACTAGTAGGGAAGTGTTTGTTTGCATTGTATGTATTCAGTTCCTTTACTAGCAAATCCCGTATCTTGCGTTTGATAGAAATCTCCAGAGAAATCATGTTTAAAGGCCAACATCAGTAAAAAGCCTTTGTAGGATCACTCCGCGAATGTCTTTGAAAACACTTCTTAGGAAGGAAAGCATACGTCTTTCATCTGAGTGAAAACTGCATTCTATTCAGTTTTTAGGACTGAATTGAATGGTTAGGTGAATCACTTGTAGGGAAGAGTTTGTTTGCATTGTATGTATTCAGTTCCTTTAATAGCAAATCCCGTGTCTTGCTTTTGACAGAAATATCCAGTGAAATCAAGTTTAAAAGGCAACATCAGTAAAGAGTTTTGTAGAATCACTCTGTGAATATATTTGAAAACACTTCTTAAGAAGGAAAATATAGGTCTTTCATCTGAGTGAAAACTCTATTCTATTCAGTTTTTAGAACTGAGTTGAATGATTAGGCGGTTCACTAGTAGGGAAGTGTTTGTTTACATTGTATGTATTCAGTTCCTTTACTAGCAAATCCCGTGTCTTGCTTTTGACAGAAATCTCCAGCGAAATCACGTTTAAAAGCCAACGTCAGTAAAAAGGCTTTGAAGAATCACTCTGTGAATATCTTTGAAAACACTTCTTAAGAAGGAAAGCTTACATCTTTCATCTGAGTGAAAACTGTATACTATTCAATTTTTGGACTGAATTGAATGGTTAGGCGATTCACTTGTAGGGAAGTGTTTGTTTGCATTGTATGTATTCAGATCCTTTACTAGCAAATCCCGTGTCTGACGTTTGACAGAAATATCCAGTGAAATCACGTTTAAAAGCCAACGTCAGTAAAAAGGCTTTGTAGAATCACTCTGCGAATGTCTTTGAAAACACTTCTTAAGAAGGAAAACATATGTCTTTCATCTGAGTGAAAACTGTATTCTATTCAGTTTTTAGAACTGAATTGAATGGTTAGGCGATTCACTAGTAGGGAAGTGTTTGTTTACATTTTATGTATTCAGTACCTTTACTAGCAAATCCCGTGTCTTGCTTTTGACAGTAATCTCCAGTGAAATCACGTTTAAAAGCCAACGTCAGTAAAAAGGCTATGTAGAATGACTCTGTGAATGTCTTTAAAAGCAGTTCTTAAGAAGGAAAACATACGTCTTCCATTAAGTGAAAACTGCAGTATATTAAGCTTTAGAACTGAATGAATGGTTAGGCGATGCACTAGTAGGGAAGTGTTTGTTTGCATTGTATGTATTCAGTTCCTTTACTAGCAAATCCCGTGTCTTGCGTTTGACAGAAATATCCAGTGAAAAAGGCTTTGAAGACTCACTCTGTGAATGTCTTTGAAAGCACTTCTTGCAAATGAAACCATGTCTTTCATATGAGTGAAAACTGTGTTCTATACCATTTTTAGAACTGAGTTGAATGGTTAGGCGATTCACTTGTAGGGAAGTGTTTGTTTGCACTGTATGTATTCAGATCCTTTACTAGCAAATCCCGTGTCTCACGTTTGACAGAAATATCCAGTGAAATCACGTTTAAAAGCCAACGTCAATAAAAAGGCTTTGTAGAATCACACTGTGAATGTCTATGAAAACACTACTTAAGAAGTAAAGCATATGTCTTTCATCTGAGTGAAAACTTTATTTTATTCAGTTTTTAGAACTGAGTTGAATGGTTAGGCGATTCACTTGTAGGGAAGTGTTTGTTTGCATTGTATGTATTCAGTTCCTTTACTAGCAAATCCCGTATCTTGCGTTTTACAGAAATCTCCAGGGAAATCATGGTTAAATGCCAACATCAGTAAAAAGTCTTTGTAGGATCACTCGGCGAATGTCTTTGAAAACACTTCTTAGGAAGGAAAGCATTCGTCTTTCATCTGAGTGAAAACTGCATTCTATTCAGTTTTTAGGACTGAATTGAATGGTTAGGTGAATCACTTGTAGGGAAGAGTTTGTTTGCATTGTATGTATTCAGTTCCTTTACTAGCAAATCCCGTGTCTTGCTTTTGACAGAAATCTCCAGTGAAATCATGTTTAAAAGCCAACGTCAGTAAAAAGGCTTTGTAGAATCACTCTGTGAATGTCTTTGAAAACACTTCTTAAGAAGGAAAATATAGGTCTTTCATCTGAGTGAAAACTGTATTCTACACCATTTTTAGAACTGAGTTGAAATGTTAGGCGATTCACTTGTAGGGAAGTGTTTGTTTGCATTGTATGTATTCAGTTCCTTTACTAGCAAATCCCGTGTCTTGCCTTTGACAGAAATCTCCAGTGAAATCATGTTTAAAAGCCAACGTCAATAAAAAGGCTTTGTAGAATCACACTGTGAATGTCTATGAAAACACTACTTAAGAAGGAAAGCATACGTTTTTCATCTGAGTGAAAACTGTATTTTATTCAGCGTTTTGAACTGAGTTGAATGGTTAGGCGATTCACTAGTAGGGAAGTTTTGTTTGCATTGTATGTATTCAGTTCCTTTACTAGCAAATCCCGTGTCTTGCTTTTGATAGAAATCTCCAGTGAAATCACGTTTAAAAGCAACATCAGTGACAAGGCTATGAAGAATAACTCTGCGAATGTCTTTGAAAACAGTTCTTAAGAAGGAAAACATACGTCTTTCATTAAGTGAAAACTGCATTATATTAAGCTTTAGAACTAAATGAATGGTTAGGCGATTCACTTGTAGGGAAGAGTTTGTTTGCATTGTATGTATTCAGTTCCTTTACTAGCAAATCCAGTATATTGCGTTTGACAGAAACCTCCAGCGAAATCATGTTTAAAGGCCAACATCAGTAAAAAGTCTTTGTAGGATCACTCGGCGAATGTCTTTGACAACACTTCTTAGGAAGGAAAGCATTCGTCTTTCATCTGAGTGAAAACTGCATTCTATTCAGTTTTTAGGACTGAATTGAATGGTTAGGTGAATCACTTGTAGGGAAGAGTTTGTTTGCATTGTATGTATTCAGTTACTTTACTAGCAAATCCCGTGTTTTGCTTTTGACAGAAATATCCAGTGAAATCAAGTTTAAATGCCAACGTCAGTAAAAAGGCTTTGTAGAATCACTCTGTGAATGTATTTGAAAACACTTCTTAAGAAGGAAAATATAGGTCTTTCATCTGAGTGAAAACTGTATTCTATTCAGTTTTTAGAACTGAGTTGAATGGTTAGGCGATTCACTAGTAGCGAAGTGTTTGTTTACATTGTATGTATTCAGTTCCTTTACTAGCAAATCCCGTGTCTTGCTTTTGACAGAAATCTACAGTGAAATCACGTTTAAAAGCCTACATCAGTAAAACGCCTTTGTAGGATCACTCAGCGAATGTCTTTGAAAACACTTCTTAGGAAGGAAAGCATACGTCTTTCATCTGAGTGAAAACTGTATTTTATTCAGTGTTTTGAACTGAGTTGAATGGTTAGGTGAATCACTTTTAGGGAAGAGTTTGTTTGCATTGTATGTATTCAGTTCCTTTACTAGCAAATCCCGTGTCTTGCTTTTGACAGAAATATCCAGTGAAATCAAGTTTAAAAGGCAACATCAGTAAAGAGCTTTGTAGAATCACTCTGTGAATATATTTGAAAACACTTCTTAAGAAGGAAAATATAGGTCTTTCATCTGAGTGAAAACTCTATTCTATTCAGTTTTTAGAACTGAGTTGAATGGTTAGGCGATTCACTAGTAGGGAAGTGTTTGTTTACATTGTATGTATTCAGTTCCTTTACTAGCAAATCCCGTGTCTTGCTTTTGACAGAAATCTCCAGCGAAATCACGTTTAAAAGCCAACGTCAGTAAAAAGGCTTTGAAGAATCACTCTGTGAATATCTTTGAAAACACTTCTTAAGAAGGAAAGCTTACATCTTTCATCTGAGTGAAAACTGTATACTATTCAATTTTTGGACTGAATTGAATGGTTAGGCGATTCACTTGTAGGGAAGTGTTTGTTTGCTTTGTATGTATTCAGATCCTTTACTAGCAAATCCCGTGTCTGACGTTTGACAGAAATATCCAGTGAAATCACGTTTAAAAGCCAACGTCAGTAAAAAGGCTTTGTAGAATCACTCTGCGAATGTCTTTGAAAACACTTCTTAAGAAGGAAAACATACGTCTTTCATCTGAGTGAAAACTGTATTCTATTCAGTTTTTAGAACTGAATTGAATGGTTAGGCGATTCACTAGTAGGGAAGTGTTTGTTTACATTTTATGTATTCAGTACCTTTACTAGCAAATCCCGTGTCTTGCTTTTGACAGTAATCTCCAGTGAAATCACGTTTAAAAGCCAACGTCAGTAAAAAGGCTATGTAGAATGACTCTGTGAATGTCTTTAAAAGCAGTTCTTAAGAAGGAAAACATACGTCTTCCATTAAGTGAAAACTGCAGTATATTAAGCTTTAGAACTGAATGAATGGTTAGGCGATTCACTAGTAGGGAAGTGTTTGTTTGCATTGTATGTATTCAGTTCCTTTACTAGCAAATCCCGTGTCTTGCGTTTGACAGTAATATCCAGTGAAAAAGGCTTTGAAGACTCACTCTGTGAATGTCTTTGAAAGCACTTCTTGCAAATGAAACCATGTCTTTCATATGAGTGAAAACTGTGTTCTATACCATTTTTAGAACTGAGTTGAATGGTTAGGCGATTCACTTGTAGGGAAGTGTTTGTTTGCATTGTATGTATTCAGATCCTTTACTAGCAAATCCCGTGTCTCACGTTTGACAGAAATATCCAGTGAAATCACGTTTAAAAGCCAAAGTCAATAAAAAGGCTTTGTAGAATCACACTGTGAATGTCTATGAAAACACTACTTAAGAAGTAAAGCATATGTCTTTCATCTGAGTGAAAACTTTATTTTATTCAGTTTTTAGAACTGAGTTGAATGGTTAGGCGATTCACTAGTAGGGAAGTGTTTGTTTGCATTGTATGTATTCAGTTCCTTTACTAGCAAATCCCGTATCTTGCGTTTTACAGAAATCTCCAGGGAAATCATGGTTAAATGCCAACATCAGTAAAAAGTCTTTGTAGGATCACTCGGCGAATGTCTTTGAAAACACTTCTTAGGAAGGAAAGCATTCGTCTTTCATCTGAGTGAAAACTGCATTCTATTCAGTTTTTAGGACTGAATTGAATGGTTAGGTGAATCACTTGTAGGGAAGAGTTTGTTTGCATTGTATGTATTCAGTTCCTTTACTAGCAAATCCCGTGTCTTGCTTGTGACAGAAATCTCCAGTGAAATCAAGTTTAAAAGCCAACGTCAGTAAAAAGGCTTTGTAGAATCACTCTGTGAATGTCTTTGAAAACACTTCTTAAGAAGGAAAATATAGGTCTTTCATCTGAGTGAAAACTGTATTCTACACCATTTTTAGAACTGAGTTGAAATGTTAGGCGATTCACTTGTAGGGAAGTGTTTGTTTGCATTGTATGTATTCAGTTCCTTTACTAGCAAATCCCGTGTCTTGCCTTTGACAGAAATCTCCAGTGAAATCATGTTTAAAAGCCAACGTCAATAAAAAGGCTTTGTAGAATCACACTGTGAATGTCTATGAAAACACTACTTAAGAAGGAAAGCATATGTTTTTCATCTGAGTGAAAACTGTATTTTATTCAGTGTTTTGAACTGAGTTGAATGGTTAGGCGATTCACTAGTAGGGAAGTTTTGTTTGCATTGTATGTATTCAGTTCCTTTACTAGCAAATCCCGTGTCTTGCTTTTGATAGAAATCTCCAGTGAAATCATGTTTAAAAGCAACATCAGTGACAAGGCTATGAAGAATAACTCTGCGAATGTCTTTGAAAACAGTTCTTAAGAAGGAAAACATACGTCTTTCATTAAGTGAAAACTGCATTAAATTAAGCTTTAGAACTAAATGAATGGTTAGGCCATTCACTTGTAGGGAAGAGTTTGTTTGCATTGTATGTATTCAGTTCCTTTACTAGCAAATCCCGTATATTGCGTTTGACAGAATCCTCCAGCGAAATCATGTTTAAAGGCCAACATCAGTAAAAAGTCTTTGTAGGATCACTCGGCGAATGTCTTTGACAACACTTCTTAGGAAGGAAAGCATTCGTCTTTCATCTGAGTGAAAACTGCATTCTATTCAGTTTTTAGGACTGAATTGAATGGTTAGGTGAATCACTTGTAGGGAAGAGTTTGTTTGCATT
Organism: Phyllotis vaccarum; assembly: GCA_033318265.1. NCBI lineage: Eukaryota > Metazoa > Chordata > Mammalia > Rodentia > Cricetidae > Phyllotis > Phyllotis vaccarum. The sequence goes on from JARWLC010000017.1 coordinate 62,709,234, forward strand.
GTATGTATTCAGTTCCTTTACTAGCAAATCCCGTGTTTTGCTTTTGACAGAAATATCCAGTGAAATCAAGTTTAAAAGCCAACGTCAGTAAAAAGGCTTTGTAGAATCACTCTGTGAATGTATTTGAAAACACTTCTTAAGAAGGAAAATATAGGTCTTTCATCTGAGTGAAAACTGTATTCTATTCAGTTTTTAGAACTGAGTTGAATGGTTAGGCGATTCACTAGTAGGGAAGTTTTGTTTACATTGTATGTATTCAGTTCCTTTACTAGCAAATCCCGTGTCTTGCTTTTGACAGAAAACTCCAGTGAAATCACGTTTAAAAGCCTACATCAGTAAAACGCCTTTGTAGGATCACTCAGCGAATGTCTTTGAAAACACTTCTTAGGAAGGAAAGCATATGTCTTTCATCTGAGTGAAAACTGTATTTTATTCAGTGTTTTGAACTGAGTTGAATGGTTAGGCGATTCACTAGTAGGGAAGTTTTGTTTGCATTGTATGTATTCAGTTCCTTTACTAGCAAATCCCGTGTCTTGCTTTTGATAGAAATCTCCAGTGAAATCACGTTTAAAAGCAACATCAGTGACAAGGCTATGTAGAATAACTCTGCGAATGTCTTTGAAAACAGTTCTTAAGAAGGAAAACATACGTCTTTCATTAAGTGAAAACAGCATTATATTAAGCTTTAGAACTAAATGAATGGTTAGGCGATTCACTTGTAGGGAAGAGTTTGTGTGCATTGTATGTATTCAGTTCCTTAACTAGCAAATCCCGTGTCTTGCGCTTGACAGAAATCTCCAGTGAAATCACGTTTAAAGGCCAACATCAGTAAAAAGGCTTTGTAGGATCACTGGGCGAATGTCTTGAAAACACTTCTAAGGAAGGAAAGCATCTGTCTTTCATCTGAGTGAAAACTGCATTTTATTCAGTTTTTAGGACTGAATTGAATGGTTAGGTGAATCACTTGTAGTGAAGAGTTTGTTTGCATTGTATGTATTCAGTTCCTTTACTAGCAAATCCCGTGTCTTGCTTTTGACAGAAATCTCTAGTGAAATCACGTTTAAAAGCCAACGTCAGTAAAAAGGCTATGTAGAATGACTCTGTGAATGTCTTTGAAAACAGTTCTTTAGAAGGAAAACATACGTCTTCCATTAAGTGAAAACTGCATTATATTAAGCTTTAGAACAGAATGAATGGTTAGGCGATTCACTAGTAGGGAAGTGTTTGTTTGCATTGTATGTATTCAGTTCCTTTACTAGGAAATCCAGTGTCTTGCCTTTGATAGAAATATCCAGTGAAATAACGTTTAAAAGCCAACGTCAATAAAAAGGCTTTGAAGAATCACACTGTGAATGTCTATGAAAACACTACTTAAGAAGTAAAGCATACGTCTTTCATCTGAGTGAAAACTTTATTTTATTCAGTTTTTAGAACTGAGTTGAATGGTTAGGCGATTCACTAGTTGGGAAGTGTTTGTTTGCATTGTATGTATTCAGTTCCTTTACTAGCAAATCCCGTATCTTGCGTTTGACAGAAATCTCCAGCGAAATCATGTTTAAAGGCCAACATCAGTAAAAAGTCTTTGTAGGATCACTCGGCGAATGTCTTTGACAACACTTCTTAGGAAGGAAAGCATTCGTCTTTCATCTGAGTGAAAACTGCATTCTATTCAGTTTTTAGGACTGAATTGAATGGTTAGGTGAATCACTTGTAGGGAAGAGTTTGTTTACATTGTATGTATTCAGTTCCTTTACTAGCAAATCCCGTGTCTTGCTTTTGACAGAAATATCCAGTGAAATCATGTTTAAAAGCCAACGTCAATAAAAAGGCTTAGTAGAATCACACTGTGAATGTCTATGAAAACACTACTTAAGAAGGAAAGCATACGTTTTTCATCTGAGTGAAAACTGTATTTTATTCAGTGTTTTGAACTGAGTTGAATGGTTAGGCGATTCACTAGTAGGGAAGTTTTGTTTGCATTGTATGTATTCAGTTCCTTTACTAGCAAATCCCGTGTCTTGCTTTTGATAGAAATCTCCAGTGAAATCATGTTTAAAAGCAACATCAGTGACAAGGCTATGAAGAATAACTCTGCGAATGTCTTTGAAAACAGTTCTTAAGAAGGAAAACATACGTTTTTCATCTGAGTGAAAACTGTATTTTATTCAGTGTTTTGAACTGAGTTGAATGATTAGGCGATTCACTAGTAGGGAAGTTTTGTTTGCATTGTATGTATTCAGTTCCTTTACTAGCAAATCGCGTGTCTCGCTTTTGATAGAAATCTCCAGTGAAATCACGTTTAAAAGCAACATCAGTGACAAGGCTATGTAGAATAACTCTGCGAATGTCTTTGAAAACAGTTCTTAAGGAGGAAAACATACGTCTTTCATTAAGTGAAAACAGCATTATATTAAGCTTTAGAACTAAATGAATGGTTAGGCGATTCACTTGTAGGGAAGAGTTTGTTTGCATTGTATGTATTCAGTTCCTTAACTAGCAAATCCCGTGTCTTGCGCTTGACAGAAATCTCCAGTGAAATCACGTTTAAAGGCCAACATCAGTAAAAAGGCTCTGTAGGATCACTGGGCGAATGTCTTGAAAACACTTCTAAGGAAGGAAAGCATCCGTCTTTCATCTGAGTGAAAACTGCATTTTATTCGATTTTTGGGACTGAATTGAATGGTTAGGTGAATCACTTGTAGTGAAGAGTTTGTTTGCATTGTATGTATTCAGTTCCTTTACTAGCAAATCCCGTGTCTTGCTTTTGACAAGAATCTCTAGTGAAATCACGTTTAAAAGCCAACGTCAGTAAAAAGGATATGTAGAATGACTCTGTGAATGTCTTTGAAAACAGTTCTTTAGAAGGAAAACATACGTCTTCCATTAAGTGAAAAATGCATTATATTAAGCTTTAGAACAGAATGAATGGTTAGGCGATTCACTAGTAGGGAAGTGTTTGTTTGCATTGTATGTATTCAGTTCCTTTACTAGGAAATCCAGTGTCTTGCCTTTGACAGAAATATCCAGTGAAATAACGTTTAAAAGCCAACGTCAATAAAAAGGCTTTGTAGAATCACACTGTGAATGTCTATGAAAACACTACTTAAGAAGTAAGCATACGTCTTTCATCTGAGTGATAACTTTATTTTATTCAGTTTTTAGAACTGAGTTGAATGGTTAGGCGATTCACTAGTTGGGAAGTGTTTGTTTGCATTGTATGTATTCAGTTCCTTTACTAGCAAATCCCGTGTCTTGCGTTTGACAGTAATATCCAGTGAAAAAGGCTTTGAAGACTCACTCTGTGAATGTCTTTGAAAGCACTTCTTGCAAATGAATCCATGTCTTTCATATGAGTGAAAACTGTGTTCTATACCATTTTTAGAACTGAGTTGAATGGTTAGGTGATTCACTTGTAGGGAAGTGTTTGTTTGCATTGTATGTATTCAGATCCTTTACTAGCAAATCCCGTGTCTCACGTTTGACAGAAATATCCAGTGAAATCACGTTTAAAAGCCAAAGTCAATAAAAAGGCTTTGTAGAATCACACTGTGAATGTCTATGAAAACACTACTTAAGAAGTAAAGCATATGTCTTTCATCTGAGTGAAAACTTTATTTTATTCAGTTTTTAGAACTGAGTTGAATGGTTAGGCGATTCACTTGTAGGGAAGTGTTTGTTTGCATTGTATGTATTCAGTTCCTTTACTAGCAAATCCCGTATCTTGCGTTTTACAGAAATCTCCAGGGAAATCATGGTTAAATGCCAACATCAGTAAAAAGTCTTTGTAGGATCACTCGGCGAATGTCTTTGAAAACACTTCTTAGGAAGGAAAGCATTCGTCTTTCATCTGAGTGAAACCTGCATTCTATTCAGTTTTTAGGACTGAATTGAATGGTTAGGTGAATCACTTGTAGGGAAGAGTTTGTTTGCATTGTATGTATTCAGTTCCTTTACTAGCAAATCCCGTGTCTTGCTTGTGACAGAAATCTCCAGTGAAATCAAGTTTAAAAGCCAACGTCAGTAAAAAGGCTTTGTAGAATCACTCTGTGAATGTCTTTGAAAACACTTCTTAAGAAGGAAAATATAGGTCTTTCATCTGAGTGAAAACTGTATTCTACACCATTTTTAGAACTGAGTTGAAATGTTAGGCGATTCACTTGTAGGGAAGTGTTTGTTTGCATTGTATGTATTCAGTTCCTTTACTAGCAAATCCCGTGTCTTGCCTTTGACAGAAATCTCCAGTGAAATCATGTTTAAAAGCCAACGTCAATAAAAAGGTTTTGTAGAATCACACTGTGAATGTCTATGAAAACACTACTTAAGAAGGAAAGCATATGTTTTTCATCTGAGTGAAAACTGTATTTTATTCAGTGTTTTGAACTGAGTTGAATTGTTAGGCGATTCACTAGTAGGGAAGTTTTGTTTGCATTGTATGTATTCAGTTCCTTTACTAGCAAATCCCGTGTCTTGCTTTTGATAGAAATCTCCAGTGAAATCATGTTTAAAAGCAACATCAGTGACAAGGCTATGAAGAATAACTCTGCGAATGTCTTTGAAAACAGTTCTTAAGAAGGAAAACATACGTCTTTCATTAAGTGAAAACTGCATTAAATTAAGCTTTAGAACTAAATGAATGGTTAGGCCATTCACTTGTAGGGAAGAGTTTGTTTGCATTGTATGTATTCAGTTCCTTTACTAGCAAATCCCGTATATTGCGTTTGACAGAATCCTCCAGCGAAATCATGTTTAAAGGCCAACATCAGTAAAAAGTCTTTGTAGGATCACTCGGCGAATGTCTTTGACAACACTTCTTAGGAAGGAAAGCATTCGTCTTTCATCTGAGTGAAAACTGCATTCTATTCAGTTTTTAGGACTGAATTGAATGGTTAGGTGAATCACTTGTAGGGAAGAGTTTGTTTGCATTGTATGTATTCAGTTCCTTTACTAGCAAATCCCGTGTTTTGCTTTTGACAGAAATATCCAGTGAAATCAAGTTTAAAAGCCAACGTCAGTAAAAAGGCTTTGTAGAATCACTCTGTGAATGTATTTGAAAACACTTCTTAAGAAGGAAAATATAGGTCTTTCATCTGAGTGAAAACTGTATTCTATTCAGTTTTTAGAACTGAGTTGAATGGTTAGGCGATTCACTAGTAGGGAAGTTTTGTTTACATTGTATGTATTCAGTTCCTTTACTAGCAAATCCCGTGTCTTGCTTTTGACAGAAAACTCCAGTGAAATCACGTTTAAAAGCCTACATCAGTAAAACGCCTTTGTAGGATCACTCAGCGAATGTCTTTGAAAACACTTCTTAGGAAGGAAAGCATATGTCTTTCATCTGAGTGAAAACTGTATTTTATTCAGTGTTTTGAACTGAGTTGAATGGTTAGGCGATTCACTAGTAGGGAAGTTTTGTTTGCATTGTATGTATTCAGTTCCTTTACTAGCAAATCCCGTGTCTTGCTTTTGATAGAAATCTCCAGTGAAATCACGTTTAAAAGCAACATCAGTGACAAGGCTATGTAGAATAACTCTGCGAATGTCTTTGAAAACAGTTCTTAAGAAGGAAAACATACGTCTTTCATTAAGTGAAAACAGCATTATATTAAGCTTTAGAACTAAATGAATGGTTAGGCGATTCACTTGTAGGGAAGAGTTTGTGTGCATTGTATGTATTCAGTTCCTTAACTAGCAAATCCCGTGTCTTGCGCTTGACAGAAATCTCCAGTGAAATCACGTTTAAAGGCCAACATCAGTAAAAAGGCTTTGTAGGATCACTGGGCGAATGTCTTGAAAACACTTCTAAGGAAGGAAAGCATCTGTCTTTCATCTGAGTGAAAACTGCATTTTATTCAGTTTTTAGGACTGAATTGAATGGTTAGGTGAATCACTTGTAGTGAAGAGTTTGTTTGCATTGTATGTATTCAGTTCCTTTACTAGCAAATCCCGTGTCTTGCTTTTGACAGAAATCTCTAGTGAAATCACGTTTAAAAGCCAACGTCAGTAAAAAGGCTATGTAGAATGACTCTGTGAATGTCTTTGAAAACAGTTCTTTAGAAGGAAAACATACGTCTTCCATTAAGTGAAAACTGCATTATATTAAGCTTTAGAACAGAATGAATGGTTAGGCGATTCTCTAGTAGGGAAGTGTTTGTTTGCATTGTATGTATTCAGTTCCTTTACTAGGAAATCCAGTGTCTTGCCTTTGATAGAAATATCCAGTGAAATAACGTTTAAAAGCCAACGTCAATAAAAAGGCTTTGAAGAATCACACTGTGAATGTCTATGAAAACACTACTTAAGAAGTAAAGCATACGTCTTTCATCTGAGTGAAAACTTTATTTTATTCAGTTTTTAGAACTGAGTTGAATGGTTAGGCGATTCACTAGTTGGGAAGTGTTTGTTTGCATTGTATGTATTCAGTTCCTTTACTAGCAAATCCCGTATCTTGCGTTTGACAGAAATCTCCAGCGAAATCATGTTTAAAGGCCAACATCAGTAAAAAGTCTTTGTAGGATCACTCGGCGAATGTCTTTGACAACACTTCTTAGGAAGGAAAGCATTCGTCTTTCATCTGAGTGAAAACTGCATTCTATTCAGTTTTTAGGACTGAATTGAATGGTTAGGTGAATCACTTGTAGGGAAGAGTTTGTTTACATTGTATGTATTCAGTTCCTTTACTAGCAAATCCCGTGTCTTGCTTTTGACAGAAATATCCAGTGAAATCATGTTTAAAAGCCAACGTCAATAAAAAGGCTTAGTAGAATCACACTGTGAATGTCTATGAAAACACTACTTAAGAAGGAAAGCATACGTTTTTCATCTGAGTGAAAACTGTATTTTATTCAGTGTTTTGAACTGAGTTGAATGGTTAGGCGATTCACTAGTAGGGAAGTTTTGTTTGCATTGTATGTATTCAGTTCCTTTACTAGCAAATCCCGTGTCTTGCTTTTGATAGAAATCTCCAGTGAAATCATGTTTAAAAGCAACATCAGTGACAAGGCTATGAAGAATAACTCTGCGAATGTCTTTGAAAACAGTTCTTAAGAAGGAAAACATACGTTTTTCATCTGAGTGAAAACTGTATTTTATTCAGTGTTTTGAACTGAGTTGAATGATTAGGCGATTCACTAGTAGGGAAGTTTTGTTTGCATTGTATGTATTCAGTTCCTTTACTAGAAAATCCCGTGTCTTGCTTTTGATAGAAATCTCCAGTGAAATCACGTTTAAAAGCAACATCAGTGACAAGGCTATGTAGAATAACTCTGCGAATGTCTTTGAAAACAGTTCTTAAGAAGGAAAACATACGTCTTTCATTAAGTGAAAACAGCATTATATTAAGCTTTAGAACTAAATGAATGGTTAGGCGATTCACTTGTAGGGAAGAGTTTGTGTGCATTGTATGTATTCAGTTCCTTAACTAGCAAATCCCGTGTCTTGCGCTTGACAGAAATCTCCAGTGAAATCACGTTTAAAGGCCAACAACAGTAAAAAGGCTTTGTAGGATCACTGGGCGAATGTCTTGAAAACACTTCTAAGGAAGGAAAGCATCCGTCTTTCATCTGAGTGAAAACTGCATTTTATTCGATTTTTGGGACTGAATTGAATGGTTAGGTGAATCACTTGTAGTGAAGAGTTTGTTTGCATTGTATGTATTCAGTTCCTTTACTAGCAAATCCCGTGTCTTGCTTTTGACAAGAATCTCTAGTGAAATCACGTTTAAAAGCCAACGTCAGTAAAAAGGCTATGTAGAATGACTCTGTGAATGTCTTTGAAAACAGTTCTTTAGAAGGAAAACATACGTCTTCCATTAAGTGAAAAATGCATTATATTAAGCTTTAGAACAGAATGAATGGTTAGGCGATTCACTAGTAGGGAAGTGTTTGTTTGCATTGTATGTATTCAGTTCCTTTACTAGGAAATCCAGTGTCTTGCCTTTGACAGAAATATCCAGTGAAATAACGTTTAAAAGCCAACGTCAATAAAAAGGCTTTGTAGAATCACACTGTGAATGTCTATGAAAACACTACTTAAGAAGTAAGCATACGTCTTTCATCTGAGTGATAACTTTATTTTATTCAGTTTTTAGAACTGAGTTGAATGGTTAGGCGATTCACTAGTTGGGAAGTGTTTGTTTGCATTGTATGTATTCAGTTCCTTTACTAGCAAATCCCGTATCTTGCGTTTGACAGAAATCTCCAGCGAAATCATGTTTAAAGGCCAACATCAGTAAAAAGTCTTTGTAGGATCACTCGGCGAATGTCTTTGACAACACTTCTTAGGAAGGAAAGCATTCGTCTTTCATCTGAGTGAAAACTGCATTCTATTCAGTTTTTAGGACTGAATTGAATGGTTAGGTGAATCACTTGTAGGGAAGAGTTTGTTTACATTGTATGTATTCAGTTCCTTTACTAGCAAATCCCGTGTCTTGCTTTTGACAGAAATCTCCAGTGAAATCACGTTTAAAAGCCAACGTCAATAAAAAGGCTTAGTAGAATCACACTGTGAATGTATTTGAAAACACTTCTTAAGAAGGAAAATATAGGTCTTTCATCTGAGTGAAAACTGTATTCTATTCAGTTTTTAGAACTGAGTTGAATGGTTAGGCGATTCACTAGTAGGGAAGTTTTGTTTACATTGTATGTATTCAGTTCCTTTACTAGCAAATCCCGTGTCTTGCTTTTGACAGAAAACTCCAGTGAAATCACGTTTAAAAGCCTACATCAGTAAAACGCCTTTGTAGGATCACTCAGCGAATGTCTTTGAAAACACTTCTTAGGAAGGAAAGCATATGTCTTTCATCTGAGTGAAAACTGTATTTTATTCAGTGTTTTGAACTGAGTTGAATGGTTAGGCGATTCACTAGTAGGGAAGTTTTGTTTGCATTGTATGTATTCAGTTCCTTTACTAGCAAATCCCGTGTCTTGCTTTTGATAGAAATCTCCAGTGAAATCACGTTTAAAAGCAACATCAGTGACAAGGCTATGTAGAATAACTCTGCGAATGTCTTTGAAAACAGTTCTTAAGAAGGAAAACATACGTCTTTCATTAAGTGAAAACAGCATTATATTAAGCTTTAGAACTAAATGAATGGTTAGGCGATTCACTTGTAGGGAAGAGTTTGTGTGCATTGTATGTATTCAGTTCCTTAACTAGCAAATCCCGTGTCTTGCGCGTGACAGAAATCTCCAGTGAAATCACGTTTAAAGGCCAACATCAGTAAAAAGGCTTTGTAGGATCACTGGGCGAATGTCTTGAAAACACTTCTAAGGAAGGAAAGCATCTGTCTTTCATCTGAGTGAAAACTGCATTTTATTCAGTTTTTAGGACTGAATTGAATGGTTAGGTGAATCACTTGTAGTGAAGAGTTTGTTTGCATTGTATGTATTCAGTTCCTTTACTAGCAAATCCCGTGTCTTGCTTTTGACAGAAATATCCAGTGAAATCAAGTTTAAAAGGCAACATCAGTAAAAAGGCTATGTAGAATGACTCTGTGAATGTCTTTGAAAACAGTTCTTTAGAAGGAAAACATACGTCTTCCATTAAGTGAAAAATGCATTATATTAAGCTTTAGAACAGAATGAATGGTTAGGCGATTCACTAGTAGGGAAGTGTTTGTTTGCATTGTATGTATTCAGTTCCTTTACTAGGAAATCCAGTGTCTTGCCTTTGACAGAAATATCCAGTGAAATAACGTTTAAAAGCCAACGTCAATAAAAAGGCTTTGTAGAATCACACTGTGAATGTCTATGAAAACACTACTTAAGAAGTAAAGCATACGTCTTTCATCTGAGTGAAAACTTTATTTTATTCAGTTTTTAGAACTGAGTTGAATGGTTAGGCGATTCACTAGTTGGGAAGTGTTTGTTTGCATTGTATGTATTCAGTTCCTTTACTAGCAAATCCCGTATCTTGCGTTTGACAGAAATCTCCAGCGAAATCATGTTTAAAGGCCAACATCAGTAAAAAGTCTTTGTAGGATCACTCGGCGAATGTCTTTGACAACACTTCTTAGGAAGGAAAGCATTCGTCTTTCATCTGAGTGAAAACTGCATTCTATTCAGTTTTTAGGACTGAATTGAATGGTTAGGTGAATCACTTGTAGGGAAGAGTTTGTTTACATTGTATGTATTCAGTTCCTTTACTAGCAAATCCCGTGTCTTGCTTTTGACAGAAATCTCCAGTGAAATCACGTTTAAAAGCCAACGTCAATAAAAAGGCTTAGTAGAATCACACTGTGAATGTCTATGAAAACACTACTTAAGAAGGAAAGCATACGTTTTTCATCTGAGTGAAAACTGTATTTTATTCAGTGTTTTGAACTGAGTTGAATGGTTACGCGATTCACTAGTAGGGAAGTTTTGTTTGCATTGTATGTATTCAGTTCCTTTACTAGCAAATCCCGTGTCTTGCTTTTGATAGAAATCTCCAGTGAAATCATGTTTAAAAGCAACATCAGTGACAAGGCTATGAAGAATAACTCTGCGAATGTCTTTGAAAACAGTTCTTAAGAAGGAAAACATACGTTTTTCATCTGAGTGAAAACTGTATTTTATTCAGTGTTTTGAACTGAGTTGAATGGTTAGGCGATTCACTAGTAGGGAAGTTTTGTTTACATTGTATGTATTCAGTTCCTTTACTAGCAAATCCCGTGTCTTGCTTTTGATAGAAATCTCCAGTGAAATCACATTTAAAAGCAACATCAGTGACAAGGCTATGTAGAATAACTCTGCGAATGTCTTTGAAAACAGTTCTTAAGAAGGAAAACATACGTCTTTCATTAAGTGAAAACAGCATTATATTAAGCTTTAGAACTAAATGAATGGTTAGGCGATTCACTTGTAGGGAAGAGTTTGTTTGCATTGTATGTATTCAGTTCCTTAACTAGCAAATCCCGTGTCTTGCGCTTGACAGAAATCTCCAGTGAAATCACGTTTAAAGGCCAACATCAGTAAAAAGGCTTTGTAGGATCACTGGGCGAATGTCTTTGAAAACACTTCTAAGGAAGGAAAGCATCCGTCTTTCATCTGAGTGAAAACTGCATTTTATTCAGTTTTTAGGACTGAATTGAATGGTTAGGTGAATCACTTGTAGTGAAGAGTTTGTTTGCATTGTATGTATTCAGTTCCTTTACTAGCAAATCCCGTGTCTTGCTTTTGACAGAAATCTCTAGTGAAATCACGTTTAAAAGCCAACGTCAGTAAAAAGGTTATGTAGAATGACTCTGTGAATGTCTTTGAAAACAGTTCTTTAGAAGGAAAACATACGTCTTCCATTAAGTGAAAAATGCATTATATTAAGCTTTAGAACAGAATGAATGGTTAGGCGATTCACTAGTAGGGAAGTGTTTGTTTGCATTGTATGTATTCAGTTCCTTTACTAGCAAATCTCGTGTCTTGCCTTTGACAGAAATATCCAGTGAAATAACGTTTAAAAGCCAACGTCAATAAAAAGGCTTTGTAGAATCACACTGTGAATGTCTATGAAAACACTACTTAAGAAGTAAAGCATACGTCTTTCATCTGAGTGAAAACTTTATTTTATTCAGTTTTTAGAACTGAGTTGAATGGTTAGGCGATTCACTAGTAGGGAAGTGTTTGTTTGCATTGTATGTATTCAGTTCCTTTACTAGCAAATCCCGTATCTTGCGTTTGACAGAAATCTCCAGCGAAATCATGATTAAGGCCAACATCAGTAAAAAGTCTTTGTAGGATCACTCGGCGAATGTCTTTGACAACACTTCTTAGGAAGGAAAGCATTCGTCTTTCATCTGAGTGAAAACTGCATTCTATTCAGTTTTTAGGACTGAATTGAATGGTTAGGTGAATCACTTGTAGGGAAGAGTTTGTTTACATTGTATGTATTCAGTTCCTTTACTAGCAAATCCCGTGTCTTGCTTTTGACAGAAATCTCCAGTGAAATCACGTTTAAAAGCCAACGTCAATAAAAAGGCTTAGTAGAATCACACTGTGAATGTCTATGAAAACACTACTTAAGAAGGAAAGCATACGTTTTTCATCTGAGTGAAAACTGTATTTTATTCAGTGTTTTGAACTGAGTTGAATGGTTACGCGATTCACTAGTAGGGAAGTTTTGTTTGCATTGTATGTATTCAGTTCCTTTACTAGCAAATCCCGTGTCTTGCTTTTGATAGAAATCTCCAGTGAAATCATGTTTAAAAGCAACATCAGTGACAAGGCTATGAAGAATAACTCTGCGAATGTCTTTGAAAACAGTTCTTAAGAAGGAAAACATACGTTTTTCATCTGAGTGAAAACTGTATTTTATTCAGTGTTTTGAACTGAGTTGAATGGTTAGGCGATTCACTAGTAGGGAAGTTTTGTTTGCATTGTATGTATTCAGTTCCTTTACTAGCAAATCCCGTGTCTTGCTTTTGATAGAAATCTCCAGTGAAATCACGTTTAAAAGCAACATCAGTGACAAGGCTATGTAGAATAACTCTGCGAATGTCTTTGAAAACAGTTCTTAAGAAGGAAAACATACGTCTTTCATTAAGTGAAAACAGCATTATATTAAGCTTTAGAACTAAATGAATGGTTAGGCGATTCACTTGTAGGGAAGAGTTTGTTTGCATTGTATGTATTCAGTTCCTTAACTAGCAAATCCCGTGTCTTGCGCTTGACAGAAATCTCCAGTGAAATCACGTTTAAAGGCCAACATCAGTAAAAAGGCTTTGTAGGATCACTGGGCGAATGTCTTTGAAAACACTTCTAAGGAAGGAAAGCATCCGTCTTTCATCTGAGTGAAAACTGCATTTTATTCAGTTTTTAGGACTGAATTGAATGGTTAGGTGAATCACTTGTAGTGAAGAGTTTGTTTGCATTGTATGTATTCAGTTCCTTTACTAGCAAATCCCGTGTCTTGCTTTTGACAGAAATCTCGAGCGAAATCATGTTTAAAGGCCAACATCAGTAAAAAGTTTTTGTAGGATCACTCGGCGAATGTCTTTGAAAACACTTCTTAGGAAGGAAAGCATACGTCTTTCATCTGAGTGAAAATTGCATTCTATTCAGTGTTTAGGACTGAATTGAATGGTTAGGTGAATCACTTGTAGGGAAGAGTTTGTTTGCATTGTATGTATTTAAATCCTTTACTAGCAAATCTGGTGTCTTGCATTTGACAGAAATTTCAGTCAAATCACATTTAAAAGCCAACGTCAGTAAAAAGACTTTGTAGAATCACTCTGTGAATGTCTTTGAAAATACTTCTTAAGAAGGAAAGCATACGTCTTTCATCTGAGAGAGAACTGCATTCTAATCAGTTTTTAGAACTGAGTTGAATGGTTAGGCGATTCACTTTTCGGGACGTGTTTGTTTGCATTCTGTATATTCAATTCTTTAATAGCAAATCCCGAGTCTTGCGTTTTACAGAAATTCCTGTGAAATCACTTTTAAAAGCCAATGTCAGTAAAAAGGCTCTGTAGAATCACACTGTGAATGTCTTTGAAAACACTTCTTAAGAAGGAAAGCATACGTCATTCATCTGAGTGAAAACTGCTTTCTATTCAGTTTTTAGAACTGAGTTTAATGGTTAGGTGATTCACTTGTAGGGAAGTGTTTGTTTGCATTGTATGTATTTAGTTCCTGTACTAGCAAATCACGTGTCTTTCATTTGAGAGAAATTCCAGTGAAATCACGTTTAAAAGCGAACGTTATTAAAAAGGCTTTGTTGAATCACACTGTGTATGTCCTTGAAAACACTTCTTAAGAAGGAAAGCATTCGTCTTTCATCTGAGTGAAAACTGCATTCTATTCAGTTTTTAGAACTGAGTTGAATGGTTAGGCGATTCACTGGTAGGGAAGTGTTTGTTGCATTGTATGTATTCAAATCCTTTACTAGCAAATCTCGTGTCTTGCATTTGACAGAAATTTCAGTGAAATCACGTTTAAAAGCCAACAGCAGTAAAAATGCTCTGAAGAATCACTCTGTGAATGTCTTTGAAAACACTTCTTAAGCAGGAAAGCGTATGTCTTTCATCTGAGTGAAACTCATTCTATTCAGTTTTTAGAACTGAGTTGAATGGTTAGGTGATTCATAGCAGGGAAGTGTTTGTTTGCATTGTATGTATTCAAATCCTTTACTAGCAATTCTCGTGTCTTGTGTTTGACAGAAATTTCAGTGAAATCACATTTAAAAGCCAACGTCAGTAAAAAGGCTCTGTAGAATCACTTTGTAAATGTCTTTGAAAACACTTCTTAAGAATGAAATCATATATTTTTAATCTGAGTGAAAACTGCATTCTATTCAGTTTTTAGAACTGAGTTTAATGGTTAGGCGATTCAGTGGTAGGGATCCTTTGTTTGCATTGTATGTATTCAGTTCCTTTACTAGCAAATCTCGTGTATTTCCTTTGAGAGAAATTCGAGTGAAATCACATTTAAAAGCCAACATCAGTAAAAAGGCTTTGTAGAATCAATCTGTGAATGTCTTTAAAAACACTTCTTAACAAGGAAAGCATACGTCTTTCATCTGAGTGAAAACTGCATTCTATTCAGTTTTTAGAACTGAGTTGAATGGTTAGGCAATTCACTAGTAGGGAAGTGTTTGTTTCCATTGTTTGTATTTAAATCCTTTACTAGCAAATCTGGTGTCTTTCATTTGACAGAAATTACAGTGAAATCATGTTTAAAAGCCAACGTCTGTAAAAAGGCTTTGTAGAATCACTCTGTGAATGTCTTTGAAAATACTTCTTAAGAAGGAAAGCATACGTCTTTCATCTGAGTGAAAACTGCATTCTATTCAGTTTTTAGAACTGAGTAGAATGGTTAAGTGATTCACTTGTAGGGAAGTGCTTGTTTGCATTCTGTATGTTCAATTGTTTAACAATAGATCCCGTGTCTTGCGTTTGACAGAAACTCCAGTGAAATCACGTTTAAAAGCCAACGTCAGTAAAAAGGCTTTGTAGAATCACTGTGTGAATGTCTTTGAAAACACTTCTTAAGAAGGAAAGCATACGTCTTTCACCTGAGTGAAAACTGCATTCTATTCAGTTTTTAGAACTGAGTTGAAAGGTTAGGCGATTCACTTTTCGGGAAGTGTTTGTTTGCATTCTGTATATTCAATTCTTTAATAGCAAATCCCGTGTCTTGCGTTTTACAGAAATTCCAGTGAAATCACGTTTAAAAGCCAACGTCAGTAAAAAGGCTTTGTAGAATCACACCGTGAATGTCTTTGAAAACACTTCTTAAGAAGGAAAGTATACGTCTTTCATCTGAGTGAAAACTGCTTTCCATTCAGTTTTTAGAATTGAGTTGAATGGTTAGGCGATTCACTGGTAGGGAAGTGTTTGTTTGCATTGTATGTATTCAGTTCCTTTACTAACAAATCTCGTGTCTTGAATTTGACAGAAATTTCAGTAAAATCACGTTTAAAAGCCAACGTCAGTAAAAAAGCTCTGTAGAATCACTCTGTGAATGTCTTTGAAAACACTTCTTAAGCAGGAAAGCATACGTCTTTCATCTGAGTGAAACTGCATTCTATTCAGTTTTTAGAACTGAGTTGAATGGTTAGGTGATTCATAGCAGGGAAGTGTTTATTTGCATTGTATGTATTCAAATCCTTTACTAGCAATTCTCGTGTCTTGCGTTTGACAGAAATTTCAGTGAAATCACATTTAAAGCCAACGTCAGTAAAAAGGCTCTGTAGAATCACTCTGTGAATGTCTTTGAAAACACTTCTTAAGAAGGAAAGCATACATCTTTCATCTGAGTGAAAACTGCATTCTATTCAGTTTTTGGAACTGAGTTGAATGGTTAAGTGATTCAGTTGTAGGGAAGTGTTTGTTTGCATTCTGTATATTCAGTTCTTTAATAACAGATCGAGAGTCTTGCGTTTGACAGAAATTCCAGTGAAATCACGTTTAAAAGCCAACAACAGTAAAAAGGCTCTGTAGAATCACTCTGTAAATGTTTTTGAAAACACTTCTTAAGAATGAAATCATATATTTTTAATCTGAGTGAAAACTGCATTCTATTCAGTTTTTAGAACTGAGTTGAATGGTTAGGCAATTCACTAGTAGGGACGTGTTTGTTTCCATTGTATGTATTTAAATCCTTTACTAGCAAATCTGGTGTCTTGCATTTGACAGAAATTTCAGTGAAATCACGTTTAAAAGCAAACGTCTGTAAAAAGGCTTTGTAGAATCACTCTGTGAATGTCTTTGAAAATACTTCTAAAGAAGGAAAGCATATGTCTTTCATCTGAGTGAAAACTGCATTCTATTCAGTTTTTATAACTGAGGTGAATGGTTAAGTGATTCACTTGTAGGGATGTGTTTGTTTGCATTCTGTATGTTCAATTGTTTAACAGTAGATCCCGTGTCTTGCATTTGACAGAAACTCCAGTGAAATCACGTTTAAAAGCCAACGTCAGTAAAAAGGCTCTGTAGAATCACACTGTGAATGTCTTTGAAAACATTTCTTAAGAAGGAAAGCATACGTCTTTCATCTGAGTGAAAACTGCATTCTATTCAGTTTTTAGAACTGAGTTGAATGGAGAGGCGATTCACTGGTAGGGAAGTGTTTGTTTGAATTGTATGTATTCAGTTCCTTTACTAACAAATCTCGTGTCTTGAATTTGACAGAAATTTCAGTGAAATCACGTTTAAAAGCCAACGTCAGTAAAAAAGCTCTGTAGAATCACTCTGTGAATGTCTTTGAAAACACTTCTTAAGCAGGAAAGCATACGTCTTTCATCTGAGTGAAAAGTGCAATCTGTTCAGTTTTTAGAACTGAGTTGAAGGGTTAGGGGATTCAGTTTTTGGGGAGTGTTTGTTTGCATTCTGTATATTCAATTCTTTAATAGCAAATCCCGTGTCTTGCGTTTTACAGAAATTCCAGTGAAATCACGTTTAAAAGCCAACGTCAGTAAAAAGGCTTTGTAGAATCACACTTTGAATGTCTTTGAAAACACTTCTAAGGAAGGAAAGCATCCGTCTTTCATCTGAGTGAAAACTGCATTTTATTCAGTTTTTAGGACTGAATTGAATGGTTAGGTGAATCACTTGTAGTGAAGAGTTTGTTTGCATTGTATGTATTCAGTTCCTTTACTAGCAAATCCCGTGTCTTGCTTTTGACAGAAATCTCTAGTGAAATCACGTTTAAAAGCCAACGTCAGTAAAAAGGTTATGTAGAATGACTCTGTGAATGTCTTTGAAAACAGTTCTTTAGAAGGAAAACATACGTCTTCCATTAAGTGAAAAATGCATTATATTAAGCTTTAGAACAGAATGAATGGTTAGGCGATTCACTAGTAGGGAAGTGTTTGTTTGCATTGTATGTATTCAGTTCCTTTACTAGCAAATCTCGTGTCTTGCCTTTGACAGAAATATCCAGTGAAATAACGTTTAAAAGCCAACGTCAATAAAAAGGCTTTGTAGAATCACACTGTGAATGTCTATGAAAACACTACTTAAGAAGTAAAGCATACGTCTTTCATCTGAGTGAAAACTTTATTTTATTCAGTTTTTAGAACTGAGTTGAATGGTTAGGCGATTCACTAGTAGGGAAGTGTTTGTTTGCATTGTATGTATTCAGTTCCTTTACTAGCAAATCCCGTATCTTGCGTTTGACAGAAATCTCCAGCGAAATCATGATTAAGGCCAACATCAGTAAAAAGTCTTTGTAGGATCACTCGGCGAATGTCTTTGACAACACTTCTTAGGAAGGAAAGCATTCGTCTTTCATCTGAGTGAAAACTGCATTCTATTCAGTTTTTAGGACTGAATTGAATGGTTAGGTGAATCACTTGTAGGGAAGAGTTTGTTTACATTGTATGTATTCAGTTCCTTTACTAGCAAATCCCGTGTCTTGCTTTTGACAGAAATCTCCAGTGAAATCACGTTTAAAAGCCAACGTCAATAAAAAGGCTTAGTAGAATCACACTGTGAATGTCTATGAAAACACTACTTAAGAAGGAAAGCATACGTTTTTCATCTGAGTGAAAACTGTATTTTATTCAGTGTTTTGAACTGAGTTGAATGGTTACGCGATTCACTAGTAGGGAAGTTTTGTTTGCATTGTATGTATTCAGTTCCTTTACTAGCAAATCCCGTGTCTTGCTTTTGATAGAAATCTCCAGTGAAATCATGTTTAAAAGCAACATCAGTGACAAGGCTATGAAGAATAACTCTGCGAATGTCTTTGAAAACAGTTCTTAAGAAGGAAAACATACGTTTTTCATCTGAGTGAAAACTGTATTTTATTCAGTGTTTTGAACTGAGTTGAATGGTTAGGCGATTCACTAGTAGGGAAGTTTTGTTTGCATTGTATGTATTCAGTTCCTTTACTAGCAAATCCCGTGTCTTGCTTTTGATAGAAATCTCCAGTGAAATCACGTTTAAAAGCAACATCAGTGACAAGGCTATGTAGAATAACTCTGCGAATGTCTTTGAAAACAGTTCTTAAGAAGGAAAACATACGTCTTTCATTAAGTGAAAACAGCATTATATTAAGCTTTAGAACTAAATGAATGGTTAGGCGATTCACTTGTAGGGAAGAGTTTGTTTGCATTGTATGTATTCAGTTCCTTAACTAGCAAATCCCGTGTCTTGCGCTTGACAGAAATCTCCAGTGAAATCACGTTTAAAGGCCAACATCAGTAAAAAGGCTTTGTAGGATCACTGGGCGAATGTCTTTGAAAACACTTCTAAGGAAGGAAAGCATCCGTCTTTCATCTGAGTGAAAACTGCATTTTATTCAGTTTTTAGGACTGAATTGAATGGTTAGGTGAATCACTTGTAGTGAAGAGTTTGTTTGCATTGTATGTATTCAGTTCCTTTACTAGCAAATCCCGTGTCTTGCTTTTGACAGAAATCTCGAGCGAAATCATGTTTAAAGGCCAACATCAGTAAAAAGTTTTTGTAGGATCACTCGGCGAATGTCTTTGAAAACACTTCTTAGGAAGGAAAGCATACGTCTTTCATCTGAGTGAAAATTGCATTCTATTCAGTGTTTAGGACTGAATTGAATGGTTAGGTGAATCACTTGTAGGGAAGAGTTTGTTTGCATTGTATGTATTTAAATCCTTTACTAGCAAATCTGGTGTCTTGCATTTGACAGAAATTTCAGTCAAATCACATTTAAAAGCCAACGTCAGTAAAAAGACTTTGTAGAATCACTCTGTGAATGTCTTTGAAAATACTTCTTAAGAAGGAAAGCATACGTCTTTCATCTGAGAGAGAACTGCATTCTAATCAGTTTTTAGAACTGAGTTGAATGGTTAGGCGATTCACTTTTCGGGACGTGTTTGTTTGCATTCTGTATATTCAATTCTTTAATAGCAAATCCCGAGTCTTGCGTTTTACAGAAATTCCTGTGAAATCACTTTTAAAAGCCAATGTCAGTAAAAAGGCTCTGTAGAATCACACTGTGAATGTCTTTGAAAACACTTCTTAAGAAGGAAAGCATACGTCATTCATCTGAGTGAAAACTGCTTTCTATTCAGTTTTTAGAACTGAGTTTAATGGTTAGGTGATTCACTTGTAGGGAAGTGTTTGTTTGCATTGTATGTATTTAGTTCCTGTACTAGCAAATCACGTGTCTTTCATTTGAGAGAAATTCCAGTGAAATCACGTTTAAAAGCGAACGTTATTAAAAAGGCTTTGTTGAATCACACTGTGTATGTCCTTGAAAACACTTCTTAAGAAGGAAAGCATTCGTCTTTCATCTGAGTGAAAACTGCATTCTATTCAGTTTTTAGAACTGAGTTGAATGGTTAGGCGATTCACTGGTAGGGAAGTGTTTGTTGCATTGTATGTATTCAAATCCTTTACTAGCAAATCTCGTGTCTTGCATTTGACAGAAATTTCAGTGAAATCACGTTTAAAAGCCAACAGCAGTAAAAATGCTCTGAAGAATCACTCTGTGAATGTCTTTGAAAACACTTCTTAAGCAGGAAAGCGTATGTCTTTCATCTGAGTGAAACTCATTCTATTCAGTTTTTAGAACTGAGTTGAATGGTTAGGTGATTCATAGCAGGGAAGTGTTTGTTTGCATTGTATGTATTCAAATCCTTTACTAGCAATTCTCGTGTCTTGTGTTTGACAGAAATTTCAGTGAAATCACATTTAAAAGCCAACGTCAGTAAAAAGGCTCTGTAGAATCACTTTGTAAATGTCTTTGAAAACACTTCTTAAGAATGAAATCATATATTTTTAATCTGAGTGAAAACTGCATTCTATTCAGTTTTTAGAACTGAGTTTAATGGTTAGGCGATTCAGTGGTAGGGATCCTTTGTTTGCATTGTATGTATTCAGTTCCTTTACTAGCAAATCTCGTGTATTTCCTTTGAGAGAAATTCGAGTGAAATCACATTTAAAAGCCAACATCAGTAAAAAGGCTTTGTAGAATCAATCTGTGAATGTCTTTAAAAACACTTCTTAACAAGGAAAGCATACGTCTTTCATCTGAGTGAAAACTGCATTCTATTCAGTTTTTAGAACTGAGTTGAATGGTTAGGCAATTCACTAGTAGGGAAGTGTTTGTTTCCATTGTTTGTATTTAAATCCTTTACTAGCAAATCTGGTGTCTTTCATTTGACAGAAATTACAGTGAAATCATGTTTAAAAGCCAACGTCTGTAAAAAGGCTTTGTAGAATCACTCTGTGAATGTCTTTGAAAATACTTCTTAAGAAGGAAAGCATACGTCTTTCATCTGAGTGAAAACTGCATTCTATTCAGTTTTTAGAACTGAGTAGAATGGTTAAGTGATTCACTTGTAGGGAAGTGCTTGTTTGCATTCTGTATGTTCAATTGTTTAACAATAGATCCCGTGTCTTGCGTTTGACAGAAACTCCAGTGAAATCACGTTTAAAAGCCAACGTCAGTAAAAAGGCTTTGTAGAATCACTGTGTGAATGTCTTTGAAAACACTTCTTAAGAAGGAAAGCATACGTCTTTCACCTGAGTGAAAACTGCATTCTATTCAGTTTTTAGAACTGAGTTGAAAGGTTAGGCGATTCACTTTTCGGGAAGTGTTTGTTTGCATTCTGTATATTCAATTCTTTAATAGCAAATCCCGTGTCTTGCGTTTTACAGAAATTCCAGTGAAATCACGTTTAAAAGCCAACGTCAGTAAAAAGGCTTTGTAGAATCACACCGTGAATGTCTTTGAAAACACTTCTTAAGAAGGAAAGTATACGTCTTTCATCTGAGTGAAAACTGCTTTCCATTCAGTTTTTAGAATTGAGTTGAATGGTTAGGCGATTCACTGGTAGGGAAGTGTTTGTTTGCATTGTATGTATTCAGTTCCTTTACTAACAAATCTCGTGTCTTGAATTTGACAGAAATTTCAGTAAAATCACGTTTAAAAGCCAACGTCAGTAAAAAAGCTCTGTAGAATCACTCTGTGAATGTCTTTGAAAACACTTCTTAAGCAGGAAAGCATACGTCTTTCATCTGAGTGAAACTGCATTCTATTCAGTTTTTAGAACTGAGTTGAATGGTTAGGTGATTCATAGCAGGGAAGTGTTTATTTGCATTGTATGTATTCAAATCCTTTACTAGCAATTCTCGTGTCTTGCGTTTGACAGAAATTTCAGTGAAATCACATTTAAAGCCAACGTCAGTAAAAAGGCTCTGTAGAATCACTCTGTGAATGTCTTTGAAAACACTTCTTAAGAAGGAAAGCATACATCTTTCATCTGAGTGAAAACTGCATTCTATTCAGTTTTTGGAACTGAGTTGAATGGTTAAGTGATTCAGTTGTAGGGAAGTGTTTGTTTGCATTCTGTATATTCAGTTCTTTAATAACAGATCGAGAGTCTTGCGTTTGACAGAAATTCCAGTGAAATCACGTTTAAAAGCCAACAACAGTAAAAAGGCTCTGTAGAATCACTCTGTAAATGTTTTTGAAAACACTTCTTAAGAATGAAATCATATATTTTTAATCTGAGTGAAAACTGCATTCTATTCAGTTTTTAGAACTGAGTTGAATGGTTAGGCAATTCACTAGTAGGGACGTGTTTGTTTCCATTGTATGTATTTAAATCCTTTACTAGCAAATCTGGTGTCTTGCATTTGACAGAAATTTCAGTGAAATCACGTTTAAAAGCAAACGTCTGTAAAAAGGCTTTGTAGAATCACTCTGTGAATGTCTTTGAAAATACTTCTAAAGAAGGAAAGCATATGTCTTTCATCTGAGTGAAAACTGCATTCTATTCAGTTTTTATAACTGAGGTGAATGGTTAAGTGATTCACTTGTAGGGATGTGTTTGTTTGCATTCTGTATGTTCAATTGTTTAACAGTAGATCCCGTGTCTTGCATTTGACAGAAACTCCAGTGAAATCACGTTTAAAAGCCAACGTCAGTAAAAAGGCTCTGTAGAATCACACTGTGAATGTCTTTGAAAACATTTCTTAAGAAGGAAAGCATACGTCTTTCATCTGAGTGAAAACTGCATTCTATTCAGTTTTTAGAACTGAGTTGAATGGAGAGGCGATTCACTGGTAGGGAAGTGTTTGTTTGAATTGTATGTATTCAGTTCCTTTACTAACAAATCTCGTGTCTTGAATTTGACAGAAATTTCAGTGAAATCACGTTTAAAAGCCAACGTCAGTAAAAAAGCTCTGTAGAATCACTCTGTGAATGTCTTTGAAAACACTTCTTAAGCAGGAAAGCATACGTCTTTCATCTGAGTGAAAAGTGCAATCTGTTCAGTTTTTAGAACTGAGTTGAAGGGTTAGGGGATTCAGTTTTTGGGGAGTGTTTGTTTGCATTCTGTATATTCAATTCTTTAATAGCAAATCCCGTGTCTTGCGTTTTACAGAAATTCCAGTGAAATCACGTTTAAAAGCCAACGTCAGTAAAAAGGCTTTGTAGAATCACACTTTGAATGTCTTTGAAAACACTTCTTAAGAAGGAAAGCATACGTCTTTCATCTGAGTGAAAACTGCATTCTATTCAGTTTTTAGAACTGAGTTGAATGGTTAGGTGATTCACTTGTAGGGAAGTGTTTGTTTGCATTGTAAGTATTCAGTTCCTTCACTAGCAAATCTCGTGTCATTCATTTGACAGAAATTTCAGTGAAATCACATTTAATAGCCAACATCAGTAAAAGGCTTTGTAGAATCACTCTGTGAATGTCTTTAAATACTTCTTAAGAAGGAAAGCATGCATCTTTCATTTGAGTGAAAACTGCAATCTGTTCAGTTTTTAGAACTGAGTTGAATGGTTAGGCGATTCACTTTTCGGGAAGTGTTTGTTTGCATTCTGTATATTCAATTCTTTAATAGCAAATCCCGTGTCTTGCGTTTTACAGAAATTCCAGTGAAATCACATTTAAAAGCCAACGTTAGTAAAAAGGCTTTGTTGAATCACACTGTGAATGTCTTTGAAAACACTTCTTAAGAAGGAAAGCATATGTCTTTCATCTGAGTGAAAACTGCATTCTATTCAGTTTTTAGAACTGAGTTGAATGGTTAGGCGATTCACTTGTAGGGAAGTGTTTGTTTGCATTGTATGTATTCAGTTCCTTTACTAGCAAATCACGTGTCTTGCATTTGACAGAAATTCCAGTGAAATCACGTTTAAAAGACATCGTCAGTAAAAACGTTTTGTAGAATCACTCTGTGAATGTCTTTGAAAACACTTATTAAGAAGGAAATTATACTTCTTTCATCAGAGTAAAAACTGCATTCTATTCAGTTTTTAGAACTGAGTTGAATGGTTAGGCGATTCACTAGTAGGGAAGTGTTTGTTTGCATTGTATGTATTCAGTTCCTTTACTAGCAAATCCCGTATCTTGCGTTTGACAGAAATCTCCAGCGAAATCATGTTTAAAGGACAACATCAGTAAAAAGGCTTTGTAGGATCACTGGGCGAATGTCTTTGAAAACACTTCTAAGGAAGGAAAGCATCCGTGTTTCATCTGAGTGAAAACTGCATTTTATTCAGTTTTTAGGACTGAATTGAATGGTTAGGTGAATCACTTGTAGTGAAGAGTTTGTTTGCATTGTATGTATACAGTTCCTTTACTAGCAAATCCCGTGTCTTGCTTTTGACAGAAATCTCTAGTGAAATCACGTTTAAAAGCCAACGTCAGTAAAAAGGCTATGTAGAATGACTCTGTGAATGTCTTTGAAAACAGTTCTTTAGAAGGAAAACATACGTCTTCCATTAAGTGAAAACTGCATTATATTTAGCTTTAGAACAGAATGAATGGTTAGGCGATTCACTTGTAGGGAAGAGTTTCTTTGCATTGTATGTATTCAGTTCCTTAACTAGCAAATCCCGTGTCTTGCGCTTGACAGAAATCTCCAGTGAAATCACGTTTAAAGGCCAACATCAGTAAAAAGGCTTTGTAGGATCACTGGGCGAATGTCTTTGAAAACACTTCTAAGGAAGGAAAGCATCCGTCTTTCATCTGAGTGAAAACTGCATTTTATTCAGTTTTTAGGACTGAATTGAATGGTTAGGTGAATCACTTGTAGTGAAGAGTTTGTTTGCATTGTATGTATTCAGTTCCTTTACTAGCAAATCCCGTGTCTTGCTTTTGACAGAAATCTCCAGTGAAATCACGTTTAAAAGCCAACGTCAGTAAAAAGGCTTTGTAGAATCACACTGTGAATGTCTCTGAAAACACTCCTTAAGAAGTAAAGCATACGTCTTTCATCTGAGT
The DNA here is from genome assembly GCA_033318265.1 of Phyllotis vaccarum. NCBI lineage: Eukaryota > Metazoa > Chordata > Mammalia > Rodentia > Cricetidae > Phyllotis > Phyllotis vaccarum. The sequence goes on from JARWLC010000017.1 coordinate 62,733,867, forward strand.
GAAAACTTTATTTTATTCAGTTTTTAGAACTGAGTTGAATGGTTAGGCGATTCACTAGTAGGGAAGTGTTTGTTTGCATTGTATGTATTCAGTTCCTTTACTAGCAAATCCCGTATCTTGCGTTTGACAGAAATCTCCAGCGAAATCATGTTTAAAGGCCAACATCAGTAAAAAGTCTTTGTAGGATCACTCGGCGAATGTCTTTGACAACACTTCTTAGGAAGGAAAGCATTCGTTTTTCATCTGAGTGAAAACTGCATTCTATTCAGTTTTTAGGACTGAATTGAATGGTTGGGTGAATCACTTGTAGGGAAGAGTATGTTTACATTGTATGTATTCAGTTCCTTTACTAGCAAATCCCGTGTCTTGCTTTTGACAGAAATCTCCAGTGAAATCACGTTTAAAAGCCAACGTCAATAAAAAGGCTTTGTAGAATCACACTGTGAATGTCTATGAAAACACTACTTAAGAAGGAAAGCATACGTTTTTCATCTGAGTGAAAACTGTATTTTATTCAGTGTTTTGAACTGAGTTGAATGGTTAGGCGATTCACTAGTAGGGAAGTTTTGTTTGCATTGTATGTATTCAGTTCCTTTACTAGCAAATCCCGTGTCTTGCTTTTGACAGAAATCTCCAGTGAAATCACGTTTAAAAGCAACATCAGTGACAAGGCTATGAAGAATAACTCTGCAAATGTCTTTGAAAACAGTTCTTAAGAAGGAAAACATACGTCTTTCATTAAGTGAAAACTGCATTATATTAAGCTTTAGAACTAAATGAATGGTTATGCGATTCACTTGTACGGAAGAGTTTGTTTGCATTGTATGTATTCAGTTCCTTAACTAGCAAATCCCGTGTCTTGCGCTTGACAGAAATCTCCAGTGAAATCACGTTTAAAGGACAACATCAGTAAAAAGGCTTTGTAGGATCACAGGGCGAATGTCTTTGAAAACACTTCTAAGGAAGGAAAGCATCCGTCTTTCATCTGAGTGAAAACTGCATTTTATTCAGTTTTTAGGACTGAATTGAATGGTTAGGTGAATCACTTGTAGTGAAGAGTTTGTTTGCATTGTATGTATTCAGTTCCTTAACTAGCAAATCCCGTGTCTTGCTTTTGACAGAAATCTCTAGTGAAATCACGTTTAAAAGCCAACGTCAGTAAAAAGGCTATGTAGAATGACTCTGTGAATGTCTTTGAAAACAGTTTTTTAGAAGGAAAACATACGTCTTCCATTAAGTGAAAACTGCATTATATTAAGCTTTAGAACAGAATGAATGGTTAGGCGATTCACTAGTAGGGAAGTGTTTGTTTGCATTGTATGTATTCAGTTCCTTTACTAGGAAATTCAGTGTCTTGCCTTTGACAGAAATATCCAGTGAAATAACGTTTAAAAGCCAACGTCAATAAAAAGGCTTTGTAGAATCACACTGTGAATGTCTATGAAAACACTACTTAAGAAGTAAAGCATACGTCTTTCATCTGAGTGAAAACTTTATTTTATTCAGTTTTTAGAACTGAGTTGAATGGTTAGGCGATTCACTAGTAGGGAAGTGTTTGTTTGCATTGTATGTATTCAGTTCCTTTACTAGCAAATCCCGTATCTTGCGTTTGACAGAAATCTCCAGCGAAATCATGTTTAAAGGCCAACATCAGTAAAAAGTCTTTGTAGGATCACTCGGCGAATGTCTTTGACAACACTTCTTAGGAAGGAAAGCATTCGTCTTTCATCTGAGTGAAAACTGCATTCTATTCAGTTTTTAGGACTGAATTGAATGGTTAGGTGAATCACTTGTAGGGAAGAGTTTGTTTGCATTGTATGTATTCAGTTCCTTTACTAGCAAATCCCGTGTTTTGCTTTTGACAGAAATATCCAGTGAAATCAAGTTTAAAAGCCAACGTCAGTAAAAAGGCTTTGTAGAATCACTCTGTGAATATATTTGAAAACACTTCTTAAGAAGGAAAATATAGGTCTTTCATCTGAGTGAAAACTGTATTCTATTCAGTTTTTAGAACTGAGTTGAATGGTTAGGCGATTCACTAGTAGCGAAGTGTTTGTTTACATTGTATGTATTCAGTTCCTTTACTAGCAAATCCCGTGTCTTGCTTTTGACAGAAATCTCCAGTGAAATCACGTTTAAAAGCCTACATCAGTAAAAAGCCTTTGTAGGATAACTCGGCGAATGTCTTTGAAAACACTTCTTAGGAAGGAAAGCATACGTCTTTCATCTGAGTGAAAACTGTATTTTATTCAGTGTTTTGAACTGAGTTGAATGGTTAGGCGATTCACTAGTAGGGAAGTTTTGTTTGCATTGTATGTATTCAGTTCCTTTACTAGCAAATCCCGTGTCTTGCTTTTGATAGAAATCTCCAGTGAAATCACGTTTAAAAGCAACATCAGTGACAAGGCTATGTAGAATAACTCTGCGAATGTCTTTGAAAACAGTTCTTAAGAAGGAAAACATACGTCTTTCATTAAGTGAAAACAGCATTATATTAAGCTTTAGAACTAAATGAATGGTTAGGCGATTCAGTGGTAGGGAAGCCTTTGTTTGCATTGTATGTATTCAGTTCCTTAACTAGCAAATCCCGTGTCTTGCGCTTGACAGAAATCTCCAGTGAAATCACGTTTAAAGGACAACATCAGTAAAAAGGCTTTGTAGGATCACTCGGCGAATGTCTTTGAAAACACTTCTAAGGAAGGAAAGCATCCGTCTTTCATCTGAGTGAAAACTGCATTTTATTCAGTTTTTAGGACTGAATTGAATGGTTAGGTGAATCACTTGTAGTGAAGAGTTTGTTTGCATTGTATGTATTCAGTTCCTTTACTAGCAAATCCCGTGTCTTGCTTTTGACAGAAATCTCTAGTGAAATCACGTTTAAAAGCCAACGTCAGTAAAAAGGCTATGTAGAATGACTCTGTGAATGTCTTTGAAAACAGTTCTTTAGAAGGAAAACATACGTCTTCCATTAAGTGAAAACTGCATTATATTAAGCTTTAGAACAGAATGAATGGTTAGGCGATTCACTAGTAGAGAAGTGTTTGTTTGCATTGTATGTATTCAGTTCCTTTACTAGGAAATCCAGTGTCTTGCCTTTGACAGAAATATCCAGTGAAATAACGTTTAAAAGCCAACGTCAATAAAAAGGCTTTGTAGAATCACACTGTGAATGTCTATGAAAACACTACTTAAGAAGTAAAGCATACGTCTTTCATCTGAGTGAAAACTTTATTTTATTCAGTTTTTAGAACTGAGTTGAATGGTTAGGCGATTCACTAGTAGGGAAGTGTTTGTTTGCATTGTATGTATTCAGTTCCTTTACTAGCAAATCCCGTATCTTGCGTTTGACAGAAATCTCCAGCGAAATCATGTTTAAAGGCCAACATCAGTAAAAAGTCTTTGTAGGATCACTCGGCGAATGTCTTTGACAAGACTTCTTAGGAAGGAAAGCATTCGTTTTTCATCTGAGTGAAAACTGCATTCTATTCAGTTTTTAGGACTGAATTGAATGGTTAGGTGAATCACTTGTAGGGAAGAGTTTGTTTACATTGTATGTATTCAGTTCCTTTACTAGCAAATCCCGTGTCTTGCTTTTGACAGAAATCTCCAATGAAATCACGTTTAAAAGCCAACGTCAATAAAAAGGCTTTGTAGAATCACACTGTGAATGTCTATGAAAACACTACTTAAGAAGGAAAGCATACGTTTTTCATCTGAGTGAAAACTGTATTTTATTCAGTGTTTTGAACTGAGTTGAATGGTTAGGCGATTCACTAGTAGGGAAGTTTTGTTTGCATTGTATGTATTCAGTTCCATTACTAGCAAATCCCGTGTCTTGCTTTTGATAGAAATCTCCAGTGAAATCACATTTAAAAGCAACATCAGTGACAAGGCTATGTAGAATAACTCTGCGAATGTCTTTGAAAACAGTTCTTAAGAAGGAAAACTTACGTCTTTCATTAAGTGAAAACAGCATTATATTAAGCTTTAGAACTAAATGAATGGTTAGGCGATTCACTTGTAGGGAAGAGTTTGTTTGCATTGTATGTATTCGGTTCCTTAACTAGCAAATCCCGTGTCTTGCGCTTGACAGAAATCTCCAGTGAAATCACGTTTAAAGGCCAACATCAGTAAAAAGGCTTTGTAGAATCACTCTGTGAATGTATTTGAAAACACTTCTTAAGAAGGAAAATATACGTCTTTCATCTGAGTGAAAACTGTATTCTATTCAGTTTTTAGAACTGAGTTGAATGGTTGGGCGATTCACTAGTAGCGAAGTGTTTGTTTACATTGTATGAATTCAGTTCCTTTACTAGCAAATGCCGTGTCTTGCTTTTGACAGAAATCTCCAGTGAAATCACGTTTAAAAGCCTACATCAGTAAAAAGCCTTTGTAGGATCACTCGGCGAATGTCTTTGAAAACACTTCTTAGGAAGGAAAGCATACCTCTTTCATCTGAGTGAAAACTGTATTTTATTCAGTGTTTTGAACTGAGTTGAATGGTTAGGCGATTCACTAGTAGGGAAGTTTTGTTTGCATTGTATGTATTCAGTTCCTTTACTAGCAAATCCCGTGTCTTGCTTTTGATAGAAATCTCCAGTGAAATCACGTTTAAAAGCAACATCAGTGACAAGGCTATGTAGAATATCTCTGCGAATGTCTTTGAAAACAGTTCTTAAGAAGGAAAACATACGTCTTTCATTAAGTGAAAACAGCATTATATTAAGCTTTAGAACTAAATAAATGGTTAGGCGATTCACTTGTAGGGAAGAGTTTGTTTGCATTGTATGTATTCAGTTCCTTGACTAGCAAATCCCCTGTCTTGCGCTTGACAGAAATCTCCAGTGAAATCACGTTTAAAGGCCAACATCAGTAAAAAGGCTTTGTAGGATCACTGGGCGAATGTCTTTGAAAACACTTCTAAGGAAGGAAAGCATCCGTCTTTCATCAGAGTGAAAACTGCATTTTATACAGTTTTTTGGACTGAATTGAATGGTTGGGTGAATCACTTGTAGTGAAGAGTTTGTTTGCATTGTATGTATTCAGTTCCTTTACTAGCAAATCCCGTGTCTTGCTTTTGACAGAAATCACTAGTGAAATCACGTTTAAAAGCCAAGGTCAGTAAAAAGGCTATGTAGAAGGACTCTGTGAATGTCTTTGAAAACAGTTCTTAAGAAGGAAAACATACGTCTTCCATTAAGTGAAAACTGCATTATATTAAGCTTTAGAACTGAATGAATGGTTAGGCCATTCTCTAGTAGGGAAGTGTTTGTTTGCATTGTATGTATTCAGTTCCTCTACTAGCAAATCCCGTGTCTTGCTTTTGACAGAAATATCCAGTGAAATCATGTTTAAAAGCCAACGTCAGTAAAAAGGCTTTGTAGAATCACTCTGTGAATGTCTTTGAAAGCACTTCTTAAAAATGAAACCATGTCTTTCATCTGAGTGAAAACTGTATTCTATACCATTTTTAGAACTGAGTTGAATGGTTAGGCAATTCACTTGTAGGGAAGTGTTTGTTTGCACTGTATGTATTCAGTTCCTTTACTAGCAAATCTCGTGTCTTGCCTTTGACAGAAATCTCCAGTGAAATCCCGTTTGAAAGCCAACGTCAATAAAAAGGCTTTGTAGAATCACACTGTGAATGTCCATGAAAACACTACTTAAGAAGTAAAGCATACGTCTTTCATCTGAGTGAAAACTGTATTTTATTCAGTTTTTAGAACTGAGTTGAATGGTTAGGCGATTCACTAGTAGGGAAGTTTTCTTTGCATTGTATGTATTCAGTTCCTTTACTAGCAAATCCCGTGTCTTGCTTTTGATAGAAATCTCCAGTGAAATCACGTTTAAAAGCAACATCAGTGACAAGGCTATGTAGAATAACTCTGCGAATGTCTTTGAAAACAGTTCTTAAGAAGGAAAACATAAGTCTTTCATTAAGTGAAAACAGCATTATATTAAGCTTTAGAACTAAATGAATGGTTAGGCGATTCACTTGTAGGGAAGAGTTTGTTTGCATTGTATGTATTCAGTTCCTTAACTAGCAAATCCCGTGTCTTGCGCTTGACTGAAATCTCCAGTGAAATCACGATTAAAGGCCAACATCAGTAAAAAGGCTTTGTAGGATCACTGGGCGAATGTCTTTGAAAACACTTCTAAGGAAGGAAAGCATCCGTCTTTCATCTGAGTGAAAACTGCATTTTATTCAGTTTTTAGGACTGAATTGAATGGTTAGGTGAATCACTTGTAGTGAAGAGTTTGTTTGCATTGTATGTATTCAGTTCCTTTACTAGCAAATCCCGTGTCTTGCTTTTGACAGAAATCTCTAGTGAAATCACGTTTAAAAGCCAATGTCAGTAAAAAGGCTATGTAGAATGACTCTGTAAATGTCTTTGAAAACAGTTCTTTAGAAGGAAAACATACGTCTTCCATTAAGTGAAAACTGCATTATATTAAGCTTTAGAACAGAATGAATGGTTAGGCGATTCACTAGTAGAGAAGTGTTTGTTTGAATTGTATGTATTCAGTTCCTTTACTAGGAAATCCAGTGTCTTGCCTTTGACAGAAATATCCAGTGAAATAACGTTTAAAAGCCAACGTCAATAAAAAGGCTTTGTAGAATCACACTGTGAATGTCTATGAAAACACTATTTAAGAAGTAAAGCATACGTCTTTCATCTGAGTGAAAACTTTATTTTATTCAGTTTTAAGAACTGAGTTGAATGGTTAGGCGATTCACTAGTAGGGAAGTGTTTGTTTGCATTGTATGTATTCAGTTCCTTTACTAGCAAATCCTGTATCTTGCGTTTGACAGAAATCTCCAGCGAAATCATGTTTAAAGGCCAACATCAGTAAAAAGTCTTTGTAGGATCACTCGGCGAATGTCTTTGACAACACTTCTTAGGAAGGAAAGCATTCGTTTTTCATCTGAGTGAAAACTGCATTCTATTCAGTTTTTAGGACTGAATTGAATGGTTAGGTGAATCACTTGTAGGGAAGAGTTTGTTTACATTGTATGTATTCAGTTCCTTTACTAGCAAATCCCGTGTCTTGCTTTTGACAGAAATCTCCAGTGAAATCACGTTTAAAAGCCAACGTCAATAAAAAGGCTTTGTAGAATCACACTGTGAATGTCTATGAAAACACTACTTAAGAAGGAAAGCATACGTTTTTCATCTGAGTGAAAACTGTATTTTATTCAGTGTTTTGAACTGAGTTGAATGGTTAGGCGATTCACTAGTAGGGAAGTTTTGTTTGCATTGTATGTATTCAGTTCCATTACTAGCAAATCCCGTGTCTTGCTTTTGATAGAAATCTCCAGTGAAATCACATTTAAAAGCAACATCAGTGACAAGGCTATGTAGAATAACTCTGCGAATGTCTTTGAAAACAGTTCTTAAGAAGGAAAACTTACGTCTTTCATTAAGTGAAAACAGCATTATATTAAGCTTTAGAACTAAATGAATGGTTAGGCGATTCACTTGTAGGGAAGAGTTTGTTTGCATTGTATGTATTCAGTTCCTTAACTAGCAAATCCCGTGTCTTGCGCTTGACAGAAATGTCCAGTGAAATCACGTTTAAAGGCCAACATCAGTAAAAAGGCTTTGTAGAATCACTCTGTGAATGTATTTGAAAACACTTCTTAAGAAGGAAAATATACGTCTTTCATCTGAGTGAAAACTGTATTCTATTCAGTTTTTAGAACTGAGTTGAATGGTTGGGCGATTCACTAGTAGCGAAGTGTTTGTTTACATTGTATGTATTCAGTTCCTTTACTAGCAAATCCCGTGTCTTGCTTTTGACAGAAATCTCCATTGAAATCACGTTTAAAAGCCTACATCAGTAAAAAGCCTTTGTAGGATCACTCGGCGAATGTCTTTGAAAACACTTCTTAGGAAGGAAAGCATAGCTCTTTCATCTGAGTGAAAACTGTATTTTATTCAGTGTTTTGAACTGAGTTGAATGTTTTGGCGATTCACTAGTAGGGAAGTTTTGTTTGCATTGTATGTATTCAGTTCCTTTACTAGCAAATCCCGTGTCTTGCTTTTGATAGAAATCTCCAGTGAAATCACGTTTAAAAGCAACATCAGTGACAAGGCTATGTAGAATATCTCTGCGAATGTCTTTGAAAACAGTTCTTAAGAAGGAAAACATACGTCTTTCATTAAGTGAAAACAGCATTATATTAAGCTTTAGAACTAAATGAATGGTTAGGCGATTCACTTGTAGGGAAGAGTTTGTTTGCATTGTATGTATTCAGTTCCTTGACTAGCAAATCCCCTGTCTTGCGCTTGACAGAAATCTCCAGTGAAATCACGTTTAAAGGCCAACATCAGTAAAAAGGCTTTGTAGGATCACTGGGCGAATGTCTTTGAAAACACTTCTAAGGAAGGAAAGCATCCGTCTTTCATCAGAGTGAAAACTGCATTTTATACAGTTTTTTGGACTGAATTGAATGGTTGGGTGAATCACTTGTAGTGAAGAGTTTGTTTGCATTGTATGTATTCAGTTCCTTTACTAGCAAATCCCGTGTCTTGCTTTTGACAGAAATCACTAGTGAAATCACGTTTAAAAGCCAAGGTCAGTAAAAAGGCTATGTAGAAGGACTCTGTGAATGTCTTTGAAAACAGTTCTTAAGAAGGAAAACATACGTCTTCCATTAAGTGAAAACTGCATTATATTAAGCTTTAGAACTGAATGAATGGTTAGGCGATTCTCTAGTAGGGAAGTGTTTGTTTGCATTGTATGTATTCAGTTCCTCTACTAGCAAATCCCGTGTCTTGCCTTTGACAGAAATATCCAGTGAAATCATGTTTAAAAGCCAACGTCAGTAAAAAGGCTTTGTAGAATCACTCTGTGAATGTCTTTGAAAGCACTTCTTAAAAATGAAACCATGTCTTTCATCTGAGTGAAAACTGTATTCTATACCATTTTTAGAACTGAGTTGAATGGTTAGGCAATTCACTTGTAGGGAAGTGTTTGTTTGCATTGTATGTATTCAGTTCCTTTACTAGCAAATCTCGTGTCTTGCCTTTGACAGAAATCTCCAGTGAAATCCCGTTTGAAAGCCAACGTCAATAAAAAGGCTTTGTAGAATCACACTGTGAATGTCCATGAAAACACTACTTAAGAAGTAAAGCATACGTCTTTCATCTGAGTGAAAACTGTATTTTATTCAGTTTTTAGAACTGAGTTGAATGGTTAGGCGATTCACTAGTAGGGAAGTTTTGTTTGCATTGTATGTATTCAGTTCCTTTACTAGCAAATCCCGTGTCTTGCTTTTGATAGAAATCTCCAGTGAAATCACGTTTAAAAGCAACATCAGTGACAAGGCTATGTAGAATAACTCTGCGAATGTCTTTGAAAACAGTTCTTAAGAAGGAAAACATAAGTCTTTCATTAAGTGAAAACAGCATTATATTAAGCTTTAGAACTAAATGAATGGTTAGGCGATTCACTTGTAGGGAAGAGTTTGTTTGCATTGTATGTATTCAGTTCCTTAACTAGCAAATCCCGTGTCTTGCGCTTGACTGAAATCTCCAGTGAAATCACGATTAAAGGCCAACATCAGTAAAAAGGCTTTGTAGGATCACTGGGCGAATGTCTTTGAAAACACTTCTAAGGAAGGAAAGCATCCGTCTTTCATCTGAGTGAAAACTGCATTTTATTCAGTTTTTAGGACTGAATTGAATGGTTAGGTGAATCACTTGTAGTGAAGAGTTTGTTTGCATTGTATGTATTCAGTTCCTTTACTAGCAAATCCCGTGTCTTGCTTTTGACAGAAATCTCTAGTGAAATCACGTTTAAAAGCCAACGTCAGTAAAAAGGCTATGTAGAATGACTCTGTGAATGTCTTTGAAAACAGTTCTTAAGAAGGAAAACATACGTCTTCCATTAAGTGAAAACTGCATTATATTAAGCTTTAGAACAGAATGAATGGTTAGGCGATTCACTTGTAGGGAAGTGTTTGTTTGCATTGCATGTATTCAGTTCCTTTACTAGCAAATCTCGTGTCTTGCCTTTGACAGAAATCTCCAGTGAAATCATGTTCAAAAGCCAACGTCAATAAAAAGGCTTTCTAGAATCACACTGTGAATGTCTATGAAAACACTACTTAAGAAGTAAAACATACGTCTTTCATCTGAGTGAAAACTTTATTTTATTCAGTTTTTAGAACTGAGTTGAATGGTTAGGCGATTCACTAGTAGGGAAGTGTTTGTTTGCATTGTATGTATTCAGTTCCTTTACTAGCAAATCCCGTATCTTGCGTTTGACAGAAATCTCCAGCGAAATCATTGTTAAATGCCAACATCAGTAAAAAGTCTTTGTAGGATCACTCGGCGAATGTCTTTGAAAACACTTCTTAGGAAGGAAAGCATTCGTCTTTCATCTGAGTGAAAACTGCATTCTATTCAGCTTTTAGGACTGAAATGAATGGTTAGGTGAATCACTTGTAGGGAAGAGTTTGTTTGCATTGTATGTATTCAGTTCCTTTACTAGCAAATCCCGTGTCTTGCTTTTGACAGAAATATCCAGTGAAATCAAGTTTAAAAGCCAACGTCAGTAAAAAGGCTTTGTAGAATCACTCTGTGAATGTATTTGAAAACACTTCTTACGAAGGAAAATATAGTTCTTTCATCTGAGTGAAAACTGTATTCTATTCAGTGTTTAGAACTGAGTTGAATGGTTAGGCGATTCACTAGTAGGGAAGTGGTTGATTACATTGTATTTTCAGTTCCTTTACTAGCAAATCCCGTCTCTTGCTTTTGACAGAAATCTCCAGTGAAATCATGTTTAAAAGCCAACTTCAGTAACAAGGCTATGTAGAATAACTCTGCGAATGTCTTTGAAAACAGTTTTTAAGAAGGAAAACATACGTCTTTCATTAAGTGAAAACTGCATTATATTAAGCTTTAGAACTGAATGAATGGTTAGGCGATTCACTTGTAGGGAAGTGTTTGTTTGCATTGTATGTATTCAGTTCCTTATCTAGCAAATCCTGTGTCTTGCGCTTGACAGAAATTCCAGTGAAATCACGTTTAAAAGCCAACGTCAGTAAAAAGGCTCTGTAGAATCACTCTGTAAATGTCTTTGAAAACACTTCTTAAGAATGAAATCATATATTTTTAATCTGAGTGAAAACTGCACTCTATTCAGTTTTTAGAACTGAGTTTAATGGTTAGGCGATTCAGTGGTAGGGAAGCCTTTGTTTGCATTGTATGTATTCAGTTCCTTTACTAGCAAATCTCGTGTATTTCCTTTGAGAGAAATTCGAGTGAAATCACATTTAAAAGCCAACATCAGTAAAAAGGCTTTGTAGAATCAATCTGTGAATGTCTTTAAAAACACTTCTTAACAAGGAAAGCATATGTCTTTCATCTGAGTGAAAACTGCATTCTATTCCGTTTTTAGAACTGAGTTGAATGGTTAGGCAATTCACTAGTAGGGAAGTGTTTGTTTCCATTGTTTGTATTTAAATCCTTTACTAGCAAATCTGGTGTCTTTCATTTGACAGAAATTACAGTGAAATCATGTTTAAAAGCAAACGTCTGTAAAAAGGCTTTGTAGAATCACTCTGTGAATGTCTTTGAAAATACTTCTTAAGAAGGAAAGCATACGTCTTTCATCTGAGTGAAAACTGCATTCTATTCAGTTTTTAGAACTGAGTAGAATGGTTAAGTGATTCACTTTTCGGGAAGTGCTTGTTTGCATTCTGTATATTCAATTCTTTAATAGCAAATCCCGTGTCTTGCGTTTTACAGAAATTCCAGTGAAATCACGTTTAAAAGCCAACGACAGTAAAAAGGCTCTGTAGAATCACTCTGTAAATGTTTTTGAAAACACTTCTTAAGAATGAAATCATATATTTTTAATCTGAGTGAAAACTGCACTCTATTCAGTTTTTAGAAGTGAGTTTAATGGTTAGGCGATTCAGTGGTAGGGAAGCCTTTGTTTGCATTGTATGTATTCAGTTCCTTTACTAGCAAATCTCGTGTATTTCCTTTGACAGAAATTCGAGTGAAATCACATTTAAAAGCCAACATCAGTAAAAAGGCTTTGTAGAATCAATCTGTGAATGTCTTTAAAAACACTTCTTAACAAGGAAAGCATACGTCTTTCATCTGAGTGAAAACTGCATTCTGTTCAGTTTTTAGAACTGAGTTGAATGGTTAGGCAATTCACTAGTAGGGACGTGTTTGTTTCCATTGTATGTATTTAAATCCTTTACTAGCAAATCTGGTGTCTTGCATTTGACAGAAATTTCAGTGAAATCACGTTTAAAAGCAAACGTCTGTAAAAAGGCTTTGTAGAATCACTCTGTGAATGTCTTTGAAAATACTTCTAAAGAAGGAAAGCATACGTCTTTCATCTGAGTGAAAACTGCATTCTATTCAGTTTTTAGAACTGAGGTGAATGGTTAAGTGATTCACTTGTAGGGAAGTGTTTGTTTGCATTCTGTATGTTCAATTGTTTAACAGTAGATCCCGTGTCTTGCGTTTGACAGAAACTCCAGTGAAATCACGTTTAAAAGCCAAAGTCAGTAAAAAGGCTCTGTAGAATCACACTGTGAATGTCTTTGAAAACATTTCTTAAGAAGGAAAGCATACGTCTTTCATCTGAGTGAAAACTGCATTCTATTCAGTTTTTAGAACTGAGTTGAATGGAGAGGCGATTCACTGGTAGGGAAGTGTTTGTTTGAATTGTATGTATTCAGTTCCTTTACTAACAAATCTCGTGTCTTGCATTTGACAGAAATTTCAGTGAAATCACGTTTAAAAGCCAACGTCAGTAAAAAAGCTCTGTAGAATCACTCTGTGAATGTCTTTGAAAACACTTCTTAAGCAGGAAAGCATACGTCTTTCATCTGAGTGAAAAGTGCAATCTGTTCAGTTTTTAGAACTGAGTTGAAGGGTTAGGGGATTCAGTTTTTGGGGAGTGTTTGTTTGCATTCTGTATATTCAATTCTTTAATAGCAAATCCCGTGTCTTGCGTTTTACAGAAATTCCAGTGAAATCACGTTTAAAAGCCAATGTCAGTAAAAAGGCTTTGTAGAATCACACTGTGAATGTATTTGAAAACACTTCTTAAGAAGGAAAGCATACGTCTTTCATGTGAGTGAAAACTGCATTCTATTCAGTTTTTAGAACTGAGTTGAATGGTTAGGTGATTCCCTTGTAGGGAAGTGTTTGTTTGCATTGTATGTATTCAGTTCCTTCACTAGCAAATCTCGTGTCATTCATTTGACAGAAATTTCAGTGAAATCACATTTAATAGCCAACATCAGTAAAAGGCTTTGTAGAATCACTCTGTGAATGTCTTTAAATACTTCTTAAGATGGAAAGCATACATCTTTCATCTGAGTGAAAACTGCAATCTGTTCAGTTTTTAGAACTGAGTTGAATGGTTAGGCCATTCACTTTTCGGGAAGTGTTTGTTTGCATTCTGTATATTCAATTCTTTAATAGCAAATCCCGTGTCTTGCGTTTTACAGAAATTCCAGTGAAATCACATTTAAAAGCCAACGTTAGTAAAAAGGCTTTGTTGAATCACACTGTGAATGTCTTTGAAAACATTTCTTAAGAAGGAAAGCATACGTCTTTCATCTGAGTGAAAACTGCATTCTATTCAGTTTTTAGAACTGAGTTGAATGGTTAGGCGATTCACTTGTAGGGAAGTGTTTGTTTGCATTGTATGTATTCAGTTCCTTTACTAGCAAATCACGTGTCTTGTATTTGACAGAAATTCCAGTGAAATCACGTTTAAAAGACATCGTCAGTAAAAACGTTTTGTCGAATCACTCTGTGAATGTCTTTGAAAACACTTATTAAGAAGGAAATTATACGTCTTTCATCTGAGTAAAAACTGCATTCTATTCAGTTTTTAGAACTGAGTTGAATGGTTAGGCGATTCACTAATTGGGAAGCGTTTGTTTGCATTGTATGTAATAAGTTCCATTTCTAGCATATCTCGTGTTTTGTGTTTGACAGAAATTTCAGTGAAATCACCTTCAAAAGCCCACATCTGTAAAAAGGCTCTGTAGAATCACTCTGTGAATGTCTTTGAAAACACTTCTTAAGAAGGAAAGCATACATCTTTCATCTGAGTGAAAACTGCATTCTATTCAGTTTTTAGAACTGAGTTGAATGGTTCTGCGATTCACTGGTAGGGAAGTGTTTATTTGCATTGTATGTATTCAGATCCTTTACTAGCAAATCCTGCGTCTTGCATTTGACAGAAATTACAGTGAAATCACGTTAAAAGCCAACGTCAGTAAAAAGGTTTTGTAGAATCACTCTGTGAATGTCTTTCAAAACACTTTTTAAGAAGGAAAGCATATGTCTTTCAACTGAGAGAAAACTGCATTCTATTCAGTTTTTAGAACAGAGTTGAATGGTTAGGCGTTTCACTTGTAGGGAAGTGTTTGTTTGCATTGTATGTATTCAGTTCCTTTACTAGCAAATCCCGTGTCTTGCATTTGACAGAAATTCCAGTGAAATCTCGTTTAAAAGCCAACGTCAGTAAAAAGGCTTTGTAGAATCACTCTGTGAATGTCTTTAAATACTTCTTAAGAAGGAAAGCATACATCTTTTATCTGAGTGAAAACTGCACTCTGTTCAGTTTTTAGAACTGAGTTGAATGGTTAGGCGATTCACTTTTCGGGAAGTGTATGTTTGCATTCTGTATATTCAATTCTTTAATAGCAAATCCCGTGTCTTGCGTTTTACAGAAATTCCAGTGAAATCACGTTTAAAAGCCAACGTCAGCAAAAAGGTTTTGTATAATCACACTGTGAATGTCTTTGAAAACACTTCTTAAGAAGGAAAGCATATGTCTTTCATCTGACTGAAAACTGCATTCTATTCAGTTTTTAGAACTGAGTTGAATGGTTAGGCGAATCACTTTTCAGGAAGTGTTTTTTTACATTCTGTATATTCAATTCTATAATAGCGAATCCCCTGTCTTGCGTTTTACAGAAATTCCAGTGAAATCACGTTTAAAATCCAACGTCAGTAAAATGGCTTTGTAGAATCACACTGTGAATATCTTTGAAAACACTTCTTAAGAAGGAAAGCATAAGTCTTTCATCTGAGTGAAAACTGCATTCTATTCAGTTTTTAGAACAGAGTTGAACGGTTAGGCGATTCAGTGGTAGGGAAGTGTATGTTTGTATTGTATGTATTCGGTTCCTTTACTAACAAATCTCGTGTCTTGCATTTGACAGAAATTCCAGTGAAATCACGTTTAAAAGCCAACATCAGTAAAAAGGCTTTGTAGAATCAATCTGTGAATGTCTTTAAAAACACTTCTTAACAAGGAAAGCATACGTTTTTCATCTGAGTGTAAACTGCATTCTATTCAGTTTTTAGAACTGAGTTGAATGGTTAGGCAATTCACTAGTTGGCAAGTGTTTGTTTCCATTGTATGTATTTAAATCCTTTACTAGCAAATCTGGTGTCTTGCATTTGACAGAAATTTCAGTGAAATCACGTTTAAAACCAAACGTCTGTAAAAAGGCTTTGTAGAATTACTCTGTGAATGTCTTTGAAAATACTTCTTAAGAAGGAAAGCATACATCTTTCATCTGATTGAAAATTGCAATCTATTCAGTTTTTAAAACTGAGTTGAATGGTTAGGCGATTCACTGGTGCGGAAGTTTTTGTTTGCATTGTATGTATTCAGTTCCTTTACTAACAAATCTGGTGTCTTGCATTTGACAGAAATTTCAGTGAAATCATGTTTAAAGGCCAACGTCAGTAAAAAGGTTTTATAGAATAACTCTGTGAATGTGTTTGAAAAGTCTTCTTAAGAAGGAAATCGTATGTCTTTCATCTGAGTGAAAACTGCATTCTATTCAGTTTTTAGAACTGAGTTGAATGGTTAGGCGGTTCACTGGTAGGGAAGTGTTTGTTGCATTTTATGTATTCAGTTCCTTTACTATCAAATCCCCTGTCTTGCATTTGACAGAAATCCAGTGAAATCACGTTTAAAAGCCAACGTCGGTAAAAAGGTTTTGTAGAATCACTCTGTGAATGTCTTTGAAAACACTTCTTAATAAGGAAAGCATACGTCTTTCATCTGAGTGAAAACTGCATTCTATTCAGTTTTTAGAACTGAGTTGAATGGTTAGGTGATTCACTGGTAGGGAAGTGTTTGTTTGCATTGTATGTATTCAGTTCCATTTGTAGCAAATCTGGTGTCTTGCGTTTGACAGAAATTTCAGTGAAATCACGTTTAAAAACCAACGTGAGTAAAAAGGCTTTGTAGAATCACTCTGTTAATGTCTTTGAAAACACTTCTTAAGAAGGAAAGCATACGTCTTTCATCTGAGTAAAAACTGCATTCTATTCAGTTTTTAGAACTGAGTTCAATGGTTAGGCGATTCACTTGTAGGGAAGTGTTTGTTTGCATTGTATGTATTCCGTTCCTTTACTAGCAAATCTCGTGTCTTGCATTTGACAGAAATTTCAGTGAAATCACGTTTAAAAAGAAACGTGAGTAAAAAGGCTTTGTAGAATCACTCTGTGAATGTGTTTGAAAATACTTCTTAAGAAGGAAAGCATACGTCTTTCATCTGAGTGAAAACTGCATTCTATTCAGTTTTTAGAACTGAGTTGAATGGTTAGACGATTTACTTTTCGGGAAGTGTTTGTTTGCATTCTGTATATTCAATTCTTTAAAGCAAATCCCGTGTCTTGCGTTTTATAGAAATTCCAGTGAAATCACGTTTAAAAGCTAACGTCAGTAAAAAGGTTTTATAGAATCATTCTGT
The DNA here is from genome assembly GCA_033318265.1 of Phyllotis vaccarum. Lineage (NCBI taxonomy): Eukaryota > Metazoa > Chordata > Mammalia > Rodentia > Cricetidae > Phyllotis > Phyllotis vaccarum. The sequence goes on from JARWLC010000017.1 coordinate 62,750,638, forward strand.
GAATGTCATTGAAAACATTTCTTAAGAAGGAAAGCATACGTCATTCATCTGAGTGAAAACTGAATTCTATTCAGGTTTTAGAACTGAGTTGAATGGTTAGGTGATTCACTGGTAGGGAAAGTATTTGTTTGTATTGTGTGTATTCAGTTCCTTTACTAGCAAATCCCGTGTCTTGTGTTTGACAGAAATTTAAGTAATATCACGTTTAAAAGCCCACGTCAGTAAAAAGGCTCTGTAGAATCACTCTGTGAATGTCTATGAAAACACTTCTTAAGAAGGAAAGCATACGTCTTTCATCTGAGTGAAAACTGCATTTTATTCAGTTTTCAGAACTGAGTTGAATTGTTAGGTGATTCACTGGTAGGGAAGTGTTTGTTTGCATTCTATGTATTCAGTTCCTTTACTAGCAAATCCCGTGTCTTGCATTTGACAGAAATTCCAGTGAAATCACGTTTAAAAGATAAAGTCAGTAAAAAGGCTGTGTAGAATCACTCTGTGAATGTCTTTGAAAACACTTCTTAAGAAGGAAAGCATATGTCTTTCATCTGAGTGAAAACTGCATTCTATTCAGTTTTTAGAACTGAGTTGAATGGTTAGGTGATTCTCTTGTAGGGAAGTGTTTGTTTACATTGTATGTATTCAAATCCTTTACAAGCAAATCTGGTGTCTTGCGTTTCACAGAAATTTCAGTGAAATCACATTTAAAAGCCAATGTCAGCAAAAAGGCTCTGTAGAATCACTCTGTGAATGTCTTTGAAAACACTTCTTAAGGAGGAAAGCATACGTCTTTCATCTGAGTGAAAACTGCATTCTATTCAGTTTTTAGACCTGAGTTGAATGGTTAATCGATTCACTTGTAGGGAAGTGTTTGTTTGCATTCTGTATATTCAATTCTTTAATAGCAAATCCCGTGTCTTGCATTTGACAAAAATTCCAGTGAAATCACGTTTAAAAGGCAACATCAGTAAAAAGGCTCAGTAGAATCACTCTGTAAATGTCTTCGAAAACACTTCTTAAGAAGGAAAGCATACGTCTTTCATCTGAGTGAAAACTGCATTCTATGCAGTTTTTGGAACTGTGGTGAATGTTTAGGCGATTCACTTGTAGGAACGTGTTTGTTTGCATTCTGTATCTTCAATTCTTCAATAGCAAATCTCTGTCTTGCGTTTGACAGAAATTCCAGTGAAATCGCATTTAAAAGCCAACGCTAGCAAAAAGGCTTTGTAGAATCACTCTGTGAATGTCTTTAAAAACACTTCTTAACAAGGAAAGCATACGTCTTTCATCTGAGTGAAAACTGCATTCTATTCAGTTTTTAGAACTGAGTTGATTGGTTAGGCAATTCACTAGTAGGGAAGTGTTTTTTTGCATTGTATGCATTTAAATCCTTTACTAGCAAATCTGGTGTCTTGCATTTGACAGAAATTTCAGTCAAATAACATTTAAAAGACAACGTCAGTAAAAAGGCTTTGTAGAATCACTCTGTGAATGTCTTTGAAAATACTTCTTAAGAAGGAAAGCATACGTCTTTCATCTGAGTGAAAACTGCATTATAATCAGTTTTTAGAACTGAGTTTAATGGTTAGGCGATTCACTTTTCGGGAAGTGTTTGTTTGCATTCTGTATATTCAATTCTTTAATAGCAAATCCCGTGTCTTGCGTTTGACAGAAATTCCAGTGAAATCACGTTTAAAAGACATCGTCAGTAAAAAGGCTCTGTAGAATCACACTGTGAATGTCTTTGAAAACACTTCTTAAGAAGGAAAGCATACGTCATTCGTCTGAGTGAAAACTGCATTTTATTCAGTTTTCAAAACTGAGTTGAATGGTTAGGCGATTCACTTGTAGGGAAGTGTTTGTTTGCATTGTATGTATTTAGTTCCTGTACTAGCATATCACGTGTCTGTCATTTGACAGAAATTCCAGTGAAATCACCTTAAAAAGCCAACGTTATCAAAAAGGCTTTGTTGAATCACACTGTGTATGTCCTTGAAAACACTTCTTAAGAAGGAAAGCATACATCTTTCATCTGAGTGAAAACTGCATTCTATTCAGTTTTTATAACTGAGTTGAATGGTTAGGTGATTCACTGGTAGGGAAGTGTTTGTTTGCATTGTATGTATTCAGTTCCATTTGTAGCAAATCTGGTGTCTTGCGTTTGACAGAAATTTCAGTGAAATCACGTTTAAAAACCAACGTGAGTAAAAAGGCTTTGTAGAATCACTCTGTTAATGTCTTTGAAAACACTTCTTAAGAAGGAAAGCATACATCTTTCATCTGAGTAAAAACTGCATTCTATTCAGTTTTTAGAACTGAGTTGAATGGTTAGGCGATTCACTTGTAGGGAAGTGTTTGTTTGCATTTTATGTATTCCGTTCCTTTACTAGCAAATCCCGTGTCTTGCGTTTTATAGAAATTCCAGTGAAATCACGTTTAAAAGCCAACGTCAGTAAAAAGGTTTTATAGAATCATTCTGTGAATGTCATTGAAAACATTTCTTAAGAAGGAAAGCATACGTCTTTCATCTGAGTGAAAACTGAATTCTATTCAGGTTTTAGAACTGAGTTGAATGGTTAGGTGATTCACTGGTAGGGAAAGTATTTGTTTGTATTGTGTGTATTCAGTTACTTTACAAGCAAATCCCGTGTCTTGTGTTTGACAGAAATTTAAGTAATATCACGTTTAAAAGCCCACGTCAGTAAAAAGGCTCTGTAGAATCACTCTGTGAATGTCTATGAAAACACTTCTTAAGAAGGAAAGCATACGTCTTTCATCTGAGTGAAACCTGCATTTTATTCAGTTTTCAGAACTGAGTTGAATGGTTAGGTGAATCACTGTTATGGAAGTGTTTGTTTGCATTCTATGTATTCAGTTCCTTTACTAGCAAATCCCGTGTCTTGCATTTGACAGAAATTCCAGTGAAATCACATTTAAAAGCCAACATCAGTAAAAAGGCTTTGTAGAATCACTTTGTGAATGTCTTTGAAAACACTTCTTAAGGAGGAAAGCATACGTCTTTCATCTGAGTGAAAACTGCATTCTATTTAGTTTTTAGAACTGAGTTGAATGGTTAGGCAATTCACTGGTAGGGAAGTGTTTGTTTGCATTCTGTATATTCAATTCTTTAATAGCAAATCTGGTGTCTTGCGTTTGACAGAAATTTCAGTGAAATCACGTTCAAAAGCCCATGTCAGTAAAAATGCTTTGTAGAATCACTCTGTGAATGTCCTGGAAAACACTTCTTAAGAAGATAAGCATAGGTCTTTCATCTGAGTGAAAACTGCATTCTATTCAGTTTTTAGAACTGAGTTGAATGGTTAGGCGATTCACTGGTAGGGAAGTGGTTGTTGGCATTGTATGTATTCAGTTCCTTTACTAGCAAATCTCGTGTATTTCATTTGAAAGTAAGTTCAGTGAAATCACGTTTAAAAGCCAACATCAGTAAAAAGGCTTTGTAGAATCACTCTATGAATGTCTTAAAAACACTTCTTAACAAGGAAAGCATACGTCTTTCATCTGAGTGAAAACTGCATTCTATTCATTTTTTAGAACTGAGTTGAATGGTTAGGCGATTCACTAGTAGGGAAGTGATTGTTTGCATTGTATGTATTTAAATCCTTTACTAGCAAATCTCGTGTCTTGCATTTTACAGAAATTTCAGTGAAATCACATTTAAAAGCCAACGTCAGTAAAAAGGCTTTGTAGAATCACTCTGTGAATGTCTTTGAAAATACTTCTTAAGAAGGAAAGCATATGTCATTCATCTGAGTGAAAACTGCATTCTATTCAGTTTTTAGAACTGAGTTGAATGGTTAGGCGATTCACTTTTCGGGAAGTGTTTGTTTGCATTCTGTATATTCAATTCCTTAATAGCAAATCCCGGTTCTTGCATTTTACAGAAATTCCAGTGAAATCACGTTTAAGAGCCAAGGTCAGTAAAAAGGGTTGTAGAATCACTCTGTGAATGTCTTTGAAAACACTTCTTAAGAAGGAAAGCATACGTATTTCATCTGAGTGAAAACTGCATTCTATTCAGTTTTTAGAACTGAGTTGAATGGTTAGGCGATTCACTTGTAGGGAAGTGTTTGTTTGCATTTTATGTATTCCGTTCCTTTACTAGCAAATCCCGTGTCTTGCGTTTTATAGAAATTCCAGTGAAATCACGTTTAAAAGCCAACGTCAGTAAAAAGGTTTTATAGAATCATTCTGTGAATGTCATTGAAAACATTTCTTAAGAAGGAAAGCATACGTCTTTCATCTGAGTGAAAACTGAATTCTATTCAGGTTTTAGAACTGAGTTGAATGGTTAGGTGATTCACTGGTAGGGAAAGTATTTGTTTGTATTGTGTGTATTCAGTTACTTTACTAGCAAATCCCGTGTCTTGTGTTTGACAGAAATTTAAGTAATATCACGTTTAAAAGCCCACGTCAGTAAAAAGGCTCTGTAGAATCACTCTGTGAATGTCTATGAAAACACTTCTTAAGAAGGAAAGCATACGTCTTTCATCTGAGTGAAACCTGCATTTTATTCAGTTTTCAGAACTGAGTTGAATGGTTAGGTGAATCACTGTTATGGAAGTGTTTGTTTGCATTCTATGTATTCAGTTCCTTTACTAGCAAATCCCGTGTCTTGCATTTGACAGAAATTCCAGTGAAATCACATTTAAAAGCCAACATTAGTAAAAAGGCTTTGAAGAATCACTTTGTGAATGTCTTTGAAAACACTTCTTAAGGAGGAAAGCATACGTCTTTCATCTGAGTGAAAACTGCATTCTATTTAGTTTTTAGAACTGAGTTGAATGGTTAGGCAATTCACTGGTAGGGAAGTGTTTGTTTGCATTCTGTATATTCAATTCTTTAATAGCAAATCTGGTGTCTTGCGTTTGACAGAAATTTCAGTGAAATCACGTTCAAAAGCCCATGTCAGTAAAAATGCTTTGTAGAATCACTCTGTGAATGTCCTGGAAAACACTTCTTAAGAAGATAAGCATAGGTCTTTCATCTGAGTGAAAACTGCATTCTATTCAGTTTTTAGAACTGAGTTGAATGGTTAGGCGATTCACTGGTAGGGAAGTGGTTGTTGGCATTGTATGTATTCAGTTCCTTTACTAGCAAATCTCGTGTATTTCATTTGAAAGTAAGTTCAGTGAAATCACGTTTAAAAGCCAACATCAGTAAAAAGGCTTTGTAGAATCACTCTATGAATGTCTTAAAAACACTTCTTAACAAGGAAAGCATACGTCTTTCATCTGAGTGAAAACTGCATTCTATTCATCTTTTTGAACTGAGTTGAATGGTTAGGCGATTCACTAGTAGGGAAGTGATTGTTTGCATTGTATGTATTTAAATCCTTTACTAGCAAATCTCGTGTCTTGCATTTTACAGAAATTTCAGTGAAATCACATTTAAAAGCCAACGTCAGTAAAAAGGCTTTGTAGAATCACTCTGTGAATGTCTTTGAAAATACTTCTTAAGAAGGAAAGCATATGTCATTCATCTGAGTGAAAACTGCATTCTATTCAGTTTTTAGAACTGAGTTGAATGGTTAGGCGATTCACTTTTCGGGAAGTGTTTGTTTGCATTCTGTATATTCAATTCTTTAATAGCAAATCCCGGTTCTTGCATTTTACAGAAATTCCAGTGAAATCACGTTTAAGAGCCAAGGTCAGTAAAAAGGGTTGTAGAATCACTCTGTGAATGTCTTTGAAAACACTTCTTAAGAAGGAAAGCATACGTATTTCATCTGAGTGAAAACTGCATTCTATTCAGTTTTTAGAACTGAGGTGAATGGTTAGGCCATTCACTGGTATGGAAGAGTTTGTTTGCATTGTATGTATTCAGTTCCATTTCTAGCATATCTCGTGTCTTGCGTTTGACAGAAATTTCAGTGAAATCACGTTCAAAAGCCCATGTCAGTTAAAAGGCTCAGTAGAATAACCCTGTGAATGTCTTTGAAAACACTTCTTAAGAAGGAAAGCATACGTCTTTCCTCTGAGTGAAAACTGCATTCTATTCAGTTTTTAGAACTGAGTTGAATGGTTAGGCGATTCACTGGTAGGGAAGTGTTTGTTTGCATTGTATGTATTTAAATCCTTTACTAGCAAATCTCGTGTCTTGCATTTTACAGAAATTTCAGTGAAATCACATTTAAAAGCCAACGTCAGTAAAAAGGCTTTGTAGAATCACTCTGTGAATGTCTTTGAAAATACTTCTTAAGAAGGAAAGCATATGTCATTCATCTGAGTGAAAACTGCATTCTATTCAGTTTTTAGAACTGAGTTGAATGGTTAGGCGATTCACTTTTCGGGAAGTGTTTGTTTGCATTCTGTATATTCAATTCTTTAATAGTAAATCCCGGTTCTTGCATTTTACAGAAATTCCAGTGAAATCACGTTTAAGAGCCAAGGTCAGTAAAAAGGGTTGTAGAATCACTCTGTGAATGTCTTTGAAAACACTTCTTAAGAAGGAAAGCATACGTATTTCATCGGAGTGAAAACTGCATTCTATTCAGTTTTTAGAACTGAGGTGAATGGTTAGGCGATTCACTGGTATGGAAGAGTTTGTTTGCATTGTATGTATTCAGTTCCATTTCTAGCATATCTCGTGTCTTGCGTTTGACAGAAATTTCAGTGAAATCACGTTCAAAACCCATGTCAGTTAAAAGGCTCTGAAGAATCACCCTGTGAATGTCTTTGAAAACACTTCTTAAGAAGGAAAGCATATGTCTTTCCTCTGAGTGAAAACTGCATTCTATTCAGTTTTTAGAACTGAGTTGAATGGTTAGGCGATTCACTGGTAGGGAAGTGTTTGTTTGCATTGTATGTATTCAGTTACTTTACTAGGAAATTCCGTGTCTTGCATTTGACAGAAAATCCAGTGAAATCACGTTCAAAAGCACATGTCAGTAAAAAGGCTCTGTAGAATCACTCTGTGAATGTCTTTGAAAACACTTCTTAAGAAGGAAAGCATACGTCTTTCATCTTAGTGAAAACTGCAATCTATTCAGTTTTTAGAACTGAGTTGAATGGTTAAGTGATTCACTTGTAGGGATGTGTTTGTTTGCATTTTGTATATTCAATTCTTGAATAGCAAATCTCGTGTCTTGCATTTGATAGAAATTCCAGTGAAATCACGTTTAAAAGCCAACGTCAGTAAAAAGGTTTTGTAGATTCACTCTGTGAATGTCTTTGAAAACACTTCTTAGAAGGAAAGCATACGTCTTTCATCTGAGTGAAAACTGTATTGTATTCAGTTTTTAGAACTGAGTTGAATGGTTAGGCGATTCACTTTTCGGGAAGTGTTTGTTTGCATTGTATGTATTCAATTCCATTTGTAGCAAATCTGGTGTCTTGAGTTTGACAGAAATTTCAGTAAAATCACGTTTAAAAGCCAACGTCAGTAAAAATGTTTTGTAGAATCACTCCCTGAATGTCTTTGAAAATACTTCTTAAGAAGGAAAGCATATGTCATTCATCTGAGTGAAAACTGCATTCTATTCAGTTTTAAGAACTGAGTTGAATGGTTAGGCCATTCACTTTTCGGGAAGTGTTTGTTTGCATTCTGTATATTCAATTCTTTAATAGCAAATCCCGTGTCTTTCGTTTTACAGAAATTCCTGTGAAATCACGTTTAAGAGCCAAGGTCAGTAAAAAGGCTTGTAGAATCACTCTGTGCATGTCTTTGAAAACACTTCTTAAGAAGGAAAGCATACGTATTTCATCTGAGTGAAAACTGCATTCTATTCAGTTTTTAGACCTGAGGTGAATGGTTAGGCGATTCACTGGTAGGGAAGTGTTTGTTGCATTGTATGTATTCAGTTCCTTTACTAGCAAATCCCGTGTGTTGCATTTGACAGAAATTCCAGTGAAATCACGTTTAAAAGCCAACGTCAGTAAAAAGGTTTTATAGAATCACTCCGTGAATGTCTTTGAAAACACTTCTTAAGAAGGAAAGCATACGTCTTTCATCTGAGTGAAAACTGCATTCTATTCAGTTTTTAGAACTGAGTTGAATGGTTAATCGATTCACTTTTAGGGAAGTGTTTGTTTGCATTCTGTATATTCTATTCTTTAATAGCAAATTAGGTGTCTTGCATTTGACAGAAATTTCAGTGAAATCACGTTCAAAAGCCCATGTCAGTAAAAATGCTTTGTAGAAAAACTCTGTGAATGTCCTGGAAAACACTTCTTAAGAAGATAAGCATACGTCTTTCACCTGAGTGAAAACTGCATTCTATTCAGTTTTTAGAACTGAGTTGAATGGTTAGGCGATTCACTGGTAGGGAAGTGGTTGTTGGCATTGTATGTATTCAGTTCCTTTACTAGCAAATCTCGTGTATTTCATTTGACAATAAGTTCAGTGAAATCACGTTTAAAAGCCAACATCAGTAAAAAGGCTTTTTAGAATCACTCTATGAATGTCTTAAAAACACTTCTTTACAAGGAAAGCATACGTCTTTCATCTGAGTGAAAACTGCATTCTATTCAGTTTTTAGAACTGAGTTGAATGGTTAGGCGATTCACTGGTAGGGAAGTGTTTGTTTGCATTGTATGTATTTAAATCCTTTACTAGCAAATCTCGTCTCTTGCATTTGACAGAAATTTCAGTGAAATCACATTTAAAAGCCAACGTCAGTAAAAAGGCTTTGTAGAATCACTCTGTGAATGTCTTTGAAAATACTTCTTAAGAAGGAAAGCATATGTCATTCATCTGAGTGAAAACTGCATTCTATTCAGTTTTTAGAACTGAGTTGAATGGTTAGGCGATTCACTTTTCGGGAAGTGTTTGTTTGAATTCTGTATATTCAATTCTTTAATAGCAAATCCTGTGTCTTGCATTTTACAGAAATTCCAGTGAAATCACGTTTAAGAGCCAAGGTCAGTAAAAAGGGTTGTAGAATCACTCTGTGAATGTCTTTGAAAACACTTTTTAAGAAGGAAAGCCTATGTCTTTCATCTGAGTGAAAACTGCATTCTATTCAGTTTTTAGAACTGAGTTGAATGGTTAGGCGATTCACTGGTAGGGAAGTGTTTGTTTGCATTGTATGTATTCAGTTACTTTACTAGGAAATTCCGTGTCTTGCATTTGACAGATAATCCAGTGCAATCACGTTCAAAAGCCCACATCAGTAAAAAGGCTCTGTAGAATCACTCTGTGAATGTCTTTGAAAACACTTCTTAAGAAGGAAAGCATACATCTTTCATCTTATTGAAAACTGCAATCTATTCAGTTTTTAGAACTGAGTTGAATGGTTAAGTGATTCACTTGTAGGGAAGTGTTTGTTTGCATTTTGTATATTCAATTCTTTAATAGCAAATCTCGTGTCTTGCATTTGATAGAAATTCCAGTGAAATCACGTTTAAAAGCCAACGTCAGTAAAAAAGGTTTTGTAGAATCACGCTGTGAATGTCTTTGAAAACACTTCTTAGAAGGAAAGCATACGTCTTTCATCTGAGTGAAAACTGTATTTTGTTCAGTTTTTAGAACTGAGTTGAATGGTTAGGCGATTCACTTTTCGGGAAGTGTTAGTTTGCATTGTATGTATTCAATTGCATTTGTAGCAAATCTGGTGTCTTGAGTTTGACAGAAATTTCAGTGAAATCACGATTAAAAGCCAACGTCAGTAAAAAGGCTTTGTAGAATCACTCTGTGAATGTCTTTGAAAACACTTCTTAAGAAGGAAAGCATACGTATTTCATCGGAGTGAAAACTGCATTCTATTCAGTTTTTAGAACTGAGGTGAATGGTTAGGCGATTCACTGGTATGGAAGAGTTTGTTTGCATTGTATGTATTCAGTTCCATTTCTAGCATATCTCGTGTCTTGCGTTTGACAGAAATTTCAGTGAAATCACGTTCAAAACCCATGTCAGTTAAAAGGCTCTGAAGAATCACCCTGTGAATGTCTTTGAAAACACTTCTTAAGAAGGAAAGCATATGTCTTTCCTCTGAGTGAAAACTGCATTCTATTCAGTTTTTAGAACTGAGTTGAATGGTTAGGCGATTCACTGGTAGGGAAGTGTTTGTTTGCATTGTATGTATTCAGTTACTTTACTAGGAAATTCCGTGTCTTGCATTTGACAGAAAATCCAGTGAAATCACGTTCAAAAGCACATGTCAGTAAAAAGGCTCTGTAGAATCACTCTGTGAATGTCTTTGAAAACACTTCTTAAGAAGGAAAGCATACGTCTTTCATCTTAGTGAAAACTGCAATCTATTCAGTTTTTAGAACTGAGTTGAATGGTTAAGTGATTCACTTGTAGGGATGTGTTTGTTTGCATTTTGTATATTCAATTCTTGAATAGCAAATCTCGTGTCTTGCATTTGATAGAAATTCCAGTGAAATCACGTTTAAAAGCCAACGTCAGTAAAAAGGTTTTGTAGATTCACTCTGTGAATGTCTTTGAAAACACTTCTTAGAAGGAAAGCATACGTCTTTCATCTGAGTGAAAACTGTATTGTATTCAGTTTTTAGAACTGAGTTGAATGGTTAGGCGATTCACTTTTCGGGAAGTGTTTGTTTGCATTGTATGTATTCAATTCCATTTGTAGCAAATCTGGTGTCTTGAGTTTGACAGAAATTTCAGTAAAATCACGTTTAAAAGCCAACGTCAGTAAAAATGTTTTGTAGAATCACTCCCTGAATGTCTTTGAAAATACTTCTTAAGAAGGAAAGCATATGTCATTCATCTGAGTGAAAACTGCATTCTATTCAGTTTTAAGAACTGAGTTGAATGGTTAGGCCATTCACTTTTCGGGAAGTGTTTGTTTGCATTCTGTATATTCAATTCTTTAATAGCAAATCCCGTGTCTTTCGTTTTACAGAAATTCCTGTGAAATCACGTTTAAGAGCCAAGGTCAGTAAAAAGGCTTGTAGAATCACTCTGTGCATGTCTTTGAAAACACTTCTTAAGAAGGAAAGCATACGTATTTCATCTGAGTGAAAACTGCATTCTATTCAGTTTTTAGACCTGAGGTGAATGGTTAGGCGATTCACTGGTAGGGAAGTGTTTGTTGCATTGTATGTATTCAGTTCCTTTACTAGCAAATCCCGTGTGTTGCATTTGACAGAAATTCCAGTGAAATCACGTTTAAAAGCCAACGTCAGTAAAAAGGTTTTATAGAATCACTCCGTGAATGTCTTTGAAAACACTTCTTAAGAAGGAAAGCATACGTCTTTCATCTGAGTGAAAACTGCATTCTATTCAGTTTTTAGAACTGAGTTGAATGGTTAATCGATTCACTTTTAGGGAAGTGTTTGTTTGCATTCTGTATATTCTATTCTTTAATAGCAAATTAGGTGTCTTGCATTTGACAGAAATTTCAGTGAAATCACGTTCAAAAGCCCATGTCAGTAAAAATGCTTTGTAGAAAAACTCTGTGAATGTCCTGGAAAACACTTCTTAAGAAGATAAGCATACGTCTTTCACCTGAGTGAAAACTGCATTCTATTCAGTTTTTAGAACTGAGTTGAATGGTTAGGCGATTCACTGGTAGGGAAGTGGTTGTTGGCATTGTATGTATTCAGTTCCTTTACTAGCAAATCTCGTGTATTTCATTTGACAATAAGTTCAGTGAAATCACGTTTAAAAGCCAACATCAGTAAAAAGGCTTTTTAGAATCACTCTATGAATGTCTTAAAAACACTTCTTTACAAGGAAAGCATACGTCTTTCATCTGAGTGAAAACTGCATTCTATTCAGTTTTTAGAACTGAGTTGAATGGTTAGGCGATTCACTGGTAGGGAAGTGTTTGTTTGCATTGTATGTATTTAAATCCTTTACTAGCAAATCTCGTCTCTTGCATTTGACAGAAATTTCAGTGAAATCACATTTAAAAGCCAACGTCAGTAAAAAGGCTTTGTAGAATCACTCTGTGAATGTCTTTGAAAATACTTCTTAAGAAGGAAAGCATATGTCATTCATCTGAGTGAAAACTGCATTCTATTCAGTTTTTAGAACTGAGTTGAATGGTTAGGCGATTCACTTTTCGGGAAGTGTTTGTTTGAATTCTGTATATTCAATTCTTTAATAGCAAATCCTGTGTCTTGCATTTTACAGAAATTCCAGTGAAATCACGTTTAAGAGCCAAGGTCAGTAAAAAGGGTTGTAGAATCACTCTGTGAATGTCTTTGAAAACACTTTTTAAGAAGGAAAGCCTATGTCTTTCATCTGAGTGAAAACTGCATTCTATTCAGTTTTTAGAACTGAGTTGAATGGTTAGGCGATTCACTGGTAGGGAAGTGTTTGTTTGCATTGTATGTATTCAGTTACTTTACTAGGAAATTCCGTGTCTTGCATTTGACAGATAATCCAGTGCAATCACGTTCAAAAGCCCACATCAGTAAAAAGGCTCTGTAGAATCACTCTGTGAATGTCTTTGAAAACACTTCTTAAGAAGGAAAGCATACATCTTTCATCTTATTGAAAACTGCAATCTATTCAGTTTTTAGAACTGAGTTGAATGGTTAAGTGATTCACTTGTAGGGAAGTGTTTGTTTGCATTTTGTATATTCAATTCTTTAATAGCAAATCTCGTGTCTTGCATTTGATAGAAATTCCAGTGAAATCACGTTTAAAAGCCAACGTCAGTAAAAAAGGTTTTGTAGAATCACGCTGTGAATGTCTTTGAAAACACTTCTTAGAAGGAAAGCATACGTCTTTCATCTGAGTGAAAACTGTATTTTGTTCAGTTTTTAGAACTGAGTTGAATGGTTAGGCGATTCACTTTTCGGGAAGTGTTAGTTTGCATTGTATGTATTCAATTGCATTTGTAGCAAATCTGGTGTCTTGAGTTTGACAGAAATTTCAGTGAAATCACGATTAAAAGCCAACGTCAGTAAAAAGGCTTTGTAGAATCACTCTGTGAATGTCTTTGAAAACACTTCTTAAGCAGGAAAGCATACGTCTTTCATCTGAGTGAAAACTGCATTCTATTCAGTTTTTAGAAGTAAGTAGAATGGTTAGGCGATTCACTTGTAGGGAAGTGTTTGCTTGCACTCTATATATTCAATTCTTTAATAGCAAATCCCCTGTCTTGCATTTGACAGAAATTCTGGTGAAATCACATTTAAAAGCCAACGTCAGTAAAAAGGTTTTGTAGAATCACTCAGTGAATGTCTTTGAAAACACTTCTTAAGAATGAAAGCATACGTATTTAATCTGAGTGAAAACTGCATTCTATTCAGTTTTTAGAACTGAGTTGAATGGTTAGGCGATTCACTTGTAGGGAAGTGTTTGTTTGCATTGTATGTATACAGTTCCTTTAATAGCAAATCTCGTGTATTTCATTTGACATAAGTTCCAGTGAAATCACGTTTAAAAGCCAACTTCAGTAAAAAGGCTTTGTAGAATCACTCTGTGAAAGTCGTTAAAAACACTTCTTAACAAGGAAAGCATACGTCTTTCATCTGAGTGAAAAATGCATTCTATTCAGTTTTTAGAACTGAATTGAATGGTTAGGCGATTCACTAGTAGGGAAGTGTTTGTTTGCATTGTATGTATTTCAATCCTTTACTAGCAAATCTGGTGTCTTCCATTTGTCAGAAATTTCAGTGAAATCACGTCTAAAAGCCACCGTTAGTAAAAATGCTTTGTAGAATCACTTGGTGAATGTCTTTGAAAATACTTCTTAAGAAGGAAAGCATACGTCTTTCATCTGAGTGAAAACTGCAATCTATTCAGTTTTTAGAACTGAGTTGAATGGTTGGGCGATTCCCTTTTCGGGAGGTGTTTGTTTGCATTCTGTATATTCAATTCTTTAATAGCAAATCCCGTGTCTTGTATTTGACAGAAATTCCAGTGAAATCACGTTTAAAAAACAACGTCAGTAAAAATGCTTTGTAGAATCACTTGGTGAATGTCTTTGAAAATACTTCTTAAGAAGGAAAGCATACGTCTTTCATCTGAGTGAAAACTGTATTTTATTCAGTTTTTAGAACTGAGTTGAATGGTTAGGCAATTCACTTTTCGGGAAGTGTTTGTTTGCATTGTATGTATTCAGTTCCATTTGTAGCAAATCTGGTGTCTTGGGTTTGACAGAAATTTCAGTGAAATCACGATTAAAATCCACTGTCAGTAAAAAGGCTTTGTAGAATCACTCTGTGAATGTTTTTGAAAACACTTCTTGAGAAGGAAAGCATACGTGTTTCATCTGAGTGAAAACTGCATTCTATTCAGTTTTTAGAACTGAGTTGAATGGTTAGGCGATTCACTGGTAGGGAAGTGTTTGTTTGCATTGTATGTATTAATTTCCTTTACTAGCAAATCCCGTGTCTTGTATTTGACAGAAATTCCAGTGAAATCACGTTTAAACGCCAACGTCAGTAAAAAGGTTTTGTAGAATCACTCTGTGAATGTCTTTGAAAACACTTCTTAAGAAGGAAAGCACACTTCTTTCATCTGAGTGAAAACTGCATTCTATTCAGTTTTTAGAACTGAGTAGAATGGTTAGGTGATTCACTGGTAGGGAAGTGTTTGTTTGCATTGTATGTATTCAGTTCCATGTTAGCAAATCTGGTGTCTTGCATTTGACAGAAATTTCAGTGAAATCACGATTAAAAGCCAACATCAGTAAAAAGGCTTTGTAGAATCACTCTGTGAATGTCTTTGAAAACACTTCTTAAGCAGGAAAGCATACGTCTTTCATCTGAGTGAAAACTGCATTCTATTCAGTTTTTAGAACTAAGTAGAATGGTTAGGCGATTCACTTGTAGGGAAGTGTGTGCTTGCACTCTATATATTCAATTCTTTAATAGCAAATCCCCTGTCTTGCATTTGACAGAAATTCTGGTGAAATCACATTTAAAAGCCAACGTCAGTAAAAAGGTTTTGTAGAATCACTCGGTGAATGTCTTTGAAAACACTTCTTAAGAATGAAAGCATACATATTTTATCTGAGTGAAAACTGCATTCTATTCAGTTTTTGGAACTGAGTTGAATGGTTAGGCGATTCACTTGTAGGGAAGTGTTTGTTTGCATTGTATGTATTCAGTTCCTTTAATAGCAAATCTCGTGTATTTCATTTGACATAAATTCCAGTGAAATCACGTTTAAAAGCAAACTTCAGTAAAAAGGCTTTTTAGAATCACTCTGTGAAAGTCGTTAAAAACACTTCTTAACAAGGAAAGCATACGTCTTTCATCTGAGTGAAAACTGCATTCTATTCAGTTTTTAGAACTGAATTGAAAGGTTAGGCGATTCACTAGTAGGGAAGTGTTTGCTTGCATTGTATGTATTTCAATCCTTTACTAGCAAATCTGGTGTCTTCCATTTGACAGAAATTTCAGTGAAATCACCTCTAAAAGCCACCGTTAGTAAAAATGCTTTGTAGAATCACTTGGTGAATGTCTTTGAAAATACTTCTTAAGAAGGAAAGCATATGTCTTTCATCTGAGTGAAAACTGCAATCTATTCAGTTTTTAGAACTGAGTTGAATGGTTGGGCGATTCCCTTTTCGGGAGGTGTTTGTTTGCATTCTGTATATTCAATTCTTTAATAGCAAATCCCGTGTCTTGTATTTGACAGAAATTCTAGTGAAATCACATTTAAAAAACAACGTCAGTAAAAATGCTTTGTAGAATCACTCTGTGAATGTCTTTGAAAATACTTCTTAAGAAGGAAAGCATACGTCTTTCATCTGAGTGAAAACTGTATTTTATTCAGTTTTTAGAACTGAGTTGAATGGTTAGGCAATTTACTTTTCGGGAAGTGTTTGTTTGCTTTGTATGTATTCAGTTCCATTTGTAGCAAATCTGGTGTCTTGGGTTTGACAGAAATTTCAGTGAAATCACGATTAAAATCCAATGTCAGTAAAAAGGCTTTGTAGAATTACTCTGTGAATGTTTTTGAAAACACTTCTTGAGAAGGATAGCATACGTGTTTCATCTGAGTGAAAACTGCATTCTATTCAGTTTTTAGAACTGAGTTGAATGGTTAGGCGATTCACTGGTAGGGAAGTGTTTGTTTGCATTGTATGTATTAATTTCCTTTACTAGCAAATCCCGTGTCTTGTATTTGACAGAAATTCCAGTGAAATAACGTTTAAACGCCAACGTCAGTAAAAAGGTTTTGTAGAATCAATCTGTGAATGTCTTTGAAAACACTTCTTAAGAAGGAAAGCATACTTCTTTCATCTGAGTGAAAACTGCATTCTATTCAGTTTTTAGAACTGAGTTGAATGGTTCGGCGATTCACTGGTTGGGAAGTGTTTGTTTGCATTGTATGTATTCAGTTCCTTTACTAGCCAGTCCCGTGTCTTGCATTTGACAGAAAATCCAGTGAAATCACGTTCAAAAGCCCACGTCAGTAAAAAGGCTCTGTAGAATCACACTGTGAATGTCTTTGAAAACACTTCTTAAGAAGGAATGCATATGTCTTTCATCTTAGTGAAAACTGCAATCTATTCACTTTTTAGAACTGAGTTGAATGGTTAAGTTATTCACTTGTAGAGAAGTGTTTGTTTGCATTTTGTATATTCAAGTCTTTAATAGCATATCCCGTGTCTTTCGTTTTACAGAAATTCCAGTGAAATCACGTTTAAGAGCCAAGGTCAGTAAAAAGGCTTGTAGAATCACTCTGTGAATGTCTTTGAAAACACTTCTTAAGAAGGAAAGCATACGTATTTCATCTGAGTGAAAACTGCATTCTATTCAGTTTTTAGAACTGAGTTGAATGGTTAGGCGATTCACTTTTTGGGAAGTGTTCGTTTGCACTCTGTATATTCAATTCTTTAATAGCAAATCCCGTGTCTTGCATTTTACAGAAATTCCAGTGAAATCACGTTTAAGAGCCAAGGTCAGTAAAAAGGGTTGTAGAATCAATCCGTGAATGTCTTTGAAAACACTTCTTAAGAAGGAAAGCATACGTATTTCATCTGAGTGAAAACTGCATTCTATTCAGTTTTTAGAACTGAGTTGAATGGTTAATCGATTCACTTGTAGGGAAGTGTTTGTTTGCATTCTGTATATTCAATTCTTTAATAGCAAATCCCGTTTCTTGCGTTTGACAGAAATTTCAGTGAAATCACGTTCAAAAGCCCATGTCAGTAAAAAGGCTCTGAAGAATCACCCTGTGAATGTCTTTGAAAACATTTCTTAAGAAGGAAAGCATACGTCTTTCCTCTGAGTGAAAACTGCATTCTATTCAGTTTTTAGAACTGAGTTGAATGGTTAGGCGATTCACTTTTCGGGAAGTGTTTGTTTGCATTGTATGTATTCAATTCCATTTGTAGCAAATCTGGTGTCTTGAGTTTGACAGAAATTTCAGTGAAATCATGATTAAAAGCCAACGTCAGTAAAAAGGCTTTGTAGAATCACTCTGTGAATGTCTTTGAAAACACTTCTTAAGAAGGAAAGCCTATGTCTTTCATCTGAGTGAAAACTGCATTCTATTCAGTTTTTAGAACTGAGTTGACTGGTTAGGCGATTCACTGGTAGGGAAGTGTTTGTTGCATTGTATGTATTCAGTTCATTTACTAGCAAATCCCGTGTCTTGCATTTGACAGAAATTCCAGTGAAATCACGTTTAAAAGCCAACGTCAGTAAAAAGGTTTTGAAGAATCACTCCTTGAATGTCTTTGAAAACACTTCTTATGAAGGAAAGTAGATGTCTTTCATCTGAGTGAAAACTGCATTCTATTTAGTTTTTAGAACTGAGTTGAATGGTTAGGCGATTCACTGGTAGGGAAGTGGTTGTTGGCATTGTATGTATTCAGTTCCTTTACTAGCAAATCTCGTGTATTTCATTTGACAGAAATTTCAGTGAAATCACGTTTAAAAGCCAACATCAGTAAAAAGGCTTTGTAGAATCACTCTATGAATGTCTTTAAAAACACTTCTTAACAAGGAAAGCATACGTCTTTCATCTGAGTGAAAACTGCATTCTATTCATTTTTTAGATCTGAGTTGAATGGTTAGGTGATTCACTAGTAGGGAAGTGTTTGTTTGCATTGTATGTATTTAAATCCATTACTAGCAAATCTCGTGTCTTGCATTTGACAGAAATTTCAGTGAAATCACATTTAAAAGCCAACGTCAGTAAAAAGGCTTTGTAGAATCACTCTGTGAATGTCTTTGAAAATACTTCTTAAGAAGGAAAGCATATGTCATTCATCTGAGTGAAAACTGCATTCTATTCAGTTTTTAGAACTGAGTTGAATGGTTAGGCGATTCACTTTTGGGGAAGTGTTTGTTTGCATTCTGTATATTCAATTCTTTAATAGCAAATCCCGTGTTTTTCGTTTTACAGGAATTCCAGTGAAATCACGTTTAAGAGCCAAGGTCAGTAAAAAGGCTTGTAGAATCACTGTGTGCATGTCTTTGAAAACACGTCTTAAGAAGGAAAGCATACGTATTTCATAAGAGTGAAAACTGCATTCTATTCAGTTTTTAGAACTGAGGTGAATGGTTAGGCGATTCACTGGTATGGAAGAGTTTGTTTGCATTATATGTATTCAGTTCCATTTCTAGCATATCTCGTGTCTTGTGTTTGACAATAATTTCAGTGAAATCACGTTTAAAAGCCAATGTCTATAAAAAGGCTCTGTAGAATCACTCTGTGAATGTCTTTGAAAACACTTCTTAAGAAGGAAAGCATACGTCTTTCATCTGAGTGAAAACTGCATTCTATTCAGTTTTTAGAACTGAATTGAATGGTTAGGCGATTCACTAGTAGGGAAGTGTTTGTTTGCATTGTATGTATTTAAATCCTTTACTAGCAAATCTGGTGTCTTCTATTTGACAGAAATTTCAGTGAAATCACGTCTAAAAGCCACCGTTAGTAAAAATGCTTTGTAGAATCACTTGGTGAATGTCTTTGAAAATACTTCTTAAGAATGAAAGCATACGTCTTTCATCTGAGTGAAAACTGCATTCTATTCAGTTTTTAGAACTGAGTTGAATGGTTGGGCGATTCCCTTTTCGGGAAGTGGTTGTTTGCATTCTGTATATTCAATTCTTTAATAGCAAATCTCGTGTCTTGCATTTGATAGAAATTCCAGTGAAATCACGTTTAAAAGCCAACGTCAGTAAAAAAGGTTTTGTAGAATCACTCAGTGAATGTCTTTGAAAACACTTCTTAGAAGGAAAGCCTATGTCTTTCATCTGAGTGAAAACTGCATTCTATTCAGTTTTTAGAACTGAGTTGAATGGTTAGACGATTCACTGGTAGGGAAGTGTTTGTTGCATTGTATGTATTCAGTTCCTTTTCTAGCAAATCCCGTGTCTTTCATTTGACAGAAATTACAGTGAAATCACATTTAAAAGCCAACGTCAGTAAAAAGGTTTTGTTGAATCACTCTGTGAATGTCTTTGAAAACACTTCTTAAGAAGGAAAGAATACATCTTTCATCTGAGTGAAAACTGCATTCTATTCAGTTTTTAGAACTGCGTTGAATGGTTAGGCGATTCACTGGTAGGGAAGTGTTTGTTTGCATTGTATGTATTCAGTTCCATTTGTAGCAATTCTGGTGTCTTGCATTTGACAGAAATTTCAGTGAAATCACGATTAAAAGTCAACATCAGTAAAAAGGCTTTGTAGAATCACTCTGAGAATGTCTTTGAAAACACTTCTTAAGCAGGAAAGCATACGTCTTTCATCTGAGTGAAAACTGCATTCTATTCAGTTTTTAGAACTAAGTAGAATGGTTACGCGATTCACTTGTAGGGAAGTGTTTGTTTGTACTCTATATATTCAATTCTTTAATAGCAAATCCCCTGTCTTGCATTTGACAGAAATTCTGGTGAAATCACATTTAAAAGCCAACGTCAGTAAAAAGGTTTTGTAGAATCACTCAGTGAATGTCTTTGAAAACACTTCTTAAGAATGAAAGCATACATATTTTATCTGAGTGAAAACTGCATTCTATTCAGTTTTTAGAACTGAGTTGAATGGCTAGGCGATTCACTTGTAGGGAAGTGTTTGTTTGCATTGTATGTATTCAGTTCCTTTAATAGCAAATCTCCTGTATTTCATTTGACATAAATTACAGTGAAATCACGTTTAAAAGCCAACTTCAGTAAAAAGGCTTTGTAGAATCACTCTGTGAAAGTCTTTAAAAACACTTCTTA
Source organism: Phyllotis vaccarum (assembly GCA_033318265.1). Classification (NCBI taxonomy): domain Eukaryota; kingdom Metazoa; phylum Chordata; class Mammalia; order Rodentia; family Cricetidae; genus Phyllotis; species Phyllotis vaccarum. The sequence continues at coordinate 62,770,701 of JARWLC010000017.1, forward strand.
ACAAGGAAAGCATACGTCTTTCATCTGAGTGAAAACTGCATTCTATTCAGTTTTTAGAACTGAATTGAATGGTTAGGCGATTCACTAGTAGGGAAGTGTTTGTTTGCATTGTATGTATTTAAATCCTTTACTAGCAAATCTGGTGTCTTCTATTTGACAGAAATTTCAGTGAAATCACGTCTAAAAGCCACCGTTAGTAAAAATGCTTTGTAGAATCACTTGGTGAATGTCTTTGAAAATACTTCTTAAGAATGAAAGCATACGTCTTTCATCTGAGTGAAAACTGCATTCTATTCAGTTTTTAGAACTGAGTTGAATGGTTGGGCGATTCCCTTTTCGGGAAGTGGTTGTTTGCATTCTGTATATTCAATTCTTTAATAGCATATCCCGTGTCTTGTATTTGACAGAAATTCCAGTGAAATCACGTTTAAAAAACAACGTCAGTAAAAAGGTTTTGTAGAATCACTCTGTGAATGTCTTTGAAAACACTTCTTTAGAAGGAAAGCATACGTCTTTCATCTGAGTGAAAACTGCATTCTATTCAGTTTTTAGAACTGAGTTGAATGGTTAGGGGATTCAGTGGTAGGGAACTGTTTGTTTGCATTGTATGTATTCAATTCCATGTCTAGCATATCTCGTGTCTTGTGTTTGACAGAAATTTCATTGAAATCACGATTAAAAGCCAACGTCAGTAAAAAGGCTTTGTAGAATCACTCTGTGAATGTCTTTGAAAACACTTCTTAAGAAGGAAAGCCTATGTCTTTCATCTGAGTGAAAACTGCATTCTATTCAGTTTTTAGAACTGAGTTGAATGGTTAGGCGATTCACTGGTAGGGAAGTGTTTGTTGCATTGTATGTATTCAGTTCCTTTACTAGCAAATCCCGTGTCTTGCATTTGACAGAAATTCCAGTGAAATCACGTTTAAAAGCCAACGTCAGTAAAAAGGTTTTGTAGAATCACTCCTTGAATGTCTTTGAAAACACTTCTTAAGAAGGAAAGCATACGTCTTTCATCTGAGTGAAAACTGCATTCTATTCAGTTTTTAGAACTGAGTTGAATGGTTAGGCGATTCACTGGTAGGGAAGTGGTTGTTGGCATTGTATGTATTCAGTTCCTTTACTAGCAAATCTCGTGTATTTCATTTGACAGAAATTTCAGTGAAATCACGTTTAAAAGCCAACATCAGTAAAAAGGCTTTGTAGAATCACTCTATGAATGTCTTTAAAAACACTTCTTAACAAGGAAAGCATACGTCTTTCATCTGAGTGAAAACTGCATTCTATTCATTTTTTAGATCTGAGTTGAATGGTTAGGTGATTCACTAGTAGGGAAGTGTTTGTTTGCATTGTATGTATTTAAATCCTTTACTAGCAAATCTCGTGTCTTGCATTTGACAGAAATTTCAGTGAAATCACATTTAAAAGCCAACGTCAGTAAAAAGGCTTTGTAGAATCACTCTGTGAATGTCTTTGAAAATACTTCTTAAGAAGGAAAGCATATGTCATTCATCTGAGTGAAAACTGCATTCTATTCAGTTTTTAGAACTGAGTTGAATGGTTAGGCGATTCACTTTTCGGGAAGTGTTTGTTTGCATTCTGTATATTCAATTCTTTAATAGCAAATCCCGTGTCTTTCGTTTTACAGAAATTCCAGTGAAATCACATTTAAGAGCCAAGGTCAGTAAAAAGGCTTGTAGAATCACTCTGTGCATGTCTTTGAAAACACGTCTTAAGAAGGAAAGCATACGTATTATATCTGAGTGAAAACTGCATTCTATTCAGTTTTTAGAACTGAGGTGAATGGTTAGGCGATTCACTGGTATGGAAGAGTTTGTTTGCATTGTATGTATTCAGTTCCATTTCTAGCATATCTCGTGTCTTGCGTTTGACAGAAATTTCAGTGAAATCACGTTTAAAAGCCAATGTCTATAAAAAGGCTCTGTAGAATCACTCTGTGAATGTCTTTGAAAACACTTCTTAAGAAGGAAAGCATACGTCTTTCATCTGAGTGAAAACTGCATTCTATTCAGTTTTTAGAACTGAGTTGAATGGTTAGGCGATTCACTGGTAGGGAAGTGTTTGTTGCATTGTATGTATTCAGTTCCTTTACTAGCAAATCCCGTGTGTTGCATTTGACAGAAATTCCAGTGAAATCACGTTTAAAAGCCAACGTCAGTAAAAAGGTTTTGTAGAATCACTCCGTGAATGTCTTTGAAAACACTTCTTAAGCAGGAAAGCATACGTCTTTCATCTGAGTGAAAACTGCATTCTATTCAGTTTTTAGAACTAAGTAGAATGGTTAGGCGATTCACTTGTTGGGAAGTGTTTGTTTGCACTCTATATATTCAATTCTTTAATAGCAAATCCCCTGTCTTGCATTTGACAGAAATTCTGGTGAAATCACATTTAAAAGCCAACGTCAATAAAAAGGATTTGTAGAATCACTCGGTGAATGTCTTTGAAAACACTTCTTAAGAATGAAAGCATACATATTTTATTTGAGTGAAAACTGCATTCTATTCAGTTTTTAGAACTGAGTTGAATGGTTAGGCGATTCACTTGTAGGGAAGTGTTTGTTGGCATTGTATGTATTCAGTTCCTTTAATAGCAAATCTTGTGTATTTCATTTGACATAAATTACAGTGAAATCACGTTTAAAAGCCAACTTCAGTAAAAAGGCTTTGTAGAATCACTCTGTGAAAGTCTTTAAAAACACTTCTTAAGAAGGAAATCATACGTCTTTCATCTTAGTGAAAACTGCAATCTATTCAGTTTTTAGAACTGAGTTGAATGGTTAAGTGATTCACTTGTAGGGAAGTGTTTGTTTGCATTTTGTATATTCAATTCTTTAATAGCAAATCTCGTGTCTTGCATTTGATAGAAATTCCAGTGAAATCACGTTTAAAAGCCAACGTCAGTAAAAAAGGTTTTGTAGAATCACTCAGTGAATGTCTTTGAAAACACTTCTTAGAAGGAAAGCATACGTCTTTCATCTGAGTGAAAACTGTATTTTATTCAGTTTTTAGAACTGAGTTGAATGGTTAGGCGATTCACTTTTCGGGAAGTGTTTGTTTGCATTGTATGTATTCAATTCCATTTGTAGCAAAGCTGGTGTCTTGAGTTTGACAGAAATTTCAGTGAAATCACGATTAAAAGCCAACGTCAGTAAAAAGGCTTTGTATAATCACTCTGTGAATGTCTTTGAAAACACTTCTTAAGAAGGAAAGACTATGTCTTTCATCTGAGTGAAAACTGCATTCTATTCAGTTTTTAGAATGAGTTGAATGGTTAGGCATTCACTTGTAGGGAAGTTTTTGTTTGCATTGAATGTATTCAGTTCCTTTAATAGCAAATCTCGTGTATTTCATTTGACATAAATTACAGTGAAATCACGTTTAAAAGCCAACTTCAGTAAAAAGGCTTTGTAGAATCACTCTGTGAAAGTCTTTAAAAACACTTCTTAACAAGGAAAGCATACGTCTTTCATCTGAGTGAAAACTGCATTCTATTCAGTTTTTAGAACTGAATTGAATGGTTAGGCGATTCACTAGTAGGGAAGTGTTTGTTTGCATTGTATGTATTTAAATCCTTTACTAGCAAATCTGGTGTCTTCTATTTGACAGAAATTTCAGTGAAATCACGTTTAAAAGCCAACATCAGTAAAAAGGCTTTGTAGAGTCACTCTATGAATGTCTTTAAAAACACTTCTTAACAAGGAAAGCATACGTCTTTCATCTGAGTGAAAACTGCATTCTATTCATTTTTTAGATCTGAGTTGAATGGTTAGGTGATTCACTAGTAGGGAAGTGTTTGTTTGCATTGTATGTATTTAAATCCTTTACTAGCAAATCTCGTGTCTTGCATTTGACAGAAATTTCAGTGAAATCACATTTAAAAGCCAACGTCAGTAAAAGGCTTTGTAGAATCACTCTGTGAATGTCTTTGAAAATACTTCTTAAGAAGGAAAGCATATGTCATTCATCTGAGTGAAAACTGCATTCTATTCAGTTTTTAGAACTGAGTTGAATGGTTAGGCGATTCACTTTTCGGGAAGTGTTTGTTTACATTGTGTATATTCAATTCTTTAATAGCAAATCCCGTGTCTTTCGTTTTACAGAAATTCCAGTGAAATCACGTTTAAGAGCCAAGGTCAGTAAAAAGGCTTGTAGAATCACTCTGTGCATGTCTTTGAAAACACGTCTTAAGAAGGAAAGCATACGTATTTCATCTGAGTGAAAACTGCATTCTATTCAGTTTTTAGAACTGAGTTGAATGGTTAGGCGATTCACTGGTAGGGAAGTGTTTGTTGGATTGTATGTATTCAGTTCCTTTAGTAGCAAATCCCGTGTCTTTCGTTTGACAGAAATTCCAGTGAAATCACGTTTAAAAGCCAACGTCAGTAAAAAGGTTTTGTAGAATCACTCCTTGAATGTCTTTGAAAACACTTCTTAAGAAGGAAAGCATACGTCTTTCATCTGAGTGAAAACTGCATTCTATTCAGTTTTTAGAACTGAGTTGAATGGTTAGGCGATTCACTGGTAGGGAAGTGGTTGTTGGCATTGTATGTATTCAGTTCCTTTACTAGCAAATCTCGTGTATTTCATTTGAGAGAAATTTCAGTGAAATCACGTTTAAAAGCCAACATCAGTCAAAAGGCTTTGTAGAATCACTCTATGAATGTCTTTAAAAACACTTCTTAACAAGGAAAGCATACGTCTTTCATCTGAGTGAAAACTGCATTCTATTCATTTTTTAGATCTGAGTTGAATGGTTAGGTGATTCACTAGTAGGGAAGTGTTTGTTTGCATTGTATGTATTTAAATCCTTTACTAGCAAATCTCGTGTCTTGCATTTGACAGAAATTTCAGTGAAATCACATTTAAAAGCCAACGTCAGTAAAAAGGCTTTGTAGAATCACTCTGTGAATGTCTTTGAAAATACTTCTTAAGAAGGAAAGCATATGTCATTCATCTGAGTGAAAACTGCATTCTATTCAGTTTTTAGAACTGAGTTGAATGGTTAGGCGATTCACTTTTCGGGAAATGTTTGTTTGCATTGTGTATATTCAATTCTTTAATAGCAAATCCCGTGTCTTTCGTTTTACAGAAATTCCAGTGAAATCACGTTTAAGAGCCAAGGTCAGTAAAAAGGCTTGTAGAATCACGCTGTGCATGTCTTTGAAAACACGTCTTAAGAAGGAAAGCATACGTATTTCATCTGAGTGAAAACTGCATTCTATTCAGTTTTTAGAACTGAGGTGAATGGTTAGGCGATTCACTGGTATGGAAGAGTTTGTTTGCATTGTATGTATTCAGTTCCATTTCTAGCATATCTCGTGTCTTGCGTTTGATAGAAATTTCAGTGAAATCACGTTTAAAAGCCAATGTCTATAAAAAGGCTCTGTAGAATCACTCTGTGAATGTCTTTGAAAACACTTCTTAAGAAGGAAAGCATACGTCTTTCATCTGAGTGAAAACTGCATTCTATTCAGTTTTTAGAACTGAGTTGAATGGTTAGGCGATTCACTGGTAGGGAAGTGTTTGTTGCATTGTATGTATTCAGTTCCTTTACTAGCAAATCCCGTGTGTTGCATTTGACAGAAATTCCAGTGAAATCACGTTTAAAAGCCAACGTCAGTAAAAAGGTTTTGTAGAATCACTCCGTGAATGTCTTTGAAAACAATTCTTAAGCAGGAAAGCATACGTCTTTCATCTGAGTGAAAACTGCATTCTATTCAGTGTTTAGAACTAAGTAGAATGGTTAGGCGATTCACTTGTAGGGAAGTGTTTGTTTGCAGTCTATATATTCAATTCATTAATAGCAAATCCCCTGTCTTGCATTTGACAGAAATTCTGGTGAAATCACATTTAAAAGCCAACGTCAGTAAAAAGGTTTTGTAGAATCACTCGGTGAATGTCTTTGAAAACACTTCTTAAGAATGAAAGCATACATATTTTATTTGAGTGAAAACTGCATTCTATTCAGTTTTTAGAACTGAGTTGAATGGTTAGGCGATTCACTTGTAGGGAAGTGTTTGTTTGCATTGTATGTATTCAGTTCCTTTAATAGCAAATCTCGTGTATTTCATTTGACATAAATTACAGTGAAATCACATTTAAAAGCCAACTTCAGTAAAAAGGCTTTGTAGAATCACTCTGTGAAAGTCTTTAAAAACACTTCTTAAGAAGGAAAGCATACGTCTTTCATCTTAGTGAAAACTGCAATCTATTCAGTTTTTAGAACTGAGTTGAATGGTTAAGTGATTCACTTGTAGGGAAGTGTTTGTTTGCATTTTGTATATTCAATTCTTTAATAGCAAATCTCGTGTCTTGCATTTGATAGAAATTCCAGTGAAATCACGTTTAAAAGCCAACGTCAGTAAAAAAGGTTTTGTAGAATCACTCAGTGAATGTCTTTGAAAACACTTCTTAGAAGGAAAGCATACGTCTTTCATCTGAGTGAAAACTGTATTTTATTCAGTTTTTAGATCTGAGTTGAATGGTTAGGCGATTCACTTTTCGGGAAGTGTTTGTTTGCATTGTATGTATTCAATTCCATTTGTAGCAAATCTGGTGTCTTGAGTTTGACAGAAATTTCAGTGAAATCACGATTAAAAGCCAACGTCAGTAAAAATGCTTTGTAGAATCACTCTGTGAATGTCTTTGAAAACACTTCTTAAGAAGGAAAGCCTATGTCTTTCATCGGAGTGAAAACTGCATTCTATTCAGTTTTTAGAACTGAGTTGAATGGTTACACGATTCACTGGTAGGTAAGTGTTTGTTGCATTGTATGTATTCAGTTCCTTTACTAGCAAATCCCGTGTCTTGCATTTGACAGAAATTACAGTGAAATCACATTTAAAAGCCAACGTCAGTAAAAAGGTTTTGTTGAATCACTCTGTGAAGGTCTTTGAAAACACTTTTTAAGAAGGAAAGCATACATCTTTCATCTGAGTGAAAACTGCATTCTATTCAGTTTTTAGAACTGAGTTGAATGGTTAGGGGATTCAGTTTTTGGGGAGTGTTTGTTTGCATTGTATGTATTCAGTTCCATTTGTAGCAAATCTGGTGTCTTGCATTTGACAGAAATTTCAGTGAAATCACGATTAAAAGACAACATCAGTAAAAAAGCTTTGTAGAATCACTCTGTGAATGTCTTTGAAAACACTTCTTAAGCAGGAAAGCATACGTCTTTCATCTGAGTGAAAACTGCATTCTATTCAGTTTTTAGAACTAAGTAGAATGGTTAGGCGATTCTCATGTAGGGAAGTGTTTGTTTGCACTCTATATATTCAATTCTTTAATAGCAAATCCCCTGTCTTGCATTTGACAGAAATTCTGGTGAAATCACATTTAAAAGCCAACGTCAGTAAAAAGGTTTTGTAGAATCACTCGGTGAATGTCTTTGAAAACACTTCTTAAGAATGAAAGCATACATATTTTATCTGAGTGAAAACTGCATTCTATTCAGTTTTTAGAACTGAGTTGAATGGTTAGGGGATTCACTTGTAGGGAAATGTTTGTTTGCATTGTATGTATTCAGTTCCTTTAATAGCAAATCTCGTGTATTTCATTTGACATAAATTACAGTGAAATCACGTTTAAAAGCCAACTTCAGTAAAAAGGCTTTGTAGAATCACTCTGTGAAAGTCTTTAAAAACACTTCTTAACAAGGAAAGCATACGTCTTTCATCTGAGTGAAAACTGCATTCTATTCAGTTTTTAGAACTGAATTGAATGGTTAGGCGATTCACTAGTAGGGAAGTGTTTGTTTGCATTGTATGTATTTAAATCCTTTACTAGCAAATCTCGTGTCTTCCATTTGACAGAAATTTCAGTGAAATCATGTCTAAAAGCCACCGTTAGTAAAAATGCTTTGTAGAATCACTTGGTGAATGTCTTTGAAAATACTTCTTAAGAAGGAAAGCATACGTCTTTCATCTGAGTGAAAACTGCAATCTATTCAGTTTTTAGAACTGAGTTGAATGGTTGGGCGATTCCCTTTTCGGGAAGTGTTTGTTTGCATTCTGTATATTCAATTCTTTAATAGCATATCCCGTGTCTTGTATTTGACAGAAATTCCAGTGAAATCCCGTTTAAAAAACAACGTCAGTAAAAAGGTTTTGTAGAATAACTCTGTGAATGTCTTTGAAAACACTTCTTTAGAAGGAAAGCATACGTCTTTCATCTGAGTGAAAACTGCATTCCATTCAGTTTTTAGAACTGAGTTGAATGGTTAGGGGATTCAGTGGTAGGGAACTGTTTGTTTGCATTGTATGTATTCAGTTCCATTTCTAGCATATCTCGTGTCTTGTGTTTGACAGAAATTTCAGTGAAATCACGTACAAAAGCACACGTCAGTAAAAAGGCTCTGTAGAATCACTCTGTGAAGGTCTTTGAAAACACTTCTTAAGAAGGAAAGCATACATCTTTCATCTGAGTGAAAACTGCATTCTATTCAGTTTTTAGAACTGAGTTGAATGGTTCGGCGATTCACTGGTTGGGAAGTGTTTGTTTGCATTGTATGTATTCAGTTACTTTCTCAGGAAATTCCGTGTCTTGCATTTGACAGAAAATCCAGTGAAATCACGTTCAAAAGCCCACGTCAGTAAAAGGCTCTGTAGAATCACTCTGTGAATGTCTTTGAAAACACTTCTTAAGAAGGAAAGCATACGTCTTTCATCTTAGTGAAAACTGCAATCTATTCAGTTTTTAGAACTGAGTTGAATGGTTAAGTGATTCACTTGTAGGAAAGTGTTTGTTTGCATTTTGTATATTCAATTCTTTAATAGCAAATCCCGTTTCTTGCATTTGATAGAAATTCCAGTGAAATCACGTTTAAAAGCCAACGTCAGTAAAAAAGGTCTTGTAGAATCACTCTGTGAATGTCTTTGAAAACACTTCTTAGAAGAAAAGCATACGTCTTTCATCTGAGTGAAAACTGTATTTTATTCAGTTTTTAGAACTGAGTTGAATGGTTAGGCGATTCACTTTTCGGGAAGTGTTTGTTTGCATTGTATGTATTCAATTCCATTTGTAGCAAATCTGGTGTCTTGAGTTTGACAGAAATTTCAGTGAAATCATGATTAAAAGCCAACGTCAGTAAAAAGGCTTTGTAGAATCACTCTGTGAATGTCTTTGAAAACACTTCTTAAGAAGGACAGCCTATGTCTTTCATCTGAGTGAAAATTGCATTCTATTCAGTTTTTAGAACTGAGTTGAATAGTTAGACGATTCACTGGTAGGGAAGTGTTTGTTGCATTGTATGTATTCAGTTCCTTTACTAGCAAATAACGTGTCTTGCATTTGACAGAAATTACAGTGAAATCACATTTAAAAGCCAACGTCAGTAAAAAGGTTTTGTAGAATCACTCTGTGAATGTCTTTGAAAACACTTCTTAAGAAGGAAAGCATACATCTTTCATCTGAGTGAAAACTGCATTCTATTCAGTTTTTAGAACTGCGTTGAATGGTTAGGCGATTCACTGGTAGGGAAGTGTTTGTTTGCATTGTATGTATTCAGTTCCATTTGTAGCAAATCTGGTGTCTTGCATTTGACAGAAATTTCAGTGAAATCACGATTAAAAGTCAACATCATAAAAAGGCTTTGTAGAATCACTCTGTGAATGTCTTTGAAAACACTTCTTAAGAAGGAAAGCATACGTCTTTCATCTGAGTGAAAACTGCATTCTATTCAGTTTTTAGAACTAAGTAGAATGGTTAGGCGATTCACTTGTAGGGAAGTGTTTGTTTGCACTCTATATATTCAATTCTTTAATAGCATATCCCCTGTCTTGCATTTGACAGAAATTCTGGTGAAATCACATTTAAAAGCCAACGTCAGTAAAAAGATTTTGTAGAATCACTCAGTGAATGTCTTTGAAAACACTTCTTAAGAATGAAAGCATACATATTTTATCTGAGTGAAAACTGCATTCTATTCAGTTTTTAGAACTGAGTTGAATGGCTAGGCGATTCACTTGTAGGGAAGTGTTTGTTTGCATTGTATGTATTTAAATCCTTTACTAGCAAATCTGGTGTCTTCTATTTGACAGAAATTTCAGTGAAATCACGTCTAAAAGCCACCGTTAGTAAAAATGCTTTGTAGAATCACTTGGTGAATGTCTTTGAAAATACTTCTTAAGAATGAAAGCATACGTCTTTCATCTAAGTGAAAACTGCATTCTATTCAGTTTTTAGAACTGAGTTGAACGGTTGGGCGATTCCCTTTTCGGGAAGTGGTTGTTTGCATTCTGTATATTCAATTCTTTAATCGCATATCCCGTGTCTTGTATTTGACAGAAATTCCAGTGAAATCACGTTTAAAAAACAACGTCAGTAAAAAGGTTTTGTAGAATCACTCTGTGAATGTCTTTGAAAACACTTCCTTAGAAGGAAAGCATACTTCTTTCAACTGAGTGAAAACTGCATTCTATTCAGTTTTTAGAACTGAGTTGAATGGTTAGGGGATTCAGTGGTAGGGAACTGTTAGTTTGCATTGTATGTATTCAGTTCCATGTCTAGCATGTGTCGTGTCTTGCGTTTGACAGAAATTTCATTGAAATCACGATTAAAAGCCAACGTCAGTAAAAAGGCTTTGTAGAATCACTCTGTGAATGTCTTTGAAAACACTTCTTAAGAAGGAAAGCCTATGTCTTTCATCTGAGTGAAAACTGCATTCTATTCAGTTTTTAGAACTGAGTTGAATGGTTAGGCGATTCACTGGTAGGGAAGTGTTTGTTGCATTGTATGTATTCAGTTCCTTTACTAGCAAATCCCGTGTCTTGCATTTGACAGAAATTCCAGTGAAATCACGTTTAAAAGCCAACGTCAGTAAAAAGGTTTTGTAGAATCACTCCTTGAATGTCTTTGAAAACACTTCTTAAGAAGGAAAGCATACGTCTTTCATCTGAGTGAAAACTGCATTCTATTCAGTTTTTAGAACTGAGTTGAATGGTTAGGCGATTCACTGGTAGGGAAGTGGTTGTTGGCATTGTGTGTATTCAGTTCCTTTACTAGCAAATCTCGTGTATTTCATTTGACAGAAATTTCAGTGAAATCACGTTTAAAAGCCAACATCAGTAAAAAGGCGTTGTAGAGTCACTCTATGAATGTCTTTAAAAACACTTCTTAAGAAGGAAAGCATACGTCTTTCATCTGAGTGAAAACTGCATTCTATTCATTTTTTAGATCTGAGTTGAATGGTTAGGTGATTCACTAGTAGGGAAGTGTTTGTTTGCATTGTATGTATTTAAATCCTTTACTAGCAAATCTCGTGTCTTGCATTTGACAGAAATTTCAGTGAAATCACATTTAAAAGCCAACGTCAGTAAAAAGGCTTTGTAGAATCACTCTGTGAATGTCTTTGAAAATACTTCTTAAGAAGGAAAGCATATGTCATTCATCTGAGTGAAAACTGCATTCTATTCAGTTTTTAGAACTGAGTTGAATGGTTAGGCGATTCACTTTTCGGGAAATGTTTGTTTGCATTCTGTATATTCAATTCTTTAATAGCAAATCCTGTGTCTTTCGTTTTACAGAAATTCCAGTGAAATCACATTTAAGAGCCAAGGTCAGTAAAAAGGCTTGTAGAATCACTCTGTGCATGTCTTTGAAAACACGTCTTAAGAAGGAAAGCATACGTATTTCATCTGAGTGAAAACTGCATTCTATTCAGTTTTTAGAACTGAGGTGAATGGTTAGGCGATTCACTGGTATGGAAGAGTTTGTTTGCATTGTATGTATTCAGTTCCATTTCTAGCATATCTCGTGTCTTTCGTTTGACAGAAATTTCAGTGAAATCACGTTTAAAAGCCAATGTCTATAAAAAGGCTCTGTAGAATCACTCTGTGAATGTCTTTGAAAACACTTCTTAAGAAGGAAAGCATACGTCTTTCATCTGAGTGAAAACTGCATTCTATTCAGTTTTTAGAACTGAGTTGAATGGTTAGGCGATTCACTTGTAGGGAAGTGTTTGTTGCATTGTATGTATTCAGTTCCTTTACTAGCAAATCCCGTGTGTTGCATTTGACAGAAATTCCAGTGAAATCACGTTTAAAAGCCAACGTCAGTAAAAAGGTTTTGTAGAATCACTCCGTGAATGTCTTTGAAAACACTTCTTAAGCAGGAAAGCATACGTCTTTCATCTGAGTGAAAACTGCATTCTATTCAGTTTTTAGAACTAAGTAGAATGGTTAGGCGATTCACTTGTTGGGAAGTGTTTGTTTGCACTCTATATATTCAATTCTTTAATAGCAAATCTCCTGTCTTGCATTTGACAGAAATTCTGGTGAAATCACATTTAAAAGCCAACGTCAATAAAAAGGATTTGTAGAATCACTCGGTGAATGTCTTTGAAAACACTTCTTAAGAATGAAAGCATACATATTTTATTTGAGTGAAAACTGCATTCTATTCAGTTTTTAGAACTGAGTTGAATGGTTAGGCGATTCACTTGTAGGGAAGTGTTTGTTGGCATTGTATGTATTCAGTTCCTTTAATAGCAAATCTCGTGTATTTCATTTGACATAAATTACAGTGAAATCACGTTTAAAAGCCAACTTCAGTAAAAAGGCTTTGTAGAATCACTCTGTGAAAGTCTTTAAAAACTCTTCTTAAGAAGGAAAGCATATGTCTTTCATCTTAGTGAAAACTGCAATCTATTCAGTTTTTAGAACTGAGTTGAATGGTTAAGTGATTCACTTGTAGGGAAGTGTTTGTTTGCATTTTGTATATTCAATTCTTTAATAGCAAATCTCGTGTCTTGCATTTGATAGAAATTCCAGTGAAATCACGTTTAAAAGCCAACGTCAGTAAAAAAGTTTTGTAGAATAACTCAGTGAATGTCTTTGAAAACACTTCTTAGAAGGAAAGCATACGTCTTTCATCTGAGTGAAAACTGTATTTTATTCAGTTTTTAGAACTGAGTTGAATGGTTAGGCGATTCACTTTTCGGGAAGTGTTTGTTTGCATTGTATGTATTCAATTCCATTTGTAGCAAATCTGGTGTCTTGAGTTTGACAGAAATTTCAGTGAAATCACGATTAAAAGCCAACGTCAGTAAAAAGGCTTTGTAGAATCACTCTGTGAATGTCTTTGAAAACACTTCTTAAGAAGGAAAGCCTATGTCTTTCATCTGAGTGAAAACTGCATTCTATTCAGTTTTTAGAATGAGTTGAATGGTTAGGCGATTCACTTGTAGGGAAGTTTTTGTTTGCATTGTATGTATTCAGTTCCTTTAATAGCAAATCTCGTGTATTTCATTTGACATTAATTACAGTGAAATCACGTTTAAAAGCCAACTTCAGTAAAAAGGCTTTGTAGAATCACTCTGTAAAAGTCTTTAAAAACACTTCTTAACAAGGAAAGCATACGTCTTTCATCTGAGTGAAAACTGCATTCTATTCAGTTTTTAGAACTGAATTGAATGGTTAGGCGATTCACTAGTAGGGAAGTGTTTGTTTGCATTGTATGTATTTAAATCCTTTACTAGCAAATCTGGTGTCTTCTATTTGACAGAAATTTCAGTGAAATCACGTCTAAAAGCCACCGTTAGTAAAAATGCTTTGTAGAATCACTTGGTGAATGTCTTTGAAAATACTTCTTAAGAATGAAAGCATACGTCTTTCATCTGAGTGAAAACTGCAATCTATTCAGTTTTTAGAACTGAGTTGAATGGTTGGGCGATTCCCTTTTTGGGAAGTGTTTGTTTGCATTCTGTATATTCAATTCTTTAATAGCATATCCCGTGTCTTGTATTTGACAGAAATTCCAGTGATATCACGTTTAAAAAACAACGTCAGTAAAAAGGTTTTGTAGAATCACTCTGTGAATGTCTTTGAAAACACTTCTTTAGAAGGAAAGCATATGTCTTTCATCTGAGTGAAAACTGCATTCTATTCAGTTTTTAGAACTGAGTTGAATGGTTAGGGGATTCAGTGGTAGGGAACTGTTTGTTTGCATTGTATGTAGTCAGTTCCATTTCTAGCATATCTCGTGTCTTGCGTTTGACAGAAATTTCATTGAAATCACGATTAAAAGCCAAGGTCAGTAAAAAGGCTTTGTAGAATCACTCTGTGAATGTCTTTGAAAACACTTCTTAAGAAGGAAAGCCTATGTCTTTCATCTGAGTGAAAACTGCATTCTATTCAGTTTTTAGAACTGAGTTGAATGGTTAGGCGATTCACTGGTAGGGAAGTATTTGTTGCATTGTATGTATTCAGTTCCTTTACTAGCAAATCCCGTGTCTTGCATTTGACAGAAATTCCAGTGAAATCACGTTTAAAAGCCAACGTCAGTAAAAAGGTTTTGTAGAATCACTCCTTGAATGTCTTTAAAAACACTTCTTAACAAGGAAAGCATACGTCTTTAATCTGAGTGAAAACTGCATTCTATTCATTTTTTAGATCTGAGTTGAATGGTTAGGTGATTCACTGGTAGGGAAGTGGTTGTTGGCATTGTATGTATTCAGTTCCTTTACTAGCAAATCTCGTGTATTTCATTTGACAGAAATTTCAGTGAAATCACGTTTAAAAGCCAACATCAGTAAAAAGGCTTTGTAGAATCACTCTGTGAATGTCTTTAAAAACACTTCTTAACAAGGAAAGCATACGTCTTTCATCTGAGTGAAAACTGCATTCTATTCAGTTTTTAGAACTGAATTGAATGGTTAGGCGATTCACTAGTAGGGAAGTGTTTGTTTGCATTGTATTTATTTAAATCCTTTACTAGGAAATCTGGTGTCTTCTATTTCACAGAAATTTCAGTGAAATCACGTCTAAAAGCCACCGTTAGTAAGAATGCTTTGTAGAATCACTTGGTGAATGTCTTTGAAAATACTTCTTAAGAATGAAAGCATACGTCTTTCATCTGAGTGAAAACTGCAATCTATTCAGTTTTTAGAACTGAGTTGAATGGTTAGGCGATTCACTTTTCTGGAAGTGTTTGTTTGCATTCTGTATATTCAATTCTTTAATAGCAAATCCCGTGCCTTTCGTTTTACAGAAATTCCAGTGAAATCACATTTAAGAGCCAAGGTCAGTAAAAAGGCTTGTAGAATCACTCTGTGAAAGTCTTTAAAAACACTTCTTAAGAAGGAAAGCATACGTCTTTCATCTTAGTGAAAACTGCAATCTATTCAGTTTTTAGAACTGGGTTGAATGGTTAAGTGATTCACTTGTAGGGAAGTGTTTGTTTGCATTGTATGTATTCAATTCCATTTGTAGCAAATCTGGTGTCTTGAGTTTGACAGAAATTTCAGTGAAATCACGATTAAAAGCCAACGTCAGTAAAAAGACTTTGTAGAATCACTCTGTGAATGTCTTTGAAAACACTTCTTAAGAAGGAAAGCCTATGTCTTTCATCTGAGTGAAAACTGCATTCTATTCAGTTTTTAGAACTGAGTTGAATGGTTAGGCGATTCACTTGTAGGGAAGTGTTTGTTTGCATTGTATGTATTCAGTTCCTTTAATAGCAAATCTCGTGTATTTCATTTGACATAAATTACAGTGAAATCACGTTTAAAAGCCAACTTCAGTAAAAAGGCTTTGTAGAATCACTCTGTGAAAGTCTTTAAAAACACTTCTTAACAAGGAAAGCATACGTCTTTCATCTGAGTGAAAACTGCATTCTATTCAGTTTTTAGAACTGAATTGAATGGTTAGGCGATTCACTAGTAGGGAAGTGTTTGTTTGCATTGTATGTATTTAAATCCTTTACTAGCAAATCTGGTGTCTTCTATTTGATAGAAATTTCAGTGAAATCATGTCTAAAAGCCACCGTTAGTAAAAATGCTTTGTAGAATCACTTGGTGAATGTCTTTGAAAATACTTCTTAAGAAGGAAAGCATACGTGTTTCATCTGAGTGAAAATTGCAATCTATTCAGTTTTTAGAACTGAGTTGAATGGTTGGGCGATTCCCTTTTCGGGAAGTGTTTGTTTGCATTCTGTATATTCAATTCTTTAATAGCATATCCCGTGTCTTGTATTTGACAGAAATTCCAGTGAAATCACATTTAAAAAACAACGTCAGTAAAAAGGTTTTGTAGAATCACTCTGTGAATGTCTTTGAAAACACTTCTTTAGAAGGAAAGCATACGTCTTTCATCTGAGTGAAAACTGCATTCTATTCAGTTTTTAGAACTGAGTTGAATGGTTAGGGGATTCAGTGGTAGGGAACTGTTTGATTGCATTGTATGTATTCAGTTCCATTTCTAGCATATCTTGTGTCTTGCGTTTGACAGAAATTTCATTGAAATCATGATTATAAGCCAACGTCAGTAAAATGGCTTTGTAGAATCACTCTGTGAATGTCTTTGAAAACACTTCTTAAGAAGGAAAGCCTATGTCTTTCATCTGAGTGAAAACTGCATTCTATTCAGTTTTTAGAACTGAGTTGAAGGGTTAGGCGATTCACTGGTAGGGAAGTGTTTGTTGCATTGTATGTATTCAGTTCCTTTAGTAGCAAATCCCGTGTCTTGCATTTGACAGAAATTCCAGTGAAATCACGTTTAAAAGGCAACGTCAGTAAAAAGGTTTTGTAGAATCACTCCTTGAATGTCTTTGAAAACACTTCTTAAGAACGAAAGCATACGTCTTTCATCTGAGTGAAAACTGCATTCTATTCATTTTTTAGATCTGAGTTGAATGGTTAGGTGATTCACTAGTAGGGAAGTGTTTGTTTGCATTGTATGTATTTAAATCCTTTACTAGCAAATCTCGTGTCTTGCATTTGACAGAAATTTCAGTGAAATCACATTTAAAAGCCAACGTCAGTAAAAAGGCTTTGTAGAATCACTCTGTGAATGTCTTTGAAAATACTTCTTAAGAAGGAAAGCATATGTCATTCATCTGAGTGAAAACTGCATTCTATTCAGTTTTTAGAACTGAGTTGAATGGTTAGGCGATTCACTTTTCGGGAAGTGTTTGTTTGCATTGTGTATATTCAATTCTTTAATAGCAAATCCCGTGTCTTTCGTTTTACAGAAATTCCAGTGAAATCACGTTTAAGAGCCAAGGTCAGTAAAAAGGCTTGTAGAATCACTCTGTGCATGTCTTTGAAAACACGTCTTAAGAAGGAAAGCATACGTATTTCATCTGAGTGAAAACTGCATTCTATTCAGTTTTTAGAACTGAGGTGAATGGTTAGGCGATTCACTGGTATGGAAGAGTTTGTTTGCATTGTATGTATTCAGTTATCTTTCTAGCATATCTCGTGTCTTGCGTTTGACAGAAATTTCAGTGAAATCACGTTTAAAAGCCAATGTCTATAAAAAGGCTCTGTAGAATCACTCTGTGAATGTCTTTGAAAACACTTCTTAAGAAGGAAAGCATACGTCTTTCATCTGAGTGAAAACTGCATTCTATTCAGTTTTTAGAACTGAGTTGAATGGTTAGGCGATTCACTGGTAGGGAAGTGTTTGTTGCATTGTATGTATTCAGTTCCTTTACTAGCAAATCTCGTGTATTTCATTTGACAGAAATTTCAGTGAAATCACGTTTAAAAGCCAACGTCAATAAAAAGGTTTTGTAGAATCACTCCGTGAATGTCTTTGAAAACACTTCTTAAGCAGGAAAGCATACGTCTTTCATCTGAGTGAAAACTGCATTCTATTCAGTTTTTAGAACTGAGTTGAATGGTTAGGCGATTCACTTGTAGGGAAGTGTTTGTTTGCATTGTATGTATTCAGTTCCTTTAATAGCAAATCTCGTGTATTTCATTTGACATAAATTACAGTGAAATCACGTTTAAAAGCCAACTTCAGTAAAAAGGCTTTGTAGAATCACTCTGTGAAAGTCTTTAAAAACACTTCTTAAGAAGGAAAGCATACGTCTTTCATCTTAGTGAAAACTGCAATCTATTCAGTTTTTAGAACTGAGTTGAATGGTTAAGTGATTCACTTGTAGGGAAGTGTTTGTTTGCATTTTGTATATTCAATTCTTTAATAGCAAATCTCGTGTCTTGCATTTGATAGAAATTCCAGTGAAATCATGTTTAAAAGCCAACGTCAGTAAAAAAGGTTTTGTAGAATCACTCAGTGAATGTCTTTGAAAACACTTCTTAGAAGGAAAGCATACGTCTTTCATCTGAGTGAAAACTGTATTTTATTCAGTTTTTAGATCTGAGTTGAATGGTTAGGCGATTCACTTTTCGGGAAGTGTTTGTTTGCATTGTATGTATTCAATTCCATTTGTAGCAAATCTGGTGTCTTGAGTTTGACAGAAATTTCAGTGAAATCACGATTAAAAGCCAACGTCAGTAAAAATGCTTTGTAGAATCACTCTGTGAATGTCTTTGAAAACACTTCTTAAGAAGGAAAGCCTATGTCTTTCATCTGAGTGAAAACTGCATTATATTCAGTTTTTAGAACTGAGTTGAATGGTTAGACGATTCACTGGTAGGTAAGTGTTTGTTGCATTGTATGTATTCAGTTCCTTTACTAGCAAATCCCGTGTCTTGCATTTGACTGAAATTACAGTGAAATCACATTTAAAAGCCAACGTCAGTAAAAAGGTTTTGTTGAATCACTCTGTGAATGTCTTTGAAAACACTTTTTAAGAAGGAAAGCATACATCTTTCATCTGAGTGAAAACTGCATTCTATTCAGTTTTTAGAACTGAGGTGAATGGTTAGGCGATTCACTGGTAGGGAAGTGTTTGTTTGCATTGTATGTATTCAGTTCCATTTGTAGCAAATCTGGTGTCTTGCATTTGACAGAAATTTCAGTGAAATCACGATTAAAAGTCAACATCAGTAAAAAGGCTTTGTAGAATCACTCTGTGAATGTCTTTGAAAACACTTCTTAAGCAGGAAAGCATACGTCTTTCATCTGAGTGAAAACTGCATTCTATTCAGTTTTTAGAACTAAGTAGAATGGTTAGGCGATTCACATGTAGGGAAGTGTTTGTTTGCACTCTATATATTCAATTCTTTAATAGCAAATCCCCTGTCTTGCATTTGACAGAAATTCTGGTGAAATCACATTTAAAAGCCAACGTCAGTAAAAAGGTTTTGTAGAATCACTCGGTGAATGTCTTTGAAAACACTTCTTAAGAATGAAAGCATACATATTTTATCTGAGTGAAAACTGCATTCTATTCAGTTTTTAGAACTGAGTTGAATGGTTAGGCGATTCACTTGTAGGGAAATGTTTGTTTGCATTGTATGTATTCAGTTCCTTTAATAGCAAATCTCGTGTATTTCATTTGACATAAATTACAGTGAAATCACGTACAAAAGCACACGTCAGTAAAAAGGCTCTGTAGAATCACTCTGTGAAAGTCTTTAAAAACACTTCTTAAGAAGGAAAGCATACGTCTTTCATCTGAGTGAAAACTGCATTCTATTCAGTTTTTAGAACTGAATTGAATGGTTAGGCGATTCACTAGTAGGGAAGTGTTTGTTTGCATTGTATCTATTTAAATCCTTTACTAGCAAATCTCGTGTCTTCCATTTGACAGAAATTTCAGTGAAATCATGTCTAAAAGCCACCGTTAGTAAAAATGCTTTGTAGAATCACTTGGTGAATGTCTTTGAAAATACTTCTTAAGAAGGAAAGCATACGTCTTTCATCTGAGTGAAAACTGCAATCTATTCAGTTTTTAGAACTGAGTTGAATGGTTGGGCGATTCCCTTTTCGGGAAGTGTTTGTTTGCATTCTGTATATTCAATTCTTTAATAGCATATCCCGTGTCTTGTATTTGACAGAAATTCCAGTGAAATCACGTTTAAAAAACAACGTCAGTAAAAAGGTTTTGTAGAATCACTCTGTGAATGTCTTTGAAAACACTTCTTTAGAAGGAAAGCATACGTCTTTCATCTGAGTGAAAACTGCATTCTATTCAGTTTTTAGAACTGAGTTGAATGGTTAGGGGATTCAGTGGTAGGGAACTGTTTGTTTGCATTGTATGTATTCAGTTCCATTTCTAGCATATCTCGTGTCTTGTGTTTGACAGAAATTTCAGTGAAATCACGTACAAAAGCACACGTCAGTAAAAAGGCTCTGTAGAATCACTCTGTGAAGGTCTTTGAAAACACTTCTTAAGAAGGAAAGCATACATCTTTCATCTGAGTGAAAACTGCATTCTATTCAGTTTTTAGAACTGAGTTGAATGGTTCGGCGATTCACTGGTTGGGAAGTGTTTGTTTGCATTGTATGTATTCAGTTACTTTCCCAGGAAATTCCGTGTCTTGCATTTGACAGAAAATCCAGTGAAATCACGTTCAAAAGCCCACGTCAGTAAAAGGCTCTGTAGAATCACTCTGTGAATGTCTTTGAAAACACTTCTTTGTTGTAGTAGGGTTTCTCTGGGTCCCGGGCGGCCAGAGATCCGAGACCCACAGACCTGCCGTGCCAGACCCCTCAGCTGTCCAGCCGCCCAGGTCCCCATAAATAACTCAGAGGCTTACATTAAGTCCATGCTGTTTGGTCTATGGCTCAGGCACCTTGCTAGCTAGCTCTTATATCTTAAATCAACCCATTTCCATTAATCTGTTGGCCACGTGGCTCGTGGCTTACCCGTGTCTCCTTACATGTTGCTCCTTGGGCGGCTTCAGCGCGGTCTGCCCTGACTCCGCCCTGCTTCTCCTACCTAAACTCTGACTCTCCTCCCACTTCCTCTATGGTGCCCGCCATGACCCATAACAGCTCCTTTATTTAAAGATACAGCACACACAAATGCATTCTCACATCACTTCCCCCTTTCTCTCTAATCAAAAAGGAAGGTTTCAATTTTAACATAGCAAAATTATATATAACAAAATAGCTATCAAGCAAGAATTACAGTTACAATATCTAGTCTATTTGTATTTAGCAAAATTAAAGAAAATATTCTATCATCTACCTTATCTTTATGAATCTAAAGTTTCATATCTAATATATCTTTCAAATGACTAAGAAAAACTGTACATATAACTATCTAATCTTCAACTACATCAAAGACCACAGAAGGATATATTTACCCAAGTAAGCCAGAAGTGCAAGCGACTTCTAAAATCTAGAAAGGATACAGATGACACCTATCTGCCTGGACAGTCACCCAAAGTTCCTTTATAAAGTTGGGGCATCCATCTTCAGCCTACAGGCCCAAAGTCTCTTTTCATTTCAGTGAAGCAGGAAATCTGCTCTGCCCATTCTGGCACAGTTCATCCGTTGCTTCTCCTTGAGTCCTGAAGAATGTCTGACAGTTTTCTCTGTAAAGCAGGAACCTGAATGATGATCTTGGCTTGTTCTGCCAAAGTTCAGAGGTCATCTTCTTATGGAACCTGCATGTCCAGTTTAAACAGCATACTGTCAAGCAGTCAATATAAAAACAGGTTCTTCTCTAGTGGCTTACCATTATCACAAATAGAGTAGACTCCATATGGAGTTTCTTCGATGCCCATTTTCCTGTTGAAGTAAATTAGTGCTGCCAGGAGCAGACCTGTCTCACTGTCCAGAAAAGTCTAAGCTCTTAAAACATTTTAAATGCCATATTCTGTAGGTCTTAGAAGTATTTGAAGATTACCTACGTAATTGAAATATATTTTTGTATACCTAAAAATCTTAACTAACCTAACTATAAGTTTGATTATCAAAAGTGACTATTAACCTTCATTTCTTAATTATACACTACAATTTTAAAACAGTTACATGAACATCATACCTTAAACAAGAATAGAAAAACACATACAGCATAATAAAATTGACTTTAAATTTGTATCAATAAACCAAAATCTATACCAATGTAAAACATTTTGAGATTAACAGCTGATTTTCTGATCTAAGTAAATTCAATAATCTAATTTTTAAAAAAGCATTCACATACCATATCCCCCGTTTCTTCTTAGAAAGAGATTGACTATGACCATTAACCATTTATAATGAAAACAAACATTTAGAAACAATATTTGGGGAATTTGGGCAAAGTTATCTATTACTACTTCCTGCTGATTAAGGGGCGTTGAAAATCTCATGGATTGTTGAGACTGGATCATAATCTGTAGCTGTGAAGCTGATCTGGCCATCTCTTTTCATCAGAGGTTTTTTCAGGGGGTCTTGGTTGATGAAACCATATTTGCCTGGAAGCAATCCACAGGTTCTCATCTGTGGAAACAGAAACAGAACTCTTCCAAAGCAATAAATCCTTAGACACAAATTTCAAAATCAAAATACCTTTAAAATATACATTCTTGTTTAACTTAGTAGCCTTTGCAATCCATTGTCTTTTTGCAGTTAGCTCATTAACAGTTAAAAAATTAAAAGAAAACACAATAACAACCAAAATCCAGATTTTGTGTCTATTTTCCATCTTTACTTGGCTTATTATCTTTTTATTACTTTATTTCTCGCTTTAAAAACTTTTTCTAACCTCTTTATTTTCTCTCTGAAGCCTATGTACCTTTTACAAACATTGTAACCCGTTTACAGGTTTTCTTTTTATCTGAATCTGTTTTATTGTGAATCCTTAATCATCTTCTAACCTTAAGAGCTTTTAAAATACATTCTCCAAAAAGAAGCACAGTTTTTGCAAATTAGGCTGAATCACTAAGTTTTCTTAAGCGGACCGTAAACAGAACACACCCAAGAAGATGCTGCCACGAAGAAAATCTGTTTCTCTTTTGTTCAAAATAAGCAGAAATCCAAAATCAATCACATATTACTGAGTCCTCTGTGAGTCCCCAGGAACCTGTCTGATTGCAGCCTATACTGCCTGCCGCCAGCCCGCCGCCGGCGCCATTTTGAATGCGATCCGGACCATGCTTTCTTTGTACAAAGACCCGATTCACATACACAATTTGGAAGCTGCCTTTGCTCAGTTTTTGCTAAAACCCTTTTTAAACTTTCTCAGGCATTAAGTGGATAATCGACCCACGTTGGATGCGCCATCTGTTGTAGTAGGGTTTCTCTGGGTCCCGGGCGGCCAGAGATCCGAGACCCACAGACCTGCCGTGCCAGACCCCTCAGCTGTCCAGCCGCCCAGGTCCCCAAAAATAACTCAGAGGCTTACATTAAGTCCATGCTGTTTGGTCTATGGCTCAGGCACCTTGCTGGCTAGCTCTTATATCTTAAATCAACCCATTTCCATTAATCTGTTGGCCACGTGGCTCGTGGCTTACCCGTGTCTCCTTACATGTTGCTCCTTGGGCGGCTTCAGCGCGGTCTGCCCTGACTCCGCCCTGCTTCTCCTACCTAAACTCTGACTCTCCTCCCACTTCCTCTATGGTGCCCGCCATGACCCATAACAGCTCCTTTATTTAAAGATACAGCACACACAAATGCATTCTCACATCACTTCTTAAGAAGGAAAGCATATGTCTTTCATCTTAGTGAAAACTGCAATCTATTCAGTTTTTAGAACTGAGTTGAATGGTTAAGTGATTCACTTGTAGGAAAGTGTTTGTTTGCATTTTGTATATTCAATTCTTTAATAGCAAATCCCGTTTCTTGCATTTGATAGAAATTCCAGTGAAATCACGTTTAAAAGCCAACGTCAGTAAAAAAGATCTTGTAGAATCACTCTGTGAATGTCTTTGAAAACACTTCTTAGAAGGAAAGCATACGTCTTTCATCTGAGTGAAAACTGTATATTATTCAGTTTTTAGAACTGAGTTGAATGGTTAGGCGATTCACTTTTCGGGAAGTGTTTGTTTGCATTGTATGTATTCAATTCCATTTGTAGCAAATCTGGTGTCTTGAGTTTGACAGAAATTTCAGTGAAATCATGATTAAAAGCCAACGTCAGTAAAAAGGCTTTGTAGAATCACTCTGTGAATGTCTTTGAAAACACTTCTTAAGAAGGACAGCCTATGTCTTTCATCTGAGTGAAAACTGCATTCTATTCAGTTTTTAGAACTGAGTTGAATGGTTAGACGATTCACTGGTAGGGAAGTGTTTGTTGCATTGTATGTATTCAGTTCCTTTACTAGCAAATAACGTGTCTTGCATTTGACAGAAATTACAGTGAAATCACATTTAAAAGCCAACGTCAGTAAAAAGGTTTTGTAGAATCACTCTGTGAATGTCTTTGAAAACACTTCTTAAGAAGGAAAGCATACATCTTTCATCTGAGTGAAAACTGCATTCTATTCAGTTTTTAGAACTGCGTTGAATGGTTAGGCAATTCACTGGTAGGGAAGTGTTTGTTTGCATTGTATGTATTCAGTTCCATTTGTAGCAAATCTGGTGTCTTGCATTTGACAGAAATTTCAGTGAAATCACGATTAAAAGTCAACATCAGTAAAAAGGCTTTGTAGAATCACTCTGTGAATGTCTTTGAAAACACTTCTTAAGCAGGAAAGCATACGTCTTTCATCTGAGTGAAAACTGCATTCTATTCAGTTTTTAGAACTAAGTAGAATGGTTAGGCGATTCACTTGTAGGGAAGTGTTTGTTTGCACTCTATATATTCAATTCTTTAATAGCATATCCCCTGTCTTGGATTTGACAGAAATTCTGGTGAAATCACATTTAAAAGCCAACGTCAGTAAAAAGGTTTTGTAGAATCACTCAGTGAATGTCTTTGAAAACACTTCTTAAGAATGAAAGCATACATATTTTATCTGAGTGAAAACTGCATTCTATTCAGTTTTTAGAACTGAGTTGAATGGCTAGGCGATTCACTTGTAGGGAAGTGTTTGTTTGCATTGTATGTATTCAGTTCCTTTAATAGCAAATCTCGTGTATTTCATTTGACATAAATTACAGTGAAATCACGTTTAAAAGCCAACTTCAGTAAAAAGGCTTTGTAGAATCACTCTGTGAAAGTCTTTAAAAACACTTCTTAACAAGGAAAGCATACGTCTTTCATCTGAGTGAAAACTGCATTCTATTCAGTTTTTAGAACTGAATTGAATGGTTAGGCGATTCACTAGTAGGGAAGTGTTTGTTTGCATTGTATGTATTTAAATCCTTTACTAGCAAATCTGGTGTCTTCTATTTGACAGAAATTTCAGTGAAATCACGTCTAAAAGCCACCGTTAGTAAAAATGCTTTGTAGAATCACTTGGTGAATGTCTTTGAAAATACTTCTTAAGAATGAAAGCATACGTCTTTCATCTAAGTGAAAACTGCATTCTATTCAGTTTTTAGAACTGAGTTGAACGGTTGGGCGATTCCCTTTTCGGGAAGTGGTTGTTTGCATTCTGTATATTCAATTCTTTAATAGCATATCCCGTGTCTTGTATTTGACAGAAATTCCAGTGAAATCACGTTTAAAAAACAACGTCAGTAAAAAGGTTTTGTAGAATCACACTGTGAATGTCTTTGAAAACACTTCCTTAGAAGGAAAGCATACGTCTTTCATCTGAGTGAAAACTGCATTCTATTCAGTTTTTAGAACTGAGTTGAATGGTTAGGGGATTCAGTGGTAGGGAACTGTTAGTTTGCATTGTATGTATTCAGTTCCATGTCTAGCATATCTCCTGTCTTGCGTTTGTCAGAAATTTCATTGAAATCACGATTAAAAGCCAACGTCAGTAAAAAGGCTTTGTAGAATCACTCTGTGAATGTCTTTGAAAACACTTCTTAAGAAGGAAAGCATACGTCTTTCATCTGAGTGAAAACTGCATTCTATTCAGTTTTTAGAACTGAGTTGAATGGTTAGGGGATTCAGTGGTAGGGAACTGTTTGTTTGCATTGTATGTATTCAGTTCCATTTCTAGCTTATCTTGTGTCTTGCGTTTGACAGAAATTTCATTGAAATCATGATTATAAGCCAACGTCAGTAAAATGGCTTTGTAGAATCACTCTGTTTATGTCTTTGAAAACACTTCTTAAGAAGGAAAGCCTATGTCTTTCATCTGAGTGAAAACTGCATTCTATTCAGTTTTTAGAACTGAGTTGAATGGTTAGGCGATTCACTGGTAGGGAAGTGTTTGTTGCATTGTATGTATTCAGTTCCTTTAGTAGCAAATCCCTTGTCTTGCATTTGACAGAAATTCCAGTGAAATCACGTTTAAAAGCCAACGTCAGTAAAAAGGTTTTGTAGAATCACTCCTTGAATGTCTTTGAAAACACTTCTTAAGAAGGAAAGCATACGTCTTTCATCTGAGTGAAAACTGCATTCTATTCAGTTTTTAGAACTGAGTTGAATGGTTCGGCGATTCACTGGTAGGGAAGTGGTTGTTGGCATTGTATGTATTCAGTTCCTTTTCTAGCAAATCTCCTGTATTTCATTTGAGAGAAATTTCAGTGAAATCACGTTTAAAAGCCAACATCAGTAAAAAGGCTTTGTAGAATCACTCTATGAATGTCTTTAAAAATACTTCTTAACAAGGAAAGCATACGTCTTTCATCTGAGTGAAAACTGCATTCTATTCATTTTTTAGATCTGAGTTGAATGGTTAGGTGATTCACTAGTAGGGAAGTGTTTGTTTGCATTGTATGTATTTAAATCCTTTACTAGCAAATCTCGTGTCTTGCATTTGACAGAAATTTCAGTGAAATCACATTTAAAAGCGAACGTCAGTAAAAAGGCTTTGTAGAATCACTCTGTGAATGTCTTTGAAAATACTTCTTAAGAAGGAAAGCATATGTCATTCATCTGAGTGAAAACTGCATTCTATTCAGTTTTTAGAACTGAGTTGAATGGTTAGGCGATTCACTTTTCGGGAAGTGTTTGTTTGCATTGTGTATATTCAATTCTTTAATAGCAAATCCCGTGTCTTTCGTTTTACAGAAATTCCAGTGAAATCACGTTTAAGAGCCAAGGTCAGTAAAAAGGCTTGTAGAATCACTCTGTGCATGTCTTTGAAAACACGTCTTAAGAAGGAAAGCATACGTATTTCATCTGAGTGAAAACTGCATTCTATTCAGTTTTTAGAACTGAGGTGAATGGTTAGGCGATTCACTGGTATGGAAGAGTTTGTTTGCATTGTATGTATTCAGTTCCCTTTCTAGCATATCTCGTGTCTTGCGTTTGACAGAAATTTCAGTGAAATCACGTTTAAAAGCCAATGTCTATAAAAAGGCTCTGTAGAATCACTCTGTGAATGTCTTTGAAAACACTTCTTAAGAAGGAAAGCATACGTCTTTCATCTGAGTGAAAACTGCATTCTATTCAGTTTTTAGAACTGAGTTGAATGGTTAGGCGATTCACTGGTAGGGAAGTGTTTGTTGCATTGTATGTATTCAGTTCCTTTACTAGCAAATCCCGTGTGTTGCATTTGACAGAAATTCCAGTGAAATCACGTTTAAAAGCCAACGTCAGTAAAAAGGTTTTGTAGGATCACTCCGTGAATGTCTTTGAAAACACTTCTTAAGCAGGAAAGCATACGTCTTTCATCTGAGTGAAAACTGCATTCTATTCAGTTTTTAGAACTGAGTTGAATGGTTAGGCGATTCACTTGTAGGGAAGTGTTTGTTTGCATTGTATGTATTCAGTTCCTTTAATAGCAAATCTCGTGTATTTCATTTGACTTAAATTACAGTGAAATCACGTTTAAAAGCCAACTTCAGTAAAAAGGCTTTGTAGAATCACTCTGTGAAAGTCTTTAAAAACACTTCTTAAGAAGGAAAGCATACGTCTTTCATCTTAGTGAAAACTGCAATCTATTCAGTTTTTAGAACTGAGTTGAATGGTTAAGTGATTCACTTGTAGGGAAGTGTTTGTTTGCATTTTGTATATTCAATTCTTTAATAGCAAATCTCGTGTCTTGCATTTGATAGAAATTCCAGTGAAATCATGTTTAAAAGCGAACGTCAGTAAAAAAGGTTTTGTAGAATCACTCAGTGAATGTCTTTGAAAACACTTCTTAGAAGGAAAGCATACGTCTTTCATCTGAGTGAAAACTGTATTTTATTCAGTTTTTAGATCTGAGTTGAATGGTTAGGCGATTCACTTTTCGGGAAGTGTTTGTTTGCATTGTATGTATTCAATTCCATTTGTAGCAAATCTGGTGTCTTGAGTTTGACAGAAATTTCAGTGAAATCACGATTAAAAGCCAACGTCAGTAAAAATGCTTTGTAGAATCACTCTGTGAATGTCTTTGAAAACACTTCTTAAGAAGGAAAGCCTATGTCTTTCATCTGAGTGAAAACTGCATTCTATTCAGTTTTTAGAACTGAGTTGAATGGTTAGACGATTCACTGGTAGGTAAGTGTTTGTTGCATTGTATGTATTCAGTTCCTTTACTAGCAAATCCCGTGTCTTGCATTTGACAGAAATTACAGTGAAATCACATTTAAAAGCCAACGTCAGTAAAAAGGTTTTGTTGAATCACTCTGTGAATGTCTTTGAAAACACTTTTTAAGAAGGAAAGCATACATCTTTCATCTGAGTGAAAACTGCATTCTATTCAGTTTTTAGAACTGAGTTGAATGGTTAGGCGATTCACTGGTAGGGAAGTGTTTGTTTGCATTGTATGTATTCAGTTCCATTTGTAGCAAATCTGTTGTCTTGCATTTGACAGAAATTTCAGTGAAATCACGATTAAAAGCCAACATCAGTAAAAAGGCTTTGTAGAATCACTCTGTGAATGTCTTTGAAAACACTTCTTAAGCAGGAAAGCATACGTCTTTCATATGAGTGAAAACTGCATTCTATTCAGTTTTTAGAACTAAGTAGAATGGTTAGGCGATTCACATGTAGGGAAGTGTTTGTTTGCACTCTATATATTCAATTCTTTAATAGCAAATCCCCTGTCTTGCATTTGACAGAAATTCTGGTGAAATCACATTTAAAAGCCAACGTCAGTAAAAAGGTTTTGTAGAATCACTCGGTGAATGTCTTTGAAAACACTTCTTAAGAATGAAAGCATACATATTTTATCTGAGTGAAAACTGCATTCTATTCAGTTTTTAGAACTGAGTTGAATGGTTAGGCGATTCACTTGTAGGGAAATGTTTGTTTGCATTGTATGTATTCAGTTCCTTTAATAGCAAACTCGTGTATTTCATTTGACATAAATTACAGTGAAATCACGTACAAAAGCACACGTCAGTAAAAAGGCTCTGTAGAATCACTCTGTGAAAGTCTTTAAAAACACTTCTTAACAAGGAAAGCATACGTCTTTCATCTGAGTGAAAACTGCATTCTATTCAGTTTTTAGAACTGAATTGAATGGTTAGGCGATTCACTAGTAGGGAAGTATTTGTTTGCATTGTATGTATTTAAATCCTTTACTAGCAAATCTCGTGTCTTCCATTTGAAAGAAATTTCA
Source organism: Phyllotis vaccarum (assembly GCA_033318265.1). Classification (NCBI taxonomy): domain Eukaryota; kingdom Metazoa; phylum Chordata; class Mammalia; order Rodentia; family Cricetidae; genus Phyllotis; species Phyllotis vaccarum. The sequence continues at coordinate 62,799,837 of JARWLC010000017.1, forward strand.
GTGAAATCATGTCTAAAAGCCACCGTTAGTAAAAATGCTTTGTAGAATCACTTGGTGATTGTCTTTGAAAATACTTCTTAAGAAGGAAAGCATACGTCTTTCATCTGAGTGAAAACTGCAATCTATTCAGTTTTTAGAACTGAGTTGAATGGTTGGGCGATTCCCTTTTCGGGAAGTGTTTGTTTGCATTCTGTATATTCAATTCTTTAATAGCAAATCCCGTGTCTTGTATTTGACAGAAATTCCAGTGAAATCACATTTAAAAAACAACGTCAGTAAAAAGGTTTTGTAGAATCACTCTGTGAATGTCTTTGAAAACACTTCTTTAGAAGGAAAGCATACGTCTCTCATCTGAGTGAAAACTGCATTCTATTCAGTTTTTAGAACTGAGTTGAATGGTTAGGGGATTCACTGGTAGGGAACTGTTTGTTGGCATTGTATGTATTCAGTTCCATTTCTAGCATATCTCGTGTCTTGCGTTTGACAGAAATTTCAGTGAAATCACGTACAAAAGCACACGTCAGTAAAAAGGCTCTGTAGAATCACTCTGTGAAGGTCTTTGAAAACACTTCTTAAGAAGGAAAGCATACATCTTTCATCTGAGCGAAAACTGCATTCTATTCAGTTTTTAGAACTGAGTTGAATGGTTTGGCGATTCTCTGGTTGGGAAGTGTTTGTTTGCATTGTATGTATTCAGTTCCTTTACTAGGAAATTCCCTGTCTTGCATTTGACAGAAAATCCAGTGAAATCACGTTCAAAAGCCCACTTCAGTAAAAAGGCTCTGTAGAATCACTCTGTGAATGTCTTTGAAAACACTTCTTAAGAAGGAAAGCATACGTCTTTCATCTTAGTGAAAACTGCAATCTAGTCAGTTTTTAGAACTGAGTTCAATGGTTAAGTGATTTACTTGTAGGGAAGTGTTTGTTTGCATTGTATATATTCAGTTCCTTCACTAGCAAATCTGGTGTCATGCATTTGACAGAAATTTCAGTGAAATCACATTTAAAAACCAACATCAGTAAAAGGCTTTGTAGAATCACTCTGTGAATGTCTTGGAAAACACTTCTTAAGAAGGAAAGCATACGTCTTTCATCTGAGTGAAAACTCCATTCTATTCAGTTTGTAGAACTGAGTTGAATGGTTAGGCAATTCACTTTTCGGGAAGTGTTTGTTTGCATTGTATGTATTCAATTCCATTTGTAGCAAATCCGGTGTCTTGCATTTGACAGAAATTTCAGTGAAATCACGATTAAAAGCCAACGTCAGTAAAAAGGCTTTGTAGAATCACTCTGTGAATGTCTTTGAAAACACTTCTTAAGAAGGAAAGCATACGTGTTTCATCTGAGTGAAAACTGCATTCTATTCAGTTTTTAGAACTGAGTAGAATGGTTAGGCGATTCACTTGTAGGGAAGTGTTTTTTTGCACTCTATATATTCAATTCTTTAATAGCAAATCCCCTGTCTTGCATTTGACAGAAATTCTGGTGAAATCACATTTAAAAGCCAACGTCAGTAAAAAGGTTTTGTAGAATCACTCGGTGAATGTCTTTGAAAACACTTCTTAAGAATGAAAGCATACATATTTTTTCTGAGTGAAAACTGCATTCTATTCAGTTTTTAGAACTGAGTTGAATTGTTAGGCGATTCACTTGTAGGGAAGTGTTTGTTTGCATTGTATGTATTCAGTTACTTTAATAGCAAATCTCGTGTATTTCATTTAACATAAATTCCAGTGAAATCACGTTTAAAGTCAACTTCAGTAAAAAGGCTTTGTAGAATCACTCTGTGAAAGTCTTTAAAAACACTTCTTAACAAGGAAAGCATACGTCTTTCATCTGAGTGAAAACTGCATTCTATTCAGTTTTTAGAACTGAGTTGAATGGTTGGATGATTCCCTTTTCGGGAAGTGTTTGTTTGATTCTGTATATTCAATTCTTTAATAGCAAATCCCGTGTCTTGTATTTTACAGAAATTCCAGTGAAATAACGTTTAAAAAACTACGTAAGTAAAAAGGTTTTGTAGAATCACTCTGTGAATGTCTTTGAAAACACTTCTTAAGAAGGAAAGCATACGTCTTTCATCTGAGTGAAAACTGTATTCTATTCAGTTTTTAGAACTGAGTTGAATGGTTATGCGATTCACTGGTAGGGAACTGTTTGTTTGCATTGTATGTATTCAGTTCCATTTCTAGCATATCTCGTGTCTTGCGTTTGACAGAAATTTCAGTGAAATCACGTACAAAAAGCACACGTCAGTAAAAAGGCTCTGTAGAATCACTCTGTGAATGTCTTTGAAAACACTTCTTAAGAAGGAAAGCATACGTCTTTCATCTTAGTGAAAACTGCAATCTATTAAGTTTTTAGAACTGAGTTGAATGGTTAAGTGATTCACTTGTAGGAAGTGTTTGTTTGCATTTTGTATATTCAATTCTTTAATAGCAAATCTCGTGTCTTGCATTTGATAGAAATTCCAGTGAAATCATGTTTAAAAGCCAACGTCAGTAAAAAAGGTTTTGTAGAATCACTCAGTGAATGTCTTTGAAAACACTTCTTAGAAGGAAAGCATACGTCTTTCATCTGAGTGAAAACTGTATTTTATTCAGTTTTTAGAACTGAGTTGAATGGTTAGGCGATTCCCTTTTCGGGAAGTGTTTGTTTGCATTGTATGTATTCAATTCCATTTGTAGCAAATCTGGTGTCTTGAGTTTGACAGAAATTTCAGTGAAATCATGATTAAAAGCCAACGTCAGTAAAAAGGCTTTGTAGAATCACTCTGTGAATGTCTTTGAAAACACTTCTTAAGAAGGAAAGCCTATGTCTTTCATCTGAGTGAAAACTGCATTCTATTCAGTTTTTAGAACTGAGTTGAATGGTTAGGCGATTCACTGGTAGGGAAGTATTTGTTTGCATTGTATGTATTCAGTTCCATTTGTAGCAAATCTGGTGTCTTGCATTTGACAGAAATTTCAGTGAAATCACGATTAAAAGCCAACATCAGTAAAAACGCTTTGTAAAATCACTCTGTGAATGACTTTGAAAACACTTCTTAAGCAGGAAAGCATACGTCTTTCATCTGAGTGAAAACTGCATTCTATTCAGTTTTTAGAACTAAGTAGAATGGTTAGGCGATTCACTTGTAGGGAAGTGTTTGTTTGCACTCTATATATTCAATTCTTTAATAGCAAATCCCCTGTCTTGCATTTGACATAAATTACAGTGAAATCACGTTTAAAAGCCAACTTCAGTAAAAAGGCTTTGTAGAATCACTCTGTGAAAGTCTTTAAAAACACTTCTTAACAAGGAAAGCATACGTCTTTCATCTGAGTGAAAACTGCATTCTATTCAGTTTTTAGAACTGGTTGAATGGTTAGGCGATTCACTGGTAGGGAAGTGTTTGTTTGCATTGTAAGTATTCAGTTACTTTACTAGGAAATTCCGTGTCTTGCATTTGACAGAAAATCCAGTGAAATCACGTTCAAAAGCCCATGTCAGTAAAAAGGCTCTGTAGAATCACTCTGTGAATGTCTTGGAAAACACTTCTTAAGAAGGGAAGCATACGTCTTTCATCTTAGTGAAAACTGCAATCTATTAAGTTTTTAGAACTGAGTTGAATGGTTAAGTGATTCACTTGTAGGGAAGTGTTTGTTTGCATTTTGTATATTCAATTCTTTAATAGCAAATCTCGTGTCTTGCATTTGATAGAAATTCCAGTGAAATCATGTTTAAAAGCCAACGTCAGTAAAAAAGGTTTTGTAGAATCACTCAGTGAATGTCTTTGAAAACACTTCTTAGAAGGAAAGCATACGTCTTTCATCTGAGTGAAAACTGTATTTTATTCAGTTTTTAGAACTGAGTTGAATGGTTAGGCGATTCACTTTTCGGGAAGTGTTTGCTTGCATTGTATGTATTCAATTCCATTTGTAGCAAATCTGGTGTCTTGAGTTTGACAGAAATTTCAGTGAAATCACGATTAAAAGCCAACGTCAGTAAAAAGGCTTTGTAGAATCACTCTGTGAATGTCTTTGAAAACACTTCTTAAGAAGGAAAGCCTATGTCTTTCATCTGAGTGAAAACTGCATTCTATTCAGTTTTTAGAACTCAGTTGAATGGTTAGACGATTCACTGATAGGGAAGTGTTTGTTGCATTGTATGTATTCAGTTCCTTTACTAGCAAATCCCGTGTCTTGCATTTGACAGAAATTGCAGTGAAATCACATTTAAAAGCCAACGTCAGTAAAAAGGTTTTGTAGAATCACTCTGTGAATGTCTTTGAAAACACTTCTTAAGAAGGAAAGCATACATCTTTCATCTGAGTGAAAACTGCATTCTATTCAGTTTTTAGAACTGAGTTGAATGGTTCTGCGATTCACTAGTAGGGAAGTGTTTGTGTGCATTGTATGTATTTAAATCCTTTACTAGCAAATCTGGTGTCTTCCATTTGAAAGAAATTTCAGTGAAATCACATTTAAAAGCCAACGTCAGTAAAAATGCTTTGTAGAATCACTTGGTGCATGTCTTTGAAAATACTTCTTAAGAAGGAAAGCATACGTCTTTCATCTGAGTGAAAACTGCAATCTCTTCAGTTTTTAGAACTGAGTTGAATGGTTGTGCGATTCCCTTTTCGGGAAGTGTTTTTTTTTGCATTCTGTATATTCAATTCTTTAATAGCAAATCCCGTGTCTTGTATTTGACAGAAATTCCAGTGAAATCACATTTAAAAAACAACGTCAGTAAAAAGGTTTTGTAGAATCACTCTGTGAATGTCTTTGAAAACACTTCTTTAGAAGGAAAGCATACGTCTTTCATCTGAGTGAAAACTGCATTCTATTCAGTTTTTAGAACTGAGTTGAATGGTTAGGGGAGTCACTGGTAGGGAACTGTTTGTTGGCATTGTATGTATTCAGTTCCATTTCTAGCATATCTCGTGTCTTGCGTTTGACAGAAATTTCAGTGAAATCACGTACAAAAGCACACGTCAGTAAAAAGGCTCTGTAGAAACACTCTGTGAAGGTCTTTGAAAACACTTCTTAAGAAGGAAAGCATACATCTTTCATCTGAGCGAAAACTGCATTCTATTCAGTTTTTAGAACTGAGTTGAATGGTTCGGCGATTCTCTGGTTGGGAAGTGTTTGTTTGCATTGTATGTATTCAGTTCCTTTACTAGGAAATTCCCTGTCTTGCATTTGACAGAAAATCCAGTGAAATCACGTTCAAAAGCCCACTTCAGTAAAAAGGCTCTGTAGAATCACTCTGTGAATGTCTTTGAAAACACTTCTTAAGAAGGAAAGCATACGTCTTTCATCTTAGTGAAAACTGCAATCTAGTCAGTTTTTAGAACTGAGTTCAATGGTTAAGTGATTTACTTGTAGGGAAGTGTTTGTTTGCATTGTATATATTCAGTTCCTTCACTAGCAAATCTGGTGTCATGCATTTGACAGAAATTTCAGTGAAATCACATTTAAAAACCAACATCAGTAAAAGGCTTTGTAGAATCACTCTGTGAATGTCTTTCAAAACACTTCTTAAGAAGGAAAGCATACGTCTTTCATCTGAGTGAAAACTCCATTCTATTCAGTTTGTAGAACTGAGTTGAATGGTTAGGCAATTCACTTTTCGGGAAGTGTTTGTTTGCATTGTATGTATTCAATTCCATTTGTAGCAAATCTGGTGTCTTGCATTTGACAGAAATTTCAGTGAAATCACGATTAAAAGCCAACGTCAGTAAAAAGGCTTTGTAGAATCACTCTGTGAATGTCTTTGAAAACACTTCTTAAGAAGGAAAGCATACGTGTTTCATCTGAGTGAAAACTGCATTCTATTCAGTTTTTAGAACTGAGTAGAATGGTTAGGAGATTCACTTGTAGGGAAGTGTTTTTTTGCACTCTATATATTCAATTCTTTAATAGCAAATCCCCTGTCTTGCATTTGACAGAAATTCTGGTGAAATCACATTTAAAAGCCAACGTCAGTAAAAAGGTTTTGTAGAATCACTCGGTGAATGTCTTTGAAAACACTTCTTAAGAATGAAAGCATACATATTTTTTCTGAGTGAAAACTGCATTCTATTCAGTTTTTAGAACTGAGTTGAATTGTTAGGCGATTCACTTGTAGGGAAGTGTTTGTTTGCATTGTATGTATTCAGTTACTTTAATAGCAAATCTCGTGTATTTCATTTAACATAAATTCCAGTGAAATCACGTTTAAAGCCAACTTCAGTAAAAAGGCTTTGTAGAATCACTCTGTGAAAGTCTTTAAAAACACTTCTTAACAAGGAAAGCATACATCTTTCATCTGAGTGAAAACTGCATTCTATTCAGTTTTTAGAACTGAGTTGAATGGTTGGATGATTCCCTTTTCGGGAAGTGTTTGTTTGATTCTGTATATTCAATTCTTTAATAGCAAATCCCGTGTCTTGTATTTTACAGAAATTCCAGTGAAATAATGTTTAAAAAACTACGTAAGTAAAAAGGTTTTGTAGAATCACTCTGTGAATGTCTTTGAAAACACTTCTTTAGAAGGAAAGCATACGTCTTTCATCTGAGTGAAAACTGTATTCTATTCAGTTTTTAGAACTGAGTTGAATGGTTAGGCGATTCACTGGTAGGGAACTGTTTGTTTGCATTGTATGTATTCAGTTCCATTTCTAGCATATCTCGTGTCTTGCGTTTGACAGAAATTTCAGTGAAATCACGTACAAAAAGCACACGTCAGTAAAAAGGCTCTGTAGAATCACTCTGTGAATGTCTTTGAAAACACTTCTTCAGAAGTAAAGCATACATCTTTCATCTGAGTGAAAACTGCATTCTATTCAGTTTTTAGAACTGAGTTGAATGGTTAAGTGATTCACTTGTAGGGAAGTGTTTGTTTGCATTTTGTATATTCAATTCTTTAATAGCAAATCCCGTTTCTTGCATTTGACAGAAATTCCAGTGAAATCACGTTTAAAAGCCAACGTCAGTAAAAAGGCTTTGTAGAATCACTCTGTGAATGTCCTGGAAAACACTTCTTAAGAAGATAAGCATACGTCTTTCATCTGATTGAAAACTGTATTTTATTCAGTTTTTAGAACTGAGTTGAATGGTTAGGCGATTCACTTTTCGGGAAGTGTTTGTTTGCATTGTATGTATTCAGTTCCATTTGTAGCAAATCTGGTGTCTTGAGTTTGACAGAAATTTCATGAAATCATGATTAAAAGCCAACGTCAGTAAAAAGGCTTTGTAGAATCACTCTATGAATGTCTCTGAAAACACTTCTTAAGAAGGAAAGCCTATGTCTTTCATCTGAGTGAAAACTGCATTCTATTCAGTTTTTAGAACTGAGTTGAATGGTTATGCGATTCACTGGTAGGGAAGCGTTTGTTGCATTGTATGTATTCATTTCCTTTACTAGCAAATCCCGTGTCTTGCATTTGACAGAAATTCCAGTGAAATCACGTTTAAAAGCCAACGTCAGTAAAAAGGTTTTGTAGAATCACTCAGTGAATGTCTTTGAAAGATCTTCTTAAGAAGGAAAGCATACGTATTTCATCTGAGTGAAAACTGCATTCTATTCAGTTTTTAGAACTGAGAAGAATGGATAGGCGATTCACTGGTAGGGAAGTGGTTGTTGGCATTGTATGTATTCAGTTCCTTTACAAGCAAATCTCGTGCATTTCATTTGACAGATTTCAGTGAAATCACGTTTAAAAGCCAACATCAGTAAAAAGGCTTTGTAGAATCACTCTATGAATGTCTTTAAAAACACTTCTTAACAAGGAAAGCATATGTCTTAAATCTGAGTGAAAACTGCATTCTATTTATTTTTTAGAACTGAGTTGAATGGTTAGGCGATTCACTGGTAGGGAAGTGTTTGTTTGCATTCTGTATATTCAATTCTTTAATAGCAAATCCCGTGTGTTGCATATGACAGAAATTCCAGTGAAATCACATTTAAAAACCAATGTCAGTAAAAATGCTCTGTAGAATCACTCTGTAAATGTCTTTGAAAACACTTCTTAAGAATGAAAGCATACATCTTTTCTCTGAGTGAAAACTGCATTCTATTCAGTTTTTAGAACTGAGTAGAATGGATAGGCGATTCAAAGGTAGGGAAGTGGTTGTTGGCATTGTATGTATTCAGTTCCTTTAATAGCAAATCTCGTGTATTTCATTTGACATAAATTCCAGTGAAATCACGTTTACAAGCCAACTTCAGTAAAAAGGCTTTGTAGAATCACTCTGTGAAAGTCTTTAAAAACACTTCTTAAGCAGGAAAGCATACGTCTTTCATCTGAGTGAAAACTGCATTCTATTCAGTTTATAGAACTGAGTAGAATGGTTAGGCGATTCACTTGTAGGGAAGTGTTTGTTTGCACTCTATATATTCAATTCTTTAATAGCAAATCCCCTGTCTTGCATTTGACAGAAAATCTGGTGAAATCACATTTAAAAGCCAACGTCAGTAAAAAGGTTTTGTAGAATCACTAGGTGAATGTCTTTGAAAGCACTTCTTAAGAAGGAAATCATACGTATTTCATCTGAGTGAAAACTGCATTCTATTCAGTTTTTAGAACTGAGTAGAATGGATAGGCGATTCACTGGTAGGGAAGTGGTTGTTGGCATTGTATGTATTCAGTTCCTTTACAAGCAAATCTCGTGTATTTCATTTGACAGAAATTTCAGTGAAATCACGTTTAAAAGCCAACATCAGTAAAAAGGCTTTGTAGAATCACTCTATGAATGTCTTTAAAAACACTTTTTAAAAAGGAAAGCATATGTCTTAAATCTGAGTGAAAACTGCATTCTACTTATTTTTTAGAACTGAGTTGAATGGTTAGGCGATTCACTGGTAGGGAAGTGTTTGTTTGCATTCTGTATATTCAATTCTTTAATAGCAAATCCCGTGTGTTGCATATGACAGAAATTCCAGTGAAATCACATTTAAAAACCAATGTCAGTAAAAATGCTCTGTAGAATGACTCTGTAAATGTCTTTGAAAACACTTCTTAAGAATGAAAGCATACATCTTTTCTCTGAGTGAAAACTGCATTCTATTCAGTTTTTAGAACTGAGTAGAATGGATAGGCGATTCAATGGTAGGGAAGTGGTTGTTGGCATTGTATGTATTCAGTTCCTTTAATAGCAAATCTCGTGTATTTCATTTGACATAAATTCCAGTGAAATCACGTTTACAAGCCAAATTCAGTAAAAAGGCTTTGTAGAATCACTCTGTGAAAGTCTTTAAAAACACTTCTTAACAAGGAAAGCATACGTCTTTCATCTGAGTGAAAACTGCATTCTATTCAGTTTATAGAACTGAGTAGAATGGTTAGGCGATTCACTTGTAGGGAAGTGTTTGTTTGCACTCTATATATTCAATTCTTTAATAGCAAATCCCCTGTCTTGCATTTGACAGAAAATCTGGTGAAATCACATTTAAAAGCCAACGTCAGTAAAAAGGTTTTGTAGAATCACTCGGTGAATGTCTTTGAAAACACTTCTTAAGAATGAAAGCATACATATTTTATCTGAGTGAAAACTGCATTCTATTCAGTTTATAGAACTGAGTAGAATGGTTAGGCGATTCACTTGTAGGGAAGTGTTTGTTTGCACTCTATATACTCAATTCTTTAATAGCAAATCCCCTGTCTTGCATTTGACAGAAAATCTGGTTAAATCACATTTAAAAGCCAACGTCAGTAAAAAGCTTTTGTAGAATCACTCGGTGAATGTCTTTGAAATCACTTCTTAAGAATGAAAGCATACATATTTTATCTGAGTGAAAACTGCATTCTATTCAGTTTTTAGAACTGAGTTGAATGGTTAGGCGATTCACTAGTAGGGAAGTGTTTGTTTGCATTGTATGTATTTAAATCCTTTACTAGCAAATCTGGTGTCTTCCATTTGACAAAAATTTCAGTGAAATCACGTTTAAAAGCCAACGTCAGTAAAAATGCTTTGTAGAATCACTCTCTGAACGTCTTTGAAAATACTTCTTAAGAAGGAAAGCATACTTCTTTCATCTGAGTGAAAACTGCAATCTATTCAGTTTTTAGAACTGAGTTGAATGGTTGGGCGATTCACTTTTCGAGAAGTGTTTGTTTGCATTCTCTATATTCAATTCTTTAATAGCAAATCCCGTGTCTTGCGTTTTACAGAAATTCCAGTGAAATCACGTTTAAAATACGTCAGTAAAAAGGTTTTGTAGAATCACTCTGTGAATGTCTTTGAAAACACTTCTTAAGAAGGAAATTATACGTCTTTCATCTGAGTGAAAACTGCATTCTATTCAGTTTTTAGAACTGAGTTGAAGGGTTAGGTGATTCACTTGTAGGGAAGTGTTTGTTTGCATTGTATGTATTCAGATCCTGTACTAACAAATCTCATGTCTTGCATTTGACAGAAATTCCAGTGAAATCACGTTTAAAAGCCAACGTCAGTAAAAAGGCTCTGTAGAATCACTCTGTGAATGTCTTTGAGAACACTTCTCAAGAAGGAAAGCATACGTCTTTCATCTGAATGAAAACTGCATTCTATTCAGTTTTTAGAACTGAGGGGAATGGTTAGGTGATTTACTGGTAGGGAAGTGTTTGTTTGCACTCTATATATTCAATTCTTTAATAGCAAATCCCGTGTCTTGCGTTTTACAGAAATTCCAGTGAAATCACGTTTAAGAGCCAATGTCAGTAAAAAGGCTTGTAGAATCACTCTGTGAATGTCTTTGAAAACACTTCTTAAGAAGGAAAGCATACGTATTTCATCTGAGTGAAAACTGCATTCTATTCAGTTTTTAGAACTGAGGTGAATGGTTAGGCGATTCACTGGTATGGAAGAGTTTGTTTGCATTGTATGTATTCAGTTCGATTTCTAGCAAATCTCGTTTCTTGCATTTGATAGAAATTCCAGTGAAATCACGTTTAAAAGCCAACGTCTGTAAAAAGTTTTTGTAGAATCACTCTGTGAATGTCTTTGAAAACACTTCTTAAGCAGGAAAGCATACGTCTTTCATCTGAGTGAAAACTGCATTCTATTCAGTTTTTAGAACTGAGTAGAATGGTTAGGCGATTCACTTGTAGGGAAGTGTTTGTTTTCACTCTATATATTGAATTCTTTAATAGCAAATTCCCTGTCTTGCATTTGACAGAAATTCTGGTGAAATAACATTTAAAAGCCAACGTCAGTAAAAAGGTTTTGAAGAATCACTCGGTGAATGTCTTTGAAAACACTTCTTAAGAATGAAAGCATACATATTTTATCTGAGTGAAAACTGAATTCTATTCAGTTTTTAGAACTGAGTTGAATTGTTAGGCGATTCACTTGTAGGGAAGTGTTTGTTTGCATTGTATGTATTCAGTTCCTTTAATAGCAAATCTCGTGTTTTTCATTTGACATATATTCCAGTGAAATCACGTTTAAAAGCCAACTTCAGTAAAAAGGCTTTGTAGAATCACTCTGTGAAAGTCTTTAAAAACACTTATTAACAAGGAAAGTATAAGTCTTTCATCTGAGTGAAAACTGCATTCTATTCAGTTTTTAGAACTGAATTGAATGGTTAGGCGATTCAGTAGTAGGGAAGTGTTTGTTTGCATTGTATGTATTTAAATCCTTTACTAGCAAATCTGGTGTCTTCCATTTTACAGAAATTTCAGTGAAATCACGTTTAAAAGCCAACGTCAGTAAAAATGCTTTGTAGAATCACTCTGTGAATGTCTTTGGAAATACTTCTTAAGAAGGAAAGCATACGTCTTTCATCTGAGTGATAACTGCAATCTATTCAGTTTTTAGAACTGAGTTGAATGGTTGGGCGATTCCCTCTTTGGGAAGTGTTTGTTTGCATTCTGTATATTCAATTCTTTAATAGCAAATCTGGTGTCTTGAGTTTGACAGAAATTCCAGTGAAATCACGTTTAAAAAACAACGTAAGTAAAAAGGTTTTGTAGAATCACTCAGTGAATGTCTTTGAAAACACTTCTTTAGAAGGAAAGCATACGTCTTTCATCTGAGTGAAAACTGCATTCTATTCAGTTTTTAGAACTGAGTTGAATGTTTAGGGGATTCAGTGGTAGGGAACTGTTTGTTTGCATTGTATGTATTCAGTTCCATTTCCAGCATATCTCGTGTCTTGCATTTGACAGAAATTTCAGTGAAATCACGTACAAAAGCACACGTCAATAAAAAGGCTCTGTAGAATCATTCTGTGAATGTCTTTGAAAACACTTCTTAAGAAGTAAAGCATACATCTTTCATCTGAGTGAAAACTGCATTCTATTTAGTTTTTAGAACTGAGTTGAATGGTTCGGCGATTCACTGGTTGGGAAGTGTTTGTTTGCATTCTGTATATTCAATTCTTTAATAGCAAATCCCGTTTCTTGCATTTGACAGAAATTCCAGTGAAATCACGTTTAAAAGCCAACGTCAGTAAAAAGGCTTGTTAGAATCACTCTGTGAATGTCCTGGAAAACACTTCTTAAGAAGGAAAGCATACGTCTTTCATCTGAGTGAAAACTGTATTTTATTCAGTTTTTAGAACTGAGTTGAATGGTTAGGCGATTCACTTTTCGGGAAGTGTTTGTTTGCATTGTATGTATTCAATTCCATTTGTAGCAAATCTGGTGTCTTGAGTTTGACAGAAAATTCAGTGAAATCACGATTAAAAGCAAACGTCAGTAAAAAGGCTTTGTAGAATCACTCTGTGAATGTCTTTGAAAACACTTCTTAAGAAGGAAAGCCTATGTCTTTCATCTGAGTGAAAACTGCATTCTATTCAGTTTTTAGAACTGAGTTGAATGGTTATGCGATTCACCTTTAGGGAAGTGTTTGTTGCATTGTATGTATTCAGTTCCTTTACTAGCAAATCCCGTGTCTTGCATTTGACAGAAATTCCAGTGAAATCACATTTAAAAGCCAACGTCAGTAAAAAGGTTTTGTAGAATCACTCCGTGAATGTCTTTGAAAACACTTCCTAAGAAGGAAAGCATATGTCTTTCATCTGAGTGAAAACTGCATTCTATTCAGTTTTTAGAACTGAGTTGAATGGTTAGGCGATTCACTGGTAGGGAAGTATTTGTTTCAATTCTGTATATTCAATTCTTTAATAGCAAATCCCGTGTGTTGCATATGACAGAAATTCCAGTGAAATCACGTTTAAAAACCAATGTCAGTAAAATGCTCTGTAGAATCACTCTGTAAATGTCTTTGAAAACACTTCTTAAGAATGAAAGCATACATCTTTTCTCTGAGTGAAAACTGCATTCTATTCAGTTTTTAGAACTGAGTAGAATGGATAGGCGATTCAATGGTAGGGAAGTGGTTGTTGGCATTGTATGTATTCAGTTCCTTTAATAGCAAATCTCGTGTATTTCATTTGACAGAAATTTCAGTGAAATCACGTTTAAAAGCCAACGTCAGTAAAAAGGCTTTGTAGAATCACTCTGTGAATGTCTTTGAAAATACTTCTTAAGAAGGAAAGCATACGTCTTTCATCTGAGGGATAACTGCAATCTATTCAGTTTTTAGAACTGAGTTGAATGGTTGGGCGATTCCCTTTACGGGAAGTGGTTGTTTGCATTCTGTATATTCAATTCTTTAATAGCATATCCCGTGTCTTGTATTTGACAGAAATTCCAGTGAAATCACGTTTAAAAAACAACGTAAGTAAAAAGGTTTTGTAGAATCACTCTGTGAATGTCTTTGAAAACACTTCTTTAGAAGGAAAGCATACGTCTTTCATCTGAGTGAAAACTGCATTCTATTCAGTTTTTAGAACTGAGTTGAATGGATAGGCGATTCACTGGTAGGGAACTGTTTGTTTGCATTGTATGTATTCAGTTCCATTTCTAGCATATCTCGTGTCTTGCGTTTGACAGAAATTCCAGTGATCACGTTTAAAAGCCAACGTCAGTAAAAAGGCTTTGTAGAATCACTCTGTGAATGTCTTTGAAAACACTTCTTAAGAAGTAAAGCATACATCTTTCATCTGAGTGAAAACTGCATTCTATTCAGTTTTTAGAACTGAGTTGAATGGTTCGGCGATTCACTGGTTGGGAAGTGTTTGTTTGCATTGTTTGTATTCAGTTCATTTACCAAGAAATCCCGTGTCTTGCATTTGACAGAAAATCCAGTGAAATCACGTTCAAAAGCCCACTTCAGTAAAAAGGCTCTGTAGAATCACTCTGTGAATGTCTTTGAAAACACTTCTTAAGAAGGAAAGCATACGTCTTTCATCTTAGTGAAAACTGCAATCTATTCAGTTTTTAGAACTTAGTTGAATGGTTAAGTGATTCACTTGTAGGGAAGTGTTTGTTTGCATTTTGTATATTCAATTTTTTAATAGCAAATCCCGTTTCTTGCATTTGACAGAAATTCCAGTGAAATCACGTTTAAAAGCCAACGTCAGTAAAAAGGCTTTGTAGAATCACTCTGTGAATGTCTTTGAAAACACTTCTTAAGAAGGAAAGCCTATGTCTTTCATCTGAGTGAAAACTGCATTCTATTCAGTTTTTAGAACTGAGTTGAATGGTTATGCGATTTACTGGTAGGGAAGTGTTTGTTGCATTGTATGTATTCAGTTCCTTTACTAGGAAATCCCGTGTCTTGCATTTGACAGAAATTCCAGTGAAATCAAGTTTAAAAGCCAACGTCAGTAAAAAGGTTTTGTAGAATCACTCCATGAATGTCTTTGAAAACACTTCTTAAGAAGGAAAGCATACGTCTTTCACCTGAGTGAAAACTGCATTCTATTCAGTTTTTAGAACTGAGTTGAATGGTTAGGCGATTCACTGGTAGGGAAGTGTTTGTTTGCATTCTGTATATTCAATTCTTTAATAGCAAATCCCGTGTGTTGCATATGACAGAAATTCCAGTGAAATCACATTTAAAAACCAATGTCAGTAAAAATGCTCTGTAGAATCACTCAGTAAATGTCTTTGAAAACACTTCTTAAGAATGAAAGCATACATCTTTTCTCTGAGTGAAAACTGCATTCTATTCAGTTTTTAGAACTGAGTTGAATGGATAGGCGATTCACTGGTAGGGAAGTGGTTGTTGGCATTGTATGTATTCAGTTCCTTTACTAGCAAATCTCGTGTATTTCATTTGACAGAAATTTCAGTGAAATCACATTTAAAAGCCAACATCAGTAAAAAGGCTTTGTAGAATCACTCTATGAATGTCTTTAAAAACACTTCTTAACAAGGAAAGCATACGTCTTAAATCTGAGTGAAAACTGCTTTCTATTTATTTTTTAGAACTGAGTTGAATGGTTAGGCGATTCACTAGTAGGGAAGTGTTTGTTTGCATTGTATGTATTTAAATCCTTTACTAGCAAATCTCGTGTCTTGCATTTGACAGAAATTTCAGTGAAATCACATTTAAAAGCCAACGTCAGTAAAAAGGCTTTGTAGAATCACTCTGTGAATGTCTTTGAAAATACTTCTTAAGAAGGAAAGCATACGTCTTTCATCTGAGTGATAACTGCAATCTATTCAGTTTTTAGAACTGAGTTGAATGGTTGGGCGATTCCCTTTTCGGGAAGTGTTTGTTTGCATTCTGTATATTCAATTCTTTAATAGCAAATCCCGTGTCTTGCGTTTTACAGAAATTCCAGTGAAATCACGTTTAAGAGCCAAGGTCAGTAAAAAGGCTTGGAGAATCACTCTGTGAATGTCTTTGAAAACACTTCTTAAGAAGGAAAGCGAACGTCTTCCATCTGAGTGAAAACTGCATTCTATTCAGTTTTTAGAACTGAGTTGAATGGTTAGGCGATTCACTGGTAGGGAAGTGTTTGTTTGCATTGTATGTATTCAGTTCCATTTGTAGCAAATCCGGTGTCTTGCGTTTGACAGAAATTTCAGTGAAATCATGTTTAAAAGTCAACGTCAGTAAAAAGGCTTTGTAGAATCACTCTGTGAATGTCTTTGAAAATACTTCTTAAGAAGGAAAGCATATGTCTTTCATCTGAGTGAAAACTGCATTCTACTCAGTTTTTAGAACTGAGTTGAATGGTTAGGCGATTCACTTTTAGGGAATTGTTTGTTTGCATTCTGTATATTCAATTCTTTAATAGCAAAACCCGTGTCTTGCGTTTTACAGAAATTCCAGTGAAATCACGTTTAAGAGCCAAGGTCAGTAAAAAGGCTTTTAGAATCACTCTGTGATTGTCTTTGAAAACACTTCTTAAGCAGGAAAGCATACGTCTTTCATCTGAGTGAAAACTGCATTCTATTCAGTTTTTAGAACTGAGTAGAATGGTTAGGCGATTCACTTGTAGGGAAGTGTTTGTTTGCACTCTATATATTCAATTCTTTAATAGCAAATCCCATGTCTTGCTTTTGACAGAAAATCTGGTGGAATCACATTTAAAAGCCAACGTCAGTAAAAAGGTTTTGTAGAATCACTCGGTGAATGTCTTTGAAAACACTTCTTAAGAATGAAAGCATACATATTTTATCTGAGTGAAAACTGCATTCTATTCAGTTTTTAGAACTGAGTTGAATGGTTAGGCGATTCACTAGTAGGGAAGTGTTTGTTTGCATTGTATGTATATAAATCCTTTACTCGCAAATCTGGTGTCTTCCATTTGACAAAAATCTCAGTGAAATCACGTTTAAAAGCCAACGTCAGTAAAAATGCTTTGTAGAATCACTCTGTGAATGTCTTTGAAAATACTTCTTAAGAAGGAAAGCATACGTCTTTCATCTGAGTGAAAACTGCAATCTATTCAGTTTTTAGAACTGAGTTGAATGGTTGTGCGATTCACTTTTAGGGAAGTGTTTGTTTGCATTCTGTATATTCAATTCTTTAATAGCAAATCCCATGTCTTGCATTTTACAGAAATTCCAGTGAAATCACATTTAAAATACGTCAGTAAAAAGGTTTTGTAGAATCACTCTGTAAATATCTTTGAAAACACTTCCTTAGAAGGAAAGCATACGTATTTCATCTGAGTGAAAACTGCATTCTATTCAGTTTTTAGAACTAGTTGAATGGTTAGGTGATTCAATTGTAGGGAAGTGTTTGTTTGCATTGTCTGTATTCAGTTCCTTTACTAGCAAATCTCGTGACTTGCTTTTGACAGATATTTCAGTGAAATCACGTTTAAAATACGTCAGTAAAAAGCTCTGTAGAATCACTCTGTGAATGTCTTTGAAAACCCTTCTTAAGAAGGAAATCATACGTCTTTCATCTTAGTGAAAACTGCATTCTATTCAGTTTTTAGAACTGAGTTGAATGGTTAGGCGATTCACTTGTAGGGAAGTGTTTGTTTGCATTGTATGTATTTAGTTCCTTTACTAGCAAATCACGTGTCTTGGATTTGACAGAAATTCCAGTGAAATCACGTTTAAAAGCCAAAGTCAGTAAAAACGTTTTGTAGAATCACTCTGTGAATGTCTTTGAAAACACTTCTTAAGAAGGAAATTATACGTCTTTCATCTGAGTGAAAACTGCATTCTATTCAGTTTTTAGAACTGAGTTGAAGGGTTAGGTGATTCACTTGTAGGGAAGTGTTTGTTTGCATTGTATGTATTCAGTTCTTGTACTAACAAATCTCATGTCTTGCATTTGACAGAAATTCCAGTGAAATCACGTTTAAAAGCCAACGTCAGTAAAAAGGCTCTGTAGAATCACTCTGTGAATATCTTTGAAAACACTTCTCAAGAAGGAAAGCATAAGTCTTTCATCTGAATGAAAACTGAATTCTATTCATTTTTTAGAACTGAGGGGAATGGTTAGGTGATTTGCTGGTAGGGAAGTGTTTGTTTGCATTGTATGTATTCAGTTCCTTTCCTAGCAAATCTCGTGTCTTGCGTTTGACAGAAATTCCAGTGAAATCACGTTTAAAAGCCAATGTCAGTAAAAATGCTCTGTAGAATCACACTGTAAATGTCTTTGAAAACACTTCTTAAGAATGAAAGCATACATCTTTTCTCTGAGTGAAAACTGCATTCTATTCAGTTTTTAGAACTGAGTTGAAAGAATAGGCGATTCACTGGTAGGGAAGTGGTTGTTGGCATTGTATGTATTCAGTTCCTTAACTAGCAAATCTCGTGTATTTCATTTGACAGAAATTTCAGTGAAATCACGTTTAAAAGCCAACATCAGTAAAAAGGCTTTGTAGAATCACTCTATGAATGTCTTTAAAAACACTTCTTAACAAGGAAAGCATACGTCTTAAATCTGAGTGAAAACTGCATTCTATTTATTTTTTAGAACTGAGTTGAATGGTTAGGCGATTCACTAGTAGGGAAGTGTTTGTTTGCATTGTATGTATTTAAATCCTTTACTAGCAAATCTCGTGTCTTGCATTTGACAGAAATTTCAGTGAAATCACATTTAAAAGCCAACGTCAGTAAAAAGGCTTTGTAGAATCACTCTGTGAATGTCTTTGAAAATACTTCTAAAGAAGGAAAGCATACGTCTTTCATCTGAGTGATAACTGCAATCTATTCAGTTTTTAGAACTGAGTTGAATGGTTGGGCGATTCCCTTTTCGGGAAGTGTTTGTTTGCATTCTGTATATTCAATTCTTTAATAGCAAATCCCGTGTCTTGTATTTGACAGAAATTTCAGTGAAATCACGTTTAAAAAACAACGTAAGTAAAAAGGTTTTGTAGAATCACTCTGTGAATGTCTTTGAAAACACTTCTTTAGAAAGAAAGCATACGTCTTCATCTGAGTGAAAACTGCATTCTATTCAGTTTTTAGAACTGAGTTGAATGGTTTGGCGATTCACTGGTAGGGAACTGTTTGTTTGCATTGTATGTATTCAGTTCCATTTCTAGCATATCTCGTGTCTTGCGTTTGACAGAAATTCCAGTGATCACGTTTAAAAGCCAACGTCAGTAAAAAGGCTCTGTAGAATCACTCTGTGAATGTCTTTGAAAACACTTCTAAGAAGTAAAGCATACATCTTTCATCTGAGTGAAAACTGCATTCTATTCAGTTTTTAGAACTGAGTTGAATGGTTCGGCGATTCACTGGTTGGGAAGTGTTTGTTTGCATTGTTTGTATTCTGTTCATTTACTAGGAAATCCCGTGTCTTGCATTTGACAGAAAATCCAGTGAAATCACGTTCAAAAGCCCACTTCAGTAAAAAGGCTCTGTAGAATCACTCTGTGAATGTCTTTGAAAACACTTCTTAAGAAGGAAAGCATACGTCTTTCATCTTAGTGAAAACTGCAATCTATTCAGTTTTTAGAACTGAGTTGAATGGTTAAGTGATTCACTTGTAGGGAAGTGTTTGTTTGCATTTTGTATATTCAATTCTTTAATAGCAAATCCCATTTCTTGCATTTGACAGAAATTCCAGTAAATCACGTTTAAAAGCCAACGTCAGTAAAAAGGCTTTGTAGAATCACTTTGTGAATGTCTTTGAAAACACTTCTTAAGAAGGAAAGCCTATGTCTTTCATCTGAGTGAAAACTGCATTCTATTCAGTTTTTAGAACTGAGTTGAATGCTTATGCGATTCACTGGTAGGGAAGTGTTTGTTGCATTGTATGTATTCAGTTCCTTTACTAGCAAATCCCGTGTCTTGCATTTGACAGAAATTCCAGTGAAATCACGTTTAAAAGCCAACGTCAGTAAAAAGGTTTTGTAGAATCTCTCCGTGAATGTCTTTGAAAACATTTCTTAAGAAGGAAAGCATATGTCTTTCATCTGAGTGAAAACTGCATTCTATTCAGTTTTTAGAACTAGTTGAATGGTTAGGTGATTCAATTGTAGGGAAGTGTTTGTTTGCATTGTCTGTATTCAGTTCCTTTACTAGCAAATCTTGTGACTTGCTTTTGACAGATATTTCAGTGAAATCACGTTTAAAATACGTCAGTAAAAAGCTCTGTAGAATCACTCTGTGAATGTCTTTGAAAACACTTCTTAAGAATGAAAGCATACATCTTTTCTCTGAGTGAAAAATGCATTCTATTCAGTTTTTAGAACTGAGTTGAATGGATAGGCGATTCACTGGTAGGGAAGTGTTTGTTTGCATTGTATGTATTCAATTCCTTTACTAGCAAATCTCGTGTATTTCATTTGACATTAATTTTAGTGAAATCACGTTTAAAAGCCAACATCAGGAAAAAGGCTTTGTAGAATCACTCTATGAATGTCTTTAAAAACACTTCTTAACAAGGAAAGCATACGTCTTAAATCTGAGTGAAAACTGCATTCTATTTATTTTTTAGAACTGAGTTGAATGGTTAGGCGATTCACTAGTAGGGAAGTGTTTGCTTGCATTGTATGTATTTAAATCCTTTACTAGCAAATCTCGTGTCTTGCATTTGACAGAAATTTCAGTGAAATCACATTTAAAAGCCAACGTCAGTAAAAAGGCTTTGTAGAATCAGTCTGTGAATGTCTTTGAAAATACTTCTTAAGAAGGAAAGCATATGTCATTCATCTGAGTGAAAACTCCATTCTATTCAGTTTTTAGAACTGAGTTGAATGGTTAGGCGATTCACTTTTCGGGAAGTGTTTGTTTGCATTCTGTATATTCAATTCTTTAATAGCAAATCCCGTGTCTTGCGTTTTACAGAAATTCCAGTGAAATCACGTTTAAGAGCTAAGGTCAGTAAAAAGGCTTGGAGAATCACTCTGTGAATGTCTTTGAAAACACTTCTTAAGAAGGAAAGCATACGCCTTTCATCTGAATGACAACTGCATTCAATTAAGTTTTTAGAACTGAGTTGAATGTTTAGACAATTCATTGGTAGGGAAGTGTTTGTTGCATTGTATGTATTCAGTTCCTTTACTAGCAAATCCCGTGTGTTGCATTTGACAGAAATTCCAGTGAAATCACGTTTAAAAGCCAACGTCAGTAAAAAGGTTTTGTAGAATCACTCCGTGAATGTCTTTGAAAACAGTTCTTAAGCAGGAAAGCATACGTCTTTCATCTGAGTGAAAACTGCATTCTATTCAGTTTTTAGAACTGAGTTGAATGGTTAGGCGATTCACTGGTAGGGAAGTGTTTGTTTGCATTGTATGTATTCAGTTCCATTTGTAGCAAATCTGGTGTCTTGCGTTTGACAGAAATTTCAGTGAAATCATGTTTAAAAGTCAACTTCAGTAAAAAAAAGGCTTTGTAGAATCACTCTGTGAATGTCTTTGAAAATACTTCTTAAGAAGGAAAGCATACGTCATTCATCTGAGTGAAAACTGCATTCTACTCAGTTTTTAGAACTGAGTTGAAAGGTTAGGCGATTCACTTTTAGGGAATTGTTTGTTTGCATTCTGTATATTCAATTCTTTAATAGCAAATCCCGTGTCTTGCGTTTTACAGAAATTCCAGTGAAATCACGTTTAAGAGCCAAGGTCAGTAAAAAGGCTTGTAGAATCACTCTGTGAATGTCTTTGAAAACACTTCTTAAGAAGTAAAGCATACGTCTTTCATCTGAGTGAAAACTGCATTCTATTCAGTTTTTAGAACTGAGTAGAATGTTTAGGCGATTCACTTGTAGGGAAGTGTTTGTTTGCACTCTATATATTCAATTCTTTAATAGCAAATCCCCTGTTTTGCATTTGACAGAAAATCTGGTGGAATCACATTTAAAAGCCAACGTCAGTAAAAAGGTTTTGTAGAATCACTCGGTGAATGTCTTTGAAAACACTTCTTAAGAATGAAAGCATACATATTTTATCTGAGTGAAAACTGCATTCTATTCAGTTTTTAGAACTGAGTTGAATGGTTAGGCGATTCACTAGTAGGGAAGTGTTTGTTTGCATTGTATGTATTTAAATCCTTTACTAGCAAATCTGGTGTCATTCATTTGACAAAAATTTCAGTGAAATCACGTTTAAAAGCCAACCTCAGTAAAAATGCTTTGTAGAATCACTCTGTGAATGTCTTTGAAAATACTTCTTAAGAAGGAAAGCATACTTCTTTCATCTGAGTGAAAACTGCAATCTATTCAGTTTTTAGAACTGAGTTGAATGGTTGGGCGATTCACTTTTCGGGAAGTGTTTGTTTGCATTCTGTATATTCAATTCTTTAATAGCAAATCCCGTGTCTCGCATTTTACAGAAATTCCAGTGAAATCACGTTTAAAATACGTCAGTAAAAAGGTTTTGTAGAATCACTCTGTGAATGTCTTTGAAAACTCTTCTTTAGAAGGAAAGCATACGTCTTTCATCTGAGTGAAAACTGCATTCTATTCAGTTTTTAGAACTGAGTTGAATGGTTAGGTGATTCACTTGTAGGGAAGTGTTTGTTTGCATTGTCTGTATTCAGTTCCTTCACTAGAAAATCTTGTGACTTGCTTTTGACAGATATTTCAGTGAAATCACTTTTAAAAGCCATGTCTTTAAAAAGGCTCTGTAGAATCATTCTGTGAATGTCTTTGAAAACCCTTCTTAAGAAGGAAAGCATACGTCTTTCATCTGAGTCAAAACTGCATTCTATTCAGTTTTTAGAACTGAGTTGAATGGTTAGGCGATTCACTTGTAGGGAAGTGTTTGTTTTCCTTGGATGTGTTCAGTTCCTTTACTAGAAATCCCGTGTCTTGCGTTTGACAGAAATCTCCAGTGAAATCATGTTTAAAAGCCAACATCAGTAAAAAGGCTTTGTAGAATCATTCTGTGCATGTGTGTGAGAATACTTCTTAAGAAGGAAAGCATACGTCTTTCATCTAAGTGAAAACTGTATTCAATTCAGTTTTTGAACTGAGTTGAATAGTTAGGTGATTCACTAGTAGGGAAGTGTTTGTTTGCATTGTATGTATTCATTTCCTTTACTAGCAAATCCCATATCTTGCGTTTGACAGAAATCTCCAGCAACATCAAGTTGAAAGGCCAACATCAGTAAAAGGCTTTGTAGGATCACTTGGCGAATGTCTTTGAAAATACTTCTTAGGAAGGAAAGCATACGTCTTTCATCTGAGTGAAAACTGCATTCTATTCAGTTTTTAGGACTGAATTGAATGGTTAGGTGAATCACTTGTAGGGAAGAGTTTGTTTGCATTGTATGTATTCAGTTCCTTTACTAGCAAATCCCGTGTCTTGCTTTTGACAGAAATCTCCAGTGAAATCAAGTTTAAAAGCCAATGTCAGTAAAAAGGCTTTGTAGAATAACTCTGTGAATATCTTTGAAAACACTTCTTAAGAAGGAAAATATAGGTCTTTCATCTGAGTGAAAACTGTATTCTATACCATTTTTAGAACTGAGTTGAATGGTTAGGCGATTCACTAGTAGGGAAGTGTTTGTTTACATTGTATGTATTCAGTTCCTTTACTAGCAAATCCCGTGTCTTGCTTTTGACAGAAATCTCCAGTGAAATCACGTTTAAAAGCCAACGTCAGTAACAATGCTATGTAGAATAATTCTGCGAATGTCTTTGAAAACAGTTCTTAAGAAGGAAAACATCCGTCTTTCATTAAGTGAAAACTGCATTATATTAAGCTTTCGAACTGAATGAATGGTTAGGCGATTCACTTCTAGGGAAGTGTTTGTTTGCATTGTATGTATTCAGTTCCTTAACTAGCAAATCCCGTGTCTTGCGCTTGACAGAAATCTCCAGCGAAATCATGTTTTAAGGCCAACATCAGTAAAAAGGCTTTGTAGAATCACTCTGTGAATGTCTTTGAAAACACTTCTTAAAAAGGAAAGCATGTCTTTTATCTGAGTGAAAACAGTATTCTATACCATTTTTAGAACTGAGTTGAATGGTTAGGCGATTCACTAGTACGGAAGTGTTTGTTTGCATTGTATGTATTCAGTTCCTTTTCTAGCAAATCCCGTGTCTTGCTTTTGACAGAATCTCCAGCGAAATCACGTTTAAAATCCAACGTCAGTAAAAAGATTTTGTAGGATCACTCTGTGAATGTGTGTGAAAACACTTCTTAAGAAGGAAAGCATACATCTTTCATCTAAGTGAAAACTGTATTCAATTAATTTTGTAGAACTGAGTTGAAAGGATAGGCGATTCACTTGTTGGTCAGTGTTTGCTTGTGTTTTGTATATTCAATTCTATACTAGCAAATCTGGTGTCTTGCATTTGAGTGAAAACTCCTGTGAAATGGCGTTTAAAAGCAAACGTTAGTACAATGGGTCTGTCGATTTACTCTGTGTATGTCTTTGTAATCAGCTCATAAGAAGGAAAACATACGTCTTTCTTCTAAGTGAAAACTATATTCAATTCTGTTTTTAGAACAGAGTTGAATGGATAGGCGATTCACTTGTAGGGAAGTCTTTTCTTGCATTCTGTATATTCAATTCTTTACTAGCTAATCTCGTGTCTTGTGTTTGAGAGAAAGGTGGGAAATAGCGTTTAAATGCCAATTTTCGTACAAGGGTACCGTATAATCACTCTGCTTATGCCTTTGCAATCAGTTCTTAAGTAGGAAACCATACGTCTCTCATCTAAGTCAAAACGTTTTTCAATTCAGTTTCTATAACTGAGTTGAATGGATAGGCAATTCACTTGCAGGGAAGTTTTTCCTTGCATTCTGTATATTCAATACTTCACTAGCAAATCTCGTGTCTTGTGTTTGAGAGAAATTTCCTGTGAAATCGCGTTTAAAAGCAAATGTGAGTACACGGCTCTTTAGAATCACTCTATTTATGCCTTTGCAATCATTTCTTAAGAAAGAAAACATACGTCTTTCATCTACATGAAAACTGTATTCAATTCAGTTTTCAGAAATGAGTAGAATGTATAGGCGATTCACTTGTAGGGAAGTGTTTGTTTGTATTCTTTATATTCAAGTCTTTACTAACAAATCTGGTGTCTTGCATTTGAGTGAAAACACCAGTGAAATGCGTTTAAAAGCAAATATTAGTACAAGGGCTCTGTAGATTTACTCTGTGTATGTCTTTGAAATCAGCTCATAAGAAGGAAAACATAATCTTTCATCTAAGTGAAAACTATATTCAATTCTGTTTTTATAACTGAGTTGAATGGATAGGCGATTCATTTTTGGGGAAGTGTTTTCTTACGTTCTGTATATTCAATTATTTACTAGCTAATCTCGTGTCTTGGGTTGAGAGAAAATTGTGAAATCGCTCTTAAATGCCAACTTTAGTACAAGGGCTATGTAGATTCACTCAATGTATGCCTTTGTAATCAGTTCTAAAGCCAACATCAGTAAAAAGTCTTTGTAGTATCACTCTGCGAATGTCTTTGAAAACACTTCTTAAGAAGGAAAATATAGGTCTTTCATCTGAGTGAAAACTGTATTCTATTCAGTTTTTAGAACTGAGTTGAATGGTTAGGCGATTCACTAGTAGGGAAGTGTTTGTTTACATTGTATGTATTCAGTTCCTTTACTAGCAAATCCCGTGTCTTGCTTTTAACAGAAATCTCCAGTGAAATCACGTTTAAAAGCCAACGTCAGGAACCAGGCTATGTAGAAGAACTCTGCGAATGTCTTTGAAAATAGTTCTTAAGAAGGAAAACATACGTCTTTCATTAAGTGAAAACTGCATTATATTAAGCTTTAGAACTGAATGAATGGTTAGGCGATTCACTTGTAGGGAAGTGTTTGTTTGCATTGTATGTATTCAGTTCCTTTACTAGCAAATCCCGTGTCTTGCTTTTGACAGAAATCTCCAGTGAAATCACGTTTAAAAGCCAAATTCAGTAAAAACGTTTTGTAGAATCACTCTGTGAATGTCTTTGAAAACACTTCTTAAGAAGGAAATTATACGTCTTTCATCTGAGTGAAAACTGCATTTTATTCAGTTTTTAGAACTGAGTTGAAGGGTTAGGTGATTCACTTGTAGGGAAGTGTTTGTTTGCATTGTATGTATTCAGTTCCTGTACTAACAAATCTCATGTCTTGCACTTGACAGAAATTCCAGTGAAATCACGTTTAAAAGCCAACATCAGTAAAAAGGCTCTGTAGAATCACTCTGTGAATGTCTTTGAAAACACTTCTCAAGAAGGAATGCATACGTCTTTCATCTGAATGAAAACTGCATTCTATTCAGTTTTTAGAACTGAGGGGAATGGTTAGGTGATTTACTGGTAGGGAAGTGTTTGTTTGCATTGTATGTGTTCAGTTCCTTTCCTAGCAAATCTCGTGTCTTGCGTTTGACAGAAATTTCAGTGAAATCACATTTAAAAGACAACATCAGTAAAAAGGCTTTGTAGAATCACTCTGTGAATGTCTTTGAAAACACTTCTTAAGGAGTAAGCATACGTCTTTGATCTGAGTGAAAACTGCATTCTATTCAGTTTTTAGAACTGAGTTGAATGGTTAGGCGATTCACTGCTTGGGAAGTTTTGGTTTGCATTGTATGTATTCAGTTCCTTTACTAACAAATCTCGTGTTTTGCATTTGACAGAAATTCCAGTGAAATCACGTTTAAAAGCCAACTTCAGTAAAGAGGCTCTGTAGAATCACTCTGTGAAAGTCTTTGAAAACACTTCTCAAGAAGGAAAGCATGCGTCTTTCATCTGAATGAAAACTGCATTCTATTCAGTTTTTAGAACTGAGGGGAATGGTTAGGTGATTTACTGGTAGGGAAGTGTTTGTTTGCATTGTATGTATTCAGTTCCTTTACTAGCAAATCTCGTGTCTTGCGTTTGACAGAAATTTCAGTGAAATCATTTTTAAAAGTAAACGTCAGTAAAAAGGCTTTGTAGATTCACTCTGTGAATGTCTTTGAAAACACTTCTTAAGAAGGAAAGCATATGTCATTCATCTGAGGGAAAACTGCATTCTATTCAGTTTTTAGAACTGAGGTGAATGGTTAGGCGATTCACTGGTATGGAAGAGTTTGTTTGCATTGTATGTATTCAGTTCCATTTCTAGCAAATCTCGTGTCTTGCATTTGATAGAAATTCCAGTGAAATCACGTTTAAAAGCCAACGTCAGTAAAAAGGTTTTGTAGAATCACTCTGTGAATTTCTTTGAAAACACTTCTTAAGCAGGAAAGCATACGTCTTTCATCTGAGTGAAAATTGCATTCTATTCAGTTTTTAGAAATGATTAGAATGGTTAGGTGATTCACTTTTCGGGAAGTGTTTGTTTGCATTGTATGTATTCAGTTCCATTTGTAGCAAATCTGGTGTATTGAGTTTGACAGAAATTTCAGTGAAATCACGATTAAAAGCCAACGTTAGTAAAAAGGCTTTGTATAATCACACTGTGAATGTCTTTGAAAACACTTCTTAAGAAGGAAAGCATACGTCTTTCATCTGAGTGAAAACTGCATTCTATTCAGTTTTTAGAACTGAGTAGCATGGTTAGGCGATTCACTTGTAGGGATGTGTTTGTTTGCACTCTATATATTGAATTCTTTAATAGCAAATTCCCTGTCTTGCATTTGACAGAAATTCTGGTGAAATCACATTTAAAAGCCAACGTCAGTAAAAAGGTTTTGTAGAATCACTCGGTGAATGTCTTTGAAAACACTTCTTAAGAATGAAAGCATACATATTTTATCTGAGTGAAAACTGCATTCTATTCAGTTTTTAGAACTGAGTTGAATGGTTAGGCGATTCACTTGTAGGGAAGTGTTTGTTTGCATTGTATGTATTCAGTTCCTTTAATAGCAAATCTCGTGTATTTCATTTGACAGAAATTCCAGTGAAATCACGTTTAAAGCCAACTTCAGTAAAAAGGCTTTGTAGAAACACTCTGTGAAAGTCTTTAAAAACACTTCTTAACAAGGAAAGCATACATCTTTCATCTGAGTGAAAACTGCATTCTATTCAGTTTTTAGAACTGAGTTGAATGGTTAATCGATTCACTTTTCGGGAAGTGTTTGTTTGCATTCTGTATATTCAATTCTTTAATAGCAAATCCCGTGTCTTGCGTTTTACAGAAATTCCAGTGAAATCACATTTAAAAGACAACGTCAGTAAAAAGGTTTTGTAGAATCACTCTGTGAATGTCTTTGAAAACACTTCTTTAGAAGGAAAGCATACGTCTTTCATCTGAGTGATAACTGCATTCTATTCAGTTTTCATAACTGAGTTGAATGTTTAGACGATTCACTAGTAGGGAAGTGTTTGTTTATATTGTATGTATTCAGTTCCTTTACTAGCAAATCCCGTGTCTTGCTTTTGACAGAAATCTCCACTGAAATCATGTTTAAAAGCCAACGTCAGTAACCAGGCTATGTAGAATAACTCTGCGAATAACTTTGAAAACAGTTCTTAAAAAGGAAATCATACGTCTTTCATTAAGTGAAAACTGCATTATATTAAGCTTTAGAACTGAATGAATGGTTAGGCGATTCACTTGTAGGGAAGTGTTTGTTTGCATTGTATGTATTCAGTTCCTTAACTAGCAAATCCTGTGTCTTGCGCTTGACAGAAATCTTCAGCGAAATCACGTTTAAAGGCCAACATCAGTAAAAAGGCTTTGTAGGATCACTTGGCGAATGTCTTTGAAAACACTTCTTAGGAAGGAAAGCATACGTCTTTCATCTGAGTGAAAACTGTATTTATACCATTTTTAGAACTGAGTTGAATGGTTAGGCGATTCACTTGTAGGGAATTGTTTGTTTGCATTGTATGTATTCAGTTCCTTTAATAGCAAATCTCGTGTATTTCATTTGACAGAAATTCCAGTGAAATCACGTTTAAAGCCAACTTCAGTAAAAAGGCTTTGTAGAAACACTCTGTGAAAGTCTTTAAAAACACTTCTTAAGAAGGAAAGCATACGTCTTTCATCTGAGTGAAAACTGCATTCTATTCAGTTTTTAGAACTGAGTTGAATGGTTAATCGATTCACTTTTCGGGAAGTGTTTGTTTGCATTCTGTATATTCAATTCTTTAATAGCAAATCCCGTGTCTTGCGTTTTACAGAAATTCCAGTGAAATCACATTTAAAAGACAACGTCAGTAAAAAGGTTTTGTAGAATCACTCTGTGAATGTCTTTGAAAACACTTCTTAAAAAGGAAAGCATGTCTTTCAGCTGAGTGAAAACTGTATTCTATACCATGTTTAGAACTGAGTTGAATGGTTAGGTGATTCACTAGTAGGGAAGTGTTTGCTTGTGTTCTGTATTTTCAATTCTTTTCTAGCAAATCTGGTGTCTTGGGTTTGAGTGAAAACTCCTGTGCAATGGCATTTAAAAGCAAATGTTTGTACAATGGGTCTGTCGATTTACTCTGTGTATGTCTTTGTAATCAGCTCATAAGAAGGAAAACATACGTCTTTCTTCTAAGTGAAAACTATATTCAATTCTGTTTTTAGAACAGAGTTGAATGGATAGGCGATTCACTTGTAGGGAAGTGTTTTCTTGCATTCTGTATATTCAGTTCTTTACTAGCTAATCTCGTGTCTTGTGTTTGAGTGAAAACTGTGAAATAGCATTTAAATGCCAATTTTAGTATATGGGTACCATATAATCACTCTATGTATGCCTTTGTAACCAGTTCTTAAGTAGGAAAACATATGTCTTTCATCTAAGTGAAAACTTTATTCAATTCAGTTTCTATAACTGAGTTGAATGGATAGGCGATTCACTTGCAGGGAAGTTTTTCCTTTCATTCTGTATATTCAATTCTTCACTAGCATATCTTGTGTCTTGTGTTTGATTGAAATTTCCTGTGATATCGCGTTTAAAAGCAAATGTGAGTACAAGGGCTCTTTAGAATCACTCTATTTATGCCTTTGCAATCACTTCTTCAGAAGGAAAACATACGTCTTTTTTCTACGTGAAAACTGTATTCAATTCAGTTTTCAGAACTGAGTTTAATGGATAGGCGATTCCCTTGTAGGGAAGTGTTTGCTTGTGTTCTGTATATTCAATTCTTTACTAACAAATCTGGTGTCTTGCATTTGAGTGAAAACTCTGGTGAAATTGCATTTAAAAGCAAATATTCGTACAAGGGCTCTGTAGATTTACTCTGTGTATGTCTTTGAAATCAGCTCATAAGATGGAAAACATACATCTTTCATCTAAGTGAAAACTATATTGAATTCTGTTTTTATAACTGAGTTGAATGGATAGGCGATTCACTTGTGGGGAAGTTTTTTCTTACACTCTGTATATTTAATTCTTTACTAGCTAAAGACTGTCTTGCGTTTGTGAGAAAACTCTGAAATCTTTACTAGCTAAAGACTCTGAAATTCTTTACTAGCTAAAGACTGTCTTGCGTTTGAGAGAAAACTCTGAAATCGCGCTTAATGCCAACTTTATTACAAGGGCTCTGTAGAATCACTCTATGTATGCCTTTGTAATCAGTTCTAAAGCCAACATCAGTAAAAATTCTTTGTAGTATCACTCTGTGAATGTCTTTGAAAACAGTTCTTAAGAAGGAAAGCATGTCGTTCATCTGAGTGAAAACTGCATTCTATTCAGTTTTTAGAACTGAGTTGAATGGTTAGGCGATTCACTAGTAGGGAAGTGTTTGTTTGCATTGTATGTATTCAGTTCCTTTACTAGCAAATCCCATGTCTTGCGTTTTACAGAAATCTGCAGTGAAATCACGTTTAAAAGCCAACATCAGTAAAAAGGCTTTGTAGAATCACTCTGTGAATGTGTGTGAAAACACTTCTTAAGAAGGAAAGCATATGTCTTTCATCTAAGTGAAAACTCTATTCAACTCAGTTTGTAGAATTGAGTTGAAAGGATAGGCGATTCACTTGTTGGGAAGTTTTTGCTTTAGTTCTGTATATTCAATTCATTATTAGCAAATCTGGTGTCTTCCGTTTGAGTGCAAACTCCTGTGAAATGGCTTTTAAAAGCAAACGTTAGTACAAGGGCTCTGTAGATTAACTCTGTGTATGTCTTTGTAATCAGCTCATAAGAAGGAAAACATATGTCTTTCTTCTAAGTGAAATCTATATTCAATTCTGTTTTTAGAACAGAGTTGAATGGATATGCGATTCACTAGTAGGGAAGTGTTTTTTGCATTCTGTATATTCAAAACTTTACTAGTTAATCTCATGTCTTGTGTTTGAGAGAATTCTGTGAAATAGTGTTTAAAAGCAAATGTGAGTACAACGGCTCTTTAGAATCA
Organism: Phyllotis vaccarum; assembly: GCA_033318265.1. Classification (NCBI taxonomy): domain Eukaryota; kingdom Metazoa; phylum Chordata; class Mammalia; order Rodentia; family Cricetidae; genus Phyllotis; species Phyllotis vaccarum. The sequence continues at coordinate 62,830,724 of JARWLC010000017.1, forward strand.
CTCTATATATGCCTTTGCAATCACTTCTTAAGAAGGATAACATACGACTTTAATCTACGTGAAAACTGTATTCAATTCAGTTTTCAGAACTGAGTTGAATGGATAGGCGATTCACTTGTAGGGAAGTGTTTGCTTGTGTTCTGTATATTAAGTTCTTTACTAACAAATCTGGTTTCTTGCATTTGAGTGAAAACTCCGCAGAAATTGCGTTTAAAAGCAAATATTAGTACAAGGGCTCTGTAGATTTACTCAGTGTAAGTCTTTGAAATCAGCCCATAAGAAGGAAACATGAGTTGAATGGTTAGGTGATTCACTAGTAGGGAAGTGTTTGTTTGCATTGTTTGTATTCAGTTCCTTTACTAGCAAATCCCAGGTTTTGCTATTGACAGAAATCTCCAGTTAAATCACGTTTAAAAGCAAACGTCAGTTAAAAGGCTTTGTAGAATCACAAAGTGAATGTCTTTGAAAACCATTCTTAAGAATGAATGCATGTCTTTCATCTGAGTGAAAACTGCATTCTATTCAGTTTTTAGAACTGAGTTTAATGGTTAGGCGATTCACTTGTAGGAAAGTGTATGTTTGCATTGTATGTTTAGTTCCTTTACTAGCAAATCCCGTGTCTTCCATTTGACAGAATTCTCCAGTGAAATAACGTTTAAAATCCAACGTCATTAAAAAGGCTTTGTAGTATCACTCTGTGAATGTCTTCACAAACTGTACTTAAGAAGGAAAGAATACGTCTTCCATCTGAGTGAAAACTGCATTCTATTCAGTTTTTAGAACTGAGTTGAATGGTTAGGTGATTCACTGGTAGGGAAGTGTTTGTTTGCATTGTATGTATTTAGTTCCTTTACTAGTAATCTCGTGTGTTGCGTTTGACAGAAATTTCAGTGAAATCACGTTTAAAAGCCATGTCAGTAAAAAGGCTCTGTAGAATCACTCTGTGAATGTCTTTGAAAACCCTTTTTAAGAAGGAAAGCATACGTCTTTCATCTGAGTGAAAACTGCATTGTATTCAGTTTTTAGAACTGAGTTGAATGGTTAGGCGATTCACTTGTAGGGAAGTGTTTGTTTGCATTGTATGTATTCAGTTCTTTTACTAGCAAATCACGTGTCTTGCATTTGACAGATATTCCAGTGAAATCACGTTTAAAAGACATCATCAATAAAAACGTTTTGTAGAATCACTCTGTGAATGTCTTTGAAAACACTTCTTAAGAAGGAAATTATACGTGTTTCATCTGAGTGAAAACTGCATTCTATTCAGTTTTTAGAACTGAATGGAATGATTAATCGATTCACTTGTAGGGAAGTGTTCGTTTGCATTCTGTATATTCAATTCTTTAATAGCAAACCCCGTGTCTTGCATTTGACAGAAATTCCAGTGAAATCATGTTTAAAAGCCAACGTCAGTAAAAGGCTTTGTAGAATCACTCTGTGAATGTCTTTAAAAACACTTCTTAACAAGGAAAGCATACGTCTTTCATCTGAGTGAAAACTGCATTCTATTCAGTTTTTAGAACTGAGTTGAATGGTTAGGCGATTCACTGGTAGGGAAGTGTTTGTTTGCATTGTATGTATTCAGTTCCTTTACTAACAAATCTCCTGTCTTGAATTTGACAGAAATTTCAGTAAAATCACGTTTAAAAGCCAATGTCAGTAAAAAAGCTCTGTAGAATCACTCTGTGAATGTCTTTGAAAACACTTCTTAAGCAGGAAAGCATACTTCTTTCATCGGAGTGAAACTGCATTCTCTTCTTTTTTCAGAACAGAGTTGAATGGTTAGGTGATTCATAGCAAGGAAGTGTTTGTTTGCATTGTATGTATTCAAATCTTTTACTAGCAATTCTCGTGTCTTGCCTTTGAAAGACATTTCAGTGAAATCACATTTAAAAGCCAACGTCAGTAAAAAGGCTCTGTAGAACCACTCTGTGAATGTCTTTGAAAACACTTCTTAAGAAGGAAAGGATACGTCTTTCATCTGAGTGAAAACTGCATTCTATTCAGTTTTTAGAACTGAGTTGAATGGTTAAGTGATTCACTTGTAGGGAAGTGTTTGTTTGCATTCTGTATATTCAATTGTTTAATAACAGATCCCGAGTCTTGCGTTTGACAGAAATTCCAGTGAAATCACGTTTAAAAGCCAACGTCAGTAAAAAGGCTCTGTAGAATCACTCTGTAAATGTCTTTGAAAACACTTCTTAAGAATGAAATCATACATTTTTAATCTGAGTGAAAACTGCATTCTATTCAGTTTTTAGAACTGAGTTTAATGGTTAGGCGATTCAGTGGTAGGGAAGTGTTTGTTTGCATTGTATGTATTCAGTTCCTTTACTAGCAAATCTCGTGTATTTCATTTGACAGAAATTCGAGTGAAATCACGTTTAAAAGCCATCATCAGTAAAAAGGGTTTGTAGAATCAATCTGTGAATGTCTTTAAAAACACTTCTTAACAAGGAAAGCATACGTCTTTCATCTGAGTGAAAACTGCATTCTATTCAGTTTTTAGAACAGAGTTGAATGGTTAGGCAATTCACTGGTAGGGAAGTTTTTGTTTGCATTGTATGTATTCAGTTCCTTTACTAGCAAATCTCGTGTATTTCATTTGACAGAAATTCCAGTGAAATCACGTTTAAAAGCCAACGTCAGTAAAAGGCTTTGTAGAATCACTCTGTGAATGTCTTTAAAAACACTTCTTAATAAGGAAAGCATACGTCTTTCATCTGAGTGAAAAGTGCATTCTATTCAGTTTTTAGAACTGAGTTGAATGGTTAGGCGATTCACGTGTAGGGAAGTGTTGGTTTGCATTGTATGTATTCAAATCCTTTACTAGCAAATCTGGTGTCATGCATTTGACAGAAATTTCAGTGAAATCACGTTGAAAAGCCAACGTCAGTAAAAAGGCCTTGTAGAATCACTCTTTGAATGTCTTTGAAAATACTTCTTAAAGGAAAGTATACGTCCTTCATCTGAGTGAAAACTGCATTCTATTCAGTTTTTAGAACTGAGTTGAATGGTTATTCGATTCACTTTTCGGGAAGTGTTTTTTTTACATTCTGTATATTCAATTCTTAAATAGCGAATCCCGTGTCTTGCGTTTTACAGAAATTCCAGTGAAACCACGTTTAAAATCCAACGTCAGTAAAATGACTTTGTAGAAACACACTGTGAATATCTTTGAAAACACTTCTTAAGAAGGAAAGCATAAGTCTTTCATCTGAGTGAAAACTGCATTCTATTCAGTTTTTAGAACAGAGTTGAATGGTTAGGCAATTCACTGGTAGGGAAGTTTTTGTTTGCATTGTATGTATTCAGTTCCTTTACTAGCAAATCTCGTGTATTTCATTTGACAGAAATTCCAGTGAAATCACGTTTAAAAGCCAACGTCAGTAAAAGGCTTTGTAGAATCACTCTGTGAATGTCTTTAAAAACACTTCTTAATAAGGAAAGCATACGTCTTTCATCTGAGTGAAAAGTGCATTCTATTCAGTTTTTAGAACTGAGTTGAATGGTTAGGCGATTCACGTGTAGGGAAGTGTTGGTTTGCATTGTATGTATTCAAATCCTTTACTAGCAAATCTGGTGTCATGCATTTGACAGAAATTTCAGTGAAATCACGTTGAAAAGCCAACGTCAGTAAAAAGGCCTTGTAGAATCACTCTTTGAATGTCTTTGAAAATACTTCTTAAAGGAAAGTATACGTCCTTCATCTGAGTGAAAACTGCATTCTATTCAGTTTTTAGAACTGAGTTGAATGGTTATTCGATTCACTTTTCGGGAAGTGTTTTTTTACATTCTGTATATTCAATTCTTAAATAGCGAATCCCGTGTCTTGCGTTTTACAGAAATTCCAGTGAAACCACGTTTAAAATCCAACGTCAGTAAAATGACTTTGTAGAAACACACTGTGAATATCTTTGAAAACACTTCTTAAGAAGGAAAGCATAAGTCTTTCATCTGAGTGAAAACTGCATTCTATTCAGTTTTTAGAACATAGTTGAATGGTTAGGCGATTCAGTGGTAGGGAAGTGTACGTTTGTATTGTATGTATTCAATTCCTTTACTAACAAATATCGTGTCTTGCATTTGACAAAAATTTCAGTGAAATCACGTTTAAAAGCCAACGTCAGTAAAAAAGCTCTGTAGAATCACTCTGTGAATGTCTTTGAAAACACTTCTTAAGCAGGAAAGCATACGTATTTCATCTGAGTGAAAACTGCATTCTATTCAGTTTTTAGAACTGAGTTGAATGGTTAGGCGATTCACTAGTAGGGAAGTGTTTGTTTGCATGTATGCATTTACATCCTTTACTAGCAAATCTGGTGTCTTGCATTTGACAGAAATTTCAGTGAAATCACGTTTAAAAGCCAACGTCAGTAAAAAGGCTTTGTAGAATCACTCTGTGAATGTCTTTGAAAACACTTCTGAAGAAGGAAAGCATACGTCTTTCATCTGAGTGAAAAATGCATTCTATTTAGTTTTTAGAACTGAGTTGAATGGGTAGGCGATTCACTTGTAGGGTAGTGTTTGTTTGCATTCTGTATATTCAATTCTTTAATAACAGTTCCCAAGTCTTGCGTTTGACAGGAATTCCAGTGAAATCACGTTTAAAAGCCAACGTCAGTAAAAAGGCTCTGTAGAATCACTCTCTTAATGTCTTTGAATACACTTCTTTAAGAATGAAATCATACATTTTTAATCTTAGTGAAAACTGCCTTCTATCCAGTTTTTAGACCTGAGTTTAATGGTTAGGCGATTCAGTGGTAAGGAAGTGTTTGTTTGCATTGTATGTATTCAGTTCCTTTACTAGCAAATCTCGAGTATTTCATTTTACAGAAATTCGAGTGAAATCACGTTTAAAAGCCAACATCAGTAAAAAGGCTTTGTAGAATCAATCTGTGAATGTCTTTGAAAACACTTCTTAAGCAGGAAAGCATACGTCTTTCATCTGAGTGAAAACTGCATTCTATTCAGTTTTTAGAGCTGAGTTGAATGATTAGGCGATTCACTTTGAGGGAAGTGTTTGTTTGCATTGTGTGTATTCAGTTCCTTTACTAGCAAATCTCGTGTCTTGCATTTTACAGAAATTCCAGTGAAATCACGTTTAAAAGCCAACGTCGGTAAAAAGGTTTTGTAGAATCACTCTGTCAAAGTGTTTGAAAAGACTTCTTAAGAAGGAAATCGTAAGTCTTTCATCTGAGTGAAAAGTGCATTCTATTCAATTTTTAGAACTGAGTTGAATGGTTAGGCGTTTCACTGGTTGGGAAGTGTTTGTTGCATTGTATGTATTCAGTTCCTTTACTAGCAAATCCCGTGTCTTGCATTTGACAGAAATCCAGTGAAAACACGTTTAAAAGCCAACGTCCCTAAAAAGGCTTTGTAGAATCACTCTTGAATGTCTTTGAAAACACTTCTTAAGAAGGAAAGCATACGTCTTTCATCTGAGTGAAAACTGCATTCTATTCAGTTTTAGAACTGAGTTGAATGGTTAGGTGATTCACTGGTAGGGAAAGTATTTGTTTGCATCGTGTGTATTCAGTTCCTTTACTAGCAAATCCCGTGTCTTGTGTTTGACAGAAATTTAAGTAATATCACATTTAAAGGCCCACGCCAGTAAAAAGGCTCTGTAGAATCACTCTGTGAATGTCTATGAAAACACTTCTTAAGAAGGAAAGCATACGTCTTTCATCTGAGTGAAAACTGCATTTTATTCAGTTTTCAGAACTGAGTTGAATGGTTAGGTGATTCACTGGTAGGGAAGTGTTTGTTTGCATTCTATGTATTCAGTTCCTTTACTAGCAAATCCTGTGTCTTGCATTTGACAGAAATTCCAGTGAAATCACGTTTAAAAGATAAAGTCAGTAAAAAGGTATAGTAGAATCACTCTGTGAATGTCTTTGAAAACACTTCTTAAGAAGGAAAGCATATGTCTTTCATCTGAGTGAAAACTGCATTCTCTTCTTTTTTTAGAACTGAGTTGAATGGTTAGCTGATTCTCTTGTAGGGAAGTGTTTGTTTGCATTGTATGTTTTCAAATCCTTTACAAGCAAATCTGGTGTCTTGCGTTTCACAGAAATTTCAGTGAAATCATGTTTAAAAGCCAATGTCATTAAAAGACTCTGTAGAATCACTCCGTGAATGTCTTTGAAAACACTTCTTAAGAAGGAAAGCATACGTCTTTCATCTGAGTGAAAACTGCATTCTATTCAGTTTTTAGAACTGAGTTGAATGGTTAGGCGATTCACTGGTAGGGAAGTGTTTGTTGCATTGTATGTATTCAGTTCCTTTAATAGCAAATCCCGTGTCTTGCATTTGACAGAAATCCAGTGAAATCACATTTTAAAGCCAACGTCCGTAAAAAGGCTTTGTAGAATCAATCTGTGAATGTCTTTGAAAACACTTCTTAAGCAGGAAAGCATACGTCTTTCATCTGAGTGAAAACTGCATTCTATTCAGTTTTTAGAGCTGAGTTGAATGATTAGGCCATTCACTTTGAGGGAAGTGTTTGTTTGCATTGTATGTATTCAGTTCCTTTACTAGCAAATCTCGTGTCTTGCATTTTACAGAAATTCCAGTGAAATCACGTTTAAAAGCCAATGTCAGTACAAAGGCTCTGTAGAATCACACTGTGAATGTCTTTGAAAACACTTCTTAAGAAGGAAAGCATATGTCATTCATCTGAGTGAAAACTGCATTCTATACAGTTTTTAGAACTGAGTTGAATGGTTAGGCGATTAACTTGTAGGGAAGTGTTTGTTTGCATTGTATGTATTCAGTTCCTGTACTAGCAAATTACGTGTCTTTCATTTGAAAGAAATTCCAGTGAAATCACGTTTAAAAGCCAACGTCAGTAAAAAGGCTTCGTAGAATCACTCTGTGAATGTCCTGGAAAACACTTCTTAAGAAGATAAGCATAGGTCTTTCATCTGAGTGAAAACTGTATTTTATTCAGTTTTTAGAACTGAGTTGAATGGTTAGGCGATTCACTTTGTGGGAAGTGTTTGTTTGCATTGTATGTATTCAGTTCCATTTGTAGCAAATCTGGTTTCTTGAGTTTGATAGAAATTTCAGTGAAATCACGATTAAAAGCCAACGTCAGTAAAGAGGCTTTGTAGAATCACTCTGTGAATGTCTTTGAAAACACTTCTTAAGAAGGAAAGCCTACATCTTTCGTCTGAGTGAAAACTGCATTCTATTCAGTTTTTAGAACTGAGGTGAATGGTTAGGCGATTCACTGGTAGGGAAGTGTTTGTTGCATTGTATATATTCAGTTCCTTTACTAGCAAATCGCGTGTCTTGCATTTGACAGAAATTCCAGTGAATTCACGTTTAAAAGACAACGTCAGTAAAAAGGTTTTGTAGAATCACTCCGTGAATGTCTTTGAAAACACTTCTAGAGAAGGAAAGCATACGTCTTTCATCTGAGTGAAAACTGCATTCTATTCAGTTTTTAGAACTGAGTTGAATGGTTAGGTGATTCACTGGTCGGGAAAGAATTTGTTTGCATTGTGTTTATTCAGTTCCTTTACTAGCAAATCCCGTGTCTTGGGTTTGACAGAAATTTAAGTAATATCACGTTTAAAAGCCAACATCAGTAAAAAGGCTCTGTAGAATCACTCTGTGAATGTCTATGAAAACCCTTCTTAAGAAGGAAAGCATACGTCTTTCATCTGAGTGAAAACTGCATTCTATTCAGTTTTTAGAACTGAGTTGAATGGTTAATCGATTCACTTGTAGGGAAGTGTTTGTTTGCATTGTATGTATTCAGTTCCTGTACTAGCAAATCACGTGTCTTTCATTTGACATAAATTCCAGTGAAATCACCTTTAAAAGCCAATGTCAGTAAAAAGGCTTGTAGAATCACTCTGTGAATGTCCTGGAAAACACTTCTTAAGAAGATAAGCATAGGTCTTTCATCTGAGTGAAAACTGTATTTTATTCAGTTTTTAGAACTGAGTTTAATGGTTAGGCGATTCACTTTTTGGGAAGTGTTTGTTTGCATTGTATGTATTCAGTTCCATTTGTAGCAAATCTGGTGTCTTGAGTATGACAGAAATTTCAGTGAAATCACGATTAAAAGCCAACGTAAGTAAAAAGGCTTTGTAGAATCACTCTCTGAATGTCTTTGAAAACACTTCTTAAGAAGGAAAGCCTACATCTTTCATCTGAGTGAAAACTGCATTCTATTCAGTTTTTAGAACTGAGTTGAATGGTTAGGCGATTCACTGGTAGAGAAGTGTTTGTTGCATTGTATATATTCAGTTCCTTTACTAGCAAATCCCGTGTCTTGCATTTGAAGAAATTCCAGTGAAATCACGTTTAAAATCCAACGTCAGTAAAATGGATCGGTAGAATCACTCTGTAAATGTCTTTGAAAACACTTCTTAAGAATGAAAGCATACATCTTTTATCTGAGTGAAAACTGCATTCTATTCAGTTTTTAGAACGGAGTTGAATGGTTAGGCGATTCACTGGTAGGGAAGTGTTTGTTGGCATTGTACGTATTCAGGTCCTTTACTAGCAAATCTCGTGTATTTCATTTGACAGAAATTCCAGTGAAATCACGTTTAAAAGCCAACGTCAGTAAAAAGGCTTTGTAGAATCACTTGTGAATGTCTTTGAAAATACTTCTTTAGAAGGAAAGCATACGTCTTTCATCTGAGTGAAAACTGCATTCTATTTAGTTTTTAGAACTGAGTTGAATGGTTAGGCAATTCACTTTTCGGGACGTGTTTGTTTGCATTCTGTATATTCAATTCTTTAATAGCAAATCCCGTGTCTTGCGTTTTACAGAAATTCCAGTGAAATCACTTTTAAAAGCCAATGTCAGTAAAAAGGCTCTGTAGAATCACACTGTGAATGTCTTTGAAAACACTTCTTAAGAAGGAAAGCATATGTCATTCATCTGAGTGAAAACTGCATTCTATACAGTTTTTAGAACTGAGTTGAATGGTTAGGCGATTCACTTGTAGGGAAGTGTTTGTTTGCATTGTATGTATTCAGTTCCTGTACTAGCAAATCACGTGTCTTTCATTTGATAGAAATTCCAGTGAAATCACGTTTAAAAGCCAATGTCAGTAAAAAGGCTTTGTAGAATCACTCTGTGAATGTCCAGTAAAACACTTCTTAAGAAGATAAGCATACGTCTTTCATCTAAGTGAAAACTGTATTTTATTCAGTTTTTAGAACTGAGTTGAATGGTTAGTCGATTCACTTTTTGGGAAGTGTTTGTTTGCATTTTATGTATTCAGTTCCATTTGTAGCAAATCTGGTGTCTTGAGTTTGACAGAAATTTCAGTGAAATCACGATTAAAAGCCAACGTCAGTAAAAAGGCTTTGTAGAATCACTCTGTGAATGTCTATGAAAACACTTCTTAAGAAGGAAAGCATACGTCTTTCATCTGAGTGAAAACTGCATTCTATTCAGTTTTTAGATCTGAGTTGAATGGTTAATCGATTCACTTGTAGGGAAGTGTTTGTTTGCATTCTGTATATTCAATTCTTTAATAGCAAATCCCGTGTCTTGCATTTGACAGAAATTCCAGTGAAATCACGTTTAAAAGCCAACGTCAGTAAAAAGGCTTTCTAGAATCACTCTGTGAATGTCTTTGAAAACACTTCTTATGAAGGAAAGCCTACATCTTTCATCTGAGTGAAAACTGCATTCTATTCAGTTTTTAGAACTGAGTTGAATGGTTAGGCGATTAACTTGTAGGGAAGTGTTTGTTTGCATTGTATGTATTCAGTTCCTGTACTAGCAAATCACGTGTCTTTCATTTGAAAGAAATTCCAGTGAAATCACGTTTAAAAGCCAACGTCAGTAAAAAGGCTTTGTAGAATCACTCTGTGAATGTCCTGGAAAACACTTCTTAAGAAGATAAGCATATGTCTTTCATGTGAGTGAAAACTGTATTTTATTCAGTTTTTAGAACTGAGTTGAATGGTTAGGCGATTCACTTTTTGGGAAGTGTTTATTTGCATTGTATGTATTCAGTTCCATTTGTAGCATATCTGGTGTCTTGAGTTTGACAGAAATTTCAGTGAAATCACGATTAAAAGCCAACGTCAGTAAAAAGGCTTTGTAGAATCACTCTGTGAATGTCTTTGAAAACACTTCTTAAGAAGGAAAGCCTACATCTTTCATCTGAGTGAAAACTGCATTCTATTCAGTTTTTAGAACTGAGTTGAATGGTTAGGCGATTCACTGGTAGGGAAGTGTTTGTTTGCATTGTATGTATTCAGTTCCATTTGTAGCAAATCTGGCGTCTTTCATTTGACAGAAATTTCTGTGAAATCACGATTAAAAGCCAACGTCAGTAAAAAGGCTCTGTAGAAGCACTCTGTGAATGTCTTTGAAAATACTGCTTAGGAAGGAAAGCATTCTTCTTTCATCTGAGTATAAACTACATTCTATTCAGTTTTAGAACTGAGTTGAATGGTTAGGTGATTCACTGGTCGGGAAAGAATTTGTTTGCATTGTGTGTATTCAGTTCCTTTACTAGCAAATCCCGTGTCTTGTGTTTGACAGAAATTTAAGTAATATCACGTTTAAAAGCCAACATCAGTAAAAAGGCTCTGTAGAATCACTCTGTGAATGTCTATGAAAACCCTTCTTAAGAAGGAAAGCATACGTCTTTCATCTGAGTGAAAACTGCATTCTATTCAGTTTTTAGAACTGAGTTGAATGGTTAATCGATTCACTTGTAGGGAAGTGTTTGTTTGCATTCTGTACATTCAATTCTTTAATAGCAAATCCCTTGTCTTGCATTTGACAGAAATTCCAGTGAAATCACGTTTAAAAGCCAACGTCAGTAAAAAGGATCGGTAGAATCACTCTGTAAATGTCTTTGAAAACACTTCTTAAGAATGAATGCATACATCTTTTATCTGAGTGAAAACTGCATTCTATTCAGTTTTTAGAACGGAGTTAAATGGTTAGGCGATTCACTGGTAGGGAAGTGTTTGTTGGCATTGTACGTATTCAGGTCCTTTACTAGCAAATCTTGTGTATTTCATTTGACAGAAATTCCAGTGAAATCACGTTTAAAAGCCAACGTCAGTAAAAAGGCTTTGTAGAATCACTCTGTGAATGTCTTTAAATACACTTCTTAACAAGGAAAGCATATGTCATTCATCTGAGTGAAAACTGCATTCTATACAGTTTTTAAAACTGAGTTGAATGGTTAGGAGATTCACTTGTATGGAAGTGTTTGTTTGCATTGTATGTATTCAGTTCCTGTACTAGCAAATCACGTGTCTTTCATTTGTCAGAAATTCCAGTGAAATCACGTTTAAAAGCCAATGTCAGTAAAAAGGCTTGTAGAATCACTCTGTGAATGTCCTGGAAAACACTTCTTAAGAAGATAAGCATACGTCTTTCATCTGAGTGAAAACTGTATTTTATTCAGTTTTTAGAACTGAGTTGAAAGGTTAGGCGATTCACTTTTTGGGAAGTGTTTGTTTGCATTGTATTTATTCAGTTCCATTTGTAGCAAATCTGGTGTCTTGAGTTTGACAGAAATTTCAGTGAAATCACGATTAAAAGCCAACGTAAGTAAAAAGGCTTTGTAGAATCACTCTGTGAATGTCTTTGAAAACACTTCTTAAGAAGGAAAGCCTACATCTTTCATCTGAGTGAAAACTGCATTCTATTCAGTTTTTAGAACTGAGTTGAATGGTTAATCGATTCACTTGTAGGGAAGTGTTTGTTTGCATTCTGTATATTCAATTCTTTAATAGCAAATCCCGTGTCTTGCATTTGACAGAAATTCCAGTGAAATCACGTTTAAAAGCCAACGTCAGTAAAAAGGATCGGTAGAATCACTCTGTAAATGTCTTTGAAAACACTTCTTAAGAATGAAAGCATACATCTTTTATCTGGGTGAAAACTGCATTCTATTCAGTTTTTAGAACGGAGTTGAATGGTTAGGCGATTCACTGGTAGGGAAGTGTTTGTTGGCATTGTACGTATTCAGGTTTTACTAGCAAATCTCGTGTATTTCATTTGACAGAAATTCCAGTGAAATCACATTTAAAAGCCAACGTCAGTAAAAAGGCTTTGTAGAATCACTCTGTGAATGTCTCTGAAAATACTTCTTAAGAAGGAAAGCATACGTCTTTCATCTGAGTGAAAACTGCATTCTATTTAGTTTTTAGAACTGAGTTGAATGGTTAGGCGATTCACTTTTCGGGAAGTGTTTGTTTGCATTCTGTATATTCAATTCTTTAATAGCAAATCCCGTGTCTTGTGTTTTACAGAAATTCCAGTGAAATCACTTTTAAAAGCCAATGTCAGTAAAAAGGCTCTGTAGAATCACACTGTGAATGTCTTTGAAAACACTTCTTAAGAAGGAAAGCATACGTCATTCATCTGAGTGAAAACTGCATTCTATACAGTTTTTAGAACTGAGTTGAATGGTTAGGCGATTCACTTGTAGGGAAGTGTTTGTTTGCATTGTATGTATTCAGTTCCTGTACTAGCAAATCACGTGTCTTTCATTTGATAGAAATTCCAGTGAAATCACGTTTAAAAGCCAATGTCAGTAAAAAGGCTTCGTAGAATCACTCTGTGAATGTCCAGTAAAACACTTCTCAAGAAGATAAGCATACGTCTTTCATCTGAGTGAAAACTGTATTTTATTCAGTTTTTAGAACTGAGTTGAATGGTTAGTCGATTCACTTTTTGGGAAGTGTTTGTTTGCATTTTATGTATTCAGTTCCATTTGTAGCAAATCTGGTGTCTTGAGTTTGACAGAAATTTCAGTGAAATCACGATTAAAAGCCAACGTCAGTAAAAAGGCTTTGTAGAATCACTCTGTGAATGTCTATGAAAACACTTCTTAAGAAGGAAAGCATATGTCTTTCATCTGAGTGAAAACTGCTTTCTATTCAGTTTTTAGATCTGAGTTGAATGGTTAATCGTTTCACTTGTAGGGAAGTGTTTGTTTGCATTCTGTATATTCAATTCTTTAATAGCAAATCCCGTGTCTTGCATTTGACAGAAATTCCAGTGAAATCACGTTTAAAAGCCAACGTCAGTAAAAAGGCTGTGTAGAATCAGTCTGTAAATGTCTTTGAAAACACTTCTTAAGAATGAAACCATACATCTTTTATCTGAGTGAAAACTGCATTCTATTCAGTTTTTAGAACTGAGTTGAATGGTTAGGCGATTCACTGGTAGGGAAGTGGTTGTTGGCATTGTATGTATTCAGTTCCTTTACTAGCAAATCTCGTGTATTTCATTTGACAGAAATTTCAGTGAAATCACGTTTAAAAGCCAACGTCAGTAAAAATGTTTTATAGAATCACTCTGTGAATGTCTTTGAAAACACTTCTTAAGAAGGAAAGCATACCTCTTTCTTCTGAGTGAAAACTGCATTCTATTCAGTTTTTAGAACTGAGTTGAATGGTTTGGTGATTCACTTTTTGGAAGTGTTTGTTTGCATTTTATGTATTCAGTTCCATTTGTAGCAAATCTGGTGTCTTGAGTTTGACAGAAATTTCAGTGAAATCACGATTAAAAGCCAACGTTAGTAAAAAGGCTTTCTAGAATCACTCTGTGAATGTCTTTGAAAACACTTCTTATGAAGGAAAGCCTACATCTTACATCTGAGTGAAAACTGCATTCTATTCAGTTTTTAGAAGTGAGTTGAATGGTTAGGCGATTCACTGGTAGGGAAGTGCTTGTTGCATTGTATATATTCAGTTCCTTTACTAGCAAATCGCATGTCTTGCATTTGACAGAAATTCCAGTGAAATCACTTTTAAAAGCCAATGTCAGTAAAAAGGCTCTGTAGAATCACACTGTGAATGTCTTTGAAAACACTTCTTAAGAAGGAAAGCATATGTCATTCATCTGAGTGAAAACTGCATTTTATACAGTTTTTAGAACGGAGTTGAATGGTTAGGCGATTCACTTTTTGGGAAGTGTTTGTTTGCATTGTATGTATTCAGTTCCCTTTGTAGCAAATCTGGTGTCTTGAGTTTGACAGACATTTCAGTGAAATCACGATTAAAAGCCAACATCAGTAAAAAGGCTTTGTAGAATCACTCTGTGAATGTCTATGAAAACACTTTTTAAGAAGGAAAGCATACGTCTTTCATCTGAGTGAAAACTGCTTTCTATTCAGTTTTTAGATCTGAGTTGAATGGTTAATCGATTCACTTGTAGGGAAGTGTTTGTTTGCATTCTGTATATTCAATTCTTTAATAGCAAATCCCGTGTCTTGCGTTTTACAGAAATTCCAGTGAAATCACGTTTAAGAGCCAAGGTCAGTAAAAAGGGTTGTAGAATCAATCCGTGAATGTCTTTGAAAACACTTCTTAAGAAGGAAAGCATACGTCTTTCATCTGAGTGAAAACTGCATTCTATTCAGTTTTTAGGACTGAGTTGAATGGTTAGGCGATTCACTGGTAGGGAAGTGTTTGTTGCATTGTATATATTCAGTTCCTTTACTAGCAAATCACGTGTCTTATATTTGACAGAAATTCCAGTGAAATCACGTTTAAAAGACAACGTCAGTAAAAAGGTTTTGTAGAATCACTCCGTGAATGTCTTTGAAAACACTTCTTAAGAAGGAAAGCATACGTCTTTCATCTGAGTGAAAACTGCATTCTATTCAGTTTTTAGAACTGAGTTGAATGGTTAGGCGATTCACTAGTAGGGAAGTGTTTGTTTGCATTGTATGTATTTAAATCCTTTACTAGCAAATCTCGTGTCTTGCATTTGACAGAAATTTCAGTGAAATCACGTTTAAAAGCAAATGTCTGTAAAAAGGCTTTGTAGAATCACTCCGTGAATGTCTTTGAAAATACTTCTTAAGAAGGAAAGCATACATCTTTCATCTGAGTGAAAATTGCAATCTATTCAGTTTTTAGAACTGAGTTGAATGGTTAGGCGATTCACTTTTCGGGAAGTGTTTGTTTGCATTCTGTATATTCAATTCTTTAATAGCAAATCCCGTGTCTTGCGTTTTACAGAAAATCCAGTGAAATCACGTTTAGAAACCAACGTCAGTAAAAAGGCTTTGTAGAATCACACTGTGAATGTCTTTGAAAACTCTTCTTAAGAAGGAAAGCATACCTCTTTCATCTGACTGAAAACAGCATTCTATTCAGTTTTAAAACTGAGTTGAATGGTTAGGCGATTCACTGGTATGGAAGTGTTTGTTTGCATTGTATGTATTTAAATCCTTTACTAGCAAATCTGGTGTCTTGCATTTGACAGAAATTTCAGTCAAATCACATTTAAATGCCAACGTCAGTAAAAAGGCTCTGTAGAATCACTCTGTAAATGTCTTTGAAAACACTCCTTAAGAATGAAAGCATACATCTTTTATCTGAGTGAAAACTGCATTCTATTCAGTTTTTAGAACTGAGTTGAATGGTTAGGTGATTCTCTGGTAGGGAAGTGGTTGGTGGCATTGTATGTATTCAGTTCCTTTACTAGCAAATCTCGTGTATTTCATTTGACAGAAATTTCAGTGAAATCACATTCAAAAGCCAACATCAGTAAAAAGGCTTTGTAGAATCACTCTATAAATGTCTTTAAAAACACTTCTTAACAAGGAAAGCATACGTCTTTCATCTGAGTGAAAACTGCATTCTATTCATTTTTTAGAACTGAGTTGAATTTTTAGGCGATTCACTAGTAGGTAAGTGTTTGTTTGCATTGTATGTATTTACATCCTTTACTAGCAAATCTCGTGTCTTGCATTTGACAGAAATTCCAGTGAAATCACGTTTAAAAGCCAACGTCAGTAAAAAGGATCGGTAGAATCACTCTGTAAATGTCTTTGAAAACACTTCTTAAGAATGAAGGCATACATCTTTTATCTGAGTGAAAACTGCATTCTATTTAGTTTTTAGAACTGAGTTGAATGGTTAGGCGATTCACTTTTCGGGAAGTGTTTGTTTGCATTCTGTATATTCAATTCTTTAATAGCAAATCCCGTGTCTTGCGTTTTACAGAAATTCCAGTTAAATCACTTTTAAAAGCCAATGTCAGTAAAAAGGCTCTGTAGAATCACACTGTGAATGTCTTTGAAAACACTTCTTAAGAAGGAAAGCATACGTCATTCATCTGAGTGAAAACTGCATTCTATACAGTTTTTAGAACTGAGTTGAATGGTTAGGCGATTCACTTGTAGGGAAGTGTTTGTTTGCATTGTATGTATTCAGTTCCTGTACTAGCAAATCACGTGTCTTTCATTTGATAGAAATTCCAGTGAAATCACGTTTAAAAGCCAATGTCAGTAAAAAGGCTTCGTAGAATCACTCTGTGAATGTCCAGTAAAACACTTCTCAAGAAGATAAGCATACGTCTTTCATCTGAGTGAAAACTGTATTTTATTCAGTTTTTAGAACTGAGTTGAATGGTTAGTCGATTCACTTTTTGGGAAGTGTTTGTTTGCATTTTATGTATTCAGTTCCATTTGTAGCAAATCTGGTGTCTTGAGTTTGACAGAAATTTCAGTGAAATCACGATTAAAAGCCAACGTCAGTAAAAAGGCTTTGTAGAATCACTCTGTGAATGTCTATGAAAACACTTCTTAAGAAGGAAAGCATATGTCTTTCATCTGAGTGAAAACTGCTTTCTATTCAGTTTTTAGATCTGAGTTGAATGGTTAATCGTTTCACTTGTAGGGAAGTGTTTGTTTGCATTCTGTATATTCAATTCTTTAATAGCAAATCCCGTGTCTTGCATTTGACAGAAATTCCAGTGAAATCACGTTTAAAAGCCAACGTCAGTAAAAAGGCTGTGTAGAATCAGTCTGTAAATGTCTTTGAAAACACTTCTTAAGAAGGAAAGCATACGTCTTTCATCTGAGTGAAAACTGCATTCTATTCAGTTTTTAGAACTGAGTTGAATGGTTAGGCGATTCACTAGTAGGGAAGTGTTTGTTTGCATTGTATGTATTTAAATCCTTTACTAGCAAATCTCGTGTCTTGCATTTGACAGAAATTTCAGTGAAATCACGTTTAAAAGCAAATGTCTGTAAAAAGGCTTTGTAGAATCACTCCGTGAATGTCTTTGAAAATACTTCTTAAGAAGGAAAGCATACATCTTTCATCTGAGTGAAAATTGCAATCTATTCAGTTTTTAGAACTGAGTTGAATGGTTAGGCGATTCACTTTTCGGGAAGTGTTTGTTTGCATTCTGTATATTCAATTCTTTAATAGCAAATCCCGTGTCTTGCGTTTTACAGAAAATCCAGTGAAATCACGTTTAGAAACCAACGTCAGTAAAAAGGCTTTGTAGAATCACACTGTGAATGTCTTTGAAAACTCTTCTTAAGAAGGAAAGCATACCTCTTTCATCTGACTGAAAACAGCATTCTATTCAGTTTTAAAACTGAGTTGAATGGTTAGGCGATTCACTGGTATGGAAGTGTTTGTTTGCATTGTATGTATTTAAATCCTTTACTAGCAAATCTGGTGTCTTGCATTTGACAGAAATTTCAGTCAAATCACATTTAAATGCCAACGTCAGTAAAAAGGCTCTGTAGAATCACTCTGTAAATGTCTTTGAAAACACTCCTTAAGAATGAAAGCATACATCTTTTATCTGAGTGAAAACTGCATTCTATTCAGTTTTTAGAACTGAGTTGAATGGTTAGGTGATTCTCTGGTAGGGAAGTGGTTGGTGGCATTGTATGTATTCAGTTCCTTTACTAGCAAATCTCGTGTATTTCATTTGACAGAAATTTCAGTGAAATCACATTCAAAAGCCAACATCAGTAAAAAGGCTTTGTAGAATCACTCTATAAATGTCTTTAAAAACACTTCTTAACAAGGAAAGCATACGTCTTTCATCTGAGTGAAAACTGCATTCTATTCATTTTTTAGAACTGAGTTGAATTTTTAGGCGATTCACTAGTAGGTAAGTGTTTGTTTGCATTGTATGTATTTACATCCTTTACTAGCAAATCTCGTGTCTTGCATTTGACAGAAATTCCAGTGAAATCACGTTTAAAAGCCAACGTCAGTAAAAAGGATCGGTAGAATCACTCTGTAAATGTCTTTGAAAACACTTCTTAAGAATGAAGGCATACATCTTTTATCTGAGTGAAAACTGCATTCTATTCATTTTTTAGAACTAAGTTGAATGGTTAGGTGATTCACTTTTAGGGAAGTGTTTGTTTGCATTGTATGTATTTAAATCCTTTACTAGCAAATCTGGCGTCTTGCATTTGACAGAAATTTCAGTCAAATCACAGTTAAAAGCCAACGTCATTAAAAAGGCTATGTAGATTCACTCTGTGAATGTCTTTGAAAATACGTCTTAAGAAGGAAAGCATACGTCTTTCATCTGAGTGAAAACTGCATTCTATTCAGTTTTTAGAACTGAGGTGAATGGTTAGGCGATTCACTGGTATGTAAGAGTTTGTTTGCATTGTATGTATTCAGTTCCATTTCTAGCATATCTCGTGTCATGCGTTTGACAGAAATTTCAGTGAAATCATGTTCAAAAGCCCATGTCAGTAAAAAGGCTCTGTAGAATCACACTGTGAATGTCTTTGAAAACACTTCTTAAGAAGGAAAGCATACGTCTTTCATCTGAGTGAAAACTGCATTCTATTCAGTTTTTAGAACTGTGTTGAATGGTTAGGTTATTCACTGGTAGGGAAGTGTTTGTTTGCATTGTATGTATTCAGTTCCTTTACTAGCAAATCCCGTGTCTTGCATTTGACAGAAAATCCAGTGAAATCACGTTCAAAAGCCCATGTCAGTAAAAAGGCTCTGTAGAATCACTCTGTGAATGTCTTTGAAAACACTTCTTAAGAAGGAAAGCATACGTCTTTCATCTGAGTGAAAACTGCATTCTATTCAGTTTTTAGAACTGAGTTGAATGGTTAGGCGATTCACTTGTAGGGAAGTGTTTGTTTGCATTGTATGTATTCAGTTCCTTTACTAGCAAATCACGTGTTTTGGATTTGACAGAAATTCCAGTGAAATCACATTTAAAAGCCAAAGTCAGTAAAAACGTTTTGTAGAATTACTCTGTGAATGTCTTTGAAAACACTTCTTAAGAAGGAAAGCATACGTATTTCATCTGAGTGAAAACTGCATTCTATTCAGTTTTTAGAACTGAGGTGAATGGTTAGGCGATTCACTGGTATGGAAGAGTTTGTTTGCATTGTATGTATTCAGTTCCATTTCTAGCATATCTCGTGTCTTGCGTTTGACAGAAATTTCAGTGAAATCACGTTCAAAAGCCCATGTCAGTAAACAGGCTCTGTAGAATCACTCTGTGAATGTCTTTGAAAACACTTCTTAAGAAGGAAAGCATATGTCTTTCATCTGAGTGAAAACTGCATTCTATTCAGTTTTTAGAACTGAGTTGAATGGTTAGGCGATTCACTGGTAGGGAAGTGTTTGTTTGCATTGTATGTATTCAGTTCCATTTGTAGCAAAACTGGTGTCTTGAGTTTGACAGAAATTTCAGTGAAATCACGATTAAAAGCCAATGTCAGTAAAAAGGCTTTGTAGAATCACTCTGTGAATGTCTTTGAAAACACTTCTTAAGAAGGAAAGCATACGTCATTCATCTGAGTGAAAACTGCATTCTATACAGTTTTTAGAACTGAGTTGAATGGTTAGGCGATTCACTGGTAGGGAAGTGCTTGTTGCATTGTATATATTTAGTTCCTTTACTAGCAAATCGCATGTCTTGCATTTGACAGAAATTCCAGTGAAATCACGTTTAAAAGCCAACGTCAGTGAAAAGGTTTTGTAGAATCACTCAGTGAATGTCTTTGAAAACACTTCTTAAGAAGGAAAGCATACGTCTTTCATCTGAGTGGAAACTGCATTCTATTCAGTTTTTAGAACTGAGTTGAATGGTTAGGCGATTCACTAGTAGGGAAGTGTTTGTTTGCATTGTATGTATTCAGTTCCATTTGTTGCAAATCTGGTGTCTTGCGTTTGACAGAAATTTCAGTGAAATCACGATTAAAAGCCAACGTCAGTAAAAAGGCTTTGTAGAATCACTCTGTGAATGTCTTTGAAAATACTTCTTAGGAAGGAAAGCATTCGTCTTTCATCTGAGTATAAACTGCATTCTATTCAGTTTTAGAACTGAGTTGAATGGTTAGGTGATTCACTGGTAGGGAAAGAATTTGTTTGCATTGTGTGTATTCAGTTCCTTTACTAGCAAATCAGGTGTCTTGTGTTTGACAGAAATTTAAGTAATATCACGTTTAAAAGCCCACGTCAGTAAAAAGGCTCTGTAGAATCACTCTGTGAATGTCTATAAAAACACTTCTTAAGAAGGAAAGCATACGTCTTTCATCTGATTGAAAATTGCATTCTATTCAGTTTTTAGAACTGAGTTGAATGGTTAATCGATTCACTTGTAGGGAAGTGTTTGTTTGCATTCTGTATATTCAATTCTTTACTAGCAAATCACGTGTCTTGCATTTGACAGAAATTCCAGTGAAATCACGTTTAAAAGCCAAAGTCATTAAAAAGGATCGGTAGAATCACTCTGTAAATGTCTTTGAAAACACTTCTTAAGAATGAAAGCATACATCTTTTATATGAGTGAAAACTGCATTCTATTCAGTTTTTAGAACTGAGTTGAATGGTTAGGCGATTCACTGGTAGGGAAGTGGTTGTTGGCATTGTATGTATTCAGTTCCTTTACTAGCAAATCTCGTGTATTTCATTTGACAGAAATTTCAGTGAAATCACGTTTAAAAGCCAACATCAGTAAAAAGGCTTTGTAGAATCACTGTATGAATGTCTTTAAAAACACGTCTTAACAAGGAAAGCTTACGTATTTCATCTGAGTGAAAACTGCATTCTATTCAGTTGTTAGAACTGAGTTGAATGGTTAGGCGATTCCCTTTTTGGGAAGTGTTTGTTTGCATTGTATGTATTCAGTTCCATTTGTAGCAAATCTGGTGTCTTGAGTTTGACAGAAATTTCAGTGAAATCACGATTAAAAGCCAACGTTAGTAAAAAGGCTTTCTAGAATCACTCTGTGAATGTCTTTGAAAACACTTCTTATGAAGGAAAGCCTACATATTTCGTCTGAGTGAAAACTGCATTCTATTCAGTTTTTAGAACTGAGTTGAATGGTTAGGCGATTACCTTGTAGGGAAGTGTTTGTTTGCATTGTATGTATTCAGTTCCTGTACTAGCAAATCACGTGTCTTTCATTTGAAAGAAATTCCAGTGAAATCACGTTTAAAAGCCAACGTCAGTAAAAAGGCTTTGTAGAATCACTCTGTGAATGTCCTGGAAAACACTTCTTAAGAAGATAAGCATACGTCTTTCATCTGAGTGAAAACTGTATTTTATTCAGTTTTTAGAACTGAGTTGAATGGTTAGGCGATTCACTTTTTGGGAAGTGTTTGTTTGCATTGTATGTATTCAGTTCCATTTGTAGCAAATCTGGTGTCTTGAGTTTGACAGAAATTTCAGTGAATTCACGATTAAAAGCCAACGTCAGTAAAAAGGCTTTGTAGAATCACTCTGTGAATGTCTTTGAAAACACTTCTTAAGAAGGAAAGCCTACATCTTTCATCTGAGTGAAAAGTGCATTCTATTCAGTTTTTAGAACTGAGTTGAATGGTTAGGCGATTCACTGGTAGGGAAGTGTTTGTTGCATTGTATATATTCAGTTCCTTTACTAGCAAATCGCGTGTCTTGCATTTGACAGAAATTCCAGTGAAATCACGTTTATAAGACAACGTCAGTAAAAAGGTTTTGTAGAATCACTCCGTGAATGTCTTTGAAAACACTTCTAGAGAAGGAAAGCATACGTCTTTCATCTGAGTGAAAACTGCATTCTATTCAGTTTTTAGAACTGAGTTGAATGGTTAGGCGATTCACTAGTAGGGAAGTGTTTGTTTGCATTGTATGTATTCAGTTCCATTTGTAGCAAATCTGGCGTCTTGCGTTTGACAGAAATTTCAGTGAAATCACGATTAAAAGCCAACGTCAGTAAAAAGGCTCTGTAGAAGCACTCTGTGAATGTCTTTGAAAATACTTCTTAGGAAGGAAAGCATTCTTCTTTCATCTGAGTATAAACTACATTCTATTCAGTTTTAGAACTGAGTTGAATGGTTAGGTGATTCACTGGTCGGGAAAGAAGTTGTTTGCATTGTGTGTATTCAGTTCCTTTACTAGCAAATCCCGTGTCTTGTGTTTGACAGAAATTTAAGTAATATCACGTTTAAAAGCCAACATCAGTAAAAAGGCTCTGTAGAATCACTCTGTGAATGTCTATGAAAACCCTTCTTAAGAAGGAAAGCATACGTCTTTCATCTGAGTGAAAACTGCATTCTATTCAGTTTTTAGAACTGAGTTGAATGGTTAATCGATTCACTTGTAGGGAAGTGTTTGTTTGCATTCTGTACATTCAATTCTTTAATAGCAAATCCCTTGTCTTGCATTTGACAGAAATTCCAGTGAAAGCACGTTTAAAAGCCAACGTCAGTAAAAAGGATCGGTAGAATCACTCTGTAAATGTCTTTGAAAACACTTCTTAAGAATGAAAGCATACATCTTTTATCTGAGTGAAAACTGCATTCTATTCAGTTTTTAGAACGGAGTTGAATGGTTAGGCGATTCACTGGTAGGGAAGTGTTTGTTGGCATTGTCCGTATTCAGGTCCTTTACTAGCAAATCTTGTGTATTTCATTTGACAGAAATTCCAGTGAAATCACGTTTAAAAGCCAACGTCAGTAAAAAGGCTTTGTAGAATCACTCTGTGAATGTCTTTAAATACACTTCTTAACAAGGAAAGCATATGTCTTTCATCTGAGTGAAAACTGCATTCTATTCAGTTTTTAGAACTGAGTTGAATGGTTAGGTGATTCACTTTTCGGGACGTGTTTGTTTGCATTCTGTATATTCAATTCTTTAATAGCAAATCCCGTGTCTTGCAATTTACAGAAATTCCAGTGAAATCACTTTTAAAAGCCAATGTCAGTAAAAAGGCTCTGTAGAATCACACTGTGAATGTCTTTGAAAACACTTCTTAAGAAGGAAAGCCTACATCTTTCATCTGAGTGAAAACTGCATTCTATTCAGTTTTTAGAACTGAGTTGAATGGTTAGGCGATTCACTTTTTGGGAAGTGTTTGTTTGCATTGTATGTATTCAGTTCCATTTGTAGCAAATCTGGTGTCTTGAGTTTGACAGAAATTTCAGTGAAATCACGATTAAAAGCCAACGTAAGTAAAAAGGCTTTGTAGAATCACTCTGTGAATGTCTTTGAAAACACTTCTTAAGAAGGAAAGCCTACATCTTTCATCTGAGTGAAAACTGCATTCTATTCAGTTTTTAGAACTGAGTTGAATGGTTAGGCGATTCACTGGTAGAGAAGTGTTTGTTGCATTGTATATATTCAGTTCCTTTACTAGCAAATCCCGTGTCTTGCATTTGACAGAAATTCCAGTGAAATCACGTTTAAAAGCCAACGTCAGTAAAAAGGATCGGTAGAATCACTCTGTAAATGTCTTTGAAAACACTTCTTGAGAATGAAAGCATACATCTTTTATCTGAGTGAAAACTGCATTCTATTCAGTTTTTAGAACGGAGTTGAATGGTTAGGCGATTCACTGGTAGGGAAGTGTTTGTTGGCATTGTACGTATTCAGGTCCTTTACTAGCAAATCTCGTGTATTTCATTTGACAGAAATTCCAGTGAAATCACATTTAAAAGCCAACGTCAGTAAAAAGGCTTTGTAGAATCACTCTGTGAATGTCTCTGAAAATACTTCTTTAGAAGGAAAGCATACGTCTTTCATCTGAGTGAAAACTGCATTCTATTTAGTTTTTAGAACTGAGTTGAATGGTTAGGCGATTCACTTTTCGGGAAGTGTTTGTTTGCATTCTGTATATTCAATTCTTTAATAGCAAATCCCGTGTCTTGCGTTTTACAGAAATTCCAGTGAAATCACTTTTAAAAGCCAATGTCAGTAAAAAGGCTCTGTAGAATCACACTGTGAATGTCTTTGAAAACACTTCTTATGAAGGAAAGCCTACATATTTCATCTGAGTGAAAACTGCATTCTATTCAGTTTTTAGAACTGAGTTGAATGGTTAGGCGATTCACTGGTGGGGAAGTGTTTGTTTGCATTGTATGTATTCAGTTCCTGTACTAGCAAATCACGTGTCTTTCATTTGAAAGAAATTCCAGTGAAATCACGTTTAAAAGCCAACTTCAGTAAAAAGGCTTTGTAGAATCACTCTGTGAATGTCCTGGAAAACACTTCTTAAGAAGATAAGCATACGTCTTTCATCTGAGTGAAAACTGTATTTTATTCAGTTTTTAGAACTGAGTTGAATGGTTAGGCGATTCACTTTTCAGGAAGTGTTTGTTTGCATTCTGTATATTCAATTCTTTAATAGCAAATCCCGTGTCTTGCGTTTGATAAAAATTCAAGTGAAATCACGATTAAAAGCCAACGTCAGCAAAAAGGCTTTGTAGAATCACTCTCTGAATGTCTTTGAAAACACTTCTTAAGAAGGAAATCATACGTCTTTCATCTGAGGGAAAACTGCATTCTATTCAGTTTTTAGAACTGAGTTGAATGATTAGGCGATTCACTGGTTGGGAAGTGTTTGTTGCATTGTATGTATTCAGTTCCTTTACTAGCAAATCCCGTGTCTTGCATTTGACAGAAATTCCAGTGAAATCACGTTTAAAAGCCAACATCAGTAAAAAGGATCGGTAGAATCACTCTGTAAATGTCTTTGAAAACACTTCTTAAGAATGAAAGCATACATCTTTTATCTGAGTGAAAACTGCATTCTATTCAGTTTTTAGAACTGAGTTGAATGGTTAGGTGATTCACTTTTAGGGAAGTGTTTGTTTGCATTGTATGTATTTTAATCCTTTACTAGCAAATCTGGCGTCTAGCATTTGACAGAAATTTCAGTCAAATCACATTTAAAAGCCAACGTCATTAAAAAGGCTATGTAGAATCACTCTGTGAATGTCTTTGAAAACACTTCTTAAGAAGGAAAGCCTACATCTTTCATCTGAGTGAAAACTGCATTCTATTCAGTTTTTAGAACTGAGTTGAATGGTTAGGCGATTCACTGGTAGAGAAGTGTTTGTTGCATTGTATATATTCAGTTCCTTTACTAGCAAATCCCGTGTCTTGCATTTGACAGAAATTCCAGTGAAATCACGTTTAAAAGCCAACGTCAGTAAAAAGGATCGGTAGAATCACTCTGTAAATGTCTTTGAAAACACTTCTTAAGAATGAAAGCATACATCTTTTATCTGAGTGAAAACTGCATTCTATTCAGTTTTTAGAACGGAGTTGAATGGTTAGGCGATTCACTGGTAGGGAAGTGTTTGTTGGCATTGTACGTATTCAGGTCCTTTACTAGCAAATCTCGTGTATTTCATTTGACAGAAATTCCAGTGAAATCACATTTAAAAGCCAACGTCAGTAAAAAGGCTTTGTAGAATCACTCTGTGAATGTCTCTGAAAATACTTCTTTAGAAGGAAAGCATACGTCTTTCATCTGAGTGAAAACTGCATTCTATTTAGTTTTTAGAACTGAGTTGAATGGTTAGGCGATTCACTTTTCGGGAAGTGTTTGTTTGCATTCTGTATATTCAATTCTTTAATAGCAAATCCCGTGTCTTGCGTTTTACAGAAATTCCAGTGAAATCACTTTTAAAAGCCAATGTCAGTAAAAAGGCTCTGTAGAATCACACTGTGAATGTCTTTGAAAACACTTCTTATGAAGGAAAGCCTACATATTTCATCTGAGTGAAAACTGCATTCTATTCAGTTTTTAGAACTGAGTTGAATGGTTAGGCGATTCACTGGTGGGGAAGTGTTTGTTTGCATTGTATGTATTCAGTTCCTGTACTAGCAAATCACGTGTCTTTCATTTGAAAGAAATTCCAGTGAAATCACGTTTAAAAGCCAACTTCAGTAAAAAGGCTTTGTAGAATCACTCTGTGAATGTCCTGGAAAACACTTCTTAAGAAGATAAGCATACGTCTTTCATCTGAGTGAAAACTGTATTTTATTCAGTTTTTAGAACTGAGTTGAATGGTTAGGCGATTCACTTTTCAGGAAGTGTTTGTTTGCATTCTGTATATTCAATTCTTTAATAGCAAATCCCGTGTCTTGCGTTTGATAAAAATTCAAGTGAAATCACGATTAAAAGCCAACGTCAGCAAAAAGGCTTTGTAGAATCACTCTCTGAATGTCTTTGAAAACACTTCTTAAGAAGGAAATCATACGTCTTTCATCTGAGGGAAAACTGCATTCTATTCAGTTTTTAGAACTGAGTTGAATGATTAGGCGATTCACTGGTTGGGAAGTGTTTGTTGCATTGTATGTATTCAGTTCCTTTACTAGCAAATCCCGTGTCTTGCATTTGACAGAAATTCCAGTGAAATCACGTTTAAAAGCCAACATCAGTAAAAAGGATCGGTAGAATCACTCTGTAAATGTCTTTGAAAACACTTCTTAAGAATGAAAGCATACATCTTTTATCTGAGTGAAAACTGCATTCTATTCAGTTTTTAGAACTGAGTTGAATGGTTAGGTGATTCACTTTTAGGGAAGTGTTTGTTTGCATTGTATGTATTTTAATCCTTTACTAGCAAATCTGGCGTCTAGCATTTGACAGAAATTTCAGTCAAATCACATTTAAAAGCCAACGTCATTAAAAAGGCTATGTAGAATCACTCTGTGAATGTCTTTGAAAATACGTCTTAAGAAGGAAAGCATACGTCTTTCATCTGAGTGAAAACTGCATTCTATTCAGTTTTTAGAACTGAGTTGAATGGTTAGGCGATTCACTTTTCGGGACCTGTTTGTTTGCATTCTGTATATTCAATTCTTTAATAACAGATCCCAGGTATTGCGTTTTACAGAAATTCCAGTAAAATCACGTTTAAAAGCCAACGTCACTAAAAAGGCTGTGTAGAATCACTCTGTGAATGTCTTTGAAAACACTTCTTAAGAAGGAAAGCATACGTCTTTCATCTGAGTGAAAACTGCAATCTATTCAGTTTTTAGAACTGAGGTGAATGGTTAGGCAATTAACTGGTAGGGAAGTGTTTGTTTGCATTGTATGCATTCAGTTCCATTTCTAGCATATCTGTTGTCTTTCGTTTGACAGAAATAACAGTGAAATTACGTTTAAAAGCCAATGTCAGTAAAAAGGCTCTGTAGAATCACTCTGTGAATGTCTTTGAAAACACTTCTTAAGAAGAAAAGCATACGTCTTTCATCTGAGTAATATCTGCATTCTATTCAGTTTTGAGAACTGAGTTGAATGGTTTGGCGATTCACTTGTAGGGAAGTGTTTGTTTGCATTGTATGTATTCAGTTCCTTTACTAGCAAATCCCGTGTCTTGCATTTGACAGAAATTCCAGTGAAATCACTTTTAAAAGCCAACATTAGTAAAATGGTTTTGTAGTATCACTCTGTGAATGTCTTTGAAAACACTTCTTAAGAAGGAAAGCATACATCTTTCATCTGAGTGAAAACTGCATTCTATTCAGTTTTTAGAACTGAGTTGAATGGTTAGATGATTCACTTGTAGGGAAGTGTTTGTTTGCATTGTATGTATTCAAATCCTTTACTAGCAAATCTCGTGTCTTGCCTTTGACAGATATTTCAATGAAATCACGTTTAAAACCAAAGTCAGTAAAAAGGTTTTGTAGAATCACTCTGTGAATGTCTTTGAAAACACTTCTTAAGAAGGAAAGCATAAGTTTTCATCTGAGTGAAAACTGCATTCTATACAGTTTTTAGAACTGAGTTGAATGGTTAGGCGATTCACTCATAGGGAAGTGTTTGTGTGCATTCTGTATATTCAATTCTTTAATAGCTAATCCCGTTTCTTGCGTTTGACAGAAATTCCAGTGAAATCACATTTAAAAGGAAACGTCAGTAAAAAGGCTTTGTAGAATCACTCTGTGAATGTCTTTAAAAACACTTCTTAAGAAGGAAAGCATACATCTTTCATCTGAGTGAAAACTGCATTCTATTCAGTTTTTAGAACTGAGTTGAATGGTTCCGCGATTCACTGGTAGGGAAGTGTTTGTTTGCATTGTATGTATTCAGTTCATTTACTAGCAAATCCCGTGTCTTCCATTTGACAGAAATTCCAGTGAAATCACGTTTAAAAGCCAATGTCAGTAAAAAGGCTTTGTAGAATCACTCTGTGAATGTCTTTATAACACTTCTTAAGTAGGAAAGCATACGTCTTTCATCTGAGTGAAAACTGCATTCTATTCAGTTTTTAGAACTGAGTTGAATGGTTAGGCGATTCACTGGTAGGGAAGTGTTTGTTTGCATTTTATGTATTCAGTTCCTTTACTTGCAAATCTCGTGTCTTGCGTTTGACAGAAATTCCACTGAAATCACTTTTAAAAGCCAACATCAGTAAAAAGGCTTTGTAGAATCACTCTGTGAATGTCTTTAAAAACACTTCTTAACAAGGAAAGCTTAGGTCTTTCATCTGAGTGAAAACTGCATTCTATTCAGTTTTTAGAACTGAGGTGAATGGTTAGGCGATTCACTGGTAGGGAAGTGTTTGTTTGCATTCTGTGTATTCAATTCTTTAATAACAGATCCCGCTTCTTGCGTTTGACAGAAATTCCAGTGATGTCACATTTAAAAGCCAACGTCAGTAAAAAGGCTGTGTACAATCACTCTGTGAATGTCTTTGAAAACACTTCTTAAGAAGGAAAGCATAGGTCATCCATCTGATTGAAAACTGCATTCTATTCAGTTTTTATAACTGAGGTGAATTGTTAGGCGATTCACTGGTAGGGAAGTGTTGTTTGCATTGTATGTATTCAGTTCCATATCTAGCATAATCTCGTGTCTTGCGTTTGACAGAAATTTCAGTGAAATCACGTTTAAAAGCCAATGTATGTAAAACGGCTGTGTAGAATCACTCTGTGAATGTCTTTGTAAACACTTCTTAGGAAGGAAAGCATACATCTCTCATCTGAGTGAAAACTGCATTCTATTCAGTTTTTAGAACTGAGTTGAATGGTTGGGCGATACACTGGTAGGCAAGTGTTTGTTTGCATTGTATGTATTCAGTGCCTTTACTAGCAAATCCCGGTTCTTGCATTTGACAGAAATTCCAGTGAAATCAAGTTTAAAAGCCAACGTCAGTAAAAAGGCTTTGTAGAATCACTCTGTGAATGTCTTAAAACACTTCTTAAGAAGGAAAGCATACGTCTTTCATCTGAGTAAAAACTGCCATCTATTCAGTTTTTAGAACTGAGTTGAATGGTTAGGCGATTAACTAGTAGGGACGTGTTTTGTGCATTGTATGTATTCAGTTCCTTTACTACAAAATCCTGTGTCTTGTGTTTGAAAGAAAATTAAGGGAAATCACGTTTAAACCCCACGTCAGTAAAAAGTTTCTGTAGAATCACACTGTGAATTTCTTTGAAAACACTTCTTAAGAAGGAAAGCATAAGTCTTTGATCTGAGTGAAAACTGCATTTTATTCAGTTTTTAGAACTGAGTTGAATGGTTAGGCGATTCACTGGTAGGGAAGTGTTTGTTTGCATTGTATGTATTCAGTTCCACTTGTAGCAAATCTGGTGTCGTGCGTTTGACAGAAATTTCAGGGAAATAACGATTAAAAGCCAATGTATGTAAAAGGCTCTGTAGAATCACTCTGTGAATGTCTTTGAAAACACTTCTTAAGAAGGAAAGCATATGTCTTTCATCTTAGTGAAAACTGCAATCTATTCAGTTTTTATAACTGAGTTGAATGGTTAGGCGATTCACTTATAGGGAAGTGTTTGTGTGCATTCTGTATATTCAATTCTTTAATAGCTAATCCCGTTTCTTGCGTTTGACAGAAATTCCAGTGAAATCACAATTAAAAGCCAACGTCAGTAAAAAGGCTTTGTAGAATCACTCTGTGAATGTCTTTGAAAACACTTCTTAAGAAGGAAAGCATACATCTTTCATCTGAGTGAAAACTGCATTCTATTCAGTTTTTATAACTGAGGTGAATTGTTAGGCGATTCACTGGTAGGGAAGTGTTGTTTGCATTGTATGTATTCAGTTCCATATCTAGCATAATCTCGTGTCTTGCGTTTGACAGAAATTTCAGTGAAATCACGTTTAAAAGCCAATGTATGTAAAACGGCTGTGTAGAATCACTCTGTGAATGTCTTTGTAAACACTTCTTAGGAAGGAAAGCATACATCTCTCATCTGAGTGAAAACTGCATTCTATTCAGTTTTTAGAACTGAGTTGAATGGTTGGGCGATACACTGGTAGGCAAGTGTTTGTTTGCATTGTATGTATTCAGTGCCTTTACTAGCAAATCCCGGTTCTTGCATTTGACAGAAATTCCAGTGAAATCAAGTTTAAAAGCCAACGTCAGTAAAAAGGCTTTGTAGAATCACTCTGTGAATGTCTTAAAACACTTCTTAAGAAGGAAAGCATACGTCTTTCATCTGAGTAAAAACTGCCATCTATTCAGTTTTTAGAACTGAGTTGAATGGTTAGGCGATTAACTAGTAGGGACGTGTTTTTGTGCATTGTATGTATTCAGTTCCTTTACTACAAAATCCTGTGTCTTGTGTTTGAAAGAAAATTAAGGGAAATCACGTTTAAACCCCACGTCAGTAAAAAGTTTCTGTAGAATCACACTGTGAATTTCTTTGAAAACACTTCTTAAGAAGGAAAGCATAAGTCTTTGATCTGAGTGAAAACTGCATTTTATTCAGTTTTTAGAACTGAGTTGAATGGTTAGGCGATTCACTGGTAGGGAAGTGTTTGTTTGCATTGTATGTATTCAGTTCCACTTGTAGCAAATCTGGTGTCGTGCGTTTGACAGAAATTTCAGGGAAATAACGATTAAAAGCCAATGTATGTAAAAGGCTCTGTAGAATCACTCTGTGAATGTCTTTGAAAACACTTCTTAAGAAGGAAAGCATATGTCTTTCATCTTAGTGAAAACTGCAATCTATTCAGTTTTTATAACTGAGTTGAATGGTTAGGCGATTCACTTATAGGGAAGTGTTTGTGTGCATTCTGTATATTCAATTCTTTAATAGCTAATCCCGTTTCTTGCGTTTGACAGAAATTCCAGTGAAATCACAATTAAAAGCCAACGTCAGTAAAAAGGCTTTGTAGAATCACTCTGTGAATGTCTTTGAAAACACTTCTTAAGAAGGAAAGCATACATCTTTCATCTGAGTGAAAACTGCATTCTATTCAGTTTTTAGAACTGAGTTGAATGGTTCGGCGATTCACTGGTAGGGAAGTGTTTGTTTGCATTGTATGTATTCAGTTCCTTTACTAGCAAATCTCGTGTCTTGCGTTTGACAGAAATTCCACTGAAATCACTTTTAAAAGCCAACATCAGTAAAAAGGCTTTGTGGAATCACTCTGTGAATTTCTTTAAAAACACTTCTTAACAAGGAAAGCATACGTCTTTCATCTGAGTGAAAACTGCATTCTATTCAGTTTTTAGAACTGAGGTGAATGGTTAGGCAATTCACTGGTAGGGAAGTGTTTGCATTCTGTATATTCAATTCTTTAATAACAGATCCCAGGTATTGCGTTTTACAGAAATTCCAGTAAAATCACGTTTAAAAGCCAACGTCACTAAAAAGGCTGTGTAGAATCACTCTGTGAATGTCTTTGAAAACACTTCTTAAGAAGGAAAGCATACGTCTTTCATCTGAGTGAAAACTGTAATCTATTCAGTTTTTAGAACTGAGGTGAATGGTTAGGCAATTAACTGGTAGGGAAGTGTTTGTTTGCATTGTATGTATTCAGTTCCATTTCTAGCATATCTGGTGTCTTTCGTTTGTCAGAAATAACAGTGAAATTACGTTTAAAAGCCAATGTCAGTAAAAAGGCTCTGTAGAATCACTCTGTGAATGTCTTTGAAAACACTTCTTAAGAAGAAAAGCATACGTCTTTCATCTGAGTAATATCTGCATTCTATTCAGTTTTGAGAACTGAGTTGAATGGTTTGGCGATTCACTTGTAGGGAAGTGTTTGTTTGCATTGTATGTATTCAGTTCCTTTACTAGCAAATCCCGTGTCTTGCATTTGACAGAAATTCCAGTTAAATCACTTTTAAAAGCCAACATTAGTAAAATGGTTTTGTAGTATCACTCTGTGAATGTCTTTGAAAACACTTCTTAAGAAGGAAAGCATACATCTTTCATCTGAGTGAAAACTGCATTCTATTCAGTTTTTAGAACTGAGTTGAATGGTTAGATGATTCACTTGTAGGGAAGTGTTTGTTTGCATTGTATGTATTCAAATCCTTTACTAGCAAATCTCGTGTCTTGCCTTTGACAGATATTTCAATGAAATCACGTTTAAAACCAAAGTCAGTAAAAAGGTTTTGTAGAATCACTCTGTGAATGTCTTTGAAAACACTTCTTAAGAAGGAAAGCATAAGTTTTCATCTGAGTGAAAACTGCATTCTATACAGTTTTTAGAACTGAGTTGAATGGTTAGGCGATTCACTCATAGGGAAGTGTTTGTGTGCATTCTGTATATTCAATTCTTTAATAGCTAATCCCGTTTCTTGCGTTTGACAGAAATTCCAGTGAAATCACATTTAAAAGGAAACGTCAGTAAAAAGGCTTTGTAGAATCACTCTGTGAATGTCTTTGAAAACACTTCTTAAGAAGGAAAGCATACATCTTTCATCTGAGTGAAAACTGCATTCTATTCAGTTTTTAGAACTGAGTTGAATGGTTCCGCGATTCACTGGTAGGGAAGTGTTTGTTTGCATTGTATGTATTCAGTTCATTTACTAGCAAATCCCGTGTCTTGCATTTGACAGAAATTCCAGTGAAATCACGTTTAAAAGCCAATGTCAGTAAAAAGGCTTTGTAGAATCACTCTGTGAATGTCTTTATAACACTTCTTAAGTAGGAAAGCATACGTCTTTCATCTGAGTGAAAACTGCATTCTATTCAGTTTTTAGAACTGAGTTGAATGGTTAGGCGATTCACTGGTAGGGAAGTGTTTGTTTGCATTTTATGTATTCAGTTCCTTTACTAGCAAATCTCGTGTCTTGCGTTTGACAGAAATTCCACTGAAATCACTTTTAAAAGCCAACATCAGTAAAAAGGCTTTGTAGAATCACTCTGTGAATGTCTTTAAAAACACTTCTTAACAAGGAAAGCATACGTCTTTCATCTGTGTGAAAACTGCATTCTATTCAGTTTTTAGAACTGAGGTGAATGGTTAGGCGATTCACTGGTAGGGAAGTGTTTGTTTGCATTCTGTGTATTCAATTCTTTAATAACAGATCCCGCTTCTTGCGTTTGACAGAAATTCCAGTGATGTCACATTTAAAAGCCAACATCAGTAAAAAGGCTGTGTACAATTACTCTGTGAATGTCTTTGAAAACACTTCTTAAGAAGGAAAGCATAGGTCATCCATCTGATTAAAAACTGCATTCTATTCAGTTTTTATAACTGAGGTGAATTGTTAGGCGATTCACTGGTAGGGAAGTGTTGTTTGCATTGTATGTATTCAGTTCCATTTCTAGCATAATCTCATGTCTTGCGTTTGACAGAAATTTCAGTGAAATCACGTTTAAAAGCCAACGTCAGTAAAAAGGCTTTGTAGAATCACTCTGTGATAGTCTTTGAAAACACTTCTTAGGAAGGAAAGCATACATCTTTCATCTGAGTGAAAACTGCATTCTATTCAGTTTTTAGAACTGAGTTGAGTGGTTACGTGACTAACTGGTAGGGAAGTGTTTGTTTGCATTCTGTACATTCAATTCTTTAATAACAGATCCCGTGTCTTGCATTTGACAGAAATTCCAGTGAAATCACATTTAAAAGCCAACGTAAGTAAAACGGCTGTGTAGAATCACTCTGTGAATGTCTTTGTAAACACTTCTTTGGAAGGAAAGCAAACATCTTTCATCTGAGTGAAAACTGCATTCTATTCAGTTTTTAGAACTGAGTTGAATGGTTGGGCGATACACTGGTAGGGAAGTGTTTGTTTGCCTTGTATGTATTCAGTGCCTTTACTAGCAAATCCCGTGTCTTGCATTTGACAGAAATTCCAGTGAAATCAAGTTTAAAAGCCAACGTCAGTAAAAAGGCTTTGTAGAATCACTCTGTGAATGTCTTTAAAACACTTCTTAAGAAGGAAAGCAACTCAGTTTTTAGAACTGAGTTGAATGGTTAGGCGATTCACTGGTAGGGACGTGTTTTTGTGCATTGTATGTATTCAGTTCCTTTACTACAAAATCCTTTGTCTTGTGTTTGAGAGAAAATTAAGGGAAATCACGTTTAAACCACACGTCAGTAAAAAGTTTCTGTAGAATCACACTGTGAATTTCTTTGAAAACACTTCTTAAGAAGGAAAGCATAAGTCTTTGATCTGAGTGAAAACTGCATTTTATTCAGTTTTTAGAACTGAGTTGAATGGTTAGGCGATTCACTTGTAGGGAAGTGTTTGTTTGCATTGTATGTATTCAGTTCCACTTGTAGCAAATCTCGTGTCGTGCGTTTGACAGAAATTTCAGGGAAATAACGATTAAAAGCCAATGTAAGTAAAAAGGCTCTGTAGAATCACTCTGTGAATGTCTTTGAAAACACTTCTTAAGAAGGAAAGCATATGTCTTTCATCTTAGTGAAAACTGCAATCTATTCAGTTTTTAGAACTGAGTTGAATGGTTAAGTTTTTCACTTGGAGGGAAGTGTTTGTTTGCATTCTGTATATTCAATTCTTTAATAGCAAATCTCGTGTCTTGCATTTGATAGAAATTCCAGTGAAATCATGTTTAAAAGCCAACGTCAGTAAAAAGGCTTTGTAGAATCACTCTGTGAATGTCTTTGAAAACACTTCTTAAGAAGGAAAGCATATGTCTTTCATCTGAGTGAAACCTGCATTCTATTCAGGTTTTAAACTGAGTTGAATGGTTAGGCGATTCACTGGTAGGGAAGTGTTTGTTTGCATTTTATGTATTCAGTTCCTTTACTAGCAAATCTCGTGTCTTGCGTTTGACAGAAATTCCACTGAAATCACTTTTAAAAGCCAACATCAGTAAAAAGGCTTTGTAGAATCACTCTGTGAATGTCTTTAAAAACACTTCTTAACAAGGAAAGCATACGTCTTTCATCTGTGTGAAAACTGCATTCTATTCAGTTTTTAGAACTGAGGTGAATGGTTAGGCGATTCACTGGTAGGGAAGTGTTTGTTTGCATTCTGTGTATTCAATTCTTTAATAACAGATCCCGCTTCTTGCGTTTGACAGAAATTCCAGTGATGTCACATTTAAAAGCCAACGTCAGTAAAAAGGCTGTGTACAATCACTCTGTGAATGTCTTTGAAAACACTTCTTAAGAAGGAAAGCATAGGTCATCCATCTGATTGAAAACTGCATTCTATTCAGTTTTTATAACTGAGGTGAATTGTTAGGCGATTCACTGGTAGGGAAGTGTTGTTTGCATTGTATGTATTCAGTTCCATATCTAGCATAATCTCGTGTCTTGCGTTTGACAGAAATTTCAGTGAAATCACGTTTAAAAGCCAATGTATGTAAAACGGCTGTGTAGAATCACTCTGTGAATGTCTTTGTAAACACTTCTTAGGAAGGAAAGCATACATCTCTCATCTGAGTGAAAACTGCATTCTATTCAGTTTTTAGAACTGAGTTGAATGGTTGGGCGATACACTGGTAGGCAAGTGTTTGTTTGCATTGTATGTATTCAGTGCCTTTACTAGCAAATCCCGGTTCTTGCATTTGACAGAAATTCCAGTGAAATCAAGTTTAAAAGCCAACGTCAGTAAAAAGGCTTTGTAGAATCACTCTGTGAATGTCTTAAAACACTTCTTAAGAAGGAAAGCATACGTCTTTCATCTGAGTAAAAACTGCCATCTATTCAGTTTTTAGAACTGAGTTGAATGGTTAGGCGATTAACTAGTAGGGACGTGTTTTGTGCATTGTATGTATTCAGTTCCTTTACTACAAAATCCTGTGTCTTGTGTTTGAAAGAAAATTAAGGGAAATCACGTTTAAACCCCACGTCAGTAAAAAGTTTCTGTAGAATCACACTGTGAATTTCTTTGAAAACACTTCTTAAGAAGGAAAGCATAAGTCTTTGATCTGAGTGAAAACTGCATTTTATTCAGTTTTTAGAACTGAGTTGAATGGTTAGGCGATTCACTGGTAGGGAAGTGTTTGTTTGCATTGTATGTATTCAGTTCCACTTGTAGCAAATCTGGTGTCGTGCGTTTGACAGAAATTTCAGGGAAATAACGATTAAAAGCCAATGTATGTAAAAGGCTCTGTAGAATCACTCTGTGAATGTCTTTGAAAACACTTCTTAAGAAGGAAAGCATATGTCTTTCATCTTAGTGAAAACTGCAATCTATTCAGTTTTTATAACTGAGTTGAATGGTTAGGCGATTCACTTATAGGGAAGTGTTTGTGTGCATTCTGTATATTCAATTCTTTAATAGCTAATCCCGTTTCTTGCGTTTGACAGAAATTCCAGTGAAATCACAATTAAAAGCCAACGTCAGTAAAAAGGCTTTGTAGAATCACTCTGTGAATGTCTTTGAAAACACTTCTTAAGAAGGAAAGCATACATCTTTCATCTGAGTGAAAACTGCATTCTATTCAGTTTTTATAACTGAGGTGAATTGTTAGGCGATTCACTGGTAGGGAAGTGTTGTTTGCATTGTATGTATTCAGTTCCATATCTAGCATAATCTCGTGTCTTGCGTTTGACAGAAATTTCAGTGAAATCACGTTTAAAAGCCAATGTATGTAAAACGGCTGTGTAGAATCACTCTGTGAATGTCTTTGTAAACACTTCTTAGGAAGGAAAGCATACATCTCTCATCTGAGTGAAAACTGCATTCTATTCAGTTTTTAGAACTGAGTTGAATGGTTGGGCGATACACTGGTAGGCAAGTGTTTGTTTGCATTGTATGTATTCAGTGCCTTTACTAGCAAATCCCGGTTCTTGCATTTGACAGAAATTCCAGTGAAATCAAGTTTAAAAGCCAACGTCAGTAAAAAG
Organism: Phyllotis vaccarum; assembly: GCA_033318265.1. NCBI lineage: Eukaryota > Metazoa > Chordata > Mammalia > Rodentia > Cricetidae > Phyllotis > Phyllotis vaccarum. The sequence goes on from JARWLC010000017.1 coordinate 62,867,730, forward strand.
GCTTTGTAGAATCACTCTGTGAATGTCTTAAAACACTTCTTAAGAAGGAAAGCATACGTCTTTCATCTGAGTAAAAACTGCCATCTATTCAGTTTTTAGAACTGAGTTGAATGGTTAGGCGATTAACTAGTAGGGACGTGTTTTTGTGCATTGTATGTATTCAGTTCCTTTACTACAAAATCCTGTGTCTTGTGTTTGAAAGAAAATTAAGGGAAATCACGTTTAAACCCCACGTCAGTAAAAAGTTTCTGTAGAATCACACTGTGAATTTCTTTGAAAACACTTCTTAAGAAGGAAAGCATAAGTCTTTGATCTGAGTGAAAACTGCATTTTATTCAGTTTTTAGAACTGAGTTGAATGGTTAGGCGATTCACTGGTAGGGAAGTGTTTGTTTGCATTGTATGTATTCAGTTCCACTTGTAGCAAATCTGGTGTCGTGCGTTTGACAGAAATTTCAGGGAAATAACGATTAAAAGCCAATGTATGTAAAAGGCTCTGTAGAATCACTCTGTGAATGTCTTTGAAAACACTTCTTAAGAAGGAAAGCATATGTCTTTCATCTTAGTGAAAACTGCAATCTATTCAGTTTTTATAACTGAGTTGAATGGTTAGGCGATTCACTTATAGGGAAGTGTTTGTGTGCATTCTGTATATTCAATTCTTTAATAGCTAATCCCGTTTCTTGCGTTTGACAGAAATTCCAGTGAAATCACAATTAAAAGCCAACGTCAGTAAAAAGGCTTTGTAGAATCACTCTGTGAATGTCTTTGAAAACACTTCTTAAGAAGGAAAGCATACATCTTTCATCTGAGTGAAAACTGCATTCTATTCAGTTTTTAGAACTGAGTTGAATGGTTCGGCGATTCACTGGTAGGGAAGTGTTTGTTTGCATTGTATGTATTCAGTTCCTTTACTAGCAAATCTCGTGTCTTGCGTTTGACAGAAATTCCACTGAAATCACTTTTAAAAGCCAACATCAGTAAAAAGGCTTTGTGGAATCACTCTGTGAATTTCTTTAAAAACACTTCTTAACAAGGAAAGCATACGTCTTTCATCTGAGTGAAAACTGCATTCTATTCAGTTTTTAGAACTGAGGTGAATGGTTAGGCAATTCACTGGTAGGGAAGTGTTTGCATTCTGTATATTCAATTCTTTAATAACAGATCCCAGGTATTGCGTTTTACAGAAATTCCAGTAAAATCACGTTTAAAAGCCAACGTCACTAAAAAGGCTGTGTAGAATCACTCTGTGAATGTCTTTGAAAACACTTCTTAAGAAGGAAAGCATACGTCTTTCATCTGAGTGAAAACTGTAATCTATTCAGTTTTTAGAACTGAGGTGAATGGTTAGGCAATTAACTGGTAGGGAAGTGTTTGTTTGCATTGTATGTATTCAGTTCCATTTCTAGCATATCTGGTGTCTTTCGTTTGTCAGAAATAACAGTGAAATTACGTTTAAAAGCCAATGTCAGTAAAAAGGCTCTGTAGAATCACTCTGTGAATGTCTTTGAAAACACTTCTTAAGAAGAAAAGCATACGTCTTTCATCTGAGTAATATCTGCATTCTATTCAGTTTTGAGAACTGAGTTGAATGGTTTGGCGATTCACTTGTAGGGAAGTGTTTGTTTGCATTGTATGTATTCAGTTCCTTTACTAGCAAATCCCGTGTCTTGCATTTGACAGAAATTCCAGTTAAATCACTTTTAAAAGCCAACATTAGTAAAATGGTTTTGTAGTATCACTCTGTGAATGTCTTTGAAAACACTTCTTAAGAAGGAAAGCATACATCTTTCATCTGAGTGAAAACTGCATTCTATTCAGTTTTTAGAACTGAGTTGAATGGTTAGATGATTCACTTGTAGGGAAGTGTTTGTTTGCATTGTATGTATTCAAATCCTTTACTAGCAAATCTCGTGTCTTGCCTTTGACAGATATTTCAATGAAATCACGTTTAAAACCAAAGTCAGTAAAAAGGTTTTGTAGAATCACTCTGTGAATGTCTTTGAAAACACTTCTTAAGAAGGAAAGCATAAGTTTTCATCTGAGTGAAAACTGCATTCTATACAGTTTTTAGAACTGAGTTGAATGGTTAGGCGATTCACTCATAGGGAAGTGTTTGTGTGCATTCTGTATATTCAATTCTTTAATAGCTAATCCCGTTTCTTGCGTTTGACAGAAATTCCAGTGAAATCACATTTAAAAGGAAACGTCAGTAAAAAGGCTTTGTAGAATCACTCTGTGAATGTCTTTGAAAACACTTCTTAAGAAGGAAAGCATACATCTTTCATCTGAGTGAAAACTGCATTCTATTCAGTTTTTAGAACTGAGTTGAATGGTTCCGCGATTCACTGGTAGGGAAGTGTTTGTTTGCATTGTATGTATTCAGTTCATTTACTAGCAAATCCCGTGTCTTGCATTTGACAGAAATTCCAGTGAAATCACGTTTAAAAGCCAATGTCAGTAAAAAGGCTTTGTAGAATCACTCTGTGAATGTCTTTATAACACTTCTTAAGTAGGAAAGCATACGTCTTTCATCTGAGTGAAAACTGCATTCTATTCAGTTTTTAGAACTGAGTTGAATGGTTAGGCGATTCACTGGTAGGGAAGTGTTTGTTTGCATTTTATGTATTCAGTTCCTTTACTAGCAAATCTCGTGTCTTGCGTTTGACAGAAATTCCACTGAAATCACTTTTAAAAGCCAACATCAGTAAAAAGGCTTTGTAGAATCACTCTGTGAATGTCTTTAAAAACACTTCTTAACAAGGAAAGCATACGTCTTTCATCTGTGTGAAAACTGCATTCTATTCAGTTTTTAGAACTGAGGTGAATGGTTAGGCGATTCACTGGTAGGGAAGTGTTTGTTTGCATTCTGTGTATTCAATTCTTTAATAACAGATCCCGCTTCTTGCGTTTGACAGAAATTCCAGTGATGTCACATTTAAAAGCCAACATCAGTAAAAAGGCTGTGTACAATTACTCTGTGAATGTCTTTGAAAACACTTCTTAAGAAGGAAAGCATAGGTCATCCATCTGATTAAAAACTGCATTCTATTCAGTTTTTATAACTGAGGTGAATTGTTAGGCGATTCACTGGTAGGGAAGTGTTGTTTGCATTGTATGTATTCAGTTCCATTTCTAGCATAATCTCATGTCTTGCGTTTGACAGAAATTTCAGTGAAATCACGTTTAAAAGCCAACGTCAGTAAAAAGGCTTTGTAGAATCACTCTGTGATAGTCTTTGAAAACACTTCTTAGGAAGGAAAGCATACATCTTTCATCTGAGTGAAAACTGCATTCTATTCAGTTTTTAGAACTGAGTTGAGTGGTTACGTGACTAACTGGTAGGGAAGTGTTTGTTTGCATTCTGTACATTCAATTCTTTAATAACAGATCCCGTGTCTTGCATTTGACAGAAATTCCAGTGAAATCACATTTAAAAGCCAACGTAAGTAAAACGGCTGTGTAGAATCACTCTGTGAATGTCTTTGTAAACACTTCTTTGGAAGGAAAGCAAACATCTTTCATCTGAGTGAAAACTGCATTCTATTCAGTTTTTAGAACTGAGTTGAATGGTTGGGCGATACACTGGTAGGGAAGTGTTTGTTTGCCTTGTATGTATTCAGTGCCTTTACTAGCAAATCCCGTGTCTTGCATTTGACAGAAATTCCAGTGAAATCAAGTTTAAAAGCCAACGTCAGTAAAAAGGCTTTGTAGAATCACTCTGTGAATGTCTTTAAAACACTTCTTAAGAAGGAAAGCAACTCAGTTTTTAGAACTGAGTTGAATGGTTAGGCGATTCACTGGTAGGGACGTGTTTTTGTGCATTGTATGTATTCAGTTCCTTTACTACAAAATCCTTTGTCTTGTGTTTGAGAGAAAATTAAGGGAAATCACGTTTAAACCACACGTCAGTAAAAAGTTTCTGTAGAATCACACTGTGAATTTCTTTGAAAACACTTCTTAAGAAGGAAAGCATAAGTCTTTGATCTGAGTGAAAACTGCATTTTATTCAGTTTTTAGAACTGAGTTGAATGGTTAGGCGATTCACTTGTAGGGAAGTGTTTGTTTGCATTGTATGTATTCAGTTCCACTTGTAGCAAATCTCGTGTCGTGCGTTTGACAGAAATTTCAGGGAAATAACGATTAAAAGCCAATGTAAGTAAAAAGGCTCTGTAGAATCACTCTGTGAATGTCTTTGAAAACACTTCTTAAGAAGGAAAGCATATGTCTTTCATCTTAGTGAAAACTGCAATCTATTCAGTTTTTAGAACTGAGTTGAATGGTTAAGTTTTTCACTTGGAGGGAAGTGTTTGTTTGCATTCTGTATATTCAATTCTTTAATAGCAAATCTCGTGTCTTGCATTTGATAGAAATTCCAGTGAAATCATGTTTAAAAGCCAACGTCAGTAAAAAGGCTTTGTAGAATCACTCTGTGAATGTCTTTGAAAACACTTCTTAAGAAGGAAAGCATATGTCTTTCATCTGAGTGAAACCTGCATTCTATTCAGGTTTTAAACTGAGTTGAATGGTTAGGCGATTCACTTGTAGGGTAGTGTTTGATTGCATTGTATGTATTCAGTTCCTTTACTAGCAAATCTCATGCCTTGCGTTTGACAGAAATTCCAGTGAAATCACATTTAAAAGCCAACGTCAGAAAAAGGATCTGTAGAGTCACTCTGTGAATGTCTTTGAAAACACTTCTTAAGAAGGAGAGCATACATCTTTCATCTGAGTAATATCTGCATTCTATTCAGTTTTGAAAACTGAGTTGAATGGTTTGGCGATTCACCTGTAGGGAAGTGTTTGTTTGCATTGTATGTATTCAGTTCCTTTACTAGCAAATCCCGTGTCTTGCATTTGACAGAAATTCCAGTGAAATCACTTTTAAAAGCCAACATTAGTAAAATGGTTTTGTAGTATCACTCTGTGAATGTCTTTGAAAACACTTCTTAAGAAGGAAAGCATACATCTTTCATCTGAGTGAAAACTGCATTCTATTAAGTTTTTAGAACTGAGTTGAATGGTTAGATGATTCACTTGTAGGGAAGTGTTTGTTTGCATTGTATGTATTCAAATCCTTTACTAGCAAATCTCGTGTCTTGCGTTTGACAGAAATTTCAATGAAATCATGTTTAAAACCAAAGTCAGTAAAAAAGTTTTGTAGAATCACTCTGTGAATGTCTTTGAAAACACTTCTTAAGAAGGAAAGCATAAGTTTTCATCTGAGTGAAAACTGCATTCTATACAGTTTTTAGAACTGAGTTGAATGGTTAGGCGATTCACTCATAGGGAAGTGTTTGTGTGCATTCTGTATATTCAATTCTTTAATAGCTAATCCCGTTTCTTGCGTTTGACAGAAATTCCAGTAAAATCACGTTTAAAAGCCAACGTCACTAAAAAGGCTGTGTGGAATCACTTTGTGAATGTCTTTGAAAACACTTCTTAAGAAGGAAAGCATACGTCTTTCATCTGAGTGAAAACTGTAATCTATTCAGTTTTTAGATCTGACGTGAATGGTTAGGCAATTCAGTGGTAGGGAAGTGTTTGTTTGCATTGTATGTATTCAGTTCCATTTCTAGCATATCTGGTGTCTTCCGTTTGACAGAAATTCCAGTGAAATCACGTTTAAAAGCCAATGTCAGTAAAAAGGCTCTGTAGAATCACTCTGTGAATGTCTTTGAAAACACTTCTTAAGAAGAAAAGCATACGTCTTTCATCTGAGTAATATCTGCATTCTATTCAGTTTTGAGAACTGAGTTGAATGGTTCGGCGATTCACTTGTAGGGAAGTGTTTGTTTGCATTGTATGTCTTCAGTTCCTTTACTAGCAAATCCCGTGTCTTGCATTTGACAGAAATTCCAGTGAAATCACTTTTAAAAGCCAACATTAGTAAAATGATTTTGTAGTATCACTCTGTGAATGTCTTTGAAAACACTTCTTAAGAAGGAAAGCATATCTTTCATCTGAGTGAAAACTGCATTGTATTCAGTTTTTAGAACTGAGTTGAATGGTTAGATGATTCACTTGTAGGGAAGTGTTTGTTTGCAGTGTATGTATTCAAATCCTTTACTAGCAAATCTCGTGTCTTGCGTTTGACAGAAATTTCAATGAAATCACGTTTAAAACCAAAGTCAGTAAAAAGGTTTTGTAGAATCACTCTGTGAATGTCTTTGAAAACACTTCTGAAGAAGGAAAGCATACGTCGTTCATCTGAGTAAAAACTGCATTGTATTCAGTTTTTAGAACTGAGTTGAGTGGTTAAGCAATTCACTAGTAGGGAAGTGTTTGTTTGCATTCTGTATATTCAATTCTTTAATAACAGATCCCGTGTCTTGAATTTGACAGAAATTCCAGTGAAATCACATTTAAAAGCCAATGTAAGTAAAACGGCTGTGTAGAATCACACTGTGAATGTCTTTGTATACACTTCTTAGGAAGGAAAGCATACATCTCTCATCTGAGTGAAAACTGCATTCTATTCAGTTTTTAGAACTGAGTTGAATGGTTGGGCGATACACTGGTAGGCAAGTGTTTGTTTGCATTGTATGTATTCAGTGCCTTTACTAGCAAATCCCATGTCTTGCATTTGACAGAAATTCCAGTGAAATCAAGTTTAAAAGCCAACGTCAGTAAAAAGGCTTTGTAGAATCACTCTGTGAATGTCTTTAAAACACTTCTTAAGAAGGAAAGCATACGTCTTTCATCTGAGTAAAAACTGCCATCTATTCAGTTTTTAGAACTGAGTTGAATGGTTAGGCGATTAACTGGTAGGGACGTGTTTTTGTGCATTGTATGTATTCAGTTCCTTTACTACAAAATCCTGTGTCTTGTGTTTGAAAGAAAATTAAGGGAAATCACTTTTAAACCCTTGGTCAGTAAAAAGTTTCTGTAGAATCACACTGTGAATTTCTTTGAAAACACTTCTTAAGAAAGAAAGCATATGTCTTTCATTTGAGTGAAAAATGCATTCTATTCAGGTTTTAGAACTGAGTTGAATGGTTAGGCGATTCACTTGTAGGGTAGTGTTTGATTGCATTGTCTGTATTCTGTTCCTTTACTAGCAAATCTCATGTCTTGCGTTTGACAGAAATTCCAGTGAAATCACATTTAAAATCCAATGTCAGCAAAAAGGATCTGTAGAGTCACTCTGTGAATGTCTTTGAAAACACTTCTTAAGAAGGAAAGCATACGTCTTTCATCTGAGTGAAAACTGCATTCTATTCAGTTTTTAGAACTGAGTTGAATGGTTAGGCGATTCACTGGTAGGGAAGTGTTTGTTTGCATTGTATGTATTCAGTTCCTTTACTAGAAAATCCTGTGTCTTGTGTTTGACAGAAATTTAAGTGAAATCACGTTTAAAGCACCACGTCAGTAAAAAGTTTCTGTTCAATCACACTGTGAATTTGTTTGAAAACACTTCTTAAGAAGGAAAGCATACGTCTTTGATCTGAGTGAAAACTGCATTTTATTCAGTTTTTAGAACTGAGTTGAATGGTTAGGCGATTCACTGGTAGGGAAGTGTTTGTTTGTATTGTATGTATTCAGTTCCATTTGTAGCAAATCTGGTGTCGTGCGTTTTTCAGCAATTTCAGGGAAATAACGATTAAAAGCCAACGTCAGTAAAAAGGCTCTGTAGAATCACTCTGTGAATGTCTTTGAAAACACTTCTTAAGAAGGAAAGCATACGTCTTTCATCTTAGTGAAAACTGCAATCTATTCAGTTTTTAGAACTGAGTTGAATGGTGAAGTTTTTCACTTGTAGTAAAGTGTTTGTTTGCATTCTGTATATTCAATTCTTTAATAGCAAATCTCGTGTCTTGCATTTGATAGAAATTCCAGTGAAATCATGTTTAAAAGCCAACGTCAGTAAAAAGGCTTTGTAGAATCACTCTGTGAATGTCTTTGAAAACACTTCTTAAGAAGGAAAGCATACGTCTTTCATCTGAGTGAAAACTGCATTCTATTCAGGTTTTAGAACTGAGTTGAATGGTTAGGCGATTCACTTGTAGGAAAGTGTTTGTTTGCTTTGTATGTATTCAGTTCCATTTGTAGCAAATCTGGAGTTTTGCCGATTGACAGAAATTCCAGTGAAATCACCTTTAAAAGCCAACGTCAGTAAAAAGGCTTTGTAGAATCACTCTGTGAATGTCTTTGAAAACACTTCTTAAGAAGGAAAGCATATGTCTTTCATCTGAGTGAAAACTGCCTTCTATTCAGTTTTCAGAACTGAGTTGAATTGTTCGGCGATTCACTGGTAGGGTAGTGTTTGTTTGCATTGTATGTATTCAGTTCCTTTACTAGCAAATCTCATGTCTTGCGTTTGACAGAAATTCCAGTGAAATCACATTTAAAAGCCAACGTCAGTAAAAAGGATCTGTAGAATCACTCTGTGAATGTCTTTGAAAACACTTCTTAAGAAGGAAAGCATACGTCTTTCATCTTAGTGAAAACTGCATTCTATTCAGGTTTTAGAACTGAGTTGAATGGTTAATTGATTATCTTGTACGGAAGTGTTTGTGTGCATTCCGTATATTCAATTCTTTAATAGCAAATCCCGTTTCTTGCGTTTGACAGAAATTCCTGTGAAATCACATTTAAAAGCCAATGTCAGTAAAAAGGCTTTGTAGAATCACTCTGTGAATGTCTTTGAAAACACTTCTTAAGAAGGAAAGCATACGTCTTTCATCTTAGTGAAAACTGCATTCTATTCTGTTTTTAGAACTGAGTTGAATGGTTAGGCGATTCACTTGTAGGGAAGTGTTTGTGTGCATTCTGTATATGCAATTCTTTCATAGCACATCCCATTTCTTGCGTTTGACAGAAATTCCAGTGAAATCACGTTTAAAAGCCAACATCAGTAAAAAGGCTTTGTAGAATCACTCTGTGAATTTCTTTGAAAACACTTCTTAAGAAGGAAAGCATACGTCTTTCATCTGAGTGAAAACTGCATTCTATTCAGTTTTTAGATCTGAGTTGAATCAAGGCGATTCACTGGTAGGGAAGTGTTTGTTTGCATTGTATGTATTAAGTTCCTTTACTAGAAAATCCTGTGTCTTGTGTTTGACAGAAATTTAACTGAAATCACGTTTAAAACCCCACGTCAGTAAAAAGGCTCTGTACCATCACTCTGTAAATGTCTTTGAAAACACTTCTTAAGAAGGAAAGCATATGTCTTTCATCTGAGTGAAAACTGCCTTCTATTCAGTTTTCAGAACTGAGGTGAATTTTTCGGCGATTCACTGGTAGGGTAGTGTTTGTTTGCATTGTATGTATTCAGTTCCTTTCCTAGCAAATCTCATGTCTTGCGTTTGACAGAAATTCCAGTGAAATCACATTGAAAAGCCAACGTCAGTAAAAAGGATCTGTAGAATCACTCTGTGAATGTCTTTGAAAACACTTTTTAAAAAGGAGAGAATACATCTTTAATCTGAGTGCAGACTGCATTCTATTCAGTTTTTAGAACTGAGTTGAATGCTTAAGGGATTCACTTTAGGGAAGTGTTTGTTTGCATTCTGTATATTCAGTTCTTTAATAGCAAATCTCGTGTCTTGCGTTTATAGAAATTCCAGTGAAATCACGTTTAAAAGCCAACGTCATTAAAAAGGCTTTGTAGAATCACTCTGTAAATGTCTTTGAAAACACTTCTTAAGAAGGAAAGCATATGTCTTTCATCTGAGTGAAAACTGCCTTCTATTCAGTTTTCAGAACTGAGGTGAATTTTTCGGCGATTCACTTGTAGGGAAGTGTTTGTTTGCATTGTATGTATTCAGTTCCATTTGTAGCAAATCTGGTTTCTTCCCATTTGACAGAAATTTCAGTGAAATTACGTTTAAAAACCAAGGTCAGTAAAAAGGCTTTGTAGAATCACTCTGTGAATGTCTTTGAAAACACTTCTTAAGAAGAAAAGCATACGTCTTTGATCTGAGTGAAAACTGCATTCTATTCAGTTTTTAGAACTGAGTTGAATGGTTAGGAGATTCACTTGTAGGGAAGTGTTTGTTTGCATTCTGTATATTCAATTCTTTAATAGCAATTCCCGTCTCTTGCGTTTGACAGAAATTCCAGTGAAATCACGTTTAAAAGCAAGGTCAATAAAAAGGGTTTGTAGAATCACTCTGTGAATGTCTTTGATAACACTTCTTAAGAAGGAAAGCATAAGTCTTTCATCTGAGTGAAAACTGCATTCTATTCAGTTTTTAGAACTGAGTTGAATGGTTAGGCGATTCACTGGTAGGGAAGTGTTTGTTTGCATTGTATGTATTCAGTTCCTTTACTAGCAAATCTCATGTCTAGCATTTGACAGAAATTCCTGTGAAATCACTTTTAAAAGCAAACGTTAGTAAAAAGGCTCTGTAGAATCACTCTGTGAATGTCTTTGAAAACACTTCTTCAGAAGGAAAGCATACGTCTTTCATCTGAGTGAAAACTGCATTCTATTCAGTTTTTAGAACTGAGTTGAATGGTTAGAGAATTCACTGGTAGGGAAGTGTTTGTGTGCATTCTGTATATGCAATTCTTTAATAGCAAATCCCATTTCTTGCGTTTGAGAGAAATTCCAGTGAAATCACGTTTAAAAGCCAACGTCAGTAAAAAGGCTTTGTAGAATCACTCTGTGAATATCTTTGAAAAAAATTCTTAAGAAGGAAAGCATACGTCTTTCATCTGAGTGAAAACTGCATTCTATTCAGTTTTTAGAACTACGTTGAATGGTTAAGTGATTCACTTGTAGGGAAGTGTTTGTTTGCATTCTCTATATTCAATTCTTTAATAGCAAATCTCGTGTCTTGCGTTTCACAGAAATTCCAGTGAAATCACATTTAAAAGCCAATGTCAGTAAAAATGCTTTGTAGAATCACTCTGTGAATGTCTTTGAAAACACTTCTTAAGAAGGAAAGCATACGTCTTTCATCTTAGTGAAAACTGCATTCTATTCTTTTTTTACAACTGAGTTGAATGGTTAGGCGATTCACTTGTAGTGAACTGTTTGTGTGCATTCTGTATATGCAATTCTTTCATAGCACATCTCATTTCTTGCGTTTGATAGAAATTCCAGTGAAATCACGTTTAAAAGCCAACATCAGTAAAAAGGCTTTGTAGAATCACTCTGTGAATTTCTTTGAAAACACTTCTTAAGAAGGAAAGCATACGTCTTTCATCTTAGTGAAAACTGCATTCCATTCAGTTTTTAGATCTGAGTTGAATCAAGGCGATTCACTGGTAGGGAAGTGTTTGTTTGCATTGTATGTATTAAGTTCCTTTACTAGAAAATCCTGTGTCTTGTGTTTGACAGAAATTTAAGAGAAATCACGTTTAAAACCCCACGTCAGTAAAAAGACTCTGTACAATCACTCTGTAAATGTCTTTGAAAACACTTGTTATGAAGGAAAGCATATGTCTTTCATCTGAGTGAAAACTGCCTTCTATTCAGTTTTCAGAACTGAGTTGAATTTTTCGGCGATTCACTGGTAGGGTAGTGTTTGTTTGCATTGTATGTATTCAGTTCCTTTACTGGCAAATCTCATGTCTTGCGTTTGACAGAAATTCCAGCGAAATCACATTGAAAAGCCAAGGTCAGTAAAAAGGATCTGTAGAATCACTCTGTGAATGTCTTTGAAAAGACTTTTTAAAAAGGAGAGAATACATCTTTAATCTGAGTGCAGACTGCATTCTATTCAGTTTTTAGAACTGAGTTGAATGCTTAAGGGATTCACTTTAGGGAAGTATTTGTTTTCATTCTGTATATTCAGTTCTTTAATAGCAAATCTCGTGTCTTGCGTTTATAGAAATTCCAGTGAAATCACGTTTAAAAGCCAACGTCATTAAAAAGGCTTTGTAGAATCACACTGTGAATTTCTTTGAAAACACTTCGTAAGAAGGAAAGTATACGTCTTTGATCTGAGTGAAACTGCATTCTATTTAGTTTTTAGAACTGAGTTGAATGGTTAGGCGATTCACTTGTAGGGAAGTGTTTGTTTGCATTGTATGTATTCAGTTCCATTTGTAGCAAATCTGGTGTCTTCCCGTTTGACAGAAATTTCAGTGAAATTACGTTTAAAAACCAAGGTCAGTAAAAAGTCTTTGTAGAATCACTCTGTGAATGTCTTTGAAAACACTTCTTAAGAAGGAAAGCATACGTCTTTGATCTGAGTTAAAACTGCATTCTATTCAGTTTTTAGAACTGAGTTGAATGGTTAGGAGATTCACTTGTAGGGAAGTGTTTGTTTGCATTCTGTATATTCAATTCTTTAATAGCAATTCCTGTGTCTTGCGTTTGACAGAAATTCCAGTGAAATCACGTTTAAAAGCAAGGTCAATAAAAAGGCTTTGTAGGATCACTCTGTGAATGTCTTTGAAAACACTTCTTAAGAAGGAAAGCATAAGTCTTTCATCTGAGTGAAAACTGCATTCAATTCAGTTTTTAGAACTGAGTTGAATGGTTAGGCGATTCACTGGTAGGGAAGTGTTTGTTTGCATTGTATGTATTCAGTTCCTTTACTAGCAAATCTCATGTCTAGCATTTGACAGAAATTCCTGTGAAATCACTTTTAAAAGTAAACGTTAGTAAAAAGGCTCTGTAGAATCACTCTGTGAATGTTTTGAAAACACTTCTTAAGAAGGAAAGCATACGTCTTTCATCTTAGTAAAAACTGCATTCTATTCAATTTTTAGAACTGAGTTGAATGGTTAGGCTATTCAATTGTAGGGAAGTGTTTGTGTGCATTCTGTATATTCAATTCTTTAATAGCAAATCCCGTTTCTTGCGTTTGACAGAAATTCCAGTGAAATCACGTTTAAAAGCCAACGTCAGTAAAAAGGCTTTGTAGAATCACTCTGTGAATGTCTTTGAAAACACTTCTTAAGAAGGAAAGCATACGTCTTTCATCTGAGTGAAAAGTGCATTCTATTCAGTTTTTAGAACTGAGTTGAATGGTTAGGCGATTCACTGGTAGGGAAGTATTTGTGTGCATTCTGTATATTCAATTCTTTAACAGCAAATTCCGTGTCTTGCTTTTGACAGATACTCCAGTGAAATCACGTTTAAAAGCCAATGTCAGTAAAAAGGCTTTGTAGAATTACTCTGTGAATGTCTGTGAAAACAGTTCTTAAGAAGGAAAGCACACATCTTTCATCTTATTGAAAACTGCAATCTATTCAGTTTTTAGAACTGAGTTGAATGGTTAAGTGATTCACTTGTTGGGAAGTGTTTGTTTGCATTCTGTATATTCAATTCTTTAATAGCAAGTCCCATGTCTTGCGTTTGACAGAAATTCCAGTGAAATCACGTTTAAAAGCCAACGTCAGTAAAAAGGCTTTGTAGAATCACACTGTGAATTTCTTTGAAAACACTTCTTAAGAAGGAAAGCATACGTCTTTCATCTGAGTGAAAACTGCATTCTATTCAGTTTTTAGAACTGAGTTGAATGGCAAGGCAAATCACTGGTAGGGAAGTGTTTGTTTGCATTGTATGTATTCAGTTCCTTTACTAGCAAATCTCATGTCTTGCATTTGACAGAAATTCAAGTGAAATCTCATTGAAAAGCCAATGTCAGTAAAAAGGATCTGTAGAATCACTCTGTGAATGTCTTTGAAATCACTTTTTAAAAAGGAGAGAATACATCTTTAATCTGAGTGCAGACTGCATTCTATTCAGTTTTTAGAACTGAGTTGAATGCTTAAGGGATTCACTTTAGGGCAGTATTTGTTTGCATTCTGTATATTCAGTTCTTTAATAGCAAATCTCGTGTCTTGCGTATATAGAAATTCCAGTGAAATCACATTTAAAAGCCAACGTCATTAAAAAGGCTTTGTAGAATCACTCTGTGAATGTCTTTGAAAACATTTCTTAAAAAGGAAAGCATACGTCTTGCATCAGATTGAAAACTGCATTCTCTCCAGTTTTTAGAACTGAGTTGAATGGTTAGGCGATTCACTTGTAGGGAAGTGTTTGTTTGCATTGTATGTATTCAGTTCCATTTGTAGCAAATCTGGTGTCTTCCCGTTTGACAGAAATTTCAGTGAAATTACGTTTAAAAACCAAGGTCAGTAAAAAGACTTTGTAGAATCACTCTGTGAATGTCTTTGAAAACACTTCTTAAGAAGGAAAGCATACGTCTTTCATCTTAGTAAAAACTGCATTCTATTCAGTTTTTAGAACTGAGTTGAATGGTTAGGCGATTCACTTGTAGGGAAGTGTTTGTGTGCATTCTGTATATTCAATTCTTTAATAGCAAATCCCGTTTCTTGCGTTTGACAGAAATTCCAGTGAAATCACGTTTAAAAGCCAACGTCAGTAAAAAGGTTTTTTAGAATCACTCTGTGAATGTCTTTGAAAACACTTTTTAAGAAGGAAAGCATATGTCTTTCATCTGAGTGAAAGCTTCATTGTGTTCAGTTTTTAGAACTGAGTTGAATGGTTAGGCGATTCACTGGTAGGGAAGTGATTGTTTGCATTGTATGTATTCAGTTCCTTTACTAGCAAATCTCATGTCTTGCATTTGACAGAAATTCCAGTGAAATCACATTTAAAAGCCAACGTCAGAAAAAGGCTCTTTAGAATCACTTTGTGAATGTCTGTGAAAACACTTCTTAAGAAGGAAAGCATACGTCTTTCATCTGAGTGAAAACTGCATTCTATTCAGTTTTTAGAACTGAGTTGAATCAAGGCGATTCACTGGTAGGGAAGTGTTTGTTTGCGTTGTATGTATTCAGTTCCTTTACTAGAAAATCCTGTGTCTTGTGTTTGACAAAAATTTAAGTGAAATCACGTTTAAAACCCCACGTCAGTAAAAAGGCTCTGTACAATCACTCTGTAAATGACTTTGAAAACACTTCTTAAGAAGGAAAGCATACATCTTTCATCTGAGTGAAAACTGCATTCTATTCAGTTTTTAGAACTGAGATGAATGGTTAATTGATTCTCTTGTAGGTAAGTGTTTTTGTGCATTCTGAGTATTCAATTCTTTAATAGCAAATCCCTTTTCTTGCGTTTGACAGAAATTCCAGTGAAATCACGTTTAAAAGCCAACGTCAGTAAAAAGGCTCTGTAGAATTACTCTGTGAAGGTCTTTGAAAACACTTCTTAAGAAGGAATGCATACGTCTTTCATCTGAGTGAAAACTGCATTCTATTCAGTTTTTAGAACTGAGATGAATGGTTAGGCGATTCACTTGTAGGGAACTGTTTGTGTGCATTCTGTATATTCAATTCTTTAACAGGAAATCCCGTGTCTTGCGTTTGACAGATACTCCAGTGAAATCACTTTTAAAAGCCAATGTCAGTAAAAAGGCTTTGTAGAATCACTCTGTGAATGTCTTTGAAAACACTTTTTAAGAAGGAAAGCATACGTTTTTCATCTGAGTGAAAACTGCATTCTATTCAGTTTTTAGAACTGAGTTGAATGGCAAAGCAATTCCCTGGTAGGGAAGTGTTTGTTTGCATTGTATGTATTCAGTTCCTTTAGTAGAAAATCTTGTGTCTTGTGTTTGACAGAAATTTAAGTGAAATCACGTTTAAAACCCTTCATCAGTAAAAAGGCTCTGTAGAATCACTCTGTAAATATCTTTGAAAATACTTCTTAAGAATGAAAGCATACATCTTTCATCTGAGTGAAAACGGCATTCTATTCAGTTTTTAGAACTGAGTTGAATGGTTAATTGATTCTCTTGTAGGGAAGTGTTTGTGTGCATTCCGTATATTCAATTCTTTAATAGCAAATCCCGTTTCTTGCGTTTGACAGAAATTCCTGTGAAATCACATTTAAAAGCCAATGTCAGTAAAAAGGCTTTGTAGAATCACTCTGTGAATGTCTTTGAAAACACTTCTGAAGAAGGAAAGCATACGTCTTTCATCTTAGTGAAAACTGCATTCTATTCAGTTTTTAGAACTGAGTTGAATGGTTAGGCGATTCACTTGTAGGGAAGTGTTTGTGTGCATTCTGTATATGCAATTCTTTAATAGCAAATCCCATTTCTTGCGTTTGAGAGAAATTCCAGTGAAATCACGTTTAAAAGCCAACGTCAGTAAAAAGGCTTTGTAGAATCACTCTGTGAATGTCTTTGAAAAAACTTCTTAAGAAGGAAAGCATACGTCTTTCATCTGAGTGAAAACTGCATTCTATTCAGTTTTTAGAACTACGTTGAATGGATAAGTGATTCACTTGTAGGGAAGTGTTTGTTTGCATTCTCTATATTCAATTCTTTAATAGCAAATCTCGTGTCTTGCGTTTCACAGAAATTCCAGTGAAATCACATTTAAAAGCCAATGTCAGTAAAAAGGCTTTGTAGAATCACTCTGTGAATGTCTTTGAAAACACTTCTTAAGAAGGAAAGCATACGTCTTTCATCTGAGTGAAAACTGCATTCTATTCAGTTTTTAGAACTGAGTTGAATCAAGGCGATTTACTGGTAGGGAAGTGTTTGTGTGCATTCTGTATATGCAATTCTTTAATAGCAAATCCCTTTTCTTGCGTTTGACAGAAATTCCAGTGAAATCATGTTTAAAAGCCAACGTCAGTAAAAAGGCTCTGTAGAATTACTCTGTGAAGGTCTTTGAAAACACTTCTTAAGAAGGAAAGCATATGTCTTTCATCTGAGTGAAAACTGCATTCTATTCAGTTTTTAGAACTGATATGAATGGTTAGGCGATTCACTTGTAGGGAACTGTTTGTGTGCATTCTGTATATTCAATTCTTTAACAGGAAATCCCGTGTCTTGCGTTTGACAGATACTCTATTGAAATCACTTTTAAAAGCCAATGTCAGTAAAAAGGCTTTGTAGAATCACTCTGTGAATGTCTTTAAAAACACTTTTTAAGAAGGAAAGCATACGTTTTTCATCTGAGATAAAACTGCATTCTATTCAGTTTTTAGAACTGAGTTGAATGGCAAGGCGATTCCCTGGTAGGGAAGTGTTTGTTTGCATTGTATGTATTCAGTTCCTTTAGTAGAAAATCTTGTGTCTTGTGTTTGACAGAAATTTAAGTGAAATCACGTTTAAAACCCTTCATCAGTAAAAAGGCTCTGTAGAATCACTCTGTAAATATCTTTGAAAAACTTCTTAAGAAGGAAAGCATACGTCTTTCATCTGAGTGAAAACTGCATTCTATTCAGTTTTTAGAACTACGTTGAATGGATAAGTGATTCACTTGTAGGGAAGTGTTTGTTTGCATTCTCTATATTCAATTCTTTAATAGCAAATCTCGTGTCTTGCGTTTCACAGAAATTCCAGTGAAATCACATTTAAAAGCCAATGTCAGTAAAAAGGCTTTGTAGAATCACTCTGTGAATGTCTTTGAAAACACTTCTTAAGAAGGAAAGCATACGTCTTTCATCTTAGTGAAAACTGCATTCTATTCTGTTTTTAGAACTGAGTTGAATGGTTAGGCGATTCACTTGTAGGGAAGTTTTTGTGTGCATTCTGTATATGCAATTCTTTAATAGCAAATCCCATTTCTTGCGTTTGACAGAAATTCCAGTGAAATTACGTTTAAAAGCCAACGTCAGTAAAAAGGCTTTGTAGAATCACTCTGTGAATTTCTTTGAAAACACTTCTTAAGAAGGAAAGCATACGTCTTTCATCTGAGTGAAAACTGCATTCTATTCAGTTTTTAGATCTGAGTTGAATCAAGACGATTCACTGGTAGGGAAGTGTTTGTTTGCATTGTATGTATTAAGTTCCTTTAGTAGAAAATCCTGTGTCTTGTGTTTGACAGAAATTTAAGAGAAATCACGTTTAAAACCCCACGTCAGTAAAAAGGCTCTGTACAATCACTCTGTAAATGTCTTTGAAAACACTTGTTAAGAAGGAAAGCATATGTCTTTCATCTGAGTGAAAACTGCCTTCTATTCAGTTTTCAGAACTGAGTTGAATTTTTCGGCGATTCACTGGTAGGGTAGTGTTTGTTTGCATTGTATGTATTCAGTTCCTTTACTAGCAAATCTCATGTCTTGCGTTTGACAGAAATTCCAGTGAAATCACATTGAAAAGCCAACGTCAGTAAAAAGGATCTGTATAATCACTCTGTGAATGTCTTTGAAAACACTTTTTAAAAAGGAGAGAATACATCTTTAATCTGAGTGCAGACTGCATTCTATTCAGTTTTTAGAACTGAGTTGAATGCTTAAGGGATTCACTTTAGGGAAGTATTTGTTTGCATTCTGTATATTCAGTTCTTTAATAGCAAATCTCGTGTCTTGCGTTTATAAAAATTCCAGTGAAATCACGTTTAAAAGCCAATGTCAGTAAAAAGGCTTTGTAGAATCACTCTGTGAATGTCTTTGAAAACATTTCTTAAAAAGGAAAGCATACGTCTTGCATCAGAGTGAAAACTGCATTCTCTTCAGTTTTTAGAACTGAGTTGAATGGTTAGGCGATTCACTTGTAGGGAAGTGTTTGTTTGCATTGTATGTATTCAGTTCCATTTGTAGCAAATCTGGTGTCTTCCCGTTTAACAGAAATTTCAGTGAAATTACGTTTAAAAACCAAGGTCAGTAAAAAGACTTTGTAGAATCACTCTGTGAATGTCTTTGAAAACACTTCTTAAGAAGGAAAGCATACGTCTTTGATCTGAGTGAAAACTGCATTCTATTCAGTTTTTAGAACTGAGTTGAATGCTTAGGAGATTCACTTGTAGGGAAGTGTTTGTTTGCATTCTGTATATTCAATTCTTTAATAGCAATTCCCGTGTCTTGCGTTTGACAGAATTTCCAGTGAAATCACGTTTAAAAGCAAGGTCCATAAAAAGGCTTCGTAGGATCACTCTGTGCATGTCTTTGAAAACACTTCTTAAGAAGGAAAGCATAAGTCTTTCATCTGAGTGAAAACTGCATTCTATTCAGTTTTTAGAACTGAGTTGAATGGTTAGGTGATTCACTGGGAGAGAAGTGTTTGTTTGCATTGTATGTATTCAGTTCCTTTACTAGCAAATCTCATGTCTAGCATTTGGCAGAAATTCCTGTGAAATCACTTTTAAAAGCAAACGTTAGTAAAAAGGCTCTGTAGAATCACTCTGTGAATGTCTTTGAAAACACTTCATAAGAAAGAAAGCATACGTCTTTCATCTTAGTAAAAACTGCATTCTATTCAGTTTTTAGAACTGAGTTGAATGGTTAGGCGATTCACTTGTAGGGAAGTGTTTGTGTGCATTCTGTATATTCAATTCTTTAATAGCAAATCCCGTTTCTTGCTTTTGACAGAAATACCAGTGAAATCACGTTTAAAAGCCAACGTCAGTAAAAAGGCTTTGTAGAATCACTCTGTGAATGTCTTTGAAAACACTTCTTAAGAAGGAAAGCATACGTCTTTCATCTGAGTGAAAACTGCATTCTATTCAGTTTTTAGAACTGAGTTGAATGGCAAGGCGATTCCCTGGTAGGGAAGTATTTGTGTGCATTCTGTATATTCAATTCTTTAACAGCAAATTCCGTGTCTTGCTTTTGACAGATACTCCAGTGAAATCACGTTTAAAAGCCAATGTCAGTAAAAAGGCTTTGTAGAATCACTCTGTGAATGTCTTTGTAAACACTTTTTAAGAAGGAAAGCATATGTCTTTCATCTGAGTGAAAACTTCACTGTGTTCAGTTTTTAGAACTGAGTTGAATGGTTAGGCGATTCACTGTTAGGGAAGTGTTTGTTTCCATTGTATGTATTCAGTTCCTTTACTAGCAAATCTCATGTCTTGCATTTGACAGAAATTCCAGTGAAATCACATTTAAAAGCCAACGTCAGTAAAAAGGCTCTGTAGAATCACTCTGCGTATGTCTGTGAAAACACTTCTTAAGAAGGAAAGCATACATCTTTCATCTTATTGAAAACTGCAATCTATTCAGTTTTTAGAACTGAGTTGAATGGCAAGGCAAATCACTGGTAGGGAAGTGTTTGTTTGCATTGTATGTATTCAGTTCCTTTACTAGCAAATCTCATGTTTTGCATTTGACAGAAATTCCAGTGAAATCACGTTTAAAAGCCAACGTCAGTAAGAAGGATGTGTAGAATCACTCTGTGAATGTCTTTGAAAACACTTCTTATGAAGGAAAGAATACATCTTTAATCTGAGTGCAGACTCCATTCTATTCAGTTTTTAAAACTGAGTTGAATGTTTAAGTGATTCACTTGTCAGGAAGTGTTTGTTTGCATTCTGTATATTCAATTCTTTAATAGCAAGTCCCCTGTCTTGCGTTTGACAGAAATTCCAGTGAAATCACGTTTAAAAGCCAACGTCAGTAAAAAGTCTTTGTAGAATCACACTGTGAATATCTTTGAAAACACTTCTTAAGAAGGAAAGCATACGTCTTTCATCTGAGTGAAAACTGCATTCTATTCAGTTTTTAGAACTGAGTTGAATCAAGGCGATTCACTGGTAGGGAAGTGTTTGTTTGCATTGTATGTATTCAGTTCCTTTACTAGAAAATCCTGTGTCTTGTGTTTGACAGAAATTTAAGTGAAATCACGTTTAAAACCCCACGTCAGTAAAAAGGCTCTGTACAATCACTCTGTAAATGTCTTTGAAAATACTTCTTAAGAATGAAAGCATACATCTTTCATCTGAGTGAAAACTGCATTCTATTCAGTTTTTAGAACTGAGTTGAATGGTTAATTGATTCTCTTGTAGGTAAGTGTTTTTGTGCATTCTGAATATTCAATTCTTTAAAAGCAAATCCCGTGTCTTGCATTTGACAGAAATTCCAGTGAAATCATGTTTAAAAGCCAATGTCAGTAAAAAGGCTTTGTAGAATCACTCTGTGAATTTCTTTGAAAACACTTCTTAAGAACGAAAGCATACGTCTTTCATCTGAGTGATAACTGCATTCTATTCAGTTTTTAGAACTATGTTGAATGGTTAAGTGATTCACTTGTAGGGAAGTGTTTGTTTGCATTCTCTATATTCAATTCTTTAATAACAAATCTCATGTCTTGCGTTTCACAGAAATTCCAGTGAAATCACATTTAAAAGCCAATGTCAGTAAAAGGGCTTTGTAGAATCACTCTGTGAATTTCTTTGAAAACACTTCTTAAGAAGGAAAGCATACGTCTTTCATCTGAGTGAAAACTGCATTCTATTCAGCTTTTAGAACTGAGTTGAATGGTGAGGCGATTCACTGATAGGGAAGTGTATGTTTGCATTGTATGTATTCAGTTCCATTTGTAGCAAATCTGGTGTCTTCCCGTTTGACAGAAATTTCAGGGAAATCACGATTAAAAGCCAATGTCAGTAAAAAGGCTCTGTAGAATCCCTCTGTGAATGTCTTTGAAAACACTTTTTAAGAAGGAAAGCATACGTCTTTCATCTTAGTGAAAACTGGAATCTATTCAGTTTTTACAACTGAGTTGAATGGTTAAGTGATTCACTTGTAGGTAAGTGTTTGTTTGCATTCTGTATATTCAATTCTTTAATAGCAAATCTCGTGTCTTGCGTTTGATAGAAATTCCAGTGAAATCACGTTTAAAAGCCAATGTCAGTAAAAAGGCTTTGTAGAATCACTCTGTGTATGTCTTTGAAAACACTTCTTAAGAAGGAAAGCATACGTCTTTCATCTGAGTGAAAACTGCATTCTATTCAGTTTTTAGAACTGAGTTGAATGGTTAGGCGATTCACTTGTAGGGAAGTGTTTGTCTGCATTGTATGTATTCAGTTCCTTTACTAGGAAATTTCATGTCTTGCATTTGATAGAAATTCCAGTGAAATCACATTTAAAAGCCAACATAAGTAAAAAGGCTTTGTAGAATCACTGTGTGAATGTCTTTGAAAACACTTTTTAAGAAGGAAAGCATACGTTTTTCGTCTGAGTGAAAACTGCATTCTATTCAGTTTTTAGAACTGAGTTGAATGGCAAGGCGATTCACTGGTAGGGAAGTGTTTGTTTGAATTGTATGTATTCAGTTCCTTTACTAGAAAATCCTGTGTCTTGTGTTTGACAGAAATTTAACTGAAATCACGTTTAAAACCCCACGTCAGTAAAAAGGCTCTGTAGAATCACTCTGTGAATGTCTTTGAAAACACTTCTTAAGAAGGAAAAAATACATCTTTAATCTGAGTGCAGACTGCATTCTATTCAGTTTTTAAAACTGAGTTGAATGTTTAAGTGATTTACTTTTAGGGAAGTGTTTGTTTGCATTCTGTATATTCAATTCTTTAACAGCAAATCCCGTGTCTTGCGTTTGACAGATACTCCAGTGAAATCACATTTGAAAGCCAAAGTCAGTAAAAAGACTCTGTAGAATCACTTTGTGAATGTCTTTGAAAACACTTCTTAAGAAAGAAAGCATACGTCTTTCATCTGAGTGAAAACTGCATTCCATTCAGTTTTTAGAACTGAGTTGAATGGTTAGGCGATTCACTTGTAGAAAAGTGTTTGTGTGCATTCTGTATTTTCAATTCATTAATAGCAAATCCCGTGTCTTGCGTTTGAGAGATACTCCAGTGAAATCACGTTTAAAAGCCAATGTCAGTAAAAAGGCTTTGTAGAATCACTCTGTGAATGTCTTTGAAAACACTTCTTAAGAAGGAAAGCATACGTCTTTTATCTGAGTGAAAACTGCATTCTATTCAGTTTTTAGAACTGAGTTGAATGGTTAGGCGATTCACTGGTAGGAAAATGTTTGTTTGCATTGTGTGTATTCAGTTCCTTTACTAGCAAATCTCATGTCTTTCATTTCACAGAAATTCCAGTGAAATCACGTTTAAAAGGCAACGTCAGTAAAAAGACTCTGTAGAATCACTCTGTGAATGTCTTTGAAAACACTTCTTAAGAAGGAATTATACGTCTTTCATAATAGTGAAAACTGCATTCTATTCAGTTTTTAGAACTGAGTTGAATGGTTAGGCGATTCACTGGTAGGGAAGTGTTTGTTTGCATTGTATGTATTCAGTTCCTTTACAAGCAAATCTGGTGTCTTGCGTTTGACAGAAATTTCAGGGAAATCACGATTAAAAGCCAATGTCAGTCAAAAGGCTCTGTAGAATCACTCCTTGAATGTCTTTGAAAACACTTCTTAAGAAGGAAAGCATACGTCTTTCATCTTAGTGAAAACTGCATTCTATTCAGTTTTTAGAACTGAGTTGAATGGTTAGGCGATTCACTTGTAGGAAAGTATTTGTGTGCACTCTGTATTTTCAATTCATTAATAGCAAATCCCGTGTCTTGCGTTTGAGAGATACTCCAGTGAAATCACGTTTAAAAGCCAATGTCAGTAAAAAGGCTTTGTAGAATCACTCTTTGAATGTCTTTGAAAACACTTCTTAAGAAGGAAAGCATACGTCTTTTATCTGAGTGAAAACTGCATTCTATTCAGTTTTTAGAACTGAGTTGAATGGTTAGGCGATTCACTGGTAGGGAAGTGTTTGTTTTCATTGTATGTATTCAGTTCCTTTACAAGCAAATCTGGTGTCTTGCATTTGACAGAATTTTCAGGGAAATCACGATTAAAAGCCAATGTCAGTAAAAAGGCTCTGTAGAATCACTCTGTGAATGTCTTTGAAAACACTTCTTAAGAAGGAAAGCATACGTCTTTCATCTTAGTGAAAACTGCAATCTATTCAGTTTTTAGAACTGCATTGAATGGTAAAGTGATTTACTTGTTGGGAAGTGTTTGTTTGCATTCTGTATTTTCAATTCTTTAATAGCAAATCTCGGGTCTTGCGTTTGATAACAATTCCAGTGAAATCACATTTATAAGCCAACGTCAGTAAAAAGGCTTTGTAGAATCACTCTGTGAATGTCTTTGAAAACACTTCTCAAGAAGGAAAGCATACGTCTTTCATCTGAGTGAAAACTGCATTCTATCCAGTTTTTAGAACTGAGTTGAATGGTTTGGCGATTCACTGGTAGGGAAGGGTTTGTTTGCATTGTATGTATTCAGTTCCTTTACAAGCAAATCTGGTGTCTTGCGTTTGACAGAAATGTCAGGGAAATCACGATTAAAAGCTAATGTCAGTAAAAAGGCTCTGTAGAATCACTCTGTGAATGTCTTTGAAAACACTTATTAAGAAGGAAAGCATACGTCTTTCCTCGTAGTGAAAACTGCAATCTATTCAGTTTTTAGAACTGAGTTGAATGGTTAAGTGATTCACTTGTAGGGAAGTGTTTGTGTGCATTCTGTATATTCAATTCTTTAATAGCAAATCTCGTGTCTTGTGCTTGATAGAAATTCCAGTGAAATCACGTTTAAAAGCCAACGTCAGTAAAAAGGATTTGTAGAATCACTCTGTGAATGTCTTTGAAAACATTTCTTAAGAAGGAAAGCATACGTCTTGCATCTGAGTGAAAATTGCAATCTATTCAGTTTTTAGAACTGAGTTTAATGGTTAGGCGTTTCACTGGTAGGGAAGTGTTTGTTTGCATGGTATGTATTCAGTTCCTTTACTAGAAAATCCTGTGTCTTGTGTTTGACAGAAATTTAAGGGAAATCACATTTAAACCCCACGTCAGTAAAAAGGCTCTGTAGAATCACTCTGTAAATGACTTTGAAAACACTTCTTAAGAAGGAAAGCATACATCTTTCATACGAGTGAAAACTGCATTCTATTCAGTTTTTAGAACTGACTTGAATGGTTAGGAGATTCACTTTTAGGGAATTGTTTGTTTGCATTGTTTGTATTCAAATCCATTACTAGCAAATCACGTGTCTTGCGTTTGACAGAAATTCCAGTGAAATCGCGTTTAACAGACAATGTCAGTAAAAAGGCTCTGTAGAATCACTCTGTGAATTTCTTTGAAAACACTTCTTAAGAAGGAAAGCATACGTCTTTGATCTGAGTGAAAACTGCATTCTATTCAGTTTTTAGAACTGAGTTGAATGGTTTGGCAATTCACTGGTAGGGAAGTGTTTGTTTGCATTGTATGTATTCAGTTCCTTTACAAGCAAATCTGGTGTCTTGCGTTTGACAGAAATTTCAGGGAAATCACGATTAAAAGCCAATGTCAGTAAAAAGGCTCTGTAGAATCACTCTGTGAATGTCTTTGAAAACACTTATTAAGAAGGAAAGCATACGTCTTTCATCTTAGTGAAAACTGCAATCTATTCAGTTTTTAGAACTGAGTTGAATGGTTAAGTGATTCACTTGTAGGGAAGTGTTTCTTTGCATTCTGTATATTTAATTCTTTAATAGCAAATCTCATGTCTTGCGTTTGATAGAAATTCCAGTGAAATCATGTTTAAAAGCCAATGTCAGTAAAAAGGCTTTATAGAATAACTCTGTGAATGTCTTTGAAAACACTTTTTAAGAAGGAAAGCATACATCTTTCATCTTAGTGAAAACTGCAATCTATTCAGTTTTTAGAACTCAGTTGAATGGTTAAGTATTTCACTTGAAGGGAAGTGTTTGTTTGCATTCTGTATATTCAATTCTTTAATAGCAAATCCCGTGTCTTGCGTTTCACAGAAATTCCAGTGAAATCACGTTTAAAAGCCAACATCAGTAAAAAGGCTTTGTAGAATCACTCTGTGAATGTCTTTGAAAACACTTCTTAAGAAGGAAAGCATAAGTCTTTCATCTGAGTGAAAACTGCATTCTATTCTGCTTTTAGAACTGAGTTGAATGGTTAGGCGATTCACTGGTAGGGAAGTGTTTGTTTGCATTGTGTGTATTCAGTTCCTTTACTAGCAAATCACATGTCTTGCATTTGACAGAAATTCCTGTGAAATCACGTTTGAAAACCAACGTCAGTAAAAAGACTGTAGAATCACTCTGTGAATGTCTTTGAAAACACTTCTTAAGAAGGAAAGCATACGTCTTTCATATTAGTGAAAAGTGCAATCTATTCAGTTTTTAGAACTGAGTTGAATGGTTAAGTGATTCACTTGTCGGGAATTGTTTGTTTGCATTCTGTACATTCAATTCTTTAATAGCAAATCCCGTGTCTTGCGTTTCACAGAAATTCCAGTGAAATCACGTTTAAAAGCCAACGTCTGTAAAAAGGCTTTGTAGAATCACTCTGTGAATTTCTTTGAAAACACTTCTTAAGAAGGAAAGCATACGTCTTTGATCTGAGTGAAAACAGCATTCTATTCAGTTTTTAGAACTGAGTTGAATGGTTAGGCGATTCACTGGTAGGGAAGTGTTTGTTTGCATTGTATGTATTCAGTTCCTTTACAAGCAAATCTGGTGTCTTGCGTTTGACAGAAATATCACGGAAATCACGATTAAAAGCCAATGTCAGTAAAAAGGCTCTGTAGAATCACTCTGTGAATGTCTTTGAAAACACTTCTTAAAAAGGAAAGCATATGTCTTTCATCTGAGTGAAAACTTCATTCTATTCAGTTTTTAGAACTGAGTTGAATGGTTAGGCGATTCACTGTTAGGGAAGTGTTTGTCTGCATTCTGTATATTCAATTCTTTAATAGCAAATCCCGTGTCTTGCGTTTGACAGAAATTCCTGTGAAATCACGTTTAAGAGCCAATGTCAGTAAAAAGGCTCTGTAGAATCAGTCTGTGAATTACTTTGAAAACACTTCTTAAGAAGGAAAGCATACGTCTTTGATCTGAGTGAAAACTGCATTCTATTCAGTTTTTAGAACTGAGTTGAATGGTTAGGCGTTTCACTGGTAGGGAAGTTTTTGTTTGCATTGTATGTATTCAGTTCCTTTACAAGCAAATCTGGTGTCTTGCGTTTGACAGAAATTTCAGGGAAATCACGATTAAAAGCCAATGTCAGTAAAAAGGCTCTGTAGAATCACTCTGTGAATGTCTTTGAAAACACTTCTTAAGAAGGAAAGCATACGTCTTTCATCTTAGTGAAAACTGCATTCTATTCAGTTTTTAGAACTGAGTTGAATGGTTGGGCGATTCACTTGTAGGAAAGTATTTGTGTGCATTCTGTATTTTCAATTCATTAATAGCAAATCCCGTGTCTTGCGTTTGAGAGATACTCCAGTGAAATCACGATTAAAAGCCAATGTCAGTAAAAAGGCTTTGTAGAATCACTCTGTGAATGTCTTTGAAAACACTTCTTAAGAAAGAAAGCATACGTCTTTTATCTGAGTGAAAACTGCATTCTATTCAGTTTTTAGAACTGAGTTGAATGGTTAGGCGATTCACTGGTAGGGAAGTGTTTGTTTTCATTGTATGTATTCAGTTCCTTTACAAGCAAATCTGGTGTCTTGCGTTTGACAGAAATTTCAGGGAAATCACGATTAAAAGCCAATGTCAGTAAAAAGGCTCTGTAGAATCACTCTGTGAATGTCTTTGAAAACACTTCTTAAGAAGGAAAGCATACGTCTTTCATCTTAGTGAAAACTGCAATCTATTCAGTTTTTAGAACTGCATTGAATGGTAAAGTGATTCACTTGTAGGGAAGTGTTTGTTTGCATTCTGTATTTTCAATTCTTTAATAGCAAATCTCGGGTCTTGCGTTTGATAACAATTCCAGTGAAATCACATTTAAAAGCAAAGGTCAGTAAAAAGGCTTTGTAGAATCACTCTGTGAATGTCTTTGAAAACACTTCTCAAGAAGGAAAGCATACGTCTTTCATCTGAGTGAAAACTGCATTCTATTCAGTTTTTAGAACTGAGTTGAATGGTTAGGCGATTCACTTGTAGGGAAGTGTTTGTCTGCATTCTGTATATTCAATTCTTTAATAGCAAATCCCGTGTCTTGCGTTTGACAGAAATTCCAGTGAAATCACATTTAACAGCCAATGTCAGTAAAAGTGCTCTGTAGAATCACTCTGTGAATTTCTTTGAAAACACTTCTTAAGAAGGAAAGCATACGTCTTTGATCTGAGTGAAAACTGCATTCTATTCAGTTTTTAGAACTGAGTTGAATGGTTTGGCGATTCACTGGTAGGGAAGGGTTTGTTTTCATTGTATGTATTCCGTTCCTTTACAAGCAAATCTGGTGTCTTGCGTTTGACCGAAATGTCAGGGAAATCACGATTAAAAGCCAATGTCAGTAAAAAGGCTCTGTAGAATCACTCTGTGAATGTCTTTGAAAACACTTATTAAGAAGGAAAGCATACGTCTTTCATCTTAGTGAAAACTGCAGTCTATTCAGTGTTTAGAACTGAGTTGAAGGGTTAAGTGATTCACTTGTAGGGAAGTGTTTCTTTGCATTCTGTATATTCAATTCTTTAATAGCAAATCTCGTGTCTTGTGTTTGATAGAAATTCCAGTGAAATCACGTTTAAAAGCCAACGTCAGTAAAAAGGCTTTGTAGAATCACTCTGTGAATGTCTTTGAAAACATTTCTTAAGAAGGAAAGCATACGTCTTGCATCTGAGTCAAAATTGCAATCTATTCAGTTTTTAGAACTGAGTTAAATGGTTAGGCGTTTCACTGGTAGGGAAGTGTTTGTTTGCATGGTATGTATTCAGTTCCTTTACTAGAAAATCCTGTGTCTTGTGTTTGACAGAAATTTAAGTGAAATCACATTTAAAACCCCACGTCAGTAAAAAGGCTCTGTAGAATCACTCTGTAAATGACTTTGAAAACACTTCTTAAGAAGGAAAGCATACATCTTTCATACGAGTGAAAACTGCATTCTATTCAGTTTTTAGAACTGACTTGAATGGTTAGGAGATTCACTTTTAGGGAATTGTTTGTTTGCATTGTTTGTATTCAAATCCATTAATAGCAAATCACGTGTCTTGCGTTTGACAGAAATTCCAGTGAAATCACGTTTAAAAGCCAACGTCAGTAAAAAGGATTTGTAGAATCACTCTGTGAATGTCTTTGAAAACATTTCTTAAGAAGGAAAGCATATGTCTTTCATCTTAGTGAAAACTGCAATCTATTCAGTTTTTAGAACTGCATTGAATGGTAAAGTGATTCACTTGTAGGGAAGTGTTTGTTTGCATTCTGTATTTTCAATTCTTTAATAGCAAATCTCGTGTCTTGTGTTTGATAGAAATTCCAGTGAAATCACGTTTAAAAGCCAACGTCAGTAAAAAGGCTTTGTAGAATCACTCTGTGAATGTCTTTGAAAACATTTCTTAAGAAGGAAAGCATACGTCTTGCATCTGAGTCAAAATTGCAATCTATTCAGTTTTTAGAACTGAGTTAAATGGTTAGGCGTTTCACTGGTAGGGAAGTGTTTGTTTGCATGGTATGTATTCAGTTCCTTTACTAGAAAATCCTGTGTCTTGTGTTTGACAGAAATTTAAGTGAAATCACATTTAAAACCCCACGTCAGAAAAAAGGCTCTGTAGAATCACTCTGTAAATGACTTTGAAAACACTTCTTAAGAAGGAAAGCATACATCTTTCATACGAGTGAAAACTGCATTCTATTCAGTTTTTAGAACTGACTTGAATGGTTAGGCGATTCACTTTTAGGGAATTGTTTGTTTGCATTGTTTGTATTCAAATCCATTACTAGCAAATCACGTGTCTTGCGTTTGACAGAAATTCCAGTGAAATCGCGTTTAAGAGACAATGTCAGTAAAAAGGCTCTGTAGAATCACTCTGTGAATTTCTTTGAAAACACTTCTTAGGAAGGAAAGCATACGTCTTTGATCTGAGTGAAAACTGCATTCTATTCAGTTTTTAGAACTGAGTTGAATGGTTTGGCAATTCACTGGTAGGGAAGTGTTTGTTTGCATTGTATGTATTCAGTTCCTTTACAAGCAAATCTGGTGTCTTGCGTTTGACAGAAATTTCAGGGAAATCACGATTAAAAGCCAATGTCAGTAAAAAGGCTCTGTAGAATCACTCTGTGAATGTCTTTGAAAACACTTATTAAGAAGGAAAGCATACGTCTTTCATCTTAGTGAAAACTGCAATCTATTCAGTTTTTAGAACTGAGTTGAATGGTTAAGTGATTCACTTGTAGGGAAGTGTTTCTTTGCATTCTGTATATTTAATTCTTTAATAGCAAATCTCATGTCTTGCGTTTGATAGAAATTCCAGTGAAATCATGTTTAAAAGCCAACGTCAGTAAAAAGGCTTTATAGAATAACTCTGTGAATGTCTTTGAAAACACTTTTTAAGAAGGAAAGCATACATCTTTCATCTTAGTGAAAACTGCAATCTATTCAGTTTTTAGAACTCAGTTGAATGGTTAAGTATTTCACTTGTAGGGAAGTGTTTGTTTGCATTCTGTATATTCAATTCTTTAATAGCAAATCCCGTGTCTTGCGCTTCACAGAAATTCCAGTGAAATCACGTTTAAAAGCCAACATCAGTAAAAAGGCTTTGTAGAATCACTCTGTGAATGTCTTTGAAAACACTTCTCAAGAAGGAAAGCATACGTCTTTCATCTGAGTGAAAACTGCATTCTATTCAGTTTTTAGAACTGAGTTGAATGGTTAGGCGATTCACTTGTAGGGAAGTGTTTGTCTGCATTCTGTATATTCAATTCTTTAATAGCAAATCCCGTGTCTTGCGTTTGACAGAAATTCCAGTGAAATCACATTTAACAGCCAATGTCAGTAAAAGTGCTCTGTAGAATCACTCTGTGAATTTCTTTGAAAACACTTCTTAAGAAGGAAAGCATACGTCTTTGATCTGAGTGAAAACTGCATTCTATTCAGTTTTTAGAACTGAGTTGAATGGTTTGGCGATTCACTGGTAGGGAAGGGTTTGTTTTCATTGTATGTATTCCGTTCCTTTACAAGCAAATCTGGTGTCTTGCGTTTGAGAGAAATGTCAGGGAAATCATGATTAAAAGCCAATGTCAGTAAAAAGGCTCTGTAGAATCACTCTGTGAATGTCTTTGAAAACACTTATTAAGAAGGAAAGCATACGTCTTTCATCTTAGTGAAAACTGCAGTCTATTCAGTGTTTAGAACTGAGTTGAAGGGTTAAGTGATTCACTTGTAGGGAAGTGTTTCTTTGCATTCTGTATATTCAATTCTTTAATAGCAAATCTCGTGTCTTGTGTTTGATAGAAATTCCAGTGAAATCACGTTTAAAAGCCAACGTCAGTAAAAAGGCTTTGTAGAATCACTCTGTGAATGTCTTTGAAAACATTTCTTAAGAAGGAAAGCATACGTCTTGCATCTGAGTCAAAATTGCAATCTATTCAGTTTTTAGAACTGAGTTAAATGGTTAGGCGTTTCACTGGTAGGGAAGTGTTTGTTTGCATGGTATGTATTCAGTTCCTTTACTAGAAAATCCTGTGTCTTGTGTTTGACAGAAATTTAAGTGAAATCACATTTAAAACCCCACGTCAGTAAAAAGGCTCTGTAGAATCACTCTGTAAATGACTTTGAAAACACTTCTTAAGAAGGAAAGCATACATCTTTCATACGAGTGAAAACTGCATTCTATTCAGTTTTTAGAACTGACTTGAATGGTTAGGAGATTCACTTTTAGGGAATTGTTTGTTTGCATTGTTTGTATTCAAATCCATTACTAGCAAATCACGTGTCTTGCGTTTGACAGAAATTCCAGTGAAATCACGTTTAACAGACAATGTCAGTAAAAAGGCTCTGTAGAATCACTCTGTGAATTTCTTTGAAAACACTTCTTAAGAAGGAGAGCATACGTCTTTGATCTGAGTGAAAACTGCATTCTATTCAGTTTTTAGAACTGAGTTGAACGGTTAGGCGTTTCACTGGTAGGGCAGTGTTTGGTTGCATATTATGTATTCAGTTCCTTTACTAGCAAATCTCATGTCTTGCATTTGACAGAAATTCCTGTGAAATCACGTTTAAAAGCCAACGTCAGTACAAAGACTGTAGAATCACTCTGTGAATGTCTTTGAAAACACTTCTTAAGAAGGAAAGCATAAGTCTTTCATATTAGTGAAAAGTGCAATCTATTCAGTTTTTAGAACTGAGTTGAATGGTTAAGTGATTCACTTGTAGGGAAGTGTTTCTTTGCATTCTGTATATTTAATTCTTTAATAGCAAATCTCATGTCTTGCGTTTGATAGATTTCCAGTGAAATCATGTTTAAAAGCCAACGTCAGTAAAAATGCTTTATAGAATAACTCTGTGAATGTCTTTGAAAACACTTTTTAAGAAGGAAAGCATACATCTTTCATCTTAATGAAAACTGCAATCTATTCAGTTTTTAGAACTCAGTTGAATGGTTAAGTATTTCACTTGTAGGGAAGTGTTTGTTTGCATTCTGTATATTCAATTCTTTAATAGCATATCCCGTGTCTTGCGTTTCACAGAAATTCCAGTGAAATCACGTTTAAAAGCCAACATCAGTAAAAAGGCTTCGTAGAATCACTCTGTGAATGTCTTTGAAAACACTTCTTAAGAAGGAAAGCATACGTCTTTCATCTGAGTGAAAACTGCATTCTATTCTGCTTTTAGAACTGAGTTGAATGGTTAGGAGATTCACTGGTAGGGAAGTGTTTGTTTGCATTGTGTGTATTCAGTTCCTTTACTAGCAAATCACATGTCTTGCATTTGACAGAAATTCCTGTGAAATCACGTTTAAAAGCCAACGTCAGTAAAAAGACTGTAGAATCACTCTGTGAATGTCTTTGAAAACACTTCTTAAGAAGGAAAGCATACGTCTTTCATATTAGTGAAAAGTGCAATCTATTCAGTTTTTAGAACTGAGTTGAATGGTTAAGTGATTCACTTGTCGGGAATTGTTTGTTTGCATTCTGTACATTCAATTCTTTAATAGCAAATCCCGTGTCTTGCGTTTCACAGAAATTCCAGTGAAATCACGTTTAAAAGCCAACGTCTGTAAAAAGGCTTTGTAGAATCACTCTGTGAATTTCTTTGAAAACACTTCTTAAGAAGGAAAGCATACGTCTTTGATCTGAGTGAAAACAGCATTCTATTCAGTTTTTAGAACTGAGTTGAATGGTTAGGCGATTCACTGGTAGGGAAGTGTTTGTTTGCATTGTATGTATTCAGTTCCTTTACAAGCAAATCTGGTGTCTTGCGTTTGACAGAAATTTCACGGAAATCACGATTAAAAGCCAATGTCAGTCAAAAGGCTCTGTAGAATCACTCTGTGAATGTCTTTGAAAACACTTCTTAAGAAGGAAAGCATATGTCTTTCATCTTAGTGAAAAGTGCAATCTATTCAGTTTTTAGAACTGCATAGAATGATTAAGTGATTCACTTGTTGGGAAGTGTTTGTTTGCATTCTGTATATTCAAATCTTTAATAGCAAATCGCGTGTCTTGCTTTTGATAGAAATTCCAGTGAAATGACGTTTAAAAGCCAGTGTCAGTAAAAAGGCTTTGTAAAATCACTCTGTGAATGTCTTTGAAAACACTTCTCAAGAAGGAAAGCATACGTCTTTCATCTGAGTGAAAACTGCATTCTATTCAGTTTTTAGAACTGAGTTGAATGGTTAGGCGATTCACTTGTAGGGAAGTGTTTGTCTGCATTCTGTATATTCAATTCTTTAATAGCAAATCCCATGTCTTGCGTTTGACAGAAATTCCAGTGAAATCACATTTAACAGCCAATGTCAGTAAAAGTGCTCTGTAGAATCACTCTGTGAATTTCTTTGAAAACACTTCTTAAGAAGGAAAGCATACGTCTTTGATCTGAGTGAAAACTGCATTCTATTCAGTTTTTAGAACTGAGTTGAATGGTTTGGCGATTCACTGGTAGGGAAGGGTTTGTTTTCATTGTATGTATTCCGTTCCTTTACAAGCAAATCTGGTGTCTTGCGTTTGACAGAAATGTCAGGGAAATCACGATTAAAAGCCAATGTCAGTAAAAAGGCTCTGTAGAATCACTCTGTGAATGTCTTTGAAAACACTTATTAAGAAGGAAAGCATACGTCTTTCATCTTAGTGAAAACTGCAGTCTATTCAGTTTTTAGAACTGAGTTGAAGGGTTAAGTGATTCACTTGTAGGGAAGTGTTCCTTTGCATTCTGTATATTCAATTCTTTAATAGCAAATCTCGTGTCTTGTGTTTGATAGAAATTCCAGTGAAATCACGTTTAAAAGCCAACGTCAGTAAAAAGGCTTTGTAGAATCACTCTGTGAATGTCTTTGAAAACATTTCTTAAGAAGGAAAGCATACGTCTTGCATCTGAGTGAAAATTGCAATCTATTCAGTTTTTAGAACTGAGTTAAATGGTTAGGTGTTTCACTGGTAGGGAAGTGTTTGTTTGCATGGTATGTATTCAGTTCCTTTACTAGAAAATCCTGTGTCTTGTGTTTGACAGAAATTTAAGTGAAATCACATTTAAAACCCCACGTCAGTAAAAAGGCTCTGTAGAATCACTCTGTAAATGACTTTGAAAACACTTCTTAAGAAGGAAAGCATACATCTTTCATACGAGTGAAAACTGCATTCTATTTAGTTTTTAGAACTGACTTGAATGGTTAGGAGATTCACTTTTAGGGAATTGTTTGTTTGCATTGTTTGTATTCAAATCCATTACTAGCAAATCACGTGTCTTGCGTTTGACAGAAATTCCAGTGAAATCACGTTTAACAGACAATGTCAGTAAAAAGGCTCTGTAGAATCACTCTGTGAATTTCTTTGAAAACACTTCTTAAGAAGGAAAGCATACGTCTTTCCTCTTAGTGAAAACTGCAATCTATTCAGTTTTTAGAACTGCATTGAATGGTAAAGTGATTCACTTGTAGGAAATTGTTTGTTTGCATTCTGTATTTTCAATTCTTTAATAGCAAATATCGGGTCTTGCGTTTGATAACAATTCCAGTGAAATCACAGTTAAAAGCCAAGGTCAGTAAAAAGGCTTTGTAGAATCACTCTGTGAATGTCTTTGAAAACACTTCTCAAGAAGGAAAGCATACGTCTTTCATCTGAGTGAAAACTGCATTCTATTCAGTTTTTAGAACTGAGTTGAATGGTTAGGCGATTCACTTGTAGGGAAGTGTTTGTCTGCATTCTGTATATTCAATTCTTTAATAGCAAATCCCATGTCTTGCGTTTGACAGAAATTCCAGTGAAATCACATTTAACAGCCAATGTCAGTAAAAGTGCTCTGTAGAATCACTCTGTGAATTTCTTTGAAAACACTTCTTAAGAAGGAAAGCATACGTCTTTCATATTAGTGAAAAGTGCAATCTATTCAGTTTTTAGAACTGAGTTGAATGGTTAAGTGATTCACTTGTCGGGAATTGTTTGTTTGCATTCTGTACATTCAATTCTTTAATAGCAAATCCCGTGTCTTGCGTTTCACAGAAATTCCAGTGAAATCACGTTTAAAAGCCAACGTCTGTAAAAAGGCTTTGTAGAATCACTCTGTGAATTTCTTTGAAAACACTTCTTAAGAAGGAAAGCATACGTCTTTGATCTGAGTGAAAACAGCATTCTATTCAGTTTTTAGAACTGAGTTGAATGGTTAGGCGATTCACTGGTAGGGAAGTGTTTGTTTGCATTGTATGTATTCAGTTCCTTTACAAGCAAATCTGGTGTCTTGCGTTTGACAGAAATTTCACGGAAATCACGATTAAAAGCCAATGTCAGTCAAAAGGCTCTGTAGAATCACTCTGTGAATGTCTTTGAAAACACTTCTTAAGAAGGAAAGCATATGTCTTTCATCTTAGTGAAAAGTGCAATCTATTCAGTTTTTAGAACTGCATAGAATGATTAAGTGATTCACTTGTTGGGAAGTGTTTGTTTGCATTCTGTATATTCAAATCTTTAATAGCAAATCGCGTGTCTTGCTTTTGATAGAAATTCCAGTGAAATCACGTTTAAAAGCCAGTGTCAGTAAAAAGGCTTTGTAAAATCACTCTGTGAATGTCTTTGAAAACACTTCTCAAGAAGGAAAGCATACGTCTTTCATCTGAGTGAAAACTGCATTCTATTCAGTTTTTAGAACTGAGTTGAATGGTTAGGCGATTCACTTGTAGGGAAGTGTTTGTCTGCATTCTGTATATTCAATTCTTTAATAGCAAATCCCATGTCTTGCGTTTGACAGAAATTCCAGTGAAATCACATTTAACAGCCAATGTCAGTAAAAGTGCTCTGTAGAATCACTCTGTGAATTTCTTTGAAAACACTTCTTAAGAAGGAAAGCATACGTCTTTGATCTGAGTGAAAACTGCATTCTATTCAGTTTTTAGAACTGAGTTGAATGGTTTGGCGATTCACTGGTAGGGAAGGGTTTGTTTTCATTGTATGTATTCCGTTCCTTTACAAGCAAATCTGGTGTCTTGCGTTTGACAGAAATGTCAGGGAAATCACGATTAAAAGCCAATGTCAGTAAAAAGGCTCTGTAGAATCACTCTGTGAATGTCTTTGAAAACACTTATTAAGAAGGAAAGCATACGTCTTTCATCTTAGTGAAAACTGCAGTCTATTCAGTTTTTAGAACTGAGTTGAAGGGTTAAGTGATTCACTTGTAGGGAAGTGTTCCTTTGCATTCTGTATATTCAATTCTTTAATAGCAAATCTCGTGTCTTGTGTTTGATAGAAATTCCAGTGAAATCACGTTTAAAAGCCAACGTCAGTAAAAAGGCTTTGTAGAATCACTCTGTGAATGTCTTTGAAAACATTTCTTAAGAAGGAAAGCATACGTCTTGCATCTGAGTGAAAATTGCAATCTATTCAGTTTTTAGAACTGAGTTAAATGGTTAGGTGTTTCACTGGTAGGGAAGTGTTTGTTTGCATGGTATGTATTCAGTTCCTTTACTAGAAAATCCTGTGTCTTGTGTTTGACAGAAATTTAAGTGAAATCACATTTAAAACCCCACGTCAGTAAAAAGGCTCTGTAGAATCACTCTGTAAATGACTTTGAAAACACTTCTTAAGAAGGAAAGCATACATCTTTCATACGAGTGAAAACTGCATTCTATTCAGTTTTTAGAACTGACTTGAATGGTTAGGAGATTCACTTTTAGGGAATTGTTTGTTTGCATTGTTTGTATTCAAATCCATTACTAGCAAATCACGTGTCTTGCGTTTGACAGAAATTCCAGTGAAATCACGTTTAACAGACAATGTCAGTAAAAAGGCTCTGTAGAATCACTCTGTGAATTTCTTTGAAAACACTTCTTAAGAAGGAAAGCATACGTCTTTCCTCTTAGTGAAAACTGCAATCTATTCAGTTTTTAGAACTGCATTGAATGGTAAAGTGATTCACTTGTAGGAAATTGTTTGTTTGCATTCTGTATTTTCAATTCTTTAATAGCAAATATCGGGTCTTGCGTTTGATAACAATTCCAGTGAAATCACAGTTAAAAGCCAAGGTCAGTAAAAAGGCTTTGTAGAATCACTCTGTGAATGTCTTTGAAAACACTTCTCAAGAAGGAAAGCATACGTCTTTCATCTGAGTGAAAACTGCATTCTATTCAGTTTTTAGAACTGAGTTGAATGGTTAGGCGATTCACTTGTAGGGAAGTGTTTGTCTGCATTCTGTATATTCAATTCTTTAATAGCAAATCCCATGTCTTGCGTTTGACAGAAATTCCAGTGAAATCACATTTAACAGCCAATGTCAGTAAAAGTGCTCTGTAGAATCACTCTGTGAATTTCTTTGAAAACACTTCTTAAGAAGGAAAGCATACGTCTTTGATCTGAGTGAAAACTGCATTCTATTCAGTTTTTAGAACTGAGTTGAATGGTTTGGCGATTCACTGGTAGGGAAGGGTTTGTTTTCATTGTATGTATTCCGTTCCTTTACAAGCAAATCTGGTGTCTTGCGTTTGACAGAAATGTCAGGGAAATCACGATTAAAAGCCAATGTCAGTAAAAAGGCTCTGTAGAATCACTCTGTGAATGTCTTTGAAAACACTTATTAAGAAGGAAAGCATACGTCTTTCATCTTAGTGAAAACTGCAGTCTATTCAGTTTTTAGAACTGAGTTGAAGGGTTAAGTGATTCACTTGTAGGGAAGTGTTCCTTTGCATTCTGTATATTCAATTCTTTAATAGCAAATCTCGTGTCTTGTGTTTGATAGAAATTCCAGTGAAATCACGTTTAAAAGCCAACGTCAGTAAAAAGGCTTTGTAGAATCACTCTGTGAATGTCTTTGAAAACATTTCTTAAGAAGGAAAGCATACTTCTTGCATCTGAGTGAAAATTGCAATCTATTCAGTTTTTAGAACTGAGTTAAATGGTTAGGTGTTTCACTGGTAGGGAAGTGTTTGTTTGCATGGTATGTATTCAGTTCCTTTACTAGAAAATCCTGTGTCTTGTGTTTGACAGAAATTTAAGTGAAATCACATTTAAAACCCCACGTCAGTAAAAAGGCTCTGTAGAATCACTCTGTAAATAACTTTGAAAACACTTCTTAAGAAGGAAAGCATACATCTTTCATTCGAGTGAAAACTGCATTCTATTCAGTTTTTAGAACTGACTTGAATGGTTAGGAGATTCACTTTTAGGGAATTGTTTGTTTGCATTGTTTGTATTCAAATCCATTACTAGCAAATCACGTGTCTTGCGTTTGACAGAAATTCCAGTGAAATCACGTTTAACAGACAATGTCAGTAAAAAGGCTCTGTAGAATCACTCTGTGAATTTCTTTGAAAACACTTCTTAAGAAGGAAAGCATACGTCTTTCCTCTTAGTGAAAACTGCAATCTATTCAGTTTTTAGAACTGCATTGAATGGTAAAGTGATTCACTTGTAGGAAATTGTTTGTTTGCATTCTGTATTTTCAATTCTTTAATAGCAAATATCGGGTCTTGCGTTTGATAACAATTCCAGTGAAATCACAGTTAAAAGCCAAGGTCAGTAAAAAGGCTTTGTAGAATCACTCTGTGAATGTCTTTGAAAACACTTCTCAAGAAGGAAAGCATACGTCTTTCATCTGAGTGAAAACTGCATTCTATTCAGTTTTTAGAACTGAGTTGAATGGTTAGGCGATTCACTTGTAGGGAAGTGTTTGTCTGCATTCTGTATATTCAATTCTTTATTAGCAAATCCCGTGTCTTGCGTTTGACAGAAATTCCAGTGAAATCACATTTAACAGCCAATGTCAGTAAAAGTGCTCTGTAGAATCACTCTGTGAATTTCTTTGAAAACACTTCTTAAGAAGGAAAGCATACGTCTTTGATCTGAGTGAAAACTGCATTCTATTCAGTTTTTAGAACTGAGTTGAATGGTTTGGCGAATCACTGGTAGGGAAGGGTTTGTTTGCATTGTATGTATTCAGTTCCTTTAAAAGCAAATCTGGTGTCTTGCGTTTGAAAGAAATGTCAGGGAAATCACGATTAAAAGCCAATGTCAGTAAAAAGGCTCTGTAGAATCACTCTGTGAATGTCTTTGAAAACACTTATTAAGAAGGAAAGCATACGTCTTTCATCTTAGTGAAAACTGCAGTCTATTCAGTTTTTAGAACTGAGTTGAAGGGTTAAGTGATTCACTTGTAGGGAAGTGTTTCTTTGCATTCTGTATATTCAATTCTTTAATAGCAAATCTCGTGTCTTGTGTTTGATAGAAATTCCAGTGAAATCACGTTTAAAAGCCAACGTCAGTAAAAAGGCTTTGTAGAATCACTCTGTGAATGTCTTTGAAAACATTTCTTAAGAAGGAAAGCATACGTCTTGCATCTGAGTCAAAATTGCAATCTATTCAGTTTTTAGAACTGAGTTAAATGGTTAGGCGTTTCACTGGTAGGGCAGTGTTTGTTTGCATGGTATGTATTCAGTTCCTTTACTAGAAAATCCTGTGTCTTGTGTTTGACAGAAATTTAAGTGAAATCACATTTAAAACCCCACGTCAGTAAAAAGGCTCTGTAGAATCACTCTGTAAATGACTTTGAAAACACTTCTTAAGAAGGAAAGCATACATCTTTCATACGAGTGAAAACTGCATTCTATTCAGTTTTTAGAACTGACTTGAATGGTTAGGAGATTCAC
The DNA here is from genome assembly GCA_033318265.1 of Phyllotis vaccarum. NCBI lineage: Eukaryota > Metazoa > Chordata > Mammalia > Rodentia > Cricetidae > Phyllotis > Phyllotis vaccarum. Next base: position 62,907,379 of record JARWLC010000017.1, read on the forward strand.
TTTTAGGGAATTGTTTGTTTGCATTGTTTGTATTCAAATCCATTACTAGCAAATCACGTGTCTTGCGTTTGACAGAAATTCCAGTGAAATCACGTTTAACAGACAATGTCAGTAAAAAGGCTCTGTAGAATCACTCTGTGAATTTCTTTGAAAACACTTCTTAAGAAGGAAAGCATACGTCTTTGATTTGAGTGAAAACTTCATTCTATTCAGTTTTTAGAACTGAGTTGAATGGTTAGGCGATTCACTGGAAATGAAGTGTTTATTTGCATTGTGTGTATTCATTTCCTTTACTAGCAAATCTCATGTCTTGCATTTGACAGAAATTCCAGTGAAATCACGTTTAAAAGCCAACGTCAGTAAAAAAAAACTGTAGAATCACTCTGTGAATGTCTTTGAAAACACTTCTTATGAAGGAAGCATACATCTTTCATATCAGTGAAAAGTGCAATCTATTCAGTTTTTAGAACTGAGTTGAATGGTTAAGTGTTTCACTTGTAGGGAAGTGTTTCTTTGCATTCTGTATATTCAATTCTTTAATAGCAAATCCCGTGTCTTGCATTTGACAGAAATTTCAGGGAAATCACGATTAAAAGCCAATGTCAGTAAAAAGGCTCTGTAGAATCACTCTGTGAATGTCTTTGAAAACACTTATTAAGAAGGAAAGCATACGTCTTTCATCTTAGTGAAAACTGCAATCTATTCAGTTTTTAGAACTGAGTTGAATGGTTAAGTGATTCACTTGTAGGGAAGTGTTTCTTTGCATTCTGTATATTCAATTCTTTAATAGCAAATCCCGTGTCATGCGTTTGACAGAAATTCCAGTGAAATCAAGTTTAAAAGCCAACGTCAGTAAAAAGACTCTGTAGAATCACTCTGTGAATGTCTTTGAAAACACTTCCTAAGAAGGAAAGCATACGTCTTTCATATTAGTGAAAAGTGCAATCTATTCAGTTTTTAGAACTGAGTTGAATGGTTAAGTGTTTCACTTGTAGGGAAGTGTTTCTTTGCATTCTGTATATTCAATTCTTTAATAGCAAATCCCGTGTGTTGCGTTTGACAGAAATTCCAGTGAAATCACGTTTAAAAGCCAATGTCAGTAAAAAAGCTTTGTAGAATCACTCTGTAAATGTCTTTGAAAACACTTCTTAAGATGGAAAGCATATGTCTTTCATCTGAGTGAAAACTGCATTCTATTCAGTTTTTAGAACTGAGTTGAATGGTTAGGCGATTCACTGGCAGGGAAGTGTTTGTTTGCATTGTATGTATTCAGTTCCTTTACTAGAAAATCCTGTCTCTTGTGTTTGAAAGAAATTCCAGTGAAATCACGTTTAACAGCCAATGTCACTAAAAATTTTCTGTAGAATCACACTGAGAATTTCTTTGAAAACACTTCTTAAGAAGGAAAGCATACGTCTTTGATCTGAGTGAAAACTGCATTCTATTCAGTTTTTAGAACTGAGTTGAATGGTTCGGCGATTCACTGGTAGGGAAGGGTTTGTTTGCATTGTATGTATTCAGTTCCTTTACAAGCAAATCTGGTGTCTTGCGTTTGACAGAAATTTCAGGGAAATCACGATTAAAAGCCAATGTCAGTAAAAAGGCTCTGTAGAATCACACTGTGAATGTCTTTGAAAACACTTCTTAAGAAGGAAAGCATACGTCTTTCATCTTAGTGAAAACTGCAATCTATTCAGTTTTTAGAACTGAGTTGAATGGTTAAGTGATTAACTTGTAGGGAAGTGTTTGTCTGCATTGAATGTATTCAGTTCCTTTACTAGGAAATTTCATGTCTTGCATTTGACAGAAATTCCAGTGAAATCACATTTAAAAGCCAACATAAGTAAAAAGGCTTTGTAGAGTCACTCTGTGAATGTCTTTGAAAACACTTTTTAAGAAGGAAAGCATATGTCTTTGATCTCAGTGATAACTGCATTCTGTTCAGTTTTTAGAACTGAGTTGAATGGTTAGGTGATTCACTGGTAGGGAAGTGCTTGTTTGCATTGTGTGTATTCAGTTCCTTTACTCGCAAATCTCATGTCTTGCATTTGACAGAAATTCCAGTGAAATTACGTTTAAAAGCCAATGTCAGTAAAAAGGCTTTGTAGAATCACTCTGTGTATGACTTTGAAAACACTTCTTAAGAAGGAAAGCATATGTCTTTCATATTTGTGATAAGTGCAATCTATTCAGTTTTTAGAACTGAGTTGAATGGTTAAGTGATTCACTTGTAGGGAAGTGTTTGTCTGCATTGAATGTATTCAGTTCCTTTACAAGCAAATCTGGTGTCTTGCGTTTGACAGAAATTTCAGGGAAATCATGATTAAAAGCCAATGTCAGTAAAAAGGCTCTGTAGAATCACTCTGGGAATGTCTTTGAAAACACTTCTTAAGAAGGAAAGCATACGTCTTTCATCTTAGTGAAAACTGCAATCTATTCAGTTTTTAGAACTGCATTGAATGGTAAAGTGATTCACTTGTAGGGAAGTGTTTGTTAGCATTCTGTATTTTCAATTCTTTAATAGCAAATCTCGGGTCTTGCGTTTGATAACAATTCCAGTGAAATCACATTTAAAAGCCAAGGTCAGTAAAAAGGCTTTGTAGAATCACTCTGTGAATGTCTTTGAAAACACTTCTCAAGAAGGAAAGCATACGTCTTTCATCTGAGTGAAAACTGCATTCTATTCAGTTTTTAGAACTGAGTTGAATGGTTTGGCGATTCACTGGTAGGGAAGGGTTTGTTTGCATTCTATGTATTCAGTTCCTTTACAAGCAAATCTGGTGTCTTGCGTTTGACAGAAATTTCAGGGAAATCACGATTAAAAGCCAATGTCAGTAAAAAGGCTCTGTAGAATCACTCTGTGAATGTCTTTGAAAACACTTATTAAGAAGGAAAGCATACGTCTTTCATCTTAGTGAAAACTGCAATCTATTCAGTTTTTAGAATTGAGTTGAATGGTTAAGTGATTCACTTTTAGGGAAGTGTTTCTTTGCATTCGGTATATTCAATTCTTTAATAGCAAATCTCGTGTCTTGTGTTTGATAGAAATTCCAGTGAAATCACGTTTAAATGCCAATGTCAGGAAAAAGGCTTTGTAGAATCACTCTGTGAATGTCTTTGAAAACATTTCTTAAGAAGGAAAGCATACGTCTTGCATCTGAGTGAAAATTGCGATCTATTCAGTTTTTAGAACTGAGTTAAATGGTTAGGCGTTTCACTGGTAGGGAAGTGTTTGTTTGCATGGTATGTATTCAGTTCCTTTACTAGAAATTCCTGTGTCTTGTGTTTGACAGAAATTTAAGTGAAATCACGTTTAAAACCCCACGTCAGTAAAAAGGCTCTGTAGAATCACTCTGTAAATGTCATTGAAAACATTTCTTAAGAAGGAAAGCATACATCTTTCATCTGAGTGAAAACTGCATTCTATTCAGTTTTTAGAACTGACTTGAATGGTTAGGCGATTCACTTGTAGGAAAGTGTTTGTTTGCATTGTATGTATTCAGTTCCTTTACTAGGAAATTTCATGTCTTGCATTTGACAGAAATTCCAGTGAAATCAAGTTTAAAAGCCAACGTCAGTAAAAAGACTCTGTAGAATCACTCTGTGAATGTCTTTGAAAACACTTCCTAAGAAGGAAAGCATACGTCTTTCATATTAGTGAAAAGTGCAATCTATTCAGTTTTTAGAACTGAGTTGAATGGTTAAGTGTTTCACTTGTAGGGAAGTGTTTCTTTGCATTCTGTATATTCAATTCTTTAATAGCAAATCCCGTGTGTTGCGTTTGACAGAAATTCCAGTGAAATCACGTTTAAAAGCCAATGTCAGTAAAAAAGCTTTGTAGAATCACTCTGTAAATGTCTTTGAAAACACTTCTTAAGATGGAAAGCATATGTCTTTCATCTGAGTGAAAACTGCATTCTATTCAGTTTTTAGAACTGAGTTGAATGGTTAGGCGATTCACTGGCAGGGAAGTGTTTGTTTGCATTGTATGTATTCAGTTCCTTTACTAGAAAATCCTGTCTCTTGTGTTTGAAAGAAATTCCAGTGAAATCACGTTTAACAGCCAATGTCACTAAAAATTTTCTGTAGAATCACACTGAGAATTTCTTTGAAAACACTTCTTAAGAAGGAAAGCATACGTCTTTGATCTGAGTGAAAACTGCATTCTATTCAGTTTTTAGAACTGAGTTGAATGGTTCGGCGATTCACTGGTAGGGAAGGGTTTGTTTGCATTGTATGTATTCAGTTCCTTTACAAGCAAATCTGGTGTCTTGCGTTTGACAGAAATTTCAGGGAAATCACGATTAAAAGCCAATGTCAGTAAAAAGGCTCTGTAGAATCACACTGTGAATGTCTTTGAAAACACTTCTTAAGAAGGAAAGCATACGTCTTTCATCTTAGTGAAAACTGCAATCTATTCAGTTTTTAGAACTGAGTTGAATGGTTAAGTGATTAACTTGTAGGGAAGTGTTTGTCTGCATTGAATGTATTCAGTTCCTTTACTAGGAAATTTCATGTCTTGCATTTGACAGAAATTCCAGTGAAATCACATTTAAAAGCCAACATAAGTAAAAAGGCTTTGTAGAGTCACTCTGTGAATGTCTTTGAAAACACTTTTTAAGAAGGAAAGCATATGTCTTTGATCTCAGTGATAACTGCATTCTGTTCAGTTTTTAGAACTGAGTTGAATGGTTAGGTGATTCACTGGTAGGGAAGTGCTTGTTTGCATTGTGTGTATTCAGTTCCTTTACTCGCAAATCTCATGTCTTGCATTTGACAGAAATTCCAGTGAAATTACGTTTAAAAGCCAATGTCAGTAAAAAGGCTTTGTAGAATCACTCTGTGTATGACTTTGAAAACACTTCTTAAGAAGGAAAGCATATGTCTTTCATATTTGTGATAAGTGCAATCTATTCAGTTTTTAGAACTGAGTTGAATGGTTAAGTGATTCACTTGTAGGGAAGTGTTTGTCTGCATTGAATGTATTCAGTTCCTTTACTAGGAAATTTCATGTCTTGCATTTGACAGAAATTCCAGTGAAATCACATTTAAAAGCCAACATAAGTAAAAAGGCTTTGTAGAATCACTCTGTGAATGTCTTTGAAAACACTTTTTAAGAAAGAAAGCATATGTCTTTGATCTCAGTGATAACTGCATTCTCTTCAGTTTTTAGAACTGAGTTGAATGGTTAGGCGATTCACTGGTAGGGAAGTGTTTGTTTGCATTGTGTGTATTCAGTTCCTTAATCGCAAATCTCATGTCTTGCATTTGACAGAAATTCCAGTGAAATCACGTTTAAAATCCAAGGTCAGTAAAAAGACTCTGTAGAATCACTCTGTGAATGTCTTTGAAAACACTTCTTAAGAAGGAAAGCATACGTCTTTCATCTTAGTGAAAACTGCAATCTATTCAGTTTTTAGAACTGAGTTGAATGGTTAAGTTATTCACTAGTAGGGAAGTGTTTGTTTGCATTCTGTATATTCAATTCTTTAATAGCAAATCTCGTGTCTTGCGTTTGATAGAAATTCCAGTGAAATCACGTTTAAAAGCCAATGTCAGTAAAAAGGCTTTGTAGAATCACTCTGTGAATGTCTTTGAAAACACTTCTTAAGAAGGAAAGCATACGTCTTTCATCTGAGTGAAAACTGCATTCTATTCAGTTTTTAGAACTGAGTTGAATGGTTAGGCGATTCACTTGTAGGGCAGTGTTTGTCTGCATTACCTTCAATTCTTTAATAGCAAATCTCTGTCTTGGGTTTGTCACAAATTCCAGTGAAATCGCGTTTAAAAGCCAATGTCAGTAAAAAGGCTTTGAAGAATCATTCTGTAAATGACTTTGAAAACACTTCTTAAGAAGGAAAGCATACATCTTTCATCTGAGTGAAAACTGCAATCTATTCAGTTTTTAGAACTGAGTTGAATGGTTAAGTGATTCACTTGCAGGGAAGTGTTTGTTTGCAATCTGTATATTCAATTCTTTAAAGCAAATCACGGGTCTTGCGTTTGATAGAAATTCCAGTGAAATCACGTTTAAAAGCCAATGTCAGTAAAAAGGCTTTGTAGAAGCAATCTGTGAATGTCTTTGAAAACACTTCTTAAGAAGGAAAGCATATGTCTTTCATCTGAGTGAAAACTGCATTCTATTCAGTTTTTAGAACTGAGTTGAATGGTTAGGCGATTCACTGGTAGGGAAGTGTTTGTTTGCATTGTATGTATCCAGTTCCTTTACTAGAAAATCCTGTGTCTTGTGTTTGACAGAAATTTAAGTGAAATCATGTTTAAAACCCCACGTCAGTAAAAAGGCTCTGTAGAATCACTCTGTAAATGACTTTGAAAACACTTCTTAAGAAGGAAAGCATACATCTTTCATCTGAGTGAAAACTGCAATCTATTCAGTTTTTAGAACTGAGTTGAATGGTTAGGCGATTCACTATTAGGGAAGTGTTTGTTTGCATTGTATGTATTCAAATCCATTACTAGCAAATCTAGTCTCTTGCATTTGACAGTAATTCCAGTGAAATCACGTTTAACAGCTAACGTCACTAAAAAGTTTCTGTAGAATCACACTGTGAATTTCTTTGAAAACAATTCTTAAGAAGGAAAGCATACGTCTTTGATCTGAGTGAAAATTGCATTAAATTCAGTTTTTAGAACTGAGTTGAATGGTTAGGCGATTCACTGGTAGGGAAGTGTTTGTGTGCATTCTGTTTATTCAATTCTTTAATAGCAAATCCCTTTTCTTGCGTTCAAAAAAAAACCAGTGAAATCACGTTTAAAAGCCAAAGTCAGTAAAAAGTCTTTGTAGAATCACTCTGTGAATGTCTTTGAAAACACTTTTTAAGAAGGAAAGCATACGCCTTTCATCTCAGTGAAAAGTGAATTCTATTCAGTTTTTAGAACTGAGTTGAATGGTTAGGGGATTCACTGGTAGGGAAGTGTTTGTTTGCATTTTATGTATTCAGTTCCTTTACTAGCAAATCTCATGTCTTCATTTGACAGAAATTCCAGTGAAATCATGTTTAAAAGCCAGTGTCAGTAAAAAGGCTTTGTAGAATCACTCTGTGAATGTCTTTGAAAACACTTTTTAAGAAGGAAACCATACGTCTTTCATGTGAGTGAAAACTGCATTCTATTCAGTTTTTAGAACTGAGTTGAATGGTTAGGAGATTCACTATTAGGGAAGTGTTTGTTTGCATTGTATGTATTCAAATCCATTACTAGCAAATCACGTCTCTTGCGTTAGACAGAAATTCCAGTGAAATCACGTTTAACAGCCAACGTCACTAAAAAGTTTCTGTAGAATCACACTGTGAATTTCTTTGAAAACACTTCTTAAGAAGGAAAGCATACGTCTTTGACCTGAGTGAAAACTGCATTCTATTCAGTTTTTAGAACTGAGTTGAATGGTTAGGTGATTCACTGGCAGGGAAGTGTTTGTTTGCATTGTATGTATTCAGTTCCTTTACTAGCAAATCTCATGTCTTGCATTTGACAGAAATTCCAGTGAAATCACTTTTAAAAGCCAATGTCAGTTAAAAGGCCCTGTAGAATCACGCTGTGAATGTCTTTGAAAACACTTCTTAAGAAGGAAAGCATACGTCTTTCATCTTAGTGAAAACTGCATTCTACTCAGTTTTTAGAACTGAGTTGAATGGTTAGGCGATTCACTGGTAGGGAAGTGTTTTGTGCATTCTGTTTATATAATTCTTTAATAGCAAATCCAGTTTCTTGCATTTGACAAAAATTCCACTGAAATCACGTTTAAAAGCCAATGTTAGTAAAAAGGCTTTGTAGAATCACTCTGTGAATGTCTTTGAAAACACTTTTTAAGAAGGAAAGCATATGTCTTTCTTCTGAGTGAAAACTGCATTCTATTCAGTTTTTAGAACTGAGTTGAATGGTTAGGCGATTCACTTGTAGGGAAGTGTTTGTGTGCATTCTTTATATTCAATTCTTTAACAGCAAATCCCGTGTCTTGCGTTTGACTGATACTCCACTGAAATCACGTTTAAAAGCCAATGTCAGTAAATAGGCTTTGTAGAATCACTCTGTGAATGTCTTTGAAAACACTTCTTAAGAAGGATAGCATATATCTTTCATCTGAGTGAAAACTGCATTCTATTCAGTTTTTAGAACTGAGTTGAATGGTTAGGGGATTCACTGGTAGGGAAGTGTTTGTTTGCATTTTATGTATTCAGTTCCTTTACTAGCAAATCTCATGTCTTCATTTGACAGAAATTCCAGTGAAATCATGTTTAAAAGCCAATGTCAGTAAAAAGGCTCTGTAGAATCCCTCTGTGAATGTCTTTGAAAACACTTCTTAAGAAGGAAAGCATACGTCTTTCATCTGAGTGAAAACTGCGTTCTATTCAGTTTTTAGAACTGAGTTGAATGTTTAGGCGATTCACTTGTTGGGAAATGTTTGTGTGCATTCTGTATATTCAATTCTTTAACAGCAAATCTCGTGTCTTGCGTTTGATAGAAATTCCAGTGAAATCACGATTAAAAGCCAACGTAAGTAAAAAGGCTTTGTAGAATCACTCTGTGAATGTCTTTGAAAACACTTTTTAAGAAGGAAAGCATACGTCTTTCATGTGAGTGAAAACTGCATTCTATTCAGTTTTTAGAACTGAGTTGAATGGTTAGGCGATTCACTCGCAGGGAAGTGTTTGTTTGCATTGTATGTATTCAGTTCCTTTACTAAAAATCCTGTGTCTTGTGTTTGACAGAAATTTAAGTGAAATCATGTTTAAAACCCCACGTCAGCAAAAAGCCTCTGTAGAATCATTCTGTAAATGACTTTGAAAACACTTCTTAAGAAGGAAAGCATACGTCTTTGACCTGAGTGAAAACTGCATTCTATTCAGTTTTTAGAACTGAGTTGAATGGTTAGGAGATTCACTGGTAGGGAAGTGTTTGTTTGCATTGTATGTATTCAAATCCATTACTAGCAAATCATGTCTCTTGCGTTTGACAGAAATTCCAGTGAAATCACGTTTAACAGCCAACGTCACTAAAAAGTTTCTGTAGAATCACACTGTGAATTTCTTTGAAAACACTTCTTAAGAAGGAAAGCATACGTCTTTGATCTGAGTGAAAACTGCATTCTATTCAGTTTTTAGAACTGAGTTGAATGGTTAGGCGATTCACTTTTAGGGAAGTGTTTGTGTGCATTCTTTATATTAAATTCTTTAACAGCAAATACCGTGTCTTTCGTTTGACTGATACTCCAGTTAAATCACGTTTAAAAGCCAATGTCAGTAAATAGGCTTTGTAGAATCACTCTGTGAATGTCTTTGAAAACACTTTTTAAGAAGGAGTGCATACGCCTTTCATCTTAGTGAAAACTGAATTCTATTCAGTTTTTAGAACTGAGTTGAATGGTTAGGGGATTCACTGGTAGGGAAGTGTTTGTTTGCATTGTATGTATTCAAATCCATTACTAGCAAATCATGTCTCTTGCGTTTGACAGAAATTCCAGTGAAATCACGTTTAACAGCCAACGTCACTAAAAAGTTTCTGTAGAATCACACTGTGAATTTCTTTGAAAACACTTCTTAAGAAGGAAAGCATACGTCTTTGACCTGAGTGAAAACTGCATTCTATTCAGTTTTTAGAACTGAGTTGAATGGTTAGGTGATTCACTGGTAGGGAAGTGTTTGTTTGCATTGTATGTATTCAGTTCCTTTACTATCAAATCTCATGTCTTGCATTTGACAGAGATTCCAGTGAAATGACTTTTAAAAGCCAAGGTCAGTAAAAAGGCCCTGTAGAATCACGCTGTGAATGTCTTTGAAAACACTTCTTAAGAAGGAAAGCATACGTCTTTCATCTGAGTGAAAACTGCATTCTATTCAGTTTTTAGAACTGAGTTGAATGGTTAGGCAATTCACTTGTAGGGAAGTGTTTGTGTGCATTCTGTTTATTCAGTTCTTTAATAGCAAATCCCGTTTCTTGCGTTTGACAGAAATTCCAGTGAAATCACGTTTAAAAGCCAACGTCAGTAAAAAGGCTTTGTAGAATCACTCCGTGAATGTCTTTGAAAACATTTCTTAAGAAAGAAAGCATAAGTCTTGCATCTGAGTGAAAACTGCATTCTATTCAGTTTTTAGAACTGAGTTGAATGGTTAGGCAATTCACTTGTAGGAAAGGGTTTTTTGCATTGTATGTATTCAGTTCCATTTGTACCAAATCTGGTTTCTTGCCCTTTTACAGAAATTTCAGTGAAATCACGTTTAAAAGCCAACGTCAGTAAAAAGGCTTTGTAGAATCACTCTGTGAATGTCTTTGAAAACACTTCTTAAGAAGGAAAGCATAAGTCTTTCATCTTAGTGAAAACTGCATCTATTGAGTTTTTAGAACTGAGTTGAATGGTTAGTCGATTCACTTGTAGGGAAGTGTTTGTGTGCATTCTGTTTATTCAATTCTTTAATAGCAAATCCCGTTTCTTGCGTTTGACAGTAATTCCAGTGAAATCATGTTTAAAAGCCAAAGTCAGTAAAAAGGCTTTGTAGAATCACTCTGTGAATCTCTTTGAAAACACTTAAGAAGGAAAGCATATGTCTTTCTTCTGAGTGAAAACTGCATTCTATTCAGTTTTTAGAACTGAGTTGAATGTTTAGGCGATTCACTTGTAGGGAAGTGTTTGTGTGCATTCTTTATATTCAATTCTTTAACAGCAAATCCCGGGTCTTGCGTTTGACTGATACTCCAGTGAAATCACGTTTAAAAGCCAATGTCAGTAAATAGGCTTTGTAGAATCACTCTGTGAATGTCTTTGAAAACACTTTTTAAGAAGGAAAGCATACGCCTTTCATCTTAGTGAAAACTGAATTCTATTCAGTTTTTAGAACTGAGTTGAATGGTTAGGCGATTCAGTGGTAGGGAAGTGTTTGTTTGCATTTTATGTATTCAGTTCCTTTACTAGCAAATCTCATGTCTTCATTTGACAGAAATTCCAGTGAAATCATGTTTAAAAGCCAATGTCAGTAAAAAGGCTTTGTAGAATCACTCTGTGAATGTCTTTGAAAACACTTTTTAAGAAGGAAAGCATACGTCTTTCATCTGAGTGAAAACTGCATTCTATTCAGTTTTTAGAACTGAGTTGAATGGTTAGGCGATTCACTATTAGGGATGTGTTTGTTTGCATTGTATGTATTCAAATCCATTACTAGCAAATCACGTGTCTTGTGTTTGACAGAAATTCCAGTGAAATCACGTTTAACAGCCAACCTCACTAAACAGTTTCTGTAGAATCACACTGTGAATTTCTTTGAAAACACTTCTAAGAAGGAAAGCATACGTCTTTGATCTGAGTGAAAACTGCATTCTGTTCAGTTTTTAGAACTGAGTTGAATGGTTAGGCGATTCACTGGTAGGGAAGTGTTTGTTTGCATTGTATGTATTCAGTTCCTTTACTAGCAAATCTCATGTCTTGCATTTGACATTAATTCCAGTGAAATCACTTTTAAAAGCCAACGTCAGTAAAAAGGCTATGTAGAATCACTCTGTGAATGTCTTTGAAAACACTTCTTAAGAAGGAAAGCATATGTCTTTCATCTTAGTGAAAACTGCATTCTATTCAGTTTTTAGAACTGAGTTGAATGGTTAGGCGATTCACTGGTAGGGAAGTGTTTGTGTGCATTCTGTTTATTCAATTCTTTAATAGCAAATCCCGTTTCTTGCGTTTGACAGAAATTCCAGTGAAATCACGTTTAACAGCCAACGTCACTAAAAAGTTTCTGTAGAATCACACTGTGAATTTCTTTGAAAACACTTCTTAAGAAGTAAAGCATACGTCTTTGATCTGAGTGAAAACTGCATTCTATTCAGTTTTTAGAACTGAGTTGAATAGTTAGGCGATTCAGTGGTAGGGAAGTGTTTGTTTGCATTGTATGTATTCAGTTCCTTTGCTAGCAAATCTGGTGTCTTGCGTTTGACAGAAATTTCAGGGGAATCATGATTAAAAGCCAATGTCAATAAAAAGGCTCTGTAGAATCACTCTGTGAACGTCTTTGAAAACACTTCTTAAGAAGGAAAGCATATGTCTTTAATCTGTGTGAAAACTGCGTTCTATTCAGTTTTTAGAACTGAGTTGAATGTTTAGGCGATTCACCTGTTGGGAAATGTTTGTGTGCATTCTGTATATTCAATTCTTTAACAGCAAATCTCGTGTCTTGCGTTTGATAGAAATTCCAGTGAAATCACGTTTAAAAGCCAATGTCAGTAAAAAGGCTTTGTAGAATCACTCTGTGAATGTCTTTGAAAACACTTCTTAAGAAGGAAAGCATACGTCTTTCATCTGAGTGAAAACTGCGTTCTATTCAGTTTTTAGAACTGAGTTGAATGTTTAGGCGATTCACTTGTTGGGAAATGTTTGTGTGCATTCTGTGTATTCAATTCTTTAATAGCAAATCCCGTGTCTTGTGTTTGACAGAAATTACAGTGAAATCACGTTTAAAAGCCAATGTCAGTAAAAAGGCTTTCAAGAATCACTCTGTGAATGTCTTTGAAAACACTTCTTAAGAAGGAAAGAATACGTCTTTCATCTGAGTGAAAACTGCGTTCTATTCAGTTTTTAGAACTGAGTTGAATGGTTAGGCGATTCACTGGCAGGGAAGTGTTTCTTTGCATTGTATGTATTCAGTTCCTTTCCTAGAAAATCCTGTGTCTTGTGTTTGACAGAAATTTAAGTGAAATCATGTTTAAAACCCCACTTCAGTAAAAAGGCTCTGTAGAATCACTCTGTTGATGACTTTGAAAACACTTCTTAAGAAGGAAAGCATACATCTTTCATCTGAGTGAAAACTGCATTCTATTCAGTTTTTAGAACTGAGTTGAATGGTTAGGCGATTCACTATTAGGGAAGTGTTTGTTTGCATTGTATGTATTCAAATCAATTACTAGCAAATCACGTCTCTTGCGTTTGACAGAAATTCCAGTGAAATCACTTTTAACAGCCAACATCACTAAAAAGTTTTTGTAGAATCACACTGTGAATTTCTTTGAAAACACTTCTTAAGAAGGAAAGCATACGTCTTTGATCTGAGTGAAAACTGCATTCTATTCAGTTTATAGAACAGAGTTGAATGGTTAGGCGATTCACTATTAGGGAAGTGTTTGTTTGCATTGTATGTATTCAAATCCATTACTAGCAAATCACGTCTCTTGCGTTTGACAGAAATTCCAGTGAAATCACGTTTAACAACCAACTTCACTAAAATGTGTCTGTAGAATCACACTGTGAATTTCTTTGAAAACACTTCTTAAGAAGGAAAGCATACGTCTTTGATCTGAGTGAAAACTGCATTCTATTCAGTTTTTAGAACTGAGTTGAATGTTTAGGCGATTCACTGGTAGGGAAGTGTTTGTTTGCATTGTATGTATTCAGTTCCTTTGCTAGCAAATCTGGTGTCTTGCGTTTGACAGAAATTTCAGGGACATCACGATTAAAAGCCAATGTCAGTAAAAAGGCTCTGTAGAATCACTCTGTGAATGTCTTTGAAAACACTTCTTAAGAAGGAAAGCATACGTCTTTCATCTTAGTGAAAACTGCATTCTATTCATTTTTTAGAACTGAGTTGAATGGTTAGGCGATTCACTTGTAGGTAAGAGTTTGTGTGCATTCTGTTTATTCAATTCTTTAATAGCAAATCCCGTTTCTTGCGTTTGACAGAAATTCTAGTGAAATCACGTTTAAAAGCCAACTTCAGTAAAAAGGCTTTGTAGAATCTCTCTGTGAATGTCTTTGAAAACACTTCTTAAGAAGGAAAGCATATGTCTTTCATCTGAGTGAAAACTGCATTCTATTCAGTTTTTAGAACTGAGTTGAATGGTTAGGCGATTCACTTTTAGGGAAGTGTTTGTGTGCATACTGTATATTCAATTCTTTAACAGCAAATCCCGTGTCTTGCCTTTGACAGATACTCCAGTGAAATCACGTTTGAAAGCCAATGTCAGTAAAAAGGCTTTGAAGAATCACTCTGTGAATGTCTTTAAAAACACTTTTTAAGAAGGAAAGCATACGTCTTTCATCTGAGTGAAAACTGCAATCTATTCAGTTTTTAGAACTGAGTTGAATCGTTATGAGATTCACTTGTTGGGAAATGTTTGTGTGCATTCTGTATATTCAATTCTTTAATAGCAAATCCCATGTCTTGTGTTTGACAGAAATTCCAGTGAAATCATGTTTAAAACCCCACGTCAGTAAAAAGGCTCTGTAGAATCACTCTGTAAATGACTTTGAAAACACTTCTTAAGAAGGAAAGCATACATCTTTCATCTGAGTGAAAACTGCATTCTATTCAGATTTTAGAAGTGAGTTGAATGGTTAGGCGATTCACTATTAGGGAAGTGTTTGTTTGCATTGTATGTATTCAAATCCATTACTAGCAAATCAAGTCTCTTGCGTTTGACAGAAATTCCAGTGAAATCACGTTTAACTGCCAACATCACTAAAAAGTTTCTGTAGAATCACACTGTGAATTTCTTTGAAAACAATTCTTAAGAATTAAAGTATACGTCTTTGATCTGAGTGAAAACTGCATTCTATTCAGTTTTTAGAACTGAGTTGAATGCTTAGGCGATTCACTGGTAGGGAAGTGTTTGTTTGCATTGTATGTATTGTGTTACTTTACTAGCAAATCTCACTTCTTGCATTTGACAGAAATTCCAGTGAAATCACGTTTAAAAGCCAACGTTAGTAAAAAGGCTCTGTAGAATCACTCTGTGAATGTCTTTGAAAACACTTCTTAAGAAGGAAAGGATATGTCTTTCATCTGAGTGAAAACTGAATTCTATTCAGTTTTTATAACTGAGTTGAATGATTAGGCGATTCTTTGGTAGGGAAGTGTTTGTTTGCATTTTATGTATTCAGTTCCTTTACTAGCAAATCTCATGTCTTGCATTTGACAGAAATTCCAGTGAAATCACTTTAAAAAGCCAACGTCAAGAAAAAGGCTCTGTAGAATCACTCTGTGAATATCTTTGAAAACACTTCTTAAGAAGGAAAGCATATGTCTTTCATCTTAGAGAAAACTTCATTCTATTCAGTTTTTAGAATTGAGTTGAATGGATAAGCGATTCAATTGTAGGGAAGTGTTTGTGTGCATTCTGTTTATTCAATTCTTTAATAGCAAATCCCGTTTCTTGCGTTTGACAGAAATTCCAGTGATATCACGTTTAAAAGCCAAGGTCAGTAAAAAGGCTTTGTAGAATCACTCTGTGAATGTCTTTGAAAACACTTCTTAAGAAGGAAAGAATATGTCTTTCATCTGAGTGAAAACTGCATTCTATTCAGTTTTTAGAACTGAGTTGAATGGTTAGGCGATTCCCTTGTAGAGAAGTGTTTGTGTGCATTCTCTATATTCAATTTTTTAACAGCAAATCCCGTGTCTTGCGTTTGACTGATACTCCAGTGAAATCACGTTTAAAAGCCAATGTCAGTAAATAGGCCTTGTAGAATCACTCTGTGAATGTCTTTGAAAACATTTCTTAAGAACGAAAGCATACGCCTATCATCTTAGTGAAAACTGAATTCTATTCAGTTTTTAGAACTGAGTTGAATGGTTAGG
Source organism: Phyllotis vaccarum (assembly GCA_033318265.1). Lineage (NCBI taxonomy): Eukaryota > Metazoa > Chordata > Mammalia > Rodentia > Cricetidae > Phyllotis > Phyllotis vaccarum. Next base: position 62,922,951 of record JARWLC010000017.1, read on the forward strand.
CGATTCACTTGTAAGGAAGTGTTTGTGTGCATTCTGTATATTCAATTCTTTAATAGCAAATCCCGTGTCTTGCATTTGACAGAAATTCCAGTGAAATCACATTTAAAAGCCAACGTCAGTAAAAAGGCTCTGTAGAATCACTGTGTGAATGTCTTTGAAAACACTTCTTAAGAAGGAAAGCATACGTCTTTCATCTTAGTGAAAACTGCATTCTATACAGTTTTTAGAACTGAGTTGAATGGTTAGGCGATTCACTGGTAGGGAAGTGTTTGTTTCCATTGTATGTATTCAAATCCATTTCTACCAAATGTGGTTTCTTGCCCTTTGACAGAAATTTCAGTGAAATTACGTTTAAAGCCAACGTCAAGAAAAAGGCTCTGTAGAATCACTCTGTGAATGTCTTTGAAAACACTTCTTAAGAAGGAAAGCATACATCTTTGATCTGAGTGAAAACTGCATTGTATTCAGTTTTTAGAACTGAGTTAATGGTTAGGCAATTCACTTGTAGGGAAGTGTTTGTGTGCATTCTGTTTATTCAATTCTTTAATTGCACATCCCGTTTCTTGCGTTTGACAGAAATTCCAGTGAAATCACGTTTAAAAGCCAACGTCAGTAAAAAGGCTTTGTAGAATCACTCTGTGAATGTCTTTGAAAACACTTCTTAAGAAGAAAGCATATGTCTTTCATCTGAGTGAAAACTGCATTCTATTAGTTTTTAGAAATGAGTTGAATAGTTAGGCGATTCACTTGTAGGGAAGTTTTTGTGTGCATTCTGTATATTCAATTCTTTAACAGCAAATCCCTTGTCTTGCATTTGACAGATACTCCAGTGAAATCACATTTAAAAGCCAATGTCAGTAAAAAGGCTTTGTAGAATCACTCTGTGAATGTCTTTAAAAACACTTTTTAAGAAGAAAAGCATACGTCTTTCATCTGAGTGAAAACTGCATTCTGTTCAATTTTTAGAACTGAGTTGAATGGTTAGGCGATTCACTGGTAGGGAAGTGTTTGTTTGCATTGTATGTATTGAGTTCCTTTACTAGCAAATCTCATTTCTTGCATTTGACAGAAATTCCAGTGAAATCACGTTTAAAAGCCAACGTCAGTAAAAAGGCTCTGTAGAATCCCTCTGTGAATGTCTTTGAAAACACTTCTTAAGAAGGAAAGCATAAGTCTTTCATCTTAGTGAAAACTGCAATCTATTCAGTTTTTAGAACTGAGATGAATGGTTAAGCGATTCACTTGTAGGGAAGTGTTTGTTTGCATTCTGTATATTCAATTTTTTAATAGCAAATCTCGTGTCTTGCGTTTGATAGAAATTCCAGTGAAATGGCGTTTAAAAGCCAATGTCAGTAAAAAGGCTTTGTAGAATCACTCTGTGAATATCTTTGAAAACACTTCTTAAGAAGGAAAGCATACGTCTTTCATCTTAGTGAAAACTGCATTCTATTCAGTTTTTAGAACTGAGTTGAATGGTTAGGCGATTCACTGGTAGGAAATTGTTTGTTTGCATTGTATGTATACAGATCCATTTGTAGCAAATCTGGTTTCTTGCCCTTTGACAGAAATTTCAGTGAAATCACGTTTAAAAGCCAACGTCAGTAAAAAGGCTCTGTAGAATCACTGTGTGAATGTCTTTGAAAACACTTCTTAAGAAGGAAAGCATACGTCTTTCATCTTAGTGAAAACTGCATTCTATTCATTTTTTAGAACTGAGTTGAATGGTTAGGCGATTCACTTGTAGGTAAGAGTTTGTGTGCATTCTGTTTATTCAATTCTTTAATAGCAAATCCCGTTTCTTGCGTTTGACAGAAATTCTAGTGAAATCACGTTTAAAAGCCAATTTCAGTAAAAAGGCTTTGTAGAATCACTCTGTGAATGTCTTTGAAAACACTTCTTAAGAAGGAAAGCATATGTCTTTCATCTGAGTGAAAACTGCATTCTATTCAGTTTTTAGAACTGAGTTGAATGGTTAGGCGATTCACTTGTAGGGAAGTGTTTGTGTGCATTCTGTATATTCAATTCTTTAACAGCAAATCCCGTGTCTTGCCTTTGACAGATACTCCAGTGAAATCACGTTTGAAAGCCAATGTCAGTAAAAAGGCTTTGAAGAATCACTCTGTGAATGTCTTTAAAAACACTTTTTAAGAAGGAAAGCATACGTCTTTCATCTGAGTGAAAACTGCAATCTATTCAGTTTTTAGAACTGAGTTGAATCGTTAGGCGATTCACTTGTTGGGAAATGTTTGTGTGCATTCTGTATATTCAATTCTTTAATAGCAAATCCCATGTCTTGTGTTTGACAGAAATTCCAGTGAAATCATGTTTAAAACCCCACGTCAGTAAAAAGGCTCTGTAGAATCACTCTGTAAATGACTTTGAAAACACTTCTTAAGAAGGAAAGCATACATCTTTCATCTGAGTGAAAACTGCATTCTATTCAGATTTTAGAACTGAGTTGAATGGTTAGGCGATTCACTATTAGGGAAGTGTTTGTTTGCATTGTATGCATTCAAATCCATTACTAGCAAATCAAGTCTCTTGCGTTTGACAGAAATTCCAGTGAAATCACGTTTAACAGCCAACATCACTAAAAAGTTTCTGTAGAATCACACTGTGAATTTCTTTGAAAACAATTCTTAAGAATTAAAGTATACGTCTTTGATCTGAGTGAAAACTGCATTCTATTCAGTTTTTAGAACTGAGTTGAATGCTTAGGCGATTCACTGGTAGGGAAGTGTTTGTTTGCATTTTATGTATTGTGTTACTTTACTAGCAAATCTCACTTCTTGCATTTGACAGAAATTCCAGTGAAATCACGTTTAAAAGCCAACGTTAGTAAAAAGGCTCTGTAGAATCACTCTGTGAATGTCTTTGAAAACACTTCTTAAGAAGGAAAGGATATGTCTTTCATCTGAGTGAAAACTGAATTCTATTCAGTTTTTTTAACTGAGTTGAATGATTAGGCAATTCTTTGGTAGGGAAGTGTTTGTTTGCATTTTATGTATTCAGTTCCTTTACTAGCAAATCTCATGTCTTGCATTTGAAAGAAATTCCAGTGAAATCATGTTTAAAAGCCAATGTCAGTAAAAAGGCTGTGGAGAATCACTCTGTGAATGTCTTTGAAAACACTTTTTAAGAAGGAAAGCATACGTCTTTCATCTTAGTGAAAACTGCAATCTATTCAGTTTTTAGAACTGAGTTGAATGGTTAGGCGATTCACTGGTAGGGAAGTGTTTGTTTGCATTGTATGTATTCAGTTACTTTACTAGCAAATCTCATGTCTTGCATTTGACAGAAATTCCAGTGAAATCACTTTAAAAAGCCAACGTCAAGAAAAAGGCTCTGTAGAATCACTCTGTGAATATCTTTGAAAACACTTCTTAAGAAGGAAAGCATATGTCTTTCATCTTAGAGAAAACTTCATTCTATTCAGTTTTTAGAACTGAGTTGAATGGATAAGCGATTCAATTGTAGGGAAGTGTTTGTGTGCATTCTGTTTATTCAGTTCTTTAATAGCAAGTCCCGTTTCTTGCGTTTGACAGAAATTCCAGTGATATCACGTTTAAAAGCCAAGGTCAGTAAAAAGGCTTTGTAGAATCACTCTGTGAATGTCTTTGAAAACACTTCTTAAGAAGGAAAGCATATGTCTTTCATCTGAGTGAAAACTGCATTCTATTCAGTTTTTAGAACTGAGTTGAATGGTTAGGCGATTCACTTGTAGGGAAGTGTTTGTGTGCATTCTGTATATTCAATTTTTTAACAGCAAATCCCGTGTCTTGCGTTTGACTGATACTCCAGTGAAATCATGTTTAAAAGCCAATGTCAGTAAATAGGCCTTGTAGAATCACTCTGTGAATGTCTTTGAAAACATTTCTTAAGAAGGAAAGCATACGCCTATCATCTTAGTGAAAACTGAATTCTATTCAGTTTTTAGAACTGAGTTGAATGGTTAGGCGATTCACTTGTAAGGAAGTGTTTGTGTGCATTCTGTATATTCAATTCTTTAATAGCAAATCCCGTGTCTTGCATTTGACAGAAATTCCAGTGAAATCACATTTAAAAGCCAACGTTAGTAAAAAGGCTCTGTAGAATCACTGTGTGAATGTCTTTGAAAACACTTCTTAAGAAGGAAAGCATACGTCTTTCATCTTAGTGAAAACTGCATTCTATTCAGTTTTTAGAAATGAGTTGAATGGTTAGGCGATTCACTTGTAGGGAAGTTTTTGTGTGCATTCTGTATATTCAATTCTTTAATAGCATATCCCGTGTCTTGCATTTGACAGAAATTCCAGTGAAATCACATTTAAAAGACAATGTCAGTAAAAAGGCTTTGTAGAATCACTCTGTGAATGTCTTTGAAAACACTTCTTAAGAAGGAAAGCATACGTCTTTCATCTGAGTGAAAACTGCATTCTGTTCAATTTTTAGAACTGAGTTGAATGGTTAGGCGATTCACTGGCAGGGAAGTGTTTGTTTGCATTGTATGTATTGAGTTACTTTACTAGCAAATTTCATTTCTTGCGTTTGACAGAAATTCCAGTGAAATCACTTTTAAAAGTCAAGTCAGTAAAAAGGCTCTGTAGAATCACTCTGTGAATGTCTTTGAAAACACTTCTTAAGAAGGAAAGCATACGTCTTTCATCTTAGTGAAAACTGCATTCTATTGAGTTTTTAGAACTGAGTTGAATGGTTAGGCGATTCACTTGTAGGGAAGTGTTTGTGTGCATTCTGTATATTCAATTCTTTAACAGCAAATCCCGTGTCTTGCGTTTGACAGATACTCAAGTGAAATCACGTTTGAAAGCCAATGTCAGTAAAAAGGCTTTGAAGAATCACTCTGTGAATGTCTTTGAAAACACTTTTAAGAAGGAAAGCATACGTCTTTCATCTGAGTGAAAACTGCATTCTATTGTGTTTTTAGAACTGAGTTGAATGGTTAGGCGATTCACTGGGAATGAAGTGTTTGTTTGCATTTTATGTATTGAGTTCCTTTACTAGCAAATCTCATTTCTTGCATTTGACAGAAATTCCAGTGAAATCACGTTTAAAAGCCAACGTCAGTAAAAAGGCTCTGTAGAATCCCTCTGTGAATGTCTTTGAAAACACTTCTTAAGAAGGAAAGCATAAGTCTTTCATCTTAGTGAAAACTGCAATCTATACAGTTTTTAGAACTGAGATGAATGGTTAAGCGATTCACTTGTAGGGAAGTGTTTGTTTGCATTCTGTATATTCAATTTTTTAATAGCAAATCTCGTGTCTTCGTTTGATAGAAATTCCAGTGAAATCACGTTTAAAAGCCAATGTCAGTAAAAAGGCTTTGTAGAATCACTCTGTGAATGTCTTTGAAAACACTTCTTAAGAAGGAAAGCATACGTCTTTCATCTTAGTGAAAACTGCATTCTATTCAGTTTTTAGAACTGAGTTGAATGGTTAGGCGATTCACTGGTAGGAAATTGTTTGTTTGCATTGTATGTATACAGATCCATTTGTAGCAAATCTGGTTTCTTGCCCTTTGACAGAAATTTCAGTGAAATCACGTTTAAAAGCCAACGTCAGTAAAAAGGCTCTGTAGAATCACTGTGTGAATGTCTTTGAAAACACTTCTTAAGAAGGAAAGCATACGTCTTTCATCTTAGTGAAAACTGCAATCTATTCATTTTTTAGAACTGAGTTGAATGGTTAGGCGATTCACTTGTAGGTAAGAGTTTGTGTGCATTCTGTTTATTCAATTCTTTAATAGCAAATCCCGTTTCTTGCGTTTGACAGAAATTCTAGTGAAATCACGTTTAAAAGCCAACTTCAGTAAAAAGGCTTTGTAGAATCACTCTGTGAATGTCTTTGAAAACACTTCTTAAGAAGGAAAGCATATGTCTTTCATCTGAGTGAAAACTGCATTCTATTCAGTTTTTAGAACTGAGTTGAATGGTTAGGCGATTCACTTGTAGGGAAGTGTTTGTGTGCATTCTGTATATTCAATTCTTTAACAGCAAATCCCGTGTCTTGCCTTTGACAGATACTCCAGTGAAATCACGTTTGAAAGCCAATGTCATTAAAAAGGCTTTGAAGAATCACTCTGTGAATGTCTTTAAAAACACTTTTTAAGAAGGAAAGCATACGTCTTTCATCTGAGTGAAAACTGCAATCTATTCAGTTTTTAGAACTGAGTTGAATAGTTAGGCGATTCACTTGTTGGGAAATGTTTGTGTGCATTCTGTATATTCAATTCTTTAATAGCAAATCCCATGTCTTGTGTTTGACAGAAATTCCAGTTAAATCATGTTTAAAACCCCACGTCAGTAAAAAGGCTCTGTAGAATCACTCTGTAAATGACTTTGAAAACACTTCTTAAGAAGGAAAGCATACATCTTTCATCTGAGTGAAAACTGCATTCTATTCAGATTTTAGAACTGAGTTGAATGGTTAGGCGATTCACTATTAGGGAAGTGTTTGTTTGCATTGTATGTATTCAAATCCATTACTAGCAAATCAAGTCTCTTGCGTTTGACAGAAATTCCAGTGAAATCACGTTTAACAGCCAACATCACTAAAAAGTTTCTGTAGAATCACACTGTGAATTTCTTTGAAAACAATTCTTAAGAATTAAAGTATACGTCTTAGATCTGAGTGAAAACTGCATTCTATTCAGTTTTTAGAACTGAGTTGAATGCTTAGGCGATTCACTGGTAGGGAAGTGTTTGTTTGCATTTTATGTATTGTGTTACTTTACTAGCAAATCTCACTTCTTGCATTTGACAGAAATTCCAGTGAAATCACGTTTAAAAGCCAACGTTAGTAAAAAGGCTCTGTAGAATCACTCTGTGAATGTCTTTGAAAACACTTCTTAAGAAGGAAAGGATATGTCTTTCATCTGAGTGAAAACTGAATTCTATTCAGTTTTTTTAACTGAGTTGAATGATTAGGCGATTCTTTGGTAGGGAAGTGTTTGTTTGCATTTTATGTATTCAGTTCCTTTACTAGCAAATCTCATGTCTTGCATTTGACAGAAATTCCAGTGAAATCATGTTTAAAAGCCAATGTCAGTAAAAAGGCTGTGGAGAATCACTCTGTGAATGTCTTTGAAAACACTTTTTAAGAAGGAAAGCATACGTCTTTCATCTTAGTGAAAACTGCAATCTATTCAGTTTTTAGAACTGAGTTGAATGGTTAGGCGATTCACTGGTAGGGAAGTGTTTGTTTGCATTGTATGTATTCAGTTACTTTACTAGCAAATCTCATGTCTTGCATTTGACAGAAATTCCAGTGAAATCACTTTAAAAAGCCAACGTCAAGAAAAAGGCTCTGTAGAATCACTCTGTGAATATCTTTGAAAACACTTCTTAAGAAGGAAAGCATATGTCTTTCATCTTAGAGAAAACTTCATTCTATTCAGTTTTTAGAACTGAGTTGAATGGATAAGCGATTCAATTGTAGGGAAGTGTTTGTGTGCATTCTGTTTATTCAATTCTTTAATAGCAAATCCCGTGTCTTGCGTTTGACTGATACTCCAGTGAAATCATGTTTAAAAGCCAATGTCAGTAAATAGGCCTTGTAGAATCACTCTGTGAATGTCTTTGAAAACATTTCTTAAGAAGGAAAGCATACGCCTATCATCTTAGTGAAAACTGAATTCTATTCAGTTTTTAGAACTGAGTTGAATGGTTAGGCGATTCACTTGTAAGGAAGTGTTTGTGTGCATTCTGTATATTCAATTCTTTAATAGCAAATCCCGTGTCTTGCATTTGACAGAAATTCCAGTGAAATCACATTTAAAAGCCAACGTTAGTAAAAAGGCTCTGTAGAATCACTGTGTGAATGTCTTTGAAAACACTTCTTAAGAAGGAAAGCATACGTCTTTCATCTTAGTGAAAACTGCATTCTATTCAGTTTTTAGAAATGAGTTGAATGGTTAGGCGATTCACTTGTAGGGAAGTTTTTGTGTGCATTCTGTATATTCAATTCTTTAATAGCATATCCCGTGTCTTGCATTTGACAGAAATTCCAGTGAAATCACATTTAAAAGCCAATGTCAGTAAAAAGGCTTTGTAGAATCACTCTGTGAATGTCTTTGAAAACACTTCTTAAGAAGGAAAGCATACATCTTTCATCTGAGTGAAAACTGCATTCTATTCAGATTTTAGAACTGAGTTGAATGGTTAGGCGATTCACTATTAGGGAAGTGTTTGTTTGCATTGTATGTATTCAAATCCATTACTAGCAAATCAAGTCTCTTGCGTTTGACAGAAATTCCAATGAAATCACGTTTAACAGCCAACATCACTAAAAAGTTTCTGTAGAATCACACTGTGAATTTCTTTGAAAACAATTCTTAAGAATTAAAGTATACGTCTTTGATCTGAGTGAAAACTGCATTCTATTCAGTTTTTAGAACTGAGTTGAATGCTTAGGCGATTCACTGGTAGGGAAGTGTTTGTTTGCATTTTATGTATTGTGTTACTTTACTAGCAAATCTCACTTCTTGCATTTGACAGAAATTCCAGTGAAATCACGTTTAAAAGCCAACGTTAGTAAAAAGGCTCTGTAGAATCACTCTGTGAATGTCTTTGAAAACACTTCTTAAGAAGGAAAGGATATGTCTTTCATCTGAGTGAAAACTGAATTCTATTCAGTTTTTTTAACTGAGTTGAATGATTAGGCGATTCTTTGGTAGGGAAGTGTTTGTTTGCATTTTATGTATTCAGTTCCTTTACTAGCAAATCTCATGTCTTGCATTTGAAAGAAATTCCAGTGAAATCATGTTTAAAAGCCAATGTCAGTAAAAAGGCTGTGGAGAATCACTCTGTGAATGTCTTTGAAAACCCTTTTTAAGAAGGAAAGCATACGTCTTTCATCTTAGTGAAAACTGCAATCTATTCAGTTTTTAGAACTGAGTTGAATGGTTAGGCGATTCACTGGTAGGGAAGTGTTTGTTTGCATTGTATGTATTCAGTTACTTTACTAGCAAATCTCATGTCTTGCATTTGACAGAAATTCCAGTGAAATCACTTTAAAAAGCCAACGTCAAGAAAAAGGCTCTGTAGAATCACTCTGTGAATATCTTTGAAAACACTTCTTAAGAAGGAAAGCATATGTCTTTCATCTTAGAGAAAACTTCATTCTATTCAGTTTTTAGAACTGAGTTGAATGGATAAGCGATTCAATTGTAGGGAAGTGTTTGTGTGCATTCTGTTTATTCAGTTCTTTAATAGCAAGTCCCGTTTCTTGCGTTTGACATAAATTCCAGTGATATCACGTTTAAAAGCCAAGGTCAGTAAAAAGGCTTTGTAGAATCACTCTGTGAATGTCTTTGAAAACACTTCTTAAGAAGGAAAGCATATGTCTTTCATCTGAGTGAAAACTGCATTCTATTCAGTTTTTAGAACTGAGTTGAATGGTTAGGCAATTCACTTGTAGGGAAGTGTTTGTGTGCATTCTGTATATTCAATTTTTTAACAGCAAATCCCGTGTCTTGCGTTTGACTGATACTCCAGTGAAATCATGTTTAAAAGCCAATGTCAGTAAATAGGCCTTGTAGAATCACTCTGTGAATGTCTTTGAAAACATTTCTTAAGAAGGAAAGCATACGCCTATCATCTTAGTGAAAACTGAATTCTATTCAGTTTTTAGAACTGAGTTGAATGGTTAGGCGATTCACTTGTAAGGAAGTGTTTGTGTGCATTCTGTATATTCAATTCTTTAATAGCAAATCCCGTGTCTTGCATTTGACAGAAATTCCAGTGAAATCACATTTAAAAGCCAACGTTAGTAAAAAGGCTCTGTAGAATCACTGTGTGAATGTCTTTGAAAACACTTCTTAAGAAGGAAAGCATACGTCTTTCATCTTAGTGAAAACTGCATTCTATTCAGTTTTTAGAAATGAGTTGAATGGTTAGGCGATTCACTTGTAGGGAAGTTTTTGTGTGCATTCTGTATATTCAATTCTTTAATAGCATATCCCGTGTCTTGCATTTGACAGAAATTCCAGTGAAATCACATTTAAAAGACAATGTCAGTAAAAAGGCTTTGTAGAATCACTCTGTGAATGTCTTTGAAAACACTTCTTAAGAAGGAAAGCATACGTCTTTCATCTGAGTGAAAACTGCATTCTGTTCAATTTTTAGAACTGAGTTGAATGGTTAGGCGATTCACTGGCAGGGAAGTGTTTGTTTGCATTGTATGTATTGAGTTACTTTACTAGCAAATTTCATTTCTTGCGTTTGACAGAAATTCCAGTGAAATCACTTTTAAAAGTCAAGTCAGTAAAAAGGCTCTGTAGAATCACTCTGTGAATGTCTTTGAAAACACTTCTTAAGAAGGAAAGCATACGTCTTTCATCTTAGTGAAAACTGCATTCTATTGAGTTTTTAGAACTGAGTTGAATGGTTAGGCGATTCACTTGTAGGGAAGTGTTTGTGTGCATTCTGTATATTCAATTCTTTAACAGCAAATCCCGTGTCTTGCGTTTGACAGATACTCAAGTGAAATCACGTTTGAAAGCCAATGTCAGTAAAAAGGCTTTGAAGAATCACTCTGTGAATGCCTTTGAAAACACTTTTTAAGAAGGAAAGCATACGTCTTTCATCTGAGTGAAAACTGCATTCTATTGAGTTTTTAGAACTGAGTTGAATGGTTAGGCGATTCACTGGTAGTGAAGTGTTTGTTTGCATTGTATGTATTGAGTTCCTTTACTAGCAAATCTCATTTCTTGCATTTGACAGAAATTCCAGTGAAATCACGTTTAAAAGCCAACGTCAGTAAAAAGGCTCTGTAGAATCCCTCTGTGAATGTCTTTGAAAACACTTCTTAAGAAGGAAAGCATAAGTCTTTCATCTTAGTGAAAACTGCAATCTATACAGTTTTTAGAACTGAGATGAATGGTTAAGCGACTCACTTGTAGGGAAGTGTTTGTTTGCATTCTGTATATTCAATTTTTTAATAGCAAATCTCGTGTCTTCGTTTGATAGAAATTCCAGTGAAATCACGTTTAAAAGCCAATGTCAGTAAAAAGGCTTTGTAGAATCACTCTGTGAATGTCTTTGAAAACACTTCTTAAGAAGGAAAGCATACGTCTTTCATCTTAGTGAAAACTGCATTCTATTCAGTTTTTAGAACTGAGTTGAATGGTTAGGCGATTCACTGGTAGGAAATTGTTTGTTTGCATTGTATGTATACAGATCCATTTGTAGCAAATCTGGTTTCTTGCCCTTTGACAGAAATTTCAGTGAAATCACGTTTAAAAGCCAACGTCAGTAAAAAGGCTCTGTAGAATCACTGTGTGAATGTCTTTGAAAACACTTCTTAAGAAGGAAAGCATACGTCTTTCATCTTAGTGAAAACTGCATTCTATTCATTTTTTAGAACTGAGTTGAATGGTTAGGCGATTCACTTGTAGGTAAGAGTTTGTGTGCATTCTGTTTATTCAATTCTTTAATAGCAAATCCCGTTTCTTGCGTTTGACAGAAATTCTAGTGAAATCACGTTTAAAAGCCAACTTCAGTAAAAAGGCTTTGTAGAATCACTCTGTGAATGTCTTTGAAAACACTTCTTAAGAAGGAAAGCATATGTCTTTCATCTGAGTGAAAACTGCATTCTATTCAGTTTTTAGAACTGAGTTGAATGGTTAGGCGATTCACTTGTAGGGAAGTGTTTGTGTGCATTCTGTATATTCAATTCTTTAACAGCAAATCCCGTGTCTTGCCTTTGACAGATACTCCAGTGAAATCACGTTTGAAAGCCAATGTCATTAAAAAGGCTTTGAAGAATCACTCTGTGAATGTCTTTAAAAACACTTTTTAAGAAGGAAAGCATACGTCTTTCATCTGAGTGAAAACTGCAATCTATTCAGTTTTTAGAACTGAGTTGAATCGTTAGGCGATTCACTTGTTGGGAAATGTTTGTGTGCATTCTGTATATTCAATTCTTTAATAGCAAATCCCATGTCTTGTGTTTGACAGAAATTCCAGTGAAATCATGTTTAAAACCCCACGTCAGTAAAAAGGCTCTGTAGAATCACTCTGTAAATGACTTTGAAAACACTTCTTAAGAAGGAAAGCATACATCTTTCATCTGAGTGAAAACTGCATTCTATTCAGATTTTAGAACTGAGTTGAATGGTTAGGCGATTCACTATTAGGGAAGTGTTTGTTTGCATTGTATGTATTCAAATCCATTACTAGCAAATCAAGTCTCTTGCGTTTGACAGAAATTCCAGTGAAATCACGTTTAACAGCCAACATCACTAAAAAGTTTCTGTAGAATCACACTGTGAATTTCTTTGAAAACAATTCTTAAGAATTAAAGTATACGTCTTAGATCTGAGTGAAAACTGCATTCTATTCAGTTTTTAGAACTGAGTTGAATGCTTAGGCGATTCACTGGTAGGGAAGTGTTTGTTTGCATTTTATGTATTGTGTTACTTTACTAGCAAATCTCACTTCTTGCATTTGACAGAAATTCCAGTGAAATCACGTTTAAAAGCCAACGTTAGTAAAAAGGCTCTGTAGAATCACTCTGTGAATGTCTTTGAAAACACTTCTTAAGAAGGAAAGGATATGTCTTTCATCTGAGTGAAAACTGAATTCTATTCAGTTTTTTTAACTGAGTTGAATGATTAGGCGATTCTTTGGTAGGGAAGTGTTTGTTTGCATTTTATGTATTCAGTTCCTTTACTAGCAAATCTCATGTCTTGCATTTGACAGAAATTCCAGTGAAATCATGTTTAAAAGCCAATGTCAGTAAAAAGGCTGTGGAGAATCACTCTGTGAATGTCTTTGAAAACACTTTTTAAGAAGGAAAGCATACGTCTTTCATCTTAGTGAAAACTGCAATCTATTCAGTTTTTAGAACTGAGTTGAATGGTTAGGCGATTCACTGGTAGGGAAGTGTTTGTTTGCATTGTATGTATTCAGTTACTTTACTAGCAAATCTCATGTCTTGCATTTGACAGAAATTCCAGTGAAATCACTTTAAAAAGCCAACGTCAAGAAAAAGGCTCTGTAGAATCACTCTGTGAATATCTTTGAAAACACTTCTTAAGAAGGAAAGCATATGTCTTTCATCTTAGAGAAAACTTCATTCTATTCAGTTTTTAGAACTGAGTTGAATGGATAAGCGATTCAATTGTAGGGAAGTGTTTGTGTGCATTCTGTTTATTCAATTCTTTAATAGCAAATCCCGTTTCTTGCGTTTGACAGAAATTCCAGTGATATCACGTTTAAAAGCCAAGGTCTGTAAAAAGGCTTTGTAGAATCACTCTGTGAATGTCTTTGAAAACACTTCTTAAGAAGGAAAGCATATGTCTTTCATCTGAGTGAAAACTGCATTCTATTCAGTTTTTAGAACTGAGTTGAATCGTTAGGCGATTCACTTGTAGGGAAGTGTTTGTGTGCATTCTGTATATTCAATTTTTTAACAGCAAATCCCGTGTCTTGCGTTTGACTGATACTCCAGTGAAATCATGTTTAAAAGCCAATGTCAGTAAATAGGCCTTGTAGAATCACTCTGTGAATGTCTTTGAAAACATTTCTTAAGAAGGAAAGCATACGCCTATCATCTTAGTGAAAACTGAATTCTATTCAGTTTTTAGAACTGAGTTGAATGGTTAGGCGATTCACTTGTAAGGAAGTGTTTGTGTGCATTCTGTATATTCAATTCTTTAATAGCAAATCCCGTGTCTTGCATTTGACAGAAATTCCAGTGAAATCACATTTAAAAGCCAACGTTAGTAAAAAGGCTCTGTAGAATCACTGTGTGAATGTCTTTGAAAACACTTCTTAAGAAGGAAAGCATACGTCTTTCATCTTAGTGAAAACTGCATTCTATTCAGTTTTTAGAAATGAGTTGAATGGTTAGGCGATTCACTTGTAGGGAAGTTTTTGTGTGCATTCTGTATATTCAATTCTTTAATAGCATATCCCGTGTCTTGCATTTGACAGAAATTCCAGTGAAATCACATTTAAAAGCCAATGTCAGTAAAAAGGCTTTGTAGAATCACTCTGTGAATGTCTTTGAAAACACTTCTTAAGAAGGAAAGCATACGTCTTTCATCTTAGTGAAAACTGCATTCTATTCAATTTTTAGAACTGAGTTGAATGGTTAATTGATTCACTGGCAGGGAAGTGTTTGTTTGCATTGTATGTATTCAGTTCCTTTACTAGAAAATCCTGTGTCTTGCGTTTGACAGAAATTTCAGTGAAATCACTTTTAAAAGTCAATGTCAGTAAAAAGGCTCTGTAGAATCACTCTGTGAATGTCTTTGAAAACACTTCTTAAGAAGGAAAGCATACGTCTTTCATCTTAGTGAAAACTGCATTCTATTCAGTTTTTAGAACTGAGTTGAATGGGTAGGTGATTCACTTGTAGGGAAGTGTTTGTGTGCATTCTGTATATTCAATTCTTTAACAGCAAATCCTGTGTCTTGCGTTTGACAGATACTCCAGTGATATCACATTTGAAAGCCAATGTCAGTAAAAAGGCTTTGAAGAATCACTCTGTGAATGTCTTTGAAAACACTTTTTAAGAAGAAAAGCATACGTCTTTCATCTGAGTGAAAACTGCATTCTATTGAGTTTTTAGAACTGAGTTGAATGGTTAGGCGATTCACTGGTAGGGAAGTGTTTGTTTGCATTGTATGTATTGAGTTCCTTTACTAGCAAATCTCATGTCTTGCATTTGACAGAAATTCCAGTGAAATCACGTTTAAAAGCCAACGTCAGTAAAAAGGCACTGTAGAATCACTCTGTGAATGTATTTGAAAACACTTCTTAAGATGGAAAGCATAAGTCTTTTATTTTAGTGAAAACTGCAATCTATTCAGTTTTTAGAACTGAGTTGAATGGTTATGTGATTTACTTGTAGGGAAGTGTTTGATTGCATGCTGTATATTCAATTTTTTAATAGCAAATCTCGTGTCTTGCGTTTGATAGAAATTCCAGTGAAATCACGTTTAAAAGCCAATGTCAGTAAAAAGGCTTTGTAGAATCACTCTGTGAATGTCTTTTAAAACACTTCTTAAGAAGGAAAGCATACGTCTTTCATCTTAGTGAAAACTGCATTATATTCAGTTTTTAGAACTGAGTTGAATGGTTAGGCGATTCACTTGTAGGGAAGTGTTTGTTTGCATTGTGTATATTCAGTTCTTTAATAGCAAATCTCGTTTCTTACGTTTGATAGAAATTCCAGTGATATCACGTTTAAAAGCCAACGTCAGTAAAAAGGCTTTGTAGAATCACTCTGTGAATGTCTTTGAAAACATTTCTTAAGAAAGAAAGCATACGTCTTGCATCTGAGTGAAAACTGCATTCTATTCAGTTTTTAGAACTGAGTTGAATGGTTAGGCGATTCACTTGTAGGATATTGTTTGTTTGCATTGTATGTATACAGATCCATTTGTAGCTAATCTGGTTTCTTGCCCTTTGACAGAAATTTCAGTGAAATCACTTTTAAAAGTCAATGTCAGTAAAAAGGCTTTGTAGAATCACTCTGTGAATGTCTTTGAAAACACTTCTTAAGAAGGAAAGCATATGTCTTTCATCTGAGTGAAAACTGCATTCTATTCAATTTTTAGAACTGAGTTGAATGGTTAGGCGATTCACTTGTAGGGAAGTGTTTGTGTGCATTCTGTATATTCAATTCTTTAACAGCAAATCCCGTGTCTTGCATTTGACAGAAATTCCAGTGAAATCACATTTAAAAGCCAATGTCAGTAAAAAGGCTTTGTACAATCACTCTTTGAATGTCTTTGAAAACACATTTTAAGAAGAAAAGCATATGTCTTTCATCTGAGTGAAAACTGCATTCTATTCAATTTTTAGAACTGAGTTGAATGGTTAGGCGATTCACTGGTAGGGAAGTTTTTTTTTGCATTGTATGTATTCAGTTCCTTTACTAGAAAATCCTGTGTCTTGCGTTTGACAGAAATTTCAGTGAAATCACTTTTAAAAGTCAAGTCAGTAAAAAGGCTCTGCAGAATCACTCTGTGAATGTCTTTGAAAACACTTCTTAAGAAGGAAAGCATACGTCTTTCATCTTAGTGAAAACTGCATTCTATTCAGTTTTTAGAACTGAGTTGAATGGTTAGGCGATTCACTTGTAGGGAAGTATTTGTGTGCATTCTGTATATTCAATTCTTTAACAGCAAATCCCGTGTCTTGCGTTTGACAGATACTCCAGTGAAATCACGTTTGAAAGCCAATGTCAGTAAAAAGGCTTTGAAGAATCACTCTGCAATGTCTTTAAAACCATTTTTAAGAAGGAAAGCATATGTCTTTCATCTGAGTGAAAACTGCATTCTATTGAGTTTTTAGAACTGAGTTGAATGGTTAGGCGATTCACTGGTTAGGAAGTGTTTGTTTGCATTGTATGTATTGAGTTCCTTTACTAGTAAATCTCATTTCTTTCGTTTGACAGAAATTCCAGTGAAATCAAGTTTAAAAGCCAACGTCAGTAAAAAGGCTTTGTAGAATCACTCTGTGAATGTCTTTGAAAACACTTCTTAAGAAGGAAAACATACGTCTTTCATCTTAGTGAAAACTGCATTCTATTCAGTTTTTAGAACTGAGTTGAATGGTTAGGCGATTCACTTGTAGGGAATTGTTAGTTTGCATTGTGTATATTCAATTTTTTAATAGCAAATCTCGTGTCTTACGTTTGATAGAAATTCCAGTGAAATCACGTTTAAAAGCCAACGTCAGTAAAAAGGCTTTGTAGAATCACTCTGTGAATGTCTTTGAAAACATTTCTTAAGAAAGAAAGCATACGTCTTACATCTGAGTGAAAACTGCATTCTATTCAGTTTTTAGAACTGAGTTGAATGGTTAGGCGATTCACTTGTTGGAAATTGTTTGTTTGCATTGTATGTGTAAAGATCTATTTGTAGCTAATCTGGTTTCTTGCCCTTTGACAGAAATTTCAGTGAAATCACGTTTAAAAGCCAACGTCAGTAAAAGGCTTTGTAGAATCACTCTGTGAATGTCTTTGAAAACACTTCTTAAGAAGGAAAGCATATGTCTTTCATCTGAGTGAAAACTGCATTCTATTCAGTTTTTAGAACTGAGTTGAATGGTTAGGCGATTCACTTGTAGGGAAGTGTTTGTGTGCATTCTGTATATTCAATTCTTTAACAGCAAATCCCGTGTCATGCATTTGACAGATACTCCAGTTAAATCACGTTTGAAAGCCAATGTCAGTAAAAAGGCTTTGAAGAATCACTCTGTGAATGTCTTTGAAAACACTTCTTAAGAAGGAAAGCATACGTCTTGCATATGAGTGAAAACTGCATTCTATTCAGTTTTTAGAACTGAGTTGAATGGTTAAGTGATTCACTGGTAGGGAAGTGTTTGTTTGCTTTGTATGTATTCAGTTCCTTTACTAGCAAATCTCATGTCTTGCATTTGACAGAAATTCCAGTGAAATCACTTTTAAAACCCCACGTCAGTAAAAAGGCTCTGTAGAATCATCTGTAAATGACTTTGAAAACACTTCTTAAGAAGGAAAGCATACGTCTTTGATCTGAGTGAAAATTGCATTCTATTCAGTTTTTAGAACTGAGGTGAATGGTTAGGAGATTCACTTGTAGGGAAGTGTTTGTTTGCATTCTGTATATTCAATTATTTAATACCAAATCTCTGTCTTGTGTTTGACAGAAATTCCAGTGAAATCACATTTAAAAGCCAACGTCAGTAAAAAGGCTCTGTAGAATCACTCTGTGAATGTCTTTGAAAACACTTCTTAAGAAGGAAAGCATATGTCTTTCATCTTAGTGAAAACTGCATTCTATTCAGTTTTTAGAAATGAGTTGAATAGTTAGGCGATTCACTTGTAGGGAAGTTTTTGTGTGCATTCTGTATATTCAATTCTTCAATAGCAAATCCCGTGTCTTGCATTTGACAGAAATTCCAGTGAAATCACATTTAAAAGCCAATGTCAGTAAAAAGGCTTTGTAGAATCACTCTGTGAATGTCTTTGAAAACACTTCTTAAGAAGAAAAGCATATGTCTTTCATCTGAGTGAAAACTGCATTCTATTCAATTTTTAGAACTGAGTTGAATGGTTAGGCGATTCACTGGCAGGGAAGTGTTTGTTTGCATTGTATGTATTCAGTTCCTTTACTAGAAAATCCTGTGTCTTGCGTTTGACAGAAATTTCAGTGAAATCACTTTTAAAAGTCAAGTCAGTAAAAAGGCTTTGTAGAATCACTCTGTGAATGTCTTTGAAAACACTTCTTAAGAAGGAAAGCATACGTCTTTCATCTTAGTGAAAACTGCATTCTATTGAGTTTTTAGAACTGAGTTGAATGGTTAGGCGATTCACTTGTAGGGAAGTGTTTGTGTGCATTCTGTATATTCAATTCTTTAACAGCAAATCCCGTGTCTTGCGTTTGACAGATACTCAAGTGAAATCACGTTTGAAAGCCAATGTCAGTAAAAAGGCTTTGAAGAATCACTCTGTGAATGTCTTTGAAAACACTTTTTAAGAAGGAAAGCATACGTCTTTCATCTGAGTGAAAACTGCATTCTATTGAGTTTTTAGAACTGAGTTGAATGGTTAGGCGATTCACTGGTAGGGAAGTGTTTGTTTGCATTGTATGTATTGAGTTCCTTTACTAGCAAATCTCATTTCTTGCATTTGACAGAAATTCCAGTGAAATCACGTTTAAAAGCCAACGTCAGTAAAAAGGCTCTGTAGAATCCCTCTGTGAATGTCTTTGAAAACACTTCTTAAGAAGGAAAGCATACGTCTTTCATCTTAGTGAAAACTGCATTCTATTCAGTTTTTAGAACTGAGTTGAATGGTTAGGCGATTCACTTGTAGGAAATTGTTTGTTTGCATTGTATGTATACAGATCCATTTGTAGCAAATCTGGTTTCTTGCCCTTTGACAGAAATTCCAGTGAAATCACGTTTAAAAGCCAACTTTAGTAAAAAGGCTCTGTAGAATCACTCTGTGAATGTCTTTGAAAACACTTCTTAAGAAGGAAAGGATATGTCTTTCATCTGAGTGAAAACTGAATTCTATTCAGTTTTTTTAACTGAGTTGAATGATTAGGCGATTCTTTGGTAGGGAAGTGTTTGTTTGCATTTTATGTATTCAGTTCCTTTACTAGCAAATCTCATGTCTTGCATTTGACAGAAATTCCAGTGAAATCATGTTTAAAAGCCAATGTCAGTAAAAAGGTTGTGGAGAATCACTCTGTGAATGTCTTTGAAAACACTTTTTAAGAAGGAAAGCATACGTCTTTCATCTTAGTGAAAACTGCAATCTATTCAGTTTTTAGAACTGAGTTGAATGGTTAGGCGATTCACTCGTAGGGAAGTGTTTGTTTGCATTGTATGTATTCAGTTACTTTACTAGCAAATCTCATGTCTTGCATTTGACAGAAATTCCAGTGAAATCACTTTAAAAAGCCAACGTCAAGAAAAAGGCTCTGTAGAATCACTCTGTGAATATCTTTGAAAACACTTCTTAAGAAGGAAAGCATATGTCTTTCATCTTAGAGAAAACTTCATTCTATTCAGTTTTTAGAACTGAGTTGAATGGATAAGCGATTCAATTGTAGGGAAGTGTTTGTGTGCATTCTGTTTATTCAATTCTTTAATAGCAAATCCCGTTTCTTGCGTTTGACAGAAATTCCAGTGATATCACGTTTAAAAGCCAAGGTCAGTAAAAAGGCTTTGTAGAATCACTCTGTGAATGTCTTTGAAAACACTTCCTAAGAAGGAAAGCATATGTCTTTCATCTGAGTGAAAACTGCATTCTATTCAGTTTTTAGAACTGAGTTGAATGGTTAGGCGATTCACTTGTAGGGAAGTGTTTGTGTGCATTCTGTATATTCAATTTTTTAACAGCAAATCCCGTGTCTTGCGTTTGACTGATACTCCAGTGAAATCATGTTTAAAAGCCAATGTCAGTAAATAGGCCTTGTAGAATCACTCTGTGAATGTCTTTGAAAACATTTCTTAAGAAGGAAAGCATACGCCTATCATCTTAGTGAAAACTGAATTCTATTCAGTTTTTAGAACTGAGTTGAATGGTTAGGCGATTCACTTGTAAGGAAGTGTTTGTGTGCATTCTGTATATTCAATTCTTTAATAGCAAATCCCGTGTCTTGCATTTGACAGAAATTCCAGTGAAATCACATTTAAAAGCCAACGTTAGTAAAAAGGCTCTGTAGAATCACTGTGTGAATGTCTTTGAAAACACTTCTTAAGAAGGAAAGCATACGTCTTTCATCTTAGTGAAAACTGCATTCTATTTAGTTTTTAGAAATGAGTTGAATGGTTAGGCGATTCACTTGTAGGGAAGTTTTTGTGTGCATTCTGTATATTCAATTCTTTAATAGCATATCCCGTGTCTTGCATTTGACAGAAATTCCAGTGAAATCACATTTAAAAGCCAATGTCAGTAAAAAGGCTTTGTAGAATCACTCTGTGAATGTCTTTGAAAACACTTCTTAAGAAGGAAAGCATACGTCTTTCATCTTAGTGAAAACTGCATTCTATTCAATTTTTAGAACTGAGTTGAATGGTTAATTGATTCACTGGCAGGGAAGTGTTTGTTTGCATTGTATGTATTCAGTTCCTTTACTAGAAAATCCTGTGTCTTGCGTTTGACAGAAATTTCAGTGAAATCACTTTTAAAAGTCAATGTCAGTAAAAAGGCTCTGTAGAATCACTCTGTGAATGTCTTTGAAAACACTTCTTAAGAAGGAAAGCATACGTCTTTCATCTTAGTGAAAACTGCATTCTATTCAGTTTTTAGAACTGAGTTGAATGGGTAGGTGATTCACTTGTAGGGAAGTGTTTATGTGCATTCTGTATATTCAATTCTTTAACAGCAAATCCTGTGTCTTGCGTTTGACAGATACTCCAGTGATATCACATTTGAAAGCCAATGTCAGTAAAAAGGCTTTGAAGAATCACTCTGTGAATGTCTTTGAAAACACTTTTTAAGAAGAAATGCATACGTCTTTCATCTGAGTGAAAACTGCATTCTATTGAGTTTTTAGAACTGAGTTGAATGGTTAGGCGATTCACTGGTAGGGAAGTGTTTGTTTGCATTGTATGTATTGAGTTCCTTTACTAGCAAATCTCATGTCTTGCATTTGACAGAAATTCCAGTGAAATCATGTTTAAAAGCCAACGTCAGTAAAAAGGCACTGTAGAATCACTCTGTGAATGTATTTGAAAACACTTCTTAAGAAGGAGAGCATAAGTCTTTTATTTTAGTGAAAACTGCAATCTATTCAGTTTTTAGAACTGAGTTGAATGGTTATGTGATTTACTTGTAGGGAAGTGTTTGATTGCATTCTGTATATTCAATTTTTTAATAGCAAATCTCGTGTCTTGCTTTTGATAGAAATTCCAGTGAAATCACGTTTAAAAGCCAATGTCAGTAAAAAGGCTTTGTTGAATCACTCTGTGAATGTCTTTTAAAACACTTCTTAAGAAAGAAAGCATACGTCTTTCATCTTAGTGAAAACTGCATTCTATTCAGTTTTTAGAACTGAGTTGAATGGTTAGGCGATTCACTTGTAGGGAAGTGTTTGTTTGCATTGTGTATATTCAGTTCTTTAATAGCAAATCTCGTTTCTTATGTTTGATAGAAATTCCAGTGAAATCACGTTTAAAAGCCAACGTCAGTAAAAAGGCTTTGTAGAATCACTCTGTGAATGTCTTTGAAAACATTTCTTAAGAAAGAAAGCATACGTCTTGCATCTGAGTGAAAACTGCATTCTATTCAGTTTTTAGAACTGAGTTGAATGGTTAGGCGATTCACTTGTAGGATATTGTTTGTTTGCATTGTATGTATACAGATCCATTTGTAGCTAATCTGGTTTCTTGCCCTTTGACAGAAATTTCAGTGAAATCACTTTTAAAAGTCAATGTCAGTAAAAAGGCTTTGTAGAATCACTCTGTGAATGTCTTTGAAAACACTTCTTAAGAAGGAAAGCATATGTCTTTCATCTGAGTGAAAACTGCATTCTATTCAATTTTTAGAACTGAGTTGAATGGTTAGGCGATTCACTTGTAGGGAAGTGTTTGTGTGCATTCTGTATATTCAATTCTTTAACAGCAAATCCCGTGTCTTGCATTTGACAGAAATTCCAGTGAAATCACATTTAAAAGCCAATGTCAGTAAAAAGGCTTTGTAGAATCACTCTTTGAATGTCTTTGAAAACACTTTTTAAGAAGAAAAGCATATGTCTTTCATCTGAGTGAAAACTGCATTCTATTCAATTTTTAGAACTGAGTTGAATGGTTAGGCGATTCACTGGTAGGGAAGTGTTTTTTTGCATTGTATGTATTCAGTTCCTTTACTAGAAAATCCTGTGTCTTGCGTTTGACAGAAATTTCAGTGAAATCACTTTTAAAAGTCAAGTCAGTAAAAAGGCTCTGTAGAATCACTCTGTGAATGTCTTTGAAAACACTTCCTAAGAAGGAAAGCATATGTCTTTCATCTGAGTGAAAACTGCATTCTATTCAATTTTTTAGAACTGAGTTGAATGGATAAGCGATTCAATTGTAGGGAAGTGTTTGTGTGCATTCTGTTTATTCAATTCTTTAATAGCAAATCCCGTTTCTTGCGTTTGACAGAAATTCCAGTGATATCACGTTTAAAAGCCAAGGTCAGTAAAAAGGCTTTGTAGAATCACTCTGTGAATGTCTTTGAAAACACTTCCTAAGAAGGAAAGCATATGTCTTTCATCTGAGTGAAAACTGCATTCTATTCAGTTTTTAGAACTGAGTTGAATGGTTAGGCGATTCACTTGTAGGGAAGTGTTTGTGTGCATTCTGTATATTCAATTTTTTAACAGCAAATCCCGTGTCTTGCGTTTGACTGATACTCCAGTGAAATCATGTTTAAAAGCCAATGTCAGTAAATAGGCCTTGTAGAATCACTCTGTGAATGTCTTTGAAAACATTTCTTAAGAAGGAAAGCATACGCCTATCATCTTAGTGAAAACTGAATTCTATTCAGTTTTTAGAACTGAGTTGAATGGTTAGGCGATTCACTTGTAAGGAAGTGTTTGTGTGCATTCTGTATATTCAATTCTTTAATAGCAAATCCCGTGTCTTGCATTTGACAGAAATTCCAGTGAAATCACATTTAAAAGCCAACGTTAGTAAAAAGGCTCTGTAGAATCACTGTGTGAATGTCTTTGAAAACACTTCTTAAGAAGGAAAGCATACGTCTTTCATCTTAGTGAAAACTGCATTCTATTTAGTTTTTAGAAATGAGTTGAATGGTTAGGCGATTCACTTGTAGGGAAGTTTTTGTGTGCATTCTGTATATTCAATTCTTTAATAGCATATCCCGTGTCTTGCATTTGACAGAAATTCCAGTGAAATCACATTTAAAAGCCAATGTCAGTAAAAAGGCTTTGTAGAATCACTCTGTGAATGTCTTTGAAAACACTTCTTAAGAAGGAAAGCATACGTCTTTCATCTTAGTGAAAACTGCATTCTATTCAATTTTTAGAACTGAGTTGAATGGTTAATTGATTCACTGGCAGGGAAGTGTTTGTTTGCATTGTATGTATCCAGTTCCTTTACTAGAAAATCCTGTGTCTTGCGTTTGACAGAAATTTCAGTGAAATCACTTTTAAAAGTCAATGTCAGTAAAAAGGCTCTGTAGAATCACTCTGTGAATGTCTTTGAAAACACTTCTTAAGAAGGAAAGCATACGTCTTTCATCTTAGTGAAAACTGCATTCTATTCAGTTTTTAGAACTGAGTTGAATGGGTAGGTGATTCACTTGTAGGGAAGTGTTTATGTGCATTCTGTATATTCAATTCTTTAACAGCAAATCCTGTGTCTTGCGTTTGACAGATACTCCAGTGATATCACATTTGAAAGCCAATGTCAGTAAAAAGGCTTTGAAGAATCACTCTGTGAATGTCTTTGAAAACACTTTTTAAGAAGAAAAGCATACGTCTTTCATCTGAGTGAAAACTGCATTCTATTGAGTTTTTAGAACTGAGTTGAATGGTTAGGCGATTCACTGGTAGGGAAGTGTTTGTTTGCATTGTATGTATTGAGTTCCTTTACTAGCAAATCTCATGTCTTGCATTTGACAGAAATTCCAGTGAAATCATGTTTAAAAGCCAACGTCAGTAAAAAGGCACTGTAGAATCACTCTGTGAATGTATTTGAAAACACTTCTTAAGAAGGAGAGCATAAGTCTTTTATTTTAGTGAAAACTGCAATCTATTCAGTTTTTAGAACTGAGTTGAATGGTTATGTGATTTACTTGTAGGGAAGTGTTTGATTGCATTCTGTATATTCAATTTTTTAATAGCAAATCTCGTGTCTTGCTTTTGATAGAAATTCCAGTGAAATCACGTTTAAAAGCCAATGTCAGTAAAAAGGCTTTGTTGAATCACTCTGTGAATGTCTTTTAAAACACTTCTTAAGAAAGAAAGCATACGTCTTTCATCTTAGTGAAAACTGCATTCTATTCAGTTTTTAGAACTGAGTTGAATGGTTAGGCGATTCACTGGTTGGGAAGTGTTTGTTTGCATTGTATGTATTGAGTTCCTTTACTAGTAAATCTCATTTCTTTCGTTTGACAGAAATTCCAGTGAAATCAAGTTTAAAAGCCAACGTCAGTAAAAAGGCTTTGTAGAATCACTCTGTGAATGTCTTTGAAAACACTTCTTAAGAAGGAAAACATACGTCTTTCATCTTAGTGAAAACTGCATTCTATTCAGTTTTTAGAACTGAGTTGAATGGTTAGGCGATTCACTTGTAGGGAATTGTTAGTTTGCATTGTGTATATTCAATTCTTTAATAGCAAATCTCGTGTCTTACGTTTGATAGAAATTCCAGTGAAATCACGTTTAAAAGCCAACGTCAGTAAAAAGGCTTTGTAGAATCACTCTGTGAATGTCTTTGAAAACATTTCTTAAGAAAGAAAGCATACGTCTTACATCTGAGTGAAAACTGCATTCTATTCAGTTTTTAGAACTGAGTTGAATGGTTAGGCGATTCACTTGTAGGAAATTGTTTGTTTGCATTGTATGTGTAAAGATCTATTTGTAGCTAATCTGGTTTCTTGCCCTTTGACAGAAATTTCAGTGAAATCACGTTTAAAAGCCAACGTCAGTAAAAGGCTTTGTAGAATCACTCTGTGAATGTCTTTGAAAACACTTCTTAAGAAGGAAAGCATATGTCTTTCATCTGAGTGAAAACTGCATTCTATTCAGTTTTTAGAACTGAGTTGAATGGTTAGGCGATTCACTTGTAGGGAAGTGTTTGTGTGCATTCTGTATATTCAATTCTTTAACAGCAAATCCCGTGTCATGCATTTGACAGATACTCCAGTTAAATCACGTTTGAAAGCCAATGTCAGTAAAAAGGCTTTGAAGAATCACTCTGTGAATGTCTTTGAAAACACTTCTTAAGAAGGAAAGCATACGTCTTGCATATGAGTGAAAACTGCATTCTATTCAGTTTTTAGAACTGAGTTGAATGGTTAAGTGATTCACTGGTAGGGAAGTGTTTGTTTGCTTTGTATGTATTCAGTTCCTTTACTAGCAAATCTCATGTCTTGCATTTGACAGAAATTCCAGTGAAATCACTTTTAAAACCCCACGTCAGTAAAAAGGCTCTGTAGAATCATCTGTAAATGACTTTGAAAACACTTCTTAAGAAGGAAAGCATACGTCTTTGATCTGAGTGAAAACTGCATTCTATTCAGTTTTTAGAACTGAGGTGAATGGTTAGGAGATTCACTTGTAGGAAAGTGTTTGTTTGCAATGTATTCAGTTCCATTTGTAGCAAATCTGGATTCTTGCCCATTGACAGAAATTTCAGGGAAATCACGATTAAAAGCCAATGTCAGTAAAAAGGCTCTGTAGAATCACTGTGTGAATGTCTTTGAAAACACTTCTTAAGAAGGAAAGCATACGTCTTTCATCTTAGTGAAAACTGCAATCTATTCAGTTTTTAGAACTGAGTTGAATGGTTAAGTGTTTCACTTGTAGGGAAGTGTTTGTGTGCATTCTGTATATTCAATTCTTTACTAGCAAATCACGTGTCTTGCGTTTGACAGAAATTCCAGGGAAATCACATTTAAAAGCCAACTTCAGTAAAAAGGCTTTGTAGAATCACTCTGTGAATGTCTTTGAAAACACTTCTTAAGAAGGAAAGCATACGTCTTTCATCTGAGTGAAAACTGCATTCTATTCTGTTTTTGGAACTGAGTTGAATGGTTAGGCGATTCACTGGTAGGGAAGTGTTTGTGTGCATTCTGTATATTCAATTCTTTAACAGCAAATCCCGTGTCTTGCATTTGACAGAAATTCCAGTGAAATCACATTTAAAAGCCAATGTCAGTAAAAAGGCTTTGTAGAATCACTCTTTGAATGTCTTTGAAAACACTTTTTAAGAAGAAAAGCATATGTCTTTCATCTGAGTGAAAACTGCATTCTATTCAATTTTTAGAACTGAGTTGAATGGTTAGGCGATTCACTGGTAGGGAAGTGTTTTTTTGCATTGTATGTATTCAGTTCCTTTACTAGAAAATCCTGTGTCTTGCGTTTGACAGAAATTTCACTGAAATCACTTTTAAAAGTCAAGTCAGTAAAAAGGCTCTGTAGAATCACTCTGTGAATGTCTTTGAAAACACTTCTTAAGAAGGAAAGCATACGTCTTTCATCTTAGTGAAAACTGCATTCTATTCAGTTTTTAGAACTGAGTTGAATGGTTAGGCGATTCACTTGTAGGGAAGTATTTGTGTGCATTCTGTATATTCAATTCTTTAACAGCAAATCCCGTGTCTTGCGTTTGACAGATACTCCAGTGAAATCACGTTTGAAAGCCAATGTCAGTAAAAAGGCTTTGAAGAATCACTCTGCAATGTCTTTAAAACAATTTTTAAGAAGGAAAGCATACGTCTTTCATCTGAGTGAAAACTGCATTCTATTGAGTTTTTAGAACTGAGTTGAATGGTTAGGCGATTCACTGGTTGGGAAGTGTTTGTTTGCATTGTATGTATTGAGTTCCTTTACTAGTAAATCTCATTTCTTTCGTTTGACAGAAATTCCAGTGAAATCAAGTTTAAAAGCCAACGTCAGTAAAAAGGCTTTGTAGAATCACTCTGTGAATGTCTTTGAAAACACTTCTTAAGAAGGAAAACATACGTCTTTCATCTTAGTGAAAACTGCATTCTATTCAGTTTTTAGAACTGAGTTGAATGGTTAGGCGATTCACTTGTAGGGAATTGTTAGTTTGCATTGTGTATATTCAATTCTTTAATAGCAAATCTCGTGTCTTACGTTTGATAGAAATTCCAGTGAAATCACGTTTAAAAGCCAACGTCAGTAAAAAGGCTTTGTAGAATCACTCTGTGAATGTCTTTGAAAACATTTCTTAAGAAAGAAAGCATACGTCTTACATCTGAGTGAAAACTGCATTCTATTCAGTTTTTAGAACTGAGTTGAATGGTTAGGCGATTCACTTGTAGGAAATTGTTTGTTTGCATTGTATGTGTAAAGATCTATTTGTAGCTAATCTGGTTTCTTGCCCTTTGACAGAAATTTCAGTGAAATCACGTTTAAAAGCCAACGTCAGTAAAAGGCTTTGTAGAATCACTCTGTGAATGTCTTTGAAAACACTTCTTAAGAAGGAAAGCATATGTCTTTCATCTGAGTGAAAACTGCATTCTATTCAGTTTTTAGAACTGAGTTGAATGGTTAGGCGATTCACTTGTAGGGAAGTGTTTGTGTGCATTCTGTATATTCAATTCTTTAACAGCAAATCCCGTGTCATGCATTTGACAGATACTCCAGTTAAATCACGTTTGAAAGCCAATGTCAGTAAAAAGGCTTTGAAGAATCACTCTGTGAATGTCTTTGAAAACACTTCTTAAGAAGGAAAGCATACGTCTTTGATCTGAGTGAAAACTGCATTCTATTCAGTTTTTAGAACTGAGGTGAATGGTTAGGAGATTCACTTGTAGGAAAGTGTTTGTTTGCTTTGTATGTATTCAGTTCCTTTACTAGCAAATCTCATGTCTTGCATTTGACAGAAATTCCAGTGAAATCACTTTTAAAACCCCACGTCAGTAAAAAGGCTCTGTAGAATCATCTGTAAATGACTTTGAAAACACTTCTTAAGAAGGAAAGCATACGTCTTTGATCTGAGTGAAAACTGCATTCTATTCAGTTTTTAGAACTGAGGTGAATGGTTAGGAGATTCACTTGTAGGAAAGTGTTTGTTTGCAATGTATTCAGTTCCATTTGTAGCAAATCTGGATTCTTGCCCATTGACAGAAATTTCAGGGAAATCACGATTAAAAGCCAATGTCAGTAAAAAGGCTCTGTAGAATCACTGTGTGAATGTCTTTGAAAACACTTCTTAAGAAGGAAAGCATACGTCTTTCATCTTAGTGAAAACTGCAATCTATTCAGTTTTTAGAACTGAGTTGAATGGTTAAGTGTTTCACTTGTAGGGAAGTGTTTGTGTGCATTCTGTATATTCAATTCTTTACTAGCAAATCACGTGTCTTGCGTTTGACAGAAATTCCAGGGAAATCACATTTAAAAGCCAACTTCAGTAAAAAGGCTTTGTAGAATCACTCTGTGAATGTCTTTGAAAACACTTCTTAAGAAGGAAAGCATACGTCTTTCATCTGAGTGAAAACTGCATTCTATTCTGTTTTTGGAACTGAGTTGAATGGTTAGGCGATTCACTGGTAGGGAAGTGTTTGTTTGCATTGTATGTATTCAGTTCCTTTACTAGCAAATCTGGTGTCTTGTGTTTGACAGGAATTTCAGGGAAATCACGATTAATAGCCAATGTCAGTAAAAGGGCTCTGTAGATTCACTCTGTGAATGTCTCTGAAAACACTTCTTAAGAAGGAAAGCATATGTCTTTCATCTAAGTGAAAACTGCAATCTATTCAGTTTTTAGAACTGAGTTGAATGGTTAGGAGATTCACTGGTAGGGAAGTATTTGTTTGCATTATATGTTTTCATTTCCATTTCTAAGAAATCTGGTTTCTTGCGTTTGACAGAAATTTCAGTGAAAACACGATTAAAAGCCAACGTCAGTAAAAAGGCTTTGTAGAATCACTCTGTGAAAGTCTTTGAAAACACTTCTTAGGAAGGAAAACATACATTTTTCATCTGAGTGAAAACTGCATTCTATACAGTTTTTAGAATTGAGTTGAATGGTTAATCGATTCACTTGTAGGGAAGTGTTTGTTTGCGGTATGTATTCAAATCCTTTACTAGCATATCTCCTGTCTTGCGTTTGAGAGAAATTTCAGTGAAATCACGTTTAAAAGCCAAGGAAAGTAAAAAGGCTTTGTACAATCACTCTGTGAATGTCTTTGAAAACACTTCTTAAGAAGGAAAGCATACGTCTTTCATCTGAGTGAAAACTGCATTCTATTCAGTTTTTAGAACTGAGTTGAATGGTTAGGCGATTCACTAGTAGGGAAGTGTTTGTTTGCATTGTATGTATTCAGTTCCATTTCTAGCAAATCTGTTGTCTTGAATTTGACAGAAATTCCAGTGAAATAACGTTTAAAAGCCAATGTCAGTAAGAAGGCTGTGTAGAATAACTCTGTGAATGTCTTTGGAAACACTTCTTAAGAAGGAAAGCATACGTCTTTCATCTGAGTGAAAACTGCATTCTATTCAGTTTTTAGAAGTGAGTTGAATGGTTAGGCGATTCACTGGTAGGGAAGTGTTTGTTTGCATTGTATGTGTTCAGTACCTTTACTAGAAAATCCAGTGTCTTGTTTGACAGAAATTTAAGTGAAATCACGTTTAAAACCCCACGTCAGTAAAAAGGCTCTATAGAATCACTCTGTAAATATCTTTGAAAACACTTCTTAAGAAAGAAAGCATAAATCTTTCATCTGAGTGAAAACTGAATTCTATTTAGTTTTTAGAAATGAGTTGAATGGTTAATCGATTCACTTGTAGGGAAGTGTTTGTTTGCATTCTGTATATTCAACTCTTTAATAGCAAATCTCGTGTCTTGTGTTTGACAGAAATTACAGTGAAATCACGTTTAAAACCCCACGTCAGTAAAAAGGCTCTATAGAATCACTCTGTAAATATCTTTGAAAACACTTCTTAAGAAAGAAAGCATAAATCTTTCATCTGAGTGAAAACTGCATTCTATTCAGTTTTTAGAACTGAGTTGAATGGTTAGGCGATTCACTGGTAGGGAATTGTTTGTTTGCATTGTATGTATTCAGGTCCTTGACTAGCAAAACTCGTGTCTTGCATTTGACAGAAATTCCAGGGAAATCACGTTTAAAAGCCAACATTAATAAAAAGGTTTTGCAGAATCACACTGTGAATGTCTTTGAAAACACTTCTAAGAAGGAAAGCATACGTCTTTCATCTGAGTGAAAACTGCATTCTATTCAGTTTTTAGAACTGAGTTGAATGGTTAGGCGATTCACTTGTAGGGAAGTGTTTGTGAGCATTCTGTATATTCAGTTCTTTAATAGCAAGTCCCGTGCCTTGCATTTGACAGAAATTCCAGTGAAATAACTTTTATGAGCCAATGTCAGTAAAAAGGCTCTGTAGTGTCTTTGAAAACACTTCTTAAGAAGGAAAGCCTACGTCTTTCATCTGAGTGAAAACTGCATTCTATTCAGTTATTAGAACTGAGTTGAATGGTTAGGCGATTCAATGGTAGGGAAGTGTTTGTTTGCAATGTATGTATTCAGTTCCATTTGTAGCAAATCTGGTGTCTTGCGTTTGACAGAAATTTCAGTGAAATGACGTTTAAAAGTCAAAGTCAATGAAAAGGATTTGTAGAATCACTCTTTGAATGTCTTTGAAAACACTTCTTAAGAAGGAAAGCATACGTTTTCATGTGAGTGAAAACTGCATTCTATTCAGTTTTTAGAACTGAGTTGAATGGCTAATTGATTCACTTGTAGGAAGTGTTTGTTTGCATTCTGTATATTCAATTCTTTAATAGCAAATCTCGTGTCTTGTGTTTGACAGAAATTACAGTGAAATCACGTTTAAAATCCCACGACAGTAAAAAGGCTCTGTAGAATCACTCTGTAAATGTCTTTGAAAACACTTCTTAAGAAAGAAAGCATACATCTTTCATCTGAGTGAAAACTGCATTCTATTCAGTTTTTAGAACTGAGTTGAATGGTTAGGCGATTCACTGGGAGGGAAGTGTTTGTTTGCATTGTATGTATTCAGTTCCTTTACTAGCCTAACTCGTGTCTTGCATTTGACAGAAATTCCAGTGAAATCACGTTTAAAAGCCAACATCAATAAAAAGGTTTTGTAGAATCACACTGTGAATGTCTTTGAAAACACTTCTTAAGAAGGAAAGCATACGTCTTTCTTCTGAAGGAAAACTGCATTCTATTCAGTTTTTAGAACTGAGTTAAATGGTTAGGCGATTCAATGGTAGGGAAGTGTTTGGTTGCATCTTATGTATTCAGTTCCTTTACTAGCAAATCTCATGTCTTGCATTTGACATAAATTCCAGTGAAATCACGTTTAAAAGCCAACGTCAGTAAAAAGGCTCTGTAGAATCACTCTGTGAATATCTTTGAAAACACTTCTTAAGAAGGAAAGCATACGTCTTTCATCTGAGTGAAAACTGCATTCTATTCAGTTTTTAGAACTGAGTTGAATGGTTAGGCGATTGACTGGTAGGGAAGTGTTTGTTTGCATTGTATGTGTTCAGTTCCTTTACTAGAAAATCCTGTGTCTTGTGTTTGACAGAAATTTAAGTGAAATCACGTTTAAAACCCCACGTCAGGAAAAAGGCTCTGTAGAATCGTTCTGTAAATGTCTTTGAAAACACTTCTTAAGAAAGAGAGCATACATCTTTCATCTGAGTGAAAACTGCATTCTATTCAGTTTTTAGAACTGAGTTGAATGGTTAGGCGATTCACTGGTAGGGAAGTGTTTGTTTGCATTCTGTATATTCAATTCTTTAATAGCAAATCTCCTGTCTTGTGTTTGACAGAAATTACAGTGAAATCACGTTTTAAAGCCCACGTCAGTAAAAAGGCTCTGTAGAATCACTCTGTGAATGTATTTGAAAACACTTCTTAATAAGGAAAGCATACGTCTTACATCTGAATGAATACTGCATTCTATTCAGTTTTTAGAACTGAGTTGAATGGTTAGGCGATTCACTGGTAGGGAAGTGTTTGTTTGCAGTGTATGTATTCAGTTCCATTTCTACGAAATGTGGTGTCTTGCGTTTGACAGAAATTTCAGTGAAATCACGTTTAAAAGTCAAAGTCAGTGAACAGGATTTGTAGAATCACTATTTGAATGTCTTTGAAAACACTTCTTCAGAAGGAAAGCATACGTCTTTCATCTGAGTGAAAACTGCATTCTATTCAGTTTTTAGAACTGAATTGAATGGCTAGGCGATTGACTGGCATGGAAGTGTTTGTTTACATTGTATGTATTCAAATCCTTTCCTAGCAAATCTCCTGTCTTGTGTTTGACAGAAATTCCAGTGAAATCACGTTTAAAAGCCAACGTCAATAAAAAGGTTTTGTAGAATCACACTGTGAATGTCTTTGAAAACACTTCTTAAGAAGGAAAGCATACATCTTTCATCTGAGTGAAAACTGCATTCTATTCAGTTTTTAGAACTGAGTTGAATGGTTAATCGATTCACTTGTAGGGAAGTGTTTGTTTGCATTCTGTATATTCAATTCATTAATAGCAAATCTCGTGTCTTGTGTTTGACAGAAATTTCAGTGAAATCACTTTTAAAAGTCAATGTCAGTAAAAAGGCTCTGTAGAATCACTCTGTGAATGTCTTTGAAAACACTTCTTAAGAAGGAAAGCATACGTCTTTCATCTTAGTGAAAACTGCATTCTATTCAGTTTTTAGAACTGAGTTGAATGGGTAGGTGATTCACTTGTAGGGAAGTGTTTATGTGCATTCTGTATATTCAATTCTTTAACAGCAAATCCTGTGTCTTGCGTTTGACAGATACTCCAGTGATATCACATTTGAAAGCCAATGTCAGTAAAAAGGCTTTGAAGAATCACTCTGTGAATGTCTTTGAAAACACTTTTTAAGAAGAAAAGCATACGTCTTTCATCTGAGTGAAAACTGCATTCTATTGAGTTTTTAGAACTGAGTTGAATGGTTAGGCGATTCACTGGTAGGGAAGTGTTTGTTTGCATTGTATGTATTGAGTTCCTTTACTAGCAAATCTCATGTCTTGCATTTGACAGAAATTCCAGTGAAATCATGTTTAAAAGCCAACGTCAGTAAAAAGGCACTGTAGAATCACTCTGTGAATGTATTTGAAAACACTTCTTAAGAAGGAGAGCATAAGTCTTTTATTTTAGTGAAAACTGCAATCTATTCAGTTTTTAGAACTGAGTTGAATGGTTATGTGATTTACTTGTAGGGAAGTGTTTGATTGCATTCTGTATATTCAATTTTTTAATAGCAAATCTCGTGTCTTGCTTTTGATAGAAATTCCAGTGAAATCACGTTTAAAAGCCAATGTCAGTAAAAAGGCTTTGTTGAATCACTCTGTGAATGTCTTTTAAAACACTTCTTAAGAAAGAAAGCATACGTCTTTCATCTTAGTGAAAACTGCATTCTATTCAGTTTTTAGAACTGAGTTGAATGGTTAGGCGATTCACTTGTAGGGAAGTGTTTGTTTGCATTGTGTATATTCAGTTCTTTAATAGCAAATCTCGTTTCTTATGTTTGATAGAAATTCCAGTGAAATCATGTTTAAAAGCCAACGTCAGTAAAAAGGCTTTGTAGAATCACTCTGTGAATGTCTTTGAAAACATTTCTTAAGAAAGAAAGCATACGTCTTGCATCTGAGTGAAAACTGCATTCTATTCAGTTTTTAGAACTGAGTTGAATGGTTAGGCGATTCACTTGTAGGATATTGTTTGTTTGCATTGTATGTATACAGATCCATTTGTAGCTAATCTGGTTTCTTGCCCTTTGACAGAAATTTCAGTGAAATCACTTTTAAAAGTCAATGTCAGTAAAAAGGCTTTGTAGAATCACTCTGTGAATGTCTTTGAAAACACTTCTTAAGAAGGAAAGCATATGCCTTTCATCTGAGTGAAAACTGCATTCTATTCAATTTTTAGAACTGAGTTGAATGGTTAGGCGATTCACTTGTAGGGAAGTGTTTGTGTGCATTCTGTATATTCAATTCTTTAACAGCAAATCCCGTGTCTTGCATTTGACAGAAATTCCAGTGAAATCACATTTAAAAGCCAATGTCAGTAAAAAGGCTTTGTAGAATCACTCTTTGAATGTCTTTGAAAACACTTTTTAAGAAGAAAAGCATATGTCTTTCATCTGAGTGAAAACTGCATTCTATTCAATTTTTAGAACTGAGTTGAATGGTTAGGCGATTCACTGGTAGGGAAGTGTTTTTTTGCATTGTATGTATTCAGTTCCTTTACTAGAAAATCCTGTGTCTTGCGTTTGACAGAAATTTCACTGAAATCACTTTTAAAAGTCAAGTCAGTAAAAAGGCTCTGTAGAATCACTCTGTGAATGTCTTTGAAAACACTTCTTAAGAAGGAAAGCATACGTCTTTCATCTTAGTGAAAACTGCATTCTATTCAGTTTTTAGAACTGAGTTGAATGGTTAGGCGATTCACTTGTAGGGAAGTATTTGTGTGCATTCTGTATATTCAATTCTTTAACAGCAAATCCCGTGTCTTGCGTTTGACAGATACTCCAGTGAAATCACGTTTGAAAGCCAATGTCAGTAAAAAGGCTTTGAAGAATCACTCTGCAATGTCTTTAAAACAATTTTTAAGAAGGAAAGCATACGTCTTTCATCTGAGTGAAAACTGCATTCTATTGAGTTTTTAGAACTGAGTTGAATGGTTAGGCGATTCACTGGTTGGGAAGTGTTTGTTTGCATTGTATGTATTGAGTTCCTTTACTAGTAAATCTCATTTCTTTCGTTTGACAGAAATTCCAGTGAAATCAAGTTTAAAAGCCAACGTCAGTAAAAAGGCTTTGTAGAATCACTCTGTGAATGTCTTTGAAAACACTTCTTAAGAAGGAAAACATACGTCTTTCATCTTAGTGAAAACTGCATTCTATTCAGTTTTTAGAACTGAGTTGAATGGTTAGGCGATTCACTTGTAGGGAATTGTTAGTTTGCATTGTGTATATTCAATTCTTTAATAGCAAATCTCGTGTCTTACGTTTGATAGAAATTCCAGTGAAATCACGTTTAAAAGCCAACGTCAGTAAAAAGGCTTTGTAGAATCACTCTGTGAATGTCTTTGAAAACATTTCTTAAGAAAGAAAGCATACGTCTTACATCTGAGTGAAAACTGCATTCTATTCAGTTTTTAGAACTGAGTTGAATGGTTAGGCGATTCACTTGTAGGAAATTGTTTGTTTGCATTGTATGTGTAAAGATCTATTTGTAGCTAATCTGGTTTCTTGCCCTTTGACAGAAATTTCAGTGAAATCACGTTTAAAAGCCAACGTCAGTAAAAGGCTTTGTAGAATCACTCTGTGAATGTCTTTGAAAACACTTCTTAAGAAGGAAAGCATATGTCTTTCATCTGAGTGAAAACTGCATTCTATTCAGTTTTTAGAACTGAGTTGAATGGTTAGGCGATTCACTTGTAGGGAAGTGTTTGTGTGCATTCTGTATATTCAATTCTTTAACAGCAAATCCCGTGTCATGCATTTGACAGATACTCCAGTTAAATCACGTTTGAAAGCCAATGTCAGTAAAAAGGCTTTGAAGAATCACTCTGTGAATGTCTTTGAAAACACTTCTTAAGAAGGAAAGCATACGTCTTGCATATGAGTGAAAACTGCATTCTATTCAGTTTTTAGAACTGAGTTGAATGGTTAAGTGATTCACTGGTAGGGAAGTGTTTGTTTGCTTTGTATGTATTCAGTTCCTTTACTAGCAAATCTCATGTCTTGCATTTGACAGAAATTCCAGTGAAATCACTTTTAAAACCCCACGTCAGTAAAAAGGCTCTGTAGAATCATCTGTAAATGACTTTGAAAACACTTCTTAAGAAGGAAAGCATACGTCTTTGATCTGAGTGAAAACTGCATTCTATTCAGTTTTTAGAACTGAGGTGAATGGTTAGGAGATTCACTTGTAGGAAAGTGTTTGTTTGCAATGTATTCAGTTCCATTTGTAGCAAATCTGGATTCTTGCCCATTGACAGAAATTTCAGGGAAATCACGATTAAAAGCCAATGTCAGTAAAAAGGCTCTGTAGAATCACTGTGTGAATGTCTTTGAAAACACTTCTTAAGAAGGAAAGCATACGTCTTTCATCTTAGTGAAAACTGCAATCTATTCAGTTTTTAGAACTGAGTTGAATGGTTAAGTGTTTCACTTGTAGGGAAGTGTTTGTGTGCATTCTGTATATTCAATTCTTTACTAGCAAATCACGTGTCTTGCGTTTGACAGAAATTCCAGGGAAATCACATTTAAAAGCCAACTTCAGTAAAAAGGCTTTGTAGAATCACTCTGTGAATGTCTTTGAAAACACTTCTTAAGAAGGAAAGCATACGTCTTTCATCTGAGTGAAAACTGCATTCTATTCTGTTTTTGGAACTGAGTTGAATGGTTAGGCGATTCACTGGTAGGGAAGTGTTTGTGTGCATTCTGTATATTCAATTCTTTAACAGCAAATCCCGTGTCTTGCATTTGACAGAAATTCCAGTGAAATCACATTTAAAAGCCAATGTCAGTAAAAAGGCTTTGTAGAATCACTCTTTGAATGTCTTTGAAAACACTTTTTAAGAAGAAAAGCATATGTCTTTCATCTGAGTGAAAACTGCATTCTATTCAATTTTTAGAACTGAGTTGAATGGTTAGGCGATTCACTGGTAGGGAAGTGTTTTTTTGCATTGTATGTATTCAGTTCCTTTACTAGAAAATCCTGTGTCTTGCGTTTGACAGAAATTTCACTGAAATCACTTTTAAAAGTCAAGTCAGTAAAAAGGCTCTGTAGAATCACTCTGTGAATGTCTTTGAAAACACTTCTTAAGAAGGAAAGCATACGTCTTTCATCTTAGTGAAAACTGCATTCTATTCAGTTTTTAGAACTGAGTTGAATGGTTAGGCGATTCACTTGTAGGGAAGTATTTGTGTGCATTCTGTATATTCAATTCTTTAACAGCAAATCCCGTGTCTTGCGTTTGACAGATACTCCAGTGAAATCACGTTTGAAAGCCAATGTCAGTAAAAAGGCTTTGAAGAATCACTCTGCAATGTCTTTAAAACAATTTTTAAGAAGGAAAGCATACGTCTTTCATCTGAGTGAAAACTGCATTCTATTGAGTTTTTAGAACTGAGTTGAATGGTTAGGCGATTCACTGGTTGGGAAGTGTTTGTTTGCATTGTATGTATTGAGTTCCTTTACTAGTAAATCTCATTTCTTTCGTTTGACAGAAATTCCAGTGAAATCAAGTTTAAAAGCCAACGTCAGTAAAAAGGCTTTGTAGAATCACTCTGTGAATGTCTTTGAAAACACTTCTTAAGAAGGAAAACATACGTCTTTCATCTTAGTGAAAACTGCATTCTATTCAGTTTTTAGAACTGAGTTGAATGGTTAGGCGATTCACTTGTAGGGAATTGTTAGTTTGCATTGTGTATATTCAATTCTTTAATAGCAAATCTCGTGTCTTACGTTTGATAGAAATTCCAGTGAAATCACGTTTAAAAGCCAACGTCAGTAAAAAGGCTTTGTAGAATCACTCTGTGAATGTCTTTGAAAACATTTCTTAAGAAAGAAAGCATACGTCTTACATCTGAGTGAAAACTGCATTCTATTCAGTTTTTAGAACTGAGTTGAATGGTTAGGCGATTCACTTGTAGGAAATTGTTTGTTTGCATTGTATGTGTAAAGATCTATTTGTAGCTAATCTGGTTTCTTGCCCTTTGACAGAAATTTCAGTGAAATCACGTTTAAAAGCCAACGTCAGTAAAAGGCTTTGTAGAATCACTCTGTGAATGTCTTTGAAAACACTTCTTAAGAAGGAAAGCATATGTCTTTCATCTGAGTGAAAACTGCATTCTATTCAGTTTTTAGAACTGAGTTGAATGGTTAGGCGATTCACTTGTAGGGAAGTGTTTGTGTGCATTCTGTATATTCAATTCTTTAACAGCAAATCCCGTGTCATGCATTTGACAGATACTCCAGTTAAATCACGTTTGAAAGCCAATGTCAGTAAAAAGGCTTTGAAGAATCA
The DNA here is from genome assembly GCA_033318265.1 of Phyllotis vaccarum. NCBI lineage: Eukaryota > Metazoa > Chordata > Mammalia > Rodentia > Cricetidae > Phyllotis > Phyllotis vaccarum. The sequence goes on from JARWLC010000017.1 coordinate 62,961,154, forward strand.
CTCTGTGAATGTCTTTGAAAACACTTCTTAAGAAGGAAAGCATACGTCTTGCATATGAGTGAAAACTGCATTCTATTCAGTTTTTAGAACTGAGTTGAATGGTTAAGTGATTCACTGGTAGGGAAGTGTTTGTTTGCTTTGTATGTATTCAGTTCCTTTACTAGCAAATCTCATGTCTTGCATTTGACAGAAATTCCAGTGAAATCACTTTTAAAACCCCACGTCAGTAAAAAGGCTCTGTAGAATCATCTGTAAATGACTTTGAAAACACTTCTTAAGAAGGAAAGCATACGTCTTTGATCTGAGTGAAAACTGCATTCTATTCAGTTTTTAGAACTGAGGTGAATGGTTAGGAGATTCACTTGTAGGAAAGTGTTTGTTTGCAATGTATTCAGTTCCATTTGTAGCAAATCTGGATTCTTGCCCATTGACAGAAATTTCAGGGAAATCACGATTAAAAGCCAATGTCAGTAAAAAGGCTCTGTAGAATCACTGTGTGAATGTCTTTGAAAACACTTCTTAAGAAGGAAAGCATACGTCTTTCATCTTAGTGAAAACTGCAATCTATTCAGTTTTTAGAACTGAGTTGAATGGTTAAGTGTTTCACTTGTAGGGAAGTGTTTGTGTGCATTCTGTATATTCAATTCTTTACTAGCAAATCACGTGTCTTGCGTTTGACAGAAATTCCAGGGAAATCACATTTAAAAGCCAACTTCAGTAAAAAGGCTTTGTAGAATCACTCTGTGAATGTCTTTGAAAACACTTCTTAAGAAGGAAAGCATACGTCTTTCATCTGAGTGAAAACTGCATTCTATTCTGTTTTTGGAACTGAGTTGAATGGTTAGGCGATTCACTGGTAGGGAAGTGTTTGTTTGCATTGTATGTATTCAGTTCCTTTACTAGCAAATCTGGTGTCTTGTGTTTGACAGGAATTTCAGGGAAATCACGATTAATAGCCAATGTCAGTAAAAGGGCTCTGTAGATTCACTCTGTGAATGTCTCTGAAAACACTTCTTAAGAAGGAAAGCATATGTCTTTCATCTAAGTGAAAACTGCAATCTATTCAGTTTTTAGAACTGAGTTGAATGGTTAGGAGATTCACTGGTAGGGAAGTATTTGTTTGCATTATATGTTTTCATTTCCATTTCTAAGAAATCTGGTTTCTTGCGTTTGACAGAAATTTCAGTGAAAACACGATTAAAAGCCAACGTCAGTAAAAAGGCTTTGTAGAATCACTCTGTGAAAGTCTTTGAAAACACTTCTTAGGAAGGAAAACATACATTTTTCATCTGAGTGAAAACTGCATTCTATACAGTTTTTAGAATTGAGTTGAATGGTTAATCGATTCACTTGTAGGGAAGTGTTTGTTTGCGGTATGTATTCAAATCCTTTACTAGCATATCTCCTGTCTTGCGTTTGAGAGAAATTTCAGTGAAATCACGTTTAAAAGCCAAGGAAAGTAAAAAGGCTTTGTACAATCACTCTGTGAATGTCTTTGAAAACACTTCTTAAGAAGGAAAGCATACGTCTTTCATCTGAGTGAAAACTGCATTCTATTCAGTTTTTAGAACTGAGTTGAATGGTTAGGCGATTCACTAGTAGGGAAGTGTTTGTTTGCATTGTATGTATTCAGTTCCATTTCTAGCAAATCTGTTGTCTTGAATTTGACAGAAATTCCAGTGAAATAACGTTTAAAAGCCAATGTCAGTAAGAAGGCTGTGTAGAATAACTCTGTGAATGTCTTTGGAAACACTTCTTAAGAAGGAAAGCATACGTCTTTCATCTGAGTGAAAACTGCATTCTATTCAGTTTTTAGAAGTGAGTTGAATGGTTAGGCGATTCACTGGTAGGGAAGTGTTTGTTTGCATTGTATGTGTTCAGTACCTTTACTAGAAAATCCAGTGTCTTTGTTTGACAGAAATTTAAGTGAAATCACGTTTAAAACCCCACGTCAGTAAAAAGGCTCTATAGAATCACTCTGTAAATATCTTTGAAAACACTTCTTAAGAAAGAAAGCATAAATCTTTCATCTGAGTGAAAACTGAATTCTATTTAGTTTTTAGAAATGAGTTGAATGGTTAATCGATTCACTTGTAGGGAAGTGTTTGTTTGCATTCTGTATATTCAACTCCTTAATAGCAAATCTCGTGTCTTGTGTTTGACAGAAATTACAGTGAAATCACGTTTAAAACCCCACGTCAGTAAAAAGGCTCTATAGAATCACTCTGTAAATATCTTTGAAAACACTTCTTAAGAAAGAAAGCATAAATCTTTCATCTGAGTGAAAACTGCATTCTATTCAGTTTTTAGAACTGAGTTGAATGGTTAGGCGATTCACTGGTAGGGAATTGTTTGTTTGCATTGTATGTATTCAGGTCCTTGACTAGCAAAACTCGTGTCTTGCATTTGACAGAAATTCCAGGGAAATCACGTTTAAAAGCCAACATTAATAAAAAGGTTTTGCAGAATCACACTGTGAATGTCTTTGAAAACACTTCTAAGAAGGAAAGCATACGTCTTTCATCTGAGTGAAAACTGCATTCTATTCAGTTTTTAGAACTGAGTTGAATGGTTAGGCGATTCACTTGTAGGGAAGTGTTTGTGAGCATTCTGTATATTCAGTTCTTTAATAGCAAGTCCCGTGCCTTGCATTTGACAGAAATTCCAGTGAAATAACTTTTAAAAGCCAATGTCAGTAAAAAGGCTCTGTAGTGTCTTTGAAAACACTTCTTAAGAAGGAAAGCCTACGTCTTTCATCTGAGTGAAAACTGCATTCTATTCAGTTATTAGAACTGAGTTGAATGGTTAGGCGATTCAATGGTAGGGAAGTGTTTGTTTGCAATGTATGTATTCAGTTCCATTTGTAGCAAATCTGGTGTCTTGCGTTTGACAGAAATTTCAGTGAAATGACGTTTAAAAGTCAAAGTCAATGAAAAGGATTTGTAGAATCACTCTTTGAATGTCTTTGAAAACACTTCTTAAGAAGGAAAGCATACGTTTTCATCTGAGTGAAAACTGCATTCTATTCAGTTTTTAGAACTGAGTTGAATGGCTAATTGATTCACTTGTAGGAAGTGTTTGTTTGCATTCTGTATATTCAATTCTTTAATAGCAAATCTCGTGTCTTGTGTTTGACAGAAATTACAGTGAAATCACGTTTAAAATCCCACGACAGTAAAAAGGCTCTGTAGAATCACTCTGTAAATGTCTTTGAAAACACTTCTTAAGAAAGAAAGCATACATCTTTCATCTGAGTGAAAACTGCATTCTATTCAGTTTTTAGAACTGAGTTGAATGGTTAGGCGATTCACTGGGAGGGAAGTGTTTGTTTGCATTGTATGTATTCAGTTCCTTTACTAGCCTAACTCGTGTCTTGCATTTGACAGAAATTCCAGTGAAATCACGTTTAAAAGCCAACATCAATAAAAAGGTTTTGTAGAATCACACTGTGAATGTCTTTGAAAACACTTCTTAAGAAGGAAAGCATACGTCTTTCTTCTGAAGGAAAACTGCATTCTATTCAGTTTTTAGAACTGAGTTAAATGGTTAGGCGATTCAATGGTAGGGAAGTGTTTGGTTGCATCTTATGTATTCAGTTCCTTTACTAGCAAATCTCATGTCTTGCATTTGACATAAATTCCAGTGAAATCACGTTTAAAAGCCAACGTCAGTAAAAAGGCTCTGTAGAATCACTCTGTGAATATCTTTGAAAACACTTCTTAAGAAGGAAAGCATACGTCTTTCATCTGAGTGAAAACTGCATTCTATTCAGTTTTTAGAACTGAGTTGAATGGTTAGGCGATTGACTGGTAGGGAAGTGTTTGTTTGCATTGTATGTGTTCAGTTCCTTTACTAGAAAATCCTGTGTCTTGTGTTTGACAGAAATTTAAGTGAAATCACGTTTAAAACCCCACGTCAGGAAAAAGGCTCTGTAGAATCGTTCTGTAAATGTCTTTGAAAACACTTCTTAAGAAAGAGAGCATACATCTTTCATCTGAGTGAAAACTGCATTCTATTCAGTTTTTAGAACTGAGTTGAATGGTTAGGCGATTCACTGGTAGGGAAGTGTTTGTTTGCATTCTGTATATTCAATTCTTTAATAGCAAATCTCCTGTCTTGTGTTTGACAGAAATTACAGTGAAATCACGTTTTAAAGCCCACGTCAGTAAAAAGGCTCTGTAGAATCACTCTGTGAATGTATTTGAAAACACTTCTTAATAAGGAAAGCATACGTCTTACATCTGAATGAATACTGCATTCTATTCAGTTTTTAGAACTGAGTTGAATGGTTAGGCGATTCACTGGTAGGGAAGTGTTTGTTTGCAGTGTATGTATTCAGTTCCATTTCTACGAAATGTGGTGTCTTGCGTTTGACAGAAATTTCAGTGAAATCACGTTTAAAAGTCAAAGTCAGTGAACAGGATTTGTAGAATCACTATTTGAATGTCTTTGAAAACACTTCTTCAGAAGGAAAGCATACGTCTTTCATCTGAGTGAAAACTGCATTCTATTCAGTTTTTAGAACTGAATTGAATGGCTAGGCGATTGACTGGCATGGAAGTGTTTGTTTACATTGTATGTATTCAAATCCTTTCCTAGCAAATCTCCTGTCTTGTGTTTGACAGAAATTCCAGTGAAATCACGTTTAAAAGCCAACGTCAATAAAAAGGTTTTGTAGAATCACACTGTGAATGTCTTTGAAAACACTTCTTAAGAAGGAAAGCATACATCTTTCATCTGAGTGAAAACTGCATTCTATTCAGTTTTTAGAACTGAGTTGAATGGTTAATCGATTCACTTGTAGGGAAGTGTTTGTTTGCATTCTGTATATTCAATTCATTAATAGCAAATCTCGTGTCTTGTGTTTGACAGAAATTACGGTGAAATCACGTTTAAAATCCCACGACAGTAAAAAGGCTCTGTAGAATCACTCTGTAAATTTCTTTGAAAACACTTCTTAAGAAAGAAAGCATACATCTTTCATCTGAGTGAAAACTGCATTCTATTCAGTTTTTAGAACTGAATTGAATGGTTAGGCGATTCACTGGCATGGAAGTGTTTGTTTACATTGTATGTATTCAAATCCTTTCCTAGCAAATCTCCTGTCTTGTGTTTGAGAGAAATTCCAGTGAAATCACGTTTAAAAGTTAAAGTCAGTGAAAAGGTTTTGTAGAATCACACGGTGAATGTCTTTGAAAACACTTCTTAAGAAGGAAAGCATACGTTTTTCATCTGAGTGAAAACTGCATTTTATTCAGTTTTAGAACTGAGATGAATGGTTAATCGATTCACTTGTAGGGAATTGTTTGTTTGCATTCTGTATATTCAATTCTTTAATAGCAAATCTCATGTCTTGTGTTTGACAGAAATTCCAGTGAAATCACGTTTAAAAACCAACGTCAGTAAAAAGGCTTTGTCGAATCACTCCTTGAATGTCTTTGAAAACACTTTTTAAGAAGGAAAGCATAGATCTTTAATCTGAGTGAAAACTGCATTCTATTCATTTTTTAGATCTGAGTTGAATGGTTAGGTGATTCACTTGTAGAAAATGTTTCTCTGCATTGTATGTATTCAGTTCCTTTACTAGCAAATTCCCTGTCTTGTGTTTTACAGAAATTTAAGTGAAATCACATTTTAAAGCCCACTTCAGTAAAAAGTCTCTGTAGAATCACTCTGTGAATGTCTTTGAAAACACTTCTTAATAAGGAAGGCATACGTCTTTCATCTGAATGAATACTGCATTCTATTCAGTTTTTAGAACCGAGTTGAATGGTTAGGCGATTCACTGGTAGGGAAGTGTTTGTTTGCATTGTATGTATTCAGTTCCATTTCTAGCAAATCTGGTGTCTGGTGTTTGACAGAAATTTCAGTGAAATCACGTTTAAAAGTCAAAGTCAGTGAAAAGGATTTGTAGAATCACTCTTGGAATGTCTTTGAAAACACTTCTTAAGAAGGAAAGCATACGTCTTTCATCTGAGTGAAAACTGCATTCTATTCAGTTTTTAGAACTGAATTGAATGGTTAGGCTATTCACTGGCATGGAAGTGTTTGTTTACATTGTATGTATTCAAATCCTTTCCTAGCAAATCTCCTGTCTTCTGTTTGACAGAAATTCCAGTGAAATCACGTTTAAAAGCCAACGTCAATAAAAAGGTTTTGTAGAATCACACTGTGAATGTCTTTGAAAACACTTCTTAAGAAGGAAAGCATACATCTTTCATCTGAGTGAAAACTGCATTCTATTCAGTTTTTAGAACTGAGTTGAATGGTTAGGCGATTCACTGGTAGGGAAGTGTTTGTTTGCATTGTATGTATTCAGTTCCTTTACTAGCCTAACTCGTGTCTTGCATTTGACAGAAATTCCAGTGAAATCACGTTTAAAAGCCAACGTCAATAAAAAGGTTTTGTAGAATCACACTGTGAATGTCTTTGAAAACACTTCTTAAGAAGGAAAGCATACGTCTTTCTTCTGAATGAAAACTGCATTCTATTCAGTTTTTAGAACTGAGTTGAATGGTTAGGCGATTCACTGGTAGGGAAGTGTTTGGTTGCATCTTATGTATTCAGTTCCTTTACTAGCAAATCTCATGTCTTGCATTTGACATAAATTCCAGTGAAATCAAGTTTAAAAGCCAACGTCAGTAAAAAGGCTCTGTAGAATCGTTCTGTAAATGTCTTTGAAAACACTTCTTAAGAAAGAAAGCATACATCTTTCATCTGAGTGAAAACTGCATTCTATTCAGTTTTTAGAACTGAGTTGAATGGTTAGGCGATTCACTGGTAGGGAAGTGTTTGTTTGCATTGTATGTATTCAGTTACTTTACTAGAAAATTCTGTGTCTTGTGTTTGACAGAAATTACAGTGAAATCACGTTTAAAAGCCCACGTCAGTAAAAAGGTTCTGTAGAAGCACTCTCTAATGTCTTTGAAAACAATTCTTAAGAATGAAAGCATGCATCTTTCATCTAAGTGAAAACTGCATTCTATTCAGTTTTTAGAACTGAGTTGAACGGTTAGCTGATTCACTGGTAGGGAAGTGTTTGTTTGCATTGTATGTATTCAGTTCCTTTACTAGCAAAACTCATCTCTTGCATTTGACAGAAATTCCAGTGAAATCACGTTTAATAGCCAACATCAGTAAAAAGGTTTTGTATAATCTCTCTGTGAATGTCTTTGAAAACACTTCTAAGAAGGAAAGCATAGATCTTTAATCTGAGTGAAAACTGCATTCTATTCATTTTTTAGATCTGAGTTGAATGGTTAGGTGATTCACTTGTAGAAAATGTTTCTCTGCATTGAATATATTCAGTTCCTTTACTAGCAAATTCCCTGTCTTGTGTTTTACAGAAATTTAAGTGAAATCACGTTTTAAAGCCCATGTCAGTAAAAAGTCTCTGTAGAATCACTCTGTGAATGTCTTTGAAAACACTTCTTAATAAGGAAGGCATACGTCTTTCATCTGAATGAATACTGCATTCTATTCAGTTTTTAGAACTGAGTTGAATGGTGAGGCGATTCACTGGTAGGGAAGTGTTTGTTTGCATTATATGTATTCAGTTCCATTTCTAGCAAATCTGGTGTCTTGCGTTTGACAGAAATTTCAGTGAAATCACGTTTAAAAGTCAAAGTCAGTGAAAAGGATTTGTAGAATCACTCTTTGAATGTCTTTGAAAACACTTCTTAAGAAGGAAAGCATACATCTTTCATCTGAGTGAAAACTGCATTCTATTCAGTTTTTAGAACTGAGTTGAATGGTTAATCGATTCACTTGTAGGGAAGTGTTTGTTTGCATTCTCTATATTCAATTCTTTAATAGCAAATCTTGTGTCTTGTGTTTGACAGAAATTACAGTGAAATCACGTTTAAAATCCCACGACAGTAAAAAGGCTCTGTAGAATCACTCTGTAAATGTGTTTGAAAACACTTCTTAAGAAAGAAAGCATACATCTTTCATCTGAGTGAAAACTGCATTCTATTCAGTTTTTAGAACTGAATTGAATGGTTAGGCGATTCACTGGCATGGAAGTGTTTGTTTACATTGTATGTATTCATATCCTTTCCTAGCAAATCTCCTGTCTTGTGTTTGAGAGAAATTCCAGTGAAATCACGTTTAAAAGCCAACGTCAATAAAAAGGTTTTGTAGAATCACACTGTGAATGTCTTTGAAAACACTTCTTAAGAAGGAAAGCATACATCTTTCATCTGAGTGAAAACTGCATTCTATTCAGTTTTTAGAACTGAGTTGAATGGTTAGGCTATTCACTGGTAGGGAAGTGTTTGTTTGCATTGTATGTATTCAGTTCCTTTACTAGCATAACTCGTGTCTTGCATTTGACAGAAATTCCAGTGAAATCACATTTAAAAGTCAACGTCAATAAAATGGTTTTGTAGAATCACTCTGTGAATGTCTTTGAAAACACTTCTTAAGAAGGAAAGCATATGTCTTTCTTCTGAATGAAAACTGCATTCTATTCAGTTTTCAGAACTGAGTTGAATGGTTAGGCGATTCACTGGTAGGGAAGTGTTTGGTTGCATCTTATGTATTCAGTTCCTTTACTAGCAAATCTCATGTCTTGCATTTGACAGAAATTCCAGTGAAATCACGTTTAAAAGCCAACGTCAGTAAAAAGGCTCTGTAGAATCACTCTGTGAATATCTTTGAAAACACTTCTTAAGAAGGAAAGCATACGTCTTTCATCTGAGTGAAAACTGCATTCTATTCAGTTTTTAGAACTGAGTTGAATGGTTAGGCGATTGACTGGTAGGGAAGTGTTTGTTTGCATTGTATGTGTTCAGTTCCTTTACTAGAAAATCCTGTGTCTTGTGTTTGAGAGAAATTTAAGTGAAATCACGTTTAAAACCCCACGTCAGTAAAAAGGCTCTGTAGAATCGTTCGGTAAATGTCTTTGAAAACACTTCATAAGAAAGAAAGCATACATCTTTCATCTGAGTGAAAACTTCATTCTATTCGGTTTTTTGAACTGAGTTGAATGGTTAGGCGATTCACTGGTAGGGAAGTGTTTGTTTGCATTGTATGTATTCAGTTCCATTTCTAGCTAATTTGGTGTCTTGCGTTTGACAGAAATTTCAGTGAAATCACTTTTAAAAGTTAAAGTCAGTGAAAAGGCTTTGTAGAATCACTCTTTGAATGTCTTTGAAAGCACTTCTTCAGAAGGAAAGCATACGTTTTTCATCTGAGTGAAAACTGCATTCTATTCAGTTTTAGAACTGAGTTGAATGGTTAATCGATTCACTTGTAGGGAATTGTTTGTTTGCATTCTGTATATTCAATTCTTTAATAGCAAATCTCGTGTCTTGTGTTTGACAGAAATTCCAGTGAAATCACGTTTAAAAGCCAACGTCAGTAAAAAGGCTTTGTAGAATCACTCCTTGAATGTCTTTGAAAACACTTTTTAAGAAGGAAAGCATAGATCTTTAATCTGAGTGAAAACTGCATTCTATTCATTTTTTAGATCTGAGTTGAATGGTTAGGTGATTCACTTGTAGAAAATGTGTCTCTGCATTGTATGTATTCAGTTCGTTTCCTAGCAAATTCCCTGTCTTGTGTTTTACAGAAATTTAAGTGAAATCACGTTTTAAAGCCCATTTCAGTAAAAAGTCTCTGTAGAATCACTCTGTGAATGTCTTAGAAAACACTTCTTAATAAGGAAGGCATACGTCTTTCATCTGAATGAATACTGCATTCTATTCAGTTTTTAGAACTGAGTTGAATGGTTAGGCGATTCACTGGTAGGGAAGTGTTTGTTTGCATTGTATGTATTCAGTTCCATTTCTAGCAAATCTGGTGTCTTGCGTTTGACAGAAATTTCAGTGAAATCACGTTTAAAAGTCAAAGTCAGTGAAAAGTATTTGTAGAATCACTCTTTGAATGTCTTTGAAAACACTTCTTAAGAAGGAAAGCATACGTCTTTCATCTGAGTGAAAACTGCATTCTATTCAGTTTTTAGAACTCAGTTGAATGGTTAATCGATTCACTTGTAGGGAAGTGTTTGTTTGCATTCTGTATATTCAATTCTTTAATAGCAAATCTCGGGTCTTGTGTTTGACAGAAATTACAGTGAAATCACGTTTAAAATCCCACGACAGTAAAAAGGCTCTGTAGAATCACTCTGTAAATTTGTTTGAAAACACTTCTTAAGAAAGAAAGCATACATCTTTCATCTGAGTGAAAACTGCATTCTATTCAGTTTTTAGAACTGAATTGAATGGTTAGGCTATTCACTGGCATGGAAGTGTTTGTTTACATTGTATGTATTCAAATCCTTTCCTAGCAAATCTCCTGTCTTGTGTTTGAGAGAAATTCCAGTGAAATCACGTTTAAAAGCCAACGTCAATAAAAAGGTTTTGTAGAATCACACTGTGAATGTCTTTGAAAACACTTCTTAAGAAGGAAAGCATACATCTTTCATCTGAGTGAAAACTGCATTCTATTCAGTTTTTAGAACTGAGTTGAATGGTTAGGCGATTCACTGGTAGGGAAGTGTTTGTTTGCATTGTATGTATTCAGTTCCTTTACTAGCATAACTCGTGTCTTGCATTTGACAGAAATTTCAGTGAAATCACATTTAAAAGCCAACGTCAATAAAAGGGTTTTGCAGAATCACTCTGTGAATGTCTTTGAAAACACTTCTAAGAAGGAAAGCATACGTCTTTCATCTGAATGAAAACTGCATTCTATTCAGTTTTCAGAACTGAGTTGAATGGTTAGGCGATTCACTGGTAGGGAAGTGTTTGGTTGCATCTTATGTATTCAGTTCCTTTACTAGCAAATCTCATGTCTTGCATTTGACAGAAATTCCAGTGAAATCACGTTTAAAAGCAAACGTCAGTAAAAAGGCTCTGTAGAATCACTCTGTGAATATCTTTGAAAACACTTCTTAAGAAGGAAAGCATACGTCTTTCATCTGAGTGAGAACTGCATTCTATTCAGTTTTTAGAACTGAGTTGAATGGTTAGGCGATTCACTGGTAGGGAAGTGTTTGTTTGCTTTGTATGTATTCAGTTCCATTTCTAGCAAATCTGGTGTCTTGCGTTTGACAGAAATTTCAGTGAAATCACGTTTAAAAGTCAAAGTCAGTGAAAAGGATTTGTAGAATCACTCTTTGAATGTCTTTGAAAACACTTCTTAAGAAGGAAAGCATACATCTTTCATCTGAGTGAAAACTGCATTCTATTCAGTTTTTAGAACTGAGTTGAATGGTTAATCGATTCACTTGTAGGGAAGTGTTTGTTTGCATTCTGTATATTCAATTCTTTAATAGCAAATCTCGTGTCTCGTGTTTGACAGAAATTACAGTGAAATCACGTTTAAAAACCCACGACAGTAAAAAGGCTCTGTAGAATCACTCTGTAAATGTCTTTGAAAACACTTCTTAAGAAAGAAAGCATACATCTTTCATCTGAGAGAAAACTGCATTCTATTCAGTTTTTAGAACTGAATTGAATGGTTAGGCGATTCACTGGCATGGAAGTGTTTGTTTACATTGTATGTATTCAAATCCTTTCCTAGCAAATCTCCTGTGTTGTGTTTGACAGAAATTCCAGTGAAATCACGTTTAAACGCCAACGTCAATAAAAAGGTTTTGTAGATTCACACTGTGAATGTCTTTTAAAACACTTCTTAAGAAGGAAAGCATACATCTTTCATCTGAGTGAAAACTGCATTCTATTCAGTTTTTAGAACTGAGTTGAATGGTTAGGCCACTCACTGGTAGGGAAGGGTTTGTTTGCATTGTATGTATTCAGTTCCATTTCTAGCTAATTTGGTGTCTTGCGTTTGACAGAAATTTCAGTGAAATCACTTTTAAAAGTTAAAGTCAGTGAAAAGGCTTTGTAGAATCACTCTTTGAATGTCTTTGAAAACACTTCTTAAGAAGGAAAGCATACGTTTTTCATCTGAGTGAAAACTGCATTGTATTCAGTTTTAGAACTGAGATGAATGGTTAATCGATTCACTTGTAGGGAATTGTTTGTTTGCATTCTGTATATTCAATTCTTTAATAGCAAATCTCGTGTCTTGTGTTTGACAGAAATTCCAGTGAAATCACTTTTAAAAGCCAACGTCAGTAAAAAGGCTTTGTAGAATCACTCCATGAATGTCTTTGAAAACACTTTTTAAGAAGGAAATCATAGATCTTTAATCTGAGTGAAAACTGCATTCTATTCATTTTTTAGATCTGAGTTGAATGGTTAGGTGATTCACTTGTAGAAAATGTTTCTCTGCATTGTATGTATTCAGTTCCTTTACTAGCAAATTCCCTGTCTTGTGTTTTACAGAAATTTAAGTGAAATCACGTTTTAAAGCCCACGTCAGTAAAAAGTCTCTGTAGAATCACTCTGTGAATGTCTTTGAAAACACTTCTTAAGAAGGAAAGCATACATCTTTCATCTGAGTGAAAACTGCATTCTATTCAGTTTTTAGACCTGAGTTGAATGGTTAGGCGATTCACTGGTAGGGAAGTGTTTGTTTGCATTTTATGTATTCAGTTCCTTTACTAGCATAACTCATGTCTTGCATTTGACAGAAATTCCAGTGAAATCACGTTTAAAAGCCAACGTCAATAAAACGGTTTTGTAGAATCACACTGTGAATGTCTTTGAAAACACTTCTTAAGAAGGAAAGCATAGGTCTTTCTTCTGAATGAAAACTGCATTCTATTCAGTTTTTAGAACTGAGTTGAATGGTTAGGCGATTCACTGGTAGGGAAGTGTTTGGTTGCATCTTATGTATTCAGTTCCTTTACTAGCAAATCTCATGTCTTGCATTTGACAGAAATTCCAGTGAAATCACGTTTAAAAGCCAACGTCAGTAAAAAGGCTCTGTAGAATCAGTCTGTGAATATCTTTGAAAACACTTCTTAAGAAGGAAAGCATACGTCTTTCATCTGAGTGAAAACTGCATTCTATTCAGTTTTTAGAACTGAGTTGAATGGTTAGGCGATTGACTGGTAGGGAAGTGTTTGTTTGCATTGTATGTGTTCAGTTCCTTTACTAGAAAATCCTGTGTCTTGTGTTTGACAGAAATTTAAGTGAAATCACGTTTAAAACCCCACTTCAGTAAAAAGGCTCTGTAGAATCGTTCTGTAAATGTCTTTGAAAACACTTCTTAAGAAAGAAAGCATACATCTTTCATCTGAGTGAAAACTGCATTCTATTCAGTTTTTAGAACTGAGTTGAATGGTTAGGCGATTCACTGGTAGGGAAGTGTTTGTTTGTATTGTATGTATTCAGTTCCATTTCTAGCTAATTTGGTGTCTTGCGTTTGACAGAAATTTCAGTGAAATCACTTTTAAAAGTTAAAGTCAGTGAAAAGGCTTTGTAGAATCACTCTTTGAATGTCTTTGAAAACACTTCTTAAGAAGAAAAGCATACGTTTTTCATCTGAGTGAAAACTGCATTCTATTCAGTTTTAGAACTGAGCTGAATGGTTAATCGATTCACTTGTAGGGAATTGTTTGTTTGCATTCTGTATATTCAATTCTTTAATAGCAAATCTCGTGTCTTGTGTTTGACAGAAATTCCACTGAAATCACGTTTAAAAGCCAACGTCAGTAAAAAGGCTTTGTAGAATCACTCTTTGAATGTCTTTGAAAACACTTCTTAAGAAGGAAAGCATACATTTTTCATCTGAGTGAAAACTGCATTCTATTCAGTTTTAGAACTGAGTTGAATGGTTAATCGATTCACTTGTAGGGAATTGTTTGTTTGCATTCTGTATATTCAATTCTTTAATAGCAAATCTCGTGTCTTGTCTTTGACAGAAATTCCAGTGAAATCACGTTTAAAAGCCAACATCAGTAAAAAGGCTTTGTAGAATCACTCTGTGAATGTCTTTGAAAACACTTCTTAAGAAGGAAAGCATATGTCCTTCATCGGAGTGAAAACTGCATTCTATTTAGTTTTTAGAACTGAGTTGAATGGTTAGGCGAATCACTTTTAGTGAAGTGTTTTTTTGCATTGTATGTATTCAGTTCCTTTTTTAGCAAATTCCCTGTGTTGTGTTTTACAGAAATTTAAGTGAAATCACGTTTTAAAGTCCACTTCAGTAAAAAGGCTCTGTAGAATCACTCTGTGAATGTCTTTGAAAACACTTCTTAATAAGGAAAGCATAAGTCTTTCATCTGAATGAATACTGCATTCTATTCAGTTTTTAGAACTGAGTTGAATGGTTAGGCGATTCACTGGTAGGGAAGTGTTTGTTTGCATTGTATGTATTCAGTTCCATTTCTAGCAAATCTGGTGTCTTGCGTTTGACAGAAATTTCAGTGAAATCACGTTTACAAGTCAAAGTCAGTGAAAAGTATTTGTAGAATCACTCTTTGAATGTCTTTGAAAACACTTCTTAAGAAGGAAAGCATACGTCTTTCATCTGAGTGAAAACTGCATTCTATTCAGTTTTTAGAACTGAGTTGAATGGTTAATCGATTCACTTGTAGGGAAGTGTTTGTATGCATTCTGTATATTCAATTCTTTAATAGCAAATCTCGAGTCTTGTGTTTGACAGAAATTCCAGTGAAATCACTTTTAAAAGCCAACGTCAATAAAAAGGTTTTGTAGAATCACACTGTGAATGTCTTTGAAAAAACTTCTTAAGTAGGAAAGCATACATCTTTCATCTGAGTGAAAACTGCATTCTATTCAGTTTTTAGAACTGAGTTGAATGGTTAGGCGATTCACTGGTAGGGAATTCTTTGTTTGCATTGTAAGTATTCAGTTCCTTTATTAGCAAAACTCATCTCTTGCATTTGACAGAAATTCCAGTGAAATCACGTTTAAAAGCCAACGTCAGTAAAAAGGTTTTGTATAATCTCTCTGTGAATGTCTTTGAAAACACTTATAAGAAGGAAAGCATACGTCTTTCATCTGAGTGAAAACTGCATTCTACTCAGTTTTTAGAACTGAGTTGAATGGTTAGGCGAATCACTTTTAGGGAAGTGTTTGTTTGCATTCTGTATATTCAGTTCTTTAATAGTAAATCTCGTGTCATGCATTTGACAAAAATTCCAGTGAAATCACGTTTAAAAGCAAACGTCAGTAAAAATTCTCTGTAGAATTACTCTGTTAATGTCTTTGAAAACACTTCTTAAGAAGGAGAGCATACATCTTTTATCTAAGTGAAAACTGCAATCTATTCAGTTTTTAGAACTGAATTGAATGGTTAGGCGATTCACTGCTAGGGAAGTATTTGTTTGCATTATATGTATTCAGTTCCATTTCTAACAAATCTGGTGTCTTCGTTTGACAGAAATTTCAGTGAAAACACGATTAAAAGCCAACGTCAGTAAAAAGGCTTTGTAGAATCACACTGTGAATGTCTTTGAAAACACTTCTTAAGATAGAAAGCATACATCTTTCATCTGAGTGAAAACTGCATTCTATTCAGTTTTTAGAACTGAGATGAATGGTTAAGTGATTCACATGTAGGGAAGCGTTTGTTTGCAATCTGTATATTCAAGTCTTTAATAGCAAATCCCATGTCTTGCATTTGACAGAAATTTCAGTGAAATCACGTTTAAAAGTCAAAGTTAGTTAAAGGCTTTGTAGAATCAATCTTTGAATGTCTTTGAAAACACTTCTTAAGAAGGAAAGCATATGTCTTTCATCTGAGTGAAAACTGCATTCTATTCAGTTTTTCGAACTGAGTTGAATGGTTAATCGATTCACTTGTAGGGAAGTGTTAGTTTGCTTTCTGTATATTCAATTCTTTAATAGCAAATCCCGTGTTTTGCGTTTGACAGAAATTCCAGTGAAATCATGTTTAAAAGCCAACGTCAGTAAAAAGGTTTTGTAGAATCACTCTGTGAATGTCTTTGTAAACAATTCTTAAGAAGGAAAGTATACATCTTTAATCTGACTGATAACTGCATTCTATTCAGTTTTTAGAACTGAGTTGAATGGTTAGGCGATTCATTGTAGGGAAGTGTTTGTTTGCATCAAATGTATTCAGTTCCATTTGTAGCAAATCTGGTGTGTTGTCCTTTGACAGAAATTTCAGTGAAATCACGTTTAAAAGCCAACGACAGTAACAGGGCTTTGTAGAATCACTCTGTGAATGTCTTTGAAAACACTTCTTAAGAAGGAAATCATATGTCTTTCATTTGAGTGAAAAATGCATTCTATTCCGTTTGTAGAACTGAGTTGATTGGTTAGGCGATTCACTGGTAGGGAAGTGTTTGTTTGCATTGCATGTATTCACTTCCTTTACTAGAAAATCCTGTGTCTTATCTTTGACAGAAATTCCAGTGAAATCACGTTTACAGTCAGTAAAAGGGCTCTGTAGAATCACTCTGTGAATGTCTTTGAAAACACTTTTTAAGAAGGAAAGCATTCATCTTTCATGTGAATGAAAATTACATTCTATTCAGTTTTTAGAACTGAGTTGAATTTTTAAGCGATTCACTGGTAGGGAAGTGTTTGTTTGCATTGTATGTATTCAGTTCCTTTACTAGCAAATCCCATGTCTTGCATTTGACAGAAATTTCAGTGAAATCACGTTTAAAAGCCAACGTAAGTAAAAAGGATTTGTAGAATCACTCTGTGAATGTCTTTGAAATCACTTCTTAAGAAGGAAAGCATACGTCTTTCATCTGAGTGAAAACTGCATTCTATTCAGTTTTTAGAACTGAGTTGAATGGTTAAGAGATTCACTTGTAGCGAAGTGTTTGCTTGCATTCTCTATATTCAATTTTTTAATAGCAAATCTCATGTCTTGCGTTTGATAGAAATTCCAGTGAAATCACATTTAAGAAACTACGTCAGTAAAAAGGCTTTGTAAAATCACTCTGTGAATGTCTTTGAAAACACTTCTTAAGAAGGAAACCATACATCTTTCATCTGAGTGAAAACTGCATTCTATTCACTTTTTACAACTGAGTTGAATGGTTAGGCAATTCACTTGAAGGGAACTGTTTGTTTGCATTGTATGTAATCAGTTCCTTTACTAGCAATTCCCGTGTCTTGCGTTTGACAGAAATCTCAAGTGAAATCACGTTTAAAAGCCAATGTCAATTTAAAGGCTTTGTAGAATCACTCGGTGAATGTCTTCGAAAACACTTCTTAGGAAGGAAAGCATACGTCTTTCATCTCAGTGAAAACTGCATTCTATTCAGTTTTTCGAACTGAGTTGAATGGTTAATCGATTCACTTGTAGGGAATTGTTTGTTTGCATTCTGTATATTAAATTCTTTAATAGCAAATCCCGTGTCTTGCGTTTGACAGAAATTTCATTGAAAGCACGTTTAAAAGCCGACGTAAGTAAAAAGGCTTTGTAGAATCACTCTGTGAATGTCCTTGAAAACACTTCTTAAGAAGGAAAGCATAGTTCTTTCATCTAAGTGAAAACTGCATTCTATTCAGTTTTTAGAACTGAGTTGAATAGTTAGGCGATTCATTGGTAGGGAAGTGTTTGTTTGCATTGTATGTATTTAGTTCCATTTCTAGCAAGTCTCGTGTCTTGCATTTTCCAGAAATTTCAGTGAAATCACGTTTAAAAGCCAATGTCAGTAAAAAGGCTTTGTAGAATGACAATGTGAATGTCTTTGAAAACACTTCTTAAGAAGGAAAGCAACCGTCTTACATCTGAGTGAAAACTGTATTCTATTCAGTTTTTAGAACTGAGTTGAATGGTTAATCGATTCACTGCTAGGGAAGTGTTTGTTTGCATTGAATGTATTCAGTTCCTTTACTAGAAAACCCCGTGTCTTGTGCTTGACAGAAATTTAAGTGAAATCCCGTTTAAAAGCCAACATCAGTAAAAATGTTTTGTCGAATCACTCTGTGAATGTCTTTGAAAACACTTCTTAAGAACGAAAGCATACGTATTTCATCTGAGTGAAAACTACATTCTATCCAGTTTTTAGAACTGAGTTGAATGGCTAGGAGATTCACTTGTAGGAAAGTGTTTGTTTGCATTCTGTATATTCAATTCTTTAATAGCAATTCCCGTGTCTTGCGTTTGACAGAAATTCCAGTGAAATCACGTTTAAAAACCAAGGTCAGTAAAATGGCTATGTAGAATCACTCTGTGAATGTCTTTGAAAACAATTCTTAAAGGAAAGCATACGTCTTTCATAGGAGTGAAAACTGCAATCTATTCAGTTTTTAGAACGGCGTTGAATGGTTAAGTGATTCACTTGTAGGGAAGTGTGTGTTTGCATTCTCTATATTCATTTCTGTAATAGCAAATCTCATATCTTGTATTTGATAGAAATTCAGTGAAATCACATTTAAGAGCCTACGTCAGTAAAAAGGCTTTGTAGAATCACTCTGTGAATGTCTTTGAAAACACTTCTTAAGAAGGAAAGCATATGTCTATCATCTGAGTGAAAACTGCATACTATTCACTTTTTAGAACTGAGTTGAATGGTTAGGCGTTTCACTTGTACGGAAGAGTATGTTTGCATTGTATGTATTCAGTTCCATTTATAGCAAATCTGGTGTGTTGCATTTGTCAGAAATTTCAGTGAAATCACGTTTAAAAGTCAAAGTTAGTGAAAGGCTTTGTAGAATCAATCTTTGAATGTCTTTAAAAACACTTCTTAAGAAGGAAAGCATACGTCTTTCATCTGAGTGAAAACTGCATTGTATTCAGTTTTTCGAACTGAGTTGAATGGTTAATCGATTCACTTGTAGGGAAGTGTTAGTTTGCATTCTATATATTCAATTCTTTAATAGCAAATCCCATGTCTTGCATTTGACAGAAATTCCAGTGAAATCACGTTTAAAAGCCAAAGT
This sequence comes from Phyllotis vaccarum, assembly GCA_033318265.1. Lineage (NCBI taxonomy): Eukaryota > Metazoa > Chordata > Mammalia > Rodentia > Cricetidae > Phyllotis > Phyllotis vaccarum. The sequence goes on from JARWLC010000017.1 coordinate 62,979,906, forward strand.
CAGTAAAAAGGCTTTGTAGAATCACTCTGTGAATGTCTTTGCAAACAATTCTTAAAGGAAAGCATATGTCTTTCATCTGAGTGAAAACTGCATTCTATTCAGTTTTAGAAATGAGTTGAATGGTTAGGCGATTCACTGGTAGGGAAGTGTTTGTTTGCATTGAATGTATTCAGTTCCATTTGTAGCAAATCTGGTGTCTTGCCGTTTGACAGAAATTTCAGTGAAATCACGTTTAAAAACCAACGTCAGTAAAAAGGCTTTGTACAATCACTTTGTGAATGTCTTTGAAAACACTTCTTAAGAAGGAAAGCATATGTCTTTCATCTGAGTGAAAACTGCATTCTATTCAATTTTTTAGAACAGAGGTGAATGGTTAGGAGATTCACTTGTGAGGAAGTGTTTGTTTGCATTGAATGTATTCAGTTCCATTTGTAGCAAATCTGGTGTCTTGCCGTTTGACAGAAATTTCAGTGAAATCACGTTTAAAAGCCAACATTAGTAAAAAGGCTTTGTAGAATCACTCTGTGACTGTCTTTGAAAACACTTCTTAAGAAGGAAAGCATACGTCTTTCATCTGAGTGAAAACTGCATTCTATTCAGTTTTTAGAACTGAGTTGAATGGTTAATCGATTCACTGGTAGGGAAGTGGTTGTTTGCATTGTATGTACTCAGTTCCTTTAAAGAAAACCCCGTGTCTTGTGTTTGACAGAAATTTAAGTGAAATCACGTTTAAAAGCCCACGTCAGTAAAAAGGCTCTGTAGAATCACTCTGTGAATGTCTTTAAAAACACTTCTTAAGAAGGAAAGCATACATCTGTCATCTGAGTGAAAACTGCATTCTGTTCAGTTTTTAGAACTGAGTTGAATGGTTAGGCGATTCACTTGTAGGAAAGTGTTTGTTTGCATTGTATGTATTCATTTCCATTTCTAGCAAATCTGTTGTCTTGCATTTGACAGAAATTTCAGAGGAATCACGTATAAAAGTCAAAGTTAGTGAAAGGATTTGTAGAATCAATCTTTGAATGTCTTTGAAAACACTTCTTAAGAAGGAAAGCATACATCTTTCATCTGAGTGAAAACTGCATTCTATTCAGTTTTTCGAACTGAGTTGAATGGTTAATCGATTCACTTCTAGGGAAGTGTTCGTTTGCATTCTGTATATTCAATTCTTTAATAGCAAATCCCGTGTCTTGCGTTTGACAGAAATTCCAGTGAAATCATGTTAAAAGCCAACATTAGTAAAAAGGTTTTGTAGAATCACTCTGTGAATGTTTTTGAAAACAATTCTTAAGAAGGAAAGCATACATCTTTCATCTGAGTGAAAACTGCATTCTATTCAGTTTTTAGAAATGAGTTGAATGTTTAGGCGATTCACTAGTAGGGAAGTGTTTGTTTGCATTGTGTGTATTCAAATCCTTTACTCGCAAATCTCGTGTCTTCCTTTGACAGAAAATCCAGTGAAATCACGTTTAAAAGCCAACATTAGTAAAAAGGTTTGGTAGAATCACTCTGTGAATGTTTTTGAAAACAATTCTTAAGAAGGAAAGCAAACATCTTTCATCTGAGTGAAAACTGCATTCTATTCAGTTTTTAGAACTGAGTTGAATGCTTAATCGATTCACTGGTAATGAAGTGTTTGTTTGCATTGTATGTATTCAGTTCCTTTACTAGAAAACCCCGTGTCTTGTGTTTGACAGAAATTTAAGTGAAATCACGTTTAAAAGCCCACGTCAGTAAAAAGGGTCTGTAGAATCACTCTGTGAATGTCTTTGAAAACACTTCTTAAGAAGGAAGGCATACATCTTTCATCTGAGTGAAAATTACATTCTATTCAGTTTTTAGAACTGAGTTGGATTTTTAAGGGATTCACTGGTAGGGAAGTGTTTGTTTGCATCCTATGTATTCAGTTCCTTTACTAGCAAATACCATGTCTTGCATTTGACAGAAATTCCCGTGAAGTCACGTTTAAAAGCCAACATCAGTAAAAAGGTTTTGTAGAATCACTCTGTGAATGTCTTTGAAAACAATTCTTAAGAAGGAAAGCATAGGTCTTTCATCTGAGTGAAAACTGCAATCTATTCAGTTTTTAGAACTGAGTTGAATGGTTAAGTGTTTCACTTGTAGGGAAGTGTTTGTTTGCATTCTTTATATTCAATTCTTTAATAGCAAATCTTGTGTATTGCGTTTGACAGAAATTCCAGTGAAATCACGTTTAAAAGCCAACGTCAGTAAAAAGGCTTTGTAAAATCACTCTGTGTATGACTTTGAAAACACTTCTTAAGAAGGAAAGCATACGTCTTTCATCTGAGTGAAAACTGCATTCTATTCAGTTTTTAGAACTGAGTTGAATGGTTAGGCGATTCACTTGTAGGGAAGTATTTGTTTGCATTTAATGTATTCAGTTTCATTTGTAGCAAATCTGGTGTCTTGCGGTTTGACAGAAAATTCAGTGAAATCACGTTTAAAATCAACGACAGCAAAAACGCTTTGTAGAATCACTCTGTGAATGTCTTTGAAAACACTTCTGAAGAAGGAAATCATACGTCTTTCATCTGAGTGAAAACTGCATTCTATTCAGTTTTTAGAACTGAGTTGAATGGTTAGGAGATTCACTTGTAGGGAATTGTTTGTTTGCATTCTGTATATTCAATTCTTTAATCGCAAACCCTGTGTCTTGCATTTGACAGAAATTCCAGTGAAATCACGTTTAAAAGCCAACGTCAGTAAAAAGGCTTTGTAGAATCACTCTGTGAATGTCTGTGAAAACACTTCTTAAGAAGGAAAACATACGTCTTTCATCTAAGTGAAAACTGTATTCAATTCAGTTTTTAGAACTGAGTTGAATGGTTAGACGATTCACTTGTAGGGAAGTGTATGTTTGTATTCTGTATATTCAGTTCTTTAATAGCAAATCTCATGTCTTAAATTTGCCGAAATTCCAGTGAAATCATGTTTAAAAGCTATATCAGTAAAAAAGCTCTGTGGAATCACACTGTGAATGTCTTTGAAAACATTTCTTAAGAAGGAAAGCATACATCTTTAATCTGAGTGAAAACTGCATTCTATTCAGATTTTAGAACTGAGTTGAATGGTTAGGGGATTCACTTGTAGGGAAGGGTTTGTTTGCATTGTATGTATTCAGTTCCTTTAATAGCAAACCACGAGTCTTTCATTTGACAGAAATTCCAGTGAAATCACGTTTAAAAGCCAAAGTCAGTAAAAAGGTTTTGTAGAATCACTCTCTGAATCTCTTTGAAAACACTTCTTATGAAGGGAAGCATAAGTCTTTCTTCTGAGTGAAAACTGCATTCTTTTCAGTTTTTAGAACTGAGTTAAATGGTTAGGCAATTCACTTGTAGGGAATTGTTTGTTTGCATTGTATGTATACTGTTTCTTTACTAGCATATCCCATGTCTTTTGTTTGACAGAAATTTTAGTGAAATCACATTTAAAAGCCCACGTCAGTAAAAAGGCTCTGGAGAATCACTCTGTGAATGTCTTTGAAAACACTTCTTAAGAAGGAAAGCATACATCTTTAATCTGAGTGAAAACGGCATTCTATTCAGTTTTTAGAACTGAGTTGAATGGTTAGGCGATTCACTTTTTGGGAAGTGTTTGTTTGCATTGTATGTATTCAAATCCTTTACTCGCAAATCTCGTGACTTGCCTTTGACAGAGTATCAAGTGAAATCACATTTAAAAGTCAACGTCAGTAAAAAGGCTCTGTAGAATCACTCTGTGAATGTCTTTGAAAACACTTCTTAAGAAGGAAAGCATACATCTTTCATCTGAGAGAAAACTGCATTCTATTCAGTTTTTAGTACTGAGTTGAATGGTTAGATGATTCACTAATAAGGAAGTGTTTGTTTGCATTCTGACAATTCAATTCTTTAATAGCAATTCCCGTGTCTTGCGTTTGACAGAAATTCCAGTGAAATCACGTTTAAAAGCCAACTTCAGTAAAAAGGCTTTATAGAATCACTCTGTGAATGTCTTTGAAAACACTTCTGGAGAAGGAAAGCATACATCTTTCATCTGAGTGAATTCTACATTCTATCCAGTTTTTAGAACTGAGTTGAATGGTTAGGCGATTCACTAGTAGGGAAGAGTTTGTTTGCATTGTATGTATTCAGTTCCTTTACTAGCAAATCCCAAGTCTTGCATTTGACAGAAATTTCAGTGAAATCACGTTTAAAAGCCAACATCAGTAAAAAGCTCTGTAGAATCACACTGTGAATGTCTTTGAAAACACTTCTTAAGAAGGAAAGCATACATCTTTCATCTGAGTGAAAACTACATTCTATCCAGTTTTTAGAACTGAGTTGAATGGTTAGGCGATTCACTAGTAGGGAAGAGTTTGTTTGCATTGTATGTATTCAGTTCCATTTCTAGCAAATCTCATGTCTTGCATTTGACAGAAATTTCAGTGAAATCACGTTTAAAAGCCAACATCAGTAAAAAGCTCTGTAGAATCACACTGTGAATGTCTTTGAAAACACTTCTTAAGAAGGAAAGCATACATATTTAATCTGAGTGAAAACTGCATTCTATTTAGTTTTTTAGAACTGAGTTGAATGGTTAGGGGATTCACTTGTATGGAAGGGTTTGTTTGCATTGTATGTATTCAGTTCCTTTACTAGCAAATCCCAAGTCTTGCATTTGACAGAAATTCCATTGAAATCACGTTTAAAAGCCAAAGTCAGTAAAAAGGTTTTGTAGAATCACTCTGTGAATCTCTTTGAAAACACTTCTTAAGAAGGAAAGCATACGTCTTTCTTCTGAGTGAAAACTGAATTCTATTCAGTTTTTAGAACTGAGTTGAATGGTTAGGCTATTCACTTTTAGCGAAGTGTTGGTTTGCGTTGCGTGTATTCAGTTCCTTTACTAGCAATTCCCGTGTCTTGCGTTTGACAGAAATTTCAGTGAAATCACGTTTAAAAGCCAAAGTCAGTAAAAAGGCTCTGTAGAATCACTCTGTGAATGTCTTTGAAAGCACTTCTTATGAAGGAAAGAATATGTCTTTCATCTTAGTGAAAACTGCATTCTATTCAGTTTTTAGAACTGAGTTGAATGGTTAATCGATTCACTGGTAGGGAAGTGTTTGTTTGCATTGTATGTATTCAGTTCCTTTACTAGAAAACCCGTGTCTTGTGTTTGACAGAAATTTAAGTGAAATCACGTTTAAAAGCCCACGTCAGTAAAAAGGGTCTGTAGAATCACTCTGTGAATGTCTTTGAAAACACTTCTTAAGAAGGAAAGCATACATCTTTCATCTGAGTGAAAACTGTGTTTATTTCAGTTCTTAGAACGGATTTGAATGGTTAGGCGATTCACATGTTGGGAAGTGTTTGATTGCATTCTGTATATTCAAATCTTTAATAGCAATGCCCGTGTCTTGCCTTTGACAGAAATTCCATTGTAATCATGTTGAAAAGCCAACTTCAGTATAAAGGCTTTGTAATATCACTCTGTTAATGTCTTTGAAAACACTTCTTAATAAGGAAAGCATACGTCTTTCATCTGAGTGAAAACTGCATTCTATTCAGTTTTTAGAACTGATTTGAATGGTTAGGCGATTCACATGTTGGGAAGTGTTTGATTGCATTCTGTATATTCAATTCTTTAATAGCAAATCCCATGTCTTGCCTTTGACAGAAATTCCATTGTAATCACGTTTAAAAGCCAACGTCAGTAAAAAGGCTTTGTAGAATCACTCTGTGAATGTCTTTGTAAACAATTCTTAAGAAGGAAAGCATTCGTCTTTCATCTTAGTGAAAACTGCATTCTATTCAGTTTTTAGAACTGAGTTGAATGGTTAGGCGATTCACTGGTAGGGAATTGTTTGTTTGCATTGTAATTAATCCGTTCCTTTACTAGCAAGACCAGTGTCTTGTGTTTGACAGAAATTTAAGTGAAATCACGTTTTAAATCCCATGTCAGTAAAAAGGCTCTGTAGAATCGCTCTGTTAATGTCTTTGAAAACACTTCTTAAGAAGAAAAGCATACATCCTTCATCTGAGTGAAAACTGCATTCTATTCAGTTTTTAGAACTGTGTTGAATGGCTAGGCGATTCACTTGTAGGGAAGTGTTTGTTTGTATTCTGTATATTCAATTCTTTAATAGTAAATCCCATGTCTTGCGCTTGACAGAAATTCCAGTGAAATCATGTTTTAAAGCCCATGTCAGTAAAAAAACTCTGTAGAATCACTTTCTGAAATTTTTTGAAAACACTTCTTAAGAATCAAAGCAAACGTCTTTCATCTGATTGAAAACTGCATTCTATTCAGTTTTTAGAACTGAGTTGAATGGTTAGGCGATTCACTTGTATGGAAGGGTTTGTTTGCATTGTATGTATTCAGTTCCTTTACTAGCAAATCCCAAGTCTTGCATTTGACAGAAATTCCATTGAAATCACGTTTAAAAGCCAAAGTCAGTAAAAAGGTTTTGTAGAATCACTCTGTGAATCTCTTTGAAAACACTTCTTAAGAAGGAAAGCATACGTCTTTCTTCTGAGTGAAAACTGAATTCTATTCAGTTTTTAGAACTGAGTTGAATGGTTAGGCTATTCACTTTTAGCGAAGTGTTGGTTTGCGTTGCGTGTATTCAGTTCCTTTACTAGCAATTCCCGTGTCTTGCGTTTGACAGAAATTTCAGTGAAATCACGTTTAAAAGCCAAAGTCAGTAAAAAGGCTCTGTAGAATCACTCTGTGAATGTCTTTGAAAGCACTTCTTATGAAGGAAAGAATATGTCTTTCATCTTAGTGAAAACTGCATTCTATTCAGTTTTTAGAACTGAGTTGAATGGTTAATCGATTCACTGGTAGGGAAGTGTTTGTTTGCATTGTATGTATTCAGTTCCTTTACTAGAAAACCCGTGTCTTGTGTTTGACAGAAATTTAAGTGAAATCACGTTTAAAAGCCAACGTCAGTAAAAAGGGTCTGTAGAATCACTCTGTGAATGTCTTTGAAAACACTTCTTAAGAAGGAAAGCATACATCTTTCATCTGAGTGAAAACTGTGTTTATTTCAGTTCTTAGAACGGATTTGAATGGTTAGGCGATTCACATGTTGGGAAGTGTTTGATTGCATTCTGTATATTCAAATCTTTAATAGCAATGCCCGTGTCTTGCCTTTGACAGAAATTCCATTGTAATCATGTTGAAAAGCCAACTTCAGTATAAAGGCTTTGTAATATCACTCTGTTAATGTCTTTGAAAACACTTCTTAATAAGGAAAGCATACGTCTTTCATCTGAGTGAAAACTGCATTCTATTCAGTTTTTAGAACTGATTTGAATGGTTAGGCGATTCACATGTTGGGAAGTGTTTGATTGCATTCTGTATATTCAATTCTTTAATAGCAAATCCCATGTCTTGCCTTTGACAGAAATTCCATTGTAATCACGTTTAAAAGCCAACGTCAGTAAAAAGGCTTTGTAGAATCACTCTGTGAATGTCTTTGTAAACAATTCTTAAGAAGGAAAGCATTCGTCTTTCATCTTAGTGAAAACTGCATTCTATTCAGTTTTTAGAACTGAGTTGAATGGTTAGGCGATTCACTGGTAGGGAAGTGTTTGTTTGCATTGTAATTAATCCGTTCCTTTACTAGCAAGACCAGTGTCTTGTGTTTGACAGAAATTTAAGTGAAATCACGTTTTAAATCCCATGTCAGTAAAAAGGCTCTGTAGAATCGCTCTGTTAATGTCTTTGAAAACACTTCTTAAGAAGAAAAGCATACATACTTCATCTGAGTGAAAACTGCATTCTATTCAGTTTTTAGAACTGTGTTGAATGGCTAGGCGATTCACTTGTTGGGAAGTGTTTGTTTGTATTCTGTATATTCAATTCTTTAATAGTAAATCCCATGTCTTGCGCTTGACAGAAATTCCAGTGAAATCATGTTTTAAAGCCCATGTCAGTAAAAAAACTCTGTAGAATCACTTTCTGAAATTTTTTGAAAACACTTCTTAAGAATCAAAGCAAACGTCTTTCATCTGATTGAAAACTGCATTCTATTCAGTTTTTAGAACTGAGTTGAATGGTTAGGCGATTCACTTGTAGGGAAGTGTTTCTTCGCATTGTATATATTCAGTTCCTTTACTAGCAATTCCCGTGTCTTGCGTTTGACAGAAATTTCGGTGAAATCACATTTGAAAGCCAAAGTCAGTAAAAAGGCTCTGTAGAATCACTCTGTGTATGTCTCTGAAAACATTTCTTAAGAAGGAAAGCATATGTCTTTCATCTGAGTGAAAACTGTGTTCTATTCAGTTCGTAGAACGGATTTCAATGGTTAGGGGATTCACTTGTAGGGAAGTGTTTGTTTGCAGTGTATGTATTCAGATCCTTTACTAGCAATTCCCGTGTCTTGCCTTTGACAGAAATTCCAGTGAAATCAAGTTTAAAAGCCAACGTCAGTAAAAAGGCTTTGTAGACTCACACTGTGAATGTCTTTGAAAACACTTCTTAAGAATCAAAGCATATGTCTTTCATCTGATTGAAAACTGCATTCTATTCAGTTTTAAGAACTGAGTTGAATGGTTAGGCGATTCACTTGTAGGGAAGAGTTTCTCTGCATTGTATGTATTCTGTTCCTTTACTAGCAATTCCCGTGTCTTGCATTTGACAGAAATTTCAGTGAAATCACGTTTTAAAGCCAAAGTCAGTAAAAAGGCTCTGTAGAATCAATCTGTGTATGTCTTTGAAAACATTTCTTAAGAAGGAAAGCATACATCTTTCATCTGAGTGAAAACTGCCTTCTATTCAGTTCTTAGAACGGATTAGAATGGTGAGGCGATTCACATGTTGTTAAGTGTTTGATTGCATTCTGTATATTCAATTCTTTAATAGCAAATCCCGTGTCTTGCCTTTGAAAGAAATTCCAGTGAAATCATGTTGAAAAGCCAACTTCAGTAAAAAGGCTTTGTAGAATCACTCTGTGAATGTCTTTGAAAACACTTCTTAAGAAGAAAAGCTTACATCTTTAATCTGAGTGAAAACTGCATTCTATTCAGTTTTTAGTACTGAGTTGACTGGTTAGGTGATTCACTTGTAGCAAGTGTTTGTTTGCATTGTATGTATTCAGTTCCTTTACTAGCCAATCCCGTGTCTTTTGTTTGAGAGAAATTTAAGTAAAATCACGTTTAAAAGCCCACGTCATTAAACAGGCTCTGTAGAATCACTCTGTGAATGTCTTTGAAAACACTTCTTAAGAAGGAAAGCATACATCTTTCATCTGAGTGAAAACTGCATTCTATTTAGTTTTTAGAAGTGAGTTGAATGGTTAGGCGATTCACTTGTAGGGAAGTGTTTGTTTGCATTGTATGTATTCAAATAGTTTACTAGCAAATCTTGTGTCTTGTGTTTGACAGAAATTAGAGTGAAATCACGTTTAAAAGCCAACATCAGTAAAAAGGCTTTGTAGAATCACTCTGTGATTGTCTTTCAAAAGAGTTCTTAAAAGCATACATCTTTAATCTGAGTGAAAACTGCATTCTATTCAGTTTTTAGAACTGAGCTGAATGGTTAGGTGATTCACTTGTAGAAAGTGTTTGTTTGCATTGTATGTATTCAGTTCCTTTAATAGCAAAATCCCTGTCTTGTTTTTGACAGAAATTCCAGTGAAATCACGTTTAAAAGCCAATGTCAGTAAAAAGGCTTTGTAGACTCACACTGTGAATGTCTTTGAAAACACTTCTTAAGAATCAAAGCATACGTCTTTCATCTGATTGAAAACTGCATTCTATTCTGTTTTTAGAAGTGAGTTGAATGGTTACGCGATTCACTTGTAGGGAAGTGTTTCTTTGCATTGTATGTATTCAGTTCCTTTACTAGCAATTCCTGTGTCTTGCGTTTGACAGAAATTCCAGTGAAATCACGTTTAAAAGCCCACGTCAATAAAAAGGTTTCGTAGAATCACTGTGTGAATGTCTTTGAAAACAGTTCTTAAAAAGGAAAGCATACATATTTCAAATGAGTGAAAACTGCATACTATTCAATTTTTAGAACTGAGTTGAATGGTTAGGCGATTCACTTGTAGGTAAGTGTTTATTTGCATTCTGTATATTCAATTCTTTAATAGCAAATGCCGTGTCTTTCGTTTGACAGAAATTCCAGTGAAATCACGTTTAAAAGCCAATGTCAGTAAAAAGGCTTTGTAGAATCACTCTGGGAATGTCTTTCAAAACAGTTCGTAAAAGCATACGTCTTCCATCTGAGTGAAAACTGCATTCTATTCAGTTTTTAGAACTGAGTTGAATGGTTAGGCGATTCACTTGGAGGGAAGTGTTTGTTTGCATTCTGTGTCTTCAATTCCTTAACAGCAAATCTCGTGTCTTTCATTTGACAGAAATTCCAGTGAAATCACGTTTAAAAGCCAACGTCATTAAAAAGGCTTTGTAGAATCACTATGTGAATGTCTTTCAAAACACTTCTTAAGAAGGAAAGCATACGTATTTCATCTGAGTGAAAACTGGATTCTATTCAGTTTTTAGAATTTAGGTGAATGGTTAGGCTATCCACTTGTAGGGAAGAATTTGTTTGCATTCTGTATGTTCAATTCTTTAACCGCAAATCTCGTGTCTTGCTTTTGACAGAAATTCCAGTGAAATCACGTTTAAAAGCCAATGTCATTAAAAAGGCTTTGTAGACTCACACTGTGAATGTCTTTGAAATCACTTCTTAAGAATCAAAGCATATGTCTTTCATCTGATTGAAAACTGCATTCTATTCAGTTTTTAAAACTGAGTTGAATGGTTAGGCACTTCACTTGTAGGGAAGTGTTTGTTTGCATTGTATGTATTCAAATCCTTTACTAGCAAATCTCGTGTCTTGCGTTTGACAGAAATTCTAGTGAAATTACATTTAAAAGCCAACGTCAGTATAAAGGCTTTGTAGAATCATTCTGTGAATGTCTTTGAAAACACTTCTTAAGAAGGAAAGCATATGTCTTTCATGTGATGAAAACTGCATTCTATTCAGTTTTTAGAACTGAGTTGAATGATTAGGCAATCCACTTGTAGGGAAGTGTTTGTGTGCATTCTGTATATTCAATTCTTTAACAGCAAACCTCGTGTCTTGCGTTTGACAGAAATTCCAGTGAAATCACATTTAAAACCGAACGTCAGTAAAAAGGCTTCGTAGAATCACTCTGTGAATGTCTTTGAAAACACTTCTTAAGAAGGAAAGCATACGTCTTCCATCTGAGTGAAAACTGCATTCTATTCAGTTTTTAGAACTGAGTTGAATGGTTAGGCGATTCACTTGTAGGGAAGTGTTTGTTTGCATTCTGTGTCTTCAATTCCTTAACAGCAAATCTCGTGTCTTTCATTTGACAGAAATTCCAGTGAAATCACATTTAAAAACCAACGTCAGTAAAAAGGCTTTGTAGAATCACTATGTGAATGTCTTTCAAAACACTTCTTAAGAAGCAAAGCATACGTATTTCATCTGAGTGAAAACTGGATTCTATTCAGTTTTTAGAATTTAGTTGAATGGTTAGGCTATCCACTTGTAGGGAAGAGTTTGTTTGCAAGACACGGGATTTGCTAGTAAAGGAACTGAATACATACAATGCAAACAAACACTTCCCTACCAGTGAATCGCCTAACCATTCAACTCAGTTCTAAAAACTGAATAGAATGCAGTTTTCACTCAGATGAAAGACATATGCTTTGCTTCTTAAGAAGTGTTTTCAAAGACTTTCACAGAGTAATTCTACAAAGCCTTTTTACTGATGTTGGCTTTTAAATGTGATTTCACTGGAATTTCTGTCAAACGCAAGACAGGAGATTTGTTGTTAAAGAACTGAATATACAGAATGCAAGCAAACACATCCCTACAAGTGAATCGCCTATTCTTTCAACTCAGTTCTAAAAACTGAATAGAATGCAGTTTTCACTCAGATGAAAGATGTATGCTTCCCTTCTGTTGGGAGCCGCTGGCCTAGCTCCTCACGATGGCGCCGATATCCGGTGCTGGCCTAACCGCCTGAGTCAGTAAACAAAGTAAGAACGCATGCCTTTGGTACTCTTCCGAGACTGGTCTCTCTGCCTCTCCCATGGCGTCAAGTGGAATAATGAGCTGCAGCCTATAGAGAGGTGACACATCCAAGGCAGAGGTCTTTGGTCTATATAAAAATTGGGCTTTTCCTACCTCGTTCTCTCTCCATTTTCTGTAAGGTGATGCTCTCCCTCAAGATGCATAAAAGCTTTGCTGCAGAAGGATCTTACGTGTGCCTTGCCTTTTCTTGCGGGCACGTTGGCGTGGGACAACTGGTGCCGAAACCCTGGACCTGAACACCATTAGCACCGTCAGAGAGCCCTCAGAGACGAGGTGGATTCCGAACTGCAGGTAGGTTGCTCGGAGAGATATGTCTGAACTGGACTTTGGTTTGGGACTTTTGCCACCCTGGAAAGGATTTTTTGAGTCCTTGATGCTTGTCTTATCAGTGCTGTTGTTCGTGGTTGCCTTTTGCTTCTACTGGTCCATGGGATCCTCCCAGTCTATCGTAACAGCACTAGACTCCTTGCTTAAGCAGCATGATATTAAGTTGGCACAGCGTACCCTAGAGAACTTTGTAGAAGATAAAGCCTGTAAAGATCTGATAGCTGAAGGGCGAGATGTGATAGAAAAAGTTCAGGACAGCATGTCAGAAACCAAGCGCCATGTGAGGTTAGGCGCGCGCCGTAAAGTAACAATACTCAATAAGGAAAAAGGACCCCCGGTAAAGTAAAGAATATGGGGGAGTTGGGGAACCAGAAACTACTCAATAAGGAAAAAGGACCCCCGGTAAAGTAAAGAATAAGGGGGAGTTGGGGAACCAGAAACTAAAGCCTGGTCCCCCCACCTTGTACTCTGTATGGGAACTTGAAAATTTAAATTTAAAGTGTGGCTCCTCGAATAGCTCTGATACATCGAAGCACTCAGGAGATGATGAGTTGAGCCCTGATGAGGAAAGTGACCTAGAGGAAGAGGCGGCTAAATATGAGGCAGAGAGATATTATCCTGATGAATTTCCCCCCGAGAATCAGAATAAAATAGTTAGAAAACGACAACTGGCCGTCGAACCTACACTGCCAGTATCTACCGCTCCCCCTCCTTATAAGGGACGAGTCAGGACCCTGTCCTTTTTGCCTGAGAAGGTTAAGAGAAAGCTCTGCTTGGCCTATCCAGTGTTTGAAGCAGCAGAAGGAGGACAGATACATGCTCCTGTAGAATATGCTCAGATTAAAGAATTAGCCGAGTCAGTCCGAAAGTATGGTGTAACCGCCAACTTTACGGTTGCTCAGCTAGACAGGTTAGCATTGTCAGCTATGACGCCTGCCCATTGGCAGACAGTTGCTAAGGCCTCCCTGGTTAGTATGGGTCAATATCTAGAATGGAAAGCCTTATGGCACGAGGCTGCTCAAGAACAGGCTAGGGCCAATGCTACTGCACTTACCCCCGAACAACAGCTCTGGACATTTGAGATGCTGACAGGGCAAGGACCACACGCAGCTGATCAGACTAATTACCCCTGGGGAGCTTCTCAGCAGATTGCTAATACAGCCATTAGGGCATCGAAAGCTTTATCCAGAAAAGGAGAAGGGAGCGGTCAATTGACTAAGATTGTTCAAGGTGCGCAGGAGCCCTTTTCTGATTTTGTGGCTCGCATGACAGAGGCAGCAGGTCAAATCTTTGGTGACCCAGAGGTGGCTGCCCCTCTGATAGAGCAGCTGGTATTTGAACAAGCTACCAAGGAATGCCATATGGCCATAGCTCCCAGAAAAAATAAAAGACTACAAGACTGGTTTAGGGTATGCTGAGAGCTTGGCGGTCCCCTGACAAACGCCGGTCTGGCTGCAGCCATTTTGCAGTCCCAGAGGCGCCCTCTAGCGGGCCCCGCCAAGAGAGTTTGCTTTAAATGTGGCAAGCCCGGCCATTTTAAAAAAGAATGCTGTGCCCCTGAGAGGCCTACCCCCTCTTTATGTTCTCGATGTGGTAAAGGATATCATAGGACAGATCAATGCCGCTCGGTCCGAGATATTAAGGGGAGAATTCTACCACCATTAGAGACTACAGAGCCAAAAAACGGGATGATGGGCCCCATGTCCCAGGGCCCGCAAAAGTATGGGACAAAGTTTGTCAGGGAAAGCAAGAATATGAGCCCTCCAGGGGAGCCTGACTGGACCTGTGTGCCTCCTCCCACTTCTTATTGACACCACAAATGGGAGTGCAGCCTATACCTGTCCGCCTGCCTGAGGCGATCCCCGAAGCATGTGTCGGGTTGCTGTTGGGGCAAGGCTCCCTCACTAAGCAGGGACTTGTAGTTCACCCTGGTTTAATAGATCATCAACATACTGATGAAATTCAAGCCTTATGCTCCTGTCCTACTGGGGTGTTCACCATTAATCCTGGGGATAGAATAGCACAGCTGGTTCTGCTCCCCACTTATGGATCAGACACCGCAACAGGCCTCACAATGGGCTCTTCAGGACAAGACTCAGTATATTTATTGGTTGACTTGAGACAGCGACCAAGCCTAACTCTTTGGGTTAAAGACAAAAAATTTGAAGGGATTTTAGACACAGGTGCGGACAAGAGCATAATTTCCTCCCATTGGTGGCCAAAATCATGGCCCACTACTGAGTCTTCTCATTCCTTACAAGGCCTTGGATATGCTTCTCATCCCATAGTTAGTTCATCTGCTCTATCATGGAGAACAGAGGAGGGTCAGAAAGGCTGGTTCACGCCCTACGTCCTCCCACTACCAGTAAATCTATGGGGACGAGATGTTATGCAAGAGCTAGGGCTGGTATTGTCCAATGAATATTCAGTTCAAGCACAAGAGATCTTAAAGAAGATGGGGTATGAGGAAGGACAGGGCCTGGGGCGGTTAGGGCAAGGACGAACCACGTCCATCTCCCCCAAGATTCATAAACAAAGACAGGGCCTGGGTTTTTCCTAGGTGCCATTGAGGCAGCACGACCCATACCCTGGAAGACAGAGGTGCCGTTATGGGTTCCTCAATGGCCACTGACCTCTGACAAGCTTAAGGCAGTGATTGAGCTTGTTGCAGAACAGCTTGCTGGAGGACATATTGAGCCCTCCACTTCTCCATTTTACCCATTTTTGTGATTAAAAAGAAATCCGGAAGGTGGCGACTGTTACACGACTTAAGAGCTATTAATGCACAGATGCATCTTTTTGGGCCCATTCAGCGGGGACTCCCCATGCTCTCTGCCTTGCCAAAAGATTGGCACACGATTATTATAGATATTAAGGACTGTTTTTTCTCCATTCCCTTAAATGAGAGAGATAGGCCTAGGTTTGCCTTTACGGTTCCCTCTATTAATCATCTAGAACCGGATAAGAGATATCAATGGAGGGTATTGCCTCAAGGGATGGCTAATAGTCCTACCATATGTCAATTATATGTTCAAGAAGCCCTTGCACCAGTACGGCAAAAATATTCTAAGGTAGTTATAGCCCATTATATGGACGATATACTCCTTTGCTATTGTGATTTGATGATTTTAAGAGAGGCTTATGTTTTATTACAAGAGCAATTAAAATTATGGGGACTTCAGATTGCAATAGATAAAATTCAGACTTCAGAAGCTGGACAGTTTCTAGGGTCTAATATATTTCCTGATAGAATTGTTCCCCAGAGGATTGAAATTTTCAGAAGAGATTTAAGGACATTAAATGATTTTCAAAAATTACTAGGAGATATTAATTGGCTTAGACCTTTTTTGAAAATTCCCACTGCAGATTTAAAGCCTTTGTTTGCTATCTTGGAAGGTGATTCTAATCTCACCTCTCCCCGCAGTTTAACACCGCAAGCTAAAGAAGTACTTAAGATAATAGAAAATGTGATAATGAAGGCCCAATTAGCTCGGATTGATTATGATAAGCCATTTTCCCTATGTGTTTTTAAAACAAGAGTATTGCCTACTGCTGTATTATAGCAGGCAGGCCCCTTATTGTGGATTCATCCCCCAGCCTCACCCCAGAAGGTTATTGCCTGGTATCCAGCCGCCGTTGCCCAGTTAGCTCAAAAGGGCTTGAGGGCCTCTGCTGAGTATTTTGGTACTTATCCCACTTTGATGATCTTACCCTATACCACCCATCAGGTTCAGGTCCTAGCTGCTACCAATGATGATTGGGCCATATTAACTGCTATGTTTCCTGGAAAAATTGATAATCATTATCCTAAACATCCTTTGTTACAGTTTGTGGCCTATCACCCTGTGATATATCCACGTGTTACTTCCTCAGTACCTTTAAAAGATGGCTTAATTGTATATACTGATGGCTCAAGAAATGGAAGGGGTGCTTATGTTATAAGTTCACAGACATTTTTTAAAGACTTTGGTCAAAGATCACCCCAGATTGTTGAATGTCTAATTGTGTTAGAAGTTTTACAAAGGTTTGATTGTCCGCTTAATATTGTGTCTGATTCCCATTATGTGGTAAATGCCCTTCAATTACTTGAAACGGCCGGTGTTATTAATCCTTCCAGTACAGTGTCTGCCCTGTTTTGCACCATACAAGATTGTTTGCTGCGACGCCGTGAGCCTTTTTATATTACCCATATACGGGTACATTCGGGACTCCCGGGCCCTATGAGCAGGGGAAATGATTTGGCTGACCAAACCACATGCCTAGTCACGGCTGCCCTTGCTGACCCATTGCAAGCTGCAAAAGATTTTCATACAAAATTTCATGTTACAGCAGAGACTTTACGCAAGCGTTTTTCACTTACTAGACAACAAGCTCATGAAATTGTGACACAATGTCAGAACTGCTGTCAATTCCTCCCTGCTAAAACTGTTGGGGTTAACCCAAGAGGCATTTCACCATTACAAATATGGCAGATGGATGTGACACATGTTCCATCCTTTGGAAAGCTTCAATTTATACATGTTTCTATTGATACATGTTCAGGTATTATTCATGCCACACCACTTACAGGAGAAAAGACCATACATGTTATTAAACATTGCTTAGAGGCATGGAGCGCCTGGGGTAAACCAGCTTACCTCAAGACTGATAATGGGCCAGCTTACATCTCCCAAAAATTCGCCCAATTTTGTGCACAAATGCAAGTAACACATCTTACCAGGTTACCATGCAACCCTCAAGGACAAGGCATTATTGAACGTGCACATCGAACCTTAAAATCCTATTTGTTAAAACAAAAAGGGGGAATGGGGTTGCCCCCAACACCAAGAGTGTCCATTGCCCTGGCATTGCTTACCATAAATTTTTTAAATATTGATGATAATTATCAAAATGCTGCTGAACGGCATTGCTCAGAACCACAACGGCCAAAAGAGCTAGTAAAATGGAAAGATATTTTGGAGAATAAATGGAAAGGCCCGGATCCTATTTTAATAAGATCCAGGGGAGCTGTTTGTGTTTTCCCACAGGATGAAGGAAATCTGGTTTGGGTCCCAGAGCGCCTCACCAGGAAGATATTGCAAGAGGAAGAGCCCTCGCCTTCTCCAGTTGATGTGTTGGGTGTTACTAACATATCACACCCGGGGAGAACAGCGGTGGGGGATAATGTCCACCTTCCCTCTGCCAATGCCGGTGATGTATAATGCACAAGTTTTCCCTCGATTTTTTACCACTGATAAGGATTTAGGCCTAGCTTTAAAGAAAATAGAAGTTTGGGGTTAAAGGGAAGTTTATGTTTTAGTTGAAAATAGTTCATGTATATTACTAAAAAATTTCTCGGCAGCCTGGCAAAAAGAAGCAGAGTTTGATAAAACCAAAATTGTGGCCAATGCCACCGTCCTTTATGGATGGTGGCCAAATGTGTTGGGGCAAAAAAGAAAAGTGCCCCCTCAGCAACCAAAATTGGCTCCCTTTTTCTCAGGCAGGCCGGATAAAGATTCAATTTTACCATGTAACAGTTGCCAATCCAGGAGTATAGGTTGGGCCGCGCCCGAAGTATTTTCATTTTCTCCCAATTTGGCCACCATTTATTTGGATTGTTAGCAATGCTTCAGAAATTATAGATGAATTGAGATGCAAATTTGATAATTGCTTTTATACCTTATGCTGAGATGCTCAGCTTTATTTATTTGCAGTAGTGGCCCACATGACATAATTTGTGCCCATACCAGTAGAGACCCCCAGTAGCTTGTAGCTATTTAGATAAAAAAAAGAGATTTTGGAATCTCTGCTGTTATTGTAGGGATTGTTGCCACAGCTGCCATGAGGGCCTCAGTGACTGCCTCAGCTCTTGCACTTTCAGAGACAGTGCAGACTGCGCAGGCAGTTAATGATTTGTCCGCCTCAGTAAATGGCACAGTTGGGGTGTGAGCAAAAACTTGCTGGCTTATGCATAACCTATATTCAATATGAAAATTTTACAAAGGCAGCTAATCTTTCGAGAAGCCTTTCTCAATTTTTGTTACAGAATTGGTCATCTGAATTTGAGCAGACCCTTCGTGACATGCAGGTGGCGATCGTCCAGGTCAATTCCACTCGGCTAGACCTGTCGCTGACCAGAGAGTTTTCTATGTGGATTTCCTCAGCCTTCTCCTACTCCAAGGAATGGGTGGGGGTGGGTATGTTTGGTCTAGCCTTTTGCGGAGGACTGGTCATTCTTCTCTAGATGGTTTGCAGGCTCAGAATCCAAAGTCCGAGAGACAAAACAGTTTTGGTTCAAGCCTTAATGGCTCTAGACTCAGGAGCCTCGGTAGATGTGTGGCTACCTATGCTAAAGCAATAGGGATAATTTGGCTCGAACAACTCCTGCACACCTAGGACAGTCCTGTCCATTGCACTGGGTGGAGTGTTCGGCCCCTTTCCTGAGAAGGGTGTTGAGCCAAGGGCATCGCACAGGACATAGCTATGTCCTGGGAGGTATGTTGTCCTGCATAAGGGTGCCTTCCTTTACTCCCTTCCCAATAAAAGGCAGAGGACAGGCTGAGGGCATC
The DNA here is from genome assembly GCA_033318265.1 of Phyllotis vaccarum. Classification (NCBI taxonomy): domain Eukaryota; kingdom Metazoa; phylum Chordata; class Mammalia; order Rodentia; family Cricetidae; genus Phyllotis; species Phyllotis vaccarum. Next base: position 62,998,838 of record JARWLC010000017.1, read on the forward strand.
TTGATCCCTTGAGGGATTAGAGATGACGCCCACGCAAGTCCACAATGTTTTCTGGGGGATAACCACTGCCTCCACCCTCTTACAGGATTCCTTCATTGCTTAGAAAGGAAAAAAGAGGGAGGTGTTGGGAGCCGCTGGCCCCAGCCCCTCAAGATGGCGCCGGTATCCGGTGCTGGCCAAACCGCCTGAGTCAGTAAACAAAGCAAGAGCGCATGTCTTTGGTACTCTTCCAAGACTGGTCTCTCCGCCACTCCTGTGGTGTCATGTGGGATAATGAGCTGCAGCCTATAGAGAGGTGACACGTCCAAGGCAGAGGTCTTTGGTCTATATAAAAATTGGGCTTTTCCTACCTCGTGCTCTCTACATTTTCTGTAAGCTGATGCTCTCCCTCAAGACGCATTAAAGCTTTGCTGAAGAAGAATCCTACGTGTGCCGTGCATTTTCTTGCGGGCGAGAAGTTGGCACGGGACACCTTCTTAAGAAGTATTTTCAAAGACATTCACAGAGCCTTTGGACTGACGTTGGCTTTGATACGTGATTTCATTGGAATTTCTGTCAAACGCAAGACACGAGATTTGCTATTAAAGAATTGAATATAAAGAATGCAAACAAACACTTCCCTACAAGTGAATCACCTAACCATTCAACTCAGTTCTAAAAACTGAATAGAATGCAGTTTTCACTCAGATGAAAGACATATGCTTTCCTTATTAAGAAGTGTTTTCAAAGACATTCACAGAGTGAGTCTACAAAGCCTTTTTACTGACATTGGCTTTTAAACGTGATTTCATTGGAATTTCGGTCAAACGCAAGACACGAGATTTGCTATTAAAGAATTGAATATACAGAATGCAAACAAACACTTCCCTACAAGTGAATCAGATAACCATTCAACTCAGTTCTAAAAACTTAACAGAATGCAGTTTTCACTGAGATAAAAGATGTATGCTTTCCTTCTTAAGAAGTGTTTTCAAAGACATTCACAGAGTGATTCTACGAAGCCCTTTTACTGACATTCGGTTTTAAACGTGATTTCACTGGAATTTTTATCAAACGCAAGACACGGAATTTGCTATTAAAGAATTGAAGATACAGAATGCAAAAAAACACTTCCCTACAAGTGAATCGCCTAACCATTCAACTCAGTTCTAAAAACTGAATAGAATGCAGTTTTCACTCAGATTAAAGACGTATGCTTTCCTTCTAGAGAAGTTTTTTCAAAGACATTCACAGAGAGATTCTACAAAGCCTTTTTACTGACATTGGCTTTTAAACGTGATTTCACTTAAATTTCTGTCAAACACAAGACACGGGATTTGCTAGTAAAGGAAATGAATACAAACAATGCAAACAAACACTTGCTACAAGTGAATCACCTAACCATTCAACTCAGTTCTAAAAACTGAATAGAATGCAGTTTTCACTCAGAAGAAAAACGTTTGCTTTCCTTCTTAAGAAGTGTTTTCAACGTTGACTTTTAAACGTGATTTCACTGGAATTTCTGTCAAATACAAGACACGGGATTTGCTAGTAAAGGAACTGAATACATACAATGCAAACAAACACTTCCCTACCAGTGAATCGCCTAACCATTCAACTCAGTTCTAAACATTGAATAGAATGCACTTTTCACTCAGATGAATGACGTATGCTTTCCTTCTTAAGAAGTGTTTTCAAAGACATTCACAGAGTGATTCTACAAAGCATTTTTACTGACGTTGGCTTTTAAATGTGATTTCACTGGAATTTCTGTCAAACGCAAGACACGAGATTTGCTATTAAAGAATTGAATATAGAGAATGCAAACAAACACTTCCCTACAAGCGAATCACTTAACCATTCAACTCAGTTCTAAAAACGGAATAGAAGGCAGTTTTCACTCAGATTAAAGATGTATGCTTTCCTTCTTATGAAGTGTTTTCAAAGACATTCACAGAGTGATTCTACAGAGCTTTTTTACTGATGTTGGCTTTTCAACGTGATTTCACTGGAATTTCTGCAAATTTAAGACAAGAGATTTGCTATTAAAGAAATGAATATACAGAATGCAAACACTTCCCTACAAGTGAGTTGCCTAACCATTCAACTCAGTTCTAAAAACTTATTAGTATGCAGTTTTCAGTCAGATGAAAGATGTATGCTTTCCTTCTTAAGAAGTGTTTTCAAAGACATTCACAGAGAGATTCTACAAAGCCATTTTACTGATGTTGGCTTTTAAACATGATTTCACTGGAATTTCTGTCAACAGCACGACGCGGGATTTGCTAGTAAAGGAACTGAATAGATACAATGCAAACAAACACTTCCCTACCAGTGAATCGCCTAACCATTCAACTCAGTTCTAAAAGCTGAATAGAATGCAGTTTTCACTCAGATGAAAGATGTACGCTTTACTTCTTAAGAAGTGTTTTCAAAGACATTCACAGAGTGATTCACAGAGCCTTTTTACTGACGTGGGATTTTAAACGTGATTTCACTTAAATTTCAGTCAAACACAAGACACGTCATTGGCTAGTAAAGGAACTGAATACATACAATGCAAACAAACACTTGCTACAAGTGAATCACCTAACCAGTCAACTTAGTACTAAAAACTGAAGAGAATGCAGTTTTCACTCAGATTAAAGACATATGCTTTCCTCCTTAAGAAGTGTTTTCAAAGACATTCACAGAGTGATTCTACAAAGCCTTTTTACTGACATTGGCTTTTAAACGTGATTTCACTTAAATTTCTGTCAAACACAAGACACGGGATTTGCTAGTAAAGGAAATGAATACATACAATGCAAACAAACACTTGCTACAAGTGAATCACCTAACCATTCAACTCAGTTCTAAAAACTGAATAGAATGCAGTTTTCATTCAGAAGAAAAACGTTTGTTTTCCTTCTTATGAAGTGTTTTCAACGTTGGCTTTTAAACGTGATTTCACTGGAATTTCTGTCAAATACAAGACACGGGATTTGCTAGTAAAGGAACTGAATACATACAATGCAAACAAACACTTCCCTACCAGTGAATCGCCTAACCATTCAACTCAGTTCTAAACATTGAATAGAATGCACTTTTCACTCAGATGAAAGATGTATGCTTTCCTTCTTAAGAAGTGTTTTCAAAGACATTCACAGAGTGATTCTACAAAGCATTTTTACTGACGTTGGCTTTTAAACGTGATTTCACTGGAATTTCTGTCAAACGCAAGACACGAGATTTGCTATTAAAGAATTGAATATAGAGAATGCAAACAAATACTTCCCTACAAGCGAATCACTTAACCATTCAACTCAGTTCTAAAAACGGAATAGAAGGCAATTTTCACTAAGATTAAAGATGTATGCTTTCCTTCTTATGAAGTGTTTTCAAAGACATTCACAGAGTGATTCTACAGAGCTTTTTTACTGGTGTTGGCTTTTAAACGTGATTTCACTGGAATTTCTGCAAACTTAAGACAAGAGATTTACTATTAAAGAAATGAATATACAGAATGCAAAAAAACACTTCCCTAGAAGTGAGTTGCCTAACCATTCAACTCAGTTCTAAAAACTGAATAGAATGCAGTTTTCATTCAGATGAAAGACGTATGCTTTTAAGAAGTGCTTTCAAAGACATTCACAGAGTGATTCTACAAAGCGTTTTTACTGAGGATGGCATTTCAACATGATTTCACTGGAATTTCAGTCAAACGCGAGACACGAGATTTGCTGATAAAGAATTGAAGATACAGAATGCAAACAAAAACTTCCCTACAAGTGAATCGCCTAACGATTCAACTCAGTTCTAAAAACTGAATAGAATGCAGTTTTCACTCAGATGAAAGATGTATGCTTTTAAAAATTGTTTTCAAAGATATTCACAGAGTGATTCTAAAAAGCCTTTTTACTGACGTTGGTTTTTAAACGTGAAGACACTGAAGTTTCTGTCAAATGCAAGACACGGGGTTTGCTAGTAAAGGAAGGGATTACATACAATGCAAACAAACACTTCCCTACAAGTGAATCGCCTAACCATTCAACTCAGGTCTAAAAACTAAATAGAATGGAGTTTTAACTCTGATATAAGATGTACGCTTTCCTTCTTAAGAAGTGTTTTCAAAGACATTCACAGAATGATTCTACAAAGCCTTTCTACTGACGTTGGCTTTTAAACGTGATTTCACTTGAATTTCTTTCAAATTGAAGACACGATATTTGCTATTAAAGAATTGAATATACAGAATGCAAACAAACACTACCCTACAAGTGAATCGCCTAAACATTCAACTCAGTTCTAAAAACTGAATAGAATGCAGTTTTCACTCATATGAAAGACATATGCTTTCCTTCTTAAGAATTGTTTTCAAAGACATTCACAGAGTGATTCTACAAAGTCTTTTTACTGATTTTGGCTTTTAAACGTGATTTCACTGGAATTTCTGTCAAACGCAATACACGAGATTTGCTGTTAAAGAATTGAACATACAGAATGCAAACAAACACTTCCCTACCAGTGAGTCGCCTAACCCTTCAACTCAGTTCTAAAAACTGAATAGAATGCAGTTTTCACTCAGATGAAAGACGTATGCTTTGCTTCTTAAGTAGTGTTTTCAAAGACATTCACAGAGTGATTCTACAAAGCCTTTTGACTGACATTGGCTTTTAAACGTGATTTCACTGAAATTTCTGTCAAACACAAGACCCGGGATTTGCTAGTAAAGGACCTGAATACATACAATGCAAACAAACACTTCCCTACCAGTGAATCATCTAACCTCAACCCACTTCTAAAAATTGATTAGTATGCAGTTTTCACTCAGATGAAATACGTATGCTTTCTTTCTTAAGAAGTATTTTCAAAGACATTCACAGAGTGATTCTACAAAGCCTTTTTACTGAAGTTGGCTTTTAAACGTGATTTCAGTGGAATGTCTGTTAAATGCAAGACACGAGATTTCCTATTAAAGAATTGAATATACAGAATGCAAACAAACACTTCTCAACAAGTGAATCGCCTAACCATTCAACTCAGTTCGAAAAACTGAATAGAATGGAGTTTTCACTCAGATGAAAGACGTATGCTTTTAAGAAGTGTTTTAAAAGACATTCACAGAGTGATTCTACAAAGCCTTTTTACTGACATTGGCTTTTAAACGTGATTTCACTGAAATTTCTGTCAAACACAAGACCCAGGATTTGTTAGTAAAGGACCTGAATACATACAATGCAAACAAACACTTCCCTACTAGTGAATTGCCTAATCATTCAACTCAGTTCTAAAAACTGAATAAAATGCAGTTTTCACTCAGATAAAAGATGTAAGCTTTCCTTCTTAAGAAGTAATTTCAAAGACATTCACAGAGTGATTCTACAAAGCCTTTTTACTGATGTTGGCTTTTAAACGTGATTTCAGTGGAATTTCTGTTAAATGCAAGACACGAGATTTGCTATTAAAGAAATGAATAGACAGAATGCAAACAAACACTTCTCAACAAGTGAATCGCCTAACCATTCAACTCAGTTCTAAAAACCGAATCGAATGCAGTTTTCACTCAGATGAAAGACATATGCTTCTTAAGAAGTGAATTCAAAGACATTCACAGAGTGATTCTACAAAGCCTTTTTACTGACGTTGGCTTTTAAACGTGATTTCACTGGAATTTCTGTCAAATGCAAGACACTGATTTGCTATTAAAGAATTGAAGATACAGAATGCAAACAGATACTTCCCTACAAGTGAATCACCTTACCATTCAACTCAGTTCTAATAACTGAATAGAATGGAGTTTTCACTCAGTTAAAAGATGTACGCTTTCCTTCTTAAGAAGTGTTTTCAAGGACATTCAAAGACTGATTCTACAAAGCCTTTTTACTGATGTTGTCTTATAAACGTGTTTTCACTGAAATTTCTGTCAAAAGCGAGACACAAGGTTTGCTTGTAAAGGAACGGATTACATACAATGCAAACAAACACTTTCCAACAAGTGAATCGCATAACCATTTAACTCAGTTCTAAAAACAGAAGAGAATGCAGTTTTCACTCAGATGAAAGACATATGCTTCTTAAGAAGTGAATTCAAAGACATTCACAGAGTGATTCTACAAAGCCTTTTTACTGACGTTGGCTTTTAAACGTGATTTCACTGGAATTTCTGTCAAATGCAAGACACTGATTTGCTATTAAAGAATTGAAGATACAGAATGCAAACAGATACTTCCCTACAAGTGAATCACCTTACCATTCAACTCAGTTCTAATAACTGAATAGAATGGAGTTTTCACTCAGTTAAAAGATGTATGCTTTCCTTCTTAAGAAGTGTTTTCAAGGACATTCAAAGACTGATTCTACAAAGCCTTTTTACTGATGTTGTCTTATAAACGTGATTTCACTGAAATTTCTGTCAAAAGCGAGACACAAGGTTTGCTTGTAAAGGAACGGATTACATACAATGCAAACAAACACTTTCCAACAAGTGAATCGCATAACCATTTAACTCAGTTCTAAAAACAGAAGAGAATGCAGTTTTCACTCAGATGAAACATGTATGCTTTTAAAAATTGTTTTCAATGATATTCACAGAGTGATTCTAAAAAGCCTTTTTACTGACGTTGGTTTTTAAACATGAAGACACTGAAGTTTCTTTCAAATGCAAGACACGGGGTTTGCTAGTAAAGGAAGGGATTACATACAATGCAAACAAACACTTCCCTACAAGGGAATCGCCTAACCATTCAACTCAGTTCTAAAAACTAAATAGAATGGAGTTTTAACTCTGATGAAAGATGTATGCTTTCCTTCTTAAGAAGTGTTTTCAAAGACATTCACAGAATGATTCTACAAAGCCTTTCTACTGACATTGGCTTTTAAACGTGATTTCACTTGAATTTCTTTCAAATTGAAGACACGATATTTGCTATTAAAAAATTGAATATACAGAATGCAAACAAACACTACCCTACAAGTGAATTGCCTAACCATTCAACTCAGTTCTAAAAACTGAATAGAATGCAGTTTTCACTCATATGAAAGACGTATGCTTTCCTTCTTAAGAAGTGTTTTCAAAGACATTCACAGAGTGATTCTACAAAGTCTTTTTACTGACTTTGGCTTTTAAACGTGATTTCACTGGAATTTCTTTCAAACGCAAGACATGAGATTTGCTGTTAAAGAATTGAACATACAGAAGGAAAACAAACACTTCCCTACCAGTGAGTCGCCTAACCCTTCAACTCAGTTCTAAAAACTGAATAGAATGCAGTTTTCACTGAGATAAAAGATGTATGCTTTCCTTCTTAAGAAGTGTTTTCAAAGACATTCCCAGAGTGATTCCACAAAGCCTTTTAACTGATGTTGCCTTTGAAATGTGATTTCACTGAAATTTCTGTCAAACGGCAAGAAACCAGATTTGCTACAAATGGATCTGAATACATACAATGCAAACAAACACTTCCCTACAAGTGAATCGCCTAACCATTCAACTCAGTTCTAAAAATTGAGTAGAATGCAGTTTTCACTCAGATGAAAGATGTATGGTTTCCTTCTTAATAAGTGTTTTCAAAGTCAGTTACAGAGTGATTCCACAGAGCCTTTTTACTGACGTGAGGTTTTAAACGTGATTTCACTTAAATTTCTGTAAAAAACAACACAAGGGATTTTCTAGTAAGGGAACTGAATACATAAAATGCAAACAAACATTTGCCGACCAGTGAATAGCCTAACCATTCAACTCAGTTCTAAAAACTAGATAGAATGCAGTTTTCACTCAGATGAAAGACATATGCTTCTTAAGAAGTGAATTCAAAGACATTCACAGTGTGATTCTACAAAGCCTTTTTACTGACCTTGCTTTTCAACGTGATTTCACTGAAATTTCTGTCAAATGCAAGACACAGGATTTGCTAGTAAAGGACCTATATACATACAATGCAAACAAACACTTCCCTACCAGTGAATCGTCTAATCCTCAACCTAGTTCTAAAAACTGATTAGAATGCAGTTTTCACTCAGATGAAAGACTTATGCTTTCCTTCTTAAAAACTGTTTTCAAAGACTTTCACAGAGTGATTCTACAAAGCCTTTTGACTGACGTTTGCTTTTAAATGTGAATTTACTGGAATTTCTGTCAAACGCGAGACACGAGATTTGCTGTTAAAGAATTGAAGATACATAATGCAAACAAACACTTCCCTACAAGTGAATCGCATAACTATTCAACTAAGTTCTAAAAACCGAATCGAATGCAGTTTTCACTCAGATGAAAGACATATGCTTCTTAAGAAGTGAATTCAAAGACATTCACAGAGTGACTATACAAAGCCTTTTTACTGACGTTGGCTTTTAAACACGATTTCACTGGAATTTCTGTCAAATGCAAGACAGAGATTTGCTATTAAAGAATTGAAGATACAGAATGCAAACAAATACGTTCCTACAAGTGAATCGCCTAAACATTCACCACTGTTCCAAAAACTCCATAGAATGCAGTTTTCACTCAGATGAAATACGTATGCTTTCCTTCTTAAGAAGTGTTTTCAAAGACATTCACAGAGTGATTCTACAAAGCCTTTTTACTGATGTTGGCTTTTAAACGCAATTTCACTGGAATTTCTGTCAAACGCAAGATAGAGATTTGCTAATAAAGAATTCAAGATACAGAATGCAAACAAACACGTTCCTACAAGTGAATCGCCTAAACATTCACCACAGTTCCAAAAACTGCATAGAATGCAGTTTTCACTCAGATGAAAGACTTATGCTTTCCTTCTTAAGAAGTGTTTTCAAAGACATTCACAGAGTGATTCTACAAAGCCTTTTTACTGACATTGACTTTTAAACCTGATTTCACTGGAATTTCTGTCAAACTCAAGACACGAGATTTGCTGCTAAAGAATTGAAGATACAGAATGCAAACAAACTTTTCCCTACAAGTGAGTCGCCTAACCATTCAACTCAGTTCTAAAAACTGAATAGAATGCAGTTTTCTCTCAGAGGAAAGACGTATGCTTTCCTTCTTAAGAAGTGTTTTCAAAGACATTCACAGAGTGATTCTACAAAGAATTTTTACTGACATTGGCTTTTAAACGCGATTTCACTGGAATTTCTGTCAAACGCAAGACAGAGATTTGCTATTAAAGAATTGAAGACACAGAATGCAAACAAACACGTTCCTACAAGTGAATCGCCTAACCATTCACCACAGTTCCAAAAACTGCATAGAATGCAGTTTACACTCAGATGAAATACGTATGCTTTCGTTCTTAAGAAGTGTTTTCAAAGACATTCACAGAGTGATTCTACAAAGCCTTTTTACTGACGTTGGCTTTTAAACGCAATTTCACTGGAATTTCTGTCAAACGCAAGACAGAGATTTGCTATTAAAGATTTGAAGATACAGAATGCAAACAAACTTTTCCCTACAAGTGAGTCGCCTAACGATTCAACTCAGTTCTAAAAACTGAATAGAATGCAGTTGTCACTCAGATGAAAGACGTATGCTTTTAAGAAGTGTTTTTAAAGACATTCACAGAGTGATTCTACAAAGCCTTTTTACTGACGTTGGTTTTTAAATGTGATTTCACTGGAATTACTGTCAAAAGCAAGACACGAGATTTGCTGTTAAAAAATTGAAGATACAGAATGCAAACAAACACTTCCCTAAAAGTGAATCGCCTAACCATTCAACTCAGTTCTAAAAACTGAATAGAAAGCAGTTTTAACTCAGATGAAAGACGTATGCTTTTAAGAAGTGTTTTCAAAGACATTCACAGAGTGATTCTACAAAGCCTTTTTACTGACATTGGCTTTTAAACGTGATTTCACTGGAATTTCTGTCAAACGCAAGACAGAGATTTGCTATTAAAGATTTGAAGATACAGAATGCAAACAAACACGTTCCTACAAGTGAATCGCCTCAACATTCACCACAGTTCCAAAAACTGCATAGAGTGCAGTTTTCACTCAGACGAAAGACATATGCTTTCGTTCTTAAGAAGCGTTTTCAAAGACATTCACAGAGTGATTCTACAAAGCCTTTTTACTGACGTTGGCTTTTAAACGAATTTCACCGGAATTTCTGTCAAACGCAAGACAGAGATTTCCTATTAAAGAATTGAAGATACAGAATGCAAACAAACACTTTCCTACAAGTGAATCGCCTAAACATTCACCACAGTTCCAAAAACTGCATAGAATGCACTTTTCACTCAGATGAAAGACGTATGCTTTCCTTCTTAAGAAGCGTTTTCAAAGACATTCACAGAGTGATTCTACAAAGCCTTTTTACTGACTTAGGCTTTTAAACACGATTTCACTGGAATTTCTGTCAAACACAAGACAGAGATTTGCTAATAAAGAATTGAAGATACAGAATGCAAACAAACAAGTTCCTACAAGTGAATCACCTAAACATTCACCACAGTTCCAAAAACTGCATAGAATGCAGTTTTCACTCAGATGAAAGACGTATGCTTTCGTTCTTAAGAAGTGTTTTCAAAGACATTCACAGAGTGCTTCTACAAAGCCTTTTTATTGATGTTGGCTTTTAAACGCGATTTCACTGGAATTTCTGTCAAACGCAAGACAGATTTGCTATTAAAGAATTGAAGACACAGAATGCAAACATACACTTTCCTACAAGTGAATCGCCTAACCATTCACCACAGTTCCAAAAACTGCATAGAATGCAGTTTACACTCAGATGAAATACGTATGCTTTCGTTCTTAAGAAGTGTTTTCAAAGACATTCACAGAGTGATTCTACAAAGCCTTTTTACTGACTTTGGCTTTTAAACGCAATTTCACTGGAATTTCTGTCAAACGCAAGACAGAGATTTGCTAATAAAGAATTGAAGATACAGAATGCAAACAAACACGTTCCTACAAGTGAATCGCCTAAACATTCACCACAGTTCCAAAAACTGCATAGAATGCAGTTTTCACTCAGATGAAAGGCGTATGCTTTCCTTCTTAAGAAGTGTTTTCAAAGACATTCACAGAGTGATTCTACAAAGCCTTTTTACTGACATTGACTTTTAAACATGATTTCACTGGAATTTCTGTCAAACTCAAGACACGAGATTTGCTGCTAAAGAATTGAAGATACAGAATGCAAACAAACTTTTCCCTACAAGTGAGTCGCCTATCCATTCAACTCAGTTCTAAAAACTGAATAGAATGCAGTTGTCACTCAGATGAAAGACGTATGCTTTTAAGAAGTGTTTTTAAAGACATTCACAGAGTGATTCTACAAAGCCTTTTTACTGACGTTGGCTTTTAAATGTGATTTCACTGGAATTACTGTCAAAAGCAAGACACGAGATTTGCTGTTAAAAAATTGAAGATACAGAATGCAAACAAACACTTCCCTAAAAGTGAATCGCCTAACCATTCAACTCAGTTCTAAAAACTGAATAGAAAGCAGTTTTCACTCAGATGAAAGACGTATGCTTTTAAGAAGTGTTTTCAAAGACATTCACAGAGTGATTCTACAAAGCCTTTTTACTGATGTTGGCTTTTAAAGGCGATTTCACTGGAATTTCTGTCAAACGCAAGACAGAGATTTGCTATTAAAGAATTGATGATACAGAAAGCAAACAAACATGTTCCTACAAGTGAATCGCCTAAACATTCACCACAGTTCCAAAAACTGCATAGAATGCAGTTTTCACTCAGATGAAAGACATATGCTTTCCTTCTTAAGAAATGTTTTCAAAGACATTCACAGAGTGATTCTACAAAGCCTTTTTACTGACTTTGGCTTTTAAACACGATTTCACTGGAATTTCTGTCAAACGCAAGACAGAGATTTGCTAATAAAGAATTGAAGATACAGAATGCAAACAAACACGTTCCTACAAGTGAATCGCCTAAACATTCACCACAGTTCCAAAAACTGCATAGAATGCACTTTTCACTCAGATGAAAGACGTATGCTTTCCTTCTTAAGAAGCGTTTTCAAAGACATTCACAGAGTGATTCTACAAAGCCTTTTTACTGACTTTGGCTTTTAAACACTATTTCACTGGAATTTCTGTCAAACACAAGACAGAGATTTGCTAATAAAGAATTGAAGATACAGAATGCAAACAAACAAGTTCCTACAAGTGAATCGCCTAAACATTCACCACAGTTCCAAATACTGCATAGAATGCAGTTTTCACTCAGATGAAAGACGTATGCTTTCCTTCTTAAGAAGTGTTTTCAAAGACATTCACAGAGTGATTCTACAAAGCCTTTTTACTGACGTTGGCTTTTAAACGCGATTTCACTGGAATTTCTGTCAAATGCAAGACAGAGATTTGCTATTAAAGAATTGAAGACACAGAATGCAAACAAACACGTTCCTACAAGTGAATCGCCTAACCATTCACCACAGTTCGAAAAATGGCATAGAATGCAGTTTTCACTCAGATGAAATACGTATGCTTTCGTTCTTAAGAAGTGTTTTCAAAGACATTCACAGAGTGATTCTAAAAAGCCTTTTTACTGATGTTGGCTTTTAAACATGATTTCACTGGAATTTCTGACAAACGCAAGACAGAGATTTGCTGTTAAAGAATTGAAGATACAGAATACAAACAAAAACTTCCCTACAAGTGAATCGAATAACGATTAAACTCAGTTCTAAAAACTGAAGAGAATGCAGTTTTCACTCAGATGAAAGACGTATGCTTTTAAGGAGTGTTTTCAAAGACATTCACAGAGTGATTCTACAAAGCCTTTTTACTGACATTGGCTTTTAAACGTGATTTCACTGGAATTTCTGTCAAACGCAAGACAGAGATTTGCTATTAAAGATTTGAAGATACAGAATGCAAACAAACACGTTCCTACAAGTGAATCGCCTAAACATTCACCACAGTTCCAAAAACTGCATAGAGTGCAGTTTTCACTCAGATGAAAGACATATGCTTTCGTTCTTAAGAAGCGTTTTCAAAGACATTCACAGAGTGATTCTACAAAGCCTTTTTACTGACGTTGGCTTTCAAACGCGATTTCACCGGAATTTCTGTCAAACGCAAGACAGAGATTTCCTATTAAAGAATTGAAGATACAGAATGCAAACAAACACTTTCCTACAAGTGAATCGCCTAAACATTCACCACAGTTCCAAATACTGCATAGAATGCACTTTTCACTCAGATGAAAGACGTATGCTTTCCTTCTTAAGAAGCATTTTCAAAGACATTCACAGAGTGATTCTACAAAGCCTTTTTACTGACTTTGGCTTTTAAACACGATTTCACTGGAATTTCTGTCAAACACAAGACAGAGATTTGCTAATAAAGAATTGAAGATACAGAATGCAAACAAACAAGTTCCTACAAGTGAATCGCCTAAACATTCACCACAGTTCCAAAAACTGCATAGAATGCAGTTTTCACTAATGAAAGACGTATGCTTTCGTTCTTAAGAAGTGTTTTCAAAGACATTCACAGAGTGATTCTACAAAGCCTTTTTACTGATGTTGGCTTTTAAACGCGATTTCACTGGAATTTCTGTCAAACCAAGACAGATTTGCTATTAAAGAATTGAAGATACAGAATGCAAACAAACACGTTCCTACAAGTGAATCGCCTAAACATTCACCACAGTTCCAAAAACTGCATAGAATGCAGTTTTCACTCAGATGAAAGACATATGCTTTCATTCTTAAGAAGTGTTTTCAAAGACATTCACAGAGTGATTCTACAAAGCCTTTTTACTTAATTTGGCTTTAAACGCGATTTCACAGGAATTTCTGTCAAACGCAAGACAGAGATTTGCTAATAAAGTATTGAAGATACAGAATACAAACAAAAACTTCCCTACAAGTGAATCACCTAACGATTAAACTAACTTCTAAAAACTGAATAGAATGCAGTTTTCACTCAGATGAAAGACGTATGCTTTTAAGTAGTGTTTTCAAAGACATTCACAGAGTGATTCTACAAAGCCTTTTTACTGACATTGGCTTTTAAACGTGATTTCACTGAAATTTCTGTCAAACACAAAACCCGGGAATTGTTAGTAAAGGACCTGAATACATACAATGCAAACAAACACTTCCCTACTAGTGAATCACCTAATCATTCACCACAGTTCCAAAAACTGCATAGAATGCAGTTTTCACTCAGATGAAAGACGTATGCTTTCTTCTTAAGAAGTGTTTTCAAAGACATTCACAGAGTGATTCTACAAAGCCTTTTTACTGATGTTGGCTTTTAAACGCAATTTCACTGGAATTTCTGTCAAACGCAAGACAGAGATTTGCTATTAAAGAATTGAAGATACAGAATGCAAACAAACACTTCCCTACAAGCGAATCACTTAACCATTCAACTCAGTTCTAAAAACGGAATAGAAGGCAATTTTCACTCAGATTAAAGATGTATGCTTTCCTTCTTATGAAGTGTTTTCAAAGACATTCACAGAGTGATTCTACAAAGCCTTTTTACTGACATTGGCTTTTAAACGTGATTTCACTGGAATTTCTGTCAAACGCAAGACAGAGATTTGCTGTTAAAGAATTGAAGATACAGAATGCAAACAAACACTTTCCTACAAGTGAATCGCCTAACCATTCAACTCAGTTCTAAAAACTGAATAGAAAGCAGATTTCACTCAGATGAAAGACGTATGCTTTCCTTCTTAAGAAGTGTTTTCAAAGACATTCACAGAGTGATTCTACAAAGCGTTTTTACTGACGTTGGCTTTTAAAGGTGATTTCTTTGGAATTTCTGTCAAACGCGAGACACGAGATTTGCTGTTAAAGAATTGAAGATACAGAAGGCAAACAAACACTTTCCTACAAGTGAATCGCCTAACCATTCAACTCAGTTCTGAAAACTGAATAGAAAGCAGTTTTCACTCAGATGAAAGACGTATGCTTTTAAGAAGTGTTTTCAAAGACATTCACAGAGTGATTCTACAAAGCCATTTTACTGACATTGGCTTTTAAACGTGATTTTACTGAAATTTCTGTCAAACACAAAACCCGGGAATTGTTAGTAAAGGACCTGAATACATACAATGCAAACAAACACTTCCCTACTAGTGAATCACATAATCATTCACCACAGTTCCAAAAACTGCATAGAATGCAGTTTTCACTCAGATGAAAGACGTATGCTTTCCTTCTTAAGAAGCGTTTTCAAAGACATTCACAGAGTGATTCTACAAAGCCTTTTTACTGACGTTGGCTTTTAAACGCGATTTGAATGGAATTTCTGTCAAACGCAAAACAGAGATTTGCTATTAAAGAATTGAAGATACAGAATGCAAACACACACGTTCCTACAAGTGAATCGCCTAAACATTCAGAACAGTTCCAAAAACATCATAGAATGCACTTTTCACTCAGATGAAAGACGTATGCTTTCCTTCTTAAGAAGCGTTTTCAAAGACATTCACAGAGTGATTCTACAAAGTCTTTTTACTGCCATTGGCTTTTAAACACGATTTCACTGGAATTTCTGTCAAATGCAAGACAGAGATTTGGTATTAAAGAATTGAAGATACAGAATGCAAACAAACACTTTCCTACAAGTGAATCGCCTAAACATTCACCACAGTTCCAAAAACTGCATAGAATGCAGTTTTCACTCAGATGAAAGACGTATGCTTTCGTTCTTAAGAAGTGTTTTCAAAGACATTCACAGAGTGCTTCTACAAAGCCTTTTTACTGACGTTGGCTTTTAAACGCGATTTCACTGGAATTTCTTTCAAACACAAGACAGAGATTTGCTATTAAAGAATTGAAGATACAGAATGCAAACAAACACGTTCCTACAAGTGAATCGCCTAAACTTTCACCACAGTTCCAAAAACTGCATAGAATGCTGTTTTCACTCAGATGAAAGACTTATGCTTTTCTTCTTAAGAAGTGTTTTCAAAGACATTCACAGAGTGATTCTACAAAACCTTTTAACTGACGTTGGCTTTTAAACGCGATTTCACTGGAATATCTGTCAAATGCAAGACAGAGATTTGCTATTAAAGAATTGAAGACACAGAATGCAAACAAACACGTTCCTACAAGTGAATCGCCTAAGCATTCACCACAGTTCCAGAAACTGCATAGAATGCAGTTTTCACTCAGATGAAAGATGTATGCTTTCTTTCTTAAGAAGCATTTTCAAAGACATTCACAGAGTGATTCTATAAAGCCTTTTTACTGACATTGGCTTTTAAACGCGATTTCACTGGAATTTCTGTCAAACGCAGGACAGAGATATGCTATTAAAGAATTGAAGATACAGAATACAAACAAACACGTTCCTACAAGTGAATCGCCTAAACATTCACCACAGTTCCAAAAACTGCATAGAATGCAGTTTTCACTCAGATGAAAGACGTATGCTTTCCTTCTTAAGAAGTGTTTTCAAAGACATTCACAGAGTGATTATCCAAAGCCTTTTTACTGACATTGGCTTTTAAACATGATTTCACTGGAATTTCTGTCAAATGCAAGACAGAAATTTGCTATTAAAGAATTGAAGATACAGAATGCAAACAAACACGTTCCTACAAGTGAATTGCCTAAACATTCACCACAGTTCCAAAAACTCCATAGAATGCAGTTTTCACTCAGATGAAAGACGTATGCTTTCTTCTTAAGAAGTGTTTTCAAAGACATTCACAGAGTGATTCTACAAAGCCTTTTTACTGACTTTGGCTTTTAAACGCGATTTCACTGGAATTTCTGTCAAAGGCAAGACAGAGATATACTATTAAAGAATTGAAGATACAGAATGCAAACAAACACGTTCCTACAAGTGAATCGCCTAAACATTCACCACAGTTCCAAAAACTGCATAGAATGCAGTTTTCACTCAGATGAAAGACATAAGCTTTTCTTCTTAAGAAATGTTTTCAAAGACATTCACAGAGTGATTCTACAAAGCCTTTTTACTGACGTTGGCTTTTAAACGCGATTTCACTGGAATTTCTGTCAAACGCAAGACAGAGATTTGCTAATAAAGAATTGAAGATACAGAATGCAAACAAACACTTCCCTAAAAGTGAATCGCCTAACCATTCAACTCAGTTCTAAAAACTGAATAGAAAGCAGTTTTCACTCAGATGAAAGACGTATGCTTTTAAGAAGTGTTTTCAAAGACATTCACAGAGTGATTCTACAAAGCCTTTTTACTGACGTTGGGTTTTAAACGCAATTTCACTGGAATTTCTGTCAAACGCAAGACAGAGATTTGCTAATAAAGAATTGAAGATACAGAATGCAAACAAACACGTTCCTACAAGTGAATCGCCTAAACATTCACCACAGTTCCAAAAACTGCATAGAATGCAGTTTTCACTCAGATGAAAGACGTATGCTTTCCTTCTTAAGAAGTGTTTTCAAAGACATTCACAGAGTGATTCTACAAAGCCTTTTTACTGACGTTGACTTTTAAAATTGATTTCACTGGAATTTCTGTCAAACTCAAGACACGAGATTTGCTGCTAAAGAATTGAAGATACAGAATGCAAACAAACTTTTCCCTACAAGTGAGTCGCCTAACCATTCAACTCAGTTCTAAAAACTGAATAGAATGCAGTTGTCACTCAGATGAAAGACGTATGCTTTTAAGAAGTGTTTTTAAAGACATTCACAGAGTGATTCTACAAAGCCTTTTTAATGACGTTGGCTTTTAAATGTGATTTCACTGGAATTACTGTCAAAAGCAAGACACGAGATTTGCTGTTAAAAAATTGAAGATACAGAATGCAAACAAACACTTCCCTAAAAGTGAATCGCCTAACCATTCAACTCAGTTCTAAAAACTGAATAGAAAGCAGTTTTCACTCAGATGAAAGACGTATGCTTTTAAGAAGTGTTTTCAAAGACATTCACAGAGTGATTCTACAAAACCTTTTAACTGACGTTGGCTTTTAAACGCGATTTCACTGGAATATCTGTCAAATGCAAGACAGAGATTTGCTATTAAAGAATTGAAGACACAGAATGCAAACAAACACGTTCCTACAAGTGAATCGCCTAAGCATTCACCACAGTTCCAAAAACTGCATAGAATGCAGTTTTCACTCAGATGAAAGACGTATGCTTTCTTCTTAAGAAGTGTTTTCAAAGACATTCACAGAGTGATTCTACAAAGCCTTTTTACTGACTTTGGCTTTTAAACGCGATTTCACTGGAATTTCTGTCAAAGGCAAGACAGAGATTTACTATTAAAGAATTGAAGATACAGAATGCAAACAAACACGTTCCTACAAGTGAATCGCCTAAATATTCACCACAGTTCCAAAAACTGCATAGAATGCAGTTTTCACTCAGATGAAAGACATATGCTTTCCTTCTTAAGAAGTGTTTTCAAAGACATTCACAGAGTGATTCTACAAAGCCTTTTTACTGACGTTGGATTTAAACGCGATTTCACCGGAATTTCTGTCAAACGCAAGACAGAGATTTCCTATAAAAGAATTGAAGATACAGAATGCAAACAAACACTTTCCTACAAGTGAATCGCCTAAACATTCACCACAGTTCCAAAAACTGCATAGAATGCAGTTTTCACTCAGATGAAAGACATATGCTTTTCTTCTTAAGAAATGTTTTCAAAGACATTCACAGAGTGATTCTACAAAGCCTTTTTACTGACGTTGGCTTTTAAACGCGATTTCACTGGAATTTCTGTCAAACGCAAGACAGAGATTTGCTAATAAAGAATTGAAGATACAGAATGCAAACAAACACTTCCCTAAAAGTGAATCGCCTAACCATTCAACTCAGTTCTAAAAACTGAATAGAAAGCAGTTTTCACTCAGATGAAAGACGTATGCTTTTAAGAAGTGTTTTCAAAGACATTCACAGAGTGATTCTACAAAGCCTTTTTACTGACGTTGGCTTTTAAACGCAATTTCACTGGAATTTCTGTCAAACGCAAGACAGAGATTTGCTAATAAAGAATTGAAGATACAGAATGCAAACAAACACGTTCCTACAAGTGAATCGCCTAAACATTCACCACAGTTCCAAAAACTGCATAGAATGCAGTTTTCACTCAGATGAAAGACGTATGCTTTCCTTCTTAAGAAGTGTTTTTAAAGACATTCACAGAGTGATTCTACAAAGCCTTTTTAATGACATTGGCTTTTAAAATTGATTTCACTGGAATTTCTGTCAAACTCAAGACACGAGATTTGCTGCTAAAGAATTGAAGATACAGAATGCAAACAAACACTTCCCTAAAAGTGAATCGCCTAACCATTCAACTCAGTTCTAAAAACTGAATAGAAAGCAGTTTTCACTCAGATGAAAGACGTATGCTTTTAAGAAGTGTTTTCAAAGACATTCACAGAGTGATTCTACAAAGCCTTTTTACTGACGTTGGCTTTTAAACGCGATTTCACTGGAATTTCTCTCAATCGCAAGACAGAGATTTGCTATTAAAGAATTGATTATACAGAAAGCAAACAAACATGTTCCTACAAGTGAATTGCCTAAACATTCACCACAGTTCCAAAAACTGCATAGAATGCAGTTTTCACTCAGATGAAAGACGTATGCTTTCTTCTTAAGAAGTGTTTTCAAAGACATTCACAGAGTGATTCTACAAAGACTTTTTACTGACTTTGGCTTTTAAAAGCGATTTCACTGGAATTTCTGTCAAAGGCAAGACAGAGATTTACTATTAAAGAATAGAAGATACAGAATGCAAACAAACACGTTCCTACAAGTGAATCGCCTAAACATTCACCACAGTTCCAAAAACTGCATAGAATGCAGTTTTCACTCAGATGAAAGACATATGCTTTCCTTCTTAAGAAGTGTTTTCAAAGACATTCACAGAGTGATTCTACAAAGCCTTTTTACTGACGTTTGCTTTTAAACGCGATTTCACCGGAATTTCTGTCAAACGCAAGACAGAGATTTGCTATTAAAGAATTGAAGATACCGAATGCAAACAAACATGTTCCCACAAGTGAATCGCCTAAACATTCACCACAGTTCCAAAAACTGCATAGAATGCAGTTTTCACTCAGATGAAAGACATATGCTTTTCTTCTTAAGAAATGTTTTCAAAGACATTCACAGAGTGATTCTACAAAGCCTTTTTACTGACGTTGGCTTTTAAACACGATTTCACTGGAATTTCTGTCAAACACAGGACAGAGATTTGCATTTAAAGAATTGAAGATACAGAATGCAAACAAACTTTTCCCTACAATTGAGTCGCCTAACGATTCAACTCAGTTCTAAAAACTGAATAGAATGCAGTTTTCAAACAGATGAAAGAGGTACGCTTTTAAGAAGTGTTTTCAAAGACATTCACAGAGCGATTATACAAAGTCTTTTTACTGACGTTGGCTTTTAAACGCGATTTCACAGGAATTTCTGTCAAACACAATACAGAGATTTGCTATTAAAGAATTGAAGATACAGAATGCAAACAAACACGTTCCTACAAGTGAATCGCTTAAACATTCACCACAGTTCCAAAAACTGCATAGAATGCAGTTTTCACTCAGATGAAAGACATTTGCTTTCCTTCTTAAGAAGTGTTTTCAAAGACATTCATAGAGTGACTCTATAAAGCCCTTTTACTGACGTAGGTTTTTAAACGTGATTTCACTGGAATTTTTGTCAAACGCAAGACACAAGATTTGCTGTTATAGAATTGAAGATACAGAATGCAAACAAACACTTCCCTACAAGTGAATCGCCTAACCATTCAACTCAGTTCTAAAAACTGAATAGAATGCAGTTTTCTCACAGAGGAAAGACGTATGCTTTCCTTCTTAAGAATTGTTTTCAAAGACATTCACAGAGTGATTCTACAAAGCGTTTTTACTGACGGTGGCTTTTAAAGGTGATTTCATTGGAATTTCTGTCAAACGCGAGACACGAGATTTGCTGTTAAAGAATTGAAGATACAGATGCAAACAAATACTTTCCTACAAGTGAATCGCCTAAACATTCACAACAGTTCCAAAAACATCATAGAATGCACTTTTCACTCAGATGAAAGACGTATGCTTTCCTTCTTAAGAAGCGTTTTCAAAGACATTCACAGAGTGATTCTAGAAAGCCTTTTTACTGCCATTGGCTATTAAACGCCATTTCACTGGAATTTCTGTCAAACGCAAGACAGAGATTTGCTATTAAAGAATTGAAGATACAGAATGCAAACAAACACGTTCCTACAAGTGAATCGGCTAAACATTCACCACAGTTCCAAAAACTGCATAGAATGCAGTTTTCACTCAGATGAAAGACGTATGCTTTCCTTCTGAAGAAGTGTTTTCAAAGACATTCACAGAGTGATTCTACAAAGCCTTTTTACTGAAGTTGGCTTTAAACGCGATTTCACTGGAATTTCTGTCAAACGCAAGACAGAGATTTGCTAATAAAGAATTGAAGATACAGAATACAAACAAAAACTTCCCTACAAGTGAATCGCTTAACGATTAAACTCAGTTCTAAAAACTGAATAGAATGCAGTTTTCACTCAGATGAAAGACGTATGCTTTTAAGTAGTGTTTTCAAAGACATTCACAGAGTGATTCTACAAAGCCTTTTTACTGACATTGGCTTTTAAAGGTGATTTCACTGGAATTTCTGTCAAATGCAAGACAGAGACTTGCTATTAAAGAATTGAAGATACAGAATGCAAACAAACACGTTCCTACAAGTGAATCGCCTAAACATTCACCACAGTTCCAAAAACTCCATAGAATGCAGCTTTCACTCAGATGAAAGACGTATGCTTTCGTTCTTAAGAAGTGTTTTCAAAGACATTCACAGAGTGCTTCTACAAAACCTTTTTACTGACGTTGGCTTTTAAACGCGATTTCACTGGAATTTCTTTCAAACACAAGACAGAGATTTGCTATTAAAGAATTGAAGATACAGAATGCAAACAAACACGTTCCTACAAGTGAATCGCCTAAACTTTCACCACAGTTCCAAAAACTTCATAGAATGCTGTTTTCACTCAGATGAAAGACTTATGCTTTTCTTCTTAAGAAGTGTTTTCAAAGACATTCACAGAGTGATTCTACAAAACCTTTTAACTGACGTTGGCTTTTAAACGCGATTTCACTGGAATATCTGTCAAATGCAAGACAGAGATTTGCTATAAAAGAATTGAAGACACAGAATGCAAACAAACACGTTCCTACAAGTGAATCGCCTAAGCATTCACCACAGTTCCAGAAACTGCATAGAATGCAGTTTTTACTCAGATGAAAGATGTATGCTTTCTTTCTTAAGAAGCATTTTCAAAGACATTCACAGAGTGATTCTATAAAGCCTTTTTACTGACATTGGCTTTTAAACGCGATTTCACTGGAATTTCTGTCAAACGCAGGACAGAGATATGCTATTAAAGAATTGAAGATACAGAATACAAACAAACACGTTCCTACAAGTGAATCGCCTAAACATTCACCACAGTTCCAAAAACTGCATAGAATGCAGTTTTCACTCAGATGAAAGACGTATGCTTTCCTTCTTAAGAAGTGTTTTCAAAGACATTCACAGAGTGATTATCCAAAGCCTTTTTACTGACATTGGCTTTTAAACATGATTTCACTGGAATTTCTGTCAAATGCAAGACAGAAATTTGCTATTAAAGAATTGAAGATACAGAATGCAAACAAACACGTTCCTACAAGTGAATTGCCTAAACATTCACCACAGTTCCAAAAACTCCATAGAATGCAGTTTTCACTCAGATGAAAGACGTATGCTTTCCTTCTTAAGAAGTGTTTTCAAAGACATTCACAGAGTGATTCTACAAAGCCTTTTTACTGACGTTGGCTTTTAAACGCAATTTCACTGGAATTTCTGTCAAACGCAAGACAGAGATTTGCTAATAAAGAATTGAAGATACAGAATGCAAACAAACACGTCCCTACAAGTGAATCGCCTAAACATTCACCACAGTTCCAAAAACTGCAGAGAATGCAGTTTTCACTCAGATGAAAGACTTATGCTTTCCTTCTTAAGAAGTGTTTTCAAAGACATTCACAGAGTGATTCTACAAAGCCTTTTTACTGACATTGACTTTTAAACCTGATTTCACTGGAATTTCTGTCAAACTCAAGACACGAGATTTGCTGCTAAAGAATTGAAGATACAGAATGCAAACAAACTTTTCCCTACAAGTGAGTCGCCTAACCATTCAACTCAGTTCTAAAAACTGAATAGAATGCAGTTGTCACTCAGATGAAAGACGTATGCTTTTAAGAAGTGTTTTTAATGACATTCACAGAGTGATTCTACAAAGCCTTTTTACTGACGTTGGCTTTTAAATGTGATTTCACTGGAATTACTGTCAAAATCAAGACACGAGATTTGCTTTTAAAAAATTGAAGATACAGAATGCAAACAAACACTTCCCTAAAAGTGAATCGCTTAACCATTCAACTCAGTTCTAAAAACTGAATAGAAAGCAGTTTTCACTCAGATGAAAGACGTATGCTTTTAAGAAGTGTTTTCAAAGACATTCAGAGAGTGATTCTACAAAGCCTTTTTACTGACGTTGGCTTTTAAACGCGATTTCACTGGAATATCTGTCAAATGCAAGACAGAGATTTGCTATTAAAGAATTGAAGACACAGAATGCAAACAAACACGTTCCTACAAGTGAATCGCCTAAGCATTCACCACAGTTCCAAAAACTGCATAGAATGCAGTTTTCACTCAGATGAAAGACGTATGCTTTCTTCTTAAGAAGTGTTTTCAAAGACATTCACAGAGTGATTCTACAAAGCCTTTTTACTGACTTTGGCTTTTAAACGCGATTTCACTGGAATTTCTGTCAAAGGCAAGACAGAGATTTGCTATTAAAGAATTGAAGACACAGAATGCAAACAAACACGTTCCTACAAGTGAATCGCCTAAGCATTCACCACAGTTCCAGAAACTGCATAGAATGCAGTTTTTACTCAGATGAAAGATGTATGCTTTCTTTCTTAAGAAGCATTTTCAAAGACATTCACAGAGTGATTCTATAAAGCCTTTTTACTGACATTGGCTTTTAAACGCGATTTCACTGGAATTTCTGTCAAACGCAGGACAGAGATATGCTATTAAAGAATTGAAGATACAGAATACAAACAAACACGTTCCTACAAGTGAATCGCCTAAACATTCACCACAGTTCCAAAAACTGCATAGAATGCAGTTTTCACTCAGATGAAAGACGTATGCTTTCCTTCTTAAGAAGTGTTTTCAAAGACATTCACAGAGTGATTATCCAAAGCCTTTTTACTGACATTGGCTTTTAAACATGATTTCACTGGAATTTCTGTCAAATGCAAGACAGAAATTTGCTATTAAAGAATTGAAGATACAGAATGCAAACAAACACGTTCCTACAAGTGAATTGCCTAAACATTCACCACAGTTCCAAAAACTCCATAGAATGCAGTTTTCACTCAGATGAAAGACGTATGCTTTCCTTCTTAAGAAGTGTTTTCAAAGACATTCACAGAGTGATTCTACAAAGCCTTTTTACTGACGTTGGCTTTTAAACGCAATTTCACTGGAATTTCTGTCAAACGCAAGACAGAGATTTGCTAATAAAGAATTGAAGATACAGAATGCAAACAAACACGTCCCTACAAGTGAATCGCCTAAACATTCACCACAGTTCCAAAAACTGCAGAGAATGCAGTTTTCACTCAGATGAAAGACTTATGCTTTCCTTCTTAAGAAGTGTTTTCAAAGACATTCACAGAGTGATTCTACAAAGCCTTTTTACTGACATTGACTTTTAAACCTGATTTCACTGGAATTTCTGTCAAACTCAAGACACGAGATTTGCTGCTAAAGAATTGAAGATACAGAATGCAAACAAACTTTTCCCTACAAGTGAGTCGCCTAACCATTCAACTCAGTTCTAAAAACTGAATAGAATGCAGTTGTCACTCAGATGAAAGACGTATGCTTTTAAGAAGTGTTTTTAATGACATTCACAGAGTGATTCTACAAAGCCTTTTTACTGACGTTGGCTTTTAAATGTGATTTCACTGGAATTACTGTCAAAATCAAGACACGAGATTTGCTTTTAAAAAATTGAAGATACAGAATGCAAACAAACACTTCCCTAAAAGTGAATCGCTTAACCATTCAACTCAGTTCTAAAAACTGAATAGAAAGCAGTTTTCACTCAGATGAAAGACGTATGCTTTTAAGAAGTGTTTTCAAAGACATTCAGAGAGTGATTCTACAAAGCCTTTTTACTGACGTTGGCTTTTAAACGCGATTTCACTGGAATATCTGTCAAATGCAAGACAGAGATTTGCTATTAAAGAATTGAAGACACAGAATGCAAACAAACACGTTCCTACAAGTGAATCGCCTAAGCATTCACCACAGTTCCAAAAACTGCATAGAATGCAGTTTTCACTCAGATGAAAGACGTATGCTTTCTTCTTAAGAAGTGTTTTCAAAGACATTCACAGAGTGATTCTACAAAGCCTTTTTACTGACTTTGGCTTTTAAACGCGATTTCACTGGAATTTCTGTCAAAGGCAAGACAGAGATTTACTATTAAAGAATTGAAGATACAGAATGCAAACAAACACGTTCCTACAAGTGAATCGCCTAAATATTCACCACAGTTCCAAAAACTGCATAGAATGCAGTTTTCACTCAGATGAAAGACATATGCTTTCCTTCTTAAGAAGTGTTTTCAAAGACATTCACAGAGTGATTCTACAAAGCCTTTTTACTGACGTTGGCTTTTAAACGCGATTTCACCGGAATTTCTGTCAAACGCAAGACAGAGATTTGCTAATAAAGAATTGAAGATACAGAATGCAAACAAACACTTTCCTACAAGTGAATCGCCTAAACATTCACCACAGTTCCAAAAACTGCATAGAATGCAGTTTTCACTCAGATGAAAGACATATGCTTTTCTTCTTAAGAAATGTTTTCAAAGACATTCACAGAGTGATTCTACAAAGCCTTTTTACTGACGTTGGCTTTTAAACGCGATTTCACTGGAATTTCTGTCAAACGCAAGACAGAGATTTGCTAATAAAGAATTGAAGATACAGAATGCAAACAAACACTTCCCTAAAAGTGAATCGCCTAACCATTCAACTCAGTTCTAAAAACTGAATAGAAAGCAGTTTTCACTCAGATGAAAGACGTATGCTTTTAAGAAGTGTTTTCAAAGACATTCACAGAGTGATTCTACAAAGCCTTTTTACTGACGTTGGCTTTTAAACGCAATTTCACTGGAATTTCTGTCAAACGCAAGACAGAGATTTGCTAATAAAGAATTGAAGATACAGAATGCAAACAAACACGTTCCTACAAGTGAATCGCTTAAACATTCACCACAGTTCCAAAAACTGCATAGAATGCAGTTTTCACTCAGATGAAAGACATTTGCTTTCCTTCTTAAGAAGTGTTTTCAAAGACATTCATAGAGTGACTCTATAAAGCCCTTTTACTGACGTAGGTTTTTAAACGTGATTTCACTGGAATTTTTGTCAAACGCAAGACACAAGATTTGCTGTTATAGAATTGAAGATACAGAATGCAAACAAACACTTCCCTACAAGTGAATCGCCTAACCATTCAACTCAGTTCTAAAAACTGAATAGAATGCAGTTTTCTCACAGAGGAAAGACGTATGCTTTCCTTCTTAAGAATTGTTTTCAAAGACATTCACAGAGTGATTCTACAAAGCCTTTTTACTGACATTGGCTTTTAAACGCGATTTCACTGGAATTTCTGTGAAAGGCAAGACAGAGATTTACTATTAAAGAATTGAAGATACAGAATGCAAAGAAACACGTTCCTACAAGTGAATCGCCTAAACATTCACCACAGTTCCAAAAACATCATAGAATGCACTTTTCACTCTGATGAAAGACGTATGCTTTCCTTCTTAAGAAGCGTTTTCAAAGACATTCACAGAGTGATTCTACAAAGCCTTTTTACTGATGTTGGCTTTTAAACGCGATTTCACTGGAATTTCTATCAAACGCAAGACAGAGATTTGCTGATAAAGAATTGAAGATACAGAATGCAAACACACACGTTCCTACAAGTGAATCGCCTAAATATTCACCACAGTTCCAAAAACTGCATAGAATGCAGTTTTCACTCAGATGAAAGACGTATGCTTTCCTTCTTAAGATGTGTTTTCAAAGACATTCACAGAGTGATTCTACAAAGCCTTTTTACTGACTTTGGCTTTTAAACGCGAATTCACTGAAATTTCTGTCAAACGCAAGACAGAGATTTGCTATTAAAGAATTGAAGATACAGAATGCAAACAAATACGTTCCTACAAGTGAATCACCTAAACATTCACAACAGTTCCAAAAACATCATAGAATGCAGTTTTCACTCACATGAAAGACGTATGCTTTCCTTCTTAAGAAGCGTTTTCAAAGACATTCACAGAGTGATTCTACAAAGCCTTTTTACTGACATTGGCTTTTAAATGTGATTTCACTGGAATTACTGTCAAACGCAGGACAGATATTTGCTATTAAAGAATTGAAGATACAGAAAGCAAACAAACATGTTCCTACAAGTGAATCGCCTAAACATTCACCACAGTTCCAAAAACTGCATAGAATGCAGTTTTCACTCAGATGAAAGACGTATGATTTCCTTCTTAAGAAGCGTTTTCAAAGACATTCACAGAGTGATTCTACAAAATCTTTTTACTGCCATTGGCTTTTAAACGCGATTTCACTGGAATTTCTGTCAAACGCAATACAGAGATTTGCTAATAAAGAATTGAAGATACAGAATGCAAACAAACACTTTCCTACAAGTGAATCGCCTAAATATTCACCACAGTTCCAAAAACTCCATAGAATGCAGTTTTCACTCAGATGAAAGACGTATGCTTTCCTTCTTAAGAAGTGTTTTCAAAGACATTCACAGAGTGATTCTCCAAAGCCTTTTTACTGATGTTGGCTTTTAAACACGATTTCACTGAAATTTCTGTCAAACACAAGACAGAGATTTGCTAATAAAGAATTGAAGATACAGAATGCAAACAAACACGTTCCTACGAGTGAATCGCCTAAACATTCACCACAGTTCAAAAACAGCATAGAATGCAGTTTTCACTCAGATGAAAGACGTATGGTTTCATTCTTAAGAAGTGTTTTCAAAGACATTCAAAGAGTGATTCTACAAAGCCTTTTTACTGACGTTGGCTTTTAAACGCGATTTCACTGGAATTTCTGTCAAACGCAAGACAGAGATTTGCTGTTAAAGAATTGAAGATACAGAATACAAACAAAAACTTCCCTACAAGTGAATCGCCTAACCATTCAACTCAGTTCTAAAAACTGAATAGAATGCAGTTTTTACTCAGATGAAATACGTATGCTTTAAAGAAGTGTTTTCAAAGACATTCACAGAGTGATTCTACAAAGCCATTTTACTGACATTGGCTTTTAAACGTGATTTCACTGGAATTTCTGTCAAACGCAAGACAGAGATTTGCTGTTAAAGAATTGAAGATACAGAATGCAAACAAACACTTTCCTACAAGTGAATCGCCTAACCATTCAACTCATTCTAAAAACTGAATAGAAAGCAGTTTTCACTCAGATGAAAGACGTATGCTTTCCTTCTTAAAAAGTGTTTTCAAAGACATTCACAGAGTGATTCTACAAAGCCTTTTTACTGACGTTGGCTTTTAAACACGATTTCACTGGAATTTCTGTCAAACGCAGGACAGAGATTTGCATTTAAAGAATTGAAGATACAGAATGCAAACAAACTTTTCCCTACAAGTGAGTCGCTTAACCATTCAACTCAGTTCTAAAAACTGAATAGAATGCAGTTTTCACTCAGATGAAAGACGTATGCTTTTAAGAAGTGTTTTTAAAGACATTAACAGAGTGATTCTACAAAGCGTTTTTACTGACGGTGGCTTTTAAAGGTGATTTCATTGGAATTTCTGTCAAACGCGAGACACGAGATTTGCTGTTAAAGAATTGAAGATACAGATGCAAACAAATACTTTCCTACAAGTGAATCGCCTAAACATTCACAACAGTTCCAAAAACATCATAGAATGCACTTTTCACTCAGATGAAAGACGTATGCTTTCCTTCTTAAGAAGCGTTTTCAAAGACATTCACAGAGTGATTCTAGAAAGCCTTTTTACTGCCATTGGCTTTTAAACGCCATTTCACTGGAATTTCTGTCAAACGCAAGACAGAGATTTGCTATTAAAGAATTGAAGATACAGAATGCAAACAAACACGTACCTACAAGTGAATCGGCTAAACATTCACCACAGTTCCAAAAACTGCATAGAATGCAGTTTTCACTCAGATGAAAGACGTATGCTTTCCTTCTGAAGAAGTGTTTTCAAAGACATTCACAGAGTGATTCTACAAAGCCTTTTTACTGAAGTTGGCTTTAAACGCGATTTCACTGGAATTTCTGTCAAACGCAAGACAGAGATTTGCTAATAAAGAATTGAAGATACAGAATACAAACAAAAACTTCCCTACAAGTGAATCGCTTAACGATTAAACTCAGTTCTAAAAACTGAATAGAATGCAGTTTTCACTCAGATGAAAGACGTATGCTTTTAAGTAGTGTTTTCAAAGACATTCACAGAGTGATTCTACAAAGCCTTTTTACTGACATTGGCTTTTAAAGGTGATTTCACTGGAATTTCTGTCAAATGCAAGACAGAGACTTGCTATTAAAGAATTGAAGATACAGAATGCAAACAAACACGTTCCTACAAGTGAATCGCCTAAACATTCACCACAGTTCCAAAAACTCCATAGAATGCAGCTTTCACTCAGATGAAAGACGTATGCTTTCGTTCTTAAGAAGTGTTTTCAAAGACATTCACAGAGTGCTTCTACAAAACCTTTTTACTGACGTTGGCTTTTAAACGCGATTTCACTGGAATTTCTTTCAAACACAAGACAGAGATTTGCTATTAAAGAATTGAAGATACAGAATGCAAACAAACACGTTCCTACAAGTGAATCGCCTAAACTTTCACCACAGTTCCAAAAACTGCATAGAATGCTGTTTTCACTCAGATGAAAGACTTATGCTTTTCTTCTTAAGAAGTGTTTTCAAAGACATTCACAGAGTGATTCTACAAAACCTTTTAACTGACGTTGGCTTTTAAACACGATTTCACTGGAATATCTGTCAAATGCAAGACAGAGATTTGCTATTAAAGAATTGAAGACACAGAATGCAAACAAACACGTTCCTACAAGTGAATCGCCTAAGCATTCACCACAGTTCCAGAAACTGCATAGAATGCAGTTTTCACTCAGATGAAAGATGTATGCTTTCTTTCTTAAGAAGCATTTTCAAAGACATTCACAGAGTGATTCTATAAAGCCTTTTTACTGACATTGGCTTTTAAACGCGATTTCACTGGAATTTCTGTCAAACGCAGGACAGAGATATGCTATTAAAGAATTGAAGATACAGAATACAAACAAACACGTTCCTACAAGTGAATCGCCTAAACATACACCACAGTTCCAAAAACTGCATAGAATGCAGTTTTCACTCAGATGAAAGACGTATGCTTTCCTTCTTAAGAAGTGTTTTCAAAGACATTCACAGAGTGATTATCCAAAGCCTTTTTACTGACATTGGCTTTTAAACATGATTTCACTGGAATTTCTGTCAAATGCAAGACAGAAATTTGCTATTAAAGAATTGAAGATACAGAATGCAAACAAACACGTTCCTACAAGTGAATTGCCTAAACATTCACCACAGTTCCAAAAACTCCATAGAATGCAGTTTTCACTCAGATGAAAGACGTATGCTTTCCTTCTTAAGAAGTGTTTTCAAAGACATTCACAGAGTGATTCTACAAAGCCTTTTTACTGACGTTGGCTTTTAAACGCAATTTCACTGGAATTTCTGTCAAACGCAAGACAGAGATTTGCTAATAAAGAATTGAAGATACAGAATGCAAACAAACACGTCCCTACAAGTGAATCGCCTAAACATTCACCACAGTTCCAAAAACTGCATAGAATGCAGTTTTCACTCAGATGAAAGACTTATGCTTTCCTTCTTAAGAAGTGTTTTCAAAGACATTCACAGAGTGATTCTACAAAGCCTTTTTACTGACATTGACTTTTAAACCTGATTTCACTGGAATTTCTGTCAAACTCAAGACACGAGATTTGCTGCTAAAGAATTGAAGATACAGAATGCAAACAAACTTTTCCCTACAAGTGAGTCGCCTAACCATTCAACTCAGTTCTAAAAACTGAATAGAATGCAGTTGTCACTCAGATGAAAGACGTATGCTTTTAAGAAGTGTTTTTAATGACATTCACAGAGTGATTCTACAAAGTCTTTTTACTGACGTTGGCTTTTAAATGTGATTTCACTGGAATTACTGTCAAAATCAAGACACGAGATTTGCTTTTAAAAAATTGAAGATACAGAATGCAAACAAACACTTCCCTAAAAGTGAATCGCTTAACCATTCAACTCAGTTCTAAAAACTGAATAGAAAGCAGTTTTCACTCAGATGAAAGACGTATGCTTTTAAGAAGTGTTTTGAAAGACATTCAGAGAGTGATTCTACAAAGCCTTTTTACTGACGTTTGCTTTTAAACGCGATTTCACCGGAATTTCTGTCAAACGCAAGACAGAGATTTGCTATTAAAGAATTGAATATACAGAATGCAAACAAACATGTTCCCACAAGTGAATCGCCTAAACATTCACCACAGTTCCAAAAACTGCATAGAATGCAGTTTTCACTCAGATGAAAGACATATGCTTTTCTTCTTAAGAAATGTTTTCAAAGACATTCACAGAGTGATTCTACAAAGCCTTTTTACTGACGTTGGCTTTTAAACACGATTTCACTGGAATTTCTGTCAAACACAGGACAGAGATTTGCATTTAAAGAATTGAAGATACAGAATGCAAACAAACTTTTCCCTACAATTGAGTCGCCTAACGATTCAACTCAGTTCTAAAAACTGAATAGAATGCAGTTTTCAAACAGATGAAAGAGGTACGCTTTTAAGAAGTGTTTTCTAAGACATTCACAGAGCGATTATACAAAGTCTTTTTACTGACGTTGGCTTTTAAACGCGATTTCACAGGAATTTCTGTCAAACACAATACAGAGATTTGCTATTAAAGAATTGAAGATACAGAATGCAAACAAACACGTTCCTACAAGTGAATCGCTTAAACATTCACCACAGTTCCAAAAACTGCATAGAATGCAGTTTTCACTCAGATGAAAGACATTTGCTTTCCTTCTTAAGAAGTGTTTTCAAAGACATTCATAGAGTGACTCTATAAAGCCCTTTTACTGACGTAGGTTTTTAAAGGTGATTTCACTGGAATTTTTGTCAAACGCAAGACACAAGATTTGCTGTTATAGAATTGAAGATACAGAATGCAAACAAACACTTCCCTACAAGTGAATCGCCTAACCATTCAACTCAGTTCTAAAAACTGAATAGAATGCAGTTTTCTCACAGAGGAAAGACGTATGCTTTCCTTCTTAAGAATTGTTTTCAAAGACATTCACAGAGTGATTCTTCAAAGCCTTTTTACTGACATTGGCTTTTAAACGCGATTTCACTGGAATTTCTGTGAAAGGCAAGACAGAGATTTACTATTAAAGAATTGAAGATACAGAATGCAAACAAACACGTTCCTACAAGTGAATCGCCTAAACATTCACCACAGTTCCAAAAACATCATAGAATGCACTTTTCACTCTGATGAAAGACGTATGCTTTCCTTCTTAAGAAGCGTTTTCAAAGACATTCACAGAGTGATTCTACAAAGCCTTTTTACTGATGTTGGCTTTTAAACGCGATTTCACTGGAATTTCTATCAAACGCAAGACAGAGATTTGCTGATAAAGAATTGAAGATACAGAATGCAAACACACACGTTCCTACAAGTGAATCGCCTAAATATTCACCACAGTTCCAAAAACTGCATAGAATGCAGTTTTCACTCAGATGAAAGACGTATGCTTTCCTTCTTAAGATGTGTTTTCAAAGACATTCACAGAGTGATTCTACAAAGCCTTTTTACTGACTTTGGCTTTTAAACGCGAATTCACTGAAATTTCTGTCAAACGCAAGACAGAGATTTGCTATTAAAGAATTGAAGATACAGAATGCAAACAAATACGTTCCTACAAGTGAATCACCTAAACATTCACAACAGTTCCAAAAACATCATAGAATGCAGTTTTCACTCACATGAAAGACGTATGCTTTCCTTCTTAAGAAGCGTTTTCAAAGACATTCACAGAGTGATTCTACAAAGCCTTTTTACTGACATTGGCTTTTAAATGTGATTTCACTGGAATTACTGTCAAACGCAGGACAGAGATTTGCTATTAAAGAATTGAAGATACAGAAAGCAAACAAACATGTTCCTACAAGTGAATCGCCTAAACATTCACCACAGTTCCAAAAACTGCATAGAATGCAGTTTTCACTCAGATGAAAGACGTATGATTTCCTTCTTAAGAAGCGTTTTCAAAGACATTCACAGAGTGATTCTACAAAGCCTTTTTACTGACGTTGGCTTTTAAACGCGATTTCACTGGAATTTCTCTCAAACGCAAGACAGAGATTTAGTATTGAAGAATTGAAGATTCAGAATGCAAACAAACACGTTCCTACAAGAGAATCGCCTAAACATTCACCACAGTTCCAAAAACTGCATAGAATGCAGTTTTCACTCAGATGAAAGACATATGCTTTCCTTCTTAAGAAGTGTTTTCAAAGACATTCACAGAGTGATTCTCCAAAGCCTTTTTACTGATGTTGGCTTTTAAACTCGATTTCACTGAAATTTCTGTCAAACACAAGACAGAGATTTGCTAATAAAGAATTGAAGATACAGAATGCAAACAAACACGTTCCTACGAGTGAATCGCCTAAACATTCACCACAGTTCCAAAAACAGCATAGAATGCAGTTTTCACTCAGATGAAAGACGTATGGTTTCATTCTTAAGAAGTGTTTTCAAAGACATTCAAAGAGTGATTCTACAAAGCCTTTTTACTGACGTTGGCTTTTAAACGCGATTTCACTGGAATTTCTGTCAAACGCAAGACAGAGATTTGCTGTTAAAGAATTGAAGATACAGAATACAAACAAAAACTTCCCTACAAGTGAATCGCCTAACCATTCAACTCAGTTCTAAAAACTGAATAGAATGCAGTTTTTACTCAGATGAAATACGTATGCTTTAAAGAAGTGTTTTCAAAGACATTCACAGAGTGATTCTACAAAGCCTTTTTACTGACATTGGCTTTTAAACGTGATTTCACTGGAATTTCTGTCAAACGCAAGACAGAGATTTGCTGTTAAAGAATTGAAGATACAGAATGCAAACAAACACTTTCCTACAAGTGAATCGCCTAACCATTCAACTCATTCTAAAAACTGAATAGAAAGCAGTTTTCACTCAGATGAAAGACGTATGCTTTCCTACTTAAAAAGTTTTTTCAAAGACATTCACAGAGTGATTCTACAAAGCCTTTTTACTGACGTTGGCTTTTAAACACGATTTCACTGGAATTTCTGTCAAACGCAGGACAGAGATTTGCATTTAAAGAATTGAAGATATAGAATGCAAACAAACTTTTCCCTACAAGTGAGTCGCTTAACCATTCAACTCAGTTCTAAAAACTGAATAGAATGCAGTTTTCACTCAGATGAAAGACGTATGCTTTTAAGAAGTGTTTTTAAAGACATTAACAGAGTGATTCTACAAAGCGTTTTTACTGACGGTGGCTTTTAAAGGTGATTTCATTGGAATTTCTGTCAAACGCGAGACACGAGATTTGCTGTTAAAGAATTGAAGATACAGATGCAAACAAATACTTTCCTACAAGTGAATCGCCTAAACATTCACAACAGTTCCAAAAACATCATAGAATGCACTTTTCACTCAGATGAAAGACGTATGCTTTCCTTCTTAAGAAGCGTTTTCAAAGACATTCACAGAGTGATTCTAGAAAGCCTTTTTACTGCCATTGGCTTTTAAACGCCATTTCACTGGAATTTCTGTCAAACGCAAGACAGAGATTTGCTATTAAAGAATTGAAGATACAGAATGCAAACAAACACGTTCCTACAAGTGAATCGGCTAAACATTCACCACAGTTCCAAAAACTGCATAGAATGCAGTTTTCACTCAGATGAAAGACGTATGCTTTCCTTCTGAAGAAGTGTTTTCAAAGACATTCACAGAGTGATTCTACAAAGCCTTTTTACTGAAGTTGGCTTTAAACGCGATTTCACTGGAATTTCTGTCAAACGCAAGACAGAGATTTGCTAATAAAGAATTGAAGATACAGAATACAAACAAAAACTTCCCTACAAGTGAATCGCTTAACGATTAAACTCAGTTCTAAAAACTGAATAGAATGCAGTTTTCACTCAGATGAAAGACGTATGCTTTTAAGTAGTGTTTTCAAAGACATTCACAGAGTGATTCTACAAAGCCTTTTTACTGACATTGGCTTTTAAAGGTGATTTCACTGGAATTTCTGTCAAATGCAAGACAGAGACTTGCTATTAAAGAATTGAAGATACAGAATGCAAACAAACACGTTCCTACAAGTGAATCGCCTAAACATTCACCACAGTTCCAAAAACTCCATAGAATGCAGCTTTCACTCAGATGAAAGACGTATGCTTTCCTTCTTAAGAAGTGTTTTCAAAGACATTCACAGAGTGATTCTACAAAGCCTTTTTACTGACGTTGGCTTTTAAACACAATTTCACTGGAATTTCTGTCAAACGCAAGACAGAGATTTGCTAATAAAGAAATGAAGATACAGAATGCAAACAAACACGTTCCTACAAGTGAATCGCCTAAACATTCACCACAGTTCCAAAAACTGCATAGAATGCAGTATTCACTCAGATGAAAGACGTATGCTTGCCTTCTTAAGAAGTGTTTTCAAAGACATTCACAGAGTGATTCTACAAAGCCTTTTTACTGACATTGACTTTTATACCTGATTTCACTGGAATTTCTGTCAAACTCGAGACATGAGATTTGCTGCTAAGGAATTGAAGATACAGAATGCAAACAAACTTTTCCCTACAAGTGAGTCGCCTAACCATTCAACTCAGTTCTAAAAACTGAATAGAATGCAGTTTTCACTCAGATGAAAGACGTATGCTTTTAAGAAGTGTTTTAAAGACATTTACAGAGTGATTCTACAAAGCCTTTTTACTGACGTTGGTTTTAAATGTGATTTCACTGGAATTACTGTCAAAAGCAAGACACGAGATTTGCTGTTAAAAAAATTGAAGATACAGAATGCAAACAAACACTTCCCTAAAATTGAATCGCCTAACCATTCAACTCAGTTCTAAAAACTGAATAGAAAGCAGTTTTCACTCAGATGAAAGACATATGCTTTTAAGAAGTGTTTTCAAAGACATTCACAGAGTGATTCTACAAAGCCTTTTTACTGAAGTTGGCTTTTAAACTCGATTTCACTGGAATTTCTGTCAAACGCAAGACAGAGATTTGCTATTAAAGAATTGACGATACAGAAAGCAAACAAACATGTTCCTACAAGTGAATCGCCTAAACATTCACCACAGTTCCAAAACCTGCATACAATGCAGTTTTCACTCAGATGAAAGACGTATGCTTTCTTCTTAAGAAGTGTTTTCAAAGACATTCACAGAGTGATTCTACAAAGCCTTTTTACTGACTTTGGCTTTTACATGCGATTTCACTGGAATTTCTGTCAAAGGCAAGACAGAGATTTGCTATTAAAGAATTGAAGATACAGAATGCAAACAAACATGTTCCTACAAGTGAATCGCCTAAACATTCACCACAGTTCCAAAAACTGCATAGAATGCAGTTTTCACTCATATGAAAGACATATGCTTTCCTTCTTAAGAAGTGTTTTCAAAGACATTCACATAGTGATTCTACAAAGCCTTTTTCTTGACATTGGCTTTTAAACGCGATTTCACCGGAATTTCTGTCAAAGGCAAGACAGAGATTTGCTAATAAAGAATTGAAGATACAGAATGCAAACAAACAAGTTCCTACAAGTGAATCGCCTAAACATTCACCACAGTTCCAAAAACTGCATAGAATGCAGTTTTCACTCAGATGAAAGACGTATGCTTTCGTTCTTAAGAAGTGTTTTCAAAGACATTCACAGAGTGATTCTACAAAGCCTTTTTACTGACGTTGGCTTTTAAACGCGATTTCACTGGAATTTCTGTCAAACGCAAGACAGAGATTTGCTATTAAAGAATTGAAGATACAGAATGCAAACAAACACGTTCCTACAAGTGAATCGCCTAAACATTCACCACAGTTCCAAAAACTGCATAGAATGCAGTTTTCACTCAGATGAAAGACGTATGCTTTCCTTCTTAAGAAGTGTTTTCAAAGACATTCACAGAGTGATTCTAAAAAGCCTTTTTACTGATGTTGGCTTTTAAACATGATTTCACTGGAATTTCTGTCAAACGCAAGACAGAGATTTGCTGTTAAAGAATTGAAGATACAGAATACAAACAAAAACTTCCCTACACGTGAATCGCTTAACGATTAAACTCAGTTCCAAAAACTGAATAGAATGCAGTTTTCATTCAGATGAAATACGTATGCTTTCCTTCTTAAGAAGTGTTTTCAAAGACATTCACAGAGTGCTTCTACAAAGCCTTTTTACTGACTTTGGCTTTTACACGCGATTTCACTGGAATTTCTGTCAAAGGCAAGACAGAGATTTACTATTAAAGAATTGAAGATACAGAATGCAAACAAACACGTTCCTACAAGTGAATCGCCTAAACATTCACCACAGTTCCAAAAACTGCATAGAATGCAGTTTTCACTCAGATGAAAGACATATGCTTTCTTTCTTAAGAAGCGTTTTCAAAGACATTCACAGAGTGATTCTACAAAGCCTTTTTACTGACATTGGCTTTTAAACGCGATTTCACTGGAATTTCTGTCAAACGCAGGACAGAGATATGCTATTAAAGAATTGAAGATACAGAATACAAACAAACACGTTCCTACAAGTGAATCGCCTAAACATTCACCACAGTTCCAAAAACTGCATAGAATGCAGTTTTCACTCAGATGAAAGACGTATGCTTTCCTTCTTAAGAAGTGTTTTCAAAGACATTCACAGAGTGATTATACAAAGCCTTTTTACTGATGTTTGCTTTTAAACGCGATTTCACTGGAATTTCTGTCAAACACAATACAGAGATTTGCTATTAAAGAATTGAAGATACAGAATGCAAACAAACACGTTCCTACAAGTGAATCGCCTAAACATTCACCACAGTTCCAAAAACTGCATAGAATGCAGTTTTCACTCAGATGAAAGACATATGCTTTCCTTCTTAAGAAGTGTTTTCAAAGACATTCACAGAGTGACTCTATAAAGCCCTTTTACTGACTTAGGTTTTTAAACGTGATTTCAGTGAAATTTCTGTCAAATGCAAGACAAAAGATTAGCTGTTATAAAATTGAAGATACAGAATGCAAACAAACACTTCCCTACAAGTGAATCGCCTAAACATTCAACTCAGTTCTAAAAACTGAATAGAATGCAGTTTTCTCTCAGAGGAAAGACGTATGCTTTCCTTCTTAAGAAGTGTTTTCAAAGACATTCACAGAGTGATTCTACAAAGCCTTTTTATTGCCGTTGGCTTTTCAACGCGATTTCACTGGAATTTCTGTCAAACGCAAGACAGATATTTGCTATTAAAGAATTGAAGATACAGAATGCAAACAAACACTTTCCTACAAGTGAATCGCCTAAACATTCACCACAGTTCCAAAAACTGCATAGAATGCAGTTTTCACTCAGATGAAAGACGTATGCTTTCCTTCTTAAGAAGTGTTTTCAAAGACATTCACAGAGTGATTCTACAAAGCCTTTTTACTGATTTTGGCTTTTAAATAAGATTTCACTGGAATTTCTGTCAAACGCAAGACAGAGATTTGCTAATAAAGAATTGAAGATACAGAATGCAAACAAACACGTTCCTACAAGTGAATCGCCTAAACATTCACCACAGTTCCAAAAACTGCATAGAATGCAGTTTTCACTCAGATGAAAGACTTATGCTTTCCTTCTTAAGAAGCGTTTTCAAAGACATTCACAGAGTAATTCTTCAAAGCCTTTTTACTTATTTTGGCTTTTAAACGCGATTTCACTGGAATTTCTGTCAAACGCAAGACAGAGATTTGCTAATAAAGAATTGAAGATACAGAATGCAAACAAACACGTTCCTACAAGTGAATTGCTTAAACATTAACCACAGTTCCAAAAACTGCATAGAATGCAGTTTTCACTCAGATGAAAGACGTAATCTTGCCTTCTTAAGAAGTGTTTTCAAAGACATTCACAGAGTGATTCTACAAAACCTTTTTACTGACGTTGGCTTTTAAACGCGATTTCACTGGAATATCTGTCAAATGCAAGACAGAGACTTGCTATTAAAAAATTGAAGACACAGAATGCAAACAAACACGTTCCTACAAGTGAATCGCCTAACCATTCACCACAGTTCCAAAAAATGCATAGAATGCAGTTTTCACTCAGATGAAAGACGTATGCTTTCGTTCTTAAGAAGCGTTTTCAAAGACATTCACAGAGTGATTCTAGAAAGCCTTTTTACTGCCATTGGCTTTTAAACGCGATTTCACTGGAATTTCTGTCAAACGCAAGACAGAGATTTGCTATTAAAGAATTGAAGATACAGAATGCAAACAAACACGTTCCTACAAGTGAATCGGCTAAACATTCACCACAGTTCCAAAAACTGCATAGAATGCAGTTTTCACTCAGATGAAAGACGTATGCTTTCCTTCTTAAGAAGTGTTTTCAAAGACATTCACAGAGTGATTCTACAAAGCCTTTTTACTGAAGTTGGCTTTAAACGCGATATCACTGGAATTTCTGTCAAACGCAAGACAGAGATTTGCTAATAAAGAATTGAAGATACAGAATACAAACAAAAAACTTCCCTACACGTGAATCGCTTAACGATTAAACTCAGTTCTAAAAACTGAATAGAATGCAGTTTTCACTCAGATGAAAGACGTATGCTTTTAAGTAGTGTTTTCAAAGACATTCACAGAGTGATTCTACAAAGCCTTTTTACTGACATTGGCTTTTAAACGTGATTTCACTGGAATTTCTGTCAAATGCAAGACAGAGATTTGCTATTAAAGAATTGAAGATACAGAATGCAAACAAACACGTTCCTACAAGTGAATCGCCTAAACATTCACCACAGTCCCAAAAACTCCATAGAATGCAGTTTTCACTCAGATGAAAGACGTATGCTTTCCTTCTTAAGAAGTGTTTTCAAAGACATTCACAGAGTGATTCTACAAAGCCTTTTTACTGACGTTGGCTTTGAAACGCAATTTCACTGGAATTTCTGTCAAACGCAAGACAGAGATTTGCTAATAAAGAATTGAAGATACAGAATGCAAACAAACACGTTCCTACAAGTGAATCGCCTAAACATTCACCACAGTTCCATAAACTGCATAGAATGCAGTTTTCACTCAGATGAAAGACGTATGCTTGCCTTCTTAAGAAGTGTTTTCAAAGACATTCACAGAGTGATTCTACAAAGCCTTTTTACTGACATTGACTTTTAAACCTGATTTCACTGGAATTTCTGTCAAACTCGAGACACGAGATTTGCTGCTAAGGAATTGAAGATACACAATGCAAACAAACTTTTCCCTACAAGTGAGTCGCCTAACCATTCAACTCAGTTCTAAAAACTGAATATAATGCAGTTTTCACTCAGATGAAAGACGTATGCTTTTAAGAAGTGTTTTTAGACATTCACAGAGTGATTCTACAAAGCCTTTTTACTGACGTTGGCTTTTAAATGTGATTTCACTGGAATTACTGTCAAAAGCAAGACACGAGATTTGCTGTTAAAAAAATTGAAGATACAGAATGCAAACAAACACTTCCCTAAAAGTGAATCGCCTAACCATTCTACTCAGTTCTAAAAACTGAATAGAAAGCAGTTTTCACTCAGATGAAAGACGTATGCTTTTAAGAGGTGTTTTCAAAGACATTCACAGAGTGATTCTACAAAGCCTTTTTACTGACGTTGGCTTTTAAACTCGATTTCACTCGAATTTCTGTCAAACACAAGACAGAGATTTGCTATTAAAGAATTGACGATACAGAAAGCAAACAAACATGTTCCTACAAGTGAATCGCCTAAACATTCACCACAGTTCCAAAAACTGCATACAATGCAGTTTTCACTCAGATGAAAGACGTATGCTTTCTTCTTAAGAAGTGTTTTCAAAGACATTCACAGAGTGATTCTACAAAGCCTTTTTACTGACTTTGGCTTTTACACGCGATTTCACTGGAATTTCTGTCAAAGGCAAGACAGAGATTTACTATTAAAGAATTGAAGATACAGAATGCAAACAAACACGTTCCTACAAGTGAATCGCCTAAACATTCACCACAGTTCCAAAAACTGCATAGAATGCAGTTTTCACTCAGATGAAAGACGTATGCTTTCGTTCTTAAGAAGTGTTTTCAAAGACATTCACAGAGTGATTCTACAAAGCCTTTTTACTTACGTTGGCTTTTAAACGCGATTTCACTGGAATTTCTGTCAAACGCAAGACAGAGATTTGCTATTAAAGAATTGAAGATACATAATGCAAACAAACATGTACCTACAAGTGAATCGCCTAAACATTCACCACAGTTCCAAAAACTGCATAGAATGCAGTTTTCACTCAGATGAAAGACTTATGCTTTCCTTCTTAAGAAGCGTTTTCAAAGACATTCACAGAGTAATTCTTCAAAGCCTTTTTACTGATTTTGGCTTTTAAACGCGATTTCACTGGAATTTCTGTCAAACGCAAGACAGAGATTTGCTAATAAAGAATTGAAGATACAGAATGCAAACAAACACGTTCCTACAAGTGAATTGCTTAAACATTAACCACAGTTCCAAAAACTGCATAGAATGCAGTTTTCACTCAGATGAAAGACGTATGCTTGCCTTCTTAAGAAGTGTTTTCAAAGACATTCACAGAGTGATTCTACAAAACCTTTTTACTGATGTTGGCTTTTAAACGCGATTTCACTGGAATATCTGTCAAATGCAAGACAGAGATTTGCTATTAAAGAATTGAAGACACAGAATGCAAACAAACACGTTCCTACAAGTGAATCGCCTAACCATTCACCACAGTTCCAAAAACTGCATAGAATGCAGTTTTCACTCAGATGAAAGACGTATGCTTTCGTTCTTAAGAAGCGTTTTCAAAGACATTCACAGAGTGATTCTAGAAAGCCTTTTTACTGCCATTGGCTTTTAAACGCGATTTCACTGGAATTTCTGTCAAACGCAAGACAGAGATTTGCTATTAAAGAATTGAAGATACAGAATGCAAACAAACACGTTCCTACAAGTGAATCGGCTAAACATTCACCACAGTTCCAAAAACTGCATAGAATGCAGTTTTCACTCAGATGAAAGACGTATGCTTTCCTTCTTAAGAAGTGTTTTCAAAGACATTCACAGAGTGATTCTACAAAGCCTTTTTACTGAAGTTGGCTTTAAACGCGATATCACTGGAATTTCTGTCAAACGCAAGACAGAGATTTGCTAATAAAGAATTGAAGATACAGAATACAAACAAAAACTTCCCTACACGTGAATCACTTAACGATTAAACTCAGTTCTAAAAACTGAATAGAATGCAGTTTTCACTCAGATGAAAGACGTATGCTTTTAAGTAGTGTTTTCAAAGACATTCACAGAGTGATTCTACAAAGCCTTTTTACTGACATTGGCTTTTAAACGTGATTTCACTGGAATTTCTGTCAAATGCAAGACAGAGATTTGCTATTAAAGAATTGAAGATACAGAATGCAAACAAACACGTTCCTACAAGTGAATCGCCTAAACATTCACCACAGTCCCAAAAACTCCATAGAATGCAGTTTTCACTCAGATGAAAGACGTATGCTTTCCTTCTTAAGAAGTGTTTTCAAAGACATTCACAGAGTGATTCTACAAAGCCTTTTTACTGACGTTGGCTTTGAAACGCAATTTCACTGGAATTTCTGTCAAACGCAAGACAGAGATTTGCTAATAAAGAATTGAAGATACAGAATACAAACAAAAACTTCCCTACACGTGAATCACTTAACGATTAAACTCAGTTCTAAAAACTGAATAGAATGCAGTTTTCACTCAGATGAAAGACGTATGCTTTTAAGTAGTGTTTTCAAAGACATTCACAGAGTGATTCTACAAAGCCTTTTTACTGACATTGGCTTTTAAACGTGATTTCACTGGAATTTCTGTCAAATGCAAGACAGAGATTTGCTATTAAAGAATTGAAGATACAGAATGCAAACAAACACGTTCCTACAAGTGAATCGCCTAAACATTCACCACAGTCCCAAAAACTCCATAGAATGCAGTTTTCACTCAGATGAAAGACGTATGCTTTCCTTCTTAAGAAGTGTTTTCAAAGACATTCACAGAGTGATTCTACAAAGCCTTTTTCCTGACGTTGGCTTTTAAACGCGATTTCACCGGAATTTCTGTCAAAGGCAAGACAGAGATTTGCTAATAAAGAATTGAAGATACAGAATGCAAACAAACAAGTTCCTACAAGTGAATCGCCTAAACATTCACCACAGTTCCAAAAACTGCATAGAATGCAGTTTTCACTCAGATGAAAGACGTATGCTTTCGTTCTTAAGAAGTGTTTTCAAAGACATTCACAGAGTGATTCTACAAAGCCTTTTTACTTACGTTGGCTTTTAAACGCGATTTCACTGGAATTTCTGTCAAACGCAAGACAGAGATTTGCTATTAAAGAATTGAAGATACATAATGCAAACAAACATGTACCTACAAGTGAATCGCCTAAACATTCACCACAGTTCCAAAAACTG
Source organism: Phyllotis vaccarum (assembly GCA_033318265.1). NCBI lineage: Eukaryota > Metazoa > Chordata > Mammalia > Rodentia > Cricetidae > Phyllotis > Phyllotis vaccarum. Next base: position 63,042,742 of record JARWLC010000017.1, read on the forward strand.
CATAGAATGCAGTTTTCACTCAGATGAAAGACGTATGCTTTCGTTCTTAAGAAGCGTTTTCAAAGACATTCACAGAGTGATTCTAGAAAGCCTTTTTACTGCCATTGGCTTTTAAACGCGATTTCACTGGAATTTCTGTCAAACGCAAGACAGAGATTTGCTATTAAAGAATTGAAGATACAGAATGCAAACAAACACGTTCCTACAAGTGAATCGGCTAAACATTCACCACAGTTCCAAAAACTGCATAGAATGCAGTTTTCACTCAGATGAAAGACGTATGCTTTCCTTCTTAAGAAGTGTTTTCAAAGACATTCACAGAGTGATTCTACAAAGCCTTTTTACTGAAGTTGGCTTTAAACGCGATATCACTGGAATTTCTGTCAAACGCAAGACAGAGATTTGCTAATAAAGAATTGAAGATACAGAATACAAACAAAAACTTCCCTACACGTGAATCACTTAACGATTAAACTCAGTTCTAAAAACTGAATAGAATGCAGTTTTCACTCAGATGAAAGACGTATGCTTTTAAGTAGTGTTTTCAAAGACATTCACAGAGTGATTCTACAAAGCCTTTTTACTGACATTGGCTTTTAAACGTGATTTCACTGGAATTTCTGTCAAATGCAAGACAGAGATTTGCTATTAAAGAATTGAAGATACAGAATGCAAACAAACACGTTCCTACAAGTGAATCGCCTAAACATTCACCACAGTCCCAAAAACTCCATAGAATGCAGTTTTCACTCAGATGAAAGACGTATGCTTTCCTTCTTAAGAAGTGTTTTCAAAGACATTCACAGAGTGATTCTACAAAGCCTTTTTACTGACGTTGGCTTTGAAACGCAATTTCACTGGAATTTCTGTCAAACGCAAGACAGAGATTTGCTAATAAAGAATTGAAGATACAGAATGCAAACAAACACGTTCCTACAAGTGAATCGCCTAAACATTCACCACAGTTCCATAAACTGCATAGAATGCAGTTTTCACTCAGATGAAAGACGTATGCTTGCCTTCTTAAGAAGTGTTTTCAAAGACATTCACAGAGTGATTCTACAAAGCCTTTTTACTGACATTGACTTTTAAACCTGATTTCACTGGAATTTCTGTCAAACTCGAGACACGAGATTTGCTGCTAAGGAATTGAAGATACACAATGCAAACAAACTTTTCCCTACAAGTGAGTCGCCTAACCATTCAACTCAGTTCTAAAAACTGAATAGAATGCAGTTTTCACTCAGATGAAAGACGTATGCTTTTAAGAAGTGTTTTTAGACATTCACAGAGTGATTCTACAAAGCCTTTTTACTGACGTTGGCTTTTAAATGTGATTTCACTGGAATTACTGTCAAAAGCAAGACACGAGATTTGCTGTTAAAAAAATTGAAGATACAGAATGCAAACAAACACTTCCCTAAAAGTGAATCGCCTAACCATTCAACTCAGTTCTAAAAACTGAATAGAAAGCAGTTTTCACTCAGATGAAAGACGTATGCTTTTAAGAGGTGTTTTCAAAGACATTCACAGAGTGATTCTACAAAGCCTTTTTACTGACGTTGGCTTTTAAACTCGATTTCACTCGAATTTCTGTCAAACACAAGACAGAGATTTGCTATTAAAGAATTGACGATACAGAAAGCAAACAAACATGTTCCTACAAGTGAATCGCCTAAACATTCACCACAGTTCCAAAAACTGCATACAATGCAGTTTTCACTCAGATGAAAGACGTATGCTTTCTTCTTAAGAAGTGTTTTCAAAGACATTCACAGAGTGATTCTACAAAGCCTTTTTACTGACTTTGGCTTTTACACGCGATTTCACTGGAATTTCTGTCAAAGGCAAGACAGAGATTTACTATTAAAGAATTGAAGATACAGAATGCAAACAAACACGTTCCTACAAGTGAATCGCCTAAACATTCACCACAGTTCCAAAAACTGCATAGAATGCAGTTTTCACTCAGATGAAAGACATATGCTTTCCTTCTTAAGAAGTGTTTTCAAAGACATTCACAGAGTGATTCTACAAAGCCTTTTTCCTGACATTGACTTTTAAACGCGATTTCACCGGAATTTCTGTCAAAGGCAAGACAGAGATTTGCTAATAAAGAATTGAAGATACAGAATGCAAACAAACAAGTTCCTACAAGTGAATCGCCTAAACATTCACCACAGTTCCAAAAACTGCATAGAATGCAGTTTTCACTCAGATGAAAGACATATGCTTTCGTTCTTAAGAAGTGTTTTCAAAGACATTCACAGAGTGATTCTACAAAGCCTTTTTACTTACGTTGGCTTTTAAACGCGATTTCACTGGAATTTCTGTCAAACGCAAGACAGAGATTTGCTATTAAAGAATTGAAGATACATAATGCAAACAAACATGTACCTACAAGTGAATCGCCTAAACATTCACCACAGTTCCAAAAACTGCATAGAATGCAGTTTTCACTCAGATGAAAGACGTATGCTTTCCTTCTTAAGAAGTGTTTTCAAAGACATTCACAGAGTGATTCTAAAAAGCCTTTTTACTGATGTTGGCTTTTAAACATGATTTCACTGGAATTTCTGTCAAACGCAAGACAGAGATTTGCTGTTAAAGAATTGAAGATACAGAATGCAAAGAAACACTTCCCTAAAAGTGAATCGCCTAACCATTCAACTCAGTTCTAAAAACTGAATAGAAAGCAGTTTTCACTCAGATGAAAGACGTATGCTTTTAAGAAGTGTTTTCAAAGACATTCACAGAGTGATTCTACAAAGCCTTTTTACTGACGTTGGCTTTTAAACACGATTTCACTGGAATTTCTGTCAAACGCAAGACAGAGATTTGCTATTAAAGAATTGACGATACAGAAAGCAAACAAACATGTTCCTACAAGTGAATCGCCTAAACATTCACCACAGTTCCAAAAACTGCATACAATGCAGTTTTCACTCAGATGAAAGACGTATGCTTTCTTCTTAAGAAGTGTTTTCAAAGACATTCACAGAGTGATTCTACAAAGCCTTTTTACTGACTTTGGCTTTTAAACGCGATTTCACCGGAATTTCTGTCAAAGGCAAGACAGAGATTTGCTAATAAAGAATTGAAGATACAGAATGCAAACAAACAAGTTCCTACAAGTGAATCGCCTAAACATTCACCACAGTTCCAAAAACTGCATAGAATGCAGTTTTCACTCAGATGAAAGACGTATGCTTTCGTTCTTAAGAAGTGTTTTCAAAGACATTCACAGAGTGATTCTACAAAGCCTTTTTACTTACGTTGGCTTTTAAACGCGATTTCACTGGAATTTCTGTCAAACGCAAGACAGAGATTTGCTATTAAAGAATTGAAGATACATAATGCAAACAAACATGTTCCTACAAGTGAATCGCCTAAACATTCACCAAAGTTCCAAAAACTGCATAGAATGCAGTTTTCACTCAGATGAAAGACGTATGCTTTTCTTCTTAAGAAGTGTTTTCAAAGATATTCACAGAGTGATTCTACAACGCCTTTTTACTGACATTGGCTTTTAAACGCGATTTCACTGTAATTTCTTTCAAATGCAAGACAGAGATTTGCTATTAAAGAATTGAAGACACAGAATACAAACAAAAACTTCCCTACAAGTGAATCCCCTAACGATTAAACTCAGTTCTAAAAACTGAAGAGAATGCAGTTTTCACTCAGATGAAAGACGTATGCTTTTAAGATGTGTTTTCAAAGACATTCACAGAGTGATTCTACAAAGAATTTTTAATGACATTGGCTTTTAAACGTGATTTCACTGGAATTTCTGTCAAACGCAAGACAGAGAATTGCTATTAAAGAATTGAAGATACAGAATGCAAACAAACACGTTCCTACAAGTGAATCGCCTAAACATTCACCACAGTTCCAAAAACTGCATAGAGTGCAGTTTTCACTCAGATGAAAGACGTATGCTTTCATTCTTAAGAAGCGTTTTCAAAGACATTCACAGAGTGATTCTACAAAGCCTTTTTACTGACGTTGGCTTTTAAACGCGATTTCACTGGAATTTCTGTCAAACGCAAGACAGAGATTTGCTAATAAAGAATTGAAGATACAGAATGCAAACAAACACGTTCCTACAAGTGAATCGCCTAAACATTCACCACAGTTCCAAAAACTGCATAGAATGCAGTTTTCACTTAGATGAAAGACATATGCTTTCCTTCTTAAGAAGCGTTTTCAAAGACATTCACAGAGTGATTCTACAAAGCCTTTTTACTGACGTTGGCTTTTAAACGTGATTTCACTGGAATTTCTGTCAAATGCAAGACAGAGATTTGCTATTAAAGAATTGAAGACACAGAATGCAAAAAAACACCTTCCTACAAGTGAATCTCCTAAACATTCACCACAGTTCCAAAAACTGCATAGAATACAGTTTTCACTCAGATGAAAGACGTATGCTTTCGTTCTTAAGAAGTGTTTTCAAAGACATTCACAGAGTGATTCTACAAAGCCTTTTTACTGAAGTTGGCTTTAAACGCGATTTCACAGGAATTTCTGTCAAAGGCAAGACAGAGATTTGCTAATAAAGTATTGAAGATACAGAATACAAACAAAAACTTCCCTACATGTGAATCGCCTAACGATTAAACTCACTTCTAAAAACTGAATAGAATGCAGTTTTCACTCAGATGAAAGACGTATGCTTTTAAGTAGTGTTTTCAAAGACATTCACAGAGTGATTCTACAAAGCCTTTTTACTGATGTTGGCTTTTAAACGCGATTTCACTAGAATTTCTTTCAAACGCAAGACAGAGATTTGCTATTGAAGAATTGAAGATACAGAATGCAAACAAACTTTTCCCTACACGTGAGTCGCCTAACCATTCAACTCAGTTCTAAAAACTGAATAGAATGCAGTTTTCACTCATATGAAAGACGTATGCTTTTAAGAAGTGTTTTTAAAGACATTCACCGAGTGATTCTACAAAGCCTTTTTACTGACGTTGGCTTTTAAATGTGATTTCACTGGAATTACTGTCAAAAGCAAGACACGAGATTTGCTGTTAAAAAATTGAAGATACAGAATGCAAACAAACACTTCCCTACAAGTGAATCGCCTAACCAATCAATTCAGTTCTAAAAACTGAATAGAATGCAGTTTTCACTCAAATGACAGACGTATGCTTTTCTTCTTTAGAAGTGTTTTCAAAGACATTCACAGAGTGATTCTACAAAGCCTTTTTACTGACGTTGGCTTTTAAAGGTGATTTCACTGGAATTTCTGTCAAACGCGAGACACGAGATTTGCTGTTAAAGAATTGAAGATACAGAAGGCAAACAAACTCTTTCCTACAAGTGAATCACCTAACCATTGAACTCAGTTTTAAAATCTGAATAGAAAGCAGTTTTCACTCAGATGAAAGACGTATGCTTTTAAGAAGTGTTTTCAAAGACATTCACAGAGTGATTCTACAAAGCCTTTTTACTGACATTGACTTTTAAACGTGATTTCACTGAAATTTCTGTCAAACACAAACCCCGGGAATTGTTAGTAAAGGACCTGAATACATACACTGCAAACAAACACTTCCCTACTAGTGAATCACCTAATCATTCACCACAGTTCCAAAAACTGCATAGAATGCAGTTTTCACTCAGATGAAAGACGTATGCTTTCCTTCTTAAGCAGCGTTTTCAAAGACATTCACAGAGTGATTCTACAAAGCCTTTTTACTGACGTTGGCTTTTAAAAGCGATTTCACTGGAATTTCTGTCAAACGCAAGACAGAGATTTGATATTAAAGAATTGATGATACAGAAAGCAAACAAACATGTTCCTACAAGTGAATCGCCTAAACATTCACCACAGTTCCAAAAACTGCATAGAATGCAGTTTTCACTCAGATGAAAGACATATGCTTTCCTTCTTAAGAAGTGTTTTCAAAGACATTCACAGAGTGATTCTACAAAGCCTTTTTACTGACATTGGCTTTTAAACGCGATTTCACTGGAATTTCTGTCAAATGCAAGACAGAGATTTTCTATTAAAGAATTGAAGATACAGAATGCAAACAAACACTTTCCTACAAGTGAAACGCCTAAACATTCACCACAGTTCCAAAAACTGCATAGAATGCAGTTTTCACTCAGATGAAAGACGTATGCTTTCCTTCTTAAGAAGTGTTTTCAAAGACATTCACAGAGTGATTCTACAAAGCCTTTTTACTGACGATGGCTTTTAAACACGATTTCACTGGAATTTCTGTCAAACGCAGGACAGAGATTTGCATTTAAAGAATTGAAGATACAGAATGCAAACAAATTTTCCCTACAAGTGAGTCGCCTAACCATTCAACTCAGTTCTAAAAACTGAATAGAATGCAGTTTTCACTAAGATGAAAGACGTATGCTTTTAAGAAGTGTTTTTAAAGACATTCACAGAGTGATTCTACAAAGCCTTTTTACTGCCATTGGCTTTTAAATGTGATTTCACTGGAATTTCTGTCAAACGCAAGACAGAGATTTGCTATTAAAGAATTGAAGATACAGAATGCAAACAAACACGTTCCTACAAGTGAATCGCCTAAACATTCACCACAGTTCCAAAAACTGCATAGAATGCAGTTTTACTCAGATGAAAGACGTATGCTTTCCTTCTTAAGAAGTGTTTTCAAAGACATTCACAGAGTGATTCTACAAAGCCTTTTTACTGACGTTGGCTTTTAAACGCGATTTCACTGGCATTTCTGTCAAATGCAAGACAGAGATTTGCTATTAAAAATTGAAGACACAGAATGCAAAAAAACACCTTCCTACAAGTGAATCTCGTAAACATTCACCACAGTTCCAAAAAATGCATAGAATACAGTTTTCACTCAGATGAAAGACGTATGCTTTCGTTCTTAAGAAGTGTTTTCAAAGACATTCACAGAGTGATTCTACAAAGCCTTTTACTGACGTTGGCTTTTAAACGCAATTTCACTGGAATTTCTGTCAAACGCCAGACAGAGATTTGCTAATAAAGAATTGTATATACAGAATGCAAACAAACACGTTCCTACAAGTGAATCGCCTAAACATTCACCACAGTTCCAAAAACTGCATAGAATGCAGTTTTCACTCAGATGAAAGACATATGCTTTCCTTCTTAAGCAGCGTTTTCAAAGACATTCACAGAGTGATTCTACAAAGCCTTTTTACTGACATTGGCTTTTAAAAGCGATTTCACTGGAATTTCTGTCAAACGCAAGACAGAGATTTGCTATTAAAGAATTGATGATACAGAAAGAAAACAAACATGTTCCTACAAGTGAATCTCGTAAACATTCACCACAGTTCCAAAAACTGCATAGAATGCAGTTTTCACTCAGATGAAAGACGTATGCTTTCTTCTTAAGAAGTGTTTTCAAAGACATTCACAGAGTGATTCTACAAAGCCTTTTTACTGATGTTGGCTTTTAAACGCGATTTCACTGGAATTTCTGTCAAATGCAAGACAGAGATTTACTATTAAAGAATTGAAGATACAGAATGCAAACAAACACGTTCCTACAAGTGAATCGCCTAAACATTCACAACAGTTCCAAAAACAGCATAGAATGCAGTTTTCTCTCAGATGAAGGACATATGCTTTCCTTCTTAAGAAGTGTTTTCAAAGACATTCACAGAGTGATTCTACAAAGCCTTTTTACTGACGTTGGCTTTTCAACGCGATTTCACTGGAATTTCTGTCAAACGCAAGACAGAGATTTGCTATTAAAGAATTGACGATACAGAAAGCAAACAAACATGTTCCTACAAGTGAATCGCCTAAACATTCACCACAGTTCCAAAAACTGCATACAATGCAGTTTTCACTCAGATGAAAGACGTATGCTTTTAAGAAGTGTTTTCAAAGACATTCACAGAGTGATTCTACAAAGAATTTTTAATGACATTGGCTTTTAAACGTGATTTCACTGGAATTTCTGTCAAACGCAAGACAGAGAATTGCTATTAAAGAATTGAAGATACAGAATGCAAACAAACACGTTCCTACAAGTGAATCGCCTAAACATTCACCACAGTTCCAAAAACTGCATAGAATGCAGTTTTCACTCAGATGAAAGACATATGCTTTCCTTCTTAAGAAGCGTTTTCAAAGACATTCACAGAGTGATTCTACAAAGCCTTTTTACTGACGTTGGCTTTTAAACGCGATTTCACTGGAATTTCTGTCAAACGCAAGACAGAGATTTGCTATTAAAGAATTGATGATACAGAAAGCAAACAAACATGTTCCTACAAGTGAATCGGCTAAACATTCACCACAGTTCCAAAAACTGCATAGAATGCAGTTTTCACTCAGATGAAAGACGTATGCTTTCCTTCTTAAGAAGTGTTTTCAAAGACATTCAAAGAGTGATTCTACAAAGCCTTTTTACTGACGTTGGCTTTTAAACGTGATTTCACTGGAATTTCTGTCAAATGCAAGACAGAGATTTGCTATTAAAGAATTGAAGACACAGAATGCAAAAAAACACCTTCCTACAAGTGAATCTCCTAAACATTCACCACAGTTCCAAAAACTGCATAGAATACAGTTTTCACTCAGATGAAAGACGTATGCTTTCGTTCTTAAGAAGTATTTTCAAAGACATTCACAGAGTGATTCTACAAAGCCTTTTTACTGAAGTTGGCTTTAAACGCGATTTCACAGGAATTTCTGTCAAAGGCAAGACAGAGATTTGCTAATAAAGTATTGAAGATACAGAATACAAACAAAAACTTCCCTACATGTGAATCGCCTAACGATTAAACTCACTTCTAAAAACTGAATAGAATGCAGTTTTCACTCAGTTAAAAGACGTATGCTTTTAAGTAGTGTTTTCAAAGACATTCACAGAGTGATTCTACAAAGCCTTTTTACTGATGTTGGCTTTTAAACGCGATTTCACTAGAATTTCTTTCAAACGCAAGACAGAGATTTGCTATTGAAGAATTGAAGATACAGAATGCAAACAAACTTTTCCCTACACGTGAGTCGCCTAACCATTCAACTCAGTTCTAAAAACTGAATAGAATGCAGTTTTCACTCATATGAAAGACGTATGCTTTTAAGAAGTGTTTTTAAAGACATTCACCGAGTGATTCTACAAAGCCTTTTTACTGACGTTGGCTTTTAAATGTGATTTCACTGGAATTACTGTCAAAAGCAAGACACGAGATTTGCTGTTAAAAAATTGAAGATACAGAATGCAAACAAACACTTCCCTACAAGTGAATCGCCTAACCAATCAATTCAGTTCTAAAAACTGAATAGAATGCAGTTTTCACTCAAATGACAGACGTATGCTTTTCTTCTTTAGAAGTGTTTTCAAAGACATTCACAGAGTGATTCTACAAAGCCTTTTTACTGACGTTGGCTTTTAAAGGTGATTTCACTGGAATTTCTGTCAAACGCGAGACACGAGATTTGCTGTTAAAGAATTGAAGATACAGAAGGCAAACAAACTCTTTCCTACAAGTGAATCGCCTAACCATTGAACTCAGTTTTAAAATCTGAATAGAAAGCAGTTTTCACTCAGATGAAAGACGTATGCTTTTAAGAAGTGTTTTCAAAGACATTCACAGAGTGATTCTACAAAGCCTTTTTACTGACATTGACTTTTAAACGTGATTTCACTGAAATTTCTGTCAAACACAAACCCCGGGAATTGTTAGTAAAGGACCTGAATACATACACTGCAAACAAACACTTCCCTACTAGTGAATCACCTAATCATTCACCACAGTTCCAAAAACTGCATAGAATGCAGTTTTCACTCAGATGAAAGACGTATGCTTTCCTTCTTAAGCAGCGTTTTCAAAGACATTCACAGAGTGATTCTACAAAGCCTTTTTACTGACGTTGGCTTTTAAAAGCGATTTCACTGGAATTTCTGTCAAACGCAAGACAGAGATTTGCTATTAAAGAATTGATGATACAGAAAGCAAACAAACATGTTCCTACAAGTGAATCGCCTAAACATTCACCACAGTTCCAAAAACTGCATAGAATGCAGTTTTCACTCAGATGAAAGACATATGCTTTCCTTCTTAAGAAGTGTTTTCAAAGACATTCACAGAGTGATTCTACAAAGCCTTTTTACTGACATTGGCTTTTAAACGCGATTTCACTGGAATTTCTGTCAAATGCAAGACAGAGATTTGCTATTAAATAATTGAAGATACAGAATGCAAACAAACACTTTCCTACAAGTGAAACGCCTAAACATTCACCACAGTTCCAAAAACTGCATAGAATGCAGTTTTCACTCAGATGAAAGACGTATGCTTTCCTTCTTAAGAAGTGTTTTCAAAGACATTCACAGAGTGATTCTACAAAGCCTTTTTACTGACGTTGGCTTTTAAACACGATTTCACTGGAATTTCTGTCAAACGCAGGACAGAGATTTGCATTTAAAGAATTGAAGATACAGAATGCAAACAAATTTTCCCTACAAGTGAGTCGCCTAACCATTCAACTCAGTTCTAAAAACTGAATAGAATGCAGTTTTCACTAAGATGAAAGACGTATGCTTTTAAGAAGTGTTTTTAAAGACATTCACAGAGTGATTCTACAAAGCCTTTTTACTGCCATTGGCTTTTAAATGTGATTTCACTGGAATTTCTGTCAAACGCAAGACAGAGATTTGCTATTAAAGAATTGAAGATACAGAATGCAAACAAACACGTTCCTACAAGTGAATCGCCTAAACATTCACCACAGTTCCAAAAACTGCATAGAATGCAGTTTTACTCAGATGAAAGACGTATGCTTTCCTTCTTAAGAAGTGTTTTCAAAGACATTCACAGAGTGATTCTACAAAGCCTTTTTACTGACGTTGGCTTTTAAACGCAATTTCACTGGCATTTCTGTCAAATGCAAGACAGAGATTTGCTATTAAAGAATTGAAGACACAGAATGCAAAAAAACACCTTCCTACAAGTGAATCTTTAAACATTCACCACAGTTCCAAAAAATGCATAGAATACAGTTTTCACTCAGATGAAAGACGTATGCTTTCGTTCTTAAGAAGTGTTTTCAAAGACATTCACAGAGTGATTCTACAAAGCCTTTTTGCTGACGTTGGCTTTTAAACGCAATTTCACTGGAATTTCTGTCAAACGCCAGACAGAGATTTGCTAATAAAGAATTGTATATACAGAATGCAAACAAACACGTTCCTACAAGTGAATCGCCTAAACATTCACCACAGTTCCAAAAACTGCATAGAATGCAGTTTTCACTCAGATGAAAGACATATGCTTTCCTTCTTAAGCAGCGTTTTCAAAGACATTCACAGAGTGATTCTACAAAGCCTTTTTACTGACGTTGGCTTTTAAAAGCGATTTCACTGGAATTTCTGTCAAACGCAAGACAGAGATTTGCTATTAAAGAATTGATGATACAGAAAGAAAACAAACATGTTCCTACAAGTGAATCGCCTAAACATTCACCACAGTTCCAAAAACTGCATAGAATGCAGTTTTCACTCAGATGAAAGACGTATGCTTTCTTCTTAAGAAGTGTTTTCAAAGACATTCACAGAGTGATTCTACAAAGCCTTTTTACTGATGTTGGCATTTAAACGCGATTTCACTGGAATTTCTGTCAAATGCAAGACAGAGATTTACTATTAAAGAATTGAAGATACAGAATGCAAACAAACACGTTCCTACAAGTGAATCGCCTAAACATTCAACACAGTTCCAAAAACAGCATAGAATGCAGTTTTCACTCAGATGAAGGACATATGCTTTCCTTCTTAAGAAGTGTTTTCAAAGACATTCACAGAGTGATTCTACAAAGCCTTTTTACTGACGTTGGCTTTTCAACGCGATTTCACTGGAATTTCTGTCAAATGCAAGACAGAGATTTGCTATTAAAGAATTGAAGATACAGAATGCAAACAAACACTTTCCTACAAGTGAATCGCCTAAACATTCACCACAGTTCCAAAAACTGCATAGAATGCAGTTTTCACTCAGATGAAAGACGTATGCTTTCCTTCTTAAGAAGTGTTTTCAAAGACATTCACAGAGTGATTCTACAAAGCCTTTTTACTGATGTTGGCTTTTAAACACGATTTCACTGGAATTTCTGTCAAACGCAGGACAGAGATTTGCATTTAAAGAATTGAAGATACAGAATGCAAACAAATTTTCCCTACAAGTGAGTCGCCTAACCATTCAACTCATTACTAAAAACTAAATAGAATGCAGTTTTCACTCAAATGACAGACGTAAGCTTTCCTTCTTAAGAAGTGTTTTCAAATACATTCACAGAGTGATTCTACAAAGCCTTTTTACTGACGTTGGCTTTTAAAGGTGATTTCACTGGAATTTCTGTCAAATGCGAGACACGAGATTTGCTGTTAAAGAATTGAAGATACAGAAGGCAAACAAACACTTCCCTACAAGTGAATCGCCTAACCATTCAACTCAGTTCTAAAAACTGAATAGAAAGCAGTTTTCACTCAGATGAAAGACGTATGCTTTTAAGAAGTGTTTTCAAAGACATTCACAGAGTGATTCTACAAAGCCTTTTTACTGACATTGGCTTTTAAACGTGATTTCACTGAAATTTCTGTCAAACACAAAACCCGGGAATTATTAGTAAAGGACCTGAATACATACAATGCAAACAAACACTTCCCTACTAGTGAATCACCTAATCATTCACCACAGTTCCAAAAACTGCATAGAATGCAGTTTTCACTCAGATGAAAGACGTATGCTTTCCTTCTTAAGAAGTGTTTTCAAAGACATTCACAGAGTGATTCTACAAAGCCTTTTTACTGACGTTGGCTTTTAAACGAGATTTCACTGGAATTTCTGTCAAATGCAAGACAGAGATTTGCTATTAAAGAATTGAAGATACAGAATGCAAACAAACACTTTCCTACAAGTGAATTGCCTAAACATTCACCACAGTTCCAAAAACTGCATAGAATGCAGTTTTCACTCAGATGAAAGACGTATGCTTTCCTTCTTAAAAAGTGTTTTCAAAGACATTCACAGAGTGATTCTACAAAGCCTTTTTACTGACGTTGGCTTTTAAAAACGATTTCACTGGAATTTCTGTCAAACGCAGGGCAGAGATTTGCATTTAAAGAATTGAAGATACAGAATGGAAACAAATTTTCCCTACAAGTGAGTCGCCTAACCATTCAACTCAGTTCTAAAAACTGAATAGAATGCAGTTTTCACTCAGATGAAAGACGGATGCTTTTAAGAAGTGTTTTTAAAGACATTCACAGAGTGATTCTACAAAGCCTTTTTACTGACATTGGCTTTTAAACGCGATTTCACTGGAATTTCTGTCAAACGCAAGACAGAGATTTGCTATTAAAGAATTGAAGATACAGAATGCAAACAAACACGTTCCTACAAGTGAATCGGCTAAACATTCACCACAGTTCCAAAAACTGCATAGAATGCAGTTTTCACTCAGATGAAAGACGTATGCTTTCCTTCTTAAGAAGTGTTTTCAAAGACCTTCACAGAGTGATTCTACAAAGCCTTTTTACTGACGTTGGCTTTTAAACACGATTTCACTGGAATTTCTGTCAAACGCAGGACAGAAATTTGCATTTAAAGAATTGAAGATACAGAATGGAAACAAATTTTCCCTACAAGTGAGTCGCCTAATCATTCAACTCAGTTCTAAAAACTGAATAGAATGCAGTTTTCACTCAGATGAAAGACGTATGCTTTTAAGAAGTGTTTTTAAAGACATTCACAGAGTGATTCTACAAAGCCTTTTTACTGACATTGGCTTTTAAACGCGATTTCACTGGAATTTCTGTCAAACGCAAGACAGAGATTTGCTATTAAAGAATTGAAGATACAGAATGCAAACAAACACGTTCCTACAAGTGAATCGGCTAAACATTCACCACAGTTCCAAAAACTGCATAGAATGCAGTTTTCACTCAGAAGAAAGACGTATGCTTTCGTTCTTAAGAAGTGTTTTCAAAGACATTCACAGAGTGATTCTACAAAGCCTTTTTACTGAAGTTGGCTTTAAACGCGATTTCACAGGAATTTCTGTCAAACGCAAGACAGAGATTTGCTAATAAAGTTTGAAGATACAGAATACAAACAAAAACTTCCCTACAAGTGAATCCCCTAACGATTAAACTCACTTCTAAAAACTGAATAGAATGCAGTTTTCACTCAGATGAAAGACGTATGCTTTTAAGTAGTGTTTTCAAAGACATTCACAGAGTGATTCTACAAAGCCTTTTTACTGACATTGGCTTTTAAACTTGATTTCACTGGAATTTCTGTCAAATGCAAGACAGAGATTTGCAATTAAAGAATTGAAGATACAGAATGCAAACAAACACGTTCCTACAAGTGAATCGCCTAAACATTCACCACAGTTCCAAAAACTCCATAGAATGCAGTTTTCACTCAGATGAAAGACGTATGCTTTCCTTCTTAAGAAGTGTTTTCAAAGACATTCACAGAGTGATTCTACAAAGCCTTTTTGCTGATGTTGGCTTTTAAACGCAATTTCACTGGAATTTCTGTCAAACGCAAGACAGAGATTTGCTAATAAAGAATTGTATATACAGAATGCAAACAAACACGTTCCTACATGTGAATCGCCTAAACATTCACCACAGTTCCAAAAACTGCATAGAATGCAGTTTTCACTCAGATGAAAGACATATGCTTTCCTTCTTAAGAAGTTTTTTCAAAGACATTCACAAAGTGATTCTACAAAGCCTTTTTACTGACATTGACTTTTAAACCTGATTTCACTGGAATTTCTGTCAAACTCGAGACACGAGATTTGCTGCTAAAGAATTGAAGATACAGAATGCAAACAAACTTTTCCCTACACGTGAGTCGCCTAACCATTCAACTCAGTTCTAAAAACGGAATAGAATGCAGTTTTCACTCAGATGAAAGACGTATGCTTTTAAGAAGTGTTTTTAAAGACATTCACAGAGTGATTCTACAAAGCCTTTTTACTGACATTGACTTTTAAACGTGATTTCACTGAAATTTCTGTCAAACACAAACCCCGGGAATTGTTAGTAAAGGACCTGAATACATACACTGCAAACAAACACTTCCCTACTAGTGAATCACCTAATCATTCACCACAGTTCCAAAAACTGCATAGAATGCAGTTTTCACTCAGATGAAAGACGTATGCTTTCCTTCTTAAGCAGCGTTTTCAAAGACATTCACAGAGTGATTCTACAAAGCCTTTTTACTGAAGTTGGCTTTTAAAAGCGATTTCACTGGAATTTATGTCAAACGCAAGACAGAGATTTGCTATTAAAGAATTGATGATACAGAAAGCAAACAAACATGTTCCTACAAGTGAATCGCCTAAACATTCACCACAGTTCCAAAAACTGCATAGAATGCAGTTTTCACTCAGATGAAAGACGTATGCTTTCTTCTTAAGAAGTGTTTTCAAAGACATTCACATAGTGATTCTACAAAGCCTTTTTACTGATGTTGGCTTTTAAACGCGATTTCACTGGAATTTCTGTCAAATGCAAGACAGAGATTTACTATTAAAGAATTGAAGATACAGAATGCAAACAAACACTTTCCTTCAAGTGAATCGCCTAAACATTCAACACAGTTCCAAAAACAGCATAGAATGCAGTTTTCACTCAGATGAAAGACATATGCTTTCCTTCTTAAGAAGTGTTTTCAAAGACATTCACAGAGTGATTCTACAAAGCCTTTTTACTGACGTTGGCTTTTCAATGCGATTTCACTGGAATTTCTGTCAAATGCAAGACAGAGATTTGCTATTAAAGAATTGAAGATACAGAATGCAAACAAACACTTTCCTACAAGTGAATCGCCTAAACATTCACCACAGTTCCAAAAACTGCATAGAATGCAGTTTTCACTCAGATGAAAGACGTATGCTTTCCTTCTTAAGAAGTGTTTTCAAAGACATTCACAGAGTGATTCTACAAAGCCTTTTTACTGATGTTGGCTTTTAAACACGATTTCACTGGAATTTCTGTCAAACGCAGGACAGAGATTTGCATTTAAAGAATTGAAGATACAGAATGCAAACAAATTTTCCCTACAAGTGAGTCGCCTAACCATTCAACTCAGTTCTAAAAACTGAATAGAATGCAGTTTTCACTCAAATGACAGACGTAAGCTTTCCTTCTTAAGAAGTGTTTTCAAATACATTCACAGAGTGATTCTACAAAGCCTTTTTACTGACGTTGGCTTTTATAGGTGATTTCACTGGAATTTCTGTCAAACGCGAGACACGAGATTTGCTGTTAAAGAATTGAAGATACAGAAGGCAAACAAACACTTCCCTACAAGTGAATCGCCTAACCATTCAACTCAGTTCTAAAAACTGAATAGAAAGCAGTTTTCACTCAGATGAAAGACGTATGCTTTTAAGAAGTGTTTTCAAAGACATTCACAGAGTGATTCTACAAAGCCTTTTTACTGACATTGGCTTTTAAACGTGATTTCACTGAAATTTCTGTCAAACACAAAACCCGGGAATTGTTAGTAAAGGACCTGAATACATACAATGCAAACAAACACTTCCCTACTAGTGATTCACCTAATCATTCACCACAGTTCCAAAAACTGCATAGAATGCAGTTTTCACTCAGATGAAAGACGTATGCTTTCCTTCTTAAGAAGCGTTTTCAAAGACATTCACAGAGTGATTCTACAAAGCCTTTTTACTGACGTTGGCTTTTAAACGAGATTTCACTGGAATTTCTGTCAAATGCAAGACAGAGATTTGCTATTAAAGAATTGAAGATACAGAATGCAAACAAACACGTTCCTACAAGTGAATCGGCTAAACATTCACCACAGTTCCAAAAACTGCATAGAATGCAGTTTTCACTCAGATGAAAGACGTATGCTTTCCTTCTTAAGAAGTGTTTTCAAAGACATTCACAGAGTGATTCTACAAAGCCTTTTTACTGACGTTGGCTTTTAAACACGATTTCACTGGAATTTCTGTCAAACGCAGGACAGAGATTTGCATTTAAAGAATTGAAGATACAGAATGGAAACAAATTTTCCCTACAAGTGAGTCGCCTAATCATTCAACTCAGTTCTAAAAACTGAATAGAATGCAGTTTTCACTCAGATGAAAGACGTATGCTTTTAAGAAGTGTTTTTAAAGACATTCACAGAGTGATTCTACAAAGCCTTTTTACTGACATTGGCTTTTAAACGCGATTTCACTGGAATTTCTGTCAAACGCAAGACAGAGATTTGCTATTAAAGAATTGAAGATACAGAATGCAAACAAACACGTTCCTACAAGTGAATCGGCTAAACATTCACCACAGTTCCAAAAACTGCATAGAATGCAGTTTTCTCTCAGAAGAAAGACGTATGCTTTCGTTCTTAAGAAGTGTTTTCAAAGACATTCACAGAGTGATTCTACAAAGCCTTTTTACTGAAGTTGGCTTTAAACGCGATTTCACAGGAATTTCTGTCAAACGCAAGACAGAGATTTGCTAATAAAGTTTGAAGATACAGAATACAAACAAAAACTTCCCTACAAGTGAATCGCCTAACGATTAAACTCACTTCTAAAAACTGAATAGAATGCAGTTTTCACTCAGATGAAAGACGTATGCTTTTAAGTAGTGTTTTCAAAGACATTCACAGAGTGATTCTACAAAGCCTTTTTACTGACATTGGCTTTTAAACGTGATTTCACTGGAATTTCTGTCAAATGCAAGACAGAGATTTGCAATTAAAGAATTGAAGATACAGAATGCAAACAAACACGTTCCTACAAGTGAATCGCCTAAACATTCACCACAGTTCCAAAAACTCCATAGAATGCAGTTTTCACTCAGATGAAAGACGTATGCTTTCCTTCTTAAGAACTGTTTTCAAAGACATTCACAGAGTGATTCTACAAAGCCTTTTTGCTGATGTTGGCTTTTAAACGCAATTTCACTGGAATTTCTGTCAAACGCAAGACAGAGATTTGCTAATAAAGAATTGTATATACAGAATGCAAACAAACACGTTCCTACATGTGAATCGCCTAAACATTCACCACAGTTCCAAAAACTGCATAGAATGCAGTTTTCACTCAGATGAAAGACATATGCTTTCCTTCTTAAGAAGTGTTTTCAAAGACATTTACAAAGTGATTCTACAAAGCCTTTTTACTGACATTGACTTTTAAACCTGATTTCACTGGAATTTCTGTCAAACTCGAGACACGAGATTTGCTGCTAAAGAATTGAAGATACAGAATGCAAACAAACTTTTCCCTACACGTGATTCGCCTAACCATTCAACTCAGTTCTAAAAACGGAATAGAATGCAGTTTTCACTCAGATGAAAGACGTATGCTTTCCTTCTTAAGAAGTGTTTTCAAAGACATTTACAAAGTGATTCTACAAAGCCTTTTTACTGACATTGACTTTTAAACCTGATTTCACTGGAATTTCTGTCAAACTCGAGACACGAGATTTGCTGCTAAAGAATTGAAGATACAGAATGCAAACAAACTTTTCCCTACACGTGAGTCGCCTAACCATTCAACTCAGTTCTAAAAACGGAATAGAATGCAGTTTTCACTCAGATGAAAGACGTATGCTTTTAAGAAGTGTTTTTAAAGACATTCACAGAGTGATTCTACAAAGCCTTTTTACTGACATTGACTTTTAAACGTGATTTCACTGAAATTTCTGTCAAACACAAACCCCGGGAATTGTTAGTAAAGGACCTGAATACATACACTGCAAACAAACACTTCCCTACTAGTGAATCACCTAATCATTCACCACAGTTCCAAAAACTGCATAGAATGCAGTTTTCACTCAGATGAAAGACGTATGCTTTCCTTCTTAAGCAGCGTTTTCAAAGACATTCACAGAGTGATTCTACAAAGCCTTTTTACTGAAGTTGGCTTTTAAAAGCGATTTCACTGGAATTTATGTCAAACGCAAGACAGAGATTTGCTATTAAAGAATTGATGATACAGAAAGCAAACAAACATGTTCCTACAAGTGAATCGCCTAAACATTCACCACAGTTCCAAAAACTGCATAGAATGCAGTTTTCACTCAGATGAAAGACGTATGCTTTCTTCTTAAGAAGTGTTTTCAAAGACATTCACATAGTGATTCTACAAAGCCTTTTTACTGATGTTGGCTTTTAAACGCGATTTCACTGGAATTTCTGTCAAATGCAAGACAGAGATTTACTATTAAAGAATTGAAGATACAGAATGCAAACAAACACTTTCCTTCAAGTGAATCGCCTAAACATTCAACACAGTTCCAAAAACAGCATAGAATGCAGTTTTCACTCAGATGAAAGACATATGCTTTCCTTCTTAAGAAGTGTTTTCAAAGACATTCACAGAGTGATTCTACAAAGCCTTTTTACTGACGTTGGCTTTTCAATGCGATTTCACTGGAATTTCTGTCAAATGCAAGACAGAGATTTGCTATTAAAGAATTGAAGATACAGAATGCAAACAAACACTTTCCTACAAGTGAATCGCCTAAACATTCACCACAGTTCCAAAAACTGCATAGAATGCAGTTTTCACTCAGATGAAAGACGTATGCTTTCCTTCTTAAGAAGTGTTTTCAAAGACATTCACAGAGTGATTCTACAAAGCCTTTTTACTGATGTTGGCTTTTAAACACGATTTCACTGGAATTTCTGTCAAACGCAGGACAGAGATTTGCATTTAAAGAATTGAAGATACAGAATGCAAACAAATTTTCCCTACAAGTGAGTCGCCTAACCATTCAACTCAGTTCTAAAAACTGAATAGAATGCAGTTTTCACTCAAATGACAGACGTAAGCTTTCCTTCTTAAGAAGTGTTTTCAAATACATTCACAGAGTGATTCTACAAAGCCTTTTTACTGACGTTGGCTTTTATAGGTGATTTCACTGGAATTTCTGTCAAACGCGAGACACGAGATTTGCTGTTAAAGAATTGAAGATACAGAAGGCAAACAAACACTTCCCTACAAGTGAATCGCCTAACCATTCAACTCAGTTCTAAAAACTGAATAGAAAGCAGTTTTCACTCAGATGAAAGACGTATGCTTTTAAGAAGTGTTTTCAAAGACATTCACAGAGTGATTCTACAAAGCCTTTTTACTGACATTGGCTTTTAAACGTGATTTCACTGAAATTTCTGTCAAACACAAAACCCGGGAATTGTTAGTAAAGGACCTGAATACATACAATGCAAACAAACACTTCCCTACTAGTGATTCACCTAATCATTCACCACAGTTCCAAAAAC
The DNA here is from genome assembly GCA_033318265.1 of Phyllotis vaccarum. NCBI lineage: Eukaryota > Metazoa > Chordata > Mammalia > Rodentia > Cricetidae > Phyllotis > Phyllotis vaccarum. Next base: position 63,063,013 of record JARWLC010000017.1, read on the forward strand.
TGCATAGAATGCAGTTTTCACTCAGATGAAAGACGTATGCTTTCCTTCTTAAGAAGCGTTTTCAAAGACATTCACAGAGTGATTCTACAAAGCCTTTTTACTGACGTTGGCTTTTAAACGAGATTTCACTGGAATTTCTGTCAAATGCAAGACAGAGATTTGCTATTAAAGAATTGAAGATACAGAATGCAAACAAACACGTTCCTACAAGTGAATCGGCTAAACATTCACCACAGTTCCAAAAACTGCATAGAATGCAGTTTTCACTCAGATGAAAGACGTATGCTTTCCTTCTTAAGAAGTGTTTTCAAAGACATTCACAGAGTGATTCTACAAAGCCTTTTTACTGACGTTGGCTTTTAAACACGATTTCACTGGAATTTCTGTCAAACGCAGGACAGAGATTTGCATTTAAAGAATTGAAGATACAGAATGGAAACAAATTTTCCCTACAAGTGAGTCGCCTAATCATTCAACTCAGTTCTAAAAACTGAATAGAATGCAGTTTTCACTCAGATGAAAGACGTATGCTTTTAAGAAGTGTTTTTAAAGACATTCACAGAGTGATTCTACAAAGCCTTTTTACTGACATTGGCTTTTAAACGCGATTTCACTGGAATTTCTGTCAAACGCAAGACAGAGATTTGCTATTAAAGAATTGAAGATACAGAATGCAAACAAACACGTTCCTACAAGTGAATCGGCTAAACATTCACCACAGTTCCAAAAACTGCATAGAATGCAGTTTTCTCTCAGAAGAAAGACGTATGCTTTCGTTCTTAAGAAGTGTTTTCAAAGACATTCACAGAGTGATTCTACAAAGCCTTTTTACTGAAGTTGGCTTTAAACGCGATTTCACAGGAATTTCTGTCAAACGCAAGACAGAGATTTGCTAATAAAGTTTGAAGATACAGAATACAAACAAAAACTTCCCTACAAGTGAATCGCCTAACGATTAAACTCACTTCTAAAAACTGAATAGAATGCAGTTTTCACTCAGATGAAAGACGTATGCTTTTAAGTAGTGTTTTCAAAGACATTCACAGAGTGATTCTACAAAGCCTTTTTACTGACATTGGCTTTTAAACGTGATTTCACTGGAATTTCTGTCAAATGCAAGACAGAGATTTGCAATTAAAGAATTGAAGATACAGAATGCAAACAAACACGTTCCTACAAGTGAATCGCCTAAACATTCACCACAGTTCCAAAAACTCCATAGAATGCAGTTTTCACTCAGATGAAAGACGTATGCTTTCCTTCTTAAGAACTGTTTTCAAAGACATTCACAGAGTGATTCTACAAAGCCTTTTTGCTGATGTTGGCTTTTAAACGCAATTTCACTGGAATTTCTGTCAAACGCAAGACAGAGATTTGCTAATAAAGAATTGTATATACAGAATGCAAACAAACACGTTCCTACATGTGAATCGCCTAAACATTCACCACAGTTCCAAAAACTGCATAGAATGCAGTTTTCACTCAGATGAAAGACATATGCTTTCCTTCTTAAGAAGTGTTTTCAAAGACATTTACAAAGTGATTCTACAAAGCCTTTTTACTGACATTGACTTTTAAACCTGATTTCACTGGAATTTCTGTCAAACTCGAGACACGAGATTTGCTGCTAAAGAATTGAAGATACAGAATGCAAACAAACTTTTCCCTACACGTGATTCGCCTAACCATTCAACTCAGTTCTAAAAACGGAATAGAATGCAGTTTTCACTCAGATGAAAGACGTATGCTTTCCTTCTTAAGAAGTGTTTTCAAAGACATTCACAAAGTGATTCTACAAGGCCTTTTTACTGACATTGACTTTTAAACGTGATTTCACTGAAATTTCTGTCAAACACAAACCCCGGGATTTGTTAGTAAAGGACCTGAATACATACACTGCAAACAAACACTTCCCTACTAGTGAATCACCTAATCATTCACCACAGTTCCAAAAACTGCATAGAATGCAGTTTTCACTCAGATGAAAGACGTATGCTTTCCTTCTTAAGCAGCGTTTTCAAAGACATTCACAGAGTGATTCTACAAACCCTTTTTACTGACGTTGGCTTTTAAAAGTGATTTCACTGGAATTTATATCAAACGCAAGACAGAGATTTGCTATTAAAGAATTGATGATACAGAAAGCAAACAAACATGTTCCTACAAGTGAATCGCCTAAACATTCACCACAGTTCCAAAAACTGCATAGAATGCAGTTTTCACTCAGATGAAAGACATATGCTTTCCTTCTTAAGAAGTGTTTTCAAAGACATTCACAGAGTGATTCTACAAAGCCTTTTTACTGACGTTGGCTTTTAAACGCGATTTCACTGGAATTTCTGTCAAATGCAAGACAGAGATTTGCTATTAAAGAATTGAAGATACAGAATGCAAACAAACACTTTCCTACAAGTGAATCGCCTAAACATTCACCACAGTTCCAAAAACTGCATAGAATGCAGTTTTCACTCAGATGAAAGACGTATGCTTTCCTTCTTAAGAAGTGTTTTCAAAGACATTCACAGAGTGATTCTACAAAGCCTTTTTACTGATGTTGGCTTTTAAACACGATTTCACTGGAATTTCTGTCAAACGCAGGACAGAGATTTGCATTTAAAGAATTGAAGATACAGAATGCAAACAAATTTTCCCTACAAGTGAGTCGCCTAACCATTCAACTCAGTTCTAAAAACTGAACAGAATGCAGTTTTCACTCAGATGAAAGACGTATGCTTTTAAGAAGTGTTTTTAAAGACATTCACAGAGTGATTCTACAAAGCCTTTTTACTGACGTTGGCTTTTAAATGTGATTTCACTGGAATTAGTGTCAAAAGCAAGACACGAGATTTGCTGTAAAAAAATTGAAGATAAAGAATGCAAACAAACACTTCCCTACAAGTGAATCGCCTAACCATTCAACTCAGTTCTAAAAACTGAATAGAATGCAGTTTTCACTCAAATGACAGATGTAAGCTTTCCTTCTTAAGAATTGTTTTCAAATACATTCACAGAGTGATTCTACAAAGCCTTTTTACTGACGTTCGCTTTTAAAGGTGATTTCACTGGAATTTCTGTCAAACGCGAGACACGAGATTTGCTGTTAAAGAATTGAAGATACAGAAGGCAAACAAACACTTCCCTACAAGTGAATCGCCTAACCATTCAACTCAGTTCTAAAAACTGAATAGAAAGCAGTTTTCACTCAGATGAAAGACGTATGCGTTTAAGAAGTGTTTTCAAAGACATTCACAGAGTGATTCTACAAAGCCTTTTTACTGACATTGGCTTTTAAACGTGATTTCACTGAAATTTCTGTCAAACACAAAACCCGGGAATTGTTAGTAAAGGACCTGAATACATACAATGCAAACAAACACTTCCCTACTAGTGAATCACCTAATCATTCACCACAGTTCCAAAAACTGCATAGAATGCAGTTTTCACTCAGATGAAAGACGTATGCTTTCCTTCTTAAGAAGCGTTTTCAAAGACATTCACAGAGTGATTCTACAAAGCCTTTTTACTGACGTTGGCTTTTAAACGAGATTTCACTGGAATTTCTGTCAAATGCAAGACAGAGATTTGCTATTAAAGAGTTGAAGATACAGAATGCAAACAAACGCGTTCCTACAAGTGAATCGCCTAAACATTCACCACCCTTAGAAAAACAGCATAGAATGCAGTTTTCACTCAGATGAAAGACATATGCTTTCCTTCTTAAGAAGTGTTTTCAAAGACATTCACAGAGTGATTCTACAAAGCCTTTTTACTGACTTTGGCTTTTAAACGCGATTTCACTGGAATTTCTGTCAAACGCAAGACACAGATTTGCTATTAAAGAATTGAAGATACAGAATGGAAACAAACACTTTCCTACAAGTGAATCGCCTAAATATTCACCACAGTTCCAAAAACTCCATAGAATGCAGTTTTCACTCAGATGAAAGACGTATGCTTTCCTTCTTAAGAAGTGTTTTCAAAGACATTCACAGAGTGATTCTACAAAGCCTTTTTACTGAAGTTGGGTTTTAAACACGATTTCACTGGAATTTCTGTCAAACGCAGGACAGAGATTTGCATTTAAAGAATTGAAGATACAGAATGCAAACAAATTTTCCCTAGAAGTGAGTCGCCTAACCATTCAACTCAGTTCTAAAAACTGAATAGAATGCAGTTTTCACTGAGATGAAAGACGTATGCTTTTAAGAAGTGTTTTTAAAGACATTCACAGAGTGATTCTACAAAGCCTTTTTACTGACGTTGGCTTTTAAATGTGATTTCACTGGAATTAGTGTCAAAAGCAAGACACGAGATTTGCTGTTAAAAAATTGAAGATACAGAAGGCAAACAAACACTTCCCTACAAGTGAATCGCCTAACCATTCAACTCAGTTCTAAAAACTGAATAGAAAGCAGTTTTCACTCAGATGAAAGACGTATGCTTTTAAGAAGTGTTTTCAAAGACATTCACAGAGTGATTCTACAAAGCCTTTTTACTGACATTGGCTTTTAAACGTGATTTCACTGAAATTTCAGTCAAACACAAAACCCGGGAATTGTTAGTAAAGGACCTGAATACATACAATGCAAACAAACACTTCCCTACTAGTGAATCACCTAATCATTCACCACAGTTCCAAAAACTGCATAGAATGCAGTTTTCACTCCGATGAAAGACGTATGCTTTCCTTCTTAAGAAGCGTTTTCAAAGACATTCACAGAGTGATTCTACAAAGCCTTTTTACTGACGTTGGCTTTTAAACGCGATTTCACTGGAATTTCTGTCAAATGCAAGACAGAGATTTGCTATTAAAGAGTTGAAGATACAGAATGCAAACAAACACGTTCCTACAAGTGAATCGCCTAAACATTCACCACACTTAGAAAAACAGCATAGAATGCAGTTTTCACTCAGATGAAAGACATATGCTTTCCTTCTTAAGAAGTGTTTTCAAAGACATTCACAGAGTGATTCTACAAAGCCTTTTTACTGACTTTGGCTTTTAAACGCGATTTCACTGGAATTTCTGTCAAACGCAAGACACAGATTTGCTATTAAAGAATTGAAGATACAGAATGCAAACAAACACTTTCCTACAAGTGAATCGCCTAAACATTCACCACAGTTCCAAAAACTCCATAGAATGCAGTTTTCACTCAGATGAAAGACGTATGCTTTCCTTCTTAAGAAGTGTTTTCAAAGACATTCACAGAGTGATTCTACGAAGCCTTTTTGCTGACGTTGGCTTTTAAACGCAATTTCACTGGAATTTCTGTCAAACGCAAGACAGAGATTTGCTAATAAAGAATTGTAGATACAGAATGCAAACAAACACGTTCCTACAAGTGAATCGCCTAAACATTCACCACAGTTCCAAAAACTGCATAGAATGCAGTTTTCACTCAGATTAAAGACATATGCTTTCCTTCTTAAGAAGTGTTTTCAAAGACATTCACAGAGTGATTCTACAAAGCCTTTTTACTGAAGTTGGCTTTTAAACGCGATTTCACTGGAATTTCTGTGAAATGCAAGACAGAGATTTGCTATTAAAGAATTGAAGATACAGAATGCAAACAAACACTTTCCTACAAGTGAATCGCCTAAACATTCACCACAGTTCCAAAAACTGCATAGAATGCAGTTTTCACTCAGATGAAAGACGTATGCTTTCCTTCTTAAGAAGTGTTTTCAAAGACATTCACAGAGTGATTCTACAAAGCCTTTTTACTGACTTTGGCTTTTAAACGCGATTTCACTGGAATTTCTGTCAAACGCAAGACACAGATTTGCTATTAAAGAATTGAAGATACAGAATGGAAACAAACACTTTCCTACAAGTGAATCGCCTAAACATTCACCACAGTTCCAAAAACTCCATAGAATGCAGTTTTCACTGAGATGAAAGACGTATGCTTTCCTTCTTAAGAAGTGTTTTCAAAGACATTCACAGAGTGATTCTACAAAGCCTTTTTACTGAAGTTGGCTTTTAAACACGATTTCACTGGAATTTCTGTCAAACCCAGACAGAGATTTGCATTTAAAGAATTGAAGATACAGAATGCAAACAAATTTTCCCTAGAAGTGAGTCGCCTAACCATTCAACTCAGTTCTAAAAACTGAATAGAATGCAGTTTTCACTCAGATGAAAGACGTATGCTTTTAAGAAGTGTTTTTAAAGACATTCACAGAGTGATTCTACAAAGCCTTTTTACTGACGTTGGCTTTTAAATGTGATTTCACTGGAATTAGTGTCAAAAGCAAGACACGAGATTTGCTGTTAAAAAATTGAAGATACAGAAGGCAAACAAACACTTCCCTACAAGTGAATCGCCTAACCATTCAACTCAGTTCTAAAAACTGAATAGAATGCAGTTTTCACTCAAATGACAGATGTAAGCTTTCCTTCTTAAGAAGTGTTTTCAAATACATTCACAGAGTGATTCTACAAAGCCTTTTTACTGACGTTCGCTTTTAAAGGTGATTTCACTGGAATTTCTGTCAAACGCGAGACACGAGATTTGCTGTTAAAGAATTGAAGATACAGAAGGCAAACAAACACTTCCCTACAAGTGAATCGCCTAACCATTCAACTCAGTTCTAAAAACTGAATAGAAAGCAGTTTTCACTCAGATGAAAGACGTATGCGTTTAAGAAGTGTTTTCAAAGACATTCACAGAGTGATTCTACAAAGCCTTTTTACTGACATTGGCTTTTAAACGTGATTTCACTGAAATTTCTGTCAAACACAAAACCCGGGAATTGTTAGTAAAGGACCTGAATACATACAATGCAAACAAACACTTCCCTACTAGTGAATCACCTAATCATTCACCACAGTTCCAAAAACTGCATAGAATGCAGTTTTCACTCAGATGAAAGACGTATGCTTTCCTTCTTAAGAAGCGTTTTCAAAGACATTCACAGAGTGATTCTACAAAGCCTTTTTACTGACGTTGGCTTTTAAACGAGATTTCACTGGAATTTCTGTCAAATGCAAGACAGAGATTTGCTATTAAAGAGTTGAAGATACAGAATGCAAACAAACGCGTTCCTACAAGTGAATCGCCTAAACATTCACCACCCTTAGAAAAACAGCATAGAATGCAGTTTTCACTCAGATGAAAGACATATGCTTTCCTTCTTAAGAAGTGTTTTCAAAGACATTCACAGAGTGATTCTACAAAGCCTTTTTACTGACTTTGGCTTTTAAACGCGATTTCACTGGAATTTCTGTCAAACGCAAGACACAGATTTGCTATTAAAGAATTGAAGATACAGAATGGAAACAAACACTTTCCTACAAGTGAATCGCCTAAATATTCACCACAGTTCCAAAAACTCCATAGAATGCAGTTTTCACTCAGATGAAAGACGTATGCTTTCCTTCTTAAGAAGTGTTTTCAAAGACATTCACAGAGTGATTCTACAAAGCCTTTTTACTGAAGTTGGGTTTTAAACACGATTTCACTGGAATTTCTGTCAAACGCAGGACAGAGATTTGCATTTAAAGAATTGAAGATACAGAATGCAAACAAATTTTCCCTAGAAGTGAGTCGCCTAACCATTCAACTCAGTTCTAAAAACTGAATAGAATGCAGTTTTCACTGAGATGAAAGACGTATGCTTTTAAGAAGTGTTTTTAAAGACATTCACAGAGTGATTCTACAAAGCCTTTTTACTGACGTTGGCTTTTAAATGTGATTTCACTGGAATTAGTGTCAAAAGCAAGACACGAGATTTGCTGTTAAAAAATTGAAGATACAGAAGGCAAACAAACACTTCCCTACAAGTGAATCGCCTAACCATTCAACTCAGTTCTAAAAACTGAATAGAAAGCAGTTTTCACTCAGATGAAAGACGTATGCTTTTAAGAAGTGTTTTCAAAGACATTCACAGAGTGATTCTACAAAGCCTTTTTACTGACATTGGCTTTTAAACGTGATTTCACTGAAATTTCAGTCAAACACAAAACCCGGGAATTGTTAGTAAAGGACCTGAATACATACAATGCAAACAAACACTTCCCTACTAGTGAATCACCTAATCATTCACCACAGTTCCAAAAACTGCATAGAATGCAGTTTTCACTCCGATGAAAGACGTATGCTTTCCTTCTTAAGAAGCGTTTTCAAAGACATTCACAGAGTGATTCTACAAAGCCTTTTTACTGACGTTGGCTTTTAAACGCGATTTCACTGGAATTTCTGTCAAATGCAAGACAGAGATTTGCTATTAAAGAGTTGAAGATACAGAATGCAAACAAACACGTTCCTACAAGTGAATCGCCTAAACATTCACCACACTTAGAAAAACAGCATAGAATGCAGTTTTCACTCAGATGAAAGACATATGCTTTCCTTCTTAAGAAGTGTTTTCAAAGACATTCACAGAGTTTTTCTACAAAGCCTTTTTACTGACTTTGGCTTTTAAACGCGATTTCACTGGAATTTCTGTCAAACGCAAGACACAGATTTGCTATTAAAGAATTGAAGATACAGAATGCAAACAAACACTTTCCTACAAGTGAATCGCCTAAACATTCACCACAGTTCCAAAAACTCCATAGAATGCAGTTTTCACTCAGATGAAAGACGTATGCTTTCCTTCTTAAGAAGTGTTTTCAAAGACATTCACAGAGTGATTCTACGAAGCCTTTTTGCTGACGTTGGCTTTTAAACGCAATTTCACTGGAATTTCTGTCAAACGCAAGACAGAGATTTGCTAATAAAGAATTGTAGATACAGAATGCAAACAAACACGTTCCTACAAGTGAATCGCCTAAACATTCACCACAGTTCCAAAAACTGCATAGAATGCAGTTTTCACTCAGATTAAAGACATATGCTTTCCTTCTTAAGAAGTGTTTTCAAAGACATTCACAGAGTGATTCTACAAAGCCTTTTTACTGAAGTTGGCTTTTAAACGCGATTTCACTGGAATTTCTGTGAAATGCAAGACAGAGATTTGCTATTAAAGAATTGAAGATACAGAATGCAAACAAACACTTTCCTACAAGTGAATCGCCTAAACATTCACCACAGTTCCAAAAACTGCATAGAATGCAGTTTTCACTCAGATGAAAGACGTATGCTTTCCTTCTTAAGAAGTGTTTTCAAAGACATTCACAGAGTGATTCTACAAAGCCTTTTTACTGACTTTGGCTTTTAAACGCGATTTCACTGGAATTTCTGTCAAACGCAAGACACAGATTTGCTATTAAAGAATTGAAGATACAGAATGGAAACAAACACTTTCCTACAAGTGAATCGCCTAAACATTCACCACAGTTCCAAAAACTCCATAGAATGCAGTTTTCACTGAGATGAAAGACGTATGCTTTCCTTCTTAAGAAGTGTTTTCAAAGACATTCACAGAGTGATTCTACAAAGCCTTTTTACTGAAGTTGGCTTTTAAACACGATTTCACTGGAATTTCTGTCAAACCCAGACAGAGATTTGCATTTAAAGAATTGAAGATACAGAATGCAAACAAATTTTCCCTAGAAGTGAGTCGCCTAACCATTCAACTCAGTTCTAAAAACTGAATAGAATGCAGTTTTCACTCAGATGAAAGACGTATGCTTTTAAGAAGTGTTTTTAAAGACATTCACAGAGTGATTCTACAAAGCCTTTTTACTGACGTTGGCTTTTAAATGTGATTTCACTGGAATTAGTGTCAAAAGCAAGACACGAGATTTGCTGTTAAAAAATTGAAGATACAGAAGGCAAACAAACACTTCCCTACAAGTGAATCGCCTAACCATTCAACTCAGTTCTAAAAACTGAATAGAAAGCAGTTTTCACTCAGATGAAAGACGTATGCTTTTAAGAAGTGTTTTCAAAGACATTCACAGAGTGATTCTACAAAGCCTTTTTACTGACATTGGCTTTTAAACGTGATTTCACTGAAATTTCAGTCAAACACAAAACCCGGTAATTGTTAGTAAAGGACCTGAATACATACAATGCAAACAAACACTTCCCTACTAGTGAATCACCTAATCATTCACCACAGTTCCAAAAACTGCATAGAATGCAGTTTTCACTCAGATGAAAGACGTATGCTTTCCTTCTTAAGAAGCGTTTTCAAAGACATTCACAGAGTGATTCTACAAAGCCTTTTTACTGACGTTGGCTTTTAAACGAGATTTCACTGGAATTTCTGTCATATGCAAGACAGAGATTTGCTATTAAAGAGTTGAAGATACAGAATGCAAACAAACACGTTCCTACAAGTGAATCACCTAAACATTCACCACACTTAGAAAAACAGCATAGAATGCAGTTTTCACTCAGATGAAAGACATATGCTTTCCTTCTTAAGAAGTGTTTTCAAAGACATTCACAGAGTGATTCTACAAAGCCTTTTTACTGACTTTGGCTTTTAAACGCGATTTCACTGGAATTTCTGTCAAACGCAAGACACAGATTTGCTATTAAAGAATTGAAGATACAGAATGCAAACAAACACTTTCCTACAAGTGAATCGCCTAAACATTCACCACAGTTCCAAAAACTCCATAGAATGCAGTTTTCACTCAGATGAAAGACGTATGCTTTCCTTCTTAAGAAGTGTTTTCAAAGACATTCACAGAGTGATTCTACGAAGCCTTTTTGCTGACGTTGGCTTTTAAACGCAATTTCACTGGAATTTCTGTCAAACGCAAGACAGAGATTTGCTAATAAAGAATTGTAGATACAGAATGCAAACAAACACGTTCCTACAAGTGAATCGCCAAAACATTCACCACAGTTCCAAAAACTGCATAGAATGCAGTTTTCACTCAGATTAAAGACATATGCTTTCCTTCTTAAGAAGTGTTTTCAAAGACATTCACAGAGTGATTCTACAAAGCCTTTTTACTGACGTTGGCTTTTAAACGCGATTTCACTGGAATTTCTGTGAAATGCAAGACAGAGATTTGCTATTAAAGAATTGAAGATACAGAATGCAAACAAACACTTTCCTACAAGTGAATCGCCTAAACATTCACCACAGTTCCAAAAACTGCATAGAATGCAGTTTTCACTCAGATGAAAGACGTATGCTTTCCTTCTTAAGAAGTGTTTTCAAAGACATTCACAGAGTGATTCTACAAAGCCTTTTTACTGACGTTGGCTTTTAAACACGATTTCACTGGAATTTCTGTCAAACGCAGGACAGAGATTTGCATTTAAAGAATTGAAGATACAGAATGCAAACAAACTTTTCCCTACAAGTGAGTCGCCTAACCATTCAACTCACTTCTAAAAACTGAATAGAATGCAGTTTTCACTCAAATGACAGACGTAAGCTTTCCTTCTTAAGACGTGTTTTCAAATACATTCACAGAGTGATTCTACAAAGCCTTTTTACTGACGTTGGCTTTTAAAGGTGATTTCACTGGAATTTCTGTCAAACGCGAGACACGAGATTTGCTGTTAAAGAATTGAAGATACAGAAGGCAAACAAACTCTTTCCTACAAGTGAATCGCCTAACCATTGAACTCAGTTTTAAAAACTGAATAGAAAGCAGTTTTCACTCAGATGAAAGACGTATACTTTTAAGAAGTGTTTTCAAAGACATTCACAGAGTGATTCTACAAAGCCTTTTTACTGACATTGGCTTTTAAACGTGATTTCACTGAAATTTCTGTCAAACACACAATCCGGTAATTGTTAGTAAAGGACCTGAATACATACAATGCAAACAAACACTTCCCTACTAGTGAATCACCTAATCATTCACCACAGTTCCAAAAACTGCATAGAATGCAGTTTTCACACAGATGAAAGACGTATGCTTTCCTTCTTAAGAAGCGTTTTCAAAGACATTCACAGAGTGATTCTACAAAGCCTTTTTACTGACGTTGGCTTTTAAACACGATTTCACTGGAATTTCTGTCAAATGCAGGACAGAGATTTGCATTTAAAGAATTGAAGATACAGAATGCAAACAAACTTTTCCCTAAAAGTGAGTCGCCTAACCATTCAACTCAGTTCTAAAAACTGAATAGAATGCAGTTTTCACTCAGATGAAACACGTATGCTTTTAAGAAGTGTTTTCAAAGACATTCACAGAGTGATTCTACAAAGCCTTTTTACTGATGTTGGCTTTTAAATGTGATTTCAGTGGAATTTCTGTCAAACGCGAGACACGAGATTTGCTGTTAAGAATTGAAGATACAGAAGGCAAACAAACACTTTCCTACAAGTGAATCGCCTAACCATTCAACTCAGATCTAAAAACTGAATAGAAAGCAGTTTTCACTCAGATGAAAGACGTATGCTTTTAAGAAGTGTTTTCAAAGACATTCACAGAGTGATTCTACAAAGCCTTTTTACTGCTGTTGGCTTTTAAACGTGATTTCACTGGAATTTCTGTCAAACGCAAGACAGAGATTTGCTATTAAAGAATTGAAGATACAGAATGCAAACAAACACTTTCCTACAAGTGAATCGCCTAAACATTCACAACAGTTCCAAAAACATCATAGAATGCACTTTTCACTCAGATGAAAGACGTATGCTTTCCTTCTTAGGAAGCGTTTTCAAAGACATTCACAGAGTGATTCTACAAAGCGTTTTTACTGACGTTGGCTTTTAAACACGATTTCACTGGAATTTCTGTCAAACGCAAGACAGAGATTTGCTAATAAAGAATTGAAGATACAGAATGCAAACAAACACGTTCCTACAAGTGAATCGCCTAAACATTCACCACAGTTCCAAAAACTGCATAGAATGCACTTTTCATTCAGATGAAAGACGTATGCTTTCCTTCTTAAGAAGCGTTTTCAAAGACATTCACAGAGTGATTCTACAAAGCTTTTTTACTGACATTGGCTTTTAAACGCGATTTCACTGGAATTTCTGTCAAACGCTAGACAGAGATTTGCTATTAAAGAATTGAAGATACAGAATGCAAACAAACACGTTCCTACAAGTGAATCGCCTAAACATTCACTGCAGTTCCAAAAACTGAATAGAATGCAGTTTTCACTCAGATGAAAGACGTATGCTTTCCTTCTTAAGAAGTGTTTTCAAAGACATTCACAAGGTGATTGATTCTACAAAGCCTTTTTACTGATGTTGGCTTTTAAACGCGATTTCACTGGAATTTCTGTCAAATGCAAGACAGAGATTTGCTATTAAAGAATTGAAGATACAGAATGAAAACAAACACGTTCCTACAAGTGAATCGCCTAAACATTCACCACAGTTCCAAAAACTGCATAGAATGCAGTTTTCACTCAGATGAAAGACGTATGCTTTCCGTCTTAAGAAGTGTTTTCAAAGACATTCACAGAGTGATTCTACAAAGCCTCTTTACAGACCTTGGCTTTTAAGGCAATTTCACTGGAATTTCTGTCAAACGCAAGACAGAAATTTGCTATTAAAGAATTGAATATACAGAATGCAAACAAACACGTTCCTACAAGTGAATCACCTAAACATTCACCACAGTTCCAAAAACTGAATAGAATGCAGTTTTCACTCAGATGACAGACGTATGCTTTCCTTCTTAAGAAGTGTTTTCAAAGACATTCACAGAGTGATTCTACAAAGCCTTTTTACTGACGTTGGCTTTTAAACACGATTTCACTGGAATTTCTTTCAAACGCAAGACAGAGATTTGCTATTAAAGAATTGAAGATACAGAATGCTAACAAACACGTTCCTACAAGTGAATCGCCTAAACATTCACCACAGTTCCAAAAACTGCATAGAATGCAGTTTTCACTCAGATGAAAGACGTATGCTTTCTTTCTTAAGAAGCGTTTTCAAAGACATTCACAGAGTGACTCTATAAATCCCTTTTACTGACGTAGGTTTTTCAACGTGAGTTCAGTGAAATTTCTGTCAAACGCAAGACACAAGATTTGCTGTTATAGAATTGAAGATACAGAATGCAAACAAACACGTTCCTACAAGTGAATCGCCTAAACATTCACAACAGTTCCAAAAACATCATAGAATGCACTTTTTACTCAGATGAAAGACGTATGCTTTCCTTCTTAGGAAGCGTTTTCAAAGACATTCACAGAGTGATTCTACAAAGCCTTTTTACTGCCGTTGGCTTTTAAACACGATTTCACTGGAATTTCTGTCAAACGCAAGACAGAGATTTGCTAATAAAGAATTGAAGATACAGAATGCAAACAAACACGTTCCAACAAGTGAATCACCTAAACATTCACCACAGTTCCAAAAACTGCAGAGAATGCACTTTTCACTCAGATGAAAGACATATGCTTTCCTTCTTAATAAGCGTTTTCAAAGACATTCACAGAGTGATTCTACAAAGCCTTTTTACTGACATTGGCTTTTAAACGCGATTTCACTGGAATTTCTGTCAAACGCTAGACAGAGATTTGCTATTAAAGAATTGAAGATACAGAATGCAAACAAACACGTTCCTACAAGTGAATCGCCTAAACATTCACTGCAGTTCCAAAAACTGAATAGAATGCAGTTTTCACTCAGATGAAAGACGTATGCTTTCCTTCTTAAGAAGTGTTTTCAAAGACATTCACAAGGTGATTGATTCTACAAAGCCTTTTTACTGACGTTGGCTTTTAAACGCGATTTCACTGGAATTTCTGTCAAATGCAAGACAGAGATTTGCTATTAAAGAATTGGAGATACAGAATGAAAACAAACACGTTCCTACAAGTGAATCGCCTAAACATTCACCACAGTTCCAAAAACTGCATAGAATGCAGTTTTCACTCAGATGAAAGACGTATGCTTTCCTTCTTAAGAAGTGTTTTCAAAGACATTCACAGAGTGATTCTACAAAGCCTCTTTACAGACCTTGGCTTTTAAGGCGATTTCACTGGAATTTCTGTCAAACGCAAGACAGAAATTTGCTATTAAAGAATTGAATATACAGAATGCAAACAAACACGTTCCTACAAGTGAATCACCTAAACATTCACCACAGTTCCAAAAACTGAATAGAATGCAGTTTTCACTCAGATGACAGACGTATGCTTTCCTTCTTAAGAAGTGTTTTCAAAGACATTCACAGAGTGATTCTACAAAGCCTTTTTACTGACGTTGGCTTTTAAACACGATTTCACTGGAATTTCTGTCAAATGCAAGACAGAGATTTGCTATTAAAGAATTGAAGATACAGAATGCTAACAAACACGTTCCTACAAGTGAATCGCCTAAACATTCACCACAGTTCCAAAAACTGCATAGAATGCAGTTTTCACTCAGATGAAAGACGTATGCTTTCCTTCTTAAGAAGCGTTTTCAAAGACATTCACAGAGTGATTCTACAAAGCCTTTTTAATGCTGTTGGCTTTTAAACGTGATTTCACTGGAATTTCTGTCAAACACAAGACAGAGATTTGCTATTAAAGAATTGAAGATACAGAATGCAAACAAACACTTCCCTACAAGTGAATCGCCTAAACATTCACAACAGTTCCAAAAACATCATAGAATGCACTTTTCACTCAGATGAAAGACGTATGCTTTCCTTCTTAGGAAGCGTTTTCAAAGACATTCACAGAGTGATTCTACAAAGCCTTTTTACTGCCGTTGGCTTTTAAACACGATTTCACTGGAATTTCTGTCAAACGCAAGACAGAGATTTGCTAATAAAAAATTGAAGATACAGAATGCAAACAAACACGTTCCTACAAGTGAATCGCCTAAACATTCACCACAGTTCCAATGCAGTTTTCACTCAGATTAAAGACGTATGCTTTCCTTCTTAAGAAGTGTTTTCAAAGACATTCACAGAGTGACTCTATAAATCCCTTTTACTGACGTAGGTTTTTAAACGTGATTTCAGTGAAATTTCTGTCAAACGCAAGACACAAGATTTGCTGTTATAGAATTGAAGATACAGAATGCAAACAAACACGTTCCTACAAGTGAATCGCCTAAACATTCACAACAGTTCCAAAAACATCATAGAATGCACTTTTTACTCAGATGAAAGACGTATGCTTTCCTTCTTAGGAAGCGTTTTCAAAGACATTCACAGAGTGATTCTACAAAGCCTTTTTACTGCCGTTGGCTTTTAAACACGATTTCACTGGAATTTCTGTCAAACGCAAGACAGAGATTTGCTAATAAAGAATTGAAGATACAGAATGCAAACAAACACGTTCCTACAAGTGAATCGCCTAAACATTCACCACAGTTCCAAAAACTGCAGAGAATGCACTTTTCACTCAGATGAAAGACGTATGCTTTCCTTCTTAATAAGCGTTTTCAAAGACATTCACAGAGTGATTCTACAAAGCCTTTTTACTGACATTGGCTTTTAAACGCGATTTCACTGGAATTTCTGTCAAACGCTAGACAGAGATTTGCTATTAAAGAATTGAAGATACACAATGCAAACAAACACGTTCCTACAAGTGAATCGCCTAAACATTCACTGCAGTTCCAAAAACTGAATAGAATGCAGTTTTCACTCAGATGAAAGACGTATGCTTTCCTTCTTAAGAAGTGTTTTCAAAGACATTCACAAGGTGATTGATTCTACAAAGCCTTTTTACTGACGTTGGCTTTTAAACGCGATTTCACTGGAATTTCTGTCAAATGCAAGACAGAGATTTGCTATTAAAGAATTGAAGATACAGAATGAAAACAAACACGTTCCTACAAGTGAATCGCCTAAACATTCACCACAGTTCCAAAAACTGCATAGAATGCAGTTTTCACTCAGATGAAAGACGTATGCTTTCCTTCTTAAGAAGTGTTTTCAAAGACATTCACAGAGTGATTCTACAAAGCCTCTTTACAGACCTTGGCTTTTAAGGCGATTTCACTGGAATTTCTGTCAAACGCAAGACAGAAATTTGCTATTAAAGAATTGAATATACAGAATGCAAACAAACACGTTCCTACAAGTGAATCACCTAAACATTCACCACAGTTCCAAAAACTGAATAGAATGCAGTTTTCACTCAGATGACAGACGTATGCTTTCCTTCTTAAGAAGTGTTTTCAAAGACATTCACAGAGTGATTCTACAAAGCCTTTTTACTGACGTTGGCTTTTAAACACGATTTCACTGGAATTTCTGTCAAACGCAAGACAGAGATTTGCTATTAAAGAATTGAAGATACAGAATGCTAACAAACACGTTCCTACAAGTGAATCGCCTAAACATTCACCACAGTTCCAAAAACTGCATAGAATGCAGTTTTCACTCAGATGAAAGACGTATGCTTTCCTTCTTAAGAAGTGTTTTCAAAGACATTCACAGAGTGATTCTACAAAGCCTTTTTAATGCTGTTGGCTTTTAAACGTGATTTCACTGGAATTTCTGTCAAACACAAGACAGAGATTTGCTATTAAAGAATTGAAGATACAGAATGCAAACAAACACTTCCCTACAAGTGAATCGCCTAAACATTCACAACAGTTCCAAAAACATCATAGAATGCACTTTTCACTCAGATGAAAGACGTATGCTTTCCTTCTTAGGAAGCGTTTTCAAAGACATTCACAGAGTGATTCTACAAAGCCTTTTTACTGCCGTTGGCTTTTAAACACGATTTCACTGGAATTTCTGTCAAACGCAAGACAGAGATTTGCTAATAAAGAATTGAAGATACAGAATGCAAACAAACACGTTCCTACAAGTGAATCGCCTAAACATTCACCACAGTTCCAAAAAATTGCATAGAATGCACTTTTCACTCAGATGAAAGACATATGCTTTCCTTCTTAAGAAGCGTTTTCAAAGACATTCACAGAGTGATTCTACAAAGCCTTTTTACTGACATTGGCTTTTAAACGCGATTTCACTGGAATTTCTGTCAAACGCTAGACAGAGATTTGCTATTATGGAATTGAAGATACAGAATGCAAACAAACACGTTCCTACAAGTGAATCGCCTAAACATTCACTGCAGTTCCAAAAACTGAATAGAATGCAGTTTTCACTCAGATGAAAGACGTATGCTTTCCTTCTTAAGAAGTGTTTTCAAAGACATTCACAAGGTGATTGATTCTACAAAGCCTTTTTACTGACGTTGGCTTTTAAACGCGATTTCACTGGAATTTCTGTCAAACGCAAAACAGAGATTTGGTATTAAAGAATTGAAGATACAGAATGCAAACAAACACGTTCCTACAAGTGAATCGCCTAAACATTCACAACAGTTCCAAAAACATCATAGAATGCACTTGTCACTCAGATGACAGACATATGCTTTCCTTCTTAAGAAGCGTTTTCAAAGACATTCACAGAGTGATTCTACAAAGCCTTTTTACTGCCGTTGGCTTTTAAAGGCGATTTCACTGGAATTTCTGTCAAACGCAAGAAAGAGATTTGCTATTAAAGAATTGAAGATACAGACTGCAAACAAACTCTTTCCTACAAGTGAATCGCCTAAATATTCACCACAGTTCCAAAAACTGCATAGAATGCAGTTTTCACTCAGATGAAAGACGTATGCTTTCCTTCTTAAGAAGTGTTTCCAAAGACATTCACAGAGTGATTCTACAAAGCCTTTTTACTGCCGTTGGCTTTTAAAGGCGATTTCACTGGAATTTCTGTCAAACGCAAGACAGAGATTTGCTATTAAAGAATTGAAGATACAGAATGCAAACAAACACGTTCCTACAAGTGAATCGCCTAAACATTCACCACAGTTCCAAAAACTGCATAGAATGCAATTTTCACTCAGATGAAAGACGTATGCTTTCGTTCTTAAGAAGCGTTTTCAAAGACATTCACAGAGTGATTCTACAAAGCCTTTTTACTGACATTGGCTTTTAAACGCGATTTCACTGGAATTTCTGTCAAACGCTAGACAGAGATTTGCTATTAAAGAATTGAAGATACACAATGCAAACAAACACGTTCCTACAAGTGAATCGCCTAAACATTCACTGCAGTTCCAAAAACTGAATAGAATGCAGTTTTCACTCAGATGAAAGACGTATGCTTTCCTTCTTAAGAAGTGTTTTCAAAGACATTCACAAGGTGATTGATTCTACAAAGCCTTTTTACTGACGTTGGCTTTTAAACGCGATTTCACTGGAATTTCTGTCAAATGGAAGACAGAGATTTGCTATTAAAGAATTGAAGATACAGAATGCTAACAAACTCGTTCCTACAAGTGAATCGCCTAAACATTCACCACAGTTCCAAAAACTGCATAGAATGCAGTTTTCACTCAGATGAAAGACGTATGCTTTCCTTCTTAAGAAGCGTTTTGAAAGACATTCACAGAGTGATTCTACAAAGCCTTTTTAATGCTGTTGGCTTTTAAACGTGATTTCACTGGAATTTCTGTCAAACACAAGACAGAGATTTGCTATTAAAGAATTGAAGATACAGAATGCAAACAAACACTTCCCTACAAGTGAATCGCCTAAACATTCACAACAGTTCCAAAAACATCATAGAATGCACTTTCACTCTGATGAAAGACGTATGCTTTCCTTCTTAGGAAGCGTTTTCAAAGACATTCACAGAGTGATTCTACAAAGCCTTTTTACTGCCGTTGGCTTTTAAACACGATTTCACTGGAATTTCTGTCAAACGCAAGACAGAGATTTGCTAATAAAGAATTGAAGATACAGAATGCAAACAAACACGTTCCTACAAGTGAATCGCCTAAACATTCACCACAGTTTCAAAAACTGCATAGAATGCACTTTTCACTCAGATGAAAGACATATGCTTTCCTTCTTAAGAAGCGTTTTCAAAGACATTCACAGAGTGATTCTACAAAGCCTTTTTACTGACATTGGCTTTTAAACGCGATTTCACTGGAATTTCTGTCAAACGCTAGACAGAGATTTGCTATTATGGAATTGAAGATACAGAATGCAAACAAACACATTCCTACAAGTGAATCGCCTAAACATTCACTGCAGTTCCAAAAACTGAATAGAATGCAGTTTTCACTCAGATGAAAGACGTATGCTTTCCTTCTTAAGAAGTGTTTTCAAAGACATTCACAAGGTGATTGATTCTACAAAGCCTTTTTACTGACGTTGGCTTTTAAACGCGATTTCACTGGAATTTCTGTCAAACGCAAAACAGAGATTTGGTATTAAAGAATTGAAGATACAGAATGCAAACAAACACGTTCCTACAAGTGAATCGCCTAAACATTCACAACAGTTCCAAAAACATCATAGAATGCACTTGTCACTCAGATGACAGACATATGCTTTCCTTCTTAAGAAGCGTTTTCAAAGACATTCACAGAGTGATTCTACAAAGCCTTTTTACTGCCGTTGGCTTTTAAAGGCGATTTCACTGGAATTTCTGTCAAACGCAAGAAAGAGATTTGCTATTAAAGAATTGAAGATACAGACTGCAAACAAACTCTTTCCTACAAGTGAATCGCCTAAATATTCACCACAGTTCCAAAAACTGCATAGAATGCAGTTTTCACTCAGATGAAAGACGTATGCTTTCCTTCTTAAGAAGTGTTTCCAAAGACATTCACAGAGTGATTCTACAAAGCCTTTTTACTGCCGTTGGCTTTTAAAGGCGATTTCACTGGAATTTCTGTCAAACGCAAGACAGAGATTTGCTATTAAAGAATTGAAGATACAGAATGCAAACAAACACGTTCCTACAAGTGAATCGCCTAAACATTCACCACAGTTCCAAAAACTGCATAGAATGCAATTTTCACTCAGATGAAAGACGTATGCTTTCGTTCTTAAGAAGCGTTTTCAAAGACATTCACAGAGTGATTCTACAAAGCCTTTTTACTGACATTGGCTTTTAAACGCGATTTCACTGGAATTTCTGTCAAACGCTAGACAGAGATTTGCTATTAAAGAATTGAAGATACACAATGCAAACAAACACGTTCCTACAAGTGAATCGCCTAAACATTCACTGCAGTTCCAAAAACTGCATAGAATGCAGTTTTCACTCAGATGAAAGACGTATGCTTTCCTTCTTAAGAAGCGTTTTCAAAGACATTCACAGAGTGATTCTACAAAGCCTTTTTACTGCTGTTGGCTTTTAAACGTGATTTCACTGGAATTTCTGTCAAACACAAGACAGAGATTTGCTATTAAAGAATTGAAGATACAGAATGCAAACAAACACTTCCCTACAAGTGAATCGCCTAAACATTCACAACAGTTCCAAAAACATCATAGAATGCACTTTTCACTCAGATGAAAGACGTATGCTTTCCTTCTTAGGAAGCGTTTTCAAAGACATTCACAGAGTGATTCTACAAAGCCTTTTTACTGCCGTTGGCTTTTAAACATGATTTCACTGGAATTTCTGTCAAACGCAAGACAGAGATTTGCTAATAAAGAATTGAAGATACAGAATGCAAACAAACACGTTCCGACAAGTGAATCGCCTAAACATTCACCACAGTTCCAATGCAGTTTTCACTCAGATGAAAGACGTATGCTTTCCTTCTTAAGAAGTGTTTTCAAAGACATTCACAGAGTGACTCTATAAAGCCCTTTTACTGACGTAGGTTTTTAAACGTGATTTCAGTGAAATTTCTGTCAAACGCAAGACACAAGATTTGCTGTTATAGAATTGAAGATACAGAATGCAAACAAACACGTTCCTACAAGTGAATCGCCTAAACATTCACAACAGTTCCAAAAACATCATAGAATGCACTTTTTACTCAGATGAAAGACGTATGCTTTCCTTCTTAGGAAGCGTTTTCAAAGACATTCACAGAGTGATTCTACAAAGCCTTTTTACTGCCGTTGGCTTTTAAACACGATTTCACTGGAATTTCTGTCAAACGCAAGACAGAGATTTGCTAATAAAGAATTGAAGATACAGAATGCAAACAAACACGTTCCTACAAGTGAATCGCCTAAACATTCACCACAGTTCCAAAAACTGCAGAGAATGCACTTTTCACTCAGATGAAAGACGTATGCTTTCCTTCTTAATAAGCGTTTTCAAAGACATTCACAGAGTGATTCTACAAAGCCTTTTTACTGACATTGGCTTTTAAACGCGATTTCACTGGAATTTCTGTCAAACGCTAGACAGAGATTTGCTATTAAAGAATTGAAGATACACAATGCAAACAAACACGTTCCTACAAGTGAATCGCCTAAACATTCACTGCAGTTCCAAAAACTGAATAGAATGCAGTTTTCACTCAGATGAAAGACGTATGCTTTCCTTCTTAAGAAGTGTTTTCAAAGACATTCACAAGGTGATTGATTCTACAAAGCCTTTTTACTGACGTTGGCTTTTAAACGCGATTTCACTGGAATTTCTGTCAAATGCAAGACAGAGATTTGCTATTAAAGAATTGAAGATACAGAATGAAAACAAACACGTTCCTACAAGTGAATCGCCTAAACATTCACCACAGTTCCAAAAACTGCATAGAATGCAGTTTTCACTCAGATGAAAGACGTATGCTTTCCTTCTTAAGAAGTGTTTTCAAAGACATTCACAGAGTGATTCTACAAAGCCTCTTTACAGACCTTGGCTTTTAAGGCGATTTCACTGGAATTTCTGTCAAACGCAAGACAGAAATTTGCTATTAAAGAATTGAATATACAGAATGCAAACAAACACGTTCCTACAAGTGAATCACCTAAACATTCACCACAGTTCCAAAAACAGAATAGAATGCAGTTTTCACTCAGATGACAGACGTATGCTTTCCTTCTTAAGAAGTGTTTTCAAAGACATTCACAGAGTGATTCTACAAAGCCTTTTTACTGAAGTTGGCTTTTAAACACGATTTCACTGGAATTTCTGTCAAACGCAAGACAGAGATTTGCTATTAAAGAATTGAAGATACAGAATGCTAACAAACACGTTCCTACAAGTGAATCGCCTAAACATTCACCACAGTTCCAAAAACTGCATAGAATGCAGTTTTCACTCAGATGAAAGACGTATGCTTTCCTTCTTAAGAAGCGTTTCCAAAGACATTCACAGAGTGATTCTACAAAGCCTTTTTAATGCTGTTGGCTTTTAAACGTGATTTCACTGGAATTTCTGTCAAACACAAGACAGAGATTTGCTATTAAAGAATTGAAGATACAGAATGCAAACAAACACTTCCCTACAAGTGAATCGCCTAAACATTCACAACAGTTCCAAAAACATCATAGAATGCACTTTTCACTCAGATGAAAGACGTATGCTTTCCTTCTTAGGAAGCGTTTTCAAAGACATTCACAGAGTGATTCTACAAAGCCTTTTTACTGCCGTTGGCTTTTAAACACGATTTCACTGGAATTTCTGTCAAACGCAAGACAGAGATTTGCTAATAAAGAATTGAAGATACAGAATGCAAACAAACACGTTCCTACAAGTGAATCGCCTAAACATTCACCACAGTTCCAAAAACTGCATAGAATGCACTTTTCACTCAGATGAAAGACCTATGCTTTCCTTCTTAAGAAGCGTTTTCAAAGACATTCACAGAGTGATTCTACAAAGCCTTTTTACTGACATTGGCTTTTAAACGCGATTTCACTGGAATTTCTGTCAAACGCTAGACAGAGATTTGCTATTAAAGAATTGAAGATACAGAATGCAAACAAACACGTTCCTACAAGTGAATCGCCCAAACATTCACTGCAGTTCCAAAAACTGAATAGAATGCAGTTTTCACTCAGATGAAAGACGTATGCTTTCCTTCTTAAGAAGTGTTTTCAAAGACATTCACAAGGTGATTGATTCTACAAAGCCTTTTTACTGACGTTGGCTTTTAAACGCGATTTCACTGGAATTTCTGTCAAACGCAAAACAGAGATTTGGTATTAAAGAATTGAAGATACAGAATGCAAACAAACACGTTCCTACAAGTAAATCGCCTAAACATTCACAACAGTTCCAAAAACATCATAGAATGCACTTGTCACTCAGATGACAGACATATGCTTTCCTTCTTAAGAAGCGTTTTCAAAGACATTCACAGAGTGATTCTACAAAGCCTTTTTACTGCCCTTGGCTTTTAAAGGCGATTTCACTGGAATTTCTGTCAAACGCAAGAAAGAGATTTGCTATTAAAGAATTGAAGATACAGAATGCAAACAAACTCTTTGCTACAAGTGAATCGCCTAAATATTCACCACAGTTCCAAAAACTGCATAGAATGCAGTTTTCACTCAGATGAAAGACGTATGCTTTCCTTCTTAAGAAGTGTTTCCAAAGACATTCACAGAGTGATTCTACAAAGCCTTTTTACTGCCGTTGGCTTTTAAAGGCGATTTCACTGGAATTTCTGTCAAACGCAAGACAGAGATTTGCTATTAAAGAATTGAAGATACAGAAGGCAAACAAACACTTCCCTACAAGTGAATCGCCTAAACATTCACCACAGTTCCAAAAACTGCATAGAATGCAGTTTTCACTCAGATGAAAGACATATGCTTTCCTTCTTAAGAAGTGTTTTCAAAGACATTCACAGAGTGACTCTATAAAGCTCTTTTACTGACGGAGGTTTTTAAACGTGATTTCAGTGAAATTTCTGTCAAACGCAAGACACAAAATTTGCTGTTATAGAATTGAAGATACAGAATGCAAACAAACACTTCCCTACAAGTGAATCGCCTAAACATTCACAACAGTTCCAAAAACATCATAGAATGCACTTTTCACTCAGATGAAAGACGTATGCTTTCCTTCTTAGGAAGCGTTTTCAAAGACATTCACAGAGTGATTCTACAAAGCCTTTTTACTGCCGTTGGCTTTTAAACACGATTTCACTGGAATTTCTGTCAAACGCAAGACAGAGATTTGCTAATAAAGAATTGAAGATACAGAATGCAAACAAACACGTTCCTACAAGTGAATCGCCTAAACATTCACCACAGTTCCCATGCAGTTTTCACTCAGATGAAAGACGTATGCTTTCCTTCTTAAGAAGTGTTTTCAAAGACATTCACAGAGTGACTCTATAAAGCCCTTTTACTGACGTAGGTTTTTAAACGTGATTTCAGTGAAATTTCTGTCAAACGCAAGACACAAGATTTGCTGTTATAGAATTGAAGATACAGAATGCAAACAAACACGTTCCTACAAGTGAATCGCCTAAACATTCACCACAGTTCCAAAAACTGCATAGAATGCAGTTTTCACTCAGATGAAAGACGTATGCTTTCCTTCTTAAGAAGCGTTTTCAAAGACATTCACAGAGTGATTCTACAAAGCCTTTTTACTGACTTTGGCTTTTAAACACGATTTCACTGGAATTTCTGTCAAATGCAAGACAGAGATTTGCTATTAAAGAATTGAAGATACAGAATTAAAACAAACACGTTCCTACAAGTGAATCGCCTAGACATTCACCACAGTTCCAAAAACTGCATAGAATGCAGTTTTCACTCAGATGAAAGACGTATGCTTTCCTTCTTAAGAAGTGTTTTCAAAGACATTCACAGAGTGATTCTACAAAGCCTCTTTACGGACCTTGGCTTTTAAGGCGATTTCACTGGAATTTCTGTCAAACGCAAGACAGAAATTTGCTATTAAAGAATTGAATATACAGAATGCAAACAAACACGTTCCTACAAGTGAATCACCTAAACATTCACCACAGTTCCAAAAACTGAATAGAATGCAGTTTGCACTCAGATGACAGACGTATGCTTTCCTTCTTAAGAAGTGTTTTCAAAGACATTCACAGAGTGATTCTACAAAGGCTTTTTACTGAAGTTGGCTTTAAACGCGATTTCACTGGAATTTCTGTCAAACACAAGACAGAGATTTGCTGTTAAAAAATTGAAGATACAGAATACAAACAAAAATTTCCCTACAAGTGAATCGCCTAACGATTAAACTCTGTTCTAAAAACTGAATAGAATGCAGTTTTCTCTCAGATGAAAGACGTATGCTTTTAAGAAGTGTTTTCAAAAACATTCACAGAGTGATTCTACAAAGCCTTTTTACTGACGTTGGCTTTTAAACGCGATTTCACTGGAATTTCTGTCAAACCCAAGACAGAGATTTGCTAATAAAGAATTGAAGATACAGAATGCAAACAAACACGTTCCCACAAGTGAATCGCCTAAATATTCACCACAGTTCCAAAAACTGCATAGAAAGCAGTTTTCACTCAGATGAATGACATATGGTTTCATTCTTAAGAAGTTTTTTCAAAGACATTCACAGAGTGATTCTACAAAGCCTTTTTACTGATGTTGGCTTTTAAACACGATTTCACTGGAATTTCTGTCAAACGCAAGACAGAGAATTGCTGTTAAAGAATTGAAGATACAGAATACAATCAAAAACTTCCCTACAAGTGAATCGCCTAAGGATTAAACTCATTTCTAAAAACTGAGTAGAATGCAGTTTTCACTCAGATGAAAGACGTATGCTTTTAAGAAGTGTTTTCAAAGACATTCACAGAGTGATTCTACAAAGCCTTTTTACTTACATTGGCTTTTAAAGGTGATTTCACTGGAATTTCTGTCAAACGCAAGACAGAGATATGCTATTAAAGAATTGAAGATACAGAATGCAAACAAACAAGATCCTACAAGTGAATCGCCTAAACATTCACCATAGTTCCAAAAACTGCATAGAATGCAGTTTTAACTCAGATGAAAGACGTATGCTTTTGTTCTTAAGAAGTGTATCAAAGACATTCACAGAGTAATTCTACAAAGCCTTTTTACTGAAGTTGGCTTTTAACGCGATTTCACTGGAATTTCTGTCAAACGCAAGACAGAGATTTGCTGTTAAAAAATTGAAGATACAGAATACAAACAAAAACTTCCCTACAAGTGAATCGCCTAACGATTAAACTCTGTTCTAAAAACTGAATAGAATGCAGTTTTCGCTCAGATGAAAGACGTATGCTTTTAAGAAGTGTTTTCAAAGACATTCACAGAGTGATACTACAAAGCCTTTTTACTGACATTGGCTTTTAAACGTGATTTCACTGGAATTTCTGTCAAACGCAGGACAGAGATTTGCTATTAAAGAATTGAAGATACAGAGAGCAAACAAACACGTACCTACAAGTGAATCGCCTAAACATTCACCACAGTTCCAAAAACTGCATAGAATGCAGTTTTCACTCAGATGAAAGACGTATACTTTCCTTCTTAAGAAGCGTTTTCAAAGACATTCACAGAGTGATTCTACAAAGCCTTTTTACTGACGTTGGCTTTTAAACGCGATTTCACTGGAATTTCTGTCAAATGCAAGACAGAGATTTGCTATTAAAGAATTGAAGATACAGAATGCAAACAAACACTTTCCCACAAGTGAATCGCCTAAACATTCACCACAGTTCCAAAAAGTGCATAGAATGCAGTTTTCACTCAGATGAATGACGTATGGCTTCATTCTTAAGAAGTGTTTTCAAAGACATTCACAGAGTGATTCTACAAAGCCTTTTTATTGACTTTGGCTTTTAAACGTGATTTCACTGGAATTTCTGTCAAACGCAAGACAGAGATTTGCTGTTAAAGAATTGAAGATACAGAATACAAACAAAAACTTCCCTACAAGTGAATCGCCTAACGATTAAACTCATTTCTAAAAACTGAATAGAATGCAGTTTTCACTCAGATGAAAGACGTATGCTTTTAAGAAGTGTTTTCAAAGACATTCACAGAGTGATTCTACAAAGCCTTTTTACTTACATTGGCTTTTAAACGTGATTTCACTGGAATTTCTGTCAAAAGCAAGACAGAGATTTTCTATTAAAGAATTGAATATACAGAATGCAAACTAACACGTTCCTACAAGTGAATCGCCTAAACATTCACCACAGTTCCAAAAACTGCAGAGAATGCAGTTTTCACTCAGATGAAAGATGTATGCTTTCCTTCTTAAGAAGTGTTTTCAAAGACATTCACAGAGTGATTCTACAAAGCCTTTTTACTGACGTTGGCTTTTAAATGTGATTTCACTGGAATTACTGTCAAAAGCAAGACACGAGATTTGCTGTTAAAAAATTGAACATACAGAATGCAAACAAACACTTCCCTACAAGTGAATCGCCTAACCATTCAACTCAGTTCTAAAAACTGAATAGAATGCAGTTTTCACTCAAATGACAGAGGAATGCTTTCCTTCTTAAGAAGTGTTTTCAAAGACATTCAAAGAGTGATTCTACAAAGCCTTTTTACTGACGTTGGCTTTTAAAGGTGATTTCACTGGAATTTCTGTCAAGCACAGGACAGAGATTTGCTATTAAAGAATTGAAGATACAGGAAGCAAACAAACACGTTCCTACAAGTGAACCGCCTAAACATTCACCACAGTTCCAATGCAGTTTTCACTCAGATGAAAGACATATGCTTTCCTTCTTAAGAAGCGTTTTCAAAGACACTCACAGAGTGATTCTACAAAGCCTTTTTACTGACATTGGCTTTTAAACGCGATTTCACTGGAATTTCTGTCAAACGCAAGACAGAGATTTGCTATTAAAGAATTGAAGATACAGAATGCAAACAAACACGTTCCTACAACTGACTCGCCTAAATATTCACCACAGTTCCAAAAACTGCATAGAATGCAGTTTTCACTCAGATGAAAGACGTATGCTTTGCTTCTTAAGAAGTGTTTTCAAAGACATTCACAGAGAGATTCTACAAAGCCTTTTTACTGACCTTGGCTTTTAAACGCGATTTCACTGGAATTTCTGTCAAACGCAGGACAGAGATATGCTATTAAAGAATTGAAGATACAGAATGCAAAGAAACACGTTCCTACAAGTGAATTGCCTAAACATTCACCACAGTTCCAAAAACTGCATAGAATGCAGTTTTCACTCAGATGAAAGACATATGCTTTCCTTCTTAAGAAGTGTTTTCAAAGACATTCACAGAGTGATTCTACAAAGCCTTTTTACTGACGTTGGCTTTTAAACGCGATTTCACTGGAATTTCTGTCAAACAAAATACAGAGATTTGCTATTAAAGAATTGAAGATACAGAATACAAACAAACACGTTCCGACAAGTGAATCGCCTAAACATTCACCACAGTTCCAAAAACTGCATAGAATGCAGTTTTCACTCAGATGAAAGACATATGCTTTCCTTCTTAAGAAGTGTTTTCAAAGACATTCAAAGAGTGACACTATAAAGCCCTTTTACTGACGTAGGTTTTTAAACGTGATTTCAGTGAAATTTCTGTCAAACGCAAGACACAAGATTTGCTGTTATAGAATTGAAGATACAGAATGCAAACAAACACTTCCCTACAAGTGAATCGCCTAACCATTCAACTCAGTTCTAAAAACTGAATAGAATGCAGTTTTCTCTCAGAGGAAAGACGTATGCTTTCCTTCTTAAGAAGTTTTTGCAAAGACATTCACAGAGTGATTCTACAAAGCCTTTTTACTGACATTGGCTTTGAAACGCGATTTCACTAGAATTTCTGTCAAACGCAAAACAGAGATTTGCTATTAAAGAATTGAAGATACAGAATGCAAACAAACACGTTCCTACAAGTGAATCGCCTAAACATTCACAACAGTTCCAAAAACATCATAGAATGCACTTTTCACTCAGATGAAAGACATATGCTTTCCTTCTTAAGAAGCGTTTTCAAAGACATTCACAGAGTGATTCTACAAAGCCTTTTTACTGAAGTTGGCTTTTAAACGCGATTTCACTGGAATTTCTGTCAAATGCAAGACAGAGATTTGCTATTAAAGAATTGAAGATACAGAATGCAAACAAACACGTTCCTACAAGTGAATCGCCTAAACATTCACCACAGTTCCAAAAACTGCATAGAATGCAGTTTTCACTCAGATGAAAGACGTATGCTTTCCTTCTTAAGAAGTGTTTTCAAAGACATTCACAGAGTGATTCTACAAAGCCTTTTTACTGACGTTGGCTTTTAAACGCGATTTCACTGGAATTTCTGTCAAACGCAAGACAGAGATTTGCTATTAAAGAATTGAAGATACAGAATGCAAACAAACACTTTCCCACAAGTGAATCGCCTAAATATTCACCACAGTTCCAAAAACTGCATAGAATGCAGTTTTCACTCAGATGAAAGACGTATGCTTTCCTTCTTAAGAAGTGTTTTCAAAGACATTCACAGAGTGATTCTACAAAGCCTTTTTACTGAAGTTGGCTTTTAAACACGAATTCAGTGGAATTTCTGTCAAACGCAGGACAGAGATTTGCTAATAAAGAATTGAAGATACAGAATGCAAACAAACTCTTTCCTACAAGTGAATCGCCTAAACATTCACCACAGTTCCAAAAACTGCATAGAATGCAGTTTTCACTCAGATGAATGACCTATGGTTTCATTCTTAAGAAGTGTTTTCAAAGACATTCACAGAGTGATTCTACAAAGCCTTTTTATTGACTTTGGCTTTTAAACGTGATTTCACTGGAATTTCTGTCAAACGCAAGACAGAGATTTGCTGTTAAAGAATTGGAGATACAGGAAGCAAACAAACACGTTCCTACAAGTGAATCGCCTAAACATTCACCACAGTTCCAATGCAGTTTTCACTCAGATGAAAGACATATGCTTTCCTTCTTAAGAAGCGTTTTCAAAGACATTCACAGAGTGATTCTACAAAGCCTTTTTACTGCCGTTGGCTTTTAAACGCGATTTCACTGGAATTTCTGTCAAACGCATGACAGAGATTTGCTATTAAAGAATTGAAGATACAGAATGCAAACAAACACGTTCCTACAACTGACTCGCCTAAATATTCACCACAGTTCCAAAAACTGCATAGAATGCAGTTTTCACTCAGATGAAAGACGTATGCTTTCCTTCTTAAGAAGCGTTTTCAAAGACATTCACAGAGTGATTCTACAAAGCCTTTTTACTGACTTTGGCTTTTAAACACGATTTCACTGGAATTTCTGTCAAATGCAAGACAGAGATTTGCTATTAAAGAATTGAAGATACAGAATTAAAACAAACACGTTCCTACAAGTGAATCGCCTAGACATTCACCACAGTTCCAAAAACTGCATAGAATGCAGTTTTCACTCAGATGAAAGACGTATGCTTTCCTTCTTAAGAAGTGTTTTCAAAGACATTCACAGAGTGATTCTACAAAGCCTCTTTACGGACCTTGGCTTTTAAGGCGATTTCACTGGAATTTCTGTCAAACGCAAGACAGAAATTTGCTATTAAAGAATTGAATATACAGAATGCAAACAAACACGTTCCTACAAGTGAATCACCTAAACATTCACCACAGTTCCAAAAACTGAATAGAATGCAGTTTGCACTCAGATGACAGACGTATGCTTTCCTTCTTAAGAAGTGTTTTCAAAGACATTCACAGAGTGATTCTACAAAGGCTTTTTACTGAAGTTGGCTTTAAACGCGATTTCACTGGAATTTCTGTCAAACACAAGACAGAGATTTGCTGTTAAAAAATTGAAGATACAGAATACAAACAAAAATTTCCCTACAAGTGAATCGCCTAACGATTAAACTCTGTTCTAAAAACTGAATAGAATGCAGTTTTCGCTCAGATGAAAGACGTATGCTTTCCTTCTTAAGAAGCGTTTTCAAAGACATTCACAGAGTGATTCTACCAAGCCCTTTTACTGACATTGGCTTTTAAACGTGATTTCACTGGAATTTCTGTCAAACGCAGGACAGAGATTTGCTATTAAAGAATTGAAGATACAGAAAGCAAACAAACACGTTCCTACAAGTGAATCGCCTAAACATTCACCACAGTTCCAAAAACTGCATAGAATGCAGTTTTCACTCAGATGTATGACATATGGTTTCATTCTTAAGAAGTGTTTTCAAAGACATTCACAGAGTGATTCTACAAAGCCTTTTTACTGACGTTGGCTTTTAAACGCGATTTCACTGGAATTTCTGTCAAACCCAAGACAGAGATTTGCTAATAAAGAATTGAAGATACAGAATGCAAACAAACACGTTCCCACAAGTGAATCGCCTAAATATTCACCACAGTTCCAAAAACTGCATAGAAAGCAGTTTTCACTCAGATGAATGACATATGGTTTCATTCTTAAGAAGTTTTTTCAAAGACATTCACAGAGTGATTCTACAAAGCCTTTTTACTGATGTTGGCTTTTAAACACGATTTCACTGGAATTTCTGTCAAACGCAAGACAGAGAATTGCTGTTAAAGAATTGAAGATACAGATTACAATCAAAAACTTCCCTACAAGTGAATCGCCTAAGGATTAAACTCATTTCTAAAAACTGAGTAGAATGCAGTTTTCACTCAGATGAAAGACGTATGCTTTTAAGAAGTGTTTTCAAAGACATTCACAGAGTGATTCTACAAAGCCTTTTTACTTACATTGGCTTTTAAAGGTGATTTCACTGGAATTTCTGTCAAACGCAAGACAGAGATATGCTATTAAAGAATTGAAGATACAGAATGCAAACAAACAAGATCCTACAAGTGAATCGCCTAAACATTCACCATAGTTCCAAAAACTGCATAGAATGCAGTTTTAACTCAGATGAAAGACGTATGCTTTTGTTCTTAAGAAGTGTATCAAAGACATTCACAGAGTAATTCTACAAAGCCTTTTTACTGAAGTTGGCTTTTAACGCGATTTCACTGGAATTTCTGTCAAACGCAAGACAGAGATTTGCTGTTAAAAAATTGAAGATACAGAATACAAACAAAAACTTCCCTACAAGTGAATCGCCTAACGATTAAACTCTGTTCTAAAAACTGAATAGAATGCAGTTTTCGCTCAGATGAAAGACGTATGCTTTTAAGAAGTGTTTTCAAAGACATTCACAGAGTGATACTACAAAGCCTTTTTACTGACATTGGCTTTTAAACGTGATTTCACTGGAATTTCTGTCAAACGCAGGACAGAGATTTGCTATTAAAGAATTGAAGATACAGAGAGCAAACAAACACGTACCTACAAGTGAATCGCCTAAACATTCACCACAGTTCCAAAAACTGCATAGAATGCAGTTTTCACTCAGATGAAAGACGTATACTTTCCTTCTTAAGAAGCGTTTTCAAAGACATTCACAGAGTGATTCTACAAAGCCTTTTTACTGACGTTGGCTTTTAAACGCGATTTCACTGGAATTTCTGTCAAATGCAAGACAGAGATTTGCTATTAAAGAATTGAAGATACAGAATGCAAACAAACACTTTCCCACAAGTGAATCGCCTAAACATTCACCACAGTTCCAAAAAGTGCATAGAATGCAGTTTTCACTCAGATGAATGACGTATGGCTTCATTCTTAAGAAGTGTTTTCAAAGACATTCACAGAGTGATTCTACAAAGCCTTTTTATAGACTTTGGCTTTTAAACGTGATTTCACTGGAATTTCTGTGAAACGCAAGACAGAGATTTGCTGTTAAAGAATTGAAGATACAGAATACAAACAAAAACTTCCCTACAAGTGAATCGCCTAACGATTAAACTCATTTCTAAAAACTGAATAGAATGCAGTTTTCACTCAGATGAAAGACGTATGCTTTTAAGAAGTGTTTTCAAAGACATTCACAGAGTGATTCTACAAAGCCCTTTTACTTACATTGGCTTTTAAACGTGATTTCACTGGAATTTCTGTCAAAAGCAAGACAGAGATTTTCTATTAAAGAATTGAATATACAGAATGCAAACTAACACGTTCCTACAAGTGAATCGCCTAAACATTCACCACAGTTCCAAAAACTGCAGAGAATGCAGTTTTCACTCAGATGAAAGATGTATGCTTTCCTTCTTAAGAAGTGTTTTCAAAGACATTCACAGAGTGATTCTACAAAGCCTTTTTACTGACGTTGGCTTTTAAATGTGATTTCACTGGAATTACTGTCAAAAGCAAGACACGAGATTTGCTGTTAAAAAATTGAAGATACAGAATGCAAACAAACACTTCCCTACAAGTGAATCGCCTAACCATTCAACTCAGTTCTAAAAACTGAATAGAATGCAGTTTTCACTCAAATGACAGAGGAATGCTTTCCTTCTTAAGAAGTGTTTTCAAAGACATTCAAAGAGTGATTCTACAAAGCCTTTTTACTGACGTTGGCTTTTAAAGGTGATTTCACTGGAATTTCTGTCAAGCACAGGACAGAGATTTGCTATTAAAGAATTGAAGATACAGGAAGCAAACAAACACGTTCCTACAAGTGAACCGCCTAAACATTCACCACAGTTCCAATGCAGTTTTCACTCAGATGAAAGACATATGCTTTCCTTCTTAAGAAGCGTTTTCAAAGACACTCACAGAGTGATTCTACAAAGCCTTTTTACTGCCGTTGGCTTTTAAACGCGATTTCACTGGAATTTCTGTCAAACGCAAGACAGAGATTTGCTATTAAAGAATTGAAGATACAGAATGCAAACAAACACGTTCCTACAACTGACTCGCCTAAATATTCACCACAGTTCCAAAAACTGCATAGAATGCAGTTTTCACTCAGATGAAAGACGTATGCTTTCCTTCTTAAGAAGTGTTTTCAAAGACATTCACAGAGAGATTCTACAAAGCCTTTTTACTGACCTTGGCTTTTAAACGCGATTTCACTGGAATTTCTGTCAAACGCAGGACAGAGATATGCTATTAAAGAATTGAAGATACAGAATGCAAAGAAACACGTTCCTACAAGTGAATTGCCTAAACATTCACCACAGTTCCAAAAACTGCATAGAATGCAGTTTTCACTCAGATGAAAGACATATGCTTTCCTTCTTAAGAAGTGTTTTCAAAGACATTCACAGAGTGATTCTACAAAGCCTTTTTACTGACGTTGGCTTTTAAACGCGATTTCACTGGAATTTCTGTCAAACAAAATACAGAGATTTGCTATTAAAGAATTGAAGATACAGAATGCAAACAAACACGTTCCGACAAGTGAATCGCCTAAACATTCACCACAGTTCCAAAAACTGCATAGAATGCAGTTTTCACTCAGATGAAAGACATATGCTTTCCTTCTTAAGAAGTGTTTTCAAAGACATTCAAAGAGTGACACTATAAAGCCCTTTTACTGACGTAGGTTTTTAAACGTGATTTCAGTGAAATTTCTGTCAAACGCAAGACACAAGATTTGCTGTTATAGAATTGAAGATACAGAATGCAAACAAACACTTCCCTACAAGTGAATCGCCTAACCATTCAACTCAGTTCTAAAAACTGAATAGAATGCAGTTTTCTCTCAGAGGAAAGACGTATGCTTTCCTTCTTAAGAAGTTTTTGCAAAGACATTCACAGAGTGATTCTACAAAGCCTTTTTACTGACATTGGCTTTGAAACGCGATTTCACTAGAATTTCTGTCAAACGCAAAACAGAGATTTGCTATTAAAGAATTGAAGATACAGAATGCAAACAAACACGTTCCTACAAGTGAATCGCCTAAACATTCACAACAGTTCCAAAAACTTCATAGAATGCACTTTTCACTCAGATGAAAGACATATGCTTTCCTTCTTAAGAAGCGTTTTCAAAGACATTCACAGAGTGATTCTACAAAGCCTTTTTACTGAAGTTGGCTTTTAAACGCGATTTCACTGGAATTTCTGTCAAATGCAAGACAGAGATTTGCTATTAAAGAATTGAAGATACAGAATGCAAACAAACACGTTCCTACAAGTGAATCGCCTAAACATTCACCACAGTTCCAAAAACTGCATAGAATGCAGTTTTCACTCAGATGAAAGACGTATGCTTTCCTTCTTAAGAAGTGTTTTCAAAGACATTCACAGAGTGATTCTACAAAGCCTTTTTACTGACGTTGGCTTTTAAACGCGATTTCACTGGAATTTCTGTCAAACGCAAGACAGAGATTTGCTATTAAAGAATTGAAGATACAGAATGCAAACAAACACTTTCCCACAAGTGAATCGCCTAAATATTCACCACAGTTCCAAAAACTGCATAGAATGCAGTTTTCACTCAGATGAAAGACGTATGCTTTCCTTCTTAAGAAGTGTTTTCAAAGACATTCACAGAGTGATTCTACAAAGCCTTTTTACTGAAGTTGGCTTTTAAACACGAATTCACTGGAATTTCTGTCAAACGCAGGACAGAGATTTGCTAATAAAGAATTGAAGATACAGAATGCAAACAAACTCTTTCCTACAAGTGAATCGCCTAAACATTCACCACAGTTCCAAAAACTGCATAGAATGCAGTTTTCACTCAGATGAATGACGTATGGTTTCATTCTTAAGAAGTGTTTTCAAAGACATTCACAGAGTTATTCTACAAAGCCTTTTTATTGACTTTGGCTTTTAAACGTGATTTCACTGGAATTTCTGTCAAACGCAAGACAGAGATTTGCTGTTAAAGAATTGGAGATACAGGAAGCAAACAAACACGTTCCTACAAGTGAATCGCCTAAACATTCACCACAGTTCCAATGCAGTTTTCACTCAGATGAAAGACATATGCTTTCCTTCTTAAGAAGCGTTTTCAAAGACATTCACAGAGTGATTCTACAAAGCCTTTTTACTGCCGTTGGCTTTTAAACGCGATTTCACTGGAATTTCTGTCAAACGCATGACAGAGATTTGCTATTAAAGAATTGAAGATACAGAATGCAAACAAACACGTTCCTACAACTGACTCGCCTAAATATTCACCACACTTCCAAAAACTGCATAGAATGCAGTTTTCACTCAGATGAAAGACGTATGCTTTCCTTCTTAAGAAGTGTTTTCAAAGACATTCACAGAGTGATTCTACAAAGCCTTTTTACTGACGTTGGCTTTTAAACGCGATTTCACTGGAATTTCTGTCAAACGCAAGACAGAGATTTGCTATTAATAATTGAAGATACAGAATGCAAACAAACACTTTCCCACAAGTGAATCGCCTAAATATTCACCACAGTTCCAAAAACTGCATAGAATGCAGTTTTCACTCAGATGAAAGACGTATGCTTTCCTTCTTAAGAAGTGTTTTCAAAGACATTCACAGAGTGATTCTACAAAGCCTTTTTATTGACTTTGGCTTTTAATCGTGATTTCACTGGAATTTCTGTCAAACGCAAGACAGAGATTTGCTGTTAAAGAATTGAAGATACAGAATACAAACAAAAACTTCCCTACAAGTGAACCGCCTAACGATTAAACTCATTTCTAAAAACTGAATAGAATGCAGTTTTCACTCAGATGAAAGACGTATGCTTTTAAGAAGTGTGTTCAAAGACATTCACAGAGTGATTCTACAAAGCCTTTTTACTTACATTGGTTTTTAAACCTGATTTCACTGGAATTTCTGTCAAACGCAAGACAGAGATTTTCTATTAAAGAATTGAATATACAGAATGCAAACAAACACGTTCCTACAAGTGAATCGCCTAAACATTCACCACAGTTCCAAAAACTCCAGAGAATGCAGTTTTCACTCAGATGAAAGACGTATGCTTTCCTTCTTAAGAAGTGTTTTCAAAGACATTCACAGAGTGATTCTACAAAGCCTTTTTACTGACGTTGACTTTTAAATGTGATTTCACTGGAATTACTGTCAAAAGCAAGACACGAGATTTGCTGTTAAAAAATTGAAGATACAGAATGCAAACAAACACTTCCCTACAAGTGAATCACCTAACCATTCAACTCAGTTCTAAAAACTGAATAGAATGCAGTTTTCACTCAGATGAAAGACGTATGCTTTCCTTCTTAAGAAGTGTTTTCAAAGACATTCAAAGAGTGATTCTACAAAGCCTTTTTACTGACGTTGGCTTTTAAAGGTGATTTCACTGGAATTTCTGTCAAACGCAGGACAGAGATTTGCTATTAAAGAATTGAAGATACAGGAAGCAAACAAACACGTTCCTACAACTGACTCGCCTAAATATCCACCACAGTTCCAAAAACTGCATAGAATGCAGTTTTCACTCAGATGAAAGACGTATGCTTTCCTTCTTAAGAAGTGTTTTCAATGACATTCACAGAGTGATTCTACAAAGCCTTTTTACTGACGTTTGCTTTTAAACGCGATTTCACTGGAATTTCTGTCAAACAAAACACAGAGATTTGCTATTAAAGAATTGAAGATACAGAATGCAAACAAACACTTCCCTACAAGTGAATCGCCTAACCATTCAACTCAGTTCTAAAAACTGAATAGAATGCAGTTTTCTCTCAGAGGAAAGACGTATGCTTTCCTTCTTAAGAAGTTTTTTCAAAGACATTCACAGAGTGATTCTACAAAGCCTTTTTACTGACATTGGCTTTTAAACGTGATTTCACTGGAATTTCTGTCAAACGCAAAACAGAGATTTGCTATTAAAGAATTGAAGATACAGAATGCAAACAAACACGTTCCTACAAGTGAATCGCCTAAACATTCACAACAGTTCCAAAGACATCATAGAATGCACTTTTAACTCAGATGAAAGACATATGCTTTCCTTCTTAAGAAGCGTTTTCAAAGACATTCACAGAGTGATTCTACAAAGCCTTTTTACTGACGTTGGCTTTTAAACGCGATTTCACTGGAATTTCTGTCAAACGCAAGACAGAGATTTGCTAATAAAGAATTGAAGATACAGAATGCAAACAAACACGTTCCTACAAGTGAATCGCCTAAACATTCACCACAGTTCCAAAAACTGCATAGAATGCACTTTTCACTCAGATGAAAGACGTATGCTTTCCTTCTTAAGAAGCGTTTTCAAAGACATTCACAGAGTGATTCTACAAAGCCTTTTTACTGACGTTGGCTTTTAAAGGTGATTTCACTGGAATTTCTGTCAAAGGCAGGACAGAGATTTGCTATTAAAGAATTGAAGATACAGGAAGCAAACAAACACGTTCCTACAAGTGAATCGCCTAAACATTCACCACAGTTCCAATGCAGTTTTCACTCAGATGAAAGACGTATGCTTTCCTTCTTAAGAAGCGTTTTCAAAGACATTCACAGAGTGACTCTACAAAGCCTTTTTACTGACGTTGGCTTTTAAACGCAATTTCACTGGAATTTCTGTCAAACGCAAGACAGAGATTTGCTAATAAAGAATTGAAGATACAGAATGCAAACAAACACGTTCCTACAAGTGAATCGCCTAAACATTCACCACAGTTCCAAAAACTGCATAGAATGCAGTTTTCACTCAGATGAAAGACTTATACTTTCCTTCTTAAGAAGCGTTTTCAAAGACATTCACAGAGTGAATCTACAATGCCTTTTTACTGATGTTGGCTTTTAAACACGATTTCACTGGAATTTCTGTCAAACGCAAGACAGAGATTTGCTATTAAAGAATTGAAGACACAGAATGCAAAAAAACAGGTTCCTACAAGTGAATTGCCTAAACATTCACCACAGTTCCAAAAACTGCATAGAATGCAGTTTTCACTCAGATGAAAGACGTATGCTTTCCT
Source organism: Phyllotis vaccarum (assembly GCA_033318265.1). Classification (NCBI taxonomy): domain Eukaryota; kingdom Metazoa; phylum Chordata; class Mammalia; order Rodentia; family Cricetidae; genus Phyllotis; species Phyllotis vaccarum. The sequence continues at coordinate 63,102,219 of JARWLC010000017.1, forward strand.
TCTTAAGAAGTTTTTTCAAAGACATTCACAGAGTGATTCTACAAAGCCTTTTTACTGACGTTTGCTTTTAAACGCGATTTCACTGGAATTTCTGTCAAACAAAACACAGAGATTTGCTATTAAAGAATTGAAGATACAGAATGCAAACAAACACTTCCCTACAAGTGAATCGCCTAACCATTCAACTCAGTTCTAAAAACTGAATAGAATGCAGTTTTCTCTCAGAGGAAAGACGTATGCTTTCCTTCTTAAGAAGTTTTTTCAAAGACATTCACAGAGTGATTCTACAAAGCCTTTTTACTGACATTGGCTTTTAAACGTGATTTCACTGGAATTTCTGTCAAACGCAAAACAGAGATTTGCTATTAAAGAATTGAAGATACAGAATGCAAACAAACACGTTCCTACAAGTGAATCGCCTAAACATTCACAACAGTTCCAAAGACATCATAGAATGCACTTTTAACTCAGATGAAAGACATATGCTTTCCTTCTTAAGAAGCGTTTTCAAAGACATTCACAGAGTGATTCTACAAAGCCTTTTTACTGACGTTGGCTTTTAAACGCGATTTCACTGGAATTTCTGTCAAACGCAAGACAGAGATTTGCTAATAAAGAATTGAAGATACAGAATGCAAACAAACACGTTCCTACAAGTGAATCGCCTAAACATTCACCACAGTTCCAAAAACTGCATAGAATGCACTTTTCACTCAGATGAAAGACGTATGCTTTCCTTCTTAAGAAGCGTTTTCAAAGACATTCACAGAGTGATTCTACAAAGCCTTTTTACTGACGTTGGCTTTTAAAGGTGATTTCACTGGAATTTCTGTCAAAGGCAGGACAGAGATTTGCTATTAAAGAATTGAAGATACAGGAAGCAAACAAACACGTTCCTACAAGTGAATCGCCTAAACATTCACCACAGTTCCAATGCAGTTTTCACTCAGATGAAAGACGTATGCTTTCCTTCTTAAGAAGCGTTTTCAAAGACATTCACAGAGTGACTCTACAAAGCCTTTTTACTGACGTTGGCTTTTAAACGCAATTTCACTGGAATTTCTGTCAAACGCAAGACAGAGATTTGCTAATAAAGAATTGAAGATACAGAATGCAAACAAACACGTTCCTACAAGTGAATCGCCTAAACATTCACCACAGTTCCAAAAACTGCATAGAATGCAGTTTTCACTCAGATGAAAGACTTATACTTTCCTTCTTAAGAAGCGTTTTCAAAGACATTCACAGAGTGAATCTACAATGCCTTTTTACTGATGTTGGCTTTTAAACACGATTTCACTGGAATTTCTGTCAAACGCAAGACAGAGATTTGCTATTAAAGAATTGAAGACACAGAATGCAAAAAAACAGGTTCCTACAAGTGAATTGCCTAAACATTCACCACAGTTCCAAAAACTGCATAGAATGCAGTTTTCACTCAGATGAAAGACGTATGCTTTCGTTCTTAAGAAGTGTATCAAAGAAATTCACAGAGTGATTCTACAAAGCCTTTTTACTGTAGTTGGCTTTAAACGCGATTTCACTGGAATTTCTGTCAAATGCAAGACAGAGATTTGCTGTTAAAGAATTGAAGATACAGAATACAAACAAAAACTTCCCTACAAGTGAATCGCCTAACGATTAAACTCTGTTCTATAAACTGAATAGAATGCAGTTTTCGCTCAGATGAAAGACGTATGCTTTTAAGAAGTGTTTTCAAAGACATTCACAGAGTGATTCTACAAAGCCTTTTTACTGACGTTGGCTTTTAAACGCGACTTCACTGGAATTTCTGTCAAACGCAAGACAAAGATTTGCTATTAAAGAATTGAAGATACAGAATGCAAACAAACACTTTCCTACAAGTGAATCGCCTAAATATTCACCACAGTTCCAAAAACTGCAAAGAATGCAGTTTTCACTCAGATGAAAGACGTATGCTTTCCTTCTTAAGAAGTGTTTTCAAAGACATTCACTGAGTGATTCTACAAAGCCTTTTTACTGACGTTGGCTTTTAAACTCGATTTCACTGGAATTTCTGTCAAATGCAAGACTGAGATTTGCTATTAAAGAATTGAAGACACAGAATGCAAAAAAACAGGTTCCTACAAGTGAATCGCCTAAACATTCACCACAGTTCCAAAAACTGCATAGAATGCAGTTTTCACTCAGATGAAAGACGTATGCTTTCGTTCTTAAGAAGTGTATCAAAGACATTCACAGAGTGATTCTACAAAGCCTTTTTACTGTAGTTGGCTTTAAACGTGATTTCACTGGAATTTCTGTCAAACGCAAGACAGAGATTTGCTGTTAAAGAATTGAAGATACAGAATACAAACAAAAACTTCCCTACAAGTGAATCGCCTAACGATTAAACTCTGTTCTAAAAACTGAATAGAATGCAGTTTTCGCTCAGATGAAAGACCTATGCTTTTAAGAAGTGTTTTCAAAGACATTCACAGAGTGATTCTACAAAGCCTTTTTACTGACGTTGGCTTTTAAAGGTGATTTCACTGGAATTTCTGTCAAAGGCAGGACAGAGATTTGCTATTAAAGAATTGAAGATACAGGAAGCAAACAAACACGTTCCTACAAGTGAATCGCCTAAACATTCACCACAGTTCCAATGCAGTTTTCACTCAGATGAAAGACGTTTGCTTTCCTTCTTAAGAAGCGTTTTCAAAGACATTCACAGAGTGATTCTACAAAGCCTTTTTACTGACGTTGGCTTTTAAACGCAATTTCACTGGAATTTCTGTCAAACACAATACAGAGATTTGCTATGAAAGAATTGAAGATACAGAATGCAAACAAACACGTTCCTACAAGTGAATCGCCTAAACATTCACCACAGTTCCAAAAAATGCATAGAATGCAGTTTTCACTCAGATGAAAGACGTATGCTTTCCTTCTTAAGAAGTGTTTTCAAAGACATTCACAGAGTGATTCTACAAAGCCTTTTTACTGACGTTGGCTTTTAAACGCAATTTCACTGGAATTTCTGTCAAACACAATACATAGATTTGCTATTAAAGAATTGAAGGTACAGAATGCAAACAAACACGTTCCTAAAAGTGAATCGCCTAAACATTCACCACAGTTCCAAAAACTGCATAGAATGCAGTTTTCACTCAGATGAAAGACATATGCTTTCCTTCTTAAGAAGTGTTTTCAAAGACATTCAAAGAGTGACTCTATAAAGCCCTTTTACTGACGTAGGTTTTTAAACGTGATTTCAGTGAAATTTCTGTCAAATGCAAGACACAAGATTTGCTGTTATAGAATTGAAGATACAGAATGCAAACAAACACTTTCCTACAAGTGAATCGCCTACCCATTCAACTCAGTTCTAAAAACTGAATAGAATGCAGTTTTCTCTCAGAGGAAAGACGTATGCTTTCCTTCTTAAGAAGTGTTTTCAAAGACATTCACAGAGTGATTCTACAAAGCCTTTTTACTGACGTTGGCTTTTAAAGGTGATTTCACTGGAATTTCTGTCAAAGGCAGGACAGAGATTTGCTATTAAAGAATTGAAGATACAGGAAGCAAACAAACACGTTCCTACAAGTGAATCGCCTAAACATTCACCACAGTTCCAATGCAGTTTTCACTCAGATGAAAGACGTATGCTTTCCTTCTTAAGAAGCGTTTTCAAACACATTCACAGAGAGATTCTACAAAGCCTTTTTACTGACATTGGCTTTTAAACGCGATTTCACTGGAATTTCTGTCAAAGGCAAGGCAGAGATTTGCTATTAAAGAATTGAAGATACAGAATGCAAACAAACTCTTTCCTACAAGTGAATCGCCTAACCATTCACCACAGTTCCAAAAACTGCATAGAATGCAGTTTTCACTCAGATGAAAGACGTATGCTTTCCTTCTTAAGAAGTGTTTTCAAAGACATTCACAGAGTGATTCTACAAAGCCTTTTTACTGTAGTTGGCTTTAAACGTGATTTCACTGGAATTTCTGTCAAACGCAAGACAGAGATTTGCTAATAAAGAATTGAAGATACAGAATGCAAACAAACACGTTCCTACAAGTGAATCGCCTAAACATTCACCACAGTTCCAAAAACTGCATAGAATGCAGTTTTCACTCAGATGAAAGACTTATGCTTTCCTTCTTAAGAAGTGTTTTCAAAGACATTCACAGAGTGATTCTACAAAGCCTTTTTACTGAAGTTGGCTTTTAAACGCGATTTCACTGGAATTTCTGTCAAATGCAAGACTGAGATTTGCTATTAAAGAATTGAAGACACAGAATGCAAAAAAACAGGTTCCTACAAGTGAATCGCCTAAACATTCACCACAGTTCCAAAAACGGCATAGAATGCAGTTTTCACTCAGATGAAAGACGTATGCTTTTAAGAAGTGTTTTCAAAGACATTCACAGAGTGATTCTACAAAGCCTTTTTACTGACGTTGGCTTTTAAACGCGACTTCACTGGAATTTCTGTCAAACGCAAGACAAAGATTTGCTATTAAAGAATTGAAGATACAGAATGCAAACAAACACTTCCCTACAAGTGAATCGCCTAACCATTAACTCAGTTCTAAAAACTGAATAGAATGCAGTTTTCTCTCAGAGGAAAGACGTATGCTTTCCTTCTTAAGAAGTGTTTTCAAAGACATTCACAGAGTGATTCTACAAAGCCTTTTTACTGACATTGGCTTTTAAACGCCATTTCACTGGAATTTCTGTCAAACGCAAAACAGAGATTTGCTATTAAAGAATTGAAGATACAGAATGCAAACAAACACGTTCCTACAAGTGAATCGCCTAAACATTCACAACAGTTCCAAAAACTGCAAAGAATGCAGTTTTCACTCAGATGAAATACGTATGCTTTCCTTCTTAAGAAGTGTTTTCAAAGACATTCACAGAGTGATTCTACAAAGCCTTTTTACTGACGTTGGCTTTTAAACGCGATTTCACTGGAATTTCTGTCAAACACAATACAGAGATTTGCTATTAAAGAATTGAAGATACAGAATGCAAACAAACACTTCCCTACAAGTGAATCGCCTAAACATTCACCACAGTTCCATAAACTCCATAGAATGCAGTTTTCACTCAGATGAAAGACATATGCTTTCCTTCTTAAGAAGTGTTTTCAAAGACATTCACAGAGTGATTATACAAAGCCCTTTTACTGACGTAGGTTTTTAAACGTGAATTCAGTGAAATTTCTGTCAAACGCAAGACACAAGATTTGCTGTTATAGAATTGAAGATACAGAATGCAAACAAACACTTCCCTACAAGTGAATCACCTAACCATTCAACTCAGTTCTAAAAACTGAATAGAATGCAGTTTTCTCTCAGAGGAAAGACGTATGCTTTCCTTCTTAAGAAGTGTTTTCAAAGACATTCACAGAGTGATTCTACAAAGCCTTTTTACTGACGTTGGCTTTTAAACGCGATTTCACTGGAATTTCTGTCAAATGCAAGACTGAGATTTGCTATTAAAGAATTGAAGACACAGAATGCAAAAAAACAGGTTCCTACAAGTGAATCGCCTAAACATTCACCACAGTTCGAAAAACTGCATAGAATGCAGTTTTCACTCAGATGAAAGACGTATGCTTTCGTTCTTAAGAAGTGTTTTCAAAGACATTCACAGAGTGATTCTACAAAGCCTTTTTACTGAAGTTGGCTTTAAACTCGATTTCACTGGAATTTCTGTCAAACGCAAGACAGAGATTTGCTGTTAAAGAATTGAAGATACAGAATACAAACAAAAACTTCCCTACAAGTGAATCGCCTAACGATTAAACTCTGTTCTATAAACTGAATAGAATGCAGTTTTCGCTCAGATGAAAGACGTATGCTTTTAAGAAGTGTTTTCAAAGACATTCACAGAGTGATTCTACAAAGCCTTTTTACTGACGTTGGCTTTTAAACGCGACTTCACTGGAATTTCTGTCAAACGCAAGACAAAGATTTGCTATTAAAGAATTGAAGATACAGAATGCAAACAAACACTTTCCTACAAGTGAATCGCCTAAATATTCACCACAGTTCCAAAAACTGCAAAGAATGCAGTTTTCACTCAGATGAAAGACGTATGCTTTCCTTCTTAAGAAGTGTTTTCAAAGACATTCACTGAGTGATTCTACAAAGCCTTTTTACTGACGTTGGCTTTTAAACTCGATTTCACTGGAATTTCTGTCAAATGCAAGACTGAGATTTGCTATTAAAGAATTGAAGACACAAAATGCAAAAAACCAGGTTCCTACAAGTGAATCGCCTAAACATTCACCACAGTTCCAAAAACTGCATAGAATGCAGTTTTCACTCAGATGAAAGACGTATGCTTTCGTTCTTAAGAAGTGTATCAAAGACATTCACAGAGTGATTCTACAAAGTCTTTTTACTGAAGTTGGCTTTAAACTCGATTTCACTGGAATTTCTGTCAAACGCAAGACAGAGATTTGCTGTTAAAGAATTGAAGATACAGAATACAAACAAAAACATACCTACAAGTGAATCGCCTAATGATTAAACTCTGTTCTAAAAACTGAATAGAATGCAGTTTTCGCTCAGATGAAAGACGTATGGTTTTAAGAAGTGTTTTCAAAGACATTCACAGAGTGATTCTACAAAGCCTTTTTACTGACGTTGGCTTTTAAAGGCGATTTCACTGGAATTTCTGTCAAACGCAGGACAGAGATTTGCTTTTAAAGAATTGAAGATACAGAATGCAAACAAACACGTTCCTACAAGTGAATCGCCTAAACATTCACCACAGTTCCAATGCAGTTTTCACTCAGATGAAAGACGTATGCTTTCCTTCTTAAGAAGTGTTTTCAAAGACATTCACAGAGTGATTCTACAAAGCCTTTTTACTGACATTGGCTTTTAAATGTGATTTCACTGGAATTACTGTCAAAAGCAGGACACGAGATATGCTGTTAAAAAATTGAAGATACAGAATGCAAACAAACACTTCCCTACAAGTGAATCGCCTAACCATTCAACTCAGTTCTAAAAACTGAATAGAATGCAGTTTTCACTCAAATGACAGATGTATGCTTTCCTTCTTAAGAAGTGTTTTCAAAGACATTCACAGAGTGATTCTACAAAGCCTTTTTACTGAAGTTGGCTTTTAAATGCGAGTTCACTGGAATTTCTGTCAAATGCAAGACTGAGATTTGCTATTAAAGAATTGAAGACACAGAATGCAAAAAAACAGGTTCCTACAAGTGAATCGCCTAAACATTCACCACAGTTCCAAAAACTGCATAGAATGCAGTTTTCACTCAGATGAAAGACGTATGCTTTCGTTCTTAAGAAGTGTATCAAAGACATTCACAGAGTGATTCTACAAAGCCTTTTTACTGTAGTTGGCTTTAAACGTGATTTCACTGGAATTTCTGTCAAACGCAAGACAGAGATTTGCTGTTAAAGAATTGAAGATACAGAATACAAACAAAAACTTCCCTACAAGTGAATCGCCTAACGATTAAACTCTGTTCTAAAAACTGAATAGAATGCAGTTTTCGCTCAGATGAAAGACCTATGCTTTTAAGAAGTGTTTTCAAAGACATTCACAGAGTGATTCTACAAAGCCTTTTTACTGACGTTGGCTTTTAAAGGTGATTTCACTGGAATTTCTGTCAAAGGCAGGACAGAGATTTGCTATTAAAGAATTGAAGATACAGGAAGCAAACAAACACGTTCCTACAAGTGAATCGCCTAAACATTCACCACAGTTCCAATGCAGTTTTCACTCAGATGAAAGACGTTTGCTTTCCTTCTTAAGAAGCGTTTTCAAAGACATTCACAGAGTGATTCTACAAAGCCTTTTTACTGACGTTGGCTTTTAAACGCAATTTCACTGGAATTTCTGTCAAACACAATACAGAGATTTGCTATTAAAGAATTGAAGATACAGAATGCAAACAAACACGTTCCTACAAGTGAATCGCCTAAACATTCACCACAGTTCCAAAAAATGCATAGAATGCAGTTTTCACTCAGATGAAAGACGTATGCTTTCCTTCTTAAGAAGTGTTTTCAAAGACATTCACAGAGTGATTCTACAAAGCCTTTTTACTGACGTTGGCTTTTAAACGCAATTTCACTGGAATTTCTGTCAAACACAATACATAGATTTGCTATTAAAGAATTGAAGATACAGAATGCAAACAAACACGTTCCTAAAAGTGAATCGCCTAAACATTCACCACAGTTCCAAAAACTGCATAGAATGCAGTTTTCACTCAGATGAAAGACATATGCTTTCCTTCTTAAGAAGTGTTTTCAAAGACATTCAAAGAGTGACTCTATAAAGCCCTTTTACTGACGTAGGTTTTTAAACGTGATTTCAGTGAAATTTCTGTCAAATGCAAGACACAAGATTTGCTGTTATAGAATTGAAGATACAGAATGCAAACAAACACTTTCCTACAAGTGAATCGCCTACCCATTCAACTCAGTTTTAAAAACTGAATAGAATGCAGTTTTCTCTCAGAGGAAAGACGTATGCTTTCCTTCTTAAGAAGTGTTTTCAAAGACATTCACAGAGTGATTCTACAAAGCCTTTTTACTGACATTGGCTTTTAAACGCGATTTCACTGGAATTTCTGTCAAACGCAAAATAGAGATTTGCTATTAAAGAATTGAAGATACAGAATGCAAACAAACACGTTCCTACAAGTGAATCACCTAAACATTCACAACAGTTCCAAAAACATCATAGAATGCACTTTTCACTCAGATGAAAGACATATGCTTTCCTTCTTAAGAAGCGTTTTCAAAGACATTCACAGAGTGATTCTACAAAGCCTTTTTACTGACGTTGGCTATTAAAGGCGATTTCACTGGAATTTCTGTCAAATGCAGGACAGAGATTTGCTATTAAAGAATTGAAGATACAGAATGCATACAAACACGTTCCTACAAGTGAATCGCCTAAACATTCACCACAGTTCCAAAACTGCAGAGAATGCAGTTTTCACTCAGATGAAATACGTATGCTTTCCTTCTTAAGAAGTGTTTTCAAAGACATTCACAGAGTGATTCTACAAAGCCTTTTTACTGTCGTTGGCTTTTAAATGTGATTTCACTGGAATTACTGTCAAAAGCAAGACACGAGATTTGCTGTTAAAAAATTGAAGATACAGAATGCAAACAAACACTTCCCTACAAGTGAATCGCCTAACCATTCAACTCAGTTCTAAAAACTGAATAGAATGCAGTTTTCACTCAAATGACAGACGTATGCTTTCCTTCTTAAGAAGTGTTTTCAAAGACATTCACAGAGTGATTCTACAAAGCCTTTTTACTGATGTTGGCTTTTAAAGGTGATTTCACTGGAATTTCTGTCAAAGGCAGGACAGAGATTTGCTATTAAAGAATTGAAGATACAGGAAGCAAACAAACACGTTCCTACAAGTGAATCGCCTAAACATTCACCACAGTTCCAATGCAGTTTTCACTCAGATGAAAGACGTATGCTTTCCTTCTTAAGAAGCGTTTTCAAACACATTCACAGAGAGATTCTACAAAGCCTTTTTACTGACATTGGCTTTTAAACGCGATTTCACTGGAATTTCTGTCAAAGGCAAGGCAGAGATTTGCTATTAAAGAATTGAAGATACAGAATGCAAACAAACTCTTTCCTACAAGTGAATCGCCTAACCATTCACCACAGTTCCAAAAACTGCATAGAATGCAGTTTTCACTCAGATGAAAGACGTATGCTTTCCTTCTTAAGAAGTGTTTTCAAAGACATTCACAGAGTGATTCTACAAAGCCTTTTTACTGACTTTGGCTTTTAAACACGATTTCACTGGAATTTCTGTCAAACGCAAGACAGAGATTTGCTAATAAAGAATTGAAGATACAGAATGCAAACAAACACGTTCCTACAAGTGAATCGCCTAAACATTCACCACAGTTCCAAAAACTGCATAGAATGCAGTTTTCACTCAGATGAAAGACTTATGCTTTCCTTCTTAAGAAGTGTTTTCAAAGACATTCACAGAGTGATTCTACAAAGCCTTTTTACTGAAGTTGGCTTTTAAACGCGATTTCACTGGAATTTCTGTCAAATGCAAGACTGAGATTTGCTATTAAAGAATTGAAGACACAGAATGCAAAAAAACAGGTTCCTACAAGTGAATCGCCTAAACATTCACCACAGTTCCAAAAACGGCATAGAATGCAGTTTTCACTCAGATGAAAGACGTATGCTTTTAAGAAGTGTTTTCAAAGACATTCACAGAGTGATTCTACAGAGCCTTTTTACTGACGTTGGCTTTTAAACGCGACTTCACTGGAATTTCTGTCAAACGCAAGACAAAGATTTGCTATGAAAGAATTGAAGATACAGAATGCAAACAAACACTTTCCTACAAGTGAATCGCCTAAATATTCACCACAGTTCCAAAAACTGCAAACAATGCAGTTTTCACTCAGATGAAAGACGTATGCTTTCCTTCTTAAGAAGTGTTTTCAAAGACATTCACAGAGTGATTCTACAAAGCCTTTTTACTGACGTTGGCTTTTAAATGCGATTTCACTGGAATTTCTGTCAAATGCAAGACTGAGATTTGCTATTAAAGAATTGAAGACACAGAATGCAAAAAAACAGGTTCCTACAAGTGAATCGCCTAAACATTCACCACAGTTCCAAAAACTGCATAGAATGCAGTTTTCACTCAGATGAAAGACGTATGCTTTCGTTCTTAAGAAGTGTATCAAAGACATTCACAGAGTGATTCTACAAAGCATTTTTACTGAAGTTGGCTTTAAACTCGATTTCACTGGAATTTCTGTCAAACGCAAGACAGAGATTTGCTGTTAAAGAATTGAAGATACAGAATACAAACAAAAACTTACCTACAAGTGAATCGCCTAATGATTAAACTCTGTTCTAAAAACTGAATAGAATGCAGTTTTCGCTCAGATGAAAGACGTATGCTTTTAAGAAGTGTTTTCAAAGACATTCACAGAGTGATTCTACAAAGCCTTTTTACTGACGTTGGCTTTTAAAGGTGATTTCACTGGAATTTCTGTCAAAGGCAGGACAGAGATTTGCTATTAAAGAATTGAAGATATAGGAAGCAAACAAACACGTTCCTACAAGTGAATCGCCTAAACATTCACCACAGTTACAATGCAGTTTTCACTCAGATGAAAGACGTATGCTTTCCTTCTTAAGAAGCGTTTTTAAAGACATTCACAGAGTGCTTCTACAAAGCCTTTTTACTGCCGTTGGCTTTTAAACGCGATTTCACTGGAATTTCTGTCAAACGCAAGACAGAGATTTGCTATTAAAGAATTGAAGATACAGAATGCAAACAAACACTTTCCTACAACTGACTCGCCTAAATATTCACCACAGTTCCAAAAACTGCATAGAATGCTGTTTTCACTCAGATGAAAGACGTATGCTTTCCTTCTTAAGAAGTGTTTTCAAAGACATTCACAGAGTGATTCTACAAAGCCCTTTTACTGACGTAGGTTTTTAAACGTGAATTCAGTGAAATTTCTGTCAAACGCAAGACACAAGATTTGCTGTTATAGAATTGAAGATACAGAATGCAAACAAACACTTCCCTACAAGTGAATCGCCTAACCATTCAACTCAGTTCTAAAAACTGAATAGAATGCAGTTTTCACTCAGATGAAAGACGTATGCTTTCCTTCTTAAGAAGTGTTTTCAAAGACATTCACAGAGTGATTCTACAAAGCCTTTTTACTGACTTTGGCTTTTAAACACGATTTCACTGGAATTTCTGTCAAACGCAAGACAGAGATTTGCTAATAAAGAATTGAAGATACAGAATGCAAACAAACACGTTCCTACAAGTGAATCGCCTAAACATTCACCACAGTTCCAAAAACTGCATAGAATGCAGTTTTCACTCAGATGAAAGACTTATGCTTTCCTTCTTAAGAAGTGTTTTCAAAGACATTCACAGAGTGATTCTACAAAGCCTTTTTACTGACGTTGGCTTTTAAACGCAATTTCACTGGAATTTCTGTCAAACACAATACAGAGATTTGCTATTAAAGAATTGAAGATACAGAATGCAAACAAACTCTTTCCTACAAGTGAATCGCCTAACCATTCACCACAGTTCCAAAAACTGCATAGAATGCAGTTTTCACTCAGATGAAAGACGTATGCTTTCCTTCTTAAGAAGTGTTTTCAAAGACATTCACAGAGTGATTCTACAAAGCCTTTTTACTGACTTTGACTTTTAAACACGATTTCACTGGAATTTCTGTCAAACGCAAGACAGAGATTTGCTAATAAAGAATTGAAGATACAGAATACAAACAAAAACTTCCCTACAAGTGAATCGCCTAACGATTAAACTCTGTTCTAAAAACTGAATAGAATGCAGTTTTCACTCAGATGAAAGACGTATGCTTTTAAGAAGTGTTTTCAAAGACATTCACAGAGTGATTCTACAGAGCCTTTTTACTGACGTTGGCTTTTAAACGCGACTTCACTGGAATTTCTGTCAAACGCAAGACAAAGATTTGCTATGAAAGAATTGAAGATACAGAATGCAAACAAACACTTTCCTACAAGTGAATCGCCTAAATATTCACCACAGTTCCAAAAACTGCAAAGAATGCAGTTTTCACTCAGATGAAAGACGTATGCTTTCCTTCTTAAGAAGTGTTTTCAAAGACATTCACAGAGTGATTCTACAAAGCCTTTTTACTGACGTTGGCTTTTAAATGCGATTTCACTGGAATTTCTGTCAAATGCAAGACTGAGATTTGCTATTAAAGAATTGAAGACACAGAATGCAAAAAAACAGGTTCCTACAAGTGAATCGCCTAAACATTCACCACAGTTCCAAAAACTGCATAGAATGCAGTTTTCACTCAGATGAAAGACGTATGCTTTCGTTCTTAAGAAGTGTATCAAAGACATTCACAGAGTGATTCTACAAAGCCTTTTTACTGAAGTTGGCTTTAAACTCGATTTCACTGGAATTTCTGTCAAACGCAAGACAGAGATTTGCTGTTAAAGAATTGAAGATACAGAATACAAACAAAAACTTACCTACAAGTGAATCGCCTAATGATTAAACTCTGTTCTAAAAACTGAATAGAATGCAGTTTTCGCTCAGATGAAAGACGTATGCTTTTAAGAAGTGTTTTCAAAGACATTCACAGAGTGCTTCTACAAAGCCTTTTTACTGCCGTTGGCTTTTAAACGCGATTTCACTGGAATTTCTGTCAAACGCAAGGCAGAGATTTGCTATTAAAGAATTGAAGATACAGAATGCAAACAAACACTTTCCTACAACTGACTCGCCTAAATATTCACCACAGTTCCAAAAACTGCATAGAATGCTGTTTTCACTCAGATGAAAGACGTATGCTTTCCTTCTTAAGAAGTGTTTTCAAAGACATTCACAGAGTGATTCTACAAAGCCCTTTTACTGACGTAGGTTTTTAAACGTGAATTCAGTGAAATTTCTGTCAAACGCAAGACACAAGATTTGCTGTTATAGAATTGAAGATACAGAATGCAAACAAACACTTCCCTACAAGTGAATCGCCTAACCATTCAACTCAGTTCTAAAAACTGAATAGAATGCAGTTTTCTCTCAGAGGAAAGACGTATGCTTTCCTTCTTAAGAAGTGTTTTCAAAGACATTCACAGAGTGATTCTACAAAGCCTTTTTACTGACATTGGCTTTTAAACGCCATTTCACTGGAATTTCTGTCAAACGCAAAACAGAGATTTGCTATTAAAGAATTGAAGATACAGAATGCAAACAAACACGTTCCTACAAGTGAATCGCCTAAACATTCACAACAGTTCCAAAAACTGCAAAGAATGCAGTTTTCACTCAGATGAAATACGTATGCTTTCCTTCTTAAGAAGTGTTTTCAAAGACATTCACAGAGTGATTCTACAAAGCCTTTTTACTGACGTTGGCTTTTAAACGCGATTTCACTGGAATTTCTGTCAAACACAATACAGAGATTTGCTATTAAAGAATTGAAGATACAGAATGCAAACAAACACTTCCCTACAAGTGAATCGCCTAAACATTCACCACAGTTCCATAAACTCCATAGAATGCAGTTTTCACTCAGATGAAAGACATATGCTTTCCTTCTTAAGAAGTGTTTTCAAAGACATTCACAGAGTGATTCTACAAAGCCCTTTTACTGACGTAGGTTTTTAAACGTGAATTCAGTGAAATTTCTGTCAAACGCAAGACACAAGATTTGCTGTTATAGAATTGAAGATACAGAATGCAAACAAACACTTCCCTACAAGTGAATCACCTAACCATTCAACTCAGTTCTAAAAACTGAATAGAATGCAGTTTTCTCTCAGAGGAAAGACGTATGCTTTCCTTCTTAAGAAGTGTTTTCAAAGACATTCACAGAGTGATTCTACAAAGCCTTTTTACTGACGTTGGCTTTTAAACGCGATTTCACTGGAATTTCTGTCAAATGCAAGACTGAGATTTGCTATTAAAGAATTGAAGACACAGAATGCAAAAAAACAGGTTCCTACAAGTGAATCGCCTAAACATTCACCACAGTTCGAAAAACTGCATAGAATGCAGTTTTCACTCAGATGAAAGACGTATGCTTTCGTTCTTAAGAAGTGTTTTCAAAGACATTCACAGAGTGATTCTACAAAGCCTTTTTACTGAAGTTGGCTTTAAACTCAATTTCACTGGAATTTCTGTCAAACGCAAGACAGAGATTTGCTGTTAAAGAATTGAAGATACAGAATACAAACAAAAACTTACCTACAAGTGAATCGCCTAATGATTAAACTCTGTTCTAAAAACTGAATAGAATGCAGTTTTCACTCAGATGAAAGACGTATGCTTTTAAGAAGTGTTTTCAAAGACATTCACAGAGTGATTCTACAGAGCCTTTTTACTGACGTTGGCTTTTAAACGCGACTTCACTGGAATTTCTGTCAAACGCAAGACAAAGATTTGCTATGAAAGAATTGAAGATACAGAATGCAAACAAACACTTTCCTACAAGTGAATCGCCTAAATATTCACCACAGTTCCAAAAACTGCAAACAATGCAGTTTTCACTCAGATGAAAGACGTATGCTTTCCTTCTTAAGAAGTGTTTTCAAAGACATTCACAGAGTGATTCTACAAAGCCTTTTTACTGACGTTGGCTTTTAAATGCGATTTCACTGGAATTTCTGTCAAATGCAAGACTGAGATTTGCTATTAAAGAATTGAAGACACAGAATGCAAAAAAACAGGTTCCTACAAGTGAATCGCCTAAACATTCACCACAGTTCCAAAAACTGCATAGAATGCAGTTTTCACTCAGATGAAAGACGTATGCTTTCCTTCTTAAGAAGCGTTTTCAAAGACATTCACAGAGTGCTTCTACAAAGCCTTTTTACTGCCGTTGGCTTTTAAACGCGATTTCACTGGAATTTCTGTCAAACGCAAGACAGAGATTTGCTATTAAAGAATTGAAGATACAGAATGCAAACAAACACTTTCCTACAACTGACTCGCCTAAATATTCACCACAGTTCCAAAAACTGCATAGAATGATGTTTTCACTCAGATGAAAGACGTATGCTTTCCTTCTTAAGAAGTGTTTTCAAAGACATTCACAGAGTGATTCTACAAAGCCCTTTTACTGACGTAGGTTTTTAAACGTGAATTCAGTGAAATTTCTGTCAAACGCAAGACACAAGATTTGCTGTTATAGAATTGAAGATACAGAATGCAAACAAACACTTCCCTACAAGTGAATCGCCTAACCATTCAACTCAGTTCTAAAAACTGAATAGAATGCAGTTTTCACTCAGATGAAAGACGTATGCTTTCCTTCTTAAGAAGTGTTTTCAAAGACATTCACAGAGTGATTCTACAAAGCCTTTTTACTGACTTTGGCTTTTAAACACGTTTTCACTGGAATTTCTGTCAAACGCAAGACAGAGATTTGCTAATAAAGAATTGAAGATACAGAATGCAAACAAACACGTTCCTACAAGTGAATCGCCTAAACATTCACCACAGTTCCAAAAACTGCATAGAATGCAGTTTTCACTCAGATGAAAGACTTATGCTTTCCTTCTTAAGAAGTGTTTTCAAAGACATTCACAGAGTGATTCTACAAAGCCTTTTTACTGACGTTGGCTTTTAAACGCAATTTCACTGGAATTTCTGTCAAACACAATACAGAGATTTGCTATTAAAGAATTGAAGATACAGAATGCAAACAAACTCTTTCCTACAAGTGAATCGCCTAACCATTCACCACAGTTCCAAAAACTGCATAGAATGCAGTTTTCACTCAGATGAAAGACGTATGCTTTCCTTCTTAAGAAGTGTTTTCAAAGACATTCACAGAGTGATTCTACAAAGCCTTTTTACTGACTTTGGCTTTTAAACACGATTTCACTGGAATTTCTGTCAAACGCAAGACAGAGATTTGCTAATAAAGAATTGAAGATACAGAATACAAACAAAAACTTCCCTACAAGTGAATCGCCTAACGATTAAACTCTGTTCTAAAAACTGAATAGAATGCAGTTTTCACTCAGATGAAAGACGTATGCTTTTAAGAAGTGTTTTCAAAGACATTCACAGAGTGATTCTACAGAGCCTTTTTACTGACGTTGGCTTTTAAACGCGACTTCACTGGAATTTCTGTCAAACGCAAGACAAAGATTTGCTATGAAAGAATTGAAGATACAGAATGCAAACAAACACGTTCCTACAAGTGAATCGCCTAAATATTCACCACAGTTCCAAAAACTGCAAAGAATGCAGTTTTCACTCAGATGAAAGACGTATGCTTTCCTTCTTAAGAAGTGTTTTCAAAGACATTCACAGAGTGATTCTACAAAGCCTTTTTACTGACGTTGGCTTTTAAATGCGATTTCACTGGAATTTCTGTCAAATGCAAGACTGAGATTTGCTATTAAAGAATTGAAGACACAGAATGCAAAAAAACAGGTTCCTACAAGTGAATCGCCTAAACATTCACCACAGTTCCAAAAACTGCATAGAATGCAGTTTTCACTCAGATGAAAGACGTATGCTTTCGTTCTTAAGAAGTGTATCAAAGACATTCACAGAGTGATTCTACAAAGCCTTTTTACTGAAGTTGGCTTTAAACTCGATTTCACTGGAATTTCTGTCAAACGCAAGACAGAGATTTGCTGTTAAAGAATTGAAGATACAGAATACAAACAAAAACTTACCTACAAGTGAATCGCCTAATGATTAAACTCTGTTCTAAAAACTGAATAGAATGCAGTTTTCGCTCAGATGAAAGACGTATGCTTTTAAGAAGTGTTTTCAAAGACATTCACAGAGTGCTTCTACAAAGCCTTTTTACTGCCGTTGGCTTTTAAACGCGATTTCACTGGAATTTCTGTCAAACGCAAGGCAGAGATTTGCTATTAAAGAATTGAAGATACAGAATGCAAACAAACACTTTCCTACAACTGACTCGCCTAAATATTCACCACAGTTCCAAAAACTGCATAGAATGCTGTTTTCACTCAGATGAAAGACGTATGCTTTCCTTCTTAAGAAGTGTTTTCAAAGACATTCACAGAGTGATTCTACAAAGCCCTTTTACTGACGTAGGTTTTTAAACGTGAATTCAGTGAAATTTCTGTCAAACGCAAGACACAAGATTTGCTGTTATAGAATTGAAGATACAGAATGCAAACAAACACTTCCCTACAAGTGAATCGCCTAACCATTCAACTCAGTTCTAAAAACTGAATAGAATGCAGTTTTCTCTCAGAGGAAAGACGTATGCTTTCCTTCTTAAGAAGTGTTTTCAAAGACATTCACAGAGTGATTCTACAAAGCCTTTTTACTGACATTGGCTTTTAAACGCCATTTCACTGGAATTTCTGTCAAACGCAAAACAGAGATTTGCTATTAAAGAATTGAAGATACAGAATGCAAACAAACACGTTCCTACAAGTGAATCGCCTAAACATTCACAACAGTTCCAAAAACTGCAAAGAATGCAGTTTTCACTCAGATGAAATACGTATGCTTTCCTTCTTAAGAAGTGTTTTCAAAGACATTCACAGAGTGATTCTACAAAGCCTTTTTACTGACGTTGGCTTTTAAACGCGATTTCACTGGAATTTCTGTCAAACACAATACAGAGATTTGCTATTAAAGAATTGAAGATACAGAATGCAAACAAACACTTCCCTACAAGTGAATCGCCTAAACATTCACCACAGTTCCATAAACTCCATAGAATGCAGTTTTCACTCAGATGAAAGACATATGCTTTCCTTCTTAAGAAGTGTTTTCAAAGACATTCACAGAGTGATTCTACAAAGCCCTTTTACTGACGTAGGTTTTTAAACGTGAATTCAGTGAAATTTCTGTCAAACGCAAGAAACAAGATTTGCTGTTATAGAATTGAAGATACAGAATGCAAACAAACACTTCCCTACAAGTGAATCACCTAACCATTCAACTCAGTTCTAAAAACTGAATAGAATGCAGTTTTCTCTCAGAGGAAAGACGTATGCTTTCCTTCTTAAGAAGTGTTTTCAAAGACATTCACAGAGTGATTCTACAAAGCCTTTTTACTGACGTTGGCTTTTAAACGCGATTTCACTGGAATTTCTGTCAAATGCAAGACTGAGATTTGCTATTAAAGAATTGAAGACACAGAATGCAAAAAAACAGGTTCCTACAAGTGAATCGCCTAAACATTCACCACAGTTCGAAAAACTGCATAGAATGCAGTTTTCACTCAGATGAAAGACGTATGCTTTCGTTCTTAAGAAGTGTTTTCAAAGACATTCACAGAGTGATTCTACAAAGCCTTTTTACTGAAGTTGGCTTTAAACTCAATTTCACTGGAATTTCTGTCAAACGCAAGACAGAGATTTGCTGTTAAAGAATTGAAGATACAGAATACAAACAAAAACTTACCTACAAGTGAATCGCCTAATGATTAAACTCTGTTCTAAAAACTGAATAGAATGCAGTTTTCACTCAGATGAAAGACGTATGCTTTTAAGAAGTGTTTTCAAAGACATTCACAGAGTGATTCTACAGAGCCTTTTTACTGACGTTGGCTTTTAAACGCGACTTCACTGGAATTTCTGTCAAACGCAAGACAAAGATTTGCTATGAAAGAATTGAAGATACAGAATGCAAACAAACACTTTCCTACAAGTGAATCGCCTAAATATTCACCACAGTTCCAAAAACTGCAAACAATGCAGTTTTCACTCAGATGAAAGACGTATGCTTTCCTTCTTAAGAAGTGTTTTCAAAGACATTCACAGAGTGATTCTACAAAGCCTTTTTACTGACGTTGGCTTTTAAACGCGATTTCACTGGAATTTCTGTCAAATGCAAGACTGAGATTTGCTATTAAAGAATTGAAGACACAGAATGCAAAAAAAACAGGTTCCTACAAGTGAATCGCCTAAACATTCACCACAGTTCCAAAAACTGCATAGAATGCAGTTTTCACTCAGATGAAAGAAGTATGCTTTCGTTCTTAAGAAGTGTATCAAAGACATTCACAGAGTGATTCTACAAAGCATTTTTACTGAAGTTGGCTTTAAACTCGATTTCACTGGAATTTCTGTCAAACGCAAGACAGAGATTTGCTGTTAAAGAATTGAAGATACAGAATACAAACAAAAACTTACCTACAAGTGAATCGCCTAATGATTAAACTCTGTTCTAAAAACTGAATAGAATGCAGTTTTCGCTCAGATGAAAGACGTATGCTTTTAAGAAGTGTTTTCAAAGACATTCACAGAGTGATTCTACAAAGCCTTTTTACTGACGTTGGCTTTTAAAGGTGATTTCACTGGAATTTCTGTCAAAGGCAGGACAGAGATTTGCTATTAAAGAATTGAAGATGCAGGAAGCAAACAAACACGTTCCTACAAGTGAATCGCCTAAACATTCACCACAGTTACAATGCAGTTTTCACTCAGATGAAAGACGTATGCTTTCCTTCTTAAGAAGCGTTTTCAAAGACATTCACAGAGTGCTTCTACAAAGCCTTTTTACTGACATTGGCTTTTAAACGCGATTTCACTGGAATTTCTGTCAAACGCAAGACAGAGATTTGCTATTAAAGAATTGAAGATACAGAATGCAAACAAACACTTTCCTACAACTGACTCGCCTAAATATTCACCACAGTGCCAAAAACTGCATAGAATGCTGTTTTCACTCAGATGAAAGTCGTATGCTTTCCTTCTTAAGAAGTGTTTTCAAAGACATTCACAGAGTGATTCTACAAAGCCCTTTTACTGACGTAGGTTTTTAAACGTGAATTCAGTGAAATTTCTGTCAAACGCAAGACACAAGATTTGCTGTTATAGAATTGAAGATACAGAATGCAAACAAACACTTCCCTACAAGTGAATCGCCTAACCATTCAACTCAGTTCTAAAAACTGAATAGAATGCAGTTTTCACTCAGATGAAAGACGTATGCTTTCCTTCTTAAGAAGTGTTTTCAAAGACATTCACAGAGTGATTCTACAAAGCCTTTTTACTGACTTTGGCTTTTAAACACGATTTCACTGGAATTTCTGTCAAACGCAAGACAGAGATTTGCTAATAAAGAATTGAAGATACAGAATGCAAACAAACACGTTCCTACAAGTGAATCGCCTAAACATTCACCACAGTTCCAAAAACTGCATAGAATGCAGTTTTCACTCAGATGAAAGACGTATGCTTTTAAGAAGTGTTTTCAAAGACATTCACAGAGTGATTCTACAAAGCCTTTTTACTGACGTTGGCTTTTAAACGCGACTTCACTGGAATTTCTGTCAAACGCAAGACAAAGATTTGCTATTAAAGAATTGAAGATACAGAATGCAAACAAACACTTCCCTACAAGTGAATCGCCTAACCATTAACTCAGTTCTAAGAACTGAATAGAATGCAGTTTTCACTCAAATGACAGACGTATGCTTTCCTTCTTAAGAAGTGTTTTCAAAGACATTCACAGAGTGATTCTACAAAGCCTTTTTACTGACGTTGGCTTTTAAACGCAATTTCACTGGAATTTCTGTCAAACACAATACAGAGATTTGCTATTAAAGAATTGAAGATACAGAATGCAAACAAACTCTTTCCTACAAGTGAATCGCCTAACCATTCACCACAGTTCCAAAAACTGCATAGAATGCAGTTTTCACTCAGATGAAAGACGTATGCTTTCCTTCTTAAGAAGTGTTTTCAAAGACATTCACAGAGTGATTCTACAAAGCCTTTTTACTGACTTTGGCTTTTAAACACGATTTCACTGGAATTTCTGTCAAACGCAAGACAGAGATTTGCTAATAAAGAATTGAAGATACAGAATACAAACAAAAACTTCCCTACAAGTGAATCGCCTAACGATTAAACTCTGTTCTAAAAACTGAATAGAATGCAGTTTTCACTCAGATGAAAGACGTATGCTTTTAAGAAGTGTTTTCAAAGACATTCACAGAGTGATTCTACAGAGCCTTTTTACTGACGTTGGCTTTTAAACGCGACTTCACTGGAATTTCTGTCAAACGCAAGACAAAGATTTGCTATGAAAGAATTGAAGATACAGAATGCAAACAAACACGTTCCTACAAGTGAATCGCCTAAATATTCACCACAGTTCCAAAAACTGCAAAGAATGCAGTTTTCACTCAGATGAAAGACGTATGCTTTCCTTCTTAAGAAGTGTTTTCAAAGACATTCACAGAGTGATTCTACAAAGCCTTTTTACTGACGTTGGCTTTTAAATGCGATTTCACTGGAATTTCTGTCAAATGCAAGACTGAGATTTGCTATTAAAGAATTGAAGACACAGAATGCAAAAAAACAGGTTCCTACAAGTGAATCGCCTAAACATTCACCACAGTTCCAAAAACTGCATAGAATGCAGTTTTCACTCAGATGAAAGACGTATGCTTTCGTTCTTAAGAAGTGTATCAAAGACATTCACAGAGTGATTCTACAAAGCCTTTTTACTGAAGTTGGCTTTAAACTCGATTTCACTGGAATTTCTGTCAAACGCAAGACAGAGATTTGCTGTTAAAGAATTGAAGATACAGAATACAAACAAAAACTTACCTACAAGTGAATCGCCTAATGATTAAACTCTGTTCTAAAAACTGAATAGAATGCAGTTTTCGCTCAGATGAAAGACGTATGCTTTTAAGAAGTGTTTTCAAAGACATTCACAGAGTGCTTCTACAAAGCCTTTTTACTGCCGTTGGCTTTTAAACGCGATTTCACTGGAATTTCTGTCAAACGCAAGGCAGAGATTTGCTATTAAAGAATTGAAGATACAGAATGCAAACAAACACTTTCCTACAACTGACTCGCCTAAATATTCACCACAGTTCCAAAAACTGCATAGAATGCTGTTTTCACTCAGATGAAAGACGTATGCTTTCCTTCTTAAGAAGTGTTTTCAAAGACATTCACAGAGTGATTCTACAAAGCCCTTTTACTGACGTAGGTTTTTAAACGTGAATTCAGTGAAATTTCTGTCAAACGCAAGACACAAGATTTGCTGTTATAGAATTGAAGATACAGAATGCAAACAAACACTTCCCTACAAGTGAATCGCCTAACCATTCAACTCAGTTCTAAAAACTGAATAGAATGCAGTTTTCTCTCAGAGGAAAGACGTATGCTTTCCTTCTTAAGAAGTGTTTTCAAAGACATTCACAGAGTGATTCTACAAAGCCTTTTTACTGACATTGGCTTTTAAACGCCATTTCACTGGAATTTCTGTCAAACGCAAAACAGAGATTTGCTATTAAAGAATTGAAGATACAGAATGCAAACAAACACGTTCCTACAAGTGAATCGCCTAAACATTCACAACAGTTCCAAAAACTGCAAAGAATGCAGTTTTCACTCAGATGAAATACGTATGCTTTCCTTCTTAAGAAGTGTTTTCAAAGACATTCACAGAGTGATTCTACAAAGCCTTTTTACTGACGTTGGCTTTTAAACGCGATTTCACTGGAATTTCTGTCAAACACAATACAGAGATTTGCTATTAAAGAATTGAAGATACAGAATGCAAACAAACACTTCCCTACAAGTGAATCGCCTAAACATTCACCACAGTTCCATAAACTCCATAGAATGCAGTTTTCACTCAGATGAAAGACATATGCTTTCCTTCTTAAGAAGTGTTTTCAAAGACATTCACAGAGTGATTCTACAAAGCCCTTTTACTGACGTAGGTTTTTAAACGTGAATTCAGTGAAATTTCTGTCAAACGCAAGAAACAAGATTTGCTGTTATAGAATTGAAGATACAGAATGCAAACAAACAATTCCCTACAAGTGAATCACCTAACCATTCAACTCAGTTCTAAAAACTGAATAGAATGCAGTTTTCTCTCAGAGGAAAGACGTATGCTTTCCTTCTTAAGAAGTGTTTTCAAAGACATTCACAGAGTGATTCTACAAAGCCTTTTTACTGACGTTGGCTTTTAAACGCGATTTCACTGGAATTTCTGTCAAATGCAAGACTGAGATTTGCTATTAAAGAATTGAAGACACAGAATGCAAAAAAACAGGTTCCTACAAGTGAATCGCCTAAACATTCACCACAGTTCGAAAAACTGCATAGAATGCAGTTTTCACTCAGATGAAAGACGTATGCTTTCGTTCTTAAGAAGTGTTTTCAAAGACATTCACAGAGTGATTCTACAAAGCCTTTTTACTGAAGTTGGCTTTAAACTCAATTTCACTGGAATTTCTGTCAAACGCAAGACAGAGATTTGCTGTTAAAGAATTGAAGATACAGAATACAAACAAAAACTTACCTACAAGTGAATCGCCTAATGATTAAACTCTGTTCTAAAAACTGAATAGAATGCAGTTTTCACTCAGATGAAAGACGTATGCTTTTAAGAAGTGTTTTCAAAGACATTCACAGAGTGATTCTACAAAGCCTTTTTACTGACGTTGGCTTTGAAACGCGATTTCACTGGAATATCTGTCAAACGCAATACAGAGATTTGCTATTGAAGAATCGAAGATACAGAATGCAAACAAACACATTCCTACAAGTGAATCGCCTAAACATTGACCACAGTTCCAAAAACTGCATAGAATGCAGTTTTCACTCAGATGACAGACGTATGCTTTCCTTCTTAAGAAGTGTTTTCAAAGACATTCACAGAGTGATTCTACAAAGCCTTTTTACTGACGTTGGCTTTTAAACGCGATTTCACTGGAATTTCTGTCAAATGCAAGACTGAGATTTGCTATTAAAGAATTGAAGACACAGAATGCAAAAAAACAGGTTCCTACAAGTGAATCGCCTAAACATTCACCACAGTTCCAAAAACTGCATAGAATGCACTTTTCACTCAGATGAAAGACGTATGCTTTCGTTCTTAAGAAGTGTTTTCAAAGACATTCACAGAGTGATTCTACAAAGCCTTTTTACTGAAGTTGGCTTTAAACTCAATTTCACTGGAATTTCTGTCAAACGCAAGACAGAGATTTGGTGTTAAAGAATTGAAGATACAGAATACAAACAAAAACTTACCTACAAGTGAATCGCCTAATGATTAAACTCTGTTCTAAAAACTGAATAGAATGCAGTTTTAACTCAGATGAAAGACGTATGCTTTTAAGAAGTGTTTTCAAAGACATTCACAGAGTGATTCTACAAAGCCTTTTTACTGACGTTGGCTTTGAAACGCGATTTCACTGGAATATCTGTCAAACGCAATACAGAGATTTGCTATTGAAGAATCGAAGATACAGAATGCAAACAAACACATTCCTACAAGTGAATCGCCTAAACATTGACCACAGTTCCAAAAACTGCATAGAATGCAGTTTTCACTCAGATGACAGACGTATGCTTTCCTTCTTAAGAAGTGTTTTCAAAGACATTCACAGAGTGATTCTACAAAGCCTTTTACTGACGTTGGCTTTTAAATGCG
This sequence comes from Phyllotis vaccarum, assembly GCA_033318265.1. NCBI lineage: Eukaryota > Metazoa > Chordata > Mammalia > Rodentia > Cricetidae > Phyllotis > Phyllotis vaccarum. Next base: position 63,127,150 of record JARWLC010000017.1, read on the forward strand.
ATTTCACTGGAATTTCTGTCAAACACAAGACAAGGATTTGCTATTGAAGAATTGAAGATACAGAATGCAAACAAACACGTTCCTACAAGTGAATCGCCTAAACATTCACCACAGTTCCAATGCAGTTTTCACTCAGATGAAAGACGTATGCTTTCCTTCTTAAGAAGCGTTTTCAAAGACATTCACAGAGTGATTCTACAAAGCCTTTTTTACTGCCGTTGGCTTTTAAACACGATTTCACTGGAATTTCTGTCAAACGCAAGACAGAGATTTGCTATTAAAGAATTGAAGATACAGAATGCAAACAAACTCTTTCCTATAACTGACTCGCCTAAATATTCACCACAGTCCAAAAACTGCATAGAATGCAGTTTTCACTCAGATGAAAGACGTATGCTTTCCTTCTTAAGAAGTGTTTTCAAAGACATTCACAGAGTGATTATACAAAGCCTTTTTACTGACGTTGGCTTTTAAATGCGATTTCACTGGAATTTCTGTCAAATGCAGAACAGAGATTTGCTATTAAAGAATTGAAGATACAGAATGCAAACAAACACGTTCCTACAAGTGAATCGCCTAAACATTCACAACAGTTCCAAAAACTGCAAAGAATGCAGTTTTCACTCAGATGAAATACGTATGCTTTCCTTCTTAAGAAGTGTTTTCAAAGACATTCACAGAGTGATTCTACAAAGCCTTTTTACTGACGTTGGCTTTTAAACGCGATTTCACTGGAATTTCTGTCAAACACAATACAGAGATTTGCTATTAAAGAATTGAAGATACAGAATGCAAACAAACACTTCCCTACAAGTGAATCGCCTAAACATTCACCACAGTTCCATAAACTCCATAGAATGCAGTTTTCACTCAGATGAAAGACATATGCTTTCCTTCTTAAGAAGTGTTTTCAAAGACATTCACAGAGTGATTCTACAAAGCCCTTTTACTGACGTAGGTTTTTAAACGTGAATTCAGTGAAATTTCTGTCAAACGCAAGACACAAGATTTGCTGTTATAGAATTGAAGATACAGAATGCAAACAAACACTTCCCTACAAGTGAATCGCCTAACCATTCAACTCAGTTCTAAAAACTGAATAGAATGCAGTTTTCTCTCAGAGGAAAGACGTATGCTTTCCTTCTTAAGAAGTGTTTTCAAAGACATTCACAGAGTGATTCTACAAAGCCTTTTTACTGACGTTGGCTTTTAAACGCGATTTCACTGGAATTTCTGTCAAATGCAAGACTGAGATTTGCTATTAAAGAATTGAAGACACAGAATGCAAAAAAACAGGTTCCTACAAGTGAATCGCCTAAACATTCACCACAGTTCCAAAAACTGCATAGAATGCAGTTTTCACTCAGATGAAAGACGTATGCTTTCGTTCTTAAGAAGTGTTTTCAAAGACATTCACAGAGTGATTCTACAAAGCCTTTTTACTGAAGTTGGCTTTAAACTCAATTTCACTGGAATTTCTGTCAAACGCAAGACAGAGATTTGGTGTTAAAGAATTGAAGATACAGAATACAAACAAAAACTTACCTACAAGTGAATCGCCTAATGATTAAACTCTGTTCTAAAAACTGAATAGAATGCAGTTTTAACTCAGATGAAAGACGTATGCTTTTAAGAAGTGTTTTCAAAGACATTCACAGAGTGATTCTACAAAGCCTTTTTACTGACGTTGGCTTTGAAACGCGATTTCACTGGAATATCTGTCAAACGCAATACAGAGATTTGCTATTGAAGAATCGAAGATACAGAATGCAAACAAACACATTCCTACAAGTGAATCGCCTAAACATTGACCACAGTTCCAAAAACTGCATAGAATGCAGTTTTCACTCAGATGACAGACGTATGCTTTCCTTCTTAAGAAGTGTTTTCAAAGACATTCACAGAGTGATTCTACAAAGCCTTTTTACTGACGTTGGCTTTTAAACGCGATTTCACTGGAATTTCTGTCAAATGCAAGACTGAGATTTGCTATTAAAGAATTGAAGACACAGAATGCAAAAAAACAGGTTCCTACAAGTGAATCGCCTAAACATTCACCACAGTTCCAAAAACTGCATAGAATGCACTTTTCACTCAGATGAAAGACGTATGCTTTCGTTCTTAAGAAGTGTTTTCAAAGACATTCACAGAGTGATTCTACAAAGCCTTTTTACTGAAGTTGGCTTTAAACTCAATTTCACTGGAATTTCTGTCAAACGCAAGACAGAGATTTGGTGTTAAAGAATTGAAGATACAGAATACAAACAAAAACTTACCTACAAGTGAATCGCCTAATGATTAAACTCTGTTCTAAAAACTGAATAGAATGCAGTTTTAACTCAGATGAAAGACGTATGCTTTTAAGAAGTGTTTTCAAAGACATTCACAGAGTGATTCTACAAAGCCTTTTTACTGACGTTGGCTTTGAAACGCGATTTCACTGGAATATCTGTCAAACGCAATACAGAGATTTGCTATTGAAGAATCGAAGATACAGAATGCAAACAAACACATTCCTACAAGTGAATCGCCTAAACATTGACCACAGTTCCAAAAACTGCATAGAATGCAGTTTTCACTCAGATGACAGACGTATGCTTTCCTTCTTAAGAAGTGTTTTCAAAGACATTCACAGAGTGATTCTACAAAGCCTTTTACTGACGTTGGCTTTTAAATGCGATTTCACTGGAATTTCTGTCAAACACAAGACAAGGATTTGCTATTGAAGAATTGAAGATACAGAATGCAAACAAACACGTTCCTACAAGTGAATCGCCTAAACATTCACCACAGTTCCAATGCAGTTTTCACTCAGATGAAAGACGTATGCTTTCCTTCTTAAGAAGCGTTTTCAAAGACATTCACAGAGTGATTCTACAAAGCCTTTTTTACTGCCGTTGGCTTTTAAACACGATTTCACTGGAATTTCTGTCAAACGCAAGACAGAGATTTGCTATTAAAGAATTGAAGATACAGAATGCAAACAAACTCTTTCCTATAACTGACTCGCCTAAATATTCACCACAGTCCAAAAACTGCATAGAATGCAGTTTTCACTCAGATGAAAGACGTATGCTTTCCTTCTTAAGAAGTGTTTTCAAAGACATTCACAGAGTGATTATACAAAGCCTTTTTACTGACGTTGGCTTTTAAATGCGATTTCACTGGAATTTCTGTCAAATGCAGAACAGAGATTTGCTATTAAAGAATTGAAGATACAGAATGCAAACAAACACGTTCCTACAAGTGAATCGCCTAAACATTCACAACAGTTCCAAAAATATCATAGAATGCACTTTTCACTCAGATGAAAGACGTATGCTTTCCTTCATAAGAAGCGTTTTCAAAGACATTCACAGAGAGATTCTACAAAGCCTTTTTACTGACATTGGCTTTTAAACGCGATTTCACTGGAATTTCTGTCAAAGGCAAGGCAGAGATTTGCTATTAAAGAATTGAAGATACAGAATGCAAACAAACTCTTTCCTAAAAGTGAATCGCCTAACCATTCACCACAGTTCCAAAAACTGCATAGAATGCAGTTTTCACTCAGATGAAAGACGTATGCTTTCCTTCTTAAGAAGTGTTTTCAAAGACATTCACAGAGTGATTCTACAAAGCCTTTTTACTGACTTTGGCTTTTAAACACGATTTCACTGGAATTTCTGTCAAACACAAGACAGAGATTTGCTAATAAAAAATTGAAGATACAGAATGCAAACAAACACGTTCCTACAAGTGAATCGCCTAAACATTCACCACAGTTCCAAAAACTGCATAGAATGCAGTTTTCACTCAGATGAAAGACTTATGCTTTCCTTCTTAAGAAGTGTTTTCAAAGACATTCACAGAGTGATTCTACAAAGCCTTTTTACTGAAGTTGGCTTTTAAACGCGATTTCACTGGAATTTCTGTCAAATGCAAGACTGAGATTTGCTATTAAAGAATTGAAGACACAGAATGCAAAAAAACAGGTTCCTACAAGTGAATTGCCTAAACATTCACCAAAGTTCCAAAAACTGCATAGAATGCAGTTTTCACTCAGATGAATGACGTATGCTTTCGTTCTTAAGAAGTGTATCAAAGACATTCACAGAGTGATTCTACAAAGCCTTTTTACTGTAGTTGGCTTTAAACGCGATTTCACTGGAATTTCTGTCAAAAGCAAGACAGAGATTTGCTGTTAAAGAATTGAAGATACAGAATACAAACAAAAACTTCCCTACAAGTGAATCGCCTAACGATTAAACTCTGTTCTAAAAACTGAATAGAATGCAGTTTTCACTCAGATGAAAGACGTATGCTTTTAAGAAGTGTTTTCAAAGACATTCACAGAGTGATTCTACAGAGCCTTTTTACTGACGTTGGCTTTTAAACGCGACTTCACTGGAATTTCTGTCAAACGCAAGACAAAGATTTGCTATTAAAGAATTGAAGATACAGAATGCAAACAAACACTTTCCTACAAGTGAATCGCCTAAATATTCACCACAGTTCCAAAAACTGCAAAGAATGCAGTTTTCACTCAGATGAAAGACGTATGCTTTCCTTCTTAAGAAGTGTTTTCAAAGACATTCAAAGAGTGACTCTATAAAGCCCTTTTACTGACGTAGGTTTTTAAACGTGTTTTCAGTGAAATTTCTGTCAAACGCAAGACACAAGATTTGCTGTTAAAGAATTGAAGATACAGAATACAAACAAAAACTTACCTACAAGTGAATCGCCTAATGATTAAACTCTGTTCTAAAAACTGAATAGAATGCAGTTTTCGCTCAGATGAAAGACGTATGCTTTTAAGAAGTGTTTTCAAAGACATTCACAGAGTGATTCTACAAAGCCTTTTTACTGACGTTGGCTTTTAAAGGTGATTTCACTGGAATTTCTGTCAAAGGCAGGACAGAGATTTGCTATTAAAGAATTGAAGATACAGGAAGCAAACAAACACGTTCCTACAAGTGAATCGCCTAAACATTCACCACAGTTCCAATGCAGTTTTCACTCAGATGAAAGACGTATGCTTTCCTTCTTAAGAAGTGTTTTCAAAGACATTCACAGAGTGATTCTACAAAGCCTTTTTACTGACATTGGCTTTTAAACGCGATTTCACTGGAATTTCTGTCAAACGCAAAACAGAGATTTGCTATTAAAGAATTGAAGTTACAGAATGCAAACAAACACGTTCCTACAAGTGAATCGCCTAAATATTCACCACAGTTCCAAAAACTGCATAGAATGCAGTTTTCACTCAGATGAAAGACATATGCTTTCCTTCTTAAGAAGTGTTTTCAAAGACATTCACAGAGTGATTCTACAAAGCCTTTTTACTGACGTTGGCTTTTAAACGCGATTTCACTGGAATTTCTGTCAAACGCAGAACAGAGATATGCTATTAAAGAATTGAAGATACAGAATGCAAACAAACACGTTCCTACAAGTGAATTGCCTAAACATTCACCACAGTTCGAAAAACTGCATAGAATGCAGTTTTCACTCAGATGAAATACGTATGCTTTCCTTCTTAAGAAGTGTTTTCAAAGACATTCACAGAGTGATTCTACAAAGCCTTTTTACTGACGTTGGCTTTTAAACGCGATTTCACTGGAATTTCTGTCAAACACAATACAGAGATTTGCTATTAAAGAATTGAAGATACAGAATGCAAACAAACACTTCCCTACAAGTGAATCGCCTAAACATTCACCACAGTTCCATAAACTGCATAGAATGCAGTTTTCACTCAGATGAAAGACATATGCTTTCCTTCTTAAGAAGTGTTTTCAAAGACATTCACAGAGTGATTCTACAAAGCCCTTTTACTGACGTAGGTTTTTAAACGTGAATTCAGTGTAATTTCTGTCAAACGCAAGACACAAGATTTGCTGTTATAGAATTGAAGATACAGAATGCAAACAAACACTTCCCTACAAGTGAATCGCCTAACCATTCAACTCAGTTCTAAAAACTGAATAGAATGCAGTTTTCTCTCAGAGGAAAGACGTATGCTTTCCTTCTTAAGAAGTGTTTTCAAAGACATTCACAGAGTGATTCTACAAAGCCTTTTTACTGACATTGGCTTTTAAACGCGATTGCACTGGAATTTCTGTCAAACGCAAAACAGAGATTTGCTATTAAAGAATTGAAGATACAGAATGCAAACAAACACGTTCCTACAAGTGAATCGCCTAAACATTCACAACAGTTCCAAAAACTGCAAAGAATGCAGTTTTCACTCAGATGAAAGATGTATGCTTTCCTTCTTAAGAAGTGTTTTCAAAGACATTCACAGAGTGATTCTACAAAGCCTTTTTACTGACGTTGGCTTTTAAATGCGATTTCACTGGAATTTCTGTCAAATGCAAGACTGAGATTTGCTATTAAAGAACTGAAGACACAGAATGCAAAAAAACAGGTTCCTACAAGTGAATCGCCTAAACATTCAGCACAGTTCCAAAAACTGCATAGAATGCAGTTTTCACTCAGATGAAAGACGTATGCTTTCGTTCTTAAGAAGTGTATCAAAGACATTCACAGAGTGATTCTACAAAGCCTTTTTACTGAAGTTGGCTTTAAACTCAATTTCACTGGAATTTCTGTCAAACGCAAGTCAGAGATTTGCTGTTAAAGAATTGAAGATACAGAATACAAACAAAAACTTACCTACAAGTGAATCGCCTAATGATTAAACTCTGTTCTAAAAACTGAATAGAATGCAGTTTTCACTCAGATGAAAGACGTATGCTTTTAAGAAGTGTTTTCAAAGACATTCACAGAGTGATTCTACAAAGCCTTTTTACTGACGTTGGCTTTTAAGGGCGATTTCACTGGAATTTCTGTCAAACGCAGGACAGAGATTTGCTATTAAAGAATTGAAGATACAGAATGCAAACAAACACGTTCCTACAAGTGAATCGCCTAAACATTCACCACAGTTCCAATGCAGTTTTCACTCAGATGAAAGACGTATGCTTTCCTTCTTAAGAAGCGTTTTCAAAGACATTCACAGAGTGATTCTACAAAGCCTTTTTACTGCCGTTGGCTTTTAAACGCGATTTCACTGGAATTTCTGTCAAACGCAGGACAGAGATATGCTATTAAAGAATTGAAGATACAGAATGCAAACAAACACGTTCCTACAAGTGAATCGCCTAAACATTCACCACAGTTCCAAAAACTGCATAGAATGCAGTTTTCACTCAAATGAAAGACGTATGCTTTCCTTCTTAAGAAGTGTTTTCAAAGACATTCACAGAGTGATTCTACAAAGCCTTTTTACTGACATTGGCTTTTAAACGCGATTTCACTGGAATTTCTGTCAAACACAATACAGAGATTTGCTATTAAAGAATTGAAGATACAGAATGCAAACAAACACGTTCCTACAAGTGAATCGCCTAAACATTCACCACAGTTCCAAAAACTGCATAGAATGCAGTTTTCACTCACATGAAAGACATATGCTTTCCTTCTTAAGAAGTGTTTTCAAAGACATTCAAAGAGTGACTCTATAAAGCCCTTTTACTGACATAGGTTTTTAAACGTGATTTCAGTGAAATTTCTGTCAAACGCAAGACAGAGATTTGCTATTAAAGAATTGAAGATACAGAATGCAAACAAACTCTTTCCTACAAGTGAATCGCCTAAATATTCACCACAGTTCCAAAAACTGCATAGAATGCAGTTTTCACTCAGATGAAAGACATATGCTTTCCTTCTTAAGAAGTGTTTTCAAAGACATTCACAGAGTGATTCTACAAAGCCTTTTTACTGATGTTGGCTTTTAAACGCGATTTCACTGGAATTTCTGTCAAACGCAGAACAGAGATATGCTATTAAAGAATTGAAGATACAGAATGCAAACAAACACGTTCCTACAAGTGAATTGCCTAAACATTCACCACAGTTCGAAAAACTGCATAGAATGCAGTTTTCACTCAGATGAAATACGTATGCTTTCCTTCTTAAGAAGTGTTTTCAAAGACATTCACAGAGTGATTCTACAAAGCCTTTTTACTGACGTTGGCTTTTAAACGCGATTTCACTGGAATTTCTGTCAAACACAATACAGAGATTTGCTATTAAAGAATTGAAGATACAGAATGCAAACAAACACTTCCCTACAAGTGAATCGCCTAAACATTCACCACAGTTCCATAAACTGCATAGAATGCAGTTTTCGCTCAGATGAAAGACATATGCTTTCCTTCTTAAGAAGTGTTTTCAAAGACATTCACAGAGTGATTCTACAAAGCCCTTTTACTGACGTAGGTTTTTAAACGTGAATTCAGTGAAATTTCTGTCAAACGCAAGACACAAGATTTGCTGTTATAGAATTGAAGATACAGAATGCAAACAAACACGTTCCTACAAGTGAATCGCCTAAACATTCACCACAGTTCCAATGCAGTTTTCACTCAGATGAAAGACGTATGCTTTCCTTCTTGAGAAGCGTTTTCAAAGACATTCACAGAGTGATTCTACAAAGCCTTTTTACTGCCGTTGGCTTTTAAACGCGATTTCACTGGAATTTCTGTCAAACGCAGGACAGAGATATGCTATTAAAGAATTGAAGATACAGAATGCAAACAAACACGTTCCTACAAGTGAATCGCCTAACCATTCAACTCAGTTCTAAAAACTGAATAGAATGCAGTTTTCTCTCAGAGGAAAGACGTATGCTTTCGTTCTTAAGAAGTGTATCAAAGACATTCACAGAGTGATTCTACAAAGCCTTTTTACTGAAGTTGGCTTTAAACTCAATTTCACTGGATTTTCTGTCAAACGCAAGACAGAGATTTGCTGTTAAAGAATTGAAGATACAGAATACAAACAAAAACTTACCTACAAGTGAATCGCCTAATGATTAAACTCTGTTCTAAAAACTGAATAGAATGCAGTTTTCACTCAGATGAAAGACGTATGCTTTTAAGAAGTGTTTTCAAAGACATTCACAGAGTGATTCTACAAAGCCTTTTTACTGACGTTGGCTTTTAAAGGCGATTTCACTGGAATTTCTGTCAAACGCAGGACAGAGATTTGCTATTAAAGAATTGAAGATACAGAATGCAAACAAACACGTTCCTACAAGTGAATCGCCTAAACATTCACCACAGTTCCAATGCAGTTTTCACTCAGATGAAAGACGTATGCTTTCCTTCTTAAGAAGCGTTTTCAAAGACATTCACAGAGTGATTCTACAAAGCCTTTTTACTGCCGTTGGCTTTTAAACGCGATTTCACTGGAATTTCTATCAAACGCAAGACAGAGATTTGCTATTGAAGAATTGAAGATACAGAATGCAAACAAACACGTTCCTACAAGTGAATCGCCTAAACATTCACCACAGTTCCAAAAAATGCATAGAATGCAGTTTTCACTCAGATGAAAGACGTATGCTTTCCTTCTTAAGAAGTGTTTTCAAAGACATTCACAGAGTGATTCTACAAAGCCTTTTTACTGACATTGGCTTTTAAACACGATTTCACTGGAATTTCTGTCAAACGCAGAACAGAGATATGCTATTAAAGAATTGAAGATACAGAATGCAAACAAACACGTTCCTACAAGTGAATTGCCTAAACATTCACCACAGTTCGAAAAACTGCATAGAATGCAGTTTTCACTCAGATGAAATACGTATGCTTTCCTTCTTAAGAAGTGTTTTCAAAGACATTCACAGAGTGATTCTACAAAGCCTTTTTACTGACGTTGGCTTTTAAACGCGATTTCACTGGAATTTCTGTTAAACACAATACAGAGATTTGCTATTAAAGAATTGAAGATACAGAATGCAAACAAACACTTCCCTACAAGTGAATCGCCTAAACATTCACCACAGTTCCATAAACTGCATAGAATGCAGTTTTAACTCAGATGAAAGACATATGCTTTCCTTCTTAAGAAGTGTTTTCAAAGACATTCACAGAGTGATTCTACAAAGCCCTTTTACTGACGTAGGTTTTTAAACGTGAATTCAGTGAAATTTCTGTCAAACGCAAGACACAAGATTTGCTGTTATAGAATTGAAGATACAGAATGCAAACAAACACTTCCCTACAAGTGAATCGCCTAACCATTCAACTCAGTTCTAAAAACTGAATAGAATGCAGTTTTCTCTCAGAGGAAAGACGTATGCTTTCCTTCTTAAGAAGTGTTTTCAAAGACATTCACAGAGTGATTCTACAAAGCCTTTTTACTGACATTGGCTTTTAAACGCGATTTCACTGGAATTTCTGTCAAACGCAAAACAGAGATTTGCTATTAAAGAAATGAAGATACAGAATGCAAAGAAACACGTTCCTACAAGTGAATCGCCTAAACATTCACAACAGTTCCAAAAACTGCAAAGAATGCAGTTTTCCCTCAGATGAAAGACGTATGCTTTCCTTCTTAAGAAGTGTTTTCAAAGACATTCACAGAGTGATTCTACAAAGCCTTTTTACTGATGTTGGCTTTTAAACGCGATTTCACTGTTATTTCTGTCAAATGCAAGACTGAGATTTGCTATTAAAGAACTGAAGACACAGAATGCAAAAAAACAGGTTCCTACAAGTGAATCGCCTAAACATTCACCACAGTTCCAAAAACTGCATAGAATGCAGTTTTCACTCAGATGAAAGACGTATGCTTTCGTTCTTAAGAAGTGTATCAAAGACATTCACAGAGTGATTCTACAAAGCCTTTTTACTGAAGTTGGCTTTAAACTCAATTTCACTGGAATTTCTGTCAAACGCAAGACAGAGATTTGCTGTTAAAGAATTGAAGATACAGAATACAAACAAAAACTTACCTACAAGTGAATCGCCTAATGATTAAACTCTGTTCTAAAAACTGAATAGAATGCAGTTTTCACTCAGATGAAAGACGTATGCTTTTAAGAAGTGTTTTCAAAGACATTCACAGAGTGATTCTACAAAGCCTTTTTACTGACGTTGGCTTTTAAAGGCGATTTCACTGGAATTTCTGTCAAACGCAGGACAGAGATTTGCTATTAAAGAACTGAAGATACAGAATGCAAACAAACACGTTCCTACAAGTGAATCGCCTAAACATTCACCACAGTTCCAATGCAGTTTTCACTCAGATGAAAGACGTATGCTTTCCTTCTTAAGAAGCGTTTTCAAAGACATTCACAGAGTGATTCTACAAAGCCTTTTTACTGCTGTTGGCTTTTAAACGCGATTTCACTGGAATTTCTGTCAAACGCAAGACAGAGATTTGCTATTAAAGAATTGAAGATACAGAATGCAAACAAACACGTTCCTACAAGTGAATCGCCTAAACATTCACCACAGTTCCAAAAACTGCATAGAATGCAGTTTTCACTCAGATGAAAGACGTATGCTTTCCTTCTTAAGAAGTGTTTTCAAAGACATTCACAGAGTGATTCTACAAAGCCTTTTTACTGACATTGGCTTTTAAACGCGATTTCACTGGAATTTCTGTCAAACACAATACAGAGATTTGCTATTAAAGAATTGAAGATACAGAATGCAAACAAACACATTCCTACTAGTGAATTGCCTAAACATTCACCACAGTTCCAAAAACTGCATAGAATGCAGTTTTCACTCAGATGAAAGACATATGCTTTCCTTCTTAAGAAGTGTTTTCAAAGACATTCAAAGAGTGACTCTATAAAGCCCTTTTACTGACATAGGTTTTTAAACGTGATTTCAGTGAAATTTCTGTCAAATGCAAGACACTAGATTTGCTGTTATAGAATTGACGATACAGAATGCAAACAAACACTTCCCTACAAGTGAATCGCCTAACCATTCAACTCAGTTCTAAAAACTGAATAGAATGCAGTTTTCTCTCAGAGGAAAGACGTATGCTTTCCTTCTTAAGAAGTGTTTTCAAAGACATTCACAGAGTGATTCTACAAAGCCTTTTTACTGACATTGGCTTTTAAACACGATTTCACTGGAATTTCTGTCAAACGCAGAACAGAGATATGCTATTAAAGAATTGAAGATACAGAATGCAAACAAACACGTTCCTACAAGTGAATTGCCTAAACATTCACCACAGTTCGAAAAACTGCATAGAATGCAGTTTTCACTCAGATGAAATACGTATGCTTTCCTTCTTAAGAAGTGTTTTCAAAGACATTCACAGAGTGATTCTACAAAGCCTTTTTACTGACGTTGGCTTTTAAACGCGATTTCACTGGAATTTCTGTTAAACACAATACAGAGATTTGCTATTAAAGAATTGAAGATACAGAATGCAAACAAACACTTCCCTACAAGTGAATCGCCTAAACATTCACCACAGTTCCATAAACTGCATAGAATGCAGTTTTAACTCAGATGAAAGACATATGCTTTCCTTCTTAAGAAGTGTTTTCAAAGACATTCACAGAGTGATTCTACAAAGCCCTTTTACTGACGTAGGTTTTTAAACGTGAATTCAGTGAAATTTCTGTCAAACGCAAGACACAAGATTTGCTGTTATAGAATTGAAAATACAGAATGCAAACAAACACTTCCCTACAAGTGAATCGCCTAACCATTCAACTCAGTTCTAAAAACTGAATAGAATGCAGTTTTCTCTCAGAGGAAAGACGTATGATTTCCTTCTTAAGAAGTGTTTTCAAAGACATTCACAGAGTGATTCTACAAAGCCTTTTTACTGACATTGGCTTTTAAACGCGATTTCACTGGAATTTCTGTCAAACGCAAAACAGAGATTTGCTATTAAAGAATTGAAGATACAGAATGCAAACAAACACGTTCCTACAAGTGAATCGCCTAAACATTCACAACAGTTCCAAAAACTGCAAAGAATGCAGTTTTCACTCAGATGAAAGACGTATGCTTTCCTTCTTAAGAAGTGTTTTCAAAGACATTCACAGAGTGATTCTACAAAGCCTTTTTACTGACGTTGGCTTTTAAATGCGATTTCACTGGAATTTCTGTCAAATGCAAGACTGAGATTTGCTATTAAAGAACTGAAGACACAGAATGCAAAAAAACAGGTTCCTTCAAGTGAATCGCCTAAACATTCACCACAGTTCCAAAAACTGCATAGAATGCAGTTTTCACTCAGATGAAAGACGTATGCTTTCGTTCTTAAGAAGTGTATCAAAGACATTCACAGAGTGATTCTACAAAGCCTTTTTACTGAAGTTGGCTTTAAACTCAATTTCACTGGAATTTCTGTCAAACGCAAGACAGAGATTTGCTGTTAAAGAATTGAAGTTACAGAATACAAACAAAAACTTACCTACAAGTGAATCGCCTAATGATTAAACTCTGTTCTAAAAACTGAATAGAATGCAGTTTTCACTCAGATGAAAGACGTATGCTTTTAAGAAGTGTTTTCAAAGACATTCACAGAGTGATTCTACAAAGCCTTTTTACTGACGTTGGCTTTTAAAGGCGATTTCACTGGAATTTCTGTCAAACGCAGGACAGAGATTTGCTATTAAAGAATTGAAGATACAGAATGCAAACAAACACGTTCCTACAAGTGAATCGCCTAAACATTCACCACAGTTCCAATGCAGTTTTCACTCAGATGAAAGACGTATGCTTTCCTTCTTAAGAAGCGTTTTCAAAGACATTCACAGAGTGATTCTACAAAGCCTTTTTACTGCGGTTGGCTTTTAAACGCGATTTCACTGGAATTTCTGTCAAACGCAGGACAGAGATATGCTATTAAAGAATTGAAGATACAGAATGCAAACAAACACGTTCCTACAAGTGAATCGCCTAAACATTCACCACAGTTCCAAAAACTGCATAGAATGCAGTTTTCACTCAGATGAAAGACGTATGCTTTCCTTCTTAAGAAGTGTTTTCAAAGACATTCACAGAGTGATTCTACAAAGCCTTTTTACTGACATTGGCTTTTAAACGCGATTTCACTGGAATTTCTGTCAAACACAATACAGAGATTTGCTATTAAAGAATTGAAGATACAGAATGCAAACAAACACGTTCCTACAAGTGAATCGCCTAAACATTCACCACAGTTCCAAAAACTGCATAGAATGCAGTTTTCACTCAGATGACAGACGTATGCTTTCCTTCTTAAGAAGTGTTTTCAAAGACATTCACAGAGTGATTCTACAAAGCCTTTTACTGACGTTGGCTTTTAAATGCGATTTCACTGGAATTTCTGTCAAACACAAGACAAGGATTTGCTATTGAAGAATTGAAGATACAGAATGCAAACAAACACGTTCCTACAAGTGAATCGCCTAAACATTCACCACAGTTCCAATGCAGTTTTCACTCAGATGAAAGACGTATGCTTTCCTTCTTAAGAAGCGTTTTCAAAGACATTCACAGAGTGATTCTACAAAGCCTTTTTTACTGCCGTTGGCTTTTAAACACGATTTCACTGGAATTTCTGTCAAACGCAAGACAGAGATTTGCTATTAAAGAATTGAAGATACAGAATGCAAACAAACTCTTTCCTATAACTGACTCGCCTAAATATTCACCACAGTCCAAAAACTGCATAGAATGCAGTTTTCACTCAGATGAAAGACGTATGCTTTCCTTCTTAAGAAGTGTTTTCAAAGACATTCACAGAGTGATTATACAAAGCCTTTTTACTGACGTTGGCTTTTAAATGCGATTTCACTGGAATTTCTGTCAAACGCAGAACAGAGATTTGCTATTAAAGAATTGAAGATACAGAATGCAAACAAACACGTTCCTACAAGTGAATCGCCTAAACATTCACAACAGTTCCAAAAATATCATAGAATGCACTTTTCACTCAGATGAAAGACGTATGCTTTCCTTCATAAGAAGCGTTTTCAAAGACATTCACAGAGAGATTCTACAAAGCCTTTTTACTGACATTGGCTTTTAAACGCGATTTCACTGGAATTTCTGTCAAAGGCAAGGCAGAGATTTGCTATTAAAGAATTGAAGATACAGAATGCAAACAAACTCTTTCCTACAAGTGAATCGCCTAACCATTCACCACAGTTCCAAAAACTGCATAGAATGCAGTTTTCACTCAGATGAAAGACGTATGCTTTCCTTCTTAAGAAGTGTTTTCAAAGACATTCACAGAGTGATTCTACAAAGCCTTTTTACTGACTTTGGCTTTTAAACACGATTTCACTGGAATTTCTGTCAAACACAAGACAGAGATTTGCTAATAAAAAATTGAAGATACAGAATGCAAACAAACACGTTCCTACAAGTGAATCGCCTAAACATTCACCACAGTTCCAAAAACTGCATAGAATGCAGTTTTCACTCAGATGAAAGACTTATGCTTTCCTTCTTAAGAAGTGTTTTCAAAGACATTCACAGAGTGATTCTACAAAGCCTTTTTACTGAAGTTGGCTTTTAAACGCGATTTCACTGGAATTTCTGTCAAATGCAAGACTGAGATTTGCTATTAAAGAATTGAAGACACAGAATGCAAAAAAACAGGTTCCTACAAGTGAATTGCCTAAACATTCACCAAAGTTCCAAAAACTGCATAGAATGCAGTTTTCACTCAGATGAATGACGTATGCTTTCGTTCTTAAGAAGTGTATCAAAGACATTCACAGAGTGATTCTACAAAGCCTTTTTACTGTAGTTGGCTTTAAACGCGATTTCACTGGAATTTCTGTCAAAAGCAAGACAGAGATTTGCTGTTAAAGAATTGAAGATACAGAATACAAACAAAAACTTCCCTACAAGTGAATCGCCTAACGATTAAACTCTGTTCTAAAAACTGAATAGAATGCAGTTTTCACTCAGATGAAAGACGTATGCTTTTAAGAAGTGTTTTCAAAGACATTCACAGAGTGATTCTACAGAGCCTTTTTACTGACGTTGGCTTTTAAACGCGACTTCACTGGAATTTCTGTCAAACGCAAGACAAAGATTTGCTATTAAAGAATTGAAGATACAGAATGCAAACAAACACTTTCCTACAAGTGAATCGCCTAAATATTCACCACAGTTCCAAAAACTGCAAAGAATGCAGTTTTCACTCAGATGAAAGACGTATGCTTTCCTTCTTAAGAAGTGTTTTCAAAGACATTCAAAGAGTGACTCTATAAAGCCCTTTTACTGACGTAGGTTTTTAAACGTGTTTTCAGTGAAATTTCTGTCAAACGCAAGACACAAGATTTGCTGTTAAAGAATTGAAGATACAGAATACAAACAAAAACTTACCTACAAGTGAATCGCCTAATGATTAAACTCTGTTCTAAAAACTGAATAGAATGCAGTTTTCGCTCAGATGAAAGACGTATGCTTTTAAGAAGTGTTTTCAAAGACATTCACAGAGTGATTCTACAAAGCCTTTTTACTGACGTTGGCTTTTAAAGGTGATTTCACTGGAATTTCTGTCAAAGGCAGGACAGAGATTTGCTATTAAAGAATTGAAGATACAGGAAGCAAACAAACACGTTCCTACAAGTGAATCGCCTAAACATTCACCACAGTTCCAATGCAGTTTTCACTCAGATGAAAGACGTATGCTTTCCTTCTTAAGAAGTGTTTTCAAAGACATTCACAGAGTGATTCTACAAAGCCTTTTTACTGACATTGGCTTTTAAACGCGATTTCACTGGAATTTCTGTCAAACGCAAAACAGAGATTTGCTATTAAAGAATTGAAGTTACAGAATGCAAACAAACACGTTCCTACAAGTGAATCGCCTAAACATTCACAACAGTTCCAAAACATCATAGAATGCAGTTTTCTCTCAGAGGAAAGACTTATGCTTTCCTTCTTAAGAAGTGTTTTCAAAGACATTCACAGAGTGATTCTACAAAGCCTTTTTACTGCCGTTGGCTTTTAAATGCGATTTCACTGGAATTTCTGTCAAACGCATGACAGAGATTTGCTATTAAAGAATTGAAGATATAGAATGCAAACAAACTCTTTCCTACAAGTGAATCGCCTAAATATTCACCACAGTTCCAAAAACTGCATAGAATGCAGTTTTCACTCAAATGAAAGACATATGCTTTCCTTCTTAAGAAGTGTTTTCAAAGACATTCACAGAGTGATTCTACAAAGCCCTTTTACTGACGTAGGTTTTTAAACGTGAATTCAGTGTAATTTCTGTCAAACGCAAGACACAAGATTTGCTGTTATAGAATTGAAGATACAGAATGCAAACAAACACTTCCCTACAAGTGAATCGCCTAACCATTCAACTCAGTTCTAAAAACTGAATAGAATGCAGTTTTCTCTCAGAGGAAAGACGTATGCTTTCCTTCTTAAGAAGTGTTTTCAAAGACATTCACAGAGTGATTCTACAAAGCCTTTTTACTGACATTGGCTTTTAAACGCGATTGCACTGGAATTTCTGTCAAACGCAAAACAGAGATTTGCTATTAAAGAATTGAAGATACAGAATGCAAACAAACACGTTCCTACAAGTGAATCGCCTAAACATTCACAACAGTTCCAAAAACTGCAAAGAATGCAGTTTTCACTCAGATGAAAGATGTATGCTTTCCTTCTTAAGAAGTGTTTTCAAAGACATTCACAGAGTGATTCTACAAAGCCTTTTTACTGACGTTGGCTTTTAAATGCGATTTCACTGGAATTTCTGTCAAATGCAAGACTGAGATTTGCTATTAAAGAACTGAAGACACAGAATGCAAAAAAACAGGTTCCTACAAGTGAATCGCCTAAACATTCAGCACAGTTCCAAAAACTGCATAGAATGCAGTTTTCACTCAGATGAAAGACGTATGCTTTCGTTCTTAAGAAGTGTATCAAAGACATTCACAGAGTGATTCTACAAAGCCTTTTTACTGAAGTTGGCTTTAAACTCAATTTCACTGGAATTTCTGTCAAACGCAAGTCAGAGATTTGCTGTTAAAGAATTGAAGATACAGAATACAAACAAAAACTTACCTACAAGT
This sequence comes from Phyllotis vaccarum, assembly GCA_033318265.1. NCBI lineage: Eukaryota > Metazoa > Chordata > Mammalia > Rodentia > Cricetidae > Phyllotis > Phyllotis vaccarum. Next base: position 63,144,998 of record JARWLC010000017.1, read on the forward strand.
GAATCGCCTAATGATTAAACTCTGTTCTAAAAACTGAATAGAATGCAGTTTTCACTCAGATGAAAGACGTATGCTTTTAAGAAGTGTTTTCAAAGACATTCACAGAGTGATTCTACAAAGCCTTTTTACTGACGTTGGCTTTTAAGGGCGATTTCACTGGAATTTCTGTCAAACGCAGGACAGAGATTTGCTATTAAAGAATTGAAGATACAGAATGCAAACAAACACGTTCCTACAAGTGAATCGCCTAAACATTCACCACAGTTCCAATGCAGTTTTCACTCAGATGAAAGACGTATGCTTTCCTTCTTAAGAAGCGTTTTCAAAGACATTCACAGAGTGATTCTACAAAGCCTTTTTACTGCCGTTGGCTTTTAAACGCGATTTCACTGGAATTTCTGTCAAACGCAGGACAGAGATATGATATTAAAGAATTGAAGATACAGAATGCAAACAAACACGTTCCTACAAGTGAATCGCCTAAACATTCACCACAGTTCCAAAAACTGCATAGAATGCAGTTTTCACTCAAATGAAAGACGTATGCTTTCCTTCTTAAGAAGTGTTTTCAAAGACATTCACAGAGTGATTCTACAAAGCCTTTTTACTGACATTGGCTTTTAAACGCGATTTCACTGGAATTTCTGTCAAACACAATACAGAGATTTGCTATTAAAGAATTGAAGATACAGAATGCAAACAAACACGTTCCTACAAGTGAATCGCCTAAACATTCACCACAGTTCCAAAAACTGCATAGAATGCAGTTTTCACTCACATGAAAGACATATGCTTTCCTTCTTAAGAAGTGTTTTCAAAGACATTCAAAGAGTGACTCTATAAAGCCCTTTTACTGACATAGGTTTTTAAACGTGATTTCAGTGAAATTTCTGTCAAACGCAAGACAGAGATTTGCTATTAAAGAATTGAAGATACAGAATGCAAACAAACTCTTTCCTACAAGTGAATCGCCTAAATATTCACCACAGTTCCAAAAACTGCATAGAATGCAGTTTTCACTCAGATGAAAGACATATGCTTTCCTTCTTAAGAAGTGTTTTCAAAGACATTCACAGAGTGATTCTACAAAGCCTTTTTACTGATGTTGGCTTTTAAACGCGATTTCACTGGAATTTCTGTCAAACGCAGAACAGAGATATGCTATTAAAGAATTGAAGATACAGAATGCAAACAAACACGTTCCTACAAGTGAATTGCCTAAACATTCACCACAGTTCGAAAAACTGCATAGAATGCAGTTTTCACTCAGATGAAATACGTATGCTTTCCTTCTTAAGAAGTGTTTTCAAAGACATTCACAGAGTGATTCTACAAAGCCTTTTTACTGACGTTGGCTTTTAAACGCGATTTCACTGGAATTTCTGTCAAACACAATACAGAGATTTGCTATTAAAGAATTGAAGATACAGAATGCAAACAAACACTTCCCTACAAGTGAATCGCCTAAACATTCACCACAGTTCCATAAACTGCATAGAATGCAGTTTTCGCTCAGATGAAAGACATATGCTTTCCTTCTTAAGAAGTGTTTTCAAAGACATTCACAGAGTGATTCTACAAAGCCCTTTTACTGACGTAGGTTTTTAAACGTGAATTCAGTGAAATTTCTGTCAAACGCAAGACACAAGATTTGCTGTTATAGAATTGAAGATACAGAATGCAAACAAACACGTTCCTACAAGTGAATCGCCTAAACATTCACCACAGTTCCAATGCAGTTTTCACTCAGATGAAAGACGTATGCTTTCCTTCTTAAGAAGCGTTTTCAAAGACATTCACAGAGTGATTCTACAAAGCCTTTTTACTGCCGTTGGCTTTTAAACGCGATTTCACTGGAATTTCTGTCAAACGCAGGACAGAGATATGCTATTAAAGAATTGAAGATACAGAATGCAAACAAACACGTTCCTACAAGTGAATCGCCTAACCATTCAACTCAGTTCTAAAAACTGAATAGAATGCAGTTTTCTCTCAGAGGAAAGACGTATGCTTTCGTTCTTAAGAAGTGTATCAAAGACATTCACAGAGTGATTCTACAAAGCCTTTTTACTGAAGTTGGCTTTAAACTCAATTTCACTGGATTTTCTGTCAAACGCAAGACAGAGATTTGCTGTTAAAGAATTGAAGATACAGAATACAAACAAAAACTTACCTACAAGTGAATCGCCTAATGATTAAACTCTGTTCTAAAAACTGAATAGAATGCAGTTTTCACTCAGATGAAAGACGTATGCTTTTAAGAAGTGTTTTCAAAGACATTCACAGAGTGATTCTACAAAGCCTTTTTACTGACGTTGGCTTTTAAAGGCGATTTCACTGGAATTTCTGTCAAACGCAGGACAGAGATTTGCTATTAAAGAATTGAAGATACAGAATGCAAACAAACACGTTCCTACAAGTGAATCGCCTAAACATTCACCACAGTTCCAATGCAGTTTTCACTCAGATGAAAGACGTATGCTTTCCTTCTTAAGAAGCGTTTTCAAAGACATTCACAGAGTGATTCTACAAAGCCTTTTTACTGCCGTTGGCTTTTAAACGCGATTTCACTGGAATTTCTATCAAACGCAAGACAGAGATTTGCTATTGAAGAATTGAAGATACAGAATGCAAACAAACACGTTCCTACAAGTGAATCGCCTAAACATTCACCACAGTTCCAAAAAATGCATAGAATGCAGTTTTCACTCAGATGAAAGACGTATGCTTTCCTTCTTAAGAAGTGTTTTCAAAGACATTCACAGAGTGATTCTACAAAGCCTTTTTACTGACATTGGCTTTTAAACACGATTTCACTGGAATTTCTGTCAAACGCAGAACAGAGATATGCTATTAAAGAATTGAAGATACAGAATGCAAACAAACACGTTCCTACAAGTGAATTGCCTAAACATTCACCACAGTTCGAAAAACTGCATAGAATGCAGTTTTCACTCAGATGAAATACGTATGCTTTCCTTCTTAAGAAGTGTTTTCAAAGACATTCACAGAGTGATTCTACAAAGCCTTTTTACTGACGTTGGCTTTTAAACGCGATTTCACTGGAATTTCTGTTAAACACAATACAGAGATTTGCTATTAAAGAATTGAAGATACAGAATGCAAACAAACACTTCCCTACAAGTGAATCGCCTAAACATTCACCACAGTTCCATAAACTGCATAGAATGCAGTTTTAACTCAGATGAAAGACATATGCTTTCCTTCTTAAGAAGTGTTTTCAAAGACATTCACAGAGTGATTCTACAAAGCCCTTTTACTGACGTAGGTTTTTAAACGTGAATTCAGTGAAATTTCTGTCAAACGCAAGACACAAGATTTGCTGTTATAGAATTGAAGATACAGAATGCAAACAAACACTTCCCTACAAGTGAATCGCCTAACCATTCAACTCAGTTCTAAAAACTGAATAGAATGCAGTTTTCTCTCAGAGGAAAGACGTATGCTTTCCTTCTTAAGAAGTGTTTTCAAAGACATTCACAGAGTGATTCTACAAAGCCTTTTTACTGACATTGGCTTTTAAACGCGATTTCACTGGAATTTCTGTCAAACGCAAAACAGAGATTTGCTATTAAAGAATTGAAGATACAGAATGTAAAGAAACACGTTCCTACAAGTGAATCGCCTAAACATTCACAACAGTTCCAAAAACTGCAAAGAATGCAGTTTTCCCTCAGATGAAAGACGTATGCTTTCCTTCTTAAGAAGTGTTTTCAAAGACATTCACAGAGTGATTCTACAAAGCCTTTTTACTGATGTTGGCTTTTAAACGCGATTTCACTGTTATTTCTGTCAAATGCAAGACTGAGATTTGCTATTAAAGAACTGAAGACACAGAATGCAAAAAAACAGGTTCCTACAAGTGAATCGCCTAAACATTCACCACAGTTCCAAAAACTGCATAGAATGCAGTTTTCACTCAGATGAAAGACGTATGCTTTCGTTCTTAAGAAGTGTATCAAAGACATTCACAGAGTGATTCTACAAAGCCTTTTTACTGAAGTTGGCTTTAAACTCAATTTCACTGGAATTTCTGTCAAACGCAAGACAGAGATTTGCTGTTAAAGAATTGAAGATACAGAATACAAACAAAAACTTACCTACAAGTGAATCGCCTAATGATTAAACTCTGTTCTAAAAACTGAATAGAATGCAGTTTTCACTCAGATGAAAGACGTATGCTTTTAAGAAGTGTTTTCAAAGACATTCACAGAGTGATTCTACAAAGCCTTTTTACTGACGTTGGCTTTTAAAGGCGATTTCACTGGAATTTCTGTCAAACGCAGGACAGAGATTTGCTATTAAAGAATTGAAGATACAGAATGCAAACAAACACGTTCCTACAAGTGAATCGCCTAAACATTCACCACAGTTCCAATGCAGTTTTCACTCAGATGAAAGACGTATGCTTTCCTTCTTAAGAAGCGTTTTCAAAGACATTCACAGAGTGATTCTACAAAGCCTTTTTACTGCCGTTGGCTTTTAAACGCGATTTCACTGGAATTTCTATCAAACGCAAGACAGAGATTTGCTATTGAAGAATTGAAGATACAGAATGCAAACAAACACGTTCCTACAAGTGAATCGCCTAAACATTCACCACAGTTCCAAAAACTGCATAGAATGCAGTTTTCACTCAGATGAAAGACGTATGCTTTCCTTCTTAAGAAGTGTTTTCAAAGACATTCACAGAGTGATTCTACAAAGCCTTTTTACTCACATTGGCTTTTAAACGCGATTTCACTGGAATTTCTGTCAAACGCAAAACAGAGATTTGGTATTAAAGAATTGAAGATACAGAATGCAAACAAACACGTTCCTACAAGTGAATCGCCTAAACATTCACAACAGTTCCAAAAACATCATAGAATGCACTTTTCACTCAGATGAAAGACATATGCTTTCCTTCTTAAGAAGCGTTTTCAAAGACATTCACAGAGTGATTCTACAAAGCCTTTTTACTGCCGTTGGCTTTTAAACGCGATTTCACTGGAATTTCTGTCAAACGCAAGACAGAGATTTGCTATTAAAGAATTGAAGATACAGAATGCAAACAAACTCTTTCCTACAAGTGAATCGCCTAAATATTCACCACAGTTCCAAAAACTGCATAGAATGCAGTTTTCACTCAGATGAAAGACGTATGCTTTCCTTCTAAAGAAGTGTTTTCAAAGACATTCACAGAGTGATTCTACAAAGCCTTTTTACTGACATTGGCTTTTAAACGCGATTTCACTGGAATTTCTGTCAAACACAATACAGAGATTTGCTATTAAAGAATTGAAGATACAGAATGCAAACAAACACGTTCCTACAAGTGAATCGCCTAAACATTCACCACAGTTCCAAAAACTGCATAGAATGCAGTTTTCACTCACATGAAAGACATATGCTTTCCTTCTTAAGAAGTGTTTTCAAAGACATTCAAAGAGTGACTCTATAAAGCCCTTTTACTGACATAGGTTTTTAAACGTGATTTCAGTGAAATTTCTGTCAAACGCAAGACAGAGATTTGCTATTAAAGAATTGAAGATACAGAATGCAAACAAACTCTTTCCTACAAGTGAATCGCCTAAATATTCACCACAGTTCCAAAAACTGCATAGAATGCAGTTTTCACTCAGATGAAAGACATATGCTTTCCTTCTTAAGAAGTGTTTTCAAAGACATTCACAGAGTGATTCTACAAAGCCTTTTTACTGATGTTGGCTTTTAAACGCGATTTCACTGGAATTTCTGTCAAACGCAGAACAGAGATATGCTATTAAAGAATTGAAGATACAGAATGCAAACAAACACGTTCCTACAAGTGAATTGCCTAAACATTCACCACAGTTCGAAAAACTGCATAGAATGCAGTTTTCACTCAGATGAAATACGTATGCTTTCCTTCTTAAGAAGTGTTTTCAAAGACATTCACAGAGTGATTCTACAAAGCCTTTTTACTGCCGTTGGCTTTTAAACGCGATTTCACTGGAATTTCTGTCAAACGCAGGACAGAGATATGCTATTAAAGAATTGAAGATACAGAATGCAAACAAACACTTCCCTACAAGTGAATCGCCTAAACATTCACCACAGTTCCATAAACTGCATAGAATGCAGTTTTCACTCAGATGAAAGACATATGCTTTCCTTCTTAAGAAGTGTTTTCAAAGACATTCACAGAGTGATTCTACAAAGCCCTTTTACTGACGTAGGTTTTTAAACGTGAATTCAGTGAAATTTCTGTCAAACGCAAGACACAAGATTTGCTGTTATAGAATTGAAGATACAGAATGCAAACAAACACTTCCCTACAAGTGAATCGCCTAAGCATTCAACTCAGTTCTAAAAACTGAATAGAATGCAGTTTTCTCTCAGAGGAAAGACGTATGCTTTCCTTCTTAAGAAGTGTTTTCAAAGACATTCACAGAGTGATTCTACAAAGCCTTTTTACTGACATTGGCTTTTAAACGCGATTTCACTGGAATTTCTGTCAAACGCAAAACAGAGATTTGCTATTAAAGAATTGAAGATACAGAATGCAAACAAACACGTTCCTAGAAGTGAATCGCCTAAACATTCACAACAGTTCCAAAAACTGCAAAGAATGCAGTTTTCACTCAGATGAAAGACGTATGCTTTCCTTCTTAAGAAGTGTTTTCAAAGACATTCACAGAGTGATTCTACAAAGCCTTTTTACTGACGTTGGCTTTTAAATGCGATTTCACTGGAATTTCTGTCAAATGCAAGACTGAGATTTGCTATTAAAGAACTGAAGACACAGAATGCAAAAAAACAGGTTCCTACAAGTGAATCGCCTAAACATTCACCACAGTTCCAAAAACTGCATAGAATGCAGTTTTCACTCAGATGAAAGACGTATGCTTTCGTTCTTAAGAAGTGTATCAAAGACATTCACAGAGTGATTCTACAAAGCCTTTTTACTGAAGTTGGCTTTAAACTCAATTTCACTGGAATTTCTGTCAAACGCAAGACAGAGATTTGCTGTTAAAGAATTGAAGATACAGAATACAAACAAAAACTTACCTACAAGTGAATCGCCTAATGATTAAACTCTGTTCTAAAAACTGAATAGAATGCAGTTTTCACTCACATGAAAGACGTATGCTTTTAAGAAGTGTTTTCAAAGACATTCACAGAGTAATTCTACAAAGCCTTTTTACTGACGTTGGCTTTTAAAGGCGATTTCACTGGAATTTCTGTCAAACGCAGGACAGAGATTTGCTATTAAAGAATTGAAGATACAGAATGCAAACAAACACGTTCCTACAAGTGAATCGCCTAAACATTCACCACAGTTCCAATGCAGTTTTCACTCAGATGAAAGACGTATGCTTTCCTTCTTAAGAAGCGTTTTCAAAGACATTCACAGAGTGATTCTACAAAGCCTTTTTACTGCCGTTGGCTTTTAAACGCGATTTCACTGGAATTTCTGTCAAACGCAGGACAGAGATATGCTATTAAAGAATTGAAGATACAGAATGCAAACAAACACGTTCCTACAAGTGAATCGCCTAAACATTCACCACTGTTCCAAAAACTGCATAGAATGCAGTTTTCACTCAGATGAAAGACGTATGCTTTCCTTCTTAAGAAGTGTTTTCAAAGACATTCACAGAGTGATTCTACAAAGCCTTTTTACTGACATTGGCTTTTAAACGCGATTTCACTGGAATTTCTGTCAAACACAATACAGAGATTTGCTATTAAAGAATTGAAGATACAGAATGCAAACAAACACGTTCCTACAAGTGAATCGCCTAAACATTCACCACAGTTCCAAAAACTGCATAGAATGCAGTTTTCACTCACATGAAAGACATATGCTTTCCTTCTTAAGAAGTGTTTTCAAAGACATTCAAAGAGTGACTCTATAAAGCCCTTTTACTGACATAGGTTTTTAAACGTGATTTCAGTGAAATTTCTGTCAAACGCAAGACAGAGATTTGCTATTAAAGAATTGAAGATACAGAATGCAAACAAACTCTTTCCTACAAGTGAATCGCCTAAATATTCACCACAGTTCCAAAAACTGCATAGAATGCAGTTTTCACTCAGATGAAAGACATATGCTTTCCTTCTTAAGAAGTGTTTTCAAAGACATTCACAGAGTGATTCTACAAAGCCTTTTTACTGATGTTGGCTTTTAAACGCGATTTCACTGGAATTTCTGTCAAACGCAGAACAGAGATATGCTATTAAAGAATTGAAGATACAGAATGCAAACAAACACGTTCCTACAAGTGAATTGCCTAAACATTCACCACAGTTCGAAAAACTGCATAGAATGCAGTTTTCACTCAGATGAAATACGTATGCTTTCCTTCTTAAGAAGTGTTTTCAAAGACATTCACAGAGTGATTCTACAAAGCCTTTTTACTGACGTTGGCTTTTAAACGCGATTTCACTGGAATTTCTGTCAAACACAATACAGAGATTTGCTATTAAAGAATTGAAGATACAGAATGCAAACAAACACTTCCCTACAAGTGAATCGCCTAAACATTCACCACAGTTCCATAAACTGCATAGAATGCAGTTTTCACTCAGATGAAAGACATATGCTTTCCTTCTTAAGAAGTGTTTTCAAAGACATTCACAGAGTGATTCTACAAAGCCCTTTTACTGACGTAGGTTTTTAAACGTGAATTCAGTGAAATTTCTGTCAAACGCAAGACACAAGATTTGCTGTTATAGAATTGAAGATACAGAATGCAAAGAAACACTTCCCTACAAGTGAATCGCCTAACCATTCAACTCAGTTCTAAAAACTGGATAGAATGCAGTTTTCTCTCAGAGGAAAGACGTATGCTTTCCTTCTTAAGAAGTGTTTTCAAAGACATTCACAGAGTGATTCTACAAAGCCTTTTTACTGACATTGGCTTTTAAACGCGATTTCACTGGAATTTCTGTCAAACGCAAAACAGAGATTTGCTATTAAAGAATTGAAGATACAGAATGCAAACAAACACGTTCCTAGAAGTGAATCGCCTAAACATTCACAACAGTTCCAAAAACTGCAAAGAATGCAGTTTTCACTCAGATGAAAGACGTATGCTTTCCTTCTTAAGAAGTGTTTTCAAAGACATTCACAGAGTGATTCTACAAAGCCTTTTTACTGACGTTGGCTTTTAAATGCGATTTCACTGGAATTTCTGTCAAATGCAAGACTGAGATTTGCTATTAAAGAACGGAAGACACAGAATGCAAAAAAACAGGTTCCTACAAGTGAATCGCCTAAACATTCACCACAGTTCCAAAAACTGCATAGAATGCAGTTTTCACTCAGATGAAAGACGTATGCTTTCGTTCTTAAGAAGTGTATCAAAGACATTCACAGAGTGATTCTACAAAGCCTTTTTACTGAAGTTGGCTTTAAACTCAATTTCACTGGATTTTCTGTCAAACGCAAGACAGAGATTTGCTGTTAAAGAATTGAAGATACAGAATACAAACAAAAACTTACCTACAAGTGAATCGCCTAATGATTAAACTCTGTTCTAAAAACTGAATAGAATGCAGTTTTCACTCAGATGAAAGACGTATGCTTTTAAGAAGTGTTTTCAAAGACATTCACAGAGTGATTCTACAAAGCCTTTTTACTGACGTTGGCTTTTAAAGGCGATTTCACTGGAATTTCTGTCAAACGCAGGACAGAGATTTGCTATTAAAGAATTGAAGATACAGAATGCAAACAAACACGTTCCTACAAGTGAATCGCCTAAACATTCACCACAGTTCCAATGCAGTTTTCACTCAGATGAAAGACGTATGCTTTCCTTCTTAAGAAGCGTTTTCAAAGACATTCACAGAGTGATTCTACAAAGCCTTTTTACTGCCGTTGGCTTTTAAACGCGATTTCACTGGAATTTCTATCAAACGCAAGACAGAGATTTGCTATTGAAGAATTGAAGATACAGAATGCAAACAAACACGTTCCTACAAGTGAATCGCCTAAACATTCACCACAGTTCCAAAAACTGCATAGAATGCAGTTTTCACTCAGATGAAAGACGTATGCTTTCCTTCTTAAGAAGTGTTTTCAAATACATTCACAGAGTGATTCTACAAAGCCTTTTTACTCACATTGGCTTTTAAACGCGATTTCACTGGAATTTCTGTCAAACGCAAAACAGAGATTTGGTATTAAAGAATTGAAGATACAGAATGCAAACAAACACGTTCCTACAAGTGAATCGCCTAAACATTCACAACAGTTCCAAAAACATCATAGAATGCACTTTTCACTCAGATGAAAGACATATGCTTTCCTTCTTAAGAAGCGTTTTCAAAGACATTCACAGAGTGATTCTACAAAGCCTTTTTACTGCCGTTGGCTTTTAAACGCGATTTCACTGGAATTTCTGTCAAACGCAAGACAGAGATTTGCTATTAAAGAATTGAAGATACAGAATGCAAACAAACTCTTTCCTACAAGTGAATCGCCTAAATATTCACCACAGTTCCAAAAACTGCATAGAATGCAGTTTTCACTCAGATGAAAGACGTATGCTTTCCTTCTAAAGAAGTGTTTTCAAAGACATTCACAGAGTGATTCTACAAAGCCTTTTTACTGACATTGGCTTTTAAACGCGATTTCACTGGAATTTCTGTCAAACACAATACAGAGATTTGCTATTAAAGAATTGAAGATACAGAATGCAAACAAACACGTTCCTACAAGTGAATCGCCTAAACATTCACCACAGTTCCAAAAACTGCATAGAATGCAGTTTTCACTCACATGAAAGACATATGCTTTCCTTCTTAAGAAGTGTTTTCAAAGACATTCAAAGAGTGACTCTATAAAGCCCTTTTACTGACATAGGTTTTTAAACGTGATTTCAGTGAAATTTCTGTCAAACGCAAGACAGAGATTTGCTATTAAAGAATTGAAGATACAGAATGCAAACAAACTCTTTCCTACAAGTGAATCGCCTAAATATTCACCACAGTTCCAAAAACTGCATAGAATGCAGTTTTCACTCAGATGAAAGACATATGCTTTCCTTCTTAAGAAGTGTTTTCAAAGACATTCACAGAGTGATTCTACAAAGCCTTTTTACTGATGTTGGCTTTTAAACGCGATTTCACTGGAATTTCTGTCAAACGCAGAACAGAGATATGCTATTAAAGAATTGAAGATACAGAATGCAAACAAACACGTTCCTACAAGTGAATTGCCTAAACATTCACCACAGTTCGAAAAACTGCATAGAATGCAGTTTTCACTCAGATGAAATACGTATGCTTTCCTTCTTAAGAAGTGTTTTCAAAGACATTCACAGAGTGATTCTACAAAGCCTTTTTACTGACGTTGGCTTTTAAACGCGATTTCACTGGAATTTCTGTCAAACGCAGGACAGAGATATGCTATTAAAGAATTGAAGATACAGAATGCAAACAAACACTTCCCTACAAGTGAATCGCCTAAACATTCACCACTGTGGGAATGCATTTGTGTACTGTATCTTTAAATAAAGGAGCTGTTTGATGGGTCATGGCAGGCACCATAAAAAAGGTGGGAGGAGAGTCAGTTCAGGTAAGAGAAGGAGGGCGGAGTTAGAGACAGACCGCGCGGAAGCCGCCCAAGAGGCAACATGTAAGCACGGGTGAGCTGCGGGCCGCCACGTGGCCTAGATTAATAAAAATGGGTTAATTTAAGATATGAGTGCTAGCTAGCAATGTGCCTGAGCCATAGGCCAAACAGCATGAACTTAATATAAGCCTCTGAGTTATTTTTGGGGACCCGGGCGGCGGTGGGTTCCTAGGCGGTCTCGGGCGGCGGGTCTGTGGGTCTAAGTCTCCGGACGCCCGGGACCGAGAAACCGCAATACGGCAGGTCTGTGGGTCTGGGACCTCTGCCTGCACCAGACCCGCAAACAAATTACAACAGATGGCGCCCAACGTGGGGCGATTATCCACTTAGAGCCTGACAAAGATTAAAAAGAGTTCTAGATCGCAGAAATTGAGCCAGGGCAGCTTCCAAATTGTGTGTGTAGAGCGGGTCTTTGTACAAAGAAAGCATGGTCCGGGTCACATTCAAAATGGCGCCGGCGGGCTGTCGGCAGTCAGTGTAAGCTGCAGCTACAACCAGTCTCACAAAAGACTCAGTAACATGTGATCGATTTTAGATTTCTGCCTATTTTGAACAAAAAGGAAACAAAGACGGTTTCTTAATAGCAATATTTTTCGGGGTGTGCTCTGTTTACTGGCCACGAATAAATACACGGTCCGTTTAAAAAAAAAAAAACTTAGTGATTCAGCCTAATTTGCAAAAACTGTGCTTCTTTTTGGAGAATGTATTTTAAAAGCTCTTAAGGTTAGAAGATAAATAAAGATTCACAATAAAACAGATTCAGATAAAAAGAAAACCTGTAAACGGGTTACAATGTTTGTAAAAGATACATAGGCTTCAGAGAAAAAAGAAAGAGGTTAGAAAAAGTTTTTAAAGTGAGAAATAGAGTAATAAAATTATAATAAGCCACGTAAAGATGGAAAATAGACACAAAATCTGGATTTTGGTTGTTATTGTGTTTTCTTTTAATTTTTTAACTGTTAATGAGCTAACTGCAAAAAGACAATGGATTGCAAAGGCTACTAAGTTAAACAAGAATATATATTTTAAAGGTATTTTGATTTCAAAATTTGTGTCTAAGGATTTATTGCTTCGGAAGAGTTCTGCTTTTGTCTCCACAGAGGATGAGAACCTGTGGATTGCTTCCAGGCAAATATGGTTTCATCAACCAAGACCCCCTGAAAAAACCTCTGATGAGAAGAGATGGCCAGATCAGCTTCACAGCTGCAGATTATGACCCAGTCTCAACAACCGTGAGATTTTCAACGCCCCTTAATCAGCAGGAAGTAGTAATGAATAACTTCGCCCAAATTCCCCAAATATTGTTTCTAAATGTTTGTTTTCATTATAAATGGTTAATGGTCATAGTCAATCTCTTTCTAAGAAAAAAAACGGGGGATATGGTATGTGAATGCTTTTTTAAAAAATTAGATTATTGAATTTACAGGAAATCAGCTGTTAATCTCAAACTGCTTTACATTGGTATAGATTTTGGTTTATTGATACAAATTTAAAGTCAATTTTATTATGCTGTATGTGTTTTTCTATTCTTGTTTAAGGTATGATGTTCATGTAACTGTTTTAAAATTGTAGTGTATAATTAAGAAATGAAGGTTAATAGTCACTTTTGATAATCAAACTTATAGTTAGGTTAGTTAGGATTTTTAAGTATACAAAGATATATTTCAATTAAATAGATAATCTTCAAATACTTCTAAGACCTACAGAATATGGCATTTAAAATATTTTAAGAGCTTAGACTTTTCTGGACAGTGAGACAGGTCTATACCTGGCAGCACTAATTTACTTCAACAGGAAAATGGGCATTGAAGAAACTCCATATAGAGTCTCATCTATTTGTGGTAATGATAAGCCACTGGAGAAGAAACTGTTTTTATATTGACTGCTTGACAGTATGCTGTTTAAACTGGACATGCAGGTTCCATAAGAAGATGACCTCTGGACTTTGGCAGAGCAAGCCAAGATCATCATTCGGGTTCCTGCTTTACAGAGAAAACTGTCAGACATTCTTCAAGACTCAAGGAAAAACAACGGATGAACTGTGCCAAAATGGGCAGAGCGGATTTCCTACTTCACTGAAATGAAAAGAGACTTTGGGCCTGTAGGCTGAAGATGAATGCCCCAACTTTATAAAGGAACTTTGGGTGACTGTCCAGGCAGATAGGTGTCATCTCTGTCCTTTCTAGATTTTAGAAGTCGTTTGCACTTCTGGTTTACTTGGGTAAATATTATATCCTTCTGTGGTCTTTGATGTAGTTGAAGATTAGATAGTTATATGTACAGTTTTTCTTAGTCATTTGAAAAATATATTAGATATAAAACTTTAGATTCATAAAAATAAAGTAGATAAAATGTTTTCTTTAATTTTGCTAAGTACAAGTAGACTAGATATTGTAACTGTAATTCTTGCTTGATGGCTATTTTGTTATATGTAATTTTGCTATGTTAAAATTGAAACCTTCCTTTTTGATTAGAGAAAAAGGGAGAAATGTGGGAATGCATTTGTGTACTGTATCTTTAAATAAAGGAGCTGTTTGATGGGTCATGGCAGGCACCATAAAAAAGGTGGGAGGAGAGTCAGTTCAGGTAAGAGAAGGAGGGCGGAGTTAGAGACAGACCGCGCGGAAGCCGCCCAAGAGGCAACATGTAAGCACGGGTGAGCTGCGGGCCGCCACGTGGCCTAGATTAATAAAAATGGGTTAATTTAAGATATGAGTGCTAGCTAGCAATGTGCCTGAGCCATAGGCCAAACAGCATGAACTTAATATAAGCCTCTGAGTTATTTTTGGGGACCCGGGCGGCGGTGGGTTCCTAGGCGGTCTCGGGCGGCGGGTCTGTGGGTCTAAGTCTCCGGACGCCCGGGACCGAGAAACCGCAATACGGCAGGTCTGTGGGTCTGGGACCTCTGCCTGCACCAGACCCGCAAACAAATTACAACACACCACAGTTCCATAAACTGCATAGAATGCAGTTTTCACTCAGATGAAAGACATATGCTTTCCTTCTTAAGAAGTGTTTTCAAAGACATTCACAGAGTGATTCTACAAAGCCCTTTTACTGACGTAGGTTTTTAAACGTGAATTCAGTGAAATTTCTGTCAAACGCAAGACACAAGATTTGCTGTTATAGAATTGAAGATACAGAATGCAAACAAACACTTCCCTACAAGTGAATCGCCTAACCATTCAACTCAGTTCTAAAAACTGAATAGAATGCAGTTTTCTCTCAGAGGAAAGACGTATGCTTTCCTTCTTAAGAAGTGTTTTCAAAGACATTCACAGAGTGATTCTACAAAGCCTTTTTACTGACATTGGCTTTTAAACGCGATTTCACTGGAATTTCTGTCAAACGCAAAACAGAGATTTGCTATTAAAGAATTGAAGATACAGAATGCAAACAAACACGTTCCTAGAAGTGAATCGCCTAAACATTCACAACAGTTCCAAAAACTGCAAAGAATGCAGTTTTCACTCAGATGAAAGACGTATGCTTTCCTTCTTAAGAAGTGTTTTCAAAGACATTCACAGAGTGATTCTACAAAGCCTTTTTACTGACGTTGGCTTTTAAATGCGATTTCACTGGAATTTCTGTCAAATGCAAGACTGAGATTTGCTATTAAAGAACGGAAGACACAGAATGCAAAAAAACAGGTTCCTACAAGTGAATCGCCTAAACATTCACCACAGTTCCAAAAACTGCATAGAATGCAGTTTTCACTCAGATGAAAGACGTATGCTTTCGTTCTTAAGAAGTGTATCAAAGACATTCACAGAGTGATTCTACAAAGCCTTTTTACTGAAGTTGGCTTTAAACTCAATTTCACTGGATTTTCTGTCAAACGCAAGACAGAGATTTGCTGTTAAAGAATTGAAGATACAGAATACAAACAAAAACTTACCTACAAGTGAATCGCCTAATGATTAAACTCTGTTCTAAAAACTGAATAGAATGCAGTTTTCACTCAGATGAAAGACGTATGCTTTTAAGAAGTGTTTTCAAAGACATTCACAGAGTGATTCTACAAAGCCTTTTTACTGACGTTGGCTTTTAAAGGCGATTTCACTGGAATTTCTGTCAAACGCAGGACAGAGATTTGCTATTAAAGAATTGAAGATACAGAATGCAAACAAACACGTTCCTACAAGTGAATCGCCTAAACATTCACCACAGTTCCAATGCAGTTTTCACTCAGATGAAAGACGTATGCTTTCCTTCTTAAGAAGCGTTTTCAAAGACATTCACAGAGTGATTCTACAAAGCCTTTTTACTGCCGTTGGCTTTTAAACGCGATTTCACTGGAATTTCTATCAAACGCAAGACAGAGATTTGCTATTGAAGAATTGAAGATACAGAATGCAAACAAACACGTTCCTACAAGTGAATCGCCTAAACATTCACCACAGTTCCAAAAACTGCATAGAATGCAGTTTTCACTCAGATGAAAGACGTATGCTTTCCTTCTTAAGAAGTGTTTTCAAATACATTCACAGAGTGATTCTACAAAGCCTTTTTACTCACATTGGCTTTTAAACGCGATTTCACTGGAATTTCTGTCAAACGCAAAACAGAGATTTGGTATTAAAGAATTGAAGATACAGAATGCAAACAAACACGTTCCTACAAGTGAATCGCCTAAACATTCACAACAGTTCCAAAAACATCATAGAATGCACTTTTCACTCAGATGAAAGACATATGCTTTCCTTCTTAAGAAGCGTTTTCAAAGACATTCACAGAGTGATTCTACAAAGCCTTTTTACTGCCGTTGGCTTTTAAACGCGATTTCACTGGAATTTCTGTCAAACGCAAGACAGAGATTTGCTATTAAAGAATTGAAGATACAGAATGCAAACAAACTCTTTCCTACAAGTGAATCGCCTAAATATTCACCACAGTTCCAAAAACTGCATAGAATGCAGTTTTCACTCAGATGAAAGACGTATGCTTTCCTTCTAAAGAAGTGTTTTCAAAGACATTCACAGAGTGATTCTACAAAGCCTTTTTACTGACATTGGCTTTTAAACGCGATTTCACTGGAATTTCTGTCAAACACAATACAGAGATTTGCTATTAAAGAATTGAAGATACAGAATGCAAACAAACACGTTCCTACAAGTGAATCGCCTAAACATTCACCACAGTTCCAAAAACTGCATAGAATGCAGTTTTCACTCACATGAAAGACATATGCTTTCCTTCTTAAGAAGTGTTTTCAAAGACATTCAAAGAGTGACTCTATAAAGCCCTTTTACTGACATAGGTTTTTAAACGTGATTTCAGTGAAATTTCTGTCAAACGCAAGACAGAGATTTGCTATTAAAGAATTGAAGATACAGAATGCAAACAAACTCTTTCCTACAAGTGAATCGCCTAAATATTCACCACAGTTCCAAAAACTGCATAGAATGCAGTTTTCACTCAGATGAAAGACATATGCTTTCCTTCTTAAGAAGTGTTTTCAAAGACATTCACAGAGTGATTCTACAAAGCCTTTTTACTGATGTTGGCTTTTAAACGCGATTTCACTGGAATTTCTGTCAAACGCAGAACAGAGATATGCTATTAAAGAATTGAAGATACAGAATGCAAACAAACACGTTCCTACAAGTGAATTGCCTAAACATTCACCACAGTTCGAAAAACTGCATAGAATGCAGTTTTCACTCAGATGAAATACGTATGCTTTCCTTCTTAAGAAGTGTTTTCAAAGACATTCACAGAGTGATTCTACAAAGCCTTTTTACTGACGTTGGCTTTTAAACGCGATTTCACTGGAATTTCTGTCAAACGCAGGACAGAGATATGCTATTAAAGAATTGAAGATACAGAATGCAAACAAACACTTCCCTACAAGTGAATCGCCTAAACATTCACCACAGTTCCATAAACTGCATAGAATGCAGTTTTCACTCAGATGAAAGACATATGCTTTCCTTCTTAAGAAGTGTTTTCAAAGACATTCACAGAGTGATTCTACAAAGCCCTTTTACTGACGTAGGTTTTTAAACGTGAATTCAGTGAAATTTCTGTCAAACGCAAGACACAAGATTTGCTGTTATAGAATTGAAGATACAGAATGCAAACAAACACTTCCCTACAAGTGAATCGCCTAACCATTCAACTCAGTTCTAAAAACTGAATAGAATGCAGTTTTCTCTCAGAGGAAAGACGTATGCTTTCCTTCTTAAGAAGTGTTTTCAAAGACATTCACAGAGTGATTCTACAAAGCCTTTTTACTGACATTGGCTTTTAAACGCGATTTCACTGGAATTTCTGTCAAACGCAAAACAGAGATTTGCTATTAAAGAATTGAAGATACAGAATGCAAACAAACACGTTCCTAGAAGTGAATCGCCTAAACATTCACAACAGTTCCAAAAACTGCAAAGAATGCAGTTTTCACTCAGATGAAAGACATATGCTTTCCTTCTTAAGAAGTGTTTTCAAAGACATTCACAGAGTGATTCTACAAAGCCTTTTTACTGACGTTGGCTTTTAAATGCGATTTCACTGGAATTTCTGTCAAATGCAAGACTGAGATTTGCTATTAAAGAACTGAAGACACAGAATGCAAAAAAACAGGTTCCTACAAGTGAATCGCCTAAACATTCACCACAGTTCCAAAAACTGCATAGAATGCAGTTTTCACTCAGATGAAAGACGTATGCTTTCGTTCTTAAGAAGTGTATCAAAGACATTCACAGAGTGATTCTACAAAGCCTTTTTACTGAAGTTGGCTTTAAACTCAATTTCACTGGAATTTCTGTCAAACGCAAGACAGAGATTTGCTGTTAAAGAATTGAAGATACAGAATACAAACAAAAACTTACCTACAAGTGAATCGCCTAATGATTAAACTCTGTTCTAAAAACTGAATAGAATGCAGTTTTCACTCACATGAAAGACGTATGCTTTTAAGAAGTGTTTTCAAAGACATTCACAGAGTAATTCTACAAAGCCTTTTTACTGACGTTGGCTTTTAAAGGCGATTTCACTGGAATTTCTGTCAAACGCAGGACAGAGATTTGCTATTAAAGAATTGAAGATACAGAATGCAAACAAACACGTTCCTACAAGTGAATCGCCTAAACATTCACCACTGTTCCAAAAACTGCATAGAATGCAGTTTTCACTCAGATGAAAGACGTATGCTTTCCTTCTTAAGAAGTGTTTTCAAAGACATTCACAGAGTGATTCTACAAAGCCTTTTTACTGACATTGGCTTTTAAACGCGATTTCACTGGTTTTTTCTGTCAAACACAATACAGAGATTTGCTATTAAAGAATTGAAGATACAGAATGCAACAAACACGTTCCTACAAGTGAATCGCCTAAACATTCACCACAGTTCCAAAAACTGCATAGAATGCAGTTTTCACTCACATGAAAGACATATGCTTTCCTTCTTAAGAAGTGTTTTAAAAGACATTCAAAGAGTGACTCTATAAAGCCCTTTTACTGACATAGGTTTTTAAACGTGATTTCAGTGAAATTTCTGTCAAACGCAAGACAGAGATTTGCTATTAAAGAATTGAAGATACAGAATGCAAACAAACTCTTTCCTACAAGTGAATCGCCTAAATATTCACCACAGTTCCAAAAACTGCATAGAATGCAGTTTTCACTCAGATGAAAGACATATGCTTTCCTTCTTAAGAAGTGTTTTCAAAGACATTCACAGAGTGATTCTACAAAGCCTTTTTACTGATGTTGGCTTTTAAACGCGATTTTACTGGAATTTCTGTCAAAAGCAGAACAGAGATATGCTATTAAAGAATTGAAGATACATAATGCAAACAAACACGTTCCTACAAGTGAATTGCCTAAACATTCACCACAGTTCGAAAAACTGCATAGAATGCAGTTTTCACTCAGATGAAATACGTATGCTTTCCTTCTTAAGAAGTGTTTTCAAAGACATTCACAGAGTGATTCTACAAAGCCTTTTTACTGACGTTGGCTTTTAAACGCGATTTCACTGGAATTTCTGTCAAACACAATACAGAGATTTGCTATTAAAGAATTGAAGATACAGAATGCAAACAAACACTTCCCTACAAGTGAATCGCCTAAACATTCACCACAGTTCCATAAACTGCATAGAATGCAGTTTTCACTCAGATGAAAGACATATGCTTTCCTTCTTAAGAAGTGTTTTCAAAGACATTCACAGAGTGATTCTACAAAGCCCTTTTACTGACGTAGGTTTTTAAACGTGAATTCAGTGAAATGTCTGTCAAACGCAAGACACAAGATTTGCTGTTATAGAATTGAAGATACAGAATGCAAACAAACACTTCCCTACAAGTGAATCGCCTAACCATTCAACTCAGTTCTAAAAACTGAATAGAATGCAGTTTTCTCTCAGAGGAAAGACGTATGCTTTCGTTCTTAAGAAGTGTATCAAAGACATTCACAGAGTGATTCTACAAAGCCTTTTTACTGAAGTTGGCTTTAAACTCAATTTCACTGGATTTTCTGTCAAACGCAAGACAGAGATTTGCAGTTAAAGAATTGAAGATACAGAATACAAACAAAAACTTACCTACAAGTGAATCGCCTAATGATTAAACTCTGTTCTAAAAACTGAATAGAATGCAGTTTTCACTCAGATGAAAGACGTATGCTTTTAAGAAGTGTTTTCAAAGACATTCACAGAGTGATTCTACAAAGCCTTTTTACTGACGTTGGCTTTTAAAGGCGATTTCACTGGAATTTCTGTCAAACGCAGGACAGAGATTTGCTATTAAAGAATTGAAGATACAGAATGCAAACAAACACGTTCCTACAAGTGAATCGCCTAAACATTCACCACAGTTCCAATGCAGTTTTCACTCAGATGAAAGACGTATGCTTTCCTTCTTAAGAAGCGTTTTCAAAGACATTCACAGAGTGATTCTACAAAGCCTTTTTACTGACGTTGGCTTTTAAACGCGATTTCACTGGAATTTCTATCAAACGCAAGACAGAGATTTGCTATTGAAGAATTGAAGATACAGAATGCAAACAAACACGTTCCTACAAGTGAATCGCCTAAACATTCACCACAGTTCCAAAAACTGCATAGAATGCAGTTTTCACTCAGATGAAAGACGTATGCTTTCCTTCTTAAGAAGTGTTTTCAAAGACATTCACAGAGTGATTCTACAAAGCCTTTTTACTCACATTGGCTTTTAAACGCGATTTCACTGGAATTTCTGTCAAACGCAAAACAGAGATTTGGTATTAAAGAATTGAAGATACAGAATGCAAACAAACACGTTCCTACAAGTGAATCGCCTAAACATTCACAACAGTTCCAAAAACATCATAGAATGCACTTTTCACTCAGATGAAAGACATATGCTTTCCTTCTTAAGAAGCGTTTTCAAAGACATTCACAGAGTGATTCTACAAAGCCTTTTTACTGCCGTTGGCTTTTAAACGCGATTTCACTGGAATTTCTGTCAAACGCAAGACAGAGATTTGCTATTAAAGAATTGAAGATACAGAATGCAAACAAACTCTTTCCTACAAGTGAATCGCCTAAATATTCACCACAGTTCCAAAAACTGCATAGAATGCAGTTTTCACTCAGATGAAAGACATATGCTTTCCTTCTTAAGAAGTGTTTTCAAAGACATTCACAGAGTGATTCTACAAAGCCTTTTTACTGACGTTGGCTTTTAAACGCGATTTCACTGGAATTTCTGTCAAACGCAGAACAGAGATATGCTATTAAAGAATTGAAGATACAGAATGCAAACAAACACGTTCCTACAAGTGAATTGCCTAAACATTCACCACAGTTCGAAAAACTGCATAGAATGCAGTTTTCACTCAGATGAAATACGTATGCTTTCCTTCTTAAGAAGTGTTTTCAAAGACATTCACAGAGTGATTCTACAAAGCCTTTTTACTGACGTTGGCTTTTAAACGCGATTTCACTGGAATTTCTGTCAAACACAATACAGAGATTTGCTATTAAAGAATTGAAGATACAGAATGCAAACAAACACTTCCCTACAAGTGAATCGCCTAAACATTCACCACAGTTCCATAAACTGCATAGAATGCAGTTTTCACTCAGATGAAAGACATATGCTTTCCTTCTTAAGAAGTGTTTTCAAAGACATACACAGAGTGATTCTACAAAGCCCTTTTACTGACGTAGGTTTTTAAACGTGAATTCAGTGAAATTTCTGTCAAACGCAAGACACAAGATTTGCTGTTATAGAATTGAAGATACAGAATGCAAACAAACACTTCCCTACAAGTGAATCGCCTAACCATTCAACTCAGTTCTAAAAACTGAATAGAATGCAGTTTTCTCTCAGAGGAAAGACGTATGCTTTCCTTCTTAAGAAGTGTTTTCAAAGACATTCACAGAGTGATTCTACAAAGCCTTTTTACTGACATTGGCTTTTAAACGCGATTTCACTGGAATTTCTGTCAAACGCAAAACAGAGATTTGCTATTAAAGAATTGAAGATACAGAATGCAAACAAACACGTTCCTACAAGTGAATTGCCTAAACATTCACAACAGTTCCAAAAACTGCAAAGAATGCAGTTTTCACTCAGATGAAAGACGTATGCTTTCCTTCTTAAGAAGTGTTTTCAAAGACATTCACAGAGTGATTCTACAAAGCCTTTTTACTGATGTTGGCTTTTAAACGCGATTTCACTGGAATTTCTGTCAAATGCAAGACTGAGATTTGCTATTAAAGAACTGAAGACACAGAATGCAAAAAAACAGGTTCCTACAAGTGAATCGCCTAAACATTCACCACAGTTCCAAAAACTGCATAGAATGCAGTTTTCACTCAGATGAAAGACGTATGCTTTCGTTCTTAAGAAGTGTATCAAAGACATTCAGAGAGTGATTCTACAAAGCCTTTTTACTGAAGTTGGCTTTAAACTCAATTTCACTGGAATTTCTGTCAAACGCAAGACAGAGATTTGCTGTTAAAGAATTGAAGATACAGAATACAAACAAAAACTTACCTACAAGTGAATCGCCTAATGATTAAACTCTGTTCTAAAAACTGAATAGAATGCAGTTTTCACTCAGATGAAAGACGTATGCTTTTAAGAAGTGTTTTCAAAGACATTCACAGAGTGATTCTACAAAGCCTTTTTACTGACGTTGGCTTTTAAAGGCGATTTCACTGGAATTTCTGTCAAACGCAGGACAGAGATTTGCTATTAAAGAATTGAAGATACAGAATGCAAACAAACACGTTCCTACAAGTGAATCGCCTAAACATTCACCACAGTTCCAATGCAGTTTTCACTCAGATGAAAGACGTATGCTTTCCTTCTTAAGAAGCGTTTTCAAAGACATTCACAGAGTGATTCTACAAAGCCTTTTTACTGCCGTTGGCTTTTAAACGCGATTTCACTGGAATTTCTGTCAAACGCAAGACAGAGATTTGCTATTAAAGAATTGAAGATACAGAATGCAAACAAACACGTTCCTACATGTGAATCGCCTAAACATTCACCACAGTTCCAAAAACTGCATAGAATGCAGTTTTCACTCAGATGAAAGACGTATGCTTTCCTTCTTAAGAAGTGTTTTCAAAGACATTCACAGAGTGATTCTACAAAGCCTTTTTACTGACGTTGGCTTTTAAACGCGATTTCACTGGAATTTCTGTCAAACACAATACAGAGATTTGCTATTAAAGAATTGAAGATACAGAATGCAAACAAACACATTCCTACAAGTGAATTGCCTAAACATTCACCACAGTTCCAAAAACTGCATAGAATGCAGTTTTCACTCAGATGAAAGACATATGCTTTCCTTCTTAAGAAGTGTTTTCAAAGACATTCAAAGAGTGACTCTATAAAGACCTTTTACTGACATAGGTTTTTAAACGTGATTTCAGTGAAATTTCTGTCAAACGCAAGACACTAGATTTGCTGTTATAGAATTGAAGATACCGAATGCAAACAAACATATTCCTACAAGTGAATCGCCTAACCATTCAACTCAGTTCTAAAAACTGAATAGAATGCAGTTTTCTCTCAGAGGAAAGACGTATGCTTTCCTTCTTAAGAAGTGTTTTCAAAGACATTCACAGAGTGATTCTACAAAGCCTTTTTACTGACATTGGCTTTTAAACGCGATTTCACTAGAATTTCTGTCAAACGCGAAACAGAGATTTGGTATTAAAGAATTGAAGATACAGAATGCAAACAAACACGTTCCTACAAGTGAATCGCCTAAACATTCACAACAGTTCCAAAAACATCATAGAATGCACTTTTCACTCAGATGAAAGACATATGCTTTCCTTCTTAAGAAGCGTTTTCAAAGACATTCACAGAGTGATTCTACAAAGCCTTTTTACTGCCATTGGCTTTTAAACGCGATTTCACTGGAATTTCTGTCAAACGCAGGACAGAGATTTGCTATTAAAGAATTGAAGATACAGAATGCAAACAAACACGTTCCTACAAGTGAATCGCCTAAACATTCACCACAGTTCCAATGCAGTTTTCACTCAGATGAAAGACGTATGCTTTCCTTCTCAAGAAGCGTTTTCAAAGACATTCACAGAGTGATTCTACAAAGCCTTTTTACTGACGTTGGCTTTTAAACGCGATTTCACTGGAATTTCTATCAAACGCAAGACAGAGATTTGCTATTGAAGAATTGAAGATACAGAATGCAAACAAACACGTTCCTACAAGTGAATCGCCTAAACATTCACCACAGTTCCAAAAACTGCATAGAATGCAGTTTTCACTCAGATGAAAGACGTATGCTTTCCTTCTTAAGAAGTGTTTTCAAAGACATTCACAGAGTGATTCTACAAAGCCTTTTTACTCACATTGGCTTTTAAACGCGATTTCACTGGAATTTCTGTCAAACGCAAAACAGAGATTTGGTATTAAAGAATTGAAGATACAGAATGCAAACAAACACGTTCCTACAAGTGAATCGCCTAAACATTCACAACAGTTCCAAAAACATCATAGAATGCACTTTTCACTCAGATGAAAGACATATGCTTTCCTTCTTAAGAAGCGTTTTCAAAGACATTCACAGAGTGATTCTACAAAGCCTTTTTACTGCCGTTGGCTTTTAAACGCGATTTCACTGGAATTTCTGTCAAACGCAAGACAGAGATTTGCTATTAAAGAATTGAAGATACAGAATGCAAACAAACTCTTTCCTACAAGTGAATCGCCTAAATATTCACCACAGTTCCAAAAACTGCATAGAATGCAGTTTTCACTCAGATGAAAGACATATGCTTTCCTTCTTAAGAAGTGTTTTCAAAGACATTCACAGAGTGATTCTACAAAGCCTTTTTACTGACGTTGGCTTTTAAACGCGATTTCACTGGAATTTCTGTCAAACGCAGAACAGAGATATGCTATTAAAGAATTGAAGATACAGAATGCAAACAAACACGTTCCTACAAGTGAATTGCCTAAACATTCACCACAGTTCGAAAAACTGCATAGAATGCAGTTTTCACTCAGATGAAATACGTATGCTTTCCTTCTTAAGAAGTGTTTTCAAAGACATTCACAGAGTGATTCTACAAAGCCTTTTTACTGACGTTGGCTTTTAAACGCGATTTCACTGGAATTTCTGTCAAACACAATACAGAGATTTGCTATTAAAGAATTGAAGATACAGAATGCAAACAAACACTTCCCTACAAGTGAATCGCCTAAACATTCACCACAGTTCCATAAACTGCATAGAATGCAGTTTTCACTCAGATGAAAGACATATGCTTTCCTTCTTAAGAAGTGTTTTCAAAGACATACACAGAGTGATTCTACAAAGCCCTTTTACTGACGTAGGTTTTTAAACGTGAATTCAGTGAAATTTCTGTCAAACGCAAGACACAAGATTTGCTGTTATAGAATTGAAGATACAGAATGCAAACAAACACTTCCCTACAAGTGAATCGCCTAACCATTCAACTCAGTTCTAAAAACTGAATAGAATGCAGTTTTCTCTCAGAGGAAAGACGTATGCTTTCCTTCTTAAGAAGTGTTTTCAAAGACATTCACAGAGTGATACTACAAAGCCTTTTTACTGACATTGGCTTTTAAACGCGATTTCACTGGAATTTCTGTCAAACGCAAAACAGAGATTTGCTATTAAAGAATTGAAGATACAGAATGCAAACAAACACGTTCCTACAAGTGAATTGCCTAAACATTCACAACAGTTCCAAAAACTGCAAAGAATGCAGTTTTCACTCAGATGAAAGACGTATGCTTTCCTTCTTAAGAAGTGTTTTCAAAGACATTCACAGAGTGATTCTACAAAGCCTTTTTACTGATGTTGGCTTTTAAACGCGATTTCACTGGAATTTCTGTCAAATGCAAGACTGAGATTTGCTATTAAAGAACTGAAGACACAGAATGCAAAAAAACAGGTTCCTACAAGTGAATCGCCTAAACATTCACCACAGTTCCAAAAACTGCATAGAATGCAGTTTTCACTCAGATGAAAGACGTATGCTTTCGTTCTTAAGAAGTGTATCAAAGACATTCAGAGAGTGATTCTACAAAGCCTTTTTACTGAAGTTGGCTTTAAACTCAATTTCACTGGAATTTCTGTCAAACGCAAGACAGAGATTTGCTGTTAAAGAATTGAAGATACAGAATACAAACAAAAACTTACCTACAAGTGAATCGCCTAATGATTAAACTCTGTTCTAAAAACTGAATAGAATGCAGTTTTCACTCAGATGAAAGACGTATGCTTTTAAGAAGTGTTTTCAAAGACATTCACAGAGTGATTCTACAAAGCCTTTTTACTGACGTTGGCTTTTAAAGGCGATTTCACTGGAATTTCTGTCAAACGCAGGACAGAGATTTGCTATTAAAGAATTGAAGATACAGAATGCAAACAAACACGTTCCTACAAGTGAATCGCCTAAACATTCACCACAGTTCCAATGCAGTTTTCACTCAGATGAAAGACATATGCTTTCCTTCTTAAGAAGCGTTTTCAAAGACATTCACAGAGTGATTCTACAAAGCCTTTTTACTGCCATTGGCTTTTAAACGCGATTTCACTGGAATTTCTGTCAAACGCAAGACAGAGATTTGCTATTAAAGAATTGAAGATACAGAATGCAAACAAACACGTTCCTACATGTGAATCGCCTAAACATTCACCACAGTTCCAAAAACTGCATAGAATGCAGTTTTCACTCAGATGAAAGACGTATGCTTTCCTTCTTAAGAAGTGTTTTCAAAGACATTCACAGAGTGATTCTACGAAGCCTTTTTACTGACGTTGGCTTTTAAACGCCATTTCACTGGAATTTCTGTCAAACACAATACAGAGATTTGCTATTAAAGAATTGAAGATACAGAATGCAAACAAACACATTCCTACAAGTGAATTGCCTAAACATTCACCACAGTTCCAAAAACTGCATAGAATGCAGTTTTCACTCAGATGAAAGACATATGCTTTCCTTCTTAAGAAGTGTTTTCAAAGACATTCAAAGAGTGACTCTATAAAGACCTTTTACTGACATAGGTTTTTAAACGTGATTTCAGTGAAATTTCTGTCAAACGCAAGACACTAGATTTGCTGTTATAGAATTGAAGATACCGAATGCAAACAAACACATTCCTACAAGTGAATCGCCTAACCATTCAACTCAGTTCTAAAAACTGAATAGAATGCAGTTTTCTCTCAGAGGAAAGACGTATGCTTTCCTTCTTAAGAAGTGTTTTCAAAGACATTCACAGAGTGATTCTACAAAGCCTGTTTACTGACATTGGCTTTTAAACGCGATTTCACTAGAATTTCTGTCAAACGCGAAACAGAGATTTGGTATTAAAGAATTGAAGATACAGAATGCAAACAAACACGTTCCTACAAGTGAATCGCCTAAACATTCACAACAGTTCCAAAAACATCATAGAATGCACTTTTCACTCAGATGAAAGACATATGCTTTCCTTCTTAAGAAGCGTTTTCAAAGACATTCACAGAGTGATTCTACAAAGCCTTTTTACTGCCATTGGCTTTTAAACGCGATTTCACTGGAATTTCTGTCAAACGCAAGACAGAGATTTGCTATTAAAGAATTGAAGATACAGAATGCAAACAAACTCTTTCCTACAAGTGAATCGCCTAAACATTCACCACAGATCCAAAAAGTGCATAGAATGCAGTTTTCTCTCAGAGGAAAGACGTATGCTTTCCTTCTTAAGAAGTGTTTTCAAAGACATTCACAGAGTGATTCTACAAAGCCTTTTTACTGACATTGGCTTTTAAACGCGATTTCACTGGAATTTCTGTCAAATGCAGAACAGAGATATTTTATTAAAGAATTGAAGATACAGAATGCAAACAAACACGTTCCTACAAGTGAATTGCCTAAACATTCACCACAGTTCCAAAAACTGCATAGAATGCAGTTTTCACTCAGATGAAAGACGTATGCTTTCCTTCTTAAGAAGTGTTTTCAAAGACATTCACAGAGTGATTCTACAAAGCCTTTTTACTGACTTTGGCTTTTAAACGCGATTTCACTGGAATTTCTGTCAAACACAATACAGAGATTTGCTATTAAAGAATTGAAGATACAGAATGCAAACAAACACGTTACTACAAGTGAATCGCCTAAACATTCACAACAGTTCCAAAAACATCATAGAATGCACTTTTCACTCAGATGAAAGACATATGCTTTCCTTCTTAAGAAGCGTTTTCAAAGACATTCACAGAGTGATTCTACAAAGCCTTTTTACTGCCGTTGGCTTTTAAACGCGATTTCACTGGAATTTCTGTCAAACGCAAGACAGAGATTTGCTATTAAAGAATTGAAGATACAGAATGCAAACAAACTCTTTCCTACAAGTGAATCGCCTAAATATTCACCACAGTTCCAAAAACTGCATAGAATGCAGTTTTCACTCAGATGAAAGACATATGCTTTCCTTCTTAAGAAGTGTTTTCAAAGACATTCACAGAGTGATTCTACAAAGCCTTTTTACTGACATTGGCTTTTAAACGCGATTTCACTGGAATTTCTGTCAAACACAATACAGAGATTTGCTATTAAAGAATTGAAGATACAGAATGCAAACAAACACGTTCCTACAAGTGAATCGCCTAAACATTCACCACAGTTCCAAAAAGTGCATAGAATGCAGTTTTCACTCACATGAAAGACATATGCTTTCCTTCTTAAGAAGTGTTTTCAAAGACATTCACAGAGTGATTCTACAAAGCCTTTTTACTGACGTTGGCTTTTAAATGCGATTTCACTGGAATTTCTGTCAAATGCAAGACTGAGATTTGCTATTAAAGAACTGAAGACACAGAATGCAAAAAAACAGGTTCCTACAAGTGAATCGCCTAAACATTCACCACAGTTCCAAAAACTGCATAGAATGCAGTTTTCACTCAGATGAAAGACGTATGCTTTCGTTCTTAAGAAGTGTATCAAAGACATTCACAGAGTGATTCTACAAAGCCTTTTTACTGAAGTTGGCTTTAAACTCAATTTCACTGGAATTTCTGTCAAACGCAAGACAGAGATTTGCTGTTAAAGAATTGAAGATACAGAATACAAACAAAAACTTACCTACAAGTGAATCGCCTAATGATTAAACTCTGTTCTAAAAACTGAATAGAATGCAGTTTTCACTCACATGAAAGACGTATGCTTTTAAGAAGTGTTTTCAAAGACATTCACAGAGTAATTCTACAAAGCCTTTTTACTGACGTTGGCTTTTAAAGGCGATTTCACTGGAATTTCTGTCAAACGCAGGACAGAGATTTGCTATTAAAGAATTGAAGATACAGAATGCAAACAAACACGTTCCTACAAGTGAATCGCCTAAACATTCACCACAGTTCCAATGCAGTTTTCACTCAGATGAAAGACGTATGCTTTCCTTCTTAAGAAGCGTTTTCAAAGACATTCACAGAGTGATTCTACAAAGCCTTTTTACTGCCGTTGGCTTTTAAACGCGATTTCACTGGAATTTCTGTCAAACGCAGGACAGAGATATGCTATTAAAGAATTGAAGATACAGAATGCAAACAAACACGTTCCTACAAGTGAATCGCCTAAACATTCACCACAGTTCCAAAAACTGCATAGAATGCAGTTTTCACTCAGATGAAAGACGTATGCTTTCCTTCTTAAGAAGTGTTTTCAAAGACATTCACAGAGTGATTCTACAAAGCCTTTTTACTGACATTGGCTTTTAAACGCGATTTCACTGGAATTTCTGTCAAACACAATACAGAGATTTGCTATTAAAGAATTGAAGATACAGAATGCAAACAAACACGTTCCTACAAGTGAATCGCCTAAACATTCACCACAGTTCCAAAAACTGCATAGAATGCAGTTTTCACTCACATGAAAGACATATGCTTTCCTCCTTAAGAAGTGTTTTCAAAGACATTCAAAGAGTGACTCTATAAAGCCCTTTTACTGACATAGGTTTTTAAACGTGATTTCAGTGAAATGTCTGTCAAACGCAAGACAGAGATTTGCTATTAAAAAATTGAAGATACAGAATGCAAACAAACTCTTTCCTACAAGTGAATCGCCTAAATATTCACCACAGTTCCAAAAACTGCATAGAATGCAGTTTTCACTCAGATGAAAGACATATGCTTTCCTTCTTAAGAAGTGTTTTCAAAGACATTCACAGAGTGATTCTACAAAGCCTTTTTACTGATGTTGGCTTTTAAACGCGATTTCACTGGAATTTCTGTCAAACGCAGAACAGAGATATGCTATTAAAGAATTGAAGATACAGAATGCAAACAAACACGTTCCTACAAGTGAATTGCCTAAACATTCACCACAGTTCGAAAAACTGCATAGAATGCAGTTTTCACTCAGATGAAATACGTATGCTTTCCTTCTTAAGAAGTGTTTTCAAAGACATTCACAGAGTGATTCTACAAAGCCTTTTTACTGACGTTGGCTTTTAAACGCGATTTCACTGGAATTTCTGTCAAACACAATACAGAGATTTGCTATTAAAGAATTGAAGATACAGAATGCAAACAAACACTTCCCTACAAGTGAATCGCCTAAACATTCACCACAGTTCCATAAACTGCATAGAATGCAGTTTTCACTCAGATGAAAGACATATGCTTTCCTTCTTAAGAAGTGTTTTCAAAGACATTCACAGAGTGATTCTACAAAGCCCTTTCTCTGACGTAGGTTTTTAAACGTGAATTCAGTGAAATTTCTGTCAAACGCAAGACACAAGATTTGCTGTTATAGAATTGAAGATACAGAATGCAAACAAACACTTCCCTACAAGTGAATCGCCTAACCATTCAACTCAGTTCTAAAAACTGAATAGAATGCAGTTTTCTCTCAGAGGAAAGACGTATGCTTTCGTTCTTAAGAAGTGTATCAAAGACATTCACAGAGTGATTCTACAAAGCCTTTTTACTGAAGTTGGCTTTAAACTCAATTTCACTGGATTTTCTGTCAAACGCAAGACAGAGATTTGCTGTTAAAGAATTGAAGATACAGAATACAAACAAAAACTTACCTACAAGTGAATCGCCTAATGATTAAACTCTGTTCTAAAAACTGAATAGAATGCAGTTTTCACTCAGATGAAAGACGTATGCTTTTAAGAAGTGTTTTCAAAGACATTCACAGAGTGATTCTACAAAGCCTTTTTACTGACGTTGGCTTTTAAAGGCGATTTCACTGGAATTTCTGTCAAACGCAGGACAGAGATTTGCTATTAAAGAATTGAAGATACAGAATGCAAACAAACACGTTCCTACAAGTGAATCGCCTAAACATTCACCACAGTTCCAATGCAGTTTTCACTCAGATGAAAGACGTATGCTTTCCTTCTTAAGAAGCGTTTTCAAAGACATTCACAGAGTGATTCTACAAAGCCTTTTTACTGCCGTTGGCTTTTAAACGCGATTTCACTGGAATTTCTGTCAAACGCAAGACAGAGATTTGCTATTAAAGAATTGAAGATACAGAATGCAAACAAACACGTTCCTACATGTGAATCGCCTAAACATTCACCACAGTTCCAAAAACTGCATAGAATGCAGTTTTCACTCAGATGAAAGACGTATGCTTTCCTTCTTAAGAAGTGTTTTCAAAGACATTCACAGAGTGATTCTACAAAGCCTTTTTACTGACGTTGGCTTTTAAACGCGATTTCACTGGAATTTCTGTCAAACACAATACAGAGATTTGCTATTAAAGAATTGAAGATACAGAATGCAAACAAACACATTCCTACAAGTGAATTGCCTAAACATTCACCACAGTTCCAAAAACTGCATAGAATGCAGTTTTCACTCAGATGAAAGACATATGCTTTCCTTCTTAAGAAGTGTTTTCAAAGACATTCAAAGAGTGACTCTATAAAGACCTTTTACTGACATAGGTTTTTAAACGTGATTTCAGTGAAATTTCTGTCAAACGCAAGACACTAGATTTGCTGTTATAGAATTGAAGATACCGAATGCAAACAAACACATTCCTACAAGTGAATCGCCTAACCATTCAACTCAGTTCTAAAAACTAAATAGAATGCAGTTTTCTCTCAGAGGAAAGACGTATGCTTTCCTTCTTAAGAAGTGTTTTCAAAGACATTCACAGAGTGATTCTACAAAGCCTTTTTACTGACATTGGCTTTTAAACGCGATTTCACTAGAATTTCTGTCAAACGCAAAACAGAGATTTGGTATTAAAGAATTGAAGATACAGAATGCAAACAAACACGTTCCTACAAGTGAATCGCCTAAACATTCACAACAGTTCCAAAAACATCATAGAATGCACTTTTCACTCAGATGAAAGACATATGCTTTCCTTCTTAAGAAGCGTTTTCAAAGACATTCACAGAGTGATTCTACAAAGCCTTTTTACTGCCGTTGGCTTTTAAACGCGATTTCACTGGAATTTCTGTCAAACGCAAGACAGAGATTTGCTATTAAAGAATTGAAGATACAGAATGCAAACAAACTCTTTCCTACAAGTGAATCGCCTAAACATTCACCACAGATCCAAAAAGTGCATAGAATGCAGTTTTCTCTCAGAGGAAAGACGTATGCTTTCCTTCTTAAGAAGTGTTTTCAAAGACATTCACAGAGTGATTCTACAAAGCCTTTTTACTGACATTGGCTTTTAAACGCGATTTCACTGGAATTTCTGTCAAATGCAGAACAGAGATATGCTATTAAAGAATTGAAGATACAGAATGCAAACAAACACGTTCCTACAAGTGAATTGCCTAAACATTCACCACAGTTCCAAAAACTGCATAGAATGCAGTTTTCACTCAGATGAAAGACGTATGCTTTCCTTCTTAAGAAGTGTTTTCAAAGACATTCACAGAGTGATTCTACAAAGCCTTTTTACTGACTTTGGCTTTTAAACGCGATTTCACTGGAATTTCTGTCAAACACAATACAGAGATTTGCTATTAAAGAATTGAAGATACAGAATGCAAACAAACACGTTCCTACAAGTGAATCGCCTAAACATTCACCACAGTTCCAAAAACTGCATAGAATGCAGTTTTCACTCACATGAAAGACATATGCTTTCCTTCTTAAGAAGTGTTTTCAAAGACATTCACAGAGTGACTCTATAAAGCCCTTTTACTGACGTAGGTTTTTAAACGTGAATTCAGTGAAATTTCTGTCAAACGCAAGACACAAGATTTGCTGTTATAGAATTGAAGATACCGAATGCAAACAAACACATTCCTACAAGTGAATCGCCTAACCATTCAACTCAGTTCTAAAAACTGAATAGAATGCAGTTTTCTCTCAGAGGAAAGACGTATGCTTTCCTTCTTAAGAAGTGTTATCAAAGACATTCACAGAGTGATTCTACAAAGCCTTTTTACTGACATTGGCTTTTAACGCGATTTCACTGGAATTTCTGTCAAACGCAAAACAGAGATTTGCTATTAAAGAATTGAAGATACAGAATGCAAAGAAACACGTTCCTACAAGTGAATCGCCTAAACATTCACAACAGTTCCAAAAACATCATAGAATGCACTTTTCACTCAGATGAAAGACATATGCTTTCCTTCTTAAAAAGCGTTTTCAAAGACATTCACAGAGTGATTCTACAAAGCCTTTTTACTGCCGTTGGCTTTTAAACGCGATTTCACTGGAATTTCTGTCAAAGGCAAGGCAGAGATTTGCTATTAAAGAATTGAAGATACAGAATGCAAACAAACTCTTTCCTACAAGTGAATCGCCTAAACATTCACCACAGTTCCAAAAACTGCATAGAATGCAGTTTTCACTCAGATGAAAGACATATGCTTTCCTTCTTAAGAAGTGTTTTCAAAGACATTCACAGAGTGACTCTATAAAGCCCTTTTACTGACGTAGGTTTTTAAACGTGATTTCAGTGAAATTTCTGTCAAACGCAAGACACTAGATTTGCTGTTATAGAATTGAAGATACAGAATGCAAACAAACACTTCCCTACAAGTGAATCGCCTAACCTTTCAACTCAGTTCTAAAAACTGAATAGAATGCAGTTTTC
Organism: Phyllotis vaccarum; assembly: GCA_033318265.1. Lineage (NCBI taxonomy): Eukaryota > Metazoa > Chordata > Mammalia > Rodentia > Cricetidae > Phyllotis > Phyllotis vaccarum. The sequence continues at coordinate 63,179,143 of JARWLC010000017.1, forward strand.
TCTCAGAGGAAAGACGTATGCTTTCCTTCTTAAGAAGTGTTTTCAAAGACATTCACAGAGTGATTCTACAAAGCCTTTTTACTGCCCTTGGCTTTTAAACGCGATTTCACTGGAATTTCTGTCAAAAGCAAGACAGAGATTTGCTATTAAAGAATTGAAGATACAGAATGCAAACAAACTCTTTCCTACAACTGACTCGCCTAAATATTCAACACAGTTCCAAAAACTGCATAGAATGCAGTTTTCACTCAGATGAAAGACATATGCTTTCCTTCTTAAGAAGTGTTTTCAAAGACATTCACAGAGTGACTCTATAAAGCCCTTTTACTGACGTAGGTTTTTAAACGTGATTTCAGTGAAATTTCTGTCAAACGCAAGACACTAGATTTGCTGTTATAGAATTGAAGATACAGAATGCAAACAAACACTTCCCTACAAGTGAATCGCCTAACCTTTCAACTCAGTTCTAAAAACTGAATAGAATGCAGTTTTCTCTCAGAGGAAAGACGTATGCTTTCCTTCTTAAGAAGTGTTTTCAAAGACATTCACAGAGTGATTCTACAAAGCCTTTTTACTGACATTGGCTTTTAAACGCGATTTCACTGGAATTTCTGTCAAATGCAGAACAGAGATATGCTATTAAAGAATTGAAGATACAGAATGCAAACAAACACGTTCCTACAAGTGAATTGCCTAAACATTCACCACAGTTCCAAAAACTGCATAGAATGCAGTTTTCACTCAGATGAAAGACGTATGCTTTCCTTCTTAAGAAGTGTTTTCAAAGACATTCACAGAGTGATTCTACAAAGCCTTTTTACTGACTTTGGCTTTTAAACGCGATTTCACTGGAATTTCTGTCAAACACAATACAGAGATTTGCTATTAAAGAATTGAAGATACAGAATGCAAACAAACACGTTCCTACAAGTGAATCGCCTAAACATTCACCACAGTTCCAAAAACTGCATAGAATGCAGTTTTCACTCACATGAAAGACATATGCTTTCCTTCTTAAGAAGTGTTTTCAAAGACATTCACAGAGTGACTCTATAAAGCCCTTTTACTGACGTAGGTTTTTAAACGTGAATTCAGTGAAATTTCTGTCAAACGCAAGACACAAGATTTGCTGTTATAGAATTGAAGATACCGAATGCAAACAAACACATTCCTACAAGTGAATCGCCTAACCATTCAACTCAGTTCTAAAAACTGAATAGAATGCAGTTTTCTCTCAGAGGAAAGACGTATGCTTTCCTTCTTAAGAAGTGTTTTCAAAGACATTCACAGAGTGATTCTACAAAGCCTTTTTACTGACATTGGCTTTTAAACGCGATTTCACTGGAATTTCTGTCAAACGCAAAACAGAGATTTGCTATTAAAGAATTGAAGATACAGAATGCAAAGAAACATGTTCCTACAAGTGAATTGCCTAAACATTCACAACAGTTCCAAAAACATCATAGAATGCACTTTTCACTCAGATGAAAGACATATGCTTTCCTTCTTAAGAAGCGTTTTCAAAGACATTCACAGAGTGATTCTACAAAGCCTTTTTACTGCCGTTGGCTTTTAAACGCGATTTCACTGGAATTTCTGTCAAACGCAAGACAGAGATTTGCTATTAAAGAATTGAAGATACAGAATGCAAACAAACTCTTTCCTACAAGTGAATCGCCTAAATATTCACCACAGTTCCAAAAACTGCATAGAATGCAGTTTTCACTCAGATGAAAGACATATGCTTTCCTTCTTAAGAAGTGTTTTCAAAGACATTCACAGAGTGATTCTACAAAGCCCTTTTACTGACGTTGGCTTTTAAACGCGATTTCACCTGAATTTCTGTCAAATGCAGAACAGAGATATGCTATTAAAGAATTGAAGATACAGAATGCAAACAAACACGTTCCTACAAATGAATTGCCTAAACATTCACCACAGTTCCAAAAACTGCATAGAATGCAGTTTTCACTCAGATGAAAGACGTATGCTTTCCTTCTTAACAAGTGTTTTCAAAGACATACACAGAGTGATTCTACAAAGCCTTTTTACTGACTTTGGCTTTTAAACGCGATTTCACTGGAATTTCTGTCAAACACAATACAGAGATTTGCTATTAAAGAATTGAAGATACAGAATGCAAACAAACACGTTCCTACAAGTGAATCGCCTAAACATTCACCACAGTTCTAAAAACTGCATAGAATGCAGTTTTCACTCAGATGAAAGACATATGCTTTCCTTCTTAAGAAGTGTTTTCAAAGACATTCACAGAGTGACTCTATAAAGCCCTTTTACTGACGTAGGTTTTTAAACGTGAATTCAGTGAAATTTCTGTCAAACGCAAGACACAAAATTTGCTGTTATAGAATTGAAGATACAGAATGCAAACAAACACTTCCCTACATGTGAATCGCCTAACCATTCAACTCAGTTCTAAAAACTGAATAGAATGCAGTTTTCTCTCAGAGGAAAGACGTATGCTTTTCTTCTTAAGAAGTGTTTTCAAACACATTCACAGAGTGATTCTACAAAGCCTTTTTACTGACATTGGCTTTTAAACGCGATTTCACTGGAATTTCTGTCAAACGCAAAACAGAGATTTGCTATTAAAGAATTGAAGATACAGAATGCAAAGAAACACGTTCCTACAAGTGAATCGCCTAAACATTCACAACAGTTCCAAAAACATCATAGAATGCACTTTTCACTCAGATGAAAGACGTATGCTTTCCTTCTTAAAAAGCGTTTTCAAAGACATTCACAGAGTGATTCTACAAAGCCTTTTTACTGCCGTTGGCTTTTAAACGCGATTTCACTGGAATTTCTGTCAAAGGCAAGGCAGAGATTTGGTATTAAAGAATTGAAGATACAGAATGCAAACAAACTCTTTCCTACAAGTGAATCACCTAACCATTCACCACAGTTCCAAAAACTGCATAGAATGCAGTTTTCACTCAGATGAAAGACGTATGCTTTCCTTCTTAAGAAGTGTTTTCAAAGACATTCACAGAGTGATTCTACAAAGCCTTTTTACTGACTTTGGCTTTTAAACACGATTTCACTGGAATTTCTGTCAAACGCAAGACAGAGATTTGCTAATAAAGAATTGAAGATACAGAATGCAAACAAACACGTTCCTACAAGTGAATCGCCTAAACATTCACAACAGTTCCAAAAACATCATAGAATGCACTTTTCACTCAGATGAAAGACATATGCTTTCCTTCTTAAAAAGCGTTTTCAAAGACATTCACAGAGTGATTCTACAAAGCCTTTTTACTGCCGTTGGCTTTTAAACGCGATTTCACTGGAATTTCTGTCAAAGGCAAAACAGAGATTTGCTATTAAAGAATTGAAGATACAGAATGCAAACAAACTCTTTCCTACAAGTGAATCGCCTAACCATTCACCACAGTTCCAAAAACTGCATAGAATGCAGTTTTCACTCAGATGAAAGACGTATGCTTTCCTTCTTAAGAAGTGTTTTGAAAGACATTCACAGAGTGATTCTACAAAGCCTTTTTACTGACTTTGGCTTTTAAACACGATTTCACTGGAATTTCTGTCAAACGCAAGACAGAGATTTGCTAATAAAGAATTGAAGATACAGAATGCAAACAAACACGTTCCTACAAGTGAATCACCTAAACATTCACAACAGTTCCAAAAACATCATAGAATGCACTTTTCACTCAGATGAAAGACATATGCTTTCCTTCTTAAGAAGCGTTTTCAAAGACATTCACAGAGTGATTCTACAAAGCCTTTTTACTGCCGTTGGCTTTTAAACGCGATTTCACTGGAATTTCTGTCAAAGGCAAAACAGAGATTTGCTATTAAAGAATTGAAGATACAGAATGCAAACAAACACTTCCCTACAAGTGAATCGCCTAACCATTCAACTCAGTTCTAAAAACTGAATAGAATGCAGTTTTCGCTCCGATGAAAGATATATGCTTTCCTTCTTAAGAAGTGTTTTCAAAGACATTCACAGAGTGCCTCTATAAAGCCCTTTTACTGACGTAGGTTTTTAAACGTGATTTCAGTGAAATTTCTGTCAAACGCAAGACACAAGATTTGCTGTTATAGAATTGAAGATACAGAATGCAAACAAACACTTCCCTACAAGTGAATCGCCTAACCATTCAACTCAGTTCTAAAAACTGAATAGAATGCAGTTTTCTCTCAGAGGAAAGACGTATGCTTTTCTTCTTAAGAAGTGTTTTCAAAGACATTCACAGAGTGATTCTACAAAGCCTTTTTACTGACATTGGCTTTTAAACGCGATTTCACTGGAATTGCTGTCAAACGCAAAACAGAGATTTGCTATTAAAGAATTGAAGATACAGAATGCAAACAAACACGTTCCTACAAGTGAATCGCCTAAACATTCACAACAGTTCCAAAAACATCATAGAATGCACTTTTCACGCAGTAGAAAGACGTATGCTTTCCTTCTTAAAAAGCGTTTTCAAAGACATTCACAGAGTGATTCTACAAAGCCTTTTTACTGACGTTGGCTTTTAAACGCGATTTCACTGGAATATTTGTCAAACGCTAGACAGAGATTTGCTATTGAAGAATTGAAGATACAGAATGCAAACAAACACGTTCCTACAAGAGAATCGCCTAAACATTCACCACAGTTCCAAAAACTGCATAGAATGCAGTTTTCGCTCCGATGAAAGACGTATGCTTTTAAGAAGTGTTTTCAAACACATTCACAGAGTAATACTAAAAGCCTTTTTACTCACATTGGCTTTTAAACGTGATTTCACTGGAATTTCTGTCAAACGCAGGACAGAGATTTGCTATTAAAGAATTGAAGATACAGAAAGCAAACAAACACGTTCCTACAAGTGAATCGCCTAAACATTCACCACAGTTCCAAAAACTGCATAGAATGCAGTTTTCACTCAGATGAAAGACGTATGCTTTCCTTCTTAAGAAGTGTTTTCAAACACATTCACAGAGTGATTCTACAAAGCCTTTTTACTGACGTTGGCTTTTAAACGCGATTTCACTGGAATTTCTGTCAAACGCAAGACAGAGATTTGCTATTGAAGAATTGAAGATACAGAATGCAAACAAACACGTTCCTACAAGTGAATCGCCTAAACATTGACCACAGTTCCAAAAACTGCATAGAATGCAGTTTTCACTCAGATGAAAGACATATGTTTTCCTTCTTAATAAGTGTTTTCAAAGACATTCACAGAGTGATTCTACAAAGCCTTTTTACTGAGGTTGGCTTTTAAACACGATTTCACTGGAATTTCTGTCAAACGCTAGACAGAGATTTGCTATTGAAGAATTGAAGATACAGAATGCAAACAAACACGTTCCTACAAGTGAATCGCCTAAACATTCACCACAGTTCCAAAAACTGCATAGAATGCAGTTTTCACTCAGATGAAAGACGTATGCTTTCCTTCTTAAGAAGTGTTTTCAAAGACATTCACAGAGTGATTCTACAAAGCCTTTTTACTGACGTTGGCTTTTAAATGCGATTTCAATGGAATTTCTGTCAAACGCAAGACAGAGATTTGCTATCGAAGAATTGAAGGTACAGAATGCAAACAAACACGTTCCTACAAGAGAATCGCCTAAACATTCACCACAGTTTCAAAAACTGCATAGAATGCAGTTTTCACTCAGATGAAAGACATATGCTTTCCTTCTTAACAAGTGTTTTCAAAGACATTCACAGAGTGATTCTACAAAGCCTTTTTACTGACGTTGGCTTTTAAACGCGATTACACTCTAATTTCTCTCAAACGCAAGACAGAGATTTAGTATTGAAGAATTGAAGATACAGAATGCAAACAAACACGTTCCTACAAGAGAATCGCCTAAACATTCACCACAGTTCCAAAAACTGCATAGAATGCAGTTTTCACTCAGATGAAAGACGTATGCTTTCCTTCTTAACAAGTGTTTTCAAAGACATTCACAGAGTGATTCTACAAAGCCTTTTTACTGAGGTTGGCTTTTAAACGCGATTTCCCTGGAATTTCTGTCAAACGCTAGACAGAGATTTGCTATTGAAGAATTGAAGATACAGAATGCAAACAAACACGTTCCTACAAGTGAATCGCCTAAACATTCACCACAGTTCCAAAAACTGCATAGAATGCAGATTTCACTCAGATGAAAGACGTATGCTTTCCTTCTTAAGAAGTGTTTTCAAAGACATTCACAGAGTGATTATACAAAGCCTTTTTACTGACGTTGGCTTTTAAAAGCGATTTCACTGGAATTTCTCTCAAACGCAAGACAGAGATTTAGTATTGAAGAATTGAAGATACAGAATGCAAACAAACACGTTCCTACAAGTGAATCGCCTAAACATTCACCACAGTTTCAAAAACTGCATAGAATGCAGTTTTCACTCAGATGAAAGACGTATGCTTTCCTTCTTAAGAAGTGTTTTCAAAGACATTCACAGAGTGATTCTACAAAGCCTTTTTACTGACGTTGGCTTTTAAACGCAATTTCACTGGAATTTCTGTCAAACGCTAGACAGAGATTTGCTATTGAAGAATTGAAGATACAGAATGCAAACAAACACGTTCCTACAAGTGAATCGCCTAAACATTGACCACAGTTCCAAAAACTGCATAGAATGCAGTTTTCACTCAGATGAAAGACGTATGCTTTCCTACTTAAGAAGTGTTTTCAAAGACATTCACAGAGTGATTCTACAAAGCCTTTTACTGACGTTGGCTTTTAAACGCGATTTCACTGGAATTTCTGTCAAACGCAAGACAAGGATTTGCTATTGAAGAATTGAAGATACAGAATGCAAACAAACACGTTCCTACAAGTGAATCGCCTAAACATTCACCACAGTTCCAAAAACTGCATAGAATGCAGTTTTCACTCAGTTGAAAGACGTATGCTTTCCTTCTTAAGAAGTGTTTTCAAAGACATTCACAGAGTGATTCTACAAAGCCTTTTTACTGACGTTGGCTTTGAAACGCGATTTCACTGGAATTTCTGTCGAACGCAAGACAGAGATTTGCTATTGAAGAATTGAAGATACAGAATGCAAACAAACACGTTCCTACAAGTGAATAGCCTAAACATTCACCACATTTCCAAAAAGTGCATAGAATGCAGTTTTCTCTCAGATGAAAGACGTATGCTTTCCTTCTTAAGAAGTGCTTTCAAAGACATTCGCAGAGTGATCCTACAAAGCCTTTTTACTGACGTTGGCTTTTAAACGCGATTTCACTGGATTTTCTGTCAAACGCAAGACAGAGATTTGCTATTGAAGAATTGAAGATACAGAATGCAAACAAACACATTCCTACAAGTGAATCGCCTAAACATTCACCACAGTTCCAAAAACTGCATAGAATGCAGTTTTCACTCAGATGACAGACGTATGCTTTCCTTCTTAACTAGTGTTTTCAAAGACATTCACAGAGTGATTCTACAAAGCCTTTGTCCTGACGTTGGCTTTTAAACGCGATTTCACCGGAATTTCTGTCAAAGGCAAGACAGAGATTTGCTATTGAAGAATTGAAGATACAGAATGCAAACAAACACGTTCCTACAAGTGAATCTCCTAAACATTGACCACAGTTCCAAAAACTGCATAGAATGCAGTTTTCACTCAGATGAAAGACGTATGCTTTCCTTCTTAAGAAGTGTTTTCAAAGACATTCACAGAGTGATTCTACAAAGCCTTTTTACTGAGGTTGGCTTTTAAACGCGATTTCACTGGAATATCTGTCAAACGCTAGACAGAGATTTGCTATTGAAGAATTGAAGATACAGAATGCAAACAAACACGTTCCTACAAGAGAATCGCCTAAACATTCACCACAGTTCCAAAAACTGCATAGAATGCAGTTTTCACTCAGATGAAAGACATATGCTTTCCTTCTTAAGAAGTGTTTTCAAAGACATTCACAGAGTGATTCTACAAAGCCTTTTTACTGAGGTTGGCTTTTAAACACGATTTCACTGGAATTTCTGTGAAACGCTAGACAGAGATTTGCTATTGAAGAATTGAAGATACAGTATGCAAACAAACACGTTCCTACAAGTGAATCGCCTAAACATTCACCACAGTTCCAAAAACTGCATAGAATGCAGTTTTCACTCAGATGAAAGACGTATGCTTTCCTTCTTAAGAAGTGTTTTCAAAGACATTCACAGAGTGATTCTACAAAGCCTTTTTACTGACGTTGGCTTTTAAACGCGATTTCACTGGAATTTCTGTCAAACGCAAGACAGAGATTTGCTATCGAAGAATTGAAGGTACAGAATGCAAACAAACACGTTCCTACAAGAGAATCGCCTAAACATTCACCACAGTTTCAAAAACTACATAGAATACAGTTTTCACTCAGATGAAAGACGTATGCTTTCCTTCTTAACAAGTGTTTTCAAAGACATTCACAGAGTGATTCTACAAAGCCTTTTTACTGACGTTGGCTTTTAATCGCGATTTCACTGGAATTTCTGTCAAACGCAAGACAGAGATTTGCTATTGAAGAATTGAAGATACAGAATGCAAACAAACACGTTCCTACAAGTGAATCTCCTAAACATTGACCACAGTTCCAAAAACTGCATAGAATGCAGTTTTCACTCAGATGAAAGACGTATGCTTTCCTTCTTAAGAAGTGTTTTCAAAGACATTCACAGAGTGATTCTACAAAGCCTTTTTACTGAGGTTGGCTTTTAAACGCGATTTCACTGGAATATCTGTCAAACGCTAGACAGAGATTTGCTATTGAAGAATTGAAGATACAGAATGCAAACAAACACGTTCCTACAAGAGAATCGCCTAAACATTCACCACAGTTCCAAAAACTGCATAGAATGCAGTTTTCACTCAGATGAAAGACATATGCTTTCCTTCTTAAGAAGTGTTTTCAAAGACATTCACAGAGTGATTCTACAAAGCCTTTTTACTGAGGTTGGCTTTTAAACACGATTTCACTGGAATTTCTGTGAAACGCTAGACAGAGATTTGCTATTGAAGAATTGAAGATACAGTATGCAAACAAACACGTTCCTACAAGTGAATCGCCTAAACATTCACCACAGTTCCAAAAACTGCATAGAATGCAGTTTTCACTCAGATGAAAGACGTATGCTTTCCTTCTTAAGAAGTGTTTTCAAAGACATTCACAGAGTGATTCTACAAAGCCTTTTTACTGACATTGGCTTTTAAACGCGATTTCACTGGAATTTCTGTCAAACGCAAGACAGAGATTTGCTATCGAAGAATTGAAGGTACAGAATGCAAACAAACACGTTCCTACAAGAGAATCGCCTAAACATTCACCACAGTTTCAAAAACTACATAGAACACAGTTTTCACTCAGATGAAAGACGTATGCTTTCCTTCTTAACAAGTGTTTTCAAAGACATTCACAGAGTGATTCTACAAAGCCTTTTTACTGACGTTGGCTTTTAATCGCGATTTCACTGGAATTTCTGTCAAACGCAAGACAGAGATTTGCTATTGAAGAATTGAAGATACAGAATGCAAACAAACACGTTCCTACAAGTGAATCTCCTAAACATTGACCACAGTTCCAAAAACTGCATAGAATGCAGTTTTCACTCAGATGAAAGACGTATGCTTTCCTTCTTAAGAAGTGTTTTCAAAGACATTCACAGAGTGATTCTACAAAGCCTTTTTACTGAGGTTGGCTTTTAAAAGCGATTTCACTGGAATATCTGTCAAACGCTAGACAGAGATTTGCTATTGAAGAATTGAAGATACAGAATGTAAACAAACACGTTCCTACAAGAGAATCGCCTAAACATTCACCACAGTTCCAAAAACTGCATAGAATGCAGTTTTCACTCAGATGAAAGACGTATGCTTTCCTTCTTAAGAAGTGTTTTCAAAGACATTCACAGAGTGATTCTACAAAGCCTTTTTACTGACGTTGGCTTTTAAATGCGATTTCAATGGAATTTCTGTCAAACGCAAGACAGAGATTTGCTATCGAAGAATTGAAGGTACAGAATGCAAACAAACACGTTCCTACAAGAGAATCGCCTAAACATTCACCACAGTTTCAAAAACTGCATAGAATGCAGTTTTCACTCAGATGAAAGACGTATGCTTTCCTTCTTAACAAGTGTTTTCAAAGACATTCACAGAGTGATTCTACAAAGCCTTTTTACTGACGTTGGCTTTTAAACGCGATTACACTCTAATTTCTCTCAAACGCAAGACAGAGATTTAGTATTGAAGAATTGAAGATACAGAATGCAAACAAACACGTTCCTACAAGAGAATCGCCTAAACATTCACCACAGTTCCAAAAACTGCATAGAATGCAGTTTTCACTCAGATGAAAGACGTATGCTTTCCTTCTTAACAAGTGTTTTCAAAGACATTCACAGAGTGATTCTACAAAGCCTTTTTACTGAGGTTGGCTTTTAAACGCGATTTCCCTGGAATTTCTGTCAAACGCTAGACAGAGATTTGCTATTGAAGAATTGAAGATACAGAATGCAAACAAACACGTTCCTACAAGTGAATCGCCTAAACATTCACCACAGTTCCAAAAACTGCATAGAATGCAGATTTCACTCAGATGAAAGACGTATGCTTTCCTTCTTAAGAAGTGTTTTCAAAGACATTCACAGAGTGATTATACAAAGCCTTTTTACTGACGTTGGCTTTTAAAAGCGATTTCACTGGAATTTCTCTCAAACGCAAGACAGAGATTTAGTATTGAAGAATTGAAGATACAGAATGCAAACAAACACGTTCCTACAAGTGAATCGCCTAAACATTCACCACAGTTTCAAAAACTGCATAGAATGCAGTTTTCACTCAGATGAAAGACGTATGCTTTCCTTCTTAAGAAGTGTTTTCAAAGACATTCACAGAGTGATTCTACAAAGCCTTTTTACTGACGTTGGCTTTTAAACGCAATTTCACTGGAATTTCTGTCAAACGCTAGACAGAGATTTGCTATTGAAGAATTGAAGATACAGAATGCAAACAAACACGTTCCTACAAGTGAATCGCCTAAACATTGACCACAGTTCCAAAAACTGCATAGAATGCAGTTTTCACTCAGATGAAAGACGTATGCTTTCCTACTTAAGAAGTGTTTTCAAAGACATTCACAGAGTGATTCTACAAAGCCTTTTACTGACGTTGGCTTTTAAACGCGATTTCACTGGAATTTCTGACAAACGCAAGACAAGGATTTGCTATTGAAGAATTGAAGATACAGAATGCAAACAAACACGTTCCTACAATTGAATCGCCTAACATTCACCACAGTTCCAAAAACTGCATAGAATGCAGTTTTCACTCAGTTGAAAGACGTATGCTTTCCTTCTTAAGAAGTGTTTTCAAAGACATTCACAGAGTGATTCTACAAAGCCTTTTTACTGACGTTGGCTTTGAAACGCGATTTCACTGGAATTTCTGTCGAACGCAAGACAGAGATTTGCTATTGAAGAATTGAAGATACAGAATGCAAACAAACACGTTCCTACAAGTGAATAGCCTAAACATTCACCACATTTCCAAAAAGTGCATAGAATGCAGTTTTCTCTCAGATGAAAGACGTATGCTTTCCTTCTTAAGAAGTGCTTTCAAAGACATTCGCAGAGTGATCCTACAAAGCCTTTTTACTGACGTTGGCTTTTAAACGCGATTTCACTGGAATTTCTGTCAAACGCAAGACAGAGATTTGCTATTGAAGAATTGAAGATACAGAATGCAAACAAACACATTCCTACAAGTGAATCGCCTAAACATTCACCACAGTTCCAAAAACTGCATAGAATGCAGTTTTCACTCAGATGACAGACGTATGCTTTCCTTCTTAACTAGTGTTTTCAAAGACATTCACAGAGTGATTCTACAAAGCCTTTGTCCTGACGTTGGCTTTTAAACGCGATTTCACCGGAATTTCTGTCAAAGGCAAGACAGAGATTTGCTATTGAAGAATTGAAGATACAGAATGCAAACAAACACGTTCCTACAAGTGAATCTCCTAAACATTGACCACAGTTCCAAAAACTGCATAGAATGCAGTTTTCACTCAGATGAAAGACGTATGCTTTCCTTCTTAAGAAGTGTTTTCAAAGACATTCACAGAGTGATTCTACAAAGCCTTTTTACTGACGTTGGCTTTTAAACGCGATTTCACTGGAATATCTGTCAAACGCTAGACAGAGATTTGCTATTGAAGAATTGAAGATACAGAATGCAAACAAACACGTTCCTACAAGAGAATCGCCTAAACATTCACCACAGTTCCAAAAACTGCATAGAATGCAGTTTTCACTCAGATGAAAGACATATGCTTTCCTTCTTAAGAAGTGTTTTCAAAGACATTCACAGAGTGATTCTACAAAGCCTTTTTACTGAGGTTGGCTTTTAAACACGATTTCACTGGAATTTCTGTGAAACGCTAGACAGAGATTTGCTATTGAAGAATTGAAGATACAGTATGCAAACAAACACGTTCCTACAAGTGAATCGCCTAAACATTCACCACAGTTCCAAAAACTGCATAGAATGCAGTTTTCACTCAGATGAAAGACGTATGCTTTCCTTCTTAAGAAGTGTTTTCAAAGACATTCACAGAGTGATTCTACAAAGCCTTTTTACTGACGTTGGCTTTTAATCGCGATTTCACTGGAATTTCTGTCAAACGCAAGACAGAGATTTGCTATTGAAGAATTGAAGATACAGAATGCAAACAAACACGTTCCTACAAGTGAATCTCCTAAACATTGACCACAGTTCCAAAAACTGCATAGAATGCAGTTTTCACTCAGATGAAAGACGTATGCTTTCCTTCTTAAGAAGTGTTTTCAAAGACATTCACAGAGTGATTCTACAAAGCCTTTTTACTGAGGTTGGCTTTTAAACGCGATTTCACTGGAATATCTGTCAAACGCTAGACAGAGATTTGCTATTGAAGAATTGAAGATACAGAATGCAAACAAACACGTTCCTACAAGAGAATCGCCTAAACATTCACCACAGTTCCAAAAACTGCATAGAATGCAGTTTTCACTCAGATGAAAGACATATGCTTTCCTTCTTAAGAAGTGTTTTCAAAGACATTCACAGAGTGATTCTACAAAGCCTTTTTACTGAGGTTGGCTTTTAAACACGATTTCACTGGAATTTCTGTGAAACGCTAGACAGAGATTTGCTATTGAAGAATTGAAGATACAGTATGCAAACAAACACGTTCCTACAAGTGAATCGCCTAAACATTCACCACAGTTCCAAAAACTGCATAGAATGCAGTTTTCACTCAGATGAAAGACGTATGCTTTCCTTCTTAAGAAGTGTTTTCAAAGACATTCACAGAGTGATTCTACAAAGCCTTTTTACTGACATTGGCTTTTAAACGCGATTTCACTGGAATTTCTGTCAAACGCAAGACAGAGATTTGCTATCGAAGAATTGAAGGTACAGAATGCAAACAAACACGTTCCTACAAGAGAATCGCCTAAACATTCACCACAGTTTCAAAAACTACATAGAACACAGTTTTCACTCAGATGAAAGACGTATGCTTTCCTTCTTAACAAGTGTTTTCAAAGACATTCACAGAGTGATTCTACAAAGCCTTTTTACTGACGTTGGCTTTTAATCGCGATTTCACTGGAATTTCTGTCAAACGCAAGACAGAGATTTGCTATTGAAGAATTGAAGATACAGAATGCAAACAAACACGTTCCTACAAGTGAATCTCCTAAACATTGACCACAGTTCCAAAAACTGCATAGAATGCAGTTTTCACTCAGATGAAAGACGTATGCTTTCCTTCTTAAGAAGTGTTTTCAAAGACATTCACAGAGTGATTCTGCAAAGCCTTTTTACTGAGGTTGGCTTTTAAACGCGATTTCACTGGAATATCTGTCAAACGCTAGACAGAGATTTGCTATTGAAGAATTGAAGATACAGAATGCAAACAAACACGTTCCTACAAGAGAATCGCCTAAACATTCACCACAGTTCCAAAAACTGCATAGAATGCAGTTTTCACTCAGATGAAAGACATATGCTTTCCTTCTTAAGAAGTGTTTTCAAAGACATTCACAGAGTGATTCTACAAAGCCTTTTTACTGACGTTGGCTTTTAAACACGATTTCACTGGAATTTCTGTCAAACGCTAGACAGAGATTTGCTATTGAAGAATTGAAGATACAGTATGCAAACAAACACGTTCCTACAAGTGAATCGCCTAAACATTCACCACAGTTCCAAAAACTGCATAGAATGCAGTTTTCACTCAGATGAAAGACGTATGCTTTCCTTCTTAACAAGTGTTTTCAAAGACATTCACAGAGTGATTCTACAAAGCCTTTTTACTGACTTTGGCTTTTAATCGCGATTTCACTGGAATTTCTGTCAAACGCACGACAGAGATTTGCTATTGAAGAATTGAAGATACAGAATGCAAACAAACACGTTCCTACAAGTGAATCTCCTAAACATTGACCACAGTTCCAAAAACTGCATAGAATGCAGTATTCACTCAGATTAAAACCGTATGCTTTCCTTCTTAAGAAGTGTTTTCAAAGACATTCACAGAGTGATTCTACAAAGCCTTTTTACTGACGTTGGCTTTGAAACGCGATTTCACTGGAATTTCTGCCAAACGCAAGACAGAGATTTGCTATTGAAGAATTGAAGATACAGAATGCAAACAAACACATACCTACAAGTGAATCGCCTAAACATTCACCACAGTTCCAAAAACTGCATAGAATGCAGTTTTCACTCAGATGACAGACGTATGCTTTCCTTCTTAACAAGTGTTTTCAAAGACATTCACAGAGTGATTCTACAAAGCCTTTTTCCTGACGTTGGCTTTTAAACGCGATTTCACCGGAATTTCTGTCAAAGGCAACTCAGAGATTTGCTATTGAAGAATTGAAGATACAGAATGCAAACAAACACGTTCCTACAAGTGAATCTCCTAAACATTGACCACAGTTCCAAAAACTGCATAGAATGCAGTTTTCACTCAGATGAAAGACGTATGCTTTCCTTCTTAAGAAGTGTTTTCAAAGACATTCACAGAGTGATTCTACAAAGCCTTTTTACTGAGGTTGGCTTTTAAACGCGATTTCACTGGAATATCTGTCAAACGCTAGACAGAGATTTGCTATTGAAGAATTGAAGATACAGAATGCAAACAAACACGTTCCTACAAGAGAATCGCCTAAACATTCACCACAGTTCCAAAAACTGCATAGAATGCAGTTTTCACTCAGATGAAAGACATATGCTTTCCTTCTTAAGAAGTGTTTTCAAAGACATTCACAGAGTGATTCTACAAAGCCTTTTTACTGACGTTGGCTTTTAAACACGATTTCACTGGAATTTCTGTCAAACGCTAGACAGAGATTTGCTATTGAAGAATTGAAGATACAGTATGCAAACAAACACGTTCTTACAAGTGAATCGCCTAAACATTCACCACAGTTCCAAAAACTGCATAGAATGCAGTTTTCACTCAGATGAAAGACGTATGCTTTCCTTCTTAAGAAGTGTTTTCAAAGACATTCACAGAGTGATTCTACAAAGCCTTTTTACTGACGTTGGCTTTTAAACGCGATTTCACTGGAATTTCTGTCAAACGCAAGACAGAGATTTGCTATCAAAGAATTGAAGGTACAGAATGCAAACAAACACGTTCCTACAAGAGAATCGCCTAAACATTCACCACAGTTTCAAAAACTGCATAGAATGCAGTTTTCACTCAGATGAAAGACATATGCTTTCCTTCTTAAGAAGTGTTTTCAAAGACATTCACAGAGTGATTCTACAAAGCCTTTTTACTGAGGTTGGCTTTTAAACGCGATTTCACTGGAATATCTGTCAAACGCTAGACAGAGATTTGCTATTGAAGAATTGAAGATACAGAATGCAAACAAACACGTTCCTACAAGAGAATCGCCTAAACATTCACCACAGTTCCAAAAACTGCATAGAATGCAGTTTTCACTCAGATGAAAGACATATGCTTTCCTTCTTAAGAAGTGTTTTCAAAGAAATTCACAGAGTGATTCTACAAAGCCTTTTTACTGAGGTTGGCTTTTAAACACGATTTCACTGGAATTTCTGTCAAACGCTAGACAGAGATTTGCTATTGAAGAATTGAAGATACAGTATGCAAACAAACACGTTCCTACAAGTGAATTGCCTAAACATTCACCACAGTTCCAAAAACTGCATAGAATGCAGTTTTCACTCAGATGAAAGACGTATGCTTTCCTTCTTAAGAAGTGTTTTCAAAGACATTCACAGAGTGATTCTACAAAGCCTTTTTACTGACGTTGGCTTTTAAACGTGATTTCACTGGAATTTCTGTCAAACGCAAGACAGAGATTTGCTATCGAAGAATTGAAGGTACAGAATGCAAACAAACACGTTCCTACAAGAGAATCGCCTAAACATTCACCACAGTTTCAAAAACTGCATAGAATGCAGTTTTCACTCAGATGAAAGACGTATGCTTTCCTTCTTAAGAAGTGTTTTCAAAGACATTCACAGAGTGATTCTACAAAGCATTTTTACTGACGTTGGCTTTTAAACGTGATTTCACTGGAATTTCTGTCAAACGCAAGACAGAGATTTGCTATCGAAGAATTGAAGGTACAGAATGCAAACAAACACGTTCCTACAAGAGAATCGCCTAAACATTCACCACAGTTTCAAAATCTGCATAGAATGCAGTTTTCACTCAGATGAAAGACGTATGCTTTCCTTCTTAACAAGTGTTTTCAAAGACATTCACAGAGTGATTCTACAAAGCCTTTTTACTGACGTTGGCTTTTAATCGCGATTTCACTGGAATTTCTGTCAAATGCAAGACAGAGATTTGCTATTGAAGAATTGAAGATACAGAATGCAAACAAACACGTTCCTACAAGTGAATCGCCTAAACATTCACCACAGTTCCAAAAACTGCATAGAATGCAGTTTTCACTCAGATGAAAGACGTATGCTTTCCTTCTTAAGAAGTGTTTTCAAAGACATTCACAGAGTGATTCTACAAAGCCTTTTTACTGACGTTGGCTTTTAAACGCGATTTCACTGGAATTTCTGTCAAACGCAAGACAGAGATTTGCTATCGAAGAATTGAAGGTACAGAATGCAAACAAACACGTTCCTCCAAGTGAATCGCCTAAACATTCACCACAGTTTCAAAAACTGCATAGAATGCAGTTTTCACTCAGATGAAAGACGTATGCTTTCCTTCTTAACAAGTGTTTTCAAAGACATTCACAGAGTGATTCTACAAAGCCTTTTTACTGACGTTGGCTTTTAAACGCGATTTCACTGGAATTTCTCTCAAACGCAAGACAGAGATTTAGTATTGAAGAATTGAAGATACAGAATGCAAACAAACACGTTCCTACAAGTGAATCGCCTAAACATTCACCACAGTTCCAAAAACTGCATAGAATGCAGTTTTCACTCAGATGAAAGACGTATGCTTTCCTTCTTAAGAAGTGTTTTCAAAGACATTCACAGAGTGATTCTACAAAGCCTTTTTACTGACGTTGGCTTTTAAACGCAATTTCACTGGAATTTCTGTCAAACGCTAGACAGAGATTTGCTGTTGAACAATTGAAGATACAGAATGCAAACAAACACGTTCCTACAAGTGAATCGCCTAAACATTCACCACAGTTCCAAAAACTGCATAGAATGCAGTTTTCACTCAGATGAAAGACGTATGCTTTCCTTCTTAACAAGTGTTTTCAAAGACATTCACAGAGTGATTCTACAAAGCCTTTTACTGACGTTGGCTTTTAAACGCGATTTCACTGGAATTTCTGTCAAACGCAAGACAAGGATTTGCTATTGAAGAATTGAAGATACAGAATGCAAACAAACACGTTCCTACAAGTGAATCGCCTAAACATTCACCACAGTTCCAAAAACTGCATAGAATGCAGTTTTCACTCAGTTGAAAGACGTATGCTTTCCTTCTTAAGAAGTGTTTTCAAAGACATTCACAGAGTGATTCTACAAAGCCTTTTTACTGACGTTGGCTTTGAAACGCGATTTCACTGGAATATCTGTCAAACGCTAGACAGAGATTTGCTATTGAAGAATTGAAGATACAGAATGCAAACAAACACGTTCCTACAAGAGAATCGCCTAAACATTCACCACAGTTCCAAAAACTGCATAGAATGCAGTTTTCACTCAGATGAAAGACATATGCTTTCCTTCTTAAGAAGTGTTTTCAAAGACATTCACAGAGTGATTCTACAAAGCCTTTTTACTGAGGTTGGCTTTTAAACACGATTTCACTGGAATTTCTGTCAAACGCTAGACAGAGATTTGCTATTGAAGAATTGAAGATACAGAATGCAAACAAACACGTTCCTACAAGTGAATCGCCTAAACATTCACCACAGTTCCAAAAACTGCATAGAATGCAGTTTTCACTCAGATGAAAGACGTATGCTTTCCTTCTTAAGAAGTGTTTTCAAAGACATTCACAGAGTGATTCTACAAAGCCTTTTTACTGACGTTGGCTTTTAAATGCGATTTTACTGGAATTTCTGTCAAACGCAAGACAGAGATTTGCTATCGAAGAATTGAAGGTACAGAATGCAAACAAACACGTTCCTACAAGAGAATCGCCTAAACATTCACCACAGTTTCAAAAACTGCATAGAATGCAGTTTTCACTCAGATGAAAGAAGTATGCTTTCCTTCTTAACAAGTGTTTTCAAAGACATTCACAGAGTGATTCTACAAAGCCTTTTTACTGACGTTGGCTTTTAAACGCGATTTCACTGGAATTTCTCTCAAACGCAAGACAGAGATTTAGTATTGAAGAATTGAAGATTCAGAATGCAAACAAACACGTTCCTACAAGAGAATCGCCTAAACATTCACCACAGTTCCAAAAACTGCATAGAATGCACTTTTCACTCAGATGAAAGACGTATGCTTTCCTTCTTAAGAAGTGTTTTCAAAGACATTCACAGAGTGATTCTACAAAGCGTTTTTACTGATGTTGGCTTTTAAACGCGATTTCACTGGAATTTCTGTCAAACGCTAGACAGAGATTTGCTATTGAAGAATTGAAGATACAGAATGCAAACAAACACGTTCCTACAAGTGAATCGCCTAAACATTCACCACAGTTCCAAAAACTGCATAGAATGCAGTTTTCACTCAGTTGAAAGACGTATGCTTTCCTTCTTAAGAAGTGTTTTCAAAGACATTCACAGAGTGATTCTACAAAGCCTTTTACTGACGTTGGCTTTTAAATGCGATTTCACTGGAATTTCTGTCAAACGCAAGACAGAGATTTGCTATTGAAGAATTGAAGATACAGAATGCAAACAAACACGTTCCTACAAGTGAATTGCCTAAACATTCACCACAGTTCCAAAAACTGCATAGAATGCAGTTTTCACTCAGTTGAAAGACGTATGCTTTCCTTCTTAAGAAGTGTTTTCAAAGACATTCACAGAGTGATTCTACAAAGCCTTTTTACTGACGTTGGCTTTGAAACGCGATTTCACTGGAATTTCTGTCGAATGCAAGACAGAGATTTGCTATTGAAGAATTGAAGATACAGAATGCAAACAAACACGTTCCTACAAGTGAATTGCCTAAACATTCACCACAGTTCCAAAAACTGCATAGAATACAGTTTTCACTCAGATAAAAGACGTATGCTTTCTTTCTTAAGAAGTGTTTTCAAAGACATTCACAGAGTGATTCTACAAAGCCTTTTTACTGATGTTGGCTTTTAATCGCGATTTCACTGGAATTTCTGTCAAACGCAAGACAGAGATTTGCTATTGAAGAATTGAAGATACAGAATGCAAACAAACACGTTCCTACAAGTGAATCTCCTAAACATTGACCACAGTTCCAAAAACTGCATAGAATGCAGTTTTCACTCAGATGAAAGACGTATGCTTTCCTTCTTAAGAAGTGTTTTCAAAGACATTCACAGAGTGATTCTACAAAGCCTTTTTACTGAGGTTGGCTTTTAAACGCGATTTCACTAAAATATTTGTCAAACGCTAGACAGAGATTTGCTATTGAAGAATTGAAGATACAGAATGCAAACAAACACGTTCCTACAAGAGAATCGCCTAAACATTCACCACAGTTCCAAAAACTGCATAGAATGCAGTTTTCACTCAGATGAAAGACATATGCTTTCCTTCTTAAGAAGTGTTTTCAAAGACATTCACAGAGTGATTCTACAAAGCCTTTTACTGACGTTGGCTTTTAAATGCGATTTCACTGGAATTTCTGTCAAACGCAAGACAGAGATTTGCTATTGAAGAATTGAAGATACAGAATGCAAACAAACACGTTCCTACAAGTGAATCGCCTAAACATTCACCACAGTTCCAAAAAGTGCATAGAATGCAGTTTTCTCTCAGATGAAAGACGTATGCTTTCCTTCTTAAGAAGTGCTTTCAAAGACATTCACAGAGTGATTCTACAAAGCCTTTTTACTGACGTTGGCTTTGAAACGCGATTTCACTGGAATTTCTGTCAAACGCAAGACAGAGATTTGCTATTGAAGAATTGAAGATACAGAATGCAAACAAACATATTCCTACAAGTGAATCGCCTAAACATTCACCACAGTTCCAAAAACTGCATAGAATGCAGTTTTCACTCAGATGAAAGACGTATGCTTTCCTTCTTAAGAAGTGTTTTCAAAGACATTCACAGGGTGATTCTACATAGCCTTTTTACTGACGTTGGCTTTTAAACGCGATTTCACTGGAATTTCTCTCAAACGCAAGACAGAGATTTGCTATAAAGAATTGAAGGTACAGAATGCAAACAAACACGTTCCTACAAGTGAATCGCCTAAACATTCACCACAGTTTCAAAAACTTCATAGAATGCAGTTTTCACTCAGATGAAAGACGTATGCTTTCCTTCTTAAGAAGTGTTTTCAAAGACATTCACAGAGTGATTCTACAAAGCCTTTTTACTGATGTTGGCTTTTAAACGCGATTTCACTGGAATTTCTGTCAAACGCAAGACAGAGATTTGCTATTGAAGAATTGAAGATACAGAATGCTAACAAACACGTTCCTACAAGTGAATCGCCTAAACATTCACCACAGTTCCAAAAACTGCATAGAATGCACTTTTCACTCAGATGAAAGACGTATTCTTTCCTTCTTAAGAAGTGTTTTCAAAGACATTCACAGAGTGATTCTACAAAGCCTTTTTACTGACGTTGGCTTTTAAACGTGATTTCACTGGACTTTCTGTCAAACGCAAGACAGAGATTTGCTATTGAAGAATTGAAGATACAGAATGCAAACAAACACGTTCCTACGAGTGAATCGCCTAAACATTCACCACAGTTCCAAAAACTGCATAGAATGCAGTTTTCACTCAGATGAAAGACGTATGCTTTCCTTCTTAAGAAGTGTTTTCAAAGACATTCACAGAGTGATTCTACAAAGCCTTTTTACTGAGGTTGGCTTTTAAACGAGATTTCACTGGAATTTCTGTCAAAAGCAAGACAGAGATTTGCTATTGAAGAATTGAAGATACAGAATGCAAACAAACACATTCCTACAAGTGAATCGCCTAAACATTCACCACAGTTCCAAAAACTGCATAGAATGCAGTTTTCACTCAGATGAAAGACGTATGCTTTCCTTCTTAAGAAGTGTTTTCAAAGACATTCACAGAGTGATTCTACAAAGCCTTTTTACTGACGTTGGCTTTGAAACGCGATTACACTGGAATTTCTATCAAACGCAAGACAGAGATTTGCTAATAAAGAATTGAAGATACAGAATACAAACAAACACGTTCCTACAAGTGAATCGCCTAAACATTCACCACAGTTCCAAAAACTGCATAGAATGCAGTTTTCACTCAGATGAAAGACGTATGCTATCTTTCTTCAGAAGTGTTTTCAAAGACATTCCCAGAGTGATTCTACAAAGCCTTTTTACTGACGTTGGCTTTTAAACGCGATTTCACTGGAATTTCTATCAAACGCAAGACAGAGATTTGCTAATAAAGAATTGAAGATACAGAATGCAAACAAACACGTTCCTACAAGTGAATCGCCTAAACATTCACCACAGTTCCAAAAACTGCATAGAATGCAGTTTTCACTCAGATGAAAGACGTATGCTTTCCTTCTTAAGAAGTGTTTTCAAAGACATTCACAGAGTGATTCTACAAAGCCTTTTTACTGACGTTGGCTTTTAAACGCGATTTCACTGGAATTTCTGTCAAAAGCAAGATAGAGATTTGCTATTGAAGAATTGAAGATACAGAATGCAAACAAACACGTTCCTACAAGTGAATCGCCTAAACATTCACCACAGTTCCAAAAACTGCACAGAATGCAGTTTTCACTTAGATGAAAGACGTATGCTTTCCTTCTTAAGAAGTGTTTTCAAAGACATTCACAGAGTGATTCTACAAAGCCTTTTTACTGACGTTGGCTTTGAAACGCGATTTCACTGGAATTTCTGTCGAATGCAAGACAGAGATTTGCTATTGAAGAATTGAAGATACAGAATGCAAACAAACACGTTCCTACAAGTGAATTGCCTAAACATTCACCACAGTTCCAAAAACTGCATAGAATACAGTTTTCACTCAGATAAAAGACGTATGCTTTCTTTCTTAAGAAGTGTTTTCAAAGACATTCACAGAGTGATTCTACAAAGCCTTTTTACTGATGTTGGCTTTTAATCGCGATTTCACTGGAATTTCTGTCAAACGCAAGACAGAGATTTGCTATTGAAGAATTGAAGATACAGAATGCAAACAAACACGTTCCTACAAGTGAATCTCCTAAACATTGACCACAGTTCCAAAAACTGCATAGAATGCAGTTTTCACTCAGATGAAAGACGTATGCTTTCCTTCTTAAGAAGTGTTTTCAAAGACATTCACAGAGTGATTCTACAAAGCCTTTTTACTGAGGTTGGCTTTTAAACGCGATTTCACTAAAATATTTGTCAAACGCTAGACAGAGATTTGCTATTGAAGAATTGAAGATACAGAATGCAAACAAACACGTTCCTACAAGAGAATCGCCTAAACATTCACCACAGTTCCAAAAACTGCATAGAATGCAGTTTTCACTCAGATGAAAGACATATGCTTTCCTTCTTAAGAAGTGTTTTCAAAGACATTCACAGAGTGATTCTACAAAGCCTTTTACTGACGTTGGCTTTTAAATGCGATTTCACTGGAATTTCTGTCAAACGCAAGACAGAGATTTGCTATTGAAGAATTGAAGATACAGAATGCAAACAAACACGTTCCTACAAGTGAATCGCCTAAACATTCACCACAGTTCCAAAAAGTGCATAGAATGCAGTTTTCTCTCAGATGAAAGACGTATGCTTTCCTTCTTAAGAAGTGCTTTCAAAGACATTCACAGAGTGATTCTACAAAGCCTTTTTACTGACGTTGGCTTTGAAACGCGATTTCACTGGAATTTCTGTCAAACGCAAGACAGAGATTTGCTATTGAAGAATTGAAGATACAGAATGCAAACAAACATATTCCTACAAGTGAATCGCCTAAACATTCACCACAGTTCCAAAAACTGCATAGAATGCAGTTTTCACTCAGATGAAAGACGTATGCTTTCCTTCTTAAGAAGTGTTTTCAAAGACATTCACAGAGTGATTCTACATAGCCTTTTTACTGACGTTGGCTTTTAAACGCGATTTCACTGGAATTTCTCTCAAACGCAAGACAGAGATTTGCTATAAAGAATTGAAGGTACAGAATGCAAACAAACACGTTCCTACAAGTGAATCGCCTAAACATTCACCACAGTTTCAAAAACTTCATAGAATGCAGTTTTCACTCAGATGAAAGACGTATGCTTTCCTTCTTAAGAAGTGTTTTCAAAGACATTCACAGAGTGATTCTACAAAGCCTTTTTACTGATGTTGGCTTTTAAACGCGATTTCACTGGAATTTCTGTCAAACGCAAGACAGAGATTTGCTATTGAAGAATTGAAGATACAGAATGCTAACAAACACGTTCCTACAAGTGAATCGCCTAAACATTCACCACAGTTCCAAAAACTGCATAGAATGCACTTTTCACTCAGATGAAAGACGTATTCTTTCCTTCTTAAGAAGTGTTTTCAAAGACATTCACAGAGTGATTCTACAAAGCCTTTTTACTGACGTTGGCTTTTAAACGTGATTTCACTGGACTTTCTGTCAAACGCAAGACAGAGATTTGCTATTGAAGAATTGAAGATACAGAATGCAAACAAACACGTTCCTACGAGTGAATCGCCTAAACATTCACCACAGTTCCAAAAACTGCATAGAATGCAGTTTTCACTCAGATGAAAGACGTATGCTTTCCTTCTTAAGAAGTGTTTTCAAAGACATTCACAGAGTGATTCTACAAAGCCTTTTTACTGAGGTTGGCTTTTAAACGAGATTTCACTGGAATTTCTGTCAAAAGCAAGACAGAGATTTGCTATTGAAGAATTGAAGATACAGAATGCAAACAAACACATTCCTACAAGTGAATCGCCTAAACATTCACCACAGTTCCAAAAACTGCATAGAATGCAGTTTTCACTCAGATGAAAGACGTATGCTTTCCTTCTTAAGAAGTGTTTTCAAAGACATTCACAGAGTGATTCTACAAAGCCTTTTTACTGACGTTGGCTTTGAAACGCGATTACACTGGAATTTCTATCAAACGCAAGACAGAGATTTGCTAATAAAGAATTGAAGATACAGAATACAAACAAACACGTTCCTACAAGTGAATCGCCTAAACATTCACCACAGTTCCAAAAACTGCATAGAATGCAGTTTTCACTCAGATGAAAGACGTATGCTATCTTTCTTCAGAAGTGTTTTCAAAGACATTCCCAGAGTGATTCTACAAAGCCTTTTTACTGACGTTGGCTTTTAAACGCGATTTCACTGGAATTTCTATCAAACGCAAGACAGAGATTTGCTAATAAAGAATTGAAGATACAGAATGCAAACAAACACGTTCCTACAAGTGAATCGCCTAAACATTCACCACAGTTCCAAAAACTGCATAGAATGCAGTTTTCACTCAGATGAAAGACGTATGCTTTCCTTCTTAAGAAGTGTTTTCAAAGACATTCACAGAGTGATTCTACAAAGCCTTTTTACTGACGTTGGCTTTTAAACGCGATTTCACTGGAATTTCTGTCAAAAGCAAGATAGAGATTTGCTATTGAAGAATTGAAGATACAGAATGCAAACAAACACGTTCCTACAAGTGAATCGCCTAAACATTCACCACAGTTCCAAAAACTGCACAGAATGCAGTTTTCACTCAGATGAAAGACGTATGCTTTCCTTCTTAAGAAGTGTTTTCAAAGACATTCACAGAGTGATTCTACAAAGCCTTTTTACTGACGTTGGCTTTTAAACGCGATTTCACTGGAATTTCTTTCAAACGCAAGACAGAGATTAGCTATTGAAGAATTGAAGATACAGAATGCAAACAAACACGTTCCTACAAGTGAATCGCCTAAACATTCACCACAGTTCCAAAAACTGCATAGAATGCAGTTTTCACTCAGATGAAAGACGTATTCTTTCCTTCTTAAGAAGTGTTTTCAAAGACATTCACAGAGTGATTCTACAAAGCCTTTTTACTGACGTTGGCTTTTTAAACGCGATTTCACTGGAATTTCTGTCAAACGCAAGACAGATTTGCTATTGAAGAATTGAAGATACAGAATGCAAACAAACACGTTCCTACAAGTGAATCGCCTAAACATTCACCACAGTTCCAAAAACTGCATAGAATGCAGTTTTCACTCAGATGAAAGACGTATGCTTTCCTTCTTAAGAAGTGTTTTCAAAGACATTCACAGAGTGATTCTACAAAGCCTTTTTACTGACGTTGGCTTTTAAACGCGATTTCACTGGAATTTCTTTCAAACGCAAGACTGAGATTTGCTATTGAAGAATTGAAGATACAGAATGCAAACAAACACGTTCCTACAAGTGAATCGCCTAAACATTCACCACAGATCCAAAAACTGCATAGAATGCAGTTTTCACTCAGATGAAAGACGTATTCTTTCCTTCTCAAGAAGTGTTTTCAAAGACATTCACAGAGTGATTCTACAAAGCCTTTTTACTGACGTTGGCTTTTAAACGCGATTTCACTGGAATTTCTGTCAAACGCAAGACAGATTTGCTATTGAAGAATTGAAGATACAGAATGCAAACAAACACGTTACTACAAGTGAATCGCCTAAACATTCACCACAGTTCCAAAAACTGCATAGAATGCAGTTTTCACTCAGATGAAAGACGTATGCTTTCCTTCTTAAGAAGTGTTTTCAAAGACATTCACAGAGTGATTCTACAAAGCCTTTTTACTGACGTTGGCTTTGAAACGCGATTACACAGGAATTTCTATCAAATGCAAGACAGAGATTTGCTACTAAAGAATTGAAGATACAGAATACAAACAAACACGTTCCTACAAGTGAATCGCCTCAACATTCACCACAGTTCCAAAAACTGCACAGAATGCAGTTTTCATTCAGATGAAAGACATATGCTTTCCGTCTTAAGAAGTGTTTTCAAAGACATTGACAGAGTGATTCTACAAAGCCTTTTTACTGACGTTGGCTTTGAAACGCGATTTCACTGGAATTTCTTTCAAACGCAAGACAGAGATTTGCTATTGAAGAATTGAAGATACAGAATGCAAACAAACACGTTCCTACAAGTGAATCGCCTAAACATTCACCACAGTTCCAAAAACTGCATAGAATGCAGTTTTCACTCAGATGAAAGACGTATGCTTTCCTTCTTAAGAAGTGTTTTCAAAGACATTCACAGAGTGATTCTACAAAGCCTTTTTACTGACGTTGGCTTTTAAACGCGATTTCACTGGAATTTCTGTCAAACGCAAGACAGAGATTTGCTATTGAAGAATTGAAGATACAGAATGCAAACAAACACGTTCCTACAAGTGAATCGCCTAAACATTCACCACAGTTCCAAAAACTGCATAGAATGCAGTTTTCACTCAGATGAAAGACGTATGCTTTCCTTCTTAAGAAGTGTTTTCAAAGACATTCACAGAGTGATTCTACAAAGCCTTTTTACTGACGTTGGCTTTTAAACGCGATTTCACTGGAATTTCTATCAAAGGCAAGACAGAGATTTGCTATTGAAGAATTGAAGATACAGAATGCAAACAAACACGTTCCTACAAGTGAATCGCCTAAACATTCACCACAGTTCCAAAAACTGCATAGAATGCAGTTTTCACTCAGATGAAAGACGTATGCTTTCTTTCTTAAGAAGTGTTTTCAAAGACATTCACAGAGTGATTCTACAAAGCCTTTTTACTGACGTTGGCTTTTAAACGCGATTACACAGGAATTTCTATCAAACGCAAGACAGAGATTTGCTACTAAAGAATTGAAGATACAGAATACAAACAAACACGTTCCTACAAGTGAATTGCCTAAACATTCACCACAGTTCCAAAAACTACAGAGAATGCAGTTTTCATTCAGATGAAAGACATATGCTTTCCTTCTTAAGAAGTGTTTTCAAAGACATTCACAGAGTGATTCTACAAAGCCTTTTTACTGATGTTGGCTTTTAAACGCGATTTCACTAGAATTTCTTTCAAACGCAAGACAGAGATTTGCTATTGAAGAATTGAAGATACAGAATGCAAACAAACACGTTCCTACAAGTGAATCGCCTAAACATTCACCACAGTTCCAAAAACTGCATAGAATGCAGTTTTCACTCAGATGAAAGACGTATGCTTTCCTTCTTAAGAAGTGTTTTCAAAGACATTCACAGAGTGATTCTACAAAGCCTTTTTACTGACGTTGGCTTTTAAACGCGATTTCACTGGAATTTCTTTCAAACACAAGACAGAGATTTGCTATTGAAGAATTGAAGATACAGAATGCAAACAAACACGTTCCTACAAGTGAATCGCCTAAACATTCACCACAGATCCAAAAACTGCATAGAATGCAGTTTTCACTCAGATGAAAGACGTATGCTTTCCTTCTTAAGAAGTGTTTTCAAAGACATTCACAGAGTGATTCTACAAAGCCTTTTTACTGACGTTGGCTTTTAAACGCGATTTCACTAGAATTTCTTTCAAACGCAAGACAGAGATTTGCTATTGAAGAATTGAAGATACAGAATGCAAACAAACACGTTCCTACAAGTGAATCGCCTAAACATTCACCACAGTTCCAAAAACTGCATAGAATGCAGTTTTCACTCAGATGAAAGACGTATGCTTTCTTTCTTAAGAAGTGTTTTCAAAGACATTCACAGAGTGATTCTACAAAGCCTTTTTACTGACGTTGGCTTTTAAACGCGATTACACAGGAATTTCTATCAAACGCAAGACAGAGATTTGCTACTAAAGAATTGAAGATACAGAATACAAACAAACACGTTCCTACAAGTGAATTGCCTAAACATTCACCACAGTTCCAAAAACTACAGAGAATGCAGTTTTCATTCAGATGAAAGACATATGCTTTCCTTCTTAAGAACTGTTTTCAAAGACATTCACAGAGTGATTCTACAAAGCCTTTTTACTGACGTTGGCTTTTAAACGCGATTTCACTAGAATTTCTTTCAAACGCAAGACAGAGATTTGCTATTGAAGAATTGAAGATACAGAATGCAAACAAACACGTTCCTACAAGTGAATCGCCTAAACATTCACCACAGTTCCAAAAACTGCATAGAATGCAGTTTTCACTCAGATGAAAGACGTATGCTTTCCTTCTTAAGAAGTGTTTTCAAAGACATTCACAGAGTGATTCTACAAAGCCTTTTTACTGACGTTGGCTTTTAAACGCGATTTCACTGGAATTTCTTTCAAACACAAGACAGAGATTTGCTATTGAAGAATTGAAGATACAGAATGCAAACAAACACGTTCCTACAAGTGAATCGCCTAAACATTCAACACAAATCCAAAAACTGCATAGAATGCAGTTTTCACTCAGATGAAAGACGTATGCTTTCCTTCTTAAGAAGTGTTTTCAAAGACATTCACAGAGTGATTCTACAAAGCCTTTTTACTGACGTTGGCTTTTAAACGCGATTTCACTGGAATTTCTATCAAAGGCAAGACAGAGATTTGCTATTGAAGAATTGAAGATACAGAATGCAAACAAACACGTTCCTACAAGTGAATCGCTTAAACATTCACCACAGTTCCAAAAACTGCATAGAATGCAGTTTTCACTCAGATGAAAGACGTATGCTTTCTTTCTTAAGAAGTGTTTTCAAAGACATTCACAGAGTGATTCTACAAAGCCTTTTTACTGACGTTGGCTTTTAAACGCGATTACACAGGAATTTCTATCAAACGCAAGACAGAGATTTGCTACTAAAGAATTGAAGATACAGAATACAAACAAACACGTTCCTACAAGTGAATTGCCTAAACATTCACCACAGTTCCAAAAACTACAGAGAATGCAGTTTTCATTCAGATGAAAGACATATGCTTTCCTTCTTAAGAAGTGTTTTCAAAGACATTCACAGAGTGATTCTACAAAGCCTTTTTACTGACGTTGGCTTTTAAACGCGATTTCACTAGAATTTCTTTCAAACGCAAGACAGAGATTTGCTATTGAAGAATTGAAGATACAGAATGCAAACAAACACGTTCCTACAAGTGAATCGCCTAAACATTCACCACAGTTCCAAAAACTGCATATAATGCAGTTTTCACTCAGATGAAAGACGTATGCTTTCTTTCTTAAGAAGTGTTTTCAAAGACATTCACAGAGTGATTCTACAAAGCCTTTTTACTGACGTTGGCTTTTAAACGCGATTACACAGGAATTTCTATCAAACGCAAGACAGAGATTTGCTACTAAAGAATTGAAGATACAGAATACAAACAAACACGTTCCTACAAGTGAATTGCCTAAACATTCACCACAGTTCCAAAAACTACAGAGAATGCAGTTTTCATTCAGATGAAAGACATATGCTTTCCTTCTTAAGAACTGTTTTCAAAGACATTTACAGAGTGATTCTACAAAGCCTTTTTACTGACGTTGGCTTTTAAACGCGATTTCACTAGAATTTCTTTCAAACGCAAGACAGAGATTTGCTATTGAAGAATTGAAGATACAGAATGCAAACAAACACGTTCCTACAAGTGAATCGCCTAAACATTCACCACAGTTCCAAAAACTGCATAGAATGCAGTTTTCACTCAGATGAAAGACGTATGCTTTCCTTCTTAAGAAGTGTTTTCAAAGACATTCACAGAGTGATTCTACAAAGCCTTTTTACTGACGTTGGCTTTTAAACGCGATTTCACTGGAATTTCTTTCAAACACAAGACAGAGATTTGCTATTGAAGAATTGAAGATACAGAATGCAAACAAACACGTTCCTACAACTGAATCGCCTAAACATTCACCACAAA
Organism: Phyllotis vaccarum; assembly: GCA_033318265.1. NCBI lineage: Eukaryota > Metazoa > Chordata > Mammalia > Rodentia > Cricetidae > Phyllotis > Phyllotis vaccarum. Next base: position 63,209,604 of record JARWLC010000017.1, read on the forward strand.
TCCAAAAACTGCATAGAATGCAGTTTTCACTCAGATGAAAGACGTATGCTTTCCTTCTTAAGAAGTGTTTTCAAAGACATTCCCAGAGTGATTCTACAAAGCCTTTTTACTGACGTTGGCTTTTAAACGCGATTTCACTGGAATTTCTATCAAAGGCAAGACAGAGATTTGCTATTGAAGAATTGAAGATACAGAATGCAAACAAACACGTTCCTACAAGTGAATCGCTTAAACATTCACCACAGTTCCAAAAACTGCATAGAATGCAGTTTTCACTCAGATGAAAGACGTATGCTTTCTTTCTTAAGAAGTGTTTTCAAAGACATTCACAGAGTGATTCTACAAAGCCTTTTTACTGACGTTGGCTTTTAAACGCGATTACACAGGAATTTCTATCAAACGCAAGACAGAGATTTGCTACTAAAGAATTGAAGATACAGAATACAAACAAACACGTTCCTACAAGTGAATTGCCTAAACATTCACCACAGTTCCAAAAACTACAGAGAATGCAGTTTTCATTCAGATGAAAGACATATGCTTTCCTTCTTAAGAATTGTTTTCAAAGACATTCACAGAGTGATTCTACAAAGCCTTTTTACTGACGTTGGCTTTTAAACGCGATTTCACTAGAATTTCTTTCAAACGCAAGACAGAGATTTGCTATTGAAGAATTGAAGATACAGAATGCAAACAAACACGTTCCTACAAGTGAATCGCCTAAACATTCACCACAGTTCCAAAAACTGCATAGAATGCAGTTTTCACTCAGATGAAAGACGTATGCTTTCCTTCTTAAGAAGTGTTTTCAAAGTCATTCACAGAGTGATTCTACAAAGCCTTTTTACTGACGTTGGCTTTTAAACGCGATTTCACTGGAATTTCTTTCAAACACAAGACAGAGATTTGCTATTGAAGAATTGAAGATACAGAATGCAAACAAACACGTTCCTACAAGTGAATCGCCTAAACATTCACCACAGATCCAAAAAGTGCATAGAATGCAGTTTTCACTCAGATGAAAGACGTATGCTTTCCTTCTTAAGAAGTGTTTTCAAAGACATTCACAGAGTGATTCTACAAAGCCTTTTTACTGACGTTGGCTTTTAAACGCGATTTCACTTTAATTTCTGTCAAACGCAAGACAGAGATTTGCTATTGAAGAATTGAAGATACAGAATACAAACAAACACGTTCCTACAAGTGAATTGCCTAAACATTCACCACAGTTCCAAAAACTACAGAGAATGCAGTTTTCATTCAGATGAAAGACATATGCTTTCTTTCTTAAGAAGTGTTTTCAAAGACATTCACAGAGTGATTCTACAAAGCCTTTTTACTGACGTTGGCTTTTAAACGCGATTTCACTAGAATTTCTTTCAAACGCAAGACAGAGATTTGCTATTGAAGAATTGAAGATACAGAATGCAAACAAACACGTTCCTACAAGTGAATCGCCTAAACATTCACCACAGTTCCAAAAACTGCATAGAATGCAGTTTTCACTCAGATGAAAGACGTATGCTTTCCTTCTTAAGAAGTGTTTTCAAAGACATTCACAGAGTGATTCTACAAAGCCTTTTTACTGACGTTGGCTTTTAAACGCGATTTCACTGGAATTTCTTTCAAACACAAGACAGAGATTTGCTATTGAAGAATTGAAGATACAGAATGCAAACAAACAAGTTCCTACAAGTGAATCGCCTAAACATTCACCACAGTTCCAAAAACTGCATAGAATGCAGTTTTCACTCAGATGAAAGACGTATGCTTTCCTTCTTAAGAAGTGTTTTCAAAGACATTCACAGAGTGATTCTACAAAGCCTTTTTACTGACGTTGGCTTTTAAACGCGATTTCACTGGAATTTCTATCAAAGGCAAGACAGAGATTTGCTATTGAAGAATTGAAGATACAGAATGCAAACAAACACGTTCCTACAATTGAATCGCTTAAACATTCACCACAGTTCCAAAAACTGCATAGAATGCAGTTTTCACTCAGATGAAAGACGTATGCTTTCTTTCTTAAGAAGTGTTTTCAAAGACATTCACAGAGTGATTCTACAAAGCCTTTTTACTGACGTTGGCTTTTAAACGCGATTACACAGGAATTTCTATCAAACGCAAGACAGAGATTTGCTACTAAAGAATTGAAGATACAGAATACAAACAAACACGTTCCTACAAGTGAATTGCCTAAACATTCACCACAGTTCCAAAAACTACAGAGAATGCAGTTTTCATTCAGATGAAAGACATATGCTTTCCTTCTTAAGAAGTGTTTTCAAAGACATTCACAGAGTGATTCTACAAAGCCTTTTTACTGACGTTGGCTTTTAAACGCGATTTCACTAGAATTTCTTTCAAACGCAAGACAGAGATTTGCTATTGAAGAATTGAAGATACAGAATGCAAACAAACACGTTCCTACAAGTGAATCGCCTAAACATTCACCACAGTTCCAAAAACTGCATAGAATGCAGTTTTCACTCAGATGAAAGACGTATGCTTTCTTTCTTAAGAAGTGTTTTCAAAGACATTCACAGAGTGATTCTACAAAGCCTTTTTACTGACGTTGGCTTTTAAACGCGATTTCACTGGAATTTCTTTCAAACACAAGACAGAGATTTGCTATTGAAGAATTGAAGATACAGAATGCAAACAAACACGTTCCTACAAGTGAATCGCCTAAACATTCACCACAAATCCAAAAACTGCATAGAATGCAGTTTTCACTCAGATGAAAGACGTATGCTTTCCTTCTTAAGAAGTGTTTTCAAAGACATTCACAGAGTGATTCTACAAAGCCTTTTTACTGACGTTGGCTTTTAAACGCGATTTCACTGGAATTTCTATCAAAGGCAAGACAGAGATTTGCTATTGAAGAATTGAAGATACAGAATGCAAACAAACACGTTCCTACAAGTGAATCGCTTAAACATTCACCACAGTTCCAAAAACTGCATAGAATGCAGTTTTCACTCAGATGAAAGACGTATGCTTTCTTTCTTAAGAAGTGTTTTCAAAGACATTCACAGAGTGATTCTACAAAGCCTTTTTACTGACGTTGGCTTTTAAACGCGATTACACAGGAATTTCTATCAAACGCAAGACAGAGATTTGCTACTAAAGAATTGAAGATACAGAATACAAACAAACACGTTCCTACAAGTGAATTGCCTAAACATTCACCACAGTTCCAAAAACTACAGAGAATGCAGTTTTCATTCAGATGAAAGACATATGCTTTCCTTCTTAAGAATTGTTTTCAAAGACATTCACAGAGTGATTCTACAAAGCCTTTTTACTGACGTTGGCTTTTAAACGTGATTTCACTAGAATTTCTTTCAAACGCAAGACAGAGATTTGCTATTGAAGAATTGAAGATACAGAATGCAAACAAACACGTTCCTACAAGTGAATCGCCTAAACATTCACCACAGTTCCAAAAACTGCAAAGAATGCAGTTTTCACTCAGATGAAAGACGTATGCTTTCCTTCTTAAGAAGTGTTTTCAAAGACATTCACAGAGTGATTCTACAAAGCCTTTTTACTGACATTGGCTTTTAAACGCGATTTCACTGGAATTTCTTTCAAACACAAGACAGAGATTTGCTATTGAAGAATTGAAGATACAGAATGCAAACAAACACGTTCCTACAAGTGAATCGCCTAAACATTCACCACAGATCCAAAAACTGCATAGAATGCAGTTTTCACTCAGATGAAAGACGTATGCTTTCCTTCTTAAGAAGTGTTTTCAAAGACATTCACAGAGTGATTCTACAAAGCCTTTTTACTGACGTTGGCTTTTAAACGCGATTTCACTGGAATTTCTTTCAAACACAAGACAGAGATTTGCTATTGAAGAATTGAAGATACAGAATGCAAACAAACACGTTCCTACAAGTGAATCGCCTAAACATTCACCACAGTTCCAAAAACTGCATAGAATGCAGTTTTCACTCAGATGAAAGACGTATGCTTTCCTTCTTAAGAAGTGTTTTCAAAGACATTCACAGAGTGATTCTACAAAGCCTTTTTACTGACGTTGGCTTTTAAACGCGATTTCACTGGAATTTCTGTCAAACGCAAGACAGAGATTTGCTATTGAAGAATTGAAGATACAGAATGCAAACAAACACGTTCCTACAAGTGAATAGCCTAAACATTCACCACAGTTCCAAAAACTGCATAGAATGCAGTTTTCACTCAGATGAAAGACGTATGCTTTCCTTCTTAAGAAGTGTTTTCAAAGACATTCACAGAGTGATTCTACAAAGCCTTTTTACTGACGTTGGCTTTGAAACGCGATTACACAGGAATTTCTATCAAACGCAAGACAGAGATTTGCTACTAAAGAATTGAAGATACAGAATACAAACAAACACGTTCCTACAAGTGAATCGCCTAAACATTCACCACAGTTCCAAAAACTGCACAGAATGCAGTTTTCATTCAGATGAAAGACATATGCTTTCCTTCTTAAGAAGTGTTTTCAAAGACATTGACAGAGTGATTCTACAAAGCCTTTTTACTGACGTTGGCTTTGAAACGCGATTTCACTGGAATTTCTTTCAAACGCAAGACAGAGATTTGCTATTGAAGAATTGAAGATACAGAATGCAAACAAACACGTTCCTACAAGTGAATCGCCTAAACATTCACCACAGTTCCAAAAACTGCATAGAATGCAGTTTTCACTCAGATGAAAGACGTATGCTTTCCTTCTTAAGAAGTGTTTTCAAAGACATTCACAGAGTGATTCTACAAAGCTTTTTTACTGACGTTGGCTTTTAAACGCGATTTCACTGGAATTTCTGTCAAACGCAAGACAGAGATTTGCTATTGAAGAATTGAAGATACAGAATGCAAACAAACACGTTCCTACAAGTGAATCGCCTAAACATTCACCACAGTTCCAAAAACTGCATAGAATGCAGTTTTCACTCAGATGAAAGACGTATGCTTTCCTTCTTAAGAAGTGTTTTCAAAGACATTCACAGAGTGATTCTACAAAGCCTTTTTACTGACGTTGGCTTTTAAACGCGATTTCACTGGAATTTCTATCAAAGGCAAGACAGAGATTTGCTATTGAAGAATTGAAGATACAGAATGCAAACAAACACGTTCCTACAAGTGAATCGCCTAAACATTGACCACAGTTCCAAAAACTGCATAGAATGCAGTTTTCACTCAGATGAAAGACGTATGCTTTCTTTCTTAAGAAGTGTTTTCAAAGACATTCACAGAGTGATTCTACAAAGCCTTTTTACTGACGTTGGCTTTTAAACGCGATTACACAGGAATTTCTATCAAACGCAAGACAGAGATTTGCTACTAAAGAATTGAAGATACAGAATACAAACAAACACGTTCCTACAAGTGAATTGCCTAAACATTCACCACAGTTCCAAAAACTACAGAGAATGCAGTTTTCATTCAGATGAAAGACATATGCTTTCCTTCTTAAGAAGTGTTTTCAAAGACATTCACAGAGTGATTCTACAAAGCCTTTTTACTGACGTTGGCTTTTAAACGCGATTTCACTAGAATTTCTTTCAAACGCAAGACAGAGATTTGCTATTGAAGAATTGAAGATACAGAATGCAAACAAACACGTTCCTACAAGTGAATCGCCTAAACATTCACCACAGATCCAAAAACTGCATAGAATGCAGTTTTCACTCAGATGAAAGATGTATGCTTTCCTTCTTAAGAAGTGTTTTCAAAGACATTCACAGAGTGATTCTACAAAGCCTTTTTACTGAGGTTGGCTTTTAAACGCGATTTCACTGGAATTTCTGTCAAACGCAAGACAGAGATTTGCTATTGAAGAATTGAAGATACAGAATGCAAACAAACACGTTCCTACAAGTGAATCGCCTAAACATTCACCACAGTTCCAAAAACTGCATAGAATGCAGTTTTCACTCAGATGAAAGACGTATGCTTTCCTTCTTAAGAAGTGTTTTCAAAGACATTCACAGAGTGATTCTACAAAGCCTTTTTACTGACGTTGGCTTTTCAACGAGATTTCACTGGAATTTCTGTCAAACGCAAGACAGAGATTTGCTATTGAAGAATTGAAGATACAGAATGCAAACAAACACGTTCCTACAAGTGAATCGCCTAAACATTCACCACAGATCCAAAAACTGCATAGAATGCAGTTTTCACTCAGATGAAAGACGTATGCTTTCCTTCTTAAGAAGTGTTTTCAAAGACATTCACAGAGTGATTCTACAAAGCCTTTTTACTGACGTTGGCTTTTAAACGCGATTTCACTGGAATTTCTCTCAAACGCAAGACAGATTTGCTATTGAAGAATTGAAGATACAGAATGCAAACAAACACGTTACTACAAGTGAATCGCCTAAACATTCACCACAGTTCCAAAAACTGCATAGAATGCAGTTTTCACTCAGATGAAAGACGTATGCTTTCCTTCTTAAGAAGTGTTTTCAAAGACATTCACAGAGTGATTCTACATGCCTTTTTACTGACGTTGGCTTTGAAACGCGATTACACAGGAATTTCTATCAAACGCAAGACAGAGATTTGCTACTAAAGAATTGAAGATACAGAATACAAACAAACACGTTCCTACAAGTGAATCGCCTAAACATTCACCACAGTTCCAAAAACTGCATAGAATGCAGTTTTCACTCAGATGAAAGACGTATGCTTTCCTTCTTAAGAAGTGTTTTCAAAGACATTCACAGAGTGATTCTACAAATCCTTTTTACTGACGTTGGCTTTTAAACGCGATTTCACTGGAATTTCTGTCAAACGCAAGACAGAGATTTGTTATTGAAGAATTGAAGATACAGAATGCAAACAAACACGTTCCTACAAGTGAATCGCCTAAACATTCACCACAGTTCCAAAAACTGCATAGAATGCAGTTTTCACTCAGATGAAAGACGTATGCTTTCCTTCTTAAGAAGTGTTTTCAAAGACATTCACAGAGTGATTCTACAAAGCCTTTTTTCTGACGTTGGCTTTTAAACGCGATTTCACTGGAATTTCTGTCAAACGCAAGACAGATTTGCTATTGAAGAATTGAAGATACAGAATGCAAACAAACACGTTACTACAAGTGAATCGCCTAAACATTCACCACAGTTCCAAAAACTGCATAGAATGCAGTTTTCACTCAGATGAAAGACGTATGCTTTCCTTCTTAAGAAGTGTTTTCAAAGACATTCACAGAGTGATTCTACAAAGCCTTTTTACTGACTATGGCTTTGAAACGCGATTACACAGGAATTTCTATCAAACGCAAGACAGAGATTTGCTATTGAAGAATTGAAGATACAGAATGCAAACAAACACGTTCCTTCAAGTGAATCGCCTAAACATTCACCACAGTTCCAAAAACTGCATAGAATGCAGTTTTCACTCAGATGAAAGACGTATGCTTTCCTTCTTAAGAAGTGTTTTCAAAGACATTTACAGAGTGATTCTACAAAGCCTTTTTACTGACGTTGGCTTTTAAACGCGATTTCACTGGAATTTCTTTCAAACGCAAGACAGAGATTTGCTATTGAAGAATTGAAGATACAGAATGCAAACACGTTCCTACAAGTGAATCGCCTAAACATTCACCACAGATCCAAAAACTGCATAGAATGCAGTTTTCACTCAGATGAAAGACGTATGCTTTCCTTCTTAAGAAGTGTTTTCAAAGACATTCACAGAGTGATTCTACAAAGCCTTTTTACTGACGTTGGCTTTTAAACGCGATTTCACTGGAATTTCTATCAAACGCAAGACAGAGATTTGCTATTGAAGAATTGAAGATACAGAATGCAAACAAACACGTTCCTACAAGTGAATCGCCTAAACATTCACCACAGTTCCAAAAACTGCATAGAATGCAGTTTTCACTCAGATGAAAGACGTATGCTTTCTTTCTTAAGAAGTGTTTTCAAAGACATTCACAGAGTGATTCTACAAAGCCTTTTTACTGATGTTGGCTTTTAAACGCGATTTCACTGGACTTTCTGTCAAACGCAAGACAGAGATTTGCTATTGAAGAATTGAAGATACAGAATGCAAACAAACACGATCCTACAAGTGAATCGCCTAAACATTGACCACAGTTCCAAAAACTGCATAGAATGCAGTTTTCACTCAGATGAAAGACGTATGCTTTCCTTCTTAAGAAGTGTTTTCAAAGACATTCACAGAGTGATTCTACAAAGACTTTTTACTGACGTTGGCTTTGAAACGCGATTTCACTGGAATTTCTGTCAAACGCAAGACAGAGATTTGCTATTGAAGAATTGAAGATACAGAATGCAAACAAACACGTTCCTACAAGTGAATCGCCTAAACATTCACCACAGTTCCAAAAACTGCATAGAATGCAGTTTTCACTCAGATGAAAGACGTATGCTTTCCTTCTTAAGAAGTGTTTTCAAAGACTTCACAGAGTGATTCTACAAAGCCTTTTTACTGACATTGGCTTTTCAACGCGATTTCACTGGAATTTCTGTCAAACGCAAGACAGAGATTTGCTATTGAAGAATTGAAGATACAGAATGCAAACAAACACGTTCCTACAAGTGAATCGCCTAAACATTCACCACAGATCTAAAAACTGCATAGAATGCAGTTTTCACTCAGATGAAAGACGTATGCTTTCCTTCTTAAGAAGTGTTTTCAAAGACATTCACAGAGTGATTCTCAAAGCCTTTTTACTGACGTTGGCTTTTAAACGCGATTTCACTGGAATTTCTATCAAACGCAAGACAGAGATTTGCTATTGAAGAATTGAAGATACAGAATGCAAACAAACACGTTCCTACAAGTGAATCGCCTAAACATTCACCACAGTTCAAAAAATGCATAGAATGCAGTTTTCACTCAGATGAAAGACGTATGCTTTCCTTCTTAAGAAGTGTTTTCAAAGACATTCACAGAGTGATTCTACAAAGCCTTTTTACTGAGGTTGGCTTTTAAACGCGATTTCACTGGAATTTCTGTCAAACGCAAGACAGAGATTTGCTATTGAAGAATTGAAGATACAGAATGCAAACAAACACGTTCCTACAAGTGAATCGCCTAAACATTGACCACAGTTCCAAAAACTGCATAGAATGCAGTTTTCACTCAGATGAAAGACGTATGCTTTCCTTCTTAAGAAGTGTTTTCAAAGACATTCACAGAGTGACTCTACAAAGCCTTTTTACTGACGTTGGCTTTTAAACGCGATTTCACTGGAATTTCTGTCAAACGCAAGACAGAGATTTAGTATTGAAGAATTGAAGATACAGAATGCAAACAAACACGTTCCTACAAGTTAATCGCCTAAACATTCACCACAGTTCCAAAAACTGCATAGAATGCAGTTTTCACTCAGATGAAAGACGTATGCTTTCCTTCTTAAGAAGTGTTTTCAAAGACATTCACAGAGTGATTCTACAAAGCCTTTTTACTGACGTTGGCTTTTAAACGCGATTTCACTGGAATTTCTGTCAAACGCAAGACAGATTTGCTATTGAAGAATTGAAGATACAGAATGCAAACAAACACGTTCCTACAAGTGAATCGCCTAAACATTCACCACAGTTCCAAAAACTGCATAGAATGCAGTTTTCACTCAGATGAAAGACGTATGCTTTCCTTCTTAAGAAGTGTTTTCAAAGACATTCACAGAGTGATTCTACAAAGCCTTTTTACTGACGTTGGCTTTGAAACGCGATTACACAGGAATTTCTATCAAACGCAAGACAGAGATTTGCTACTAAAGAATTGAAGATACAGAATACAAACAAACACGTTCCTACAAGTGAATCGCCTCAACATTCACCACAGTTCCAAAAACTGTACAGAATGCAGTTTTCATTCAGATGAAAGACATATGCTTTCCTTCTTAAGAAGTGTTTTCAAAGACATTCACAGAGTGATTCTACAAAGCCTTTTTACTGACGTTGGCTTTTAAACGTGATTTCCCTGGAATTTCTTTCAAACGCAAGACAGAGATTTGCTATTGAATAATTGAAGATACAGAATGCAAACAAACACGTTCCTTCAAGTGAATCGCCTAAACATTCACCACAGTTCCAAAAACTGCATAGAATGCAGTTTTCACTCAGATGAAAGACGTATGCTTTCCTTCTTAAGAAGTGTTTTCAAAGACATTTACAGAGTGATTCTACAAAGCCTTTTTACTGACGTTGGCTTTTAAACGCGATTTCACTGGAATTTCTGTCAAACGCAAGACAGAGATTTGCTATTGAAGAATTGAAGATACAGAATGCAAACAAACACGTTCCTACAAGTGAATCGCCTAAACATTCACCACAGATCTAAAAACTGCATAGAATGCAGTTTTCACTCAGATGAAAGACGTATGCTTTCCTTCTTAAGAAGTGTTTTCAAAGACATTCACAGAGTGATTCTACAAAGCCTTTTTACTGACGTTGGCTTTTAAACGCGATATCACTGGAATTTCTATCAAACGCAAGACAGAGATTTGCTATTGAAGAATTGAAGATACAGAATGCAAACAAACACGTTCCTAAAAGTGAATCGCCTAAACATTCACCACAGTTCAAAAAATGCATAGAATGCAGTTTTCACTCAGATGAAAGACGTATGCTTTCCTTCTTAAGAAGTGTTTTCAAAGACATTCACAGAGTGATTCTACAAAGCCTTTTTACTGACGTTGGCTTTTAAACGCGATTTCACTGGAATTTCTGTCAAACGCAAGACAGAGATTTAGTATTGAAGAATTGAAGATACAGAATGCAAACAAACACGTTCCTACAAGTGAATCGCCTAAACATTCACCACAGTTCCAAAAACTGCATAGAATGCAGTTTTCACTCAGATGAAAGACGTATGCTTTCCTTCTTAAGAAGTGTTTTCAAAGACATTCACAGAGTGATTCTACAAAGCCTTTTTACTGACGTTGGCTTTTAAACGCGATTACACAGGAATTTCTATCAAACGCAAGACAGAGATTTGCTACTAAAGAATTGAAGATACAGAATACAAACAAACACGTTCCTACAAGTGAATCGCCTAAACATTCACCACAGTTCCAAAAACTGCACAGAATGCAGTTTTCATTCAGATGAAAGACATATGCTTTCCTTCTTAAGAAGTGTTTTCAAAGACATTCACAGAGTGATTCTACAAAGCCTTTTTACTGACGTTGGCTTTTAAACGCCATTTCACTAGAATTTCTTTCAAACGCAAGGCAGAGATTTGCTATTGAAGAATTGAAGATACAGAATGCAAACAACACGTTCCTACAAGTGAATCGCCTAAACATTCACCACAGTTCCAAAAAGTGCATAGAATGCAGTTTTCTCTCAGATGAAAGACGTATGCTTTCCTTCTTAAGAAGTGCTTTCAAAGACATTCACAGAGTGATTCTGTAAAGCCTTTTTACTGACGTTGGCTTTTAAACGCGATTTCACTGGAATTTCTTTCAAACGCAAGACAGAGATTTGCTATTGAAGAATTAAAGATACAGAATGCAAACACGTTCCTACAAGTGAATCGCCTAAACATTCACCACAGATCCAAAAACTGCATAGAATGCAGTTTTCACTCAGATGAAAGACGTATGCTTTCCTTCTTAAGAAGTGTTTTCAAAGACATTCACAGAGTGATTCTACAAAGCCTTTTTACTGACGTTGGCTTTTAAACGCGATTTCACTGGAATTTCTATCAAACGCAAGACAGAGATTTGCTATTGAAGAATTGAAGATACAGAATGCAAACAAACACGTTCCTACAAGTGAATCGCCTAAACATTGACCACAGTTCCAAAAACTGCATAGAATGCAGTTTTCACTCAGATGAAAGACGTATGCTTTCCTTCTTAAGAAGTGTTTTCAAAGACATTCACAGAGTGACTCTACAAAGCCTTTTTACTGACGTTGGCTTTTAAACGCGATTTCACTGGAATTTCTGTCAAACGCAAGACAGAGATTTAGTATTGAAGAATTGAAGATACAGAATGCAAACAAACACGTTCCTACAAGTGAATCGCCTAAACATTCACCACAGTTCCAAAAACTGCATAGAATGCAGTTTTCACTCAGATGAAAGACGTATGCTTTCCTTCTTAAGAAGTGTTTTCAAAGACATTCACAGAGTGATTCTACAAAGCCTTTTTACTGACGTTGGCTTTTAAACGCGATTTCACTGGAATTTCTGTCAAACGCAAGACAGAGATTTGCTATTGAAGAATTGAAGATACAGAATGCAAACAAACACGTTCCTACAAGTGAATCGCCTAAACATTCACCACAGATCCAAAAACTGCATAGAATGCAGTTTTCACTCAGATGAAAGATGTATGCTTTCCTTCTTAAGAAGTGTTTTCAAAGACATTCACAGAGTGATTCTACAAAGCCTTTTTACTGAGGTTGGCTTTTAAACGCGATTTCACTGGAATTTCTGTCAAACGCAAGACAGAGATTTGCTATTGAAGAATTGAAGATACAGAATGCAAACAAACACGTTCCTACAAGTGAATCGCCTAAACATTCACCACAGATCCAAAAACTGCATAGAATGCAGTTTTCACTCAGATGAAAGACGTATGCTTTCCTTCTTAAGAAGTGTTTTCAAAGACATTCACAGAGTGATTCTACAAAGCCTTTTTACTGACGTTGGCTTTTAAACGCGATTTCACTGGAATTTCTATCAAACGCAAGACAGAGATTTGCTATTAAAGAATTGAAGATACAGAATGCAAACAAACACGTTCCTACAAGTGAATCGCCTAAACATTCACCACAGTTCCAAAAACTGCATAGAATGCAGTTTTCACTCAGATGAAAGACGTATGCTTTCCTTCTTAAGAAGTGTTTTCAAAGACATTCACAGAGTGATTCTACAAAGCCTTTTTACTGACGTTGGCTTTTAAACGCGATTTCACTGGAATTTCTGTCAAACGCAAGACAGAGATTTAGTATTGAAGAATTGAAGATATAGAATGCAAACAAACACGTTCCTACAAGTGAATCGCCTAAACATTCACCACAGTTCCAAAAACTGCATAGAATGCAGTTTTCACTCAGATGAAAGACGTATGCTTTCCTTCTTAAGAAGTGTTTTCAAAGACATTCACAGAGTGATTCTACAAAGCCTTTTTACTGACATTGGCTTTTAAACGCGATTTCACTGGAATTTCTGTCAAACGCAAGACAGAGATTTGCTATTGAAGAATTGAAGATACAGAATGCAAAAAAACACGTTCCTACAAGTGAATCGCCTAAACATTGACCACAGTTCCAAAAACTGCATAGAATGCAGTTTTCACTCAGATGAAAGACGTATGCTTTCCTTCTTAAGAAGTGTTTTCAAAGACATTCACAGAGTGATTCTACAAAGCCTTTTTACTGACGTTGGCTTTTAAACGCGATTTCACTGGAATTTCTGTCAAACACAAGACAGAGATTTAGTATTGAAGAATGGAAGATACAGAATGCAAACAAACACGTTCCTACAAGTTAATCGCCTAAACATTCACCACAGTTCCAAAAACTGCATAGAATGCAGTTTTCACTCAGATGAAAGACGTATGCTTTCCTTCTTAAGAAGTGTTTTCAAAGACATTCACAGAGTGATTCTACAAAGCCTTTTTACTGACGTTGGCTTTTAAACGCGATTTCACTGGAATTTCTGTCAAACGCAAGACAGAGATTTGCTATTGAAGAATTGAAGATACAGAATGCAAACAAACACGTTCCTACAAGTGAATCGCCTAAACATTCACCACAGATCCAAAAACTGCATAGAATGCAGTTTTCACTCAGATGAATGATGTATGCTTTCCTTCTTCAGAAGTGTTTTCAAAGACATTCACAGAGTGATTCTACAAAGCCTTTTTACTGATGTTGGCTTTTAAACGCGATTTCACTGGAATTTCTGTCAAACGCAAGACAGAGATTTGCTATTGAAGAATTGAAGATACAGAATGCAAACAAACACGTTCCTACAAGTGAATCGCCTAAACATTCACCACAGATCCAAAAACTGCATAGAATGCAGTTTTCACTCAGATGAAAGAGGTATGCTTTCCTTCTTAAGAAGTGTTTTCAAAGACATTCACAGAGTGATTCTACAAAGCCTTTTTACTGACATTGGCTTTTAAACGCGATTTTACTGGAATTTCTATCAAACGCAAGACAGAGATTTGCTATTGAAGAATTGAAGATACAGAATGCAAACAAACACGTTCCTACAAGTGAATCGCCTAAACATTCACCACAGTTCCAAAAACTGCATAGAATGCAGTTTTCACTCAGATGAAAGACGTATGCTTTCTTTCTTAAGAAGTGTTTTCAAAGACATTCACAGAGTGATTCTACAAAGCCTTTTCACTGACGTTGGCTTTTAAACGCGATTTCACTGGAATTTCTGTCAAACGCAAGACAGAGATTTGCTATTGAAGAATTGAAGATACAGAATGCAAACAAACACGTTCCTACAAGTGAATCGCCTAAACATTGACCACAGTTCCAAAAACTGCATAGAATGCAGTTTTCACTCAGATGAAAGACGTATGCTTTCCTTCTTAAGAAGTGTTTTCAAAGACATTCACAGAGTGATTCTACAAAGCCTTTTTACTGACTTTGGCTTTTAAACGTGATTTCACTGGAATTTCTGTCAAACGCAAGACAGAGATTTAGTATTGAATAATTGAAGATACAGAATGCAAACAAACACGTTCCTACAAGTGAATCCCCTAAACATTCACCACAGTTCCAAAAACTGCATAGAATGCAGTTTTCACTCAGATGAAAGACGTATGCTTTCCTTCTTAACAAGTGTTTTCAAAGACATTCACTGAGTGATTCTACAAAGCCTTTTTACTGACGTTGGCTTTTAAACGCGATTTCACTGGAATTTCTGTCAAACGCAAGACAGAGATTTGCTATTGAAGAATTGAAGATACAGAATGCAAACAAACACGTTTCTACAAGTGAATCGCCTAAACATTCACCACAGATCCAAAAACTGCATAGAATGCAGTTTTCACTCAGATGAAAGACGTATGCTTTCCTTATTAAGAAATGCTTTCAAGGACATTCACAGAGTGATTCTACAAAGCCTTTTTACTGAGGTTGGCTTTTAAACGCGATTTCACTGGAATTTCTGTCAAACGCAAGACAGAGATTTGCTATTGAAGAATTGAAGATACAGAATGCAAACAAACACGTTCCTACAAGTGAATCGCCTAAACATTCACCACAGTTCCAAAAACTGCATAGAATGCAGTTTTCACTCAGATGAAAGACATATGCTTTCCTTCTTAAGAAGTGTTTTCAAAGACATTCACAGAGTGATTCTACAAAGCCTTTTTACTGACATTGGCTTTTAAACGCGATTTCACTGGAATTTCTGTCAAACGCAAGACAGAGATTTAGTATTGAATAATTGAAGATACAGAATGCAAACAAACATGTTCCTACAAGTGAATCGCCTAAACATTCACCACAGTTCCAAAAACTGCATAGAATGCAGTTTTCACTCAGATGAAAGACGTATGCTTTCCTTCTTAACAAGTGTTTTCAAAGACATTCACAGAGTGATTCTACAAAGCCTTTTTACTGATGTTGGCTTTTAAACGCGATTTCACTGGAATTTCTGTCAAACGCAAGACAGAGATTTGCTATTGAAGAATTGAAGATACAGAATGCAAACAAACACGTTTCTACAAGTTAATCGCCTAAACATTCACCACAGATCCAAAAACTGCATAGAATGCAGTTTTCACTCAGATGAAAGACGTATGCTTTCCTTATTAAGAAATGCTTTCAAGGACATTCACAGAGTGATTCTACAAAGCCTTTTTACTGAGGTTGGCTTTTAAACGCGATTTCACTGGAATTTCTGTCAAACGCAAGACAGAGATTTGCTATTGAAGAATTGAAGATACAGAATGCAAACAAACACGTTCCTACAAGTGAATCGCCTAAACATTCACCACAGTTCCAAAAACTGCATAGAATGCAGTTTTCACTCAGATGAAAGACATATGCTTTCCTTCTTAAGAAGTGTTTTCAAAGACATTCACAGAGTGATTCTACAAAGCCTTTTTACTGACATTGGCTTTTAAACGCGATTTCACTGGAATTTCTGTCAAACGCAAGACAGAGATTTGCTATTGAAGAATTGAAGATACAGAATGCAAACACATTCCTACAAGTGAATCGCCTAAACATTCACCACAGATCCAAAAACTGCATATAATGCAGTTTTCACTCAGATGAAAGACGTATGCTTTCCTTCTTAAGAAGTGTTTTCAAAGACATTCACAGAGTGATTCTACAAAGCCTTTTTACTGACGTTGGCTTTTAAACGCAATTTCACTGGAATTTCTGTCAAACGCAAGACAGAGATTTGCTATTGAAGAATTGAAGATACAGAATGCAAACAAACACGTTCCTACAAGTGAATCTCCTAAACATTGACCACAGTTCCAAAAACTGCATAGAATGCAGTTTTCACTCAGATGAAACACGTATGCTTTTCTTCTTAAGAAGTGTTTTCAAAGATGTTCACAGAGTGGTTCTACAAAGCCTTTATACTGAGGTTGGCTTTTAAACGCGATTTCACTGGAATTTCTGTCAAACGCAAGACAGAGATTTGCTGTTAAAGAATTGAAGATACGGAATGCAAACAAACACGTTCCTACAAGTGAATCGCCTAAACATTCACCACAGTTCCAAAAAGTGCATAGAATGCAGTTTTCACTCAGATGAAAGACGTATGCTTTCCTTCTTAAGAAGTGTTTTCAAAGATGTTCACAGAGTGATTCTACAAAGCCTTTTTACTGACGTTGGCTTTTAAACGCGATTTCACTGGAATTTCTGTCAAACGCAAGACAGAGATTTGCTGTTAAAGAATTGAAGATACAGAATGCAAACAAACACGTTCCTACAAGTGAATCGCCTAAACATTCACCACAGTTCCAAAAACTGCATAGAATGCAGTTTTCACTCAGATGAAAGACGTATGCTTTTCTTCTTAAGAAGTGTTTTCTAAGACGTTCACAGAGTGATTCTACAAAGCCTTTTTACTGACGTTGGCTTTTAAACGCGATTTCACTGGAATTTCTGTCAAACGCAAGACAGAGATTTGCTGTTAAAGAATTGAAGATACAGAATGCAAACAAACACGTTCCTACAAGTGAATCGCCTAAACATTCACCACAGTTCCAAAAACTGCATAGAATGCAGTTTTCACTCAGATGAAAGACGTATGCTTTCTTTCTTAAGAAGTGTTTTCAAAGACATTCACAGAGTGATTCTACAAAGCCTTTTTACTGACGTTGGCTTTTAAACGCGATTTCACTGGAATTTCTGTCAAACGCAAGACAGAGATTTGCTATTGAAGAATTGAAGATACAGAATGCAAACAAACACGTTCCTACAAGTGAATCGCCTAAACATTGACCACAGTTCCAAAAACTGCATACAATGCAGTTTTCACTCAGATGAAAGACGTATGCTTTCCTTCTTAAGAAGTGTTTTCAAAGACATTCACAGAGTGATTCTACAAAGCCTTTTTACTGACTTTGGCTTTTAAACGTGATTTCACTGGAATTTCTGTCAAACGCAAGACAGAGATTTAGTATTGAATAATTGAAGATACAGAATGCAAACAAACACGTTCCTACAAGTGAATCCCCTAAACATTCACCACAGTTCCAAAAACTGCATAGAATGCAGTTTTCACTCAGATGAAAGACGTATGCTTTCCTTCTTAACAAGTGTTTTCAAAGACATTCACTGAGTGATTCTACAAAGCCTTTTTACTGACGTTGGCTTTTAAACGCGATTTCACTGGAATTTCTGTCAAACGCAAGACAGAGATTTGCTATTGAAGAATTGAAGATACAGAATGCAAACAAACACGTTTCTACAAGTGAATCGCCTAAACATTCACCACAGATCCAAAAACTGCATAGAATGCAGTTTTCACTCAGATGAAAGACGTATGCTTTCCTTATTAAGAAATGCTTTCAAGGACATTCACAGAGTGATTCTACAAAGCCTTTTTACTGAGGTTGGCTTTTAAACGCGATTTCACTGGAATTTCTGTCAAACGCAAGACAGAGATTTGCTATTGAAGAATTGAAGATACAGAATGCAAACAAACACGTTCCTACAAGTGAATCGCCTAAACATTCACCACAGTTCCAAAAACTGCATAGAATGCAGTTTTCACTCAGATGAAAGACGTATGCTTTCCTTCTTAACAAGTGTTTTCAAAGACATTCACAGAGTGATTCTACAAAGCCTTTTTACTGATGTTGGCTTTTAAACGCGATTTCACTGGAATTTCTGTCAAACGCAAGACAGAGATTTGCTATTGAAGAATTGAAGATACAGAATGCAAACACATTCCTACAAGTGAATCGCCTAAACATTCACCACAGATCCAAAAACTGCATAGAATGCAGTTTTCACTCAGATGAAAGACGTATGCTTTCCTTCTTAAGAAGTGTTTTCAAAGACATTCACAGAGTGATTCTACAAAGCCTTTTTACTGACGTTGGCTTTTAAACGCAATTTCACTGGAATTTCTGTCAAACGCAAGACAGAGATTTGCTATTGAAGAATTGAAGATACAGAATGCAAACAAACACGTTCCTACAAGTGAATCTCCTAAACATTGACCACAGTTCCAAAAACTGCATAGAATGCAGTTTTCACTCAGATGAAACACGTATGCTTTTCTTCTTAAGAAGTGTTTTCAAAGATGTTCACAGAGTGGTTCTACAAAGCCTTTATACTGAGGTTGGCTTTTAAACGCGATTTCACTGGAATTTCTGTCAAACGCAAGACAGAGATTTGCTGTTAAAGAATTGAAGATACGGAATGCAAACAAACACGTTCCTACAAGTGAATCGCCTAAACATTCACCACAGTTCCAAAAAGTGCATAGAATGCAGTTTTCACTCAGATGAAAGACGTATGCTTTCCTTCTTAAGAAGTGTTTTCAAAGATGTTCACAGAGTGATTCTACAAAGCCTTTTTACTGACGTTGGCTTTTAAACGCGATTTCACTGGAATTTCTGTCAAACGCAAGACAGAGATTTGCTGTTAAAGAATTGAAGATACAGAATGCAAACAAACACGTTCCTACAAGTGAATCGCCTAAACATTCACCACAGTTCCAAAAACTGCATAAAATGCAGTTTTCACTCAGATGAAAGACGTATGCTTTCCTTCTTAAGAAGTGTTTTCAAAGACGTTCACAGAGTGATTCTACAAAGCCTTTTTACTGACGTTGGCTTTTAAACGCGATTTCACTGGAATTTCTGTCAAACGCAAGACAGAGATTTGCTGTTAAAGAATTGAAGATACAGAATGCAAACAAACACGTTCCTACAAGTGAATCGCCTAAACATTCACCACAGTTCCAAAAACTGCATAGAATGCAGTTTTCACTCAGATGAAAGACGTATGCTTTCCTTCTTAAGAAGTGTTTTCAAAGACGTTCACAGAGTGATTCTACAAAGCCTTTTTACTGACGTTGGCTTTTAAACGCGATTTCACTGGAATTTCTGTCAAACGCAAGACAGAGATTTGCTGTTAAAGAATTGAAGATACAGAATGCAAACAAACACGTTCCTACAAGTGAATCGCCTAAACATTCACCACAGTTCCAAAAAGTGCATAGAATGCAGTTTTCACTCAGATGAAACACGTATGCTTTTCTTCTTAAGAAGTGTTTTCAAAGATGTTCACAGAGTGTTTCTACAAAGCCTTTATACTGACGTTGGCTTTTAAACGCGATTTCACTGGAATTTCTGTCAAACGCAAGACAGAGATTTGCTGTTAAAGAATTGAAGATAGAGAATGCAAACAAACACGTTCCTACAAGTGAAACGCCTAAACATTCACCACAGTTCCAAAAAGTGCATAGAATGCAGTTTTCACTCAGATGAAAGAGGTATGCTTTCCTTCTTAAGAAGTGTTTTCAAAGACGTTCACAGAGTGATTCTACAAAGCCTTTTTACTGAGGTTGGCTTTTAAACGCGATTTCACTGGAATTTCTGTCAAACGCAAGACAGAGATTTGCTGTTAAAGAATTGAAGATACAGAATGCAAACAAACACGTTCCTACAAGTGAATCGCCTAAACATTCACCACAGTTCCAAAAACTGCATAGAATGCAGTTTTCACTCAGATGAAAGACGTATGCTTTTCTTCTTAAGAAGTGTTTTCTAAGACGTTCACAGAGTGATTCTACAAAGCCTTTTTACTGACGTTGGCTTTTAAACGCGATTTCACTGGAATTTCTGTCAAACGCAAGACAGAGATTTGCTGTTAAAGAATTGAAGATACAGAATGCAAACAAACACGTTCCTACAAGTGAATCGCCTAAACATTCACCACAGTTCCAAAAACTGCATAGAATGCAGTTTTCACTCAGATGAAAGACGTATGCTTTCCTTCTTAAGAAGTGTTTTCAAAAACGTTCACAGAGTGATTCTACAAAGCCTTTTTACTGACGTTGGCTTTTAAACGCGATTTCACTGGAATTTCTGTCAAATGCAAGACAGAGATTTGCTGTTAAAGAATTGAAGATACAGAATGCAAACAAACACGTTCCTACAAGTGAATCGCCTAAACATTCACCACAGTTCCAAAAACTGTATTGAATGCAGTTTTCACTCAGATGAAAGACGTATGCTTTTCTTCTTAAGAAGTGTTTTCAAAGACGTTCACAGAGTGTTTCTACAAAGCCTTTATACTGACGTTGGCTTTTAAACGCGATTTCACTGGAATTTCTGTCAAACCCAAGACAGAGATTTGCTGTTAAAGAATTGAAGATACAGAATGCAAACAAACACGTTCATACAAGTGAATCGCCTAAACATTCACCACAGTTCCAAAAGTGCATAGAATGCAGTTTTCACTCAGATGAAAGACGTATGCTTTCCTTATTAAGAAATGCTTTCAAGGACATTCACAGAGTGATTCTACAAAGCCTTTTTACTGAGGTTGGCTTTTAAACGCGATTTCACTGGAATTTCTGTCAAACGCAAGACAGAGATTTGCTATTGAAGAATTGAAGATACAGAATGCAAACAAACACGTTCCTACAAGTGAATCGCCTAAACATTCACCACAGTTCCAAAAACTGCATAGAATGCAGTTTTCACTCAGATGAAAGACGTATGCTTTCCTTCTTAACAAGTGTTTTCAAAGACATTCACAGAGTGATTCTACAAAGCCTTTTTACTGATGTTGGCTTTTAAACGCGATTTCACTGGAATTTCTGTCAAACGCAAGACAGAGATTTGCTATTGAAGAATTGAAGATACAGAATGCAAACACATTCCTACAAGTGAATCGCCTAAACATTCACCACAGATCCAAAAACTGCATAGAATGCAGTTTTCACTCAGATGAAAGACGTATGCTTTCCTTCTTAAGAAGTGTTTTCAAAGACATTCACAGAGTGATTCTACAAAGCCTTTTTACTGACGTTGGCTTTTAAACGCAATTTCACTGGAATTTCTGTCAAACGCAAGACAGAGATTTGCTATTGAAGAATTGAAGATACAGAATGCAAACAAACACGTTCCTACAAGTGAATCTCCTAAACATTGACCACAGTTCCAAAAACTGCATAGAATGCAGTTTTCACTCAGATGAAACACGTATGCTTTTCTTCTTAAGAAGTGTTTTCAAAGATGTTCACAGAGTGGTTCTACAAAGCCTTTATACTGAGGTTGGCTTTTAAACGCGATTTCACTGGAATTTCTGTCAAACGCAAGACAGAGATTTGCTGTTAAAGAATTGAAGATACGGAATGCAAACAAACACGTTCCTACAAGTGAATCGCCTAAACATTCACCACAGTTCCAAAAAGTGCATAGAATGCAGTTTTCACTCAGATGAAAGACGTATGCTTTCCTTCTTAAGAAGTGTTTTCAAAGATGTTCACAGAGTGATTCTACAAAGCCTTTTTACTGACGTTGGCTTTTAAACGCGATTTCACTGGAATTTCTGTCAAACGCAAGACAGAGATTTGCTGTTAAAGAATTGAAGATACAGAATGCAAACAAACACGTTCCTACAAGTGAATCGCCTAAACATTCACCACAGTTCCAAAAACTGCATAAAATGCAGTTTTCACTCAGATGAAAGACGTATGCTTTCCTTCTTAAGAAGTGTTTTCAAAGACGTTCACAGAGTGATTCTACAAAGCCTTTTTACTGACGTTGGCTTTTAAACGCGATTTCACTGGAATTTCTGTCAAACGCAAGACAGAGATTTGCTGTTAAAGAATTGAAGATACAGAATGCAAACAAACACGTTCCTACAAGTGAATCGCCTAAACATTCACCACAGTTCCAAAAACTGCATAGAATGCAGTTTTCACTCAGATGAAAGACGTATGCTTTCCTTCTTAAGAAGTGTTTTCAAAGACGTTCACAGAGTGATTCTACAAAGCCTTTTTACTGACGTTGGCTTTTAAACGCGATTTCACTGGAATTTCTGTCAAACGCAAGACAGAGATTTGCTGTTAAAGAATTGAAGATACAGAATGCAAACAAACACGTTCCTACAAGTGAATCGCCTAAACATTCACCACAGTTCCAAAAAGTGCATAGAATGCAGTTTTCACTCAGATGAAACACGTATGCTTTTCTTCTTAAGAAGTGTTTTCAAAGATGTTCACAGAGTGTTTCTACAAAGCCTTTATACTGACGTTGGCTTTTAAACGCGATTTCACTGGAATTTCTGTCAAACGCAAGACAGAGATTTGCTGTTAAAGAATTGAAGATAGAGAATGCAAACAAACACGTTCCTACAAGTGAAACGCCTAAACATTCACCACAGTTCCAAAAAGTGCATAGAATGCAGTTTTCACTCAGATGAAAGAGGTATGCTTTCCTTCTTAAGAAGTGTTTTCAAAGACGTTCACAGAGTGATTCTACAAAGCCTTTTTACTGAGGTTGGCTTTTAAACGCGATTTCACTGGAATTTCTGTCAAACGCAAGACAGAGATTTGCTGTTAAAGAATTGAAGATACAGAATGCAAACAAACACGTTCCTACAAGTGAATCGCCTAAACATTCACCACAGTTCCAAAAACTGCATAGAATGCAGTTTTCACTCAGATGAAAGACGTATGCTTTTCTTCTTAAGAAGTGTTTTCTAAGACGTTCACAGAGTGATTCTACAAAGCCTTTTTACTGACGTTGGCTTTTAAACGCGATTTCACTGGAATTTCTGTCAAACGCAAGACAGAGATTTGCTGTTAAAGAATTGAAGATACAGAATGCAAACAAACACGTTCCTACAAGTGAATCGCCTAAACATTCACCACAGTTCCAAAAACTGCATAGAATGCAGTTTTCACTCAGATGAAAGACGTATGCTTTCCTTCTTAAGAAGTGTTTTCAAAAACGTTCACAGAGTGATTCTACAAAGCCTTTTTACTGACGTTGGCTTTTAAACGCGATTTCACTGGAATTTCTGTCAAATGCAAGACAGAGATTTGCTGTTAAAGAATTGAAGATACAGAATGCAAACAAACACGTTCCTACAAGTGAATCGCCTAAACATTCACCACAGTTCCAAAAACTGTATTGAATGCAGTTTTCACTCAGATGAAAGACGTATGCTTTTCTTCTTAAGAAGTGTTTTCAAAGACGTTCACAGAGTGTTTCTACAAAGCCTTTATACTGACGTTGGCTTTTAAACGCGATTTCACTGGAATTTCTGTCAAACCCAAGACAGAGATTTGCTGTTAAAGAATTGAAGATACAGAATGCAAACAAACACGTTCATACAAGTGAATCGCCTAAACATTCACCACAGTTCCAAAAGTGCATAGAATGCAGTTTTCACTCAGATGAAAGACGTATGCTTTCCTTCTTAAGAAGTGTTTTCAAAGACGTTCACAGAGTGATTCTACAAAGCCTTTTTACTGAGGTTGGCTTTTAAACGCGATTTCACTGGAATTTCTGTCAAACGCAAGACAGAGATTTGCTATTGAAGAATTGAAGATACAGAATGCAAACAAACACGTTCCTACAAGTGAATCGCCTAAACATTCACCACAGTTCCAAAAACTGC
Source organism: Phyllotis vaccarum (assembly GCA_033318265.1). NCBI lineage: Eukaryota > Metazoa > Chordata > Mammalia > Rodentia > Cricetidae > Phyllotis > Phyllotis vaccarum. The sequence goes on from JARWLC010000017.1 coordinate 63,233,690, forward strand.
ATAGAATGCAGTTTTCACTCAGATGAAAGACGTATGCTTTCCTTCTTAAGAAGTGTTTTCAAAGACATTCACAGAGTGATTCTACAAAGCCTTTTTACTGACGTTGGCTTTTAAACGCGATTTCACTGGAATTTCTGTCAAACGCAAGACAAGGATTTGCTATTGAAGAATTGAAGATACAGAATGCAAACAAATACTTTCCTACAAGTGAATCGCCTAAACATTCACCACAGTTCCAAAAACTGCATAGAATGCAGTTTTCACTAAGATGAAAGACGTATGCTTTCTTTCTTAAGAAGTGTTTTCAAAGACATTCACAGAGTGATTCTACAAAGCCTTTTTACTGAGGTTGGCTTTTAAATGCGATTTCACTGGAATTTCTGTCAAACGCAAGACAGAGATTTGCTATTGAAGAATTGAAGATACAGAATGCAAACAAACACGTTCCTACAAGTGAATCGCCTAAACATTCACCACAGTTCCAAAAACTGCATAGAATGCAGTTTTCACTCAGATGAAAGACGTATGCTTTCCTTCTTATGAAGTGTTTTCAAAGACATTCACAGAGTGATTCTACAAAGCCTTTTTACTGAGGTTGGCTTTTAAACGCGATTTCACTGGAATTTCTGTCAAACGCAAGACAGAGATTTGCTATTGAAGAATTGAAGATACAGAATGCAAACAAACACGTTCCTACAAGTGAATCGCCTAAACATTCACCACGGTTCCAAAAACTACATAAAATGCAGTTTTCACTCAGATGAAAGACGTATGCTTTCCTTCTTAAGAAGTGTTTTCAAAGACATTCACAGAGTGATTCTACAAAGCCTTTTTACTGACATTGGCTTTTCAACGCGATTTCACTGGAATTTCTGTCAAACGCAAGACAGAGATTTGCTATTGAAGAATTGAACATACAGAATGCAAACAAACACGTTCCTACAATTGAATCGCCTAAACATTCACCACAGTTCCAAAAACTGCATAGAATGCAGTTTTCACTCAGATGAAAGACGTATGCTTTCCTTCTTAAGAAGTGTTTTCAAAGACATTCACAGAGTGATTCTACAAAGCCTTTTTACTGACGTTGGCTTTTAAACGCGATTTCACTGGAATTTCTGTCAAACGCAATACAGAGATTTGCTATTGAAGAATTGAAGATACAGAATGCAAACAAACACGTTCCTACAAGTGAATCGCCTAAACATTCACCACAGATCCAAAAACTGCATAGAATGCAGTTTTCACTCAGATGAAAGACGTATGCTTTCCTTCTAATGAAGTGTTTTCAAAGACATTCACAGAGTGATTCTACAAAGCCTTTTTACTGACATTGGCTTTTAAACGCGATTTCACTGGAATTTCTGTCAAACGCAAGACAGAGATTTGCTATTGAAGAATTGAAGATACAGAATGCAAACAAACACGTTTCTACAAGTGAATCACCTAAACATTCACCACAGATCCAAAAACTGCATAGAATGCAGTTTTCACTCAGATGAAAGACGTATGCTTTCCTTCTTAAGAAGTGTTTTCAAAGACATTCACAGAGTGATTCTACAAAGCCTTTTTACTGACATTGGCTTTTAAACGCGATTTCACTGGAATTTCTGTCAAACGCAAGACAGAGATTTAGTATTGAAGAATTGAAGATAGAGAATGCAAACAAACACGTTCCTACAAGTGAATCGCCTAAACATTCACCACAGTTCCAAAAACTGCATAGAATGCAGTTTTCACTCAGATGAAAGACGTATGCTTTCCTTCTTAAGAAGTGTTTTCAAAGACATTCACAGAGTGATTCTACAAAGCCTTTTTACTGACCTTGGCTTTTAAACGCGATTTCACTGGAATTTCTGTCAAATGCAAGACAGAGATTTGCTATTGAAGAATTGAAGATACAGAATGCAAACAAACACTTTCCCACAAGTGAATCGCCTAAATATTCACCACAGTTCCAAAAACTGCGTAGAATGCAATTTTCACTCAGATGAAAGACGTATGCTTTCCTTCTTAAGAAGTGTTTTCAAAGACATTCACAGAGTGATTCTACAAAGCCTTTTTACTGACGTTGGCTTTTAAACGCGATTTCACTGGAATTTCTGTCAAACGCAAGACAGAGATTTGCTATCGAAGAATTGAAGATACAGAATGCAAACAAACACGTTCCTACAAGTGAATCACCTAAACATTCACCACAGTTCCAAAAAGTGCATAGAATGCAGTATTCACTCAGATGAAAGACGTATGCTTTCCTTCTTAACAATTGTTTTCAAAGACATTCACAGAGTGATTCTACAAAGCCTTTTTACTGACGTTGGCTTTGAAACGCGATTTCACTGGAATTTCTGTCAAACGCAAGACAGAGATTTGCTATTGAAGAATTGAAGATACAGAATGCAAACAAACACGTTCCTACAAGTGAATCGCCTAAACATTCACCACAGTTCCAAAAACTGCATAGAATGCAGTTTTCACTCAGATGAAAGACGTACGCTTTCCTTCTTAAGAAGTGTTTTCAAAGACATTCACAGAGTGATTCTACAAAGCCTTTTTACTGAGGTTGGCTTTTAAACGCGATTTCATTGGAATATCTGTCAAATGCAAGTCAGAGATTTAGTGTTGAAGAATTGAAGATACAGAATGCAAACAAACACGTTCCTACAAGTGAATCGCCTAAACATTGACCACAGTTCCAAAAACTGCATAAAATGCAGTTTTCACTCAGATGAAAGACGTATGCTTTCCTTCTTAAGAAGTGTTTTGAAAAACATTCACAGAGTGATTCTACAAAGCCTTTTTACTGACGTTGGCTTTTAAACGCGATTTCACTGGAATTTCTGTCAAACGCAAGACAGAGATTTGCTATCGAAAAATTGAAGGTACAGAATGCAATCAAACACGTTCCTACAAGTGAATCGCCTAAACATTCACCACAGTTTCAAAAACTGCATAGAATGCAGTTTTCACTCAGATGAAAGACGTATGCTTTCCTTCTTAACAAGTGTTTTCAAAGACATTCACAGAGTGATTCTACAAAGCCTTTTTACTGACGTTGGCTTTTAAACGCGATTTCACTGGAATTTCTGTAAAACGCAAGACAGAGATTTGCTATTGAAGAATTGAAGATACAGAATGCAAACAAACACGTTCCTACAAGTGAATCGCCTAAACATTCACCACAGTTCCAAAAAGTGCATAAAATGCAGTTTTCACTCAGATGAAAGACGTATGCTTTCCTTCTTAACAAGTGTTTTCAAAGACATTCACAGAGTGATTCTACAAAGCCTTTTTACTGACATTGGCTTTTAAAAGCGATTTCACTGGAATTTCTGTCAAACGCAAGACAGAGATTTGCTATTGAAGAATTGAAGATACAGAATGCAAACAAACACATTCCTACAAGTGAATCGCCTAAACATTCACCACAGTTCCAAAAACTGCATAGAATGCAGTTTTCACTCAGATGAAAGACGTATGCTTTCCTTCTTATGAAGTGTTTTCAAAGACATTCACAGAGTGATTCTACAAAGCCTTTTTACTGACGTTGGCTTTTAAACGCGATTTCACTGGAATTTCTGTCAAACGCAAGACAGAGATTTGCTATTGAAGAATTGAACATACAGAATGCAAACAAACACGTTCCTACAATTGAATCGCCTAAACATTCACCACAGTTCCAAAAACTGCATAGAATGCAGTTTTCACTCAGATGAAAGACGTATGCTTTCCTTCTTAAGAAGTGTTTTCAAAGACATTCACAGAGTGATTCTACAAAGCCTTTTTACTGACGTTGGCTTTTAAACGCGATTTCACTGGAATTTCTGTCAAACGCAATACAGAGATTTGCTATTGAAGAATTGAAGATACAGAATGCAAACAAACACGTTCCTACAAGTGAATCGCCTAAACATTCACCACAGATCCAAAAACTGCATAGAATGCAGTTTTCACTCAGATGAAAGACGTATGCTTTCCTTCTAATGAAGTGTTTTCAAAGACATTCACAGAGTGATTCTACAAAGCCTTTTTACTGACATTGGCTTTTAAACGCGATTTCACTGGAATTTCTGTCAAACGCAAGACAGAGATTTGCTATTGAAGAATTGAAGATACAGAATGCAAACAAACACGTTTCTACAAGTGAATCACCTAAACATTCACCACAGATCCAAAAACTGCATAGAATGCAGTTTTCACTCAGATGAAAGACGTATGCTTTCCTTCTTAAGAAGTGTTTTCAAAGACATTCACAGAGTGATTCTACAAAGCCTTTTTACTGACATTGGCTTTTAAACGCGATTTCACTGGAATTTCTGTCAAACGCAAGACAGAGATTTAGTATTGAAGAATTGAAGATAGAGAATGCAAACAAACACGTTCCTACAAGTGAATCGCCTAAACATTCACCACAGTTCCAAAAACTGCATAGAATGCAGTTTTCACTCAGATGAAAGACGTATGCTTTCCTTCTTAAGAAGTGTTTTCAAAGACATTCACAGAGTGATTCTACAAAGCCTTTTTACTGACGTTGGCTTTTAAACGCGATTTCACTGGAATTTCTGTCAAATGCAAGACAGAGATTTGCTATTGAAGAATTGAAGATACAGAATGCAAACAAACACTTTCCCACAAGTGAATCGCCTAAATATTCACCACAGTTCCAAAAACTGCGTAGAATGCAATTTTCACTCAGATGAAAGACGTATGCTTTCCTTCTTAAGAAGTGTTTTCAAAGACATTCACAGAGTGATTCTACAAAGCCTTTTTACTGACGTTGGCTTTTAAACGCGATTTCACTGGAATTTCTGTCAAACGCAAGACAGAGATTTGCTATCGAAGAATTGAAGATACAGAATGCAAACAAACACGTTCCTACAAGTGAATCACCTAAACATTCACCACAGTTCCAAAAAGTGCATAGAATGCAGTATTCACTCAGATGAAAGACGTATGCTTTCCTTCTTAACAATTGTTTTCAAAGACATTCACAGAGTGATTCTACAAAGCCTTTTTACTGACGTTGGCTTTGAAACGCGATTTCACTGGAATTTCTGTCAAACGCAAGACAGAGATTTGCTATTGAAGAATTGAAGATACAGAATGCAAACAAACACGTTTCTTCATGTGAATCGCCTAAACATTCACCACAGTTCCAAAAACTGCATAGAATGCAGTTTTCACTCAGATGAAAGACTTACGCTTTCCTTCTTAAGAAGTGTTTTCAAAGACATTCACAGAGTGATTCTACAAAGCCTTTTTACTGAGGTTGGCTTTTAAACGCGATTTCATTGGAATATCTGTCAAATGCAAGACAGAGATTTAGTGTTGAAGAATTGAAGATACAGAATGCAAACAAACACGTTCCTACAAGTGAATCGCCTAAACATTGACCACAGTTCCAAAAACTGCATAAAATGCAGTTTTCACTCAGATGAAAGACGTATGCTTTCCTTCTTAAGAAGTGTTTTGAAAGACATTCACAGAGTGATTCTACAAAGCCTTTTTACTGACGTTGGCTTTTAAACGCGATTTCACTGGAATTTCTGTCAAACGCAAGACAGAGATTTGCTATCGAAAAATTGAAGGTACAGAATGCAATCAAACACGTTCCTACAAGTGAATCGCCTAAACATTCACCACAGTTTCAAAAACTGCATAGAATGCAGTTTTCACTCAGATGAAAGACGTAATGCTTTCCTTCTTAACAAGTGTTTTCAAAGACATTCACAGAGTGATTCTACAAAGCCTTTTTACTGATGTTGGCTTTTAAACGCGATTTCACTGGAATTTCTGTAAAACGCAAGACAGAGATTTGCTATTGAAGAATTGAAGATACAGAATGCAAACAAACACGTTCCTACAAGTGAATCGCCTAAACATTCACCACAGTTCCAAAAAGTGCATAAAATGCAGTTTTCACTCAGATGAAAGACGTATGCTTTCCTTCTTAACAAGTGTTTTCAAAGACATTTACAGAGTGATTCTACAAAGCCTTTTTACTGACATTGGCTTTTAAAAGCGATTTCACTGGAATTTCTGTCAAACGCAAGACAGAGATTTGCTATTGAAGAATTGAAGATACAGAATGCAAACAAACACGTTCCTACAAGTGAATCGCCTAAACATTCACCACAGTTCCAAAAACTGCATAGAATGCAGTTTTCACTCAGATGAAAGACGTATGCTTTCCTTCTTAAGAAGTGTTTTCAAAGACATTCACAGAGTGATTCTACAAAGCCTTTTTACTGACGTTGGCTTTTAAACGCGATTTCACTGGAATTTCTGTCAAACGCAAGACAGAGATTTGCTATTGAAGAATTGAAGATACAGAATGCAAACAAACACGTTCCTACAAGTGAATCGCCTAAACATTCACCACAGTTCCAAAAACTGCATAGAATGCAGTTTTCACTCAGATGAAAGACGTATGCTTTCCTTCTTAACAAGTGTTTTCAAAGACATTCACAGAGTGATTCTACAAAGCCTTTTTACTGAGGTTGGCTTTTAAACGCGATTTCACTGGAATTTCGGTCAAACGCAAGACAGAGATTTGCTATTGAAGAATTGAAGATACAGAATGCAAACAAACACGTTCCTACAAGTGAATCGCCTAAACATTCACCACAGTTCCAAAAAGTGCATAGAATGCAGTTTTCACTCAGATGAAAGACGTATGCTTTCCTTCTTAAGAAGTGTTTTCAAAGACATTCACAGAGTGATTCTACAAAGCCTTTTTACTGACGTTGGCTTTTAAACGCGATTTCACTGGAATTTCTGTCAAACGCAAGACAGAGATTTGCTATCGAAGAATTGAAGGTACAGAATGCAAACAAACACGTTCCTACATGTGAATCGCCTAAACATTCACCATGGTTTCAAAAACTGCATAGAATGCATTTTTCACTCAGATGAAAGACGTATGCTTTCCTTCTTAACAAGTGTTTTCAAAGACATTCACAGAGTGATTCTACAAAGCCTTTTTACTGACGTTGGCTTTTAAACGCGATTTCACTGGAATTTCTGTAAAACGCAAGACAGAGATTTGCTATTGAAGAATTGAAGATACAGAATGCAAACAAACACGTTCCTACAAGTGAATCGCCTAAACATTCACCACAGTTCCAAAAAGTGCATAAAATGCAGTTTTCACTCAGATGAAAGACGTATGCTTTCCTTCTTAACAAGTGTTTTCAAAGACATTCACAGAGTGATTCTACAAAGCCTTTTTACTGACATTGGCTTTTAAACGCGATTTCACTGGAATTTCTGTCAAACGCAAGACAGAGATTTGCTATTGAAGAATTGAACATACAGAATGCAAACAAACACGTTCTTAAAATTGAATCGCCTAAACATTCACCACAGTTCCAAAAACTGCATAGAATGCAGTTTTCACTCAGATGAAAGACGTATGCTTTCCTTCTTAAGAAGTGTTTTCAAAGACATTCACAGAGTGATTCTACAAAGCCTTTTTACTGACGTTGGCTTTTAAACGCGATTTCACTGGAATTTCTGTCAAACGCAGGACAGAGATATGCTATTAAAGAATTGAAGATACAGAATGCAAAGAAACACGTTCCTACAAGTGAATTGCCTAAACATTCACCACAGTTCCAAAAACTGCATAGAATGCAGTTTTCACTCAGATGACAGACGTATGCTTTCCTTCTTAACAAGTGTTTTGAAAGACATTCACAGAGTGATTCTACAAAGCCTTTTTACTGACGTTGGCTTTTAAACGCGATTTCACTGGAATTTCTCTGAAACGCAAGACAGAGATTTGCTATCGAAAAATTGAAGGTACAGAATGCAATCAAACACGTTCCTACAAGTGAATCGCCTAAACATTCACCACAGTTTCAAAAACTGCATAGAATGCAGTTTTCACTCAGATGAAAGACGTATGCTTTCCTTCTTAACAAGTGTTTTCAAAGACATTCACAGAGTGATTCTACAAAGCCTTTTTACTGATGTTGGCTTTTAAACGCGATTTCACTGGAATTTCTGTAAAACGCAAGACAGAGATTTGCTATTGAAGAATTGAAGATACAGAATGCAAACAAACACGTTCCTACAAGTGAATCGCCTAAACATTCACCACAGTTCCAAAAAGTGCATAAAATGCAGTTTTCACTCAGATGAAAGACGTATGCTTTCCTTCTTAACAAGTGTTTTCAAAGACATTTACAGAGTGATTCTACAAAGCCTTTTTACTGACATTGGCTTTTAAAAGCGATTTCACTGGAATTTCTGTCAAACGCAAGACAGAGATTTGCTATTGAAGAATTGAAGATACAGAATGCAAACAAACACGTTCCTACAAGTGAATCGCCTAAACATTCACCACAGTTCCAAAAACTGCATAGAATGCAGTTTTCACTCAGATGAAAGACGTATGCTTTCCTTCTTAAGAAGTGTGTGTTTTGAAAGACATTCACAGAGTGATTCTACAAAGCCTTTTTACTGACGTTGGCTTTTAAACGCGATTTCACTGGAATTTCTGTCAAACGCAAGACAGAGATTTGCTATTGAAGAATTGAAGATACAGAATGCAAACAAACACGTTCCTACAAGTGAATCGCCTAAACATTCACCACGGTTCCAAAAACTGCATAAAATGCAGTTTTCACTCAGATGAATGACGTATGCTTTCCTTCTTAAGAAGTGTTTTGAAAGACATTCACAGAGTGATTCTACAAAGCCTTTTTACTGACGTTGGCTTTTAAACGCGATTTCACTGGAATTTCTGTCAAACGCAAGACAGAGATTTGCTATTGAAGAATTGAAGATACAGAATGCAAACAAACACGTTCCTACAAGGTGAATCGCCCTAAACATTCACCACAGTTCCAAAAACTGCATAGAATGCAGTTTTCACTCAGATGAAAGACGTATGCTTTCCTTCTTAACAAGTGTTTTCAAAGACATTCACAGAGTGATTCTACAAAGCCTTTTTACTGAGGTTGGCTTTTAAACGCGATTTCACTGGAATTTCGGTCAAACGCAAGACAGAGATTTGCTATTGAAGAATTGAAGATACAGAATGCAAACAAACACGTTCCTACAAGTGAATCGCCTAAACATTCACCACAGTTCCAAAAAGTGCATAGAATGCAGTTTTCACTCAGATGAAAGACGTATGCTTTCCTTCTTAAGAAGTGTTTTCAAAGACATTCACAGAGTGATTCTACAAAGCCTTTTTACTGACGTTGGCTTTTAAACGCGATTTCACTGGAATTTCTGTCAAACGCAAGACAGAGATTTGCTATCGAAGAATTGAAGGTACAGAATGCAAACAAACACGTTCCTACATGTGAATCGCCTAAACATTCACCATGGTTTCAAAAACTGCATAGAATGCATTTTTCACTCAGATGAAAGACGTATGCTTTCCTTCTTAACAAGTGTTTTCAAAGACATTCACAGAGTGATTCTACAAAGCCTTTTTACTGACGTTGGCTTTTAAACGCGATTTCACTGGAATTTCTGTAAAACGCAAGACAGAGATTTGCTATTGAAGAATTGAAGATACAGAATGCAAACAAACACGTTCCTACAAGTGAATCGCCTAAACATTCACCACAGTTCCAAAAAGTGCATAAAATGCAGTTTTCACTCAGATGAAAGACGTATGCTTTCCTTCTTAACAAGTGTTTTCAAAGACATTCACAGAGTGATTCTACAAAGCCTTTTTACTGACATTGGCTTTTAAACGCGATTTCACTGGAATTTCTGTCAAACGCAAGACAGAGATTTGCTATTGAAGAATTGAACATACAGAATGCAAACAAACACGTTCTTAAAATTGAATCGCCTAAACATTCACCACAGTTCCAAAAACTGCATAGAATGCAGTTTTCACTCAGATGAAAGACGTATGCTTTCCTTCTTAAGAAGTGTTTTCAAAGACATTCACAGAGTGATTCTACAAAGCCTTTTTACTGACGTTGGCTTTTAAACGCGATTTCACTGGAATTTCTGTCAAACGCAAGACAGAGATTTGCTATTGAAGAATTGAAGATACAGAATGCAAACAAACACGTTCCTACAAGTGAATCGCCTAAACATTCACCACGGTTCCAAAAACTGCATAAAATGCAGTTTTCACTCAGATGAAAGACGTATGCTTTCCTTCTTAAGAAGTGTTTTGAAAGACATTCACAGAGTGATTCTACAAAGCCTTTTTACTGACGTTGGCTTTTAAACGCGATTTCACTGGAATTTCTGTCAAACGCAAGACAGAGATTTGCTATTGAAGAATTGAAGATACAGAATGCAAACAAACACATTCCTACAAGTGAATCGCCTAAACATTCACCACAGTTCCAAAAACTGCATAGAATGCAGTTTTCACTCAGATGAAAGACGTATGCTTTCCTTCTTAAGAAGTGTTTTCAAAGACATTCACAGAGTGATTCTACAAAGCCTTTTTACTGAGGTTGGCTTTTAAACGCGATTTCACTGGAATTTCGGTCAAACGCAAGACAGAGATTTGCTATTGAGGAATTGAAGATACAGAATGCAAACAAACACGTTCCTACAAGTGAATCGCCTAAACATTCACCACAGTTCCAAAAAGTGCATAGAATGCAGTTTTCACTCAGATGAAAGACGTATGCTTTCCTTCTTAAGAAGTGTTTTCAAAGACATTCACAGAGTGATTCTACAAAGCCTTTTTACTGACGTTGGCTTTTAAATGCGATTTCACTGGAATTTCTGTCAAACGCAAGACAGAGATTTGCTATCGAAGAATTGAAGGTACAGAATGCAAACAAACACGTTCCTACATGTGAATCGCCTAAACATTCACCATGGTTTCAAAAACTGCATAGAATGCATTTTTCACTCAGATGAAAGACGTATGCTTTCCTTCTTAACAAGTGTTTTCAAAGACATTCACAGAGTGATTCTACAAAGCCTTTTTACTGACGTTGGCTTTTAAACGCGATTTCACTGGAATTTCTGTAAAACGCAAGACAGAGATTTGCTATTGAAGAATTGAAGATACAGAATGCAAACAAACACGTTCCTACAAGTGAATCGCCTAAACATTCACCACAGTTCCAAAAAGTGCATAAAATGCAGTTTTCACTCAGATGAAAGACGTATGCTTTCCTTCTTAACAAGTGTTTTCAAAGACATTCACAGAGTGATTCTACAAAGCCTTTTTACTGACATTGGCTTTTAAACGCGATTTCACTGGAATTTCTGTCAAACGCAAGACAGAGATTTGCTATTGAAGAATTGAACATACAGAATGCAAACAAACACGTTCTTAAAATTGAATCGCCTAAACATTCACCACAGTTCCAAAAACTGCATAGAATGCAGTTTTCACTCAGATGAAAGACGTATGCTTTCCTTCTTAAGAAGTGTTTTCAAAGACATTCACAGAGTGATTCTACAAAGCCTTTTTACTGACGTTGGCTTTTAAACGCGATTTCACTGGAATTTCTGTCAAACGCAAGACAGAGATTTGCTATTGAAGAATTGAAGATACAGAATGCAAACAAACACGTTCCTACAAGTGAATCGCCTAAACATTCACCACGGTTCCAAAAACTGCATAAAATGCAGTTTTCACTCAGATGAAAGACGTATGCTTTCCTTCTTAAGAAGTGTTTTGAAAGACATTCACAGAGTGATTCTACAAAGCCTTTTTACTGACGTTGGCTTTTAAACGCGATTTCACTGGAATTTCTGTCAAACGCAAGACAGAGATTTGCTATTGAAGAATTGAAGATACAGAATGCAAACAAACACGTTCCTACAAGTGAATCGCCTAAACATTCACCACAGTTCCAAAAACTGCATAGAATGCAGTTTTCACTCAGATGAAAGACGTATGCTTTCCTTCTTAACAAGTGTTTTCAAAGACATTCACAGAGTGATTCTACAAAGCCTTTTTACTGAGGTTGGCTTTTAAACGCGATTTCACTGGAATTTCGGTCAAACGCAAGACAGAGATTTGCTATTGAAGAATTGAAGATACAGAATGCAAACAAACACGTTCCTACAAGTGAATCGCCTAAACATTCACCACAGTTCCAAAAAGTGCATAGAATGCAGTTTTCACTCAGATGAAAGACGTATGCTTTCCTTCTTAAGAAGTGTTTTCAAAGACATTCACAGAGTGATTCTACAAAGCCTTTTTACTGACGTTGGCTTTTAAATGCGATTTCACTGGAATTTCTGTCAAACGCAAGACAGAGATTTGCTATCGAAGAATTGAAGGTACAGAATGCAAACAAACACGTTCCTACATGTGAATCGCCTAAACATTCACCATGGTTTCAAAAACTGCATAGAATGCATTTTTCACTCAGATGAAAGACGTATGCTTTCCTTCTTAACAAGTGTTTTCAAAGACATTCACAGAGTGATTCTACAAAGCCTTTTTACTGACGTTGGCTTTTAAACGCGATTTCACTGGAATTTCTGTCAAACGCAAGACAGAGATTTGCTATTGAAGAATTGAAGATACAGAATGCAAACAAACACGTTCCTACAAGTGAATCGCCTAAACATTCACCACAGTTCCAAAAAGTGCATAAAATGCAGTTTTCACTCAGATGAAAGACGTATGCTTTCCTTCTTAACAAGTGTTTTCAAAGACATTCACAGAGTGATTCTACAAAGCCTTTTTACTGACATTGGCTTTTAAACGCGATTTCACTGGAATTTCTGTCAAACGCAAGACAGAGATTTGCTATTGAAGAATTGAAAATACAGAATGCAAACAAACATGTTCCTACAAGTGCATCGCCTAAACATTCACCACAGATCCAAAAACTGCATAGAATGCAGTTTTCACTCAGATGAAAGACGTATGCTTTCCTTCTTAAGAAGTGTTTTCAAAGACATTCACAGAGTGATTCTACAAAGCCTTTTTACTGAGGTTGGCTTTTAAATGCGATTTCATTGGAATATCTGTCAAACGCAAGACAGAGATTTGCTATTGAAGAATTGAAGATACAGAATGCAAACAAACACGTTCCTACAAGTGAATCGCCTAAACATTGACCACAGTTCCAAAAACTGCATAGAATGCAGTTTTCACTCAGATGAAAGACGTATGCTTTCCTTCTTAAGAAGTGTTTTCAAAGACATTCACAGAGTGATTCTACAAAGCCTTTTTACTGACATTGGCTTTTAAACGCGATTTCACTGGAATTTCTGTCAAACGCAAAACAGAGATTTGCTATTAAAGAATTGAAGATACAGAATGCAAACAAACACGTTCCTACAAGTGAATCGCCTAAACATTCACAACAGTTCCAAAAACATCATAGAATGCAGTTTTCTCTCAGAGGAAAGACGTATGCTTTCCTTCTTAAGAAGTGTTTTCAAAGACATTCACTGAGTGATTCTACAAAGCCTTTTTACTGCCGTTGGCTTTTAAACGCGATTTCACTGGAATTTCTGTCAAACGCAAGACAGAGATTTGCTATTAAAGAATTGAAGATACAGAATGCAAACAAACTCTTTCCTACAAGTGAATTGCCTAAATATTCACCACAGTTCCAAAAACTGCATAGAATGCAGTTTTCACTCAGATGAAAGACATATGCTTTCCTTCTTAAGAAGTGTTTTCAAAGACATTCACAGAGTGTTTCTACAAAGCCTTTTTACTGACGTTGGCTTTTAAACGCGATTTCACTGGAATTTCTGTCAAACGCAGGACAGAGATATGCTATTAAAGAATTGAAGATACAGAATGCAAACAAACACGTTCCTACAAGTGAATCGCCTAACCATTCACCACAGTTCCAAAAACATCATAGAATGCAGTTTTCACTCAGATGAAAGACGTATGCTTTCCTTCTTAAGAAGTGTTTTCAAAGACATTCACAGAGTGATTCTACAAAGCCTTTTTACTGACTTTGGCTTTTAAACACGATTTCACTGGAATTTCTGTCAAACGCAAGACAGAGATTTGCTAATAAAGAATTGAAGATACAGAATGCAAACAAACACGTTCCTACAAGTGAATCGCCTAAACATTGACCACAGTTCCAAAAACTGCATAGAATGCAGTTTTCACTCAGATGAAAGACTTATACTTTCCTTCTTAAGAAGCGTTTTCAAAGACATTCACAGAGTGAATCTACAATGCCTTTTTAATGATGTTGGCTTTTAAACGCGATTTCACTGGAATTTCTGTCAAAGGCAAGGCAGAGATTTGCTATTAAAGAATTGAAGATACAGAATGCAAACAAACTCTTTCCTACAAGTGAATCGCCTAAACATTCACCACAGTTCCAAAAACTGCATAGAATGCAGTTTTCACTCAGATGAATGACGTATGCTTTCGTTCTTAAGAAGTGTATCAAAGACATTCACAGAGTGATTCTACAAAGCCTTTTTACTGTAGTTGGCTTTAAACGCGATTTCACTGGAATTTCTGTCAAACGCAAGACAGAGATTTGCTGTTAAAGAATTGAAGATACAGAATACAAACAAAAACTTCCCTACAAGTGAATCGCCTAACGATTAAACTCTGTTCTAAAAACTGAATAGAATGCAGTTTTCACTCAGATGAAAGACGTATGCTTTTAAGAAGTGTTTTCAAAGACATTCACAGAGTGATTCTACAGAGCCTTTTTACTGATGTTGGCTTTTAAACGCGACTTCACTGGAATTTCTGTCAAACGCAAGACAAAGATTTGCTATGAAAGAATTGAAGATACAGAATGCAAACACTTTCCTACAAGTGAATCGCCTAAATATTCACCACAGTTCCAAAAACTGCAAAGAATGCAGTTTTCACTCAGATGAAAGACGTATGCTTTCCTTCTTAAGAAGTGTTTTCAAAGACATTCACAGAGTGATTCTACAAAGCCTTTTTACTGACGTTGGCTTTTAAATGCGATTTCACTGGAATTTCTGTCAAATGCAAGACTGAGATTTGCTATTAAAGAATTGAAGACACAGAATGCAAAAAAACAGGTTCCTACAAGTGAATCGCCTAAACATTCACCACAGTTCCAAAAACTGCATAGAATGCAGTTTTCACTCAGATGAAAGACGTATGCTTTCGTTCTTAAGAAGTGTATCAAAGACATTCACAGAGTGATTCTACAAAGCCTTTTTACTGAAGTTGGCTTTAAACTCGATTTCACTGGAATTTCTGTCAAACGCAAGACAGAGATTTGCTGTTAAAGAATTGAAGATACAGAATACAAACAAAAACTTACCTACAAGTGAATCGCCTAATGATTAAACTCTGTTCTAAAAACTGAATAGAATGCAGTTTTCGCTCAGATGAAAGACGTATGCTTTTAAGAAGTGTTTTCAAAGACATTCACAGAGTGATTATACAAAGCCTTTTTATTGACGTTGGCTTTTAAAGGTGATTTCACTGGAATTTCTGTCAAAGGCAGGACAGAGATTTGCTATTAAAGAATTGAAGATACAGGAAGCAAACAAACACGTTCCTACAAGTGAATCGCCTAAACATTCACCACAGTTACAATGCAGTTTTCACTCAGATGAAAGACGTATGCTTTCCTTCTTAAGAAGCATTTTGAAAGACATTCACAGAGTGCTTCTACAAAGCCTTTTTACTGCCGTTGGCTTTTAAACGCGATTTCACTGGAATTTCTGTCAAACGCAAGACAGAGATTTGCTATTAAAGAATTGAAGATACAGAATGCAAACAAACACTTTCCTACAACTGACTCGCCTAAATATTCACCACAGTTCCCAAAACTGCATAGAATGCTGTTTTCACTCAGATGAAAGACGTATGCTTTCCTTCTTAAGAAGTGTTTTCAAAGACATTCACAGAGTGATTCTACAAAGCCTTTTTACTGACGTTGGCTTTTAAACGCGATTTCACTGGAATTTCGGTCAAACACAAGACACAAGATTTGCTGTTATAGAATTGAAGATACAGAATGCAAACAAACACTTCCCTACAAGTGAATCGCCTAACCATTCAACTCAGTTCTAAAAACTGAATAGAATGCAGTTTTCTCTCAGAGGAAAGACGTATGCTTTCCTTCTTAAGAAGTCTTTTCAAAGACATTCACAGAGTGATTCTACAAAGCCTTTTTACTGACATTGGCTTTTAAACGCGATTTCACTGGAATTTCTGTCAAACGCAAGACAGAGATTTAGTATTGAAGAATTGAAGATACAGAATGCAAACAAACACGTTCCTACAAGTGAATCGCCTAAACATTCACCACAGTTCAAAAAACTGCATAGAATGCAGTTTTCACTCAGATGAAAGATGTATGCTTTCCTTCTTAAGAAGTGTTTTCAAAGACATTCACAGAGTGATTCTACAAAGCCTTTTTACTGACATTGGCTTTTAAACGCGATTTCACTGGAATTTCTGTCAAACGCAAGACAGAGATTTGCTATTAAAGAATTGAAGATACAGAATGCAAACAAACTCTTTCCTACAAGTGAATCGCCTAAAAATTCACCACAGTTCCAAAAACTGCATAGAATGCAGTTTTCACTCAGATGAAAGACGTATGCTTTCCTTCTTAAGAAGTGTTTTCAAAGACATTCACAGAGTGATTCTACAAAGCCTTTTTACTGACTTTGGCTTTTAAACACGATTTCACTGGAATTTCTGTCAAACGCAAGACAGAGATTTGCTAATAAAGAATTGAAGATACAGAATGCAAACAAACACGTTCCTACAAGTGAATCGCCTAAACATTCACCACAGTTCCAAAAACTGCATAGAATGCAGTTTTCACTCAGATGAAAGACTTATACTTTCCTTCTTAAGAAGCGTTTTCAAAGACATTCACAGAGTGAATCTACAATGCCTTTTTACTGATGTTGGCTTTTAAACGCGATTTCACTGGAATTTCTGTCAAAGGCAAGGCAGAGATTTGCTATTAAAGAATTGAAGATACAGAATGCAAACAAACTCTTTCCTACAAGTGAATCGCCTAAACATTCACCACAGTTCCAAAAACTGCATAGAATGCAGTTTTCACTCAGATGAATGACATATGCTTTCGTTCTTAAGAAGTGTATCAAAGACATTCACAGAGTGATTCTACAAAGCCTTTTTACTGTAGTTGGCTTTAAACGCGATTTCACTGGAATTTCTGTCAAACGCAAGACAGAGATTTGCTGTTAAAGAATTGAAGATACAGAATACAAACAAAAACTTCCCTACAAGTGAATCGCCTAACGATTAAACTCTGTTCTAAAAACTGAATAGAATGCAGTTTTCACTCAGATGAAAGACGTATGCTTTTAAGAAGTGTTTTCAAAGACATTCACAGAGTGATTCTACAGAGCCTTTTTACTGACGTTGGCTTTTAAACGCGACTTCACTGGAATTTCTGTCAAACGCAAGACAAAGATTTGCTATGAAAGAATTGAAGATACAGAATGCAAACAAACACTTTCCTACAGGTGAATCGCCTAAATATTCACCACAGTTCCAAAAACTGCAAAGAATGCAGTTTTCACTCAGATGAAAGACGTATGCTTTCCTTCTTAAGAAGTGTTTTCAAAGACATTCACAGAGTGATTCTACAAAGCCTTTTTACTGACGTTGGCTTTTAAACGCGATTTCACTGGAATTTCTGTCAAATGCAAGACTGAGATTTGCTATTAAAGAATTGAAGACACAGAATGCAAAAAAACAGGTTCCTACAAGTGAATCGCCTAAACATTCACCACAGTTCCAAAAACTGCATAGAATGCAGTTTTCACTCAGATGAAAGACGTATGCTTTCGTTCTTAAGAAGTGTATCAAAGACATTCACAGAGTGATTCTACAAAGCCTTTTTACTGAAGTTGGCTTTAAACTCGATTTCACTGGAATTTCTGTCAAACGCAAGACAGAGATTTGCTGTTAAAGAATTGAAGATACAGAATACAAACAAAAACTTACCTACAAGTGAATCGCCTAATGATTAAACTCTGTTCTAAAAACTGAATAGAATGCAGTTTTCGCTCAGATGAAAGACGTATGCTTTTAAGAAGTGTTTTCAAAGACATTCACAGAGTGATTATACAAAGCCTTTTTATTGACGTTGGCTTTTAAAGGTGATTTCACTGGAATTTCTGTCAAAGGCAGGACAGAGATTTGCTATTAAAGAATTGAAGATACAGGAAGCAAACAAACACGTTCCTACAAGTGAATCGCCTAAACATTCACCACAGTTACAATGCAGTTTTCACTCAGATGAAAGACGTATGCTTTCCTTCTTAAGAAGCATTTTGAAAGACATTCACAGAGTGCTTCTACAAAGCCTTTTTACTGCCGTTGGCTTTTAAACGCGATTTCACTGGAATTTCTGTCAAACGCAAGACAGAGATTTGCTATTAAAGAATTGAAGATACAGAATGCAAACAAACACTTTCCTACAACTGACTCGCCTAAATATTCACCACAGTTCCCAAAACTGCATAGAATGCTGTTTTCACTCAGATGAAAGACGTATGCTTTCCTTCTTAAGAAGTGTTTTCAAAGACATTCACAGAGTGATTCTACAAAGCCTTTTTACTGACGTTGGCTTTTAAACGCGATTTCACTGGAATTTCGGTCAAACACAAGACACAAGATTTGCTGTTATAGAATTGAAGATACAGAATGCAAACAAACACTTCCCTACAAGTGAATCGCCTAACCATTCAACTCAGTTCTAAAAACTGAATAGAATGCAGTTTTCTCTCAGAGGAAAGACGTATGCTTTCCTTCTTAAGAAGTCTTTTCAAAGACATTCACAGAGTGATTCTACAAAGCCTTTTTACTGACATTGGCTTTTAAACGCGATTTCACTGGAATTTCTGTCAAACGCAAGACAGAGATTTAGTATTGAAGAATTGAAGATACAGAATGCAAACAAACACGTTCCTACAAGTGAATCGCCTAAACATTCACCACAGTTCAAAAAACTGCATAGAATGCAGTTTTCACTCAGATGAAAGATGTATGCTTTCCTTCTTAAGAAGTGTTTTCAAAGACATTCACAGAGTGATTCTACAAAGCCTTTTTACTGACATTGGCTTTTAAACGCGATTTCACTGGAATTTCTGTCAAACGCAAGACAGAGATTTGCTATTAAAGAATTGAAGATACAGAATGCAAACAAACTCTTTCCTACAAGTGAATCGCCTAAAAATTCACCACAGTTCCAAAAACTGCATAGAATGCAGTTTTCACTCAGATGAAAGACGTATGCTTTCCTTCTTAAGAAGTGTTTTCAAAGACATTCACAGAGTGATTCTACAAAGCCTTTTTACTGACTTTGGCTTTTAAACACGATTTCACTGGAATTTCTGTCAAACGCAAGACAGAGATTTGCTAATAAAGAATTGAAGATACAGAATGCAAACAAACACGTTCCTACAAGTGAATCGCCTAAACATTCACCACAGTTCCAAAAACTGCATAGAATGCAGTTTTCACTCAGATGAAAGACTTATACTTTCCTTCTTAAGAAGCGTTTTCAAAGACATTCACAGAGTGAATCTACAATGCCTTTTTACTGATGTTGGCTTTTAAACGCGATTTCACTGGAATTTCTGTCAAAGGCAAGGCAGAGATTTGCTATTAAAGAATTGAAGATACAGAATGCAAACAAACTCTTTCCTACAAGTGAATCGCCTAAACATTCACCACAGTTCCAAAAACTGCATAGAATGCAGTTTTCACTCAGATGAATGACGTATGCTTTCGTTCTTAAGAAGTGTATCAAAGACATTCACAGAGTGATTCTACAAAGCCTTTTTACTGTAGTTGGCTTTAAACGCGATTTCACTGGAATTTCTGTCAAACGCAAGACAGAGATTTGCTGTTAAAGAATTGAAGATACAGAATACAAACAAAAACTTCCCTACAAGTGAATCGCCTAACGATTAAACTCTGTTCTAAAAACTGAATAGAATGCAGTTTTCACTCAGATGAAAGACGTATGCTTTTAAGAAGTGTTTTCAAAGACATTCACAGAGTGATTCTACAGAGTCTTTTTACTGACGTTGGCTTTTAAACGCGACTTCACTGGAATTTCTGTCAAACGCAAGACAAAGATTTGCTATGAAAGAATTGAAGATACAGAATGCAAACAAACACTTTCCTACAGGTGAATCGCCTAAATATTCACCACAGTTCCAAAAACTGCAAAGAATGCAGTTTTCACTCAGATGAAAGACGTATGCTTTCCTTCTTAAGAAGTGTTTTCAAAGACATTCACAGAGTGATTCTACAAAGCCTTTTTACTGACGTTGGCTTTTAAACGCGATTTCACTGGAATTTCTGTCAAATGCAAGACTGAGATTTGCTATTAAAGAATTGAAGACACAGAATGCAAAAAAACAGGTTCCTACAAGTGAATCGCCTAAACATTCACCACAGTTCCAAAAACTGCATAGAATGCAGTTTTCACTCAGATGAAAGACGTATGCTTTCGTTCTTAAGAAGTGTATCAAAGACATTCACAGAGTGATTCTACAAAGCCTTTTTACTGAAGTTGGCTTTAAACTCGATTTCACTGGAATTTCTGTCAAACGCAAGACAGAGATTTGCTGTTAAAGAATTGAAGATACAGAATACAAACAAAAACTTACCTACAAGTGAATCGCCTAATGATTAAACTCTGTTCTAAAAACTGAATAGAATGCAGTTTTCGCTCAGATGAAAGACGTATGCTTTTAAGAAGTGTTTTCAAAGACATTCACAGAGTGATTCTACAAAGCCTTTTTATTGACGTTGGCTTTTAAAGGTGATTTCACTGGAATTTCTGTCAAAGGCAGGACAGAGATTTGCTATTAAAGAATTGAAGATACAGGAAGCAAACAAACACGTTCCTACAAGTGAATCGCCTAAACATTCACCACAGTTACAATGCAGTTTTCACTCAGATGAAAGACGTATGCTTTCCTTCTTAAGAAGCGTTTTGAAAGACATTCACAGAGTGCTTCTACAAAGCCTTTTTACTGCCGTTGGCTTTTAAACGCGATTTCACTGGAATTTCTGTCAAACGCAAGACAGAGATTTGCTATTAAAGAATTGAAGATACAGAATGCAAACAAACACTTTCCTACAACTGACTCGCCTAAATATTCACCACAGTTCCAAAAACTGCATAGAATGCTGTTTTCACTCAGATGAAAGACGTATGCTTTCCTTCTTAAGAAGTGTTTTCAAAGACATTCACAGAGTGATTCTACAAAGCCTTTTTACTGACGTTGGCTTTTAAACGCGATTTCACTGGAATTTCGGTCAAACACAAGACACAAGATTTGCTGTTATAGAATTGAAGATACAGAATGCAAACAAACACTTCCCTACAAGTGAATCGCCTAACCATTCAACTCAGTTCTAAAAACTGAATAGAATGCAGTTTTCTCTCAGAGGAAAGACGTATGCTTTCCTTCTTAAGAAGTCTTTTCAAAGACATTCACAGAGTGATTCTACAAAGCCTTTTTACTGACATTGGCTTTTAAACGCGATTTCACTGGAATTTCTGTCAAACGCAAGACAGAGATTTAGTATTGAAGAATTGTAGATACAGAATGCAAACAAACACGTTCCTACAAGTGAATCGCCTAAACATTCACCACAGTTCCAAAAAGTGCATAGAATGCAGTTTTCACTCAGATGAAAGACGTATGCTTTCCTTCTTAAGAAGTGTTTTCAAAGACATTCACAGAGTGATTCTACAAAGCCTTTTTACTGACTTTGGCTTTTAAACGCGATTTCACTGGAATTTCTGTCAAACGCAAAACAGAGATTTGCTATTAAAGAATTGAAGATACAGAATGCAAACAAACACGTTCCTACAAGTGAATCGCCTAAACATTCACAACAGTTCCAAAAACATCATAGAATGCAGTTTTCTCTCAGAGGAAAGACGTATGCTTTCCTTCTTAAGAAGTGTTTTCAAAGACATTCACTGAGTGATTCTACAAAGCCTTTTTACTGCCGTTGGCTTTTAAACGCGATTTCACTGGAATTTCTGTCAAACGCAAGACAGAGATTTGCTATTAAAGAATTGAAGATACAGAATGCAAACAAACTCTTTCCTACAAGTGAATCGCCTAAAAATTCACCACAGTTCCAAAAACTGCATAGAATGCAGTTTTCACTCAGATGAAAGACGTATGCTTTCCTTCTTAAGAAGTGTTTTCAAAGACATTCACAGAGTGATTCTACAAAGCCTTTTTACTGACTTTGGCTTTTAAACACGATTTCACTGGAATTTCTGTCAAACGCAAGACAGAGATTTGCTAATAAAGAATTGAAGATACAGAATGCAAACAAACACGTTCCTACAAGTGAATCGCCTAAACATTCACCACAGTTCCAAAAACTGCATAGAATGCAGTTTTCACTCAGATGAAAGACTTATACTTTCCTTCTTAAGAAGCGTTTTCAAAGACATTCACCGAGTGAATCTACAATGCCTTTTTACTGATGTTGGCTTTTAAACGCGATTTCACTGGAATTTCTGTCAAAGGCAAGGCAGAGATTTGCTATTAAATAATTGAAGATACAGAATGCAAACAAACTCTTTCCTACAAGTGAATCGCCTAAACATTCACCACAGTTCCAAAAACTGCATAGAATGCAGTTTTCACTCAGATGAATGACGTATGCTTTCGTTCTTAAGAAGTGTATCAAAGACATTCACAGAGTGATTCTACAAAGCCTTTTTACTGTAGTTGGCTTTAAACGCGATTTCACTGGAATTTCTGTCAAACGCAAGACAGAGATTTGCTGTTAAAGAATTGAAGATACAGAATACAAACAAAAACTTCCCTACAAGTGAATCGCCTAACGATTAAACTCTGTTCTAAAAACTGAATAGAATGCAGTTTTCACTCAGATGAAAGACGTATGCTTTTAAGAAGTGTTTTCAAAGACATTCATAGAGTGATTCTACAGAGCCTTTTTACTGACGTTGGCTTTTAAACGCGACTTCACTGGAATTTCTGTCAAACGCAAGACAAAGATTTGCTATGAAAGAATTGAAGATACAGAATGCAAACAAACACTTTCCTACAGGTGAATCGCCTAAATATTCACCACAGTTCCAAAAACTGCAAAGAATGCAGTTTTCACTCAGATGAAAGACGTATGCTTTCCTTCTTAAGAAGTGTTTTCAAAGACATTCACAGAGTGATTCTACAAAGCCTTTTTACTGACGTTGGCTTTTAAACGCGATTTCACTGGAATTTCTGTCAAATGCATGACTGAGATTTGCTATTAAAGAATTGAAGACACAGAATGCAAAAAAACAGGTTCCTACAAGTGAATCGCCTAAACATTCACCACAGTTCCAAAAACTGCATAGAATGCGGTTT
The DNA here is from genome assembly GCA_033318265.1 of Phyllotis vaccarum. Taxonomy (NCBI): domain Eukaryota; kingdom Metazoa; phylum Chordata; class Mammalia; order Rodentia; family Cricetidae; genus Phyllotis; species Phyllotis vaccarum. Next base: position 63,256,985 of record JARWLC010000017.1, read on the forward strand.
TCACTCAGATGAAAGACGTATGCTTTCGTTATTAAGAAGTGTATCAAAGACATTCACAGAGTGATTCTACAAAGCCTTTTTACTGAAGTTGGCTTTAAACTCGATTTCACTGGAATTTCTGTCAAACGCAAGACAGAGATTTGCTGTTAAAGAATTGAAGATACAGAATACAAACAAAAACTTACCTACAAGTGAATCGCCTAATGATTAAACTCTGTTCTAAAAACTGAATAGAATGCAGTTTTCGCTCAGATGAAAGACGTATGCTTTTAAGAAGTGTTTTCAAAGACATTCACAGAGTGATTCTACAAAGCCTTTTTATTGACGTTGCCTTTTAAAGGTGATTTCACTGGAATTTCTGTCAAAGGCAGGACAGAGATTTGCTATTAAAGAATTGAAGATACAGGAAGCAAACAAACACGTTCCTACAAGTGAATCGCCTAAACATTCACCACAGTTACAATGCAGTTTTCACTCAGATGAAAGACGTATGCTTTCCTTCTTAAGAAGCGTTTTGAAAGACATTCACAGAGTGCTTCTACAAAGCCTTTTTACTGCCGTTGGCTTTTAAACGCGATTTCACTGGAATTTCTGTCAAACGCAAGACAGAGATTTGCTATTAAAGAATTGAAGATACAGAATGCAAACAAACACTTTCCTACAACTGACTCGCCTAAATATTCACCACAGTTCCAAAAACTGCATAGAATGCTGTTTTCACTCAGATGAAAGACGTATGCTTTCCTTCTTAAGAAGTGTTTTCAAAGACATTCACAGAGTGATTCTACAAAGCCTTTTTACTGACGTTGGCTTTTAAACGCGATTTCACTGGAATTTCGGTCAAACACAAGACACAAGATTTGCTGTTATAGAATTGAAGATACAGAATGCAAACAAACACTTCCCTACAAGTGAATCGCCTAACCATTCAACTCAGTTCTAAAAACTGAATAGAATGCAGTTTTCTCTCAGAGGAAAGACGTATGCTTTCCTTCTTAAGAAGTCTTTTCAAAGACATTCACAGAGTGATTCTACAAAGCCTTTTTACTGACATTGGCTTTTAAACGCGATTTCACTGGAATTTCTGTCAAACGCAAGACAGAGATTTAGTATTGAAGAATTGAAGATACAGAATGCAAACAAACACGTTCCTACAAGTGAATCGCCTAAACATTCACCACAGTTCCAAAAAGTGCATAGAATGCAGTTTTCACTCAGATGAAAGACGTATGCTTTCCTTCTTAAGAAGTGTTTTCAAAGACATTCACAGAGTGATTCTACAAAGCCTTTTTACTGACTTTGGCTTTTAAACGCGATTTCACTGGAATTTCTGTCAAACGCAAAACAGAGATTTGCTATTAAAGAATTGAAGATACAGAATGCAAACAAACACGTTCCTACAAGTGAATCGCCTAAACATTCACAACAGTTCCAAAAACATCATAGAATGCAGTTTTCTCTCAGAGGAAAGACGTATGCTTTCCTTCTTAAGAAGTGTTTTCAAAGACATTCACTGAGTGATTCTACAAAGCCTTTTTACTGCCGTTGGCTTTTAAACGCGATTTCACTGGAATTTCTGTCAAACGCAAGACAGAGATTTGCTATTAAAGAATTGAAGATACAGAATGCAAACAAACTCTTTCCTACAAGTGAATCGCCTAAAAATTCACCACAGTTCCAAAAACTGCATAGAATGCAGTTTTCACTCAGATGAAAGACGTATGCTTTCCTTCTTAAGAAGTGTTTTCAAAGACATTCACAGAGTGATTCTACAAAGCCTTTTTACTGACTTTGGCTTTTAAACACGATTTCACTGGAATTTCTGTCAAACGCAAGACAGAGATTTGCTAATAAAGAATTGAAGATACAGAATGCAAACAAACACGTTCCTACAAGTGAATCGCCTAAACATTCACCACAGTTCCAAAAACTGCATAGAATGCAGTTTTCACTCAGATGAAAGACTTATACTTTCCTTCTTAAGAAGCGTTTTCAAAGACATTCACCGAGTGAATCTACAATGCCTTTTTACTGATGTTGGCTTTTAAACGCGATTTCACTGGAATTTCTGTCAAAGGCAAGGCAGAGATTTGCTATTAAAGAATTGAAGATACAGAATGCAAACAAACTCTTTCCTACAAGTGAATCGCCTAAACATTCACCACAGTTCCAAAAACTGCATAGAATGCAGTTTTCACTCAGATGAATGACGTATGCTTTCGTTCTTAAGAAGTGTATCAAAGACATTCACAGAGTGATTCTACAAAGCCTTTTTACTGTAGTTGGCTTTAAACGCGATTTCACTGGAATTTCTGTCAAACGCAAGACAGAGATTTGCTGTTAAAGAATTGAAGATACAGAATACAAACAAAAACTTCCCTACAAGTGAATCGCCTAACGATTAAACTCTGTTCTAAAAACTGAATAGAATGCAGTTTTCACTCAGATGAAAGACGTATGCTTTTAAGAAGTGGTTTCAAAGACATTCACAGAGTGATTCTACAGAGCCTTTTTACTGACGTTGGCTTTTAAACGCGACTTCACTGGAATTTCTGTCAAACGCAAGACAAAGATTTGCTATGAAAGAATTGAAGATACAGAATGCAAACAAACACTTTCCTACAGGTGAATCGCCTAAATATTCACCACAGTTCCAAAAACTGCAAAGAATGCAGTTTTCACTCAGATGAAAGACGTATGCTTTCCTTCTTAAGAAGTGTTTTCAAAGACATTCACAGAGTGATTCTACAAAGCCTTTTTACTGACGTTGGCTTTTAAACGCGATTTCACTGGAATTTCTGTCAAATGCATGACTGAGATTTGCTATTAAAGAATTGAAGACACAGAATGCAAAAAAACAGGTTCCTACAAGTGAATCGCCTAAACATTCACCACAGTTCCAAAAACTGCATAGAATGCGGTTTTCACTCAGATGAAAGACGTATGCTTTCGTTCTTAAGAAGTGTATCAAAGACATTCACAGAGTGATTCTACAAAGCCTTTTTACTGAAGTTGGCTTTAAACTCGATTTCACTGGAATTTCTGTCAAACGCAAGACAGAGATTTGCTGTTAAAGAATTGAAGATACAGAATACAAACAAAAACTTACCTACAAGTGAATCGCCTAATGATTAAACTCTGTTCTAAAAACTGAATAGAATGCAGTTTTCGCTCAGATGAAAGACGTATGCTTTTAAGAAGTGTTTTCAAAGACATTCACAGAGTGATTCTACAAAGCCTTTTTATTGACGTTGGCTTTTAAAGGTGATTTCACTGGAATTTCTGTCAAAGGCAGGACAGAGATTTGCTATTAAAGAATTGAAGATACAGGAAGCAAACAAACACGTTCCTACAAGTGAATCGCCTAAACATTCACCACAGTTACAATGCAGTTTTCACTCAGATGAAAGACGTATGCTTTCCTTCTTAAGAAGCGTTTTGAAAGACATTCACAGAGTGCTTCTACAAAGCCTTTTTACTGCCGTTGGCTTTTAAACGCGATTTCACTGGAATTTCTGTCAAACGCAAGACAGAGATTTGCTATTAAAGAATTGAAGATACAGAATGCAAACAAACACTTTCCTACAACTGACTCGCCTAAATATTCACCACAGTTCCAAAAACTGCATAGAATGCTGTTTTCACTCAGATGAAAGACGTATGCTTTCCTTCTTAAGAAGTGTTTTCAAAGACATTCACAGAGTGATTCTACAAAGCCTTTTTACTGACGTTGGCTTTTAAACGCGATTTCACTGGAATTTCGGTCAAACACAAGACACAAGATTTGCTGTTATAGAATTGAAGATACAGAATGCAAACAAACACTTCCCTACAAGTGAATCGCCTAACCATTCAACTCAGTTCTAAAAACTGAATAGAATGCAGTTTTCTCTCAGAGGAAAGACGTATGCTTTCCTTCTTAAGAAGTCTTTTCAAAGACATTCACAGAGTGATTCTACAAAGCCTTTTTACTGACATTGGCTTTTAAACGCGATTTCACTGGAATTTCTGTCAAACGCAAGACAGAGATTTAGTATTGAAGAATTGAAGATACAGAATGCAAACAAACACGTTCCTACAAGTGAATCGCCTAAACATTCACCACAGTTCAAAAAACTGCATAGAATGCAGTTTTCACTCAGATGAAAGATGTATGCTTTCCTTCTTAAGAAGTGTTTTCAAAGACATTCACAGAGTGATTCTACAAAGCCTTTTTACTGACATTGGCTTTTAAACGCGATTTCACTGGAATTTCTGTCAAACGCAAGACAGAGATTTGCTATTGAAGAATTGAACATACAGAATGCAAACAAACACGTTCCTACAATTGAATCGCCTAAACATTCACCACAGTTCCAAAAAGTGCATAGAATGCAGTTTTCACTCAGATGAAAGACGTATGCTTTCCTTCTTAAGAAGTGTTTTCAAAGACATTCACAGAGTGATTCTACAAAGCCTTTTTACTGACTTTGGCTTTTAAACGCGATTTCACTGGAATTTCTGTCAAACGCAAAACAGAGATTTGCTATTAAAGAATTGAAGATACAGAATGCAAACAAACACGTTCCTACAAGTGAATCGCCTAAACATTCACAACAGTTCCAAAAACATCATAGAATGCAGTTTTCTCTCAGAGGAAAGACGTATGCTTTCCTTCTTAAGAAGTGTTTTCAAAGACATTCACTGAGTGATTCTACAAAGCCTTTTTACTGCCGTTGGCTTTTAAACGCGATTTCACTGGAATTTCTGTCAAACGCAAGACAGAGATTTGCTATTAAAGAATTGAAGATACAGAATGCAAACAAACTCTTTCCTACAAGTGAATCGCCTAAAAATTCACCACAGTTCCAAAAACTGCATAGAATGCAGTTTTCACTCAGATGAAAGACGTATGCTTTCCTTCTTAAGAAGTGTTTTCAAAGACATTCACAGAGTGATTCTACAAAGCCTTTTTACTGACTTTGGCTTTTAAACACGATTTCACTGGAATTTCTGTCAAACGCAAGACAGAGATTTGCTAATAAAGAATTGAAGATACAGAATGCAAACAAACACGTTCCTACAAGTGAATCGCCTAAACATTCACCACAGTTCCAAAAACTGCATAGAATGCAGTTTTCACTCAGATGAAAGACTTATACTTTCCTTCTTAAGAAGCGTTTTCAAAGACATTCACCGAGTGAATCTACAATGCCTTTTTACTGATGTTGGCTTTTAAACGCGATTTCACTGAATTTCTGTCAAAGGCAAGGCAGAGATTTGCTATTAAAGAATTGAAGATACAGAATGCAAACAAACTCTTTCCTACAAGTGAATCGCCTAAACATTCACCACAGTTCCAAAAACTGCATAGAATGCAGTTTTCACTCAGATGAATGACGTATGCTTTCGTTCTTAAGAAGTGTATCAAAGACATTCACAGAGTGATTCTACAAAGCCTTTTTACTGTAGTTGGCTTTAAACGCGATTTCACTGGAATTTCTGTCAAACGCAAGACAGAGATTTGCTGTTAAAGAATTGAAGATACAGAATACAAACAAAAACTTCCCTACAAGTGAATCGCCTAACGATTAAACTCTGTTCTAAAAACTGAATAGAATGCAGTTTTCACTCAGATGAAAGACGTATGCTTTTAAGAAGTGTTTTCAAAGACATTCACAGAGTGATTCTACAGAGCCTTTTTACTGACGTTGGCTTTTAAACGCGACTTCACTGGAATTTCTGTCAAACGCAAGACAAAGATTTGCTATGAAAGAATTGAAGATACAGAATGCAAACAAACACTTTCCTACAGGTGAATCGCCTAAATATTCACCACAGTTCCAAAAACTGCAAAGAATGCAGTTTTCACTCAGATGAAAGACGTATGCTTTCCTTCTTAAGAAGTGTTTTCAAAGACATTCACAGAGTGATTCTACAAAGCCTTTTTACTGACGTTGGCTTTTAAACGCGATTTCACTGGAATTTCTGTCAAATGCATGACTGAGATTTGCTATTAAAGAATTGAAGACACAGAATGCAAAAAAACAGGTTCCTACAAGTGAATCGCCTAAACATTCACCACAGTTCCAAAAACTGCATAGAATGCGGTTTTCACTCAGATGAAAGACGTATGCTTTCGTTCTTAAGAAGTGTATCAAAGACATTCACAGAGTGATTCTACAAAGCCTTTTTACTGAAGTTGGCTTTAAACTCGATTTCACTGGAATTTCTGTCAAACGCAAGACAGAGATTTGCTGTTAAAGAATTGAAGATACAGAATACAAACAAAAACTTACCTACAAGTGAATCGCCTAATGATTAAACTCTGTTCTAAAAACTGAATAGAATGCAGTTTTCGCTCAGATGAAAGACGTATGCTTTTAAGAAGTGTTTTCAAAGACATTCACAGAGTGATTCTACAAAGCCTTTTTACTGACGTTGGCTTTTAAAGGTGATTTCACTGGAATTTCTGTCAAAGGCAGGACAGAGATTTGCTATTAAAGAATTGAAGATACAGGAAGCAAACAAACACGTTCCTACAAGTGAATCGCCTAAACATTCACCACAGTTACAATGCAGTTTTCACTCAGATGAAAGACATATGCTTTCCTTCTTAAGAAGCGTTTTCAAAGACATTCACAGAGTGCTTCTACAAAGCCTTTTTACTGCCCTTGGCTTTTAAACGCGATTTCACTGGAATTTCTGTCAAACGCAAGACAGAGATTTGCTATTAAAGAATTGAAGATACAGAATGCAAACAAACACTTTCCTACAACTGACTCGCCTAAATATTCACCACAGTTCCAAAAACTGCATAGAATGCTGTTTTCACTCAGATGAAAGACGTATGCTTTCCTTCTTAAGAAGTGTTTTCAAAGACATTCACAGAGTGATTCTACAAAGCCTTTTTACTGACGTTGGCTTTTAAACGCGATTTCACTGGAATTTCTGTCAAACACAATACAGAGATTTGCTATTAAAGAATTGAAGATACAGAATGCAAACAAACACTTCCCTACAAGTGAATCGCCTAAACATTCACCACAGTTCCATAAACTGCATAGAATGCAGTTTTCACTCAGATGAAAGACATATGCTTTCCTTCTTAAGAAGTGTTTTCAAAGACATTCACAGAGTGATTCTACAAAGCCCTTTTACTGACGTAGGTTTTTAAACGTGAATTCAGTGAAATTTCTGTCAAACGCAAGACACAAGATTTGCTGTTATAGAATTGAAGATACAGAATGCAAACAAACACTTCCCTACAAGTGAATCGCCTAACCATTCAACTCAGTTCTAAAAACTGAATAGAATGCAGTTTTCTCTCAGATGAAAGACATAAGCTTTCCTTCTTAAGAAGTGTTTTCAAAGACATTCACAGAGTGATTCTACAAAGCCTTTTTACTGACATTGGCTTTCAAACGCGATTTCACTGGAATTTCTGTCAAACGCAAAACAGAGATTTGCTATTAAAGAATTGAAGATACAGAATGCAAACAAACACGTTCCTACAAGTGAATCGCCTAAACATTCACAACAGTTCCAAAAACTGCAAAGAATGCAGTTTTCACTCAGATGAAAGACGTATGCTTTCCTTCTTAAGAAGTGTTTTCAAAGACATTCACAGAGTGATTCTACAAAGCCTTTTTACTGACGTTGGCTTTTAAACGCGATTTCACTGGAATTTCTGTCAAATGCAAGACTGAGATTTGCTATTAAAGAGCTGAAGACACAGAATGCAAAAAAACAGGTTCCTACAAGTGAATCGCCTAAACATTCACCACAGTTCCAAAAACTGCATAGAATGCAGTTTTCACTCAGATGAAATACGTATGCTTTCCTTCTTAAGAAGTGTTTTTAAAGACATTCACAGAGTGATTCTACAAAGCCTTTTTACTGACGTTGGCTTTTAAACGCGATTTCACTGGAATTTCTGTCAAACACAATACAGAGATTTGCTATTAAAGAATTGAAGATACAGAATGCAAACAAACACTTCCCTACAAGTGAATCGCCTAAACATTCACCACAGTTCCATAAACTGCATAGAATGCAGTTTTCACTCAGATGAAAGACATATGCTTTCCTTCTTAAGAAGTGTTTTCAAAGACATTCACAGAGTGATTCTACAAAGCCCTTTTACTGACGTAGGTTTTTAAACGTGAATTCAGTGAAATTTCTGTCAAACGCAAGACACAAGATTTGCTGTTATAGAATTGAAGATACAGAATGCAAACAAACACTTCCCTACAAGTGAATCGCCTAACCATTCAACTCAGTTCTAAAAACTGAATAGAATGCAGTTTTCTCTCAGAGGAAAGACGTATGCTTTCCTTCTTAAGAAGTGTTTTCAAAGACATTCACAGAGTGATTCTACAAAGCCTTTTTACTGACGTTGGCTTTTAAACGCGATTTCACTGGAATTTCTGTCAAATGCAAGACTGAGATTTGCTATTAAAGAATTGAAGACACAGAATGCAAAAAAACAGGTTCCTACAAGTGAATCGCCTAAACATTCACCACAGTTCCAATGCAGTTTTCACTCAGATGAAAGACTTATGCTTTCCTTCTTAAGAAGCGTTTTCAAAGACATTCACAGAGTGATTCTACAAAGCCTTTTTTACTCCCGTTGCTTTTAATCGCGATTTCACTGGAATTTCTGTCAAACGCAAGACAGAGATTTGCTATTAAAGAATTGAAGATACAGAATGCAAACAAACACGTTCCTACAAGTGAATCGCCTAAACATTCACAACAGTTCCAAAAACTGCAAAGAATGCAGTTTTCACTCAGATGAAAGACGTATGCTTTCCTTCTTAAGAAGTGTTTTCAAAGACATTCACAGAGTGATTCTACAAAGCCTTTTTACTGACGTTGGCTTTTAAACGCGATTTCACTGGAATTTCTGTCAAATGCAAGACTGAGATTTGCTATTAAAGAGCTGAAGACACAGAATGCAAAAAAACAGGTTCCTACAAGTGAATCGCCTAAACATTCACCACAGTTCCAAAAACTGCATAGAATGCAGTTTTCACTCAGATGAAATACGTATGCTTTCCTTCTTAAGAAGTGTTTTTAAAGACATTCACAGAGTGATTCTACAAAGCCTTTTTACTGACGTTGGCTTTTAAACGCGATTTCACTGGAATTTCTGTCAAACACAATACAGAGATTTGCTATTAAAGAATTGAAGATACAGAATGCAAACAAACACTTCCCTACAAGTGAATCGCCTAAACATTCACCACAGTTCCATAAACTGCATAGAATGCAGTTTTCACTCAGATGAAAGACATATGCTTTCCTTCTTAAGAAGTGTTTTCAAAGACATTCACAGAGTGATTCTACAAAGCCCTTTTACTGACGTAGGTTTTTAAACGTGAATTCAGTGAAATTTCTGTCAAACGCAAGACACAAGATTTGCTGTTATAGAATTGAAGATACAGAATGCAAACAAACACTTCCCTACAAGTGAATCGCCTAACCATTCAACTCAGTTCTAAAAACTGAATAGAATGCAGTTTTCTCTCAGAGGAAAGACGTATGCTTTCCTTCTTAAGAAGTGTTTTCAAAGACATTCACAGAGTGATTCTACAAAGCCTTTTTACTGACGTTGGCTTTTAAACGCGATTTCACTGGAATTTCTGTCAAATGCAAGACTGAGATTTGCTATTAAAGAATTGAAGACACAGAATGCAAAAAAACAGGTTCCTACAAGTGAATCGCCTAAACATTCACCACAGTTCCAATGCAGTTTTCACTCAGATGAAAGACTTATGCTTTCCTTCTTAAGAAGCGTTTTCAAAGACATTCACAGAGTGATTCTACAAAGCCTTTTTTACTCCCGTTGCTTTTAATCGCGATTTCACTGGAATTTCTGTCAAACGCAAGACAGAGATTTGCTATTAAAGAATTGAAGATACAGAATGCAAACAAACTCTTTCCTACAACTGACTCGCCTAAATATTCACCACAGTTCCAAAAACTGCATAGAATGCAGTTTTCACTCAGATGAAAGACGTATGCTTTCCTTCTTAAGAAGTGTTTTCAAAGACATTCACAGAGTGATTATACAAAGCCTTTTTACTGACGTTGGCTTTTAAATGCGATTTCACTGGAATTTCTGTCAAACGCAGAACAGAGATTTGCTATTAAAGAATTGAAGATACAGAATGCAAACAAACACGTTCCTACAAGTGAATCGCCTAAACATTCACAACAGTTCCAAAAATATCATAGAATGCACTTTTCACTCAGATGAAAGACGTATGCTTTCCTTCATAAGAAGCGTTTTCAAAGACATTCACAGAGAGATTCTACAAAGCCTTTTTACTGACATTGGCTTTTAAACGCGATTTCACTGGAATTTCTGTCAAAGGCAAGGCAGAGATTTGCTATTAAAGAATTGAAGATACAGAATGCAAACAAACTCTTTCCTACAAGTGAATCGCCTAACCATTCACCACAATTCCAAAAACTGCATAGAATGCAGTTTTCACTCAGATGAAAGACGTATGCTTTCCTTCTTAAGAAGTGTTTTCAAAGACATTCACAGAGTGATTCTACAAAGCCTTTTTACTGACTTTGGCTTTTAAACACGATTTCACTGGAATTTCTGTCAAACACAAGACAGAGATTTGCTAATAAAGAATTGAAGATACAGAATGCAAACAAACACGTTCCTACAAGTGAATCGCCTAAACATTCACCACAGTTCCAAAAACTGCATAGAATGCAGTTTTCACTCAGATGAAAGACTTATACTTTCCTTCTTAAGAAGCGTTTTCAAAGACATTCACAGAGTGAATCTACAATGCCTTTTTACTGATGTTGGCTTTTAAACGCGATTTCACTGGAATTTCTGTCAAAGGCAAGGCAGAGATTTGCTATTAAAGAATTGAAGATACAGAATGCAAACAAACTCTTTCCTACAAGTGAATCGCCTAAACATTCACCACAGTTCCAAAAACTGCATAGAACGCAGTTTTCACTCAGATGAAAGACTTATGCTTTCCTTCTTAAGAAGTGTTTTCAAAGACATTCACAGAGTGATTCTACAAAGCCTTTTTACTGAAGTTGGCTTTTAAACGCGATTTCACTGGAATTTCTGTCAAATGCAAGACTGAGATTTGCTTTTAAAGAATTGAAGACACAGAATGCAAAAAAACAGGTTCCTACAAGTGAATTGCCTAAACATTCACCAAAGTTCCAAAAACTGCATAGAATGCAGTTTTCACTCAGATGAATGACGTATGCTTTCGTTCTTAAGAAGTGTATCAAAGACATTCACAGAGTGATTCTACAAAGCCTTTTTACTGTAGTTGGCTTTAAACGCGATTTCACTGGAATTTCTGTCAAACGCAAGACAGAGATTTGCTGTTAAAGAATTGAAGATACAGAATACAAACAAAAACTTCCCTACAAGTGAATCGCCTAACGATTAAACTCTGTTCTAAAAACTGAATAGAATGCAGTTTTCACTCAGATGAAAGAAGTATGCTTTTAAGAAGTGTTTTCAAAGACATTCACAGAGTGATTCTACAGAGCCTTTTTACTGTCGTTGGCTTTTAAACGCGACTTCACTGGAATTTCTGTCAAACGCAAGACAAAGATTTGCTATTAAAGAATTGAAGATACAGAATACAAACAAAAACTTACCTACAAGTGAATCGCCTAATGATTAAACTCTGTTCTAAAAACTGAATAGAATGCAGTTTTCGCTCAGATGAAAGACGTATGCTTTTAAGAAGTGTTTTCAAAGACATTCACAGAGTGATTCTACAAAGCCTTTTTACTGACGTTGGCTTTTAAAGGTGATTTCACTGGAATTTCTGTCAAAGGCAGGAAAGAGATTTGCTATTAAAGAATTGAAGATACAGGAAGCAAACAAACACGTTCCTACAAGTGAATCGCCTAAACATTCACCACAGTTCCAATGCAGTTTTCACTCAGATGAAAGACGTATGCTTTCCTTCTTAAGAAGCGTTTTCAAAGACATTCACAGAGTGCTTCTACAAAGCCTTTTTACTGCCGTTGGCTTTTAAACGCGATTTCACTGGAATTTCTGTCAAACTCAAGACAGAGATTTGCTATTAAAGAATTGAAGATACAGAATGCAAACAAACACTTTCCTACAACTGACTCGCCTAAATATTCACCACAGTTCCAAAAACTGCATAGAATGCTGTTTTCACTCAGATGAAAGACGTATGCTTTCCTTCTTAAGAAGTGTTTTCAAAGACATTCACAGAGTGATTCTACAAAGCCTTTTTACTGACGTTGGCTTTTAAACGCGATTTCACTGGAATTTCGGTCAAACACAAGACACAAGATTTGCTGTTATAGAATTGAAGATACAGAATGCAAACAAACACTTCCCTACAAGTGAATCGCCTAACCATTCAACTCAGTTCTAAAAACTGAATAGAATGCAGTTTTCTCTCAGAGGAAAGATGTATGCTTTCCTTCTTAAGAAGTGTTTTCAAAGACATTCACAGAGTGATTCTACAAAGCCTTTTTACTGACATTGGCTTTTAAACGCGATTTCACTGGAATTTCTGTCAAACGCAAAACAGAGATTTGCTATTAAAGAATTGAAGATACAGAATGCAAACAAACACGTTCCTACAAGTGAATCGCTTAAACATTCACAACAGTTCCAAAAACATCATAGAATGCAGTTTACTCTCAGAGGAAAGACGTATGCTTTCCTTCTTAAGAAGTGTTTTCAAAGACATTCACAGAGTGATTCTACAAAGCCTTTTTACTGCCGTTGGCTTTTAAACGCGATTTCACTGGAATTTCTGTCAAACGCAAGACAGAGATTTGCTATTAAAGAATTGAAGATACAGAATGCAAACAAACTCTTTCCTACAAGTGAATCGCCTAAATATTCACCACAGTTCCAAAAACTGCATAGAATGCAGTTTTCACTCAGATGAAAGACATATGCTTTCCTTCTTAAGAAGTGTTTTCAAAGATATTCACAGAGTGATTCTACAAAGCCTTTTTACTGACGTTGGCTTTTAAACGCGATTTCACTGGAATTTCTGTCAAACGCAGAACAGAGATATGCTATTAAAGAATTGAAGATACAGAATGCAAACAAACACGTTCCTACAAGTGAATTGCCTAAACATTCACCACAGTTCGAAAAACTGCATAGAATGCAGTTTTCACTCAGATGAAATACGTATGCTTTCCTTCTTAAGAAGTGTTTTCAAAGACATTCACAGAGTGATTCTACAAAGCCTTTTTACTGACGTTGGCTTTTAAACGCGATTTCACTGGAATTTCTGTCAAACACAATACAGAGATTTGCTATTAAAGAATTGAAGATACAGAATGCAAACAAACACTTCCCTACAAGTGAATCGCCTAAACATTCACCACAGTTCCATAAACTGCATAGAATGCAGTTTTCACTCAGATGAAAGACATATGCTTTCCTTCTTAAGAAGTGTTTTCAAAGACATTCACAGAGTGATTCTACAAAGCCCTTTTACTGACGTAGGTTTTTAAACGTGAATTCAGTGAAATTTCTGTCAAACGCAAGACACAAGATTTGCTGTTATAGAATTGAAGATACAGAATGCAAACAAACACTTCCCTACAAGTGAATCGCCTAACCATTCAACTCAGTTCTAAAAACTGAATAGAATGCAGTTTTCTCTCAGAGGAAAGACGTATGCTTTCCTTCTTAAGAAGTGTTTTCAAAGACATTCACAGAGTGATTCTACAAAGCCTTTTTACTGACATTGGCTTTTAAACGCGATTTCACTGGAATTTCTGTCAAACGCAAAACAGAGATTTGCTATTAAAGAATTGAAGATACAGAATGCAAACAAACACGTTCCTACAAGTGAATCGCCTAAACATTCACAACAGTTCCAAAAACTGCAAAAAATGCAGTTTTCACTCAGATGAAAGACGTATGCTTTCCTTCTTAAGAAGTGTTTTCAAAGACATTCACAGAGTGATTCTACAAAGACTTTTTACTGAGGTTGGCTTTTAAACGCGATTTCACTGGAATTTCTGTCAAATGCAAGACTGAGATTTGCTATTAAAGAACTGAAGACACAGAATGCAAAAAAACAGGTTCCTACAAGTGAATCGCCTAAACATTCACCACAGTTCCAAAAACTGCATAGAATGCAGTTTTCACTCAGATGAAAGACGTATGCTTTCGTTCTTAAGAAGTGTATCAAAGACATTCACAGAGTGATTCTACAAAGCCTTTTTACTGAAGTTGGCTTTAAACTCAATTTCACTGGAATTTCTGTCAAACGCAAGACAGAGATTTGCTGTTAAAGAATTGAAGATACAGAATACAAACAAAAACTTACCTACAAGTGAATCGCCTAATGATTAAACTCTGTTCTAAAAACTGAATAGAATGCAGTTTTCACTCAGATGAAAGACGTATGCTTTTAAGAAGTGTTTTCAAAGACATTCACAGAGTGATTCTACAAAGCCTTTTTACTGACGTTGGCTTTTAAAGGCGATTTCACTGGAATTTCTGTCAAACGCAGGACAGAGATTTGCTATTAAAGAATTGAAGATACAGAATGCAAACAAACACGTTCCTACAAGTGAATCGCCTAAACATTCACCACAGTTCCAATGCAGTTTTCACTCAGATGAAAGACGTATGCTTTCCTTCTTAAGAAGCGTTTTCAAAGACATTCACAGAGTGATTCTACAAAGCCTTTATACTGCTGTTGGCTTTTAAACGCGATTTCACTGGAATTTCTGTCAAACGCAGGACAGAGATATGCTATTAAAGAATTGAAGATACAGAATGCAAACAAACACGTTCCTACAAGTGAATCGCCTAAACATTCACCACAGTTCCAAAAACTGCATAGAATGCAGTTTTCACTCAGATGAAAGACGTATGCTTTCCTTCTTAAGAAGTGTTTTCAAAGACATTCACAGAGTGATTCTACAAAGCCTTTTTACTGAAGTTGGCTTTAAACTCAATTTCACTGGAATTTCTGTCAAACGCAAGACAGAGATTTGCTATTAAAGAATTGAAGATACAGAATGCAAACAAACACGTTCCTACAAGTGAATTGCCTAAACATTCACCACAGTTCGAAAAACTGCATAGAATGCAGTTTTCACTCAGATGAAATACGTATGCTTTCCTTCTTAAGAAGTGTTTTCAAAGACATTCACAGAGTGATTCTACAAAGCCTTTTTACTGACGTTGGCTTTTAAACGCGATTTCACTGGAATTTCTGTCAAACACAATACAGAGATTTGCTATTAAAGAATTGAAGATACAGAATGCAAACAAACACTTCCCTACAAGTGAATCGCCTAAACATTCACCACAGTTCCATAAACTGCATAGAATGCAGTTTTCACTCAGATGAAAGACATATGCTTTCCTTCTTAAGAAGTGTTTTCAAAGACATTCACAGAGTGATTCTACAAAGCCCTTTTACTGACGTAGGTTTTTAAACGTGAATTCAGTGAAATTTCTGTCAAACGCAAGACACAAGATTTGCTGTTATAGAATTGAAGATACAGAATGCAAACAAACACTTCCCTACAAGTGAATCGCCTAACCATTCAACTCAGTTCTAAAAACTGAATAGAATGCAGTTTTCTCTCAGAGGAAAGACGTATGCTTTCCTTCTTAAGAAGTGTTTTCAAAGACATTCACAGAGTGATTCTACAAAGCCTTTTTACTGACATTGGCTTTTAAACGCGATTTCACTGGAATTTCTGTCAAACGCAAAACAGAGATTTGCTATTAAAGAATTGAAGATACAGAATGCAAACAAACACGTTCCTACAAGTGAATCGCCTAAACATTCACAACAGTTCCAAAAACTGCAAAGAATGCAGTTTTCACTCAGATGAAAGACGTATGCTTTCCTTCTTAAGAAGTGTTTTCAAAGACATTCACAGAGTGATTCTACAAAGCCTTTTTACTGAGGTTGGCTTTTAAACGCGATTTCACTGGAATTTCTGTCAAATGCAAGACTGAGATTTGCTATTAAAGAACTGAAGACACAGAATGCAAAAAAACAGATTCCTACAAGTGAATCGCCTAAACATTCACCACAGTTCCAAAAACTGCATAGAATGTAGTTTTCACTCAGATGAAAGACGTATGCTTTCTTTCTTAAGAAGTGTATCAAAGACATTCACAGAGTGATTCTACAAAGCCTTTTTACTGAAGTTGGCTTTAAACTCAATTTCACTGGAATTTCTGTCAAACGCAAGACAGAGATTTGCTGTTAAAGAATTGAAGATACAGAATACAAACAAAAACTTACCTACAAGTGAATCGCCTAATGATTAAACTCTGTTCTAAAAACTGAATAGAATGCAGTTTTCACTCAGATGAAAGACGTATGCTTTTAAGAAGTGTTTTCAAAGACATTCACAGAGTGATTCTACAAAGCCTTTTTACTGACGTTGGCTTTTAAAGGCGATTTCACTGGAATTTCTGTCAAACGCAGGACAGAGATTTGCTATTAAAGAATTGAAGATACAGAATGCAAACAAACACGTTCCTACAAGTGAATCGCCTAAACATTCACCACAGTTCCAATGCAGTTTTCACTCAGATGAAAGACGTATGCTTTCCTTCTTAAGAAGCGTTTTCAAAGACATTCACAGAGTGATTCTACAAAGCCTTTTTACTGCCGTTGGCTTTTAAACGCGATTTCACTGGAATTTCTGTCAAACGCAGGACAGAGATATGCTATTAAAGAATTGAAGATACAGAATGCAAACAAACACGTTCCTACAAGTGAATCGCCTAAACATTCACCACAGTTCCAAAAACTGCATAGAATGCAGTTTTCACTCAGATGAAAGACGTATGCTTTCCTTCTTAAGAAGTGTTTTCAAAGACATTCACAGAGTGATTCTACAAAGCCTTTTTACTGACATTGGCTTTTAAACGCGATTTCACTGGAATTTCTGTCAAACACAATACAGAGATTTGCTATTAAAGAATTGAAGATACAGAATGCAAACAAACACGTTCCTACAAGTGAATCGCCTAAACATTCACCACAGTTCCAAAAACTGCATAGAATGCAGTTTTCACTCAGATGAAAGACATATGCTTTCCTTCTTAAGAAGTGTTTTCAAAGACATTCAAAGAGTGACTCTATAAAGCCCTTTTACTGACGTAGGTTTTTAAACGTGATTTCACTGGAATTTCTGTCAAACGCAAGACAAGGATTTGCTATTGAAGAATTGAAGATACAGAATGCAAACAAACACGTTCCTACAAGTGAATCGCCTAAACATTCACCACAGTTCCAATGCAGTTTTCACTCAGATGAAAGAAGTATGCTTTTAAGAAGTGTTTTCAAAGACATTCACAGAGTGATTCTACAGAGCCTTTTTACTGTCGTTGGCTTTTAAACGCGACTTCACTGGAATTTCTGTCAAACGCAAGACAAAGATTTGCTATTAAAGAATTGAAGATACAGAATACAAACAAAAACTTACCTACAAGTGAATCGCCTAATGATTAAACTCTGTTCTAAAAACTGAATAGAATGCAGTTTTCGCTCAGATGAAAGACGTATGCTTTTAAGAAGTGTTTTCAAAGACATTCACAGAGTGATTCTACAAAGCCTTTTTACTGACGTTGGCTTTTAAAGGTGATTTCACTGGAATTTCTGTCAAAGGCAGGAAAGAGATTTGCTATTAAAGAATTGAAGATACAGGAAGCAAACAAACACGTTCCTACAAGTGAATCGCCTAAACATTCACCACAGTTCCAATGCAGTTTTCACTCAGATGAAAGACGTATGCTTTCCTTCTTAAGAAGCGTTTTCAAAGACATTCACAGAGTGCTTCTACAAAGCCTTTTTACTGCCGTTGGCTTTTAAACGCGATTTCACTGGAATTTCTGTCAAACTCAAGACAGAGATTTGCTATTAAAGAATTGAAGATACAGAATGCAAACAAACACTTTCCTACAACTGACTCGCCTAAATATTCACCACAGTTCCAAAAACTGCATAGAATGCTGTTTTCACTCAGATGAAAGACGTATGCTTTCCTTCTTAAGAAGTGTTTTCAAAGACATTCAAAGAGTGACTCTATAAAGCCCTTTTACTGACTTAAGTTTTTAAACGTGATTTCAGTGAAATTTCTGTCAAACGCAAGACACTAGATTTGCTGTTATAGAATTGAAGATACAGAATGCAAACAAACACTTCCCTACAAGTGAATCGCCTAACCATTCAACTCAGTTCTAAAAACTGAATAGAATGCAGTTTTCTCTCAGAGGAAAGATGTATGCTTTCCTTCTTAAGAAGTGTTTTCAAAGACATTCACAGAGTGATTCTACAAAGCCTTTTTACTGACATTGGCTTTTAAAAGCGATTTCACTGGAATTTCTGTCAAACGCAAAACAGAGATTTGCTATTAAAGAATTGAAGATACAGAATGC
Organism: Phyllotis vaccarum; assembly: GCA_033318265.1. NCBI lineage: Eukaryota > Metazoa > Chordata > Mammalia > Rodentia > Cricetidae > Phyllotis > Phyllotis vaccarum. The sequence goes on from JARWLC010000017.1 coordinate 63,275,403, forward strand.
AAACAAACACGTTCCTACAAGTGAATCGCCTAAACATTCACAACAGTTCCAAAAACATCATAGAATGCAGTTTACTCTCAGAGGAAAGACGTATGCTTTCCTTCTTAAGAAGTGTTTTCAAAGACATTCACAGAGTGATTCTACAAAGCCTTTTTACTGACATTGGCTTTTAAACGCGATTTCACTGGAATTTCTGTCAAACGCAAGACAGAGATTTGCTATTAAAGAATTGAAGATACAGAATGCAAACAAACTCTTTCCTACAAGTGAATCGCCTAAATATTCACCACAGTTCCAAAAACTGCATAGAATGCAGTTTTCACTCAGATGAAAGACATATGCTTTCCTTCTTAAGAAGTGTTTTCAAAGATATTCACAGAGTGATTCTACAAAGCCTTTTTACTGACGTTGGCTTTTAAACGCGATTTCACTGGAATTTCTGTCAAACGCAGAACAGAGATATGCTATTAAAGAATTGAAGATACAGAATGCAAACAAACACGTTCCTACAAGTGAATTGCCTAAACATTCACCACAGTTCGAAAAACTGCATAGAATGCAGTTTTCACTCAGATGAAATACGTATGCTTTCCTTCTTAAGAAGTGTTTTCAAAGACATTCACAGAGTGATTCTACAAAGCCTTTTTACTGACGTTGGCTTTTAAACGCGATTTCACTGGAATTTCTGTCAAACACAATACAGAGATTTGCTATTAAAGAATTGAAGATACAGAATGCAAACAAACACTTCCCTACAAGTGAATCGCCTAAACATTCACCACAGTTCCATAAACTGCATAGAATGCAGTTTTCACTCAGATGAAAGACATATGCTTTCCTTCTTAAGAAGTGTTTTCAAAGACATTCACAGAGTGATTCTACAAAGCCCTTTTACTGACGTAGGTTTTTAAACGTGAATTCAGTGAAATTTCTGTCAAACGCAAGACACAAGATTTGCTGTTATAGAATTGAAGATACAGAATGCAAACAAACACTTCCCTACAAGTGAATCGCCTAACCATTCAACTCAGTTCTAAAAACTGAATAGAATGCAGTTTTCTCTCAGAGGAAAGACGTATGCTTTCCTTCTTAAGAAGTGTTTTCAAAGACATTCACAGAGTGATTCTACAAAGCCTTTTTACTGACATTGGCTTTTAAAGGCGATTTCACTGGAATTTCTGTCAAACGCAAAACAGAGATTTGCTATTAAAGAATTGAAGATACAGAATGCAAACAAACACGTTCCTACAAGTGAATCGCCTAAACATTCACAACAGTTCCAAAAACTGCAAAGAATGCAGTTTTCACTCAGATGAAAGACGTATGCTTTCCTTCTTAAGAAGTGTTTTCAAAGACATTCACAGAGTGATTCTATAAAGCCTTTTTACTGAGGTTGGCTTTTAAACGCGATTTCACTGGAATTTCTGTCAAATGCAAGACTGAGATTTGCTATTAAAGAACTGAAGACACAGAATGCAAAAAAACAGGTTCCTACAAGTGAATCGCCTAAACATTCACCACAGTTCCAAAAACTGCATAGAATGCAGTTTTCACTCAGATGAAAGACGTATGCTTTCGTTCTTAAGAAGTGTATCAAAGACATTCACAGAGTGATTCTACAAAGCCTTTTTACTGAAGTTGGCTTTAAACTCAATTTCACTGGAATTTCTGTCAAACGCAAGACAGAGATTTGCTATTAAAGAATTGAAGATACAGAATGCAAACAAACACGTTCCTACAAGTGAATTGCCTAAACATTCACCACAGTTCGAAAAACTGCATAGAATGCAGTTTTCACTCAGATGAAATACGTATGCTTTCCTTCTTAAGAAGTGTTTTCAAAGACATTCACAGAGTGATTCTACAAAGCCTTTTTACTGACGTTGGCTTTTAAACGCGATTTCACTGGAATTTCTGTCAAACACAATACAGAGATTTGCTATTAAAGAATTGAAGATACAGAATGCAAACAAACACTTCCCTACAAGTGAATCGCCTAAACATTCACCACAGTTCCATAAACTGCATAGAATGCAGTTTTCACTCAGATGAAAGACATATGCTTTCCTTCTTAAGAAGTGTTTTCAAAGACATTCACAGAGTGATTCTACAAAGCCCTTTTACTGACGTAGGTTTTTAAACGTGAATTCAGTGAAATTTCTGTCAAACGCAAGACACAAGATTTGCTGTTATAGAATTGAAGATACAGAATGCAAACAAACACGTTCCTACAAGTGAATCGCCTAAACATTCACCACAGTTCCAATGCAGTTTTCACTCAGATGAAAGACGTATGCTTTCCTTCTTAAGAAGCGTTTTCAAAGACATTCACAGAGTGATTCTACAAAGCCTTTTTACTGCCGTTGGCTTTTAAACGCGATTTCACTGGAATTTCTGTCAAACGCAGGACAGAGATATGCTATTAAAGAATTGAAGATACAGAATGCAAACAAACACGTTCCTACAAGTGAATTGCCTAAACATTCACCACAGTTCCAAAAACTGCATAGAATGCAGTTTTCACTCAGATGAAAGACGTATGCTTTCCTTCTTAAGAAGTGTTTTCAAAGACATTCACAGAGTGATTCTACAAAGCCTTTTTACTGACATTGGCTTTTAAACGCGATTTCACTGGAATTTCTGTCAAACACAATACAGAGATTTGCTATTAAAGAATTGAAGATACAGAATGCAAACAAACACGTTCCTACAAGTGAATCGCCTAAACATTCACCACAGTTCCAAAAACTGCATAGAATGCAGTTTTCACTCAGATGAAAGACATATGCTTTCCTTCTTAAGAAGTGTTTTCAAAGACATTCAAAGAGTGACTCTATAAAGCCCTTTTACTGACGTAGGTTTTTAAACGTGATTTCACTGGAATTTCTGTCAAACGCAAGACAAGGATTTGCTATTGAAGAATTGAAGATACAGAATGCAAACAAACACGTTCCTACAAGTGAATCGCCTAAACATTCACCACAGTTCCAATGCAGTTTTCACTCAGATGAAAGAAGTATGCTTTTAAGAAGTGTTTTCAAAGACATTCACAGAGTGATTCTACAGAGCCTTTTTACTGTCGTTGGCTTTTAAACGCGACTTCACTGGAATTTCTGTCAAACGCAAGACAAAGATTTGCTATTAAAGAATTGAAGATACAGAATACAAACAAAAACTTACCTACAAGTGAATCGCCTAATGATTAAACTCTGTTCTAAAAACTGAATAGAATGCAGTTTTCGCTCATATGAAAGACGTATGCTTTTAAGAAGTGTTTTCAAAGACATTCACAGAGTGATTCTACAAAGCCTTTTTACTGACGTTGGCTTTTAAAGGTGATTTCACTGGAATTTCTGTCAAAGGCAGGAAAGAGATTTGCTATTAAAGAATTGAAGATACAGGAAGCAAACAAACACGTTCCTACAAGTGAATCGCCTAAACATTCACCACAGTTCCAATGCAGTTTTCACTCAGATGAAAGACGTATGCTTTCCTTCTTAAGAAGCGTTTTCAAAGACATTCACAGAGTGCTTCTACAAAGCCTTTTTACTGCCGTTGGCTTTTAAACGCGATTTCACTGGAATTTCTGTCAAACTCAAGACAGAGATTTGCTATTAAAGAATTGAAGATACAGAATGCAAACAAACACTTTCCTACAACTGACTCGCCTAAATATTCACCACAGTTCCAAAAACTGCATAGAATGCTGTTTTCACTCAGATGAAAGACGTATGCTTTCCTTCTTAAGAAGTGTTTTCAAAGATATTCAAAGAGTGACTCTATAAAGCCCTTTTACTGACTTAAGTTTTTAAACGTGATTTCAGTGAAATTTCTGTCAAACGCAAGACACTAGATTTGCTGTTATAGAATTGAAGATACAGAATGCAAACAAACACTTCCCTACAAGTGAATCGCCTAACCATTCAACTCAGTTCTAAAAACTGAATAGAATGCAGTTTTCTCTCAGAGGAAAGATGTATGCTTTCCTTCTTAAGAAGTGTTTTCAAAGACATTCACAGAGTGATTCTACAAAGCCTTTTTACTGACATTGGCTTTTAAACGCGATTTCACTGGAATTTCTGTCAAACGCAAAACAGAGATTTGCTATTAAAGAATTGAAGATACAGAATGCAAACAAACACGTTCCTACAAGTGAATCGCCTAAACATTCACAACAGTTCCAAAAACATCATAGAATGCAGTTTACTCTCAGAGGAAAGACGTATGCTTTCCTTCTTAAGAAGTGTTTTCAAAGACATTCACAGAGTGATTCTACAAAGCCTTTTTACTGCCGTTGGCTTTTAAACGCGATTTCACTGGAATTTCTGTCAAACGCAAGACAGAGATTTGCTATTAAAGAATTGAAGATACAGAATGCAAACAAACTCTTTCCTACAAGTGAATCGCCTAAATATTCACCACAGTTCCAAAAACTGCATAGAATGCAGTTTTCACTCAGATGAAAGACATATGCTTTCCTTCTTAAGAAGTGTTTTCAAAGATATTCACAGAGTGATTCTACAAAGCCTTTTTACTGACGTTGGCTTTTAAACGCGATTTCACTGGAATTTCTGTCAAACGCAGAACAGAGATATGCTATTAAAGAATTGAAGATACAGAATGCAAACAAACACGTTCCTACAAGTGAATTGCCTAAACATTCACCACAGTTCGAAAAACTGCATAGAATGCAGTTTTCACTCAGATGAAATACGTATGCTTTCCTTCTTAAGAAGTGTTTTCAAAGACATTCACAGAGTGATTCTACAAAGCCTTTTTACTGATGTTGGCTTTTAAACGCGATTTCACTGGAATTTCTGTCAAACACAATACAGAGATTTGCTATTAAAGAATTGAAGATACAGAATGCAAACAAACACTTACCTACAAGTGAATCGCCTAAACATTCACCACAGTTCCATAAACTGCATAGAATGCAGTTTTCACTCAGATGAAAGACATATGCTTTCCTTCTTAAGAAGTGTTTTCAAAGACATTCACAGAGTGATTCTACAAAGCCCTTTTACTGACGTAGGTTTTTAAACGTGAATTCAGTGAAATTTCTGTCAAACGCAAGACACAAGATTTGCTGTTATAGAATTGAAGATACAGAATGCAAACAAACACTTCCCTACAAGTGAATCGCCTAACCATTCAACTCAGTTCTAAAAACTGAATAGAATGCAGTTTTCTCTCAGAGGAAAGACGTATGCTTTCCTTCTTAAGAAGTGTTTTCAAAGACATTCACAGAGTGATTCTACAAAGCCTTTTTACTGACATTGGCTTTTAAAGGCGATTTCACTGGAATTTCTGTCAAACGCAAAACAGAGATTTGCTATTAAAGAATTGAAGATACAGAATGCAAACAAACACGTTCCTACAAGTGAATCGCCTAAACATTCACAACAGTTCCAAAAACTGCAAAGAATGCAGTTTTCACTCAGATGAAAGACGTATGCTTTCCTTCTTAAGAAGTGTTTTCAAAGACATTCACAGAGTGATTCTACAAAGCCTTTTTACTGAGGTTGGCTTTTAAACGCGATTTCACTGGAATTTCTGTCAAATGCAAGACTGAGATTTGCTATTAAAGAACTGAAGACACAGAATGCAAAAAAACAGGTTCCTACAAGTGAATCGCCTAAACATTCACCACAGTTCCAAAAACTGCATAGAATGCAGTTTTCACTCAGATGAAAGACGTATGCTTTCGTTCTTAAGAAGTGTATCAAAGACATTCACAGAGTGATTCTACAAAGCCTTTTTACTGAAGTTGGCTTTAAACTCAATTTCACTGGAATTTCTGTCAAACGCAAGACAGAGATTTGCTGTTAAAGAATTGAAGATACAGAATACAAACAAAAACTTACCTACAAGTGAATCGCCTAATGATTAAACTCTGTTCTAAAAACTGAATAGAATGCAGTTTTCACTCAGATGAAAGACGTATGCTTTTAAGAAGTGTTTTCAAAGACATTCACAGAGTGATTCTACAAAGCCTTTTTACTGACGTTGGCTTTTAAAGGCGATTTCACTGGAATTTCTGTCAAACGCAGGACAGAGATTTGCTATTAAAGAATTGAAGATACAGAATGCAAACAAACACGTTCCTACAAGTGAATCGCCTAAACATTCACCACAGTTCCAATGCAGTTTTCACTCAGATGAAAGACGTATGCTTTCCTTCTTAAGAAGCGTTTTCAAAGACATTCACAGAGTGATTCTACAAAGCCTTTATACTGCCGTTGGCTTTTAAACGCGATTTCACTAGAATTTCTGTCAAACGCAGGACAGAGATATGCTATTAAAGAATTGAAGATACAGAATGCAAACAAACACGTTCCTACAAGTGAATCGCCTAAACATTCACCACAGTTCCAAAAACTGCATAGAATGCAGTTTTCACTCAGATGAAAGACGTATGCTTTCCTTCTTAAGAAGTGTTTTCAAAGACATTCACAGAGTGATTCTACAAAGCCTTTTTACTGACATTGGCTTTTAAACGCGATTTCACTGGAATTTCTGTCAAACACAATACAGAGATTTGCTATTAAAGAATTGAAGATACAGAATGCAAACAAACACGTTCCTACAAGTGAATCGCCTAAACATTCACCACAGTTCCAAAAACTGCATAGAATGCAGTTTTCACTCAGATGAAAGACATAAGCTTTCCTTCTTAAGAAGTGTTTTCAAAGACATTCAAAGAGTGACTCTATAAAGCCCTTTTACTGACATAGGTTTTTAAACGTGATTTCAGTGAAATTTCTGTCAAACGCAAGACACTAGATTTGCTGTTATAGAATTGAAGATACATAATGCAAACAAACACTTCCCTACAAGTGAATCGCCTAACCATTCAACTCAGTTCTAAAAACTGAATAGAATGCAGTTTTCTCTCAGAGGAAAGACGTATGCTTTCCTTCTTAAGAAGTGTTTTCAAAGACATTCACAGAGTGATTCTACAAAGCCTTTTTACTCACATTGGCTTTTAAACGCGATTTCACTGGAATTTCTGTCAAACGCAAAACAGAGATTTGGTATTAAAGAATTGAAGATACAGAATGCAAACAAACACGTTCCTACAAGTGAATCGCCTAAACATTCACAACAGTTCCAAAAACATCATAGAATGCACTTTTCACTCAGATGAAAGACATATGCTTTCCTTCTTAAGAAGCGTTTTCAAAGACATTCACAGAGTGATTCTACAAAGCCTTTTTACTGCCGTTGGCTTTTAAACGCGATTTCACTGGAATTTCTGTCAAACGCAAGACAGAGATTTGCTATTAAAGAATTGAAGATACAGAATGCAAACAAACTCTTTCCTACAAGTGAATCGCCTAAATATTCACCACAGTTCCAAAAACTGCATAGAATGCAGTTTTCACTCAGATGAAAGACATATGCTTTCCTTCTTAAGAAGTGTTTTCAAAGACATTCACAGAGTGATTCTACAAAGCCTTTTTACTGACGTTGGCTTTTAAACGCGATTTCACTGGAATTTCTGTCAAACGCAGAACAGAGATATGCTATTAAAGAATTGAAGATACAGAATGCAAACAAACACGTTCCTACAAGTGAATTGCCTAAACATTCACCACAGTTCGAAAAACTGCATAGAATGCAGTTTTCACTCAGATGAAATACGTATGCTTTCCTTCTTAAGAAGTGTTTTCAAAGACATTCACAGAGTGATTCTACAAAGCCTTTTTACTGACGTTGGCTTTTAAACGCGATTTCACTGGAATTTCTGTCAAACACAATACAGAGATTTGCTATTAAAGAATTGAAGATACAGAATGCAAACAAACACTTCCCTACAAGTGAATCGCCTAAACATTCACCACAGTTCCATAAACTGCATAGAATGCAGTTTTCACTCAGATGAAAGACATATGCTTTCCTTCTTAAGAAGTGTTTTCAAAGACATTCACAGAGTGATTCTACAAAGCCCTTTTACTGACGTAGGTTTTTAAACGTGAATTCAGTGAAATTTCTGTCAAACGCAAGACACAAGATTTGCTGTTATAGAATTGAAGATACAGAATGCAAACAAACACTTCCCTACAAGTGAATCGCCTAACCATTCAACTCAGTTCTAAAAACTGAATAGAATGCAGTTTTCTCTCAGAGGAAAGACGTATGCTTTCCTTCTTAAGAAGTGTTTTCAAAGACATTCACAGAGTGATTCTACAAAGCCTTTTTACTGACATTGGCTTTTAAAGGCGATTTCACTGGAATTTCTGTCAAACGCAAAACAGAGATTTGCTATTAAAGAATTGAAGATACAGAATGCAAACAAACACGTTCCTACAAGTGAATCGCCTAAACATTCACAACAGTTCCAAAAACTGCAAAGAATGCAGTTTTCACTCAGATGAAAGACGTATGCTTTCCTTCTTAAGAAGTGTTTTCAAAGACATTCACAGAGTGATTCTATAAAGCCTTTTTACTGAGGTTGGCTTTTAAACGCGATTTCACTGGAATTTCTGTCAAATGCAAGACTGAGATTTGCTATTAAAGAACTGAAGACACAGAATGCAAAAAAACAGGTTCCTACAAGTGAATCGCCTAAACATTCACCACAGTTCCAAAAACTGCATAGAATGCAGTTTTCACTCAGATGAAAGACGTATGCTTTCGTTCTTAAGAAGTGTATCAAAGACATTCACAGAGTGATTCTACAAAGCCTTTTTACTGAAGTTGGCTTTAAACTCAATTTCACTGGAATTTCTGTCAAACGCAAGACAGAGATTTGCTATTAAAGAATTGAAGATACAGAATGCAAACAAACACGTTCCTACAAGTGAATTGCCTAAACATTCACCACAGTTCGAAAAACTGCATAGAATGCAGTTTTCACTCAGATGAAATACGTATGCTTTCCTTCTTAAGAAGTGTTTTCAAAGACATTCACAGAGTGATTCTACAAAGCCTTTTTACTGACGTTGGCTTTTAAACGCGATTTCACTGGAATTTCTGTCAAACACAATACAGAGATTTGCTATTAAAGAATTGAAGATACAGAATGCAAACAAACACTTCCCTACAAGTGAATCGCCTAAACATTCACCACAGTTCCATAAACTGCATAGAATGCAGTTTTCACTCAGATGAAAGACATATGCTTTCCTTCTTAAGAAGTGTTTTCAAAGACATTCACAGAGTGATTCTACAAAGCCCTTTTACTGACGTAGGTTTTTAAACGTGAATTCAGTGAAATTTCTGTCAAACGCAAGACACAAGATTTGCTGTTATAGAATTGAAGATACAGAATGCAAACAAACACTTCCCTACAAGTGAATCGCCTAACCATTCAACTCAGTTCTAAAAACTGAATAGAATGCAGTTTTCTCTCAGAGGAAAGACGTATGCTTTCCTTCTTAAGAAGTGTTTTCAAAGACATTCACAGAGTGATTCTACAAAGCCTTTTTACTGACATTGGCTTTTAAACGCGATTTCACTGGAATTTCTGTCAAACGCAAAACAGAGATTTGCTATTAAAGAATTGAAGATACAGAATGCAAACAAACACGTTCCTACAAGTGATTCGCCTAAACATTCACAACAGTTCCAAAAACTGCAAAGAATGCAGTTTTCACTCAGATGAAAGACGTATGCTTTCCTTCTTAAGAAGTGTTTTCAAAGACATTCACAGAGTGATTCTACAAAGCCTTTTTACTGAGGTTGGCTTTTAAACGCGATTTCACTGGAATTTCTGTCAAATGCAAGACTGAGATTTGCTATTAAAGAACTGAAGACACAGAATGCAAAAAAACAGATTCCTACAAGTGAATCGCCTAAACATTCACCACAGTTCCAAAAACTGCATAGAATGTAGTTTTCACTCAGATGAAAGACGTATGCTTTCTTTCTTAAGAAGTGTATCAAAGACATTCACAGAGTGATTCTACAAAGCCTTTTTACTGAAGTTGGCTTTAAACTCAATTTCACTGGAATTTCTGTCAAACGCAAGACAGAGATTTGCTGTTAAAGAATTGAAGATACAGAATACAAACAAAAACTTACCTACAAGTGAATCGCCTAATGATTAAACTCTGTTCTAAAAACTGAATAGAATGCAGTTTTCACTCAGATGAAAGACGTATGCTTTTAAGAAGTGTTTTCAAAGACATTCACAGAGTGATTCTACAAAGCCTTTTTACTGACGTTGGCTTTTAAAGGCGATTTCACTGGAATTTCTGTCAAACGCAGGACAGAGATTTGATATTAAAGAATTGAAGATACAGAATGCAAACAAACACGTTCCTACAAGTGAATCGCCTAAACATTCACCACAGTTCCAATGCAGTTTTCACTCAGATGAAAGACGTATGCTTTCCTTCTTAAGAAGCGTTTTCAAAGACATTCACAGAGTGATTCTACAAAGCCTTTTTACTGCCGTTGGCTTTTAAACGCGATTTCACTGGAATTTCTGTCAAACGCAGGACAGAGATATGCTATTAAAGAATTGAAGATACAGAATGCAAACAAACACGTTCCTACAAGTGAATCGCCTAAACATTCACCACAGTTCCAAAAACTGCATAGAATGCAGTTTTCACTCAGATGAAAGACGTATGCTTTCCTTCTTAAGAAGTGTTTTCAAAGACATTCACAGAGTGATTCTACAAAGCCTTTTTACTGACATTGGCTTTTAAACGCGATTTCACTGGAATTTCTGTCAAACACAATACAGAGATTTGCTATTAAAGAATTGAAGATACAGAATGCAAACAAACACGTTCCTACAAGTGAATCGCCTAAACATTCACCACAGTTCCAAAAACTGCATAGAATGCAGTTTTCACTCAGATGAAAGACATATGCTTTCCTTCTTAAGAAGTGTTTTCAAAGACATTCAAAGAGTGACTCTATAAAGCCCTTTTACTGACATAGGTTTTTAAACGTGATTTCAGTGAAATTTCTGTCAAACGCAAGACACTAGATTTGCTGTTATAGAATTGAAGATACAGAATGCAAACAAACACTTCCCTACAAGTGAATCGCCTAACCATTCAACTCAGTTCTAAAAACTGAATAGAATGCAGTTTTCTCTCAGAGGAAAGACGTATGCTTTCCTTCTTAAGAAGTGTTTTCAAAGACATTCACAGAGTGATTCTACAAAGCCTTTTTACTCACATTGGCTTTTAAACGCGATTTCACTGGAATTTCTGTCAAACGCAAAACAGAGATTTGGTATTAAAGAATTGAAGATACAGAATGCAAACAAACACGTTCCTACAAGTGAATCGCCTAAACATTCACAACAGTTCCAAAAACATCATAGAATGCACTTTTCACTCAGATGAAAGACATATGCTTTCCTTCTTAAGAAGCGTTTTCAAAGACATTCACAGAGTGATTCTACAAAGCCTTTTTACTGCCGTTGGCTTTTAAACACGATTTCACTGGAATTTCTGTCAAACGCAAGACAGAGATTTGCTATTAAAGAATTGAAGATACAGAATGCAAACAAACTCTTTCCTACAAGTGAATCGCCTAAATATTCACCACAGTTCCAAAAACTGCATAGAATGCAGTTTTCACTCAGATGAAAGACATATGCTTTCCTTCTTAAGAAGTGTTTTCAAAGACATTCACAGAGTGATTCTACAAAGCCTTTTTACTGACGTTGGCTTTTAAACGCGATTTCACTGGAATTTCTGTCAAACGCAGAACAGAGATATGCTATTAAAGAATTGAAGATACAGAATGCAAACAAACACGTTCCTACAAGTGAATCGCCTAAACATTCACCACAGTTCCAATGCAGTTTTCACTCAGATGAAAGACGTATGCTTTCCTTCTTAAGAAGCGTTTTCAAAGACATTCACAGAGTGATTCTACAAAGCCTTTTTACTGCCGTTGGCTTTTAAACGCGATTTCACTGGAATTTCTGTCAAACGCAGGACAGAGATATGCTATTAAAGAATTGAAGATACAGAATGCAAACAAACACGTTCCTACAAGTGAATCGCCTAAACATTCACCACAGTTCCAAAAACTGCATAGAATGCAGTTTTCACTCAGATGAAAGACGTATGCTTTCCTTCTTAAGAAGTGTTTTCAAAGACATTCACAGAGTGATTCTACAAAGCCTTTTTACTGACATTGGCTTTTAAACGCGATTTCACTGGAATTTCTGTCAAACACAATACAGAGATTTGCTATTAAAGAATTGAAGATACAGAATGCAAACAAACACGTTCCTACAAGTGAATCGCCTAAACATTCACCACAGTTCCAAAAACTGCATAGAATGCAGTTTTCACTCAGATGAAAGACATATGCTTTCCTTCTTAAGAAGTGTTTTCAAAGACATTCAAAGAGTGACTCTATAAAGCCCTTTTACTGACATAGGTTTTTAAACGTGATTTCAGTGAAATTTCTGTCAAACGCAAGACACTAGATTTGCTGTTATAGAATTGAAGATACAGAATGCAAACAAACACTTCCCTACAAGTGAATCGCCTAACCATTCAACTCAGTTCTAAAAACTGAATAGAATGCAGTTTTCTCTCAGAGGAAAGACGTATGCTTTCCTTCTTAAGAAGTGTTTTCAAAGACATTCACAGAGTGATTCTACAAAGCCTTTTTACTCACATTGGCTTTTAAACGCGATTTCACTGGAATTTCTGTCAAACGCAAAACAGAGATTTGGTATTAAAGAATTGAAGATACAGAATGCAAACAAACACGTTCCTACAAGTGAATCGCCTAAACATTCACAACAGTTCCAAAAACATCATAGAATGCACTTTTCACTCAGATGAAAGACATATGCTTTCCTTCTTAAGAAGCGTTTTCAAAGACATTCACAGAGTGATTCTACAAAGCCTTTTTACTGCCGTTGGCTTTTAAACACGATTTCACTGGAATTTCTGTCAAACGCAAGACAGAGATTTGCTATTAAAGAATTGAAGATACAGAATGCAAACAAACTCTTTCCTACAAGTGAATCGCCTAAATATTCACCACAGTTCCAAAAACTGCATAGAATGCAGTTTTCACTCAGATGAAAGACATATGCTTTCCTTCTTAAGAAGTGTTTTCAAAGACATTCACAGAGTGATTCTACAAAGCCTTTTTACTGACGTTGGCTTTTAAACGCGATTTCACTGGAATTTCTGTCAAACGCAGAACAGAGATATGCTATTAAAGAATTGAAGATACAGAATGCAAACAAACACGTTCCTACAAGTGAATTGCCTAAACATTCACCACAGTTCGAAAAACTGCATAGAATGCAGTTTTCACTCAGATGAAATACGTATGCTTTCCTTCTTAAGAAGTGTTTTCAAAGACATTCACAGAGTGATTCTACAAAGCCTTTTTACTGACGTTGGCTTTTAAACGCGATTTCACTGGAATTTCTGTCAAACACAATACAGAGATTTGCTATTAAAGAATTGAAGATACAGAATGCAAACAAACACTTCCCTACAAGTGAATCGCCTAAACATTCACCACAGTTCCATAAACTGCATAGAATGCAGTTTTCACTCAGATGAAAGACATATGCTTTCCTTCTTAAGAAGTGTTTTCAAAGACATTCACAGAGTGATTCTACAAAGCCCTTTTACTGACGTAGGTTTTTAAACGTGAATTCAGTGAAATTTCTGTCAAACGCAAGACACAAGATTTGCTGTTATAGAATTGAAGATACAGAATGCAAACAAACACTTCCCTACAAGTGAATCGCCTAACCATTCAACTCAGTTCTAAAAACTGAATAGAATGCAGTTTTCTCTCAGAGGAAAGACGTATGCTTTCCTTCTTAAGAAGTGTTTTCAAAGACATTCACAGAGTGATTCTACAAAGCCTTTTTACTGACATTGGCTTTTAAACGCGATTTCACTGGAATTTCTGTCAAACGCAAAACAGAGATTTGCTATTAAAGAATTGAAGATACAGAATGCAAACAAACACTTTCCTACAAGTGAATCGCCTAAACATTCACAACAGTTCCAAAAACTGCAAAGAATGCAGTTTTCACTCAGATGAAAGACGTATGCTTTCCTTCTTAAGAAGTGTTTTCAAAGACATTCACAGAGTGATTCTACAAAGCCTTTTTACTGAGGTTGGCTTTTAAACGCGATTTCACTGGAATTTCTGTCAAATGCAAGACTGAGATTTGCTATTAAAGAACTGAAGACACAGAATGCAAAAAAACAGGTTCCTACAAGTGAATCGCCTAAACATTCACCACAGTTCCAAAAACTGCATAGAATGCAGTTTTCACTCAGATGAAAGACGTATGCTTTCGTTCTTAAGAAGTGTATCAAAGACATTCACAGAGTGATTCTACAAAGCCTTTTTACTGAAGTTGGCTTTAAACTCAATTTCACTGGAATTTCTGTCAAACGCAAGACAGAGATTTGCTGTTAAAGAATTGAAGATACAGAATACAAACAAAAACTTACCTACAAGTGAATCGCCTAATGATTAAACTCTGTTCTAAAAACTGAATAGAATGCAGTTTTCACTCAGATGAAAGACGTATGCTTTTAAGAAGTGTTTTCAAAGACATTCACAGAGTGATTCTACAAAGCCTTTTTACTGACGTTGGCTTTTAAAGGTGATTTCACTGGAATTTCTGTCAAACGCAGGACAGAGATTTGCTATTAAAGAATTGAAGATACAGAATGCAAACAAACACGTTCCTACAAGTGAATCGCCTAAACATTCACCACAGTTCCAATGCAGTTTTCACTCAGATGAAAGACGTATGCTTTCCTTCTTAAGAAGCGTTTTCAAAGACATTCACAGAGTGATTCTACAAAGCCTTTTTACTGCCGTTAGCTTTTAAACGCGATTTCACTGGAATTTCTGTCAAACGCAGGACAGAGATATGCTATTAAAGAATTGAAGATACAGAATGCAAACAAACACGTTCCTACAAGTGAATCGCCTAAACATTCACCACAGTTCCAAAAACTGCATAGAATGCAGTTTTCACTCAGATGAAAGACGTATGCTTTCCTTCTTAAGAAGTGTTTTCAAAGACATTCACAGAGTGATTCTACAAAGCCTTTTTACTGTCATTGGCTTTTAAACGCGATTTCACTGGAATTTCTGTCAAACACAATACAGAGATTTGCTATTAAAGAATTGAAGATACAGAATGCAAACAAACACGTTCCTACAAGTGAATCGCCTAAACATTCACCACAGTTCCAAAAACTGCATAGAATGCAGTTTTCACTCAGATGAAAGACATATGCTTTCCTTCTTAAGAAGTGTTTTCAAAGACATTCAAAGAGTGACTCTATAAAGCCCTTTTACTGACATAGGTTTTTAAAAGTGATTTCAGTGAAATTTCTGTCAAACGCAAGACACTAGATTTGCTGTTATAGAATTGAAGATACAGAATGCAAACAAACACTTCCCTACAAGTGAATCGCCTAACCATTCAACTCAGTTCTAAAAACTGAATAGAATGCAGTTTTCTCTCAGAGGAAAGACGTATGCTTTCCTTCTTAAGAAGTGTTTTCAAAGACATTCACAGAGTGATTCTACAAAGCCTTTTTACTCACATTGGCTTTTAAACGCGATTTCACTGGAATTTCTTTCAAACGCAAAACAGAGATTTGGTATTAAATAATTGAAGATACAGAATGCAAACAAACACGTTCCTACAAGTGAATCGCCTAAACATTCACAACAGTTCCAAAAACATAATAGAATGCACTTTTCACTCAGATGAAAGACATATGTTTTCCTTCTTAAGAAGTGTTTTCAAAGACATTCACAGAGTGATTCTACAAAGCCTTTTTACTGATGTTGGCTTTTAAACGCGATTTCACTGGAATTTCTGTCAAACGCAAGACAGAGATTTGCTATCGAAGAATTGAAGGTACAGAATGCAAACAAACACGTTCCTACAAGAGAATCGCCTAAACATTCACCACAGTTTCAAAAACTGCATAGAATGCAGTTTTCACTCAGATGAAAGACATATGCTTTCCTTCTTAAGAAGTGTTTTCAAAGACATTCACAGAGTGATTCTACAAAGCCTTTTTACTGATGTTGGCTTTTAAACGCGATTTCACTGGAATTTCTGTCAAACGCAGAACAGAGATATGCTATTAAAGAATTGAAGATACAGAATGCAAACAAACACGTTCCTACAAGTGAATTGCCTAAACATTCACCACAGTTCGAAAAACTGCATAGAATGCAGTTTTCACTCAGATGAAATACGTATGCTTTCCTTCTTAAGAAGTGTTTTCAAAGACATTCACAGAGTGATTCTACAAAGCCTTTTTACTGACGTTGGCTTTTAAACGCGATTTCACTGGAATTTCTGTCAAACACAATACAGAGATTTGCTATTAAAGAATTGAAGATACAGAATGCAAACACTTCCCTACAAGTGAATCGCCTAAACATTCACCACAGTTCCATAAACTGCATAGAATGCAGTTTTCACTCAGATGAAAGACATATGCTTTCCTTCTTAAGAAGTGTTTTCAAAGACATTCACAGAGTGATTCTACAAAGCCCTTTTACTGACGTAGGTTTTTAAACGTGAATTCAGTGAAATTTCTGTCAAACGCAAGACACAAGATTTGCTGTTATAGAATTGAAGATACAGAATGCAAACAAACACTTCCCTACAAGTGAATCGCCTAACCATCCAACTCAGTTCTAAAAACTGAATAGAATGCAGTTTTCTCTCAGAGGAAAGACGTATGCTTTCCTTCTTAAGAAGTGTTTTCAAAGACATTCACAGAGTGATTCTACAAAGCCTTTTTACTGACATTGGCTTTTAAACGCGATTTCACTGGAATTTCTGTCAAACGCAAAACAGAGATTTGCTATTAAAGAATTGAAGACACAGAATGCAAAAAAACAGGTTCCTACAAGTGAATCGCCTAAACATTCACCACAGTTCCAAAAACTGCATAGAATGCAGTTTTCACTCAGATGAAAGACGTATGCTTTCGTTCTTAAGAAGTGTATCAAAGACATTCACAGAGTGATTCTACAAAGCCTTTTTACTGAAGTTGGCTTTAAACTCAATTTCACTGGATTTTCTGTCAAACGCAAGACAGAGATTTGCTGTTAAAGAATTGAAGAAACAGAATACAAACAAAAACTTACCTACAAGTGAATCGCCTAATGATTAAACTCTGTTCTAAAAACTGAATAGAATGAGTTTTCACTCAGATGAAAGACGTATGCTTTTAAGAAGTGTTTTCAAAGACATTCACAGAGTGATTCTACAAAGCCTTTTTACTGACGTTGGCTTTTAAAGGCGATTTCACTGGAATTTCTGTCAAACGCAGGACAGAGATTTGCTATTAAAGAATTGAAGATACAGAATGCAAACAAACACGTTCCTACAAGTGAATCGCCTAAACATTCACCACAGTACCAATGCAGTTTTCACTCAGATGAAAGACGTATGCTTTCCTTCTTAAGAAGCGGTTTCAAAGACATTCACAGAGTGATTCTACAAAGCCTTTTTACTGCCGTTGGCTTTTAAACGCGATTTCACTGGAATTTCTATCAAACGCAAGACAGAGATTTGCTATTGAAGAATTGAAGATACAGAATGCAAACAAACACGTTCCTACAAGTGAATCGCCTAAACATTCACCACAGTTCCAAAAACTGCATAGAATGCACTTTTCACTCAGATGAAAGACATATGCTTTCCTTCTTAAGAAGCGTTTTCAAAGACATTCACAGAGTGATTCTACAAAGCCTTTTTACAGCCGTTGGCTTTTAAACACGATTTCACTGGAATTTCTGTCAAACGCAAGACAGAGATTTGCTATTAAAGAATTGAAGATACAGAATGCAAACAAACTCTTTCCTACAAGTGAATCGCCTAAACATTCACCACAGTTCGAAAAACTGCATAGAATGCAGTTTTCACTCAGATGAAAGACATATGCTTTCCTTCTTAAGAAGTGTTTTCAAAGACATTCACAGAGTGATTCTACAAAGCCCTTTTACTGACGTAGGTTTTTAAACGTGAATTCAGTGAAATTTCTGTCAAACGCAAGACACAAGGTTTGCTGTTATAGAATTGAAGATACAGAATGCAAACAAACACTTCCCTACAAGTGAATCGCCTAACCATTCAACTCAGTTCTAAAAACTGAATAGAATGCAGTTTTCTCTCAGAAGAAAGACGTATGCTTTCCTTCTTAAGAAGTGTTTTCAAAGACATTCACAGAGTGATTCTACAAAGCCTTTTTACTGACATTGGCTTTTAAACGCGATTTCACTGGAATTTCTGTCAAACGCAAAACAGAGATTTGCTATTAAAGAATTGAAGATACAGAATGCAAACAAACACGTTCCTACAAGTGAATCGCCTAAACATTCACAACAGTTCCAAAAACTGCAAAGAATGCAGTTTTCACTCAGATGAAAGACGTATGCTTTCCTTCTTAAGAAGTGTTTTCAAAGACATTCACAGAGTGATTCTACAAAGCCTTTTTACTGATGTTGGCTTTTAAACGCGATTTCACTGGAATTTCTGTCAAATGCAAGACTGAGATTTGCTATTAAAGAACTGAAGACACAGAATGCAAAAAAACAGGTTCCTACAAGTGAATCGCCTAAACATTCACCACAGTTCCAAAAACTGCATAGAATGCAGTTTTCACTCAGATGAAAGACGTATGCTTTCGTTCTTAAGAAGTGTATCAAAGACATTCACAGAGTGATTCTACAAAGCCTTTTTACTGAAGTTGGCTTTAAACTCAATTTCACTGGAATTTCTGTCAAACGCAAGACAGAGATTTGCTGTTAAAGAATTGAAGATACAGAATACAAACAAAAACTTACCTACAAGTGAATCGCCTAATGATTAAACTCTGTTCTAAAAACTGAATAGAATGCAGTTTTCACTCAGATGAAAGACGTATGCTTTTAAGAAGTGTTTTCAAAGACATTCACAGAGTGATTCTACAAACCCTTTTTACTGAGGTTGGCTTTTAAAGGCGATTTCACTGGAATTTCTGTCAAACGCAGGACAGAGATTTGCTATTAAAGAATTGAAGATACAGAATGCAAACAAACACGTTCCTACAAGTGAATCGCCTAAACATTCACCACAGTTCCAATGCAGTTTTCACTCAGATGAAAGACGTATGCTTTCCTTCTTAAGAAGCGTTTTCAAAGACATTCACAGAGTGATTCTACAAAGCCTTTTTACTGCCGTTGGCTTTTAAACGCGATTTCACTGGAATTTCTGTCAAACGCAAGACAGAGATTTGCTATTAAAGAATTGAAGATACAGAATGCAAACAAACTCTTTCCTGCAACTGACTCGCCTAAATATTCACCACAGTTCCAAAAACTGCATAGAATGCAGTTTTCACTCAGATGAAAGACGTATGCTTTCCTTCTTAAGAAGTGTTTTCAAAGACATTCACAGAGTGATTCTACAAAGCCTTTTTACTGACCTTGGCTTTTAAACGCGATTTCACTGGAATTTCTGTCAAACGCAGGACAGAGATATGCTATTAAAGAATTGAAGATACAGAATGCAAACAAACACGTTCCTACAAGTGAATCGCCTAAACATTCACCACAGTTCCAAAAACTGCATAGAATGCAGTTTTCACTCAGATGAAAGACGTATGCTTTCCTTCTTAAGAAGTGTTTTCAAAGACATTCACAGAGTGATTCTACAAAGCCTTTTTACTGACATTGGCTTTTAAACGCGATTTCACTGGAATTTCTGTCAAACACAATACAGAGATTTGCTATTAAAGAATTGAAGATACAGAATGCAAACAAACACTTCCCTACAAGTGAATCGCCTAAACATTCACCACAGTTCCATAAACTGCATAGAATGCAGTTTTCACTCAGATGAAAGACATATGCTTTCCTTCTTAAGAAGTGTTTTCAAAGACATTCACAGAGTGATTCTACAAAGCCCTTTTACTGACGTAGGTTTTTAAACGTGAATTCAGTGAAATTTCTGTCAAACGCAAGACACAAGATTTGCTGTTATAGAATTGAAGATACAGAATGCAAACAAACACTTCCCTACAAGTGAATTGCCTAACCATCCAACTCAGTTCTAAAAATTGAATAGAATGCAGTTTTCTCTCAGAGGAAAGACGTATGCTTTCCTTCTTAAGAAGTGTTTTCAAAGACATTCACAGAGTGATTCTACAAAGCCTTTTTACTGACATTGGCTTTTAAAGGCGATTTCACTGGAATTTCTGTCAAACGCAAAACAGAGATTTGCTATTAAAGAATTGAAGATACAGAATGCAAACAAACACGTTCCTACAAGTGAATCGCCTAAACATTCACAACAGTTCCAAAAACTGCAAAGAATGCAGTTTTCACTCAGATGAAAGACGTATGCTTTCCTTCTTAAGAAGTGTTTTCAAAGACATTCACAGAGTGATTCTACAAAGCCTTTTTACTGACGTTGGCTTTTAAACGCGATTTCACTGGAATTTCTGTCAAATGCAAGACTGAGATTTGCTATTAAAGAACTGAAGACACAGAATGCAAAAAAACAGGTTCCTACAAGTGAATCGCCTAAACATTCACCACAGTTCCAAAAACTGCATAGAATGCAGTTTTCACTCAGATGAAAGACGTATGCTTTCGTTCTTAAGAAGTGTATCAAAGACATTCACAGAGTGATTCTACAAAGCCTTTTTACTGAAGTTGGCTTTAAACTCAATTTCACTGGAATTTCTGTCAAACGCAAGACAGAGATTTGCTGTTAAAGAATTGAAGATACAGAATACAAACAAAAACTTACCTACAAGTGAATCGCCTAATGATTAAACTCTGTTCTAAAAACTGAATAGAATGCAGTTTTCACTCAGATGAAAGACGTATGCTTTTAAGAAGTGTTTTCAAAGACATTCACAGAGTGATTCTACAAAGCCTTTTTACTGACGTTGGCTTTTAAAGGCGATTTCACTGGAATTTCTGTCAAACGCAGGACAGAGATTTGCTATTAAAGAATTGAAGTTACAGAATGCAAACAAACACGTTCCTACAAGTGAATCGCCTAAACATTCACCACAGTACCAATGCAGTTTTCACTCAGATGAAAGACGTATATTTTCCTTTTTAAGAAGCGTTTTCAAAGACATTCACAGAGTGATTCTACAAAGCCTTTTTACTGACATTGGCTTTTAAACGCGATTTCACTGGAATTTCTGTCAAACGCAGGACAGAGATATGCTATTAAAGAATTGAAGATACAGAATGCAAACAAACACGTTCCTACAAGTGAATCGCCTAAACATTCACCACAGTTCCAAAAACTGCATAGAATGCAGTTTTCACTCAGATGAAAGACGTATGCTTTCCTTCTTAAGAAGTGTTTTCAAAGACATTCACAGAGTGATTCTACAAAGCCTTTTTACTGACATTGGCTTTTAAACGCGATTTCACTGGAATTTCTGTCAAACACAATACAGAGATTTGCTATTAAAGAATTGAAGATACAGAATGCAAACAAACACGTTCCTACAAGTGAATCGCCTAAACATTCACCACAGTTCCAAAAACTGCATAGAATGCAGTTTTCACTCAGATGAAAGACATATGCTTTCCTTCTTAAGAAGTGTTTTCAAAGACATTCAAAGAGTGACTCTATAAAGCCCTTTTACTGACATAGGTTTTTAAACGTGATTTCAGTGAAATTTCTGTCAAACGCAGGACACTAGATTTGCTGTTATAGAATTGAAGATACAGAATGCAAACAAACACTTCCCTACAAGTGAATCGCCTAACCATTCAACTCAGTTCTAAAAACTGAAAGAATGCAGTTTTCTCTCAGAGGAAAGACGTATGCTTTCCTTCTTAAGAAGTGTTTTCAAAGACATTCACAGAGTGATTCTACAAAGCCTTTTTACTGACATTGGCTTTTAAAGGCGATTTCACTGGAATTTCTGTCAAACGCAAAACAGAGATTTGCTATTAAAGAATTGAAGATACAGAATGCAAACAAACACGTTCCTACAAGTGAATCGCCTAAACATTCACAACAGTTCCAAAAACTGCAAAGAATGCAGTTTTCACTCAGATGAAAGACGTATGCTTTCCTTCTTAAGAAGTGTTTTCAAAGACATTCACAGAGTGATTCTACAAAGCCTTTTTACTGACGTTGGCTTTTAAACGCGATTTCACTGGAATTTCTGTCAAATGCAAGACTGAGATTTGCTATTAAAGAACTGAAGACACAGAATGCAAAAAAACAGGTTCCTACAAGTGAATCGCCTAAACATTCACCACAGTTCCAAAAACTGCATAGAATGCAGTTTTCACTCAGATGAAAGACGTATGCTTTCGTTCTTAAGAAGTGTATCAAAGACATTCACAGAGTGATTCTACAAAGCCTTTTTACTGAAGTTGGCTTTAAACTCAATTTCACTGGAATTTCTGTCAAACGCAAGACAGAGATTTGCTGTTAAAGAATTGAAGATACAGAATACAAACAAAAACTTACCTACAAGTGAATCGCCTAATGATTAAACTCTGTTCTAAAAACTGAATAGAATGGAGTTTTCACTCAGATGAAAGACGTATGCTTTTAAGAAGTGTTTTCAAAGACATTCACAGAGTGATTCTACAAAGCCTTTTTACTGACGTTGGCTTTTAAAGGCGATTTCACTGGAATTTCTGTCAAACGCAGGACAGAGATTTGCTATTAAAGAATTGAAGATACAGAATGCAAACAAACACGTTCCTACAAGTGAATCGCCTAAACATTCACCACAGTACCAATGCAGTTTTCACTCAGATGAAAGACGTATGCTTTCCTTTTTAAGAAGCGTTTTCAAAGACATTCACAGAGTGATTCTACAAAGCCTTTTTACTGCCGTTGGCTTTTAAACGCGATTTCACTGGAATTTCTGTCAAACGCAGGACAGAGATATGCTATTAAAGAATTGAAGATACAGAATGCAAACAAACACGTTCCTACAAGTGAATCGCCTAAACATTCACCACAGTTCCAAAAACTGCATAGAATGCAGTTTTCACTCAGATGAAAGACGTATGCTTTCCTTCTTAAGAAGTGTTTTCAAAGACATTCACAGAGTGATTCTACAAAGCCTTTTTACTGACATTGGCTTTTAAACGCGATTTCACTGGAATTTCTGTCAAACACAATACAGAGATTTGCTATTAAAGAATTGAAGATACAGAATGCAAACAAACACGTTCCTACAAGTGAATCGCCTAAACATTCACCACAGTTCCAAAAACTGCATAGAATGCAGTTTTCACTCAGATGAAAGACATATGCTTTCCTTCTTAAGAAGTGTTTTCAAAGACATTCAAAGAGTGACTCTATAAAGCCCTTTTACTGACATAGGTTTTTAAACGTGATTTCAGTGAAATTTCTGTCAAACGCAGGACACTAGATTTGCTGTTATAGAATTGAAGATACAGAATGCAAACAAACACTTCCCTACAAGTGAATCGCCTAACCATTCAACTCAGTTCTAAAAACTGAATAGAATGCAGTTTTCTCTCAGAGGAAAGACGTATGCTTTCCTTCTTAAGAAGTGTTTTCAAAGACATTCACAGAGTGATTCTACAAAGCCTTTTTACTGACATTGGCTTTTAAAGGCGATTTCACTGGAATTTCTGTCAAACGCAAAACAGAGATTTGCTATTAAAGAATTGAAGATACAGAATGCAAACAAACACGTTCCTACAAGTGAATCGCCTAAACATTCACAACAGTTCCAAAAACTGCAAAGAATGCAGTTTTCACTCAGATGAAAGACGTATGCTTTCCTTCTTAAGAAGTGTTTTCAAAGACATTCACAGAGTGATTCTACAAAGCCTTTTTACTGACGTTGGCTTTTAAACGCGATTTCACTGGAATTTCTGTCAAATGCAAGACTGAGATTTGCTATTAAAGAACTGAAGACACAGAATGCAAAAAAACAGGTTCCTACAAGTGAATCGCCTAAACATTCACCACAGTTCCAAAAACTGCATAGAATGCAGTTTTCACTCAGATGAAAGACGTATGCTTTCGTTCTTAAGAAGTGTATCAAAGACATTCACAGAGTGATTCTACAAAGCCTTTTTACTGAAGTTGGCTTTAAACTCAATTTCACTGGAATTTCTGTCAAACGCAAGACAGAGATTTGCTGTTAAAGAATTGAAGATACAGAATACAAACAAAAACTTACCTACAAGTGAATCGCCTAATGATTAAACTCTGTTCTAAAAACTGAATAGAATGCAGTTTTCACTCAGATGAAAGACGTATGCTTTTAAGAAGTGTTTTCAAAGACATTCACAGAGTGATTCTACAAAGCCTTTTTACTGACGTTGGCTTTTAAAGGCGATTTCACTGGAATTTCTGTCAAACGCAGGACAGAGATTTGCTATTAAAGAATTGAAGATACAGAATGCAAACAAACACGTTCCTACAAGTGAATCGCCTAAACATTCACCACAGTACCAATGCAGTTTTCACTCAGATGAAAGACGTATGCTTTCCTTTTTAAGAAGCGTTTTCAAAGACATTCACAGAGTGATTCTACAAAGCCTTTTTACTGCCGTTGGCTTTTAAACGCGATTTCACTGGAATTTCTGTCAAACGCAGGACAGAGATATGCTATTAAAGAATTGAAGATACAGAATGCAAACAAACACGTTCCTACAAGTGAATCGCCTAAACATTCACCACAGATCCAAAAACTGCATAGAATGCAGTTTTCACTCAGATGAAAGACGTATGCTTTCCTTCTTAAGAAGTGTTTTCAAAGACATTCACAGAGTGATTCTACAAAGCCTTTTTACTGACATTGGCTTTTAAACGCGATTTCACTGGAATTTCTGTCAAACACAATACAGAGATTTGCTATTAAAGAATTGAAGATACAGAATGCAAACAAACACGTTCCTACAAGTGAATCGCCTAAACATTCACCACAGTTCCAAAAACTGCATAGAATGCAGTTTTCACTCAGATGAAAGACATATGCTTTCCTTCTTAAGAAGTGTTTTCAAAGACATTCAAAGAGTGACTCTATAAAGCCCTTTTACTGACATAGGTTTTTAAACGTGATTTCAGTGAAATTTCTGTCAAACGCAGGACACTAGATTTGCTGTTATAGAATTGAAGATACAGAATGCAAACAAACACTTCCCTACAAGTGAATCGCCTAACCATTCAACTCAGTTCTAAAAACTGAATAGAATGCAGTTTTCTCTCAGAGGAAAGACGTATGCTTTCCTTCTTAAGAAGTGTTTTCAAAGACATTCACAGAGTGATTCTACAAAGCCTTTTTACTGACATTGGCTTTTAAAGGCGATTTCACTGGAATTTCTGTCAAACGCAAAACAGAGATTTGCTATTAAAGAATTGAAGATACAGAATGCAAACAAACACGTTCCTACAAGTGAATCGCCTAAACATTCACAACAGTTCCAAAAACTGCAAAGAATGCAGTTTTCACTCAGATGAAAGACGTATGCTTTCCTTCTTAAGAAGTGTTTTCAAAGACATTCACAGAGTGATTCTACAAAGCCTTTTTACTGAGGTTGGCTTTTAAACGCGATTTCACTGGAATTTCTGTCAAATGCAAGACTGAGATTTGCTATTAAAGAACTGAAGACACAGAATGCAAAAAAACAGGTTCCTACAAGTGAATCGCCTAAACATTCACCACAGTTCCAAAAACTGCATAGAATGCAGTTTTCACTCAGATGAAAGACGTATGCTTTCGTTCTTAAGAAGTGTATCAAAGACATTCACAGAGTGATTCTACAAAGCCTTTTTACTGAAGTTGGCTTTAAACTCAATTTCACTGGAATTTCTGTCAAACGCAAGACAGAGATTTGCTGTTAAAGAATTGAAGATACAGAATACAAACAAAAACTTACCTACAAGTGAATCGCCTAATGATTAAACTCTGTTCTAAAAACTGAATAGAATGCAGTTTTCACTCAGATGAAAGACGTATGCTTTTAAGAAGTGTTTTCAAAGACATTCACAGAGTGATTCTACAAAGCCTTTTTACTGACGTTGGCTTTTAAAGGCGATTTCACTGGAATTTCTGTCAAACGCAGGACAGAGATTTGCTATTAAAGAATTGAAGATACAGAATGCAAACAAACACGTTCCTACAAGTGAATCGCCTAAACATTCACCACAGTACCAATGCAGTTTTCACTCAGATGAAAGACGTATGCTTTCCTTTTTAAGAAGCGTTTTCAAAGACATTCACAGAGTGATTCTACAAAGCCTTTTTACTGCCGTTGGCTTTTAAACGCGATTTCACTGGAATTTCTGTCAAACGCAGGACAGAGATATGCTATTAAAGAATTGAAGATACAGAATGCAAACAAACACGTTCCTACAAGTGAATCGCCTAAACATTCACCACAGATCCAAAAACTGCATAGAATGCAGTTTTCACTCAGATGAAAGACGTATGCTTTCCTTCTTAAGAAGTGTTTTCAAAGACATTCACAGAGTGATTCTACAAAGCCTTTTTACTGACATTGGCTTTTAAACGCGATTTCACTGGAATTTCTGTCAAACACAATACAGAGATTTGCTATTAAAGAATTGAAGATACAGAATGCAAACAAACACGTTCCTACAAGTGAATCGCCTAAACATTCACCACAGTTCCAAAAACTGCATAGAATGCAGTTTTCACTCAGATGAAAGACATATGCTTTCCTTCTTAAGAAGTGTTTTCAAAGACATTCAAAGAGTGACTCTATAAAGCCCTTTTACTGACATAGGTTTTTAAACGTGATTTCAGTGAAATTTCTGTCAAACGCAGGACACTAGATTTGCTGTTATAGAATTGAAGATACAGAATGCAAACAAACACTTCCCTACAAGTGAATCGCCTAACCATTCAACTCAGTTCTAAAAACTGAATAGAATGCAGTTTTCTCTCAGAGGAAAGACGTATGCTTTCCTTCTTAAGAAGTGTTTTCAAAGACATTCACAGAGTGATTCTACAAAGCCTTTTTACTGACATTGGCTTTTAAAGGCGATTTCACTGGAATTTCTGTCAAACGCAAAACAGAGATTTGCTATTAAAGAATTGAAGATACAGAATGCAAACAAACACGTTCCTACAAGTGAATCGCCTAAACATTCACAACAGTTCCAAAAACTGCAAAGAATGCAGTTTTCACTCAGATGAAAGACGTATGCTTTCCTTCTTAAGAAGTGTTTTCAAAGACATTCACAGAGTGATTCTACAAAGCCTTTTTACTGACGTTGGCTTTTAAACGCGATTTCACTGGAATTTCTGTCAAATGCAAGACTGAGATTTGCTATTAAAGAACTGAAGACACAGAATGCAAAAAAACAGGTTCCTACAAGTGAATCGCCTAAACATTCACCACAGTTCCAAAAACTGCATAGAATGCAGTTTTCACTCAGATGAAAGACGTATGCTTTCGTTCTTAAGAAGTGTATCAAAGACATTCACAGAGTGATTCTACAAAGCCTTTTTACTGAAGTTGGCTTTAAACTCAATTTCACTGGAATTTCTGTCAAACGCAAGACAGAGATTTGCTGTTAAAGAATTGAAGATACAGAATACAAACAAAAACTTACCTACAAGTGAATCGCCTAATGATTAAACTCTGTTCTAAAAACTGAATAGAATGCAGTTTTCACTCAGATGAAAGACGTATGCTTTTAAGAAGTGTTTTCAAAGACATTCACAGAGTGATTCTACAAAGCCTTTTTACTGACGTTGGCTTTTAAAGGCGATTTCACTGGAATTTCTGTCAAACGCAGGACAGAGATTTGCTATTAAAGAATTGAAGATACAGAATGCAAACAAACACGTTCCTACAAGTGAATCGCCTAAACATTCACCACAGTACCAATGCAGTTTTCACTCAGATGAAAGACGTATGCTTTCCTTTTTAAGAAGCGTTTTCAAAGACATTCACAGAGTGATTCTACAAAGCCTTTTTACTGCCGTTGGCTTTTAAACGCGATTTCACTGGAATTTCTGTCAAACGCAGGACAAAGATATGCTATTAAAGAATTGAAGATACAGAATGCAAACAAACACGTTCCTACAAGTGAATCGCCTAAACATTCACCACAGATCCAAAAACTGCATAGAATGCAGTTTTCACTCAGATGAAAGACGTATGCTTTCCTTCTTAAGAAGTGTTTTCAAAGACATTCACAGAGTGATTCTACAAAGCCTTTTTACTGACATTGGCTTTTAAACGCGATTTCACTGGAATTTCTGTCAAACACAATACAGAGATTTGCTATTAAAGAATTGAAGATACAGAATGCAAACAAACACGTTCCTACAAGTGAATCGCCTAAACATTCACCACAGTTCCAAAAACTGCATAGAATGCAGTTTTCACTCAGATGAAAGACATATGCTTTCCTTCTTAAGAAGTGTTTTCAAAGACATTCAAAGAGTGACTCTATAAAGCCCTTTTACTGACATAGGTTTTTAAACGTGATTTCAGTGAAATTTCTGTCAAACGCAGGACACTAGATTTGCTGTTATAGAATTGAAGATACAGAATGCAAACAAACACTTCCCTACAAGTGAATCGCCTAACCATTCAACTCAGTTCTAAAAACTGAATAGAATGCAGTTTTCTCTCAGAGGAAAGACGTATGCTTTCCTTCTTAAGAAGTGTTTTCAAAGACATTCACAGAGTGATTCTACAAAGCCTTTTTACTGACATTGGCTTTTAAAGGCGATTTCACTGGAATTTCTGTCAAACGCAAAACAGAGATTTGCTATTAAAGAATTGAAGATACAGAATGCAAACAAACACGTTCCTACAAGTGAATCGCCTAAACATTCACAACAGTTCCAAAAACTGCAAAGAATGCAGTTTTCACTCAGATGAAAGACGTATGCTTTCCTTCTTAAGAAGTGTTTTCAAAGACATTCACAGAGTGATTCTACAAAGCCTTTTTACTGAGGTTGGCTTTTAAACGCGATTTCACTGGAATTTCTGTCAAATGCAAGACTGAGATTTGCTATTAAAGAACTGAAGACACAGAATGCAAAAAAACAGGTTCCTACAAGTGAATCGCCTAAACATTCACCACAGTTCCAAAAACTGCATAGAATGCAGTTTTCACTCAGATGAAAGACGTATGCTTTCGTTCTTAAGAAGTGTATCAAAGACATTCACAGAGTGATTCTACAAAGCCTTTTTACTGAAGTTGGCTTTAAACTCAATTTCACTGGAATTTCTGTCAAACGCAAGACAGAGATTTGCTGTTAAAGAATTGAAGATACAGAATACAAACAAAAACTTACCTACAAGTGAATCGCCTAATGATTAAACTCTGTTCTAAAAACTGAATAGAATGCAGTTTTCACTCAGATGAAAGACGTATGCTTTTAAGAAGTGTTTTCAAAGACATTCACAGAGTGATTCTACAAAGCCTTTTTACTGACGTTGGCTTTTAAAGGCGATTTCACTGGAATTTCTGTCAAACGCAGGACAGAGATTTGCTATTAAAGAATTGAAGATACAGAATGCAAACAAACACGTTCCTACAAGTGAATCGCCTAAACATTCACCACAGTACCAATGCAGTTTTCACTCAGATGAAAGACGTATGCTTTCCTTTTTAAGAAGCGTTTTCAAAGACATTCACAGAGTGATTCTACAAAGCCTTTTTACTGCCGTTGGCTTTTAAACGCGATTTCACTGGAATTTCTGTCAAACGCAGGACAGAGATATGCTATTAAAGAATTGAAGATACAGAATGCAAACAAACACGTTCCTACAAGTGAATCGCCTAAACATTCACCACAGTTCCAAAAACTGCATAGAATGCAGTTTTCACTCAGATGAAAGACGTATGCTTTCCTTCTTAAGAAGTGTTTTCAAAGACATTCACAGAGTGATTCTACAAAGCCTTTTTACTGACATTGGCTTTTAAACGCGATTTCACTGGAATTTCTGTCAAACACAATACAGAGATTTGCTATTAAAGAATTGAAGATACAGAATGCAAACAAACACGTTCCTACAAGTGAATCGCCTAAACATTCACCACAGTTCCAAAAACTGCATAGAATGCAGTTTTCACTCAGATGAAAGACATATGCTTTCCTTCTTAAGAAGTGTTTTCAAAGACATTCAAAGAGTGACTCTATAAAGCCCTTTTACTGACATAGGTTTTTAAACGTGATTTCAGTGAAATTTCTGTCAAACGCAGGACACTAGATTTGCTGTTATAGAATTGAAGATACAGAATGCAAACAAACACTTCCCTACAAGTGAATCGCCTAACCATTCAACTCAGTTCTAAAAACTGAATAGAATGCAGTTTTCTCTCAGAGGAAAGACGTATGCTTTCCTTCTTAAGAAGTGTTTTCAAAGACCTTCACAGAGTGATTCTACAAAGCCTTTTTACTCACATTGGCTTTTAAACGCGATTTCACTGGAATTTCTGTCAAACGCAAAACAGAGATTTGGTATTAAAGAATTGAAGATACAGAATGCAAACAAACACGTTCCTACAAGTGAATCACCTAAACATTCACAACAGTTCCAAAAACATCATAGAATGCACTTTTCACTCAGATGAAAGACATATGCTTTCCTTCTTAAGAAGCGTTTTCAAAGACATTCACAGAGTGATTCTACAAAGCCTTTTTACTGCCGTTGGCTTTTAAACGCGATTTCACTGGAATTTCTGTCAAACGCAAGACAGAGATTTGCTGTTAAAGAATTGAAGATACAGAATACAAACAAAAACTTACCTACAAGTGAATCGCCTAATGATTAAACTCTGTTCTAAAAACTGAATAGAATGCAGTTTTCGCTCAGATGAAAGACGTATGCTTTTAAGAAGTGTTTTCAAAGACATTCACAGAGTGATTCTACAAAGCCTTTTTACTGACGTTGGCTTTTAAAGGTGATTTCACTGGAATTTCTGTCAAAGGCAGGACAGAGATTTGCTATTAAAGAATTGAAGATACAGGAAGCAAACAAACACGTTCCTACAAGTGAATCGCCTAAACATTCACCACAGTTCCAATGCAGTTTTCACTCAGATGAAAGACGTATACTTTCCTTCTTAAGAAGCGTTTTCAAAGACATTCACAGAGTGCTTCTACAAAGCCTTTTTACTGCCGTTGGCTTTTAAACGCGATTTCACTGGAATTTCTGTCAAACGCAAGACAGAGATTTGCTATTAAAGAATTGAAGATACAGAATGCAAACAAACACTTTCCTACAACTGACTCGCCTAAATATTCACCACAGTTCCAAAAACTGCATAAATGCTGTTTTCACTCAGATGAAAGACATATGCTTTCCTTCTTAAGAAGTGTTTTCAAAGACATTCAAAGAGTGACTCTATAAAGCCCTTTTACTGACGTAGGTTTTTAAACGTGATTTCAGTGAAATTTCTGTCAAACGCAAGACACTAGATTTGCTGTTATAGAATTGAAGATACAGAATGCAAACAAACACTTCCCTACAAGTGAATCGCCTAACAATTCAACTCAGTTCTAAAAACTGAATAGAATGCAGTTTTCTCTCAGAGGAAAGATGTATGCTTTCCTTCTTAAGAAGTGTTTTCAAAGACATTCACAGAGTGATTCTACAAAGCCTTTTTACTGACATTGGCTTTTAAACGCGATTTCACTGGAATTTCTGTCAAACGCAAAACAGAGATTTGCTATTAAAGAATTGAAGACACAGAATGCAAACAAACACGTTCCTACAAGTGAATCGCCTAAACATTCACCACAGTTCCAAAAACTGCATAGAATGCAGTTTTCACTCAGATGAAAGACGTATGCTTTCTTTCTTAAGAAGTGTATCAAAGACATTCACAGAGTGATTCTACAAAGCCTTTTTACTGAAGTTGGCTTTAAACTCAATTTCACTGGAATTTCTGTCAAACGCAAGACAGAGATTTGCTGTTAAAGAATTGAAGATACAGAATACAAACAAAAACTTACCTACAAGTGAATCGCCTAATGATTAAACTCTGTTCTAAAAACTGAATAGAATGCAGTTTTCACTCAGATGAAAGACGTATGCTTTTAAGAAGTGTTTTCAAAGACATTCACAGAGTGATTCTACAAAGCCTTTTTACTGACGTTGGCTTTTAAAAGCGATTTCACTGGAATTTCTGTCAAACGCAGGACAGAGATTTGCTATTAAAGAATTGAAGATACAGAATGCAAACAAACACGTTCCTACAAGTGAATCGCCTAAACATTCACCACAGTTCCAATGCAGTTTTCACTCAGATGAAAGACGTATGCTTTCCTTCTTAACAAGTGTTTTCAAAGACATTCACAGAGTGATTCTACAAAGCCTTTTTACTGCCCTTGGCTTTTAAACGCGATTTCACTGGAATTTCTGTCAAACGCAGGACAGAGATATGCTATTAAAGAATTGAAGATACAGAATGCAAACAAACACGTTCCTACAAGTGAATCGCCTAAACATTCACCACAGTTCCAAAAACTGCATAGAATGCAGTTTTCACTCAGATGAAAGACGTATGCTTTCCTTCTTAAGAAGTGTTTTCAAAGACATTCACAGAGTGATTCTACAAAGCCTTTTTACTGCCCTTGGCTTTTAAACGCGATTTCACTGGAATTTCTGTCAAACGCAAGACAGAGATTTGCTATTAAAGAATTGAAGATACAGAATGCAAACAAACTCTTTCCTACAACTGACTCGCCTAAATATTCAACACAGTTCCAAAAACTGCATAGAATGCAGTTTTCACTCAGATGAAAGACATATGCTTTCCTTCTTAAGAAGTGTTTTCAAAGACATTCACAGAGTGACTCTATAAAGCCCTTTTACTGACGTAGGTTTTTAAACGTGATTTCAGTGAAATTTCTGTCAAACGCAAGACACTAGATTTGCTGTTATAGAATTGAAGATACAGAATGCAAACAAACACTTCCGTACAAGTGTTTCGCCTAACCTTTCAACTCAGTTCTAAAAACTGAATAGAATGCAGTTTTCTCTCAGAGGAAAGACGTATGCTTTCCTTCTTAAGAAGTGTTTTCAAAGACATTCACAGAGTGATTCTACAAAGCCTTTTTACTGACATTGGCTTTTAAACGCGATTTCACTGGAATTTCTGTCAAATGCAGAACAGAGATATGCTATTAAAGAATTGAAGATACAGAATGCAAACAAACACGTTCCTACAAGTGAATTGCCTAAACATTCACCACAGTTCCAAAAACTGCATAGAATGCATTTTTCACTCAGATGAAAGACGTATGCTTTCCTTCTTAAGAAGTGTTTTCAAAGACATTCACAGAGTGATTCTACAAAGCCTTTTTACTGACTTTGGCTTTTAAACGCGATTTCACTGGAATTTCTGTCAAACACAATACAGAGATTTGCTATTAAAGAATTGAAGATACAGAATGCAAACAAACACGTTCCTACAAGTGAATCGCCTAAACATTCACCACAGTTCCAAAAACTGCATAGAATGCAGTTTTCACTCAGATGAAAGACGTATGCTTTCCTTCTTAAGAAGTGTTTTCAAAGACATTCACAGAGTGACTCTATAAAGCCCTTTTACTGACGTAGGTTTTTAAACGTGAATTCAGTGAAATTTCTGTCAAACGCAAACACAAGATTTGCTGTTATAGAATTGAAGATACCGAATGCAAACAAACACTTCCCTACAAGTGAATCGCCTAACCATTCAACTCAGTTCTAAAAACTGAATAGAATGCAGTTTTCTCTCAGAGGAAAGACGTATGCTTTCCTTCTTAAGAAGTGTTTTCAAAGACATTCACAGAGTGATTCTACAAAGCCTTTTTACTCACATTGGCTTTTAAACGCGATTTCACTGGAATTTCTGTCAAATGCAAAACAGAGATTTGCTATTAAAGAATTGAAGATACAGAATGCAAAGAAACACGTTCCTACAAGTGAATCGCCTAAACATTCACAACAGTTCCAAAAACATCATAGAATGCACTTTTCACTCAGATGAAAGACATATGCTTTCCTTCTTAAAAAGCGTTTTCAAAGACATTCACAGAGTGATTCTACAAAGCCTTTTTACTGCCGTTGGCTTTTAAACGCGATTTCACTGGAATTTCTGTCAAAGGCAAGGCAGAGATTTGCTATTAAAGAATTGAAGATACAGAATGCAAACAAACTCTTTCCTACAAGTGAATCGCCTAAACATTCACCACAGTTCCAAAAACTGCATAGAATGCAGTTTTCACTCAGATGAAAGACATATGCTTTCCTTCTTAAGAAGTGTTTTCAAAGACATTCACAGAGTGACTCTATAAAGCCCTTTTACTTACGTAGGTTTTTAAACGTGAATTCAGTGAAATTTCTGTCAAACGCAAGACACAAGATTTGCTGTTATAGAATTGAAGATACAGAATGCAAACAAACACTTCCCTACAAGTGAATCGCCTAACCATTCAACTCAGTTCTAAAAACTGAATAGAATGCAGTTTTCTCTCAGAGGAAAGACGTATGCTTTCCTTCTTAAGAAGTGTTTTCAAAGACATTCACAGAGTGATTCTACAAAGCCTTTTTACTGACATTGGCTTTTAAACGCGATTTCACTGGAATTTCTGTCAAACGCAAAACAGAGATTTGCTATTAAAGAATTGAAGATACAGAATGCAAAGAAACACGTTCCTACAAGTGAATCGCCTAAACATTCACAACAGTTCCAAAAACATCATAGAATGCACTTTTCACTCAGATGAAATACATATGCTTTCCTTCTTAAAAAGCGTTTTCAAAGACATTCACAGAGTGATTCTACAAAGCCTTTTTACTGCCGTTGGCTTTTAAACGCGATTTCACTGGAATTTCTGTCAAAGGCAAGGCAGAGATTTGCAATTAAAGAATTGAAGATTCAGAATGCAAACAAACTCTTTCCTACAAGTGAATCGCCTAACCATTCACCACAGTTCCAAAAACTGCATAGAATGCAGTTTTCACTCAGATGAAAGACTTATACTTTCGTTTTTAAGAAGCGTTTTCAAAGACATTCACAGAGTGATTCTACAAAGCCTTTTTACTGACCTTGGCTTTTAAACACGATTTCACTGGAATTTCTGTCAAACGCAGGACAGAGATATGCTAATAAAGAATTGAAGATACAGAATGCAAACAAACACGTTCCTACAAGTGAATCGCCTAAACATTCACCACAGTTCCAAAAACTGCATAGAATGCAGTTTTCACTCAGATGAAAGACGTATGCTTTCCTTCTTAAGAAGTGTTTTCAAAGACATTCACAGAGTGATTCTACAAAGCCTTTTTACTGCCCTTGGCTTTTAAACGCGATTTCACTGGAATTTCTGTCAAACGCAAGACAGAGATTTGCTATTAAAGAATTGAAGATACATAATGCAAACAAACTCTTTCCTACAACTGACTCGCCTAAATATTCAACACAGTTCCAAAAACTGCATAGAATGCAGTTTTCACTCAGATGAAAGACATATGCTATCCTTCTTAAGAAGTGTTTTCAAAGACATTCACAGAGTGACTCTATAAAGCCCTTTTACTGACGTAGGTTTTTAAACGTGATTTCAGTGAAATTTCTGTCAAACGCAAGACACTAGATTTGCTGTTATAGAATTGAAGATACAGAATGCAAACAAACACTTCCCTACAAGTGAATCGCCTAACCTTTCAACTCAGTTCTAAAAACTGAATAGAATGCAGTTTTCTCTCAGAGGAAAGACGTATGCTTTCCTTCTTAAGAAGTGTTTTCAAAGACATTCACAGAGTGATTCTACAAAGCCTTTTTACTGACATTGGCTTTTAAACGCGATTTCACTGGAATTTCTGTCAAATGCAGAACAGAGATATGCTATTAAAGAATTGAAGATACAGAATGCAAACAAACACGTTCCTACAAGTGAATTGCCTAAACATTCACCACAGTTCCAAAAACTGCATAGAATGCAGTTTTCACTCAGATGAAAGACGTATGCTTTCCTTCTTAAGAAGTGTTTTCAAAGACATTCACAGAGTGATTCTACAAAGCCTTTTTACTGACTTTGGCTTTTAAACGCGATTTCACTGGAATTTCTGTCAAACACAATACAGAGATTTGCTATTAAAGAATTGAAGATACAGAATGCAAACAAACACGTTCCTACAAGTGAATCGCCTAAACATTCACCACAGTTCCAAAAACTGCATAGAATGCAGTTTTCACTCAGATGAAAGACGTATGCTTTCCTTCTTAAGAAGTGTTTTCAAAGACATTCATAGAGTGACTCTATAAAGCCCTTTTACTGACGTAGGTTTTTAAACGTGAATTCAGTGAAATTTCTGTCAAACGCAAGACACAAGATTTGCTGTTATAGAATTGAAGATACCGAATGCAAACAAACACTTCCCTACAAGTGAATCGCCTAACCATTCAACTCAGTTCTAAAAACTGAATAGAATGCAGTTTTCTCTCAGAGGAAAGACGTATGCTTTCCTTCTTAAGAAGTGTTTTCAAAGACATTCACAGAGTGATTCTACAAAGCCTTTTTACTCACATTGGCTTTTAAATGCGATTTCACTGGAATTTCTGTCAAACGCAAAACAGAGATTTGCTATTAAAGAATTGAAGATACAGAATGCAAAGAAACACGTTCCTACAAGTGAATCGCCTAAACATTCACAACAGTTCCAAAAACATCATAGAATGCACTTTTCACTCACATGAAAGAAATATGCTTTCCTTCTTAAAAAGCGTTTTCAAAGACATTCACAGAGTGATTCTACAAAGCCTTTTTACTGCCGTTGGCTTTTAAACGCGATTTCACTGGAATTTCTGTCAAACGCAAAACAGAGATTTGCTATTAAAGAATTGAAGATACAGAATGCAAACAAACTCTTTCCTACAAGTGAATCGCCTAAACATTCACCACAGTTCCAAAAACTGCATAGAATGCAGTTTTCACGCAGATGAAAGACATATGCTTTCCTTCTTAAGAAGTGTTTTCAAAGACATTCACAGAGTGACTCTATAAAGCCCTTTTACTGACGTAGGTTTTTAAACGTGATTTCAGTGAAATTTCTGTCAAACGCAAGACACTAGATTTGCTGTTATAGAATTGAAGATACAGAATGCAAACAAACACTTCCCTATAAGTGAATCGCCTAACCTTTCAACTCAGTTCTAAAAACTGAATAGAATGCAGTTTTCTCTCAGAGGAAAGACGTATGCTTTCCTTCTTAAGAAGTGTTTTCAAAGACATTCACAGAGTGATTCTACAAAGCCTTTTTACTGACATTGGCTTTTAAACGCGATTTCACTGGAATTTCTGTTAAACGCAAAACAGAGATTTGCTATTAAAGAATTGAAGATACAGAATGCAAACAAACACGTTCCTACAAGTGAATCGCCTAAACATTCACAACAGTTCCAAAAACATCATAGAATGCACTTTTCACTCAGATGAAAGACATATGCTTTCCTTCTTAAGAAGCGTTTTCAAAGACATTCACAGAGTGATTCTACAAAGCCTTTTTACTGCCGTTGGCTTTTAAACGCGATTTCACTGGAATTACTGTCAAACGCAAGACAGAGATTTGCTATTAAAGAATTGAAGATACAGAATGCAAACAAACTCTTTCCTACAAGTGAATCGCCTAAATATTCACCACAGTTCCAAAAACTGCATAGAATGCAGTTTTCACTCAGATGAAAGACATATGCTTTCCTTCTTAAGAAGTGTTTTCAAAGACATTCACAGAGTGATTCTACAAAGCCTTTTTACTGACGTTGGCTTTTAAACGCGATTTCACTGGAATTTCTGTCAAATGCAGAACAGAGATATGCTATTAAAGAATTGAAGATACAGAATGCAAACAAACACGTTCCTACAAGTGAATTGCCTAAACATTCACCACAGTTCCAAAAACTGCATATAATGCAGTTTTCACTCAGATGAAAGACGTATGCTTTCCTTCTTAAGAAGTGTTTTCAAAGACATTCACAGAGTGAATCTACAAAGCCTTTTTACTGACGTTGGCTTTTAAACGCGATTTCACTGGAATTTCTGTCAAACACAATACAGAGATTTGCTATTAAAGAATTGAAGATACAGAATGCAAACAAACACTTCCCTACAAGTGAATCGCCTAAACATTCACCACAGTTCCAAAAACTGCATAGAATGCAGTTTTCACTCAGATGAAAGACATATGCTTTCCTTCTTAAGAAGTGTTTTCAAAGACATTCACAGAGTGACTCTATAAAGCCCTTTTACTGACGTAGGTTTTTAAACGTGATTTCAGTGAAATTTCTGTCAAACGCAAGACACAAGATTTGCTGTTATAGAATTGAAGATACAGAATGCAATCAACCACTTCCCTACAAGTGAATCGCCTAACCATTCAACTCAGTTCTAAAAACAGAATAGAATGCAGTTTTCTCTCAGAGGAAAGACGTATGCTTTTCTTCTTAAGAAGTGTTTTCAAAGACATTCACAGAGTGATTCTACAAAGCCTTTTTACTGACATTGGCTTTTAAACGCGATTTCACTGGAATTTCTGTCAAACGCAAAACAGAGATTTGCTATTAAAGAATTGAAGATACAGAATGCAAACAAACACGTTCCTACAAGTGAATCGCCTAAATATTCACAACAGTTCCAAAAACATCATAGAATGCACTTTTCACTCAGATGAAAGACGTATGCTTTCCTTCTTAAAAAGCGTTTTCAAAGACATTCACAGAGTGATTCTACAAAGCCTTTTTACTGCCGTTGGCTTTTAAACGCGATTTCACTGGAATTTCTGTCAAAGGCAAGGCAGAGATTTGGTATTAAAGAATTGAAGATACAGAATGCAAACAAACTCTTTCCTACAAGTGAATCGCCTAACCATTCACCACAGTTCCAAAAACTGCATAGAATGCAGTTTTCACTCAGATGAAAGACGTATTCTTTCCTTCTTAAGAAGTGTTTTCAAAGACATTCACAGAGTGATTCTACAAAGCCTTTTTACTGACTTTGGCTTTTAAACACGATTTCACTGGAATTTCTGTCAAACGCAAGACAGAGATTTGCTAATAAAGAATTGAAGATACAGAATGCAAACAAACACGTTCCTACAAGTGAATCGCCTAAACATTCACCACAGTTCCAAAAACTGCATAGAATGCAGTTTTCACTCAGATGAAAGACGTATGCTTTCGTTCTTAAGAAGTGTATCAAAGACATTCACAGAGTGATTCTACAAAGCCTTTTTACTGAAGTTGGCTTTAAACTCGATTTCACTGGAATTTCTGTCAAACGCAAGACAGAGATTTGCTGTTAAAGAATTGAAGATACAGAATACAAACAAAAACTTCCCTACAAGTGAATCGCCTAACGATTAAACTCTGTTCTAAAAACTGAATAGAATGCAGTTTTCGCTCAGATGAAAGACGTATGCTTTTAAGAAGTGTTTTCAAACACATTCACAGAGTAATACTACAAAGCCTTTTTACTCACATTGGCTTTTAAACGTGATTTCACTGGAATTTCTGTCAAACGCAGGACAGAGATTTGCTATTAAAGAATTGAAGATACAGAAAGCAAATAAACACGTTCCTACAAGTGAATCGCCTAAACATTCACCACAGTTCCAAAAACTGCATAGAATGCAGTTTTCACTCAGATGAAAGACGTATGCTTTCCTTCTTAAGAAGTGTTTTCAAAGACATTCACAGAGTGATTCTACAAAGCCTTTTTACTGACGTTGGCTTTTAAACGCGATTTCACTGGAATTTCTGTCAAACGCAAGACAGAGATTTGCTATTGAAGAATTGAAGATACAGAATGCAAACAAACACGTTCCTACAAGTGAATCGCCTAAACATTGACCACAGTTCCAAAAACTGCATAGAATGCAGTTTTCACTCAGATGAAAGACGTATGCTTTCCTTCTTAAGAAGTGTTTTCAAAGACATTCACAGAGTGATTCTACAAAGCCTTTTTACTGACGTTGGCTTTTAAATGCGATTTCACTGGAATTTCTGTCAAACGCAAGACAGAGATTTGCTATCGAAGAATTGAAGGTACAGAATGCAAACAAACACGTTCCTACAAGTGAATCGCCTAAACATTCACCGCAGTTTCAAAAACTGCATAGAATGCAGTTTTCACTCAGATGAAAGACGTATGCTTTCCTTCTTAACAAGTGTTTTCAAAGACATTCACAGAGTGATTCTACAAAGCCTTTTTACTGACGTTGGCTTTTAAACGCGATTTCACTGGAATTTCTCTCAAACGCAAGACAGAGATTTAGTATTGAAGAATTGAAGATACAGAATGCAAACAAACACATTCCTACAAGTGAATCGCCTAAACATTCACCACAGTACCAATGCAGTTTTCACTCAGATGAAAGACGTATGCTTTCCTTCTTAAGAAGTGTTTTCAAAGACATTCACAGAGTGATTGTACAAAGCCTTTTTACTGACGTTGGCTTTGAAACGCGATTTCACTGGAATTTCTGTGGAACGCAAGACAGAGATTTGCTATTGAAGAATTGAAGATACAGAATGCAAACAAACACGTTCCTACAAGTGAATAGCCTAAACATTCACCACATTTCCAAAAAGTGCATAGAATGCAGTTTTCTCTCAGATGAAAGACGTATGCTTTCCTTCTTAAGAAGTGCTTTCAA
Organism: Phyllotis vaccarum; assembly: GCA_033318265.1. Classification (NCBI taxonomy): domain Eukaryota; kingdom Metazoa; phylum Chordata; class Mammalia; order Rodentia; family Cricetidae; genus Phyllotis; species Phyllotis vaccarum. The sequence goes on from JARWLC010000017.1 coordinate 63,316,020, forward strand.
AGACATTCACAGAGTGATTGTACAAAGCCTTTTTACTGACGTTGGCTTTGAAACGCGATTTCACTGGAATTTCTGTGGAACGCAAGACAGAGATTTGCTATTGAAGAATTGAAGATACAGAATGCAAACAAACACGTTCCTACAAGTGAATAGCCTAAACATTCACCACATTTCCAAAAAGTGCATAGAATGCAGTTTTCTCTCAGATGAAAGACGTATGCTTTCCTTCTTAAGAAGTGCTTTCAAAGACATTCGCAGAGTGATTCTACAAAGCCTTTTTACTGACGTTGGCTTTGAAACGCGATTTCACTGGAATTTCTGTCAAACGCAAGACAGAGATTTGCTATTGAAGAATTGAAGATACAGAATGCAAACAAACACATTCCTACAAGTGAATCGCCTAAACATTCACCACAGTTCCAAAAACTGCATAGAATGTAGTTTTCACTCAGATGACAGACGTATGCTTTCCTTCTTAACAAGTGTTTTCAAAGACATTCACAGAGTGATTCTACAAAGCCTTTTTCCTGACGTTGGCTTTTAAACGCGATTTCACCGGAATTTCTGTCAAAGGCAAGACAGAGATTTGCTATTGAAGAATTGAAGATACAGAATGCAAACAAACACGTTCCTACAAGTGAATCTCCTAAACATTGACCACAGTTCCAAAAACTGCATAGAATGCAGTTTTCACTCAGATGAAAGACGTATGCTTTCCTTCTTAAGAAGTGTTTTCAAAGACATTCACAGAGTGATTCTACAAAGCCTTTTTACTGAGGTTGGCTTTTAAACGCAATTTCACTGGAATATCTGTCAAACGCTAGACAGAGATTTGCTATTGAAGAATTGAAGATACAGAATGCAAACAAACACGTTCCTACAAGAGAATCGCCTAAACATTCACCACAGTTCCAAAAACTGCATAGAATGCAGTTTTCACTCAGATGAAAGACATATGCTTTCCTTCTTAATAAGTGTTTTCAAAGACATTCACAGAGTGATTCTACAAAGCCTTTTTACTGAGGTTGGCTTTTAAACACGATTTCACTGGAATTTCTGTCAAACGCTAGACAGAGATTTGCTATCGAAGAATTGAAGGTACAGAATGCAAACAAACACGTTCCTACAAGTGAATCGCCTAAACATTCACCACAGTTTCAAAAACTGCATAGAATGCAGTTTTCACTCAGATGAAAGACGTATGCTTTCCTTCTTAACAAGTGTTTTCAAAGACATTCACAGAGTGATTCTACAAAGCCTTTTACTGACGTTGGCTTTTAAACGCGATTTCACTGGAATTTCTGTCAAACGCAAGACAAGGATTTGCTATTGAAGAATTGAAGATACAGAATGCAAACAAACACGTTCCTACAAGTGAATCGCCTAAACATTCACCACAGTTCCAAAAACTGCATAGAATGCAGTTTTCACTCAGTTGAAAGACATATGCTTTCCTTCTTAAGAAGTGTTTTCAAAGACATTCACAGAGTGATTGTACAAAGCCTTTTTACTGACGTTGGCTTTGAAACGCGATTTCACTGGAATTTCTGTGGAACGCAAGACAGAGATTTGCTATTGAAGAATTGAAGATACAGAATGCAAACAAACACGTTCCTACAAGTGAATAGCCTAAACATTCACCACATTTCCAAAAAGTGCATAGAATGCAGTTTTCTCTCAGATGAAAGACGTATGCTTTCCTTCTTAAGAAGTGCTTTCAAAGACATTCGCAGAGTGATTCTACAAAGCCTTTTTACTGACGTTGGCTTTGAAACGCGATTTCACTGGAATTTCTGTCAAACGCAAGACAGAGATTTGCTATTGAAGAATTAAAGATACAGAATGCAAACAAACACATTCCTACAAGTGAATCGCCTAAACATTCACCACAGTTCCAAAAACTGCATAGAATGCAGTTTTCACTCAGATGACAGACGTATGCTTTCCTTCTTAACAAGTGTTTTCAAAGACATTCACAGAGTGATTCTACAAAGCCTTTTTCCTGACGTTGGCTTTTAAACGCGATTTCACCGGAATTTCTGTCAAAGGCAAGACAGAGATTTGCTATTGAAGAATTGAAGATACAGAATGCAAACAAACACGTTCCTACAAGTGAATCTCCTAAACATTGACCACAGTTCCAAAAACTGCATAGAATGCAGTTTTCACTCAGATGAAAGACGTATGCTTTCCTTCTTAAGAAGTGTTTTCTAAGACATTCACAGAGTGATTCTACAAAGCCTTTTTACTGAGGTTGGCTTTTAAACGCGATTTCACTGGAATATCTGTCAAACGCTAGACAGAGATTTGCTATTGAAGAATTGAAGATACAGAATGCAAACAAACACGTTCCTACAAGAGAATCGCCTAAACATTCACCACAGTTCCAAAAACTGCATAGAATGCAGTTTTCACTCAGATGAAAGACATATGCTTTCCTTCTTAAGAAGTGTTTTCAAAGACATTCACAGAGTGATTCTACAAAGCCTTTTTACTGAGGTTGGCTTTTAAACACGATTTCACTGGAATTTCTGTCAAACGCTAGACAGAGATTTGCTATTGAAGAATTGAAGATACAGTATGCAAACAAACACGTTCCTACAAGTGAATCGCCTAAACATTCACCACAGTTCCAAAAACTGCATAGAATGCAGTTTTCACTCAGATGAAAGACGTATGCTTTCCTTCTTAACAAGTGTTTTCAAAGACATTCACAGAGTGATTCTACAAAGCCTTTTTACTGACGTTGGCTTTTAATCGCGATTTCACTGGAATTTCTGTCAAACGCAAGACAGAGATTTGCTATTGAAGAATTGAAGATACAGAATGCAAACAAACACGTTCCTACAAGTGAATCTCCTAAACATTGACCACAGTTCCAAAAACTGCATAGAATGCAGTTTTCACTCAGATGAAAGACGTATGCTTTCCTTCTTAAGAAGTGTTTTCAAAGACATTCACAGAGTGATTCTACAAAGCCTTTTTACTGAGGTTGGCTTTTAAACGCGATTTCACTGGAATATCTGTCAAACGCTAGACAGAGATTTGCTATTGAAGAATTGAAGATACAGAATGCAAACAAACACGTTCCTACAAGAGAAAGCCTAAACATTCACCACAGTTCCAAAAACTGCATAGAATGCAGTTTTCACTCAGATGAAAGACATATGCTTTCCTTCTTAATAAGTGTTTTCAAAGACATTCACAGAGTGATTCTACAAAGCCTTTTTACTGAGGTTGGCTTTTAAACACGATTTCACTGGAATTTCTGTCAAACGCTAGACAGAGATTTGCTATCGAAGAATTGAAGGTACAGAATGCAAACAAACACGTTCCTACAAGTGAATCGCCTAAACATTCACCACAGTTTCAAAAACTGCATAGAATGCAGTTTTCACTCAGATGAAAGACGTATGCTTTCCTTCTTAAAAAGTGTTTTCAAAGACATTCACAGAGTGATTCTACAAAGCCTTTTTACTGACGTTGGCTTTTAAACGCGATTTCACTGGAATTTCTCTCAAACGCAAGACAGAGATTTAGTATTGAAGAATTGAAGATACAGAATGCAAACAAACACGTTCCTACAAGTGAATCGCCTAAACATTCACCACAGTTCCAAAAACTGCATAGAATGCAGTTTTCACTCAGATGAAAGACGTATGCTTTCCTTCTTAAGAAGTGTTTTCAAAGACATTGACAGAGTGATTCTACAAAGCCTTTTTACTGACGTTGGCTTTTAAACGCAATTTCACTGGAATTTCTGTCAAACGCTAGACAGAGATTTGCTATTGAAGAATTGAAGATACAGAATGCAAACAAACACTTTCCTACAAGTGAATCGCCTAAACATTCACCACAGTTCCAAAAACTGCATAGAATGCAGTTTTCACTCAGATGAAAGACGTATGCTTTCCTTCTTAAGAAGTGTTTTCAAAGACATTCACAGAGTGATTCTACAAAGCCTTTTACTGACGTTGGCTTTTAAAAGCGATTTCACTGGAATTTCTGTCAAACGCAAGACAAGGATTTGCTATTGAAGAATTGAAGATACAGAATGCAAACAAACACGTTCCTACAAGTGAATCGCCTAAACATTCACCACAGTTCCAAAAACTGCATAGAATGCAGTTTTCACTCAGTTGAAAGACGTATGCTTTCCTTCTTAAGAAGTGTTTTCAAAGACATTCACAGAGTGATTCTACAAAGCCTTTTTACTGACGTTGGCTTTGAAACGCGATTTCACTGGAATTTCTGTCGAACGCAAGACAGAGATTTGCTATTGAAGAATTGAAGATACAGAATGCAAACAAACACGTTCCTACAAGTGAATAGCCTAAACATTCACCATATTTCCAAAAACTGCATAGAATGCAGTTTTCACTCAGATGAAAGACGTATGCTTTCCTTCTTAAGAAGTGCTTTCAAAGACATTCGCAGAGTGATTCTACAAAGCCTTTTTACTGACGTTGGCTTTGAAACGCGATTTCACTGGAATTTCTGTCAAACGCAAGACAGAGATTTGCTATTGAAGAATTGAAGATACAGAATGCAAACAAACACATTCCTACAAGTGAATCGCCTAAACATTCACCACAGTTCCAAAAACTGCATAGAATGCAGTTTTCACTCAGATGACAGACGTATGCTTTCCTTCTTAACAAGTGTTTTCAAAGACATTCACAGAGTGATTCTACAAAGCCTTTTTCCTGACGTTGGCTTTTAAACGCGATTTCACCGGAATTTCTGTCAAAGGCAAGACAGAGATTTGCTATTGAAGAATTGAAGATACAGAATGCAAACAAACACGTTCCTACAAGTGAATCTCCTAAACATTGACCACAGTTCCAAAAACTGCATAGAATGCAGTTTTCACTCAGATGAAAGACGTATGCTTTCCTTCTTAAGAAGTGTTTTCAAAGACATTCACAGAGTGATTCTACAAAGCCTTTTTACTGAGGTTGGCTTTTAAACGCGATTTCACTGGAATATCTGTCAAACGCTAGACAGAGATTTGCTATTGAAGAATTGAAGATACAGAATGCAAACAAACACGTTCCTACAAGAGAATCGCCTAAACATTCACCACAGTTCCAAAAACTGCATAGAATGCAGTTTTCACTCAGATGAAAGACATATGCTTTCCTTCTTAAGAAGTGTTTTCAAAGACATTCACAGAGTGATTCTACAAAGCCTTTTTACTGAGGTTGGCTTTTAAACACGATTTCACTGGAATTTCTGTCAAACGCTAGACAGAGATTTGCTATTGAAGAATTGAAGATACAGTATGCAAACAAACACGTTCCTACAAGTGAATCGCCTAAACATTCACCACAGTTCCAAAAACTGCATAGAATGCAGTTTTCACTCAGATGAAAGACATATGCTTTCCTTCTTAAGAAGTGTTTTCAAAGACATTCACAGAGTGATTCTACAAAGCCTTTTTACTGAGGTTGGCTTTTAAACACGATTTCACTGGAATTTCTGTCAAAAGCTAGACAGAGATTTGCTATTGAAGAATTGAAGATACAGTATGCAAACAAACACGTTCCTACAAGTGAATCGCCTAAACATTCACCACAGTTCCAAAAACTGCATAGAATGCAGTTTTCACTCAGATGAAAGACGTATGCTTTCCTTCTTAACAAGTGTTTTCAAAGACATTCACAGAGTGATTCTACAAAGCCTTTTTACTGACGTTGGCTTTTAATCGCGATTTCACTGGAATTTCTGTCAAACGCAAGACAGAGATTTGCTATTGAAGAATTGAAGATACAGAATGCAAACAAACACGTTCCTACAAGTGAATCTCCTAAACATTGACCACAGTTCCAAAAACTGCATAGAATGCAGTTTTCACTCAGATGAAAGACGTATGCTTTCCTTCTTAAGAAGTGTTTTCAAAGACATTCACAGAGTGATTCTACAAAGCCTTTTTACTGAGGTTGGCTTTTAAACGCGATTTCACTGGAATATCTGTCAAACGCTAGACAGAGATTTGCTATTGAAGAATTGAAGATACAGAATGCAAACAAACACGTTCCTACAAGAGAATCGCCTAAACATTCACCACAGTTCCAAAAACTGCATAGAATGCAGTTTTCACTCAGATGAAAGACATATGCTTTCCTTCTTAATAAGTGTTTTCAAAGACATTCACAGAGTGATTCTACAAAGCCTTTTTACTGAGGTTGGCTTTTAAACACGATTTCACTGGAATTTCTGTCAAACGCTAGACAGAGATTTGCTATCGAAGAATTGAAGGTACAGAATGCAAACAAACACGTTCCTAAAAGTGAATCGCCTAAACATTCACCACAGTTTCAAAAACTGCATAGAATGCAGTTTTCACTCAGATGAAAGACGTATGCTTTCCTTCTTAACAAGTGTTTTCAAAGACATTCACAGAGTGATTCTACAAAGCCTTTTTACTGACGTTGGCTTTTAAACGCGATTTCACTGGAATTTCTCTCAAACGCAAGACAGAGATTTAGTATTGAAGAATTGAAGATACAGAATGCAAACAAACACGTTCCTACAAGTGAATCGCCTAAACATTGACCACAGTTCCAAAAACTGCATAGAATGCAGTTTTCACTCAGATGAAAGACGTATGCTTTCCTTCTTAAGAAGTGTTTTCAAAGACATTGACAGAGTGATTCTACAAAGCCTTTTTACTGACGTTGGCTTTTAAACGCAATTTCACTGGAATTTCTGTCAAACGCTAGACAGAGATTTGCTATTGAAGAATTGAAGATACAGAATGCAAACAAACACTTTCCTACAAGTGAATCGCCTAAACATTCACCACAGTTCCAAAAACTGCATAGAATGCAGTTTTCACTCAGATGAAAGACGTATGCTTTCCTTCTTAAGAAGTGTTTTCAAAGACATTCACAGAGTGATTCTACAAAGCCTTTTACTGACGTTGGCTTTGAAACGCAATTTCACTGGAATTTCTGTCAAACGCTAGACAGAGATTTGCTATTGAAGAATTGAAGATACAGAATGCAAACAAACACTTTCCTACAAGTGAATCGCCTAAACATTCACCACAGTTCCAAAAACTGCATAGAATGCAGTTTTCACTCAGATGAAAGACGTATGCTTTCCTTCTTAAGAAGTGTTTTCAAAGACATTCACAGAGTGATTCTACAAAGCCTTTTACTGACGTTGGCTTTTAAAAGCGATTTCACTGGAATTTCTGTCAAACGCAAGACAAGGATTTGCTATTGAAGAATTGAAGATACAGAATGCAAACAAACACGTTCCTACAAGTGAATCGCCTAAACATTCACCACAGTTCCAAAAACTGCATAGAATGCAGTTTTCACTCAGTTGAAAGACGTATGCTTTCCTTCTTAAGAAGTGTTTTCAAAGACATTCACAGAGTGATTCTACAAAGCCTTTTTACTGACGTTGGCTTTGAAACGCGATTTCACTGGAATTTCTGTCGAACGCAAGACAGAGATTTGCTATTGAAGAATTGAAGATACAGAATGCAAACAAACACGTTCCTACAAGTGAATAGCCTAAACATTCACCATATTTCCAAAAACTGCATAGAATGCAGTTTTCACTCAGATGAAAGACGTATGCTTTCCTTCTTAAGAAGTGCTTTCAAAGACATTCGCAGAGTGATTCTACAAAGCCTTTTTACTGACGTTGGCTTTGAAACGCGATTTCACTGGAATTTCTGTCAAACGCAAGACAGAGATTTGCTATTGAAGAATTGAAGATACAGAATGCAAACAAACACATTCCTACAAGTGAATCGCCTAAACATTCACCACAGTTCCAAAAACTGCATAGAATGCAGTTTTCACTCAGATGACAGACGTATGCTTTCCTTCTTAACAAGTGTTTTCAAAGACATTCACAGAGTGATTCTACAAAGCCTTTTTCCTGACGTTGGCTTTTAAACGCGATTTCACCGGAATTTCTGTCAAAGGCAAGACAGAGATTTGCTATTGAAGAATTGAAGATACAGAATGCAAACAAACACGTTCCTACAAGTGAATCTCCTAAACATTGACCACAGTTCCAAAAACTGCATAGAATGCAGTTTTCACTCAGATGAAAGACGTATGCTTTCCTTCTTAAGAAGTGTTTTCAAAGACATTCACAGAGTGATTCTACAAAGCCTTTTTACTGAGGTTGGCTTTTAAACGCGATTTCACTGGAATATCTGTCAAACGCTAGACAGAGATTTGCTATTGAAGAATTGAAGATACAGAATGCAAACAAACACGTTCCTACAAGAGAATCGCCTAAACATTCACCACAGTTCCAAAAACTGCATAGAATGCAGTTTTCACTCAGATGAAAGACATATGCTTTCCTTCTTAAGAAGTGTTTTCAAAGACATTCACAGAGTGATTCTACAAAGCCTTTTTACTGAGGTTGGCTTTTAAACACGATTTCACTGGAATTTCTGTCAAACGCTAGACAGAGATTTGCTATTGAAGAATTGAAGATACAGTATGCAAACAAACACGTTCCTACAAGTGAATCGCCTAAACATTCACCACAGTTCCAAAAACTGCATAGAATGCAGTTTTCACTCAGATGAAAGACATATGCTTTCCTTCTTAAGAAGTGTTTTCAAAGACATTCACAGAGTGATTCTACAAAGCCTTTTTACTGAGGTTGGCTTTTAAACACGATTTCACTGGAATTTCTGTCAAAAGCTAGACAGAGATTTGCTATTGAAGAATTGAAGATACAGTATGCAAACAAACACGTTCCTACAAGTGAATCGCCTAAACATTCACCACAGTTCCAAAAACTGCATAGAATGCAGTTTTCACTCAGATGAAAGACGTATGCTTTCCTTCTTAACAAGTGTTTTCAAAGACATTCACAGAGTGATTCTACAAAGCCTTTTTACTGACGTTGGCTTTTAATCGCGATTTCACTGGAATTTCTGTCAAACGCAAGACAGAGATTTGCTATTGAAGAATTGAAGATACAGAATGCAAACAAACACGTTCCTACAAGTGAATCTCCTAAACATTGACCACAGTTCCAAAAACTGCATAGAATGCAGTTTTCACTCAGATGAAAGACGTATGCTTTCCTTCTTAAGAAGTGTTTTCAAAGACATTCACAGAGTGATTCTACAAAGCCTTTTTACTGAGGTTGGCTTTTAAACGCGATTTCACTGGAATATCTGTCAAACGCTAGACAGAGATTTGCTATTGAAGAATTGAAGATACAGAATGCAAACAAACACGTTCCTACAAGAGAATCGCCTAAACATTCACCACAGTTCCAAAAACTGCATAGAATGCAGTTTTCACTCAGATGAAAGACATATGCTTTCCTTCTTAATAAGTGTTTTCAAAGACATTCACAGAGTGATTCTACAAAGCCTTTTTACTGAGGTTGGCTTTTAAACACGATTTCACTGGAATTTCTGTCAAACGCTAGACAGAGATTTGCTATCGAAGAATTGAAGGTACAGAATGCAAACAAACACGTTCCTAAAAGTGAATCGCCTAAACATTCACCACAGTTTCAAAAACTGCATAGAATGCAGTTTTCACTCAGATGAAAGACGTATGCTTTCCTTCTTAACAAGTGTTTTCAAAGACATTCACAGAGTGATTCTACAAAGCCTTTTTACTGACGTTGGCTTTTAAACGCGATTTCACTGGAATTTCTCTCAAACGCAAGACAGAGATTTAGTATTGAAGAATTGAAGATACAGAATGCAAACAAACACGTTCCTACAAGTGAATCGCCTAAACATTGACCACAGTTCCAAAAACTGCATAGAATGCAGTTTTCACTCAGATGAAAGACGTATGCTTTCCTTCTTAAGAAGTGTTTTCAAAGACATTGACAGAGTGATTCTACAAAGCCTTTTTACTGACGTTGGCTTTTAAACGCAATTTCACTGGAATTTCTGTCAAACGCTAGACAGAGATTTGCTATTGAAGAATTGAAGATACAGAATGCAAACAAACACTTTCCTACAAGTGAATCGCCTAAACATTCACCACAGTTCCAAAAACTGCATAGAATGCAGTTTTCACTCAGATGAAAGACGTATGCTTTCCTTCTTAAGAAGTGTTTTCAAAGACATTCACAGAGTGATTCTACAAAGCCTTTTACTGACGTTGGCTTTGAAACGCGATTTCACTGGAATTTCTGTCAAACGCAAGACAAGGATTTGCTATTGAAGAATTGAAGATACAGAATGCAAACAAACACGTTCCTACAAGTGAATCGCCTAAACATTGACCACAGTTCCAAAAACTGCATAGAATGCAGTTTTCACTCAGATGAAAGACGTATGCTTTCCTTCTTAAGAAGTGTTTTCAAAGACATTCACAGAGTGATTCTACAAAGCCTTTTTACTGACGTTGGCTTTTAAATGCGATTTCACTGGAATTTCTGTCAAACGCAAGACAGAGATTTGCTATCGAAGAATTGAAGGTACAGAATGCAAACAAACACGTTCCTACAAGTGAATCGCCTAAACATTCACCACAGTTTCAAAAACTGCATAGAATGCAGTTTTCACTCAGATGAAAGACGTATGCTTTCCTTCTTAACAAGTGTTTTCAAAGACATTCACAGAGTGATTCTACAAAGCCTTTTTACTGACGTTGGCTTTTAAACGCGATTTCACTGGAATTTCTCTCAAACGCAAGACAGAGATTTAGTATTGAAGAATTGAAGATACAGAATGCAAACAAACACGTTCCTACAAGTGAATCGCCTAAACATTCACCACAGTACCAATGCAGTTTTCACTCAGATGAAAGACGTATGCTTTCCTTCTTAAGAAGTGTTTTCAAAGACATTCACAGAGTGATTGTACAAAGCCTTTTTACTGACGTTGGCTTTGAAACGCGATTTCACTGGAATTTCTGTGGAACGCAAGACAGAGATTTGCTATTGAAGAATTGAAGATACAGAATGCAAACAAACACGTTCCTACAAGTGAATAGCCTAAACATTCACCACATTTCCAAAAAGTGCATAGAATGCAGTTTTCTCTCAGATGAAAGACGTATGCTTTCCTTCTTAAGAAGTGCTTTCAAAGACATTCACAGAGTGATTGTACAAAGCCTTTTTATTGACGTTGGCTTTGAAACGCGATTTCACTGGAATTTCTGTGGAACGCAAGACAGAGATTTGCTATTGAAGAATTGAAGATACAGAATGCAAACAAACACGTTCCTACAAGTGAATAGCCTAAACATTCACCACATTTCCAAAAAGTGCATAGAATGCAGTTTTCTCTCAGATGAAAGACGTATGCTTTCCTTCTTAAGAAGTGCTTTCAAAGACATTCGCAGAGTGATTCTACAAAGCCTTTTTACTGACGTTGGCTTTGAAACGCGATTTCACTGGAATTTCTGTCAAACGCAAGACAGAGATTTGCTATTGAAGAATTGAAGATACAGAATGCAAACAAACACATTCCTACAAGTGAATCGCCTAAACATTCACCACAGTTCCAAAAACTGCATAGAATGTAGTTTTCACTCAGATGACAGACGTATGCTTTCCTTCTTAACAAGTGTTTTCAAAGACATTCACAGAGTGATTCTACAAAGCCTTTTTCCTGACGTTGGCTTTTAAACGCGATTTCACCGGAATTTCTGTCAAAGGCAAGACAGAGATTTGCTATTGAAGAATTGAAGATACAGAATGCAAACAAACACGTTCCTACAAGTGAATCTCCTAAACATTGACCACAGTTCCAAAAACTGCATAGAATGCAGTTTTCACTCAGATGAAAGACGTATGCTTTCCTTCTTAAGAAGTGTTTTCAAAGACATTCACAGAGTGATTCTACAAAGCCTTTTTACTGAGGTTGGCTTTTAAACGCAATTTCACTGGAATATCTGTCAAACGCTAGACAGAGATTTGCTATTGAAGAATTGAAGATACAGAATGCAAACAAACACGTTCCTACAAGAGAATCGCCTAAACATTCACCACAGTTCCAAAAACTGCATAGAATGCAGTTTTCACTCAGATGAAAGACATATGCCTTCCTTCTTAATAAGTGTTTTCAAAGACATTCACAGAGTGATTCTACAAAGCCTTTTTACTGAGGTTGGCTTTTAAACACGATTTCACTGGAATTTCTGTCAAACGCTAGACAGAGATTTGCTATCGAAGAATTGAAGGTACAGAATGCAAACAAACACGTTCCTACAAGTGAATCGCCTAAACATTCACCACAGTTTCAAAAACTGCATAGAATGCAGTTTTCACTCAGATGAAAGACGTATGCTTTCCTTCTTAACAAGTGTTTTCAAAGACATTCACAGAGTGATTCTACAAAGCCTTTTACTGACGTTGGCTTTTAAACGCGATTTCACTGGAATTTCTGTCAAACGCAAGACAAGGATTTGCTATTGAAGAATTGAAGATACAGAATGCAAACAAACACGTTCCTACAAGTGAATCGCCTAAACATTCACCACAGTTCCAAAAACTGCATAGAATGCAGTTTTCACTCAGTTGAAAGACATATGCTTTCCTTCTTAAGAAGTGTTTTCAAAGACATTCACAGAGTGATTGTACAAAGCCTTTTTACTGACGTTGGCTTTGAAACGCGATTTCACTGGAATTTCTGTGGAACGCAAGACAGAGATTTGCTATTGAAGAATTGAAGATACAGAATGCAAACAAACACGTTCCTACAAGTGAATAGCCTAAACATTCACCACATTTCCAAAAAGTGCATAGAATGCAGTTTTCTCTCAGATGAAAGACGTATGCTTTCCTTCTTAAGAAGTGCTTTCAAAGACATTCGCAGAGTGATTCTACAAAGCCTTTTTACTGACGTTGGCTTTGAAACGCGATTTCACTGGAATTTCTGTCAAACGCAAGACAGAGATTTGCTATTGAAGAATTAAAGATACAGAATGCAAACAAACACATTCCTACAAGTGAATCGCCTAAACATTCACCACAGTTCCAAAAACTGCATAGAATGCAGTTTTCACTCAGATGACAGACGTATGCTTTCCTTCTTAACAAGTGTTTTCAAAGACATTCACAGAGTGATTCTACAAAGCCTTTTTCCTGACGTTGGCTTTTAAACGCGATTTCACCGGAATTTCTTTCAAAGGCAAGACAGAGATTTGCTATTGAAGAATTGAAGATACAGAATGCAAACAAACACGTTCCTACAAGTGAATCTCCTAAACATTGACCACAGTTCCAAAAACTGCATAGAATGCAGTTTTCACTCAGATGAAAGACGTATGCTTTCCTTCTTAAGAAGTGTTTTCTAAGACATTCACAGAGTGATTCTACAAAGCCTTTTTACTGAGGTTGGCTTTTAAACGCGATTTCACTGGAATATCTGTCAAACGCTAGACAGAGATTTGCTATTGAAGAATTGAAGATACAGAATGCAAACAAACACGTTCCTACAAGAGAATCGCCTAAACATTCACCACAGTTCCAAAAACTGCATAGAATGCAGTTTTCACTCAGATGAAAGACATATGCTTTCCTTCTTAAGAAGTGTTTTCAAAGACATTCACAGAGTGATTCTACAAAGCCTTTTTACTGAGGTTGGCTTTTAAACACGATTTCACTGGAATTTCTGTCAAACGCTAGACAGAGATTTGCTATTGAAGAATTGAAGATACAGTATGCAAACAAACACGTTCCTACAAGTGAATCGCCTAAACATTCACCACAGTTCCAAAAACTGCATAGAATGCAGTTTTCACTCAGATGAAAGACGTATGCTTTCCTTCTTAACAAGTGTTTTCAAAGACATTCACAGAGTGATTCTACAAAGCCTTTTTACTGACGTTGGCTTTTAATCGCGATTTCACTGGAATTTCTGTCAAACGCAAGACAGAGATTTGCTATTGAAGAATTGAAGATACAGAATGCAAACAAACACGTTCCTACAAGTGAATCTCCTAAACATTGACCACAGTTCCAAAAACTGCATAGAATGCAGTTTTCACTCAGATGAAAGACGTATGCTTTCCTTCTTAACAAGTGTTTTCAAAGACATTCACAGAGTGATTCTACAAAGCCTTTTTACTGAGGTTGGCTTTTAAACGCGATTTCACTGGAATATCTGTCAAACGCTAGACAGAGATTTGCTATTGAAGAATTGAAGATACAGAATGCAAACAAACACGTTCCTACAAGAGAATCGCCTAAACATTCACCACAGTTCCAAAAACTGCATAGAATGCAGTTTTCACTCAGATGAAAGACATATGCTTTCCTTCTTAATAAGTGTTTTCAAAGACATTCACAGAGTGATTCTACAAAGCCTTTTTACTGAGGTTGGCTTTTAAACACGATTTCACTGGAATTTCTGTCAAACGCTAGACAGAGATTTGCTATCGAAGAATTGAAGCTACAGAATGCAAACAAACACGTTCCTACAAGTGAATCGCCTAAACATTCACCACAGTTTCAAAAACTGCATAGAATGCAGTTTTCACTCAGATGAAAGACGTATGCTTTCCTTCTTAAAAAGTGTTTTCAAAGACATTCACAGAGTGATTCTACAAAGCCTTTTTACTGACGTTGGCTTTTAAACGCGATTTCACTGGAATTTCTCTCAAACGCAAGACAGAGATTTAGTATTGAAGAATTGAAGATACAGAATGCAAACAAACACGTTCCTACAAGTGAATCGCCTAAACATTCACCACAGTTCCAAAAACTGCATAGAATGCAGTTTTCACTCAGATGAAAGACGTATGCTTTCCTTCTTAAGAAGTGTTTTCAAAGACATTGACAGAGTGATTCTACAAAGCCTTTTTACTGACGTTGGCTTTTAAACGCAATTTCACTGGAATTTCTGTCAAACGCTAGACAGAGATTTGCTATTGAAGAATTGAAGATACAGAATGCAAACAAACACTTTCCTACAAGTGAATCGCCTAAACATTCACCACAGTTCCAAAAACTGCATAGAATGCAGTTTTCACTCAGATGAAAGACGTATGCTTTCCTTCTTAAGAAGTGTTTTCAAAGACATTCACAGAGTGATTCTACAAAGCCTTTTACTGACGTTGGCTTTTAAAAGCGATTTCACTGGAATTTCTGTCAAACGCAAGACAAGGATTTGCTATTGAAGAATTGAAGATACAGAATGCAAACAAACACGTTCCTACAAGTGAATCGCCTAAACATTCACCACAGTTCCAAAAACTGCATAGAATGCAGTTTTCACTCAGTTGAAAGACGTATGCTTTCCTTCTTAAGAAGTGTTTTCAAAGACATTCACAGAGTGATTCTACAAAGCCTTTTTACTGACGTTGGCTTTGAAACGCGATTTCACTGGAATTTCTGTCGAACGCAAGACAGAGATTTGCTATTGAAGAATTGAAGATACAGAATGCAAACAAACACGTTCCTACAAGTGAATAGCCTAAACATTCACCACATTTCCAAAAAGTGCATAGAATGCAGTTTTCTCTCAGATGAAAGACGTATGCTTTCCTTCTTAAGAAGTGCTTTCAAAGACATTCGCAGAGTGATTCTACAAAGCCTTTTTACTGACGTTGGCTTTGAAACGCGATTTCACTGGAATTTCTGTCAAACGCAAGACAGAGATTTGCTATTGAAGAATTGAAGATACAGAATGCAAACAAACACATTCCTACAAGTGAATCGCCTAAACATTCACCACAGTTCCAAAAACTGCATAGAATGCAGTTTTCACTCAGATGACAGACGTATGCTTTCCTTCTTAACAAGTGTTTTCAAAGACATTCACAGAGTGATTCTACAAAGCCTTTTTCCTGACGTTGGCTTTTAAACGCGATTTCACCGGAATTTCTGTCAAAGGCAAGACAGAGATTTGCTATTGAAGAATTGAAGATACAGAATGCAAACAAACACGTTCCTACAAGTGAATCTCCTAAACATTGACCACAGTTCCAAAAACTGCATAGAATGCAGTTTTCACTCAGATGAAAGACGTATGCTTTCCTTCTTAAGAAGTGTTTTCTAAGACATTCACAGAGTGATTCTACAAAGCCTTTTTACTGAGGTTGGCTTTTAAACGCGATTTCACTGGAATATCTGTCAAACGCTAGACAGAGATTTGCTATTGAAGAATTGAAGATACAGAATGCAAACAAACACGTTCCTACAAGAGAATCGCCTAAACATTCACCACAGTTCCAAAAACTGCATAGAATGCAGTTTTCACTCAGATGAAAGACATATGCTTTCCTTCTTAAGAAGTGTTTTCTAAGACATTCACAGAGTGATTCTACAAAGCCTTTTTACTGAGGTTGGCTTTTAAACGCGATTTCACTGGAATTTCTGTCAAACGCAAGACAGAGATTTGCTATTGAAGAATTGAAGATACAGAATGCAAACAAACACGTTCCTACAAGTGAATCTCCTAAACATTGACCACAGTTCCAAAAACTGCATAGAATGCAGTTTTCACTCAGATGAAAGACGTATGCTTTCCTTCTTAAGAAGTGTTTTCAAAGACATTCACAGAGTGATTCTACAAAGCCTTTTTACTGAGGTTGGCTTTTAAACACGATTTCACTGGAATTTCTGTCAAACGCTAGACAGAGATTTGCTATCGAAGAATTGAAGGTACAGAATGCAAACAAACACGTTCCTACAAGTGAATCGCCTAAACATTCACCACAGTTTCAAAAACTGCATAGAATGCAGTTTTCACTCAGATGAAAGACGT
This sequence comes from Phyllotis vaccarum, assembly GCA_033318265.1. Lineage (NCBI taxonomy): Eukaryota > Metazoa > Chordata > Mammalia > Rodentia > Cricetidae > Phyllotis > Phyllotis vaccarum. Next base: position 63,332,698 of record JARWLC010000017.1, read on the forward strand.
ATGCTTTCCTTCTTAAAAAGTGTTTTCAAAGACATTCACAGAGTGATTCTACAAAGCCTTTTTACTGACGTTGGCTTTTAAACGCGATTTCACTGGAATTTCTCTCAAACGCAAGACAGAGATTTAGTATTGAAGAATTGAAGATACAGAATGCAAACAAACACGTTCCTACAAGTGAATCGCCTAAACATTCACCACAGTTCCAAAAACTGCATAGAATGCAGTTGTCACTCAGATGAAAGACGTATGCTTTCCTTCTTAAGAAGTGTTTTCAAAGACATTGACAGAGTGATTCTACAAAGCCTTTTTACTGACGTTGGCTTTTAAACGCAATTTCACTGGAATTTCTGTCAAACGCTAGACAGAGATTTGCTATTGAAGAATTGAAGATACAGAATGCAAACAAACACTTTCCTACAAGTGAATCGCCTAAACATTCACCACAGTTCCAAAAACTGCATAGAATGCAGTTTTCACTCAGATGAAAGACGTATGCTTTCCTTCTTAAGAAGTGTTTTCAAAGACATTCACAGAGTGATTCTACAAAGCCTTTTACTGACGTTGGCTTTTAAAAGCGATTTCACTGGAATTTCTGTCAAACGCAAGACAAGGATTTGCTATTGAAGAATTGAAGATACAGAATGCAAACAAACACGTTCCTACAAGTGAATCGCCTAAACATTCACCACAGTTCCAAAAACTGCATAGAATGCAGTTTTCACTCAGTTGAAAGACGTATGCTTTCCTTCTTAAGAAGTGTTTTCAAAGACATTCACAGAGTGATTCTACAAAGCCTTTTTACTGACGTTGGCTTTGAAACGCGATTTCACTGGAATTTCTGTCGAACGCAAGACAGAGATTTGCTATTGAAGAATTGAAGATACAGAATGCAAACAAACACGTTCCTACAAGTGAATAGCCTAAACATTCACCACATTTCCAAAAAGTGCATAGAATGCAGTTTTCTCTCAGATGAAAGACGTATGCTTTCCTTCTTAAGAAGTGCTTTCAAAGACATTCGCAGAGTGATTCTACAAAGCCTTTTTACTGACGTTGGCTTTGAAACGCGATTTCACTGGAATTTCTGTCAAACGCAAGACAGAGATTTGCTATTGAAGAATTGAAGATACAGAATGCAAACAAACACATTCCTACAAGTGAATCGCCTAAACATTCACCACAGTTCCAAAAACTGCATAGAATGCAGTTTTCACTCAGATGACAGACGTATGCTTTCCTTCTTAACAAGTGTTTTCAAAGACATTCACAGAGTGATTCTACAAAGCCTTTTTCCTGACGTTGGCTTTTAAACGCGATTTCACCGGAATTTCTGTCAAAGGCAAGACAGAGATTTGCTATTGAAGAATTGAAGATACAGAATGCAAACAAACACGTTCCTACAAGTGAATCTCCTAAACATTGACCACAGTTCCAAAAACTGCATAGAATGCAGTTTTCACTCAGATGAAAGACGTATGCTTTCCTTCTTAAGAAGTGTTTTCAAAGACATTCACAGAGTGATTCTACAAAGCCTTTTTACTGAGGTTGGCTTTTAAACGCGATTTCACTGGAATATCTGTCAAACGCTAGACAGAGATTTGCTATTGAAGAATTGAAGATACAGAATGCAAACAAACACGTTCCTACAAGAGAATCGCCTAAACATTCACCACAGTTCCAAAAACTGCATAGAATGCAGTTTTCACTCAGATGAAAGACATATGCTTTCCTTCTTAAGAAGTGTTTTCAAAGACATTCACAGAGTGATTCTACAAAGCCTTTTTACTGAGGTTGGCTTTTAAACACGATTTCACTGGAATTTCTGTCAAACGCTAGACAGAGATTTGCTATTGAAGAATTGAAGATACAGTATGCAAACAAACACGTTCCTACAAGTGAATCGCCTAAACATTCACCACAGTTCCAAAAACTGCATAGAATGCAGTTTTCACTCAGATGAAAGACATATGCTTTCCTTCTTAAGAAGTGTTTTCAAAGACATTCACAGAGTGATTCTACAAAGCCTTTTTACTGAGGTTGGCTTTTAAACACGATTTCACTGGAATTTCTGTCAAACGCTAGACAGAGATTTGCTATTGAAGAATTGAAGATACAGTATGCAAACAAACACGTTCCTACAAGTGAATCGCCTAAACATTCACCACAGTTCCAAAAACTGCATAGAATGCAGTTTTCACTCAGATGAAAGACGTATGCTTTCCTTCTTAACAAGTGTTTTCAAAGACATTCACAGAGTGATTCTACAAAGCCTTTTTACTGACGTTGGCTTTTAATCACGATTTCACTGGAATTTCTGTCAAACGCAAGACAGAGATTTGCTATTGAAGAATTGAAGATACAGAATGCAAACAAACACGTTCCTACAAGTGAATCTCCTAAACATTGACCACAGTTCCAAAAACTGCATAGAATGCAGTTTTCACTCAGATGAAAGACGTATGCTTTCCTTCTTAAGAAGTGTTTTCAAAGACATTCACAGAGTGATTCTACAAAGCCTTTTTACTGAGGTTGGCTTTTAAACGCGATTTCACTGGAATATCTGTCAAACGCTAGACAGAGATTTGCTATTGAAGAATTGAAGATACAGAATGCAAACAAACACGTTCCTACAAGAGAATCGCCTAAACATTCACCACAGTTCCAAAAACTGCATAGAATGCAGTTTTCACTCAGATGAAAGACATATGCTTTCCTTCTTAATAAGTGTTTTCAAAGACATTCACAGAGTGATTCTACAAAGCCTTTTTACTGAGGTTGGCTTTTAAACACGATTTCACTGGAATTTCTGTCAAACGCTAGACAGAGATTTGCTATCGAAGAATTGAAGGTACAGAATGCAAACAAACACGTTCCTACAAGTGAATCGCCTAAACATTCACCACAGTTTCAAAAACTGCATAGAATGCAGTTTTCACTCAGATGAAAGACGTATGCTTTCCTTCTTAACAAGTGTTTTCAAAGACATTCACAGAGTGATTCTACAAAGCCTTTTTACTGACGTTGGCTTTTAAACGCGATTTCACTGGAATTTCTCTCAAACGCAAGACAGAGATTTAGTATTGAAGAATTGAAGATACAGAATGCAAACAAACACGTTCCTACAAGTGAATCGCCTAAACATTCACCACAGTTCCAAAAACTGCATAGAATGCAGTTTTCACTCAGATGAAAGACGTATGCTTTCCTTCTTAACAAGTGTTTTCAAAGACATTGACAGAGTGATTCTACAAAGCCTTTTTACTGACGTTGGCTTTTAAACGCAATTTCACTGGAATTTCTGTCAAACGCTAGACAGAGATTTGCTATTGAAGAATTGAAGATACAGAATGCAAACAAACACTTTCCTACAAGTGAATCGCCTAAACATTCACCACAGTTCCAAAAACTGCATAGAATGCAGTTTTCACTCAGATGAAAGACGTATGCTTTCCTTCTTAAGAAGTGTTTTCAAAGACATTCACAGAGTGATTCTACAAAGCCTTTTACTGACGTTGGCTTTGAAACGCGATTTCACTGGAATTTCTGTCAAACGCAAGACAGAGATTTGCTATTGAAGAATTGAAGATACAGAATGCAAACAAACACATTCCTACAAGTGAATCGCCTAAACATTCACCACAGTTCCAAAAACTGCATAGAATGCAGTTTTCACTCAGATGACAGACGTATGCTTTCCTTCTTAACAAGTGTTTTCAAAGACATTCATAGAGTGATTCTACAAAGCCTTTTTCCTGACGTTGGCTTTTAAACGCGATTTCACCGGAATTTCTGTCAAAGGCAAGACAGAGATTTGCTATTGAAGAATTGAAGATACAGAATGCAAACAAACACGTTCCTACAAGTGAATCTCCTAAACATTGACCACAGTTCCAAAAACTGCATAGAATGCAGTTTTCACTCAGATGAAAGACGTATGCTTTCCTTCTTAAGAAGTGTTTTCAAAGACATTCACAGAGTGATTCTACAAAGCCTTTTTACTGAGGTTGGCTTTTAAACGCGATTTCACTGGAATATCTGTCAAACGCTAGACAGAGATTTGCTATTGAAGAATTGAAGATACAGAATGCAAACAAACACATTCCTACAAGAGAATCGCCTAAACATTCACCACAGTTCCAAAAACTGCATAGAATGCAGTTTTCACTCAGATGAAAGACATATGCTTTCCTTCTTAAGAAGTGTTTTCAAAGACATTCACAGAGTGATTCTACAAAGCCTTTTTACTGAGGTTGGCTTTTAAACACGATTTCACTGGAATTTCTGTCAAACGCTAGACAGAGATTTGCTATTGAAGAATTGAAGATACAGTATGCAAACAAACACGTTCCTACAAGTGAATCGCCTAAACATTCACCACAGTTCCAAAAACTGCATAGAATGCAGTTTTCACTCAGATGAAAGACGTATGCTTTCCTTCTTAACAAGTGTTTTCAAAGACATTCACAGAGTGATTCTACAAAGCCTTTTTACTGACGTTGGCTTTTAATCGCGATTTCACTGGAATTTCTGTCAAACGCAAGACAGAGATTTGCTATTGAAGAATTGAAGATACAGAATGCAAACAAACACGTTCCTACAAGTGAATCTCCTAAACATTGACCACAGTTCCAAAAACTGCATAGAATGCAGTTTTCACTCAGATGAAAGACGTATGCTTTCCTTCTTAAGAAGTGTTTTCAAAGACATTCACAGAGTGATTCTACAAAGCCTTTTTACTGAGGTTGGCTTTTAAACGCGATTTCACTGGAATATCTGTCAAACGCTAGACAGAGATTTGCTATTGAAGAATTGAAGATACAGAATGCAAACAAACACGTTCCTACAAGAGAATCGCCTAAACATTCACCACAGTACCAAAAACTGCATAGAATTCAGTTTTCACTCAGATGAAAGACATATGCTTTCCTTCTTAATAAGTGTTTTCAAAGACATTCACAGAGTGATTCTACAAAGCCTTTTTACTGAGGTTGGCTTTTAAACACGATTTCACTGGAATTTCTGTCAAACGCTAGACAGAGATTTGCTATTGAAGAATTGAAGATACAGAATGCAAACAAACACGTTCCTACAAGTGAATCGCCTAAACATTCACCACAGTTCCAAAAACTGCATAGAATGCAGATTTCACTCAGATGAAAGACGTATGCTTTCCTTCTTAAGAAATGTTTTCAAAGACATTCACAGAGTGATTCTACAAAGCCTTTTTACTGACGTTGGCTTTTAAATGCGATTTCACTGGAATTTCTGTCAAACGCAAGACAGAGATTTGCTATCGAAGAATTGAAGGTACAGAATGCAAACAAACACGTTCCTACAAGTGAATCGCCTAAACATTCACCACAGTTTCAAAAACTGCATAGAATGCAGTTTTCACTCAGATGAAAGACGTATGCTTTCCTTCTTAACAAGTGTTTTCAAAGACATTCACAGAGTGATTCTACAAAGCCTTTTTACTGACGTTGGCTTTTAAACGCGATTTCACTGGAATTTCTCTCAAACGCAAGACAGAGATTTAGTATTGAAGAATTGAAGATACAGAATGCAAACAAACACGTTCCTACAAGTGAATCGCCTAAACATTCACCACAGTTCCAAAACTGCATAGAATGCAGTTTTCACTCAGATGAAAGACGTATGCTTTCCTTCTTAAGAAGTGTTTTCAAAGACATTGACAGAGTGATTCTACAAAGCCTTTTTACTGACGTTGGCTTTTAAACGCAATTTCACTGGAATTTCTGTCAAACGCTAGACAGAGATTTGCTATTGAAGAATTGAAGATACAGAATGCAAACAAACACGTTCCTACAAGTGAATCGCCTAAACATTCACCACAGTTCCAAAAACTGCATAGAATGCAGTTTTCACTCAGATGAAAGATGTATGCTTTCCTTCTTAAGAAGTGTTTTCAAAGACATTCACAGAGTGATTCTACAAAGCCTTTTACTGACGTTGGCTTTTAAACGTGATTTCACTGGAATTTCTGTCAAACGCAAGACAAGGATTTGCTATTGAAGAATTGAAGATACAGAATGCAAACAAACACGTTCCTACAAGTGAATCGCCTAAACATTCACCACAGTTCCAAAAACTGCATAGAATGCAGTTTTCACTCAGTTGAAAGACGTATGCTTTCCTTCTTAAGAAGTGTTTTCAAAGACATTCACAGAGTGATTCTACAAAGCCTTTTTACTGACGTTGGCTTTGAAACGCGATTTCACTGGAATTTCTGTCGAACGCAAGACAGAGATTTGCTATTGAAGAATTGAAGATACAGAATGCAAACAAACACGTTCCTACAAGTGAATAGCCTAAACATTCACCACATTTCCAAAAAGTGCATAGAATGCAGTTTTCTCTCAGATGAAAGACGTATGCTTTCCTTCTTAAGAAGTGCTTTCAAAGACATTCGCAGAGTGATTCTACAAAGCCTTTTTACTGACGTTGGCTTTGAAACGCGATTTCACTGGAATTTCTGTCAAACGCAAGACAGAGATTTGCTATTGAAGAATTGAAGATATAGAATGCAAACAAACACATTCCTACAAGTGAATCGCCTAAACATTCACCACAGTTCCAAAAACTGCATAGAATGCAGTTTTCACCCAGATGACAGACGTATGCTTTCCTTCTTAACAAGTGTTTTCAAAGACATTCACAGAGTGATTCTACAAAGCCTTTTTCCTGACGTTGGCTTTTAAACGCGATTTCACCGGAATTTCTGTCAAACGCTAGACAGAGATTTGCTATTGAAGAATTGAAGATACAGAATGCAAACAAACACGTTCCTACAAGAGAATCGCCTAAACATGCACCACAGTTCCAAAAACTGCATAGAATGCAGTTTTCACTCAGAAGAAAGACATATGCTTTGCTTCTTAAGAAGTGTTTTCAAAGACATTCACAGAGTGATTCTACAAAGCCTTTTTACTGAGGTTGGCTTTTAAACACGATTTCACTGGAATTTCTGTCAAACGCTAGACAGAGATTTGCTATTGAAGAATTGAAGATACAGTATGCAAACAAACACGTTCCTACAAGTGAATCGCCTAAACATTCACCACAGTTCCAAAAACTGCATAGAATGCAGTTTTCACTCAGATGAAAGACGTATGCTTTCCTTCTTAACAAGTGTTTTCAAAGACATTCACAGAGTGATTCTACAAAGCCTTTTTACTGACGTTGGCTTTTAATCGCGATTTCACTGGAATTTCTGTCAAACGCAAGACAGAGATTTGCTATTGAAGAATTGAAGATACAGAATGCAAACAAACACGTTCCTACAAGTGAATCTCCTAAACATTGACCACAGTTCCAAAAACTGCATAGAATGTAGTTTTCACTCAGATGAAAGACGTATGCTTTCCTTCTTAAGAAGTGTTTTCAAAGACATTCACAGAGTGATTCTACAAAGCCTTTTTACTGAGGTTGGCTTTTAAACGCGATTTCACTGGAATATCTGTCAAACGCTAGACAGAGATTTGCTATTGAAGAATTGAAGATACAGAATGCAAACAAACACGTTCCTACAAGAGAATCGCCTAAACATTCACCACAGTTCCAAAAACTGCATAGAATGCAGTTTTCACTCAGATGAAAGACATATGCTTTCCTTCTTAATAAGTGTTTTCAAAGACATTCACAGAGTGATTCTACAAAGCCTTTTTACTGAGGTTGGCTTTTAAACACGATTTCACTGGAATTTCTGTCAAACGCTAGACAGAGATTTGCTATTGAAGAATTGAAGATACAGAATGCAAACAAACACGTTCCTACAAGTGAATCGCCTAAACATTCACCACAGTTCCAAAAACTGCATAGAATGCAGATTTCACTCAGATGAAAGACGTATGCTTTCCTTCTTAAGAAGTGTTTTCAAAGACATTCACAGAGTGATTCTACAAAGCCTTTTTACTGACGTTGGCTTTTAAATGCGATTTCACTGGAATTTCTGTCAAACGCAAGACAGAGATTTGCTATCGAAGAATTGAAGGTACAGAATGCAAACAATCACGTTCCTACAAGTGAATCGCCTAAACATTCACCACAGTTTCAAAAACTGCATAGAATGCAGTTTTCACTCAGATGAAAGACATATGCTTTCCTTCTTAACAAGTGTTTTCAAAGACATTCACAGAGTGATTCTACAAAGCCTTTTTACTGACGTTGGCTTTTAAACGCGATTTCACTGGAATTTCTCTCAAACGCAAGACAGAGATTTAGTATTGAAGAATTGAAGATACAGAATGCAAACAAACACGTTCCTACAAGTGAATCGCCTAAACATTCACCACATCAAAAAACTGCATAGAATGCAGTTTTCACTCAGATGAAAGACGTATGCTTTCCTTCTTAAGAAGTGTTTTCAAAGACATTGACAGAGTGATTCTACAAAGCCTTTTTACTGACGTTGGCTTTTAAACGCATTTTCACTGGAATTTCTGTCAAACGCTAGACAGAGATTTGCTATTGAAGAATTGAAGATACAGAATGGAAACAAACACGTTCCTACAAGTGAATCGCCTAAACATTCACCACAGTTCCAAAAACTGCATAGAATGCAGTTTTCACTCAGATGAAAGACGTATGCTTTCCTTCTTAAGAAGTGTTTTCAAAGACATTCACAGAGTGATTCTACAAAGCCTTTTACTGACGTTGGCTTTTAAACGCGATTTCACTGGAATTTCTGTCAAACACAAGACAAGGATTTGCTATTGAAGAATTGAAGATACAGAATGCAAACAAACACGTTCCTACAAGTGAATCGCCTAAACATTCACCACAGTTCCAAAAACTGCATAGAATGCAGTTTTCACTCAGTTGAAAGACGTATGCTTTCCTTCTTAAGAAGTGTTTTCAAAGACATTCACAGAGTGATTCTACAAAGCCTTTTTACTGAGGTTGGCTTTAAAACGCGATTTCACTGGAATTTCTGTCGAACGCAAGACAGAGATTTGCTATTGAAGAATTGAAGATACAGAATGCAAACAAACACGTTCCTACAAGTGAATAGCCTAAACATTCACCACATTTCCAAAAAGTGCATAGAATGCAGTTTTCTCTCAGATGAAAGACGTATGCTTTCCTTCTTAAGAAGTGCTTTCAAAGACATTCGCAGAGTGATTCTACAAAGCCTTTTTACTGACGTTGGCTTTGAAACGCGATTTCACTGGAATTTCTGTCAAACGCAAGACAGAGATTTGCTATTGAAGAATTGAAGATACAGAATGCAAACAAACACATTCCTACAAGTGAATCGCCTAAACATTCACCACAGTTCCAAAAACTGCATAGAATGCAGTTTTCACTCAGATGACAGACATATGCTTTCCTTCTTAACAAGTGTTTTCAAAGACATTCACAGAGTGATTCTACAAAGCCTTTTTCCTTAAGTTGGCTTTTAAACGCGATTTCACCGGAATTTCTGTCAAAGGCAAGACAGAGATTTGCTATTGAAGAATTGAAGATACAGAATGCAAACAAACACGTTCCTACAAGTGAATCTCCTAAACATTGACCACAGTTCCAAAAACTGCATAGAATGCAGTTTTCACTCAGATGAAAGACGTATGCTTTCCTTCTTAAGAAGTGTTTTCAAAGACATTCACAGAGTGATTCTACAAAGCCTTTTTACTGAGGTTGGCTTTTAAACACGATTTCACTGGAATATCTGTCAAACGCTAGACAGAGATTTGCTATTGAAGAATTGAAGATACAGTATGCAAACAAACACGTTCCTACAAGTGAATAGCCTAAACATTCACCACATTTCCAAAAAGTGCATAGAATGCAGTTTTCACTCAGATGAAAGACGTATGCTTTCCTTCTTAAGAAGTGCTTTCAAAGACATTCGCAGAGTGATTCTACAAAGCCTTTTTACTGACGTTGGCTTTGAAACGCGATTTCACTGGAATTTCTGTCAAACGCAAGACAGAGATTTGCTATTGAAGAATTGAAGATACAGAATGCAAACAAACACATTCCTACAAGTGAATCGCCTAAACATTCACCACAGTTCCAAAAACTGCATAGAATGCAGTTTTCACTCAGATGACAGACGTATGCTTTCCTTCTTAACAAGTGTTTTCAAAGACATTCACAGAGTGATTCTACAAAGCCTTTTTCCTGACGTTGGCTTTTAAACGCGATTTCACCGGAATTTCTGTCAAAGGCAAGACAGAGATTTGCTATTGAAGAATTGAAGATACAGAATGCAAACAAACACGTTCCTACAAGTGAATCTCCTAAACATTGACCACAGTTCCAAAAACTGCATAGAATGCAGTTTTCACTCAGATGAAAGACGTATGCTTTCCTTCTTAAGAAATGTTTTCAAAGACATTCACAGAGTGATTCTACAAAGCCTTTTTACTGACGTTGGCTTTTAAATGCGATTTCACTGGAATTTCTGTCAAACGCAAGACAGAGATTTGCTATCGAAGAATTGAAGGTACAGAATGCAAACAAACACGTTCCTACAAGTGAATCGCCTAAACATTCACCACAGTTTCAAAAACTGCATAGAATGCAGTTTTCACTCAGATGAAAGACGTATGCTTTCCTTCTTAACAAGTGTTTTCAAAGACATTCACAGAGTGATTCTACAAAGCCTTTTTACTGACGTTGGCTTTTAAACGCGATTTCACTGGAATTTCTCTCAAACGCAAGACAGAGATTTAGTATTGAAGAATTGAAGATACAGAATGCAAACAAACACGTTCCTACAAGTGAATCGCCTAAACATTCACCACAGTTCCAAAACTGCATAGAATGCAGTTTTCACTCAGATGAAAGACGTATGCTTTCCTTCTTAAGAAGTGTTTTCAAAGACATTGACAGAGTGATTCTACAAAGCCTTTTTACTGACGTTGGCTTTTAAACGCAATTTCACTGGAATTTCTGTCAAACGCTAGACAGAGATTTGCTATTGAAGAATTGAAGATACAGAATGCAAACAAACACGTTCCTACAAGTGAATCGCCTAAACATTCACCACAGTTCCAAAAACTGCATAGAATGCAGTTTTCACTCAGATGAAAGATGTATGCTTTCCTTCTTAAGAAGTGTTTTCAAAGACATTCACAGAGTGATTCTACAAAGCCTTTTACTGACGTTGGCTTTTAAACGTGATTTCACTGGAATTTCTGTCAAACGCAAGACAAGGATTTGCTATTGAAGAATTGAAGATACAGAATGCAAACAAACACGTTCCTACAAGTGAATCGCCTAAACATTCACCACAGTTCCAAAAACTGCATAGAATGCAGTTTTCACTCAGTTGAAAGACGTATGCTTTCCTTCTTAAGAAGTGTTTTCAAAGACATTCACAGAGTGATTCTACAAAGCCTTTTTACTGACGTTGGCTTTGAAACGCGATTTCACTGGAATTTCTGTCGAACGCAAGACAGAGATTTGCTATTGAAGAATTGAAGATACAGAATGCAAACAAACACGTTCCTACAAGTGAATAGCCTAAACATTCACCACATTTCCAAAAAGTGCATAGAATGCAGTTTTCTCTCAGATGAAAGACGTATGCTTTCCTTCTTAAGAAGTGCTTTCAAAGACATTCGCAGAGTGATTCTACAAAGCCTTTTTACTGACGTTGGCTTTGAAACGCGATTTCACTGGAATTTCTGTCAAACGCAAGACAGAGATTTGCTATTGAAGAATTGAAGATATAGAATGCAAACAAACACATTCCTACAAGTGAATCGCCTAAACATTCACCACAGTTCCAAAAACTGCATAGAATGCAGTTTTCACCCAGATGACAGACGTATGCTTTCCTTCTTAACAAGTGTTTTCAAAGACATTCACAGAGTGATTCTACAAAGCCTTTTTCCTGACGTTGGCTTTTAAACGCGATTTCACCGGAATTTCTGTCAAACGCTAGACAGAGATTTGCTATTGAAGAATTGAAGATACAGAATGCAAACAAACACGTTCCTACAAGAGAATCGCCTAAACATGCACCACAGTTCCAAAAACTGCATAGAATGCAGTTTTCACTCAGAAGAAAGACATATGCTTTGCTTCTTAAGAAGTGTTTTCAAAGACATTCACAGAGTGATTCTACAAAGCCTTTTTACTGAGGTTGGCTTTTAAACACGATTTCACTGGAATTTCTGTCAAACGCTAGACAGAGATTTGCTATTGAAGAATTGAAGATACAGTATGCAAACAAACACGTTCCTACAAGTGAATCGCCTAAACATTCACCACAGTTCCAAAAACTGCATAGAATGCAGTTTTCACTCAGATGAAAGACGTATGCTTTCCTTCTTAACAAGTGTTTTCAAAGACATTCACAGAGTGATTCTACAAAGCCTTTTTACTGACGTTGGCTTTTAATCGCGATTTCACTGGAATTTCTGTCAAACGCAAGACAGAGATTTGCTATTGAAGAATTGAAGATACAGAATGCAAACAAACACGTTCCTACAAGTGAATCTCCTAAACATTGACCACAGTTCCAAAAACTGCATAGAATGTAGTTTTCACTCAGATGAAAGACGTATGCTTTCCTTCTTAAGAAGTGTTTTCAAAGACATTCACAGAGTGATTCTACAAAGCCTTTTTACTGAGGTTGGCTTTTAAACGCGATTTCACTGGAATATCTGTCAAACGCTAGACAGAGATTTGCTATTGAAGAATTGAAGATACAGAATGCAAACAAACACGTTCCTACAAGAGAATCGCCTAAACATTCACCACAGTTCCAAAAACTGCATAGAATGCAGTTTTCACTCAGATGAAAGACATATGCTTTCCTTCTTAATAAGTGTTTTCAAAGACATTCACAGAGTGATTCTACAAAGCCTTTTTACTGAGGTTGGCTTTTAAACACGATTTCACTGGAATTTCTGTCAAACGCTAGACAGAGATTTGCTATTGAAGAATTGAAGATACAGAATGCAAACAAACACGTTCCTACAAGTGAATCGCCTAAACATTCACCACAGTTCCAAAAACTGCATAGAATGCAGATTTCACTCAGATGAAAGACGTATGCTTTCCTTCTTAAGAAGTGTTTTCAAAGACATTCACAGAGTGATTCTACAAAGCCTTTTTACTGACGTTGGCTTTTAAATGCGATTTCACTGGAATTTCTGTCAAACGCAAGACAGAGATTTGCTATCGAAGAATTGAAGGTACAGAATGCAAACAATCACGTTCCTACAAGTGAATCGCCTAAACATTCACCACAGTTTCAAAAACTGCATAGAATGCAGTTTTCACTCAGATGAAAGACATATGCTTTCCTTCTTAACAAGTGTTTTCAAAGACATTCACAGAGTGATTCTACAAAGCCTTTTTACTGACGTTGGCTTTTAAACGCGATTTCACTGGAATTTCTCTCAAACGCAAGACAGAGATTTAGTATTGAAGAATTGAAGATACAGAATGCAAACAAACACGTTCCTACAAGTGAATCGCCTAAACATTCACCACATCAAAAAACTGCATAGAATGCAGTTTTCACTCAGATGAAAGACGTATGCTTTCCTTCTTAAGAAGTGTTTTCAAAGACATTGACAGAGTGATTCTACAAAGCCTTTTTACTGACGTTGGCTTTTAAACGCATTTTCACTGGAATTTCTGTCAAACGCTAGACAGAGATTTGCTATTGAAGAATTGAAGATACAGAATGGAAACAAACACGTTCCTACAAGTGAATCGCCTAAACATTCACCACAGTTCCAAAAACTGCATAGAATGCAGTTTTCACTCAGATGAAAGACGTATGCTTTCCTTCTTAAGAAGTGTTTTCAAAGACATTCACAGAGTGATTCTACAAAGCCTTTTACTGACGTTGGCTTTTAAACGCGATTTCACTGGAATTTCTGTCAAACACAAGACAAGGATTTGCTATTGAAGAATTGAAGATACAGAATGCAAACAAACACGTTCCTACAAGTGAATCGCCTAAACATTCACCACAGTTCCAAAAACTGCATAGAATGCAGTTTTCACTCAGTTGAAAGACGTATGCTTTCCTTCTTAAGAAGTGTTTTCAAAGACATTCACAGAGTGATTCTACAAAGCCTTTTTACTGAGGTTGGCTTTAAAACGCGATTTCACTGGAATTTCTGTCGAACGCAAGACAGAGATTTGCTATTGAAGAATTGAAGATACAGAATGCAAACAAACACGTTCCTACAAGTGAATAGCCTAAACATTCACCACATTTCCAAAAAGTGCATAGAATGCAGTTTTCTCTCAGATGAAAGACGTATGCTTTCCTTCTTAAGAAGTGCTTTCAAAGACATTCGCAGAGTGATTCTACAAAGCCTTTTTACTGACGTTGGCTTTGAAACGCGATTTCACTGGAATTTCTGTCAAACGCAAGACAGAGATTTGCTATTGAAGAATTGAAGATACAGAATGCAAACAAACACATTCCTACAAGTGAATCGCCTAAACATTCACCACAGTTCCAAAAACTGCATAGAATGCAGTTTTCACTCAGATGACAGACATATGCTTTCCTTCTTAACAAGTGTTTTCAAAGACATTCACAGAGTGATTCTACAAAGCCTTTTTCCTTAAGTTGGCTTTTAAACGCGATTTCACCGGAATTTCTGTCAAAGGCAAGACAGAGATTTGCTATTGAAGAATTGAAGATACAGAATGCAAACAAACACGTTCCTACAAGTGAATCTCCTAAACATTGACCACAGTTCCAAAAACTGCATAGAATGCAGTTTTCACTCAGATGAAAGACGTATGCTTTCCTTCTTAAGAAGTGTTTTCAAAGACATTCACAGAGTGATTCTACAAAGCCTTTTTACTGAGGTTGGCTTTTAAACACGATTTCACTGGAATATCTGTCAAACGCTAGACAGAGATTTGCTATTGAAGAATTGAAGATACAGTATGCAAACAAACACGTTCCTACAAGTGAATAGCCTAAACATTCACCACATTTCCAAAAAGTGCATAGAATGCAGTTTTCACTCAGATGAAAGACGTATGCTTTCCTTCTTAAGAAGTGCTTTCAAAGACATTCGCAGAGTGATTCTACAAAGCCTTTTTACTGACGTTGGCTTTGAAACGCGATTTCACTGGAATTTCTGTCAAACGCAAGACAGAGATTTGCTATTGAAGAATTGAAGATACAGAATGCAAACAAACACATTCCTACAAGTGAATCGCCTAAACATTCACCACAGTTCCAAAAACTGCATAGAATGCAGTTTTCACTCAGATGACAGACGTATGCTTTCCTTCTTAACAAGTGTTTTCAAAGACATTCACAGAGTGATTCTACAAAGCCTTTTTCCTGACGTTGGCTTTTAAACGCGATTTCACCGGAATTTCTGTCAAAGGCAAGACAGAGATTTGCTATTGAAGAATTGAAGATACAGAATGCAAACAAACACGTTCCTACAAGTGAATCTCCTAAACATTGACCACAGTTCCAAAAACTGCATAGAATGCAGTTTTCACTCAGATGAAAGACGTATGCTTTCCTTCTTAAGAAGTGTTTTCAAAGACATTCACAGAGTGATTCTACAAAGCCTTTTTACTGAGGTTGGCTTTTAAACACGATTTCACTGGAATATCTGTCAAACGCTAGACAGAGATTTGCTATTGAAGAATTGAAGATACAGTATGCAAACAAACACGTTCCTACAAGTGAATAGCCTAAACATTCACCACATTTCCAAAAAGTGCATAGAATGCAGTTTTCACTCAGATGAAAGACGTATGCTTTCCTTCTTAAGAAGTGCTTTCAAAGACATTCGCAGAGTGATTCTACAAAGCCTTTTTACTGACGTTGGCTTTGAAACGCGATTTCACTGGAATTTCTGTCAAACGCAAGACAGAGATTTGCTATTGAAGAATTGAAGATACAGAATGCAAACAAACACATTCCTACAAGTGAATCGCCTAAACATTCACCACAGTTCCAAAAACTGCATAGAATGCAGTTTTCACTCAGATGACAGACGTATGCTTTCCTTCTTAACAAGTGTTTTCAAAGACATTCACAGAGTGATTCTACAAAGCCTTTTTCCTGACGTTGGCTTTTAAACGCGATTTCACCGGAATTTCTGTCAAAGGCAAGACAGAGATTTGCTATTGAAGAATTGAAGATACAGAATGCAAACAAACACGTTCCTACAAGTGAATCTCCTAAACATTGACCACAGTTCCAAAAACTGCATAGAATGCAGTTTTCACTCAGATGAAAGACGTATGCTTTCCTTCTTAAGAAGTGTTTTCAAAGACATTCACAGAGTGATTCTACAAAGCCTTTTTTCTGAGGTTGGCTTTTAAACACGATTTCACCGGAATTTTTGTCAAAGGCAAGACAGAGATTTGCTATTGAAGAATTGAAGATACAGAATGCAAACAAACACGTTCCTACAAGAGAATCGCCTAAACATTCACCACAGTTCCAAAAACTGCATAGAATGCAGTTTTCACTCAGATGAAAGACATATGCTTTCCTTCTTAAGAAGTGTTTTCAAAGACATTCACAGAGTGATTCTACAAAGCCTTTTTACTGAGGTTGGCTTTTAAACACGATTTCACTGGAATTTCTGTCAAACGCTAGACAGAGATTTGCTATTGAAGAATTGAAGATACAGTATGCAAACAAACACGTTCCTACAAGTGAATCGCCTAAACATTCACCACAGTTCCAAAAACTGCATAGAATGCAGTTTTCACTCAGATGAAAGACGTATGCTTTCCTTCTTAACAAGTGTTTTCAAAGACATTCACAGAGTGATTCTACAAAGCCTTTTTACTGACGTTGGCTTTTAATCGCGATTTCACTGGAATTTCTGTCAAACGCAAGACAGAGATTTGCTATTGAAGAATTGAAGATACAGAATGCAAACAAACACGTTCCTACAAGTGAATCTCCTAAACATTGACCACAGTTCCAAAAACGGCATAGAATGCAGTTTTCACTCAGATGAAAGACGTATGCTTTCCTTCTTAAGAAGTGTTTTCAAAGACATTCACAGAGTGATTCTACAAAGCCTTTTTACTGAGGTTGGCTTTTAAACGCGATTTCACTGGAATATCTGTCAAACGCTAGACAGAGATTTGCTATTGAAGAATTGAAGATACAGAATGCACACAAACACGTTCCTACAAGAGAATCGCCTAAACATTCACCACAGTTCCAAAAACTGCATAGAATGCAGTTTTCACTCAGATGAAAGACATATGCTTTCCTTCTTAATAAGTGTTTTCAAAGACATTCACAGAGTGATTCTACAAAGCCTTTTTACTGAGGTTGGCTTTTAAACACGATTTCACTGGAATTTCTGTCAAACGCTAGACAGAGATTTGCTATTGAAGAATTGAAGATACAGAATGCAAACAAACACGTTCCTACAAGTGAATCGCCTAAACATTCACCACAGTTCCAAAAACTGCATAGAATGCAGATTTCACTCAGATGAAAGACGTATGCTTTCCTTCTTAAGAAGTGTTTTCAAAGACATTCACAGAGTGATTCTACAAAGCCTTTTTACTGACGTTGGCTTTTAAATGCGATTTCACTGGAATTTCTGTCAAACGCAAGACAGAGATTTGCTATCGAAGAATTGAAGGTACAGAATGCAAACAAACACGTTCCTACAAGTGAATCGCCTAAACATTCACCACAGTTTCAAAAACTGCATAGAATGCAGTTTTCACTCAGATGAAAGACGTATGCTTTCCTTCTTAACAAGTGTTTTCAAAGACATTCACAGAGTGATTCTACAAAGCCTTTTTACTGACGTTGGCTTTTAAACGCGATTTCACTGGAATTTCTCTCAAACGCAAGACAGAGATTTAGTATTGAAGAATTGAAGATACAGAATGCAAACAAACACGTTCCTACAAGTGAATCGCCTAAACATTCACCACAGTTCCAAAAACTGCATAGAATGCAGTTTTCACTCAGTTGAAAGACGTATGCTTTCCTTCTTAAGAAGTGTTTTCAAAGACATTCACAGAGTGATTCTACAAAGCCTTTTTACTGACGTTGGCTTTGAAACGCGATTTCACTGGAATTTCTGTCGAACGCAAGACAGAGATTTGCTATTGAAGAATTGAAGATACAGAATGAAAACAAACACGTTCCTACAAGTGAATAGCCTAAACATTCACCGCATTTCCAAAAAGTGCATAGAATGCAGTTTTCTCTCAGATGAAAGACGTATGCTTTCCTTCTTAAGAAGTGCTTTCAAAGACATTCGCAGAGTGATTCTACAAAGCCTTTTCCTGACGTTGGCTTTGAAACGCGATTTCACTGGAATTTCTGTCAAACGCAAGACAGAGATTTGCTATTGAAGAATTGAAGATACAGAATGCAAACAAACACATTCCTACAAGTGAATCGCCTAAACATTCACCACAGTTCCAAAAACTGCATAGAATGCAGTTTTCACTCAGATGACAGACGTATGCTTTCCTTCTTAAGAAGTGTTTTCAAAGACATTCACAGAGTGATTCTACAAAGCCTTTTTCCTGACGTTGGCTTTTAAACGCGATTTCACCGGAATTTCTGTCATAGGCAAGACAGAGATTTGCTATTGAAGAATTGAAGATACAGAATGCAAACAAACACGTTCCTACAAGTGAATCTCCTAAACATTGACCACAGTTAAAAAAACTGCATAGAATGCAGTTTTCACTCAGATGAAAGACGTATGCTTTCCTTCTTAAGAAGTGTTTTCAAAGACATTCACAGAGTGATTCTACAAAGCCTTTTTACTGAGGTTGGCTTTTAAACGCGATTTCACTGGAATATCTGTCAAACGCTAGACAGAGATTTGCTATTGAAGAATTGAAGATACAGAATGCAAACAAACACGTTCCTACAAGAGAATCGCCTAAACATTCACCACAGTTCCAAAAACTGCATAGAGTGCAGTTTTCACTAAGATGAAAGACATATGCTTTCCTTCTTAAGAAGTGTTTTCAAAGACATTCACAGAGTGATTCTACAAAGCCTTTTTACTGAGGTTGGCTTTTAAACACGATTTCACTGGAATTTCTGTCAAACGCTAGACAGAGATTTGCTATTGAAGAATTGAAGATACAGTATGCAAACAAACACGTTCCTACAAGTGAATCGCCTAAACATTCACCACAGTTCCAAAAACTGCATAGAATGCAGTTTTCACTCAGTTGAAAGACATATGCTTTCCTTCTTAAGAAGTGTTTTCAAAGACATTCACAGAGTGATTCTACAAAGCCTTTTTACTGACGTTGGCTTTGAAACGCGATTTCACTGGAATTTCTGTCGAACGCAAGACAGAGATTTGCTATTGAAGAATTGAAGATACAGAATGCAAACAAACACGTTCCTACAAGTGAATAGCCTAAACATTCACCACATTTCCAAAAAGTGCATAGAATGCAGTTTTCTCTCAGATGAAAGACGTATGCTTTCCTTCTTAAGAAGTGCTTTCAAAGACATTCGCAGAGTGATTCTACAAAGCCTTTTTACTGACCTTGGCTTTGAAACGCGATTTCACTGGAATTTCTGTAAAACGCAAGACAGAGATTTGCTATTGAAGAATTGAAGATACAGAATGCAAACAAACACATTCCTACAAGTGAATCGCCTAAACATTCACCACAGTTCCAAAAACTGCATAGAATGCAGTTTTCACTCAGATGACAGACATATGCTTTCCTTCTTAACAAGTGTTTTCAAAGACATTCACAGAGTGATTCTACAAAGCCTTTTTCCTTAAGTTGGCTTTTAAACGCGATTTCACCGGAATTTCTGTCAAAGGCAAGACAGAGATTTGCTATTGAAGAATTGAAGATACAGAATGCAAACAAACACGTTCCTACAAGTGAATCTCCTAAACATTGACCACAGTTCCAAAAACTGCATAGAATGCAGTTTTCACTCAGATGAAAGACGTATGCTTTCCTTCTTAAGAAGTGTTTTCAAAGACATTCACAGAGTGATTCTACAAAGCCTTTTTACTGAGGTTGGCTTTTAAACACGATTTCACTGGAATTTCTGTCAAACGCTAGACAGAGATTTGCTATTGAAGAATTGAAGATACAGTATGCAAACAAACACGTTCCTACAAGTGAATAGCCTAAACATTCACCATATTTCCAAAAACTGCATAGAATGCAGTTTTCACTCAGATGAAAGACGTATGCTTTCCTTCTTAAGAAGTGCTTTCAAAGACATTCGCAGAGTGATTCTACAAAGCCTTTTTACTGACGTTGACTTTGAAACGCGATTTCACTGGAATTTCTGTCAAACGCAAGACAGAGATTTGCTATTGAAGAATTGAAGATACAGAATGCAAACAAACACATTCCTACAAGTGAATCGCCTAAACATTCACCACAGTTCCAAAAACTGCATAGAATGCAGTTTTCACTCAGATGACAGACGTATGCTTTCCTTCTTAACAAGTGTTTTCAAAGACATTCACAGAGTGATTCTACAAAGCCTTTTTCCTGACGTTGGCTTTTAAACGCGATTTCACCGGAATTTCTGTCAAAGGCAAGACAGAGATTTGCTATTGAAGAATTGAAGATACAGAATGCAAACAAACACGTTCCTACAAGTGAATCTCCTAAACATTGACCACAGTTCCAAAAACTGCATAGAATGCAGTTTTCACTCAGATGAAAGACGTATGCTTTCCTTCTTAAGAAGTGTTTTCAAAGACATTCACAGAGTGATTCTACAAAGCCTTTTTACTGAGGTTGGCTTTTAAACGCGATTTCACTGGAATATCTGTCAAACGCTAGACAGAGATTTGCTATTGAAGAATTGAAGATACAGAATGCAAACAAACACGTTCCTAAAAGAGAATCGCCTAAACATTCACCACAGTTCCAAAAACTGCATAGAATGCAGTTTTCACTCAGATGAAAGACATATGCTTTCCTTCTTAATAAGTGTTTTCAAAGACATTCACAGAGTGATTCTACAAAGCCTTTTTACTGAGGTTGGCTTTTAAACACAATTTCACTGGAATTTCTGTCAAACGCTAGACAGAGATTTGCTGTTGAAGAATTGAAGATACAGAATGCAAACAAACACGTTCCTACAAGTGAATCGCCTAAACATTCACCACAGTTCCAAAAACTGCATAGAATGCAGATTTCACTCAGATGAAAGACGTATGCTTTCCTTCTTAAGAAGTGTTTTCAAAGACATTCACAGAGTGATTCTACAAAGCCTTTTTACTGACGTTGGCTTTTAAATGCGATTTCACTGGAATTTCTGTCAAACGCAAGACAGAGATTTGCTATCGAAGAATTGAAGGTACAGAATGCAAACAAACACGTTCCTACAAGTGAATCGCCTAAACATTCACCACAGTTTCAAAAACTGCATAGAATGCAGTTTTCACTCAGATGAAAGACGTATGCTTTCCTTCTTAAGAAGTGTTTTCAAAGACATTCACAGAGTGATTCTACAAAGCCTTTTTACTGACGTTGGCTTTTAAACGCGATTTCACTGGAATTTCTCTCAAACGCAAGACAGAGATTTAGTATTGAAGAATTGAAGATACAGAATGCAAACAAACACGTTCCTACAAGTGAATCGCCTAAACATTCACCACAGTTCCAAAACCTGCATAGAATGCAGTTTTCACTCAGATGAAAGACGTATGCTTTCCTTCTTAAGAAGTGTTTTCAAAGACATTGACATAGTGATTCTACAAAGCCTTTTTACTGAGGTTGGCTTTTAAACGCAATTTCACTGGAATTTCTGTCAAACGCTAGACAGAGATTTGCTATTGAAGAATTGAAGATACAGAATGCAAACAAACACGTTCCTACAAGTGAATCGCCTAAACATTCACCACAGTTCCAAAAACTGCATAGAATGCAGTTTTCACTCAGATGAAAGACGTATGCTTTCCTTCTTAAGAAGTGTTTTCAAAGACATTCACAGAGTGATTCTACAAAGCCTTTTTACTGAGGTTGGCTTTTAAACACGATTTCACTGGAATTTCTGTCAAAGGCAAGACAGAGATTTGCTATTGAAGAATTGAAGATACAGAATGCAAACAAACACGTTCCTACAAGAGAATCGCCTAAACATTCACCACAGTTCCAAAAACTGCATAGAATGCAGTTTTCACTCAGATGAAAGACATATGCTTTCCTTCTTAAGAAGTGTTTTCAAAGACATTCACAGAGTGATTCTACAAAGCCTTTTTACTGAGGTTGGCTTTTAAACACGATTTCACTGGAATTTCTGTCAAACGCTAGACAGAGATTTGCTATTGAAGAATTGAAGATACAGTATGCAAACAAACACGTTCCTACAAGTGAATCGCCTAAACATTCACCACAGTTCCAAAAACTGCATAGAATGCAGTTTTCACTCAGATGAAAGACGTATGCTTTCCTTCTTAACAAGTGTTTTCAAAGACATTCACAGAGTGATTCTACAAAGCCTTTTTACTGACTTTGGCTTTTAATCGCGATTTCACTGGAATTTCTGTCAAACGCAAGACAGAGATTTGCTATTGAAGAATTGAAGATACAGAATGCAAACACACACGTTCCTACAAGTGAATCGCCTAAACATTCACCACAGTTCCAAAAACTGCATAGAATGCAGATTTCACTCAGATGAAAGACGTATGTTTTCCTTCTTAAGAAGTGTTTTCAAAGACATTCACAGAGTGATTCTACAAAGCCTTTTTACTGACCTTGGCTTTTAAATGCGATTTCACTGGAATTTCTGTCAAACGCAAGACAGAGATTTGCTATCGAAGAATTGAAGGTACAGAATGCAAACAAACACGTTCCTACAAGTGAATCGCCTAAACATTCACCACAGTTTCAAAAACTGCATAGAATGCAGTTTTCACTCAGATGAAAGACGTATGCTTTCCTTCTTAACAAGTGTTTTCAAAGACATTCACAGAGTGATTCTACAAAGCCTTTTTACTGACGTTGGCTTTTAAACGCGATTTCACTGGAATTTCTCTCAAACGCAAGACAGAGATTTAGTATTGAAGAATTGAAGATACAGAATGCAAACAAACACGTTCCTACAAGTGAATCACCTAAACATTCACCACAGTTCCAAAAACTGCATAGAATGCAGTTTTCACTCAGATGAAAGACGTATGCTTTCCTTCTTAAGAAGTGTTTTCAAAAACATTGACATAGTGATTCTACAAAGCCTTTTTACTGACGTTGGCTTTTAAACGCAATTTCACTGGAATTTCTGTCAAACGCTAGACAGAGATTTGCTATTGAAGAATTGAAGATACAGAATGCAAACAAACACGTTCCTACAAGTGAATCGCCTAAACATTCACCACAGTTCCAAAAACTGCATAGAATGCAGTTTTCACTCAGATGAAAGACGTATGCTTTCCTTCTTAAGAAGTGTTTTCAAAGACATTCACAGAGTGATTCTACAAAGCCTTTTTACTGAGGTTGGCTTTTAAACACGATTTCACCGGAATTTCTGTCAAAGGCAAGACAGAGATTTGCTATTGAAGAATTGAAGATACAGAATGCAAACAAACACGTTCCTACAAGAGAATCGCCTAAACATTCACCACAGTTCCAAAAACTGCATAGAATGCAGTTTTCACTCAGATGAAAGACATATGCTTTCCTTCTTAAGAAGTGTTTTCAAAGACATTCACAGAGTGATTCTACAAAGCCTTTTTACTGAGGTTGGCTTTTAAACACGATTTCACTGGAATTTCTGTCAAACGCTAGACAGAGATTTGCTATTGAAGAATTGAAGATACAGTATGCAAACAAACACGTTCCTACAAGTGAATCGCCTAAACATTCACCACAGTTCCAAAAACTGCATAGAATGCAGTTTTCACTCAGATGAAAGACGTATGCTTTCCTTCTTAACAAGTGTTTTCAAAGACATTCACAGAGTGATTCTACAAAGCCTTTTTACTGACGTTGGCTTTTAAATGCGATTTCACTGGAATTTCTGTCAAATGCAAGACAGAGATTTGCTATCGAAGAATTGAAGGTACAGAATGCAAACAAACACGTTCCTACAAGTGAATCGCCTAAACATTCACCACAGTTTCAAAAACTGCATAGAATGCAGTTTTCACTCAGATGAAAGACGTATGCTTTCCTTCTTAACAAGTGTTTTCAAAGACATTCACAGAGTGATTCTACAAAGCCTTTTTACTGACGTTGGCTTTTAAACGCGATTTCACTGGAATTTCTGTCAAACGCAAGACAGAGATTTGCTATCGAAGAATTGAAGGTACAGAATGCAAACAAACACGTTCCTACAAGAGAATCGCCTAAACATTCACCACAGTTTCAAAAACTGCATGGAATGCAGTTTTCACTCAGATGAAAGACGTATGCTTTCCTTCTTAACAAGTGTTTTCAAAGACATTCACAGAGTGATTCTACAAAGCCTTTTTACTGACGTTGGCTTTTAATCGCGATACCACTGGAAATTCTGTCAAACGCAAGACAGAGATTTGCTATCGAAGAATTGAAGGTACAGAATGCAAACAAACACGTTCCTACAAGAGAATCGCCTAAACATTCACCACAGTTTCAAAAACTGCATAGAATGCAGTTTTCACTCAGATGAAAGACGTATGCTTTCCTTCTTAACAAGTGTTTTCAAAGACATTCACAGAGTGATTCTACAAAGCCTTTTTACTGACGTTGGCTTTTAATCGCGATTTCACTGGAATTTCTGTCAAACGCTAGACAGAGATTTGCTATTGAAGAATTGAAGATACAGAATGCAAACAAAAACGTTCCTACAAGCGAATCTCCTAAACATTGACCACAGTTCCAAAAACTGCATATAATGCAGTTTTCACTCAGATGAAAGACGTATGCTTTCCTTCTTAAGAAGTGTTTTCAAAGACATTCACAGAGTGATTCTACAAAGCCTTTTTACTGAGGTTGGCTTTTAAACGCGATTTCACTGGAATTTCTGTCAAACGCTAGACAGAGATTTGCTATTGAAGAATTGAAGATACAGAATGCAAACAAACACGTTCCTACAAGTGAATCGCCTAAACATTCACCACAGTTCCAAAAACTGCATAGAATGCAGTTTTCACTCAGATGAAAGACGTATGCTTTCCTTCTTAAGAAGTGTTTTCAAAGACATTCACAGAGTGATTCTACAAAGCCTTTTTACTGACGTTGGCTTTTAAACGCGATTTCACTGGAATTTCTGTCAAACGCAAGACAGAGATTTGCTATCGAAGAATTGAAGGTACAGAATGCAAACAAACACGTTCCTACAAGTGAATCGCCTAAACATTCACCACAGTTTCAAAAACTGCATAGAATGCAGTTTTCACTCAGATGAAAGACGTATGCTTTCCTTCTTAAGAAGTGTTTTCAAAGACATTCACAGAGTGATTCTACAAAGAATTTTTACTGACGTTGGCTTTTAAACGCGATTTCACTGGAATTTCTCTCAAACGCAAGACAGAGATTTAGTATTGAAGAATTGAAGATACAGAATGCAAACAAACACGTTCCTACAAGTGAATCGCCTAAACATTCACCACAGTTCCAAAAACTGCATAGAATGCAGTTTTCACTCAGATGAAAGACGTATGCTTTCCTTCTTAAGAAGTGTTTTCAAAGACATTGACAGAGTGATTCTACAAAGCCTTTTTACTGACGTTGGCTTTTAAACGCAATTTCACTGGAATTTCTGTCAAACGCTAGACAGAGATTTGGTATTGAAGAATTGAAGATACAGAATGCAAACAAACACGTTCCTACAAGTGAATCGCCTAAATATTCACCACAGTTCCAAAAACTGCATAGAATGCAGTTTTCACTCAGATGAAAGACGTATGCTTTCCTTCTTAACAAGTGTTTTCAAAGACATTCACAGAGTGATTCTACAAAGCCTTTTACTGACGTTGGCTTTTAAACGCGATTTCACTGGAATTTCTGTCAAACGCAAGACAAGGATTTGCTATTGAAGAATTGAAGATACAGAATGCAAACAAACACGTTCCTACAAGTGAATCGCCTAAACATTCACCACATTTCCAAAAAGTGCATAGAATGCAGTTTTCTCTCAGATGAAAGACGTATGCTTTCCTTCTTAAGAAGTGCTTTCAAAGACATTCGCAGAGTGATTCTACAAAGCCTTTTTACTGACGTTCGCTTTGAAACGCGATTTCACTGGAATTTCTGTCAAACGCAAGACAGAGATTTGCTATTGAAGAATCGAAGATACAGAATGCAAACAAACACATTCCTACAAGTGAATCGCCTAAACATTCACCACAGTTCCAAAAACTGCATAGAATGCAGTTTTCACTCAGATGACAGACGTATGCTTTCCTTCTTAAGAAGTGTTTTCAAAGACATTCACAGAGTGATTCTACAAAGCCTTTTACTGACGTTGGCTTTTAAACGCGATTTCACTGGAATTTCTGTCAAACGCAAGACAAGGATTTGCTATTGAAGAATTGAAGATACAGAATGCAAACAAACACGTTCCTACAAGTGAATCGCCTAAACATTCACCACAGTTCCAAAAACTGCATAGAATGCAGTTTTCACTCAGTTGAAAGACGTATGCTTTCCTTCTTAAGAAGTGTTTTCAAAGACATTCACAGAGTGATTCTACAAAGCCTTTTTACTGACGTTGGCTTTGAAACGCGATTTCACTGGAATTTCTGTCGAACGCAAGACAGAGATTTGCTATTGAAGAATTGAAGATACAGAATGCAAACAAACACGTTCCTACAAGTGAATAGCCTAAATATTCACCACATTTCCAAAAAGTGCATAGAATGCAGTTTTCTCTCAGATGAAAGACGTATGCTTTCCTTCTTAAGAAGTGCTTTCAAAGACATTCGCAGAGTGATTCTACAAAGCCCTTTTACTGACGTTGGCTTTGAAACGCGATTTCACTGGAATTTCTGTCAAACGCAAGACAGAGATTTGCTATTGAAGAATTGAAGATACAGAATGCAAACAAACACATTCCTACTAGTGAATCGCCTAAACATTCACCACAGTTCCAAAAACTGCATAGAATGCAGTTTTCACTCAGATGACAGACGTATGCTTTCCTTCTTAACAAGTGTTTTCAAAGACATTCACAGAGTGATTCTACAAAGCCTTTTTCCTGACGTTGGCTTTAAACGCGATTTCACTGGAATTTCTGTCAAAGGCAAGACAGAGATTTGCTATTGAAGAATTGAAGATACAGAATGCAAACAAACACGTTCCTACAAGTGAATCTCCTAAACATTGACCACAGTTCCAAAAACTGCATAGAATGCAGTTTTCACTCAGATGAAAGACGTATGCTTTCCTTCTTAAGAAGTGTTTTCAAAGACATTCACAGAGTGATTCTACAAAGCCTTTTTACTGAGGTTGGCTTTTAAACGCGATTTCACTGGAATATCTGTCAAACGCTAGACAGAGATTTGCTATTGAAGAATTGAAGATACAGAATGCAAACAAACACGTTCCTACAAGAGAATCGCCTAAACTTTCACCACAGTTCCAAAAACTGCATAGAATGCAGTTTTCACTCAGATGAAAGACATATGCTTTCCTTCTTAAGAAGTGTTTTCAAAGACATTCACAGAGTGATTCTACAAAGCCTTTTTACTGAGGTTGGCTTTTAAACGCGATTTCACTGGAATTTCTGTCAAACGCTAGAGAGAGATTTGCTATTGAAGAATTGAAGATACAGTATGCAAAAAAACACGTTCCTACAAGTGAATCGCCTAAACATTCACCACAGTTCCAAAAACTGCATAGAATGCAGTTTTCACTCAGATGAAAGACGTATGCTTTCCTTCTTAAGAAGTGTTTTCAAAGACATTCACAGAGTGATTCTACAAAGCCTTTTTACTGACGTTGGCTTTTAAACGCGATTTCACTGGAATTTCTGTCAAACGCAAGACAGAGATTTGCTATCGAAGAATTGAAGGTACAGAATGCAAACAAACACGTTCCTACAAGAGAATCGCCTAAACATTCACCACAGTTTCAAAAACTGCATAGAATGCAGTTTTTACTCAGATGAAAGACATATGCTTTCCTTCTTAAGAAGTGTTTTCAAAGACATTCACAGAGTGATTCTACAAAGCCTTTTTACTGAGGTTGGCTTTTAAACGCGATTTCACTGGAATATCTGTCAAACGCTAGACAGAGATTTGCTATTGAAGAATTGAAGATACAGAATGCAAACAAACACGTTCCTACAAGAGAATCGCCTAAACATTCACCACAGTTCCAAAAACTGCATAGAATGCAGTTTTCACTCAGATGAAAGACATATGCTTTCCTTCTTAAGAAGTGTTTTCAAAGACATTCACAGAGTGATTCTACAAAGCCTTTTTACTGAGGTTGGCTTTTACACACGATTTCACTGGAATTTCTGTCAAACGCTAGACAGAGATTTGCTATTGAAGAATTGAAGATACAGTATGCAAACAAACACGTTCCTACAAGTGAATCGCCTAAACATTCACCACAGTTCCAAAAAATGCATAGAATGCAGTTTTCACTCAGATGAAAGACGTATGCTTTCCTTCTTAAGAAGTGTTTTCAAAGACATTCACAGAGTGATTCTACAAAGCCTTTTTACTGACGTTGGCTTTTAAACGCGATTTCACTGGAATTTCTGTCAAACGCAAGACAGAGATTTGCTATCGAAGAATTGAAGGTACAGAATGCAAACAAACACGTTCCTACAAGAGAATCGCCTAAACATTCACCACAGTTTCAAAAACTGCATAGAATGCAGTTTTCACTCAGATGAAAGACGTATGCTTTCCTTCTTAAGAAGTGTTTTCAAAGACATTCACAGAGTGATTCTACAAAGCCTTTTTACTGACGTTGGCTTTTAATCGCGATTTCACTGGAATTTCTGTCAAACGCAAGACAGAGATTTGCTATTGAAGAATTGAAGATACAGAATGCAAACAAACACGTTCCTACAAGTGAATCGCCTAAACATTCACCACAGTTCCAAAAACTGCATAGAATGCAGTTTTCACTCAGATGAAAGACGTATGCTTTCCTTCTTAACAAGTGTTTTCAAAGACATTCACAGAGTGATTCTACAAAGCCTTTTTACTGACGTTGGCTTTTAAACGCGATTTCACTGGAATTTCTGTCAAACGCAAGACAGAGATTTGCTATCGAAGAATTGAAGGTACAGAATGCAAACAAACACGTTCCTACAAGTGAATCGCCTAAACATTCACCACAGTTTCAAAAACTGCATAGAATGCAGTTTTCACTCAGATGAAAGACGTATGCTTTCCTTCTTAACAAGTGTTTTCAAAGACATTCACAGAGTGATTCTACAAAGCCTTTTTACTGACGTTGGCTTTTAAACGCGATTTCACTGGAATTTCTCTCAAACGCAAGACAGAGATTTAGTATTGAAGAATTGAAGATACAGAATGCAAACAAACACGTTCCTACAAGTAAATCGCCTAAACATTCACCACAGTTCCAAAAACTGCATAGAATGCAGTTTTCACTCAGATGAAAGACGTATGCTTTCCTTCTTAAGAAGTGTTTTCAAAGACATTCACAGAGTGATTCTACAAAGCCTTTTTACTGACGTTGGCTTTTAAACGCAATTTCACTGGAATTTCTGTCAAACGCTAGACAGAGATTTGCTGTTGAATAATTGAAGATACAGAATGCAAACAAACACGTTCCTACAAGTGAATCGCCTAAACATTCACCACAGTTCCAAAAACTGCATAGAATGCAGTTTTCACTCAGATGAAAGACGTATGCTTTCCTTCTTAACAAGTGTTTTCAAAGACATTCACAGAGTGATTCTACAAAGCCTTTTACTGACGTTGGCTTTTAAACGCGATTTCACTGGAATTTCTGTCAAAATCAAGACAAGGATTTACTATTGAAGAATTGAAGATACAGAATGCAAACAAACACGTTCCTACAAGTGAATCGCCTAAACATTCACCACAGTTCCAAAAAATGCATAGAATGCAGTTTTCACTCAGTTGAAAGACGTATGCTTTCCTTCTTAAGAAGTGTTTTCAAAGACATTCACAGAGTGATTCTACAAAGCCTTTTTACTGACGTTGGCTTTAAACGCGATTTCACTGGAATTTCTGTCAAACGCAAGACAGAGATTTGCTATTGAAGAATCGAAGATACAGAATGCAAACAAACACATTCCTACAAGTGAATCGCCTAAACATTCACCACAGTTCCAAAAACTGCATAGAATGCAGTTTTCACTCAGATGACAGACGTATGCTTTCCTTCTTAACAAGTGTTTTCAAAGACATTCACACAGTGATTCTACAAAGCCTTTTTACTGACGTTGGCTTTGAAACGCGATTTCACTGGAATTTCTGTCAAACGCAAGACAGAGATTTAGTATTGAAGAATTGAAGATACAGAATGCAAACAAACACGTTCCTACAAGTGAATCGCCTAAACATTCACCACAGTTCCAAAAACTGCATAGAATGCAGTTTTCACTCAGATGAAAGACGTATGCTTTCCTTCTTAAGAAGTGTTTTCAAAGACATTCACAGAGTGATTCTACAAAGCCTTTTTACTGACGTTGGCTTTTAAATGCGATTTCACTGGAATTTCTGTCAAACGCAAGACAGAGATTTGCTATTGAAGAATTGAAGATTCAGAATGCAAACAAACATGTTCCTACAAGTGAATCGCCTAAACATTCACCACAGTTCCAAAAACTGCATAGAATGCAGTTTTCACTCAGATGAAAGACGTATGCTTTCCTTCTTAAGAAGTGTTTTCAAAGACATTCACAGAGTGATTCTACAAAGCCTTTTTACTGAGGTTGGCTTTTAAACGCGATTTCACTGGAATATCTGTCAAACGCAAGACAGAGATTTGCTATTGAAGAATTGAAGATACAGAATGCAAACAAACACGTTCCTACAAGTGAATTGCCTAAACATTCACCACAGTTCCAAAAACTGCATAGAATACAGTTTTCACTCAGATGAAAGACGTATGCTTTCTTTCTTAAGAAGTGTTTTCAAAGACATTCACAGAGTGATTCTACAAAGCCTTTTTACTGATGTTGGCTTTTAATCGCGATTTCACTGGAATTTCTGTCAAACGCAAGACAGAGATTTGCTATTGAAGAATTGAAGATACAGAATGCAAACAAACACGTTCCTACAAGTGAATCGCCTAAACATTCACCACAGTTCCAAAAACTGCATAGAATGCAGTTTTCACTCAGATGAAAGACGTATGCTTTCCTTCTTAACAAGTGTTTTCAAAGACATTCACAGAGTGATTCTACAAAGCCTTTTTACTGACGTTGGCTTTTAAATGCGATTTCACTGGAATTTCTGTCAAACGCAAGACAGAGATTTGCTATCGAAGAATTGAAGGTACAGAATGCAAACAAACACGTTCCTACAAGAGAATCGCCTAAACATTCACCACAGTTTCAAAAACTGCATAGAATGCAGTTTTCACTCAGATGAAAGAAGTATGCTTTCCTTCTTAACAAGTGTTTTCAAAGACATTCACAGAGTGATTCTACAAAGCCTTTTTACTGACGTTGGCTTTTAAACGCGATTTCACTGGAATTTCTGTCAAACGCAAGACAGAGATTTGCTATTGAAGAATCGAAGATACAGAATGCAAACAAACACATTCCTACAAGTGAATCGCCTAAACATTCACCACAGTTCCAAAAACTGCATAGAATGCAGTTTTCACTCAGATGACAGACGTATGCTTTCCTTCTTAACAAGTGTTTTCAAAGACATTCACACAGTGATTCTACAAAGCCTTTTTACTGACGTTGGCTTTGAAACGCGATTTCACTGGAATTTCTGTCAAACGCAAGACAGAGATTTAGTATTGAAGAATTGAAGATACAGAATGCAAACAAACACGTTCCTACAAGTGAATCGCCTAAACATTCACCACAGTTCCAAAAACTGCATAGAATGCAGTTTTCACTCAGATGAAAGACGTATGCTTTCCTTCTTAAGAAGTGTTTTCAAAGACATTGACAGAGTGATTCTACAAAGCCTTTTTACTGACGTTGGCTTTTAAACGCAATTTCACTGGAATTTCTGTCAAACGCTAGACAGAGATTTGCTATTGAAGAATTGAAGATACAGAATGCAAACAAACACGTTCCTACAAGTGAATCGCCTAAACATTCACCACATTTCCAAAAAGTGCATAGAATGCAGTTTTCTCTCAGATGAAAGACGTATGCTTTCCTTCTTAAGAAGTGCTTTCAAAGACATTCGCAGAGTGATTCTACAAAGCCTTTTTACTGACGTTGGCTTTGAAACGCGATTTCACTGGAATTTCTGTCAAACGCAAGACAGAGATTTGCTATTGAAGAATCGAAGATACAGAATGCAAACAAACACATTCCTACAAGTGAATCGCCTAAACATTCACCACAGTTCCAAAAACTGCATAGAATGCAGTTTTCACTCAGATGACAGACGTATGCTTTCCTTCTTAAGAAGTGTTTTCAAAGACATTCACAGAGTGATTCTACAAAGCCATTTACTGACGTTGGCTTTTAAACGCGATTTCACTGGAATTTCTGTCAAACGCAAGACAAGGATTTGCTATTGAAGAATTGAAGATACAGAATGCAAACAAACACGTTCCTACAAGTGAATCGCCTAAACATTCACCACAGTTCCAAAAACTGCATAGAATGCAGTTTTCACTCAGATGAAAGACATATGCTTTCCTTCTTAAGAAGTGTTTTCAAAGACATTCACAGAGTGATTCTACAAAGCCTTTTTACTGAGGTTGGCTTTTAAACACGATTTCACTGGAATTTCTGTCAAACGCTAGACAGAGATTTGCTATTGAAGAATTGAAGATACAGTATGCAAACAAACACGTTCCTACAAGTGAATCGCCTAAACATTCACCACAGTTCCAAAAACTGCATAGAATGCAGTTTTCACTCAGATGAAAGACGTATGCTTTCCTTCTTAAGAAGTGTTTTCAAAGACATTCACAGAGTGATTCTACAAAGCCTTTTTACTGACGTTGGCTTTTAAACGCGATTTCACTGGAATTTCTGTCAAACGCAAGACAGAGATTTGCTATCGAAGAATTGAAGGTACAGAATGCAAACAAACACGTTCCTACAAGAGAATCGCCTAAACATTCACCACAGTTTCAAAAACTGCATAGAATGCAGTTTTCACTCAGATGAAAGACATATGCTTTCCTTCTTAAGAAGTGTTTTCAAAGACATTCACAGAGTGATTCTACAAAGCCTTTTTACTGAGGTTGGCTTTTAAACGCGATTTCACTGGAATATCTGTCAAACGCTAGACAGAGATTTGCTATTGAAGAATTGAAGATACAGAATGCAAACAAACACGTTCCTACAAGAGAATCGCCTAAACATTCACCACAGTTCCAAAAACTGCATAGAATGCAGTTTTCACTCAGATGAAAGACATATGCTTTCCTTCTTAAGAAGTGTTTTCAAAGACATTCACAGAGTGATTCTACAAAGCCTTTTTACTGAGGTTGGCTTTTAAACACGATTTCACTGGAATTTCTGTCAAACGCTAGACAGAGATTTGCTATTGAAGAATTGAAGATACAGTATGCAAACAAACACGTTCCTACAAGTGAATCGCCTAAACATTCACCACATTTCCAAAAAGTGCATAGAATGCAGTTTTCTCTCAGATGAAAGACGTATGCTTTCCTTCTTAAGAAGTGCTTTCAAAGACATTCGCAGAGTGATTCTACAAAGCCTTTTTACTGACGTTGGCTTTGAAACGCGATTTCACTGGAATTTCTGTCAAACGCAAGACAGAGATTTGCTATTGAAGAATCGAAGATACAGAATGCAAACAAACACATTCCTACAAGTGAATCGCCTAAACATTCACCACAGTTCCAAAAACTGCATAGAATGCAGTTTTCACTCAGATGACAGACGTATGCTTTCCTTCTTAACAAGTGTTTTCAAAGACATTCACACAGTGATTCTACAAAGCCTTTTTACTGACGTTGGCTTTTAAACGCGATTTCACTGGAATTTCTTTCAAACGCAAGACAGAGATTTAGTATTGAAGAATTGAAGATACAGAATGCAAACAAAC
Organism: Phyllotis vaccarum; assembly: GCA_033318265.1. NCBI lineage: Eukaryota > Metazoa > Chordata > Mammalia > Rodentia > Cricetidae > Phyllotis > Phyllotis vaccarum. The sequence continues at coordinate 63,366,789 of JARWLC010000017.1, forward strand.
ACGTTCCTACAAGTGAATCGCCTAAACATTCACCACAGTTCCAAAAACTGCATAGAATGCAGTTTTCACTCAGATGACAGACGTATGCTTTCCTTCTTAAGAACGGAGTGATTCTACAAAGCCTTTTTACTGACGTTGGCTTTTAAACGCGATTTCACTGGAATTTCTGTCAAACAGAAGACAGAGATTTGCTATTGAAGAATTGAAGATTCAGAATGCAAACGAACACGTTCCTACAAGTGAATCGCCTAAACATTCACCACAGTTCCAAAAAATGCATAGAATGCAGTTTTCACTCAGATGAAAGACGTATGCTTTCCTTCTTAAGAAGTGTTTTCAAAGACATTCACAGAGTGATTCTACAAAGCCTTTTTACTGAGGTTGGCTTTTAAACGCGATTTCACTGGAATTTCTTTCAAACGCTAGACAGAGATTTGCTATTGAAGAATTGAAGATACAGAATGCAAACAAACACGTTCCTACAAGAGAATCGCCTAAACATTCACCACAGTTCCAAAAACTGCATAGAATGCAGTTTTCACTCAGATGAAAGACATATGCTTTCCTTCTTAAGAAGTGTTTTCAAAGACATTGACAGAGTGATTCTACAAAGCCTTTTTACTGAGGTTGGCTTTTAAACACGATTTCCCTGGAATTTCTGTCAAACGCTAGACAGAGATTTGCTATTGAAGAATTGAAGATACAGTATGCAAACAAACACGTTCCTACAAGTGAATCGCCTAAACATTCACCACAGTTCCAAAAACTGCATAGAATGCAGTTTTCACTCAGATGAAAGACGTATGCTTTCCTTCTTAAGAAGTGTTTTCAAAGACATTCACAGAGTGATTCTACAAAGCCTTTTTACTGACGTTGGCTTTTAAACGCGATTTCACTGGAATTTCTGTCAAACGCAAGACAGAGATTTGCTATCGAAGAATTGAAGGTACAGAATGCAAACAAACACGAACCTACAAGAGAATCGCCTAAACATTCACCACAGTTTCAAAAACTGCATAGAATGCAGTTTTCACTCAGATGAAAGACGTATGCTTTCCTTCTTAAGAAGTGTTTTCAAAGACATTCACAGAGTGATTCTACAAAGCCTTTTTACTGAGGTTGGCTTTTAAACGCGATTTCACTGGAATATCTGTCAAACGCTAGACAGAGATTTGCTATTGAAGAATTGAAGATACAGAATGCAAATAAACACGTTCCTACAAGAGAATCGCCTAAACATTCACCACAGTTCCAAAAACTGCATAGAATGCAGTTTTCACTCAGATGAAAGACATATGCTTTCCTTCTTAAGAAGTGTTTTCAAAGACATTGACAGAGTGATTCTACAAAGCCTTTTTACTGAGGTTGGCTTTTAAACACGATTTCACTGGAATTTCTGTCAAACGCTAGACAGAGATTTGCTATTGAAGAATTGAAGATACCGTATGCAAACAAACACGTTCCTACAAGTGAATCGCCTAAACATTCACCACAGTTCCAAAATCTGCATAGAATGCAGTTTTCATTCAGATGAAAGACGTATGCTTTCCTTCTTAAGAAGTGTTTTCAAAGACATTCACAGAGTGATTCTACAAAGCCTTTTTACTGACGTTGGCTTTTAAACGCGATTTCACTGGAATTTCTGTCAAACGCAAGACAGAGATTTGCTATCGAAGAATTGAAGGTACAGAATGCAAACAAACACGTTCCTACAAGAGAATCGCCTAAACATTCACCACAGTTTCAAAAACTGCATAGAATGCAGTTTTCACTCAGATGAAAGACGTATGCTTTCCTTCTTAACAAGTGTTTTCAAAGACATTCACAGAGTGATTCTACAAAGCCTTTTTACTGACGTTGGCTTTTAATCGCGATTTCACTGGAATTTCTGTCAAACGCAAGACAGAGATTTGCTATTGAAGAATTGAAGATACAGAATGCAAACAAACACGTTCCTACAAGTGAATCGCCTAAACATTCAGCACAGTTCCAAAAACTGCATAGAATGCAGTTTAACTCAGATGAAAGACGTATGCTTTCCTTCTTAAGAAGTGTTTTCAAAGACATTCACAGAGTGATTCTACAAAGCCTTTTTACTGATGTTGGCTTTTAAACGCGATTTCACTGGAATTTCTGTCAAACGCAAGACAGAGATTTGCTATCGAAGAATTGAAGGTACAGAATGCAAACAAACACGTTCCTACAAGTGAATCGCCTAAACATTCACCACAGTTTCAAAAACTGCATAGAATGCAGTTTTCACTCAGATGAAAGACGTATGCTTTCCTTCTTAACAAGTGTTTTCAAAGACATTCACAGAGTGATTCTACAAAGCCTTTTTACTGACGTTGGCTTTTAAACGCGATTTCACTGGAATTTCTCTCAAACGAGAGACAGAGATTTAGTATTGAAGAATTGAAGATACAGAATGCAAACAAACACGTTCCTACAAGTGAATCGCCTAAACATTCACCACAGTTCCAAAAACTGCATAGAATGCAGTTTTCACTCAGATGAAAGACGTATGCTTTCCTTCTTAAGAAGTGTTTTCAAAGACATTCACAGAGTGATTCTACAAAGCCTTTTTACTGACGTTGGCTTTTAAACGCAATTTCACTGGAATTTCTGTCAAATGCTAGACAGAGATGTGCTGTTGAAGAATTGAAGATACAGAATGCAAACAAACACGTTCCTACAAGTGAATCGCCTAAACATTCACCACAGTTCCAAAAACTGCATAGAATGCAGTTTTCACTCAGATGAAAGACGTATGCTTTCCTTCTTAACAAGTGTTTTCAAAGACATTCACAGAGTGATTCTACAAAGCCTTTTACTGACGTTGGCTTTTAAACGCGATTTCACTGGAATTTCTGTCAAACGCAAGACAAGGATTTGCTATTGAAGAATTGAAGATACAGAATGCAAACAAACACGTTCCTACAAGTGAATCGCCTAAACATTCACCACAGTTCCAAAAACTGCATAGAATGCAGTTTTCACTCAGATGACAGACGTATGCTTTCCTTCTTAACAAGTGTTTTCAAAGACATTCACACAGTGATTCTACAAAGCCTTTTTACTGACGTTGGCTTTGAAACGCGATTTCACTGGAATTTCTGTCGAACGCAAGACAGAGATTTGCTATTGAAGAATTGAAGATACAGAATGCAAACAAACACGTTCCTACAAGTGAATCGCCTAAACATTCACCACATTTCCAAAAAGTGCATAGAATGCAGTTTTCTCTCAGATGAAAGACGTATGCTTTCCTTCTTAAGAAGTGCTTTCAAAGACATTCGCAGAGTGATTCTACAAAGCCTTTTTACTGACGTTGGCTTTTAAACGCGATTTCACTGGAATTTCTGTCAAACGCAAGACAGAGATTTGCTATTGAAGAATCAAAGATACAGAATGCAAACAAACACATTCCTACAAGTGAATCGCCTAAACATTCACCACAGTTCCAAAAACTGCATAGAATGCAGTTTTCACTCAGATGACAGACATATGCTTTCCTTCTTAACAAGTGTTTTCAAAGACATTCACACAGTGATTCTACAAAGCCTTTTTACTGACGTTGGCTTTGAAACGCGATTTCACTGGAATTTCTGTCAAACGCAAGACAGAGATTTAGTATTGAAGAATTGAAGATACAGAATGCAAACAAACACGTTCCTACAAGTGAATCGCCTAAACATTCACCACAGTTCCAAAAACTGCATAGAATGCAGTTTTCACTCAGATGAAAGACGTATGCTTTCCTTCTTAAGAAGTGTTTTCAAAGACATTCACGGAGTGATTCTACAAAGCCTTTTTACTGAGGTTGGCTTTTAAACGCGATTTCACTGGAATATCTGTCAAACGCAAGACAGAGATTTGCTATTGAAGAATGGAAGATACAGAATGCAAACAAACACGTTCCTACAAGTGAATTGCCTAAACATTCACCACAGTTCCAAAAACTGCATAGAATACAGTTTTCACTCAGATGAAAGACGTATGCTTTCTTTCTTATGAAGTGTTTTCAAAGACATTCACAGAGTGATTCTACAAAGCCTTTTTACTGATGTTGGCTTTTAATCGCGATTTCACTGGAATTTCTGTCAAACGCAAGACAGAGATTTGCTATTGAAGAATTGAAGATACAGAATGCAAACAAACACGTTCCTACAAGTGAATCTCCTAAACATTGACCACAGTTCCAAAAACTGCATAGAATGCAGTTTTCACTCAGATGAAAGACGTATGCTTTCCTTCTTAAGAAGTGTTTTCAAAGACATTCACAGAGTGATTCTACAAAGCCTTTTTACTGAGGTTGGCTTTTAAACGCGATTTCACTGGAATATCTGTCAAACGCTAGACAGAGATTTGCTATTGAAGAATTGAAGATACAGAATGCAAACAAACACGTTCCTACAAGAGAATCGCCCAAACATTCACCACAGTTCCAAAAACTGCATAGAATGCAGTTTTCACTCAGATGAAAGACATATGCTTTCCTTCTTAAGAAGTGTTTTCAAAGACATTCACAGAGTGATTCTACAAAGCCTTTTTACTGAGGTTGGCTTTTAAACACGATTTCACTGGAATTTCTGTCAAACGCTAGACAGAGATTTGCTATTGAAGAATTGAAGATACAGAATGCAAACAAACACGTTCCTACAAGTGAATCGCCTAAACATTCACCACAGTTCCAAAAACTGCATAGAATGCAGTTTTCACTCAGATGAAAGACGTATGCTTTCCTTCTTAAGAAGTGTTTTCAAAGACATTCACAGAGTGATTCTATAAAGCCTTTTTACTGACGTTGGCTTTTAAATGCGATTTCACTGGAATTTCTGTCAAACGCAAGACAGAGATTTGCTATCGAAGAATTGAAGGTACAGAATGCAAACAAACACGTTCCTACAAGAGAATCGCCTAAATATTCACCACAGTTTCAAAAACTGCATAGAATGCAGTTTTCATTCAGATGAAAGAAGTATGCTTTCCTTCTTAACAAGTGTTTTCAAAGACATTCACAGAGTGATTCTACAAAGCCTTTTTACTGACGTTGGCTTTTAAACGCGATTTCACTGGAATTTCTCTCAAACGCAAGACAGAGATTTAGTATTGAAGAATTGAAGATTCAGAATGCAAACAAACACGTTCCTACAAGAGAATCGCCTAAACATTCACCACAGTTCCAAAAACTGCATAGAATGCAGTTTTCACTCAGATGAAAGACATATGCTTTCCTTCTTAAGAAGTGTTTTCAAAGACATTCACAGAGTGATTCTACAAAGCCTTTTTACTGACGTTGGCTTTTAAACGCGATTTCACTGGAATTTCTGTCAAACGCAAGACAGAGATTTGCTATCGAAGAATTGAAGGTACAGAATGCAAACAAACACGTTCCTACAAGTGAATCGCCTAAACATTCACCACAGTTTCAAAAACTGCATAGAATGCAGTTTTCACTCAGATGAAAGACGTATGCTTTCCTTCTTAACAAGTGTTTTCAAAGACATTCACAGAGTGATTCTACAAAGCCTTTTTACTGACCTTGGCTTTTAAACGCGATTTCACTGGAATTTCTCTCAAACGCAAGACAGAGATTTAGTATTGAAGAATTGAAGATACAGAATGCAAACAAACACGTTCCTACAAGTGAATCGCCTAAACATTCACCACAGTTCCAAAAACTGCATAGAATGCAGTTTTCACTCAGATGAAAGACGTATGCTTTCCTTCTTAAGAAGTGTTTTCAAGGACATTCACAGAGTGATTCTACAAAGCCTTTTTACTGACGTTGGCTTTTAAACGCGATTTCACTGGAATTTCTGTCAAACGCTAGACAGAGATTTGCTATTGAAGAATTGAAGATACAGAATGCAAACAAACACGTTCCTACAAGTGAATCGCCTAAACATTCACCACAGTTCCAAAAACTGCATAGAATGCAGTTTTCACTCAGATGAAAGACGTATGCTTTCCTTCTTAAGAAGTGTTTTCAAAGACATTCACAGAGTGATTCTACAAAGCCTTTTTACTGACGTTGGCTTTTAAACGCGATTTCACTGGAATTTCTGTCAAACGCAAGACAGAGATTTGCTATTGAAGAATTGAAGATACAGAATGCTAACAAACACGTTCCTACAAGTGAATCGCCTAAACATTCACCACAGTTCCAAAAACTGCATAGAATGCAGTTTTCACTCAGATGAAATACGTATGCTTTCCTTCTTAAGAAGTGTTTTCAAAGATATTCACAGAGTGATTCTACAAAGCCTTTTTACTGAAGTTGGCTTTTAAACAAGATTTCACTGGAATTTCTGTCAAAAGCAAGACAGAGATTTGCTATTGAAGAATTGAAGATACAGAATGCAAACAAACACGTTCCTACAAGTGAATCGCCTAAACATTCACCACAGTTCCAAAAACTGCATAGAATGCAGTTTTCACTCAGATGAAAGACGTATGCTATCTTTCTTCAGAAGTGTTTTCAAAGACATTCCCAGAGTGATTCTACAAAGCCTTTTTACTGACGTTGGCTTTTAAACGCGATTTCACTGGAATTTCTATCAAACGCAAGACAGAGATTAGCTAACAAAGAATTGAAGATACAGAATGCAAACAAACACGTTCCTACAAGTGAATCGCCTAAACATTCACCACAGTTCCAAAAACTGCATAGAATGCAGTTTTCACTCAGATGAAAGACGTATGCTTTCCTTCTTAAGAAGTGTTTTCAAAGACATTCACAGAGTGATTCTACAAAGCCTTTTTACTGACGTTGGCTTTTAAACGCGATTTCACTGGAATTTCTGTCAAAAGCAAGACAGAGATTTGCTATTGAAGAATTGAAGATACAGAATGCAAACAAACACATTCCTACAAGTGAATCGCCTAAACATTCACCACAGTTCCAAAAAGAGCATAGAATGCAGTTTTCACTCAGATGAAAGACGTATTCTTTCCTTCTTAAGAAGTGTTTTCAAAGACATTCACAGAGTGATTCTACAAAGCCTTTTTACTGACGTTGGCTTTGAAACGCGATTTCACTGGAATTTCTGTCAAACTCAAGACAGATTTGCTATTGAAGAATTGAAGATACAGAATGCAAACAAACACGTTCCTACAAGTGAATCGCCTAAACATTGACCACAGTTCCAAAAACTGCATAGAATGCAGTTTTCACTCAGATGAAAGACGTATGCTTTCCTTCTTAAGAAGTGTTTTCAAAGACATTCACAGAGTGACTCTACAAAGCCTTTTTACTGACGTTGGCTTTTAAACGCGATTTCACTGGAATTTCTGTCAAACGCAAGACAGAGATTTAGTATTGAAGAATTGAAGATACAGAATGCAAACAAACACGTTCCTACAAGTTAATCGCCTAAACATTCACCACAGTTCCAAAAACTGCATAGAATGCAGTTTTCACTCAGATGAAAGACGTATGCTTTCCTTCTTAAGAAGTGTTTTCAAAGACATTCACAGAGTGATTCTACAAAGCCTTTTTACTGACGTTGGCTTTTAAATGTGATTTCACTGGAATTTCTGTCAAATGCAAGACAGAGATTTGCTATTGAAGAATTGAAGATACAGAATGCAAACAAACACGTTCCTACAAGTGAATCGCCTAAACATTCACCACAGATCCAAAAACTGCATAGAATGCAGTTTTCACTCAGATGAAAGATGTATGCTTTCCTTCTTAAGAAGTGTTTTCAAAGACATTCACAGAGTGATTCTACAAAGCCTGTTTACTGACGTTGGCTTTTAAACGCGATTTCACTGGAATTTCTGTCAAACGCAAGACAGAGATTTGCTATTGAAGAATTGAAGATACAGAATGCAAACAAACACGTTCCTACAAGTGAATCGCCTAAACATTCACCACAGTTCCAAAAACTGCATAGAATGCAGTTTTCACTCAGATGAAAGACGTATGCTTTCCTTCTTAAGAAGTGTTTTCAAAGACATTCACAGAGTGATTCTACAAAGCCTTTTTACTGAGGTTGGCTTTTAAACGCGATTTCACTGGAATTTCTGTCAAACGCAAGACAGAGATTTGCTATTGAAGAATTGAAGATACAGAATGCAAACAAACACGTTCCTACAAGTGAATCGCCTAAACATTGACCACAGTTCCAAAAACTGCATAGAATGCAGTTTTCACTCAGATGAAAGACGTATGCTTTCCTTCTTAAGAAGTGTTTTCAAAGACATTCACAGAGTGACTCTACAAAGCCTTTTTACTGACGTTGGCTTTTAAACGCGATTTCACTGGAATTTCTGTCAAACGCAAGACAGAGACTTAGTATTGAAGAATTGAAGATACAGAATGCAAACAAACACGTTCCTACAAGTTAATCGCCTAAACATTCACCACAGTTCCAAAAACTGCATAGAATGCAGTTTTCACTCAGATGAAAGACGTATGCTTTCCTTCTTAAGAAGTGTTTTCAAAGACATTCACAGAGTGATTCTACAAAGCCTTTTTACTGACGTTGGCTTTTAAATGCGATTTCACTGGAATTTCTGTCAAATGCAAGACAGAGATTTGCTATTGAAGAATTGAAGATACAGAATGCAAACAAACACGTTCCTACAAGTGAATCGCCTAAACATTCACCACAGATCCAAAAACTGCATAGAATGCAGTTTTCACTCAGATGAAAGATGTATGCTTTCCTTCTTAAGAAGTGTTTTCAAAGACATTCACAGAGTGATTCTACAAAGCCTGTTTACTGACGTTGGCTTTTTAACGCGATTTCACTGGAATTTCTGTCAAACGCAAGACAGAGATTTGCTATTGAAGAATTGAAGATACAGAATGCAAACAAACACGTTCCTACAAGTGAATCGCCTAAACATTCACCACAGTTCCAAAAACTGCATAGAATGCAGTTTTCACTCAGATGAAAGACGTATGCTTTCCTTCTTAAGAAGTGTTTTGAAAGACATTCACAGAGTGATTCTACAAAGCCTTTTTACTGACGTTGGCTTTTCAACGCGATTTCACTGGAATTTCTGTCAAACGCAAGACAGAGATTTGCTATTGAAGAATTGAAGATACAGAATGCAAACAAACACGTTCCTACAAGTGAATCGCCTAAACATTCACCACAGATCCAAAAACTGCATAGAATGCAGTTTTCACTCAGATGAAAGACGTATGCTTTCCTTCTTAAGAAGTGTTTTCAAAGACATTCACAGAGTGATTCTACAAAGCCTTTTTACTGACGTTGGCTTTTAAACGCGATTTCACTGGAATTTCTATCAAACGCAAGACAGAGATTTGCTATTGAAGAATTGAAGATACAGAATGCAAACAAACACGTTCCTACAAGTGAATCGCCTAAACATTCACCACAGTTCAAAAAATGCATAGAATGCAGTTTTCACTCAGATGAAAGAAGTATGCTTTCCTTCTTAAGAAGTGTTTTCAAAGACATTCACAGAGTGATTCTACAAAGCCTTTTTACTGAGGTTGGCTTTTAAACGCGATTTCACTGGAATTTCTGTCAAACGCAAGACAGAGATTTGCTATTGAAGAATTGAAGATACAGAATGCAAACAAACACGTTCCTACAAGTGAATCGCCTAACATTGACCACAGTTCCAAAAACTGCATAGAATGCAGTTTTCACTCAGATGAAAGACGTATGCTTTCCTTCTTAAGAAGTGTTTTCAAAGACATTCACAGAGTGACTCTACAAAGCCTTTTTACTGACGTTGGCTTTTAAACGCGATTTCACTGGAATTTCTGTCAAACGCAAGACAGAGATTTAGTAATGAAGAATTGAAGATACAGAATGCAAACAAACACGTTCCTACAAGTGAATCGCCTAAACATTCACCACAGATCCAAAAACTGCATAGAATGCAGTTTTCACTCAGATGAAAGACGTATGCTTTCCTTCTTAAGAAGTGTTTTCAAAGACATTCACAGAGTGATTCTACAAAGCCTTTTTACTGACGTTGGATTTTAAATGCGATTTCACTGGAATTTCTGTCAAACGCAAGACAGAGATTTGCTATTGAAGAATTGAAGATACAGAATGCAAACAAACACCTTCCTACAAGTGAATCGCCTAAACATTCACCACAGATCCAAAAACTGCATAGAATGCAGTTTTCACTCAGATGAAAGACGTATGCTTTCCTTCTTAAGAAGTGTTTTCAAAGACATTCACAGAGTGATTCTACAAAGCCTTTTTACTGACGTTGGCTTTTAAACGCGATTTCACTGGAATTTCTATCAAACGCAAGACAGAGATTTGCTATTGAAGAATTGAAGATACAGAATGCAAACAAACACGTTCCTACAAGTGAATCGCCTAAACATTCACCACAGTTCCAAAAACTGCATAGAATGCAGTTTTCACTCAGATGAAAGACGTATGCTTTCTTTCTTAAGAAGTGTTTTCAAAGACATTCACAGAGTGATTTTACAAAGCCTTTTTACTGACGTTGGCTTTTAAACGCGATTTCACTGGACTTTCTGTCAAACGCAAGACAGAGATTTGCTATTGAAGAATTGAAGATACAGAATGCAAACAAACACAATTCTACAAGTGAATCGCCTAAACATTGACCACAGTTCCAAAAACTGCATAGAATGCAGTTTTCACTCAGATGAAAGACGTATGCTTTCCTTCTTAAGAAGTGTTTTCAAAGACATTCACAGAGTGATTCTACAAAGCCTTTTTACTGAGGTTGGCTTTTAAACGCGATTTCACTGGAATTTCTGTCAAACGCAAGACAGAGATTTGCTATTGAAGAATTGAAGATACAGAATGCAAACAAACACGTTCCTACAAGTGAATCGCCTAAACATTGACCACAGTTCCAAAAACTGCATAGAATGCAGTTTTCACTCAGATGAAAGACGTATGCTTTCCTTCTTAAGAAGTGTTTTCAAAGACATTCACAGAGTGACTCTACAAAGCCTTTTTACTGACGTTGGCTTTTAAACGCGATTTCACTGGAATTTCTGTCAAACGCAAGACAGAGATTTAGTATTGAAGAATTGAAGATACAGAATGCAAACAAACACGTTCCTACAAGTTAATCGCCTAAACATTCACCACAGTTCCAAAAACTGCATAGAATGCAGTTTTCACTCAGATGAAAGACGTATGCTTTCCTTCTTAAGAAGTGTTTTCAAAGACATTCACAGAGTGATTCTACAAAGCCTTTTTACTGACGTTGGCTTCTAAATGCGATTTCACTGGAATTTCTGTCAAATGCAAGACAGAGATTTGCTATTGAAGAATTGAAGATACAGAATGCAAACAAACACGTTCCTACAAGTGAATCGCCTAAACATTCACCACAGATCCAAAAACTGCATAGAATGCAGTTTTCACTCAGATGAAAGATGTATGCTTTCCTTCTTAAGAAGTGTTTTCAAAGACATTCACAGAGTGATTCTACAAAGCCTGTTTACTGACGTTGGCTTTTAAACGCGATTTCACTGGAATTTCTGTCAAACGCAAGACAGAGATTTGCTATTGAAGAATTGAAGATACAGAATGCAAACAAACACGTTCCTACAAGTGAATCGCCTAAACATTCACCACAGTTCCAAAAACTGCATAGAATGCAGTTTTCACTCAGATGAAAGACGTATGCTTTCCTTCTTAAGAAGTGTTTTCAAAGACATTCACAGAGTGATTCTACAAAGCCTTTTACTGACGTTGGCTTTTAAACGCGATTTCACTGGAATTTCTATCAAACGCAAGACAGAGATTTGCTATTGAAGAATTGAAGATACAGAATGCAAACAAACACGTTCCTACAAGTGAATCGCCTAAACATTCACCACAGTTCCAAAAACTGCATAGAATGCAGTTTTCACTCAGATGAAAGACGTATGCTTTCTTTCTTAAGAAGTGTTTTCAAAGACATTCACAGAGTGATTTTACAAAGCCTTTTTACTGACGTTGGCTTTTAAACGCGATTTCACTGGACTTTCTGTCAAACGCAAGACAGAGATTTGCTATTGAAGAATTGAAGATACAGAATGCAAACAAACACGTTCCTACAAGTGAATCGCCTAAACATTCACCACAGATCCAAAAACTGCATAGAATGCAGTTTTCACTCAGATGAAAGACGTATGCTTTCCTTCTTAAGAAGTGTTTTCAAAGACATTCACAGAGTGATTCTACAAAGCCTTTTTACTGACGTTGGCTTTTAAACGCGATTTCACTGGAATTTCTATCAAACGCAAGACAGAGATTTGCTATTGAAGAATTGAAGATACAGAATGCAAACAAACACGTTCCTACAAGTGAATCGCCTAAACATTCACCACAGTTCAAAAAATGCATAGAATGCAGTTTTCACTCAATTGAAAGAAGTATGCTTTCCTTCTTAAGAAGTGTTTTCAAAGACATTCACAGAGTGATTCTACAAAGCCTTTTTACTGAGGTTGGCTTTTAAACGCGATTTCACTGGAATTTCTGTCAAACGCAAGACAGAGATTTGCTATTGAAGAATTGAAGATACAGAATGCAAACAAACACGTTCCTACAAGTGAATCGCCTAAACATTGACCACAGTTCCAAAAACTGCATAGAATGCAGTTTTCACTCAGATGAAAGACGTATGCTTTCCTTCTTAAGAAGTGTTTTCAAAGACATTCACAGAGTGACTCTACAAAGCCTTTTTACTGACGTTGGCTTTTAAACGCGATTTCACTGGAATTTCTGTCAAACGCAAGACAGAGATTTAGTAATGAAGAATTGAAGATACAGAATGCAAACAAACACGTTCCTACAAGTTAATCGCCTAAACATTCACCACAGTTCCAAAAACTGCATAGAATGCAGTTTTCACTCAGATGAAAGACGTATGCTTTCCTTCTTAAGACGTGTTTTCAAAGACATTCACAGAGTGATTCTACAAAGCCTTTTTACTGACGTTGGCTTTTAAATGCGATTTCACTGGAATTTCTGTCAAACGCAAGACAGAGATTTGCTATTGAAGAATTGAAGATACAGAATGCAAACAAACACCTTCCTACAAGTGAATCGCCTAAACATTCACCACAGATCCAAAAACTGCATAGAATGCAGTTTTCACTCAGATGAAAGACGTATGCTTTCCTTCTTAAGAAGTGTTTTCAAAGACATTCACAGAGTGATTCTACAAAGCCTTTTTACTGACGTTGGCTTTTAAACGCGATTTCACTGGAATTTCTATCAAACGCAAGACAGAGATTTGCTATTGAAGAATTGAAGATACAGAATGCAAACAAACATGTTCCTACAAGTGAATCGCCTAAACATTCACCACAGTTCCAAAAACTGCATAGAATGCAGTTTTCACTCAGATGAAAGACGTATGCTTTCCTTCTTAAGAAGTGTTTTCAAAGACATTCACAGAGTGATTCTACAAAGCCTTTTTACTGACGTTGGCTTTTAAACGCGATTTCACTGGAATTTCTGTCAAACGCAAGACAGAGATTTAGTATTGAAGAATTGAAGATACAGAATGCAAACAAACACGTTCCTACAAGTGAATCGCCTAAACATTCACCACAGTTCCAAAAACTGCATAGAATGCAGTTCTCACTCAGATGAAAGACGTATGCTTTCCTTCTTAAGAAGTGTTTTCAAAGACATTCACAGAGTGATTCTACAAAGCCTTTTTACTGACGTTGGCTTTTAAACGCGATTTCACTGGAATTTCTTTCAAACGCAAGACAGAGATTTGCTATTGAAGAATTGAAGATACAGAATGCAAACAAACACGTTCCTACAAGTGAATCGCCTAAACATTGACCACAGTTCCAAAAACTGCATAGAATGCAGTTTTCACTCAGATGAAAGACGTATGCTTTCCTTCTTAAGAAGTGTTTTCAAAGACATTCACAGAGTGATTCTACAAAGCCTTTTTACTGACGTTGGCTTTTAAACGCGATTTCACTGGAATTTCTGTCAAACGCAAGACAGAGATTTGCTATTGAAGAATTGAAGATACAGAATGCAAACAAACACGTTCCTACAAGTGAATCGACTAAACATTCACCACAGATCCAAAAACTGCATAGAATGCAGTTTTCACTCAGATGAAAGACGTATTCTTTCCTTCTTAAGAAGTGTTCTCAAAGACATTCACAGAGTGATTCTACAAAGCCTTTTTACTGACGTTGGCTTTTAAACGCGATTTCACTGGAATTTCTGTCAAACGCAAGACAGATTTGCTATTGAAGAATTGAAGATACAGAATGCAAACAAACACGTTCCTACAAGTGAATCGCCTAAACATTCACCACAGTTCCAAAAACTGCATAGAATGCAGTTTTCACTCAGATGAAAGACGTATGCTTTCCTTCTTAAGAAGTGTTTTCAAAGACATTCACAGAGTGATTCTACAAAGCCTTTTTACTGACGTTGGCTTTGAAACGCGATTACACAGGAATTTCTATCAAACGCAAGACAGAGATTTGCTACTAAAGAATTGAAGATACAGAATACAAACAAACACGTTCCTACAAGTGAATCGCCTCAACATTCACCACAGATCCAAAAACTGCACAGAATGCAGTTTTCATTCAGATGAAAGACATATGCTTTCCTTCTTAAGAAGTGTTTTCAAAGACATTCACAGAGTGATTCTACAAAGCCTTTTTACTGACGTTGGCTTTTAAACGCGATTTCACTGGAATTTATGTCAAACGCAAGACAGAGATTTGCTATTGAAGAATTGAAGATACAGAATGCAAACAAACACGTTCCTACAAGTGAATCGCCTAAACATTCACCACAGTTCCATAAACTGCATAGAATGCAGTTTTCACTCAGATGAAAGACGTATGCTTTCCTTCTTAAGAAGTGTTTTCAAAGACATTCACAGAGTGATTCTACAAAGCCTTTTTACTGACGTTGGCTTTTAAACGCGATTTCACTGGAATTTATGTCAAACGCAGACAGAGATTTGCTATTGAAGAATTGAAGATACAGAATGCAAACAAACACGTTCCTACAAGTGAATCGCCTAAACATTCACCACAGTTCCAAAAACTGCATAGAATGCAGTTTTCACTCAGATGAAAGACGTATGCTTTCTTTCTTAAGAAGTGTTTTCAAAGACATTCACAGAGTGATTCTACAAAGCCTTTTTACTGACGTTGGCTTTTAAACGCGATTACACAGGAATTTCTATCAAACGCAAGACAGAGATTTGCTACTAAAGAATTGAAGATACAGAATACAAACAAACACGTTCCTACAAGTGAATCGCCTAAACATTCACCACAGTTCCAAAAACTGCACAGAATGCAATTTTCATTCAGATGAAAGACATATGCTTTCCTTCTTAAGAAGTGTTTTCAAAGACATTCACAGAGTGATTCTACAAAGCCTTTTTACTGACGTTGGCTTTTAAACGCCATTTCACTAGAATTTCTTTCAAACGCAAGACAGAGATTTGCTATTGAAGAATTGAAGATACAGAATGCAAACAAACACGTTCCTACAAGTGAATCGCCTAAACATTCACCACAGTTCCAAAAACTGCATAGAACGCAGTTTTCACTCAGATGAAAGACGTATGCTTTCCTTCTTAACAAGTGTTTTCAAAGACATTCACAGAGTGATTCTACAAAGCCTTTTTACTGACGTTGGCTTTTAAACGCGATTTCACTGGAATTTCTTTCAAATGCAAGACAGAGATTTGTTATTGAAGAATTGAAGATACAGAATGCAAACAAACACGTTCCTACAAGTGAATCGCCTAAACATTCACCACAGATCCAAAAACTGCATAGAATGCAGTTTTCACTCAGATGAAAGACGTATGCTTTCCTTCTTAAGAAGTGTTTTCAAAGACATTCACAGAGTGATTCTACAAAGCCTTTTTACTGACGTTGGCTTTTAAACGCGATTTCACTGGAATTTCTATCAAACGCAAGACAGAGATTTGCTATTGAAGAATTGAAGATACAGAATGCAAACAAACACGTTCCTACAAGTGAATCGCCTAAACATTCACCACAGTTCCAAAAACTGCATAGAATGCAGTTTTCACTCAGATGAAAGACGTATGCTTTCCTTCTTAAGAAGTGTTTTCAAAGACATTCACAGAGTGATTCTACAAAGCCTTTTTACTGAGGTTGGCTTTTAAATGCGATTTCACTGGAATTTCTGTCAAACGCAAGACAGAGATTTGCTATTGAAGAATTGAAGATACAGAATGCAAACAAACACGTTCCTACAAGTGAATCGCCTAAACATTCACCACAGTTCCAAAAACTGCATAGAATGCAGTTTTCACTCAGATGAAAGACGTATGCTTTCCTTCTTAAGAAGTGTTTTCAAAGACATTCACAGAGTGATTCTACAAAGCCTTTTTACTGACGTTGGCTTTTAAACGCGATTTCACTGGAATTTCTGTCAAACGCAAGACAGAGATTTGCTATTGAAGAATTGAAGATACAGAATGCAAACAAACACGTTTCTACAAGTGAATCGCCTAAACATTCACCACAGATCCAAAAACTGCATAGAATGCAGTTTTCACTCAGATGAAAGACGTATGCTTTCCTTCTTAAGAAATGTTTTCAAGGACATTCACAGAGAGATTCTACAAAGCCTTTTTACTGAGGTTGGCTTTTAAACGCGATTTCACTGGAATTTCTGTCAAACGCAAGACAGAGATTTGCTATTGAAGAATTGAAGATACAGAATGCAAACAAACACGTTCGTACAAGTGAATCGCCTAAACATTCACCACAGTTCCAAAAACTGCATAGAATGCAGTTTTCACTCAGATGAAAGACGTATGCTTTCCTTCTTAAGAAGTGTTTTCAAAGACATTCACAGAGTGATTCTACAAAGCCTTTTTACTTACATTGGCTTTTAAACGCGATTTCACTGGAATTTCTGTCAAACGCAAGACAGAGATTTAGTATTGAAGAATTGAAGATACAGAATGCAAACAAACACATTCCTACAAGTGAATCGCCTAAACATTCACCACAGTTCCAAAAACTGCATAGAATGCAGTTTTCACTCAGATGAAAGACGTATGCTTTCCTTCTTAAGAAGTGTTTTCAAAGACATTCACAGAGTGATTCTACAAAGCCTTTTTACTGACATTGGCTTTTAAACGCGATTTCACTGGAATTTCTGTCAAACGCAAGACAGAGATTTGCTATTGAAGAATTGAAGATACAGAATGCAAACACATTCCTACAAGTGAATCGCCTAAACATTCACCACAGATCCAAAAACTGCATAGAATGCAGTTTTCACTCAGATGAAAGACGTATGCTTTCCTTCTTAAGAAGTGTTTTCAAAGACATTCACACAGTGATTCTACAAAGCCTTTTTACTGACGTTGGCTTTTAAACGCGGTTTCACTGGAATTTCTGTCAAAGGCAAGACAGAGATTTGCTATTGAAGAATTGAAGATACAGAATGCAAACAAACACGTTCCTACAAGTGAATCGCCTAAACATTCACCACAGTTCCAAAAAGTGCATAGAATGCAGTTTTCACTCAGATGAAAGACGTATGCTTTCCTTCTTAAGAAGTGTTTTCAAAGACGTTCACAGAGTGATTCTACAAAGCCTTTTTACTGACGTTGGCTTTTAAACGCGATTTCACTGGAATTTCTGTCAAACGCAAGACAGAGATTTGCTGTTAAAGAATTGAAGATACAGAATGCAAACAAACACGTTCCTACAAGTGAATCACCTAAACATTCATCACAGTTCCAAAAACTGCATAGAATGCAGTTTTCACTCAGATGAAAGACGTATGCTTTTCTTCTTAAGAAGTGTTTTCTAAGACGTTCAGAGAGTGATTCTACAAAGCCTTTTTACTGACATTGGCTTTTAAACGCGATTTCACTGGAATTTCTGTCAAACGCAAGACAGAGATTTGCTGTTAAAGAATTGAAGATACAGAATGCAAACAAACACGTTCCTACAAGTGAATCGCCTAAACATTCACCACAGATCCAAAAACTGCATAGAATGCAGTTTTCACTCAGATGAAAGACGTATTCTTTCCTTCTTAAGAAGTGTTTTCAAAGACATTCACAGAGTGATTCTACAAAGCCTTTTTACTGACGTTGGCTTTTAAACGCGATTTCACTGGAATTTCTGTCAAACGCAAGACAGATTTGCTATTGAAGAATTGAAGATACAGAATGCAAACAAACACGTTCCTACAAGTGAATCGCCTAAACATTCACCACAGTTCCAAAAACTGCATAGAATGCAGTTTTCACTCAGATGAAAGACGTATGCTTTCCTTCTTAAGAAGTGTTTTCAAAGACATTCACAGAGTGATTCTACAAAGCCTTTTTACTGACGTTGGCTTTGAAACGCGATTACACAGGAATTTCTATCAAACGCAAGACAGAGATTTGCTACTAAAGAATTGAAGATACAGAATACAAACAAACACGTTCCTACAAGTGAATCGCCTCAACATTCACCACAGTTCCAAAAACTGCACAGAATGCAGTTTTCATTCAGATGAAAGACATATGCTTTCCTTCTTAAGAAGTGTTTTCAAAGACATTCACAGAGTGATTCTACAAAGCCTTTTTACTGACGTTGGCTTTTAAACGCGATTTCACTGGAATTTCTTTCAAACGCAAGACAGAGATTTGCTATTGAAGAATTGAAGATACAGAATGCAAACAAACACGTTCCTACAAGTGAATCGCCTAAACATTCACCACAGTTCCAAAAACTGCATAGAATGCAGTTTTCACTCAGATGAAAGACGTATGCTTTCCTTCTTAAGAAGTGTTTTCAAAGACATTCACAGAGTGATTCTACAAAGCCTTTTTACTGACGTTGGCTTTTAAACGCGATTTCACTGGAATTTATGTCAAACGCAAGACAGAGATTTGCTATTGAAGAATTGAAGATACAGAATGCAAACAAACACGTTCCTACAAGTGAATCGCCTAAACATTCACCACAGTTCCAAAAACTGCATAGAATGCAGTTTTCACTCAGATGAAAGACGTATGCTTTCCTTCTTAAGAAGTGTTTTCAAAGACATTCACAGAGTGATTCTACAAAGCCTTTTTACTGACGTTGGCTTTTAAACGCGATTTCACTGGAATTTCTATCAAAGGCAAGACAGAGATTTGCTATTGAAGAATTGAAGATAGAGAATGCAAACAAACACGTTCCTACAAGTGAATCGCCTAAACATTCACCACAGTTCCAAAAACTGCATAGAATGCAGTTTTCACTCAGATGAAAGACGTATGCTTTCCTTCTTAAGAAGTGTTTTCAAAGACATTCACAGAGTGATTCTACAAAGCCTTTTTACTGACGTTGGCTTTTAAACGCGATTTCACTGGAATTTCTGTCAAACGCAAGACAGAGATTTGCTATTGAGGAATTGAAGATACAGAATGCAAACACATTCCTACAAGTGAATCGCCTAAACATTCACCACAGATCCAAAAACTGCATAGAATGCAGTTTTCACTCAGATGAAAGACGTATGCTTTCCTTCTTAAGAAGTGTTTTCAAAGACATTCACAGAGTGATTCTACAAAGCCTTTTTACTGAGGTTGGCTTTTAAACGTGATTTCACTGGAATTTCTGTCAAACGCAAGACAGAGATTTGCTATTGAAGAATTGAAGATACAGAATGCAAACAAACACGTTCCTACAAGTGAATCGCATAAACATTCACCACAGTTCCAAAAACTGCATAGAATGCAGTTTTCACTCAGATGAAAGACGTATGCTTTCCTCCTTAAGAAGTGTTTTGAAAGACATTCACAGAGTGATTCTACAAAGCCTTTTTACTGACGTTGGCTTTTAAACGCGATTTCAATGGAATTTCTGTCAAAAGCAAGACAGAGATTTGCTATTGAAGAATTGAAGATACAGAATGCAAACAAACACGTTCCTACAAGGGAATCGCCTAAACATTCACCACAGTTCCAAAAACTGCATAGAATGCAGTTTTCACTCAGATGAAAGACGTATGCTTTCCTTCTTAAGAAGTGTTTTCAAAGACATTCACAGAGTGATTCTACAAAGCCTTTTTACTGACGTTGGCTTTTAAACGCGATTTCACTAGAATTTCTGTCAAACGCAAGACAGAGATTTGCTATTGAAGAATTGAAGATACAGAATGCAAACAAACACGTTCCTACAAGTGAATCGCCTAAACATTCACCAAGTTCCAAAAACTGCATAGAATGCAGTTTTCACTCAGATGAAAGACGTATGCTTTCCTTCTTAAGAAGTGTTTTCAAAGACATTCACAGAGTGATTCTACAAAGCCTTTTTACTGACGTTGGCTTTTAAACGCGATTTCACTGGAATTTCTGTCAAACGCAAGACAGAGATTTAGTATTGAAGAATTGAAGATACAGAATGCAAACAAACACGTTCGTACAAGTGAATCGCCTAAACATTCACCACAGTTCCAAAAACTGCATAGAATGCAGTTTTCACTCAGATGAAAGACGTATGCTTTCCTTCTTAAGAAGTGTTTTCAAAGACATTCACAGAGTGATTCTACAAAGCCTTTTTACTTACATTGGCTTTTAAACGTGATTTCACTGGAATTTCTGTCAAACGCAAGACAGAGATTTAGTATTGAAGAATTGAAGATACAGAATGCAAACAAACACATTCCTACAAGTGAATCGCCTAAACATTCACCACAGTTCCAAAAACTGCATAGAATGCAGTTTTCACTCAGATGAAAGACGTATGCTTTCCTTCTTAAGAAGTGTTTTCAAAGACATTCACAGAGTGATTCTACAAAGCCTTTTTACTGACGTTGGCTTTTAAACGCGATTTCACTGGAATTTCTGTCAAACGCAAGACAGAGATTTGCTATTGAAGAATTGAAGATACAGAATGCAAACACATTCCTACAAGTGAATCGCCTAAACATTCACCACAGATCCAAAAACTGCATAGAATGCAGTTTTCACTCAGATGAAAGACGTATGCTTTCCTTCTTAAGAAGTGTTTTCAAAGACATTCACAGAGTGATTCTACAAAGCCTTTTTACTGAGGTTGGCTTTTAAACGTGATTTCACTGGAATTTCTGTCAAACGCAAGACAGAGATTTGCTATTGAAGAATTGAAGATACAGAATGCAAACAAACACGTTCCTACAAGTGAATCGCCTAAACATTCACCACAGTTCCAAAAACTGCATAGAATGCAGTTTTCACTCAGATGAAAGACGTATGCTTTCCTTCTTAAGAAGTGTTTTCAAAGACATTCACAGAGTGATTCTACAAAGCCTGTTTACTGACGTTGGCTTTTAAACGCGATTTCACTGGAATTTCTGTCAAAGGCAAGACAGAGATTTGCTATTGAAGAATTGAAGATACAGAATGCAAACAAACACGTTCCTACAAGTGAATCGCCTAAACATTCACCACAGTTCCAAAAACTGCATAGAATGCAGTTTTCACTCAGATGAAAGACGTATGCTTTCCTTCTTAAGAAGTGTTTTCAAAGACATTCACAGAGTGATTCTACAAAGCCTTTTTACTGACGTTGGCTTTTAAACGCGATTTCACTGGAATTTCTGTCAAAAGCAAGACAGAGATTTAGTATTGAAGATACAGAATGCAAACAAACACGTTCCTACAAGTGAATCGCCTAAACATTCACCACAGTTCCAAAAAGTGCATAGAATGCAGTTTTCACTCAGATGAAAGACGTATGCTTTCCTTCTTAAGAAGTGTTTTCAAAGACATTCAAAGAGTGATTCTACAAAGCCTTTTTACTGAGGTTAGCTTTTAAACGCGATTTCATTGGAATATCTGTCAAATGCAAGACAGAGATTTGCTATTGAAGAATTTAAGATACAGAATGCAAACAAACACGTTCCTACAAGTGAATCGCCTAAACATTGACCACAGTTCCAAAAACTGCATAAAATGCAGTTTTCACTCAGATGAAAGACGTATGCTTTCCTTCTTAAGAAGTGTTTTCAAAGACATTCACACAGTGATTCTACAAAGCCTTTTTACTGACGTTGGCTTTTAAACGCGGTTTCACTGGAATTTCTGTCAAAGGCAAGACAGAGATTTGCTATTGAAGAATTGAAGATACAGAATGCAAACAAACACGTTCCTACAAGTGAATCGCCTAAACATTCACCACAGTTCCAAAAAGTGCATAGAATGCAGTTTTCACTCAGATGAAAGACGTATGCTTTCCTTCTTAAGAAGTGTTTTCAAAGACGTTCACAGAGTGATTCTACAAAGCCTTTTTACTGACGTTGGCTTTTAAACGCGATTTCACTGGAATTTCTGTCAAACGCAAGACAGAGATTTGCTATTGAAGAATTGAAGATACAGAATGCAAACACATTCCTACAAGTGAATCGCCTAAACATTCACCACAGATCCAAAAACTGCATAGAATGCAGTTTTCACTCAGATGAAAGACGTATGCTTTCCTTCTTAAGAAGTGTTTTCAAAGACATTCACAGAGTGATTCTACAAAGCCTTTTTACTGAGGTTGGCTTTTAAACGTGATTTCACTGGAATTTCTGTCAAACGCAAGACAGAGATTTGCTATTGAAGAATTGAAGATACAGAATGCAAACAAACACGTTCCTACAAGTGAATCGCCTAAACATTCACCACAGTTCCAAAAACTGCATAGAATGCAGTTTTCACTCAGATGAAAGACGTATGCTTTCCTTCTTAAGAAGTGTTTTCAAAGACATTCACAGAGTGATTCTACAAAGCCTGTTTACTGACGTTGGCTTTTAAACGCGATTTCACTGGAATTTCTGTCAAAGGCAAGACAGAGATTTGCTATTGAAGAATTGAAGATACAGAATGCAAACAAACACGTTCCTACAAGTGAATCGCCTAAACATTCACCACAGTTCCAAAAACTGCATAGAATGCAGTTTTCACTCAGATGAAAGACGTATGCTTTCCTTCTTAAGAAGTGTTTTCAAAGACATTCACAGAGTGATTCTACAAAGCCTTTTTACTGACGTTGGCTTTTAAACGCGATTTCACTGGAATTTCTGTCAAAAGCAAGACTGAGATTTAGTATTGAAGATACAGAATGCAAACAAACACGTTCCTACAAGTGAATCGCCTAAACATTCACCACAGTTCCAAAAAGTGCATAGAATGCAGTTTTCACTCAGATGAAAGACGTATGCTTTCCTTCTTAAGAAGTGTTTTCAAAGACATTCAAAGAGTGATTCTACAAAGCCTTTTTACTGAGGTTAGCTTTTAAACGCGATTTCATTGGAATATCTGTCAAATGCAAGACAGAGATTTGCTATTGAAGAATTTAAGATACAGAATGCAAACAAACACGTTCCTACAAGTGAATCGCCTAAACATTGACCACAGTTCCAAAAACTGCATAAAATGCAGTTTTCACTCAGATGAAAGACGTATGCTTTCCTTCTTAAGAAGTGTTTTCAAAGACATTCACACAGTGATTCTACAAAGCCTTTTTACTGACGTTGGCTTTTAAACGCGGTTTCACTGGAATTTCTGTCAAAGGCAAGACAGAGATTTGCTATTGAAGAATTGAAGATACAGAATGCAAACAAACACGTTCCTACAAGTGAATCGCCTAAACATTCACCACAGTTCCAAAAAGTGCATAGAATGCAGTTTTCACTCAGATGAAAGACGTATGCTTTCCTTCTTAAGAAGTGTTTTCAAAGACGTTCACAGAGTGATTCTACAAAGCCTTTTTACTGACGTTGGCTTTTAAACGCGATTTCACTGGAATTTCTGTCAAACGCAAGACAGAGATTTGCTGTTAAAGAATTGAAGATACAGAATGCAAACAAACACGTTCCTACAAGTGAATCGCCTAAACATTCACCACAGATCCAAAAACTGCATAGAATGCAGTTTTCACTCAGATGAAAGACGTATGCTTTCCTTCTTAAGAAGTGTTTTCAAAGACATTCACAGAGTGATTCTACAAAGCCTTTTTACTGAGGTTGGCTTTTAAACGTGATTTCACTGGAATTTCTGTCAAACGCAAGACAGAGATTTGCTATTGAAGAATTGAAGATACAGAATGCAAACAAACACGTTCCTACAAGTGAATCGCATAAACATTCACCACAGTTCCAAAAACTGCATAGAATGCAGTTTTCACTCAGATGAAAGACGTATGCTTTCCTCCTTAAGAAGTGTTTTGAAAGACATTCACAGAGTGATTCTACAAAGCCTTTTTACTGACGTTGGCTTTTAAACGCGATTTCAATGGAATTTCTGTCAAAAGCAAGACAGAGATTTGCTATTGAAGAATTGAAGATACAGAATGCAAACAAACACGTTCCTACAAGGGAATCGCCTAAACATTCACCACAGTTCCAAAAACTGCATAGAATGCAGTTTTCACTCAGATGAAAGACGTATGCTTTCCTTCTTAAGAAGTGTTTTCAAAGACATTCACAGAGTGATTCTACAAAGCCTTTTTACTGACGTTGGCTTTTAAACGCGATTTCACTAGAATTTCTGTCAAACGCAAGACAGAGATTTGCTATTGAAGAATTGAAGATACAGAATGCAAACAAACACGTTCCTACAAGTGAATCGCCTAAACATTCACCAAGTTCCAAAAACTGCATAGAATGCAGTTTTCACTCAGATGAAAGACGTATGCTTTCCTTCTTAAGAAGTGTTTTCAAAGACATTCACAGAGTGATTCTACAAAGCCTTTTTACTGACGTTGGCTTTTAAACGCGATTTCACTGGAATTTCTGTCAAACGCAAGACAGAGATTTAGTATTGAAGAATTGAAGATACAGAATGCAAACAAACACGTTCCTACAAGTGAATCGCCTAAACATTCACCATAGTTCCAAAAACTGCATAGAATGCAGTTTTCACTCAGATGAAAGACGTATGCTTTCCTTCTTAAGAAATGTTTTCAAGGACATTCACAGAGAGATTCTACAAAGCCTTTTTACTGAGGTTGGCTTTTAAACGCGATTTCACTGGAATTTCTGTCAAACGCAAGACAGAGATTTGCTATTGAAGAATTGAAGATACAGAATGCAAACAAACACGTTCGTACAAGTGAATCGCCTAAACATTCACCACAGTTCCAAAAACTGCATAGAATGCAGTTTTCACTCAGATGAAAGACGTATGCTTTCCTTCTTAAGAAGTGTTTTCAAAGACATTCACAGAGTGATTCTACAAAGCCTTTTTACTTACATTGGCTTTTAAACGTGATTTCACTGGAATTTCTGTCAAACGCAAGACAGAGATTTAGTATTGAAGAATTGAAGATACAGAATGCAAACAAACACATTCCTACAAGTGAATCGCCTAAACATTCACCACAGTTCCAAAAACTGCATAGAATGCAGTTTTCACTCAGATGAAAGACGTATGCTTTCCTTCTTAAGAAGTGTTTTCAAAGACATTCACAGAGTGATTCTACAAAGCCTTTTTACTGACGTTGGCTTTTAAACGCGATTTCACTGGAATTTCTGTCAAACGCAAGACAGAGATTTGCTATTGAAGAATTGAAGATACAGAATGCAAACACATTCCTACAAGTGAATCGCCTAAACATTCACCACAGATCCAAAAACTGCATAGAATGCAGTTTTCACTCAGATGAAAGACGTATGCTTTCCTTCTTAAGAAGTGTTTTCAAAGACATTCACAGAGTGATTCTACAAAGCCTTTTTACTGAGGTTGGCTTTTAAACGTGATTTCACTGGAATTTCTGTCAAACGCAAGACAGAGATTTGCTATTGAAGAATTGAAGATACAGAATGCAAACAAACACGTTCCTACAAGTGAATCGCCTAAACATTCACCACAGTTCCAAAAACTGCATAGAATGCAGTTTTCACTCAGATGAAAGACGTATGCTTTCCTTCTTAAGAAGTGTTTTCAAAGACATTCACAGAGTGATTCTACAAAGCCTGTTTACTGACGTTGGCTTTTAAACGCGATTTCACTGGAATTTCTGTCAAAGGCAAGACAGAGATTTGCTATTGAAGAATTGAAGATACAGAATGCAAACAAACACGTTCCTACAAGTGAATCGCCTAAACATTCACCACAGTTCCAAAAACTGCATAGAATGCAGTTTTCACTCCGATGAAAGACGAATGCTTTCCTTCTTAAGAAGTGTTTTCAAAGACATTCACAGAGTGATTCTACAAAGCCTTTTTACTGACGTTGGCTTTTAAACGCGATTTCACTGGAATTTCTGTCAAAAGCAAGACAGAGATTTAGTATTGAAGATACAGAATGCAAACAAACACGTTCCTACAAGTGAATCGCCTAAACATTCACCACAGTTCCAAAAAGTGCATAGAATGCAGTTTTCACTCAGATGAAAGACGTATGCTTTCCTTCTTAAGAAGTGTTTTCAAAGACATTCAAAGAGTGATTCTACAAAGCCTTTTTACTGAGGTTAGCTTTTAAACGCGATTTCATTGGAATATCTGTCAAATGCAAGACAGAGATTTGCTATTGAAGAATTTAAGATACAGAATGCAAACAAACACGTTCCTACAAGTGAATCGCCTAAACATTGACCACAGTTCCAAAAACTGCATAAAATGCAGTTTTCACTCAGATGAAAGACGTATGCTTTCCTTCTTAAGAAGTGTTTTCAAAGACATTCACACAGTGATTCTACAAAGCCTTTTTACTGACGTTGGCTTTTAAACGCGGTTTCACTGGAATTTCTGTCAAAGGCAAGACAGAGATTTGCTATTGAAGAATTGAAGATACAGAATGCAAACAAACACGTTCCTACAAGTGAATCGCCTAAACATTCACCACAGTTCCAAAAAGTGCATAGAATGCAGTTTTCACTCAGATGAAAGACGTATGCTTTCCTTCTTAAGAAGTGTTTTCAAAGACGTTCACAGAGTGATTCTACAAAGCCTTTTTACTGACGTTGGCTTTTAAACGCGATTTCACTGGAATTTCTGTCAAACGCAAGACAGAGATTTGCTATTGAAGAATTGAAGATACAGAATGCAAACACATTCCTACAAGTGAATCGCCTAAACATTCACCACAGATCCAAAAACTGCATAGAATGCAGTTTTCACTCAGATGAAAGACGTATGCTTTCCTTCTTAAGAAGTGTTTTCAAAGACATTCACAGAGTGATTCTACAAAGCCTTTTTACTGAGGTTGGCTTTTAAACGTGATTTCACTGGAATTTCTGTCAAACGCAAGACAGAGATTTGCTATTGAAGAATTGAAGATACAGAATGCAAACAAACACGTTCCTACAAGTGAATCGCCTAAACATTCACCACAGTTCCAAAAACTGCATAGAATGCAGTTTTCACTCAGATGAAAGACATATGCTTTCCTTCTTAAGAAGTGTTTTCAAAGACATTCACAGAGTGATTCTACAAAGCCTGTTTACTGACGTTGGCTTTTAAACGCGATTTCACTGGAATTTCTGTCAAAGGCAAGACAGAGATTTGCTATTGAAGAATTGAAGATACAGAATGCAAACAAACACGTTCCTACAAGTGAATCGCCTAAACATTCACCACAGTTCCAAAAACTGCATAGAATGCAGTTTTCACTCAGATGAAAGACGTATGCTTTCCTTCTTAAGAAGTGTTTTCAAAGACATTCACAGAGTGATTCTACAAAGCCTTTTTACTGACGTTGGCTTTTAAACGCGATTTCACTGGAATTTCTGTCAAAAGCAAGACAGAGATTTAGTATTGAAGATACAGAATGCAAACAAACACGTTCCTACAAGTGAATCGCCTAAACATTCACCACAGTTCCAAAAAGTGCATAGAATGCAGTTTTCACTCAGATGAAAGACGTATGCTTTCCTTCTTAAGAAGTGTTTTCAAAGACATTCAAAGAGTGATTCTACAAAGCCTTTTTACGGAGGTTAGCTTTTAAACGCGATTTCATTGGAATATCTGTCAAATGCAAGACAGAGATTTGCTATTGAAGAATTTAAGATACAGAATGCAAACAAACACGTTCCTACAAGTGAATCGCCTAAACATTGACCACAGTTCCAAAAACTGCATAAAATGCAGTTTTCACTCAGATGAAAGACGTATGCTTTCCTTCTTAAGAAGTGTTTTCAAAGACATTCACACAGTGATTCTACAAAGCCTTTTTACTGACGTTGGCTTTTAAACGCGGTTTCACTGGAATTTCTGTCAAAGGCAAGACAGAGATTTGCTATTGAAGAATTGAAGATACAGAATGCAAACAAACACGTTCCTACAAGTGAATCGCCTAAACATTCACCACAGTTCCAAAAAGTGCATAGAATGCAGTTTTCACTCAGATGAAAGACATATGCTTTCCTTCTTAAGAAGTGTTTTCAAAGACGTTCACAGAGTGATTCTACAAAGCCTTTTTACTGACGTTGGCTTTTAAACGCGATTTCACTGGAATTTCTGTCAAACGCAAGACAGAGATTTGCTGTTA
This sequence comes from Phyllotis vaccarum, assembly GCA_033318265.1. NCBI lineage: Eukaryota > Metazoa > Chordata > Mammalia > Rodentia > Cricetidae > Phyllotis > Phyllotis vaccarum. Next base: position 63,395,205 of record JARWLC010000017.1, read on the forward strand.
AAGAATTGAAGATACAGAATGCAAACAAACACGTTCCTACAAGTGAATCGCCTAAACATTCACCACAGTTCCAAAAACTGCATAGAATGCAGTTTTCACTCAGATGAAAGACGTATGCTTTTCTTCTTAAGAAGTGTTTTCTAAGACGTTCACAGAGTGATTCTACAAAGCCTTTTTACTGACATTGGCTTTTAAACGCGATTTCACTGGAATTTCTGTCAAACGCAAGACAGAGATTTGCTGTTAAAGAATTGAAGATACAGAATGCAAACAAACACGTTCCTACAAGTGAATCGCCTAAACATTCACCACAGATCCAAAAACTGCATAGAATGCAGTTTTCACTCAGATGAAAGATGTATTCTTTCCTTCTTAAGAAGTGTTTTCAAAGACATTCACAGAGTGATTCTACAAAGCCTTTTTACTGACGTTGGCTTTTAAACGCGATTTCACTGGAATTTCTGTCAAACGTAAGACAGATTTGCTATTGAAGAATTGAAGATACAGAATGCAAACAAACATGTTCCTACAAGTGAATCGCCTAAACATTCACCACAGTTCCAAAAACTGCATAGAATGCAGTTTTCACACAGATGAAAGACGTATGCTTTCCTTCTTAAGAAGTGTTTTCAAAGACATTCACAGAGTGATTCTACAAAGCCTTTTTACTGACGTTGGCTTTGAAACGCGATTACACAGGAATTTCTATCAAACGCAAGACAGAGATTTGCTACTAAAGAATTGAAGATACAGAATACAAACAAACACGTTCCTACAAGTGAATCGCCTCAACATTCACCACAGTTCCAAAAACTGCACAGAATGCAGTTTTCATTCAGATGAAAGACATATGCTTTCCTTCTTAAGAAGTGTTTTCAAAGACATTCACAGAGTGATTCTACAAAGCCTTTTTACTGACGTTGGCTTTTAAACGCGATTTCACTGGAATTTCTTTCAAACGCAAGACAGAGATTTGCTATTGAAGAATTGAAGATACAGAATGCAAACAAACACGTTCCTACAAGTGAATCGCCTAAACATTCACCACAGTTCCAAAAACTGCATAGAATGCAGTTTTCACTCAGATGAAAGACGTATGCTTTCCTTCTTAAGAAGTGTTTTCAAAGACATTCACAGAGTGATTCTACAAAGCCTTTTTACTGACGTTGGCTTTTAAACGCGATTTCACTGGAATTTATGTCAAACGCAAGACAGAGATTTGCTATTGAAGAATTGAAGATACAGAATGCAAACAAACACGTTCCTACAAGTGAATCGCCTAAACATTCACCACAGTTCCAAAAACTGCATAGAATGCAGTTTTCACTCAGATGAAAGACGTATGCTTTCCTTCTTAAGAAGTGTTTTCAAAGACATTCACAGAGTGATTCTACAAAGCCTTTTTACTGACGTTGGCTTTTAAACGCGATTTCACTGGAATTTCTATCAAAGGCAAGACAGAGATTTGCTATTGAAGAATTGAAGATAGAGAATGCAAACAAACACGTTCCTACAAGTGAATCGCCTAAACATTCACCACAGTTCCAAAAACTGCATAGAATGCAGTTTTCACTCAGATGAAAGATGTATGCTTTCCTCCTTAAGAAGTGTTTTGAAAGACATTCACAGAGTGATTCTACAAAGCCTTTTTACTGACGTTGGCTTTTAAATGCGATTTCAATGGAATTTCTGTCAAAAGCAAGACAGAGATTTGCTATTGAAGAATTGAAGATACAGAATGCAAACAAACACGTTCCTACAAGGGAATCGCCTAAACATTCACCACAGTTCCAAAAACTGCATAGAATGCAGTTTTCACTCAGATGAAAGACGTATGCTTTCCTTCTTAAGAAGTGTTTTCAAAGACATTCACAGAGTGATTCTACAAAGCCTTTTTACTGACGTTGGCTTTTAAACGCGATTTCACTGGAATTTCTGTCAAACGCAAGACAGAGATTTAGTATTGAAGAATTGAAGATACAGAATGCAAACAAACACGTTCCTACAAGTGAATCGCCTAAACATTCACCATAGTTCCAAAAACTGCATAGAATGCAGTTTTCACTCAGATGAAAGACGTATGCTTTCCTTCTTAAGAAGTGTTTTCAAAGACATTCACAGAGTGATTCTACAAAGCCTTTTTACTGAGGTTGGCTTTGAAACGCGATTTCACTGGAATTTCTGTCAAACGCAAGACAGAGATTTGCTATTGAAGAATTGAAGATACAGAATGCAAACAAACACGTTCCTACAAGTGAATCGCCTAAACATTCACCAAGTTCCAAAAACTGCATAGAATGCAGTTTTCACTCAGATGAAAGACGTATGCTTTCCTTCTTAAGAAGTGTTTTCAAAGACATTCACAGAGTGATTCTACAAAGCCTTTTTACTGACGTTGGCTTTGAAACGCGATTTCACTGGAATTTCTGTCAAACGCAAGACAGAGATTTGCTATTGAAGAATTGAAGATACAGAATGCAAACAAACACGTTCCTACAAGTGAATCGCCTAAACATTCACCACAGTTCCAAAAACTGCATAGAATGCAGTTTTCACTCAGATGAAAGACGTATGCTTTCCTTCTTAAGAAGTGTTTTCAAAGACATTCACAGAGTGATTCTACAAAGCCTTTTTACTGAGGCTGGCTTTTAAACGCGATTTCATTGGAATATCTGTCAAACGCAAGACAGAGATTTGCTATTGAAGAATTGAAGATACAGAATGCAAACAAACACGTTCCTACAAGTGAATCGCCTAAACATTGACCACAGTTCCAAAAACTGCATAAAATGCAGTTTTCACTCAGATGAAAGACGTATGCTTTCCTTCTTAAGAAGTGTTTTGAAAGACATTCACAGAGTGATTCTACAAAGCCTTTTTACTGACGTTGGCTTTTAAACGCGATTTCACTGCAATTTCTGTCAAACTCAAGACAGATATTTGCTATTGAAGAATTGAAGATACAGAATGCAAACAAACACGTTCCTACATGTGAATCGCCTAAACATTCACCACAGTTCCAAAAAGTGCATAGAATGCAGTTTTCACTCAGATGAAAGACGTATGCTTTCCTTCTTAAGAAGTGTTTTGAAAGACATTCACAGAGTGATTCTACAAAGCCTTTTTACTGACGTTGGCTTTTAAACGGGATTTCAATGGAATTTCTGTCAAAAGCAAGACAGAGATTTGCTATTGAAGAATTGAAGATACAGAATGCAAACAAACACGTTCCTACAAGTGAATCGCCTAAACATTCACCACAGTTCCAAAAACTGCATAGAAAGCAGTTTTCACTCAGATGAAAGACGTATGCTTTCCTTCTTAAGAAGTGTTTTCAAAGACGTTCACAGAGTGATTCTACAAAGCCTGTTTACTGACGTTGGCTTTTAAACGCGATTTCACTGGAATTTCTGTCAAACGCAAGACAGAGATTTGCTATCGAAGAATTGAAGATACAGAATGCAAACAAACACGTTCCTAAAAGTGAATCGCCTAAACATTCACCACAGTTCCAAAAACTGCATAGAATGCAGTTTTCATTCAGATGAAAGACGTATGCTTTCCTTCTTAACAAGTGTTTTCAAAGACATTCACAGAGTGATTCTACAAAGCCTGTTTACTGACGTTGGCTTTTAAACGCGATTTCACTGTAATTTCTGTCAAACGCAAGACAGAGATTTGCTATTGAAGAATTGAAGATACAGAATGCAAACAAACACGTTCCTACAAGTGAATCGCCTAAACATTCACCACAGTTCCAAAAACTGCATAGAATGCAGTTTTCACTCAGATGAAAGACGTATGCTTTCCTTCTTAAGAAGTGTTTTCAAAGACATTCACAGAGTGATTCTACAAAGCCTTTTTACTGACGTTGGCTTTTAAACGCGATTTCACTGGAATTTCTGTCAAACGCAAGACAGAGATTTAGTATTGAAGATACAGAATGCAAACAAACACGTTCCTACAAGTGAATCGCCTAAACATTCACCACAGTTCCAAAAAGTGCATAGAATGCAGTTTTCACTCAGATGAAAGACGTATGCTTTCCTTCTTAAGAAGTGTTTTCAAAGACATTCACAGAGTGATTCTACAAAGCCTTTTTACTGAGGTTAGCTTTTAAACGCGATTTCATTGGAATATCTGTCAAACGCAAGACAGAGATTTGCTATTGAAGAATTGAAGATACAGAATGCAAACAAACACGTTCCTACAAGTGAATTGCCTAAACATTGACCACAGTTCCAAAAACTGCATAAAATGCAGTTTTCACTCAGATGAAAGACGTATGCTTTCCTTCTTAAGAAGTGTTTTCAAAGACATTCACACAGTGATTCTACAAAGCCTTTTTACTGAGGTTGGCTTTTAAACGCGATTTCACTGGAATTTCTGTCAAACGCAAGACAGAGATTTGCTGTTAAAGAATTGAAGATACAGAATGCAAACAAACACGTTCCTACAAGTGAATCGCCTAAACATTCACCACAGTTCCAAAAACTGCATAGAATGCAGTTTTCACTCAGATGAAAGACGTATGCTTTCCTTCTTAAGAAGTGTTTTTCAAGACGTTCACAGAGTGATTCTACAAAGCCTTTTTACTGACGTTGGCTTTTAAACGCGATTTCACTGGAATTTCTGTCAAACGCAAGACAGAGATTTGCTGTTAAAGACTTGAAGATACAGAATGCAAACAAACACGTTCCTACAAGTGAATCATCTAAACATTCACCACAGTTCCAAAAACTGCATAGAATGCAGTTTTCACTCAGATGAAAGACGTATGCTTTCCTTCTTAAGAAGTGTTTTCAAAGACGTTCACAGAGTGATTCTACAAAGCCTTTTTACTGACGTTGGCTTTTAAACGCGATTTCACTGGAATTTCTGTCAAACGCAAGACAGAGATTTGCTGTTAAAGACTTGAAGATACAGAATGCAAACAAACACGTTCCTACAAGTGAATCGCCTAAACATTCACCACAGTTCCAAAAACTGCATAGAATGCAGTTTTCACTCAGATGAAAGACGTATGCTTTCCTTCTTAAGAAGTGTTTTCAAAGACGTTCACAGAGTGATTCTACAAAGCCTTTTTACTGACGTTGGCTTTTAAACGCGATTTCACTGGAATTTCTGTCAAACGCAAGACAGAGATTTGCTATTGAAGAATTGAAGATACAGAATGCAAACAAACACGTTCCTACAATTGAATCGCCTAAACATTCACCACAGTTCCAAAAACTGCATAGAAAGCAGTTTTCACTCAGATGAAAGACGTATGCTTTCCTTCTTAAGAAGTGTTTTCAAAGACATTCACAGAGTGATTCTACAAAGCCTTTTTACTGATGTTGGCTTTTAAACGCGATTTCACTGGAATTTCTGTCAAACGCAAGACAGAGATTTGCTATTGAAGAATTGAAGATACAGAATGCAAACAAACACGTTTCTTCAAGTGAATCACCTAAACATTCACCATAGATCAAAAAACTGCATAGAATGCAGTTTTCACTCAGATGAAAGACGTATGCTTTCCTTCTTAAGAAGTGTTTTCAAAGACATTCACAGAGTGATTCTACAAAGCCTTTTTACTGAGGTTTGCTTTTAAAGGCTATTTCACTGGTATTTCTGTCAAACGCAAGACAGAGATTTAGTATTGAAAAATTGAAGATAGAGAATGCAAACAAACACGTTCCTACAAGTGAATCGCCTAAACATTCACCACAGTTCCAAAAACTGCATAGAATGCAGTTTTCACTCAGATGAAAGACGTATGCTTTCCTTCTTAAGAAGTGTTTTCAAAGACATTCACAGAGTGATTCTACAAAGCCTTTTTACTGACGTTGGCTTTTAAACGCGATTTCACTGGAATTTCTGTCAAATGCAAGACAGAGATTTGCTATTGAAGAATTGAAGATACAGAATGCAAACAAACACTTTCCCACAAGTGAATCGCCTAAATATTCACCACAGTTCCAAAAACTGCGTAGAATGCAATTTTAACTCAGATGAAAGACGTATGCTTTCCTTCTTAAGAAGTGTTTTCAAAGACATTCACAGAGTGATTCTACAAAGCCTTTTTACTGACGTTGGCTTTTAAACGCGATTTCACTGGAATTTCTGTCAAACGCAAGACAGAGATTTGCTATCGAAGAATTGAAGATACAGAATGCAAACAAACACGTTCCTACAAGTGAATCACCTAAACATTCACCACAGTTCCAAAAAGTGCATAGAATGCAGTATTCACTCAGATGAAAGACGTATGCTTTCCTTCTTAACAATTGTTTTCAAAGACATTCACAGAGTGATTCTACAAAGCCTTTTTACTGACGTTGGCTTTGAAACGCGATTTCACTGGAATTTCTGTCAAACGCAAGACAGAGATTTGCTATTGAAGAATTGAAGATACAGAATGCAAACAAACACGTTCCTACAAGTGAATCGCCTAAACATTCACCACAGTTCCAAAAACTGCATAGAATGCAGTTTTCACTCAGATGAAAGACGTATGCTTTCCTTCTTAAGAAGTGTTTTCAAAGACATTCACAGAGTGATTCTACAAAGCCTTTTTACTGACGTTGGCTTTTAAACGCGATTTCATTGGAATATCTGTCAAATGCAAGACAGAGATTTGCTATTGAAGAATTGAAGATACAGAATGCAAACAAACACGTTCCTACAAGTGAATCGCCTAAACATTCACCACAGTTCCAAAAACTGCATAGAATGCAGTTTTCACTCAGATGAAAGACCTACGCTTTCCTTCTTAAGAAGTGTTTTCAAAGACATTCACAGAGTGATTCTACAAAGCCTTTTTACTGACGTTGGCTTTTAAACGCGATTTCACTGGAATTTCTGTAAAACGCAAGACAGAGATTTGCTATTGAAGAATTGAAGATACAGAATGCAAACAAACACGTTCCTACAAGTGAATCGCCTAAACATTCACAACAGTTCCAAAAAGTGCATAAAATGCAGTTTTCACTCAGATGAAAGACGTATGCTTTCCTTCTTAACAAGTGTTTTCAAAGACATTCACAGAGTGATTCTACAAAGCCTTTTTACTGACATTGGCTTTTAAAAGCGATTTCACTGGAATTTCTGTCAAACGCAAGACAGAGATTTGCTATTGAAGAATTGAAGATACAGAATGCAAACAAACACGTTCCTACAAGTGAAACGCCTAAACATTCACCACAGTTCCAAAAACTGCATAGAATGCAGTTTTCACTCAGATGAAAGACGTATGCTTTCCTTCTTAAGAAGTGTTTTCAAAGACATTCACAGAGTGATTCTACAAAGCCTTTTTACTGACGTTGGCTTTTAAACGCGATTTCACTGGAATTTCTTTCAAACGCAAGACAGAGATTTGCTATTGAAGAATTGAAGATACAGAATGCAAACAAACACGTTCCTACAAGTGAATCGCCTAAACATTCACCACAGTTCCAAAAACTGCATAGAATGCAGTTTTCACTCAGATGAAAGACGTATGCTTTCCTTCTTAAGAAGTGTTTTCAAAGACATTCACAGAGTGATTCTACAAAGCCTTTTTACTGACGTTGGCTTTTTAAACGCGATTTCACTGGAATTTATGTCAAACGCAAGACAGAGATTTGCTATTGAAGAATTGAAGATACAGAATGCAAACAAACACGTTCCTACAAGTGAATCGCCTAAACATTCACCACAGTTCCAAAAACTGCATAGAATGCAGTTTTCACTCAGATGAAAGACGTATGCTTTCCTTCTTAAGAAGTGTTTTCAAAGACATTCACAGAATGATTCTACAAAGCCTTTTTACTGACGTTGGCTTTTAAACGCGATTTCACTGGAATTTCTATCAAAGGCAAGACAGAGATTTGCTATTGAAGAATTGAAGATAGAGAATGCAAACAAACACGTTCCTACAAGTGAATCGCCTAAACATTCACCACAGTTCCAAAAACTGCATAGAATGCAGTTTTCACTCAGATGAAAGATGTATGCTTTCCTCCTTAAGAAGTGTTTTGAAAGACATTCACAGAGTGATTCTACAAAGCCTTTTTACTGACGTTGGCTTTTAAATGCGATTTCACAGGAATTTCTGTCAAAGGCAAGACAGAGATTTGCTATTGAAGAATTGAAGATACAGAATGCAAACAAACACGTTCCTACAAGGGAATCGCCTAAACATTCACCACAGTTCCAAAAACTGCATAGAATGCAGTTTTCACTCAGATGAAAGACGTATGCTTTCCTTCTTAAGAAGTGTTTTCAAAGACATTCACAGAGTGATTCTACAAAGCCTTTTTACTGACGTTGGCTTTTAAACGCGATTTCACTGGAATTTCTGTCAAACGCAAGACAGAGATTTAGTATTGAAGAATTGAAGATACAGAATGCAAACAAACACGTTCCTACAAGTGAATCGCCTAAACATTCACCATAGTTCCAAAAACTGCATAGAATGCAGTTTTCACTCAGATGAAAGACGTATGCTTTCCTTCTTAAGAAGTGTTTTCAAAGACATTCACAGAGTGATTCTACAAAGCCTTTTTACTGAGGTTGGCTTTGAAACGCGATTTCACTGGAATTTCTGTCAAACGCAAGACAGAGATTTGCTATTGAAGAATTGAAGATACAGAATGCAAACAAACACGTTCCTACAAGTGAATCGCCTAAACATTCACCAAGTTCCAAAAACTGCATAGAATGCAGTTTTCACTCAGATGAAAGACGTATGCTTTCCTTCTTAAGAAGTGTTTTCAAAGACATTCACAGAGTGATTCTACAAAGCCTTTTTACTGACGTTGGCTTTTAAACGCGATTTCACTGGAATTTCTGTCAAACGCAAGACAGACATTTAGTATTGAAGAATTGAAGATACAGAATGCAAACAAACACGTTCCTACAAGTGAATCGCCTAAACATTCACCATAGTTCCAAAAACTGCATAGAATGCAGTTTTCACTCAGATGAAAGACGTATGCTTTCCTTCTTAAGAAGTGTTTTCAAAGACATTCACAGAGTGATTCTACAAAGCCTTTTTACTGAGGTTGGCTTTGAAACGCGATTTCACTGGAATTTCTGTCAAACGCAAGACAGAGATTTGCTATTGAAGAATTGAAGATACAGAATGCAAACAAACACGTTCCTACAAGTGAATCGCCTAAACATTCACCACAGTTCCAAAAACTGCATAGAATGCAGTTTTCACTCAGATGAAAGACGTATGCTTTCCTTCTTAAGAAGTGTTTTCAAAGACATTCACAGAGTGATTCTACAAAGCCTTTTTACTGAGGCTGGCTTTTAAACGCGATTTCATTGGAATATCTGTCAAACGCAAGACAGAGATTTGCTATTGAAGAATTGAAGATACAGAATGCAAACAAACACGTTCCTACAAGTGAATCGCCTAAACATTGACCACAGTTCCAAAAACTGCATAAAATGCAGTTTTCACTCAGATGAAAGACGTATGCTTTCCTTCTTAAGAAGTGTTTTGAAAGACATTCACAGAGTGATTCTACAAAGCCTTTTTACTGACGTTGGCTTTTAAACGCGATTTCACTGCAATTTCTGTCAAACTCAAGACAGATATTTGCTATTGAAGAATTGAAGATACAGAATGCAAACAAACACGTTCCTACATGTGAATCGCCTAAACATTCACCACAGTTCCAAAAAGTGCATAGAATGCAGTTTTCACTCAGATGAAAGACGTATGCTTTCCTTCTTAAGAAGTGTTTTGAAAGACATTCACAGAGTGATTCTACAAAGCCTTTTTACTGACGTTGGCTTTTAAACGGGATTTCAATGGAATTTCTGTCAAAAGCAAGACAGAGATTTGCTATTGAAGAATTGAAGATACCGAATGCAAACAAACACGTTCCTACAAGTGAATCGCCTAAACATTCACCACAGTTCCAAAAACTGCATAGAATGCAGTTTTCACTCAGATGAAAGACGTATGCTTTCCTTCTTAAGAAGTGTTTTCAAAGACGTTCACAGAGTGATTCTACAAAGCCTGTTTACTGACGTTGGCTTTTAAACGCGATTTCACTGGAATTTCTGTCAAACGCAAGACAGAGATTTGCTATCGAAGAATTGAAGATACAGAATGCAAACAAACACGTTCCTAAAAGTGAATCGCCTAAACATTCACCACAGTTCCAAAAACTGCATAGAATGCAGTTTTCATTCAGATGAAAGACGTATGCTTTCCTTCTTAACAAGTGTTTTCAAAGACATTCACAGAGTGATTCTACAAAGCCTGTTTACTGACGTTGGCTTTTAAACGCGATTTCACTGTAATTTCTGTCAAACGCAAGACAGAGATTTGCTATTGAAGAATTGAAGATACAGAATGCAAACAAACACGTTCCTACAAGTGAATCGCCTAAACATTCACCACAGTTCCAAAAACTGCATAGAATGCAGTTTTCACTCAGATGAAAGACGTATGCTTTCCTTCTTAAGAAGTGTTTTCAAAGACATTCACAGAGTGATTCTACAAAGCCTTTTTACTGACGTTGGCTTTTAAACGCGATTTCACTGGAATTTCTGTCAAACGCAAGACAGAGATTTAGTATTGAAGATACAGAATGCAAACAAACACGTTCCTACAAGTGAATCGCCTAAACATTCACCACAGTTCCAAAAAGTGCATAGAATGCAGTTTTCACTCAGATGAAAGACGTATGCTTTCCTTCTTAAGAAGTGTTTTCAAAGACATTCACAGAGTGATTCTACAAAGCCTTTTTACTGAGGTTAGCTTTTAAACGAGATTTCATTGGAATATCTGTCAAACGCAAGACAGAGATTTGCTATTGAAGAATTGAAGATACAGAATGCAAACAAACACGTTCCTACAAGTGAATTGCCTAAACATTGACCACAGTTCCAAAAACTGCATAAAATGCAGTTTTCACTCAGATGAAAGACGTATGCTTTCCTTCTTAAGAAGTGTTTTCAAAGACATTCACACAGTGATTCTACAAAGCCTTTTTACTGAGGTTGGCTTTTAAACGCGATTTCACTGGAATTTCTGTCAAACGCAAGACAGAGATTTGCTGTTAAAGAATTGAAGATACAGAATGCAAACAAACACGTTCCTACAAGTGAATCGCCTAAACATTCACCACAGTTCCAAAAACTGCATAGAAAGCAGTTTTCACTCAGATGAAAGACGTATGCTTTCCTTCTTAAGAAGTGTTTTTCAAGACGTTCACAGAGTGATTCTACAAAGCCTTTTTACTGACGTTGGCTTTTAAACGCGATTTCACTGGAATTTCTGTCAAACGCAAGACAGAGATTTGCTGTTAAAGACTTGAAGATACAGAATGCAAACAAACACGTTCCTACAAGTGAATCATCTAAACATTCACCACAGTTCCAAAAACTGCATAGAATGCAGTTTTCACTCAGATGAAAGGACGTATGCTTTCCTTCTTAAGAAGTGTTTTCAAAGACGTTCACAGAGTGATTCTACAAAGCCTTTTTACTGACGTTGGCTTTTAAACGGATTTCACTGGAATTTCTGTCAAACGCAAGACAGAGATTTGCTGTTAAAGACTTGAAGATACAGAATGCAAACAAACACGTTCCTACAAGTGAATCGCCTAAACATTCACCACAGTTCCAAAAACTGCATAGAATGCAGTTTTCACTCAGATGAAAGACGTATGCTTTCCTTCTTAAGAAGTGTTTTCAAAGACGTTCACAGAGTGATTCTACAAAGCCTTTTTACTGACGTTGGCTTTTAAACGCGATTTCACTGGAATTTCTGTCAAACGCAAGACAGAGATTTGCTGTTAAAGAATTGAAGATACAGAATGCAAACAAACACGTTCCTACAAGTGAATCGCCTAAACATTCACCACAGTTCCAAAAACTGCATAGAATGCAGTTTTCACTCAGATGAAAGACGTATGCTTTCCTTCTTAAGAAGTGTTTTCAAAGACATTCACAGAGTGATTCTACAAAGCTTTTTTACTGACGTTGGCTTTTAAATGCGATTTCACTGGAATTTCTGTCAAACGCAAGACAGAGATTTGCTGTTAAAGAATTGAAGATACAGAATGCAAACAAACACGTTCCTACAAGTGAATCGCCTAAACATTCACCACAGTTCCAAAAACTGCATAGAATGCAGTTTTCACTCAGATGAAACACGTATGCTTTTCTTCTTAAGAAGTGTTTTCAAAGATGTTCACAGAGTGTTTCTACAAAGCCTTTATACTGACGTTGGCTTTTAAACGCGATTTCACTGGAATTTCTGTCAAACGCAAGACAGAGATTTAGTATTGAAGATACAGAATGCAAACAAACACGTTCCTACAAGTGAATCGCCTAAACATTCACCACAGTTCCAAAAAGTGCATAGAATGCAGTTTTCACTCAGATGAAAGACGTATGCTTTCCTTCTTAAGAAGTGTTTTCAAAGACATTCACAGAGTGATTCTACAAAGCCTTTTTACTGAGGTTAGCTTTTAAACGCGATTTCATTGGAATATCTGTCAAACGCAAGACAGAGATTTGCTATTGAAGAATTGAAGATACAGAATGCAAACAAACACGTTCCTACAAGTGAATTGCCTAAACATTGACCACAGTTCCAAAAACTGCATAAAATGCAGTTTTCACTCAGATGAAAGACGTATGCTTTCCTTCTTAAGAAGTGTTTTCAAAGACATTCACACAGTGATTCTACAAAGCCTTTTTACTGAGGTTGGCTTTTAAACGCGATTTCACTGGAATTTCTGTCAAACGCAAGACAGAGATTTGCTGTTAAAGAATTGAAGATACAGAATGCAAACAAACACGTTCCTACAAGTGAATCGCCTAAACATTCACCACAGTTCCAAAAACTGCATAGAATGCAGTTTTCACTCAGATGAAAGACGTATGCTTTCCTTCTTAAGAAGTGTTTTTCAAGACGTTCACAGAGTGATTCTACAAAGCCTTTTTACTGACGTTGGCTTTTAAACGCGATTTCACTGGAATTTCTGTCAAACGCAAGACAGAGATTTGCTGTTAAAGACTTGAAGATACAGAATGCAAACAAACACGTTCCTACAAGTGAATCATCTAAACATTCACCACAGTTCCAAAAACTGCATAGAATGCAGTTTTCACTCAGATGAAAGACGTATGCTTTCCTTCTTAAGAAGTGTTTTCAAAGACGTTCACAGAGTGATTCTACAAAGCCTTTTTACTGACGTTGGCTTTTAAACGCGATTTCACTGGAATTTCTGTCAAACGCAAGACAGAGATTTGCTGTTAAAGACTTGAAGATACAGAATGCAAACAAACACGTTCCTACAAGTGAATCGCCTAAACATTCACCACAGTTCCAAAAACTGCATAGAATGCAGTTTTCACTCAGATGAAAGACGTATGCTTTCCTTCTTAAGAAGTGTTTTCAAAGACGTTCACAGAGTGATTCTACAAAGCCTTTTTACTGACGTTGGCTTTTAAACGCGATTTCACTGGAATTTCTGTCAAACGCAAGACAGAGATTTGCTGTTAAAGAATTGAAGATACAGAATGCAAACAAACACGTTCCTACAAGTGAATCGCCTAAACATTCACCACAGTTCCAAAAACTGCATAGAATGCAGTTTTCACTCAGATGAAAGACGTATGCTTTCCTTCTTAAGAAGTGTTTTCAAAGACATTCACAGAGTGATTCTACAAAGCTTTTTTACTGACGTTGGCTTTTAAATGCGATTTCACTGGAATTTCTGTCAAACGCAAGACAGAGATTTGCTGTTAAAGAATTGAAGATACAGAATGCAAACAAACACGTTCCTACAAGTGAATCGCCTAAACATTCACCACAGTTCCAAAAACTGCATAGAATGCAGTTTTCACTCAGATGAAACACGTATGCTTTTCTTCTTAAGAAGTGTTTTCAAAGATGTTCACAGAGTGTTTCTACAAAGCCTTTATACTGACGTTGGCTTTTAAACGCGATTTCACTGGAATTTCTGTCAAACGCAAGACAGAGATTTGCTGTTAAAGAATTGAAGATACAGAATGCAAACAAACACGTTCTTACAAGTGAATCGCCTAAACATTCACCACAGTTCCAAAAAGTGCATAGAATGCAGTTTTCACTCAGATGAAAGACGTATGCTTTCCTTCTTAAGAAGTGTTTTCAAAGACGTTCACAGAGTGATTCTACAAAGCCTTTTTACTGAGGTTGGCTTTTAAACGCGATTTCACTGGAATTTCTGTCAAACGCAAGACAGAGATTTGCTGTTAAAGAATTGAAGATACAGAATGCAAACAAACACGTTCCTACAAGTGAATCGCCTAAACATTCACCACAGTTCGAAAAACTGCATAGAATGCAGTTTTCACTCAGATGAAAGACGTATGCTTTCCTTCTTAAGAAGTGTTTTCAAAGACGTTCACAGAGTGATTCTACAAAGCCTTTTTACTGACATTGGCTTTTAAACGCGATTTCACTGGAATTTCTGTCAAACGCAAGACAGAGATTTGCTATTGAAGAATTGAAGATACAGAATGCAAACAAACACGTTCCTACAATTGAATCGCCTAAACATTCACCACAGTTCCAAAAACTGCATAGAAAGCAGTTTTCACTCAGATGAAAGACGTATGCTTTCCTTCTTAAGAAGTGTTTTCAAAGACATTCACAGAGTGATTCTACAAAGCCTTTTTACTGATGTTGGCTTTTAAACGCGATTTCACTGGAATTTCTGTCAAACGCAAGACAGAGATTTGCTATTGAAGAATTGAAGATACAGAATGCAAACAAACACGTTTCTTCAAGTGAATCACCTAAACATTCACCATAGATCAAAAAACTGCATAGAATGCAGTTTTCACTCAGATGAAAGACGTATGCTTTCCTTCTTAAGAAGTGTTTTCAAAGACATTCACAGAGTGATTCTACAAAGCCTTTTTACTGAGGTTTGCTTTTAAAGGCTATTTCACTGGTATTTCTGTCAAACGCAAGACAGAGATTTAGTATTGAAAAATTGAAGATAGAGAATGCAAACAAACACGTTCCTACAAGTGAATCGCCTAAACATTCACCACAGTTCCAAAAACTGCATAGAATGCAGTTTTCACTCAGATGAAAGACGTATGCTTTCCTTCTTAAGAAGTGTTTTCAAAGACATTCACAGAGTGATTCTACAAAGCCTTTTTACTGACGTTGGCTTTTAAACGCGATTTCACTGGAATTTCTGTCAAATGCAAGACAGAGATTTGCTATTGAAGAATTGAAGATACAGAATGCAAACAAACACTTTCCCACAAGTGAATCGCCTAAATATTCACCACAGTTCCAAAAACTGCGTAGAATGCAATTTTCACTCAGATGAAAGACGTATGCTTTCCTTCTTAAGAAGTGTTTTCAAAGACATTCACAGAGTGATTCTACAAAGCCTTTTTACTGACGTTGGCTTTTAAACGCGATTTCACTGGAATTTCTGTCAAACGCAAGACAGAGATTTGCTATCGAAGAATTGAAGATACAGAATGCAAACAAACACGTTCCTACAAGTGAATCACCTAAACATTCACCACAGTTCCAAAAAGTGCATAGAATGCAGTATTCACTCAGATGAAAGACGTATGCTTTCCTTCTTAACAATTGTTTTCAAAGACATTCACAGAGTGATTCTACAAAGCCTTTTTACTGACGTTGGCTTTGAAACGCGATTTCACTGGAATTTCTGTCAAACGCAAGACAGAGATTTGCTGTTAAAGACTTGAAGATACAGAATGCAAACAAACACGTTCCTACAAGTGAATCGCCTAAACATTCACCACAGTTCCAAAAACTGCATAGAATGCAGTTTTCACTCAGATGAAAGACGTATGCTTTCCTTCTTAAGAAGTGTTTTCAAAGACATTCACAGAGTGATTCTACAAAGCCTTTTTACTGACCTTGGCTTTTAAACGCGATTTCATTGGAATATCTGTCAAATGCAAGACAGAGATTTGCTATTGAAGAATTGAAGATACAGAATGCAAACAAACACGTTCCTACAAGTGAATCGCCTAAACATTCACCACAGTTCCAAAAACTGCATAGAATGCAGTTTTCACTCAGATGAAAGACCTACGCTTTCCTTCTTAAGAAGTGTTTTCAAAGACATTCACAGAGTGATTCTACAAAGCCTTTTTACTGACGTTGGCTTTTAAACGCGATTTCACTGGAATTTCTGTAAAACGCAAGACAGAGATTTGCTATTGAAGAATTGAAGATACAGAATGCAAACAAACACGTTCCTACAAGTGAATCGCCTAAACATTCACAACAGTTCCAAAAAGTGCATAAAATGCAGTTTTCACTCAGATGAAAGACGTATGCTTTCCTTCTTAACAAGTGTTTTCAAAGACATTCACAGAGTGATTCTACAAAGCCTTTTTACTGACATTGGCTTTTAAAAGCGATTTCACTGGAATTTCTGTCAAACGCAAGACAGAGATTTGCTATTGAAGAATTGAAGATACAGAATGCAAACAAACACGTTCCTACAAGTGAAACGCCTAAACATTCACCACAGTTCCAAAAACTGCATAGAATGCAGTTTTCACTCAGATGAAAGACGTATGCTTTCCTTCTTAAGAAGTGTTTTCAAAGACATTCACAGAGTGATTCTACAAAGCCTTTTTACTGACGTTGGCTTTTAAACGCGATTTCACTGGAATTTCTGTCAAACGCAAGACAGAGATTTGCTATTGAAGAATTGAAGATACAGAATGCAAACAAACACGTTCCTACAAGTGCATCGCCTAAACATTCACCACGGTTCCAAAAACTGCGTAAAATGCAGTTTTCACTCAGATGAAAGACGTATGCTTTCCTTCTTAAGAAGTGTTTTGAAAGACATTCACAGAGTGATTCTACAAAGCCTTTTTACTGACGTTGGCTTTTAAACGCGATTTCACTGGAATTTCTGTCAAACGCAAGACAGAGATTTGCTATTGAAGAATTGAAGATACAGAATGCAAACAAACACGTTCCTACAAGTGAATCGCCTAAACATTCACCACAGTTCCAAAAACTTCATAGAATGCAGTTTTCACTCAGATGAAAGACGTATGCTTTCCTTCTTAACAAGTGTTTTCAAAGACATTCACAGAGTGATTCTACAAAGCCTTTTTACTGAGGTTGGATTTTAAACGCGATTTCACTGGAATTTCGGTCAAACGCAAGACAGAGATTTGCTATTGAAGAATTGAAGATACAGAATGCAAACAAACACGTTCCTACAAGTGAATCGCCTAAACATTCACCACAGTTCCAAAAACTGCATAGAAAGCAGTTTTCACTCAGATGAAAGACTTATGCTTTCTTTCTTAAGAAGTGTTTTCAAAGACATTCACAGAGTGATTCTACAAAGCCTTTTTACTGACGTTGGCTTTTAAACGCGATTTCACAGGAATTTCTGTCAAAGGCAAGACAGAGATTTGCTATTGAAGAATTGAAGATACAGAATGCAAACAAACACGTTCCTACAAGTGAATCGCCTAAACATTGACCACAGTTCCAAAAACTGCATAGAAAGCAGTTTTCACTCAGATGAAAGACGTATGCTTTCCTTCTTAAGAAGTGTTTTCAAAGACATTCACAGAGTGATTCTACAAAGCCTTTTTACTGACGTTGGCTTTTAAACGCGATTTCACTGGAATTTCTGTCAAACGCAAGACAGAGATTTAGTATTGAAGAATTGAAGATACAGAATGCAAACAAACATGTTCCTACAAGTGAATCGCCTAAACATTCACCACAGTTCAAAAAACTGCATAGAATGCAGTTTTCACTCAGATGAAAGACGTATGCTTTCCTTCTTAAGAAGTGTTTTCAAAGACGTTCACAGAGTGATTCTACAAAGCCTTTTTACTGACATTGGCTTTTAAACGCGATTTCACTGGAATTTCTGTCAAACGCAAGACAGAGATTTGCTATTGAAGAATTGAACATACAGAATGCAAACAAACACGTTCCTACAATTGAATCGCCTAAACATTCACCACAGTTCCAAAAACTGCATAGAAAGCAGTTTTCACTCAGATGAAAGACGTATGCTTTCCTTCTTAAGAAGTGTTTTCAAAGACATTCACAGAGTGATTCTACAAAGCCTTTTTACTGACGTTGGCTTTTAAACGCGATTTCATTGGAATATCTCTCAAATGCAAGACAGAGATTTGCTATTGAAGAATTGAAGATACAGAATGCAAACAAACACGTTCCTACAAGTGAATCGCCTAAACATTCACCACAGTTCCAAAAACTGCATAGAATGCAGTTTTCACTCAGATGAAAGACGTACGCTTTCCTTCTTAAGAAGTGTTTTCAAAGACATTCACAGAGTGATTCTACAAAGCCTTTTTACTGACGTTGGCTTTTAAACGCGATTTCACTGGAATTTCTGTAAAACGCAAGACAGAGATTTGCTATTGAAGAATTGAAGATACAGAATGCAAACAAACACGTTCCTACAAGTGAATCGCCTAAACATTCACCACAGTTCCAAAAAGTGCATAAAATGCAGTTTTCACTCAGATGAAAGACGTATGCTTTCCTTCTTAACAAGTGTTTTCAAAGACATTCACAGAGTGATTCTACAAAGCCTTTTTACTGACATTGGCTTTTAAAAGCGATTTCACTGGAATTTCTGTCAAACGCAAGACAGAGATTTGCTATTGAAGAATTGAAGATACAGAATGCAAACAAACACGTTCCTACAAGTGAAACGCCTAAACATTCACCACAGTTCCAAAAACTGCATAGAATGCAGTTTTCACTCAGATGAAAGACGTATGCTTTCCTTCTTAAGAAGTGTTTTCAAAGACATTCACAGAGTGATTCTACAAAGCCTTTTTACTGACGTTGGCTTTTAAACGCGATTTCACTGGAATTTCTGTCAAACGCAAGACAGAGATTTGCTATTGAAGAATTGAAGATACAGAATGCAAACAAACACGTTCCTACAAGTGCATCGCCTAAACATTCACCACGGTTCCAAAAACTGCATAAAATGCAGTTTTCACTCAGATGAAAGACGTATGCTTTCCTTCTTAAGAAGTGTTTTGAAAGACATTCACAGAGTGATTCTACAAAGCCTTTTTACTGACGTTGGCTTTTAAACGCGATTTCACTGGAATTTCTGTCAAACGCAAGACAGAGATTTGCTATTGAAGAATTGAAGATACAGAATGCAAACAAACACGTTCCTACAAGTGAATCGCCTAAACATTGACCACAGTTCAAAAAACTGCATAGAATGCAGTTTTCACTCAGATGAAAGACGTATGCTTTCCTTCTTAACAAGTGTTTTCAAAGACATTCACAGAGTGATTCTACAAAGCCTTTTTACTGAGGTTGGCTTTTAAACGCGATTTCACTGGAATTTCGGTCAGACGCAAGACAGAGATTTGCTATTGAGGAATTGAAGATACAGAATGCAAACAAACACGTTCCTACAAGTGAATCGCCTAAACATTCACCACAGTTCCAAAAACTGCATAGAATGCAGTTTTCACTCAGATGAAAGACGTATGCTTTCCTTCTTAAGAAGTGTTTTCAAAGACATTCACAGAGTGATTCTACAAAGCCTTTTTACTGACGTTGGCTTTTAAACGCGATTTCACTGGAATTTCTGTCAAACGCAAGACAGAGATTTGCTATCGAAGAATTGAAGGTACAGAATGCAAACAAACACGTTCCTACATGTGAATCGCCTAAACATTCACCACAGTTTCAAAAACTGCATAGAATGCATTTTTCACTCAGATGAAAGACGTATGCTTTCCTTCTTAACAAGTGTTTTCAAAGACATTCACAGAGTGATTCTACAAAGCCTTTTTAATGACGTTGGCTTTTAAACGCGATTTCACTGGAATTTCTGTAAAACGCAAGACAGAGATTTGCTGTTGAAGAATTGAAGATACAGAATGCAAACAAACACGTTCCTACAAGTGAATCGCCTAAACATTCACCAAAGTTCCAAAAAGTGCATAAAATGCAGTTTTCACTCAGATGAAAGACGTATGCTTTCCTTCTTAAAAAGTGTTTTCAAAGACATTCACAGAGTGATTCTACAAAGCCTTTTTACTGACATTGGCTTTTAAACGCGATTTCACTGGAATTTCTGTCAAACGCAAGACAGAGATTTGCTATTGAAGAATTGAAGATACAGAATGCAAACAAACACGTTCCTACAAGTGAATCGCCTAACATTCACCACAGTTCCAAAAACTGCATAGAATGCAGTTTTCACTCAGATGAAAGACGTATGCTTTCCTTCTTAAGAAGTGTTTTCAAAGACATTCACAGAGTGATTCTACAAAGCCTTTTTACTGACGTTGGCTTTTAAACGCGATTTCACTGGAATTTCTGTCAAACGCAAGACAGAGATTTGCTATTGAAGAATTGAAGATACAGAATGCAAACAAACACGTTCCTACAACTGAATCGCCTAAACATTCACCACAGTTCCAAAAACTGCATAGAATTCAGTTTTCACTCAGATGAAAGACGTATGCATTCCTTCTTAAGAAGTGTTTTCAAAGACATTCACAGAGTGATTCTACAAAGCCTTTTTACTGACGTTGGCTTTTAAACGCGATTTCACTGGAATTTCTGTCAAACGCAAGACAGAGATTTGCTATTGAAGAATTGAAGATACAGAATGCAAACAAACACGTTCATACAAGTGAATCGCCTAAACATTCACCACAGTTCCAAAAACTGCATAGAATGCAGTTTTCACTCAGATGAAAGACGTATGCTTTCTTTCTTAAGAAGTGTTTTCAAAGACATTCACAGAGTGATTCTACAAAGCCTTTTTACTGACGTTGGCTTTTAAACGCGATTTCACAGGAATTTCTGTCAAAGGCAAGACAGAGATTTGCTATTGAAGAATTGAAGATACAGAATGCAAACAAACACGTTCCTACAAGTGAATCGCCTAAACATTGACCACAGTTCCAAAAACTGCATAGAATGCAGTTTTCACTCAGATGAAAGACGTATGCTTTCCTTCTTAAGAAGTGTTTTAAAGACATTCACAGAGTGATTCTACAAAGCCTTTTTACTGACGTTGGCTTTTAAACGCGATTTCACTGGAATTTCTGTCAAACGCAAGACAGAGATTTAGTATTGAAGAATTGAAGATACAGAATGCAAACAAACACGTTCCTACAAGTGAATCGCCTAAACATTCACCACAGTTCAAAAAACTGCATAGAATGCAGTTTTCACTCAGATGAAAGATGTATGCTTTCCTTCTTAAGAAGTGTTTTCAAAGACATTCACAGAGTGATTCTACAAAGCCTTTTTACTGACATTGGCTTTTAAACTCGATTTCACTGGAATTTCTGTCAAACGCAAGACAGAGATTTGCTATTGAAGAATTGAACATACAGAATGCAAACAAACACGTTCCTACAATTGAATCGCCTAAACATTCACCACAGTTCCAAAAACTGCATAGAATGCAGTTTTCACTCAGATGAAAGACGTATGCTTTCCTTCTTAAGAAGTGTTTTCAAAGACATTCACAGAGTGATTCTACAAAGCCTTTCTACTGACGTTGGCTTTTAAACGCGATTTCACTGGAATTTCTGTCAAACGCAAGACAGAGATTTGCTATTGAAGAATTGAAGATACAGAATGCAAACAAACATGTTCCTACAAGTGCATCGCCTAAACATTCACCACAGATCCAAAAACTGCATAGAATGCAGTTTTCACTCAGATGAAAGACGTATGCTTTCCTTCTTAAGAAGTGTTTTCAAAGACATTCACAGAGTGATTCTACAAAGCCTTTTTACTGACGTTGGCTTTTAAACGCGATTTCATTGGAATATCTGTCAAACGCAAGACAGAGATTTGCTATTGAAGAATTGAAGATACAGAATGCAAACAAACACGTTCCTACAAGTGAATCGCCTAAACATTGACCACAGTTTCAAAAACTGCATAAAATGCAGTTTTCACTCAGATGAAAGACGTATGCTTTCCTTCTTAAGAAGTGTTTTGAAAGACATTCACAGAGTGATTCTACAAAGCCTTTTTACTGACATTGGCTTTTAAACGCGATTTCTCTGGAATTTCTGTCAAACGCAAGACAGAGATTTGCTATTGAAGAATTGAAGATACAGAATGCAAACAAACACGTTCCTACAAGTGAATCGCCTAAACATTCACCACAGTTCCAAAAACTTCATAGAATGCAGTTTTCACTCAGATGAAAGACGTATGCTTTCCTTCTTAACAAGTGTTTTCAAAGACATTCACAGAGTGATTCTACAAAGCCTTTTTACTGAGGTTGGATTTTAAACGCGATTTCACTGGAATTTCGGTCAAACGCAAGACAGAGATTTGCTATTGAAGAATTGAAGATACAGAATGCAAACAAACACGTTCCTACAAGTGAATCGCCTAAACATTCACCACAGTTCCAAAAACTGCATAGAAAGCAGTTTTCACTCAGATGAAAGACTTATGCTTTCTTTCTTAAGAAGTGTTTTCAAAGACATTCACAGAGTGATTCTACAAAGCCTTTTTACTGACGTTGGCTTTTAAACGCGATTTCACAGGAATTTCTGTCAAAGGCAAGACAGAGATTTGCTATTGAAGAATTGAAGATACAGAATGCAAACAAACACGTTCCTACAAGTGAATCGCCTAAACATTGACCACAGTTCGAAAAACTGCATAGAATGCAGTTTTCACTCAGATGAAAGACGTATGCTTTCCTTCTTAAGAAGTGTTTTCAAAGACATTCACAGAGTGATTCTACAAAGACTTTTTACTGACGTTGGCTTTTAAACGCGATTTCACTGGAATTTCTGTCAAACGCAAGACAGAGATTTAGTATTGAAGAATTGAAGATACAGAATGCAAACAAACATGTTCCTACAAGTGAATCGCCTAAACATTCACCACAGTTCAAAAAACTGCATAGAATGCAGTTTTCACTCAGATGAAAGACGTATGCTTTCCTTCTTAAGAAGTGTTTTCAAAGACGTTCACAGAGTGATTCTACAAAGCCTTTTTACTGACATTGGTTTTAAACGCGATTTCACTGGAATTTCTGTCAAACGTAAGACAGAGATTTGCTATTGAAGAATTGAACATACAGAATGCAAACAAACACGTTCCTACAATTGAATCGCCTAAACATTCACCACAGTTCCAAAAACTGCATAGAAAGCAGTTTTCACTCAGATGAAAGACGTATGCTTTCCTTCTTAAGAAGTGTTTTCAAAGACATTCACAGAGTGATTCTACAAAGCCTTTTTACTGACGTTGGCTTTTAAAAGCGATTTCACTGGAATTTCTGTCAAACGCAAGACAGAGATTTGCTATTGAAGAATTGAAGATACAGAATGCAAACAAACACGTTTCTTCAAGTGAATCGCCTAAACATTCACCATAGATCCAAAAACTGCATAGAATGCAGTTTTCACTCAGATGAAAGACGTATGCTTTCCTTCTTAACAAGTGTTTTCAAAGACATTCACAGAGTGATTCTACAAAGCCTTTTTACTGAGGTTTGCTTTTAAAGGCTATTTCACTGGTATTTCTGTCAAACGCAAGACAGAGATTTGCTATTGAAGAATTGAACATACAGAATGCAAACAAACACGTTCCTACAATTGAATCGCCTAAACATTCACCACAGTTCCAAAAACTGCATAGAATGCAGTTTTCACTCAGATGAAAGACGTATGCTTTCCTTCTTAAGAAGTGTTTTCAAAGACATTCACAGAGTGATTCTACAAAGCCTTTTTACTGACGTTGGCTTTTAAACGCGATTTCACTGGAATTTCTGTCAAACGCAATACAGAGATTTGCTATTGAAGAATTGAAGATACAGAATGCAAACAAACACGTTCCTACAAGTGAATCGCCTAAACATTCACCACAGATCCAAGAACTGCATAGAATGCAGTTTTCACTCAGATGAAAGACGTATGCTTTACTTCTAATGAAGTGTTTTCAAAGACATTCACAGAGTGATTCTACAAAGCCTTTTTACTGACGTTGGCTTTTAAACGCGATTTCACTGGAATTTCTGTCAAACGCAAGACAGAGATTTGCTATTGAAGAATTGAAGATACAGAATGCAAACAAACACGTTTCTACAAGTGAATCACCTAAACATTCACCACAGATCCAAAAACTGCATAGAATGCAGTTTTCACTCAGATGAAAGACGTATGCTTTCCTTCTTAAGAAGTGTTTTCAAAGACATTCACAGAGTGATTCTACAAAGCCTTTTTACTGACATTGGCTTTTAAACGCGATTTCACTGGAATTTCTGTCAAACGCAAGACAGAGATTTAGTATTGAAGAATTGAAGATACAGAATGCAAACAAACACGTTCCTACAAGTGAATCGCCTAAACATTCACCACAGTTCCAAAAACTGCATAGAATGCAGTTTTCACTCAGATGAAAGACGTATGCTTTCTTTCTTAAGAAGTGTTTTCAAAGACATTCACAGAGTGATTCTACAAAGCCTTTTTACTGACGTTGGCTTTTAAACGCGATTCCACAGGAATTTCTGTCAAAGGCAAGACAGAGATTTCCTATTGAAGAATTGAAGATACAGAATGCAAACAAACACGTTCCTACAAGTGAATCGCCTAAACATTGACCACAGTTCCAAAAACTGCATAGAATGCAGTTTTCACTCAGATGAAAGACGTATGCTTTCCTTCTTAAGAAGTGTTTTCAAAGACATTCACAGAGTGATTCTACAAAGCCTTTTTACTGACGTTGGCTTTTAAACGCGATTTCACTGGAATTTCTGTCAAACGCAAGACAGAGATTTAGTATTGAAGAATTGAAGATACAGAATGCAAACAAACACGTTCCTACAAATGAATCGCCTAAACATTCACCACAGTTCAAAAAACTGCATAGAATGCAGTTTTCACTCAGATGAAAGATGTATGCTTTCCTTCTTAAGAAGTGTTTTCAAAGACATTCACAGAGTGATTCTACAAAGCCTTTTTACTGACATTGGCTTTTAAACGCGATTTCACTGGAATTTCTGTCAAACGCAAGACAGAGATTTGCTATTGAAGAATTGAACATACAGAATGCAAACAAACACGTTCCTACAATTGAATCGCCTAAACATTCACCACAGTTCCAAAAACTGCATAGAATGCAGTTTTCACTCAGATGAAAGACGTATGCTTTCCTTCTTAAGAAGTGTTTTCAAAGACATTCACAGAGTGATTCTACAAAGCCTTTTTACTGACGTTGGCTTTTAAACGCGATTTCACTGGAATTTCTGTCAAACACAAGACAGAGATTTGCTATTGAAGAATTGAAGATACAGAATGCAAACAAACATGTTCCTACAAGTGCATCGCCTAAACATTCACCACAGATCCAAAAACTGCATAGAATGCAGTTTTCACTCAGATGAAAGACGTATGCTTTCCTTCTTAAGAAGTGTTTTCAAAGACATTCACAGAGTGATTCTACAAAGCCTTTTTACTGACGTTGGCTTTTAAACGCGATTTCATTGGAATATCTGTCAAACACAAGACAGAGATTTGCTATTGAAGAATTGAAGATACAGAATGCAAACAAACACGTTCCTACAAGTGAATCGCCTAAACATTCACCACAGTTCCAAAAAGTGCATAAAATGCAGTTTTCACTCAGATGAAAGACGTATGCTTTCCTTCTTAACAAGTGTTTTCAAAGACATTCACAGAGTGATTCTACAAAGCCTTTTTACTGACATTGGCTTTTAAACGCGATTTCACTGGAATTTCTGTCAAACGCAAGACAGAGATTTGCTATTGAAGAATTGAAGATACAGAATTCAAACAAACACGTTCCTACAAGTGAATCGCCTAAACATTCACCACAGTTCCAAAAACTGCATAGAATGCAGTTTTCACTCAGATGAAAGACGTATGCTTTCCTTCTTAAGAAGTGTTTTCAAAGACATTCACAGAGTGATTCTACAAAGCCTTTTTACTGACGTTGGCTTTTAAACGCGATTTCACTGGAATTTCTGACAAACGCAAGACAGAGATTTGCTATTGAAGAATTGAAGATACAGAATGCAAACAAACACGTTCATACAAGTGAATCGCCTAAACATTCACCACAGTTCCAAAAACTGCATAGAATGCAGTTTTCTCTCAGATGAAAGACGTATGCTTTCCTTCTTAAGAAGTGTTTTCAAAGACATTCACAGAGTGATTCTACAAAGCCTTTTTACTGACATTGGCTTTTAAACGCGATTTCACTGGAATTTCTATCAAACGCAAGACAGAGATTTGCTATTGAAGAATTGAAGATACAGAATGCAAACAAACACGTTCCTACAAGTGAATCGCCTAAACATTGACCACAGTTCCAAAAACTGCATAGAATGCAGTTTTCACTCAGATGAAAGACGTATGCTTTCCTTCTTAAGAAGTGTTTTCAAAGACATTCACAGAGTGATTCTACAAAGCCTTTTTACTGATGTTGGCTTTTAAACGCGATTTCACTGGAATTTCTCTCAAACGCAAGACAGAGATTTAGTATTGAAGAATTGAAGATACAGAATGCAAACAAACACGTTCCTACAAGTGAATCGCCTAAACATTCACCACAGTTCAAAAAATTGCATAGAATGCAGTTTTCACTCAGATGAAAGACGTATGCTTTCCTTCTTAAGAAGTGTTTTCAAAGACATTCACAGAGTGATTCTACAAAGCCTTTTTACTGACATTGGCTTATAAACGCGATTTCACTGGAATTTCTGTCAAACGCAAGACAGAGATTTGCTATTGAAGAATTGAACATACAGAATGCAAACAAACACGTTCCTACAATTGAATCACCTAATCATTCACCACAGTTCCAAAAACTGCATAGAATGCAGTTTTCACTCAGATGAAAGACGTATGCTTTCCTTCTTAAGAAGTGTTTTCAAAGACATTCACAGAGTGATTCTACAAAGCCTTTTTACTGACGTTGGCTTTTAAACGCGATTTCACTGGAATTTCTGTCAAACACAAGACAGAGATTTGCTATTGAAGAATTGAAGATACAGAATGCAAACAAACATGTTCCTACAAGTGCATCGCCTAAACATTCACCACAGATCCAAAAACTGCATAGAATGCAGTTTTCACTCAGATGAAAGACGTATGCTTTCCTTCTTAAGAAGTGTTTTCAAAGACATTCACAGAGTGATTCTACAAAGCCTTTTTACTGACGTTGGCTTTTAAACGCGATTTCATTGGAATATCTGTCAAACACAAGACAGAGATTTGCTATTGAAGAATTGAAGATACAGAATGCAAACAAACACGTTCCTACAAGTGAATCGCCTAAACATTCACCACAGTTCCAAAAAGTGCATAAAATGCAGTTTTCACTCAGATGAAAGACGTATGCTTTCCTTCTTAACAAGTGTTTTCAAAGACATTCACAGAGTGATTCTACAAAGCCTTTTTACTGACATTGGCTTTTAAACGCGATTTCACTGGAATTTCTGTCAAACGCAAGACAGAGATTTGCTATTGAAGAATTGAAGATACAGAATTCAAACAAACACGTTCCTACAAGTGAATCGCCTAAACATTCACCACAGTTCCAAAAACTGCATAGAATGCAGTTTTCACTCAGATGAAAGACGTATGCTTTCCTTCTTAAGAAGTGTTTTCAAAGACATTCACAGAGTGATTCTACAAAGCCTTTTTACTGACGTTGGCTTTTAAACGCGATTTCACTGGAATTTCTGACAAACGCAAGACAGAGATTTGCTATTGAAGAATTGAAGATACAGAATGCAAACAAACACGTTCATACAAGTGAATCGCCTAAACATTCACCACAGTTCCAAAAACTGCATAGAATGCAGTTTTCTCTCAGATGAAAGACGTATGCTTTCCTTCTTAAGAAGTGTTTTCAAAGACATTCACAGAGTGATTCTACAAAGCCTTTTTACTGACATTGGCTTTTAAACGCGATTTCACTGGAATTTCTATCAAACGCAAGACAGAGATTTGCTATTGAAGAATTGAAGATACAGAATGCAAACAAACACGTTCCTACAAGTGAATCGCCTAAACATTGACCACAGTTCCAAAAACTGCATAGAATGCAGTTTTCACTCAGATGAAAGACGTATGCTTTCCTTCTTAAGAAGTGTTTTCAAAGACATTCACAGAGTGATTCTACAAAGCCTTTTTACTGATGTTGGCTTTTAAACGCGATTTCACTGGAATTTCTCTCAAACGCAAGACAGAGATTTAGTATTGAAGAATTGAAGATACAGAATGCAAACAAACACGTTCCTACAAGTGAATCGCCTAAACATTCACCACAGTTCAAAAAATTGCATAGAATGCAGTTTTCACTCAGATGAAAGACGTATGCTTTCCTTCTTAAGAAGTGTTTTCAAAGACATTCACAGAGTGATTCTACAAAGCCTTTTTACTGACATTGGCTTATAAACGCGATTTCACTGGAATTTCTGTCAAACGCAAGACAGAGATTTGCTATTGAAGAATTGAACATACAGAATGCAAACAAACACGTTCCTACAATTGAATCACCTAATCATTCACCACAGTTCCAAAAACTGCATAGAATGCAGTTTTCACTCAGATGAAAGACGTATGCTTTCCTTCTTAAGAAGTGTTTTCAAAGACATTCACAGAGTGATTCTACAAAGCCTTTTTACTGACGTTGGCTTTTAAACGCGATTTCACTGGAATTTCTGTCAAACACAAGACAGAGATTTGCTATTGAAGAATTGAAGATACAGAATGCAAACAAACATGTTCCTACAAGTGCATCGCCTAAACATTCACCACAGATCCAAAAACTGCATAGAATGCAGTTTTCACTCAGATGAAAGACGTATGCTTTCCTTCTTAAGAAGTGTTTTCAAAGACATTCACAGAGTGATTCTACAAAGCCTTTTTACTGACGTTGGCTTTTAAACGCGATTTCATTGGAATATCTGTCAAACACAAGACAGAGATTTGCTATTGAAGAATTGAAGATACAGAATGCAAACAAACACGTTCCTACAAGTGAATCGCCTAAACATTCACCACAGTTCCAAAAAGTGCATAAAATGCAGTTTTCACTCAGATGAAAGACGTATGCTTTCCTTCTTAACAAGTGTTTTCAAAGACATTCACAGAGTGATTCTACAAAGCCTTTTTACTGACATTGGCTTTTAAACGCGATTTCACTGGAATTTCTGTCAAACGCAAGACAGAGATTTGCTATTGAAGAATTGAAGATACAGAATTCAAACAAACACGTTCCTACAAGTGAATCGCCTAAACATTCACCACAGTTCCAAAAACTGCATAGAATGCAGTTTTCACTCAGATGAAAGACGTATGCTTTCCTTCTTAAGAAGTGTTTTCAAAGACATTCACAGAGTGATTCTACAAAGCCTTTTTACTGACGTTGGCTTTTAAACGCGATTTCACTGGAATTTCTGACAAACGCAAGACAGAGATTTGCTATTGAAGAATTGAAGATACAGAATGCAAACAAACACGTTCATACAAGTGAATCGCCTAAACATTCACCACAGTTCCAAAAACTGCATAGAATGCAGTTTTCTCTCAGATGAAAGACGTATGCTTTCCTTCTTAAGAAGTGTTTTCAAAGACATTCACAGAGTGATTCTACAAAGCCTTTTTACTGACATTGGCTTTTAAACGCGATTTCACTGGAATTTCTATCAAACGCAAGACAGAGATTTGCTATTGAAGAATTGAAGATACAGAATGCAAACAAACACGTTCCTACAAGTGAATCGCCTAAACATTGACCACAGTTCCAAAAACTGCATAGAATGCAGTTTTCACTCAGATGAAAGACGTATGCTTTCCTTCTTAAGAAGTGTTTTCAAAGACATTCACAGAGTGATTCTACAAAGCCTTTTTACTGATGTTGGCTTTTAAACGCGATTTCACTGGAATTTCTCTCAAACGCAAGACAGAGATTTAGTATTGAAGAATTGAAGATACAGAATGCAAACAAACACGTTCCTACAAGTGAATCGCCTAAACATTCACCACAGTTCAAAAAATTGCATAGAATGCAGTTTTCACTCAGATGAAAGACGTATGCTTTCCTTCTTAAGAAGTGTTTTCAAAGACATTCACAGAGTGATTCTACAAAGCCTTTTTACTGACATTGGCTTATAAACGCGATTTCACTGGAATTTCAGTCAAACGCAAGACAGAGATTTGCTATTGAAGAATTGAACATACAGAATGCAAACAAACACGTTCCTACAATTGAATCACCTAATCATTCACCACAGTTCCAAAAACTGCATAGAATGCAGTTTTCACTCAGATGAAAGACGTATGCTTTCCTTCTTAAGAAGTGTTTTCAAAGACATTCACAGAGTGATTCTACAAAGCCTTTTTACTGACGTTGGCTTTTAAACGCGATTTCACTGG
Source organism: Phyllotis vaccarum (assembly GCA_033318265.1). Classification (NCBI taxonomy): domain Eukaryota; kingdom Metazoa; phylum Chordata; class Mammalia; order Rodentia; family Cricetidae; genus Phyllotis; species Phyllotis vaccarum. The sequence continues at coordinate 63,425,643 of JARWLC010000017.1, forward strand.
AATTTCTGTCAAACGCAAGACAGAGATTTGCTATTGAAGAATTGAAGATACAGAATGCAAACAAACACGTTCCTACAAGTGAATCGCCTAAACATTCACCACAGTTCCAAAAACTGCATAGAATGCAGTTTTCACTCAGATGAAGGACGTATGCTTTCTTTCTTAAGAAGTGTTTTCAAAGACATTCACAGAGTGATTCTACAAAGCCTTTTTACTGACGTTGGCTTTTAAACGCGATTTCACAGGAATTTCTGTCAAAGGCAAGACAGAGATTTCCTATTGAAGAATTGAAGATACAGAATGCAAACAAACACGTTCCTACAAGTGAATCGCCTAAACATTGACCACAGTTCCAAAAACTGCATAGAATGCAGTTTTCACTCAGATGAAAGACGTATGCTTTCCTTCTTAAGAAGTGTTTTCAAAGACATTCACAGAGTGATTCTACAAAGCCTTTTTACTGACGTTGGCTTTTAAACGCGATTTCACTGGAATTTCTGTCAAACGCAAGACAGAGATTTGCTATTGAAGAATTGAACATACAGAATGCAAACAAACACGTTCCTACAATTGAATCGCCTAAACATTCACCACAGTTCCAAAAACTGCATAGAATGCAGTTTTCACTCAGATGAAAGACGTATGCTTTCCTTCTTAAGAAGTGTTTTCAAGACATTCACAGAGTGATTCTACAAAGCCTTTTTACTGACGTTGGCTTTTAAACGCGATTTCACTGGAATTTCTGTCAAACACAAGACAGAGATTTGCTATTGAAGAATTGAAGATACAGAATGCAAACAAACATGTTCCTACAAGTGCATCGCCTAAACATTCACCACAGATCCAAAAACTGCATAGAATGCAGTTTTCACTCAGATGAAAGACGTATGCTTTCCTTCTTAAGAAGTGTTTTCAAAGACATTCACAGAGTGATTCTACAAAGCCTTTTTACTGACGTTGGCTTTTAAACGCGATTTCATTGGAATATCTGTCAAACGCAGGACAGAGATTTGCTATTGAAGAATTGAAGATACAGAATGCAAACAAACACGTTCCTACAAGTGAATCGCCTAAACATTCACCACAGTTCCAAAAAGTGCATAAAATGCAGTTTTCACTCAGATGAAAGACGTATACTTTCCTTCTTAACAAGTGTTTTCAAAGACATTCACAGAGTGATTCTACAAAGCCTTTTTACTGACATTGGCTTTTAAACGCGATTTCACTGGAATTTCTGTCAAACGCAAGACAGAGATTTGCTATTGAAGAATTGAAGATACAGAATTCAAACAAACACGTTCCTACAAGTGAATCGCCTAAACATTCACCACAGTTCCAAAAACTGCATAGAATGCAGTTTTCACTCAGATGAAAGACGTATGCTTTCCTTCTTAAGAAGTGTTTTCAAAGACATTCACAGAGTGATTCTACAAAGCCTTTTTACTGACGTTGGCTTTTAAACGCGATTTCACTGGAATTTCTGACAAACGCAAGACAGAGATTTGCTATTGAAGAATTGAAGATACAGAATGCAAACAAACACGTTCATTCAAGTGAATCGCCTAAACATTCACCACAGTTCCAAAAACTGCATAGAATGCAGTTTTCACTCAGATGAAAGACGTATGCTTTCCTTCTTAAGAAGTGTTTTCAAAGACATTCACAGAGTGATTCTACAAAGCCTTTTTACTGACGTTGGCTTTTAAACGCGATTTCACTGGAATTTCTATCAAACGCAAGACAGAGATTTGCTATTGAAGAATTGAAGATACAGAATGCAAACAAACACGTTCCTACAAGTGAATCGCCTAAACATTGACCACAGTTCCAAAAACTGCATAGAATGCAGTTTTCACTCAGATGAAAGACGTATGCTTTCCTTCTTAAGAAGTGTTTTCAAAGACATTCACAGAGTGATTCTACAAAGCCTTTTTACTGATGTTGGCTTTTAAACGCGATTTCACTGGAATTTCTCTCAAACGCAAGACAGAGATTTAGTATTGAAGAATTGAAGATACAGAATGCAAACAAACACGTTCCTACAAGTGAATCGCCTAAACATTCACCACAGTTCCAAAAACTGCATAGAATGCAGTTTTCACTCAGATGAAAGACGTATGCTTTCCTTCTTAAGAAGTGTTTTCAAAGACATTCACAGAGAGATTCTACAAAGCCTTTTTACTGACGTTGGCTTTTAAACGCGATTTCACTGGAATTTCTGTCAAATGCAAGACAGAGATTTGCTATTGAAGAATTGAAGATACAGAATGCAAACAAACACGTTCCTACAAGTGCATCGCCTAAACATTCACCACAGATCCAAAAACTGCATAGAATGTAGTTTTCACTCAGATGAAAGACGTATGCTTTCCTTCTTAAGAAGTGTTTTCAAAGACATTCACAGAGTGATTCTACGAAGCCTTTTTACTGAGGTTCGGTTTTAAACGTGATTTCACTGGAATTTCAGTCAAACGCAAGACAGGAGGTTTGCTGTTAAAGAATTGAGTATACAGAATGCAAACAAACGCTTCCCTACAAGTGAATCGCCTAACCATTCAAAACAGTACTAAAAACTGAATAGAATGCAGTTTTCACTCAGATGAAAGACGTATGCTTTCCTTCTTAAGAAGTGTTTTCAAAGACATTCACAGAGTGATTCTACGAAGCCTTTTTACTGACGTTCGGTTTTAAACGTGATTTCACTGGAATTTCTGTCAAACGCAAGACACGAGGTTTGCTGTTAAAGAATTGAAGATACAGAATGCAAACAAACACGTTCCTACAAGTGAATCGCCTAAACATTGACCACAGTTCCAAAAACTGCATAGAATGCAGTTTTCACTCAGATGAAAGACGTATGCTTTCCTTCTTAAGAAGTGTTTTCAAAGACATTCACAGAGTGATTCTACAAAGCCTTTTTACTGACGTTGGCTTTTAAACGCGATTTCACTGGAATTTCTGTCAAACGCAAGACAGAGATTTAGTATTGAAGAATTGAAGATACAGAATGCAAACAAACACGTTCCTACAAGTGAATCGCCTAAACATTCACCACAGTTCAAAAAACAGCATAGAATGCAGTTTTCACTCAGATGAAAGACGTATGCTTTCCTTCTTAAGAAGTGTTTTCAAAGACATTCACAGAGTGATTCTACAAAGCCTTTTTACTGACATTGGCTTTTAAACGCGATTTCACTGGAATTTCTGTCAAACGCAAGACAGAGATTTGCTATTGAAGAATTGAACATACAGAATGCAAACAAACACGTTCCTACAATTGAATCGCCTAAACATTCACCACAGTTCCAAAAACTGCATAGAATGCAGTTTTCACTCAGATGAAAGACGTATGCTTTCCTTCTTAAGAAGTGTTTTCAAAGACATTCACAGAGTGATTCTACAAAGCCTTTTTACTGACGTTGGCTTTTAAACGCGATTTCACTGGAATTTCTGTCTAACGCAATACAGAGATTTGCTATTGAAGAATTGAAGATACAGAATGCAAACAAACACGTTCCTACAAGTGAATCGCCTAAACATTCACCACAGATCCAAAAACTGCATAGAATGCAGTTTTCACTCAGATGAAAGACGTATGCTTTCCTTCTAATGAAGTGTTTTCAAAGACATTCACAGAGTGATTCTACAAAGCCTTTTTACTGAGGTTGGCTTTTAAACGCGATTTCACTGGAATTTCTGTCAAACGCAAGACAGAGATTTGCTATTGAAGAATTGAAGATACAGAATGCAAACAAACACGTTCCTACAAGTGAATCGCCTAAACATTGACCACAGTTCCAAAAACTGCATAGAATGCAGTTTTCACTCAGATGAAAGACGTATGCTTTCCTTCTTAAGAAGTGTTTTCAAAGACATTCACAGAGTGATTCTACAAAGCCTTTTTACTGACATTGGCTTTTAAACGCGATTTCACTGGAATTTCTGTCAAACGCAAGACAGAGATTTGCTATTGAAGAATTGAAGATACAGAATGCAAACAAACACGTTCCTACAAGTGAATCGCCTAAACATTCACCACAGTTCCAAAAACTGCATAGAATGCAGTTTTCACTCAGATGAAAGACGTATGCTTTCCTTCTTAATAAGTGTTTTCAAAGACATTCACAGAGTGATTCTACAAAGCCTTTTTACTGACGTTGGCTTTTTAAACGCGATTTCACTGGAATTTCTGTCAAATGCAAGACAGAGATTTGCTATTGAAGAATTGAAGATACAGAATGCAAACAAACACGTTCCTACAAGTGCATCGCCTAAACATTCACCACAGATCCAAAAACTGCATAGAATGCAGTTTTCACTCAGATGAAAGACGTATGCTTTCCTTCTTAAGAAGTGTTTTCAAAGACATTCACAGAGTGATTCTACGAAGCCTTTTTACTGACGTTCGGTTTTAAACGTGATTTCACTGGAATTTCAGTCAAACGCAAGACAGGAGGTTTGCTGTTAAAGAATTGAGTATACAGAATGCAAACAAACGCTTCCCTACAAGTGAATCGCCTAACCATTCAAAACAGTACTAAAAACTGAATAGAATGCAGTTTTCACTCAGATGAAAGACGTATGCTTTCCTTCTTAAGAAGTGTTTTCAAAGACATTCACAGAGTGATTCTACGAAGCCTTTTTACTGACGTTCGGTTTTAAACGTGATTTCACTGGAATTTCTGTCAAACGCAAGACACGAGGTTTGCTGTTAAAGAATGGACTATACAGAATGCAAACAAACGCTTCCCTACAAGTGAATCGCCTAACCATTCAACACAGTACTAAAAACTGAATAGAATGCAGTTTTCACTCAGATGAAAGACGTATGCTTTCCTTCTTAAGAAGTGTTTTCAAAGACATTCACAGAATGATTCTACGAAGCCTTTTTACTGACGTTTGGTTTTAAACGTAATTTCATTGGAATTTCTGTCAAACGCAAGACACGAGTTTTGCTGTTAAAGTATGGAGTATACAGAATGCAAACAAACGCTTCCCTACAAGTGAATCGCCTAACCATTCAAAACAGTACTAAAAACTGAATAGAATGCAGTTTTCACTCAGATGAAAGACGTATCCTTTCCTTCTTAAGAAGTGTTTTCAAAGACATTCACAGAGTGATTCTACAAAGCCTTTTTACTGACGTTGGCTTTTTACCGTGATTTCACTGGTTTTTCTGTCAAACGCAAGACTCGAGATTTGCTGTTAAAGAATTGAGTATACAGAATGCAAACAAACGCTTCCCTACAAGTGAATCGCCTAACCATTCAAAACAGTACTAAAAACTGAATAGAATGCAGTTTTCTCTCAGATGAAAGACGTATGCTTTCCTTCTTAAGAAGTGTTTTCAAAGACATTCATAGAGTGATTCTACGAAGCCTTTTTACTGACGTTCGGTTTTAAACGTGATTTCACTGGAATTTCGGTCAAACACAAGACACGAGGTTTGCTGTTAAAGAATTGAGTATACAGAATGCAAACAAACGCTTCCCTACAAGTGAATCGCCTAACCATTCAAAACAGTACTAAAAACTGAATAGAATGCAGTTTTCACTCAGATGAAAGACGTATGCTTTCCTTCTTAAGAAGTGTTTTCAAAGACATTCACAGAGTGATTCTATGAAGCCTTTTTACTGACGTTCGGTTTTAAACGTGATTTCACTGGAATTTCTGTCAAACGCAAGACACGAGGTTTGCTGTTAAAGTATGGAGTATCCAGAATGCAAACAAATGCTTCCCTACAAGTGAATCGCCTAACCATTCAACACAGTACTAAAAACTGAATAGAATGCAGTTTTCACTCAGATGAAAGACGTATGCTTTCCTTCTTAAGAAGTGTTTTCAAAGACATTCACAGAGTGATTCTACGAAGCCTTTTTACTGACGTTGGCTTTTAAATGTGATTTCACTGGAATTTCTGTCAAATGCAAGACACGAGTTTTGCTGTTAAAGAATTGAGTATACAGAATGCAAACAAATGCTTCCCTACAAGTGAATCGCCTAACCATTCGAAACAGTACTAAAAACTGAATAGAATGCAGTTTTCACTCAGATGAAAGACGTATCCTTTCCTTCTTAAGAAGTGTTTTCAAAGACATTCACAGAGTGATTCTACAAATCCTTTTTACTGACGTTGGCTTTTTAACGTGATTTCACTGGATTTTCTGTCAAACGCAAGACACGAGATTTGCTGTTAAAGAATTGAGTATACAGAGTGCAAGCAAAAGCTTCCCTACAAGTGAATCGCCTAACCATTCAAAACAGTACTAAAAACTGAATAGAATGCAGTTTTCACTCAGATGAATGACGTATGCTTTCCTTCTTAAGAAGTGTTTTCAAAGACATTCACAGAGTGATTCTACGAATCTATTTACTGACGTTCAGTTTTAAACGTGGTTTCACTGGAATTTCTGTCAAACGCAAGACACGAGGTTTGCTGTTAAAGAATTGAGTATACAGAATGCAAACAAACGCTTCCCTACAAGTGAATTGCCTAACCATTCAAAACAGTACTAAAAACTGAGTAGAATGCAGTTTTCACTCAGATGAAAGACGTATGCTTTCCTTCTTAAGAAGTGTTTTCAAAGACATTCACAGAGTGATTCTATGAAGCCTTTTTACTGACGTTCGGTTTTAAACGTGATTTCACTGGAATTTCTGTCAAACACAAGACATGAGATTTGCTGTTAAAGAATTGAGTATACAGAATGCAAACAAACGCTTCCCTACAAGTGAATCGCCTAACCATTCAAAACAGTACTAAAAACTGAATAGAATGCAGTTTTCACTCAGATGAAAGACGTATGCTTTCCTTCTTAAGAAGTGTTTTCAAAGACATTCACAGAGTGATTCTACGAAGCCTTTTTACTGACGTTCGGTTTTAAACGTGATTTCACTGGAATTTCTGTCAAACGCAAGACACGAGGTTTGCTGTTAAAGTATGGAGTATCCAGAATGCAAACAAATGCTTCCCTACAAGTGAATCGCCTAACCATTCAACACAGTACTAAAAACTGAATAGAATGCAGTTTTCACTCAGATGAAAGACGTATGCTTTCCTTCTTAAGAAGTGTTTTCAAAGACATTCACAGAGTGATTCTACGAAGCCTTTTTACTGACGTTGGCTTTTAAATGTGATTTCACTGGAATTTCTGTCAAATGCAAGACACGAGTTTTGCTGTTAAAGAATTGAGTATACAGAATGCAAACAAATGCTTCCCTACAAGTGAATCGCCTAACCATTCGAAACAGTACTAAAAACTGAATAGAATGCAGTTTTCACTCAGATGAAAGACGTATCCTTTCCTTCTTAAGAAGTGTTTTCAAAGACATTCACAGAGTGATTCTACAAATCCTTTTTACTGACGTTGGCTTTTTAACGTGATTTCACTGGATTTTCTGTCAAACGCAAGACACGAGATTTGCTGTTAAAGAATTGAGTATACAGAGTGCAAGCAAAAGCTTCCCTACAAGTGAATCGCCTAACCATTCAAAACAGTACTAAAAACTGAATAGAATGCAGTTTTCACTCAGATGAATGACGTATGCTTTCCTTCTTAAGAAGTGTTTTCAAAGACATTCACAGAGTGATTCTACGAATCTATTTACTGACGTTCAGTTTTAAACGTGGTTTCACTGGAATTTCTGTCAAACGCAAGACACGAGGTTTGCTGTTAAAGAATTGAGTATACAGAATGCAAACAAACGCTTCCCTACAAGTGAATTGCCTAACCATTCAAAACAGTACTAAAAACTGAGTAGAATGCAGTTTTCACTCAGATGAAAGACGTATGCTTTCCTTCTTAAGAAGTGTTTTCAAAGACATTCACAGAGTGATTCTACGAAGCCTTTTTACTGACGTTCGGTTTTAAACGTGATTTCACTGGAATTTCTGTCAAACACAAGACATGAGATTTGCTGTTAAAGAATTGAGTATACAGAATGCAAACAAACGCTTCCCTACAAGTGAATCGCCTAACCATTCAAAACAGTACTAAAAACTGAATAGAATGCAGTTTTCACTCAGATGAAAGACGTATGCTTTCCTTCTTAAGAAGTGTTTTCAAAGACATTCACAGAGTGATTCTACGAAGCCTTTTTACTGACGTTCGGTTTTAAACGTGATTTCACTGGAATTTCTGTCAAACGCAAGACAGGAGGTTTGCTGTTAAAGAATTGAGAATACAGAATGCAAACAAACGCTTCCCTACAAGTGAATCGCCTAACCATTCAAAACAGTACTAAAAACTGAATAGAATGCAGTTTTCACTCAGATCAAAGACGTATGCTTTACTTCTTAGGAAGTGTTTTCAAAGACATTCACAGAGTGATTCTACGAAGCCTTTTTACTGATGTTCGGTTTTAAACATGATTTCACTGGAATTTCTGTCAAACCCAAGACATGAGATTTGCTGTTAAAGAATTGAGTATAAAGAATGCAAACAAACGATTCCCTACAAGTGAATCGCCTAACCATTCAAAACAGTACTAAAAACTGAATAGAATGCAGTTTTCACTCAGATGAAAGACGTATGCTTTCCTTCTTAAGAAGTGTTTTCAAAGACATTCACAGAGTGATTCTACGAAGCCTTTTTACTGACGTTGGCTTTTTACCGTGATTTCACTGGATTTTCTGTCAAATGCAAGACACGAGATTTGCTGTTAAAGAATTGAGTATAGAGAATGCAAACAAACGCTTCCCTACAAGTGAATCGCCTAACCATTCAAAACAGTACTAAAAACTGAATAGAATGCAGTTTTCACTCAGATGAAAGACGTATGCTTTCCTTCTTAAGAAGTGTTTTCAAAGACATTCACAGAGTGATTCTACGAAGCCTTTTTACTGACATTCAGTTTTAAACGTGATTTCACTGGAATTTCGGTCAAACGCAAGACACGAGGTTTGCTGTTAAAGAATTGAGTATACAGCATGCAAACAAACACTTCCCTACAAGTGAATCGCCTAACCATTCAAAACAGTACTAAAAACTGAATAGAATGCAGTTTTCACTCAGATGAAAGACGTATGCTTTCCTTCTCAAGAAGTGTTTTCAAAGACATTCACAGAGTGATTCTACTAAGCCTTTTTATTGACGTTCGGTTTTAAACGTGATTTCACTGGAATTTCTTTCAAACGCAAGACACGAGGTTTGCTGTTAAAGTATGGAGTATCCAGAATGCAAACAAACGCTTCCCTACAAGTGAATCGCCTAACCATTCAACACAGTACTAAAAACTGAATAGAATGCAGTTTTCACTCAGATGAAGGACGTATGCTTTCCTTCTTAAGAAGTGTTTTCAAAGACATTCACAGAGTGATTCTACAAAGCCTTTTTACTGACGTTGGCTTTTAAACGTGATTTCACTGGAATTTCTGTCAAATGCAAGACACGAGTTTTGCTGTTAAAGAATTGAGTATACAGAATGCAAACAAAAGCTTCCCTACAAGTGAATCGCCTAACCATTCAAAACAGTACTAAAAACTGAATAGAATGCAGTTTTCACTCAGATGAAAGACGTATCCTTTCCTTCTTAAGAAGTGTTTTCAAAGACATTCACAGAGTGATTCTACAAAGCCTTTTTACTGACGTTCAGTTTTAAACGTGATTTCACTGGAATTTCTGTCAAACACAAGACACGAGGTTTGCTGTTAAAGAATTGAGTATACAGAATGCAAACAAACGCTTCCCTACAAGTGAATCGCCTAACCATTCAAAACAGTACTAAAAACTGAATAAAATGCAGTTTTCACTCAGATGAAAGACGTATGCTTTCCTTCTTAAGAAGTGTTTTCAAAGACATTCACAGAGTGATTCTACGAAGCCTTTTTACTGACGTTCGGTTTTAAACGTGATTTCACTGGAATTTCTGTCAAACGCAAGACACGAGGTTTGCTGTTAAAGAATTGAGTATACAGAATGCAAAACAAACGCTTCCCTCAAGTGAATCGCCTAACCATTCAACACAGTACTAAAAACTGAATAGTATGCAGTTTTCACTCAGATGAAAGACGTATGCTTTCCTTCTTAAGAAGTGTTTTCAAAGACATTCACAGAGTGATTCTACGAATCCTTGTTACTGACGTTGGCTTTTAAACGTGATTTCACTGGAATTTCTGTCAAACGCAAGACACGAGGTTTGCTGTTAAAGAATTGAGAATACAGAATGCAAACAAACGCTTCCCTACAAGTGAATCGCCTAACCATTCAAAACAGTACTAAAAACTGAATAGAATGCAGTTTTCACTCAGATGAAAGACGTATGCTTTACTTCTTAGGAAGTATTTTCAAAGACATTCACAGAGTGATTCTACAAAGCCTTTTTACTGACGTTGGCTTTTAAACGTGATTTCACTGGACTTTCTGTCAAACGCAAGACAGAGATTTGCTATTGAAGAATTGAAGATACAGAATGCAAACAAACATGTTCCTACAAGTGAATCGCCTAAACATTCACCACAGTTCCAAAAACTGCATAGAGTGCAGTTTTCACTCAGATGAAAGACGTATGCATTCCTTTTTAAGAAGTGTTTTCAAAGACATTCACAGAGTGATTCTACAAAGCCTTTTTACTGACGTTGGCTTTTAAACGCGATTTCACTGGAATTTCTGTCAAATGCAAGACACGAGTTTTGCTGTTAAAGAATTGAGTATACAGAATGCAAACAAACGCTTCCCTACAAGTGAATCGCCTAACCATTCGAAACAGTACTAAAAACTGAATAGAATGCAGTTTTCACTCAGATGAAAGACGTATCCTTTCCTTCTTAAGAAGTGTTTTCAAAGACATTCACAGAGTGATTCTACAAAGCCTTTTTACTGACGTTCAGTTTTAAACGTGGTTTCACTGGAATTTCTGTCAAACGCAAGACACGAGGTTTGCTGTTAAAGAATTGAGTATACAGAATGCAAACAAACGCTTCCCTACAAGTGAATTGCCTAACCATTCAAAACAGTACTAAAAACTGAGTAGAATGCAGTTTTCACTCAGATGAAAGACGTATGCTTTCCTTCTTAAGAAGTGTTTTCAAAGACATTCACAGAGTGATTCTACGAAGCCTTTTTACTGACGTTCGGTTTTAAACGTGATTTCACTGGAATTTCTGTCAAACACAAGAGATGAGATTTGCTGTTAAAGAATTGAGTATACAGAATGCAAACAAACGCTTCCCTACAAGTGAATCGCCTAACCATTCAAAACAGTACTAAAAACTGAATAGAATGCAGTTTTCACTCAGATGAAAGACGTATGCTTTCCTTCTTAAGAAGTGTTTTCAAAGACATTCACAGAGTGATTCTACGAAGCCTTTTTACTGACGTTCGGTTTTAAACGTGATTTCACTGGAATTTCTGTCAAACGCAAGACACGAGGTTTGCTGTTAAAGAATTGAGTATACAGAATGCAAACAAACGCTTCCCTACAAGTGAATCGCCTAACCATTCAACACAGTACTAAAAACTGAATAGAATGCAGTTTTCACTCAGATGAAAGACGTATGCTTTCCTTCTTAAGAAGTGTTTTCAAAGACATTCACAGAGTGATTCTACGAAGCCTTTTTACTGACGTTGGCTTTTAAACGTGATTTCACTGGAATTTCTGTCAAACGCAAGACACGAGGTTTGCTGTTAAAGAATTGAGAATACAGAATGCAAACAAACGCTTCCCTACAAGTGAATCGCCTAACCATTCAAAACAGTACTAAAAACTGAATAGAATGCAGTTTTCACTCAGATGAAAGACGTATGCTTTACTTCTTAGGAAGTGTTTTCAAAGACATTCACAGAGTGATTCTACGAAGCCTTTTTACTGATGTTCGGTTTTAAACGTGATTTCACTGGAATTTCTGTCAAACGCAAGACATGAGATTTGCTGTTAAAGAATTGAGTATAAAGAATGCAAACAAACGATTCCCTACAAGTGAATCGCCTAACCATTCAAAACAGTACTAAAAACTGAATAGAATGCAGTTTTCACTCAGATGAAAGACGTATGCTTTCCTTCTTAAGAAGTGTTTTCAAAGACATTCACAGAGTGATTCTACGAAGCCTTTTTACTGACGTTCGGTTTTAAACGTGATTTCACTGGAATTTCTTTCAAACGCAAGACACGAGGTTTGCTGTTAAAGTATGGAGTATCCAGAATGCAAACAAATGCTTCCCTACAAGTGAATCGCCTAACCATTCAACACAGTACTAAAAACTGAATAGAATGCAGTTTTCACTCAGATGAAAGACGTATGCTTTCCTTCTTAAGAAGTGTTTTCAAAGACATTCACAGAGTGATTCTACGAAGCCTTTTTACTGACGTTGGCTTTTAAACGTGATTTCACTGGAATTTCTGTCAAATGCAAGACACGAGTTTTGCTGTTAAAGAATTGAGTATACAGAATGCAAACAAACGCTTCCCTACAAGTGAATCGCCTAACCATTCAAAACAGTACTAAAAACTGAATAGAATGCAGTTTTCACTCAGATGAAAGACGTATCCTTTCCTTCTTAAGAAGTGTTTTCAAAGACATTCACAGAGTGATTCTACAAAGCCTTTTTACTGACGTTCAGTTTTAAACGTGATTTCACTGGAATTTCTGTCAAACACAAGACATGAGATTTGCTGTTAAAGAATTGAGTATACAGAATGCAAACAAACGCTTCCCTACAAGTGAATCGCCTAACCATTCAAAACAGTACTAAAAACTGAATAAAATGCAGTTTTCACTCAGATGAAAGACGTATGCTTTCCTTCTTAAGAAGTGTTTTCAAAGACATTCACAGAGTGATTCTACGAATCCTTGTTACTGACGTTGGCTTTTAAACGTGATTTCACTGGAATTTCTGTCAAACGCAAGACACGAGGTTTGCTGTTAAAGAATTGAGAATACAGAATGCAAACAAACGCTTCCCTACAAGTGAATCGCCTAACCATTCAAAACAGTACTAAAAACTGAATAGAATGCAGTTTTCACTCAGATGAAAGACATATGCTTTACTTCTTAGGAAGTATTTTCAAAGACATTCACAGAGTGATTCTACAAAGCCTTTTTACTGACGTTGGCTTTTAAACGTGATTTCACTGGACTTTCTGTCAAACGCAAGACAGAGATTTGCTATTGAAGAATTGAAGATACAGAATGCAAACAAACATGTTCCTACAAGTGAATCGCCTAAACATTCACCACAGTTCCAAAAACTGCATAGAATGCAGTTTTCACTCAGATGAAAGACGTATGCATTCCTTTTTAAGAAGTGTTTTCAAAGACATTCACAGAGTGATTCTACAAAGCCTTTTTACTGACGTTGGCTTTTAAACGCGATTTCACTGGAATTTCTGTCAAATGCAAGACACGAGTTTTGCTGTTAAAGAATTGAGTATACAGAATGCAAACAAACGCTTCCCTACAAGTGAATCGCCTAACCATTCGAAACAGTACTAAAAACTGAATAGAATGCAGTTTTCACTCAGATGAAAGACGTATCCTTTCCTTCTTAAGAAGTGTTTTCAAAGACATTCACAGAGTGATTCTACAAAGCCTTTTTACTGACGTTCAGTTTTAAACGTGGTTTCACTGGAATTTCTGTCAAACGCAAGACACGAGGTTTGCTGTTAAAGAATTGAGTATACAGAATGCAAACAAACGCTTCCCTACAAGTGAATTGCCTAACCATTCAAAACAGTACTAAAAACTGAGTAGAATGCAGTTTTCACTCAGATGAAAGACGTATGCTTTCCTTCTTAAGAAGTGTTTTCAAAGACATTCACAGAGTGATTCTACGAAGCCTTTTTACTGACGTTCGGTTTTAAACGTGATTTCACTGGAATTTCTGTCAAACACAAGACATGAGATTTGCTGTTAAAGAATTGAGTATACAGAATGCAAACAAACGCTTCCCTACAAGTGAATCGCCTAACCATTCAAAACAGTACTAAAAACTGAATAGAATGCAGTTTTCACTCAGATGAAAGACGTATGCTTTCCTTCTTAAGAAGTGTTTTCAAAGACATTCACAGAGTGATTCTACGAAGCCTTTTTACTGACATTCGGTTTTAAACGTGATTTCACTGGAATTTCTTTCAAACGCAAGACACGAGGTTTGCTGTTAAAGTATGGAGTATCCAGAATGCAAACAAACGCTTCCCTACAAGTGAATCGCCTAACCATTCAACACAGTACTAAAAACTGAATAGAATGCAGTTTTCACTCAGATGAAAGACGTATGCTTTCCTTCTTAAGAAGTGTTTTCAAAGACATTCACAGAGTGATTCTACGAAGCCTTTTTACTGACGTTGGCTTTTAAACGTGATTTCACTGGAATTTCTGTCAAATGCAAGACACGAGTTTTGCTGTTAAAGAATTGAGTATACAGAATGCAAACAAACGCTTCCCTACAAGTGAATCGCCTAACCATTCAAAACAGTACTAAAAACTGAATAGAATGCAGTTTTCACTCAGATGAAAGACGTATCCTTTCCTTCTTAAGAAGTGTTTTCAAAGACATTCACAGAGTGATTCTACAAAGCCTTTTTACTGACGTTCAGTTTTAAACGTGATTTCACTGGAATTTCTGTCAAACACAAGACATGAGATTTGCTGTTAAAGAATTGAGTATACAGAATGCAAACAAACGCTTCCCTACAAGTGAATCGCCTAACCATTCAAAACAGTACTAAAAACTGAATAAAATGCAGTTTTCACTCAGATGAAAGACGTATGCTTTCCTTCTTAAGAAGTGTTTTCAAAGACATTCACAGAGTGATTCTACGAATCCTTGTTACTGACGTTGGCTTTTAAACGTGATTTCACTGGAATTTCTGTCAAACGCAAGACACGAGGTTTGCTGTTAAAGAATTGAGAATACAGAATGCAAACAAACGCTTCCCTACAAGTGAATCGCCTAACCATTCAAAACAGTACTAAAAACTGAATAGAATGCAGTTTTCACTCAGATGAAAGACGTATGCTTTACTTCTTAGGAAGTATTTTCAAAGACATTCACAGAGTGATTCTACAAAGCCTTTTTACTGACGTTGGCTTTTAAACGTGATTTCACTGGACTTTCTGTCAAACGCAAGACAGAGATTTGCTATTGAAGAATTGAAGATACAGAATGCAAACAAACATGTTCCTACAAGTGAATCGCCTAAACATTCACCACAGTTCCAAAAACTGCATAGAATGCAGTTTTCACTCAGATGAAAGACGTATGCATTCCTTTTTAAGAAGTGTTTTCAAAGACATTCACAGAGTGATTCTACAAAGCCTTTTTACTGACGTTGGCTTTTAAACGCGATTTCACTGGAATTTCTGTCAAATGCAAGACACGAGTTTTGCTGTTAAAGAATTGAGTATACAGAATGCAAACAAACGCTTCCCTACAAGTGAATCGCCTAACCATTCGAAACAGTACTAAAAACTGAATAGAATGCAGTTTTCACTCAGATGAAAGACGTATCCTTTCCTTCTTAAGAAGTGTTTTCAAAGACATTCACAGAGTGATTCTACAAAGCCTTTTTACTGACGTTCAGTTTTAAACGTGGTTTCACTGGAATTTCTGTCAAACGCAAGACACGAGGTTTGCTGTTAAAGAATTGAGTATACAGAATGCAAACAAACGCTTCCCTACAAGTGAATTGCCTAACCATTCAAAACAGTACTAAAAACTGAGTAGAATGCAGTTTTCACTCAGATGAAAGACGTATGCTTTCCTTCTTAAGAAGTGTTTTCAAAGACATTCACAGAGTGATTCTACGAAGCCTTTTTACTGACGTTCGGTTTTAAACGTGATTTCACTGGAATTTCTGTCAAACACAAGACATGAGATTTGCTGTTAAAGAATTGAGTATACAGAATGCAAACAAACGCTTCCCTACAAGTGAATCGCCTAACCATTCAAAACAGTACTAAAAACTGAATAGAATGCAGTTTTCACTCAGATGAAAGACGTATGCTTTCCTTCTTAAGAAGTGTTTTCAAAGACATTCACAGAGTGATTCTACGAAGCCTTTTTACTGACGTTCGGTTTTAAACGTGATTTCACTGGAATTTCTGTCAAACGCAAGACACGAGGTTTGCTGTTAAAGAATTGAGTATACAGAATGCAAACAAACGCTTCCCTACAAGTGAATCGCCTAACCATTCAACACAGTACTAAAAACTGAATAGAATGCAGTTTTCACTCAGATGAAAGACGTATGCTTTCCTTCTTAAGAAGTGTTTTCAAAGACATTCACAGAGTGATTCTACGAAGCCTTTTTACTGACGTTGGCTTTTAAACGTGATTTCACTGGAATTTCTGTCAAACGCAAGACACGAGGTTTGCTGTTAAAGAATTGAGAATACAGAATGCAAACAAACGCTTCCCTACAAGTGAATCGCCTAACCATTCAAAACAGTACTAAAAACTGAATAGAATGCAGTTTTCACTCAGATGAAAGACGTATGCTTTACTTCTTAGGAAGTGTTTTCAAAGACATTCACAGAGTGATTCTACGAAGCCTTTTTACTGATGTTCGGTTTTAAACGTGATTTCACTGGAATTTCTGTCAAACGCAAGACATGAGATTTGCTGTTAAAGAATTGAGTATATAGAATGCAAACAAACGATTCCCTACAAGTGAATCGCCTAACCATTCAAAACAGTACTAAAAACTGAATAGAATGCAGTTTTCACTCAGATGAAAGACGTATGCTTTCCTTCTTAAGAAGTGTTTTCAAAGACATTCACAGAGTGATTCTACGAAGCCTTTTTACTGACGTTCGGTTTTAAACGTGATTTCACTGGAATTTCTTTCAAACGCAAGACACGATGTTTGCTGTTAAAGTATGGAGTATCCAGAATGCAAACAAACGCTTCCCTACAAGTGAATCGCCTAACCATTCAACACAGTACTAAAAACTGAATAGAATGCAGTTTTCACTCAGATGAAAGACGTATGCTTTCCTTCTTAAGAAGTGTTTTCAAAGACATTCACAGAGTGATTCTACGAAGCCTTTTTACTGACGTTCGGTTTTAAACGTGATTTCACTGGAATTTCTGTCAAATGCAAGACACGAGTTTTGCTGTTAAAGAATTGAGTATACAGAATGCAAACAAACGCTTCCCTACAAGTGAATCGCCTAACCATTCAAAACAGTACTAAAAACTGAATAGAATGCAGTTTTCACTCAGATGAAAGACGTATGCTTTCCTTCTTAAGAAGTGTTTTCAAAGACATTCACAGAGTGATTCTACGAAGCCTTTTTACTGACGTTCAGTTTTAAACGTGATTTCACTGGAATTTCTGTCAAACGCAAGACACGAGGTTTGCTGTTAAAGAATTGAGTATACAGAATGCAAACAAACGCTTCCGTACAAGTGAATTGCCTAACCATTCAAAACAGTACTAAAAACTGAGTAGAATGCAGTTTTCACTCAGATGAAAGACGTATGCTTTCCTTCTTAAGAAGTGTTTTCAAAGACATTCACAGAGTGATTCTACGAAGCCTTTTTACTGACGTTCGGTTTTAAACGTGATTTCACTGGAATTTCTGTCAAACACAAGACATGAGATTTGCTGTTAAAGAATTGAGTATACAGAATGCAAACAAACGCTTCCTTACAAGTTAATCGCCTAACCATTCAACACAGTACTAAAAACTGAATAGAATGCAGTTTTCACTCAGATGAAAGACGTATGCTTTCCTTCTTAAGAAGTGTTTTCAAAGACATTCACAGAGTGATTCTACGAATCCTTTTTACTGACTTTGGCTTTTAAACGTGATTTCACTGGAATTTCTGTCAAACGCAAGACACGAGGTTTGCTGTTAAAGAATTGAGTATACAGAATGCAAACAAACGCTTCCCTACAAGTGAATCGCCTAACCATTCAAAACAGTACTAAAAACTGAATAGAATGCAGTTTTCACTCAGATGAAAGACGTATGCTTTACTTCTTAGGAAGTATTTTCAAAGACATTCACAGAGTGATTCTACAAAGCCTTTTTACTGACGTTGGCTTTTAAACGTGATTTCACTGGACTTTCTGTCAAACGCAAGACAGAGATTTGCTATTGAAGAATTGAAGATACAGAATGCAAACAAACATGTTCCTACAAGTGAATCGCCTAAACATTCACCACAGTTCCAAAAACTGCATAGAATGCAGTTTTCACTCAGATGAAAGACGTATGCATTCCTTTTTAAGAAGTGTTTTCAAAGACATTCACAGAGTGATTCTACAAAGCCTTTTTACTGACGTTGGCTTTTAAACGCGATTTCACTGGAATTTCTGTCAAATGCAAGACACGAGTTTTGCTGTTAAAGAATTGAGTATACAGAATGCAAACAAACGCTTCCCTACAAGTGAATCGCCTAACCATTCGAAACAGTACTAAAAACTGAATAGAATGCAGTTTTCACTCAGATGAAAGACGTATCCTTTCCTTCTTAAGAAGTGTTTTCAAAGACATTCACAGAGTGATTCTACAAAGCCTTTTTACTGACGTTCAGTTTTAAACGTGGTTTCACTGGAATTTCTGTCAAACGCAAGACACGAGGTTTGCTGTTAAAGAATTGAGTATACAGAATGCAAACAAACGCTTCCCTACAAGTGAATTGCCTAACCATTCAAAACAGTACTAAAAACTGAGTAGAATGCAGTTTTCACTCAGATGAAAGACGTATGCTTTCCTTCTTAAGAAGTGTTTTCAAAGACATTCACAGAGTGATTCTACGAAGCCTTTTTACTGACGTTCGGTTTTAAACGTGATTTCACTGGAATTTCTGTCAAACACAAGACATGAGATTTGCTGTTAAAGAATTGAGTATACAGAATGCAAACAAACGCTTCCCTACAAGTGAATCGCCTAACCATTCAAAACAGTACTAAAAACTGAATAGAATGCAGTTTTCACTCAGATGAAAGACGTATGCTTTCCTTCTTAAGAAGTGTTTTCAAAGACATTCACAGAGTGATTCTACGAAGCCTTTTTACTGACGTTCGGTTTTAAACGTGATTTCACTGGAATTTCTGTCAAACGCAAGACACGAGGTTTGCTGTTAAAGAATTGAGTATACAGAATGCAAACAAACGCTTCCCTACAAGTGAATCGCCTAACCATTCAAAACAGTACTAAAAACTGAATAGAATGCAGTTTTCACTCAGATGAAAGACGTATGCTTTCCTTCTTAAGAAGTGTTTTCAAAGACATTCACAGAGTGATTCTACGAAGCCTTTTTACTGACGTTGGCTTTTAAATGTGATTTCACTGGAATTTCTGTCAAACGCAAGACACGAGGTTTGCTGTTAAAGAATTGAGAATACAGAATGCAAACAAACGCTTCCCTACAAGTGAATCGCCTAACCATTCAAAACAGTACTAAAAACTGAATAGAATGCAGTTTTCACTCAGATGAAAGACGTATGCTTTACTTCTTAGGAAGTGTTTTCAAAGACATTCACAGAGTGATTCTACGAAGCCTTTTTACTGATGTTCGGTTTTAAACGTGATTTCACTGGAATTTCTGTCAAACGCATGACATGAGATTTGCTGTTAAAGAATTGAGTATATAGAATGCAAACAAACGATTCCCTACAAGTGAATCGCCTAACCATTCAAAACAGTACTAAAAACTGAATAGAATGCAGTTTTCACTCAGATGAAAGACGTATGCTTTCCTTCTTAAGAAGTGTTTTCAAAGACATTCACAGAGTGATTCTACGAAGCCTTTTTACTGACGTTCGGTTTTAAACGTGATTTCACTGGAATTTCTTTCAAACGCAAGACACGATGTTTGCTGTTAAAGTATGGAGTATCCAGAATGCAAACAAACGCTTCCCTACAAGTGAATCGCCTAACCATTCAACACAGTACTAAAAACTGAATAGAATGCAGTTTTCACTCAGATGAAAGACGTATGCTTTCCTTCTTAAGAAGTGTTTTCAAAGACATTCACAGAGTGATTCTACGAAGCCTTTTTACTGACGTTCGGTTTTAAACGTGATTTCACTGGAATTTCTGTCAAATGCAAGACACGAGTTTTGCTGTTAAAGAATTGAGTATACAGAATGCAAACAAACGCTTCCCTACAAGTGAATCGCCTAACCATTCAAAACAGTACTAAAAACTGAATAGAATGCAGTTTTCACTCAGATGAAAGACGTATGCTTTCCTTCTTAAGAAGTGTTTTCAAAGACATTCACAGAGTGATTCTACGAAGCCTTTTTACTGACGTTCAGTTTTAAACGTGATTTCACTGGAATTTCTGTCAAACGCAAGACACGAGGTTTGCTGTTAAAGAATTGAGTATACAGAATGCAAACAAACGCTTCCGTACAAGTGAATTGCCTAACCATTCAAAACAGTACTAAAAACTGAGTAGAATGCAGTTTTCACTCAGATGAAAGACGTATGCTTTCCTTCTTAAGAAGTGTTTTCAAAGACATTCACAGAGTGATTCTACGAAGCCTTTTTACTGACGTTCGGTTTTAAACGTGATTTCACTGGAATTTCTTTCAAACGCAAGACACGAGGTTTGCTGTTAAAGTATGGAGTATCCAGAATGCAAACAAACGCTTCCCTACAAGTGAATCGCCTAACCATTCAACACAGTACTAAAAACTGAATAGAATGCAGTTTTCACTCAGATGAAAGACGTATGCTTTCCTTCTTAAGAAGTGTTTTCAAAGACATTCACAGAGTGATTCTACGAAGCCTTTTTACTGACGTTCGGTTTTAAACGTGATTTCACTGGAATTTCTGTCAAATGCAAGACACGAGTTTTGCTGTTAAAGAATTGAGTATACAGAATGCAAACAAACGCTTCCCTACAAGTGAATCGCCTAACCATTCAAAACAGTAATAAAAACTGAATAGAATGCAGTTTTCACTCAGATGAAAGACGTATGCTTTCCTTCTTAAGAAGTGTTTTCAAAGACATTCACAGAGTGATTCTACGAAGCCTTTTTACTGACGTTCAGTTTTAAACGTGATTTCACTGGAATTTCTGTCAAACGCAAGACACGAGGTTTGCTGTTAAAGAATTGAGTATACAGAATGCAAACAAACGCTTCCGTACAAGTGAATTGCCTAACCATTCAAAACAGTACTAAAAACTGAGTAGAATGCAGTTTTCACTCAGATGAAAGACGTATGCTTTCCTTCTTAAGAAGTGTTTTCAAAGACATTCACAGAGTGATTCTACGAAGCCTTTTTACTGACGTTCGGTTTTAAACGTGATTTCACTGGAATTTCTGTCAAACACAAGACATGAGATTTGCTGTTAAAGAATTGAGTATACAGAATGCAAACAAACGCTTCCTTACAAGTTAATCGCCTAACCATTCAACACAGTACTAAAAACTGAATAGAATGCAGTTTTCACTCAGATGAAAGACGTATGCTTTCCTTCTTAAGAAGTGTTTTCAAAGACATTCACAGAGTGATTCTACGAATCCTTTTTACTGACTTTGGCTTTTAAACGTGATTTCACTGGAATTTCTGTCAAACGCAAGACACGAGGTTTGCTGTTAAAGAATTGAGAATACAGAATGCAAACAAACGCTTCCCTACAAGTGAATCGCCTAACCATTCAAAACAGTACTAAAAACTGAATAGAATGCAGTTTTCACTCAGATGAAAGACGTATGCTTTACTTCTTAGGAAGTATTTTCAAAGACATTCACAGAGTGATTCTACGAAGCCTTTTTACTGATGTTCGGTTTTAAACGTGATTTCACTGGAATTTCTGTCAAACGCAAGACATGAGATTTGCTGTTAAAGAATTGAGTATATAGAATGCAAACAAACGATTCCCTACAAGTGAATCGCCTAACCATTCAAAACAGTACTAAAAACTGAATAGAATGCAGTTTTCACTCAGATGAAAGACGTATGCTTTCCTTCTTAAGAAGTGTTTTCAAAGACATTCACAGAGTGATTCTACGAAGCCTTTTTACTGACGTTGGCTTTTTACCGTGATTTCACTGGATTTTCTGTCAAACGCAAGACACGAGATTTGCTGTTAAAGAATTGAGTATAGAGAATGCAAACAAACGCTTCCCTACAAGTGAATCGCCTAACCATTCAAAACAGTACTAAAAACTGAACAGAATGCAGTTTTCACTCAGATGAAAGACGTATGCTTTCCTTCTTAAGAAGTGTTTTCAAAGACATTCACAGAGTGATTCTACGAAGCCTTTTTACTGACATTCAGTTTTAAACGTGATTTCACTTGAATTTCGGTCAAACGCAAGACACGAGGTTTGCTGTTAAAGAATTGAGTATACAGCATGCAAACAAACACTTCCCTACAAGTGAATCGCCTAACCATTCAAAACAGTACTAAAAACTGAATAGAATGCAGTTTTCACTCAGATGAAAGACGTATGCTTTCCTTCTCAAGAAGTGTTTTCAAAGACATTCACAGAGTGATTCTACGAAGCCTTTTTATTGACGTTCGGTTTTAAACGTGATTTCACTGGAATTTCTTTCAAACGCAAGACACGAGGTTTGCTGTTAAAGTATGGAGTATCCAGAATGCAAACAAACGCTTCCCTACAAGTGAATCGCCTAACCATTCAACACAGTACTAAAAACTGAATAGAATGCAGTTTTCACTCAGATGAAGGACGTATGCTTTCCTTCTTAAGAAGTGTTTTCAAAGACATTCACAGAGTGATTCTACGAAGCCTTTTTACTGACGTTGGCTTTTAAACGTGATTTCACTGGAATTTCTGTCAAATGCAAGACACGAGTTTTGCTGTTAAAGAATTGAGTATACAGAATGCAAACAAAAGCTTCCCTACATGTGAATCGCCTAACCATTCAAAACAGTACTAAAAACTGAATAGAATGCAGTTTTCACTCAGATGAAAGACGTATCCTTTCCTTCTTAAGAAGTGTTTTCAAAGACATTCACAGAGTGATTCTACGAAGCCTTTTTACTGACGTTCGGTTTTAAACGTGATTTCACTGGAATTTCTGTCAAACGCAAGACACGAGGTTTGCTGTTAAAGAATTGAGTATACAGAATGCAAAACAAACGCTTCCCTCAAGTGAATCGCCTAACCATTCAACACAGTACTAAAAACTGAATAGTATGCAGTTTTCACTCAGATGAAAGACGTATGCTTTCCTTCTTAAGAAGTGTTTTCAAAGACATTCACAGAGTGATTCTACGAATCCTTGTTACTGACGTTGGCTTTTAAACGTGATTTCACTGGAATTTCTGTCAAACGCAAGACACGAGGTTTGCTGTTAAAGAATTGAGAATACAGAATGCAAACAAACGCTTCCCTACAAGTGAATCGCCTAACCATTCAAAACAGTACTAAAAACTGAATAGAATGCAGTTTTCACTCAGATGAAAGACGTATGCTTTACTTCTTAGGAAGTATTTTCAAAGACATTCACAGAGTGATTCTACAAAGCCTTTTTACTGACGTTGGCTTTTAAACGTGATTTCACTGGACTTTCTGTCAAACGCAAGACAGAGATTTGCTATTGAAGAATTGAAGATACAGAATGCAAACAAACATGTTCCTACAAGTGAATCGCCTAAACATTCACCACAGTTCCAAAAACTGCATAGAATGCAGTTTTCACTCAGATGAAAGACGTATGCATTCCTTTTTAAGAAGTGTTTTCAAAGACATTCACAGAGTGATTCTACAAAGCCTTTTTACTGACGTTGGCTTTTAAACGCGATTTCACTGGAATTTCTGTCAAATGCAAGACACGAGTTTTGCTGTTAAAGAATTGAGTATACAGAATGCAAACAAACGCTTCCCTACAAGTGAATCGCCTAACCATTCGAAACAGTACTAAAAACTGAATAGAATGCAGTTTTCACTCAGATGAAAGACGTATCCTTTCCTTCTTAAGAAGTGTTTTCAAAGACATTCACAGAGTGATTCTACAAAGCCTTTTTACTGACGTTCAGTTTTAAACGTGGTTTCACTGGAATTTCTGTCAAACGCAAGACACGAGGTTTGCTGTTAAAGAATTGAGTATACAGAATGCAAACAAACGCTTCCCTACAAGTGAATTGCCTAACCATTCAAAACAGTACTAAAAACTGAGTAGAATGCAGTTTTCACTCAGATGAAAGACGTATGCTTTCCTTCTTAAGAAGTGTTTTCAAAGACATTCACAGAGTGATTCTACGAAGCCTTTTTACTGACGTTCGGTTTTAAACGTGATTTCACTGGAATTTCTGTCAAACACAAGAGATGAGATTTGCTGTTAAAGAATTGAGTATACAGAATGCAAACAAACGCTTCCCTACAAGTGAATCGCCTAACCATTCAAAACAGTACTAAAAACTGAATAGAATGCAGTTTTCACTCAGATGAAAGACGTATGCTTTCCTTCTTAAGAAGTGTTTTCAAAGACATTCACAGAGTGATTCTACGAAGCCTTTTTACTGACGTTCGGTTTTAAACGTGATTTCACTGGAATTTCTGTCAAACGCAAGACACGAGGTTTGCTGTTAAAGAATTGAGTATACAGAATGCAAACAAACGCTTCCCTACAAGTGAATCGCCTAACCATTCAACACAGTACTAAAAACTGAATAGAATGCAGTTTTCACTCAGATGAAAGACGTATGCTTTCCTTCTTAAGAAGTGTTTTCAAAGACATTCACAGAGTGATTCTACGAAGCCTTTTTACTGACGTTGGCTTTTAAACGTGATTTCACTGGAATTTCTGTCAAACGCAAGACACGAGGTTTGCTGTTAAAGAATTGAGAATACAGAATGCAAACAAACGCTTCCCTACAAGTGAATCGCCTAACCATTCAAAAATGTACTAAAAACTGAATAGAATGCAGTTTTCACTCAGATGAAAGACATATGCTTTACTTCTTAGGAAGTGTTTTCAAAGACATTCACAGAGTGATTCTACGAAGCCTTTTTACTGATGTTCGGTTTTAAACGTGATTTCACTGGAATTTCTGTCAAACGCAAGACATGAGATTTGCTGTTAAAGAATTGAGTATAAAGAATGCAAACAAACGATTCCCTACAAGTGAATCGCCTAACCATTCAAAACAGTACTAAAAACTGAATAGAATGCAGTTTTCACTCAGATGAAAGACGTATGCTTTCCTTCTTAAGAAGTGTTTTCAAAGACATTCACAGAGTGATTCTACGAAGCCTTTTTACTGACGTTCGGTTTTAAACGTGATTTCACTGGAATTTCTTTCAAACGCAAGACACGAGGTTTGCTGTTAAAGTATGGAGTATCCAGAATGCAAACAAACGCTTCCCTACAAGTGAATCGCCTAACCATTCAACACAGTACTAAAAACTGAATAGAATGCAGTTTTCACTCAGATGAAAGACGTATGCTTTCCTTCTTAAGAAGTGTTTTCAAAGACATTCACAGAGTGATTCTACGAAGCCTTTTTACTGACGTTGGCTTTTAAACGTGATTTCACTGGAATTTCTGTCAAATGCAAGACACGAGTTTTGCTGTTAAAGAATTGAGTATACAGAATGCAAACAAACGCTTCCCTACAAGTGAATCGCCTAACCATTCAAAACAGTACTAAAAACTGAATAGAATGCAGTTTTCACTCAGATGAAAGACGTATCCTTTCCTTCTTAAGAAGTGTTTTCAAAGACATTCACAGAGTGATTCTACAAAGCCTTTTTACTGACGTTCAGTTTTAAACGTGATTTCACTGGAATTTCTGTCAAACACAAGACATGAGATTTGCTGTTAAAGAATTGAGTATACAGAATGCAAACAAACGCTTCCCTACAAGTGAATCGCCTAACCATTCAAAACAGTACTAAAAACTGAATAAAATGCAGTTTTCACTCAGATGAAAGACGTATGCTTTCCTTCTTAAGAAGTGTTTTCAAAGACATTCACAGAGTGATTCTACGAAGCCTTTTTACTGACGTTCGGTTTTAAACGTGATTTCACTGGAATTTCTGTCAAACGCAAGACACGAGGTTTGCTGTTAAAGAATTGAGTATACAGAATGCAAAACAAACGCTTCCCTCAAGTGAATCGCCTAACCATTCAACACAGTACTAAAAACTGAATAGTATGCAGTTTTCACTCAGATGAAAGACATATGCTTTCCTTCTTAAGAAGTGTTTTCAAAGACATTCACAGAGTGATTCTACGAATCCTTGTTACTGACGTTGGCTTTTAAACGTGATTTCACTGGAATTTCTGTCAAACGCAAGACACGAGGTTTGCTGTTAAAGAATTGAGAATACAGAATGCAAACAAACGCTTCCCTACAAGTGAATCGCCTAACCATTCAAAACAGTACTAAAAACTGAATAGAATGCAGTTTTCACTCAGATGAAAGACGTATGCTTTCCTTCTTAAGAAGTGTTTTCAAAGACATTCACAGAGTGATTCTACAAAGCCTTTTTACTGACGTTGGCTTTTAAACGTGATTTCACTGGACTTTCTGTCAAACGCAAGACAGAGATTTGCTATTGAAGAATTGAAGATACAGAATGCAAACAAACATGTTCCTACAAGTGAATCGCCTAAACATTCACCACAGTTCCAAAAACTGCATAGAATGCAGTTTTCACTCAGATGAAAGACGTATGCATTCCTTTTTAAGAAGTGTTTTCAAAGACATTCACAGAGTGATTCTACAAAGCCTTTTTACTGACGTTGCCTTTTAAACGCGATTTCACTGGAATTTCTGTCAAATGCAAGACACGAGTTTTGCTGTTAAAGAATTGAGTATACAGAATGCAAACAAACGCTTCCCTACAAGTGAATCGCCTAACCATTCGAAACAGTACTAAAAACTGAATAGAATGCAGTTTTCACTCAGATGAAAGACGTATCCTTTCCTTCTTAAGAAGTGTTTTCAAAGACATTCACAGAGTGATTCTACAAAGCCTTTTTACTGACGTTCAGTTTTAAACGTGATTTCACTGGAATTTCTGTCAAACGCAAGACACGAGGTTTGCTGTTAAAGAATTGAGTATACAGAATGCAAACAAACGCTTCCCTACAAGTGAATTGCCTAACCATTCAAAACAGTACTAAAAACTGAGTAGAATGCAGTTTTCACTCAGATGAAAGACGTATGCTTTCCTTCTTAAGAAGTGTTTTCAAAGACATTCACAGAGTGATTCTACGAAGCCTTTTTACTGACGTTCGGTTTTAAACGTGATTTCACTGGAATTTCTGTCAAACACAAGACATGAGATTTGCTGTTAAAGAATTGAGTATACAGAATGCAAACAAACGCTTCCCTACAAGTGAATCGCCTAACCATTCAAAACAGTACTAAAAACTGAATAGAATGCAGTTTTCACTCAGATGAAAGACGTATGCTTTCCTTCTTAAGAAGTGTTTTCAAAGACATTCACAGAGTGATTCTACGAAGCCTTTTTACTGACGTTCGGTTTTAAACGTGATTTCACTGGAATTTCTGTCAAACGCAAGACACGAGGTTTGCTGTTAAAGAATTGAGTATCCAGAATGCAAACAAACGCTTCCCTACAAGTGAATCGCCTAACCATTCAACACAGTACTAAAAACTGAATAGAATGCAGTTTTCACTCAGATGAAAGACGTATGCTTTCCTTCTTAAGAAGTGTTTTCAAAGACATTCACAGAGTGATTCTACGAAGCCTTTTTACTGACGTTGGCTTTTAAACGTGATTTCACTGGAATTTCTGTCAAACGCAAGACACGAGGTTTGCTGTTAAAGAATTGAGAATACAGAATGCAAACAAACGCTTCCCTACAAGTGAATCGCCTAACCATTCAAAACAGTACTAAAAACTGAATAGAATGCAGTTTTCACTCAGATGAAAGACGTATGCTTTACTTCTTAGGAAGTGTTTTCAAAGACATTCACAGAGTGATTCTACGAAGCCTTTTTACTGATGTTCGGTTTTAAACGTGATTTCACTGGAATTTCTGTCAAACGCAAGACATGAGATTTGCTGTTAAAGAATTGAGTATATAGAATGCAAACAAACGATTCCCTACAAGTGAATCACCTAACCATTCAAAACAGTACTAAAAACTGAATAGAATGCAGTTTTCACTCAGATGAAAGACGTATGCTTTCCTTCTTAAGAAGTGTTTTCAAAGACATTCACAGAGTGATTCTACGAAGCCTTTTTACTGACGTTCGGTTTTAAACGTGATTTCACTGGAATTTCTTTCAAACGCAAGACACGATGTTTGCTGTTAAAGTATGGAGTATCCAGAATGCAAACAAACGCTTCCCTACAAGTGAATCGCCTAACCATTCAACACAGTACTAAAAACTGAATAGAATGCAGTTTTCACTCAGATGAAAGACGTATGCTTTCCTTCTTAAGAAGTGTTTTCAAAGACATTCACAGAGTGATTCTACGAAGCCTTTTTACTGACGTTCGGTTTTAAACGTGATTTCACTGGAATTTCTGTCAAATGCAAGACACGAGTTTTGCTGTTAAAGAATTGAGTATACAGAATGCAAACAAACGCTTCCCTACAAGTGAATCGCCTAACCATTCAAAACAGTACTAAAAACTGAATAGAATGCAGTTTTCACTCAGATGAAAGACGTATGCTTTCCTTCTTAAGAAGTGTTTTCAAAGACATTCACAGAGTGATTCTACGAAGCCTTTTTACTGACGTTCAGTTTTAAACGTGATTTCACTGGAATTTCTGTCAAACGCAAGACACGAGGTTTGCTGTTAAAGAATTGAGTATACAGAATGCAAACAAACGCTTCCGTACAAGTGAATTGCCTAACCATTCAAAACAGTACTAAAAACTGAGTAGAATGCAGTTTTCACTCAGATGAAAGACGTATGCTTTCCTTCTTAAGAAGTGTTTTCAAAGACATTCACAGAGTGATTCTACGAAGCCTTTTTACTGACGTTCGGTTTTAAACGTGATTTCACTGGAATTTCTGTCAAACACAAGACATGAGATTTGCTGTTAAAGAATTGAGTATACAGAATGCAAACAAACGCTTCCTTACAAGTTAATCGCCTAACCATTCAACACAGTACTAAAAACTGAATAGAATGCAGTTTTCACTCAGATGAAAGACGTATGCTTTCCTTCTTAAGAAGTGTTTTCAAAGACATTCACAGAGTGATTCTACGAATCCTTTTTACTGACTTTGGCTTTTAAACGTGATTTCACTGGAATTTCTGTCAAACGCAAGACACGAGGTTTGCTGTTAAAAAATTGAGTATACAGAATGCAAACAAACGCTTCCCTACAAGTGAATCGCCTAACCATTCAAAACAGTACTAAAAACTGAATAGAATGCAGTTTTCACTCAGATGAAAGACGTATGCTTTACTTCTTAGGAAGTATTTTCAAAGACATTCACAGAGTGATTCTACAAAGCCTTTTTACTGACGTTGGCTTTTAAACGTGATTTCACTGGACTTTCTGTCAAACGCAAGACAGAGATTTGCTATTGAAGAATTGAAGATACAGAATGCAAACAAACATGTTCCTACAAGTGAATCGCCTAAACATTCACCACAGTTCCAAAAACTGCATAGAATGCAGTTTTCACTCAGATGAAAGACGTATGCATTCCTTTTTAAGAAGTGTTTTCAAAGACATTCACAGAGTGATTCTACAAAGCCTTTTTACTGACGTTGGCTTTTAAACGCGATTTCACTGGAATTTCTGTCAAATGCAAGACACGAGTTTTGCTGTTAAAGAATTGAGTATACAGAATGCAAACAAACGCTTCCCTACAAGTGAATCGCCTAACCATTCGAAACAGTACTAAAAACTGAATAGAATGCAGTTTTCACTCAGATGAAAGACGTATCCTTTCCTTCTTAAGAAGTGTTTTCAAAGACATTCACAGAGTGATTCTACAAAGCCTTTTTACTGACGTTCAGTTTTAAACGTGGTTTCACTGGAATTTCTGTCAAACGCAAGACACGAGGTTTGCTGTTAAAGAATTGAGTATACAGAATGCAAACAAACGCTTCCCTACAAGTGAATTGCCTAACCATTCAAAACAGTACTAAAAACTGAGTAGAATGCAGTTTTCACTCAGATGAAAGACGTATGCTTTCCTTCTTAAGAAGTGTTTTCAAAGACATTCACAGAGTGATTCTACGAAGCCTTTTTACTGACGTTCGGTTTTAAACGTGATTTCACTGGAATTTCTGTCAAACACAAGACATGAGATTTGCTGTTAAAGAATTGAGTATACAGAATGCAAACAAACGCTTCCCTACAAGTGAATCGCCTAACCATTCAAAACAGTACTAAAAACTGAATAGAATGCAGTTTTCACTCAGATGAAAGACGTATGCTTTCCTTCTTAAGAAGTGTTTTCAAAGACATTCACAGAGTGATTCTACGAAGCCTTTTTACTGACGTTGGCTTTTAAACGTGATTTCACTGGAATTTCTGTCAAACGCAAGACACGAGGTTTGCTGTTAAAGAATTGAGAATACAGAATGCAAACAAACGCTTCCCTACAAGTGAATCGCCTAACCATTCAAAACAGTACTAAAAACTGAATAGAATGCAGTTTTCACTCAGATGAAAGACGTATGCTTTACTTCTTAGGAAGTGTTTTCAAAGACATTCACAGAGTGATTCTACGAAGCCTTTTTACTGATGTTCGGTTTTAAACGTGATTTCACTGGAATTTCTGTCAAACGCAAGACATGAGATTTGCTGTTAAAGAATTGAGTATATAGAATGCAAACAAACGATTCCCTACAAGTGAATCGCCTAACCATTCAAAACAGTACTAAAAACTGAATAGAATGCAGTTTTCACTCAGATGAAAGACGTATGCTTTCCTTCTTAAGAAGTGTTTTCAAAGACATTCACAGAGTGATTCTACGAAGCCTTTTTACTGACGTTCGGTTTTAAACGTGATTTCACTGGAATTTCTTTCAAACGCAAGACACGATGTTTGCTGTTAAAGTATGGAGTATCCAGAATGCAAACAAACGCTTCCCTACAAGTGAATCGCCTAACCATTCAACACAGTACTAAAAACTGAATAGAATGCAGTTTTCACTCAGATGAAAGACGTATGCTTTCCTTCTTAAGAAGTGTTTTCAAAGACATTCACAGAGTGATTCTACGAAGCCTTTTTACTGACGTTCGGTTTTAAACGTGATTTCACTGGAATTTCTGTCAAATGCAAGACACGAGTTTTGCTGTTAAAGAATTGAGTATACAGAATGCAAACAAACGCTTCCCTACAAGTGAATCGCCTAACCATTCAAAACAGTACTAAAAACTGAATAGAATGCAGTTTTCACTCAGATGAAAGACGTATGCTTTCCTTCTTAAGAAGTGTTTTCAAAGACATTCACAGAGTGATTCTACGAAGCCTTTTTACTGACGTTCAGTTTTAAACGTGATTTCACTGGAATTTCTGTCAAACGCAAGACACGAGGTTTGCTGTTAAAGAATTGAGTATACAGAATGCAAACAAACGCTTCCGTACAAGTGAATTGCCTAAACATTCAAAACAGTACTAAAAACTGAGTAGAATGCAGTTTTCACTCAGATGAAAGACGTATGCTTTCCTTCTTAAGAAGTGTTTTCAAAGACATTCACAGAGTGATTCTACGAAGCCTTTTTACTGACGTTCGGTTTTAAACGTGATTTCACTGGAATTTCTGTCAAACACAAGACATGAGATTTGCTGTTAAAGAATTGAGTATACAGAATGCAAACAAACGCTTCCTTACAAGTTAATCGCCTAACCATTCAACACAGTACTAAAAACTGAATAGAATGCAGTTTTCACTCAGATGAAAGACTTATGCTTTCCTTCTTAAGAAGTGTTTTCAAAGACATTCACAGAGTGATTCTACGAATCCTTTTTACTGACTTTGGCTTTTAAACGTGATTTCACTGGAATTTCTGTCAAACGCAAGACACGAGGTTTGCTGTTAAAGAATTGAGAATACAGAATGCAAACAAACGCTTCCCTACAAGTGAATCGCCTAACCATTCAAAACAGTACTAAAAACTGAATAGAATGCAGTTTTAACTCAGATGAAAGACGTATGCTTTACTTCTTAGGAAGTATTTTCAAAGACATTCACAGAGTGATTCTACGAAGCCTTTTTACTGATGTTCGGTTTTAAACGTGATTTCACTGGAATTTCTGTCAAACGCAAGACATGAGATTTGCTGTTAAAGAATTGAGTATATAGAATGCAAACAAACGATTCCCTACAAGTGAATCGCCTAACCATTCAAAACAGTACTAAAAACTGAATAGAATGCAGTTTTCACTCAGATGAAAGACGTATGCTTTCCTTCTTAAGAAGTGTTTTCAAAGACATTCACAGAGTGATTCTACGAAGCCTTTTTACTGACGTTCGGTTTTAAACGTGATTTCACTGGAATTTCTTTCAAACGCAAGACACGAGGTTTGCTGTTAAAGTATGGAGTATCCAGAATGCAAACAAACGCTTCCCTACAAGTGAATCGCCTAACCATTCAACACAGTACTAAAAACTGAATAGAATGCAGTTTTCACTCAGATGAAAGACGTATGCTTTCCTTCTTAAGAAGTGTTTTCAAAGACATTCACAGAGTGATTCTACGAAGCCTTTTTACTGACGTTCGGTTTTAAACGTGATTTCACTGGAATTTCTGTCAAATGCAAGACACGAGTTTTGCTGTTAAAGAATTGAGTATACAGAATGCAAACAAACGCTTCCCTACAAGTGAATCGCCTAACCATTCAAAACAGTACTAAAAACTGAATAGAATGCAGTTTTCACTCAGATGAAAGACGTATGCTTTCCTTCTTAAGAAGTGTTTTCAAAGACATTCACAGAGTGATTCTACGAAGCCTTTTTACTGACATTCAGTTTTAAACGTGATTTCACTGGAATTTCTGTCAAACGCAAGACACGAGGTTTGCTGTTAAAGAATTGAGTATACAGAATGCAAACAAACGCTTCCGTACAAGTGAATTGCCTAACCATTCAAAACAGTACTAAAAATTGAGTAGAATGCAGTTTTCACTCAGATGAAAGACGTATGCTTTCCTTCTTAAGAAGTGTTTTCAAAGACATTCACAGAGTGATTCTACGAAGCCTTTTTACTGACGTTCGGTTTTAAACGTGATTTCACTGGAATTTCTGTCAAACACAAGACATGAGATTTGCTGTTAAAGAATTGAGTATACAGAATGCAAACAAACGCTTCCTTACAAGTTAATCGCCTAACCATTCAACACAGTACTAAAAACTGAATAGAATGCAGTTTTCACTCAGATGAAAGACGTATGCTTTCCTTCTTAAGAAGTGTTTTCAAAGACATTCACAGAGTGATTCTACGAATCCTTTTTACTGACTTTGGCTTTTAAACGTGATTTCACTGGAATTTCTGTCAAACGCAAGACACGAGGTTTGCTGTTAAAGAATTGAGAATACAGAATGCAAACAAACGCTTCCCTACAAGTGAATCGCCTAACCATTCAAAACAGTACTAAAAACTGAATAGAATGCAGTTTTCACTCAGATGAAAGACGTATGCTTTACTTCTTAGGAAGTATTTTCAAAGACATTCACAGAGTGATTCTACGAAGCCTTTTTACTGACGTTCGGTTTTAAACGTGATTTCACTGGAATTTCTGTCAAACTCAAGACATGAGATATGCTGTTAAAGAATTGAGTATAAAGAATGCAAACAAACGATTCCCTACAAGTGAATCGCCTAACCATTCAAAACAGTACTAAAAACTGAATAGAATGCAGTTTTCACTCAGATGAAAGACGTATGCTTTCCTTCTTAAGAAGTGTTTTCAAAGACATTCACAGAGTGATTCTATGAAGCCTTTTTACTGATGTTGGCTTTTTACCGTGATTTCACTGGATTTTCTGTCAAACGCAAGACACGAGGTTTGCTGTTAAAGAATTGAGTGTACAGAATGCAAACAAACACTTCCCTACAAGTGAATCGCCTAACCATTCAAAACAGTACTAAAAACTGAATAGAATGCAGTTTTCACTCAGATGAAAGACGTATGCTTTCCTTCTTAAGAAGTGTTTTCAAAGACATTCACAGAGTGATTCTATGAAGCCTTTTTACTGACGTTCGGTTTTAAACGTGATTTCACTGGAATTTCAGTCAAACGCAAGACACGAGGTTTGCTGTTAAAGAATTGAGTATACAGAATGCAAACAAACGCTTCCCTACAAGTGAATCGCCTAACCATTCAACACAGTACTAAAAACTGAATAGAATGCAGTTTTCACTCAGATGAAAGACGTATGCTTTCCTTCTTAAGAAGTGTTTTCAAAGACATTCACAGAGTGATTCTACGAAGCCTTTTTACTGACGTTCGGTTTTAAACGTGATTTCACTGGAATTTCTGTCAAACGCAAGACACGATGTTTGCTGTTAAAGTATGGAGTATCCAGAATGCAAACAAACGCTTCCCTACAAGTGAATCGCCTAACCATTCAACACAGTACTAAAAACTGAATAGAATGCAGTTTTCACTCAGATGAAAGACGTATGCTTTCCTTCTTAAGAAGTGTTTTCAAAGACATTCACAGAGTGATTCTACAAAGCCTTTTTACTGACGTTGGCTTTTAAACGTGATTTTACTGGAATTTCTGTCAAATGCAAGACACGAGTTTTGCTGTTAAAGAATTGAGTATACAGAATGCAAACAAACGCTTCCCTACAAGTGAATCGCCTAACCATTCAAAACAGTACTAAAAACTGAATAGAATGCAGTTTTCACTCAGATGAAAGACGTATGCTTTCCTTCTTAAGAAGTGTTTTCAAAGACATTCACAGAGTGATTCTACAAAGCCTTTTTACTGACGTTGGCTTTTTAACGTGATTTCACTGGATTTTCTGTCAAACGCAAGACACGAGATTTGCTGTTAAAGAATTGAGTATACTGAGTGCAAACAAACGCTTCCCTACAAGTGAATCGCCTAACCATTCAAAACAGTACTAAAAACTGAATAGAATGCAGTTTTCACTCAGATGAAAGACGTATGCTTTCCTTCTTAAGAAGTGTTTTCAAAGACATTCACAGAGTGATTCTACGAAGCCTTTTTACTGACGTTCAGTTTTAAACGTGATTTCACTGGAATTTCTGTCAAACTCAAGACACGAGGTTTGCTGTTAAAGAATTGAGTGTACAGAATGCAAACAAACGCTTCCCTACAAGTGAATTGCCTAACCATTCAAAACAGTACTAAAAACTGAGTAGAATGCAGTTTTCACTCAGATGAAAGACGTATGCTTTCCTTCTTAAGAA
Source organism: Phyllotis vaccarum (assembly GCA_033318265.1). NCBI lineage: Eukaryota > Metazoa > Chordata > Mammalia > Rodentia > Cricetidae > Phyllotis > Phyllotis vaccarum. The sequence goes on from JARWLC010000017.1 coordinate 63,460,862, forward strand.
GTGTTTTCAAAAACATTCACAGAGTGATTCTACGAAGCCTTTTTACTGACGTTCGGTTTTAAACGTGATTTCACTGGAATTTCGGTCAAACGCAAGACACGAGGTTTGCTGTTAAAGAATTGAGTATACAGAATGCAAACAAACGCTTCCCTACAAGTGAATCGCCTAACCATTCAAAACAGTACTAAAAACTGAATAGAATGCAGTTTTCACTCAGATGAAAGACGTATGCTTTCCTTCTTAAGAAGTGTTTTCAAAGACATTCACAGAGTGATTCTACGAAGCCTTTTTACTGACGTTCGGTTTTAAACGTGATTTCACTGGAATTTCTGTCAAATGGAAGACACGAGTTTTGCTGTTAAAGAATTGAGTATACAGAATGCAAACAAACGCTTCCCTACAAGTGAATCGCCTAACCATTCAAAAAAGTACTAAAAACTGAATAGAATGCAGTTTTCACTCAGATGAAAGACGTATCCTTTCCTTCTTAAGAAGTGTTTTCAAAGACATTCACAGAGTGATTCTACAAAGCCTTTTTACTGACGTTGGCTTTTTACCGTGATTTCACTGGATTTTCTGTCAAACGCAAGACACGAGATTTGCTGTTAAAGAATTGAGTATACAGAATGCAAACAAACGCTTCCCTACAAGTGAATCGCCTAACCATTCAAAACAGTACTAAAAACTGAATTGAATGCAGTTTTCACTCAGATGAAAGACGTATGCTTTCCTTCTTAAGAAGTGTTTTCAAAGACATTCACAGAGTGATTCTACGAAGCCTTTTTACTGACGTTGGCTTTTAAACGTGATTTCACTGGAATTTCTGTCAAACGCAAGACACGAGGTTTGCTGTTAAAGAATTGAGAATACAGAATGCAAACAAACGCTTCCCTACAAGTGAATCGCCTAACCATTCAAAACAGTACTAAAAACTGAATAGAATGCAGTTTTCACTCAGATGAAAGACGTATGCTTTACTTCTTAGGAAGTGTTTTCAAAGACATTCACAGAGTGATTCTACGAAGCCTTTTTACTGACGTTCGGTTTTAAACGTGATTTCACTGGAATTTCTGTCAAACGCAAGACATGAGATTTGCTGTTAAAATATTGAGTATAAAGAATGCAAACAAACGATTCCCTACAAGTGAATCGCCTAACCATTCAAAACAGTACTAAAAACTGAATAGAATGCAGTTTTCACTCAGATGAAAGACGTATGCTTTCCTTCTTAAGAAGTGTTTTCAAAGACATTCACAGAGTGATTTTACGAAGCCTTTTTACTGACGTTCGGTTTTAAACGTGATTTCACTGGAATTTCTGTCAAACGCAAGACACGAGGTTTGCTGTTAAAGAATGGACTATACAGAATGCAAACAAACGCTTACCTACAAGTGAATCGCCTAACCATTCAACACAGTACTAAAAACTGAATAGAATGCAGTTTTCACTCAGATGAAAGACGTATGCTTTCCTTCTTAAGAAGTGTTTTCAAAGACATTCACAGAGTGATTCTACGAAGCCTTTTTACTGACGTTGGCTTTTAAATGTGATTTCACTGGAATTTCTGTCAAACGCAAGACACGAGATTTGCTGTTAAAGAATTGAGTATACCGAACGCAAACAAACGCTTCCCTACAAGTGAATCGCCTAACCATTCAAAACAGTACTAAAAACTGAATAGAATGCAGTTTTCACTCAGATGAAAGACGTATGCTTTCCTTCTTAAGAAGTGTTTTCAAAGACATTCACAGAGTGATTCTACGAAGCCTTTTTACTGACGTTCGGTTTTAAACGTGATTTTACTGGAATTTCTGTCAAACGCAAGACACGAGGTTTGCTGTTAAAGAATTGAGTATACAGAATGCAAACAAACGCTTCCCTACAAGTGAATCGCCTAACCATTCAAAACAGTACTAAAAACTGAATAGAATGCAGTTTTCACTCAGATGAAAGACGTATGCTTTCCTTCTTAAGAAGTGTTTTCAAAGACATTCACAGAGTGATTCTACAAAGCCTTTTTACTGACGTTGGCTTTTAAACGTGATTTCACTGGAATTTCTGTCAAACGCAAGACACGAGGTTTGCTGTTAAAGAATTGAGTGTACAGAATGCAAACAAACGCTTCCCTACAAGTGAATCGCCTAACCATTCAAAACAGTACTAAAAACTGAATAGAATGCAGTTTTCCCTCAGATGAAAGACGTATGCTTTACTTCTTAGGAAGTGTTTTCAAAGACATTCACAGAGTGATTCTACGAAGCCTTTTTACTGAAGTTCGGTTTTAAACGTGATTTCACTGGATTTTCTGTCAAACGCAAGACATGAGATTTGCTGTTAAAGAATTGAGTATACAGAATGCAAACAAACGCTTCCCTACAAGTGAATCGCCTAACCATTCAAAACAGTACTAAAAACTGAATAGAATGCAGTTTTCACTCAGATGAAAGACGTATGCTTTCCTTCTTAAGAAGTGTTTTCAAAGACATTCACAGAGTGATTCTACGAAGCCTTTTTACTGACGTTCGGTTTTAAACGTGATTTCACTGGAATTTCTGTCAAACTCAAGACATGAGATATGCTGTTAAAGAATTGAGTATACAGAATGCAAACAAACGCTTCCCTACAAGTGAATCGCCTAACCATTCAAAACAGTACTAAAAACTGAATAGAATGCAGTTTTCACTCAGATGAAAGACGTATGCTGTCCTTCTTAAGAAGTGTTTTCAAAGACATTCACAGAGTGATTCTACAAAGCCTTTTTACTGACGTTGGCTTTTAAACGTGATTTCACTGGAATTTCTGTCAAACGCAAGACACGAGTTTTGCTGTTAAAGAATTGAGTATACAGAATGCAAACAAACGCTTCCCTACAAGTGAATCGCCTAACCATTCAAAACAGTACTAAAAACTGAATAGAATGCAGTTTTCACTCAGATGAAAGACGTATCCTTTCCTTCTTAAGAAGTGTTTTCAAAGACATTCACAGAGTGATTCTACAAAGCCTTTTTACTGACATTGGCTTTTTACCGTGATTTCACTGGATTTTCTGTCAAACGCAAGACACGAGATTTGCTGTTAAAGAATTGAGTATACAGAATGCAAACAAACGCTTCCCTACAAGTGAATCGCCTAACCATTCAAAACAGTACTAAAAACTGAATTGAATGCAGTTTTCACTCAGATGAAAGACGTATGCTTTCCTTCTTAAGAAGTGTTTTCAAAGACATTCACAGAGTGATTCTACGAAGCCTTTTTACTGACGTTGGCTTTTAAACGTGATTTCACTGGAATTTCTGTCAAACGCAAGACACGAGGTTTGCTGTTAAAGAATTGAGAATACAGAATGCAAACAAACGCTTCCCTACAAGTGAATCGCCTAACCATTCAAAACAGTACTAAAAACTGAATAGAATGCAGTTTTCACTCAGATGAAAGACGTATGCTTTACTTCTTAGGAAGTGTTTTCAAAGACATTCACAGAGAGATTCTCCGAAGCCTTTTTACTGACGTTCGGTTTTAAACGTGATTTCACTGGAATTTCTGTCAAACGCAAGACATGAGATTTGCTGTTAAAATATTGAGTATAAAGAACGCAAACAAACGATTCCCTACAAGTGAATCGCCTAACCATTCAAAACAGTACTAAAAACTGAATAGAATGCAGTTTTCACTCAGATGAAAGACGTATGCTTTCCTTCTTAAGAAGTGTTTTCAAAGACATTCACAGAGTGATTCTATGAAGCCTTTTTACTGACGTTCGGTTTTAAACGTGATTTCACTGGAATTTCTGTCAAACGCAAGACACGAGGTTTGCTGTTAAAGAATGGACTATACAGAATGCAAACAAACGCTTCCCTACAAGTGAATCGCCTAACCATTCAACACAGTACTAAAAACTGAATAGAATGCAGTTTTCACTCAGATGAAAGACGTATGCTTTCCTTCTTAAGAAGTGTTTTCAAAGACATTCACAGAGTGATTCTATGAAGCCTTTTTACTGACGTTGGCTTTTAAATGTGATTTCACTGGAATTTCTGTCAAACGCAAGACACGAGATTTGCTGTTAAAGAATTGAGTATACCGAACGCAAACAAACGCTTCCCTACAAGTGAATCGCCTAACCATTCAAAACAGTACTAAAAACTGAATAGAATGCAGTTTTCACTCAGATGAAAGACGTATGCTTTCCTTCTTAAGAAGTGTTTTCAAAGACATTCACAGAGTGATTCTACGAAGCCTTTTTACTGACGTTCGGTTTTAAACGTGATTTCACTGGAATTTCTGTCAAACGCAAGACACGAGGTTTGCTGTTAAAGAATTGAGTATACAGAATGCAAACAAACGCTTCCCTACAAGTGAATCGCCTAACCATTCAAAACAGTACTAAAAACTGAATAGAATGCAGTTTTCACTCAGATGAAAGACGTATGCTTTCCTTCTTAAGAAGTGTTTTCAAAGACATTCACAGAGTGATTCTACAAAGCCTTTTTACTGACGTTGGCTTTTAAACGTGATTTCACTGGAATTTCTGTCAAACGCAAGACACGAGGTTTGCTGTTAAAGAATTGAGTGTACAGAATGCAAACAAACGCTTCCCTACAAGTGAATCGCCTAACCATTCAAAACAGTACTAAAAACTGAATAGAATGCAGTTTTCACTCAGATGAAAGACGTATGCTTTACTTCTTAGGAAGTGTTTTCAAAGACATTCACAGAGTGATTCTACGAAGCCTTTTTACTGAAGTTCGGTTTTAAACGTGATTTCACTGGAATTTCTGTCAAACGCAAGACATGAGATTTGCTGTTAAAGAATTGAGTATAAAGAATGCAAACAAACGATTCCCTACAAGTGAATCGCCTAACCATTCAAAACAGTACTAAAAACTGAATGGAATGCAGTTTTCACTCAGATGAAAGACGTATGCTTTCCTTCTTAAGAAGTGTTTTCAAAGACATTCACAGAGTGATTCTACGAAGCCTTTTTACTGACGTTCGGTTTTAAACGTGATTTCACAGGAATTTCTGTCAAACGCAAGCCACGAGGTTTGCTGTTAAAGAATGGACTATACAGAATGCAAAAAAACGCTTCCCTACAAGTGAATCGCCTAACCATTCAACACAGTACTAAAAACTGAATAGAATGCAGTTTTCACTCAGATGAAAGACGTATGCTTTCCTTCTTAAGAAGTGTTTTCAAAGACATTCACAGAGTGATTCTACGAAGCCTTTTTACTGACGTTGGCTTTTAAATGTGATTTCACTGGAATTTCTGTCAAACGCAAGACATGAGATTTGCTGTTAAAGAATTGAGTATAAAGAATGCAAACAAACGATTCCCTACAAGTGAATCGCCTAACCATTCAAAACAGTACTAAAAACTGAATGGAATGCAGTTTTCACTCAGATGAAAGACGTATGCTTTCCTTCTTAAGAAGTGTTTTCAAAGACATTCACAGAGTGATTCTACGAAGCCTTTTTACTGACGTTCGGTTTTAAACGTGATTTCACAGGAATTTCTGTCAAACGCAAGACACGAGGTTTGCTGTTAAAGAATTGAGAATACAGAATGCAAACAAACGCTTCCCTACAAGTGAATCGCCTAACCATTCAAAACAGTACTAAAAACTGAATAGAATGCAGTTTTCACTCAGATGAAAGACGTATGCTTTACTTCTTAGGAAGTGTTTTCAAAGACATTCACAGAGAGATTCTCCGAAGCCTTTTTACTGACGTTCGGTTTTAAACGTGATTTCACTGGAATTTCTGTCAAACGCAAGACATGAGATTTGCTGTTAAAATATTGAGTATAAAGAATGCAAACAAACGATTCCCTACAAGTGAATCGCCTAACCATTCAAAACAGTACAAAAAACTGAATAGAATGCAGTTTTCACTCAGATGAAAGACGTATGCTTTCCTTCTTAAGAAGTGTTTTCAAAGACATTCACAGAGTGATTCTATGAAGCCTTTTTACTGACGTTCGGTTTTAAACGTGATTTCACTGGAATTTCTGTCAAACGCAAGACACGAGGTTTGCTGTTAAAGAATGGACTATACAGAATGCAAACAAACGCTTCCCTACAAGTGAATCGCCTAACCATTCAACACAGTACTAAAAACTGAATAGAATGCAGTTTTCACTCAGATGAAAGACGTATGCTTTCCTTCTTAAGAAGTGTTTTCAAAGACATTCACAGAGTGATTCTATGAAGCCTTTTTACTGACGTTGGCTTTTAAATGTGATTTCACTGGAATTTCTGTCAAACGCAAGACACGAGATTTGCTGTTAAAGAATTGAGTATACCGAACGCAAACAAACGCTTCCCTACAAGTGAATCGCCTAACCATTCAAAACAGTACTAAAAACTGAATAGAATGCAGTTTTCACTCAGATGAAAGACGTATGCTTTCCTTCTTAAGAAGTGTTTTCAAAGACATTCACAGAGTGATTCTACGAAGCCTTTTTACTGACGTTCGGTTTTAAACGTGATTTCACTGGAATTTCTGTCAAACGCAAGACACGAGGTTTGCTGTTAAAGAATTGAGTATACAGAATGCAAACAAACGCTTCCCTACAAGTGAATCGCCTAACCATTCAAAACAGTACTAAAAACTGAATAGAATGCAGTTTTCACTCAGATGAAAGACGTATGCTTTCCTTCTTAAGAAGTGTTTTCAAAGACATTCACAGAGTGATTCTACAAATCCTTTTTACTGACGTTGGCTTTTAAACGTGATTTCACTGGAATTTCTGTCAAACGCAAGACACGAGGTTTGCTGTTAAAGAATTGAGTGTACAGAATGCAAACAAACGCTTCCCTACAAGTGAATCGCCTAACCATTCAAAACAGTACTAAAAACTGAATAGAATGCAGTTTTCACTCAGATGAAAGACGTATGCTTTACTTCTTAGGAAGTGTTTTCAAAGACATTCACAGAGTGATTCTACGAAGCCTTTTTACTGAAGTTCGGTTTTAAACGTGATTTCACTGGAATTTCTGTCAAACGCAAGACATGAGATTTGCTGTTAAAGAATTGAGTATAAAGAATGCAAACAAACGATTCCCTACAAGTGAATCGCCTAACCATTCAAAACAGTACTAAAAACTGAATGGAATGCAGTTTTCACTCAGATGAAAGACGTATGCTTTCCTTCTTAAGAAGTGTTTTCAAAGACATTCACAGAGTGATTCTACGAAGCCTTTTTACTGACGTTCGGTTTTAAACGTGATTTCACAGGAATTTCTGTCAAACGCAAGACACGAGGTTTGTTGTTAAAGAATGGACTATACAGAATGCAAAAAAACGCTTCCCTACAAGTGAATCGCCTAACCATTCAACACAGTACTAAAAACTGAATAGAATGCAGTTTTCACTCAGATGAAAGACGTATGCTTTCCTTCTTAAGAAGTGTTTTCAAAGACATTCACAGAGTGATTCTACGAAGCCTTTTTACTGAAGTTGGCTTTTAAATGTGATTTCACTGGAATTTCTGTCAAACGCAAGACATGAGATTTGCTGTTAAAGAATTGAGTATAAAGAATGCAAACAAACGATTCCCTACAAGTGAATCGCCTAACCATTCAAAACAGTACTAAAAACTGAATGGAATGCAGTTTTCACTCAGATGAAAGACGTATGCTTTCCTTCTTAAGAAGTGTTTTCAAAGACATTCACAGAGTGATTCTACGAAGCCTTTTTACTGACGTTCGGTTTTAAACGTGATTTCACAGGAATTTCTGTCAAACGCAAGACACGAGGTTTGCTGTTAAAGAATGGACTATACAGAATGCAAAAAAACGCTTCCCTACAAGTGAATCGCCTAACCATTCAAAACAGTACTAAAAACTGAATAGAATGCAGTTTTCACTCAGATGAAAGACGTATGCTTTCCTTCTTAAGAAGTGTTTTCAAAGACATTCACAGAGTGATTCTACGAAGCCTTTTTACTGACGTTCGGTTTTAAACGTGATTTCACTGGAATTTCGGTCAAACGCAAGACACGAGGTTTGCTGTTAAAGAATTGAGTATACAGAATGCAAACAAACGCTTCCCTACAAGTGAATCGCCTAACCATTCAAAACAGTACTAAAAACTGAATAGAATGCAGTTTTCACTCAGATGAAAGACGTATGCTTTCCTTCTTAAGAAGTGTTTTCAAAGACATTCACAGAGTGATTCTACAAAGCCTTTTTACTGACGTTGGCTTTTAAACGTGATTTCACTGGAATTTCTGTCAAACGCAACACAGGAGTTTTGCTGTTAAAGAATTGAGTATACAGAATGCAAACAAACGCTTCCCTACAAGTGAATCGCCTAACCATTCAAAACAGTACTAAAACCTGAATAGAATGCAGTTTTCACTCAGATGAAAGACGTATCCTTTCCTTCTTAAGAAGTGTTTTCAAAGACATTCACAGAGTGATTCTACAAAGCCTTTTTACTGACGTTGGCTTTTTAACGTGATTTCACTGGATTTTCTGTCAAACGCAAGACACGAGATGTGCTGTTAAAGAATTGAGTATACAGAATGCAAACAAACGCTTCCCTACAAGTGAATCGCCTAACCATTCAAAACAGTACTAAAAACTGAATAGAATGCAGTTTTCACTCAGATGAAAGACGTATGCTTTCCTTCTTAAGAAGTGTTTTCAAAGACATTCACAGAGTGATTCTACGAAGCCTTTTTACTGACGTTCGGTTTCAAACGTGATTTCACTGGAATTTCGGTCAAACGCAAGACACGAGGTTTGCTGTTAAAGAATTGAGTATACAGAATGCAAACAAACGCTTCCCTACAAGTGAATCGCCTAACCATTCAAAACAGTACTAAAAACTGAATAGAATGCAGTTTTCACTCAGATGAAAGACGTATGCTTTCCTTCTTAAGAAGTGTTTTCAAAGACATTCACAGAGTGATTCTACAAAACCTTTTTACTGACGTTGGCTTTTTAACGTGATTTCACTGGATTTTCTGTCAAACGCAAGACACGAGATTTGCTGTTAAAGAATTGAGTATACAGAGTGCAAACAAACGCTTCCCTACAAGTGAATCGCCTAACCATTCAAAACAGTACTAAAAACTGAATAGAATGCAGTTTTCACTCAGATGAAAGACGTATGCTTTCCTTCTTAAGAAGTGTTTTCAAAGACATTCACAGAGTGATTCTACAAAGCCTTTTTACTGACGTTGGCTTTTTACCGTGATTTCACTGGATTTTCTGTCAAACGCAAGACACGAGATTTGCTGTTAAAGAATTGAGTATACAGAATGCAAACAAACGCTTCCCTACAAGTGAATCGCCTAACCATTCAAAACAGTACTAAAAACTGAATAGAATGCAGTTTTCACTCAGATGAAAGACGTATGCTTTCCTTCTTAAGAAGTGTTTTCAAAGACATTCACAGAGTGATTCTACAAAGCCTTTTTACTGACGTTGGCTTTTAAACGTGATTTCACTGGAATTTCTGTCAAACGCAAGACACGAGTTTTGCTGTTAAAGAATTGAGTATACAGAATGCAAACAAATTCTTCCCTACAAGTGAATCGCCTAACCATTCAAAACAGTACTAAAACTGAATAGAATGCAGTTTTCACTCAGATGAAAGACGTATCCTTTCCTTCTTAAGAAGTGTTTTCAAAGACATTCACAGAGTGATTCTACAAAGCCTTTTTACTGACGTTGGCTTTTTACCGTGATTTCACTGGATTTTCTGTCAAACGCAAGACACGAGATTTGCTGTTAAAGAATTGAGTATACAGAATGCAAACAAACGCTTCCCTACAAGTGAATCGCCTAACCATTCAAAACAGTACTAAAAACTGAATTGAATGCAGTTTTCACTCAGATGAAAGTCGTATGCTTTCCTTCTTAAGAAGTGTTTTCAAAGACATTCACAGAGTGATTCTACAAAGCCTTTTTACTGACGTTGGCTTTTAAACGTGATTTCACTGGAATTTCTGTCAAACGCAAGACATGAGGTTTGCTGTTAAAGAATTGAGAATACAGAATGCAAACAAACGCTTCCCTACAAGTGAATCGCCTAACCATTCAAAACAGTACTAAAAACTGAATAGAATGCAGTTTTCTCTCAGATGAAAGACGTATGCTTTACTTCTTAGGAAGTGTTTTCAAAGACATTCACAGAGTGATTCTACGAAGCCTTTTTACTGACGTTCGGTTTTAAACGTGATTTCACTGGAATTTCTCTCAAACGCAAGACATGAGATTTGCTGTTAAAGAATTGAGTATAAAGAATGCAAACAAACGATTCCCTACAAGTGAATCGCCTAACCATTCAAAACAGTACTAAAAACTGAATAGAATGCAGTTTTCACTCAGATGAAAGACGTATGCTTTCCTTCTTAAGAAGTGTTTTCAAAGACATTCACAGAGTGATTCTACGAAGCCTTTTTACTGACGTTGGCTTTTAAATGTGATTTCACTGGAATTTCTGTCAAACGCAAGACACGAGATTTGCTGTTAAAGAATTGAGTATACCGAACGCAAACAAACGCTTCCGTACAAGTGAATCGCCTAACCATTCAAATCAGTACTAAAAACTGAATAGAATGCAGTTTTCACTCAGATGAAAGACGTATGCTTTCCTTCTTAAGAAGTGTTTTCAAAGACATTCACAGAGTGATTCTACGAAGCCTTTTTACTGACGTTCGGTTTTAAACGTGATTTCACTGGAATTTCTGTCAAACGCAAGACACGAGGTTTGCTGTTAAAGAATTGAGTATACAGAATGCAAACAAACGCTTCCCTACAAGTGAATCGCCTAACCATTCAAAACAGTACTAAAAACTGAATAGAATGCAGTTTTCACTCAGATGAAAGACGTATGCTTTCCTTCTTAAGAAGTGTTTTCAAAGACATTCACAGAGTGATTCTACGAAGCCTTTTTACTGACTTTCGGTTTTAAACGTGATTTCACTGGAATTTCTGTCAAACGCAAGACACGAGGTTTGCTGTTAAAGAATTGAGTGTACAGAATGCAAACAAACGCTTCCCTACAAGTGAATCGCCTAACCATTCAAAACAGTACTAAAAACTGAATAGAATGCAGTTTTCACTCAGATGAAAGACGTATGCTTTCCTTCTTAAGAAGTGTTTTCAAAGACATTCACAGAGTGATTCTACGAAGCCTTTTTACTGACGTTCGGTTTTAAACGTGATTTCACTGGAATTTCTGTCAAACGCAAGACACGAGATGTGCTGTTAAAGAATTGAGTATACAGAATGCAAACAAATGCTTCCCTACAAGTGAATCGCCTAACCATTCAAAACAGTACTAAAAACTGAATAGAATGCAGTTTTCACTCAGATGAAAGACGTATGCTGTCCTTCTTAAGAAGTGTTTTCAAAGACATTCACAGAGTGATTCTACGAAGCCTTTTTACTGACGTTCGGTTTTAAACGTGATTTCACTGGAATTTCTGTCAAACGCAAGACACGAGGTTTGCTGTTAAAGAATTGAGTATACAGAATGCAAACAAACGCTTCCCTACAAGTGAATCGCCTAACCATTCAACACAGTACTAAAAACTGAATAGAATGAAGTTTTCACTCAGATGAAAGACGTATGCTTTCCTTCTTAAGAAGTGTTTTCAAAGACATTCACAGAGTGATTCTACGAAGCCTTTTTACTGACGTTCGGTTTTAAACGTGATTTCACTGGAATTTCTGTCAAACGCAAGACACGAGGTTTGCTGTTAAAGAATTGAGTGTACAGAATGCAAACAAACGCTTCCCTACAAGTGAATCGCCTAACCATTCAAAACAGTACTAAAAACTGAATAGAATGCAGTTTTCACTCAGATGATAGACGTATGCTTTCCTTCTTAAGAAGTGTTTTCAAAGACATTCACAGAGTGATTCTAAAAAGCCTTTTTACTCACGTTCGGTTTTAAACGTGATTTCACTGGAATTTCTGTCAAACGCAAGACACGAGGTTTGCTGTTAAAGAATTGAGTGTACAGAATGCAAACAAACGCTTCCCTACAAGTGAATCGCCTAACCATTCAAAACAGTACTAAAAACTGAATAGAATGCAGTTTTCACTCAGATGAAAGACGTATGCTTTCCTTCTTAAGAAGTGTTTTCAAAGACATTCACAGAGTGATTCTACGAAGCCTTTTTACTGACTTTCGGTTTTAAACGTGATTTCACTGGAATTTCTGTCAAACGCAAGACACGAGGTTTGCTGTTAAAGAATTGAGTATACAGAATGCAAACAAACGCTTCCCTACAAGTGAATCGCCTAACCATTCAAAACAGTACTAAAAACTGAATAGAATGCAGTTTTCACTCAGATGAAAGACGTATGCTTTCCTTCTTAAGAAGTGTTTTCAAAGACATTCACAGAGTGATTCTACGAAGCCTTTTTACTGACGTTCGGTTTTAAACGTGATTTCACTGGAATTTCTGTCAAACGCAAGACACGAGATGTGCTGTTAAAGAATTGAGTATACAGAATGCAAACAAACGCTTCCCTACAAGTGAATCGCCTAACCATTCAAAACAGTACTAAAAACTGAATAGAATGCAGTTTTCACTCAGATGAAAGACGTATGCTGTCCTTCTTAAGAAGTGTTTTCAAAGACATTCACAGAGTGATTCTACGAAGCCTTTTTACTGACGTTCGGTTTTAAACGTGATTTCACTGGAATTTCTGTCAAACGCAAGACACGAGATGTGCTGTTAAAGAATTGAGTATACAGAATGCAAACAAACGCTTCCCTACAAGTGAATCGCCTAACCATTCAAAACAGTACTAAAAACTGAATAGAATGCAGTTTTCACTCAGATGAAAGACGTATGCTGTCCTTCTTAAGAAGTGTTTTCAAAGACATTCACAGAGTGATTCTACGAAGCCTTTTTACTGACGTTCGGTTTTAAATGTGATTTCACTGGAATTTCTGTCAAACGCAAGACACGAGGTTTGCTGTTAAAGAATTGTGTGTACAGAATGCAAACAAACGCTTCCCTACAAGTGAATCGCCTAACCATTCAAAACAGTACTAAAAACTGAATAGAATGCAGTTTTCACTCAGATGAAAGACGTATGCTTTCCTTCTTAAGAAGTGTTTTCAAAGACATTCACAGAGTGATTCTACGAAGCCTTTTTACTGACTTTCGGTTTTAAACGTGATTTCACTGGAATTTCTGTCAAACGCAAGACACGAGGTTTGCTGTTAAAGAATTGAGTATACAGAATGCAAACAAACGCTTCCCTACAAGTGAATCGCCTAACCATTCAAAACAGTACTAAAAACTGAATAGAATGCAGTTTTCACTCAGATGAAAGACGTATGCTTTCCTTCTTAAGAAGTGTTTTCAAAGACATTCACAGAGTGATTCTACGAAGCCTTTTTACTGACGTTCGGTTTTAAACGTGATTTCACTGGAATTTCTGTCAAACGCAAGACACGAGATGTGCTGTTAAAGAATTGAGTATACAGAATGCAAACAAACGCTTCCCTACAAGTGAATCGCCTAACCATTCAAAACAGTACTAAAAACTGAATAGAATGCAGTTTTCACTCAGATGAAAGACGTATGCTGTCCTTCTTAAGAAGTGTTTTCAAAGACATTCACAGAGTGATTCTACGAAGCCTTTTTACTGACGTTCGGTTTTAAACGTGATTTCACTGGAATTTCTGTCAAACGCAAGACACGAGATGTGCTGTTAAAGAATTGAGTATACAGAATGCAAACAAACGCTTCCCTACAAGTGAATCGCCTAACCATTCAAAACAGTACTAAAAACTGAATAGAATGCAGTTTTCACTCAGATGAAAGACGTATGCTGTCCTTCTTAAGAAGTGTTTTCAAAGACATTCACAGAGTGATTCTACGAAGCCTTTTTACTGACGTTCGGTTTTAAATGTGATTTCACTGGAATTTCGGTCAAACGCAAGACACGAGGTTTGCTGTTAAAGAATTGAGTATACAGAATGCAAACAAACGCTTCCCTACAAGTGAATCGCCTAACCATTCAAAACAGTACTAAAAACTGAATAGAATGCAGTTTTCACTCAGATGAAAGACGTATGCTTTCCTTCTTAAGAAGTGTTTTCAAAGACATTCACAGAGTGATTCTACGAAGCCTTTTTACTGACTTTCGGTTTTAAACGTGATTTCACTGGAATTTCTGTCAAACGCAAGACACGAGGTTTGCTGTTAAAGAATTGAGTGTACAGAATGCAAACAAACGCTTCCCTACAAGTGAATCGCCTAACCATTCAAAACAGTACTAAAAACTGAATAGAATGCAGTTTTCACTCAGATGAAAGACGTATGCTTTCCTTCTTAAGAAGTGTTTTCAAAGACATTCACAGAGTGATTCTACGAAGCCTTTTTACTGACGTTCGGTTTTAAACGTGATTTCACTGGAATTTCTGTCAAACGCAAGACATGAGATTTGCTGTTAAAGAATTGAGTATACAGAATGCAAACAAACGCTTCCCTACAAGTGAATCGCCTAACCATTCAAAACAGTACTAAAAACTGAATAGAATGCAGTTTTCACTCAGATGAAAGACGTATGCTGTCCTTCTTAAGAAGTGTTTTCAAAGACATTCACAGAGTGATTCTAGAAGCCTTTTTACTGACGTTCGGTTTTAAACGTGATTTCACTGGAATATCTGTCAAAAGCAAGACACGAGGTTTGCTGTTAAAGAATTGAGTGTACAGAATGCAAACAAACGCTTCCCTACAAGTGAATCGCCTAACCATTCAAAACAGTACTAAAAACTGAATAGAATGCAGTTTTCACTCAGATGAAAGACGTATGCTTTCCTTCTTAAGAAGTGTTTTCAAAGACATTCACAGAGTGATTCTACGAAGCCTTTTTACTGACGTTCGGTTTTAAACGTGATTTCACTGGAATTTCTGTCAAACGCAAGACATGAGATTTGCTGTTAAAGAATTGAGTATACAGAATGCAAACAAACGCTTCCCTACAAGTGAATCGCCTAACCATTCAAAACAGTACTAAAAACTGAATAGAATGCAGTTTTCACTCAGATGAAAGACGTATGCTGTCCTTCTTAAGAAGTGTTTTCAAAGACATTCACAGAGTGATTCTACGAAGCCTTTTTACTGACGTTCGGTTTTAAACGTGATTTCACTGGAATATCTGTCAAAAGCAAGACACGAGGTTTGCTGTTAAAGAATTGAGTATACAGAATGCAAACAAACGCTTCCCTACAAGTGAATCGCCTAACCATTCAAAACAGTACTAAAAACGGAATAGAATGCAGTTTTCACTCAGATGAAAGACGTATGCTTTCCTTCTTAAGAAGTGTTTTCAAAGACATTCACAGAGTGATTCTACGAAGCCTTTTTACTGACGTTCGGTTTTAAACGTGATTTCACTGGAATTTCTGTCAAACGCAAGACACGAGGATTGCTGTTAAAGAATTGAGTATACAGAATGCAAACAAACGCTTCCCTACAAGTGAATTGCCTAACCATTCAAAACAGTACTAAAAACTGAATAGAATGCAGTTTTCACTCAGATGAAAGACGTATGCTTTCCTTCTTAAGAAGTGTTTTCAAAGACATTCACAGAGTGATTCTACGAAGCCTTTTTACTGACTTTCGGTTTTAAACGAGATTTCACTGGAATTTCTGTCAAAGGCAAGACACGAGGTTTGCTGTTAAAGAATTGAGTGTACAGAATGCAAACAAACGCTTCCCTACAAGTGAATCGCCTAACCATTCAAAACAGTACTAAAAACTGAATAGAATGCAGTTTTCACTCAGATGAAAGACGTATGCTTTCCTTCTTAAGAAGTGTTTTCAAAGACATTCACAGAGTGATTCTACGAAGCCTTTTTACTGACGTTCGGTTTTAAACGTGATTTCACTGGAATTTCTGTCAAACGCAAGACACGAGATATGCTGTTAAAGAATTGAGTATACAGAATGCAAACAAACGCTTCCCTACAAGTGAATCGCCTAACCATTCAAAACAGTACTAAAAACTGAATAGAATGCAGTTTTCACTCAGATGAAAGACGTATGCTTTCCTTCTTAAGAAGTGTTTTCAAAGACATTCACAGAGTGATTCTACGAAGCCTTTTTACTGACGTTCGGTTTTAAACGTGATTTCACTGGAATTTCGGTCAAACGCAAGACACGAGGTTTGCTGTTAAAGAATTGAGTATACAGAATGCAAACAAACGCTTCCCTACAAGTGAATCGCCTAACCATTCAAAACAGTACTAAAAACTGAATAGAATGCAGTTTTCACTCAGATGAAAGACGTATGCTTTCCTTCTGAAGAAGTGTTTTCAAAGACATTCACAGAGTGATTCTACGAAGCCTTTTTACTGACGTTCGGTTTTAAACGTGATTTCACTGGAATTTCTGTCAAACGCAAGGCACGAGGTTTGCTGTTAAAGAATTGAGGATACAGAATGCAAACAAACGCTCCCCTACAAGTCAATCGCCTAACCATTCAACACAGTACTAAAAACTGAATAGAATGCAGTTTTCACTCAGATGAAAGACGTATGCTTTCCTTCTTAAGAAGTGTTTTCAAAGACATTCACAGAGTGATTCTACGAAGCCTTTTTACTGACGTTCGGTTTTAAACGTGATTTCACTGGAATTTCTGTCAAACGCAAGGCACGAGGTTTGCTGTTAAAGAATTGAGTGTACAGAATGCAAACAAACGCTTCCCTACAAGTGAATCGCCTAACCATTCAAAACAGTACTAAAAACTGAATAGAATGCAGTTTTCACTCAGATGAAAGACGTATGCTTTCCTTCTTAAGAAGTGTTTTCAAAGACATTCACAGAGTGATTCTACGAAGCCTTTTTACTGACGTTCGGTTTTAAACGTGATTTCACTGGAATTTCTGTCAAACGCAAGACACGAGATGTGCTGTTAAAGAATTGAGTATACAGAATGCAAACAAACGCTTCCCTACAAGTGAATCGCCTAACCATTCAAAACAGTACTAAAAACTGAATAGAATGCAGTTTTCACTCAGATGAAAGACGTATGCTTTCCTTCTTAAGAAGTGTTTTCAAAGACATTCACAGAGTGATTCTACGAAGCCTTTTTACTGACGTTCGGTTTTAAACGTGATTTCACTGGAATTTCGGTCAAACGCAAGACACGAGGTTTGCTGTTAAAGAATTGAGTATACAGAATGCAAACAAACGCTTCCCTACAAGTGAATCGCCTAACCATTCAAAACAGTACTAAAAACTGAATAGAATGCAGTTTTCACTCAGATGAAAGACGTATGCTTTCCTTCTGAAGAAGTGTTTTCAAAGACATTCACAGAGTGATTCTACGAAGCCTTTTTACTGACGTTCGGTTTTAAACGTGATTTCACTGGAATTTCTGTCAAACGCAAGACACGAGGTTTGCTGTTAAAGAATTGAGTATACAGAATGCAAACAAACGCTTCCCTACAAGTGAATTGCCTAAGCATTCAAAACAGTACTATAAACTGAAAAGAATGCAGTTTTCACTCAGATGAAAGACGTATGCTTTCCTTCTTAAGAAGTGTTTTCAAAGACATTCACAGAGTGATTCTACGAAGCCTTTTTACTGACGTTCGGTTTTAAATGTGATTTCACTGGAATTTCTGTCAAACGAAAGACACGAGGTTTGCTGTTAAAGAATTGAATAAACAGAATGCAAACAAACGCTTCCCTACAAGTGAATCGCCTAACCATTCAAAACAGTACTAAAAACTGAATAGAATGCAGTTTTCACTCAGATGAAAGACATATGCTTTCCTTCTTAAGAAGTGTTTTCAAAGACATTCACAGAGTGATTCTATGAAGCCTTTTTACTGACGTTCGGTTTTAAATGTGATTTCACTGGAATTTCTGTCAAAAGCAAGACACGAGGTTTGCTGTTAAAGAATTGAGTATACAGAATGCAAACAAACGCTTCCCTACAAGTGAATCGCCTAACCATTCAAAAGAGTAGTAAAAACTGAATAGAATGCAGTTTTCACTCAGATGAAAGACGTATGCTTTCCTTCTTAAGAAGTGTTTTTAAAGACATTCACAGAGTGATTCTACGAAGCCTTTTTACTGAGGTTGGCTTTTAAACGTGATTTCACTGGAATTTCTGTCAAACGCAAGACACGAGATTTGCTGTTAAAGAATTGAGTATACAGAATGCAAACAAAGGCTTCCCTACAAGTGAATCGCCTAACCATTCAAAACAGTACTAAAAACTGAATAGAATGCAGTTTTCACTCAGATGAAAGACGTGTGCTTTCCTTCTTAAGAAGTGTTTTCAACGACATTCACAGAGTGATTCTACGAAGCCTTTTTACTGACGTTCGGTTTTAAACGTGATTTCACTGGAATTTCTGTCAAAAGCAGGACACGAGGTTTGCTGTTAAAGAATTGAGTGTACGGAATGCAAACAAACGCTTCCCTACAAGTGAATCGCCTAACCATTCAAAACAGTACTAAAAACTGAATAGAATGCAGTTTTCACTCAGATGAAAGACGTATGCTTTCCTTCTTAAGAAGTGTTTTCAAAGACATTCACAGAGTGATTCTACGAAGCCTTTTTACTGACGTTCGGTTTTAAATGTGATTTCACTGGAATTTCTGTCAAACGAAAGACACGAGGTTTGCTGTTAAAGAATTGAATATACAGAATGCAAACAAACGCTTCCCTACAAGTGAATCGCCTAACCATTCAATACAGTACTAAAAACTGAATAGAATGCAGTTTTCACTCAGATGAAAGACGTATGCTTTCCTTCTTAAGAAGTGTTTTCAAAGACATTCACAGAGTGATTCTACGAAGCCTTTTTACTGAGGTTGGCTTTTAAACGTGATTTCACTGGAATTTCTGTCAAACGCAAGACACGAGATTTGCTGTTAAAGAATTGAGTATACAGAATGCAAACAAACGCTTCCCTACAAATGAATCGCCTAACCATTCAAAACAGTACTAAAAACTGAATAGAATGCAGTTTTCACTCAGATGAAAGACGTATGCTTTCCTTCTTAAGAAGTGTTTTCAAAGACATTCACAGAGTGATTCTACGAAGCCTTATTACTGACGTTCGGTTTTAAATGTGATTTCACTGGAATTTCTGTCAAACGCAAGAAACGAGGTTTGCTGTTAAAGAATTGAATAAACAGAATGCAAACAAACGCTTCCCTACAAGTGAATCGCCTAACCATTCAAAACAGTAGTAAAAACTGAATAGAATGCAGTTTTCACTCAGATTAAAGACGTATGCTTTCCTTCTTAAGAAGTGTTTTCAAAGACATTCACAGAGTGATTCTACGAAGCCTTTTTACTGAGGTTGGGTTTTAAACGTGATTTCACTGGAATTTCTGTCAAACGCAAGACATGAGATTTGCTGTTAAAGAATTGAGTATACAGAATGCAAACAAACGCTTCCCTACAAGTGAATCGCCTAACCATTCAAAACAGTACTAAAAACTGAATAGAATGCAGTTTTCACTCAGATGAAAGACGTATGCTTTCCTTCTTAAGAAGTGTTTTCAAAGACATTCACAGAGTGATTTTACGAAGCCTTTTTACTGACGTTCGGTTTTAAACGTGATTTCACTGGAATTTCTGTCAAACGCAAGACACGACGTTTGCTGTTAAAGAATTGAGTATACAGAATGCAAACAAACGCTTCCCTACAAGTGAATCGCCTAAGCATTCAAAACAGTACTAAAAACTGAATAGAATGCAGTTTTCACTCAGATGATAGACGTATGCTTTCCTTCTTAAGAAGTGTTTTCAAAGACATTCACAGAGTGATTCTACGAAGCCTTTTTACTGACGTTCGGTTTTAAACGTGATTTCACTGGAATTTCTGTCAAACGCAAGACACGAGGTTTGCTGTTAAAGAATTGAGTGTACAGAATGCAAACTAACGCTTCCCTACAAGTGAATCGCCTAACCATTCAAAACAGTACTAAAAACTGAATAGAATGCAGTTTTCACTCAGATGAAAGACGTATGCTTTCCTTCTTAAGAAGTGTTTTCAAAGACATTCACAGAGTGATTCTACGAAGCCTTTTTACTGACGTTCGGTTTTAAACGTGATTTCACTGGAATTTCTGTCAAACGCAAGACACGAGGTTTGCTGTTAAAGAATTGAGTATACAGAATGCAAACAAAAGCTTCCCTACAAGTGAATCGCCTAACCATTCAAAACAGTACTAAAAACTGAATAGAATGCAGTTTTCACTCAGATGAAAGACGTATGCTTTCCTTCTTAAGAAGTGTTTTCATAGACATTCACAGAGTGATTCTACGAAGCCTTTTTACTGACTTTCGGTTTTAAACGTGATTTCACTGGAATTTCTTTCAAACGCAAGACACGAGGTTTGCTGTTAAAGAATTGAGTGTACAGAATGCAAACAATCGCTTCCCTACAAGTGAATCGCCTAACCATTCAAAACAGTACTAAAAACTGAATAGAATGCAGTTTTCACTCAGATGAAAGACGTATGCTTTCCTTCTTAAGAAGTGTTTTCAAAGACATTCACAGAGTGATTCTACGAAGCCTTTTTACTGACGTTCGGTTTTAAACGTGATTTCACTGGAATTTCTGTCAAACGCAAGACACGAGGTTTGCTGTTAAAGAATTGAGTATACAGAATGCAAACAAACGCTTCCCTACAAGTGAATCGCCTAACCATTCAAAACAGTACTAAAAACTGAATAGAATGCAGTTTTCACTCAGATGAAAGACGCATGCTTTCCTTCTTAAGAAGTGTTTTCAAAGACATTCACAGAGTGATTCTACAAAGCCTTTTTACTGACGTTCGGTTTTAAACGTGATTTCACTGGAATTTCTGTCAAACGCAAGACATGAGATTTGCTGTTAAAGAATTGAGTATACAGAATGCAAACAAACGCTTCCCTACAAGTGAATCGCCTAACCATTCAAAACAGTACTAAAAACGGAATAGAATGCAGTTTTCACTCAGATGAAAAATGTATGCTTTCCTTCTTAAGAAGTGTTTTCAAAGACATTCACAGAGTGATTCTACGAAGCCTTTTTACTGACGTTCGGTTTTAAACGTGATTTCACTGGAATTTCTGTCAAACGCAAGACATGAGGTTTGCTGTTAAAGAATTGAGTATACAGAATGCAAACAAACGCTTCCCTACAAGTGAATCGCCTAACCATTCAACATAGTACTAAAAACTGAATAGAATGCAGTTTTCACTCAGATGAAAGACGTATGCTTTCCTTCTTAAGAAGTGTTTTCAAAGACATTCACAGAGTGATTCTACGCAGCCTTTTTACTGACGTTCGGTTTTAAACGTGATTTCACTGGAATTTCTGTCAAACGCAAGACACGAGATTTGCTGTTAAAGAATTGAGTATAAAGAATGCAAACAAAGTCTTCCCTACAAGTGAATCGCCTAACCATTCAAAACAGTACTAAAAACTGAATAGAATGCAGTTTTCACTCAGATGAAAGACGTATGCTTTCCTTCTTAAGAAGTGTTTTCAAAGACATTCACAGAGTGATTCTACGAAGCCTTTTTACTGACGTTCGGTTTTAAACGTGATTTCACTGGAATTTCTGTCAAACGCAAGACACGACGTTTGCTGTTAAAGAATTGAGTGTACAGAATGCAAACAAACGCTTCCCTACAAGTGAATCGCCTAACCATTCAAAACAGTACTAAAAACTGAATAGAATGCAGTTTTCACTCAGATGAAAGACGTATGCTTTCCTTCTTAAGAAGTGTTTTCAAAGACATTCACAGAGTGATTCTACGAAGCCTTTTTACTGACGTTCGGTTTTAAACGTGATTTCACTGGAATTTCTGTCAAACGCAAGACACGAGGTTTGCTGTTAAAGAATTGAGTATACAGAATGCAAACAAACGCTTCCCTACAAGTGAATCGCCTAACCATTCAAAACAGTACTAAAAACTGAATAGAATGCAGTTTTCACTCAGATGAAAGACGTATGCTTTCCTTCTTAAGAAGTGTTTTCAAAGACATTCACAGAGTGATTCTACAAAGCCTTTTTACTGACGTTCGGTTTTAAACGTGATTTCACTGGAATTTCTGTCAAACGCAAGACATGAGATTTGCTGTTAAAGAATTGAGTATACAGAATGCAAACAAACGCTTCCCTACAAGTGAATCGCCTAACCATTCAAAACAGTACTAAAAACGGAATAGAATGCAGTTTTCACTCAGATGAAAAACGTATGCTTTCCTTCTTAAGAAGTGTTTTCAAAGACATTCACAGAGTGATTCTACGAAGCCTTTTTACTGACGTTCGGTTTTAAACGTGATTTCACTGGAATTTCTGTCAAACGCAAGACATGAGGTTTGCTGTTAAAGAATTGAGTATACAGAATGCAAACAAACGCTTCCCTACAAGTGAATCGCCTAACCATTCAACATAGTACTAAAAACTGAATAGAATGCAGTTTTCACTCAGATGAAAGACGTATGCTTTCCTTCTTAAGAAGTGTTTTCAAAGACATTCACAGAGTGATTCTATGAAGCCTTTTTACTGACGTTCGGTTTTAAACGTGATTTCACTGGAATTTCTGTCAAACGCAAGACACGAGATTTGCTGTTAAAGAATTGAGTATAAAGAATGCAAACAAAGTCTTCCCTACAAGTGAATCGCCTAACCATTCAAAACAGTACTAAAAACTGAATAGAATGCAGTTTTCACTCAGATGAAAGACGTATGCTTTCCTTCTTAAGAAGTGTTTTCAAAGACATTCACAGAGTGATTCTACGAAGCCTTTTTACTGACGTTCGGTTTTAAACGTGATTTCACTGGAATTTCTGTCAAACGCAAGACACGAGGTTTGCTGTTAAAGAATTGAGTGTACAGAATGCAAACAAACGCTTCCCTACAAGTGAATTGCCTAAGCATTCAAAACAGTACTAAAAACTGAATAGAATGCAGTTTTCACTCAGATGATAGACGTATGCTTTCCTTCTTAAGAAGTGTTTTCAAAGACATTCACAGAGTGATTCTACGAAGCCTTTTTACTGACGTTCGGTTTTAAACGTGATTTCACTGGAATTTCTGTCAAACGCAAGACATGAGGTTTGCTGTTAAAGAATTGAGTATACAGAATGCAAACAAACGCTTCCCTACAAGTGAATCGCCTAACCATTCAACATAGTACTAAAAACTGAATAGAATGCAGTTTTCACTCAGATGAAAGACGTATGCTTTCCTTCTTAAGAAGTGTTTTCAAAGACATTCACAGAGTGATTCTACGCAGCCTTTTTACTGACGTTCGGTTTTAAACGTGATTTCACTGGAATTTCTGTCAAACGCAAGACACGAGATTTGCTGTTAAAGAATTGAGTATAAAGAATGCAAACAAAGTCTTCCCTACAAGTGAATCGCCTAACCATTCAAAACAGTACTAAAAACTGAATAGAATGCAGTTTTCACTCAGATGAAAGACGTATGCTTTCCTTCTTAAGAAGTGTTTTCAAAGACATTCACAGAGTGATTCTACGAAGCCTTTTTACTGACGTTCGGTTTTAAACGTGATTTCACTGGAATTTCTGTCAAACGCAAGACACGACGTTTGCTGTTAAAGAATTGAGTGTACAGAATGCAAACAAACGCTTCCCTACAAGTGAATCGCCTAACCATTCAAAACAGTACTAAAAACTGAATAGAATGCAGTTTTCACTCAGATGAAAGACGTATGCTTTCCTTCTTAAGAAGTGTTTTCAAAGACATTCACAGAGTGATTCTACGAAGCCTTTTTACTGACGTTCGGTTTTAAACGTGATTTCACTGGAATTTCTGTCAAACGCAAGACACGAGGTTTGCTGTTAAAGAATTGAGTATACAGAATGCAAACAAACGCTTCCCTACAAGTGAATCGCCTAACCATTCAAAACAGTACTAAAAACTGAATAGAATGCAGTTTTCACTCAGATGAAAGACGTATGCTTTCCTTCTTAAGAAGTGTTTTCAAAGACATTCACAGAGTGATTCTACAAAGCCTTTTTACTGACGTTCGGTTTTAAACGTGATTTCACTGGAATTTCTGTCAAACGCAAGACATGAGATTTGCTGTTAAAGAATTGAGTATACAGAATGCAAACAAACGCTTCCCTACAAGTGAATCGCCTAACCATTCAAAACAGTACTAAAAACGGAATAGAATGCAGTTTTCACTCAGATGAAAAACGTATGCTTTCCTTCTTAAGAAGTGTTTTCAAAGACATTCACAGAGTGATTCTACGAAGCCTTTTTACTGACGTTCGGTTTTAAACGTGATTTCACTGGAATTTCTGTCAAACGCAAGACATGAGGTTTGCTGTTAAAGAATTGAGTATACAGAATGCAAACAAACGCTTCCCTACAAGTGAATCGCCTAACCATTCAACATAGTACTAAAAACTGAATAGAATGCAGTTTTCACTCAGATGAAAGACGTATGCTTTCCTTCTTAAGAAGTGTTTTCAAAGACATTCACAGAGTGATTCTACGAAGCCTTTTTACTGACGTTCGGTTTTAAACGTGATTTCACTGGAATTTCTGTCAAACGCAAGACACGAGATTTGCTGTTAAAGAATTGAGTATAAAGAATGCAAACAAAGTCTTCCCTACAAGTGAATCGCCTAACCATTCAAAACAGTACTAAAAACTGAATAGAATGCAGTTTTCACTCAGATGAAAGACGTATGCTTTCCTTCTTAAGAAGTGTTTTCAAAGACATTCACAGAGTGATTCTACGAAGCCTTTTTACTGACGTTCGGTTTTAAACGTGATTTCACTGGAATTTCTGTCAAACGCAAGACACGAGGTTTGCTGTTAAAGAATTGAGTGTACAGAATGCAAACAAACGCTTCCCTACAAGTGAATTGCCTAAGCATTCAAAACAGTACTAAAAACTGAATAGAATGCAGTTTTCACTCAGATGATAGACGTATGCTTTCCTTCTTAAGAAGTGTTTTCAAAGACATTCACAGAGTGATTCTACGAAGCCTTTTTACTGACGTTCGGTTTTAAACGTGATTTCACTGGAATTTCTGTCAAACGCAAGACACGAGGTTTGCTGTTAAAGAATTGAGTGTACAGAATGCAAACAAATGCTTCCCTACAAGTGAATCGCCTAACCATTCAAAACAGTACTAAAAACTGAATAGAATGCAGTTTTCACTCAGATGAAAGACGTATGCTTTCCTTCTTAAGAAGTGTTTTCAAAGACATTCACAGAGTGATTCTATGAAGCCTTTTTACTGACGTTCGGTTTTAAACGTGATTTCACTGGAATTTCTGTCAAACGCAAGACACGAGGTTTGCTGTTAAAGAATTGAGTGTACAGAATGCAAACAAACGCTTCCCTACAAGTGAATCGCCTAAGCATTCAAAACAGTACTAAAAACTGAATAGAATGCAGTTTTCACTCAGATGATAGACGTATGCTTTCCTTCTTAAGAAGTGTTTTCAAAGACATTCACAGAGTGATTCTAGGAAGCCTTTTTACTGAGGTTGGCTTTTAAACGTGATTTCACTGGAATTTCTTTCAAACGCAAGA
This sequence comes from Phyllotis vaccarum, assembly GCA_033318265.1. NCBI lineage: Eukaryota > Metazoa > Chordata > Mammalia > Rodentia > Cricetidae > Phyllotis > Phyllotis vaccarum. The sequence goes on from JARWLC010000017.1 coordinate 63,486,398, forward strand.
CACGAGGTTTGCTGTTAAAGAATTGAGAATACAGAATGCAAACAAACGCTTCCATACAAGTGAATCGCCTAACCATTCAAAACAGTACTAAAAACTGAATAGAATGCAGTTTTCACTCAGATGAAAGACGTATGCTTTCCTTCTTAAGAAGTGTTTTCAAAGACATTCACAGAGTGATTCTACGAAGCCCTTTTACTGACATTCGGTTTTAAACGTGATTTCACTGGAATTTCTGTCAAACGCAAGACACGAGGTTTGCTGTTAAAGAATTGAGTATACAGAATGCAAACAAATGCTTCCCTACAAGTGAATCGCCTAACCATTCAAAACAGTACTAAAAACTGAATAGAATGCAGTTTTCACTCAGATGAAAGACGTATGCTTTCCTTCTTAAGAAGTGTTTTCAAAGACATTCACAGAGTGATTCTACGAAGCCTTTTTACTGAGGTTGGCTTTTAAACGTGATTTCACTGGAATTTCTGTCAAACGCAAGACACGAGGTTTGCTGTTAAAGAATTGAGAATACAGAATGCAAACAAACGCTTCCATACAAGTGAATCGCCTAACCATTCAAAACAGTACTAAAAACTGAATAGAATGCAGTTTTCACTCAGATGAAAGACGTATGCTTTCCTTCTTAAGAAGTGTTTTCAAAGACATTCACAGAGTGATTCTACGAAGCCCTTTTACTGACATTCGGTTTTAAACGTGATTTCACTGGAATTTCTGTCAAACGCAAGACACGAGGTTTGCTGTTAAAGAATTGAGTATACAGAATGCAAACAAATGCTTCCCTACAAGTGAATCGCCTAACCATTCAAAACAGTACTAAAAACTGAATAGAATGCAGTTTTCACTCAGATGAAAGACGTATGCTTTCCTTCTTAAGAAGTGTTTTCAAAGACATTCACAGAGTGATTCTCCGAAGCCTTTTTACTGACGTTCGGTTTTAAACGTGATTTCACTGGAATTTCTGTCAAACGCAAGACACAAGGTTTGCTGTTAAAGAATTGAGTATACAGAATGCAAACAAACGCTTCCCTACAAGTGAATCGCCTAACCATTCAACACAGTACTAAAAACTGAATAGAATGCAGTTTTCACTCAGATGAAAGACGTATGCTTTACTTCTTAGGAAGTGTTTTCAAAGACATTCACAGAGTGATTCTACGAAGCCTTTTTACTGACGTTGGCTTTTAAACGTGATTTCACTGGAATTTCTGTGAAACGCAAGACACGAGGTTTGCTGTTAAAGAATTGAGAATACAGAATGCAAACAAACGCTTCCCTACAAGTGAATCGCCTAACCATTCAAAACACTACTAAAAACTGAATAGAATGCAGTTTTCACTCAGATGAAAGACGTATGCTTTCCTTCTTAAGAAGTGTTTTCAAAGACATTCACAGAGTGATTCTACGAAGCCTTTTTACTGACGTTCGGTTTTAAACGTGATTTCACTGGAATTTCTGTCAAACGCAAGACATGAGATTTGCTGTTAAAGAATTGAGTATACAGAATGCAAACAAACGCTTCCCTACAAGTGAATCGCCTAACCATTCAAATCAGTACTAAAAACGGAATAGAATGCAGTTTTCACTCAGAGGAAAGACGTATGCTTTCCTTCTTAAGAAGTGTTTTCAAAGACATTCACAGAGTGATTCTACGAAGCCTTTTTACTGACGTTCGGTTTTAAACGTGATTTCACTGGAATTTCTGTCAAACGCAAGACACGAGGTTTGCTGTTAAAGAATTGAGTATACAGAATGCAAACAAACGCTTCCCTACAAGTGAATCGCCTAACCATTCAACATAGTACTAAAAACTGAATAGAATGCAGTTTTCACTCAGATGAAAGACGTATGCTTTCCTTCTTAAGAAGTGTTTTCAAAGACATTCACAGAGTGATTCTACGAAGCCTTTTTACTGACGTTCGGTTTTAAATGTGATTTCACTGGAATTTCTGTCAAACGCAAGACACGAGCTTTGCTGTTAAAGAATTGAGTATACAGAATGCAAACAAACGCTTCCCTACAAGTGAATCGCCTAACCATTCAAAACAGTACTAAAAACTGAATAGAATGCAGTTTTCACTCAGATGAAAGACGTATGCTTTCCTTCTTAAGAAGTGTTTTCAAAGACATTCACAGAGTGAATCTATGAAGCCTTTTTACTGACGTTCGGTTTTAAACGTGATTTCACTGGAATTTCTGTCAAACGCAAGACAGAGATTTGCTATTGAAGAATTGAAGATACAGATTGCAAACAAACACTTTCCCACAAGTGAATCGCCTAAATATTCACCACAGTTCCAAAAACTGCGTAGAATGCAATTTTCACTCAGATGAAAGACGTTTGCTTTCCTTCTTAAGAAGTGTTTTCAAAGACATTCACAGAGTGATTCTACGAAGCCTTTTTACTGACGTTCGGTTTTAAACGTGATTTCACTGGAATTTCTGTCAAAAGCAAGACACGAGGTTTGCTGTTAAAGAATTGAGTATACAGAATGCAAACAAATGCTTCCCTAAAAGTGAATCGCCTAACCATTCAAAACAGTACTAAAAACTGAATAGAATGCAGTTTTCACTCAGATGAAAGACGTATGCTTTCCTTCTTAAGAAGTGTTTTCAAAGACATTCACAGAGTGATTCTCCGAAGCCTTTTTACTGACGTTCGGTTTTAAACGTGATTTCACTGGAATTTCTGTCAAACGCAAGACACAATTTTGCTGTTAAAGAATTGAGTATACAGAATGCAAACAAACGCTTCCCTACAAGTGAATCGCCTAACCATTCAACACAGTACTAAAAACTGAATAGAATGCAGTTTTCACTCAGATGAAAGACGTATGCTTTACTTCTTAGGAAGTGTTTTCAAAGACATTCACAGAGTGATTCTACGAAGCCTTTTTACTGACGTTGGCTTTTAAACGTGATTTCACTGGAATTTCTGTGAAACGCAAGACACGAGGTTTGCTGTTAAAGAATTGAGAATACAGAATGCAAACAAACGCTTCCCTACAAGTGAATCGCCTAACCATTCAAAACACTACTAAAAACTGAATAGAATGCAGTTTTCACTCAGATGAAAGACGTATGCTTTCCTTCTTAAGAAGTGTTTTCAAAGACATTCACAGAGTGATTCTACGAAGCCTTTTTACTGACGTTCGGTTTTAAACGTGATTTCACTGGAATTTCTGTCAAACGCAAGACATGAGATTTGCTGTTAAAGAATTGAGTATACAGAATGCAAACAAACGCTTCCCTACAAGTGAATCGCCTAACCATTCAAAACAGTACTAAAAACGGAATAGAATGCAGTTTTCACTCAGAGGAAAGACGTATGCTTTCCTTCTTAAGAAGTGTTTTCAAAGACATTCACAGAGTGATTCTACGAAGCCTTTTTACTGACGTTCGGTTTTAAACGTGATTTCACTGGAATTTCTGTCAAACGCAAGACACGAGGTTTGCTGTTAAAGAATTGAGTATACAGAATGCAAACAAACGCTTCCCTACAAGTGAATCGCCTAACCATTCAACATAGTACTAAAAACTGAATAGAATGCAGTTTTCACTCAGATGAAAGACGTATGCTTTCCTTCTTAAGAAGTGTTTTCAAAGACATTCACAGAGTGATTCTACGAAGCCTTTTTACTGACGTTCGGTTTTAAATGTGATTTCACTGGAATTTCTGTCAAACGCAAGACACGAGGTTTGCTGTTAAAGAATTGAGTATACAGAATGCAAACAAACGCTTCCCTACAAGTGAATCGCCTAACCATTCAAAACAGTACTAAAAACTGAATAGAATGCAGTTTTCACTCAGATGAAAGACGTATGCTTTCCTTCTTAAGAAGTGTTTTCAAAGACATTCACAGAGTGATTCTACAAAGCCTTTTTACTGACGTTCGGTTTTAAACGTGATTTCACTGGAATTTCTGTCAAACGCAAGACATGAGATTTGCTGTTAAAGAATTGAGTATACAGAATGCAAACAAACGCTTCCCTACAAGTGAATCGCCTAACCATTCAAAACAGTACTAAAAACGGAATAGAATGCAGTTTTCACTCAGATGAAAGACGTATGCTTTCCTTCTTAAGAAGTGTTTTCAAAGACATTCACAGAGTGATTCTACGAAGCCTTTTTACTGACGTTCGGTTTTAAACGTGATTTCACTGGAATTTCTGTCAAACGCAAGACATGAGGTTTGCTGTTAAAGAATTGAGTATACAGAATGCAAACAAACGCTTCCCTACAAGTGAATCGCCTAACCATTCAACATAGTACTAAAAACTGAATAGAATGCAGTTTTCACTCATGTGAAAGACGTATGCTTTCCTTCTTAAGAAGTGTTTTCAAAGACATTCACAGAGTGATTCTACGAAGCCTTTTTACTGACGTTCGGTTTTAAACGTGATTTCACTGGAATTTCTGTCAAACGCAAGACACGAGATTTGCTGTTAAAGAATTGAGTATAAAGAATGCAAACAAAGGCTTCCCTACAAGTGAATCGCCTAACCATTCAAAACAGTACTAAAAACTGAATAGAATGCAGTTTTCACTCAGATGAAAGACGTATGCTTTCCTTCTTAAGAAGTGTTTTCAAAGACATTCACAGAGTGATTCTACGAAGCCTTTTTACTGACGTTCGGTTTTAAACGTGATTTCACTGGAATTTCTGTCAAACGCAAGACACGAGGTTTGCTGTTAAAGAATTGAGTGTACAGAATGCAAACAAACGCTTCCCTACAAGTGAATTGCCTAAGCATTCAAAACAGTACTAAAAACTGAATAGAATGCAGTTTTCACTCAGATGATAGACGTATGCTTTCCTTCTTAAGAAGTGTTTTCAAAGACATTCACAGAGTGATTCTACGAAGCCTTTTTACTGACGTTCGGTTTTAAACGTGATTTCACTGGAATTTCTGTCAAACGCAAGACACGAGGTTTGCTGTTAAAGAATTGAGTGTACAGAATGCAAACAAACGCTTCCCTACAAGTGAATCGCCTAACCATTCAAAACAGTACTAAAAACTGAATAGAATGCAGTTTTCACTCAGATGAAAGACGTATGCTTTCCTTCTTAAGAAGTGTTTTCAAAGACATTCACAGAGTGATTCTACGAAGCCTTTTTATTGACGTTCGGTTTTAAACGTGATTTCACTGGAATTTCTGTCAAATGCAAGACACGAGGTTTGCTGTTAAAGAATTGAGTGTACAGAATGCAAACAAACGCTTCCCTACAAGTGAATCGCCTAACCATTCAAAACAGTACTAAAAACTGAATAGAATGCAGTTTTCACTCAGAGGATAGACGTATGCTTTCCTTCTTAAGAAGTGTTTTCAAAGACATTCACAGAGTGATTCTACGAAGCCTTTTTACTGAGGTTGGCTTTTAAACGTGATTTCACTGGAATTTCTGTCAAACGCAAGACACGAGGTTTGCTGTTAAAGAATTGAGAATACAGAATGCAAACAAACGCTTCCATACAAGTGAATCGCCTAACCATTCAAAACAGTACTAAAAACTGAATAGAATGCAGTTTTCACTCAGATGAAAGACGTATGCTTTCCTTCTTAAGAAGTGTTTTCAAAGACATTCACAGAGTGATTCTACGAAGCCCTTTTACTGACATTCGGTTTTAAACGTGATTTCACTGGAATTTCTGTCAAACGCAAGACACGAGGTTTGCTGTTAAAGAATTGAGTATACAGAATGCAAACAAATGCTTCCCTACAAGTGAATCGCCTAACCATTCAAAACAGTACTAAAAACTGAATAGAATGCAGTTTTCACTCAGATGAAAGACGTATGCTTTCCTTCTTAAGAAGTGTTTTCAAAGACATTCACAGAGTGATTCTATGAAGCCTTTTTACTGAGGTTGGCTTTTAAACGTGATTTCACTGGAATTTCTGTCAAACGCAAGACACGAGGTTTGCTGTTAAAGAATTGAGAATACAGAATGCAAACAAACGCTTCCATACTAGTGAATCGCCTAACCATTCAAAACAGTACTAAAAACTGAATAGAATGCAGTTTTCACTCAGATGAAAGACGTATGCTTTCCTTCTTAAGAAGTGTTTTCAAAGACATTCACAGAGTGATTCTACGAAGCCCTTTTACTGACAATCGGTTTTAAACGTGATTTCACTGGAATTTCTGTCAAACGCAAGACACGAGGTTTGCTGTTAAAGAATTGAGTATACAGAATGCAAACAAATGCTTCCCTACAAGTGAATCGCCTAACCATTCAAAACAGTACTAAAAACTGAATAGAATGCAGTTTTCACTCAGATGAAAGACGTATGCTTTCCTTCTTAAGAAGTGTTTTCAAAGACATTCACAGAGTGATTCTACGAAGCCTTTTTACTGACGTTCGGTTTTAAACGTGATTTCACTGGAATTTCTGTCAAACGCAAGACACGAGGTTTGCTGTTAAAGAATTGAGTATACAGAATGCAAACAAACGCTTCCCTACAAGTGAATCGCCTAACCATTCAACACAGTACTAAAAACTGAATAGAATGCAGTATTCACTCAGATGAAAGACGTATGATTTACTTCTTAGGAAGTGTTTTCAAAGACATTCACAGAGTGATTCTACGAAGCCTTTTTACTGACGTTGGCTTTTAAACGTAATTTCACTGGAATTTCTGTCAAACGCAAGACACGAGGTTTGCTGTTAAAGAATTGAGAATACAGAATGCAAACAAACGCTTCCCTACAAGTGAATCGCCTAACCATTCAAAACACTACTAAAAACTGAATAGAATGCAGTTTTCACTCAGATGAAAGACGTATGCTTTCCTTCTTAAGAAGTGTTTTCAAAGACATTCACAGAGTGATTCTACGAAGCCTTTTTACTGAAGTTCGGTTTTAAACGTGATTTCACTGGAATTTCTGTCAAACGCAAGACATGAGATTTGCTGTTAAAGAATTGAGTATACAGAATGCAAACAAACGCTTCCCTACAAGTGAATCGCCTAACCATTCAAAACAGTACTAAAAACGGAATAGAATGCAGTTTTCACTCAGATGAAAGACATATGCTTTCCTTCTTAAGAAGTGTTTTCAAAGACATTCACAGAGTGATTCTACGAAGCCTTTTTACTGACGTTCGGTTTTAAACGTGATTTCACTGGAATTTCTGTCAAACGCAAGACACGAGGTTTGCTGTTAAAGAATTGAGTATACAGAATGCAAACAAACGCTTCCCTACAAGTGAATCGCCTAACCATTCAACATAGTACTAAAAACTGAATAGAATGCAGTTTTCACTCAGATGAAAGACGTATGCTTTCCTTCTTAAGAAGTGTTTTCAAAGACATTCACAGAGTGATTCTACGAAGCCTTTTTACTGACGTTCGGTTTTAAATGTGATTTCACTGGAATTTCTGTCAAACGCAAGACACGAGGTTTGCTGTTAAAGAATTGAGTATACAGAATGCAAACAAACGCTTCCCTACAAGTGAATCGCCTAACCATTCAAAACAGTACTAAAAACTGAATAGAATGCAGTTTTCACTCAGATGAAAGACGTATGCTTTCCTTCTTAAGAAGTGTTTTCAAAGACATTCACAGAGTGAATCTATGAAGCCTTTTTACTGACGTTCGGTTTTAAACGTGATTTCACTGGAATTTCTGTCAAACGCAAGACACAAGGTTTGCTGTTAAAGAATTGAGTATACAGAATGCAAACAAACGCTTCCCTACAAGTGAATCGCCTAACCATTCAAAACACTACTAAAAACGGAATAGAATGCAGTTTTCACTCAGATGAAAGACGTATGCTTTCCTTCTTAAGAAGTGTTTTCAAAGACATTCACAGAGTGATTCTACGAAGCCTTTTTACTGACGTTCGGTTTTAAACGTGATTTCACTGGAATTTCTGTCAAACGCAAGACAGAGATTTGCTATTGAAGAATTGAAGATACAGAATGCAAACAAACACTTTCCCACAAGTGAATCGCCTAAATATTCACCACAGTTCCAAAAACTGCGTAGAATGCAATTTTCACTCAGATGAAAGACGTATGCTTTCCTTCTTAAGAAGTGTTTTCAAAGACATTCACAGAGTGATTCTACGAAGCCTTTTTACTGACGTTCGGTTTTAAACGTGATTTCACTGGAATTTCTGTCAAAAGCAAGACACGAGCTTTGCTGTTAAAGAATTGAGTGTACAGAATGCAAACAAACGCTTCCCTACAAGTGAATCGCCTAAGCATTCAAAACAGTACTAAAAACTGAATAGAATGCAGTTTTCACTCAGATGATAGACGTATGCTTTCCTTCTTAAGAAGTGTTTTCAAATACATTCACAGAGTGATTCTAAGAAGCCTTTTTACTCACGTTCGGTTTTAAACGTGATTTCACTGGAATTTCTGTCAAACGCAAGACACGAGGTTTGCTGTTAAAGAATTGAGTGTACAGAATGCAAACAAACGCTTCCCTACAAGTGAATCGCCTAACCATTCAAAACAGTACTAAAAACTGAATAGAATGCAGTTTTCACTCAGATGAAAGACGTATGCTTTCCTTCTTAAGAAGTGTTTTCAAAGACATTCACAGAGTGATTCTACGAAGCCTTTTTACTGACGTTCGGTTTTAAACGTGATTTCACTGGAATTTCTGTCAAACGCAAGACACGAGGTTTGCTGTTAAAGAATTGAGTATACAGAATGCAAACAAACGCTTCCCTACAAGTGAATCGCCTAACCATTCAAAACAGTACTAAAAATTGAATAGAATGCAGTTTTCACTCAGATGAAAGACGTATGCTTTCCTTCTTAAGAAGTGTTTTCAAAGACATTCACAGAGTGATTCTACGAAGCCTTTTTACTGACTTTCGGTTTTAAACGTGATTTCACTGGAATTTCTGTCAAACGCAAGACACGAGGTTTGCTGTTAAAGAATTGAGTGTACAGAATGCAAACAAACGCTTCCCTACAAGTGAATCGCCTAACCATTCAAAACAGTACTAAAAATTGAATAGAATGCAGTTTTCACTCAGATGAAAGACGTATGCTTTCCTTCTTAAGAAGTGTTTTCAAAGACATTCACAGAGTGATTCTACGAAGCCTTTTTACTGACGTTCGGTTTTAAACGTGATTTCACTGGAATTTCTGTCAAATGCAAGACACGAGAAGTGCTGTTAAAGAATTGAGTATACAGAATGCAAACAAATGCTTCCCTACAAGTGAATCGCCTAACCATTCAAAACAGTAGTAAAAACTGAATAGAATGCAGTTTTCACTCAGATGAAAGACGTATGCTTTCCTTCTTAAGAAGTGTTTTCAAAGACATTCACAGTGTGATTCTACGAAGCCTTTTTACTGACGTTCGGTTTTAAACGTGATTTCACTGGAATTTCTGTCAAACGCAAGACACGAGGTTTGCTGTTAAAGAATTGAGTATACAGAATGCAAACAAACGCTTCCCTACAAGTGAATCGCCTAACCATTCAAAACAGTACTAAAAACTGAATAGAATGCAGTTTTCACTCAGATGAAAGACGTATGCTTTCCTTCTTAAGAAGTGTTTTCAAAGACATTCACAGAGTGATTCTACGAAGCCTTTTTACTGACGTTCGGTTTTAAACGTGATTTCACTGGAATTTCTGTCAAACGCAAGACACGAGGTTTGCTGTTAAAGAATTGAGTATACAAAATGCAAACAAACGCTTCCCTACAAGTGAATCACCTAACCATTCAAAACTGTAGTAAAAACTGAATAGAATGCAGTTTTCACTCAGATGAAAGACGTATGCTTTCCTTCTTAAGAAGTGTTTTCAAAGACATTCACAGAGTGATTCTACGAAGACTTTTTACTGAGGTTGGCTTTTAAACATGATTTCACTGGAATTTCTGTCAAACGCAAGACACGAGATTTGCTGTTAAAGAATTGAGTATACAGAATGCAAACAAACGCTTCCCTACAAGTGAATCGCCTAACCATTCAAAACAGTAGTAAAAACTGAATAGAATGCAGTTTTCACTCAGATGAAAGACGTATGCTTTCCTTCTTAAGAAGTGTTTTCAAAGACATTCACAGAGTGATTCTACGAAGCCTTTTTCCTGACGTTCGGTTTTAAACGTGATTTCACTGGAATTTCTGTCAAAAGCAAGACACGAGGTTTGCTGTTAATGAATTGAGTGTACAGAATGCAAACAAACGCTTCCCTACAAGTGAATCGCCTAAGCATTCAAAACAGTACTAAAAACTGAATAGAATGCAGTTTTCACTCAGATGATAGACGTATGCTTTCCTTCTTAAGAAGTGTTTTCAAAGACATTCACAGAGTGATTCTAAGAAGCCTTTTTACTCACGTTCGGTTTTAAACGTGATTTCACTGGAATTTCTGTCAAACGCAAGACACGAGGTTTGCTGTTAAAGAATTGAGTGTACAGAATGCAAACAAACGCTTCCCTACAAGTGAATCGCCTAACCATTCAAAACAGTACTAAAAACTGAATAGAATGCAGTTTTCACTCAGATGAAAGACGGATGCTTTCCTTCTTAAGAAGTGTTTTCAAAGACATTCACAGAGTGATTCTACGAAGCCTTTTTACTGACATTCGGTTTTAAACGTGATTTCACTGGAATTTCTGTCAAACGCAAGACACGAGGTTTGCTGTTAAAGAATTGAGTATACAGAATGCAAACAAACGCTTCCCTACAAGTGAATCGCCTAAGCATTCAAAACAGTACTAAAAACTGAATAGAATGCAGTTTTCACTCAGATGAAAGACGTATGCTTTCCTTCTTAAGAAGTGTTTTCAAAGACATTCACAGAGTGATTCTACGAAGCCTTTTTACTGACGTTCGGTTTTAAACGTTATTTCACTGGAATTTCTGTCAAACGCAAGACACGAGATTTGCTGTTAAAGAATTGAGTATACAGAATGCAAACAAACGCTTCCCTACAAGTGAATTGCCTAACCATTCAAAACAGTACTAAAAACTGAATAGAATGCAGTTTTCACTCAGATGAAAGACGTACGCTTTCCTTCTTAAGAAGTGTTTTCAAAGACATTCACAGAGTGATTCTACGAAGCCTTTTTACTGACGTTCGGTTTTAAATGTGATTTCACTGGAATTTCTGTCAAACGAAAGACACGAGGTTTGCTGTTAAAGAATTGAATATACAGAATGCAAACAAACGCTTCCCTACGAGTGAATCGCCTAACCATTCAAAACAGTAGTAAAAACTGAATAGAATTCAGTTTTCACTCAGATGAAAGACGTATGCTTTCCTTCTTAAGAAGTGTTTTCAAAGACATTCACAGAGTGATTCTACGAAGCCTTTTTACTGAGGTTGGCTTTTAAACGTGATTTCACTGGAATTTTTGTCAAACGCAAGACACGAGATTTGCTGTTAAAGAATTGAGTATAAAGAATGCAAACAAAGGCTTCCCTAAAAGTGAATCGCCTAACCATTCAAAACAGTTCCAAAAACTGCATAGAATGCAGTTTTCACTCAGATGAAAGACGTATGCTTTCCTTCTTAAGAAGTGTTTTCAAAGACATTCACAGAGTGATTCTACGAAGCCTTTTTACTGACGTTCGGTTTTAAACGTGATTTCACTGGAATTTCTGTCAAACGCAAGACACGAGGTTTGCTGTTAAAGAATTGAGTGTACAGAATGCAAACAAACGCTTCCCTACAAGTGAATCGCCTAACCATTCAAAACAGTACTAAAAACTGAATAGAATGCAGTTTTCACTCAGATGAAAGACGTATGCTTTCCTTCTTAAGAAGTGTTTTCATAGACATTCACAGAGTGATTCTACGAAGCCTTTTTACTGACTTTCGGTTTTAAACGTGATTTCACTGGAATTTCTGTCAAACGCAAGACACGAGGTTTGCTGTTAAAGAATTGAGTGTACAGAATGCAAACAAACGCTTCCCTACAAGTGAATCGCCTAACCATTCAAAACTGTAGTAAAAACTGAATAGAATGCAGTTTTCACTCAGATGAAAGACGTATGCTTTCCTTCTTAAGAAGTGTTTTCAAAGACATTCACAGAGTGATTCTACGAAGCCTTTTTACTGAGGTTGGCTTTTAAACATGATTTCACTGGAATTTCTGTCAAACGCAAGACACGAGATTTGCTGTTAAAGAATTGAGTATACAGAATGCAAACAAACGCTTCCCTACAAGTGAATCGCCTAACCATTCAAAACAGTACTAAAAACTGAATAGAATGCAGTTTTCACTCAGATGAAAGACGTATGCTTTCCTTCTTAAGAAGTGTTTTCAAAGACATTCACAGAGTGATTCTACGAAGCCTTTTTCCTGACGTTCGGTTTTAAACGTGATTTCACTGGAATTTCTGTCAAAAGCAAGACACGAGGTTTGCTGTTAATGAATTGAGTGTACAGAATGCAAACAAACGCTTCCCTACAAGTGAATCGCCTAAGCATTCAAAACAGTACTAAAAACTGAATAGAATGCAGTTTTCACTCAGATGATAGACGTATGCTTTCCTTCTTAAGAAGTGTTTTCAAAGACATTCACAGAGTGATTCTAAGAAGCCTTTTTACTCACGTTCGGTTTTAAACGTGATTTCACTGGAATTTCTGTCAAACGCAAGACACGAGGTTTGCTGTTAAAGAATTGAGTGTACAGAATGCAAACAAACGCTTCCCTACAAGTGAATCGCCTAACCATTCAAAACAGTACTAAAAACTGAATAGAATGCAGTTTTCACTCAGATGAAAGACGGATGCTTTCCTTCTTAAGAAGTGTTTTCAAAGACATTCACAGAGTGATTCTACGAAGCCTTTTTACTGACATTCGGTTTTAAACGTGATTTCACTGGAATTTCTGTCAAACGCAAGACACGAGGTTTGCTGTTAAAGAATTGAGTATACAGAATGCAAACAAACGCTTCCCTACAAGTGAATCGCCTAAGCATTCAAAACAGTACTAAAAACTGAATAGAATGCAGTTTTCACTCAGATGAAAGACGTATGCTTTCCTTCTTAAGAAGTGTTTTCAAAGACATTCACAGAGTGATTCTACGAAGCCTTTTTACTGACGTTCGGTTTTAAACGTGATTTCACTGGAATTTCTGTCAAACGCAAGACACGAGGTTTGCTGTTAAAGAATTGAGTATACAGAATGCAAACAAACGCTTCCCTACAAGTGAATTGCCTAACCATTCAAAACAGTACTAAAAACTGAATAGAATGCAGTTTTCACTCAGATGAAAGACGTACGCTTTCCTTCTTAAGAAGTGTTTTCAAAGACATTCACAGAGTGATTCTACGAAGCCTTTTTACTGACGTTCGGTTTTAAATGTGATTTCACTGGAATTTCTGTCAAACGAAAGACACGAGGTTTGCTGTTAAAGAATTGAATATACAGAATGCAAACAAACGCTTCCCTACGAGTGAATCGCCTAACCATTCAATACAGTACTAAAAACTGAATAGAATGCAGTTTTCACTCAGATGAAAGACGTATGCTTTCCTTCTTAAGAAGTGTTTTCAAAGACATTCACAGAGTGATTCTACGAAGCCTTTTTACTGAGGTTGGCTTTTAAACGTGATTTCACTGGAATTTCTGTCAAACGCAAGACATGAGATTTGCTGTTAAAGAATTGAGTATACAGAATGCAAACAAACGCTTCCCTACAAGTGAATCGCCTAACCATTCAACACAGTACTAAAAACTGAATAGAATGCAGTTTTCACTCAGATGAAAGACGTATGCTTTCCTTCTTAAGAAGTGTTTTCAAAGACATTCACAGAGTGATTCTACGAAGCCTTTTTACTGACGTTCGGTTTTAAATGTGATTTCACTGGAATTTCTGTCAAACGCAAGAAACGAGGTTTGCTGTTAAAAAATTGAATAAACAGAATGCAAACAAACGCTTCCCTACAAGTGAATCGCCTAACCATTCAAAACAGTAGTAAAAACTGAATAGAATTCAGTTTTCACTCAGATGAAAGACGTATGCTTTCCTTCTTAAGAAGTGTTTTCAAAGACATTCACAGAGTGATTCTACGAAGCCTTTTTACTGAGGTTGGCTTTTAAACGTGATTTCACTGGAATTTTTGTCAAACGCAAGACACGAGATTTGCTGTTAAAGAATTGAGTATAAAGAATGCAAACAAAGGCTTCCCTAAAAGTGAATCGCCTAACCATTCAAAACAGTTCCAAAAACTGCATAGAATGCAGTTTTCACTCAGATGAAAGACGTATGCTTTCCTTCTTAAGAAGTGTTTTCAAAGACATTCACAGAGTGATTCTACGAAGCCTTTTTACTGACGTTCGGTTTTAAACGTGATTTCACTGGAATTTCTGTCAAAAGCAAGACACGAGGTTTGCTGTTAAAGAATTGAGTGTACAGAATGCAAACAAACGCTTCCCTACAAGTGAATCGCCTAAGCATTCAAAACAGTACTAAAAACTAAATAGAATGCAGTTTTCACTCAGATGATAGACGTATGCTTTCCTTCTTAAGAAGTGTTTTCAAAGACATTCACAGAGTGATTCTAAGAAGCCTTTTTTCTCACGTTCGGTTTTAAACGTGATTTCACTGGAATTTCTGTCAAACGCAAGACACGAGGTTTGCTGTTAAAGAATTGAGTGTACAGAATGCAAACAAACGCTTCCCTACGAGTGAATCGCCTAACCATTCAATACAGTACTAAAAACTGAATAGAATGCAGTTTTCACTCAGATGAAAGACGTATGCTTTCCTTCTTAAGAAGTGTTTTCAAAGACATTCACAGAGTGATTCTACGAAGCCTTTTTACTGACGTTCGGTTTTAAACGTGATTTCACTGGAATTTCTGTCAAACGCAAGACACGAGGTTTGCTGTTAAAGAATTGAGTGTACAGAATGCAAACAAACGCTTCCCTACAAGTGAATCGCCTAAGCATTCAAAACAGTACTAAAAACTAAATAGAATGCAGTTTTCACTCAGATGATAGACGTATGCTTTCCTTCTTAAGAAGTGTTTTCAAAGACATTCACAGAGTGATTCTACGAAGCCTTTTTACTGACGTTCGGTTTTAAATGTGATTTCACTGGAATTTCTGTCAAACGAAAGACACGAGGTTTGCTGTTAAAGAATTGAATATACAGAATGCAAACAAACGCTTCCCTACGAGTGAATCGCCTAACCATTCAATACAGTACTAAAAACTGAATAGAATGCAGTTTTCACTCAGATGAAAGACGTATGCTTTCCTTCTTAAGAAGTGTTTTCAAAGACATTCACAGAGTGATTCTACGAAGCCTTTTTACTGAGGTTGGCTTTTAAACGTGATTTCACTGGAATTTCTGTCAAACGCAAGACATGAGATTTGCTGTTAAAGAATTGAGTATACAGAATGCAAACAAACGCTTCCCTACAAGTGAATCGCCTAACCATTCAACACAGTACTAAAAACTGAATAGAATGCAGTTTTCACTCAGATGAAAGACGTATGCTTTCCTTCTTAAGAAGTGTTTTCAAAGACATTCACAGAGTGATTCTACGAAGCCTTTTTACTGACGTTCGGTTTTAAATGTGATTTCACTGGAATTTCTGTCAAACGCAAGAAACGAGGTTTGCTGTTAAAAAATTGAATAAACAGAATGCAAACAAACGCTTCCCTACAAGTGAATCGCCTAACCATTCAAAACAGTAGTAAAAACTGAATAGAATTCAGTTTTCACTCAGATGAAAGACGTATGCTTTCCTTCTTAAGAAGTGTTTTCAAAGACATTCACAGAGTGATTCTACGAAGCCTTTTTACTGAGGTTGGCTTTTAAACGTGATTTCACTGGAATTTTTGTCAAACGCAAGACACGAGATTTGCTGTTAAAGAATTGAGTATAAAGAATGCAAACAAAGGCTTCCCTAAAAGTGAATCGCCTAACCATTCAAAACAGTTCCAAAAACTGCATAGAATGCAGTTTTCACTCAGATGAAAGACGTATGCTTTCCTTCTTAAGAAGTGTTTTCAAAGACATTCACAGAGTGATTCTACGAAGCCTTTTTACTGACGTTCGGTTTTAAACGTGATTTCACTGGAATTTCTGTCAAAAGCAAGACACGAGGTTTGCTGTTAAAGAATTGAGTGTACAGAATGCAAACAAACGCTTCCCTACAAGTGAATCGCCTAAGCATTCAAAACAGTACTAAAAACTAAATAGAATGCAGTTTTCACTCAGATGATAGACGTATGCTTTCCTTCTTAAGAAGTGTTTTCAAAGACATTCACAGAGTGATTCTAAGAAGCCTTTTTTCTCACGTTCGGTTTTAAACGTGATTTCACTGGAATTTCTGTCAAACGCAAGACACGAGGTTTGCTGTTAAAGAATTGAGTGTACAGAATGCAAACAAACGCTTCCCTACAAGTGAATCGCCTAACCATTCAAAACAGTACTAAAAACTGAATAGAATGCAGTTTTCACTCAGATGAAAGACGTATGCTTTCCTTCTTAAGAAGTGTTTTCAAAGACATTCACAGAGTGATTCTACGAAGCCTTTTTACTGACTTTCGGTTTTAAACGTGATTTCACTGGAATTTCTGTCAAACGCAAGACACGAGGTTTGCTGTTAAAGAATTGAGTGTACAGAATGCAAACAAACGCTTCCCTACAAGTGAATCGCCTAACCATTCAAAACAGTACTAAAAACTGAATAGAATGCAGTTTTCACTCAGATGAAAGACGTATGCTTTCCTTCTTAAGAAGTGTTTTCAAAGACATTCACAGAGTGATTCTACGAAGCCTTTTTACTGACGTTCGGTTTTAAACGTGATTTCACTGGAATTTCTGTCAAACGCAAGACACGAGATGTGCTGTTAAAGAATTGAGTATACAGAATGCAAACAAAGGCTTCCCTACAAGTGAATCGCCTAACCATTCAAAACAGTACTAAAAACTGAATAGAATGCAGTTTTCACTCAGATGAAAGACGTATGCTTTCCTTCTTAAGAAGTGTTTTCAAAGACATTCACAGAGTGATTCTACGAAGCCTTTTTACTGACGTTCGGTTTTAAACGTGATTTCACTGGAATTTCTGTCAAACGCAAGACACGAGGTTTGCTGTTAAAGAATTGAGTATACAGAATGCAAACAAACGCTTCCCTACAAGTGAATTGCCTAACCATTCAAAACAGTACTAAAAACTGAATAGAATGCAGTTTTCACTCAGATGAAAGACGTATGCTTTCCTTCTTAAGAAGTGTTTTCAAAGACATTCACAGAGTGATTCTACGAAGCCTTTTTACTGACGTTCGGTTTTAAATGTGATTTCACTGGAATTTCTGTCAAACGCAAGACACGAGGTTTGCTGTTAAAGAATTGAGTGTACAGAATAAAAACAAACGCTTCCCTACAAGTGAATCGCCTAACCATTCAAAACAGTACTAAAAACTGAATAGAATGCAGTTTTCACTCAGATGAAAGACGTATGCTTTCCTTCTTAAGAAGTGTTTTCAAAGACATTCACAGAGTGATTCTACGAAGCCTTTTTACTGACGTTCGGTTTTAAACGTGATTTCACTGGAATTTCTGTCAAACGCAAGACACGAGATGTGCTGTTAAATAATTGAGTATACAGAATGCAAACAAACGCTTCCCTACAAGTGAATCGCCTAACCATTCAAAACAGTACTAAAAACTGAATAGAATGCAGTTTTCACTCAGATGAAAGACGTATGCTTTCCTTCTTAAGAAGTGTTTTCAAAGACATTCACAGAGTGATTCTCCGAAGCCTTTTTACTGACGTTCGGTTTTAAACGTGATTTCACTGGAATTTCTGTCAAACGCAAGACACGAGGTTTGCTGTTAAAGAATTGAGTATACAGAATGCAAACAAACGCTTCCCTACAAGTGAATTGCCTAACCATTCAAAACAGTAGTAAAAACTGAATAGAATGCAGTTTTCACTCAGATGAAAGACGTATGCTTTCCTTCTTAAGAAGTGTTTTCAAAGACATTCACAGAGTGATTCTACAAAGCCTTTTTACTGACGTTCGGTTTTAAATGTGATTTCACTGGAATTTCTGTCAAACGCAAGAAACGCGGTTTGCTGTTAAAGAATTGAATAAACAGAATGCAAACAAACGCTTCCCTACAAGTGAATCGCCTAACCATTCAAAACAGTAGTAAAAACTGAATAGAATGCAGTTTTCACTCAGATGAAAGACGTATGCTTTCCTTCTTAAGAAGTGTTTTCAAAGACATTCACAGAGTGATTCTACGAAGCCTTTTTACTGAGGTTGGCTTTTAAACGTGATTTCACTGGAATTTCTGTCAAACGCAAGACACGAGATTTGCTGTTAAAGAATTGAGTATAAAGAATGCAAACAAAGGCTTCCCTAAAAGTGAATCGCCTAACCATTCAAAACAGTTCCAAAAACTGCATAGAATGCAGTTTTCACTCAGATGAAAGACGTATGCTTTCCTTCTTAAGAAGTGTTTTCAAAGACATTCACAGAGTGATTCTACGAAGCCTTTTTACTGACGTTCGGTTTTAAACGTGATTTCACTGGAATTTCTGTCAAAAGCAAGACACGAGGTTTGCTGTTAAAGAATTGAGTGTACAGAATGCAAACAAACGCTTCCCTACAAGTGAATCGCCTAACCATTCAAAACAGTACTAAAAACTGAATAGAATGCAGTTTTCACTCAGATGATAGACGTATGCTTTCCTTCTTAAGAAGTGTTTTCAAAGACATTCACAGAGTGATTCTAAGAAGCCTTTTTACTCACGTTCGGTTTTAAACGTGATTTCACTGGAATTTCTGTCAAACGCAAGACACGAGGTTTGCTGTTAAAGAATTGAGTGTACAGAATGCAAACAAACGCTTCCCTACAAGTGAATCGCCTAACCATTCAAAACAGTACTAAAAACTGAATAGAATGCAGTTTTCACTCAGATGAAAGACGTATGCTTTCCTTCTTAAGAAGTGTTTTCAAAGACATTCACAGAGTGATTCTACGAAGCCTTTTTACTGACGTTCGGTTTTAAACGTGATTTCACTGGAATTTCTGTCAAACGCAAGACACGAGGTTTGCTGTTAAAGAATTGAGTATACAGAATGCAAACAAACGCTTCCCTACAAGTGAATCGCCTAACCATTCAACACAGTACTAAAAACTGAATAGAATGCAGTTTTCACTCAGATGAAAGACGTATGCTTTCCTTCTTAAGAAGTGTTTTCAAAGACATTCACAGAGTGATTCTACGAAGCCTTTTTACTGACGTTCAGTTTTAAACGTGATTTCACTGGAATTTCTGTCAAACGCAAGACACGAGATTTGCTGTTAAAGAATTGAGTATACAGAATGCAAACAAACGCTTCCCTACAAGTGAATCGCCTAACCATTCAACACAGTACTAAAAACTGAATAGAATGCAGTTTTCACTCAGATGAAAGACGTATGCTTTTCTTCTTAAGAAGTGTTTTCAAAGACATTCACAGAGTGATTCTACGAAGCCTTTTTACTGACGTTCGGTTTTAAATGTGATTTCACTGGAATTTCTGTCAAACGCAAGAAACGAGGTTTGCTGTTAAAGAATTGAATAAACAGAATGCAAACAAACGCTTCCCTACAAGTGAATCGCCTAACCATTCAAAACAGTACTAAAAACTGAATAGAATGCAGTTTTCACTCAGATGAAAGACATATGCTTTCCTTCTTAAGAAGTGTTTTCAAAGACATTCACAGAGTGATTCTACGAAGCCTTTTTACTGAGGTTGGCTTTTAAACGTGATTTCACTGGAATTTCTGTCAAACGCAAGACACGAGATTTGCTGTTAAAGAATTGAGTATAAAGAATGCAAACAAAGGCTTCCCTAAAAGTGAATCGCCTAACCATTCAAAACAGTTCCAAAAACTGCATAGAATGCAGTTTTCACTCAGATGAAAGACGTATGCTTTCCTTCTTAAGAAGTGTTTTCAAAGACATTCACAGAGTGATTCTACGAAGCCTTTTTACTGACGTTCGGTTTTAAACGTGATTTCACTGGAATTTCTGTCAAAAGCAAGACACGAGGTTTGCTGTTAAAGAATTGAGTGTACAGAATGCAAACAAACGCTTCCCTACAAGTGAATCGCCTAACCATTCAAAACAGTACTAAAAACTGAATAGAATGCAGTTTTCACTCAGATGATAGACGTATGCTTTCCTTCTTAAGAAGTGTTTTCAAAGACATTCACAGAGTGATTCTAAGAAGCCTTTTTACTCACGTTCGGTTTTAAACGTGATTTCACTGGAATTTCTGTCAAACGCAAGACACGAGGTTTGCTGTTAAAGAATTGAGTGTACAGAATGCAAACAAACGCTTCCCTACAAGTGAATCGCCTAACCATTCAAAACAGTACTAAAAACTGAATAGAATGCAGTTTTCACTCAGATGAAAGACGTATGCTTTCCTTCTTAAGAAGTGTTTTCAAAGACATTCACAGAGTGATTCTACAAAGCCTTTTTACTGACGTTCGGTTTTAAACGTGATTTCACTGGAATTTCTGTCAAACGCAAGACACGAGGTTTGCTGATAAAGAATTGAGTATACAGAATGCAAACAAACGCTTCCCTACAAGTGAATCGCCTAACCATTCAAAACAGTACTAAAAACTGAATAGAATGCAGTTTTCACTCAGATGAAAGACATATGCTTTCCTTCTTAAGAAGTGTTTTCAAAGACATTCACAGAGTGATTCTACGAAGACTTTTTACTGACTTTCGGTTTTAAACGTGATTTCACTGGAATTTCTGTCAAACGCAAGACACGAGATTTGCTGTTAAAGAATTGAGTGTACAGAATGCAAACAAACGCTTCCCTACAAGTGAATCGCCTAACCATTCAAAACAGTACTAAAAACTGAATAGAATGCAGTTTTCACTCAGATGAAAGACGTATGCTTTCCTTCTTAAGAAGTGTTTTCAAAGACATTCACAGAGTGATTCTACGAAGCCTTTTTACTGACGTTCAGTTTTAAACGTGATTTCACTGGAATTTCTGTCAAACGCAAGACACGAGATTTGCTGTTAAAGAATTGAGTATACAGAATGCAAACAAACGCTTCCCTACAAGTGAATCGCCTAACCATTCAACACAGTACTAAAAACTGAATAGAATGCAGTTTTCACTCAGATGAAAGACGTATGCTTTCCTTCTTAAGAAGTGTTTTCAAAGACATTCACAGAGTGATTCTACGAAGCCTTTTTACTGACGTTCGGTTTTAAATGTGATTTCACTGGAATTTCTGTCAAACGCAAGAAACGAGGTTTGCTGTTAAAGAATTGAATAAACAGAATGCAAACAAACGCTTCCCTACAAGTGAATCGCCTAACCATTCAAAACAGTAGTAAAAACTGAATAGAATGCAGTTTTCACTCAGATGAAAGACGTATGCTTTCCTTCTTAAGAAGTGCTTTCAAAGACATTCACAGAGTGATTCTACAAAGCCTTTTTACTGAGGTTGGCTTTTAAACGTGATTTCACTGGAATTTCTGTCAAACGCAAGACACGAGATTTGCTGTTAAAGAATTGAGTATAAAGAATGCAAACAAAGGCTTCCCTAAAAGTGAATCGCCTAACCATTCAAAACAGTTCCAAAAACTGCATAGAATGCAGTTTTCACTCAGATGAAAGACGTATGCTTTCCTTCTTAAGAAGTGTTTTCAAAGACATTCACAGAGTGATTCTACGAAGCCTTTTTACTGACGTTCGGTTTTAAACGTGATTTCACTGGAATTTCTGTCAAAAGCAAGACAAGAGGTTTGCTGTTAAAGAATTGAGTGTACAGAATGCAAACAAACGCTTCCCTACAAGTGAATCGCCTAACCATTCAAAACAGTACTAAAAACTGAATAGAATGCAGTTTTCACTCAGATGATAGACGTATGCTTTCCTTCTTAAGAAGTGTTTTCAAAGACATTCACAGAGTGATTCTAAGAAGCCTTTTTACTCACGTTCGGTTTTAAACGTGATTTCACTGGAATTTCTGTCAAACGCAAGACACGAGGTTTGCTGTTAAAGAATTGAGTGTACAGAATGCAAACAAACGCTTCCCTACAAGTGAATCGCCTAACCATTCAAAACAGTACTAAAAACTGAATAGAATGCAGTTTTCACTCAGATGAAAGACGTATGCTTTCCTTCTTAAGAAGTGTTTTCAAAGACATTCACAGAGTGATTCTACGAAGCCTTTTTACTGACGTTCGGTTTTAAACGTGATTTCACTGGAATTTCTGTCAAACGCAAGACACGAGGTTTGCTGTTAAAGAATTGAGTGTACAGAATGCAAACAAACGCTTCCCTACAAGTGAATCGCCTAACCATTCAAAACAGTACTAAAAACTGAATAGAATGCAGTTTTCACTCAGATGAAAGACGTATGCTTTCCTTCTTAAGAAGTGTTTTCAAAGACATTCACAGAGTGATTCTACGAAGCCTTTTTACTGACTTTCGGTTTTAAACGTGATTTCACTGGAATTTCTGTCAAACGCAAGACACGAGGTTTGCTGTTAAAGAATTGAGTGTACATAATGCAAACAAACGCTTCCCTACAAGTGAATTGCCTAACCATTCAAAACAGTACTAAAAACTGAATAGAATGCAGTTTTCACTCAGATGAAAGACGTATGCTTTCCTTCTTAAGAAGTGTTTTCAAAGACATTCACAGAGTGATTCTACGAAGCCTTTTTACTGACTTACGGTTTTAAACGTGATTTCACTGGAATTTCTGTCAAACGCAAGACACGAGGTTTGCTGTTAAAGAATTGAGTGTACAGAATGCAAACAAACGCTTCCCTACAAGTGAATTGCCTAACCATTCAAAACAGTACTAAAAACTGAATAGAATGCAGTTTTCACTCAGATGAAAGACGTATGCTTTCCTTCTTAAGAAGTGTTTTCAAAGACATTCACAGAGTGATTCTACGAAGCCTTTTTACTGACGTTCGGTTTTAAACGTGATTTCACTGGAATTTCTGTCAAACGCAAGACACGAGATGTGCTGTTAAAGAATTGAGTATACAGAATGCAAACAAACGCTTCCCTACAAGTGAATCGCCTAACCATTCAAAACAGTACTAAAAACTGAATAGAATGCAGTTTTCACTCAGATGAAAGACGTATGCTTTCCTTCTTAAGAAGTGTTTTCAAAGACATTCACAGAGTGATTCTACGAAGCCTTTTTACTGACGTTCGGTTTTAGACGTGATTTCACTGGAATTTCTGTCAAACGCAAGACACGAGGTTTGCTGTTAAAGAATTGAGTATACAGAATGCAAACAAACGCTTCCCTACAAGTGAATTGTCTAACCATTCAAAACAGTACTAAAAACTGAATAGAATGCAGTTTTCACTCAGATGAAAGACGTATGCTTTCCTTCTTAAGAAGTGTTTTCAAAGACATTCACAGAGTGATTCTACGAAGCCTTTTTACTGAGGTTGGCTTTTAAACGTGATTTCACTGGAATTTCTGTCAAACGCAAGACACGAGATTTGCTGTTAAAGAATTGAGTATACAGAATGCAAACAAACGCTTCCCTACAAGTGAATCGCCTAACCATTCAACACAGTACTAAAAACTGAATAGAATGCAGTTTTCACTCAGATGAAAGACGTATGCTTTCCTTCTTAAGAAGTGTTTTCAAAGACATTCACAGAGTGATTCTACGAAGCCTTTTTACTGACGTTCGGTTTTAAATGTGATTTCACTGGAATTTCTGTCAAACGCAAGAAACGAGGTTTGCTGTTAAAGAATTGAATAAACAGAATGCAAACAAACGCTTCCCTACAAGTGAATCGCCTAACCATTCAAAACAGTAGTAAAAACTGAATAGAATGCAGTTTTCACTCAGATGAAAGACGTATGCTTTCCTTCTTAAGAAGTGCTTTCAAAGACATTCACAGAGTGATTCTACGAAGCCTTTTACTGAGGTTGGCTTTTAAAACGTGATTTCACTGGAATTTCTGTCAAACGCAAGACACGAGATTTGCTGTTAAAGAATTGAGTATAAAGAATGCAAACAAAGGCTTCCCTAAAAGTGAATCGCCTAACCATTCAAAACAGTTCCAAAAACTGCATAGAATGCAGTTTTCACTCAGATGAAAGACGTATGCTTTCCTTCTTAAGAAGTGTTTTCAAAGACATTCACAGAGTGATTCTACGAAGCCTTTTTACTGACTTTCGGTTTTAAACGTGATTTCACTGGAATTTCTGTCAAACGCAAGACACGAGGTTTGCTGTTAAAGAATTGAGTGTACAGAATGCAAACAAACGCTTCCCTACAAGTGAATCGCCTAACCATTCAAAACAGTACTAAAAACTGAATAGAATGCAGTTTTCACTCAGAGGAAAGACGTATGCTTTACTTCTTAAGAAGTGTTTTCAAAGACATTCACAGAGTGATTCTACGAAGCCTTTTTACTGACGTTCGGTTTTAAATGTGATTTCACTGGAATTTCTGTCAAACGCAAGAAACGAGGTTTGCTGTTAAAGAATTGAATAAACAGAATGCAAACAAACGCTTCCCTACAAGTGAATCGCCTAACCATTCAAAACAGTACTAAAAACTGAATAGAATGCAGTTTTCACTCAGATGAAAGACATATGCTTTCCTTCTTAAGAAGTGCTTTCAAAGACATTCACAGAGTGATTCTACAAAGCCTTTTTACTGAGGTTGGCTTTTAAACGTGATTTCACTGGAATTTCTGTCAAACGCAAGACACGAGATTTGCTGTTAAAGAATTGAGTATAAAGAATGCAAACAAAAGCTTCCCTAAAAGTGAATCGCCTAACCATTCAAAACAGTTCCAAAAACTGCATAGAATGCAGTTTTCACTCAGATGAAAGACGTATGCTTTCCTTCTTAAGAAGTGTTTTCAAAGACATTCACAGACTGATTCTACGAAGCCTTTTTACTGACGTTCGGTTTTAAACGTCATTTCACTGGAATTTCTGTCAAAAGCAAGACAAGAGGTTTGCTGTTAAAGAATTGAGTGTACAGAATGCAAACAAACGCTTCCCTACAAGTGAATCGCCTACCATTCAAAACAGTACTAAAAACTGAATAGAATGCAGTTTTCACTCAGATGATAGACGTATGCTTTCCTTCTTAAGAAGTGTTTTCAAAGACATTCACAGAGTGATTCTAAGAAGCCTTTTTACTCACGTTCGGTTTTAAACGTAATTTCACTGGAATTTCTGTCAAACGCAAGACACGAGGTTTGCTGTTAAAGAATTGAGTGTACAGAATGCAAACAAACGCTTCCCTACAAGTGAATCGCCTAACCATTCAAAACAGTACTAAAAACTGAATAGAATGCAGTTTTCACTCAGATGAAAGACGTATGCTTTCCTTCTTAAGAAGTGTTTTCAAAGACATTCACAGAGTGATTCTACGAAGCCTTTTTACTGACGTTCGGTTTTAAACGTGATTTCACTGGAATTTCTGTCAAACGCAAGACACGAGGTTTGCTGTTAAAGAATTGAGTATACAGAATGCAAACAAACGCTTCCCTACAAGTGAATCGCCTAACCATTCAAAACAGTACTAAAAACTGAATAGAATGCAGTTTTCACTCAGATGAAAGACGTATGCTTTCCTTCTTAAGAAGTGTTTTCAAAGACATTCACAGAGTGATTCTACGAAGCCTTTTTACTGACTTTCGGTTTTAAACGTGATTTCACTGGAATTTCTGTCAAACGCAAGACACGAGGTTTGCTGTTAAAGAATTGAGTGTACAGAATGCAAACAAACGCTTCCCTACAAGTGAATTGCCTAACCATTCAAAACAGTACTAAAAACTGAATAGAATGCAGTTTTCACTCAGATGAAAGACGTATGCTTTCCTTCTTAAGAAGTGTTTTCAAAGACATTCACAGAGTGATTCTACGAAGCCTTTTTACTGACGTTCGGTTTTAAACGTGATTTCACTGGAATTTCTGTCAAACGCAAGACACGAGATGTGCTGTTAAAGAATTGAGTATACAGAATGCAAACAAACGCTTCCCTACAAGTGAATCGCCTAACCATTCAAAACAGTACTAAAAACTGATAGAATGCAGTTTTCACTCAGATGAAAGACGTATGCTTTCCTTCTTAAGAAGTGTTTTCAAAGACATTCACAGAGTGATTCTATGAAGCCTTTTTACTGACGTTCGGTTTTAAACGTGATTTCACTGGAATTTCTGTCAAACGCAAGACACGAGGTTTGCTGTTAAAGAATTGAGTATACAGAATGCAAACAAACGCTTCCCTACAAGTGAATTGTCTAACCATTCAAAACAGTACTAAAAACTGAATAGAATGCAGTTTTCACTCAGATGAAAGACGTATGCTTTCCTTCTTAAGAAGTGTTTTCAAAGACATTCACAGAGTGATTCTACGAAGCCTTTTTACTGAGGTTGGCTTTTAAACGTGATTTCACTGGAATTTCTGTCAAACGCAAGACACGAGATTTGCTGTTAAAGAATTGAGTATACAGAATGCAAACAAACGCTTCCCTACAAGTGAATCGCCTAACCATTCAACACAGTACTAAAAACTGAATAGAATGCAGTTTTCACTCAGATGAAAGACGTATGCTTTCCTTCTTAAGAAGTGTTTTCAAAGACATTCACAGAGTGATTCTACGAAGCCTTTTTACTGACGTTCGGTTTTAAATGTGATTTCACTGGAATTTCTGTCAAACGCAAGAAACGAGGTTTGCTGTTAAAGAATTGAATAAACAGAATGCAAACAAACGCTTCCCTACAAGTGAATCGCCTAACCATTCAAAACAGTAGTAAAAACTGAATAGAATGCAGTTTTCACTCAGATGAAAGACGTATGCTTTCCTTCTTAAGAAGTGCTTTCAAAGACATTCACAGAGTGATTCTACGAAGCCTTTTTACTGAGGTTGGCTTTTAAACGTGATTTCACTGGAATTTCTGTCAAACGCAAGACACGTGATTTGCTGTTAAGAATTGAGTATAAAGAATGCAAACAAAGGCTTCCCTAAAAGTGAATCGCCTAACCATTCAAAACAGTTCCAAAAACTGCATAGAATGCAGTTTTCACTCAGATGAAAGACGTATGCTTTCCTTCTTAAGAAGTGTTTTCAAAGACATTCACAGAGTGATTCTACGAAGCCTTTTTACTGACGTTCGGTTTTAAAAGTGATTTCACTGGAATTTCTGTCAAACGCAAGACACGAGGTTTGCTGTTAAAGAATTGAGTGTACAGAATGCAAACAAACGCTTCCCTACAAGTGAATCGCCTAACCATTCAAAACAGTACTAAAAACTGAATAGAATGCAGTTTTCACTCAGATGATAGACGTATGCTTTCCTTCTTAAGAAGTGTTTTCAAAGACATTCACAGAGTGATTCTAAGAAGCCTTTTTACTCACGTTCGGTTTTAAACGTGATTTCACTGGAATTTCTGTCAAACGCAAGACACGAGGTTTGCTGTTAAAGAATTGAGTATACAGAATGCAAACAAACGCTTCCCTACAAGTGAATCGCCTAACCATTCAAAACAGTACTAAAAACTGAATAGAATGCAGTTTTCACTCAGATGAAAGACGTATGCTTTCCTTCTTAAGAAGTGTTTTCAAAGACATTCACAGAGTGATTCTACGAAGCCTTTTTACTGACGTTCGGTTTTAAACGTGATTTCACTGGAATTTCTGTCAAACGCAAGACACGAGGTTTGCTGTTAAAGAATTGAGTATACAGAATGCAAACAAACGCTTCCCTACAAGTGAATCGCCTAACCATTAAAAACAGTACTAAAAACTGAATAGAATGCAGTTTTCACTCAGATGAAAGACGTATGCTTTCCTTCTTAAGAAGTGTTTTCAAAGACATTCACAGAGTGATTCTACGAAGCCTTTTTACTGACTTTCGGTTTTAAACGTGATTTCACTGGAATTTCTGTCAAACGCAAGACACGAGGTTTGCTGTTAAAGAATTGAGTGTACAGAATGCAAACAAACGCTTCCCTACAAGTGAATTGCCTAACCATTCAAAACAGTACTAAAAACTGAATAGAATGCAGTTTTCACTCAGATGAAAGACGTATGCTTTCCTTCTTAAGAAGTGTTTTCAAAGACATTCACAGAGTGATTCTACGAAGCCTTTTTACTGACTTTCGGTTTTAAACGTGATTTCACTGGAATTTCT
This sequence comes from Phyllotis vaccarum, assembly GCA_033318265.1. NCBI lineage: Eukaryota > Metazoa > Chordata > Mammalia > Rodentia > Cricetidae > Phyllotis > Phyllotis vaccarum. The sequence continues at coordinate 63,514,537 of JARWLC010000017.1, forward strand.
GTCAAACGCAAGACACGAGATTTGCTGTTAAAGAATTGAGTGTACAGAATGCAAACAAACGCTTCCCTACAAGTGAATCGCCTAACCATTCAAAACAGTACTAAAAACTGAATAGAATGCAGTTTTCACTCAGATGAAAGACGTATGCTTTCCTTCTTAAGAAGTGTTTTCAAAGACATTCACAGAGTGATTCTACGAAGCCTTTTTACTGACGTTCAGTTTTAAACGTGATTTCACTGGAATTTCTGTCAAACGCAAGACACGAGATTTGCTGTTAAAGAATTGAGTATACAGAATGCAAACAAACGCTTCCCTACAAGTGAATCGCCTAACCATTCAAAACAGTACTAAAAACTGAATAGAATGCAGTTTTCACTCAGATGAAAGACGTATGCTTTCCTTCTTAAGAAGTGTTTTCAAAGACATTCACAGAGTGATTCTACGAAGCCTTTTTACTGACGTTCGGTTTTAAACGTGATTTCACTGGAATTTCTGTCAAACGCAAGACACGAGGTTTGCTGTTAAAGAATTGAGAATACAGAATGCAAACAAACGCTTCCATACAAGTGAATCGCCTAACCATTCAAAACAGTACTAAAAACTGAATAGAATGCAGTTTTCACTCAGATGAAAGACGTATGCTTTCCTTCTTAAGAAGTGTTTTCAAAGACATTCACAGAGTGATTCTACGAAGCCCTTTTTGACATTCGGTTTTAAACGTGATTTCACTGGAATTTCTGTCAAACGCAAGACACGAGGTTTGCTGTTAAAGAATTGAGTATACAGAATGCAAACAAACGCTTCCGTACAAGTGAATCGCCTAACCATTCAACACAGTTCTAAAAACTGAATAGAATGCAGTTTTCACTCAGATGAAAGACATATGCTTTCCTTCTTAAGAAGTGTTTTCAAAGACATTCACAGAGGGATTCTACAAAGCCTTTTTACTGACGTTGGCTTTTAAACGTGATTTCACTGGAATTTCTGTCAAACGCAAGACACGAGTTTTGCTGTTAAAGAATTGAGTATACAGAATGCAAACAAACGCTTCCCTACAAGTGAATCGCCTAACCATTCAAAACAGTACAAAAAACTGAATAGAATGCAGTTTTCACTCAGATGAAAGACGTATGCTTTCCTTCTTAAGAAGTGTTTTCAAAGACATTCACAGAGTGATTCTACGAAGCCTTTTTACTGACGTTCGGTTTTCAACGTGATTTCACTGGAATTTCTGTCAAACGCAAGACACGAGGTTTGCTGTTAAAGAATTGAATATACAGAATGCAAACAAACGCTTCCCTACAAGTGAATCGCCTAACCATTCAAAACAGTACTAAAAACTGAATAGAATGCAGTTTTCACTCAGATGCAAGACGTATGCTTTCCTTCTTAAGAAGTGTTTTCAAAGACATTCACAGAGTGATTCTACGAAGCCTTTTTACTGAGGTTGGCTTTTAAACGTGATTTCACTGGAATTTCTGTCAAACGCAAGACACGTGATTTGCTGTTAAAGAATTGAGTATAAAGAATGCAAACAAAGGCTTCCCTAAAAGTGAATCGCCTAACCATTCAAAACAGTTCCAAAAACTGCATAGAATGCAGTTTTCACTCAGATGAAAGACGTATGCTTTCCTTCTTAAGAAGTGTTTTCAAAGACATTCACAGAGTGATTCTACGAAGCCTTTTTACTGACGTTCGGTTTTAAAAGTGATTTCACTGGAATTTCTGTCAAACGCAAGACACGAGGTTTGCTGTTAAAGAATTGAGTGTACAGAATGCAAACAAACGCTTCCCTACAAGTGAATCGCCTAACCATTCAAAACAGTACTAAAAACTGAATAGAATGCAGTTTTCACTCAGATGATAGACGTATGCTTTCCTTCTTAAGAAGTGTTTTCAAAGACATTCACAGAGTGATTCTAAGAAGCCTTTTTACTCACGTTCGGTTTTAAACGTGATTTCACTGGAATTTCTGTCAAACGCAAGACACGAGGTTTGCTGTTAAAGAATTGAGTATACAGAATGCAAACAAACGCTTCCCTACAAGTGAATCGCCTAACCATTCAAAACAGTACTAAAAACTGAATAGAATGCAGTTTTCACTCAGATGAAAGACGTATGCTTTCCTTCTTAAGAAGTGTTTTCAAAGACATTCACAGAGTGATTCTACGAAGCCTTTTTACTGACGTTCGGTTTTAAACGTGATTTCACTGGAATTTCTGTCAAACGCAAGACACGAGGTTTGCTGTTAAAGAATTGAGTATACAGAATGCAAACAAACGCTTCCCTACAAGTGAATCGCCTAACCATTAAAAACAGTACTAAAAACTGAATAGAATGCAGTTTTCACTCAGATGAAAGACGTATGCTTTCCTTCTTAAGAAGTGTTTTCAAAGACATTCACAGAGTGATTCTACGAAGCCTTTTTACTGACTTTCGGTTTTAAACGTGATTTCACTGGAATTTCTGTCAAACGCAAGACACGAGGTTTGCTGTTAAAGAATTGAGTGTACAGAATGCAAACAAACGCTTCCCTACAAGTGAATTGCCTAACCATTCAAAACAGTACTAAAAACTGAATAGAATGCAGTTTTCACTCAGATGAAAGACGTATGCTTTCCTTCTTAAGAAGTGTTTTCAAAGACATTCACAGAGTGATTCTACGAAGCCTTTTTACTGACTTTCGGTTTTAAACGTGATTTCACTGGAATTTCTGTCAAACGCAAGACACGAGATTTGCTGTTAAAGAATTGAGTGTACAGAATGCAAACAAACGCTTCCCTACAAGTGAATCGCCTAACCATTCAAAACAGTACTAAAAACTGAATAGAATGCAGTTTTCACTCAGATGAAAGACGTATGCTTTCCTTCTTAAGAAGTGTTTTCAAAGACATTCACAGAGTGATTCTACGAAGCCTTTTTACTGACGTTCAGTTTTAAACGTGATTTCACTGGAATTTCTGTCAAACGCAAGACACGAGATTTGCTGTTAAAGAATTGAGTATACAGAATGCAAACAAACGCTTCCCTACAAGTGAATCGCCTAACCATTCAAAACAGTACTAAAAACTGAATAGAATGCAGTTTTCACTCAGATGAAAGACGTATGCTTTCCTTCTTAAGAAGTGTTTTCAAAGACATTCACAGAGTGATTCTACGAAGCCTTTTTACTGACGTTCGGTTTTAAACGTGATTTCACTGGAATTTCTGTCAAATGCAAGACACGAGGTTTGCTGTTAAAGAATTGAGAATACAGAATGCAAACAAACGCTTCCATACAAGTGAATCGCCTAACCATTCAAAACAGTACTAAAAACTGAATAGAATGCAGTTTTCACTCAGATGAAAGACGTATGCTTTCCTTCTTAGAAGTGTTTTCAAAGACATTCACAGAGTGATTCTACGAAGCCCTTTTTGACATTCGGGTTTTAAACGTGATTTCACTGGAATTTCTGTCAAACGCAAGACACGAGGTTTGCTGTTAAAGAATTGAGTATACAGAATGCAAACAAACGCTTCCGTACAAGTGAATCGCCTAACCATTCAACACAGTTCTAAAAACTGAATAGAATGCAGTTTTCACTCAGATGAAAGACGTATGCTTTCCTTCTTAAGAAGTGTTTTCAAAGACATTCACAGAGTGATTCTACGAAGCCTTTTACTGACGTTCGGTTTTAAACGTGATTTCACTGGAATTTCTGTCAAATGCAAGACACGAGGTTTGCTGTTAAAGAATTGAGTATACAGAATGCAAACAAACGCTTCCCTACAAGTGAATCGCCTAACCATTCAAAACAGTACTAAAAACTGAATAGAATGCAGTTTTCACTCAGATGAAAGACATATGCTTTCCTTCTTAAGAAGTGTTTTCAAAGACATTCACAGAGGGATTCTACAAAGCCTTTTACTGACGTTGGCTTTTAAACGTGATTTCACTGGAATTTCTGTCAAACGCAAGACACGAGTTTTGCTGTTAAAGAATTGAGTATACAGAATGCAAACAAACGCTTCCCTACAAGTGAATCGCCTAACCATTCAAAACAGTACAAAAAACTGAATAGAATGCAGTTTTCACTCAGATGAAAGACGTATGCTTTCCTTCTTAAGAAGTGTTTTCAAAGACATTCACAGAGTGATTCTACGAAGCCTTTTTACTGACGTTCGGTTTTCAACGTGATTTCACTGGAATTTCTGTCAAACGCAAGACACGAGGTTTGCTGTTAAAGAATTGAATATACAGAATGCAAACAAACGCTTCCCTACAAGTGAATCGCCTAACCATTCAAAACAGTACTAAAAACTGAATAGAATGCAGTTTTCACTCAGATGCAAGACGTATGCTTTCCTTCTTAAGAAGTGTTTTCAAAGACATTCACAGAGTGATTCTACGAAGCCTTTTTACTGACGTTCGGTTTTAAACGTGATTTCACTGGAATTTCTGTCAAATGCAAGACACGAGGTTTGCTGTTAAAGAATTGAGTGTACAGAATGCAAACAAACGCTTCCCTACAAGTGATTCGCCTAACCATTCAAAACAGTACTAAAAACTGAATAGAATGCAGTTTTCACTCAGATGAAAGACGTATGCTTTCCTTCTTAAGAAGTGTTTTCAAAGACATTCACAGAGTGGTTCTGTGAAGCCTTTTTACTGACGTTCGGTTTCAAACGTGATTTCACTGGAATTTCTGTCAAACGCAAGACACGAGGTTTTCTGTTAAAGAATTCAGTATACAGAATGCAAACAAACGCTTCCCTACAAGTGAATCGCCTAATCATTCAAAACAGTACTAAAAACTGAATAGAATGCAGTTTTCACTCAGATGAAAGACGTATGCTTTCCTTCTTAAGAAGTGTTTTCAAAGACATTCACAGAGTGATTCTACGAAGCCTTTTTACTGACGTTCGGTTTTAAACGTGATTTCACTGGAATATCTGTCAAACGCAAGACACGAGGTTTGCTGTTAAAGAATTGAGTGTACAGAATGCAAACAAACGCTTCCCTACAAGTGAATCGCCTAACCATTCAAAACAGTACTAAAAACTGAATAGAATGCAGTTTTCACTCTGATGAAAGACGTATGCTTTCCTTCTTAAGAAGTGTTTTCAAAGACATTCACAGAGTGATTCTACGAAGCCTTTTTACTGACGTTGGCTTTTAAACGTGATTTCACTGGAATTTCGGTCAAACGCAAAACACGAGATTTGCTGTTAAAGAATTGAGTATACAGAATGCAAACAAACGCTTCCCTACAAGTGAATCGCCTAACCATTCAAAACAGTACTAAAAACGGAATAGAATGCAGTTTTCACTCAGATGAAAGACGTATGCTTTCCTTCTTAAGAGTGTTTTCAAAGACATTCACAGAGTGATTCTACGAAGCCTTTTTACTGACGTTCGGTTTTCAACGTGATTTCACTGGAATTTCTGTCAAACGCAAGACACGAGGTTTGCTGTTAAAGAATTGAATATACAGAATGCAAACAAACGCTTCCCTACAAGTGAATCGCCTAACCATTCAAAACAGTACTAAAAACTGAATAGAATGCAGTTTTCACTCAGATGCAAGACGTATGCTTTCCTTCTTAAGAAGTGTTTTCAAAGACATTCACAGAGTGATTCTACGAAGCCTTTTTACTGACGTTCGGTTTTAAACGTGATTTCACTGGAATTTCTGTCAAATGCAAGACACGAGGTTTGCTGTTAAAGAATTGAGTGTACAGAATGCAAACAAACGCTTCCCTACAAGTGATTCGCCTAACCATTCAAAACAGTACTAAAAACTGAATAGAATGCAGTTTTCACTCAGATGAAAGACGTATGCTTTCCTTCTTAAGAAGTGTTTTCAAAGACATTCACAGAGTGGTTCTGTGAAGCCTTTTTACTGACGTTCGGTTTCAAACGTGATTTCACTGGAATTTCTGTCAAACGCAAGACACGAGGTTTTCTGTTAAAGAATTCAGTATACAGAATGCAAACAAACGCTTCCCTACAAGGTGAATCGCCTAATCATTCAAAACAGTACTAAAAACTGAATAGAATGCAGTTTTCACTCAGATGAAAGACGTATGCTTTCCTTCTTAAGAAGTGTTTTCAAAGACATTCACAGAGTGATTCTACGAAGCCTTTTTACTGACGTTCGGTTTTAAACGTGATTTCACTGGAATATCTGTCAAACGCAAGACACGAGGTTTGCTGTTAAAGAATTGAGTGTACAGAATGCAAACAAACGCTTCCCTACAAGTGAATCGCCTAACCATTCAAAACAGTACTAAAAACTGAATAGAATGCAGTTTTCACTCTGATGAAAGACGTATGCTTTCCTTCTTAAGAAGTGTTTTCAAAGACATTCACAGAGTGATTCTACGAAGCCTTTTTACTGACGTTGGCTTTTAAACGTGATTTCACTGGAATTTCGGTCAAACGCAAAACACGAGATTTGCTGTTAAAGAATTGAGTATACAGAATGCAAACAAACGCTTCCCTACAAGTGAATCGCCTAACCATTCAAAACAGTACTAAAAACGGAATAGAATGCAGTTTTCACTCAGATGAAAGACGTATGCTTTCCTTCTTAAGAAGTGTTTTCAAAGACATTCACAGAGTGATTCTACGAAGCCTTTTTACTGACGTTCGGTTTTAAACGTGATTTCACTGTAATTTCTGTCAAACGCAAGACACGAGGTTTGCTGTTAAAGAATTGAGAATACAGAATGCAAACAAACGCTTCCATACAAGTGAATCGCCTAACCATTCAAAACAGTACTAAAAACTGAATAGAATGCAGTTTTCACTCAGATGAAAGACGTATGCTTTCCTTCTTAAGAAGTGTTTTCAAAGACATTCACAGAGTGATTCTACGAAGCCCTTTTTGACATTCGGTTTTAAACGTGATTTCACTGGAATTTCTGTCAAACGCAAGACACGAGGTTTGCTGTTAAAGAATTGAGTATACAGAATGCAAACAAACGCTTCCGTACAAGTGAATCGCCTAACCATTCAACACAGTTCTAAAAACTGAATAGAATGCAGTTTTCACTCAGATGAAAGACGTATGCTTTCCTTCTTAAGAAGTGTTTTCAAAGACATTCACAGAGTGATTCTACGAAGCCTTTTACTGACGTTCGGTTTTAAACGTGATTTCACTGGAATTTCTGTCAAATGCAAGACACGAGGTTTGCTGTTAAAGAATTGAGTATACAGAATGCAAACAAACGCTTCCCTACAAGTGAATCGCCTAACCATTCAAAACAGTACTAAAAACTGAATAGAATGCAGTTTTCACTCAGATGAAAGACATATGCTTTCCTTCTTAAGAAGTGTTTTCAAAGACATTCACAGAGGGATTCTACAAAGCCTTTTTACTGACGTTGGCTTTTAAACGTGATTTCACTGGAATTTCTGTCAAACGCAAGACACGAGTTTTGCTGTTAAAGAATTGAGTATACAGAATGCAAACAAACGCTTCCCTACAAGTGAATCGCCTAACCATTCAAAACAGTACAAAAAACTGAATAGAATGCAGTTTTCACTCAGATGAAAGACGTATGCTTTCCTTCTAAGAAGTGTTTTCAAAGACATTCACAGAGTGATTCTACGAAGCCTTTTTACTGACGTTCGGTTTTCAACGTGATTTCACTGGAATTTCTGTCAAACGCAAGACACGAGGTTTGCTGTTAAAGAATTGAATATACAGAATGCAAACAAACGCTTCCCTACAAGTGAATCGCCTAACCATTCAAAACAGTACTAAAAACTGAATAGAATGCAGTTTTCACTCAGATGCAAGACGTATGCTTTCCTTCTTAAGAAGTGTTTTCAAAGACATTCACAGAGTGATTCTACGAAGCCTTTTTACTGACGTTCGGTTTTAAACGTGATTTCACTGGAATTTCTGTCAAATGCAAGACACGAGGTTGCTGTTAAAGAATTGAGTGTACAGAATGCAAACAAACGCTTCCCTACAAGTGATTCGCCTAACCATTCAAAACAGTACTAAAAACTGAATAGAATGCAGTTTTCACTCAGATGAAAGACGTATGCTTTCCTTCTTAAGAAGTGTTTTCAAAGACATTCACAGAGTGGTTCTGTGAAGCCTTTTTACTGACGTTCGGTTTCAAACGTGATTTCACTGGAATTTCTGTCAAACGCAAGACACGAGGTTTTCTGTTAAAGAATTCAGTATACAGAATGCAAACAAACGCTTCCCTACAAGTGAATCGCCTAATCATTCAAAACAGTACTAAAAACTGAATAGAATGCAGTTTTCACTCAGATGAAAGACGTATGCTTTCCTTCTTAAGAAGTGTTTTCAAAGACATTCACAGAGTGATTCTACGAAGCCTTTTTACTGACGTTCGGTTTTAACGTGATTTCACTGGAATATCTGTCAAACGCAAGACACGAGGTTTGCTGTTAAAGAATTGAGTGTACAGAATGCAAACAAACGCTTCCCTACAAGTGAATCGCCTAACCATTCAAAACAGTACTAAAAACTGAATAGAATGCAGTTTTCACTCTGATGAAAGACGTATGCTTTCCTTCTTAAGAAGTGTTTTCAAAGACATTCACAGAGTGATTCTACGAAGCCTTTTTACTGACGTGGCTTTTAAACGTGATTTCACTGGAATTTCGGTCAAATGCAAAACACGAGATTTGCTGTTAAAGAATTGAGTATACAGAATGCAAACAAACGCTTCCCTACAAGTGAATCGCCTAACCATTCAAAACAGTACTAAAAACGGAATAGAATGCAGTTTTCACTCAGATGAAAGACGTATGCTTTCCTTCTTAAGAAGTGTTTTCAAAGACATTCACAGAGTGATTCTACGAAGCCTTTTTACTGACGTTGGCTTTAAACGTGATTTCACTGGAATTTCTGTCAAAGGCAAGACACGAGGTTTGCTGTTAAAGAATTGAGTATACAGAATGCAAACAAACGCTTCCGTACAAGTGAATTGCCTAACCATTCAAAACAGTACTAAAAACTGAATAGAATGCAGTTTTCACTCAGATGAAAGACATATGCTTTCCTTCTTAAGAAGTGTTTTCAAAGACATTCACAGAGTGATTCTACGAAGCCTTTTTACTGAGGTTGGATTTAAACGTGATTTCACTGGAATTTCTGTCAAACGCAAGACACGAGGTTTGCTGTTAAAGAATTGAGAATACAGAATGCAAACAAACGCTTCCATACAAGTGAATCGCCTAACCATTCAAAACAGTACTAAAAACTGAATAGAATGCAGTTTTCACTCAGATGAAAGACGTATGCTTTCCTTCTTAAGAAGTGTTTTCAAAGACATTCACAGAGTGATTCTACGAAGCCCTTTTTGACATTCGGTTTTAAACGTGATTTCACTGGAATTTCTGTCAAATGCAAGACACGAGGTTTGCTGTTAAAGAATTGAGTATACAGAATGCAAATAAACGCTTCCGTACAAGTGAATCGCCTAACCAATCAACACAGTTCTAAAAACTGAATAGAATGCAGTTTTCACTCAGATGAAAGACGTATGCTTTCCTTCTTAAGAAGTGTTTTCAAAGACATTCACAGAGTGATTCTATGAAGCCTTTTTACTGACGTTCGGTTTTAAACGTGATTTCACTGGAATTTCTGTCAAATGCAAGACACGAGGTTTGCTGTTAAAGAATTGAGTATACAGAATGCAAACAAACGCTTCCCTACAAGTGAATCGCCTAACCATTCAAAACAGTACTAAAAACTGAATAGAATGCAGTTTTCACTGAGATGAAAGACATATGCTTTCCTTCTTAAGAAGTGTTTTCAAAGACATTCACAGAGTGATTCTACGAAGCCTTTTTACTGACGTTCGGTTTTAAACGTGATTTCACTGGAATTTCTGTCAAACGCAAGACACGAGGTTTGCTGTTAAAGAATTGAGTGTACAGAATGCAAACAAACGCTTCCCTACAAGTGAATCGCCTAACCATTCAAAACAGTACTAAAAACTGAATAGAATGCAGTTTTCACTCAGATGAAAGACGTATGCTTTCCTTCTTAAGAAGTGTTTTCAAAGACATTCACAGAGTGATTCTACGAAGCCCTTTTACTGACATTCGGTTTTAAATGTGATTTCACTGGAATTTCTGTCAAACGCAAGACACGAGGTTTGCTGTTAAAGAATTGAGTATACAGAATGCAAACAAACGCTTCCCTACAAGTAAATCGCCTAACCATTCAAAACAGTACTAAAAACTGAATAGAATTCAGTTTTCACTCAGATGAAAGACGTATGCTTTCCTTCTTAAGAAGTGTTTTCAAAGACATTCACAGAGTGATTCTACGAAGCCTTTTTACTGACGTTCGGTTTTAAACGTGATTTCACTGGAATTTCTGTCAAACGCAAGACACGAGGTTTGCTGTTAAAGAATTGAGAATACAGAATGCAAACAAACGCTTCCATACAAGTGAATCGCCTAACCATTCAAAACAGTACTAAAAACTGAATAGAATGCAGTTTTCACTCAGATGAAAGACGTATGCTTTCCTTCTTAAGAAGTGTTTTCAAAGACATTCACAGAGTGATTCTACGAAGCCCTTTTTGACATTCGGTTTTAAACGTGATTTCACTGGAATTTCTGTCAAACGCAAGACACGAGGTTTGCTGTTAAAGAATTGAGTATACAGAATGCAAACAAACGCTTCCCTACAAGCGAATCGCCTAACCATTCAACACAGTTCTAAAAACTGAATAGAATGCAGTTTTCACTCAGATGAAAGACGTATGCTTTCCTTCTTAAGAAGTGTTTTCAAAGACATTCACAGAGTGATTCTACGAAGCCTTTTACTGACGTTCGGTTTTAAACGTTATTTCACTGGAATTTCTGTCAAATGCAAGACACGAGGTTTGCTGTTAAAGAATTGAGTATACAGAATGCAAACAAACGCTTCCCTACAAGTGAATCGCCTAACCATTCAAAACAGTACTAAAAACTGAATAGAATGCAGTTTTCACTCAGATGAAAGACATATGCTTTCCTTCTTAAGAAGTGTTTTCAAAGACATTCACAGAGGGATTCTACAAAGCCTTTTTACTGACGTTGGCTTTTAAATGTGATTTCACTGGAATTTCTGTCAAACGCAAGACACGAGTTTTGCTGTTAAAGAATTGAGTATACAGAATGCAAACAAACGCTTCCCTACAAGTGAATCGCCTAACCATTCAAAACAGTACAAAAAACTGAATAGAATGCAGTTTTCACTCAGATGAAAGACGTATGCTTTCCTTCTTAAGAATTGTTTTCAAAGACATTCACAGAGTGATTCTACGAAGCCTTTTTACTGACGTTCGGTTTTAAACGTGATTTCACTGGAATTTCTGTCAAAAGCAAGACACGAGGTTTGCTGTTAAAGAATTGAGTGTACAGAATGCAAACAAACGCTTCCCTACAAGTGAATCGACTAACCATTCAAAACAGTACTAAAAACTGAATAGAATGCAGTTTTCACTCAGATGATAGACGTATGCTTTCCTTCTTAAGAAGTGTTTTCAAAGACATTCACAGAGTGATTCTACGAAGCCTTTTTACTGACCTTCGGTTTTAAACGTGATTTCACTGGAATTTCTGTCAAACGCAAGACACGAGGTTTGCTGTTAAAGAATTGAGTATACAGAATGCAAACAAATGCTTCCCTACAAGTGAATCGCCTAACCATTCAACACAGTACTAAAAACTGAATAGAATGCAGTTTTCACTCAGATGAAAGACGTATGCTTTCCTTCTTAAGAAGTGTTTTCAAAGACATTCACAGAGTGATTCTACGAAGCCTTTTTACTGACGTTCGGTTTTAAACGTGATTTCACTGGAATTTCTGTCAAACGCAAGACACGAGGTTTGCTGTTAAAGAATTGAATATACAGAATGCAAACAAACGCTTCCCTACAAGTGAATCGCCTAACCATTCAAAACAGTACAAAAAACTGAATAGAATGCAGTTTTCACTCAGATGAAAGACGTATGCTTTCCTTCTTAAGAAGTGTTTTCAAAGACATTCACAGAGTGATTCTACGAAGCCTTTTTACTGACGTTCGGTTTTAAACGTGATTTCACTGGAATTTCTGTCAAACGCAAGACACGAGGTTTGCTGTTAAAGAATTGAATATACAGAATGCAAACAAACGCTTCCCTACAAGTGAATCGCCTAACCATTCAAAACAGTACTAAAAACTGAATAGAATGAAGTTTACACTCAGATGAAAGACGTATGCTTTCCTTCTTAAGAAGTGTTTTCAAAGACATTCACAGAGTGATTCTACGAAGCCTTTTTACTGACCTTCGGTTTTAAACGTGATTTCACTGGAATTTCTGTCAAATGCAAGACACGAGGTTTGCTGTTAAAGAATTGAGTATACAGAATGCAAACAAATGCTTCCCTACAAGTGAATCGCCTAACCATTCAACACAGTACTAAAAACTGAATAGAATGCAGTTTTCACTCAGATGAAAGACGTATGCTTTCCTTCTTAAGAAGTGTTTTCAAAGACATTCACAGAGTGATTCTACTAAGCCTTTTTACTGACTTTCGGTTTTAAACGTGATTTCACTGGAATTTCTGTCAAACGCAAGACACGAGGTTTGCTGTTAAAGAATTGAGTATACAGAATGCAAACAAACGCTTCCCTACAAGTGAATCGCCTAACCATTCAAAACAGTACTAAAAACTGAATAGAATGCAGTTTTCACTCAGATGCAAGACGTATGCTTTCCTTCTTAAGAAGTGTTTTCAAAGACATTCACAGAGTGATTCTACGAAGCCTTTTTACTGACGTTCGGTTTTAAACGTGATTTCACTGGAATTTCTGTCAAACGCAAGACACGAGGTTTGCTGTTAAAGAATTGAGTGTACAGAATGCAAACAAACGCTTCCCTACAAGTGAATCGCCTAACCATTCAAAACAGTACTAAAAACTGAATAGAATGCAGTTTTCACTCAGATGAAAGACGTATGCTTTCCTTCTTAAGAAGTGTTTTCAAAGACATTCACAGAGTGGTTCTATGAAGCCTTTTTACTGACGTTCGGTTTCAAACGTGATTTCACTGGAATTTCTGTCAAACGCAAGACACGAGGTTTTCTGTTAAAGAATTGAGTATACAGAATGCAAATAAACGCTTCCGTACAAGTGAATCGCCTAACCAATCAACACAGTTCTAAAAACTGAATAGAATGCAGTTTTCACTCAGATGAAAGACGTATGCTTTCCTTCTTAAGAAGTGTTTTCAAAGACATTCACAGAGTGATTCTACGAAGACTTTTTACTGAAGTTCGGTTTTAAACGTGATTTCACTGGAATTTCTGTCAAATGCAAGACACGAGGTTTGCTGTTAAAGAATTGAGTATACAGAATGCAAACAAACGCTTCCCTACAAGTGAATCGCCTAACCATTCAAAACAGTACTAAAAACTGAATAGAATGCAGTTTTCACTGAGATGAAAGACATATGCTTTCCTTCTTAAGAAGTGTTTTCAAAGACATTCACAGAGTGATTCTACAAAGCCTTTTTACTGACGTTGGCTTTTAAACGTGATTTCACTGGAATTTCTGTCAAACGCAAGACACGAGTTTTGCTGTTAATGAATTGAGTATACAGAATGCAAACAAACGCTTCCCTACAAGTGAATCGCCTAACCATTCAAAACAGTACAAAAAACTGAATAGAATGCAGTTTTCACTCAGATGAAAGACGTATGCTTTCCTTCTTAAGAAGTGTTTTCAAAGACATTCACAGAGTGATTCTACGAAGCATTTTTACTGACGTTCGGTTTTCAACGTGATTTCACTGGAATTTCTGTCAAACGCAAGACACGAGGTTTGCTGTTAAAGAATTGAATATACAGAATGCAAACAAACGCTTCCCTACAAGTGAATCGCCTAACCATTCAAAACAGTACTAAAAACTGAATAGAATGCAGTTTACACTCAGATGAAAGACGTATGCTTTCCTTCTTAAGAAGTGTTTTCAAAGACATTCACAGAGTGATTCCACGAAGCCTTTTTACTGACCTTCGGTTTTAAACGTGATTTCACTGGAATTTCTGTCAAACGCAAGACACGAGTTTGCTGTTAAAGAATTGAGTATACAGAATGCAAACAAATGCTTCCCTACAAGTGAATTGCCTAAACATTCAACACAGTACTAAAAACTGAATAGAATGCAGTTTTCACTCAGATGAAAGACGTATGCTTTCCTTCTTAAGAAGTGTTTTCAAAGACATTCACAGAGTGATTCTACGAAGCCTTTTTACTGACTTTCGGTTTTAAACGTGATTTCACTGGAATTTCTGTCAAACGCAAGACACGAGGTTTGCTGTTAAAGAATTGAGTATACAGAATGCAAACAAACGCTTCCCTACAAGTGAATCGCCTAACCATTCAAAACAGTACTAAAAACTGAATAGAATGCAGTTTTCACTCAGATGCAAGACGTATGCTTTCCTTCTTAAGAAGTGTTTTCAAAGACATTCACAGAGTGATTCTATGAAGCCTTTTTACTGACGTTCGGTTTTAAACGTGATTTCACTGGAATTTCTGTCAAACGCAAGACACGAGGTTTGCTGTTAAAGAATTGAGTGTACAGAATGCAAACAAACGCTTCCCTACAAGTGAATCGCCTAACCATTCAAAACAGTACTAAAAACTGAATAGAATGCAGTTTTCACTCAGATGAAAGACGTATGCTTTCCTTCTTAAGAAGTGTTTTCAAAGACATTCACAGAGTGGTTCTACGAAGCCTTTTTACTGACGTTCGGTTTCAAACGTGATTTCACTGGAATTTCTGTCAAACGCAAGACACGAGGTTTTCTGTTAAAGAATTGAGTATACAGAATGCAAACAAACGCTTCCCTACAAGTGAATCGCCTAATCATTCAAAACAGTACTAAAAACTGAATAAAATGCAGTTTTCACTCAGATGAAAGACGTATGCTTTCCTTCTTAAGAAGTGTTTTCAAAGACATTCACAGAGTGATTCTACGAAGCCTTTTTACTGACGTTCGGTTTTAAACGTGATTTCACTGGAATTTCTGTCAAACGCAAGACACGAGGTTTGCTGTTAAAGAATTGAGTGTACAGAATGCAAACAAACGCTTCCCTACAAGTGAATCGCCTAACCATTCAAAACAGTACTAAAAACTGAATAGAATGCAGTTTTCACTCAGATGAAAGACGTATGCTTTCCTTCTTAAGAAGTGTTTTCAAAGACATTCACAGAGTGATTCTACGAAGCCTTTTTACTGACGTTGGCTTTTAAACGTGATTTCACTGGAATTTCGGTCAAACGCAAAACACGAGATTTGCTGTTAAAGAATTGAGTATACAGAATGCAAACAAACGCTTCCCTACAAGTGAATCGCCTAACCATTCAAAACAGTACTAAAAACTGAATAGAATGCAGTTTTCACTCAGATGAAAGACGTATGCTTTCCTTCTTAAGAAGTGTTTTCAAAGACATTCACAGAGTGATTCTACGAAGCCTTTTTACTGAGGTTGGCTTTTAAACGTGATTTCACTGGAATTTCTGTCAAACGCAAGACACGAGATTTGCTGTTAAAGAATTGAGTATACAGAATCCAAACAAATGCTTCCCTACAAGTGAATCGCCTAACCATTCAAAACAGTACTAAAAACTGAATAGAATGCAGTTTTCACTCAGATGAAAGACGTATGCCTTCCTTCTTAAGAAGTGTTTTCAAAGACATTCACAGAGTGATTCTACGAAGCCTTTTTACTGACGTTCGGTTTTAAACGTGATTTCATTGGAATTTCTGTCAAACGCAAGACACGAGGTTTGCTGTTAAAGAATTGAGTATACAGAATGCAAACAAACGCTTCCCTACAAGTGAATCGCCTAACCATTCAAAACAGTACTAAAAACTGAATAGAATGCAGTTTTCACTCAGATGCAAGACGTATGCTTTCCTTCTTAAGAAGTGTTTTCAAAGACATTCACAGAGTGATTCTACGAAGCCTTTTTACTGACGTTCGGTTTTAAACGTGATTTCACTGGAATTTCTGTCAAACGCAAGACACGAGGTTTGCTGTTAAAGAATTGAGTGTACAGAATGCAAACAAACGCTTCCCTACAAGTGAATCGCCTAACCATTCAAAACAGTACAAAAAACTGAATAGAATGCAGTTTTCACTCAGATGAAAGACGTATGCTTTCCTTCTTAAGAAGTGTTTTCAAAGACATTCACAGAGTGGTTCTATGAAGCCTTTTTACTGACGTTCGGTTTCAAACGTGATTTCACTGGAATTTCTGTCAAACGCAAGACACGAGGTTTTCTGTTAAAGAATTGAGTATACAGAATGCAAACAAACGCTTCCCTACAAGTAAATCGCCTAACCATTCAAAACAGTACTAAAAACTGAATAGAATTCAGTTTTCACTCAGATGAAAGACGTATGCTTTCCTTCTTAAGAAGTGTTTTCAAAGACATTCACAGAGTGATTCTACGAAGCCTTTTTACTGACGTTCGGTTTTAAACGTGATTTCACTGGAATTTCTGTCAAACGCAAGACACGAGGTTTGCTGTTAAAGAATTGAGAATACAGAATGCAAACAAACGCTTCCATACAAGTGAATCGCCTAACCATTCAAAACAGTACTAAAAACTGAATAGAATGCAGTTTTCACTCAGATGAAAGACGTATGCTTTCCTTCTTAAGAAGTGTTTTCAAAGACATTCACAGAGTGATTCTACGAAGCCCTTTTTGACATTCGGTTTTAAACGTGATTTCACTGGAATTTCTGTCAAACGCAAGACACGAGGTTTGCTGTTAAAGAATTGAGTATACAGAATGCAAACAAACGCTTCCCTACAAGCGAATCGCCTAACCATTCAACACAGTTCTAAAAACTGAATAGAATGCAGTTTTCACTCAGATGAAAGACGTATGCTTTCCTTCTTAAGAAGTGTTTTCAAAGACATTCACAGAGTGATTCTACGAAGCCTTTTACTGACGTTCGGTTTTAAACGTTATTTCACTGGAATTTCTGTCAAATGCAAGACACGAGGTTTGCTGTTAAAGAATTGAGTATACAGAATGCAAACAAACGCTTCCCTACAAGTGAATCGCCTAACCATTCAAAACAGTACTAAAAACTGAATAGAATGCAGTTTTCACTCAGATGAAAGACATATGCTTTCCTTCTTAAGAAGTGTTTTCAAAGACATTCACAGAGGGATTCTACAAAGCCTTTTTACTGACGTTGGCTTTTAAATGTGATTTCACTGGAATTTCTGTCAAACGCAAGACACGAGTTTTGCTGTTAAAGAATTGAGTATACAGAATGCAAACAAACGCTTCCCTACAAGTGAATCGCCTAACCATTCAAAACAGTACAAAAAACTGAATAGAATGCAGTTTTCACTCAGATGAAAGACGTATGCTTTCCTTCTTAAGAATTGTTTTCAAAGACATTCACAGAGTGATTCTACGAAGCCTTTTTACTGACGTTCGGTTTTAAACGTGATTTCACTGGAATTTCTGTCAAAAGCAAGACACGAGGTTTGCTGTTAAAGAATTGAGTGTACAGAATGCAAACAAACGCTTCCCTACAAGTGAATCGACTAACCATTCAAAACAGTACTAAAAACTGAATAGAATGCAGTTTTCACTCAGATGATAGACGTATGCTTTCCTTCTTAAGAAGTGTTTTCAAAGACATTCACAGAGTGATTCTACGAAGCCTTTTTACTGACCTTCGGT
The DNA here is from genome assembly GCA_033318265.1 of Phyllotis vaccarum. Taxonomy (NCBI): domain Eukaryota; kingdom Metazoa; phylum Chordata; class Mammalia; order Rodentia; family Cricetidae; genus Phyllotis; species Phyllotis vaccarum. Next base: position 63,532,270 of record JARWLC010000017.1, read on the forward strand.
TTTAAACGTGATTTCACTGGAATTTCTGTCAAACGCAAGACACGAGGTTTGCTGTTAAAGAATTGAGTATACAGAATGCAAACAAATGCTTCCCTACAAGTGAATCGCCTAACCATTCAACACAGTACTAAAAACTGAATAGAATGCAGTTTTCACTCAGATGAAAGACGTATGCTTTCCTTCTTAAGAAGTGTTTTCAAAGACATTCACAGAGTGATTCTACGAAGCCTTTTTACTGACGTTCGGTTTTAAACGTGATTTCACTGGAATTTCTGTCAAACGCAAGACACGAGGTTTGCTGTTAAAGAATTGAATATACAGAATGCAAACAAACGCTTCCCTACAAGTGAATCGCCTAACCATTCAAAACAGTACAAAAAACTGAATAGAATGCAGTTTTCACTCAGATGAAAGACGTATGCTTTCCTTCTTAAGAAGTGTTTTCAAAGACATTCACAGAGTGATTCTACGAAGCCTTTTTACTGACGTTCGGTTTTAAACGTGATTTCACTGGAATTTCTGTCAAACGCAAGACACGAGGTTTGCTGTTAAAGAATTGAATATACAGAATGCAAACAAACGCTTCCCTACAAGTGAATCGCCTAACCATTCAAAACAGTACTAAAAACTGAATAGAATGAAGTTTACACTCAGATGAAAGACGTATGCTTTCCTTCTTAAGAAGTGTTTTCAAAGACATTCACAGAGTGATTCTACGAAGCCTTTTTACTGACCTTCGGTTTTAAACGTGATTTCACTGGAATTTCTGTCAAATGCAAGACACGAGGTTTGCTGTTAAAGAATTGAGTATACAGAATGCAAACAAATGCTTCCCTACAAGTGAATCGCCTAACCATTCAACACAGTACTAAAAACTGAATAGAATGCAGTTTTCACTCAGATGAAAGACGTATGCTTTCCTTCTTAAGAAGTGTTTTCAAAGACATTCACAGAGTGATTCTACTAAGCCTTTTTACTGACTTTCGGTTTTAAACGTGATTTCACTGGAATTTCTGTCAAACGCAAGACACGAGGTTTGCTGTTAAAGAATTGAGTATACAGAATGCAAACAAACGCTTCCCTACAAGTGAATCGCCTAACCATTCAAAACAGTACTAAAAACTGAATAGAATGCAGTTTTCACTCAGATGCAAGACGTATGCTTTCCTTCTTAAGAAGTGTTTTCAAAGACATTCACAGAGTGATTCTACGAAGCCTTTTTACTGACGTTCGGTTTTAAACGTGATTTCACTGGAATTTCTGTCAAACGCAAGACACGAGGTTTGCTGTTAAAGAATTGAGTGTACAGAATGCAAACAAACGCTTCCCTACAAGTGAATCGCCTAACCATTCAAAACAGTACTAAAAACTGAATAGAATGCAGTTTTCACTCAGATGAAAGACGTATGCTTTCCTTCTTAAGAAGTGTTTTCAAAGACATTCACAGAGTGGTTCTATGAAGCCTTTTTACTGACGTTCGGTTTCAAACGTGATTTCACTGGAATTTCTGTCAAACGCAAGACACGAGGTTTTCTGTTAAAGAATTGAGTATACAGAATGCAAATAAACGCTTCCGTACAAGTGAATCGCCTAACCAATCAACACAGTTCTAAAAACTGAATAGAATGCAGTTTTCACTCAGATGAAAGACGTATGCTTTCCTTCTTAAGAAGTGTTTTCAAAGACATTCACAGAGTGATTCTACGAAGACTTTTTACTGAAGTTCGGTTTTAAACGTGATTTCACTGGAATTTCTGTCAAATGCAAGACACGAGGTTTGCTGTTAAAGAATTGAGTATACAGAATGCAAACAAACGCTTCCCTACAAGTGAATCGCCTAACCATTCAAAACAGTACTAAAAACTGAATAGAATGCAGTTTTCACTGAGATGAAAGACATATGCTTTCCTTCTTAAGAAGTGTTTTCAAAGACATTCACAGAGTGATTCTACAAAGCCTTTTTACTGACGTTGGCTTTTAAACGTGATTTCACTGGAATTTCTGTCAAACGCAAGACACGAGTTTTGCTGTTAATGAATTGAGTATACAGAATGCAAACAAACGCTTCCCTACAAGTGAATCGCCTAACCATTCAAAACAGTACAAAAAACTGAATAGAATGCAGTTTTCACTCAGATGAAAGACGTATGCTTTCCTTCTTAAGAAGTGTTTTCAAAGACATTCACAGAGTGATTCTACGAAGCATTTTTACTGACGTTCGGTTTTCAACGTGATTTCACTGGAATTTCTGTCAAACGCAAGACACGAGGTTTGCTGTTAAAGAATTGAATATACAGAATGCAAACAAACGCTTCCCTACAAGTGAATCGCCTAACCATTCAAAACAGTACTAAAAACTGAATAGAATGCAGTTTACACTCAGATGAAAGACGTATGCTTTCCTTCTTAAGAAGTGTTTTCAAAGACATTCACAGAGTGAATCCACGAAGCCTTTTTACTGACCTTCGGTTTTAAACGTGATTTCACTGGAATTTCTGTCAAACGCAAGACACGAGTTTGCTGTTAAAGAATTGAGTATACAGAATGCAAACAAATGCTTCCCTACAAGTGAATTGCCTAAACATTCAACACAGTACTAAAAACTGAATAGAATGCAGTTTTCACTCAGATGAAAGACGTATGCTTTCCTTCTTAAGAAGTGTTTTCAAAGACATTCACAGAGTGATTCTACGAAGCCTTTTTACTGACTTTCGGTTTTAAACGTGATTTCACTGGAATTTCTGTCAAACGCAAGACACGAGGTTTGCTGTTAAAGAATTGAGTATACAGAATGCAAACAAACGCTTCCCTACAAGTGAATCGCCTAACCATTCAAAACAGTACTAAAAACTGAATAGAATGCAGTTTTCACTCAGATGCAAGACGTATGCTTTCCTTCTTAAGAAGTGTTTTCAAAGACATTCACAGAGTGATTCTATGAAGCCTTTTTACTGACGTTCGGTTTTAAACGTGATTTCACTGGAATTTCTGTCAAACGCAAGACACGAGGTTTGCTGTTAAAGAATTGAGTGTACAGAATGCAAACAAACGCTTCCCTACAAGTGAATCGCCTAACCATTCAAAACAGTACTAAAAACTGAATAGAATGCAGTTTTCACTCAGATGAAAGACGTATGCTTTCCTTCTTAAGAAGTGTTTTCAAAGACATTCACAGAGTGGTTCTACGAAGCCTTTTTACTGACGTTCGGTTTCAAACGTGATTTCACTGGAATTTCTGTCAAACGCAAGACACGAGGTTTTCTGTTAAAGAATTGAGTATACAGAATGCAAACAAACGCTTCCCTACAAGTGAATCGCCTAATCATTCAAAACAGTACTAAAAACTGAATAAAATGCAGTTTTCACTCAGATGAAAGACGTATGCTTTCCTTCTTAAGAAGTGTTTTCAAAGACATTCACAGAGTGATTCTACGAAGCCTTTTTACTGACGTTCGGTTTTAAACGTGATTTCACTGGAATTTCTGTCAAACGCAAGACACGAGGTTTGCTGTTAAAGAATTGAGTGTACAGAATGCAAACAAACGCTTCCCTACAAGTGAATCGCCTAACCATTCAAAACAGTACTAAAAACTGAATAGAATGCAGTTTTCACTCAGATGAAAGACGTATGCTTTCCTTCTTAAGAAGTGTTTTCAAAGACATTCACAGAGTGATTCTACGAAGCCTTTTTACTGACGTTGGCTTTTAAACGTGATTTCACTGGAATTTCGGTCAAACGCAAAACACGAGATTTGCTGTTAAAGAATTGAGTATACAGAATGCAAACAAACGCTTCCCTACAAGTGAATCGCCTAACCATTCAAAACAGTACTAAAAACTGAATAGAATGCAGTTTTCACTCAGATGAAAGACGTATGCTTTCCTTCTTAAGAAGTGTTTTCAAAGACATTCACAGAGTGATTCTACGAAGCCTTTTTACTGAGGTTGGCTTTTAAACGTGATTTCACTGGAATTTCTGTCAAACGCAAGACACGAGATTTGCTGTTAAAGAATTGAGTATACAGAATCCAAACAAATGCTTCCCTACAAGTGAATCGCCTAACCATTCAAAACAGTACTAAAAACTGAATAGAATGCAGTTTTCACTCAGATGAAAGACGTATGCCTTCCTTCTTAAGAAGTGTTTTCAAAGACATTCACAGAGTGATTCTACGAAGCCTTTTTACTGACGTTCGGTTTTAAACGTGATTTCATTGGAATTTCTGTCAAACGCAAGACACGAGGTTTGCTGTTAAAGAATTGAGTATACAGAATGCAAACAAACGCTTCCCTACAAGTGAATCGCCTAACCATTCAAAACAGTACTAAAAACTGAATAGAATGCAGTTTTCACTCAGATGCAAGACGTATGCTTTCCTTCTTAAGAAGTGTTTTCAAAGACATTCACAGAGTGATTCTACGAAGCCTTTTTACTGACGTTCGGTTTTAAACGTGATTTCACTGGAATTTCTGTCAAACGCAAGACACGAGGTTTGCTGTTAAAGAATTGAGTGTACAGAATGCAAACAAACGCTTCCCTACAAGTGAATCGCCTAACCATTCAAAACAGTACAAAAAACTGAATAGAATGCAGTTTTCACTCAGATGAAAGACGTATGCTTTCCTTCTTAAGAAGTGTTTTCAAAGACATTCACAGAGTGGTTCTATGAAGCCTTTTTACTGACGTTCGGTTTCAAACGTGATTTCACTGGAATTTCTGTCAAACGCAAGACACGAGGTTTTCTGTTAAAGAATTGAGTATACAGAATGCAAACAAACGCTTCCCTACAAGTGAATCGCCTAATCATTCAAAACAGTACTAAAAACTGAATAGAATGCAGTTTTCACTCAGATGAAAGACGTATGCTTTCCTTCTTAAGAAGTGTTTTCAAAGACATTCACAGAGTGATTCTACGAAGCCTTTTTACTGACGTTCGGATTTAAACGTGATTTCACTGGAATTTCTGTCAAACGCAAGACACGAGGTTTGCTGTTAAAGAATTGAGTGTACAGAATGCAAACAAACGCTTCCCTACAAGTGAATCGCCTAACCATTCAAAACAGTACTAAAAACTGAATAGAATGCAGTTTTCACTCAGATGAAAGACGTATTCTTTCCTTCTAATGAAGTGTTTTAAAAGACATTCACAGAGTGATTCTACGAAGCCTTTTTACTGACGTTGGCTTTTAAACGTGATTTCACTGGAATTTCGGTCAAACGCAAAACACGAGATTTGCTGTTAAAGAATTGAGTATACAGAATGCAAACAAACGCTTCCCTACAAGTGAATCGCCTAACCATTCAAAACAGTACTAAAAACTGAATAGAATGCAGTTTTCACTCAGATGAAAGACGTATGCTTTCCTTCTTAAGAAGTGTTTTCAAAGACATTCACAGAGTGATTCTAAGAAGCCTTTTTACTGACGTTGGCTTTTAAACGTGATTTCACTGGAATTTCTGTCAAACGCAAGACACGAGGTTTGCTGTTAAAGAATTGAGAATACAGAATGCAAACAAACGCTTCCATACAAGTGAATCGCCTAACCATTCAAAACAGTACTAAAAACTGAATAGAATGCAGTTCTCACTCAGATGAAAGACGTATGCTTTCCTTCTTAAGAAGTGTTTTCAAAGACATTCACAGAGTGATTCTACGAAGCCTTTTTACTGACGTTCGGTTTTAAATGTGATTTCACTGGAATTTCTCTCAAACGCAAGACACGAGGTTTGCTGTTAAAGAATTGAGTATACAGAATGCAAACAAACGCTTCCCTACAAGTGAATCGCCTAACCATTCAAAACAGTACTAAAAACTGAATAGAATGCAGTTTTCACTGAGATGAAAGACATATGCTTTCCTTCTTAAGAAGTGTTTTCAAAGACATTCACACAGTGATTCTACAAAGCCTTTTTACTGACGTTGGCTTTTAAACGTGATTTCACTGGAATTTCTGTCAAACGCAAGACACGAGTTTTGCTGTTAAAGAATTGAGTATACAGAATGCAAACAAACGCTTCCTACAAGTGAATCGCCTAACCATTCAAAACAGTACTAAAAACTGAATAGAATGCAGTTTACACTCAGATGAAAGACGTATGCTTTCCTTCTTAAGAAGTGTTTTCAAAGACATTCACAGAGTGATTCCACGAAGCCTTTTTACTGACCTTCGGTTTTAAACGTGATTTCACTGGAATTTCTGTCAAACGCAAGACACGAGGTTTGCTGTTAAAGAATTGAGTATACAGAATGCAAACAAATGCTTCCCTACAAGTGAATTGCCTAACCATTCAACAAAGTACTAAAAACTGAATAGAATGCAGTTTTCACTCAGATGAAAGACGTATGCTTTCCTTCTTAAGAAGTGTTTTCAAAGACATTCACAGAGTGATTCTACGAAGCCCTTTTTGACATTCGGTTTTAAACGTGATTTCACTGGAATTTCTGTCAAACGCAAGACACGAGGTTTGCTGTTAAAGAATTGAGTATACAGAATGCAAACAAACGCTTCCCTACAAGTGAATCGCCTAACCATTCAAAACAGTACTAAAAACTGAATAGAATGCAGTTTTCACTCAGATGCAAGACGTATGCTTTCCTTCTTAAGAAGTGTTTTCAAAGACATTCACAGAGTGATTCTACGAAGCCTTTTTACTGACGTTCGGTTTTAAACGTGATTTCACTGGAATTTCTGTCAAACGCAAGACACGAGGTTTGCTGTTAAAGAATTGAGTGTACAGAATGCAAACAAACGCTTCCCTACAAGTGAATCGCCTAACCATTCAAAACAGTACTAAAAACTGAATAGAATGCAGTTTTCACTCAGATGAAAGACGTATGCTTTCCTTCTTAAGAAGTGTTTTCAAAGACATTCACAGAGTGGTTCTACGAAGCCTTTTTACTGACGTTCGGTTTCAAACGTGATTTCACTGGAATTTCTGTCAAACGCAAGACACGAGGTTTTCTGTTAAAGAATTGAGTATACAGAATGCAAACAAACGCTTCCCTACAAGTGAATCGCCTAATCATTCAAAACAGTACTAAAAACTGAATAAAATGCAGTTTTCACTCAGATGAAAGACGTATGCTTTCCTTCTTAAGAAGTGTTTTCAAAGACATTCACAGAGTGATTCTACGAAGCCTTTTTACTGACGTTCGGTTTTAAACGTGATTTCACTGGAATTTCTGTCAAACGCAAGACACGAGGTTTGCTGTTAAAGAATTGAGTGTACAGAATGCAAACAAACGCTTCCCTACAAGTGAATCGCCTAACCATTCAAAACAGTACTAAAAACTGAATAGAATGCAGTTTTCACTCAGATGAAAGACGTATGCTTTCCTTCTTAAGAAGTGTTTTCAAAGACATTCACAGAGTGATTCTACGAAGCCTTTTTACTGACGTTGGCTTTTAAACGTGATTTCACTGGAATTTCGGTCAAACGCAAAACACGAGATTTGCTGTTAAAGAATTGAGTATACAGAATGCAAACAAACGCTTCCCTACAAGTGAATCGCCTAACCATTCAAAACAGTACTAAAAACTGAATAGAATGCAGTTTTCACTCAGATGAAAGACGTATGCTTTCCTTCTTAAGAAGTGTTTTCAAAGACATTCACAGAGTGATTCTACGAAGCCTTTTTACTGAGGTTGGCTTTTAAACGTGATTTCACTGGAATTTCTGTCAAACGCAAGACACGAGATTTGCTGTTAAAGAATTGAGTATACAGAATCCAAACAAATGCTTCCCTACAAGTGAATCGCCTAACCATTCAAAACAGTACTAAAAACTGAATAGAATGCAGTTTTCACTCAGATGAAAGACGTATGCCTTCCTTCTTAAGAAGTGTTTTCAAAGACATTCACAGAGTGATTCTACGAAGCCTTTTTACTGACGTTCGGTTTTAAACGTGATTTCATTGGAATTTCTGTCAAACGCAAGACACGAGGTTTGCTGTTAAAGAATTGAGTATACAGAATGCAAACAAACGCTTCCCTACAAGTGAATCGCCTAACCATTCAAAACAGTACTAAAAACTGAATAGAATGCAGTTTTCACTCAGATGCAAGACGTATGCTTTCCTTCTTAAGAAGTGTTTTCAAAGACATTCACAGAGTGATTCTACGAAGCCTTTTTACTGACGTTCGGTTTTAAACGTGATTTCACTGGAATTTCTGTCAAACGCAAGACACGAGGTTTGCTGTTAAAGAATTGAGTGTACAGAATGCAAACAAACGCTTCCCTACAAGTGAATCGCCTAACCATTCAAAACAGTACAAAAAACTGAATAGAATGCAGTTTTCACTCAGATGAAAGACGTATGCTTTCCTTCTTAAGAAGTGTTTTCAAAGACATTCACAGAGTGGTTCTATGAAGCCTTTTTACTGACGTTCGGTTTCAAACGTGATTTCACTGGAATTTCTGTCAAACGCAAGACACGAGGTTTTCTGTTAAAGAATTGAGTATACAGAATGCAAACAAACGCTTCCCTACAAGTGAATCGCCTAATCATTCAAAACAGTACTAAAAACTGAATAGAATGCAGTTTTCACTCAGATGAAAGACGTATGCTTTCCTTCTTAAGAAGTGTTTTCAAAGACATTCACAGAGTGATTCTACGAAGCCTTTTTACTGACGTTCGGATTTAAACGTGATTTCACTGGAATTTCTGTCAAACGCAAGACACGAGGTTTGCTGTTAAAGAATTGAGTGTACAGAATGCAAACAAACGCTTCCCTACAAGTGAATCGCCTAACCATTCAAAACAGTACTAAAAACTGAATAGAATGCAGTTTTCACTCAGATGAAAGACGTATTCTTTCCTTCTAATGAAGTGTTTTAAAAGACATTCACAGAGTGATTCTACGAAGCCTTTTTACTGACGTTGGCTTTTAAACGTGATTTCACTGGAATTTCGGTCAAACGCAAAACACGAGATTTGCTGTTAAAGAATTGAGTATACAGAATGCAAACAAACGCTTCCCTACAAGTGAATCGCCTAACCATTCAAAACAGTACTAAAAACTGAATAGAATGCAGTTTTCACTCAGATGAAAGACGTATGCTTTCCTTCTTAAGAAGTGTTTTCAAAGACATTCACAGAGTGATTCTAAGAAGCCTTTTTACTGACGTTGGCTTTTAAACGTGATTTCACTGGAATTTCTGTCAAACGCAAGACACGAGGTTTGCTGTTAAAGAATTGAGTATACAGAATGCAAACAAACGCTTCCGTACAAGTGAATTGCCTAACCATTCAAAACAGTACTAAAAACTGAATAGAATGCAGTTTTCACTCAGATGAAAGACATATGCTTTCCTTCTTAAGAAGTGTTTTCAAAGACATTCACAGAGTGATTCTACGAAGCCTTTTTACTGAGGTTGGATTTAAACGTGATTTCACTGGAATTTCTGTCAAACGCAAGACACGAGGTTTGCTGTTAAAGAATTGAGAATACAGAATGCAAACAAACGCTTCCATACAAGTGAATCGCCTAACCATTCAAAACAGTACTAAAAACTGAATAGAATGCAGTTCTCACTCAGATGAAAGACGTATGCTTTCCTTCTTAAGAAGTGTTTTCAAAGACATTCACAGAGTGATTCTACGAAGCCTTTTTACTGACGTTCGGTTTTAAATGTGATTTCACTGGAATTTCTCTCAAACGCAAGACACGAGGTTTGCTGTTAAAGAATTGAGTATACAGAATGCAAACAAACGCTTCCCTACAAGTGAATCGCCTAACCATTCAAAACAGTACTAAAAACTGAATAGAATGCAGTTTTCACTGAGATGAAAGACATATGCTTTCCTTCTTAAGAAGTGTTTTCAAAGACATTCACACAGTGATTCTACAAAGCCTTTTTACTGACGTTGGCTTTTAAACGTGATTTCACTGGAATTTCTGTCAAACGCAAGACACGAGTTTTGCTGTTAAAGAATTGAGTATACAGAATGCAAACAAACGCTTCCTACAAGGGAATCGCCTAACCATTCAAAACAGTACTAAAAACTGAATAGAATGCAGTTTACACTCAGATGAAAGACGTATGCTTTCCTTCTTAAGAAGTGTTTTCAAAGACATTCACAGAGTGATTCCACGAAGCCTTTTTACTGACCTTCGGTTTTAAACGTGATTTCACTGGAATTTCTGTCAAACGCAAGACACGAGGTTTGCTGTTAAAGAATTGAGTATACAGAATGCAAACAAATGCTTCCTACAAGTGAATTGCCTAACCATTCAACAAAGTACTAAAAACTGAATAGAATGCAGTTTTCACTCAGATGAAAGACGTATGCTTTCCTTCTTAAGAAGTGTTTTCAAAGACATTCACAGAGTGATTCTACGAAGCCCTTTTTGACATTCGGTTTTAAACGTGATTTCACTAAAATTTCTGTCAAACGCAAGACACGAGGTTTGCTGTTAAAGAATTTAGTATACAGAAAACAAGTGAATCGCCTAACCATTCAACACAGTTCTAAAAACTGAATAGAATGCAGTTTTCACTCAGATGAAAGACGTATGCTTTCCTTCTTAAGAAGTGTTTTCAAAGACATTCACAGAGTGATTCTACGAAGCCTTTTTACTGACGTTCGGTTTTAAACGTGATTTCACTGGAATTTCTGTCAAATGCAAGACACGAGGTTTGCTGTTAAAGAATTGAGTATACAGAATGCAAACAAACGCTTCCCTACAAGTGAATCGCCTAACCATTCAAAACAGTACTAAAAACTGAATAGAATGCAGTTTTCACTCAGATGAAAGACATATGCTTTCCTTCTTAAGAAGTGTTTTCAAAGACATTCACAGAGGGATTCTACAAAGCCTTTTTACTGACGTTGGCTTTTAAACGTGATTTCACTGGAATTTCTGTCAAACGCAAGACACGAGTTTTGCTGTTAAAGAATTGAGTATACAGAATGCAAACAAACGCTTCCCTACAAGTGAATCGCCTAACCATTCAAAACAGTACAAAAAACTGAATAGAATGCAGTTTTCACTCAGATGAAAGACGTATGCTTTCCTTCTTAAGAAGTGTTTTCAAAGACATTCACAGAGTGATTCTACGAAGCCTTTTTACTGACGTTCGGTTTTCAACGTGATTTCACTGGAATTTCTGTCAAACGCAAGACACGAGGTTTGCTGTTAAAGAATTGAGTGTACAGAATGCAAACAAACGCTTCCCTACAAGTGAATCGCCTAACCATTCAAAACAGTACTAAAAACTGAATAGAATGCAGTTTTCACTCAGATGAAAGACGTATGCTTTCCTTCTTAAGAAGTGTTTTCAAAGACATTCACAGAGTGGTTCTACGAAGCCTTTTTACTGACGTTCGGTTTCAAACGTGATTTCACTGGAATTTCTGTCAAACGCAAGACACGAGGTTTGCTGTTAAAGAATTGAGTGTACAGAATGCAAACAAACGCTTCCCTACAAGTGAATCGCCTTACCATTCAAAACAGTACTAAAAACTGAATAGAATGCAGTTTTCACTCAGATGAAAGACGTATGCTTTCCTTCTTAAGAAGTGTTTTCAAAGACATTCACAGAGTGATTCTACGAAGCCTTTTTACTGACATTGGCTTTTAAACGTGATTTCACTGGAATTTCGGTCAAACGCAAAACACGAGATTTGCTGTTAAAGAATTGAGTATACAGAATGCAAACAAACGCTTCCCTACAAGTGAATCGCCTAACCATTCAAAACAGTACTAAAAACTGAATAGAATGCAGTTTTCACTCAGATGAAAGACGTATGCTTTCCTTCTTAAGAAGTGTTTTCAAAGACATTCACAGAGTGATTCTACGAAGCCTTTTTACTGACGTTGGCTTTTAAACGTGATTTCACTGGAATTTCTGTCAAACGCAAGACACGAGGTTTGCTGTTAAAGAATTGAGTATACAGAATGCAAACAAACGCTTCCCTACAAGTGAATTGCCTAACCATTCAAAACAGTACTAAAAACTAAATAGAATGCAGTTTTCACTCAGATGAAAGACATATGCTTTCCTTCTTAAGAAGTGTTTTCAAAGACATTCACAGAGTGATTCTACGAAGCCTTTTTACTGAGGTTGGATTTAAACGTGATTTCACTGGAATTTCTGTCAAACGCAAGACACGAGGTTTGCTGTTAAAGAATTGAGAATACAGAATGCAAACAAACGCTTCCATACAAGTGAATCGCCTAACCATTCAAAACAGTACTAAAAACTGAATAGAATGCAGTTTTCACTCAGATGAAAGACGTATGCTTTCCTTCTTAAGAAGTGTTTTCAAAGACATTCACAGAGTGATTCTACGAAGCCCTTTTTGACATTCGGTTTTAAACGTGATTTCACTGGAATTTCTGTCAAACGCAAGACACGAGGTTTGCTGTTAAAGAATTGATTATACAGAATGCAAATAAACGCTTCCGTACAAGTGAATCGCCTAACCAATCAACACAGTTCTAAAAACTGAATAGAATGCAGTTTTCACTCAGATGAAAGACGTATGCTTTCCTTCTTAAGAAGTGTTTTCAAAGACATTCACAGAGTGATTCTACGAAGCCTTTTTACTGACGTTCGGTTTTAAACGTGATTTCACTGGAATTTCTGTCAAATGCAAGACACGAGGTTTGCTGTTAAAGAATTGAGTATACAGAATGCAAACAAACGCTTCCCTACAAGTGAATCGCCTAACCATTCAAAACAGTACTAAAAACTGAATAGAATGCAGTTTTCACTGAGATGAAAGACATATGCTTTCCTTCTTAAGAAGTGTTTTCAAAGACATTCACAGAGTGATTCTACAAAGCCTTTTTACTGACGTTGGCTTTTAAACGTGATTTCACTGGAATTTCTGTCAAACGCAAGACACGAGTTTTGCTGTTAAAGAATTGAGTATACAGAATGCAAACAAACGCTTCCCTACAAGTGAATCGCCTAACCATTCAAAACAGTACAAAAAACTGAATAGAATGCAGTTTTCACTCAGATGAAAGACGTATGCTTTCCTTCTTAAGAAGTGTTTTCAAAGACATTCACAGAGTGATTCTACGAAGCCTTTTTACTGACGTTCGGTTTTCAACGTGATTTCACTGGAATTTCTGTCAAACGCAAGACACGAGGTTTGCTGTTAAAGAATTGAATATACAGAATGCAAACAAACGCTTCCCTACAAGTGAATCGCCTAACCATTCAAAACAGTACTAAAAACTGAATAGAATGCAGTTTACACTCAGATGAAAGACGTATGCTTTCCTTCTTAAGAAGTGTTTTCAAAGACATTCACAGAGTGATTCCACGAAGCCTTTTTACTGACCTTCGGTTTTAAACGTGATTTCACTGGAATTTCTGTCAAACGCAAGACACGAGGTTTGCTGTTAAAGAATTGAGTATACAGAATGCAAACAAATGCTTCCCTACAAGTGAATTGCCTAACCATTCAACACAGTACTAAAAACTGAATAGAATGCAGTTTTCACTCAGATGAAAGACTTATGCTTTCCTTCTTAAGAAGTGTTTTCAAAGACATTCACAGAGTGATTCTACTAAGCCTTTTTACTGACGTTCGGTTTTAAACGTGATTTCACTGGAATTTCTGTCAAACGCAAGACACGAGGTTTGCTGTTAAAGAATTTAGTGTACAGAATGCAAACAAACGCTTCCCTACAAGTGAGTCGCCTAACCATTCAAAACAGTACTAAAAACTGAATAGAATGCAGTTTTCACTCAGATGAAAGACGTATGCTTTCCTTCTTAAGAAGTGTTTTCAAAGACATTCACAGAGTGATTCTACGAAGCCTTTTTACTGACGTTGGCTTTTAAACGTGATTTCACTGGAATTTCTGTCAAACGCAAGACACGAGGTTTGCTGTTAAAGAATTGAGTATACAGAATGCAAAAAAAAGCTTCCCTACAAGTGAATCGCCTAACCATTCAAAACAGTACTAAAAACTGAATAGAATGCAGTTTTCACTCAGATGAAAGACGTATGCTTTCCTTCTTAAGAAGTGTTTTCAAAGACATTCACAGAGTGATTCTACGAAGCCTTTTTACTGAGGTTGGCTTTTAAACGTGATTTCACTGGAATTTCTGTCAAACGCAAGACACGAGGTTTGCTGTTAAAGAATTGAGTATACAGAATGCAAACAAACGCTTCCCTACAAGTGAATCGCCTAACCATTCAAAACAGTACTAAAAACTGAATAGAATGCAGTTTTCACTCAAATGAAAGACGTATGCTTTCCTTCTTAAGAAGTGTTTTCAAAGACATTCACAGAGTGATTCTACGAAGCCTTTTTACTGACGTTCGGTTTTAAACGTGATTTCACTGGAATTTCTGTCAAACGCAAGACACGAGGTTTGCTGTTAAAGAATTGAGTGTACAGAATGCAAACAAATGCTTCCCTACAAGTGAATCACCTAACCATTCAAAACAGTACTAAAAACTGAATAGAATGCAGTTTTAACTCAGATGAAAGACATATGCTTTCCTTCTTAAGAAGTGTTTTCAAAGACATTCACAGAGTGATTCTACAAAGCCTTTTTACTGACGTTCGGTTTTAAACGTGATTTCACTGGAATTTCTGTCAAACGCAAGACAGGAGGTTTTCTGTTAAAGAATTGAGTATACAGAATGCAAACAAACGCTTCCCTACAAGTGAATCGCCTAACCATTCAAAACAGTACTAAAAACTGAATAGAATGCAGTTTTCACTCAGATGAAAGACGTATGCTTTCCTTCTTAAGAAGTGTTTTCAAAGACATTCACAGAGTGATTCTACAAAGCCTTTTTACTGACGTTCGGTTTTAAATGTGATTTCACTGGAATTTCTGTCAAACGCAAGACACGAGGTTTGCTGTTAAAGAATTGAATATACAGAATGCAAACAAACGCTTCCCTACAAGTGAATCGCCTAACCATTTTTCAAAACAGTACTAAAAACTGAATAGAATGCAGTTTTCACTCAGATGAAAGACGTATGCTTTCCTTCTTAAGAAGTGTTTTCAAAGACATTCACAGAGTGATTCTACGAAGCCTTTTTACTGACGTTCGGTTTTAAACGTGATTTCACTGGAATTTCTGTCAAACGCAAGACACGAGGTTTGCTGTTAAAGAATTGAATATACAGAATGCAAACAAACGCTTCCCTACAAGTGAATCGCCTAACCATTCAAAACAGTACTAAAAACTGAATAGAATGCAGTTTTCTCTCAGATGAAAGACGTATGCTTTCCTTCTTAAGAAGTGTTTTCAAAGACATTCACAGAGTGATTCTACGAAGCCTTTTTACTGACCTTCGGTTTTAAACGTGATTTCACTGGAATTTCTGTCAAACGCAAGACACGAGATTTGCTGTTAAAGAATTGAGTATACAGAATGCAAACAAATGCTTCCCTACAAGTGAATCGCCTAACCATTCAAAACAGTACTAAAAACTGAATAGAATGCAGTTTTCACTCAGATGAAAGACGTATGCTTTCTTTCTTAAGAAGTGTTTTCAAAGACATTCACAGAGTGATTCTACGAAGCCTTTTTACTGACGTTCGGTTTTAAACGTGATTTCACTGGAATTTCTGTCAAACGCAAGACACGAGGTTTGCTGTTAAAGAATTGAGTGTACAGAATACAAACAAACGCTTCCCTACAAGTGAATCACCTAACCATTCAAAACAGTACTAAAAACGGAATAGAATGCAGTTTTCACTCAGATGAAAGACGTATGCTTTCCTTCTTAAGAAGTGTTTTCAAAGACATTCACAGAGTGATTCTACAAAGCCTTTTTACTGACGTTCGGTTTTCAACGTGATTTCACTGGAATTTCTGTCAAACGCAAGACACGAGGTTTTCTGTTAAAGAATTGAGTATACAGAATGCAAACAAACGCTTCCCTACAAGTGAATCGCCTAACCATTCAAAACAGTACTAAAAACGGAATAGAATGCAGTTTTCACTCAGATGAAAGACGTATGCTTTCCTTCTTAAGAAGTGTTTTCAAAGACATTCACAGAGTGATTCTACGAAGCCTTTTTACTGACGTTCGGTTTTAAATGTGATTTCACTGGAATTTCTGTCAAACGCAAGACACGAGGTTTGCTGTTAAAGAATTGAGTATACAGAATGCAAACAAACGCTTCCCTACAAGTGAATCGCCTAACCATTCAACACAGTACTAAAAACTGAATAGAATGCAGTTTTCACTCAGATGAAAGACGTATGCTTTCCTTCTTAAGAAGTGTTTTCAAAGACATTCACAGAGTGATTCTACGAAGCCTTTTTACTGACATTCGGTTTTAAATGTGATTTCACTGGAATTTCTGTCAAACGCAAGACATGAGGTTTGCTGTTAAAGAATTGAATATACAGAATGCAAACAAACGCTTCCCTACAAGTCAATCGCCTAACCATTCAATACAGTACTAAAAACTGAATAGAATGCAGTTTTCACTCAGATGAAAGACGTATGCTTTTCTTCTTAAGAAGTGTTTTCAAAGACATTCACAGAGTGATTCTACGAAGCCTTTTTACTGACTTTCGGTTTTAAACGTGATTTCACTGGAATTTCTGTCAAATGCAAGACATGAGGTTTGCTGTTAAAGAATTGAGTGTACAGAATGCAAACAAACGCTTCCCTACAAGTGAATCGCCTAACCATTCAAAACAGTACTAAAAACTGAATAGAATGCAGTTTTCACTCAGATGAAAGACGTATGCTTTCCTTCTTAAGAAGTGTTTTCAAAGACATTCACAGAGTGAATCTACGAAGCCTTTTTACTGACGTTCGGTTTTAAATGTGATTTCACTGGAATTTCTGTCAAACGCAAGACACGAGGTTTGCTGTTAAAGAATTGAATATACAGAATGCAAACAAACGCTTCCCTACAAGTGAATCGCCTAACCATTCAAAACAGTACTAAAAACTGAATAGAATGCAGTTTTCACTCAGATGAAAGACGTATGCTTTCCTTCTTAAGAAGTGTTTTCAAAGACATTCACAGAGTGATTCTATGAAGCCTTTTTACTGAGGTTGGCTTTTAAACGTGATTTCACTGGAATTTTTGTCAAACACAAGACACGAGATTTGCTGTTAAAGAATTGAGTATACAGAATGCAAACAAATGCTTCCCTACAAGTGAATCGCCTAACCATTCAAAACAGTACTAAAAACTGAATAGAATGCAGTTTTCACTCAGATGAAAGACGTATGCTTTCCTTCTTAAGAAGTGTTTTCAAAGACATTCACAGAGTGATTCTACGAAGCCTTTTTACTGACGTTGGCTTTTAAACGTGATTTCACTGGAATTTCTGTCAAACGCAAGACACGAGGTTTGCTGTTAAAGAATTGAGTATACAGAATGCAAACAAACGCTTCCCTACAAGTGAATCGCCTAACCATTCAAAACAGTACTAAAAACTGAATAGAATGCAGTTTTCACTCAGATGAAAGACGTATGCTTTCCTTCTTAAGAAGTGTTTACAAAGACATTCACAGAGTGAATCTACGAAGCCTTTTTACTGACGTTCGGTTTTAAATGTGATTTCACTGGAATTTCTGTCAAACGCAAGACACGAGGTTTGCTGTTAAAGGATTGAATATACAGAATGCAAACAAACGCTTCCCTACAAGTGAATCGCCTAACCATTCAAAACAGTACTAAAAACTGAATAGAATGCAGTTTTCACTCAGATGAAAGACGTATGCTTTCCTTCTTAAGAAGTGTTTTCAAAGACATTCACAGAGTGATTCTACGAAGCCTTTTTACTGAGGTTGGCTTTTAAACGTGATTTCACTGGAATTTCTGTCAAACGCAAGACACGAGATTTGCTGTTAAAGAATTGAGTATACAGAATGCAAACAAATGCTTCCCTACAAGTGAATCGCCTAACCATTCAAAACAGTACTAAAAACTGAATAGAATGCAGTTTTCACTCAGATGAAAGACGTATGCTTTCTTTCTTAAGAAGTGTTTTCAAAGACATTCACAGAGTGATTCTACGAAGCCTTTTTACTGACGTTCGGTTTTAAACGTGATTTCACTGGAATTTCTGTCAAACGCAAGACACGAGGTTTGCTGTTAAAGAATTGAGTGTACAGAATGCAAACAAACGCTTCCCTACAAGTGAATCACCTAACCATTCAAAACAGTACTAAAAACGGAATAGAATGCAGTTTTCACTCAGATGAAAGACGTATGCTTTCCTTCTTAAGAAGTGTTTTCAAAGACATTCTCAGAGTGATTCTACAAAGCCTTTTTACTGACGTTCGGTTTTCAATGTGATTTCACTGGAATTTCTGTCAAACGCAAGACACGAGGTTTTCTGTTAAAGAATTGAGTATACAGAATGCAAACAAACGCTTCCCTACAAGTGAATCGCCTAACCATTCAAAACAGTACTAAAAACGGAATAGAATGCAGTTTTCACTCAGATGAAAGACGTATGCTTTCCTTCTTAAGAAGTGTTTTCAAAGACATTCACAGAGTGATTCTACGAAGCCTTTTTACTGACGTTCGGTTTTAAATGTGATTTCACTGGAATTTCTGTCAAACGCAAGACACGAGGTTTGCTGTTAAAGAATTGAGTATACAGAATGCAAACAAACGCTTCCCTACAAGTGAATCGCCTAACCATTCAACACAGTACTAAAAACTGAATAGAATGCAGTTTTCACTCAGATGAAAGACGTATGCTTTCCTTCTTAAGAAGTGTTTTCAAAGACATTCACAGAGTGATTCTACGAAGCCTTTTTACTGACGTTCGGTTTTAAATGTGATTTCACTGGAATTTATGTCAAACGCAAGACACGAGGTTTGCTGTTAAAGAATTGAATATACAGAATGCAAACAAACGCTTCCCTACAAGTCAATCACCTAACCATTCAATACAGTACTAAAAACTGAATAGAATGCAGTTTTCACTCAGATGAAAGACGTATGCTTTTCTTCTTAAGAAGTGTTTTCAAAGACATTCACAGAGTGATTCTACGAAGCCTTTTTACTGACTTTCGGTTTTAAACGTGATTTCACTGGAATTTCTGTCAAATGCAAGACACGAGGTTTGCTGTTAAAGAATTGAGTGTACAGAATGCAAACAAACGCTTCCCTACAAGTGAATCGCCTAACCATTCAAAACAGTACTAAAAACTGAATAGAATGCAGTTTTCACTCAGATGAAAGACGTATGCTTTCCTTCTTAAGAAGTGTTTTCAAAGACATTCACAGAGTGATTCTACGAAGCCTTTTTACTGACGTTGGCTTTTAAACGTGATTTCACTGGAATTTCGGTCAAACGCAAGACACGAGGTTTGCTGTTAAAGAATTGAGTATACAGAATGCAAACAAACGCTTCCCTACAAGTGAATCGCCTAACCATTCAAAACAGTACTAAAAACTGAATAGAATGCAGTTTTCACTCAGATGAAAGACGTATGCTTTCCTTCTTAAGAAGTGTTTTCAAAGACATTCACAGAGTGATTCTACGAAGCCTTTTTACTGACTTTCGGTTTTAAACGTGATTTCACTGGAATTTCTGTCAAATGCAAGACACGAGGTTTGCTGTTAAAGAATTGAGTGTACAGAATGCAAACAAACGCTTCCCTACAAGTGAATCGCCTAACCATTCAAAACAGTACTAAAAACTGAATAGAATGCAGTTTTCACTCAGATGAAAGACGTATGCTTTCCTTCTTAAGAAGTGTTTTCAAAGACATTCACAGAGTGATTCTACGAAGCCTTTTTACTGACGTTGGCTTTTAAACGTGATTTCACTGGAATTTCGGTCAAACGCAAGACACGAGGTTTGCTGTTAAAGAATTGAGTATACAGAATGCAAACAAACGCTTCCCTACAAGTGAATCGCCTAACCATTCAAAACAGTACTAAAAACTGAATAGAATGCAGTTTTCACTCAGATGAAAGACGTATGCTTTCCTTCTTAAGAAGTGTTTTCAAAGACATTCACAGAGTGAATCTACGAAGCCTTTTTACTGACGTTCGGTTTTAAATGTGATTTCACTGGAATTTCTGTCAAACGCAAGACACGAGGTTTGCTGTTAAAGAATTGAATATACAGAATGCAAACAAACGCTTCCCTACAAGTGAATCGCCTAACCATTCAAAACAGTACTAAAAACTGAATAGAATGCAGTTTTCACTCAGATGAAAGACGTATGCTTTCCTTCTTAAGAAGTGTTTTCAAAGACATTCACAGAGTGATTCTACGAAGCCTTTTTACTGAGGTTGGCTTTTAAACGTGATTTCACTGGAATTTCTGTCAAACGCAAGACACGAGATTTGCTGTTAAAGAATTGAGTATACAGAATGCAAACAAATGCTTCCCTACAAGTGAATCGCCTAACCATTCAAAACAGTACTAAAAACTGAATAGAATGCAGTTTTCACTCAGATGAAAGACGTATGCTTTCCTTCTTAAGAAGTGTTTTCAAAGACATTCACAGAGTGATTCTACGAAGCCTTTTTACTGACGTTCGGTTTTAAACGTGATTTCACTGGAATTTCTGTCAAACGCAAGACACGAGGTTTGCTGTTAAAGAATGGAGTGTACAGAATGCAAACAAACGCTTCACTACAAGTGAATCGCCTAACCATTCAAAACAGTACTAAAAACTGAATAGAATGCAGTTTTCACTCAGATGAAAGACGTATGCTTTCCTTCTTAAGAAGTGTTTTCAAAGACATTCACAGAGTGATTCTACGAAGCCTTTTTACTGACGTTGGCTTTTAAACGTGATTTCACTGGAATTTCGGTCAAACGCAAGACACGAGATTTGCTGTTAAAGAATTGAGTGTACAGAATGCAAACAAACGCTTCCCTACAAGTGAATCGCCTAACCATTCAAAACAGTACTAAAAACTGAATAGAATGCAGTTTTCACTCAGATGCAAGACGTATGCTTTCCTTCTTAAGAAGTGTTTTCAAAGACATTCACAGAGTGATTCTACGAAGCCTTTTTACTGACGTTGGCTTTTAAACGTGATTTCACTGGAATTTCTGTCAAACGCAAGACACGAGGTTTGCTGTTAAAGAATTGAGTATACAGAATGCAAACAAACGCTTCCCTACAAGTGAATCGCCTAACCATTCAAAACAGTACTAAAAACTGAATAGAATGCAGTTTTCAATCAGATGAAAGACGTATGCT
Source organism: Phyllotis vaccarum (assembly GCA_033318265.1). Classification (NCBI taxonomy): domain Eukaryota; kingdom Metazoa; phylum Chordata; class Mammalia; order Rodentia; family Cricetidae; genus Phyllotis; species Phyllotis vaccarum. Next base: position 63,553,414 of record JARWLC010000017.1, read on the forward strand.
TTCCTTCTCAAGAAGTGTTTTCAAAGACATTCACAGAGTGATTCTACGAAGCCTTTTTACTGACGTTCGGTTTTAAATGTGATTTCACTGGAATTTCTGTCAAACACAAGACACGAGGTTTGCTGTTAAAGAATTGAATATACAGAATGCAAACAAACGCTTCCCTACAAGTGAATCGCCTAACCATTCAAAACAGTTCTAAAAACTGAATAGAATGCAGTTTTCACTCAGATGAAAGACGTATGCTTTCCTTCTTAAGAAGTGTTTTCAAAGACATTCACAGAGTGATTCTACAAAGCCTTTTTACTGACGTTGGCTTTTAAACATGATTTCACTGGAATTTCTGTCAAACGCAAGACACGAGGTTTGCTGTTAAAGAATTGAGTATACAGAATGCAAACAAACGCTTAACTACAAGTGAATCGCCTAACCATTCAAAACAGTACTAAAAACTGAATAGAATGCAGTTTTCAATCAGATGAAAGACGTATGCTTTCCTTCTCAAGAAGTGTTTTCAAAGACATTCACAGAGTGATTCTACGAAGCCTTTTTACTGACGTTCGGTTTTAAATGTGATTTCACTGGAATTTCTGTCAAACGCAAGACACGAGGTTTGCTGTTAAAGAATTGAATATACAGAATGCAAACAAACGCTTCCCTACAAGTGAATCGCCTAACCATTCAAAACAGTACTAAAAACTGAATAGAATGCAGTTTTCACTCAGATGAAAGACGTATGCTTTCCTTCTTTAGAAGTGTTTTCAAAGACATTCACAGAGTGATTCTACGAAGCCTTTTTACTGACGTTGGCTTTTAAACGTGATTTCACTGGAATTTCTGTCAAACGCAAGACACGAGGTTTGCTGTTAAAGAATTGAGTATACAGAATGCAAACAAACGCTTCCCTACAAGTGAATCGCCTAACCATTCAAAACAGTACTAAAAACTGAATAAAATGCAGTTTTCACTCAGATGAAAGACGTATGCTTTCCTTCTTAAGAAGTGTTTTCAAAGACATTCACAGAGTGAATCTACGAAGCCTTTTTACTGATGTTCGGTTTTAAATGTGATTTCACTGGAATTTCTGTCAAACGCAAGACACGAGGTTTGGTGTTAAAGAATTGAATATACAGAATGCAAACAAACGCTTCCCTACAAGTGAATAGCCTAACCATTCAAAACAGTACTAAAAACTGAATAGAATGCAGTTTTCACTCAGATGAAAGACGTATGCTTTCCTTCTTAAAAAGTGTTTTCAAAGACATTCACAGAGTGATTCTACGAAGCCTATTTACTGAGGTTGGCTTTTAAACGTGATTTCACTGGAATTTCTGTCAAACGCAAGACACGAGATTTGCTGTTAAAGAATTGAGTATACAGAATGCAAACAAATGCTTCCCTACAAGTGAATCGCCTAACCCTTCAAAACAGTACTAAAAACTGAATAGAATGCAGTTTTCACTCAGATGAAAGACGTATGCTTTCCTTCTTAAGAAGTGTTTTCAAAGACATTCACAGAGTGATTCTACGAAGCCTTTTTACTGACGTTCGGTTTTAAACGTGATTTCACTGGAATTTCTGTCAAACGCAAGACACGAGGTTTTCTGTTAAAGAATGGAGTGTACAGAATGCAAACAAACGCTTCCCTACAAGTGAATCGCCTAACCATTCAAAACAGTACTAAAAACTGAATAGAATGCAGTTTTCACTCAGATGAAAGACGTATGCTTTCCTTCTTAAGAAGTGTTTTCAAAGACATTCACAGAGTGATTCTACGAAGCCTTTTTACTGACGTTGGCTTTTAAACGTGATTTCACTGGAATTTCGGTCAAACGCAAGACACGAGATTTGCTGTTAAAGAATTGAGTATACAGAATGCAAACAAACGCTTCCCTACAAGTGAATCGCCTAACCATTCAAAACAGTACTAAAAACTGAATAGAATGCAGTTTTCACTCAGATGAAAGACGTATGCTTTCCTTCTTAAGAAGTGTTTTCAAAGACATTCACAGAGTGATTCTACGAAGCCTTTTTACTGACGTTGGCTTTTAAACGTGATTTCACTGGAATTTCGGTCAAACGCAAGACACGAGATTTGCTGTTAAAGAATTGAGTGTACAGAATGCAAACAAACGCTTCCCTACAAGTGAATCGCCTAACCATTCAAAACAGTACTAAAAACTGAATAGAATGCAGTTTTCACTCAGATGCAAGACGTATGCTTTCCTTCTTAAGAAGTGTTTTCAAAGACATTCACAGAGTGATTCTACGAAGCCTTTTTACTGACGTTGGCTTTTAAACGTGATTTCACTGGAATTTCTGTCAAACGCAAGACACGAGGTTTGCTGTTAAAGAATTGAGTATACAGAATGCAAACAAACGCTTCCCTACAAGTGAATCGCCTAACCATTCAAAACAGTACTAAAAACTGAATAGAATGCAGTTTTCAATCAGATGAAAGACGTATGCTTTCCTTCTCAAGAAGTGTTTTCAAAGACATTCACAGAGTGATTCTACGAAGCCTTTTTACTGACGTTCGGTTTTAAATGTGATTTCACTGGAATTTCTGTCAAACGCAAGACACGAGGTTTGCTGTTAAAGAATTGAATATACAGAATGCAAACAAACGCTTCCCTACAAGTGAATCGCCTAACCATTCAAAACAGTTCTAAAAACTGAATAGAATGCAGTTTTCACTCAGATGAAAGACGTATGCTTTCCTTCTTAAGAAGTGTTTTCAAAGACATTCACAGAGTGATTCTACAAAGCCTTTTTACTGACGTTGGCTTTTAAACGTGATTTCACTGGAATTTCTGTCAAACGCAAGACACGAGGTTTGCTGTTAAAGAATTGAGTATACAGAATGCAAACAAACGCTTAACTACAAGTGAATCGCCTAACCATTCAAAACAGTACTAAAAACTGAATAGAATGCAGTTTTCAATCAGATGAAAGACGTATGCTTTCCTTCTCAAGAAGTGTTTTCAAAGACATTCACAGAGTGATTCTACGAAGCCTTTTTACTGACGTTCGGTTTTAAATGTGATTTCACTGGAATTTCTGTCAAACGCAAGACACGAGGTTTGCTGTTAAAGAATTGAATATACAGAATGCAAACAAACGCTTCCCTACAAGTGAATCGCCTAACCATTCAAAACAGTACTAAAAACTGAATAGAATGCAGTTTTCACTCAGATGAAAGACGTATGCTTTCCTTCTTAAGAAGTGTTTTCAAAGACATTCACAGAGTGATTCTACGAAGCCTTTTTACTGACGTTGGCTTTTAAACGTGATTTCACTGGAATTTCTGTCAAACGCAAGACACGAGGTTTGCTGTTAAAGAATTGAGTATACAGAATGCAAACAAACGCTTCCCTACAAGTGAATCGCCTAACCATTCAAAACAGTACTAAAAACTGAATAAAATGCAGTTTTCACTCAGATGAAAGACGTATGCTTTCCTTCTTAAGAAGTGTTTTCAAAGACATTCACAGAGTGAATCTACGAAGCCTTTTTACTGACGTTCGGTTTTAAATGTGATTTCACTGGAATTTCTGTCAAACGCAAGACACGAGGTTTGCTGTTAAAGAATTGAGTATACAGAATGCAAACAAACGCTTCCCTACAAGTGAATCGCCTAACCATTCAAAACAGTACTAAAAACTGAATAAAATGCAGTTTTCACTCAGATGAAAGACGTATGCTTTCCTTCTTAAGAAGTGTTTTCAAAGACATTCACAGAGTGAATCTACGAAGCCTTTTTACTGACGTTCGGTTTTAAATGTGATTTCACTGGAATTTCTGTCAAACGCAAGACACGAGGTTTGCTGTTAAAGAATTGAGTGTACAGAATGCAAACAAACGCTTCCCTACAAGTGAATCACCTAACCATTCAAAACAGTACTAAAAACTGAATAGAATGCAGTTTTCACTCAGATGAAAGACGTATGCTTTCCTTCTTAAGAAGTGTTTTCAAAGACATTCACAGAGTGATTCTACAAAGCCTTTTTACTGACGTTCGGTTTTAAACGTGATTTCACTGGAATTTCTGTCAAACGCAAGACACGAGGTTTTCTGTTAAAGAATGGAGTGTACAGAATGCAAACAAACGCTTCCCTACAAGTGAATCGCCTAACCATTCAAAACAGTACTAAAAACTGAATAGAATGCAGTTTTCACTCAGATGAAAGACGTATGCTTTCCTTCTTAAGAAGTGTTTTCAAAGACATTCACAGAGTGATTCTACGAAGCCTTTTTACTGACGTTGGCTTTTAAACGTGATTTCACTGGAATTTCGGTCAAACGCAAGACACGAGATTTGCTGTTAAAGAATTGAGTATACAGAATGCAAACAAACGCTTCCCTACAAGTGAATCGCCTAACCATTCAAAACAGTACTAAAAACTGAATAGAATGCAGTTTTCACTCAGATGAAAGACGTATGCTTTCTTTCTTAAGAAGTGTTTTCAAAGACATTCACAGAGTGATTCTACGAAGCCTTTTTACTGACGTTGGCTTTTAAACGTGATTTCACTGGAATTTCTGTCAAACGCAAGACACGAGGTTTTCTGTTAAAGAATGGAGTGTACAGAATGCAAACAAACGCTTCCCTACAAGTGAATCGCCTAACCATTCAAAACAGTACTAAAAACTGAATAGAATGCAGTTTTCACTCAGATGAAAGACGTATGCTTTCCTTCTTAAGAAGTGTTTTCAAAGACATTCACAGAGTGATTCTACGAAGCCTTTTTACTGATGTTGGCTTTTAAACGTGATTTCACTGGAATTTCGGTCAAACGCAAGACACGAGATTTGCTGTTAAAGAATTGAGTATACAGAATGCAAACAAACGCTTCCCTACAAGTGAATCGCCTAACCATTCAAAACAGTACTAAAAACTGAATAGAATGCAGTTTTCACTCAGATGAAAGACGTATGCTTTCCTTCTTAAGAAGTGTTTTCAAAGATATTCACAGAGTGATTCTACAAAGCCTTTTTACTGACGTTGGCTTTTAAACGTGATTTCACTGGAATTTCTGTCAAATGCAAGACACGAGGTTTGCTGTTAAAGAATTGAGTATACAGAATGCAAACAAACGCTTCCCTACAAGTGAATCGCCTAACCATTCAAAACAGTACTAAAAACTGAATAGAATGCAGTTTTCAATCAGATGAAAGACGTATGCTTTCCTTCTCAAGAAGTGTTTTCAAAGACATTCACAGAGTGATTCTACGAAGCCTTTTTACTGACGTTCGGTTTTAAATGTGATTTCACTGGAATTTCTGTCAAACGCAAGACACGAGGTTTGCTGTTAAAGAATTGAATATACAGAATGCAAACAAACGCTTCCCTACAAGTGAATCGCCTAACCATTCAAAACAGTACTAAAAACTGAATAGAATGCAGTTTTCACTCAGATGAAAGACGTATGCTTTCCTTCTTTAGAAGTGTTTTCAAAGACATTCACAGAGTGATTCTACGAAGCCTTTTTACTGACGTTGGCTTTTAAACGTGATTTCACTGGAATTTCTGTCAAACGCAAGACACGAGGTTTGCTGTTAAAGAATTGAGTATACAGAATGCAAACAAACGCTTCCCTACAAGTGAATCGCCTAACCATTCAAAACAGTACTAAAAACTGAATAAAATGCAGTTTTCACTCAGATGAAAGACTTATGCTTTCCTTCTTAAGAAGTGTTTTCAAAGACATTCACAGAGTGAATCTACGAAGCCTTTTTACTGACGTTCGGTTTTAAATGTGATTTCACTGGAATTTCTGTCAAACGCAAGACACGAGGTTTGGTGTTAAAGAATTGAATATACAGAATGCAAACAAACGCTTCCCTACAAGTGAATCGCCTAACCATTCAAAACAGTACTAAAAACTGAATAGAATGCAGTTTTCACTCAGATGAAAGACGTATGCTTTCCTTCTTAAAAAGTGTTTTCAAAGACATTCACAGAGTGATTCTACGAAGCCTTTTTACTGAGGTTGGCTTTTAAACGTGATTTCACTGGAATTTCTGTCAAACGCAAGACACGAGATTTGCTGTTAAAGAATTGAGTATACAGAATGCAAACAAATGCTTCCCTACAAGTGAATCGCCTAACCATTCAAAACAGTACTAAAAACTGAATAGAATGCAGTTTTCACTCAGATGAAAGACGTATGCTTTCCTTCTTAAGAAGTGTTTTCAAAGACATTCACAGAGTGATTCTACGAAGACTTTTTACTGAGGTTGGCTTTTAAACGTGATTTCACTGGAATTTCTGTCAAACGCAAGACACGAGGTTTGCTGTTAAAGAATTGAGTATACAGAATGCAAACAAATGCTTCCCTACAAGTGAATCGCCTAACCATTCAAAACAGTACTAAAAACTGAATAGAATGCAGTTTTCAATCAGATGAAAGACGTATGCTTTCCTTCTCAAGAAGTGTTTTCAAAGACATTCACAGAGTGATTCTACGAAGCCTTTTTACTGACGTTCGGTTTTAAATGTGATTTCACAGGAATTTCTGTCAAACGCAAGACACGAGGTTTGCTGTTAAAGAATTGAATATACAGAATGCAAACAAACGCTTCCCTACAAGTGAATCGCCTAACCATTCAAAACAGTACTAAAAACTGAATAGAATGCAGTTTTCACTCAGATGAAAGACGTATTCTTTCCTTCTTTAGAAGTGTTTTCAAAGACATTCACAGAGTGATTCTACGAAGCCTTTTTACTGACGTTGGCTTTTAAACGTGATTTCACTGGAATTTCTGTCAAACGCAAGACACGAGGTTTGCTGTTAAAGAATTGAGTATACAGAATGCAAACAAACGCTTCCCTACAAGTGAATCGCCTAACCATTCAAAACAGTACTAAAAACTGAATAAAATGCAGTTTTCACTCAGATGAAAGACGTATGCTTTCCTTCTTAAGAAGTGTTTTCAAAGACATTCACAGAGTGAATCTACGAAGCCTTTTTACTGACGTTCGGTTTTAAATGTGATTTCACTGGAATTTCTGTCAAACGCAAGACACGAGGTTTGCTGTTAAAGAATTGAATATACAGAATGCAAACAAACGCTTCCCTACAAGTGAATCGCCTAACCATTCAAAACAGTACTAAAAACTGAATAGAATGCAGTTTTCACTCAGATGAAAGACGTATGCTTTCCTTCTTAAGAAGTGTTTTCAAAGACATTCACAGAGTGATTCTACGAAGCCTTTTTACTGACGTTGGCTTTTAAACGTGATTTCACTGGAATTTCTGTCAAACGCAAGACACGAGATTTGCTGTTAAAGAATTGAGTATACAGAATGCAAACAAATGCTTCCCTACAAGTGAATCGCCTAACCATTCAAAACAGTACTAAAAACTGAATAGAATGCAGTTTTCACTCAGATGAAAGACGTATGCTTTCCTTCTTAAGAAGTGTTTTCAAAGACATTCACAGAGTGATTCTACGAAGCCTTTTTACTGACGTTCGGTTTTAAACGTGATTTCACTGGAATTTCTGTCAAACGCAAGACACGAGGTTTGCTGTTAAAGAATTGAGTGTACAGAATGCAAACAAACGCTTCCCTACAAGTGAATCACCTAACCATTCAAAACAGTACTAAAAACTGAATAGAATGCAGTTTTCACTCAGATGAAATACGTATGCTTTCCTTCTTAAGAAGTGTTTTCAAAGACATTCACAGAGTGATTCTACGAAGCCTTTTTACTGACGTTCGGTTTTAAACGTGATTTCACTGGAATTTCTGTCAAACGCAAGACACGAGGTTTTCTGTTAAAGAATTGAGTATACAGAATGCAAACAAACGCTTCCCTACAAGTGAATCGCCTAACCATTCAAAACAGTACTAAAAACGGAATAGAATGCAGTTTTCACTCAGATGAAAGACGTATGCTTTCCTTCTTAAGAAGTGTTTTCAAAGACATTCACAGAGTGATTCTACGAAGCCTTTTTACTGACGTTCGGTTTTAAACGTGATTTCACTGGAATTTCTGTCAAACGCAAGACACGAGGTTTGCTGTTAAAGAATTGAGTGTACAGAATGCAAACAAACGCTTCCCTACAAGTGAATCACCTAACCATTCAAAACAGTACTAAAAACTGAATAGAATGCAGTTTTCACTCAGATGAAATACGTATGCTTTCCTTCTTAAGAAGTGTTTTCAAAGACATTCACAGAGTGATTCTACGAAGCCTTTTTACTGACGTTCGGTTTTAAACGTGATTTCACTGGAATTTCTGTCAAACGCAAGACACGAGGTTTTCTGTTAAAGAATTGAGTATACAGAATGCAAACAAACGCTTCCCTACAAGTGAATCGCCTAACCATTCAAAACAGTACTAAAAACTGAATAGAATGCAGTTTTCACTCAGATGAAAGACGTATGCTTTCCTTCTTAAGAAGTGTTTTCAAAGACATTCACAGAGTGATTCTACGAAGCCTTTTTACTGAGGTTGGCTTTTAAACGTGATTTCACTGGAATTTCTGTCAAACGCAAGACACGAGATTTGCTGTTAAAGAATTGAGTATACAGAATGCAAACAAATGCTTCCCTACAAGTGAATCGCCTAACCATTCAAAACAGTACTAAAAACTGAATAGAATGCAGTTTTCACTCAGATGAAAGACGTATGCTTTCCTTCTTAAGAAGTGTTTTCAAAGACATTCACAGAGTGATTCTACGAAGACTTTTTACTGAGGTTGGCTTTTAAACGTGATTTCACTGGAATTTCTGTCAAACGCAAGACACGAGGTTTGCTGTTAAAGAATTGAGTATACAGAATGCAAACAAATGCTTCCCTACAAGTGAATCGCCTAACCATTCAAAACAGTACTAAAAACTGAATAGAATGCAGTTTTCAATCAGATGAAAGACGTATGCTTTCCTTCTCAAGAAGTGTTTTCAAAGACATTCACAGAGTGATTCTACGAAGCCTTTTTACTGACGTTCGGTTTTAAATGTGATTTCACAGGAATTTCTGTCAAACGCAAGACACGAGGTTTGCTGTTAAAGAATTGAATATACAGAATGCAAACAAACGCTTCCCTACAAGTGAATCGCCTAACCATTCAAAACAGTACTAAAAACTGAATAGAATGCAGTTTTCACTCAGATGAAAGACGTATTCTTTCCTTCTTTAGAAGTGTTTTCAAAGACATTCACAGAGTGATTCTACGAAGCCTTTTTACTGACGTTGGCTTTTAAACGTGATTTCACTGGAATTTCTGTCAAACGCAAGACACGAGGTTTGCTGTTAAAGAATTGAGTATACAGAATGCAAACAAACGCTTCCCTACAAGTGAATCGCCTAACCATTCAAAACAGTACTAAAAACTGAATAAAATGCAGTTTTCACTCAGATGAAAGACGTATGCTTTCCTTCTTAAGAAGTGTTTTCAAAGACATTCACAGAGTGAATCTACGAAGCCTTTTTACTGACGTTCGGTTTTAAATGTGATTTCACTGGAATTTCTGTCAAACGCAAGACACGAGGTTTGCTGTTAAAGAATTGAATATACAGAATGCAAACAAACGCTTCCCTACAAGTGAATCGCCTAACCATTCAAAACAGTACTAAAAACTGAATAGAATGCAGTTTTCACTCAGATGAAAGACGTATGCTTTCCTTCTTAAGAAGTGTTTTCAAAGACATTCACAGAGTGATTCTACGAAGCCTTTTTACTGACGTTGGCTTTTAAACGTGATTTCACTGGAATTTCTGTCAAACGCAAGACACGAGATTTGCTGTTAAAGAATTGAGTATACAGAATGCAAACAAATGCTTCCCTACAAGTGAATCGCCTAACCATTCAAAACAGTACTAAAAACTGAATAGAATGCAGTTTTCACTCAGATGAAAGACGTATGCTTTCCTTCTTAAGAAGTGTTTTCAAAGACATTCACAGAGTGATTCTACGAAGCCTTTTTACTGACGTTCGGTTTTAAACGTGATTTCACTGGAATTTCTGTCAAACGCAAGACACGAGGTTTGCTGTTAAAGAATTGAGTGTACAGAATGCAAACAAACGCTTCCCTACAAGTGAATCACCTAACCATTCAAAACAGTACTAAAAACTGAATAGAATGCAGTTTTCACTCAGATGAAATACGTATGCTTTCCTTCTTAAGAAGTGTTTTCAAAGACATTCACAGAGTGATTCTACGAAGCCTTTTTACTGACGTTCGGTTTTAAACGTGATTTCACTGGAATTTCTGTCAAACGCAAGACACGAGGTTTTCTGTTAAAGAATTGAGTATACAGAATGCAAACAAACGCTTCCCTACAAGTGAATCGCCTAACCATTCAAAACAGTACTAAAAACGGAATAGAATGCAGTTTTCACTCAGATGAAAGACGTATGCTTTCCTTCTTAAGAAGTGTTTTCAAAGACATTCACAGAGTGATTCTACGAAGCCTTTTTACTGACGTTCGGTTTTAAACGTGATTTCACTGGAATTTCTGTCAAACGCAAGACACGAGGTTTGCTGTTAAAGAATTGAGTGTACAGAATGCAAACAAACGCTTCCCTACAAGTGAATCACCTAACCATTCAAAACAGTACTAAAAACTGAATAGAATGCAGTTTTCACTCAGATGAAATACGTATGCTTTCCTTCTTAAGAAGTGTTTTCAAAGACATTCACAGAGTGATTCTACGAAGCCTTTTTACTGACGTTCGGTTTTAAACGTGATTTCACTGGAATTTCTGTCAAACGCAAGACACGAGGTTTTCTGTTAAAGAATTGAGTATACAGAATGCAAACAAACGCTTCCCTACAAGTGAATCGCCTAACCATTCAAAACAGTACTAAAAACTGAATAGAATGCAGTTTTCACTCAGATGAAAGACGTATGCTTTCCTTCTTAAGAAGTGTTTTCAAAGACATTCACAGAGTGATTCTACGAAGCCTTTTTACTGACGTTCGGTTTTAAACGTGATTTCACTGGAATTTCTGTCAAACGCAAGACACGAGGCTTGCTGTTAAAGAATTGAGTATACAGAATGCAAACAAACGCTTCCCTACAAGTGAATCGCCTAACCATTCAACACAGTACTAAAAACTGAATAGAATGCAGTTTTCACTCAGATGAAAGACGTATGCTTTCCTTCTTAAGAAGTGTTTTCAAAGACATTCACAGAGTGATTCTACGAAGCCTTTTTACTGACGTTCGGTTTTAAATGTGATTTCACTGGAATTTCTGTCAAACGCAAGACACGAGGTTTGCTGTTAAAGAATTGAGTATACAGAATGCAAACAAACGCTTCCCTACAAGTGAATCGCCTAACCATTCAACACAGTACTAAAAACTGCATAGAATGCAGTTTTCACTCAGATGAAAGACGTATGCTTTCCTTCTTAAGAAGTGTTTTCAAAGACATTCACAGAGTGATTCTACGAAGCCTTTTTACTGAGGTTGGCTTTTAAATGTGATTTCACTGGAATTTCTGTCAAACGCAAGACACGAGATTTGCTGTTAAAGAATTGAGTATACAGAATGCAAACAAACGCTTCCCTACAAGTGAACGCCTAACCATTCAACACAGTACTAAAAACTGAATAGAATGCAGTTTTCACTCAGATGAAAGACGTATGCTTTCCTTCTTAAGAAGTGTTTTCAAAGACATTCACAGAGTGATTCTACGAAGCCTTTTTACTGACGTTCGGTTTCAAACGTGATTTCACTGGAATTTCTGTCAAATGCAAGACATGAGGTTTGCTGTTAAAGAATTGAGTATACAGAATGCAAACAAACGCTTCCCTGCAAGTGAATCGTCTAACCATTCAAAACAGTACTAAAAACTGAATAGAATGCAGTTTTCACTCAGATGAAAGACGTATGCTTTCCTTCTTAAGAAGTGTTTTCAAAGACATTCACAGAGTGATTCTACAAAGCCTTTTTACTGACGTTGGCTTTTAAACGTGATTTCTCTGGAATTTCTGTCAAACGCAAGACACGAGGTTTGCTGTTAAAGAATTGAATATACAGAATGCAAACAAACGCTTCCCTACAAGTGAATCGCCTAACCATTCAAAACAGTACTAAAAACTGAATAGAATGCAGTTTTCACTCAGATGAAAGACGTATGCTTTCCTTCTTAAGAAGTGTTTTCAAAGACATTCACAGAGTGATTCTACGAAGCCTTTTTACTGACCTTCGGTTTTAAACGTGATTTCACTGGAATTTCTGTCAAACGCAAGACACGAGGTTTGCTGTTAAAGAATTGAGTATACAGAATGCAAACAAATGCTTCCCTACAAGTGAATCGCCTAACCATTCAACACAGTACTAAAAACTGAATAGAATGCAGTTTTCACTCAGATGAAAGACGTATGCTTTCCTTCTTAAGAAGTGTTTTCAAAGACATTCACAGAGTGATTCTACGAAGCCTTATTACTGACTTTCAGTTTTAAACGTGATTTCACTGGAATTTCTGTCAAACGCAAGACACGAGGTTTGCTGTTAAAGAATTGAGTATACAGAATGCAAACAAACGCTTCCCTACAAGTGAATCGCCTAACCATTCAAAACAGTACTAAAAACTGAATAGAATGCAGTTTTCACTCAGATGAAAGACGTATGCTTTCCTTCTTAAGAAGTGTTTTCAAAGACATTCACAGAGTGATTCTACGAAGCCTTTTTACTGACGTTCGGTTTTAAACGTGATTTCACTGGAATTTCGGTCAAACGCAAGACACGAGGTTTGCTGTTAAAGAATTGAGTGTACAGAATGCAAACAAACGCTTCCCTACAAGTGAATCGCCTAACCATTCAAAACAGTACTAAAAACTGAATAGAATGCAGTTTTCACTCAGATGAAAGACGTATGCTTTCCTTCTTAAGAAGTGTTTTCAAAGACATTCACAGAGTGATTCTACGAAGACTTTTTACTGACCTTGGCTTTTAAACGTGATTTCACTGGAATTTCTGTCAAACGCAAGACACGAGATTTGCTGTTAAAGAATTGAGTATACAGAATGCAAACAAACGCTTCCCTACAAGTGAACGCCTAACCATTCAACACAGTACTAAAAACTGAATAGAATGCAGTTTTCACTCAGATGAAAGACGTATGCTTTCCTTCTTAAGAAGTGTTTTCAAAGACATTCACAGAGTGATTCTACGAAGCCTTTTTACTGACGTTCGGTTTCAAACGTGATTTCACTGGAATTTCTGTCAAACGCAAGACACGAGGTTTGCTGTTAAAGAATTGAGTATACAGAATGCAAACAAACGCTTCCCTGCAAGTGAATCATCTAACCATTCAAAACAGTACTAAAAACTGAATAGAATGCAGTTTTCACTCAGATGAAAGACGTATGCTTTCCTTCTTAAGAAGTGTTTTCAAAGACATTCACAGAGTGATTCTACAAAGCCTTTTTACTGACGTTGGCTTTTAAACGTGATTTCTCTGGAATTTCTGTCAAACGCAAGACACGAGGTTTGCTGTTAAAGAATTGAATATACAGAATGCAAACAAACGCTTCCCTACAAGTGAATCGCCTAACCATTCAAAACAGTAGTAAAAACTGAATAGAATGCAGTTTTCACTCAGATGAAAGACGTATGCTTTCCTTCTTAAGAAGTGTTTTCAAAGACATTCACAGAGTGATTCTACGAAGCCTTTTTACTGACCTTCGGTTTTAAACGTGATTTCACTGGAATTTCTGTCAAACGCAAGACACGAGGTTTGCTGTTAAAGAATTGAGTATACAGAATGCAAACAAATGCTTCCCTACAAGTGAATCGCCTAACCATTCAACACAGTACTAAAAACTGAATAGAATGCAGTTTTCACTCAGATGAAAGACGTATGCTTTCCTTCTTAAGAAGTGTTTTCAAAGACATTCACAGAGTGATTCTACGAAGCCTTATTACTGACTTTCAGTTTTAAACGTGATTTCACTGGAATTTCTGTCAAACGCAAGACACGAGGTTTGCTGTTAAAGAATTGAGTATACAGAATGCAAACAAACGCTTCCCTACAAGTGAATCGCCTAACCATTCAAAACAGTACTAAAAACTGAATAGAATGCAGTTTTCACTCAGATGAAAGACGTATGCTTTCCTTCTTAAGAAGTGTTTTCAAAGACATTCACAGAGTGATTCTACGAAGCCTTTTTACTGACGTTCGGTTTTAAACGTGATTTCACTGGAATTTCTGTCAAACGCAAGACACGAGGTTTGCTGTTAAAGAATTGAGTGTACAGAATGCAAACAAACGCTTCCCTACAAGTGAATCGCCTAACCATTCAAAACAGTACTAAAAACTGAATAGAATGTAGTTTTCACTCAGATGAAAGACGTATGCTTTCCTTCTTAAGAAGTGTTTTCAAAGACATTCACAGAGTGATTCTACGAAGACTTTTTACTGACGTTGGCTTTTAAACGTGATTTCACTGGAATTTCGGTCAAACGCAAGACACGAGATTTGCTGTTAAAGAATTGAGTATACAGAATGCAAACAAACGCTTCCCTACAAGTGAATCGCCTAACCATTCAAACAGTACTAAAAACTGAATAGAATGCAGTTTTCACTCAGATGAAAGACGTATGCTTTCCTTCTTAAGAAGTGTTTTCAAAGACATTCACAGAGTGATTCTACGAAGCCTTTTTACTGACGTTGGCTTTTAAACGTGATTTCACTGGAATTTCTGTCAAACGCAAGACACGAGTTTTGCTGTTAAAGAATTGAGTATACAGAATGCAAACAAACGCTTCCCTACAAGTGAATCGCCTAACCATTCAAAACAGTACTAAAAACTGAATAGAATGCAGTTTTCACTCAGATGAAAGACGTATGCTTTCCTTCTTAAGAAGTGTTTTCAAAGACATTCACAGAGTGATTCTACGAAGCCTTTTTACTGACGTTGGCTTTTAAACGTGATTTCACTGGAATTTCTTTCAAACGCAAGACACGAGGTTTGCTGTTAAAGAATTGAATATACAGAATGCAAACAAACGCTTCCCTACAAGTGAATCGCCTAATCATTCAAAACAGTACTAAAAACTGAATAGAATGCAGTTTTCACTCAGATGAAAGACGTATGCTTTCCTTCTTAAGAAGTGTTTTCAAAGACATTCACAGAGTGATTCTACGAAGCCTTTTTACTGACGTTCGGTTTTAAACGTGATTTCACTGGAATTTCTGTCAAACGCAAGACACGAGGTTTGCTGTTAAAGAATTGAGTATACAGAATGCAAACAAACGCTTCCCTACAAGTGAATCGCCTAACCATTCAACACAGTACTAAAAACTTAATAGAATGCAGTTTTCACTCAGATGAAAGACGTATGCTTTCCTTCTTAAGAAGTGTTTTCAAAGACATTCACAGAGTGATTCTACGAAGCCTTTTTACTGACGTTCGGTTTTAAATGTGATTTCACTGGAATATCTCTCAAACGCAAGACACGAGGTTTGCTGTTAAAGAATTGAGTATACAGAGTGCAAACAAACGCTTCCCTACAAGTGAATCGCCTAACCATTCAACACAGTACTAAAAACTGAATAGAATGCAGTTTTCACTCAGATGAAAGACGTATGCTTTCCTTCTTAAGAAGTGTTTTCAAAGACATTCACAGAGTGATTCTACGAAGCCTTTTTACTGACGTTGGCTTTTAAACGTGATTTCACTGGAATTTCTGTCAAACGCAAGACACGAGGTTTGCTGTTAAAGAATTGAGTATACAGAATGCAAACAAACGCTTCCCTACAAGTGAATCGCCTAACCATTCAAAACAGTACTAAAAACTGAATAGAATGCAGTTTTCACTCAGATGAAAGATGTATGCTTTCCTTCTTAAGAAGTGTTTTCAAAGACATTCACAGAGTGATTCTACAAAGCCTTTTTACTGACGTTCGGTTTTAAATGTGATTTCACTGGAATTTCTGTCAAACGCAAGACACGAGGTTTGCTGTTAAAGAATTGAGTATACAGAGTGCAAACAAACGCTTCCCTACAAGTGAATCGCCTAACCATTCAACACAGTACTAAAAACTGAATAGAATGCAGTTTTCACTCAGATGAAAGACGTATGCTTTCCTTCTTAAGAAGTGTTTTCAAAGACATTCACAGAGTGATTCTACGAAGCCTTTTTACTGACGTTGGCTTTTAAACGTGATTTCACTGGAATTTCTGTCAAACGCAAGACACGAGGTTTGCTGTTAAAGAATTGAGTATACAGAATGCAAACAAACGCTTCCCTACAAGTGAATCGCCTAACCATTCAAAACAGTACTAAAAACGGAATAGAATGCAGTTTTCACTCAGATGAAAGATGTATGCTTTCCTTCTTAAGAAGTGTTTTCAAAGACATTCACAGAGTGATTCTACGAAGCCTTTTTACTGACGTTGGCTTTTAAACGTGATTTCACTGGAATTTCTGTCAAACGCAAGACACGAGGTTTGCTGTTAAAGAATTGAGTATACAGAATGCAAACAAACGCTTCCCTACAAGTGAATCGCCTAACCATTCAAAACAGTACTAAAAACTGAATAGAATGCAGTTTTCACTCAGATGAAAGATGTATGCTTTCCTTCTTAAGAAGTGTTTTCAAAGACATTCACAGAGTGATTCTACGAAGCCTTTTTACTGACGTTCGGTTTTAAATGTGATTTCACTGGAATTTCTGTCAAATGCAAGACACGAGGTTTGCTGTTAAAGAATTGAATATACAGAATGCAAACAAACGCTTCCCTACAAGTGAATCGCCTAACCATTCAACACAGTACTAAAAACTTAATAGAATGCAGTTTTCACTCAGATGAAAGACGTATGCTTTCCTTCTTAAGAAGTGTTTTCAAAGACATTCACAGAGTGATTCTACGAAGCCTTTTTACTGACGTTCGGTTTTAAATGTGATTTCACTGGAATTTCTGTCAAACGCAAGACACGAGGTTTGCTGTTAAAGAATTGAGTATACAGAGTGCAAACAAACGCTTCCCTACAAGTGAATCGCCTAACCATTCAACACAGTACTAAAAACTGAATAGAATGCAGTTTTCACTCAGATGAAAGACGTATGCTTTCCTTCTTAAGAAGTGTTTTCAAAGACATTCACAGAGTGATTCTACGAAGCCTTTTTACTGACGTTGGCTTTTAAACGTGATTTCACTGGAATTTCTGTCAAACGCAAGACACGAGGTTTGCTGTTAAAGAATTGAGTATACAGAATGCAAACAAACGCTTCCCTACAAGTGAATCGCCTAACCATTCAAAACAGTACTAAAAACTGAATAGAATGCAGTTTTCACTCAGATGAAAGATGTATGCTTTCCTTCTTAAGAAGTGTTTTCAAAGACATTCACAGAGTGATTCTACGAAGCCTTTTTACTGACGTTGGCTTTTAAACGTGATTTCACTGGAATTTCTGTCAAACGCAAGACACGAGGTTTGCTGTTAAAGAATTGAGTATACAGAATGCAAACAAACGCTTCCCTACAAGTGAATCGCCTAACCATTCAAAACAGTACTAAAAACTGAATAGAATGCAGTTTTCACTCAGATGAAAGACGTATGCTTTCCTTCTTAAGAAGTGTTTTCAAAGACATTCACAGAGTGATTCTACGAAGCCTTTTTACTGACGTTCGGTTTTAAATGTGATTTCACTGGAATTTCTGTCAAACGCAAGACACGAGGTTTGCTGTTAAAGAATTGAATATACAGAATGCAAACAAACGCTTCCCTACAAGTGAATCGCCTAACCATTCAAAACAGTACTAAAAACTGAATAGAATGCAGTTTTCACTCAGATGAAAGACGTATGCTTTCCTTCTTAAGAAGTGTTTTCAAAGACATTCACAGAGTGATTCTACGAAGCCTTTTTACTGAGGTTGGCTTTTAAACGTGATTTCACTGGAATTTCTGTCAAACGCAAGACACGAGATTTGCTGTTAAAGAATTGAGTATACAGAATGCAAACAAATGCTTCCCTACAAGTGAATCGCCTAACCATTCAAAACAGTACTAAAAACTGAATAGAATGCAGTTTTCACTCAGATGAAAGACGTATGCTTTCCTTCTTAAGAAGTGTTTTCAAAGACATTCACAGAGTGATTCGACGAAGCCTTTTTACTGACGTTCGGTTTTAAACGTGATTTCACTGGAATTTCTGTCAAACGCAAGACACGAGGTTTGCTGTTAAAGAATTGAGTGTACAGAATGCAAACAAACGCTTCCCTACAAGTGAATCACCTAACCATTCAAAACAGTACTAAAAACTGAATAGAATGCAGTTTTCACTCAGATGAAATACGTATGCTTTCCTTCTTAAGAAGTGTTTTCAAAGACATTCACAGAGTGATTCTACGAAGCCTTTTTACTGAGGTTGGCTTTTAAACGTGATTTCACTGGAATTTCTGTCAAACGCAAGACACGAGATTTGCTGTTAAAGAATTGAGTATACAGAATGCAAACAAACGCTTCCCTACAAGTGAATCGCCTAACCATTCAAAACAGCACTAAAAACTGAATAGAATGCAGTTTTCACTCAGATGAAAGACGTATGCTTTCCTTCTTAAGAAGTGTTTTCAAAGACATTCACAGAGTGATTCTACGAAGCCTTTTTACTGACGTTCGGTTTTAAACGTGATTTCACTGGAATTTCTGTCAAACGCAAGACACGAGGTTTGCTGTTAAAGAATTGAGTATACAGAATGCAAACAAACGCTTCCCTACAGGTGAATCGCCTAACCATTCAACACAGTACTAAAAACTGAATAGAATGCAGTTTTCACTCAGATGAAAGACGTATGCTTTCCTTCTTAAGAAGTGTTTTCAAAGACATTCACAGAGTGATTCTACGAAGCCTTTTTACTGACGTTCGGTTTTAAATGTGATTTCACTGGAATTTCTGTCAAACGCAAGACACGAGGTTTGCTGTTAAAGAATTGAATATACAGAATGCAAACAAACGCTTCCCTACAAGTCAATCGCCTAACCATTCAAAACAGTACTAAAAACTGAATAGAATGCAGTTTTCACTCAGATGCAAGACGTATGCTTTCCTTCTTAAGAAGTGTTTTCAAAGACATTCACAGAGTGATTCTACGAAGCCTTTTTACTGACGTTCGGTTTTAAACGTGATTTCACTGGAATTTCTGTCAAACGCAAGACACGAGGTTTGCTGTTAAAGAATTGAGTGTACAGAATGCAAACAAACGCTTCCCTACAAGTGAATCGCCTAACCATTCAAAACAGTACTAAAAACAGAATAGAATGCAGTTTTCACTCAGATGAAAGACGTATGCTTTCCTTCTTAAGAAGTGTTTTCAAAGACATTCACAGAGTGATTCTACGAAGCCTTTTTACTGACGTTGGCTTTTAAACGTGATTTCACTGGAATTTCTGTCAAACGCAAGACACGAGGTTTGCTGTTAAAGAATTGAGTATACAGAATGCAAACAAACGCTTCCCTACAAGTGAATCGCCTAACCATTCAACACAGTACTAAAAACTTAATAGAATGCAGTTTTCACTCAGATGAAAGACGTATGCTTTCCTTCTTAAGAAGTGTTTTCAAAGACATTCACAGAGTGATTCTACGAAGCCTTTTTACTGACGTTCGGTTTTAAATGTGATTTCACTGGAATATCTCTCAAACGCAAGACACGAGGTTTGCTGTTAAAGAATTGAGTATACAGAGTGCAAAGAAACGCTTCCCTACAAGTGAATCGCCTAACCATTCAACACAGTACTAAAAACTGAATAGAATGCAGTTTTCACTCAGATGAAAGACGTATGCTTTCCTTCTTAAGAAGTGTTTTCAAAGACATTCACAGAGTGATTCTACGAAGCCTTTTTACTGACGTTCGGTTTTAAATGTGATTTCACTGGAATTTCTGTCAAACGCAAGACACGAGGTTTGCTGTTAAAGAATTGAATATACAGAATGCAAACAAACGCTTCCCTACAAGTGAATCGCCTAACCATTCAAAACAGTACTAAAAACTGAATAGAATGCAGTTTTCACTCAGATGAAAGACGTATGCTTTCCTTCTTAAGAAGTGTTTTCAAAGACATTCACAGAGTGATTCTACGAAGCCTTTTTACTGAGGTTGGCTTTTAAACGTGATTTCACTGGAATTTCTGTCAAACGCAAGACACGAGATTTGCTGTCAAGAATTGAGTATACAGAATGCAAACAAATGCTTCCCTACAAGTGAATCGCCTAACCATTCAAAACAGTACTAAAAACTGAATAGAATGCAGTTTTCACTCAGATGAAAGACGTATGCTTTCCTTCTTAAGAAGTGTTTTCAAAGACATTCACAGAGTGATTCGACGAAGCCTTTTTACTGACGTTCGGTTTTAAACGTGATTTCACTGGAATTTCTGTCAAACGCAAGACACGAGGTTTGCTGTTAAAGAATTGAGTGTACAGAATGCAAACAAACGCTTCCCTACAAGTGAATCACCTAACCATTCAAAATAGTAAAAAAAACTGAATAGAATGCAGTTTTCACTCAGATGAAATACGTATGCTTTCCTTCTTAAGAAGTGTTTTCAAAGACATTCACAGAGTGATTCTACGAAGCCTTTTTACTGACGTTCGGTTTTAAACGTGATTTCACTGGAATTTCTGTCAAACGCAAGACACGAGGTTTTCTGTTAAAGAATTGAGTATACAGAATGCAAACAAACGCTTCCCTACAAGTGAATCGCCTAACCATTCAAAACAGTACTAAAAACTGAATAGAATGCAGTTTTCACTCAGATGAAAGACGTATGCTTTCCTTCTTAAGAAGTGTTTTCAAAGACATTCACAGAGTGATTCTACGAAGACTTTTTACTGACGTTGGCTTTTAAACGTGATTTCACTGGAATTTCGTTCAAACGCAAGACACGAGATTTGCTGATAAAGAATTGAGTATACAGAATGCAAACAAACGCTTCCCTACAAGTGAATCGCCTAACCATTCAAAACAGTACTAAAAACTGAATAGAATGCAGTTTTCACTCAGATGAAAGACGTATGCTTTCCTTCTTAAGAAGTGTTTTCAAAGACATTCACAGAGTGATTCTACGAAGCCTTTTTACTGAGGTTGGCTTTTAAACGTGATTTCACTGGAATTTCTGTCAAACGCAAGACACGAGATTTGCTGTCAAGAATTGAGTATACAGAATGCAAACAAATGCTTCCCTACAAGTGAATCGCCTAACCATTCAAAACAGTACTAAAAACTGAATAGAATGCAGTTTTCACTCAGATGAAAGACGTATGCTTTCCTTCTTAAGAAGTGTTTTCAAAGACATTCACAGAGTGATTCGACGAAGCCTTTTTACTGACGTTCGGTTTTAAACGTGATTTCACTGGAATTTCTGTCAAAAGCAAGACACGAGGTTTGCTGTTAAAGAATTGAGTGTACAGAATGCAAACAAACGCTTCCCTACAAGTGAATCACCTAACCATTCAAAATAGTAAAAAAAACTGAATAGAATGCAGTTTTCACTCAGATGAAATACGTATGCTTTCCTTCTTAAGAAGTGTTTTCAAAGACATTCACAGAGTGATTCTACGAAGCCTTTTTACTGACGTTCGGTTTTAAACGTGATTTCACTGGAATTTCTGTCAAACGCAAGACACGAGGTTTTCTGTTAAAGAATTGAGTATACAGAATGCAAACAAACGCTTCCCTACAAGTGAATCGCCTAACCATTCAAAACAGTACTAAAAACGGAATAGAATGCAGTTTTCACTCAGATGAAAGACGTATGCTTTCCTTCTTAAGAAGTGTTTTCAAAGACATTCACAGAGTGATTCTACGAAGCCTTTTTACTGACGTTCGGTTTTAAACGTGATTTCACTGGAATTTCTGTCAAACGCAAGACACGAGGTTTGCTGTTAAAGAATTGAGTATACAGAATGCAAACAAACGCTTCCCTACAAGTGAATCGCCTAACCATTCAACACAGTACTAAAAACTGAATAGAATGCAGTTTTCACTCAGATGAAAGACGTATGCTTTCCTTCTTAAGAAGTGTTTTCAAAGACATTCACAGAGTGATTCTACGAAGCCTTTTTACTGACGTTCGGTTTTAAATGTGATTTCACTGGAATTTCTGTCAAACGCAAGACACGAGGTTTGCTGTTAAAGAATTGAGTATACAGAATGCAAACAAACGCTTCCCTACAAGTGAATCGCCTAACCATTCAACAAAGTACTAAAAACTGAATAGAATGCAGTTTTCACTCAGATGAAAGACGTATGCTTTCCTTCTTAAGAAGTGTTTTCAAAGACATTCACAGAGTGATTCTACGAAGCCTTTTTACTGACGTTCGGTTTTAAATGTGATTTCACTGGAATTTCTGTCAAACGCAAGACACGAGGTTTGCTGTTAAAGAATTGAATATACAGAATGCAAACAAACGCTTCCCTACTAGTCAATCGCCTAACCATTCAATACAGTACTAAAAACTGAATAGAATGCAGTTTTCACTCAGATGAAAGACGTATGCTTTCCTTCTTAAGAAGTGTTTTCAAAGACATTCACAGAGTGATTCTACGAAGCCTTTTTACTGAGGTTGGCTTTTAAATGTGATTTCACTGGAATTTCCGTCAAACGCAAGACACGAGATTTGCTGTTAAAGAATTGAGTATACAGAATGCAAACAAACGCTTCCCTACAAGTGAACGCCTAACCATTCAACACAGTACTAAAAACTGAATAGAATGCAGTTTTCACTCAGATGAAAGACGTATGCTTTCCTTCTTAAGAAGTGTTTTCAAAGACATTCACAGAGTGATTCTACGAAGCCTTTTTACTGACGTTAGGTTTTAAATGTGATATCACTGGAATTTCTGTCAAACGCAAGACACGAGGTTTGCTGTTAAAGAATTGAGTATACAGAATGCAAACAAACGCTTCCCTACAAGTGAATCGCCTAACCATTCAACACAGTACTAAAAACTGAATAGAATGCAGTTTTCACTCAGATGAAAGACGTATGCTTTCCTTCTTAAGAAGTGTTTTCAAAGACATTCACAGAGTGATTCTACGAAGCCTTTTTACTGACGTTAGGTTTTAAATGAGATTTCACTGGAATTTCTGTCAAACGCAAGACACGAGGTTTGCTGTTAAAGAATTGAATATACAGAATGCAAACAAACGCTTCCCTACAAGTGAATCGCCTAACCATTCAAAACAGTACTAAAAACTGAATAGAATGCAGTTTTCACTCAGATGAAAGACGTATGCTTTCCTTCTTAAGAAGTGTTTTCAAAGACATTCACAGAGTGATTCTACGAAGCCTTTTTACTGAGGTTGGCTTTTAAACGTGATTTCACTGGAATTTCTGTCAAACGCAAGACACGAGATTTGCTGTCAAGAATTGAGTATACAGAATGCAAACAAATGCTTCCCTACAAGTGAATCGCCTAACCATTCAAAACAGTACTAAAAACTGAATAGAATGCAGTTTTCACTCAGATGAAAGACGTATGCTTTCCTTCTTAAGAAGTGTTTTCAAAGACATTCACAGAGTGATTCGACGAAGCCTTTTTACTGACGTTCGGTTTTAAACGTGATTTCACTGGAATTTCTGTCAAACGCAAGACACGAGGTTTGCTGTTAAAGAATTGAGTGTACAGAATGCAAACAAACGCTTCCCTACAAGTGAATCACCTAACCATTCAAAATAGTAAAAAAAACTGAATAGAATGCAGTTTTCACTCAGATGAAATACGTATGCTTTCCTTCTTAAGAAGTGTTTTCAAAGACATTCACAGAGTGATTCTACGAAGCCTTTTTACTGACGTTCGGTTTTAAACGTGATTTCACTGGAATTTCTGTCAAACGCAAGACACGAGGTTTTCTGTTAAAGAATTGAGTATACAGAATGCAAACAAACGCTTCCCTACAAGTGAATCGCCTAACCATTCAAAACAGTACTAAAAACGGAATAGAATGCAGTTTTCACTCAGATGAAAGACGTATGCTTTCCTTCTTAAGAAGTGTTTTCAAAGACATTCACAGAGTGATTCTACGAAGCCTTTTTACTGACGTTCGGTTTTAAACGTGATTTCACTGGAATTTCTGTCAAACGCAAGACACGAGGTTTGCTGTTAAAGAATTGAGTATACAGAATGCAAACAAACGCTTCCCTACAAGTGAATCGCCTAACCATTCAACACAGTACTAAAAACTGAATAGAATGCAGTTTTCACTCAGATGAAAGACGTATGCTTTCCTTCTTAAGAAGTGTTTTCAAAGACATTCACAGAGTGATTCTACGAAGCCTTTTTACTGACGTTCGGTTTTAAATGTGATTTCACTGGAATTTCTGTCAAACGCAGGACACGAGGTTTGCTGTTAAAGAATTGAGTATACAGAATGCAAACAAACGCTTCCCTACAAGTGAATCGCCTAACCATTCAACACAGTACTAAAAACTGAATAGAATGCAGTTTTCACTCAGATGAAAGACGTATGCTTTCCTTCTTAAGAAGTGTTTTCAAAGACATTCACAGAGTGATTCTACGAAGCCTTTTTACTGACGTTCGGTTTTAAATGTGATTTCACTGGAATTTCTGTCAAACGCAAGACACGAGGTTTGCTGTTAAAGAATTGAATATACAGAATGCAAACAAACGCTTCCCTACTAGTCAATCGCCTAACCATTCAATACAGTACTAAAAACTGAATAGAATGCAGTTTTCACTCAGATGAAAGACGTATGCTTTCCTTCTTAAGAAGTGTTTTCAAAGACATTCACAGAGTGATTCTACGAAGCCTTTTTACTGAGGTTGGCTTTTAAATGTGATTTCACTGGAATTTTTGTCAAACGCAAGACACGAGATTTGCTGTTAAAGAATTGAGTATACAGAATGCAAACAAACGCTTCCCTACAAGTGAACGCCTAACCATTCAACACAGTACTAAAAACTGAATAGAATGCAGTTTTCACTCAGATGAAAGACGTATGCTTTCCTTCTTAAGAAGTGTTTTCAAAGACATTCACAGAGTGATTCTACGAAGCCTTTTTACTGACGTTAGGTTTTAAATGTGATTTCACTGGAATTTCTGTCAAACGCAAGACACGAGGTTTGCTGTTAAAGAATTGAGTATACAGAATGCAAACAAACGCTTCCCTACAAGTGAATCGCCTAACCATTCAACACAGTACTAAAAACTGAATAGAATGCAGTTTTCACTCAGATGAAAGACGTATGCTTTCCTTCTTAAGAAGTGTTTTCAAAGACATTCACAGAGTGATTCTACGAAGCCTTTTTACTGACGTTCGGTTTTAAACGTGATTTCACTGGAATTTCTGTCAAACGCAAGACACGAGGTTTGCTGTTAAAGAATTGAGTATACAGAATGCAAACAAACGCTTCCCTACAAGTGAACGCCTAACCATTCAACACAGTACTAAAAACTGAATAGAATGCAGTTTTAACTCAGATGAAAGACGTATGCTTTCCTTCTTAAGAAGTGTTTTCAAAGACATTCACAGAGTGATTCTACGAAGCCTTTTTACTGACGTTCGGTTTCAAACGTGATTTCACTGGAATTTCTGTCAAACGCAAGACACGAGGTTTGCTGTTAAAGAATTGAGTATACAGAATGCAAACAAACGCTTCCCTACAAGTGAATCGCCTAACCATTCAAAACAGTACTAAAAACTGAATAGAATGCAGTTTTCACTCAGATGAAAGACGTATGCTTTCCTTCTTAAGAAGTGTTTTCAAAGACATTCACAGAGTGATTCTACGAAGCATTTTTACTGACGTTCGGTTTTAAACATGATTTCACTGGAATTTCTGTCAAACGCAAGACACGAGGTTTGCTGTTAAAGAATTGAGTATACAGAATGCAAACAAACGCTTCCCTACAAGTGAATCGCCTAACCATTCAACACAGTACTAAAAACTGAATAGAATGCAGTTTTCACTCAGATGAAAGACGTATGCTTTCCTTCTTAAGAAGTGTTTTCAAAGACATTCACAGAGTGATTCTACGAAGCCTTTTTACTGACGTTAGGTTTTAAATGTGATTTCACTGGAATTTCTGTCAAACGCAAGACACGAGGTTTGCTGTTAAAGAATTGAGTATACAGAATGCAAACAAACGCTTCCCTACAAGTGAATCGCCTAACCATTCAACACAGTACTAAAAACTGAATAGAATGCAGTTTTCACTCAGATGAAAGACGTATGCTTTCCTTCTTAAGAAGTGTTTTCAAAGACATTCACAGAGTGATTCTACAAAGCCTTTTTACTGACGTTCGGTTTTAAATGTGATTTCACTGGAATTTCTGTCAAACGCAAGACACGAGGTTTGCTGTTAAAGAATTGAATATACAGAATGCAAACAAACGCTTCCCTACAAGTCAATCGCCTAACCATTCAATACAGTACTAAAAACTGAATAGAATGCAGTTTTCACTCAGATGAAAGACGTATGCTTTCCTTCTTAAGAAGTGTTTTCAAAGACATTCACAGAGTGATTCTACGAAGCCTTTTTACTGAGGTTGGCTTTTAAATGTGATTTCACTGGAATTTCTGTCAAACCCAAGACACGAGATTTGCTGTTAAAGAATTGAGTATACAGAATGCAAACAAACGCTTCCCTACAAGTGAACGCCTAACCATTCAACACAGTACTAAAAACTGAATAGAATGCAGTTTTCACTCAGATGAAAGACGTATGCTTTCCTTCTTAAGAAGTGTTTTCAAAGACATTCACAGAGTGATTCTACGAAGCCTTTTTACTGACGTTCGGTTTCAAACGTGATTTCACTGGAATTTCTGTCAAACGCAAGACACGAGGTTTGCTGTTAAAGAATTGAGTATACAGAATGCAAACAAACGCTTCCCTACAAGTGAATCGCCTAACCATTCAAAACAGTACTAAAAACTGAATAGAATGCAGTTTTCACTCAGATGAAAGACGTATGCTTTCCTTCTTAAGAAGTGTTTTCAAAGACATTCACAGAGTGATTCTACAAAGCCTTTTTACTGACGTTGGCTTTTAAACGTGATTTCTCTGGAATTTCTGTCAAACGCAAGACACGAGATTTGCTGTTAAAGAATTGAATATACAGAATGCAAACAAACGCTTCCCTACAAGTGAATCGCCTAACCATTCAAAACAGTACTAAAAACGGAATAGAATGCAGTTTTCACTCAGATGAAAGACGTATGCTTTCCTTCTTAAGAAGTGTTTTCAAAGACATTCACAGAGTGATTCTACAAAGCCTTTTTACTGACGTTCGATTTAAACGTGATTTCAATGGAATTTCTGTCAAACGCAAGACACGAGGTTTGCTGTTAAAGAATTGAGTATACAGAATGCAAACAAACGCTTCCCTACAAGTGAATCGCCTAACCATTCAACACAGTACTAAAAACTGAATAGAATGCAGTTTTCACTCAGATGAAAGACGTATGCTTTCCTTCTTAAGAAGTGTTTTCAAAGACATTCACAGAGTGATTCTACGAAGCCTTTTTACTGACGTTAGGTTTTAAATGTGATTTCACTGGAATTTCTGTCAAACGCAAGACACGAGGTTTGCTGTTAAAGAATTGAGTATACAGAATGCAAACAAACGCTTCCCTACAAGTGAATCGCCTAACCATTCAACACAGTACTAAAAACTGAATAGAATGCAGTTTTCACTCAGATGAAAGACGTATGCTTTCCTTCTTAAGAAGTGTTTTCAAAGACATTCACAGAGTGATTCTACGAAGCCTTTTTACTGACGTTCGGTTTTAAATGTGATTTCACTGGAATTTCTATCAAATGCAAGACACGAGGTTTGCTGTTAAAGAATTGAATATACAGAATGCAAACAAACGCTTCCCTACAAGTCAATCGCCTAACCATTCAATACAGTACTAAAAACTGAATAGAATGCAGTTTTCACTCAGATGAAAGACGTATGCTTTCCTTCTTAAGAAGTGTTTTCAAAGACATTCACAGAGTGATTCTACGAAGCCTTTTTACTGAGGTTGGCTTTTAAATGTGATTTCACTGGAATTTCTGTCAAACGCAAGACACGAGATTTGCTGTTAAAGAATTGAGTATACAGAATGCAAACAAACGCTTCCCTACAAATGAACGCCTAACCATTCAACACAGTACTAAAAACTGAATAGAATGCAGTTTTCACTCAGATGAAAGACGTATGCTTTCCTTCTTAAGAAGTGTTTTCAAAGACATTCACAGAGTGATTCTACGAAGCCTTTTTACTGACGTTAGGTTTTAAATGTGATTTCACTGGAATTTCTGTCAAACGCAAGACACGAGGTTTGCTGTTAAAGAATTGAGTATACAGAATGCAAACAAACGCTTCCCTACAAGTGAATCGCCTAACCATTCAACACAGTACTAAAAACTGAATAGAATGCAGTTTTCACTCAGATGAAAGACGTATGCTTTCCTTCTTAAGAAGTGTTTTCAAAGACATTCACAGAGTGATTCTACGAAGCCTTTTTACTGACGTTCGGTTTTAAACGTGATTTCACTGGAATTTCTGTCAAACGCAAGACACGAGGTTTGCTGTTAAAGAATTGAGTATACAGAATGCAAACAAACGCTTCCTACAAGTGAACGCCTAACCATTCAACACAGTACTAAAAACTGAATAGAATGCAGTTTTAACTCAGATGAAAGACGTATGCTTTCCTTCTTAAGAAGTGTTTTCAAAGACATTCACAGAGTGATTCTACGAAGCCTTTTTACTGACGTCGGTTTCAAACGTGATTTCACTGGAATTTCTGTCAAACGCAAGACACGAGGTTTGCTGTTAAAGAATTGAGTATACAGAATGCAAACAAACGCTTCCCTACAAGTGAATCGCCTAACCATTCAAACAGTACTAAAAACTGAATAGAATGCAGTTTTCACTCAGATGAAAGACGTATGCTTTCCTTCTTAAGAAGTGTTTTCAAAGACATTCACAGAGTGATTCTACGAAGCCTTTTTACTGACGTTGGCTTTTAAACGCTGATTTCACTGGAATTTCTGTCAAACGCAAGACACGAGGTTTGCTGTTAAAGAATTGAGTATACAGAATGCAAACAAACGCTTCCCTACAAGTGAATCGCCTAACCATTCAACACAGTACTAAAACTTAATAGAATGCAGTTTTCACTCAGATGAAAGACGTATGCTTTCCTTCTTAAGAAGTGTTTTCAAAGACATTCACAGAGTGATTCTACGAAGCCTTTTTACTGACGTTCGGTTTTAAATGTGATTTCACTGGAATATCTCTCAAACGCAAGACACGAGGTTTGCTGTTAAAGAATTGAGTATACAGAGTGCAAACAAACGCTTCCCTACAAGTGAATCGCCTAACCATTCAACACAGTACTAAAAACTGAATAGAATGCAGTTTTCACTCAGATGAAAGACGTATGCTTTCCTTCTTAAGAAGTGTTTTCAAAGACATTCACAGAGTGATTCTACGAAGCCTTTTTACTGACGTTCGGTTTTTAAATGTGATTTCACTGGAATTTCTGTCAAACGCAAGACACGAGGTTTGCTGTTAAAGAATTGAATATACAGAATGCAAACAAACGCTTCCCTACAAGTGAATCGCCTAACCATTCAAAACAGTACTAAAAACTGAATAGAATGCAGTTTTCACTCAGATGAAAGACGTATGCTTTCCTTCTTAAGAAGTGTTTTCAAAGACATTCACAGAGTGATTCTACGAAGCCTTTTTACTGAGGTTGGCTTTTAAACGTGATTTCACTGGAATTTCTGTCAAACGCAAGACACGAGATTTGCTGTCAAGAATTGAGTATACAGAATGCAAACAAATGCTTCCCTACAAGTGAATCGCCTAACCATTCAAAACAGTACTAAAAACTGAATAGAATGCAGTTTTCACTCAGATGAAAGACGTATGCTTTCCTTCTTAAGAAGTGTTTTCAAAGACATTCACAGAGTGATTCGACGAAGCCTTTTTACTGACGTTCGGTTTTAAACGTGATTTCACTGGAATTTCTGTCCAAACGCAAGACACGAGGTTTGCTGTTAAAGAATTGAGTGTACAGAATGCAAACAAACGCTTCCTACAAGTGAATCACCTAACCATTCAAAATAGTAAAAAAAACTGAATAGAATGCAGTTTTCACTCAGATGAAATACGTATGCTTTCCTTCTTAAGAAGTGTTTTCAAAGACATTCACAGAGTGATTCTACGAAGCCCTTTTTACTGACGTTCGGTTTTAAAACGTGATTTCACTGGAATTTCTGTCAAACGCAAGACACGAGGTTTTCTGTTAAAGAATTGAGTATACAGAATGCAAACAAACGCTTCCCTACAAGTGAATCGCCTAACCATTCAAAACAGTACTAAAAACTGAATAGAATGCAGTTTTCACTCAGATGAAAGACGTATGCTTTCCTTCTTAAGAAGTGTTTTCAAAGACATTCACAGAGTGATTCTACGAAGACTTTTTACTGACGTTGGCTTTTAAACGTGATTTCACTGGAATTTCGTTCAAACGCAAGACACGAGATTTGCTGATAAAGAATTGAGTATACAGAATGCAAACAAACGCTTCCCTACAAGTGAATCGCCTAACCATTCAAAACAGTACTAAAAACTGAATAGAATGCAGTTTTCACTCAGATGAAAGACGTATGCTTTCCTTCTTAAGAAGTGTTTTCAAAGACATTCACAGAGTGATTCTACGAAGCCTTTTTACTGAGGTTGGCTTTTAAACGTGATTTCACTGGAATTTCTGTCAAACGCAAGACACGAGATTTGCTGTCAAGAATTGAGTATACAGAATGCAAACAAATGCTTCCCTACAAGTGAATCGCCTAACCATTCAAAACAGTACTAAAAACTGAATAGAATGCAGTTTTCACTCAGATGAAAGACGTATGCTTTCCTTCTTAAGAAGTGTTTTCAAAGACATTCACAGAGTGATTCGACGAAGCCTTTTTACTGACGTTCGGTTTTAAACGTGATTTCACTGGAATTTTCTGTCAAAAGCAAGACACGAGGTTTGCTGTTAAAGAATTGAGTGTACAGAATGCAAACAAACGCTTCCTACAAGTGAATCACCTAACCATTCAAAATAG
Source organism: Phyllotis vaccarum (assembly GCA_033318265.1). Classification (NCBI taxonomy): domain Eukaryota; kingdom Metazoa; phylum Chordata; class Mammalia; order Rodentia; family Cricetidae; genus Phyllotis; species Phyllotis vaccarum. The sequence goes on from JARWLC010000017.1 coordinate 63,584,470, forward strand.
TAAAAAAAACTGAATAGAATGCAGTTTTCACTCAGATGAAATACGTATGCTTTCCTTCTTAAGAAGTGTTTTCAAAGACATTCACAGAGTGATTCTACGAAGCCTTTTTACTGACGTTCGGTTTTAAACGTGATTTCACTGGAATTTCTGTCAAACGCAAGACACGAGGTTTTCTGTTTAAAGAATTGAGTATACAGAATGCAAACAAACGCTTCCCTACAAGTGAATCGCCTAACCATTCAAAAACAGTACTAAAAACTGAATAGAATGCAGTTTTCACTCAGATGAAAGACGTATGCTTTCCTTCTTAAGAAGTGTTTTCAAAGACATTCACAGAGTGATTCTACGAAGACTTTTTACTGACGTTGGCTTTTAAACGTGATTTCACTGGAATTTCGTTCAAACGCAAGACACGAGATTTGCTGATAAAGAATTGAGTATACAGAATGCAAACAAACGCTTCCCTACAAGTGAATCGCCTAACCATCAAAACAGTACTAAAAACTGAATAGAATGCAGTTTTCACTCAGAGAAAGACGTATGCTTTCCTTCTTAAGAAGTGTTTTCAAAGACATTCACAGAGTGATTCTACGAAGCCTTTTTACTGAGGTTGGCTTTTAAACGTGATTTCACTGGAATTTCTGTCAAACGCAAGACACGAGATTTGCTGTCAAGAATTGAGTATACAGAATGCAAACAAATGCTTCCCTACAAGTGAATCGCCTAACCATTCAAAACAGTACTAAAAACTGAATAGAATGCAGTTTTCACTCAGATGAAAGACGTATGCTTTCCTTCTTAAGAAGTGTTTTCAAAGACATTCACAGAGTGATTCGACGAAGCCTTTTTACTGACGTTCGGTTTTAAACGTGATTTCACTGGAATTTCTGTCAAAAGCAAGACACGAGGTTTGCTGTTAAAGAATTGAGTGTACAGAATGCAAACAAACGCTTCCCTACAAGTGAATCACCTAACCATTCAAAATAGTAAAAAAAACTGAATAGAATGCAGTTTTCACTCAGATGAAATACGTATGCTTTCCTTCTTAAGAAGTGTTTTCAAAGACATTCACAGAGTGATTCTACGAAGCCTTTTTACTGACGTTCGGTTTTAAACGTGATTTCACTGGAATTTCTGTCAAACGCAAGACACGAGGTTTTCTGTTAAAGAATTGAGTATACAGAATGCAAACAAACGCTTCCCTACAAGTGAATCGCCTAACCATTCAAAACAGTACTAAAAACTGAATAGAATGCAGTTTTCACTCAGATGAAAGACGTATGCTTTCCTTCTTAAGAAGTGTTTTCAAAGACATTCACAGAGTGATTCTACGAAGACTTTTTACTGACGTTGGCTTTTAAACGTGATTTCACTGGAATTTCGTTCAAACGCAAGACACGAGATTTGCTGATAAAGAATTGAGTATACAGAATGCAAACAAACGCTTCCCTACAAGTGAATCGCCTAACCATTCAAAACAGTACTAAAAACTGAATAGAATGCAGTTTTCACTCAGATGAAAGACGTATGCTTTCCTTCTTAAGAAGTGTTTTCAAAGACATTCACAGAGTGATTCTACAAAGCCTTTTTACTGAGGTTGGCTTTTAAACGTGATTTCACTGGAATTTCTGTCAAACGCAAGACACGAGATTTGCTGTCAAGAATTGAGTATACAGAATGCAAACAAATGCTTCCCTACAAGTGAATCGCCTAACCATTCAAAACAGTACTAAAAACTGAATAGAATGCAGTTTTCACTCAGATGAAAGACGTATGCTTTCCTTCTTAAGAAGTGTTTTCAAAGACATTCACAGAGTGATTCGACGAAGCCTTTTTACTGACGTTCGGTTTTAAACGTGATTTCACTGGAATTTCTGTCAAAAGCAAGACACGAGGTTTGCTGTTAAAGAATTGAGTGTACAGAATGCAAACAAACGCTTCCCTACAAGTGAATCACCTAACCATTCAAAATAGTAAAAAAAACTGAATAGAATGCAGTTTTCACTCAGATGAAATACGTATGCTTTCCTTCTTAAGAAGTGTTTTCAAAGACATTCACAGAGTGATTCTACGAAGCCTTTTTACTGACGTTCGGTTTTAAACGTGATTTCACTGGAATTTCTGTCAAACGCAAGACACGAGGTTTTCTGTTAAAGAATTGAGTATACAGAATGCAAACAAACGCTTCCCTACAAGTGAATCGCCTAACCATTCAAAACAGTACTAAAAACGGAATAGAATGCAGTTTTCACTCAGATGAAAGACGTATGCTTTCCTTCTTAAGAAGTGTTTTCAAAGACATTCACAGAGTGATTCTACGAAGCCTTTTTACTGACGTTCGGTTTTAAACGTGATTTCACTGGAATTTCTGTCAAACGCAAGACACGAGGTTTGCTGTTAAAGAATTGAGTATACAGAATGCAAACAAACGCTTCCCTACAAGTGAATCGCCTAACCATTCAACACAGTACTAAAAACTGAATAGAATGCAGTTTTCACTCAGATGAAAGACGTATGCTTTCCTTCTTAAGAAGTGTTTTCAAAGACATTCACAGAGTGATTCTACGAAGCCTTTTTACTGACGTTCGGTTTTAAATGTGATTTCACTGGAATTTCTGTCAAACGCAAGACACGAGGTTTGCTGTTAAAGAATTGAGTATACAGAATGCAAACAAACGCTTCCCTACAAGTGAATCGCCTAACCATTCAACAAAGTACTAAAAACTGAATAGAATGCAGTTTTCACTCAGATGAAAGACGTATGCTTTCCTTCTTAAGAAGTGTTTTCAAAGACATTCACAGAGTGATTCTACGAAGCCTTTTTACTGACGTTCGGTTTTAAATGTGATTTCACTGGAATTTCTGTCAAACGCAAGACACGAGGTTTGCTGTTAAAGAATTGAATATACAGAATGCAAACAAACGCTTCCCTACTAGTCAATCGCCTAACCATTCAATACAGTACTAAAAACTGAATAGAATGCAGTTTTCACTCAGATGAAAGACGTATGCTTTCCTTCTTAAGAAGTGTTTTCAAAGACATTCACAGAGTGATTCTACGAAGCCTTTTTACTGAGGTTGGCTTTTAAATGTGATTTCACTGGAATTTCCGTCAAACGCAAGACACGAGATTTGCTGTTAAAGAATTGAGTATACAGAATGCAAACAAACGCTTCCCTACAAGTGAACGCCTAACCATTCAACACAGTACTAAAAACTGAATAGAATGCAGTTTTCACTCAGATGAAAGACGTATGCTTTCCTTCTTAAGAAGTGTTTTCAAAGACATTCACAGAGTGATTCTACGAAGCCTTTTTACTGACGTTAGGTTTTAAATGTGATATCACTGGAATTTCTGTCAAACGCAAGACACGAGGTTTGCTGTTAAAGAATTGAGTATACAGAATGCAAACAAACGCTTCCCTACAAGTGAATCGCCTAACCATTCAACACAGTACTAAAAACTGAATAGAATGCAGTTTTCACTCAGATGAAAGACGTATGCTTTCCTTCTTAAGAAGTGTTTTCAAAGACATTCACAGAGTGATTCTACGAAGCCTTTTTACTGACGTTAGGTTTTAAATGAGATTTCACTGGAATTTCTGTCAAACGCAAGACACGAGGTTTGCTGTTAAAGAATTGAATATACAGAATGCAAACAAACGCTTCCCTACAAGTGAATCGCCTAACCATTCAAAACAGTACTAAAAACTGAATAGAATGCAGTTTTCACTCAGATGAAAGACGTATGCTTTCCTTCTTAAGAAGTGTTTTCAAAGACATTCACAGAGTGATTCTACGAAGCCTTTTTACTGAGGTTGCCTTTTAAACGTGATTTCACTGGAATTTCTGTCAAACGCAAGACACGAGATTTGCTGTCAAGAATTGAGTATACAGAATGCAAACAAATGCTTCCCTACAAGTGAATCGCCTAACCATTCAAAACAGTACTAAAAACTGAATAGAATGCAGTTTTCACTCAGATGAAAGACGTATGCTTTCCTTCTTAAGAAGTGTTTTCAAAGACATTCACAGAGTGATTCGACGAAGCCTTTTTACTGACGTTCGGTTTTAAACGTGATTTCACTGGAATTTCTGTCAAACGCAAGACACGAGGTTTGCTGTTAAAGAATTGAGTGTACAGAATGCAAACAAACGCTTCCCTACAAGTGAATCACCTAACCATTCAAAATAGTAAAAAAAACTGAATAGAATGCAGTTTTCACTCAGATGAAATACGTATGCTTTCCTTCTTAAGAAGTGTTTTCAAAGACATTCACAGAGTGATTCTACGAAGCCTTTTTACTGACGTTCGGTTTTAAACGTGATTTCACTGGAATTTCTGTCAAACGCAAGACACGAGGTTTTCTGTTAAAGAATTGAGTATACAGAATGCAAACAAACGCTTCCCTACAAGTGAATCGCCTAACCATTCAAAACAGTACTAAAAACGGAATAGAATGCAGTTTTCACTCAGATGAAAGACGTATGCTTTCCTTCTTAAGAAGTGTTTTCAAAGACATTCACAGAGTGATTCTACGAAGCCTTTTTACTGACGTTCGGTTTTAAACGTGATTTCACTGGAATTTCTGTCAAACGCAAGACACGAGGTTTGCTGTTAAAGAATTGAGTATACAGAATGCAAACAAACGCTTCCCTACAAGTGAATCGCCTAACCATTCAACACAGTACTAAAAACTGAATAGAATGCAGTTTTCACTCAGATGAAAGACGTATGCTTTCCTTCTTAAGAAGTGTTTTCAAAGACATTCACAGAGTGATTCTACGAAGCCTTTTTACTGACGTTCGGTTTTAAATGTGATTTCACTGGAATTTCTGTCAAACGCAAGACACGAGGTTTGCTGTTAAAGAATTGAGTATACAGAATGCAAACAAACGCTTCCCTACAAGTGAATCGCCTAACCATTCAACACAGTACTAAAAACTGAATAGAATGCAGTTTTCACTCAGATGAAAGACGTATGCTTTCCTTCTTAAGAAGTGTTTTCAAAGACATTCACAGAGTGATTCTACGAAGCCTTTTTACTGATGTTCGGTTTTAAATGTGATTTCACTGGAATTTCTGTCAAACGCAAGACACGAGGTTTGCTGTTAAAGAATTGAATATACAGAATGCAAACAAACGCTTCCCTACTAGTCAATCGCCTAACCATTCAATACAGTACTAAAAACTGAATAGAATGCAGTTTTCACTCAGATGAAAGACGTATGCTTTCCTTCTTAAGAAGTGTTTTCAAAGACATTCACAGAGTGATTCTACGAAGCCTTTTTACTGAGGTTGGCTTTTAAATGTGATTTCACTGGAATTTTTGTCAAACGCAAGACACGAGATTTGCTGTTAAAGAATTGAGTATACAGAATGCAAACAAACGCTTCCCTACAAGTGAACGCCTAACCATTCAACACAGTACTAAAAACTGAATAGAATGCAGTTTTCACTCAGATGAAAGACGTATGCTTTCCTTCTTAAGAAGTGTTTTCAAAGACATTCACAGAGTGATTCTACGAAGCCTTTTTACTGACGTTAGGTTTTAAATGTGATTTCACTGGAATTTCTGTCAAACGCAAGACACGAGGTTTGCTGTTAAAGAATTGAGTATACAGAATGCAAACAAACGCTTCCCTACAAGTGAATCGCCTAACCATTCAACACAGTACTAAAAACTGAATAGAATGCAGTTTTCACTCAGATGAAAGACGTATGCTTTCCTTCTTAAGAAGTGTTTTCAAAGACATTCACAGAGTGATTCTACGAAGCCTTTTTACTGACGTTCGGTTTTAAACGTGATTTCACTGGAATTTCTGTCAAACGCAAGACACGAGGTTTGCTGTTAAAGAATTGAGTATACAGAATGCAAACAAACGCTTCCCTACAAGTGAACGCCTAACCATTCAACACAGTACTAAAAACTGAATAGAATGCAGTTTTAACTCAGATGAAAGACGTATGCTTTCCTTCTTAAGAAGTGTTTTCAAAGACATTCACAGAGTGATTCTACGAAGCCTTTTTACTGACGTTCGGTTTCAAACGTGATTTCACTGGAATTTCTGTCAAACGCAAGACACGAGGTTTGCTGTTAAAGAATTGAGTATACAGAATGCAAACAAACGCTTCCCTACAAGTGAATCGCCTAACCATTCAAAACAGTACTAAAAACTGAATAGAATGCAGTTTTCACTCAGATGAAAGACGTATGCTTTCCTTCTTAAGAAGTGTTTTCAAAGACATTCACAGAGTGATTCTACGAAGCATTTTTACTGACGTTCGGTTTTAAACATGATTTCACTGGAATTTCTGTCAAACGCAAGACACGAGGTTTGCTGTTAAAGAATTGAGTATACAGAATGCAAACAAACGCTTCCCTACAAGTGAATCGCCTAACCATTCAACACAGTACTAAAAACTGAATAGAATGCAGTTTTCACTCAGATGAAAGACGTATGCTTTCCTTCTTAAGAAGTGTTTTCAAAGACATTCACAGAGTGATTCTACGAAGCCTTTTTACTGACGTTAGGTTTTAAATGTGATTTCACTGGAATTTCTGTCAAACGCAAGACACGAGGTTTGCTGTTAAAGAATTGAGTATACAGAATGCAAACAAACGCTTCCCTACAAGTGAATCGCCTAACCATTCAACACAGTACTAAAAACTGAATAGAATGCAGTTTTCACTCAGATGAAAGACGTATGCTTTCCTTCTTAAGAAGTGTTTTCAAAGACATTCACAGAGTGATTCTACAAAGCCTTTTTACTGACGTTCGGTTTTAAATGTGATTTCACTGGAATTTCTGTCAAACGCAAGACACGAGGTTTGCTGTTAAAGAATTGAATATACAGAATGCAAACAAACGCTTCCCTACAAGTCAATCGCCTAACCATTCAATACAGTACTAAAAACTGAATAGAATGCAGTTTTCACTCAGATGAAAGACGTATGCTTTCCTTCTTAAGAAGTGTTTTCAAAGACATTCACAGAGTGATTCTACGAAGCCTTTTTACTGAGGTTGGCTTTTAAATGTGATTTCACTGGAATTTCTGTCAAACCCAAGACACGAGATTTGCTGTTAAAGAATTGAGTATACAGAATGCAAACAAACGCTTCCCTACAAGTGAACGCCTAACCATTCAACACAGTACTAAAAACTGAATAGAATGCAGTTTTCACTCAGATGAAAGACGTATGCTTTCCTTCTTAAGAAGTGTTTTCAAAGACATTCACAGAGTGATTCTACGAAGCCTTTTTACTGACGTTCGGTTTCAAACGTGATTTCACTGGAATTTCTGTCAAACGCAAGACACGAGGTTTGCTGTTAAAGAATTGAGTATACAGAATGCAAACAAACGCTTCCCTACAAGTGAATCGCCTAACCATTCAAAACAGTACTAAAAACTGAATAGAATGCAGTTTTCACTCAGATGAAAGACGTATGCTTTCCTTCTTAAGAAGTGTTTTCAAAGACATTCACAGAGTGATTCTACAAAGCCTTTTTACTGACGTTGGCTTTTAAACGTGATTTCTCTGGAATTTCTGTCAAACGCAAGACACGAGATTTGCTGTTAAAGAATTGAATATACAGAATGCAAACAAACGCTTCCCTACAAGTGAATCGCCTAACCATTCAAAACAGTACTAAAAACGGAATAGAATGCAGTTTTCACTCAGATGAAAGACGTATGCTTTCCTTCTTAAGAAGTGTTTTCAAAGACATTCACAGAGTGATTCTACAAAGCCTTTTTACTGACGTTCGATTTAAACGTGATTTCAATGGAATTTCTGTCAAACGCAAGACACGAGGTTTGCTGTTAAAGAATTGAGTATACAGAATGCAAACAAACGCTTCCCTACAAGTGAATCGCCTAACCATTCAACACAGTACTAAAAACTGAATAGAATGCAGTTTTCACTCAGATGAAAGACGTATGCTTTCCTTCTTAAGAAGTGTTTTCAAAGACATTCACAGAGTGATTCTACGAAGCCTTTTTACTGACGTTAGGTTTTAAATGTGATTTCACTGGAATTTCTGTCAAACGCAAGACACGAGGTTTGCTGTTAAAGAATTGAGTATACAGAATGCAAACAAACGCTTCCCTACAAGTGAATCGCCTAACCATTCAACACAGTACTAAAAACTGAATAGAATGCAGTTTTCACTCAGATGAAAGACGTATGCTTTCCTTCTTAAGAAGTGTTTTCAAAGACATTCACAGAGTGATTCTACGAAGCCTTTTTACTGACGTTCGGTTTTAAATGTGATTTCACTGGAATTTCTATCAAATGCAAGACACGAGGTTTGCTGTTAAAGAATTGAATATACAGAATGCAAACAAACGCTTCCCTACAAGTCAATCGCCTAACCATTCAATACAGTACTAAAAACTGAATAGAATGCAGTTTTCACTCAGATGAAAGACGTATGCTTTCCTTCTTAAGAAGTGTTTTCAAAGACATTCACAGAGTGATTCTACGAAGCCTTTTTACTGAGGTTGGCTTTTAAATGTGATTTCACTGGAATTTCTGTCAAACGCAAGACACGAGATTTGCTGTTAAAGAATTGAGTATACAGAATGCAAACAAACGCTTCCCTACAAGTGAACGCCTAACCATTCAACACAGTACTAAAAACTGAATAGAATGCAGTTTTCACTCAGATGAAAGACGTATGCTTTCCTTCTTAAGAAGTGTTTTCAAAGACATTCACAGAGTGATTCTACGAAGCCTTTTTACTGACGTTAGGTTTTAAATGTGATTTCACTGGAATTTCTGTCAAACGCAAGACACGAGGTTTGCTGTTAAAGAATTGAGTATACAGAATGCAAACAAACGCTTCCCTACAAGTGAATCGCCTAACCATTCAACACAGTACTAAAAACTGAATAGAATGCAGTTTTCACTCAGATGAAAGACGTATGCTTTCCTTCTTAAGAAGTGTTTTCAAAGACATTCACAGAGTGATTCTACGAAGCCTTTTTACTGACGTTCGGTTTTAAACGTGATTTCACTGGAATTTCTGTCAAACGCAAGACACGAGGTTTGCTGTTAAAGAATTGAGTATACAGAATGCAAACAAACGCTTCCCTACAAGTGAACGCCTAACCATTCAACACAGTACTAAAAACTGAATAGGATGCAGTTTTAACTCAGATGAAAGACGTATGCTTTCCTTCTTAAGAAGTGTTTTCAAAGACATTCACAGAGTGATTCTACGAAGCCTTTTTACTGACGTTCGGTTTCAAACGTGATTTCACTGGAATTTCTGTCAAACGCAAGACACGAGGTTTGCTGTTAAAGAATTGAGTATACAGAATGCAAACAAACGCTTCCCTACAAGTGAATCGCCTAACCATTCAAAACAGTACTAAAAACTGAATAGAATGCAGTTTTCACTCAGATGAAAGACGTATGCTTTCCTTCTTAAGAAGTGTTTTCAAAGACATTCACAGAGTGATTCTACGAAGCCTTTTTACTGACGTTCGGTTTTAAACATGATTTCACTGGAATTTCTGTCAAACGCAAGACACGAGGTTTGCTGTTAAAGAATTGAGTATACAGAATGCAAACAAACGCTTCCCTACAAGTGAATCGCCTAACCATTCAACACAGTACTAAAAACTGAATAGAATGCAGTTTTCACTCAGATGAAAGACGTATGCTTTCCTTCTTAAGAAGTGTTTTCAAAGACATTCACAGAGTGATTCTACGAAGCCTTTTTACTGACGTTAGGTTTTAAATGTGATTTCACTGGAATTTCTGTCAAACGCAAGACACGAGGTTTGCTGTTAAAGAATTGAGTATACAGAATGCAAACAAACGCTTCCCTACAAGTGAATCGCCTAACCATTCAACACAGTACTAAAAACTGAATAGAATGCAGTTTTCACTCAGATGAAAGACGTATGCTTTCCTTCTTAAGAAGTGTTTTCAAAGACATTCACAGAGTGATTCTACAAAGCCTTTTTACTGACGTTCGGTTTTAAATGTGATTTCACTGGAATTTCTGTCAAACGCAAGACACGAGGTTTGCTGTTAAAGAATTGAATATACAGAATGCAAACAAACGCTTCCCTACAAGTCAATCGCCTAACCATTCAATACAGTACTAAAAACTGAATAGAATGCAGTTTTCACTCAGATGAAAGACGTATGCTTTCCTTCTTAAGAAGTGTTTTCAAAGACATTCACAGAGTGATTCTACGAAGCCTTTTTACTGAGGTTGGCTTTTAAATGTGATTTCACTGGAATTTCTGTCAAACCCAAGACACGAGATTTGCTGTTAAAGAATTGAGTATACAGAATGCAAACAAACGCTTCCCTACAAGTGAACGCCTAACCATTCAACACAGTACTAAAAACTGAATAGAATGCAGTTTTCACTCAGATGAAAGACGTATGCTTTCCTTCTTAAGAAGTGTTTTCAAAGACATTCACAGAGTGATTCTACGAAGCCTTTTTACTGACGTTCGGTTTCAAACGTGATTTCACTGGAATTTCTGTCAAACGCAAGACACGAGGTTTGCTGTTAAAGAATTGAGTATACAGAATGCAAACAAACGCTTCCCTACAAGTGAATCGCCTAACCATTCAAAACAGTACTAAAAACTGAATAGAATGCAGTTTTCACTCAGATGAAAGACGTATGCTTTCCTTCTTAAGAAGTGTTTTCAAAGACATTCACAGAGTGATTCTACAAAGCCTTTTTACTGACGTTGGCTTTTAAACGTGATTTCTCTGGAATTTCTGTCAAACGCAAGACACGAGATTTGCTGTTAAAGAATTGAATATACAGAATGCAAACAAACGCTTCCCTACAAGTGAATCGCCTAACCATTCAAAACAGTACTAAAAACGGAATAGAATGCAGTTTTCACTCAGATGAAAGACGTATGCTTTCCTTCTTAAGAAGTGTTTTCAAAGACATTCACAGAGTGATTCTACAAAGCCTTTTTACTGACGTTCGATTTAAACGTGATTTCAATGGAATTTCTGTCAAATGCAAGACACGAGGTTTTCTGTTAAAGAATTGAGTATACAGAATGCAAACAAACGCTTCCCTACAAGTGAATCGCCTAACCATTCAACACAGTACTAAAAACTGAATAGAATGCAGTTTTCACTCAGATGAAAGACGTATGCTTTCCTTCTTAAGAAGTGTTTTCAAAGACATTCACAGAGTGATTCTACGAAGCCTTTTTACTGACGTTCGGTTTTAAATGTGATTTCACTGGAATTTCTATCAAACGCAAGACACGAGGTTTGCTGTTAAAGAATTGAATATACAGAATGCAAACAAACGCTTCCCTACAAGTCAATCGCCTAACCATTCAATACAGTACTAAAAACTGAATAGAATGCAGTTTTCACTCAGATGAAAGACGTATGCTTTCCTTCTTAAGAAGTGTTTTCAAAGACATTCACAGAGTGATTCTACGAAGCCTTTTTACTGAGGTTGGCTTTTAAATGTGATTTCACTGGAATTTCTGTCAAACGCAAGACACGAGATTTGCTGTTAAAGAATTGAGTATACAGAATGCAAACAAACGCTTCCCTACAAGTGAACGCCTAACCATTCAACACAGTACTAAAAACTGAATAGAATGCAGTTTTCACTCAGATGAAAGACGTATGCTTTCCTTCTTAAGAAGTGTTTTCAAAGACATTCACAGAGTGATTCTACGAAGCCTTTTTACTGACGTTCGGTTTCAAACGTGATTTCACTGGAATTTCTGTCAAACGCAAGACACGAGGTTTGCTGTTAAAGAATTGAGTATACAGAATGCAAACAAACGCTTCCCTACAAGTGAATCGCCTAACCATTCAAAACAGTACTAAAAACTGAATAGAATGCAGTTTTCACTCAGATGAAAGACGTATGCTTTCCTTCTTAAGAAGTGTTTTCAAAGACATTCACAGAGTGATTCTACGAAGCCTTTTTACTGACCTTCGGTTTTAAACGTGATTTCACTGGAATTTCTGTCAAACGCAAGACACGAGGTTTGCTGTTAAAGAATTGAGTATACAGAATACAAACAAATGCTTCCCTACAAGTGAATCGCCTAACCATTCAACACAGTACTAAAAACTGAATAGAATGCAGTTTTCACTCAGATGAAAGACGTATGCTTTCCTTCTTAAGAAGTGTTTTCAAAGACATTCACAGAGTGATTCTACGAAGCCTTTTTACTGACGTTAGGTTTTAAACGTGATTTCACTGGAATTTCTGTCAAACGCAAGACACGAGGTTTGCTGTTAAAGAATTGAGTATATAGAATGCAAACAAACGCTTCCCTACAAGTGAATCGCCTAACCATTCAAAACAGTACTAAAAACTGAATAGAATGCAGTTTTCACTCAGATGCAAGACGTATGCTTTCCTTCTTAAGAAGTGTTTTCAAAGACATTCACAGAGTGATTCTACGAAGCCTTTTTACTGACGTTCGGTTTTAAACGTGATTTCACTGGAATTTCTGTCAAATGCAAGACACGAGGTTTGCTGTTAAAGAATTGAGTGTACAGAATGCAAACAAACGCTTCCCTACAAGTGAATCGCCTAACCATTCAAAACAGTACTAAAAACTGAATAGAATGCAGTTTTCACTCAGATGAAAGACGTATGCTTTCCTTCTTAAGAAGTGTTTTCAAAGACATTCACAGAGTGATTCTACGAAGCCTTTTTACTGACGTTCGGTTTTAAACGTGATTTCACTGGAATTTCTGTCAAACGCAAGACACGAGGTTTACTGTTAAAGAATTGAGTATACAGAATGCAAACAAACGCTTCCCTACAAGTGAATCGCCTAACCATTCAAAACAGTACTAAAAACTGAATAGAATGCAGTTTTCACTCAGATGCAAGACGTATGCTTTCCTTCTTAAGAAGTGTTTTCAAAGATATTCACAGAGTGATTCTACGAAGCCTTTTTACTGAGGTTGGCTTTTAAACGTGATTTCACTGGAATTTCTGTCAAACGCAAGACACGAGATTTGCTGTTAAAGAATTGAGTATACAGAATGCAAACAAACGCTTCCCTACAAGTGAATCGCCTAACCATTCAAAACAGTACTAAAAACGGAATAGAATGCAGTTTTCACTCAGATGAAAGACGTATGCTTTCCTTCTTAAGAAGTGTTTTCAAAGACATTCACAGAGTGATTCTACGAAGCCTTTTTACTGACGTTCGGTTTTAAACGTGATTTCACTGGAATTTCTGTCAAACGCAAGACACGAGGTTTGCTGTTAAAGAATTGAGTATACAGAATGCAAACAAACGCTTCCCTACAAGTGAATCGCCTAACCATTCAAAACAGTACTAAAAACTGAATAGAATGCAGTTTTCACTCAGATGAAAGACGTATGCTTTCCTTCTTAAGAAGTGTTTTCAAAGACATTCACAGAGTGATTCTACGAAGCCTTTTTACTGAGGTTGGCTTTTAAATGTGATTTCACTGGAATTTCTGTCAAACGCAAGACACGAGGTTTGCTGTTAAAGAATTGAGTATACAGAATGCAAACAAACGCTTCCCTACAAGTGAATCGCCTAACCATTCAACACAGTACTAAAAACTGAATAGAATGCAGTTTTCACTCAGATGAAAGACGTATGCTTTCCTTCTTAAGAAGTGTTTTCAAAGACATTCACAGAGTGATTCTACGAAGCCTTTTTACTGACGTTCGGTTTTAAATGTGATTTCACTGGAATTTCTGTCAAACGCAAGACACAAGGTTTGCTGTTAAAGAATTGAATATACAGAATGCAAACAAACGCTTCCCTACAAGTCAATCGCCTAACCATTCAATACAGTACTAAAAACTGAATAGAATGCAGTTTTCACTCAGATGAAAGACGTATGCTTTCCTTCTTAAGAAGTGTTTTCAAAGACATTCACAGAGTGATTCTACGAAGCCTTTTTACTGAGGTTGGCTTTTAAATGTGATTTCACTGGAATTTCTGTCAAACCCAAGACACGAGATTTGCTGTTAAAGAATTGAGTATACAGAATGCAAACAAACGCTTCCCTACAAGTGAACGCCTAACCATTCAACACAGTACTAAAAACTGAATAGAATGCAGTTTTCACTCAGATGAAAGACGTATGCTTTCCTTCTTAAGAAGTGTTTTCAAAGACATTCACAGAGTGATTCTACGAAGCCTTTTTACTGACGTTCGGTTTCAAACGTGATTTCACTGGAATTTCTGTCAAACGCAAGACACGAGGTTTGCTGTTAAAGAATTGAATATACAGAATGCAAACAAACGCTTCCCTACAAGTGAATCGCCTAACCATTCAAAACAGTACTAAAAACTGAATAGAATGCAGTTTTCACTCAGATGAAAGACGTATGCTTTCCTTCTTAAGAAGTGTTTTCAAAGACATTCACAGAGTGATTCTACGAATCCTTTTTACTGACCTTCGGTTTTAAACGTGATTTCACTGGAATTTCTGTCAAACGCAAGACACGAGGTTTGCTGTTACAGAATTGAGTATACAGAATGCAAACAAATGCTTCCCTACAAGTGAATCGCCTAACCATTTAACACAGTACTAAAAACTGAATAGAATGCAGTTTTCACTCAGATGAAAGACGTATGCTTTCCTTCTTAAGAAGTGTTTTCAAAGACATTCACAGAGTGATTCTACGAAGCCTTTTTACTGACTTTCGGTTTTAAACGTGATTTCACTGGAATTTCTGTCAAACGCAAGACACGAGGTTTGCTGTTAAAGAATTGAGTATACAGAATGCAAACAAACGCTTCCCTACAAGTGAATCGCCTAACCATTCAAAACAGTACTAAAAACTGAATAGAATGCAGTTTTCACTCAGATGAAAGACGTATGCTTTCCTTCTTAAGAAGTGTTTTCAAAGACATTCACAGAGTGATTCTACGAAGCCTTTTTACTGACGTTCGGTTTGAAACGTGATTTCACTGGAATTTCTGTCAAACGCAAGACACGAGGTTTGCTGTTAAAGAATTGAGTGTACAGAATGCAAACAAACGCTTCCCTACAAGTGAATCGCCTAACCATTCAAAACAGTACTAAAAACTGAATAGAATGCAGTTTTCACTCAGATGAAAGACGTATGCTTTCCTTCTTAAGAAGTGTTTTCAAAGACATTCACAGAGTGATTCTACAAAGCCTTTTTACTGACGTTGGCTTTTAACGTGATTTCACTGGAATTTCTGTCAAACGCAAGACAAGAGTTTTGCTGTTAAAGAATTGAGTATACAGAATGCAAACAAACGCTTCCCTACAAGTGAATCGCCTAACCATTCAAAACAGTACAAAAAACTGAATAGAATGCAGTTCTCACTCAGATGAAAGACGTATGCTTTCCTTCTTAAGAAGTGTTTTCAAAGACATTCACAGAGTGATTCTACGAAGCCTTTTTACTGATGTTCGGTTTTCAACGTGATTTCACTGGAATTTCTGTCAAACGCAAGACACGAGGTTTGCTGTTAAAGAATTGAATATACAGAATGCAAACAAACGCTTCCCTACAAGTGAATCGCCTAACCATTCAAAACAGTACTAAAAACTGAATAGAATGCAGTTTTCACTCAGATGAAAGACGTATGCTTTCCTTCTTAAGAAGTGTTTTCAAAGACATTCACAGAGTGATTCTACGAAGCCTTTTTACTGACGTTCGGTTTTAAATGTGATTTCACTGGAATTTCTGTCAAACGCAAGACACGAGGTTTGCTGTTAAAGAATTGAATATACAGAATGCAAACAAACGCTTCCCTACAAGTGAATCGCCTAATCATTCAAAACAGTACTAAAAACTGAATAGAATGCAGTTTTCACTCAGATGAAAGACGTATGCTTTCCTTCTTAAGAAGTGTTTTCAAAGACATTCACAGAGTGATTCTACGAAGCCTTTTTACTGAGGTTGGCTTTTAAACGTGATTTCACTGGAATTTCTGTCAAACGCAAGACACGAGATTTGCTGTTAAAGAATTGAGTATACAGAATGCAAACAAACGCTTCCCTACAAGTGAATCGCCTAACCATTCAAAACAGTACTAAAAACGGAATAGAATGCAGTTTTCACTCAGATGAAAGACGTATGCTTTCCTTCTTAAGAAGTGTTTTCAAAGACATTCACAGAGTGATTCTACGAAGCCTTTTTACTGACGTTCGGTTTTAAACGTGATTTCACTGGAATTTCTGTCAAACGCAAGACACGAGGTTTGCTGTTAAAGAATTGAGTATACAGAATGCAAACAAACGCTTCCCTACAAGTGAATCGCCTAACCATTGAAAACAGTACTAAAAACTGAATAGAATGCAGTTTTCACTCAGATGAAAGACGTATGCTTTCCTTCTTAAGAAGTGTTTTCAAAGACATTCACAGAGTGATTCTATGAAGCCTTTTTACTGACCTTCGGTTTTAAACGTGATTTCACTGGAATTTCTGTCAAACGCAAGACACGAGGTTTGCTGTTAAAGAATTGAGTATACAGAATGCAAACAAATGCTTCCCTACAAGTGAATCGCCTAACCATTCAACACAGTACTAAAAACTGAATAGAATGCAGTTTTCACTCAGATGAAAGACGTATGCTTTCCTTCTTAAGAAGTGTTTTCAAAGACATTCACAGAGTGATTCTACGAAGCCTTTTTACTGACTTTCGGTTTTAAACGTGATTTCACTGGAATTTCTGTCAAACGCAAGACACGAGGTTTGCTGTTAAAGAATTGAGTATACAGAATGCAAACAAACGCTTCCCTACAAGTGAATCGCCAAACCATTCAAAACAGTACTAAAAACTGAATAGAATGCAGTTTTCACTCAGATGCAAGACGTATGCTTTCCTTCTTAAGAAGTGATTTCAAAGACATTCAAAGAGTGATTCTACGAAGCCTTTTTACTGACGTTCGGTTTTAAACGTGATTTCACTGGAATTTCTGTCAAACGCAAGACACGAGGTTTGCTGTTAAAGAATTGAGTGTACAGAATGCAAACAAACGCTTCCCTACAAGTGAATCGCCTAACCATTCAAAACAGTACTAAAAACTGAATAGAATGCAGTTTTCACTCAGATGAAAGACGTATGCTTTCCTTCTTAAGAAGTGTTTTCAAAGACATTCACAGAGTGATTCTACGAAGCCTTTTTACTGACGTTCGGTTTTAAACGTGATTTCACTGGAATTTCTGTCAAACGCAAGACACGAGGTTTGCTGTTAAAGAATTGAGTGTACAGAATGCAAACAAACGCTTCCCTACAAGTGAATCGCCTAACCATTCAAAACAGTACTAAAAACTGAATAGAATGCAGTTTTCACTCAGATGAAAGACGTATGCTTTCCTTCTTAAGAAGTGTTTTCAAAGACATTCACAGAGTGATTGTACGAAGACTTTTTACTGACGTTGGCTTTTAAACGTGATTTCACTGGAATTTCGTTCAAACGCAAGACACGAGATTTGCTGATAAAGAATTGAGTATACAGAATGCAAACAAACGCTTCCCTACAAGTGAATCGCCTAACCATTCAAAACAGTACTAAAAACTGAATAGAATGCAGTTTTCACTCAGATGAAAGACGTATGCTTTCCTTCTTAAGAAGTGTTTTCAAAGACATTCACAGAGTGATTCTACGAAGCCTTTTTACTGAGGTTGGCTTTTAAACGTGATTTCACTGGAATTTCTGTCAAACGCAAGACACGAGATTTGCTGTTAAAGAATTGAGTATACAGAATGCAAACAAACGCTTCCCTACAAGTGAATCGCCTAACCATTCAAAACAGTACTAAAAACTGAATAGAATGCAGTTTTCACTAAGATGAAAGACGTATGCTTTCCTTCTTAAGAAGTGTTTTCAAAGACATTCACAGAGTGATTCTACGAAGACTTTTTACTGACGTTGGCTTTTAAACGTGATTTCACTGGAATTTCGGTCAAACGCAAGACACGAGATTTGCTGATAAAGAATTGAGTATACAGAATGCAAACAAACGCTTCCCAACAAGTGAATCGCCTAACCATTCAAAACAGTACTAAAAACTGAATAGAATGCAGTTTTCACTCAGATGAAAGACGTATGCTTTCCTTCTTAAGAAGTGTTTTCAAAGACATTCACAGAGTGATTCTACGAAGCCTTTTTACTGAGGTTGGCTTTTAAACGTGATTTCACTGGAATTTCTGTCAAACGCAAGACACGAGATTTGCTGTTAAAGAATTGAGTATACAGAATGCAAACAAACGCTTCCCTACAAGTGAATCGCCTAACCATTCAAAACAGTACTAAAAACTGAATAGAATGTAGTTTTCACTCAGATGAAAGACGTATGCTTTCCTTCTTAAGAAGTGTTTTCAAAGACATTCACAGAGTGATTCTACGAAGCCTTTTTACTGACGTTCGGTTTTAAATGTGATTTCACTGGAATTTCTGTCAAACGCAAGACACGAGGTTTGCTGTTAAAGAATTGAATATACAGAATGCAAACAAACGCTTCCCTACAAGTGAATCGCCTAATCATTCAAAACAGTACTAAAAACTGAATAGAATGCAGTTTTCACTCAGATGAAAGACGTATGCTTTCCTTCTTAAGAAGTGTTTTCAAAGACATTCACAGAGTGATTCTACGAAGCCTTTTTACTGAGGTTGGCTTTTAAACGTGATTTCACTGGAATTTCTGTCAAACGCAAGACACGAGATTTGCTGTTAAAGAATTGAGTATACAGAATGCAAACAAACGCTTCCCTACAAGTGAATCGCCTAACCATTCAAAACAGTACTAAAAACGGAATAGAATGCAGTTTTCACTCAGATGAAAGACGTATGCTTTCCTTCTTAAGAAGTGTTTTCAAAGACATTCACAGAGTGATTCAACGAAGCCTTTTTACTGACGTTCGGTTTTAAATGTGATTTCACTGGAATTTCTGTCAAACGCAAGACACGAGGTTTGCTGTTAAAGAATTGAATATACAGAATGCAAACAAACGCTTCCCTAAAAGTGAATCGCCTAATCATTCAAAACAGTACTAAAAACTGAATAGAATGCAGTTTTCACTCAGATGAAAGACGTATGCTTTCCTTCTTAAGAAGTGTTTTCAAAGACATTCACAGAGTGATTCTACGAAGCCTTTTTACTGAGGTTGGCTTTTAAACGTGATTTCACTGGAATTTCTGTCAAACGCAAGACACGAGATTTGCTGTTAAAGAATTGAGTATACAGAATGCAAACAAACGCTTCCCTACAAGTGAATCGCCTAACCATTCAAAACAGTACTAAAAACGGAATAGAATGCAGTTTTCACTCAGATGAAAGACGTATGCTTTCCTTCTTAAGAAGTGTTTTCAAAGACATTCACAGAGTGATTCTACGAAGCCTTTTTACTGACGTTCGGTTTTAAACGTGATTTCACTGGAATTTCTGTCAAACACAAGACACGAGGTTTGCTGTTAAAGAATTGAGTATACAGAATGCAAACAAATGCTTCCCTACGAGTGAATCGCCTAACCATTCAACACAGTACTAAAAACTTAATAGAATGCAGTTTTCACTCAGATGAAAGACGTATGCTTTCCTTCTTAAGAAGTGTTTTCAAAGACATTCACAGAGTGATTCTACGAAGCCTTTTTACTGACGTTCGGTTTTAAACGTGATTTCACTGGAATTTCTGTCAAACGCAAGACACGAGGTTTGCTGTTAAAGAATTGAGTATACAGAATGCAAACAAACGCTTCCCTACAAGTGAATCGCCTAACCATTGAAAACAGTACTAAAAACTGAATAGAATGCAGTTTTCACTCAGATGAAAGACGTATGCTTTCCTTCTTAAGAAGTGTTTTCAAAGACATTCACAGAGTGATTCTACGAAGCCTTTTTACTGACGTTCGGTTTTAAACGTGATTTCACTGGAATTTCTGTCAAACGCAAGACACGAGGTTTGCTGTTAAAGAATTGAGTATACAGAATGCAAACAAATGCTTCCCTACAAGTGAATCGCCTAACCATTCAACACAGTACTAAAAACTGAATAGAATGCAGTTTTCACTCAGATGAAAGACGTATGCTTTCCTTCTTAAGAAGTGTTTTCAAAGACATTCACAGAGTGATTCTACGAAGCCTTTTTACTGACTTTCGGTTTTAAACGTGATTTCACTGGAATTTCTGTCAAACGCAAGACACGAGGTTTGCTGTTAAAGAATTGAGTATACAGAATGCAAACAAACGCTTCCCTACAAGTGAATCGCCTAACCATTCAAAACAGTACTAAAAACTGAATAGAATGCAGTTTTCACTCAGATGCAAGACGTATGCTTTCCTTCTTAAGAAGTGTTTTCAAAGACATTCACAGAGTGATTCTACGAAGCCTTTTTACTGACGTTCGGTTTTAAACGTGATTTCACTGGAATTTCTGTCATAACGCAAGACACGAGGTTTGCTGTTAAAGAATTGAGTGTACAGAATGCAAACAAACGCTTCCCTACAAGTGAATCGCCTAACCATTCAACACAGTACTAAAAACTGAATAGAATGCAGTTTTCACTCAGATGAAAGACGTATGCTTTCCTTCTTAAGAAGTGTTTTCAAAGACATTCACAGAGTGATTCTACGAAGCCTTTTTACTGACGTTCGGTTTTAAATGTGATTTCACTGGAATTTCTGTCAAACGCAAGACACGAGGTTTGCTGTTAAAGAATTGAATATACAGAATGCAAACAAACGCTTCCCTACAAGTCAATCGCCTAACCATTCAATACAGTACTAAAAACTGAATAGAATGCAGTTTTCACTCAGATGAAAGACGTATGCTTTCCTTCTTAAGAAGTGTTTTCAAAGACATTCACAGAGTGATTCTACGAAGCCTTTTTACTGAGGTTGGCTTTTAAATATGATTTCACTGGAATTTCTGTCAAACCCAAGACACGAGATTTGCTGTTAAAGAATTGAGTATACAGAATGCAAACAAACGCTTCCCTACAAGTGAACGCCTAACCATTCAACACAGTACTAAAAACTGAATAGAATGCAGTTTTCACTCAGATGAAAGACGTATGCTTTCCTTCTTAAGAAGTGTTTTCAAAGACATTCACAGAGTGATTCTACGAAGCCTTTTTACTGACGTTCGGTTTCAAACGTGATTTCACTGGAATTTCTGTCAAACGCAAGACACGAGGTTTGCTGTTAAAGAATTGAATATACAGAATGCAAACAAACGCTTCCCTACAAGTGAATCGCCTAACCATTCAAAACAGTACTAAAAACTGAATAGAATGCAGTTTTCACTCAGATGAAAGACGTATGCTTTCCTTCTTAAGAAGTGTTTTCAAAGACATTCACAGAGTGATTCTACGAATCCTTTTTACTGACCTTCGGTTTTAAACGTGATTTCACTGGAATTTCTGTCAAACGCAAGACACGAGGTTTGCTGTTACAGAATTGAGTATACAGAATGCAAACAAATGCTTCCCTACAAGTGAATCGCCTAACCATTTAACACAGTACTAAAAACTGAATAGAATGCAGTTTTCACTCAGATGAAAGACGTATGCTTTCCTTCTTAAGAAGTGTTTTCAAAGACATTCACAGAGTGATTCTACGAAGCCTTTTTACTGACTTTCGGTTTTAAACGTGATTTCACTGGAATTTCTGTCAAACGCAAGACACGAGGTTTGCTGTTAAAGAATTGAGTATACAGAATGCAAACAAACGCTTCCCTACAAGTGAATCGCCTAACCATTCAAAACAGTACTAAAAACTGAATAGAATGCAGTTTTCACTCAGATGAAAGACGTATGCTTTCCTTCTTAAGAAGTGTTTTCAAAGACATTCACAGAGTGATTCTACGAAGCCTTTTTACTGACGTTCGGTTTGAAACGTGATTTCACTGGAATTTCTGTCAAACGCAAGACACGAGGTTTGCTGTTAAAGAATTGAGTGTACAGAATGCAAACAAACGCTTCCCTACAAGTGAATCGCCTAACCATTCAAAACAGTACTAAAAACTGAATAGAATGCAGTTTTCACTCAGATGAAAGACGTATGCTTTCCTTCTTAAGAAGTGTTTTCAAAGACATTCACAGAGTGATTCTACAAAGCCTTTTTACTGACGTTGGCTTTTAACGTGATTTCACTGGAATTTCTGTCAAACGCAAGACACGAGTTTTGCTGTTAAAGAATTGAGTATACAGAATGCAAACAAACGCTTCCCTACAAGTGAATCGCCTAACCATTCAAAACAGTACAAAAAACTGAATAGAATGCAGTTCTCACTCAGATGAAAGACGTATGCTTTCCTTCTTAAGAAGTGTTTTCAAAGACATTCACAGAGTGATTCTACGAAGCCTTTTTACTGATGTTCGGTTTTCAACGTGATTTCACTGGAATTTCTGTCAAACGCAAGACACGAGGTTTGCTGTTAAAGAATTGAATATACAGAATGCAAACAAACGCTTCCCTACAAGTGAATCGCCTAATCATTCAAAACAGTACTAAAAACTGAATAGAATGCAGTTTTCACTCAGATGAAAGACGTATGCTTTCCTTCTTAAGAAGTGTTTTCAAAGACATTCACAGAGTGATTCTACGAAGCCTTTTTACTGAGGTTGGCTTTTAAACGTGATTTCACTGGAATTTCTGTCAAACGCAAGACACGAGATTTGCTGTTAAAGAATTGAGTATACAGAATGCAAACAAACGCTTCCCTACAAGTGAATCGCCTAACCATTCAAAACAGTACTAAAAACGGAATAGAATGCAGTTTTCACTCAGATTAAAGACGTATGCTTTCCTTCTTAAGAAGTGTTTTCAAAGACATTCACAGAGTGATTCTACGAAGCCTTTTTACTGACGTTCGGTTTTAAACGTGATTTCACTGGAATTTCTGTCAAACGCAAGACACGAGGTTTGCTGTTAAAGAATTGAGTATACAGAATGCAAACAAACGCTTCCCTACAAGTGAATCGCCTAACCATTGAAAACAGTACTAAAAACTGAATAGAATGCAGTTTTCACTCAGATGAAAGACGTATGCTTTCCTTCTTAAGAAGTGTTTTCAAAGACATTCACAGAGTGATTCTATGAAGCCTTTTTACTGACCTTCGGTTTTAAACGTGATTTCACTGGAATTTCTGTCAAACGCAAGACACGAGGTTTGCTGTTAAAGAATTGAGTATACAGAATGCAAACAAATGCTTCCCTACAAGTGAATCGCCTAACCATTCAACACAGTACTAAAAACTGAATAGAATGCAGTTTTCACTCAGATGAAAGACGTATGCTTTCCTTCTTAAGAAGTGTTTTCAAAGACATTCACAGAGTGATTCTACGAAGCCTTTTTACTGACTTTCGGTTTTAAACGTGATTTCACTGGAATTTCTGTCAAACGCAAGACACGAGGTTTGCTGTTAAAGAATTGAGTATACAGAATGCAAACAAACGCTTCCCTACAAGTGAATCGCCAAACCATTCAAAACAGTACTAAAAACTGAATAGAATGCAGTTTTCACTCAGATGCAAGACGTATGCTTTCCTTCTTAAGAAGTGTTTTCAAAGACATTCAAAGAGTGATTCTACGAAGCCTTTTTACTGACGTTCGGTTTTAAACGTGATTTCACTGGAATTTCTGTCAAACGCAAGACACGAGGTTTGCTGTTAAAGAATTGAGTGTACAGAATGCAAACAAACGCTTCCCTACAAGTGAATCGCCTAACCATTCAAAACAGTACTAAAAACTGAATAGAATGCAGTTTTCACTCAGATGAAAGACGTATGCTTTCCTTCTTAAGAAGTGTTTTCAAAGACATTCACAGAGTGATTCTACGAAGCCTTTTTACTGACGTTCGGTTTTAAACGTGATTTCACTGGAATTTCTGTCAAACGCAAGACACGAGGTTTGCTGTTAAAGAATTGAGTGTACAGAATGCAAACAAACGCTTCCCTACAAGTGAATCGCCTAACCATTCAAAACAGTACTAAAAACTGAATAGAATGCAGTTTTCACTCAGATGAAAGACGTATGCTTTCCTTCTTAAGAAGTGTTTTCAAAGACATTCACAGAGTGATTCTACGAAGACTTTTTACTGACGTTGGCTTTTAAACGTGATTTCACTGGAATTTCGTTCAAACGCAAGACACGAGATTTGCTGATAAAGAATTGAGTATACAGAATGCAAACAAACGCTTCCCTACAAGTGAATCGCCTAACCATTCAAAACAGTACTAAAAACTGAATAGAATGCAGTTTTCACTCAGATGAAAGACGTATGCTTTCCTTCTTAAGAAGTGTTTTCAAAGACATTCACAGAGTGATTCTACGAAGCCTTTTTACTGAGGTTGGCTTTTAAACGTGATTTCACTGGAATTTCTGTCAAACGCAAGACACGAGATTTGCTGTTAAAGAATTGAGTATACAGAATGCAAACAAACGCTTCCCTACAAGTGAATCGCCTAACCATTCAAAACAGTACTAAAAACTGAATAGAATGCAGTTTTCACTAAGATGAAAGACGTATGCTTTCCTTCTTAAGAAGTGTTTTCAAAGACATTCACAGAGTGATTCTACGAAGACTTTTTACTGACGTTGGCTTTTAAACGTGATTTCACTGGAATTTCGGTCAAACGCAAGACACGAGATTTGCTGATAAAGAATTGAGTATACAGAATGCAAACAAACGCTTCCCAACAAGTGAATCGCCTAACCATTCAAAACAGTACTAAAAACTGAATAGAATGCAGTTTTCACTCAGATGAAAGACGTATGCTTTCCTTCTTAAGAAGTGTTTTCAAAGACATTCACAGAGTGATTCTACGAAGCCTTTTTACTGAGGTTGGCTTTTAAACGTGATTTCACTGGAATTTCTGTCAAACGCAAGACACGAGATTTGCTGTTAAAGAATTGAGTATACAGAATGCAAACAAACGCTTCCCTACAAGTGAATCGCCTAACCATTCAAAACAGTACTAAAAACTGAATAGAATGCAGTTTTCACTCAGATGAAAGACGTATGCTTTCCTTCTTAAGAAGTGTTTTCAAAGACATTCACAGAGTGATTCTACGAAGCCTTTTTACTGAGGTTGGCTTTTAAACGTGATTTCACTGGAATTTCTGTCAAACGCAAGACACGAGATTTGCTGTTAAAGAATTGAGTATACAGAATGCAAACAAACGCTTCCCTACAAGTGAATCGCCTAACCATTCAAAACAGTACTAAAAACGGAATAGAATGCAGTTTTCACTCAGATTAAAGACGTATGCTTTCCTTCTTAAGAAGTGTTTTCAAAGACATTCACAGAGTGATTCTACGAAGCCTTTTTACTGACGTTCGGTTTTAAACGTGATTTCACTGGAATTTCTGTCAAACGCAAGACACGAGGTTTGCTGTTAAAGAATTGAGTATACAGAATGCAAACAAACGCTTCCCTACAAGTGAATCGCCTAACCATTGAAAACAGTACTAAAAACTGAATAGAATGCAGTTTTCACTCAGATGAAAGACGTATGCTTTCCTTCTTAAGAAGTGTTTTCAAAGACATTCACAGAGTGATTCTATGAAGCCTTTTTACTGACCTTCGGTTTTAAACGTGATTTCACTGGAATTTCTGTCAAACGCAAGACACGAGGTTTGCTGTTAAAGAATTGAGTATACAGAATGCAAACAAATGCTTCCCTACAAGTGAATCGCCTAACCATTCAACACAGTACTAAAAACTGAATAGAATGCAGTTTTCACTCAGATGAAAGACGTATGCTTTCCTTCTTAAGAAGTGTTTTCAAAGACATTCACAGAGTGATTCTACGAAGCCTTTTTACTGACTTTCGGTTTTAAACGTGATTTCACTGGAATTTCTGTCAAACGCAAGACACGAGGTTTGCTGTTAAAGAATTGAGTATACAGAATGCAAACAAACGCTTCCCTACAAGTGAATCGCCAAACCATTCAAAACAGTACTAAAAACTGAATAGAATGCAGTTTTCACTCAGATGCAAGACGTATGCTTTCCTTCTTAAGAAGTGTTTTCAAAGACATTCAAAGAGTGATTCTACGAAGCCTTTTTACTGACGTTCGGTTTTAAACGTGATTTCACTGGAATTTCTGTCAAACGCAAGACACGAGGTTTGCTGTTAAAGAATTGAGTGTACAGAATGCAAACAAACGCTTCCCTACAAGTGAATCGCCTAACCATTCAAAACAGTACTAAAAACTGAATAGAATGCAGTTTTCACTCAGATGAAAGACGTATGCTTTCCTTCTTAAGAAGTGTTTTCAAAGACATTCACAGAGTGATTCTACGAAGCCTTTTTACTGACGTTCGGTTTTAAACGTGATTTCACTGGAATTTCTGTCAAACGCAAGACACGAGGTTTGCTGTTAAAGAATTGAGTGTACAGAATGCAAACAAACGCTTCCCTACAAGTGAATCGCCTAACCATTCAAAACAGTACTAAAAACTGAATAGAATGCAGTTTTCACTCAGATGAAAGACGTATGCTTTCCTTCTTAAGAAGTGTTTTCAAAGACATTCACAGAGTGATTCTACGAAGACTTTTTACTGACGTTGGCTTTTAAACGTGATTTCACTGGAATTTCGTTCAAACGCAAGACACGAGATTTGCTGATAAAGAATTGAGTATACAGAATGCAAACAAACGCTTCCCTACAAGTGAATCGCCTAACCATTCAAAACAGTACTAAAAACTGAATAGAATGCAGTTTTCACTCAGATGAAAGACGTATGCTTTCCTTCTTAAGAAGTGTTTTCAAAGACATTCACAGAGTGATTCTACGAAGCCTTTTTACTGAGGTTGGCTTTTAAACGTGATTTCACTGGAATTTCTGTCAAACGCAAGACACGAGATTTGCTGTTAAAGAATTGAGTATACAGAATGCAAACAAACGCTTCCCTACAAGTGAATCGCCTAACCATTCAAAACAGTACTAAAAACTGAATAGAATGCAGTTTTCACTAAGATGAAAGACGTATGCTTTCCTTCTTAAGAAGTGTTTTCAAAGACATTCACAGAGTGATTCTACGAAGACTTTTTACTGACGTTGGCTTTTAAACGTGATTTCACTGGAATTTCGGTCAAACGCAAGACACGAGATTTGCTGATAAAGAATTGAGTATACAGAATGCAAACAAACGCTTCCCAACAAGTGAATCGCCTAACCATTCAAAACAGTACTAAAAACTGAATAGAATGCAGTTTTCACTCAGATGAAAGACGTATGCTTTCCTTCTTAAGAAGTGTTTTCAAAGACATTCACAGAGTGATTCTACGAAGCCTTTTTACTGAGGTTGGCTTTTAAACGTGATTTCACTGGAATTTCTGTCAAACGCAAGACACGAGATTTGCTGTTAAAGAATTGAGTATACAGAATGCAAACAAACGCTTCCCTACAAGTGAATCGCCTAACCATTCAAAACAGTACTAAAAACTGAATAGAATGCAGTTTTCACTCAGATGAAAGACGTATGCTTTCCTTCTTAAGAAGTGTTTTCAAAGACATTCACAGAGTGATTCTACGAAGCCTTTTTACTGACGTTCGGTTTTAAATGTGATTTCACTGGAATTTCTGTCAAACGCAAGACACGAGGTTTGCTGTTAAAGAATTGAATATACAGAATGCAAACAAACGCTTCCCTACAAGTGAATCGCCTAATCATTCAAAACAGTACTAAAAACTGAATAGAATGCAGTTTTCACTCAGATGAAAGACGTATGCTTTCCTTCTTAAGAAGTGTTTTCAAAGACATTCACAGAGTGATTCTACGAAGCCTTTTTACTGAGGTTGGCTTTTAAACGTGATTTCACTGGAATTTCTGTCAAACGCAAGACACGAGATTTGCTGTTAAAGAATTGAGTATACAGAATGCAAACAAACGCTTCCCTACAAGTGAATCGCCTAACCATTCAAAACAGTACTAAAAACGGAATAGAATGCAGTTTTCACTCAGATGAAAGACGTATGCTTTCCTTCTTAAGAAGTGTTTTCAAAGACATTCACAGAGTGATTCAACGAAGCCTTTTTACTGACGTTCGGTTTTAAATGTGATTTCACTGGAATTTCTGTCAAACGCAAGACACGAGGTTTGCTGTTAAAGAATTGAATATACAGAATGCAAACAAACGCTTCCCTAAAAGTGAATCGCCTAATCATTCAAAACAGTACTAAAAACTGAATAGAATGCAGTTTTCACTCAGATGAAAGACGTATGCTTTCCTTCTTAAGAAGTGTTTTCAAAGACATTCACAGAGTGATTCTACGAAGCCTTTTTACTGAGGTTGGCTTTTAAACGTGATTTCACTGGAATTTCTGTCAAACGCAAGACACGAGATTTGCTGTTAAAGAATTGAGTATACAGAATGCAAACAAACGCTTCCCTACAAGTGAATCGCCTAACCATTCAAAACAGTACTAAAAACGGAATAGAATGCAGTTTTCACTCAGATGAAAGACGTATGCTTTCCTTCTTAAGAAGTGTTTTCAAAGACATTCACAGAGTGATTCTACGAAGCCTTTTTACTGACGTTCGGTTTTAAACGTGATTTCACTGGAATTTCTGTCAAACGCAAGACACGAGGTTTGCTGTTAAAGAATTGAGTATACAGAATGCAAACAAATGCTTCCCTACAAGTGAATCGCCTAACCATTCAACACAGTACTAAAAACTTAATAGAATGCAGTTTTCACTCAGATGAAAGACGTATGCTTTCCTTCTTAAGAAGTGTTTTCAAAGACATTCACAGAGTGATTCTACGAAGCCTTTTTACTGACGTTCGGTTTTAAACGTGATTTCACTGGAATTTCTGTCAAACGCAAGACACGAGGTTTGCTGTTAAAGAATTGAGTATACAGAATGCAAACAAACGCTTCCCTACAAGTGAATCGCCTAACCATTGAAAACAGTACTAAAAACTGAATAGAATGCAGTTTTCACTCAGATGAAAGACGTATGCTTTCCTTCTTAAGAAGTGTTTTCAAAGACATTCACAGAGTGATTCTACGAAGCCTTTTTACTGACGTTCGGTTTTAAACGTGATTTCACTGGAATTTCTGTCATAACGCAAGACACGAGGTTTGCTGTTAAAGAATTGAGTGTACAGAATGCAAACAAACGCTTCCCTACAAGTGAATCGCCTAACCATTCAAAACAGTACTAAAAACTGAATAGAATGCAGTTTTCACTCAGATGAAAGACGTATGCTTTCCTTCTTAAGAAGTGTTTTCAAAGACATTCACAGAGTGATTCTACGAAGCCTTTTTACTGAGGTTGGCTTTTAAACGTGATTTCACTGGAATTTCTGTCAAACGCAAGACACGAGATTTGCTGTTAAAGAATTGAGTATACAGAATGCAAACAAACGCTTCCCTACAAGTGAATCGCCTAACCATTCAAAACAGTACTAAAAACTGAATAGAATGCAGTTTTCACTAAGATGAAAGACATATGCTTTCCTTCTTAAGAAGTGTTTTCAAAGACATTCACAGAGTGATTCTACGAAGACTTTTTACTGACGTTGGCTTTTAAACGTGATTTCACTGGAATTTCGGTCAAACGCAAGACACGAGGTTTGCTGATAAAGAATTGAGTATACAGAATGCAAACAAATGCTTCCCTACAAGTGAATCGCCTAACCATTCAAAACAGTACTAAAAACTGAATAGAATGCAGTTTTCACTCAGATGAAAGACGTATGCTTTCCTTCTTAAGAAGTGTTTTCAAAGACATTCACAGAGTGATTCTATGAAGCCTTTTTACTGAGGTTGGCTTTTAAACGTGATTTCACTGGAATTTCTGTCAAAAGCAAGACACGAGATTTGCTGTTAAAGAATTGAGTATACAGAATGCAAACAAACGCTTCCCTACAAGTGAATCGCCTAACCATTCAAAACAGTACTAAAAACGGAATAGAATGCAGTTTTCACTCAGATGAAAGACGTATGCTTTCCTTCTTAAGAAGTGTTTTCAAAGACATTCACAGAGTGATTCTACGAAGCCTTTTTACTGACGTTCGGTTTTAAATGTGATTTCACTGGAATTTCTGTCAAATGCAAGACACGAGGTTTGCTGTTAAAGAATTGAGTATACAGAATGCAAACAAATGCTTCCCTACAAGTGAATCGCCTAACCATTCAACACAGTACTAAAAACTGAATAGAATGCAGTTTTCACTCAGATGAAAGACGTATGCTTTCCTTCTTAAGAAGTGTTTTCAAAGATATTCACAGAGTGATTCTACGAAGCCTTTTTACTGACTTTCGGTTTTAAACGTGATTTCACTGGAATTTCTGTCAAACGCAAGACACGAGGTTTGCTGTTAAAGAATTGAGTATACAGAATGCAAACAAACGCTTCCCTACAAGTGAATCGCCTAACCATTCAAAACAGTAGTAAAAACTGAATACAATGCAGTTTTCACTCAGATGCAAGACGTATGCTTTCCTTCTTAAGAAGTGTTTTCAAAGACATTCACAGAGTGATTCTACGAAGCCTTTTTACTGACGTTCGGTTTTAAACGTGATTTCACTGGAATTTCTGTCATAACGCAAGACACGAGGTTTGCTGTTAAAGAATTGAGTGTACAGAATGCAAACAAACGCTTCCCTACAAGTGAATCGCCTAACCATTCAAAACAGTACTAAAAACTGAATAGAATGCAGTTTTCACTCAGATGAAAGACGTATGCTTTCCTTCTTAAGAAGTGTTTTCAAAGACATTCACAGAGTGATTCTACGAAGCCTTTTTACTGAGGTTGGCTTTTAAACGTGATTTCACTGGAATTTCTGTCAAACGCAAGACACGAGATTTGCTGTTAAAGAATTGAGTATACAGAATGCAAACAAACGCTTCCCTACAAGTGAATCGCCTAACCATTCAAAACAGTACTAAAAACTGAATAGAATGCAGTTTTCACTAAGATGAAAGACGTATGCTTTCCTTCTTAAGAAGTGTTTTCAAAGACATTCACAGAGTGATTCTACGAAGACTTTTTACTGACGTTGGCTTTTAAACGTGATTTCACTGGAATTTCGGTCAAACGCAAGACACGAGGTTTGCTGATAAAGAATTGAGTATACAGAATGCAAACAAATGCTTCCCTACAAGTGAATCGCCTAACCATTCAAAACAGTACTAAAAACTGAATAGAATGCAGTTTTCACTCAGATGAAAGACGTATGCTTTCCTTCTTAAGAAGTGTTTTCAAAGACATTCACAGAGTGATTCTATGAAGCCTTTTTACTGAGGTTGGCTTTTAAACGTGATTTCACTGGAATTTCTGTCAAAAGCAAGACACGAGATTTGCTGTTAAAGAATTGAGTATACAGAATGCAAACAAACGCTTCCCTACAAGTGAATCGCCTAACCATTCAAAACAGTACTAAAAACGGAATAGAATGCAGTTTTCACTCAGATGAAAGACGTATGCTTTCCTTCTTAAGAAGTGTTTTCAAAGACATTCACAGAGTGATTCTACGAAGCCTTTTTACTGACGTTCGGTTTTAAATGTGATTTCACTGGAATTTCTGTCAAACGCAAGACACGAGGTTTGCTGTTAAAGAATTGAATATACAGAATGCAAACAAATGCTTCCCTACAAGTGAATCGCCTAATCATTCAAAACAGTACTAAAAACGGAATAGAATGCAGTTTTCACTCAGATGAAAGACGTATGCTTTCCTTCTTAAGAAGTGTTTTCAAAGACATTCACAGAGTGATTCTACGAAGCCTTTTTACTGAGGTTGGCTTTTAAACGTGATTTCACTGGAATTTCTGTCAAACGCAAGACACGAGATTTGCTGTTAAAGAATTGAGTATACAGAATGCAAACAAACGCTTCCCTACAAGTGAATCGCCTAACCATTCAAAACAGTACTAAAAACGGAATAGAATGCAGTTTTAACTCAGATGAAAGACGTATGCTTTCCTTCTTAAGAAGTGTTTTCAAAGACATTCACAGAGTGATTCTACGAAGCCTTTTTACTGACGTTCGGTTTTAAACGTGATTTCACTGGAATTTCTGTCAAACGCAAGACACGAGGTTTGCTGTTAAAGAATTGAGTATACAGAATGCAAACAAACGCTTCCCTACAAGTGAATCGCCTAACCATTCAACACAGTACTAAAAACTTAATAGAATGCAGTTTTCACTCAGATGAAAGACGTATGATTTCCTTCTTAAGAAGTGTTTTCAAAGACATTCACAGAGTGATTCTACGAAGCCTTTTTACTGACGTTCGGTTTTAAATGTGATTTCACTGGAATTTCTGTCAAACGCAAGACACGAGGTTTGCTGTTAAAGAATTGAGTATACAGAGTGCAAACAAACGCTTCCCTACAAGTGAATCGCCTAACCATTCAACACAGTACTAAAAACGGAATAGAATGCAGTTTTCACTCAGATGAAAGACGTATGCTTTCCTTCTTAAGAAGTGTTTTCAAAGACATTCACAGAGTGATTCTACGAAGCCTTTTTACTGACGTTGGCTTTTAAACGTGATTTCACTGGAATTTCTGTCAAACGCAAGACACGAGGTTTGCTGTTAAAGAATTGAGTATACAGAATGCAAACAAACGCTTCCCTACAAGTGAATCGCCTAACCATTCAAAACAGTACTAAAAACTGAATAGAATGCAGTTTTCACTCAGATGAAATATGTATGCTTTCCTTCTTAAGAAGTGTTTTCAAAGACATTCACAGAGTGATTCTACGAAGCCTTTTTACTGACGTTGGCTTTTAAACGTGATTTCACTGGAATTTCTGTCAAACGCAAGACACGAGGTTTGCTGTTAAAGAATTGAGTATACAGAATGCAAACAAACGCTTCCCTACAAGTGAATCGCCTAACCATTCAAAACAGTACTAAAAACTGAATAGAATGCAGTTTTCACTCAGATGAAAGACGTATGCTTTCCTTCTTAAGAAGTGTTTTCAAAGACATTCACAGAGTGATTCTACGAAGCCTTTTTACTGACGTTGGCTTTTAAACGTGATTTCACTGGAATTTCTGTCAAACGCAAGACACGAGGTTTGCTGTTAAAGAATTGAGTATACAGAATGCAAACAAACGCTTCCCTACAAGTGAATCGCCTAACCATTCAAAACAGTACTAAAAACGGAATAGAATGCAGTTTTCACTCAGATGAAAGACGTATGCTTTCCTTCTTAAGAAGTGTTTTCAAAGACATTCACAGAGTGATTCTACGAAGCCTTTTTACTGACGTTCGGTTTTAAACGTGATTTCACTGGAATTTCTGTCAAACGCAAGACACGAGGTTTGCTGTTAAAGAATTGAGTATACAGAATGCAAACAAACGCTTCCCTACAAGTGAATCGCCTAACCATTCAACACAGTACTAAAAACTTAATAGAATGCAGTTTTCACTCAGATGAAAGACGTATGCTTTCCTTCTTAAGAAGTGTTTTCAAAGACATTCACAGAGTGATTCTACGAAGCCTTTTTACTGATGTTCGGTTTTAAATGTGATTTCACTGGAATTTCTGTCAAACGCAAGACACGAGGTTTGCTGTTAAAGAATTGAGTATACAGAGTGCAAACAAACGCTTCCCTACAAGTGAATCGCCTAACCATTCAACACAGTACTAAAAACTGAATAGAATGCAGTTTTCACTCAGATGAAAGACGTATGCTTTCCTTCTTAAGAAGTGTTTTCAAAGACATTCACAGAGTGATTCTACGAAGCCTTTTTACTGACGTTGGCTTTTAAACGTGATTTCACTGGAATTTCTGTCAAACGCAAGACACGAGGTTTGCTGTTAAAGAATTGAGTATACAGAATGCAAACAAACGCTTCCCTACAAGTGAATCGCCTAACCATTCAAAACAGTACTAAAAACTGAATAGAATGCAGTTTTCACTCAGATGAAAGATGTATGCTTTCCTTCTTAAGAAGTGTTTTCAAAGACATTCACAGAGTGATTCTACGAAGCCTTTTTACTGACGTTGGCTTTTAAACGTGATTTCACTGGAATTTCTGTCAAACGCAAGACACGAGGTTTGCTGTTAAAGAATTGAGTATACAGAATGCAAACAAACGCTTCCCTACAAGTGAATCGCCTAACCATTCAAAACAGTACTAAAAACTGAATAGAATGCAGTTTTCACTCAGATGAAAGACGTATGCTTTCCTTCTTAAGAAGTGTTTTCAAAGACATTCACAGAGTGATTCTACGAAGCCTTTTTACTGACGTTCGGTTTTAAATGTGATTTCACTGGAATTTCTGTCAAACGCAAGACACGAGGTTTGCTGTTAAAGAATTGAATATACAGAATGCAAACAAACGCTTCCCTACAAGTGAATCGCCTAACCATTCAAAACAGTACTAAAAACTGAATAGAATGCAGTTTTCACTCAGATGAAAGACGTATGATTTCCTTCTTAAGAAGTGTTTTCAAAGACATTCACAGAGTGATTCTACGAAGCCTTTTTACTGAGGTTGGCTTTTAAACGTGATTTCACTGGAATTTCTGTCAAACGCAAGACACGAGATTTGCTGTTAAAGAATTGAGTATACAGAATGCAAACAAATGCTTCCCTACAAGTGAATCGCCTAACCATTCAAAACAGTACTAAAACCTGAATAGAATGCAGTTTTCACTCAGATGAAAGACGTATGCTTTCCTTCTTAAGAAGTGTTTTCAAAGACATTCACAGAGTGATTCTACGAAGCCTTTTTACTGACGTTCGGTTTTAAACGTGATTTCACTGGAATTTCTGTCAAACGCAAGACACGAGGTTTGCTGTTAAAGAATTGAGTGTACAGAATGCAAACAAATGCTTCCCTACAAGTGAATCGCCTAACCATTCAAAACAGTACTAAAAACTGAATGGAATGCAGTTTTCACTCAGATGAAAGACGTATGCTTTCCTTCTTAAGAAGTGTTTTCAAAGACATTCACAGAGTGATTCTACGAAGCCTTTTTACTGACGTTGGCTTTTAAACGTGATTTCACTGGAATTTCGGTCAAATGCAAGACACGAGATTTGCTGTTAAAGAATTGAGTATACAGAATGCAAACAAACGCTTCCCTACAAGTGAATCGCCTAACCATTCAAAACAGTACTAAAAACTAAATAGAATGCAGTTTTCACTCAGATGAAAGACGTATGCTTTCCTTCTTAAGAAGTGTTTTCAAAGACATTCACAGAGTGATTCTACAAAGCCTTTTTACTGACGTTGGCTTTTAAACGTGATTTCACTGGAATTTCTGTCAAACGCAAGACACGAGGTTTGCTGTTAAAGAATTGAGTATACAGAATGCAAACAAACGCTTCCCTACAAGTGAATCGCCTAACCATTCAAAACAGTACTAAAAACTGAATAGAATGCAGTTTTCACTCAGATGAAAGACGTATGCTTTCCTTCTCAAGAAGTGTTTTCAAAGACATTCACAGAGTGATTCTACGAAGCCTTTTTACTGACGTTCGGTTTTAAATGTGATTTCACTGGAATTTCTGTCAAACGCAAGACACGAGGTTTGCTGTTAAAGAATTGAATATACAGAATGCAAACAAACGCTTCCCTACAAGTGAATCGCCTAACCATTCAAAACAGTACTAAAAACTGAATAGAATGCAGTTTTCACTCAGATGAAAGACGTATGCTTTCCTTCTTAAGAAGTGTTTTCAAAGACATTCACAGAGTGATTCTACGAAGCCTTTTTACTGAGGTTGGCTTTTAAACGTGATTTCACTGGAATTTCTGTCAAACGCAAGACACGAGATTTGCTGTTAAAGAATTGAGTATACAGAATGCAAACAAATGCTTCCCTACAAGTGAATCGCCTAACCATTCAAAACAGTACTAAAAACTGAATAGAATGCAGTTTTCACTCAGATGAAAGACGTATGCTTTCCTTCTTAAGAAGTGTTTTCAAAGACATTCACAGAGTGATTCTACGAAGCCTTTTTACTGACGTTCGGTTTTAAACGTGATTTCACTGGAATTTCTGTCAAACGCAAGACACGAGGTTTGCTGTTAAAGAATTGAGTGTACAGAATGCAAACAAACGCTTCCCTACAAGTGAATCACCTAACCATACAAAACAGTACTAAAAACTGAATAGAATGCAGTTTTCACTCAGATGAAAGACGTATGCTTTCCTTCTCAAGAAGTGTTTTCAAAGACATTCACAGAGTGATTCTACGAAGCCTTTTTACTGACGTTCGGTTTTAAATGTGATTTCACTGGAATTTCTGTCAAACGCAAGACACGAGGTTTGCTGTTAAAGAATTGAATATACAGAATGCAAACAAACGCTTCCCTACAAGTGAATCGCCTAACCATTCAAAACAGTACTAAAAACTGAATAGAATGCAGTTTTCACTCAGATGAAAGACGTATGCTTTCCTTCTTAAGAAGTGTTTTCAAAGACATTCACAGAGTGATTCTACGAAGCCTTTTTACTGATGTTCGGTTTTAAACGTGATTTCACTGGAATTTCTGTCAAACGCAAGACACGAGGTTTGCTGTTAAAGAATTGAGTGTACAGAATGCAAACAAACGCTTCCCTACAAGTGAATCACCTAACCATTCAAAACAGTACTAAAAACTGAATAGAATGCAGTTTTCACTCAGATGAAAGACGTATGCTTTCCTTCTTAAGAAGTGTTTTCAAAGACATTCACAGAGTGATTCTACGAAGCCTTTTTACTGAGGTTGGCTTTTAAACGTGATTTCACTGGAATTTCTGTCAAACGCAAGACACGAGGTTTGCTGTTAAAGAATTGAGTATACAGAATGCAAACAAACGCTTCCCTACAAGTGAATCGCCTAACCATTCAAAACAGTACTAAAAACGGAATAGAATGCAGTTTTCACTCAGATGAAAGACGTATGCTTTCCTTCTTAAGAAGTGTTTTCAAAGACATTCACAGAGTGATTCTACGAAGCCTTTTTACTGACGTTCGGTTTTAAACGTGATTTCACTGGAATTTCTGTCAAACGCAAGACACGAGGTTTGCTGTTAAAGAATTGAGTATACAGAATGCAAACAAACGCTTCCCTACAAGTGAATCGCCTAACCATTCAACACAGTACTAAAAACTTAATAGAATGCAGTTTTCACTCAGATGAAAGACGTATGCTTTCCTTCTTAAGAAGTGTTTTCAAAGACATTCACAGAGTGATTCTACGAAGCCTTTTTACTGACGTTCGGTTTTAAATGTGATTTCACTGGAATTTCTGTCAAACGCAAGACACGAGGTTTGCTGTTAAAGAATTGAGTATACAGAGTGCAAACAAACGCTTCCCTACAAGTGAATCGCCTAACCATTCAACACAGTACTAAAAACTGAATAGAATGCAGTTTTCACTCAGATGAAAGACGTATGCTTTCCTTCTTAAGAAGTGTTTTCAAAGACATTCACAGAGTGATTCTACGAAGCCTTTTTACTGACGTTGGCTTTTAAACGTGATTTCACTGGAATATCGGTCAAACGCAAGACACGAGATTTGCTGTTAAAGAATTGAGTGTACAGAATGCAAACAAACGCTTCCCTACAAGTGAATCGCCTAACCATTCAACACAGTACTAAAAACTGAATAGAATGCAGTTTTCACTCAGATGAAAGACGTATGCTTTCCTTCTTAAGAAGTGTTTTCAAAGACATTCACAGAGTGATTCTACGAAGCCTTTTTACTGACGTTCGGTTTTAAATGTGATTTCACTGGAATTTCTGTCAAACGCAAGACACGAGGTTTGCTGTTAAAGAATTGAGTATACAGAGTGCAAACAAACGCTTCCCTACAAGTGAATCGCCTAACCATTCAACACAGTACTAAAAACTGAATAGAATGCAGTTTTCACTCAGATGAAAGACGTATGCTTTCCTTCTTAAGAAGTGTTTTCAAAGACATTCACAGAGTGATTCTACGAAGCCTTTTTACTGACGTTGGCTTTTAAACGTGATTTCACTGGAATTTCTGTCAAACGCAAGACACGAGGTTTGCTGTTAAAGAATTGAGTATACAGAATGCAAACAAACGCTTCCCTACAAGTGAATCGCCTAACCATTCAAAACAGTACTAAAAACTGAATAGAATGCAGTTTTCACTCAGATGAAAGATGTATGCTTTCCTTCTTAAGAAGTGTTTTCAAAGACATTCACAGAGTGATTCTACGAAGCCTTTTTACTGACGTTGGCTTTTAAACATGATTTCACTGGAATTTCTGTCAAACGCAAGACACGAGGTTTGCTGTTAAAGAATTGAGTATACAGAATGCAAACAAACGCTTCCCTACAAGTGAATCGCCTAACCATTCAAAACAGTACTAAAAACTGAATAGAATGCAGTTTTCACTCAGATGAAAGACGTATGCTTTCCTTCTTAAGAAGTGTTTTCAAAGACATTCACAGAGTGATTCTACGAAGCCTTTTTACTGACGTTCGGTTTTAAATGTGATTTCACTGGAATTTCTGTCAAACGCAAGACACGAGGTTTGCTGTTAAAGAATTGAATATACAGAATGCAAACAAACGCTTCCCTACAAGTGAATCGCCTAACCATTCAAAACAGTACTAAAAACTGAATAGAATGCAGTTTTCACTCAGATGAAAGACGTATGATTTCCTTCTTAAGAAGTGTTTTCAAAGACATTCACAGAGTGATTCTACGAAGCCTTTTTACTGAGGTTGGCTTTTAAACGTGATTTCACTGGAATTTCTGTCAAACGCAAGACACGAGATTTGCTGTTAAAGAATTTAGTATACAGAATGCAAACAAATGCTTCCCTACAAGTGAATCGCCTAACCATTCAAAACAGTACTAAAACCTGAATAGAATGCAGTTTTCACTCAGATGAAAGACGTATGCTTTCCTTCTTAAGAAGTGTTTTCAAAGACATTCACAGAGTGATTCTACGAAGCCTTTTTACTGACGTTCGGTTTTAAACGTGATTTCACTGGAATTTCTGTCAAACGCAAGACACGAGGTTTGCTGTTAAAGAATTGAGTGTACAGAATGCAAACAAATGCTTCCCTACAAGTGAATCGCCTAACCATTCAAAACAGTACTAAAAACTGAATGGAATGCAGTTTTCACTCAGATGAAAGACGTATGCTTTCCTTCTTAAGAAGTGTTTTCAAAGACATTCACAGAGTGATTCTACGAAGCCTTTTTACTGACGTTGGCTTTTAAACGTGATTTCACTGGAATTTCGGTCAAACGCAAGACACGAGATTTGCTGTTAAAGAATTGAGTATACAGAATGCAAACAAACGCTTCCCTACAAGTGAATCGCCTAACCATTCAAAACAGTACTAAAAACTGAATAGAATGCAGTTTTCACTCAGATGAAAGACGTATGCTTTCCTTCTTAAGAAGTGTTTTCAAAGACATTCACAGAGTGATTCTACGAAGCCTTTTTACTGACGTTGGCTTTTAAACGTGATTTCACTGGAATTTCTGTCAAACGCAAGACACGAGGTTTGCTGTTAAAGAATTGAGTATACAGAATGCAAACAAACGCTTCCCTACAAGTGAATCGCCTAACCATTCAAAACAGTACTAAAAACTGAATAGAATGCAGTTTTCACTCAGATGAAAGACGTATGCTTTCCTTCTCAAGAAGTGTTTTCAAAGACATTCACAGAGTGATTCTACGAAGCCTTTTTACTGACGTTCGGTTTTAAATGTGATTTCACTGGAATTTCTGTCAAACGCAAGACACGAGGTTTGCTGTTAAAGAATTGAATATACAGAATGCAAACAAACGCTTCCCTACAAGTGAATCGCCTAACCATTCAAAACAGTACTAAAAACTGAATAGAATGCAGTTTTCACTCAGATGAAAGACGTATGCTTTCCTTCTTAAGAAGTGTTTTCAAAGACATTCACAGAGTGATTCTACGAAGCCTTTTTACTGAGGTTGGCTTTTAAACGTGATTTCACTGGAATTTCTGTCAAACGCAAGACACGAGATTTGCTGTTAAAGAATTGAGTATACAGAATGCAAACAAATGCTTCCCTACAAGTGAATCGCCTAACCATTCAAAACAGTACTAAAAACTGAATAGAATGCAGTTTTCACTCAGATGAAAGACGTATGCTTTCCTTCTTAAGAAGTGTTTTCAAAGACATTCACAGAGTGATTCTACGAAGCCTTTTTACTGACGTTCGGTTTTAAACGTGATTTCACTGGAATTTCTGTCAAACGCAAGACACGAGGTTTGCTGTTAAAGAATTGAGTGTACAGAATGCAAACAAACGCTTCCCTACAAGTGAATCACCTAACCATTCAAAACAGTACTAAAAACTGAATAGAATGCAGTTTTCACTCAGATGAAAGACGTATGCTTTCCTTCTCAAGAAGTGTTTTCAAAGACATTCACAGAGTGATTCTACGAAGCCTTTTTACTGACGTTCGGTTTTAAATGTGATTTCACTGGAATTTCTGTCAAACGCAAGACACGAGGTTTGCTGTTAAAGAATTGAATATACAGAATGCAAACAAACGCTTCCCTACAAGTGAATCGCCTAACCATTCAAAACAGTACTAAGAACTGAATAGAATGCAGTTTTCACTCAGATGAAAGACGTATGCTTTCTTTCTTAAGAAGTGTTTTCAAAGACATTCACAGAGTGATTCTACGAAGCCTTTTTACTGAGGTTGGCTTTTAAACGTGATTTCACTGGAATTTCTGTCAAACGCAAGACACGAGATTTGCTGTTAAAGAATTGAGTATACAGAATGCAAACAAATGCTTCCCTACAAGTGAATCGCCTAACCATTCAAAACAGTACTAAAAACTGAATAGAATGCAGTTTTCACTCAGATGAAAGACGTATGCTTTCCTTCTGAAGAAGTGTTTTCAAAGACATTCACAGAGTGATTCTACGAAGCCTTTTTACTGACGTTCGGTTTTAAACGTGATTTCACTGGAATTTCTGTCAAACGCAAGACACGAGGTTTGCTGTTAAAGAATTGAGTGTACAGAATGCAAACAAAAGCTTCCCTACAAGTGAATCACCTAACCATTCAAAACAGTACTAAAAACTGAATAGAATGCAGTTTTCACTCAGATGAAAGACGTATGCTTTCCTTCTTAAGAAGTGTTTTCAAAGACATTCACAGAGTGATTCTACGAAGCCTTTTCACTGACGTTCGGTTTTAAACGTGATTTCACTGGAATTTCTGTCAAACGCAAGACACGAGGTTTGCTGTTAAAGAATTGAGTATACAGAATGCAAACAAACGCTTCCCTACAAGTGAATCGCCTAACCATTCAACACAGTACTAAAAACTGAATAGAATGCAGTTTTCACTCAGATGAAAGACGTATGCTTTCCTTCTTAAGAAGTGTTTTCAAAGACATTCACAGAGTGATTCTACGAAGCCTTTTTACTGACGTTCGGTTTTAAATGTGATTTCACTGGAATTTCTGTCAAACGCAAGACACGAGGTTTGCTGTTAAAGAATTGAGTATACAGAATGCAAA
This sequence comes from Phyllotis vaccarum, assembly GCA_033318265.1. Taxonomy (NCBI): domain Eukaryota; kingdom Metazoa; phylum Chordata; class Mammalia; order Rodentia; family Cricetidae; genus Phyllotis; species Phyllotis vaccarum. The sequence continues at coordinate 63,625,909 of JARWLC010000017.1, forward strand.
CAAACGCTTCCCTACAAGTGAATCGCCTAACCATTCAACACAGTACTAAAAACTGAGTAGAATGCAGTTTTCACTCAGAGGAAAGACGTATGCTTTCCTTCTTAAGAAGTGTTTTCAAAGACATTCACAGAGTGATTCTACGAAGCCTTTTTACTGACGTTCGGTTTTAAACGTGATTTCACTGGAATTTCTGTCAAACGCAAGACACGAGGTTTGCTGTTAAAGAATTGAGTATACAGAATGCAAACAAACGCTTCCCTACAAGTGAATCGCCTAACCATTCAAAACAGTACTAAAAACTGAATAGAATGCAGTTTTCACTCAGATGAAAGACGTATGCTTTCCTTCTTAAGAAGTGTTTTCAAAGACATTCACAGAGTGATTCTACGAAGCCTTTTTACTGAGGTTGGCTTTTAAACGTGATTTCACTGGAATTTCTGTCAAACGCAAGACACGAGATTTGCTGTTAAAGAATTGAGTATACAGAGTGCAAACAAATGCTTCCCTACAAGTGAATCGCCTAACCATTCAAAACAGTACTAAAAACTGAATAGAATGCAGTTTTCACTCAGATGAAAGACGTATGCTTTCCTTCTTAAGAAGTGTTTTCAAAGACATTCACAGAGTGATTCTACGAAGCCTTTTTACTGACTTTCGGTTTTAAACGTGATTTCACTGGAATTTCTGTCAAACGCAAGACACGAGGTTTGCTGTTAAAGAATTGAGTGTACAGAATGCAAACAAACACTTCCCTACAAGTGAATCGCCTAACCATTCAACACAGTACTAAAAACTGAGTAGAATGCAGTTTTCACTCAGATGAAAGACGTATGCTTTCCTTCTTAAGAAGTGTTTTCAAAGACATTCACAGAGTGATTCTACGAAGCCTTTTTACTGCCGTTCGGTTTTAAATGTGATTTCACTGGAATTTCTGTCAAACGCAAGACACGAGGTTTGCTGTTAAAGAATTGAATATACAGAATGCAAACAAACGCTTCCCTACAAGTGAATCGCCTAATCATTCAAAACAGTACTAAAAACTGAATAGAATGCAGTTTTCACTCAGATGAAAGACGTATGCTTTCCTTCTTAAGAAGTGTTTTCAAAGACATTCACAGAGTGATTCTACGAAGCCTTTTTACTGAGGTTGGCTTTTAAACGTGATTTCACTGGAATTTCTGTCAAACGCAAGACACGAGATTTGCTGTTAAAGAATTGAGTATACAGAATGCAAACAAATGCTTCCCTACAAGTGAATCACCTAACCATTCAAAACAGTACTAAAAACTGAATAGAATGCAGTTTTCACTCAGATGAAAGACGTATGCTTTCCTTCTTAAGAAGTGTTTTCAAAGACATTCACAGAGTGATTCTACGAAGCCTTTTACTGACGTTCGGTTTTAAACGTGATTTCACTGGAATTTCTGTCAAACGCAAGACACGAGGTTTGCTGTTAAAGAATTGAGTATACAGAATGCAAACAAACGCTTCCCTACAAGTGAATCGCCTAACCATTCAAAACAGTACTAAAAACTGAATAGAATGCAGTTTTCACTCAGATGAAAGACGTATGCTTTCCTTCTTAAGAAGTGTTTTCAAAGACATTCACAGAGTGATTCTACGAAGCCTTTTACTGACGTTCGGTTTTAAACGTGATTTCACTGGAATTTCTGTCAAACGCAAGACACGAGGTTTGCTGTTAAAGAATTGAGAATACAGAATGCAAACAAACGCTTCCATACAAGTGAATCGCCTAACCATTCAAAACAGTACTAAAAACTGAATAGAATGCAGTTTTCACTCAGATGAAAGACGTATGCTTTCCTTCTTAAGAAGTGTTTTCAAAGACATTCACAGAGTGATTCTACGAAGCCCTTTTACTGACATTCGGTTTTAAACGTGATTTCACTGGAATTTCTGTCAAACGCAAGACACGAGGTTTGCTTTTAAAGAATTGAGTATACAGAATGCAAACAAACGCTTCCCTACAAGTGAATCGCCTAACCATTCAAAACAGTACTAAAAACTGAATAGAATGCAGTTTTCACTCAGATGAAAGACGTATGCTTTCCTTCTGAAGAAGTGTTTTCAAAGACATTCACAGAGTGATTCTACGAAGCCTTTTTACTGACGTTCGGTTTTAAACGTGATTTCACTGGAATTTCTGTCAAACGCAAGACACGAGGTTTGCTGTTAAAGAATTGAGTGTACAGAATGCAAACAAAAGCTTCCCTACAAGTGAATCACCTAACCATTCAAAACAGTACTAAAAACTGAATAGAATGCAGTTTTCACTCAGATGAAAGACGTATGCTTTCCTTCTTAAGAAGTGTTTTCAAAGACATTCACAGAGTGATTCTACGAAGCCTTTTCACTGACGTTCGGTTTTAAACGTGATTTCACTGGAATTTCTGTCAAACGCAAGACACGTGGTTTGCTGTTAAAGAATTGAGTATACAGAATGCAAACAAACGCTTCCCTACAAGTGAATCGCCTAACCATTCAACACAGTACTAAAAACTGAATAGAATGCAGTTTTCACTCAGATGAAAGACGTATGCTTTCCTTCTTAAGAAGTGTTTTCAAAGACATTCACAGAGTGATTCTACGAAGCCTTTTTACTGACGTTCGGTTTTAAATGTGATTTCACTGGAATTTCTGTCAAACGCAAGACACGAGGTTTGCTGTTAAAGAATTGAGTATACAGAATGCAAACAAACGCTTCCCTACAAGTGAATCGCCTAACCATTCAACACAGTACTAAAAACTGAGTAGAATGCAGTTTTCACTCAGAGGAAAGACGTATGCTTTCCTTCTTAAGAAGTGTTTTCAAAGACATTCACAGAGTGATTCTACGAAGCCTTTTTACTGACGTTCGGTTTTAAACGTGATTTCACTGGAATTTCTGTCAAACGCAAGACACGAGGTTTGCTGTTAAAGAATTGAGTATACAGAATGCAAACAAACGCTTCCCTACAAGTGAATCGCCTAACCATTCAAAACAGTACTAAAAACTGAATAGAATGCAGTTTTCACTCAGATGAAAGACGTATGCTTTCCTTCTTAAGAAGTGTTTTCAAAGACATTCACAGAGTGATTCTACGAAGCCTTTTTACTGAGGTTGGCTTTTAAACGTGATTTCACTGGAATTTCTGTCAAACGCAAGACACGAGATTTGCTGTTAAAGAATTGAGTATACAGAGTGCAAACAAATGCTTCCCTACAAGTGAATCGCCTAACCATTCAAAACAGTACTAAAAACTGAATAGAATGCAGTTTTCACTCAGATGAAAGACGTATGCTTTCCTTCTTAAGAAGTGTTTTCAAAGACATTCACAGAGTGATTCTACGAAGCCTTTTTACTGACTTTCGGTTTTAAACGTGATTTCACTGGAATTTCTGTCAAACGCAAGACACGAGGTTTGCTGTTAAAGAATTGAGTGTACAGAATGCAAACAAACACTTCCCTACAAGTGAATCGCCTAACCATTCAACACAGTACTAAAAACTGAGTAGAATGCAGTTTTCACTCAGATGAAAGACGTATGCTTTCCTTCTTAAGAAGTGTTTTCAAAGACATTCACAGAGTGATTCTACGAAGCCTTTTTACTGCCGTTCGGTTTTAAATGTGATTTCACTGGAATTTCTGTCAAACGCAAGACACGAGGTTTGCTGTTAAAGAATTGAATATACAGAATGCAAACAAACGCTTCCCTACAAGTGAATCGCCTAATCATTCAAAACAGTACTAAAAACTGAATAGAATGCAGTTTTCACTCAGATGAAAGACGTATGCTTTCCTTCTTAAGAAGTGTTTTCAAAGACATTCACAGAGTGATTCTACGAAGCCTTTTTACTGAGGTTGGCTTTTAAACGTGATTTCACTGGAATTTCTGTCAAACGCAAGACACGAGATTTGCTGTTAAAGAATTGAGTATACAGAATGCAAACAAATGCTTCCCTACAAGTGAATCACCTAACCATTCAAAACAGTACTAAAAACTGAATAGAATGCAGTTTTCACTCAGATGAAAGACGTATGCTTTCCTTCTTAAGAAGTGTTTTCAAAGACATTCACAGAGTGATTCTACGAAGCCTTTTTACTGACGTTCGGTTTTAAACGTGATTTCACTGGAATTTCTGTCAAACGCAAGACACGAGGTTTGCTGTTAAAGAATTGAGTATACAGAATGCAAACAAACGCTTCCCTACAAGTGAATCGCCTAACCATTCAAAACAGTACTAAAAACTGAATAGAATGCAGTTTTCACTCAGATGAAAGACGTATGCTTTCCTTCTTAAGAAGTGTTTTCAAAGACATTCACAGAGTGATTCTACGAAGCCTTTTACTGACGTTCGGTTTTAAACGTGATTTCACTGGAATTTCTGTCAAACGCAAGACACGAGGTTTGCTGTTAAAGAATTGAGAATACAGAATGCAAACAAACGCTTCCATACAAGTGAATCGCCTAACCATTCAAAACAGTACTAAAAACTGAATAGAATGCAGTTTTCACTCAGATGAAAGACGTATGCTTTCCTTCTTAAGAAGTGTTTTCAAAGACATTCACAGAGTGATTCTACGAAGCCCTTTTACTGACATTCGGTTTTAAACGTGATTTCACTGGAATTTCTGTGAAACGCAAGACACGAGGTTTGCTTTTAAAGAATTGAGTATACAGAATGCAAACAAACGCTTCCCTACAAGTGAATCGCCTAACCATTCAAAACAGTACTAAAAACTGAATAGAATGCAGTTTTCACTCAGATGAAAGACGTATGCTTTCCTTCTTAAGAGTGTTTTCAAAGACATTCACAGAGTGATTCTACGAAGCCTTTTTACTGACGTTCGGTTTTAAACGTGATTTCACTGGAATTTCTGTCAAACGCAAGACACGAGGTTTGCTGTTAAAGAATTGAGTGTACAGAATGCAAACAAACGCTTCCCTACAAGTGAATCACCTAACCATTCAAAACAGTACAAAAACTGAATAGAATGCAGTTTTCACTCAGATGAAAGACGTATGCTTTCCTTCTCAAGAAGTGTTTTCAAAGACATTCACAGAGTGATTCTACGAAGCCTTTTTACTGAGGTTGGCTTTTAAACGTGATTTCACTGGAATTTCTGTCAAACGCAAGACACGAGGTTTGCTGTTAAAGAATTGAATATACAGAATGCAAACAAACGCTTCCCTACAAGTGAATCGCCTAACCATTCAAAACAGTACTAAAAACTGAATAGAATGCAGTTTTCACTCAGATGAAAGACGTATGCTTTCCTTCTTAAGAAGTGTTTACAAAGACATTCACAGAGTGATTCTACGAAGCCTTTTTACTGAGGTTGGCTTTTAAACATGATTTCACTGGAATTTCTGTCAAACGCAAGACACGAGATTTGCTGTTAAAGAATTGAGAATACAGAATGCAAACAAATGCTTCCCTACAAGTGAATCGCCTAACCATTCAAAACAGTACTAAAAACTGAATAGAATGCAGTTTTCACTCAGATGAAAGACGTATGCTTTCCTTCTTAAGAAGTGTTTTCAAAGACATTCACAGAGTGATTCTACGAAGCCTTTTTACTGAGGTTGGCTTTTAAACGTGATTTCACTGGAATTTCTGTCAAACGCAAGACACGAGATTTGCTGTTAAAGAATTGAGTATACAGAATGCAAACAAACGCTTCCCTACAAGTGAATCGCCTAACCATTCAAAACAGTACTAAAAACTGAATAGAATGCAGTTTTCACTCAGATGAAAGACGTATGCTTTCCTTCTTAAGAAGTGTTTTCAAAGACATTCACAGAGTGATTCTACGAAGCCTTTTACTGACGTTCGGTTTTAAACGTGATTTCACTGGAATTTCTGTCAAACGCAAGACACGAGGTTTGCTGTTAAAGAATTGAGAATACAGAATGCAAACAAACGCTTCCATACAAGTGAATCGCCTAACCATTCAAAACAGTACTAAAAACTGAATAGAATGCAGTTTTCACTCAGATGAAAGACGTATGCTTTCCTTCTTAAGAAGTGTTTTCAAAGACATTCACAGAGTGATTCTACGAAGCCCTTTTACTGACATTCGGTTTTAAACGTGATTTCACTGGAATTTCTGTCAAACGCAAGACACGAGGTTTGCTTTTAAAGAATTGAGTATACAGAATGCAAACAAACGCTTCCCTACAAGTGAATCGCCTAACCATTCAAAACAGTACTAAAAACTGAATAGAATGCAGTTTTCACTCAGATGAAAGACGTATGCTTTCCTTCTTAAGAAGTGTTTTCAAAGACATTCACAGAGTGATTCTACGAAGCCTTTTTACTGACGTTCGGTTTTAAACGTGATTTCACTGGAATTTCTGTCAAACGCAAGACACGAGGTTTGCTGTTAAAGAATTGAGTGTACAGAATGCAAACAAACGCTTCCCTACAAGTGAATCACCTAACCATTCAAAACAGTACTAAAAACTGAATAGAATGCAGTTTTCACTCAGATGAAAGACGTATGCTTTCCTTCTCAAGAAGTGTTTTCAAAGACATTCACAGAGTGATTCTACGAAGCCTTTTTACTGACGTTCGGTTTTAAATGTGATTTCACTGGAATTTCTGTCAAACGCAAGACACGAGGTTTGCTGTTAAAGAATTGAATATACAGAATGCAAACAAACGCTTCCCTACAAGTGAATCGCCTAACCATTCAAAACAGTACTAAAAACTGAATAGAATGCAGTTTTCACTCAGATGAAAGACGTATGCTTTCCTTCTTAAGAAGTGTTTTCAAAGACATTCACAGAGTGATTCTACGAAGCCTTCTTACTGAGGTTGGCTTTTAAACATGATTTCACTGGAATTTCTGTCAAACGCAAGACACGAGATTTGCTGTTAAAGAATTGAGAATACAGAATGCAAACAAATGCTTCCCTACAAGTGAATCGCCTAACCATTCAAAACAGTACTAAAAACTGAATAGAATGCAGTTTTCACTCAGATGAAAGACGTATGCTTTCCTTCTTAAGAAGTGTTTTCAAAGACATTCACAGAGTGATTCTACGAAGCCTTTTTACTGACGTTCGGTTTTAAACGTGATTTCACTGGAATTTCTGTCAAACGCAAGACACGAGGTTTGCTGTTAAAGAATTGAGTATACAGAATGCAAACAAACGCTTCCCTACAAGTGAATCGCCTAACCATTCAAAACAGTACTAAAAACTGAATAGAATGCAGTTTTCACTCAGATGAAAGACGTATGCTTTCCTTCTTAAGAAGTGTTTTCAAAGACATTCACAGAGTGATTCTACGAAGCCTTTTACTGACGTTCGGTTTTAAACGTGATTTCACTGGAATTTCTGTCAAACGCAAGACACGAGGTTTGCTGTTAAAGAATTGAGAATACAGAATGCAAACAAACGCTTCCATACAAGTGAATCGCCTAACCATTCAAAACAGTACTAAAAACTGAATAGAATGCAGTTTTCACTCAGATGAAAGACGTATGCTTTCCTTCTTAAGAAGTGTTTTCAAAGACATTCACAGAGTGATTCTACGAAGCCCTTTTACTGACATTCGGTTTTAAACGTGATTTCACTGGAATTTCTGTCAAACGCAAGACACGAGGTTTGCTGTTAAAGAATTGAGTATACAGAATGCAAACAAATGCTTCCCTACAAGTGAATCGCCTAACCATTCAAAACAGTACTAAAAACTGAATAGAATGCAGTCTTCACTCAGATGAAAGACGTATGCTTTCCTTCTTAAGAAGTGTTTTCAAAGACATTCACAGAGTGATTCTACGAAGCCTTTTTACTGACGTTCGGTTTTAAATGTGATTTCACTGGAATTTCTGTCAAACGCAATACACGAGGTTTGCTGTTAAAGAATTGAGTGTACAGAATGCAAACAAACGCTTCCCTACAAGTGAATCACCTAACCATTCAAAACAGTACTAAAAACTGAATAGAATGCAGTTTTCACTCAGATGAAAGACGTATGCTTTCCTTCTTAAGAAGTGTTTTCAAAGACATTCACAGAGTGATTCTACGAAGCCTTTTTACTGACGTTCGGTTTTAAACGTGATTTCACTGGAATTTCTGTCAAACGCAAGACACGAGGTTTGCTGTTAAAGAATTGAGTATACAGAATGCAAACAAACGCTTCCCTACAAGTGAATCGCCTAACCATTCAAAACAGTACTAAAAACTGAATAGAATGCAGTTTTCACTCAGATGAAAGACGTATGCTTTCCTTCTTAAGAAGTGTTTTCAAAGACATTCACAGAGTGATTCTACGAAGCCCTTTTACTGACATTCGGTTTTAAACGTGATTTCACTGGAATTTCTGTCAAACGCAAGACACGAGGTTTGCTGTTAAAGAATTGAGTATACAGAATGCAAACAAATGCTTCCCTACAAGTGAATCGCCTAACCATTCAAAACAGTACTAAAAACTGAATAGAATGCAGTCTTCACTCAGATGAAAGACGTATGCTTTCCTTCTTAAGAAGTGTTTTCAAAGACATTCACAGAGTGATTCTACGAAGCCTTTTTACTGACGTTCGGTTTTAAATGTGATTTCACTGGAATTTCTGTCAAACGCAATACACGAGGTTTGCTGTTAAAGAATTGAGTGTACAGAATGCAAACAAACGCTTCCCTACAAGTGAATCACCTAACCATTCAAAACAGTACTAAAAACTGAATAGAATGCAGTTTTCACTCAGATGAAAGACGTATGCTTTCCTTCTTAAGAAGTGTTTTCAAAGACATTCACAGAGTGATTCTACGAAGCCTTTTTACTGACGTCCGGTTTTAAACGTGATTTCACTGGAATTTCTGTCAAACGCAAGACACGAGGTTTGCTGTTAAAGAATTGAGTATACAGAATGCAAACAAACGCTTCCCTACAAGTGAATCGCCTAACCATTCAAAACAGTACTAAAAACTGAATAGAATGCAGTTTTCACTCAGATGAAAGACGTATGCTTTCCTTCTTAAGAAGTGTTTTCAAAGACATTCACAGAGTGATTCTACGAAGCCTTTTTACTGAGGTTGGCTTTTAAACGTGATTTCACTGGAATTTCTGTCAAACGCAAGACACGAGATTTGCTGTTAAAGAATTGAGTATACAGAGTGCAAACAAATGCTTCCCTACAAGTGAATCGCCTAACCATTCAAAACAGTACTAAAAACTGAATAGAATGCAGTTTTCACTCAGATGAAAGACGTATGCTTTCCTTCTTAAGAAGTGTTTTCAAAGACATTCACAGAGTGATTCTATGAAGCCTTTTTACTGACGTTCGGTTTTAAACGTGATTTCACTGGAATTTCTGTCAAACGCAAGACACGAGGTTTGCTGTTAAAGAATTGAGTATACAGAATGCAAACAAATGCTTCCCTACAAGTGAATCGCCTAACCATTCAAAACAGTACTAAAAACTGAATAGAATGCAGTCTTCACTCAGATGAAAGACGTATGCTTTCCTTCTTAAGAAGTGTTTTCAAAGACATTCACAGAGTGATTCTACGAAGCCTTTTTACTGACGTTCGGTTTTAAACGTGATTTCACTGGAATTTCTGTCAAACGCAAGACACGAGGTTTGCTGTTAAAGAATTGAGTATACAGAATGCAACCAAACGCTTCCCTACAAGTGAATCGCCTAACCATTCAAAACAGTACTAAAAACTGAATAGAATGCAGTTTTCACTCAGATGAAAGACGTATGCTTTCCTTCTTAAGAAGTGTTTTCAAAGACATTCACAGAGTGATTCTACGAAGCCTTTTTACTGAGGTTGGCTTTTAAACGTGATTTCACTGGAATTTC